>OV702288.1:449959050-452459050 GCA_916181665.1 Avena sativa | reverse complement strand
CAACTAAGCAAATCCATTCCCCAAACCAATTCCAAATTTCATCAAATCTTGCTCACTACTTACCCTCAACATCAGGACACACCCTGGTCGACCAGCACTGTAGCTCCACCCCAACAAATCCCCTTTCTGCCCTTGTACTAGTAGAAAGAGAGAGATAACCCCAAATCTTACAAGGATCTACTTCATTTAATTACCACTGATGCCACCCCTCCCTCTCTGGTCCAGCATGACCAAATACCACTGCTACCCCTCCCCACCAACCCCTGGACCAATCCCTCGCCAGCAATCCTCTCCCCTTGTCCAAAGTGGTAAATTACACCATCTACTTCTCCCTCTTGGTATAAAGCCAACATGCCTCCCCAGCTCGCCCCTGCCCTTCATTTGCCCCCCTCACACCTCCCACTTACCTCCCCCGGCTCCATTCTCCCTCCCCAGCTCTGTGCTGTCCAAAGGAAGGAGAAGGAGTAGCTTTGGCCTCCTTAAGAAAATCGAGCAAGGCCTCCCCTCCCCTCTGCTTCTCCCTCTGCATGTCACACCCCTGAGGTCCCCTCTTCCTTTTGTACCTAACCGTGGTTATTTTCTGGCCCAGGACCGCCTCCTCTAACCTCGCCAGCGCAGACCCTACGAGCTCGCCTCGGGCGTTCTCGCGCGAGCCGGTTCCAGTCGTGGAAACCACCACTACCGCCCATCGCCTGGACCACCGTCAAGCACCACGTCGTCTCTGCCGTCTTCCAGCCCCTCCTCGACCCTCTGGTGAGCACCCTGACCTCGCCGGCGCCGCCCTAGGGTTTTCGCCGCCGGCTACTCTATTTTGCGTAGACGACGACCCTGAGCCATTCATCGCCACTTGATCCAACGGCCAGATCCGGCCGATACCCCTTTGCGGCCCCGCTATCACTAACCGGCAGGACCCACTCGTCAGGTTCGAACCGCACCCCGCGTGCTCTCCTGCGGGCGACGCTAGGCTGAAATCGCCTCCGCGACCCACCTCCCTCTGGAAACCCAGCCCAGTATCTGGAGCCTCTTTTTCTTTTCCTTTAAAATTTCAGATCCAGAAATAGATCAGTAGGATTAAATCCAATTAAAAATGTAAATCAAGTCCAAATGCCAAGATCTAAATTTCTAGCTGTTCCCTGATGTTTTCTCAAACATACAGAGGCAACCCCAAGTTCAAATTAAATTTTATTAACTGCTGGTAATTATTCTGCTGCCAAGTTTACCTTACACTAATTAATTTCCTCAGAGGGTTTCACATATCCATTTGAGATGAACCAAAATCTTACTGAGAGGTATTTGACATACCTATCCTCTGATATAGGTCCTATGCCAAGGTGAACTGAAGGATGCCTTTAGCAAAAATAACAAAAATAACAACTTTCTATCTTAGATAAATTCTCCAGGTCTAACCAGATGCGGTATTGACCTGATTCCACCTCCCATTACAACCCAGTATCAATATCTATCAAACCCAGTAGCTCTGAATTTATTGAGCTCTGGTTGAATTTTAGTGAATTAAATACTTCTGTAAGGGGTATTTTCACTAAATAAATCACTCTAGGAGTTTGGCAACTCCAAAAAAGGTGAATCCAATTTCTACAGAAAGGTATTCCAAATTCCTACCAACTACCATTGGAATCAACTCAATAGCTTCTGTAGTTTTGATCTGGTGAAAAAGAGAAAACCAGACAGAACTGCCTTTGGGAATTTCCTGAGGGCATTCTGGTATTTTTTTCCAAGATTCCAACTCTAGGTGGTTCAGTACATCCAACACTACTTAACCATCCAAGGAAATAATTTCTGGATCTCCAGAACTCTTCTGGTGAATTATTTCCTCAAAACTAGAGTTTAATCCACTTTAAAAATCAGAATTAAATCCAAGAAATTGATATTCAAGTAAAACCACTTGTAATGGCTTCGTCTTGTCAAGACCTATCTGAGGATACCATGGTTACCCTTTGGTACCCTACTGAACACAGCACCCTAATCCAAGTTCATTGTATCTAGCCTTGACAACCACCTTCCAAGAGATAACACTACAGTGGCAATTTACTAATTCCACCAATAACACCCAACTTCTCCAAAACCTCCCAAGTCCAGTAGTACTCCTCTTGTTTGCTGTATGGTTTGATGCTTGTATGCCTTGTATTGATTGTGGACTTGTCTGCTTGCATGTGCACCTGATGACGACGATAGTGTGAGTGTGTGTCGACAAGAAGGAAGGGTTCTCCTTATTATTATTTATTGGGTATTCTTGGTTATCTAAAGAAGTCCAGGGACTTATTGCTGATCACAGGCAAGCCACCATTCCCGAACTCTGATATATGTCCTATTCTCTTTTACCTATTTTATATCCCCATATTAAATTGCATTATCTACCTGCATGTTTCGTTTCACCGATACTGCGATAGTAACTTGGCTCCTCCAAGTTATGACTTTGTGTCCTTCGAGACACCACCTCGATGTCCCTACCCTTATACCCCTTTAGATCGAGAGTATGATGGTTAGCATCCTATCTCGTTGGAAAACCCTGGTTTTGGAGAAAATAAACTGTTTTGGGATTTACCCCACTACAAAGGTTTTAAAACTATTTGTAAAACCCTTGGGAAGAGGCCTCGTTCCAAGCGGATGTTTTAACGAAAGAAATGGTGATGATGAGAAGTGAGAATGTGATGGGACGTTCTACGCCTTTACTGGAACATTTATTATCCGCGCAACCACATTACCCCAGGTGCTGGGGCTTAACTCGTAGTTTGTCCGCATTAGCCGAGGCAACTTCTACCATGCTTATAGGGAGAGATCCCTGGAATTCCAGGAAGGCGCCACCAGATCACGGATCTGTAGCCCGTGGCTTGTTTCGGCAAGAGTGAGCCTGAACTGGCAGGAGGTCGGTGCAACAATTGGGTCTCCCACGGACGGTATGACTTGGAGTACGGAAGGAAGTGGAGGCACCAGATTTAAGGTATACGCCAAGTTACGGCTTGGGTATGCGCGTGTACGGAAGGCAGGACTATGGCTGGGAGCCACATACTCGTTGCCGGGGAGAACAAACCCAAAAGGAAGAGCATGCCTTTGCTAGCGTCGACAAGCGAAAGGTTAGGTTTGATTATCCGGACCCCCATCTACAGTGGTAGTGGGCCGTGGTTGTATCCCGGCGGATGTATTGATTCTTGTGGGGAAAGTGCGCAAACTTTGCAGAGTAGAACCTATTCGAATAGCCGTGTCCACGGTCAAGGACGGTTGTAAAGGTGTTGTCTAGGAGTACCCAAAACTGTACTTGTTTGGGAAACAAGTACTATGAGGACGAAGGTTCCGGGGGAACCCGAGTTCAAAAGCTTTGTTTTGACCCGAGGTGGTCAAAAGGGTTTAAAAAGGGTTTTTACTCCAAAACTGTTTTCAAAACTCTTTTTCAACAAAGATATGGGGATGTCTTGATTTATAAAACCAAAGCATGTTTTCAAACTCTTTTTCAACAAAGATATGGAGATGCCATAACTTCAAGAGTTAGTTTAGGCTTTTCAAAAGCAACCCCAGATAGAGCTATCTCGCTACAGCCAGAATTGCATTTCCTTGTTTCACTTATCTTGGTGGTTTCCGAGTACATTCGAAAGTACTAATGACTGTGTCCCTGGATATTTACTTGGCCATACTTTTAGAGTTTTAACTTCGGATGATTCAGGTGAAGTCCAGCGAGCTAGTCCGTCTCCCTAGTCAGCTGCCTATAGGTTGAGGCATGATTGGGCTCTACGCTTGACGATGTTCCGCTGCTAATGATGATGTAGCCCTAATGGCATTTATGTAAGTCTTGTAACTCGTTATGTTTCGGATGTTGTAATGATACCAGTCAGTTATGTTCCACGTCTCACTGATCATGGGAACGTGGATGTATGCATAATAGGGATTTCTCGGATGTTTAATACGGGGAGCCCACAGACTTGGTATCAGAGCCATCCTGACTATAGGAGACCTTAGTAGCATGGATGTCAGACAGGAAAATGAGAAACCTATTTTCTAAAAGACAAGGGAGAAAATATGGCTATTTGCAAAAGTGCTTATGTCTTTTCCCCTCTGAATCTAAAAACTACTTGCATTAATATGGTTTCATAATCTCAAAATCATGCACACCTGTCACTAACTCAACCTGACCCTAAACCCTTTTGTAGATGGAATCTATTGATGAAGAGTGGCTGAAGATTGGATTTCCCCAAATCCTATGGGACTCGATGCAACTGTGTGGTTACCAGCAGAAACCTACCTACACCCTCCACAAGGGACTAGAATCAGGAGATTATGTGGGACAGATTGTCATACTAGCCAAGCCAGGAACCAATGGAAGCCCTATCTACTCCACCGGACCTCGGATGCCTAGTCCCGTATTTTCTATTGACTTGGTAGCCAGAGAAGCTTTGATGTGCCTCCGTAGTTCCCTCCCAGAGATGAGACAACCCTCAACCTTCTACCTCCCCATGAAGGGAAATGTCGACTGCACCGGAGGAACTCAGGACCCCAGCCTGGCGTATCCTGCTCTCTCCTTTCAGACCCGTTACAACTACTCTAGCAATGAGGTGTTAACAGCCGTTATTGACGAATACCGCCACTCCTAGATGGATCTCCGTAGCCTACAAACCATTCTCACCCGTAAGGAAGCTCAGGAAGCCCTGTAAAGGAATCGAGCCCGAACCACCGCCACTGAAGGAACATCGAGGGAAGCCGCCCCCAAGAGAAGCCGGAAGTGCACCACCGCTAGTCAATACCTCCTTAGGTTCAAGACCCTCAAGAAGGCACAGTAAACCTCCACTAATCTGCCAGAAGCCAGCCACGACTCCAGAGATGCACCCTCCAAGTAATCACCCGCGTTGCGGCACTCGCCCGTTCGGCAATAGGGTAGAGTCATGTATCGTCCCTGAATGCGTTTTGTAATGCCTAAGTACTATTAGCACCTTCGGGTGCAGATTGGTTGGTTATGTAATAACTTCCTTGAATTGCTATGCTTGCTTGAATTGTTTTCCCTTTTTGCGTGTTTTACCCAAGTCATTGCATCAGACGCCAACCCAAAATGCATACCACCAACAGGACCCCACCCAGAATGGCCATGGAGACAGGAAGCTCGAAGAAGGCCTGTAGCCGTTGCGGAGAAGAAAGACACCAAGCTAGCAGATGCTCCGGCCCCTGCCCAAACTGCGGAGAACCCCATTCGCCCAAAGTTTGCCCAACTCAGTTTGTCACTTATTTCCTCTGTGAAGGCCAATACCATGTCCCCATCAAATGCCCAATATATCCCCTCATTGGCAAGGCGCGCCAATCTCCTGATGTCAGCATAGAAAAGTCGTCAACTCAGCCACGCCGGAAGAAGAGCCCCTGCTTCACGTGTGGACTACCCGGTCACTTCAACCGAGAATGCCCCCAGAGAAAATCCGCCAAGACTTCCGTGAAAGAGAAGCCAAAAGGCACCCAAGGTCCCCTCCTTCAGAAAAATGGTCACCTTACCGCTCGATGCCCCGCAGCTCAAGACTGATGATTTCCCGTGCTTCTATAGGCGACAACGCCCCGTGGAAGTAAAGATAGAGAGAAGCTCCTTAAACCACTCTAGGATGCCCTAAACTTCAGCAAATGCATCTCGTAATAAACCACTCTAGGACGCCCTAAACTTCAGCAAATGCATCTCGTAATAAAAAGATTGAAGTTCAACTTCCTTGTCGAAGTGACCCTGCTCAAAGACAAAGCCAGCAAGTTAGTCCACAAGAAACACATAGCACTAACTAAGACAAATCCCCTAACCTTACTCTCCTGAATCTCGGGATGAGATTCTTTTAAGGGGGAAAGGTCTATAACATCCCAATTTCAGCAACCCTGATTAGTTGTCCAAAATGCAAAAATCAGGGGGAACAAAAACTTTTTCTTGTTCTTAGGTGCAGTGTTTGTTTGTTGTTTGTTCATGCTTGTGTGGGAGTGTGTAACCTATGATACACATTACCTCACCCTCAGTTGACAAAGGCTATTTACCAAAACTATCCTGGCTCATTTTACATATTCTCAAACATTCTGGCATTTCAAAACCTGAGCCAAGATGCCTATGTAACCAAAACTATTTTGGTAGCTTGTATTGACAAAAATTTGGAGAGATATATAATACAATCTCCTTATGTTTTCAAGATAGAAGACTCAACTAATCTTATCTCTAGTTTTCCCAAAACTCTGTTCAAAGCATTTGAATTCTACTCTTGGTAGAGATACCAAGGACTCTCACCGTATTCAAAACTCAACCTCTTCAAAATGCCCCAACCTTACCTCAAGCTAAGCTTGATGGTAACCCTAGTAGTAGTTGGATAGTTTATAAGATGAGTTGCCTTGATCTATTGTCTGATGAGTTGTTTTGATCTGCTATTTGAGTTGTTTGCCTAGGAGCAGTATGAGCTACTCTAGGAGCTCATCACTAGGATCAAGATGTTTCCAAGTCATCAATCCCTAAGCAAGAATGCAAAACTAGATGTGATCCCTAGCCACTAGGTGATCATCTAAAACCCTTAACCAGATCAATTCTGAGGATTTCCATTCTAGATGTTTCCAAGTCCATGAAGACCAGCATCAAGCATGGATCTCTTCTACTCAATCTACACTTCAATATCATCCGCTTGTTAATGCTCTGATACCTTGCAACCCATCCAAAACATCCCCTCTCATGCTCTAGGTGGTTAAGTACATCCAACACTACTTAAACATCCAAGAAAATTATTTCTGGAGCTCTAGAACTCTTCTGGTGAATTATTTCCTCAAAACTAGAGTTTAATCCACTTTAAAAATCATAATTAAATCCAAGAAATTGATATTCAAGCAAAACCAGTTGTAATGGCTTTGTCTTGTCAAGACCTATCTAAGGATACCATGGTTACCCTTTGGTAGCCTACTGACCACAGAACCCTAATCCAAGTTCATTGTATCTAGCCTTGACAACCACCTTCCAAGAGAAAACACTACAGTGGCAATTTAGTAATTCCACCAATAACACCCAACTTATCCAAAACCTCCCAAGTCTAGTAGTACTCCTCTTGTTTGCTGTATGGTTTGATGCTTGTATGCCTTGTATTGATTGTGGACTTGTCTGCTTGCATGTGCACCCGATGACGACGATAGTGTGAGTGTCTGTCGACAAGAAGGAAGGGTTCTCCTTATTATTATTTATTGGGTATTCTTGGTTATCTAAAGAAGTCCAGGGACTTATTGCTGATCACAGGCAAGCAACCATTCCCGAACTCTGATATATGTCCTATTCTCTTTTACCTGTTTTATATCCTCTTATTAAATTGCATTATCTACCTGCATGTTTCGTTTCACCGATACTGCGATAGTAACTTGGGTCCTCCAAGTTATGACTTCGTGTCCTTCGAGACACCACCCCGATGTCCCTACCCTTCTACCCCTTTAGATCGATAGTATGATGGTTAGCATCCTATGTCGTTGGAAAACCCCGGTTTTGGAGAAAATAAACTGTTTTGGGATTTACCCCACTACAAAGGTTTTAAAACTGTTTGTAAAACCCTTGGGAAGAGGCATCGTTCCAAGCGGATGTTTTAACAAAAGAAATGGTGATGATGAGAAGTGAGAATGTGATGGGATCTTCTACGCCTTTACTGGAACAATTTTTATCCGTGCAACCACATTGCCCTAGGTGCTGGGGCTTAACTCATAGTTTGTCCGCATTAGCCAAGGCAACGTCTACCATGCTTATAGGGAGAGATCCCTGGAATCCCGGGCAGGCGCCACCAGATCACGGATCTGAAGCTTGTTGCTTGTTTCGGCAAGAGTGAGCCTGAACTGGCAGGAGGCCGGTGCAACAATTGGGTCTCCCGCGGACGGTATGACCTGGAGTACGGAAGGAAGTGGAGTCACCAGATTTAAGGTATACGCCAAGTTGGGGCTTGGGTATGCGCGTGTACGGAAGGCAGGACTATGGCTGGGAGCCACATACTCGTTGCCAGGGAGAAAAAACCGAAAAGGATGAGCATGCCTTTGCTAGGGTCGACAAGCGAAAGGTTAGGTTTGATTATCTGGACCCCCATCTACAGTGGTAGTGGGCCGTGGTTGTATCCCGGTGGATGTATTGATTCTTATGGGGAAAGTGCGCAAACTCTGCAGAGTAGAACCTATTCGAATAGCCGGGTCCACGGTCAAGGACGGTTGTAAAGGTGTTGGCTAGGAGTACCCAGAACTGTACTTGTTTGGGAAACAAGTACTATGAGGACGAAGGTTCCGGGGGAACCCGAGTTCGAAAGCTTTGTTTTGACCCAAGGTGGTCAAAAGGGTTTAAAAAGGTTTTTTACTCCAAAACTATTTTCAAAACTCTTTTTCCACAAAGATATGGAGATGTCTTGATTTATAAAACCAAAGCATGTTTTCAAACTCTTTTTCAACAAAGATATGGAGATGCCATAACTTCAAGAGTTAGTTTAGGCTTTTCAAAAGCAACCCCAGATAGAGCTATCTCGCCACAGCCAGAATTGCATTTCCTTGTTTCACTTATCTTGGTGGTTTGCGAGTATATTCAAAAGTACTCACGGTTGTGTCCCTGGCTATTTACTTGGCCAGACTTTCAGAGTTTCGACTTCAGATGATTCAGGTGATGTCCAGCGAGCTAGGCCATCTCCCCAGTCAGCTGCCTGTAGGTTGAGGCACGATTGGGCTCTGTGCTTGACGATGTTCCGCTGCTAATGATGATGTAGCCCTAATGGCATTTATGTAAGTCTTGTAACTCGTTATGTTTCGGGTGTTGTAATGATACCTGTCGGTTATATTCCACGGCTCACTGATCATGGGAACGTGGATGTATGCATAACAGGGATTTCTCGGATGATTAATCCGGGGATCCCACACTCATGATTGATCAAAACCTGCATGTTGTACTAGTTACAACCTTTTATTCAAAATTTTGCAGACTTTGCAGTTTTGATCAGTCCTTTACTAATTTCCAAATTGGACTAACTTGCTGATTCAAATCCAATAGTCATTAAGTATTGTTATACCTTTTATGTCTTCTAATAAGTTTCATTTATTCCTTTCAATTTGTAGTTTACTGGGAAGGATTAAGTAAATGCTATTACTTAATGAGATCAAGTAACATTTTACTTTGCAATCTCAAATGTAACTTAATTCAGGATTTCATTACTCTTAGTCATTTCTTGTAATTAGGTCCATCATTCTTTTCTTTGTAGTTTGTAGCATCCCAATTGTCTAACAATTGTAATGCTACTTGGTCTAATAAGATAATGGCTACTTCCTACATATATTTGTGCATCATAATTATATCATGCTCATGTCATCATGCCACCTTGCATTCGAGCATCATATAAAACCCTTTTCTTTGGTTCTTCTCTCATATGCATTATTAATTGTATTTGCCTCTTGATATTGTTTTTGGCTTTTGATATATTGTTTAATGCCCAAATTGAGTTGGGGGCATATCTTTTATTCAACCCCATCACCTTTCTTTGTCACCACCTTATAATTCCACCATTCCAATAACCCATGAGCTTGTATTTCGTTTTCTTTTGATTTTTATTCTAGCTCATGTGGGTGGGGTGGATCTAATTCTATAAATTCTTTTGCTTGGCTTTTATTCCACTTCGTGGGAATGCATAAGAGTAATGCCATATCATCATTATTGTTTTCACAAGGATAATACATGGCATTTATTATTTTCTATGGGCCATGCAAGAGTACCACCACCTTTAGCCATTTGCTTTTCTCTTGGTTTAAGTGGGTTTTCTCTTTATGGGATCATCTCCATCCCTCACCACCATCTCTCTCCTTACCACTCCTTTTGCTTGATCTTGCTAAAGACCCTACCACCATGTCTCTCTCTCTCTTTTCTCTTCAACCCTCACCACCACCTTTTCCTCCATGCTAAGGCTACTCCTCCTCTCTCTCTCGGCCAGCAAGGCCCCACCAGCCCTAACCCTACCCCAGGCCGAAGCCTACCCCATCTCTAAAGCCCTAACCGAGCTAACCCCTCCCTCTAACCCTAGCTCTAACCGAGCCTCCCTCTCCCTCTCTCCCTGCCTTGCGACCCCACCAGCCCGAGTCTGCCCCGCCTTGCCTCCCCTGGCCCACCTGCCATGCTCCCGTGCCTGCCCATGCCGAGCCCCAGCTCGCTCACGTGAAGGAGAGGAGGAAAAGGTGGCCGAAGCCACCTTTATCCCTAACCCGCTCCCCCACGGCACCCCGCTCTCCCTCACCTTTATCTCCACCCTCCCTCTCTGTCGTACTGACCACAGATACCCCAGGGTCGTGCCCTTCCTCCTCTTCCTCCCCCTTCTACCCCACATCCACCTCGTCGGCCACCACGCTGGTGTCGACGACCACCTCTCGATCTAGGCGGCGGGCGCGGTGCTCAGGTGTCGAGGAAGCTCGGCGAGGTTCCCGGCGTCGCCCCTGTGCACGACAGCGAGGAGGAGACGTCCTGTACCGCCGCAGTACCGCGACGCCCTCCCAAACCCTAACGCCGATGGCCGTCTGCGTCCTCGCCGCTGCGTCGTTCCCCGGACCGATCCAACTCCGTCGTCTACCTCTCGGTGAGCCCCTCTCTCTCGTGGACACCTCCGTTCCCTCCGCCAACGTCTGTGCTCGCTGATCGTTTCACCGAACGGCCTCGGTGCGCGGCAGCCGACAGCGTTCTCTCGTCGATGCGCCTCGCAACGGCATACCTAGGCCCTGACCACCTCTCTGTCACCATCCGTTAGCCCACCGCGCTGGCACAGGGCCTCGTCGCGCACACCGCAGGTCGCGGAATCGATCCCCCGCGCCGCGCGCACCGCGCTCTGTCGGTCGATCACCGATCCGTCAGATCGACAGAGGAAACAGATCTACAGTGGGTCGTGGTCACTTTACAAATAACCCCCACTATTTTTCCTCTGCTCAACCCGCGCTCCCCTCTGACCCCACATGTCAGTCTCTTTGGCGTTTTTACAAAAAGGGGCCGCAGCTTCGTTTCTCTCAACCCGCAGCCCCCGCCGCGCAGCGTGGCAAGACCATCTCTGCCTCTGACGCGTGGGACCGTTTTACCGCCGGACCCACTTGTCATGCACTGCGGCTAGCTTTCCCCGCGGTGAGAAAGGTTGCCGCGTGCTGTTTTCGCCAGCTCAGCTTGGGCCCAGTTGTCAGTGGCTGTGGCTAGCTCGGCCCGAGTAGAAAAAGTCTGGGTGTTATCTGTTTTATAAAAACATTTTCAGTAAATGTTTTGATATAAATTTAAATTCTATTTTTAATAACTTTTAATTTGTAATTCTAAATAATACAATTGATATATGTTTTTGAATCAGAAAAATGTGAGGAATTCAAAAATGCTATTCAAAATAATGTTGAGCACTTTAAATTTTTCGAGATGGTTAAAATTACAATAAAATGCCCTTTTCCTTAATTAATTAATAACTTTAGTTTTATAACTCCAAATTTGACAAATAATATGTCTAAATCGATCAGCGCGACGAGCCTGTTCTATCTATGCATTCCGTGTTCTAAATTGCAGCATGCATCATATAAATATAAAGTATACAACAACTTATTTGAGGATAAAATGTGACTAAAACATAATAAAACGCTTTAATCTTGTACCCCACACCTCACTCATGCCATGCTACCTTATTGCCATGCAAATTGTGCATCATTCATCATGGCATGATTGTTTGCTTGTTGCATTTTAATTCATATGCTTGTGCACTCTATTTATGTTGGCCCTTGTTTGTTTGGTTCTTCTTCGAATAGACGCTGAGCAGGGGATATATCAGGAATCCCAGGAGCACTACCCAGATCCTTCTCTCGCTTCAACCGAACTGCCAGGCAAGCACTACCACATGCTTGCATACATATAGTACCTATTGCCTCTATCTTATTCTTGCATCATGGAGTCGCGATTGCATTAAATTGAATCCCAAGTACTGCATGGCCTTTACTATTAAAACCCCACCGAAGCTTGTTCCTCCATCCCATGAGCCATTACTACAGGAGTTGTTTGAGCCATGCGGGTCGTAGAACAGCATGTGTAGGGTATGTGAGTGTCTGATGGATAACGAGGTACCTAAACAACTTAACCTGGGTAGTAATGGGATAACTAATGAAAGTGGCACCGGTGAGCAATATCCGCTATTTGGTTCTTCATTCTCACTTGTGTCCCGTAGGACCTCGAGTACTTGATTCCTGTTTCTTGACTATTCGCACTATCCACATCTGGGAGGCCGTGGACCCCCCCTGAGCCAGAGCTTGATTCATTCTTATTTCTTGGGGCCACAATTAGTTTGGGGCTTTATTACTATCCTGTACTTATTACATGCTTTACTGCTTTATTTAGGATTGTGCGAGGAGCACCTGTACTGTTTTGGATCGCGCCACGTTTTCGCGGTATCGACAAGCCCAATCACACTTTCGGGTTCCCAGTCGTTTACAACCATCGTCGCAAACCCTGGGTCCGTCTCGGAGACGGCCAACTTCGTTGCGGGTAGCTTATTGGGGTGGCCCCCTAAAATATTTCTGAATCCTGTGATCGTTTTGTCGAGAATGCCTCATTGGGTTTTGATTTGGTTTTTTCGAGGTTGATCGAGTGTGTTCTGCTATTTGTGCACCCCTGCAGGGTAAATCTTTCCGAAAGCCGTGTCCACGGTTATGGACGACTTGGAGCACAGTTTCTCGATCATAGACAAGTATAACTAAAGTACCGCTTTTAAATTGATCAAATACTTGACTAGTATATAGAGAAATACTCATGGAATGGTTAATAAAACTGCCAACGGATGGGGGTTGTTCGTCCACTTTCTCGTTTGTAAGCGAGAAGGAGGATGGATATGTTAATTATACTGTTATAAGTGTTGTTCTCAATTCACGGACATCCGTCTATCATTGGTTAGGCGGATGGTTAGCGAGTATCTATAGACTTTTTAGTTATTATCTTTTGCTGCAATTGCATCACCCCAGGTTATGTCCCCTTTAGAGGCATAAAGACTTGCTGAGTACCCCTAGGGTCTCACACGATAAATTGTTTGATTCAGATGCACAGGTATACTCGCAAGATGGATACTGGGTGGAGGAGACGGACGATGTTGGCAACAATCACTCGGTGTAGAGATTCCGGGAACGGGGATCCGTGAGATCTGTGGGCGGGATGTGTTATTTGTGTGGCATCTTATGCCGATTTGCTTCTTATCCGTACTCGGATCTTGTTTTCCGCTTCCGCCTGATACTCTGATGTTTGATGTATGAGGAGCTATCCTAAAATATTATCTCTACCTAG
Source organism: Avena sativa (assembly GCA_916181665.1). NCBI lineage: Eukaryota > Viridiplantae > Streptophyta > Magnoliopsida > Poales > Poaceae > Avena > Avena sativa. The sequence continues at coordinate 452,445,780 of OV702288.1, read as the reverse complement.
GATATTTGGATCTTGCCGTATGGCATTGTAATATTTCTATTTCTTTTAGATGGAATGGCTCTGAGGAATTTTGTATGTGGCTTGCATACTTACTCATTTGTGTATGTAGTTGATCCCTTCGCCTGCCGATTATGCTGCTCGTTCTTGTCCCGATGTTCTAGAAATGGTTAGGACGGCCGAAAGGTCTACCTGTGAGTGGCATTTGGCCCCACCGTACTATTTTAACCATTTCCGCTCATCCAGGCATGTAACTAAGAGCGTAATTCACCGAGGTAGTTACAATTGGTATCAGAGCCATCCCGCCCTTCAGGGTCTCAGCCAAATGGTCGTTGTCAGTTTAGCAAATATTTTTGGTAGTTATGTATACTAGGGAAAAACAACAACGTGAGAGTAGGACTGCTTCCATTTTTCTTCTTACCCACCCACCCACCCTTTTCTGGTAAGGAAGTGTAACGTTTTCAATACTCATCTAAAATTCAAACTAGGATTCACGTGTTCTGGGTTCCGTAGTACCATAGGTTGTGTGTGTGTGTGTTTTCCTTGTCTATCTGTTGCATCCAACATGTTATCACTATCGGCCTTTTGGTTATCAACTGTTGGTACATTCCATACCGACAGGCTTTTGCAAACCGACGCGATCTATCTGATTCGTTGTATACCGACGCGATCTGTCTTACTCTTTGTTATCCGACGTTATCTTGTTTGGGGTGTTCGTTTCCGTAGTTACTAATCTTTAGGTTCATCTTTAGAAGAAGTTGTTGGGATATGTATTTTACTTATTCATGTGCGGAGTAATGATTTGAGTGCGGGATGGAGTCGTGACCATACCACTACTTTTCTCATTCGCCCTTATATATTGAATTGGTAGAGTTACTAATCTTGATTCGTTAAGTGGTTTTGCGCATATAGTGGTATTTGAATGCCGAAATTTGTGGAAAATTTTTCTTTGTTAGTTTGTGTACCACACTCCTTCTTCAGTCGTGTGCGATATGCTTAATATTTTCTAGGTGCTTTGAACTTTCTTGATATTTTAATATCATCTTAGTAATTTGTATCCTTCAATCCAAGTTAATTCCATTTTGGTACTATTTTGGAATATTATTATTCTCCATTATGGTACTGACTTGTGTTTTATATCAATCACAGGATGGCACCACCACACCATTCTGAGGAGGACATACAACCTGAACTGGGGGCTGCGTTGTCAAGCATCGCCAATGCCTTGGCCGCAATGCAGCAGAACCAACAGCGATTTGAAGAAAGTGTCAGGAGGAATGAGTTTGTTCCGCTACCTCCACCTCCCAAGCGAGGAGACATCAAAAGCTTCCTGAAGTTCAACCCACGCCAATTTGATGTGTCTGATCAACCACTTGATGTCGATGATTGGTTGCGGGAGATGTCAAGGTTACTGGCGACTGCTGATGTTCCTGAGCAAGAATGGGTAAAGTGTGCCACTCACCTTCTGAAGGGAGATGCAGCTCTGTGGTAGGAGGATTACCTCAAGGCAAACTACACTGGTTTTCAGCCTACTTGGGAACAGTTCACTGGTGCTTTCAAAGAGCAATATCTGTCAGAAATTGTCATGGAGAGGATGAAGGAAGTGTTTCTCAACCTCAAGCAGGGCAATGACAATGTCAATACCTACATCAGAAACTTCATGAACCTTTCTCGTTATGGTGGCGATGAGGTCTCTGATGACAAGAAGAAACAAAAGAGGTTCAGACAAGGGCTCAATGCATCGATTAAATATGCAATCACACATGCAAGGCCGGCGTCTTTTTTGGAACTCCAACATACAGCTCTACAGGAAGAAGCAAGTAGGCAAGTGTTTGAGGAGTCAAAGAAACACAACCGTGATGCAGCAAGCTCTTCAGCTATGGCAGCTCCTTCTAAGCGTCGTGTCTGGGTTCCTAACACCCCACCATCGCTCCCGGCTCCACCAAGACCTTCAAGCTACACCGGAAGGCCACCAAACTTCCTCACTGCTGCTCCCAGGGGCTACAACCACAACTACTCTGGAGCGCCTGGCGGAGTCCCTGGCTACATTGCTCCACGTCCACCTGGTGCTTGTTACACTTGTGGAAACACTGGGCATCAACACTGGAACTGTCCAATGAACAACAAAGCTCTTCCTCCACCACCTCCAAGACCTGCGGCAAGCTCTCCTACGGTTCGTGCACCACCACCTCGGGCTCTCAACATCAACACCAAGCCCGGGTCTACTGTTGCTCGTGCCAACTGTGTCAATGTCGCTCAAGCTGAGCATGCACCTGGAGTTGTGATGGGTATGCTTCCTGTTAACTCAGTTCCTGCAAGAGTTTTATTTGATTCTGGTGCATCACATTCTTTCGTGTCATACAAGTTTGCAGAGAGTAATGGGTTACCTTCTGATGCTTTACCAACTCGCCTCATGGTGCAATCTCCTGGTTCAAGTATGAGGGCTTCTAAAATCAGCCATGGCAATCAAATTGAGATTGGTGGTTATTCGTTCTAGGCTTCCTTAATTATTCTGGGCAATTCTGACATTGATGTTATCTTGGGCATGGATTGGTTGACAGCAAATGCAACTGTGATTGATTGTGCTGAACGCTCGGTTTCTCTGAAAATTCCTGTAGGCCATATAGTCTATTCTCCAAGTCTGACTCCTGCTATTCAGCTTTTCTCTTTGGCGACTCTGAATGATGATGCTATGGAAGCTATTCAGAGTGTTCCGGTGGTCTGTGAGTTACCAGATGTCTTTCCTAAAGAGTTGCCAGGTATGCCTCCGGATCGTGAGGTTGAGTTTGTGATTGAGCTTGAACCTGGTACCGCCCCTATTTCTAAGCGGCCTTATAAAATGGGCCCTGCGGAGTTGGCTGAACTCAAACGTCAGCTTGATGAACAAGAGAAGTTGGGTTTCATTCGGCACAGTACTTCTTCTTGGGGTAGCGCAACCATCTTTGTGAAGAAGCGAGACAAGACTGATAGACTTTGTGTTGACTATCTGGCTCTCAATTCTAAAACCATCAAGAATAAATATCCCCTTCCGCGGATTAATGATCTCTTCGATCACCTAGCTGGAGCTGTGGTATTCTCTAAGCTTGACTTGAGAAGTGGTTATCATCAAATCAAGATTCGCAAGGAAGATGTTCCTAAAATAGCTTTCACCACCCGCTATGGCATGTATGAGTACACGGTCATGTCTTTCGGTCTCACCAACGCACCTGCCACCTTCTCGAGGGTTATGAACTCGGTTTTCATGGAGTATCTTGATAAGTTCGTTGTGGTATATCTGGATGACATTCTAGTCTATTCTAAGTCAAAGGAAGAACATGAAGAACACCTTCAGTGTGTCCTAAACAAGCTTCGTGAGAACCGCTTGTATGCAAAGTTCTCCAAATGTGAGTTTTGGCTGCCTCAAGTCACCTATCTTGGTCACGTCATCTCTGCCAAGGGCATTGCCGTCAACCCAGAAACTGTTAAGACAATTGTTGACTGGCTTCCACCTAAAAATGTCAAAGAAGTCCGGAGTTTCCTTGGTTTGGCTAGTTATTGCCGTCGCTTTGTGCAGAACTTCTCGAAGATTGCGAAGCCTCTTACCGATCTCCTCAAGAAAGGCAAGAAATACCTTTGGACTCCTGCATGTCAAGCAAGTTTTGAAACACTCAAAGAGAAGCTCACTTCCACACCAGTCTTGATTCCTCCAGATACATCAAAGCCTTTCCAGATATTCTGTGATGCCTCTTTGCAAGGATTGGGTGCGGTCCTTATGCAAGAAAAACAAGTTGTTGCTTATGCCTCTCGACAGTTGAAGACGCATGAGATCAACTATCCTACACATGACCTCGAACTCGCAGCAGTTGTCTTTGCTTTGAAAGTATGGAGGCATTACTTGCTTGGCAACCATTGTGAAATCTTTTCTGATCACAAGAGTCTGAAGTATATCTTCACACAGCCTAATATCAACCTTCGTTAGAGGAGGTGGATTGAAGCAATCAATGATTTTGATTTGACCATCAACTACACTCCGGGCAAAGCTAATGTCATGCCCGATGCTCTCAGCCGCAAAGCTTATGTCAGCAACCTCATGGTGGAAGAACAACAGCCTCTCTTGTGCAAGGAATTCCGTCAGCTCAACCTTGAAATTGTGGAACAAGGGTATCTTCTAAACCTTCTGGCAACCCCTCTCTTGGAAGAAAAGATTCGTGCTAGTCAGCGAGGCGATGCTTACGCCAAAAACATAATCTCCAACATTCAACTGTCGAGATATGACTCCTTCCACGTCGATGATCGAGGAGCTCTTTTCTTTGAAAACCGGATGTTCGTTCCAAACAACCCGGGATTGAGAGAGCAAGTTCTTAAGGAGGCGCATGATTCTGTTCTTTCTATTCACCCTGGAAGCACTAAGATGTACATGGACTTGAAAACACAATATTGGTGGCCTGGGTTGAAACGATATTGTGCCAAGTATGTCTCGGAGTGTGATGTCTGCCGCAGAGTTAAAGCTGTCCATCAGAAACCTTCCGGTCTTCTACAGCCATTGAAACCTCTGGAATGGAAATGGGAGAAAGTAGAGATGGACTTCATCACTGGTTTTCCAAGGTCGCAGAAGGGCAACAATGCAATCTTTGTTGTCATCGACAGGCTTTCTAAAGTGGCTCACTTCGTTCCCGTCAAGGAAACAATTTCTGCGATTCAGTTGGCTGAGCTCTATATCAACATAATTGTCTCTCTGTATGGGGTTCCTCTTGAGATCAGTTCAGACCGTGGAAGCATATTCACTTCCAAGTTCTGGGGAAGTTTCCAAAATGCTTTCGGAACAAAATTGAACTTCAGCACAGCTTACCATCCTCAGTCGCAAGGACAAGTTGAAAGGATCAATCAGATTCTAGAAGATATGCTCCGTGCTTGCATTATCTCTTTGGGCATGAAGTGGGAAGAATGCATTCCTTATGCTGAATTCTCTTACAACAACAGCTTCTAGAAAAGTCTAAAGATGGCACGATTTGAGGCTCTCTATGGTCGCAAATGCAGAACTCCGATTGGTTGGTCGGGCACAGGTGAAAGAATATTGTTTGGCCCTGACATTGTAACTCAAGCGGAGGAGAAGGTTCACATCGTTCTTGAAAATCTGAAGAGTGCTCAAAGTCGCCAGAAGAGCAATTATGACAGGAAGCACACGTACATGGAGTATGTCCCTGGTGATCTCGTTTACCTTCGTGTCACTCCCATGAGAGGCACGCACTGTTTTCGTATCAAAGGAAAGCTGGCTCCTAGATACATCGGTCCATTCAAAATCCGTGGAAGAAGAGGAGAAGTTGCTTATGCTCTTGAACTTCCTGAAAAACTCAAGGTCCATGATGTTTTCCACATCTCTCAACTCTAGAAGTGCTTCAAGGATCCCGGCAGGACCGTGGATCATGAACTCATCAACCTCCAAGAAGATCTGTCTTATCAAGAACACCCCACAAAAATCCTTGAAGTCACAGAAAGAAGGACTCGCAACAAGTCCATCAAGTTCTGCAAGGTGCAGTGTTCGCACCATTCTGTTGATGAAGCCACTTGGGAACGTGAAGATGAGCTCCGTGCCAAGTATCCTACCCTCTTTGAGTCTTCTTCTTCTTCCTAGAATCTCGTGGCGAGATTCCTGTTTAGTGGGGAGAGTTGTAGCATCCCAATTGTCTAACAATTGTAATGCTACTTGGTCTAATAAGATAATGGCAACTTCCTACATATATTTGTGCATCATAATTATATCATGCTCATGTCATCATGCCACCTTGCATTTGAGCATCATATAAAACCCTTTTCTTTGGTTCTTCTCTCATATGCATTATTAATTGTATTTGCCTCTTGATATTGTTTTTGGCTTTTGATATATTGTTTAATGCCCAAATTGAGTTGGGGGCATATCTTTTATTCAACTCCATCACCTTTCTTTGTCACCACCTTATAATTCCACCATTCCAATAACCCATGAGCTTGTATTTCGTTTTCTTTTGATTTTTATTCTAGCTCATGTGGGTGGGGTGGATCTAATTCTATAAATTCTTTTGCTTGGCTTTTATTCCACTTCGTGGGAATGCATAAGAGTAATGCCATATCATCATTATTGTTTTCACAAGGATAATACATGGCATTTATTATTTTGTATGGGCCATGCAAGAGTACCACCACCTTTAGCCATTTGCTTTTCTCTTGGTTTAAGTGGTTTTTCTCTTTATGGGATCATATCCATCCCTCACCACCATCTCTCTCTCTACCACTCCTTTTGCTTGATCTTGCTAAAGACCCTACCACCATCTCTCTCTCTCTCTCTCTCTCTCTCTCTCTCTCTCTCTCTCTCTCTCTCTCTCTCTCTCTCTCTTTTCTCTTCAACCCTCACCACCACCTTTTCCTCCATGCCGAGGCTACTCCTCCTCTCTCTCTCGGCCAGCAAGGCCCCAAGCTGGTGTCGACGACCCCCTCTCGATCTAGGCGGCGGGCGTGGTGCTCAGGTGTCGAGGAAGCTGGGCGAGGTTCCCGGTGTCGCCCCTGTGCACGACAGCAAGGAGGAGACGTCCTGTACCACCGCAGTACCCTGACGCCCTCCCAAACCCTAACGCTGGCGTCCGTCTGCGTCCTCGCCGCTGTGTCGTTCCTCGGACCGATCCAACTCCGTCGTCTACCTCTCGGTGAGCCCCTCTCTCTCGTGGACACCTCCGTTCCCTCCGCTGACGTCTGTGCTCGCCGATCGTTTCACCGAACGGCCTCGGTGCGCGGCAGCCGACGGTGTTCTCTCGTCGATGCGCCTCGCAACGGCATACCTAGGCCCTGACCACCTCTCTGTCACCATCCGTTAGCCCGCCACGCTAGCACAGGGCCTCGTCACGCACACCGCAGGTCGCGGGATCGAGCCCCTGGGCCGCGCGCGCCGCGCTCTGTCGGTCGATCACCGATCCGTCAGATCGATAGAGGAAACAGATCTATAGTGGGCCGTGGTCACTTTACAAATAACCCCCACTCTTTTTCCTCTGCTCAACCCGCGCTCCCCTCTGACCCCACATGTCAGTCTCTTTGGCGTTTTTACAAAAAGGGGCCGCAGCTTCGTTTCTCTCAACCCGCATCCCCCGCCGCGCCGCGTGGCAAGCCCATCTCTGCCTCTAACGCGTGGGACCGTTTTACCGCCGGACCCACTTGTCATGCACTACGGCTAGCTTTCCCCGCGGTGAGAAAGGTTGCCACGTGCTGTTTCCGCCAGCTCAGCTTAGGCCCAGTTGTCAGTGGCTGTTGCTAGCTCGGCCCGAGTAGAAAAAGTCTGGGTGTTATCTGTTTTATAAAAACATTTTCAGTAAATGTTTTGATATAAATTTAAATTTTGTTTTTAGTAACTTTTAATTTGTAATTCTAAATAATACAATTGATATATGTTTTTGAATCAGAAAAATGTGAGGAATTCAAAAATGCTATTCAAAATAATGTTGAGCACTTTAAATTTTTCGAGATGGTTAAAATTACAATAAAATGCCCTTTTCCTTAATTAATTAATAACTTTAGTTTTATAACTCCAAATTTGACAAATAATATGTCTAAATCGATCAGCGTGACGAGCCCATTCTATCTATGCATTCCATGTTCTAAATTGCAGCATGCATCATATAAATATAAAGTATACAGCAACTTATTTGAGGATAAAATGTGACTAAAACTTAATAAAACGCTTTAATCTTGTACCCCACACCTCACCCATGCCATGCTACCTTATTGCCATGCAAATTGTGCATCATTCATCATGGCATGATTGTTCGCTTGTCGCATTTTAATTCATATGCTTGTGCACTCTATTTATGTTGGCCCTTGTTTGTTTGGTTCTTCTTCGAATAGACGCTGAGCAGGGGATATATCAGGAATCCCAGGAGCACTACCCAGATCTTTCTCTCGCTTCAACTGAACTGCCAGGCAAGCACTACCACATGCTTGCATACATATAGTACCTATTGCCTCTATCTTATTCTTGCATCATTGAGTCGCGATTGCATTAAATTGAATCCCAAGTACTGCATGACCTTTACTTTTAAAACCCCACCGAAGCTTGTTCCTCCATCCCATGAGCCATTACTGCAGGAGTTGTTTGAGCCATGCGAGTCGTAGAACAGCATGTGTAGGTTATGTGAGTGTCTGATGGATAACGAGGTACCTAAACAACTTAACCGGAGTAGTAATGGGATAACTAATGAAAGTGGCACCGGTGAGCAATATCCGCTATTTGGTTCTTCATGCTCACTTGTGTCCCGTAGGACCTCGAGTACTTGATTCCTGTTCCTTGACTATTTGCACTATCCACATCCGGGAGGCCATGGACCCTCCTGAGCCAGAGCTTGATTCATTCTTATTTCTTGGGGCCACAATTAGTTTGGGGCTTTATTACTATCCTGTACTTATGCCATGCTTTACTGCTTTATTTAAGATTGTGCGCGGAGCACCTGTACTGTTTTGGATCGCGCCACGTTTTCGCGGGATCGACAAGCCCAGTCACACTTTCGGGTTCCCAGTCGTTTACAGCCGTCGTCGCAAACCCTGGGTCCGTCTCGGAGCCGGCCAACTTCGTTGCGGGTAGCTTATTGGGGTGGCCCCCTGAAATATTTCTGAATCCTGTGATCGCTTTGTCGAGAATGCCTCGTTGGATTTTGATTTGGTTTTTCCGAGGTTGATCGAGTGTGTGTTGCTATTTGTGCACCCTGCAGGGTAAATCTTTCCGAAAGCCGTGTCCACGGTTATGGACGACTTGGAGCATAGTTTCTCGATCATAGACAAGTATAACTAAAGTACCGCTTTTAAATTGATCAAGTACTTGACTAGTAAATAGAGCAATACTCATGGAATGATTAAGAAAACTGCCAACGGATGGGGGTTGTTCGTCCGCTTTCTCGTTGGTAAGCGAGAAGGAGGATGGATCTGTTAATTATACTGTTATAACTGTTGTTCTCAATTCACGGACATCCATCTATCATTGGTTAGGCAGATGGTTATGAGTATCTATAGACTTGTTAGTTATTATCTTTTGCTGCAATTGCGTCACCCCAGGTTATTTCCCCTTTAGAGGCATAAAGACTTGCTAAGTACCCCTAGGGTCTCACACGATAAATTGTTTGATTCAGATGCACAGGTATACTCGCAAGATGGATACTGGGTGGAGGAGACGGACGATGTTGGCAACGATCACTCGGTGTAGAGATTCCGGGAACGGGGATCCGTGATATCTGTGGGCGGGATGTGTTATTTATGTGGCATCTTATGCCGATTTGATTCTTATCCGTACTCGGATCTTGTTTTCCGCTTCCGCCTGATACTCTGATGTTTGATGTATGCGGAGCTATCCTAAAATATTATCTCTACCTAGGATATTTGGATATTGCCGTATGGCGTTGCAATATTTCTATTTCTTTTAGATGGAATGGCTCTGAGGACTGTTGTATGTGGCTTGCATACATACTCATTTGTGTATGTAGTTGATCCCTTCGCCTACCGATTACGCCGCTCGTTCTTGTCCCGATGTTCTGGAAATGGTTAGGACGGCCGAAAGTTCTACCTGGGAGTGGCATTTGGCCCCACCGTACTATTTTAACCATTTCCGCTCATCCAGGCATGTAACTAAGAGCGTAATTCACCAAGGTAGTTACATAGTTCGTAGGTATATCTTATTCAAGTAACAAGACAAGTGAATCAAGGATGACATTCTGCAAATGGTAGAACAAATTCTTGAATCCTACTTTCTTTAGTAAAAGTACTCTTCTGAAGCTTTATGATCATATATCATTAGTTTTCTCCTTTTCTTGTAGAGCTTCAGTTCCAGAACATATTCTATTGCGCTACTCGGCAATTAAGGTAAGGTCACTAACCTTGTTTTTGAACTTTCACTTTCTTCCACATATGTTTTCTCAAAACAATAATCTTTCAAAAACAATAAACTGAGACAAACTTTTTCTCCTATGGAATGGTATTCAAAGTTTCCTAAGAATACCCTACGAAGATTTACTTATTCGTAACGACCTCGAATTATCGAAATCTCTAGAATCTCGAACTTGCCATATCTCATATGGTGTTGTTCCACGAATCCTTAGATGTTCCTTATACTTTAAATTGAGTGTTTACTATTTCAATCTATAACTATAATATCTAACGTTTCTCCTAATGGAATTTATTTTCAGATCATATATATCGGATATACTATGATTATGATGTTTCAGACATATCAATACAGTTTGATTTGTCCAATCACATAATTTGTGAAACTGTTTTCACAAGTCCTTATGCCAATTTGCTATTAACTTGAATTCTATGTCACTTGGATTAAATTGCAAAGACTTTGATATTATTGTTAATTCCAATATCCTCCCTTACTTTTAAGATTTGGATATTTTGGCAATTTGTTTGTTTCATAAATGATTTATTATCAAACAGACAAAGGCTAGAATAACTTATTCATAATCACAATGTGGATCATAAAAGAAATTATTCATAGGAAAAGAACAACTGATTGTATCTTATTTGTATGAATAATTGTCTTGCATAAGTAAGACATATTGATACGGTTCACAAACTCGATCACAAAGTTTTTATTCAAATCTTTTAATCCTAATGATAATTTTTGAGGGAAGGAGTGTCGTTGGTCTTCAACCAGATTGCTTGCCATCATCACGCCATCAGTGCCTCGTTCCATTCAGCAACTCTTACGCAGAGGGTCCTATTTTCAATAAAACAAGAGTAAGTATCTAATACTTAGGAAACTGCATAGGTCTTTCATGGAAACATTTATTACTTGTATATCATAACCTTGTCCGTTGAGGATGATCCCAACTTTGGGTTCGACCTTGGTAGTCCTCAGCTTGGCTATGAATTCGCTAAAGGTATACGGTATCCCTGTCGCGACATAGTCAGTGACGATGTCTTTGCAGCTGGGGGGGGGGGAAGCAAACGCAACACCTCATCTATCGGAAAGTCGTCAGTCAACCAGATGCCCATGGCATCCTTAAGATGTTCATGGAGCATTTCCATGGTGTTCAGGTGGCTTTCCAAGCTGGTGTTTTCTTCCATCTTGATAGAAACAATCTCCTTCAGGCACTCTTATCACATGCGTCTAACCTTAGATAGAAACATGCTCTTAAATCCATCGAGCATATCCAATGTGTCCATTTCATGGAAGGGCACTCGCAAGCCAGGTTTCATGGCATGGATAATGGTGTACTTGACAACCATAAATCTGTCGAGGCCATTACAAAGAGTCGCGTCTTCATTTCCATCAGAGTCTTTAGGGAAATCTTCCAGGGGTTCACGAAGGATATAGAGAAGATGTTTTTCTATGAGGATCTCCTTGAGGCGTTGGTACCAATCGGTGAAATTCATCCCATCTAGCTTAAGTTTCTCCCTGTTCATAAATGGACCAAAGGTGTCCTAAACTGTGGGAATGGCCATAATCTACAAGAAATTTGCAAAAAGACTTAGACAAAGTTCATAATTGGAGTTCAAATTTGTAATCATATTAGCAAATCAGCTCCCACTTATACTATCATCCCTAAAGATAGTTTGGTGATTACACGATCCCTTTACGCCACATTATCCCCGATCATCACGGTCTTTGATGTGGCTTCCAGGGTGGACTATATCCGCCGATCGCATCATCCATGTGACTCGTGCTTGATCATTCGATCTCTATGTTCTGAGGCCATGTATGTACATGCTAGGCTCTCCAACCCAACCTTAGTGTATTTGTAGTGCATACATGGCTTGCACCCCCGTATGCGAACACAAAGATTTCTAGCACCCGATTGTCATGGCATGTTTTATAACTGCGAAATTTCTTGGTGGTGAACACTAATGGGAGAACACTATGTTGGTATTAATTAGGATTGTCCTATTTAAATGCTACCGTTGTGTATCTAATACTAGCAGACAAACAAGATGCACACAAGATTAACATCACATGCAATTTATATGTGATATGACATGGTTGTCTTTTGATTAGTCCAAAATTGAAGCATAATTATCACTTATTTTTGCACAAGTAGAGTAGGGTTTTTGGTATTTTACTGCGCTTGCATGCATCTTTTGTCCTTGTTTCAACAGGATCCCGATTCACTAAGTCTCTTATGAGTATATCAATTAGAACTATCATATTATGTTCTAATATGATATTTTTACGTGATAAAATTCATTTAATTGATTTTTTCTCGCACCTAGGAGATTGGCATACGTAGTAGAGGAGGACACGGGGGCTGTAACGACCACTGGTATGGGCGGAGCGTGCCCTTAATGTCCACCCGTACCATGTGGCAGTGTGATCGCCTCGTCAAATACTTTCACCTCGCGAAAACGGATCTGAGATCCGACATTCACAGAAACTTCCAGCCACGAAAAACCACACCAGAGAGGGATCTGGAGGAGGAATTTGGAGAAGGGAAAATCCTTGCTGCTTCATGGATCATTGGACTACATCGCATCATCCTCTTCACCATCAACCTCTGCATCTCCATCACCATTACTACCACTATCTTCCATACATTAGATCTTGTTGTAATTCAAGATTCAATTGTGGTTTGCACTAAATTCATCCCCATACTTTTATCCATCCATTTGATTTTGATGATGTTGTTGATTGATTCCATGTGTGAGTAGTTTGCTTCATTTTGGGGGAGATGGAGAAACCCTAGCTTTATTATGAAATGAAATAAATATGATCTATTACTTGTGTCCATGATCTATTGATTTGTGATATTGTGTTTGATCTATGTCTTTAGATGGTATGAGTAGTCGACCACATAGAATTTGTCTCTGGGACTAAAGAGAGGGTGAAATCCTTAGGACGTGTTTGGGAGTATGTCCAATGTTATTCATTCTACAAGCATTGGCGTATAACCTACACGGTCAAAGGAGGAACAAAGAGAGATTCACTGAGCTAATTATGATTGTCAACACCCGGATTTTTAAGTCTAGATGCCTGTTATGCCGTACTTCGCAATCCCAGGATTACCATTTTTGCGAGACATAACAGAAGTGGTACCACAGTACATCATCCATTACAAACCATAATAAGGTTCTTACAAACAAAGGATCTCATGATCCAGTCTTTAATACAATCAAAGCAGTGGAAAGTAAACGTAGCGGGGCTTCATCCTCAGGATCACAGGCAATGCTGATGATGGGAGATGATCCTAGTTGTCATAGACCTCCTGTTGTCCATCTTCCAGGTAATTCTCCTCATAGTCTGGCCATGGGAATAGCCAGGGACAAAGCCATGAGTACTCTTTAAGTACTCGCAAACTAACATTAGTATAAGTGAGGTAAAAGCTAATAAGAGTCTTCAGCTCTAGGTTTGTTTGCAGAAATCCAGATTTACTTCATAAGGGTTTTAAGAGTAAAGTCCTAATTTATTTCTCTATATCACTTAAGGGGGAAACCAGCTTTCATGTCCACAACTCTGTTGTGGTCAATTCAAGGTCATCTTTCAAGTTACAAATCACTTTGAAAACATCTGACAACGGAATAGTATGGCCACTCCAACTGTCCATAACTGCGGACGCAACTATTCGAATAGTTTGACTCTGCAGAGATTGTACACTTTCACCACAAAATTCGATACATCCATCAGGAATAATCCTAAATCATCATACTTGGTATGCGAATAATCAATCTTAACCTTTCAATTACACACCCTAGTATAGGCACCTCCCCTATAAGTTTGGCCTCCCAACCATGACCATTTGTCATCTTGGGTACTTCATAGGTGGTCATTCATCACGAGGTAGCCTCAGCTCAGCCTCTTCTGTAAGGGAACCCATACTAAGACATATAAACTTCCAGTCAAGCCCTACCCAACTCAGGTATTGTGGTTGTACGGTAAAATTCGAATGGTATTGCATCCGAACCCAACCATCAGTTTTTATAAAGGGTTAAGGCTCTTGCCACAACATTTTCATCATCAACCATGGTGTTTCTCAACACATGTCAAAACATTTCAATAGAATGAGTCATCATTCCAAGGTTTTCATAATCATTTTCACCAAGTATTCCCATCTAAAGTGATCAAGTTTTATGCTTAGCACTAGCCACTAAAGTGGAGGGTGAACACTATGTGGGGGTGCTAATCCGGTACAAGTATCCAAGACTAATCATAAGATCTTGATAGGATCCATTCTATCTTTCCACTAGTCACAATTCATTAACTAAGGAAAAACTATAGTAAAGGGGAAAGTAAAGCTTGGAATAAAAACTAGGAATTGGTAAAGTTGCACAACCAGATATGCCTAATGCATCTGGTATAAAGGGGATTGCATATAGTATGCATAGCTCTAGTTTGCATTTTGTGATGGCGTGCATAGATAGCTTGCTTGCCTTGAGCAGAACAATTGTTGCATTAGTTGAAGTTTTCCTCCTCCTCCTTGAAGTACTCCTCTCCGTTGAATTCTGGGTCGGTACTAGCGTCTATAAACATATACAAAGTACACAATCACCAAACAACACTTCTATACTCCGATTTAGCACACAAGGCTCATACTAGATGATCTAATACCATCACAAGCATTCCATGTTGTAATGGAACATTTTTATTTCTCTTTAAAGAGAAAAGTAATTCCTACTCATTTAAATTGTTTAAGATTTAATATTCTCCAACTAGAATATTGGTTCATATAGACCATGTCCTCACCATATATTCTCAAGCTTGGGAATGTGATTTAAAAAGGGTGGTCAAGCATTACAAGATTTAATATTACTATTTAGTAAGATTTAAATGACTAGGAAAGTCTATATAGCCTTCTTTTAATACTAGTCCAAGTTTAATATCTGTAGAACCAAATGTTTTTACATATTCAGGTAGAGCATGGCAAATGTGATTTTTGAGAGGTGGAATCATCTCACATGCATTTATTGTTTATTTTTGAAAAATGTTTGAAGTTGCAAATGTCTCTTTCTTGTTATTTTTGGTATAGGTCATATATAATATCAACTAGTTCGAATCCAACGGGAGTGATTAGATAATTTCCATAACTTTCCAACAAAATTGGAATCATGCATTTTGGTTCAGTGAATCTCTTTGAATTGATTTTTGAATCTACTGACATAATCTAGTTTTAACTGAAATGGAAAAATACTATTTGAATGGGTGGGCTCTGCGTGGGAAACTAAACGGGCCGACCTAACTGCACAACACTGTCACAGCTGGTTACTGACAGAAGGGTCCTACTCGTTAGTGGCTTAATCTAACCGAAACGGTAAGTTTCAATATGAGCCTTACGATTAGAACCAGATCTAACGACTGAGGTTCATCTTCTACGCCGAACAACTCCAGTGAGAACTGAACCCTAACGCAGCGGTAGGGGTCACATGGGGATCACCTGGGCTCCAGCTAAGGTCGGCGATGGGGGCGAATGGGGTTGTCGTCGATGGCGGTTCGAGGCACGGTCACGACAGCTCCTGGGGTGGTCAAAATCAACGGGCTCCTTCCTCCTCTGCAGGGGCAAACTCCAGTCAAATTCCAGCAGTGTGGTGCTTGCCTTGCTCCGGGGAAGGGACGGTGAGGTTCTGTGGTGAGTGGGGAGTCGAATGGTGTGGATATTGAGGGCTGGGGTGGTCTCTATTTACGGTTGGGCAACATGGTCGGGGTACTCCGGTGACGTCGCTACAGGTCGCAATCGTCACGATGGAGGGCATGGGTCGAAGCAGTGGACTATGGCGGTCATCATGGACATGATGGCATGACAAGAGGTGCTCTCCATCGGCCGGGATACGTCGGTGCTCTGAGCGGGTATGCAGGCGTTCGTCACTGGGACGGTGCTCACAGGGCACGAGACGGCAAACGATCATGTCTGGCAGCTTACTGGTGCTACGGTGAACGCGGGTATGGGTGGAGAGACTGAGGAGCGACGTGTGGGAGCGAGGCAGGTGCGGTGCTCCGTCGTGCTCTTGGCATGGCCAGGGGTTAAATGGGCGGGGCTGGTATGGTTCCTTCTCGCCTTGCCGTTGGTTTAGGGGTGGTCAGTGGGTGGAGGTGAGGTCAAGCCTACCTCATGGGGGTCATGGTAGAGGGCGGCGTGGCGCGCAACGACTGGCTCGTGCATAGACCGGCATGGACGGCTCGGCATGGGCATATCACTGGTGCAACGTTGGGCAAAGTGCTCTCCACTACACGACAAGGTGCTAGGATTAATCGAGGACAAGTAGTGGAGAAGATTGCAGTACCAAATGTGAGCAAATGACAACTCCAAATAGTGTTTAGTTGGTGAGATGGTACTGTGCATGCCAAGTGTTTGACACAATGGCCGCATGAATTCATATTTTGAAAATTTCAAAGATTTTTGGTGAGTGATCTTGTGGTTTTCTTGGTAGACTATGGTTGCCGGGATTTTTCAAGTGGAATTGATTTGAGTGGTTTTTGAGAAATGGTGATCTCTACATATGATCTTGATTCAATTTTGTACTGCCTCTTAAATAGGTTTAAATTTAGCTTTTGCCACTTTGTAAAGTTTGCTTGGATTTAATTTTACTTGGTCTAGCAAGGGGTGAAAAGAATTGGAATTGTTTCTGTTGAAAATTCTTTACTAGGAACACTGAAAGTGGTCTAGTGGATTAGTTTGGCCAAAATGACCATTTCCTTATTTAACTTATTTTTGATTTTTCCTTTATTTGATTCTGCTTGGAAATGATCTATATGATGTAGTATTCATATTTAAACCATTATTTATCATTTGTAGCAATCAAACATGGCCATTGCCATCATTCATACACTAATGCAATTCACACATACACTCATATCCATTTTAATAATCAAAGTTTTTGTTAACCCTAAACTTGGGTGATTAGAGCTTGATAATCTTGATTAATGATTTTTGGATGTTACAAACCTTCCCTCCTTAAACAGAATCTCATCCCGAGATTCAGGAAAAACTAGGAACTAAAGAGATTGGGATACTCAGTCCCAATGTAATCGTCTCGTTCCCAAGTGGCTTCTTCTTTGATATGGTTACTCCATTGAATTTTGAGAAACTTGATACTTATGGTGCGGCTGGTTCTAAATGCTTCTATCAGAATATGGATGGGCACGTCACGATAAGTTAGGTCCTTATCGATATCTATGGCTCTGTGATCGATGTTTTTGAATACTTTGGTCTTCTCTGGAACTTCTAAGCATTTGCGAAGTAACGAGATATGGAACACATTGTGAATTGCTGACATCTATTCAGGTAGTTCCAATTGATAAGATACTTCTCCTCTGTGATTCAAAATCTTGAAGGGTCCAATATATCTGGGGGCTAACTTTCCTTTTAGGCGAAAACGCTGCATTCCCTTCAATGGTGATACTTTGAGATACACGAAATCTCCGATATTGAAGGTCAGGTCTCGACGTCTCTTGTCAGTATAACTCTTCTATCTGGATTGAGCGGTCTTGAGGTGCTGACGGATTACGTGAACCTTCTCTTCAGCTTCTCGTAGGATGTCGGGTCCGAAGATCCGACTCTCTCCTACTTGCGACCAATTCAAAGGGGTACGACACTTTCTTCCATACAGAAATTGAAAGGGGGGCATTTACAAACTGGCTTGATAACTATTGTTGGAAGAAAATTCCGCGAAAGGCAGACAATCTTCCCATTTAGATCCATATTCTAACACACAAGCTCTCAACATATCTTCTAAGATCTGGTTGACTCTTTTAGTTTGTCCGTCGATTTGCGGGTGATAAGCTGTGACGAAATGCAGTTTGGTTCCTAATCCTTCTTGGACTTTCTGCCAAAATCTGGAGGTAAACTAGGTTCCTCGATCCAATACTATGGTCTTGGGGGTTCCATGCAAACTGACTATTCTAGTGAAGTACAACTCTTCTAGCTTCAAACTTGACAGGTATGAAATGGGTTACCTTAGATAATCTATCGACTATGACCCAAATAGAGTCATTTCCCCTACTAGATGTAGGCAAACCAGTGATAATGTCCATTCCGATGGAATCCCATTTCCATTCCGGAATCTGCAATGGTTGCAAAATTCCTACGGGTTGATGGCTCAGTGTCGGCGCCAGAAAAATGCTGGTGCGGTGTTGATGTAGAGCTCGTTGGGAACCCCAAGAGGAAGGTATGATGAGCACAACAACAAGTTTCCCTCAGTTATGAAACCAAGGTTTAACCGAACCAGTAGGAGCAAGGAAACACCCCAAAGGTGTTGCTAACTGAGCCTTCTAGCTACTACATGGATCCGTAGTCCAAGGATGAAATACTCACGCATCACACCAGAGGATTGCATGGTGATGAAGAAGGCCTCTAGGGTGAATTCCCCTCTCCGGCAGGGTGCCAGGAAGAGCTTCAAATCCCTCCTGGTCTAGGGATGGAGATGATGGCGGCTACAGACTCTTTCGTGGATTTTTGATCAGGCCCTTAGGGTTTTTGTCCCGAGGGCATCTTATAGGCGGAAGGGGAGGCCGAGGGGTTGCCTGGGCTGGCCACACGACCCCTGGCGCGGGCCAAGCCTGGCCACGCGTCTAGGTGGTGTGGTGGCCCCTGGCCCCTCTCCGTCTCGTATTCTGGCATCTGATGACTTCCGGAAAAATAGGCACTTTGGCTTTTGTCCCGTCCAATTCCAAGAATATTCATTTTCTGACTTTCCTAGAACCAAAAACAGCAGAAAACAGGCACCTGGCACTGTGGCTCTTGTTAATAGGTTAGTCAAAGAAATCATATAAAAAGTACTCCAAAGTGTGGACAAAACACAAGAAAGTGGATAAAACCAAGCATGGAACATCAAAAATTATAGATACATTTGAAATGTATCAACATCCCCAAGCTTAACTCCTGCTCGTCCTCGAGTAGGTAGGTGATAAAAAGAAAGAATAATTTTTGAGGTGACATGCACCATCAAAGACTTGATCAAATTATTTGTAAAACATTCAAAGTTGGGATCATAGTACTTCAATCATAACATGAAAGATAAAGTTCTAGCAATAAGACAAAGAAACTATGATGCAACATGAAAAGGCACAAACAAAAGATTCATGAATAACAATGCTTTGCAAGACGTTTATTTGTTTCACATAAAGAAAACATAGCATAATAGTATTCAGCTTGTCCCTCATAGAGTAGCAAATATAAATGCATAGGACACCATCAAAGTTCATAAGAGTGACTAGATACAATAGTTTAAAACAAGCAATATCAAGTTATGCATCAATCAACTAGTCTTGGGACAATGCACATAGAACTAAGAATGGCCAGTATGCTCTCAAAGTAGGTGCATAAAGGTAGAAGGTGGAGACTCAATATAATAGTGGAAGAAAGGCCTTGATAGAAGGAGGTAGGGTTCAAGTCTCATAAAGAGCTTCCAAAAATGATGGTACTTATAGCTTTCAGCTCTCATTGCCCCTATCATAAGCACCTTTAAGGTGATTAAGGTTAAAGTGACACAACTAAGAGGATATGCTTGACAAGTTATAAATCGAAATCTCATGCCCCTTACTTACGAGGATCGAACCTCATGCTTCTAAACTTTAGTCACGAGTAAGCTCTTGTCATTGTAAGTACATGTGTATCATAAAGAACCGCCAATGGGGTACCCCTTGCACATGATACCGGAGCTATCCCATAATCAAAATGACCAGGCAAGCAGACAATGAGCATCTCAGTGATATTTTTATTTGCTGTTTGCATAGGTTTTTATTGAGGATGCTTCATAGAGTGCTCATTATGGTGATGCTGCAAGTTTCCACCATGATTAGGCATGGCTTAGGCTAGCGGCCCAAACATTTCTCTAACACACATACAAACTCCATGATCTTACAAGTTCCACTTTTATTTCGCACCGCCAGGATCCGTAAGCAAAAGAACATGATATCAACGGGGTACAAAGTACAAGTGCAATGTTGAAAGCGTTCCCCATGAAACATGGTTCTGCTATTTCAACTTATAAAGCGCAAGCATATACGCAACAAAGAAGGACCCAATGATTCAAGTTTATTAGATGCAAAATAGTAAAGTGTGCCATCAAGTTCGTGAGAGCTTTAATCACTAGTTTTCTCATAACAAGTTTAATTTGGAAGGTAAAAAAAGCATGAATATACTTGGAATAGCATAATCTAGTAGGTAGGTATGGTGGACTCTTTGGAATAACTTGGTTTAGGGAGTTGGATGCATGAGTGGAACTCATACTTGGTTGTGGAGGCTAGCAAAAGACTGGGAGCGACAAACTAAGAGAGCAATAATGGCCATAATCATGCAGAGCGACAAAATATCATTGATAAAAGCATAAAGTGATACTACAAGTTGAAAACTAAAGGATCATAAAGGCTATGGTAACTTGAGGTAGTCATAACATGGTGTGAGCATGCGCCAAGTCAACCCAAATAAAGCATCAAAGGAGAATACCACTATACTATGCTTTCATATGCTAAAACAACGCATGATTCATCCAAGGCACATTGAGAAATCTCAATTGTTTATAACAAGTCATGCTACAACAAAGAATACGAAGCATAAAGCCAAAACAATATCAAGCATGGCATGACAAAGCATAGGCCACAGTCAAAAACAAGCTCTATTTACCACATAAGTATAAACTTTCCTACTCGTTTCCAAACCAAACCAAACTATTTGCAAACCAATATATGAAAGAGGGGGTCCAACCAATTTACTCAGAAAACTAAGCAAACAACAGCAAACGAAAAACCAAAACAAAAACGAAAAAGAAGACGCTCCAAGAACAACACAACTGTGCATGAAACAATAAAAATGAAGCGTTTGGAAGAAACCTGGGATTTTTATTGATGAACAAGGGGATGCCTTGGGCATCCCCAAGCTTTGATGCTTGTACTTCTTGGATATTTCTTGGGGTGACACGCTTGGCATCCCGAATCTTGAACTTTAGTCCATCCTTCATCTCATTACTCATTCCTTCCATACACCTGGAATTTTTCCTTCATACAAAACTTCACACAATCTTTATTAGCAACATTAGTGCACTCAAGATAAATAAGTCTTAAGGTTCAGTTCTAACACCAAATAAACTTCCATTAGAACACTAGCTACTGTAGCACTTCCCTCAAAAATCTCAATTCCCCAAAAGAACTAAAAAAGGAACCAACAAGAAGCAAATGCAGAAAATGGCAGAAATCTGTCAAAACAGACCAGCAGGTAAATACGAATTTTTTCGAGGACCTTCTGTTGCTCAAATCAAAAAGTGTTGAACTAATGAAAGTTAGATAACAACCTGGGGCAGAAGCAAAAAACTTCACGCCTCAAAAATACGTTAAGAGATTTTACACGAATTTTTACGGTGAAGCACAGAAATCTGTTTCGGGATAGCAACTTTCCGAATCATTACTTCTCTCTCATTAGAGGTTACTCTTGGCACAAAAAGCAAATAAAAAGGATAAGGAGCGGTTATTACAGAGGTAATAACTTCCAAGACTCATCTAAAACTTTTGGGTTATCTCCCAATAAGTACTTTTCTTTAACGCCTTTAAGTTAGGCATAAGAAGCAAGAAAAAGAATCAAGTGTTCTCAAATGAAGAAGCATTAAGACCAAATTTTGTTTTCATAGGAGAAGCAAAAGAAATATTCTCTCTCTTCTTAGGGAAAGTGTTCTATACCTTTCTTGAGTGGGAGTTGATATTTAATGTTGCCTTCTTTCATATCAATAATGACACCAACAGTTCTAAGAAAAGGTCTTCCCAAAGTAATAGGACAAGAAGCATTGCATTCAACATCCAAAACATAGAAATCAACGGGGACATAGGCATTGTTAACCATAATAAGAACATCATTAAGACTCCCCATGAGTTTCTTTTTAGCATTATCATCAAGTGGGACATTCAAATAACAATCTTCAAGTGGAGGCAAATCAAGCATATCATAAATCCTTCTAGGCATAATAGAAACAATACTATCAAGATCACATAAAGCTTTGAAATCAATGTCATTCACTTTCATATTAATGATGGGTTCCCAACCATCTTCTTGTTTTATAGGAATAGAAGCTTTATGTTTCATATTTTCTTCTTTAATCTTTATGAGAGCATCAGTAATATGTTTTGTAAAAGCCATGTTCATAGAACTAGCATTAGGACTTTTAGCAAGCTTTTGTAGGAACTTAATAACTTCAGAGATATTGCAACCATCAAGATCAAAATCAAATTTATCATCTAATGTAGTAGAACTATTACTAGCCTCAACACTAGTGGTGGTAATAGTAGAAACACTAATGTTTCTAGCAATTTCATCTTCTCTTTCCCACTTAGCATGTAATTCAGCTAATAGTCTAACATTTTCATCAATTCTTACTTGAATAGCATTAGTAGCTGCAAAGGGATTCTCATTAGTTTCATGTTTAGAAGTGATTTTATTAATCGATGAAGATTGAGCTTCAGATAGAGATGATATATTCCTTTCAGCATTAGAGAGTTTCAATTATAAACTAGGAATTTCCCTATTTAGACTCTCAAGTTGATGGCTAATGTTCTTTAAGATGGTAGATTGTTCCTCCATAGTTTTAGTAAATAGTTTATTTTGCTCATATTGCATTTGCATGAAGTTTTTAGTGGCTCTTTCAACTTCTAAAATTCCTCCTTCACTAGGTAATCTAGGTTTACCACTATAACCATAAGTATTATTAGGAGGGTAGGGCCCATAATGGTTGTTACCAAAAGAATTGTTGCCAAAATTATTATTTCTTATGAAGTTCACATCAACTTGCTCTTCTTGAGCAACCAAAGAGGCTAAAGGAACATTATTTGGATCAATATGGGCTTTCCCATTAACAAGCATAGACATAATAATATCAATCTTATCACCCAAGGAGGAGGTTTCCTCAACAGAATTTACCTTCCTACAATGTGGAGCTCTCTCAGTATGCCATTCAGAATAATTAACCATCATATTGTCCAGAAGTTTCGTTGCAGCACCCAAAGTGATGGTCATAAAGGTACCTCCAGTAGCAGAGTCCAATAGGTTCCTTGAAGAATAGTTCAATCCTGCATAAAAAGTTTGGATGATCATCCAAGCAGTCAGTCCATGAGTGGGACAATTCTTTACCAAAGATTTCATTCTTTCCCAAGCTTGAGCAACATGTTCATTATTAGATTGTTTATCTTAGTAGGAGGATAGTACGTTCCAATGAACGCATCTTTGCATTTAGTCTAAGAATCAATACTATTCCTAGCTAAGGCATTCAACCATTCTTTAGCTTTTCCTCTCAAAGAGAAAGGAAACAATTTTAGCTTAATAATATCACCATCTATATCCCTATGCTTTTGCATCTCACAAAGTTCAACAAAGTTATTTAGATGGGCAGCAACATCTTCATTACCAATACCAGAAAATTGTTCTCTCATAACAAGATTGAGTAAAGCATGTTTTATCTCAAAGAAAGTATCTTCAGGCACAGGTGGAGCAATAGGTGTGCTCATAAAATCATTGTTGTTGGTGCTAGTGAAGTCACACAACTTAGTGTTTTCAAGAGTAGTCATTTTTTTGTGTTTTTTGATAAAGAAAGCAAACTAGTAAAACTAATTTTTTTGTGTTTTTGATAACAAAACAAGCAGACAAAGCAAAAAGAAACTAAGCAAAACAAAAATAACAAAGTAAAGAGATTGGTTATGAGGGTCTCCCTTGTGAAGATGTCCTTGACTCCCCGGCAACGGCGCCAGAAAAATGCTTGATGGCTCAGTGTCGGCGCCAGAAAAATGCTGGTGCGGTGTTGATGTAGAGCTCGTTGGGAACCCTAAGAGGAAGGTATGATGAGCACAGCAGCAAGTTATGAAACCAAGGTTTAATCGAACCAGTAGGAGCAAGGAAACACCCCAAAGGTGTTGCTAGCTGAGCCTTGGCAGGGCGCACTACCGGTGCTAGTAGCAAAGTGGAGACCTGCACAACACAACCACAGAACTTTGTCCCCAACTTGCGATGAAGTTGTCAATCTCACCATGTTTTTCTGAAAACAAAGGATTAAACGTATCGAATGGAAAGAAGTAATAGTTTGTAGAAAGTAAGCACAAAGCATTAAACAGTTTATAGATTGTATGTAAAGAAAAGGACCGGGATCCATAGTTCACTAGAGGTGGCTCTCCTTAAGATAGATAACATGCTGGGTGAACAAATTACATCGGGGCAATTGACAAACATCGAGAAAGCAATACATGCATATACTAATCATCTTGACTCCTTTGAGATTCGATTGGGCATTACAACATTATACATAGACCGCCATCCAACTGCATCTATGACTAATAATCCAGCTTCAGGTTATCATCCAAACCCCCTCCAGTATTAAGTTGCAAGCAACCGATTATTTCTTTATGAACTGCGTGTAAAGTAAACAATACGATTGTTCTATGAACAAAGGATTGTTGTTTTCTCCCTAGTAGAAACATCACATCTAGTACGTTAGAGATTTATGTCACTTCCCTAGATTACCAGAGGCATGAACCCACTATCGAGCATAAATACTAACTCTTGGAGTTGCTAGCATCTACTTGGCCAAGATAGCTACTAACAACGGAAAGCATGCAAGATCACAAATATCAAAGACATGATAGAATCAATAATCAATCTGAAATAGCACCTCAATATCCATCGGATCCTCGCAAACACAACATGCAAAATTACAAATAGATGATCTTGATCATGAACGGAGCTCACAAGATCTAGACATAAAAGCACAAAGGAGGAGAACCAGCCAGCTAGCTACTACATGGATCCGTAGTCCAAGGATGAACTACTCACGCATCACACCGGAGGCTTGCATGGTGATGAAGAAAACCTCCAGGGTGAATTCCCCTCTCCAGCAGGGTGTCAGGAAGAGTTTCAGATCCCTCCCGATCTAGGGATGGAGATGACGGCGGCTACAAACTCTTTCGTGGGTTTTTGATCGGGCCCTTAGGGTTTTCGTCCCGAGGGCATCTTATAGGCGGAAGGGGAGGCCGAGGGGGTTGCCTGGGCTAGCCACACCACCCCCTGGCGCGGGCCAAGCCTGGCCGCGCGACCAGGTGGTGTGGTGGCCCCTTGGCCCCTCTCCGTCTCGTATTCAGGCATCTGATGACTTCCGGAAGAATAGGCACTTTGGCTTTTGTCCCGTCCAATTCCGAGAATATTCATTTTTTGACTTTCCTGGAACGAAAAACAGCAGAAAACAAGCAGCTGGCACTGTGGCTCTTGTTACTAGGTTGATCCAAGAAATCATATAAAAAGTACTCCAAAGTGTGGACAAAACACAAGAAAGTGGATAAAACCAAGCATGGAACATCAAAAATTATAGATACATTTGCAATGTATCACGGGTCTCTGATGTTCTGCCTTGACTCTCTGACAAATATCACACTTGGCTATGTAGCTTCCGACTTCTCTCTTCATCTTGTGCCACCAAAATTGCTCCTTCAAATGCTAATACATCTTCATTCCTCCTGGGTGGATAGAATAAAGAGTATCATGAGCTTTCTTCACAATGACTTGTTTCAATTCTGAATCTGCTGGAACACAGATACATCCTTTGTACCACAAATTTCCTTCTTCATCTTTGGTGAATCGAGGTACTTTCCCTATTTCGATATGATGTGTGATTCCATTGATACTTGCGTTTCCTTGCTGGGCTTCTTTTATCTGACTAATCAAAGTGTGTTGGAGTTCTATGCTAGCTAAGAATCCTTCGCTAACTAGCTCCACTCTGAAATTCTCCATCTCCTCATGTAGACTTGGTTGGGCTTCCTTAATCTTGGTGTTTAATCTATATGGCAATCTTCTAAGAGCATCCGCTACCACATTGGCTTTGCCAGGGTGATAGTGAATGTCAAGGTCATAATCATTGATTAACTCAATCCATCTCCTTTGCCTCATATCCAGCTCTTTCTGGGTGAAAATATACTTCAGACTCTTGTGATCCGAATAAATCTCACAGGGATTACCCATGAGGTAATGACGCCATGTCTTCAAAGTAAAACTATGGCAGCTAGTTCTAGGTCATGGGTGGGGTAGTTTTTCTCATGCTGCTTTAGTTGTCTGGACAAATAGGATATAACTTTGCCTTCTTGCATCAACACACATCCAAGTCCAATCTTGGATGCATCACAATAAACATCAAAAGGCTTCTTGATGTCCGGCATGATCAAAATTGGGGCTGAAACTAATCTCTTCTTGAGGTCTTGAAAACTTGGTTCACATTTGTCAGTCCATTCGAACTTCTTATCTTTCTTAAGCAACTGGGTCATCGGTCTTGTGATGCTCGAAAATCCTTCAACAAACTTGCGGTAGTATCCAGCTAATCCAAGAAAAGTGCGGACTTCTGTTCGTGTAGTTGGGGCTTTCCATTCTTCAACATCTTTGATCTTGGCGGGATCAACAGCGACTCCTCCTGCTGACAGGATGTGGCCTAGGAATCCTACTTCTCTTAACCAAAATTCACACTTGCTGAACTTGGCATATAACTGATGTTCCCTAAGTGTTTCAAGGATAGTTCTAAGATGTTGCTCATGGTCTTCTTCTAACTTGGAATAGATCAGGATATCATCGATAAAAACAACGATAAACTTATCCAGAAAATTCATGAAAATCTTATTCATGAGGTTCATGAAATAAGCGGGGGCATTGATTAATCCAATATACATGACATTGTACTCATCAATCCATATCTGGTGGTGAAGGCAGTCTTGGGGATATCTGTTGCACGAGTCTTCAATTGATGATAACCAGTTCTAAGATCAATCTTAGAAAACACACTAGCACCAGTCAACTGGTCAAATAGATCTTCTATCTTCAGCAGTGGGTATTTGTTCTTGATGGTGACATCATTCAGCTTCCGATAATCCGTACAAAGACGGTTGGCACCATCCTTCTTATCGACGAACAAAACAGGTGATCTCCATGGCGATGCTCTTGGTTGAATCAGTTATTTTCCTAGCATATCATCTAGTTGTTTCTTCAGCTCCACTAGTTCAGATGGGTTCATACTATAAGGTCTCTAAGCTATGGGTCCGGTTCGAGGGATTAGTTCAATGATGAACTCGATATCCCGATCTGGGGGCATACCGGGCAATTCATTTGGGAACACATCAGGGTATTCACAAACTACTCTGACTTGGTCAATGGTGGTCTTGGCTAGACTCTTGTTGCACTTGAATTAATGGGGTAAGGTCTCAGATACATGTTCTATTGATACTCCGGTGCTACTGGTCATTGTTATGGCTTTCTTAGCATAGTCGATTAATCCTTGATGTTTCGACATCCAATCCATTCCTAGTACTACTTCCAAACCTTTGGTTCCGAGTACTATTAGATTGGCATAAAAATCTATCCCATGGATTCTGATGGGTACGGATTTGCAAACTTTTCTAGCTTTGGTGGTTGAACCAGGGATTTGGACTATCATAACATGCTTCAGATTTGTGGGTTGAATCTTACTAGTGCATGTAAATTCTTCGGTAACAAACGAGTGCGATGCTCCAGAATCAAACAACACTCTGGCTAATACTGAGTTAACAGAAAACATACCCGGCACGACATCTGGCGCTTCCTAGGCTTCATCAGCACTCATGTGGAACATGCGGCCATTACGGTTGTGCGGGTTTCCTGGGGCGAATCTCTTTCCAGGATGGACATGACATTGCTGTTGGGCAAGTGCATTCACATTGGTTGCTGCGGCAAGCTTCTTGGGACACTCATTGGAGTAGTGACCTGTGACTCCGCATTCAAAACAAGTGATCATTGACTTGTCTTTCTCTGCGACAGGCACAACATTGCTTCCAGTCCTTGGGGCAGTATTGTTCGGGATATACTTTCCGGGTATCCTCACTGTGCCTCACTGACCAGGGTGGCCCACCTTGGGTTATAGCTTTGCTTCACGGGCAGCCCAGTCAGGGAGAAGAGACGGAGTCCAGTCCGGCTACGGGAAGGCCTAGAAGACTTACCGACATAGGCCCGTAGTGTTACTTGTAGTCCAAGATGTATTCTATAACCGACTCTTAGTCGTAGACGGATAGAACTCTCCTGTAAACCCTAGGCCAGATATCTATATAAGCCATCCTAGGGAAAGCCTTTAGGGCACCCTCCCAATAGTCTACAATATCAACTCGCACAGGCGAAACCCTTGTAACCCGTATTCCGGCTCTGCCGTATTACTAGATTGCTATCAGGAGTAGGATCCGTTCAAAGCCGGCGGATTCGAAGCTGGGTAAACTTGTGTGCTCACCGTCTCGGAACACCATACGTCTCACACCCCTCTCTTCCACATGCCTTGTGGACCCCCTCATGGCGTATCAGTCATCAATCCGACGACAGTTGGCGCCCACCGTGGGGCAAGTGAGCTTCGGATCTGCATTCTGAGTGGAATCTATAAGAATCGGAATCACCGAGACTATCGCTGTTGGTCGCGTCCTCTATGCCAGTGACGTCCCTCTCATCGTTACCGACGAGACCTGGGTTCTGGCTAGGGAGGCCGTGACTACCTATACCATTATGTCTTTCAGCAAGATCGATGTGTACATTGGATCGCTGAACCAGTCCCACCCACCCCAGCGGTGATGATAGAGGCAGAAGAAATTTCTGTGTCCCCTTTGTCCATGGAGGCGGCAGAGTTCCGGATCTCAGAAAATCCTAATCCCACCCAGCCCGCACCCGTTGCGGTGATAGTGGAGAAACCCGAGCCTGAAGCAGACCTTGTGGTTTAAGTCGAATCTGGAGTGGATCTCCCTAGCAAGGCCGAATCCTAGATCGATCCACCCACTGAGGTCGAAATCCAGGAGGATCACAACAACAACCTTGGTTCCGGCTCCACCAACACCGGAACAGATCAACTGTTCCTGAGGCACACGTTGAGGCACATGATGATGCAAGATGCAAGCATGGACAAGGTTCTCGAAACCATCAAGATCTTCGAGGAAGCCCACGAGGAAAGCCGCAACTACCTCAGGACCCACACATCACACTTCCTCGGATATGTTGGATCCGGATCCGGCTCTGCCGATGCTGGAGACAACACTGGCTTAGTGCTGGAGGCAATCGGAACAAACACCAACTTACCCGCATCCTCGGATGACTCAATGACGTCGGCGGATTTCCGAAAGTTCTCCGCGGAATATGAAGAGGAGTACAACTCCAAAGCCGCAGAAAAAGGAGAAGGCATGTATGAAGGATCTGGGGAAAACTCTCCCAAAGCGCAGGATGACATGGATATCGGAGATAATCCCGAGGTCTAGATGTCTGAAAGTACTAATCAGAGCTTGACTCTAGGAAACAGACCCAAAGCCGTCTTTGCTACCGGCGCTGCCAAGAAGGCAAATAAGAGGAACAAGAAGAACAAGACCCCGACAAAAGAACTTCCAGCAGAGGAGGTGATTACCGAGGAATACAAGGAAGACTTGGATGGAGAACTTATCCTAGACGAGCCCAAAGAAGAACCGATGGATGGACACATGGTCACCGCAGGTGCCCGTAAGCTCATCGACGCTGCATTAAGCACGCCTATCCCTACTGCAGCAGAACTAACTGCTGCGGAATTGGACGAAAGGGCCCAAGCCCTAGAAGCGCGTTGCCAAGTACTCCTGGATGAAGCTAAAAACATCGAGGAAGAGAAGAAGCGCATGGCCAAGGCGGAGAAGCTCATCTCTCTGCAACATCAGAAGAACTGGAAATGACATACACATGACAATCAATTTCCAGAAGTATGTAAGGCTCTCTTTGAGGGAGATCCGGGGATGCCTCGGCTCGATAGCAATGGAGATCTGGTGTATCCAACACCTGTGCAAAACACTGTTGCTGCTCGAGACATCCTGGCAAATAATCCAGGCCCGAAACATGTTAGATTGGGCATCAAGCTACTCACCAAGGGTCTGGAACACCAGAAGGCCGCGAAATCTGGAAGCGGAAAACTGGTCTCTCAATCCGAACAATGTCGCACGGATCCGGCCTGGAATGATGTAAGACCCCATCGGGCTCTGGAACAACATCACCGGTCCGACCGTCGGGAAGACAATTACTCAAGAACCGGATCTTCAGGGCAGAACCACAGAGCTGCACGTGATTGGTGCAATGTTGCTCTAGCCGTCGAGCAAGAGACAACCGCTGCCCTGTATCCAAAGAATCCTCCCCGGCGAGAGTCGAACGATCACAGGGAAGAAGACAAAGAGAAGCGTCGGGAGGAGGACCGTTAAAGAATGCCACCTCCTAGGCATACAAGCCGTCCAGCTAAACCCCACTGCAATGGGAATGACGAACGAAGGAACGACGGACACCGCGCCGAGTCAAGCCGGCAGGGGGCTCGTCGTAATGAAGACCCTCCCCTGAGCCGGAATAATGACGCTCCGGGCGGAGGCCGGCGATTAGCCGGAAACAATCCAGCTGCTCCACCCTCTCCACCAAGTAGCCATCACAACAGCTCCCAAGGAGGCCAAGGAGGGCGTCATGGCGGAGGAGGTGGTGGCAGAAGCCGAAGTCTGGTTTCAAGGCACCATAGCCATAGCCTTCAATCAGGACGATCTCTGTCCCGAAGTGACGCGAGGCACATGATTAATTCCAATATAGAGGTGCGGCACTACGAAAATGATGATATATACATGGGCCCAAAATGCTTTGGACCACGCATAAGAGCAACAAAATTCCCGGAAGGATTCGCTATCTCAAGACACATCCAAGCCTACGACGGTATAGCTCGGCCAGATACTTGGCTCCAGGATTTTTTCCAAGCTTGCTGCATTGCCAAAGGCGAAAACAGCCTGGTCGCAACCCGATATCTCCCATTCATATTGCGGAAGACGACACGATCATGACTCAATGAACTTCCGGAGAACACCATCCACAATTGGTATGACATGCAAAGCTCGTTCTTTCGGAATTTCGAAGGCACATATCGGAGGCCCTGTATGGTAGGAGACCTACAGCGTTGCACCTAGAAAGCCGGAGAAACTTGCCGAGATTATCTCGGACGATGGATTGACACTAAGAACTCCTGTGAGTGGGTAAATGACCAAACTACGATTGAAGCTTTCTTTGTAGGACTCCCAATTGGTTTACTACGTCATCACTTGAAGTGCGACAAGGTAACTGATTTGGGAGAGATGATAGAAACAGCGAGCAAATATGCAGATGCTGACGATGACGCAGAGGCATTACTGAACGCCCTAGCTGTGCCACAGTCGGCAAAACAACCAAAGCATCAAGCTCATAAGCGTAAGAATACCTCAGAAGAAAATCCCAACATGGAAACGGCAGTGGTCACTGCTACTTTTGGGTCTGGAGGACGAGGAGGGCGCGGTGGTGGCCACGAACGTGGTCGTGGGACATCAAGATCCAAGGTAGAGGAGACCAGCAACCTGGCAAAACCTACTCCTGGGCTGATATTTCCAATAACCCATGTGTGCATCACTTAGATGCCAATGGGGCTCGTATCACACAAACACCGAGTGTCGTTTTAGTGCCGACATCAAGAAAGATGATACTGCTGGCTACAGGGCTAAGCGAAAGAAGGGAAAGAAGAATCTCGAAAAAGATAAAGATAAAGAGACCTAGGAAGATTCTGACATGGAGGAAGCCGATGCTTCAAATCCCAAGCCGGAAGGGAAGAAAAACTTCCCAACAAAGAAAGACACTTACGTCACCTTCCTCGGATCTCAACCAGCTAAGGTCAAGAAAGCAGTTCTACATGAGCTCAACGCGACTGTTCCGGCTGTCCCCCAATTCTTGGTCTGGTCGGAAGTGGCAATAACCTTTGACCGTGCCGATCATCCGCCTAAGTTGCACAGGCGAGGAAAATACGCCTTAGTCATCAGTCCACTTATTGATGGCTATGGTTTCTCCAAGACTCTCATAGACGGCGGTAGCAACATTTACATTCTGTATGTCGAAACACTACCTAGCTAAATTACAGCTCTGTGATCTTTCACGGAGTTGTCCCAGGAAGACAAGCAATTCCCTGGGAGAAATCACTTTGGATGTGACCTTTGGAACTCCAAAGAACTATCGGACGAAAGCACTTTCCTTCGAAGTGGTCCCGTTCAAGAGTGCGTACCATGCTATATTCGGACGTCCGGCTTACTGGGCTTTTATGGCTCGTCCGTGTTACATTTACAATATGATGAAAATTCTAGGTCCCAACGGCGTGATCACCATTAGGGGATACCCGAAGAAGGCGCGAGAGTGCAAGGACGGAAATGCCGCCTTTGCTAAATCCTTGCTGCATGCCCAAGTGTACCAGGAGATCAAGAAAACCATTGATCCGTCTGAGATGCCCGCGACGAAGAAGGAGGTGACAAAGCTAAATCTGGAGTTCAAGGCATCGAAAGAGACGAAGAAGACGCCTTTGAAGGATGATGACCCCTCCAAGGTGACCCAGATAGGTGTAGGCCTAGATAGCGCATAGGAAAGTGCGCTCATCAAGTTCCTCAAAGCAAATGAAGATATCTTTGCATGGCATCCATTTGACATTACAGGAGTACCTAGGGAACTTGCCGAGCACTCTCTAAATGTACACCTGAATGCTAAACCCGTCAAACAGTGCCTATGATGTTTCAGCGATGAAAAGCGTAAGGCAATAGCTAAGGAACTAGCCCAACTCGAGTTAGCCGGATTCATAGAAGAGGTTATCCACACTGAGTGGTCGGCCAATCCTGTAATGGTCCCTAAAAAGGACACCACTAATTTAAGGATGTGTGTTGATTATACTGCCTTGAACAAGGCTTGTCCCAAAGACCCGTTCACTCTACCTAGGATTGATCAAGTTATCGATTCTACGGCAGGCTCGGCACTCCTATGTTTTCTCGACGCGTATTCCGGTTATCACCAAATCTGGATGAAGGAATCTGACAAAGTCAAAACTTCATTCATAACCCCCTTTGGAACCTTCTGTTTCGTTACGATGCCCTTTGGGCTCAAGAACGTAGGAGCTACGCACCAACGCACTATGCAGCGTTGCCTCCACGACCAAATCGGATGCAATGTACATGCATATGTGGACAATATTGTGGTGATGTCCAAAAAGAAGGAAACCTTGATTTCCGACTTGGAGGAAACGTTCGCCAATCTATGAAAATACAACATAATGCTTAACCCGAAAAAATGTTTCTTTGGAATTCCAGCCGGAAAATTATTAGGTTTTATCGTGTCTCAAAGAGGCATAGAGGTAAACTGAGACAAGATCAAGGCTATACTCAATATTTCCAGGCCAACTCGCCTGAAGGACGTTCAAAGACTAACTGGTTGCATTGCCATAGTCAGTCGGTTTGTAAGCCGGCTCGGTGAAAGAGCTGCACCACTATACAAGCTCTTGAAAAAGACCAAAAAATTCGTTTGGACCGACGAAGCAGAAGCTGCGCTACAAGACCTAAAAGCAGTACTCTCATCTGCTCCCATCCTTGCAGCACTGGAACCACAGGAACCGATGTTGCTCTATCTCACTTCGACAAATAAGGTCGTCAGTATCATCATGGTGGTGGAGAGACCGGAGGAAAATCAGGAACACCTAGTGCAGCGTCCGACTTACTATCTCAGCGAGGTCTTAACTGAATCAAAGCAGCGGTATCTGCACTATCAAAAACTAGCTTACGGTGTGTTCTTAGCATCGCGTAAGGCGCTACAAGACCTAAAAGCAGTACTCTCATCTGCTCCCATCCTTGCAGCACCAGAACCACAGGAACCGATGTTGCTCTATCTCGCTGCGACAAACAAGGTCGTCAGTATCGTCATGGTGGTGGAGAGACCGGAGGAAAATCAGGAACACCTAGTGCAGCGTCCGACTTACTATCTCAGCGAGGTCTTAACTGAATCAAAGCAGCGGTATCCGCACTATCAAAAACTAGCTTACGGTGTGTTCTTAGCATCGCGTAAGGTGCGACATTATTTTCAGGAAAATCCAATTACCATGGTGAGCATAGCTCCCATGAGAGACATAATTAACAAAAGTGATGCCACAGGACGCGTCGCAAAATGGGGCATAGAGCTTTCAGCTTTCGACATTCAGTACAAACCTCGTACATCAATCAAATCCCAAATCCTCGCTGACTTTGTCGCTGATTGGACAGAGACAACGGAGATTATGACCCTACCAGAGTCAGAGTATTGGACCTTACATTTTGACGGGTCTAAAGTGCTCGGGGGCTCGGGGGCTAGCGTGGTGCTCAAATCACCCCAAGGAGAAAAACTTTTCTATGTATTGCAGATCCACTTTACGGTGACAAATAACATTGCCGAGTATGAAGCATTACTGCATGGAATCCGGATTGCTAAGGATATCGGCATCCGACGTTTAATGTGTTATGGAGATTCGGATCTTGTTGCTCAACAAGTGTCGGATATCTGTAATGCGAATAAACACATGGCAACATATAGAGCTATCGTGGATGAATTATCTAAATCGTTTGAAGGGTTTGATGTTCAACACATCCCTCGAATAGAAAATGAGGAAGCAGATGCACTATCTCGAATAGGCTCTGCCCGGAAAAAGGTTCCGAATGGCGCTTTTTTAGAGCACCTCAAAGTTCCCTCTATAAAAGGAGTGGACGAGGAATATCTGACCAAATGCAACTCAACTTTAGTAGCAGTTCTGGTTGTGATCCCCAGATGGACTCAACCCTACCTTGATTACTTAGTAGACGGAAAATTACCCGAAGACGAAGTTCTAAGCCGGCAGATCGTCCGACAAGTAAAAGCATACACTATAATTAGTGGTGAGCTCTATAAGCGGAGTGCATCTAGGGTTTTTTCAGCGTTGTGTATCTCCGGAAGAAGGAGTGGAAATCTTACGAGAGATCCATGAAGGCGAGTGTGGTCACCACGCTGCAGCCAAATCTCTAGTGGCAAAAGCTTTCCGACACGGTTTTTTTTGGCTTACGGCCAAGGCAGATGCCGAATGGCTGGTCAAGACGTGCAAGGGCTGCCAAAAATACACCAAGCAAGCTCACGTTCCGGCTGATCAGCTGCAAACAATGCTGTAGCACCCCGATAAAACCACTACTAGAAAATCGCGTGTTGTTTTTATTTTTGTGCATCATCATTGATCGCATGCTCATGTCATCATGCCACATTGCATTTGAGCATCGTCATGTCATCATGCATTTGTTTGTCTAAAACTATTTTCTAAAAGTCTATCCTTGTTTTCTAAATAGCCCCTCTTTATTTCAAATTAAAACCTCGGCCTCTTTTGGATCTTTTATTTGTCTAAAAGCTATTTGCAAAAGATGTTAAAAATAAATAAAACATATTTTATAAAGCTCCGGAGGAGGCAGTCTAGCCTGTAAGCCAGACCACCTACTACCCCAGCAGAACCAAACTTGAACCCTAGATCTACCCACCTCAAACCCTAGCTAATCCTAGCCCCACATCTAACCAAAACCCTAATTCTACCCACCACCAGTCCAACCCACCCCAGCCGCCGCCGCACACAGCAATACAGTGCGCCCGTTCTCGTCCCACCCGCGTGACCGACGCGCCTCTCGCGCAAACCCGAACCCCTTTGGAACCAAGATCGCCGTGTCCCCAATGTGTGACCCCTTTATCCGAGCCCTATTTTATAAATTGACATATATATGAATTGTTGCATATCAATTGTACATGCTTGCATACATATTTTGCGGGTCCGGGTTGCATAGTCGATTCACCTCAGAATTAAATATGGAGACTCTACGCGGGCTATATTTGTCTCATATCGCCTCCATTTAAATTTGTGTAGCGAACCGATGTCATGTTTTGCCTGAGATGTCAACATTTAAATTCCGGGGTAACTAAATAACTTAAACCACCTAATTAATTGTCGGGACCCGGTTCCGCTTAATTTTGTCTAGTCGCATCGCATCTTTGCCATGTCATATATCATACATGCACCATGCTCGATCTTCTGTCGTAGTATTAAATACTGTATCCGGTGTTTCTTTTAGTGTTTTGCTTCTTCACGGATTAGGCCGTTGAGTGGATGCGAGTATCGACAAGTTCTTTGGATATGAACCGTCGGCTATGTTTTCCAGGCGAGCATTCTCCCCCTTCTACCTATTTTGCATTTATAGTCTTTATTTCCTCCTATTGATCTACTGCTATCCGTGTCGTGATGCTTTAGTGTTCTGTACCAGATATATTCCGTGCAGCCTTTATATTGCCTTGGACACCTCCTATTACCTGTTGTTTGGTAGATAGATGGTCTTGCGAGTCGTAGTCGCTTGCTCAGGTGCGATCCCATGTTGTGAAGTACCAAACAGTTGTCGGAATGTTGTCATATGCTTAATGGTGGAGAGGATCATGACTTTAAATACAACTATTAAATTGCTGGGATAACTAACGAAAGAGGCACCGGTGGGCAATATATGCTATTTGGTTTTTCATGTCCACTTGTGTCCCGTAGGCCCCGAGTACTTGATACCTGTTCCTTGATTATTCGCATTATCCACATCCGGGAGATTCTATGAATCCCCCCTAGCCAGAGCTTGATTCATTTCTTATTTCTTGGGGCCACAAAGTAGTTTGGGGATTTATTACTATCCTATACTTATGCCATGCTTACTGCTTTATTTACGATTGTGCGTAGAGCACCTGTACTATTTTGGAATGTGGAATGTTTCGCAGTATCGACAAGCCCAGTCACACTTTCGGGTTCCCAGTCGTTTACAACCACTGTCACAAACCTTGGGTCTGTCTCGGAGCCGGCCAACTTTGTTGCGGGTAGCTTAGTGGAGTGGCCCCCTGAAATATTTTATGAATCCTGTGATTGCTTTGTCGTGAAAGCCTCGTTGGGTTTTGATTTGGTTTTTCCGAGGTTGATCATGTGTCTGTTGCTATTTGTGCACCCCTGCAGGGTAAATCTTTCTGAAAGATGTGTCCGCGGTTATGGATGACTTGGAGCATAGTATCTCGATCATAGACAAGCATAACTAAAGTAGTGTTAAATTTGACTTAATATGTGACTAGTAATCAGCTTCACTACAATGGAATGGATATTAAAATTGCCAAGAACTGGTGGAACTGGGGTGTACTGTCTCATGTTATACCTGCCTAGTAAGTATCGCAACTCCAATGGAATGAAATAAAAGTGCCAACAACTGCTGGGTTTGGGATGTCACATGCTAATTGTATCTGACTAGTAAGTACTGCAACTACAATTGAATGGTTAACTAAAACTTCCCACTACTTATGCTATCAGGGTGACTCATGCTATCTATATCTGACTAGTAAGTGCTTCAACTATAATGGAATGAATAAAACTGCCAACTGTGTGAGTTCCTCGGTTTGACTTCCTCGTTTGGTCTCGAGGGGGAATACCAGGATGGGTATGTTTGGTGTTAGTATCAAGATGGATCCGAATAGGTCTTTCTTATCCCTCTCTAATAGCCGACAGTTGCATCGAGTCTCTATAGGTTGTTTAGTGCATGTGGCACTGCCGCTTCAGTCCACCAGACCTATGTAGGCGAGAGCCGCCGAATTCTAGCCTCGCTGTGTACTGGCCTCAGTACTGACCGCTCTCTTTCTCCCTTTGCCCTTTGTCGGCACCCCTTTTTGTTTAGCAGGTATGAGTTCGACGTCGTTAGCAGGGTTACCCTTCCGGCTTGGCCTAGGCAGGGTTATGGATGCCATTGGTTATTCTTCAGGGCTCTTAGCTCAATTTGCTTCTTACCCATACTCGGATGTTGTATCGTGTTCAAGGTGATTTGAATCTTTGTACTGTATATCTGTATTCTTGACTTAGTGAGTCATTGCTGTATATATATATCTATTCTGTGGGTTCCATCTTGGACTATTGTGTAATGATATTACTTCGTTTTCCACCCGCATGAAAGTGCCTGGTGGGCATCCTTGAATCGTTTCTATGCGGGTTTGGTGAGAAGCGCTGAAACTTGCATAGGGCCGATTCGAGGGTGTTACAAATACCTATAACATGGCCTTTCGCGGTCTGGGGGCTTGACATGGTAGGAATGTTTAAATGGGCTCCAAGTGGATTTACTCATCCCTTAGTGATGGTGGATAAATTCACAAAATGGATTGAAGCTAAACCCATCACTAGTTGTGATGGAGCAACAGCCAGAAGATTTGTCGAGGATGTCATAATCCGATACGGTTATCCACATAGCATTATCACGGACAACAGGAGTAATTTCTCTATGGGAGAGCTTGCCGAATTCTGCAATGAATAAAATATCCGTCTTGACATTGTGTCAGTCGAACATCCACAAGCTAATGGACAAGTTGAAAGAGCAAATGGTTTAATCCTACAAGGCCTGAAACCAAGACTCGAAGCACCACTACGACATGCCGTGGGGGCTTGGGCAGAGGAATTACCTTCTGTAATATGGAGTTTACGAACAACTGCAAACATGTCAACCGGATACACACCTTTCTTCTTGGTCTATGGCACAAAAGCAGTTTTTCCTAGTGATTTGATTCACACTTCTCCTAGCGTTGCCGTGTATATTGAAGAGGATGCCGAAAATTCTTGACAAAATGATCTCGACTTAGTCGAAGAGGTTCGCGCCGTTGTTGAGATGAGATCAACAGCCTATCAGTAGAAGTTATGCAAGTATCATAGCCAGAGAGTCAGAAACCGGTCTTTCAATAAGGGCGATTTGGTTCTACGGCTTGTGCAGCAAAGAAAGCACAAATTTTCCTAGTATGGGAAGGGTCATTTTTAGTTAGTCGAGTAATCCACAATGGTTCTTACTACCTAACTGATATGCATCCAGTCAAAGAAAGACCTGCTACTAAGAAAAGAAAGAGAGATGGAGTCAGTACAGACCCGGATGAATTAGACAGACCATGGAATATTGCTCAGCTACGTCCCTTTTATTCTTAGTTTATTTTTCTTTGTAATCACATATGTGTACATGTTCAGTGAGAAATAAAGTATTAGTTGCCTCAATTTTTTTCTGAGAAGTTTTTTATCATCTTATTTCCGAATGACCATGTCATAATCGAAAATCTCAGAATACTTGAAAGTACTTTATGCTCATGTTTGTTCTGGTTTAGATTTCCGATTCTAAAATTGCTACCTTCGGGTATAGATCTAACTTTTCTAGTCTATACTTTGGTTATTTGTCTGATTGCTGGACGCGGGCATTTTTCGAGTAGTGAATTGTTGGTACTGGAGGCCGGCTTTGTTTCCGAGTTTAAACTGATTTAGCAATTGAGCTCCATTGCTCGGCAAAGTTTCTGTGCTAAAAGTTGGCCGGCTCACGAAAGGGACGAGGCGGAAAGCCAGATAAATGATAAGTATAGATGAAAAACATAAGTGCTTACGAAAATATTTCAGGCACAAAAATTATAAAGCCAAAAGTGCTAAATAGATATATTTAAACTAGCACTAGCAAAAAGTATCATACTACTTATTTACAACCCGGATTGTTTTAAGAATAATAGAATGTTTGTTCTGATGCTCTATGATGCAGGGGAATAAGGAGCTGCTGGCTTGCTAGAAACATCAGCCTCGCTTCGGTATCTTTCCAAGATGTTCAAATCCGAGATGGTTTGTTCGTTATCGGAAGCTTCACCAGTTTCTTCGGCGGGCGGAGGCGGCGTCTCTATGCGAGTGAAGAATGGAGTATCGTAGCTGGTCCAGTTAGCTACATGACACCCGTATCCGGTGCAAGAGTCCATGATGGCTTTGATGTCCTGCTTCTGGCCGTCTTCGTCCACAGTAGAATACCCTCTGGTCATTTGCTAGATCTCCATGCTTCCAAGGTGGCTCATGAGTCATGACCATGGTGAGAGCGTTCTGCACTGCGGTTGATGGCTCTGTATATGGCGCCCGAAAAATGCTGGAGCGGTGTTGATGTAGAGCTCGTTGGGAACCCCAAGAGGAAGGTATGATGAGCACAGCATCAAGTTTCCCTTAGTTATGAAACCAAGGTTTAATCGAACCAGTAGGAGCAAGGAAACACCCCAAAGGTGTTGCTAGCTGAGCCTTGGCAGGGTGCACTACCGGTGCTAGTAGCAACGTGGAGACCTGCACAACACAACCACAGAACTTTGTCCCCAACTTGCGATGAGGTTGTCAATCTCACCGTGTTTTGCGGAAAACAAAGGATTAAACGTAACGAATGGAAAAAAGTAAAATTTTGCAGAAAGTGAACACAAAGTAGTAAAACATTGTAGATTGTATGTAAAAGACAAGGACCGGGATCCATAGTTCACTAGAGGTGTCTCTCCTTAGATAGATAATATGCTGGGTGAACAAATTACAGCGGGGCAATTGACAAACATCGAGAAAGCAATACATGCATATACTAATCATCTTGACTCCTTTGAGACTTGATTGGGCATTACAACATTATACATAGACCTCCAACCAACTGCATCTATGACTAATAATCCACCTTCAGGTTATCATCCGAACCTCCTCCAGTATTCAGTTGCAAGCAACAGATTATTGCTTTACAAACTGCATGTAAAGTAAACAATATGATTGTTCTATGAACAAAGGATTGTTGTTTTCTCCCTAGTAGCAACAACACATCTAGTACCTTAGAGATTTCTGTCACTTCCCCAGATTACCAGAGGCATGAACCCATTATCGAGCATAAATACTAACTCTTGGAGTTGCTAGCATCTACTTGGCCAAGATAGCTACTAACAACGGACAACATGCAAGATCACAAATAAC
This sequence comes from Avena sativa, assembly GCA_916181665.1. Taxonomy (NCBI): domain Eukaryota; kingdom Viridiplantae; phylum Streptophyta; class Magnoliopsida; order Poales; family Poaceae; genus Avena; species Avena sativa. The sequence continues at coordinate 452,405,244 of OV702288.1, read as the reverse complement.
AAAGACATGATATAATCAATAATCAATCGGAAATAGCATCTCAATATCCATCGGATCCCCGCAAACACAACATGCAGAATTACAAATAGATGATCTTGATCATGAACGAAGCTCACAAGATCTAAACATGAAAGCACAAAGGAGGAGAACCAACCATCTAGCTACTACATGGATCCGTAGTCCAAGGATGAACTACTCACGCATCACACCGGAGGCTTGCATGGTGATGAAGAAGGCCTCCAGGGTGAATTCCCCTCTCCGGCAGGGTGCCGGGAAGAGCTTAAGATCCCTCCCGATCTAGGGATGGAGATGATGGCGGCTACAGACTCTTTCATGGATTTTTGATCGGGTACTTAGGGTTTACGTCCCGAGGGCATCTTATAGTCGGAAGGGGAGGCCAAGGGGGTCCCTAGGCTGGCCACACCACCCCCTGGCATGGGCTAGGCCTGGCCGCGCAGCCAGGTGATGTGGCCGCCCTCTGGCCCCTCTCCTTCTCATATTCTGGCACTTTATGACATCCAAAAAAATAGGCACTTTGGCTTTTGTCCCGTCCAATTCCAAGAATATTCATTTTCTGACTTTCTTGGAACCAAAAACAGCAGAAAACAGGCAGCTAGCACTGTGGCTCTTGTTAATAGGTTAGTCCAAGAAATCATATGAAAAGTACTCCAAAGTTGGAACAAAATACAAGAAAGTGGATAAAACTAAGCATGGAACATCAAAAATTATAGATACATTTGCAATGTATCAGCAGTTCGCATGTAGGACATGTTCCAGTCCTGGATAAGCTGGGGCATCTCCTTGGCCTTATCTCGCACTTCAAAGCTGGACATGCTATGCATGCCCGGAACCTTGAGAACTTCGCCAATATCCTCAATAGATTGGTGGAGGTCATGCAGCAAATCACTGACTTGATTAAGCCAGCCGGTGCGAGATTCGGCAGAGGCTGAGTCTAGTAAGTTTAGAGGACCTGCGCATACAATGCAAAGGGGTTAATCAAATAAATCTGGACTCCAAAGAGTCGGAAAATGCAGATAAGTCAGAAAGAGGGAAACTTACCAAGGATGACATCATCGACTTTAGTCTTCTCCTCCTGAAGACTCTGGAGTTCAGCCCGGAGTGCCTCAGCAATGTCCCTCTCTCTGAACAAATCGTTGCTGAGATTCGAGATTTTCGGATCCTGGAGTGCAATCTTGCGATCATGCTCCTTGGTAGCCATTGAGGAAGATTCGAGAACTTGAGCAATGCTCTTCTCATGATCCGCCTTAAGCTTATTCAACTCTTGGCGAAGGTCCTTGTTTTCCACCTCCAGGGTTTTCAGATTCTCTGCCTCCTCAATCATAGCACTGGATTGCTTTACCGGTGCTGAAATTAAAAGAATAGAAGTTGAACAAAAAATCGACTATGAAATACAAGACAAGGTTTGAGTTCTGGAATGTTTACCTTCAGCCTCATCCTTGGAAACTTTCAGTTGAGCATTTTCAAAACAGAGAGCTTTGATTTCTTTCCGCTTGTTAGAAATATTCTTCAATATATCCTGGTTATAGGAACATACTTTTTGTAAGTTAGAATACCCAGAGTCAGAAGTCTACTAAAGACTCGGGCTAATATTTTTACTAATATCAGCACGAGCCTTGGGGGTTACACTAGTTCATTCTTTGGCATCCTAAGGAAGCATAAATCCGGATTTGTATATCCAGCTTCATGCTTGGGGGCTAGAGTATATGATATGAAATAAGGAAAAACGTGAGTTGGAATTGCGACTTACATATTGTTCACGAGTGAGTTTGTTCAGGCTCATGTTCACTTCGGTGGTAACCTTCTCGGCGAGGGTTAAGGGGGTCACTAGCGCAATTGGAAGCTCGCCGGTCCTTAGCTTCTCATTGCAAAGACGAACTTGTTCAAGAAGATCAGAGTGCTTGATGTCCTCTGCTTCAGTAGAGGTAGTTCTGGCTTTCCAGGCATTGCTGGGCCAGCCATTGGATTTCCTTCGCAGACTTTCGAGATAAGCCAAGTTTGGAAAGTCCCGGATTGCTCAGGAGATTGTCGGCGAAGAACTCTACCGAGGGATCATTACCCGAAGAGGGTTCCCCCTTGTCAAAACCTGAGTCACCCATGGTGACATCAGTCTGTGATCCGAGGATCACTGGTGATGTCTACGCACTTCTATTCTTGTAGACTGTTGTTGGGCCTCCAAGTGCAGAGGTTTTTATAACAACAACAAGTTTTCCCTTAAGTGGATAAACCAAGGTTTATCGAACTCAGGGAGGAAGTGGTCAAAGGTATCCCTCTCAAGCAACCCTGCAATCAAGATACAAGAAGTCTCTTGTGTCCCCAACACACCCAATACACTTGTCAGGTGTATAGGTGCACTAGTTCGGCGAAGAGATAGTGAAATACAAGTGATGTGGATAAAAGACAACGGTGCTAGAAAATAGCTTGATGGTGTGAAAGAGACTAAAGGAAAACTAAAATAAAGATGAAAGCAAGCAAACATGTAACATATCTAGTTGCAAACGGTGTTTCAATGTTTAGAAACAAGGCCTAGGGATCATACTTTCACTAGTGAACACTCTCATATAAATATATTATCTTAATGATACTACACTTAACTACTCTCCGGTTGGAAACTCTAATCCATGGTAGGGATATAACAACACTCCTCAAAGTCCATCTTTCCCATCTAGATAACCCCACACTGTCACCTTGAGCACTAGATGGTTCAAACAAACACCAAAATTTCATAAAGACATACAACTCCAAATATAACTCATAACAAGTATTTGTAATCTCTAGCCTAAGTGCCACCATGGTGTGCACACTATCAACTTCACACACATGGGGAGAGCAGAGATATATTAAAGCACTTGAGTAGCAAGGTAGATCTACTTGATTACAAAGCTCATGATCACAATAAGATCATGCATAGAGAGAGAGAGAGATGAACACATAGCTACCGGTAGAACCCTTAGCCTCGGGAGAGAACTACTCCCTCCTCATCATGGGAATCAGCAACGGTGATCAAGATGGTGGTGGAGATCTATGGAGATGGCTCCGGGGGCACTTCCTCGTCCCAGCAGGGTGCCGGAACAGAGACTTTCTATCCCTTGAATCTCCCCTTCGGTAGCCGTGGCGATGCGGAACTTTTCGTGGCTGGAGGCTTGACGATTTAAGGTTTTTGCATCGGGGGGCATCTTATAGACGAAGAGGCAAGGTCGGTGGGCGGCCAGGGGGCACACCATGCCCTGGCGCGGCCAGGGGGGACCCGCGCCTAGGGGTGGTGTGGCCACCCTGTGGCCCCTCTCCGTCTCTCCTTCTAGCTCTGTGGGTCTTCTGGGAAAATAACAACTTTGGCTTTTGTTCGGTCCAATTCCGAGAATATTCATTTTTTGACTTTCCTGGAAACAAAAATAGCAGAAAATAGGCAATTGGCACTGTGGCATCCTATTAATAGGTTAGGCCAAGAAATCATATGAAAAGTACTCCAAAGGGTGGACAAAACATAAGAAAGTAGATAAAACCAAGCATGGAACATCAAAAAATATGGATACGTTAGTAACGTATCAACTGGCTCTGTTGATTGAGCCGGATCTTCTGCAAAGGTTGGGGATGGAGTAATCTTCGGCACCGCAGAAGGCTGAAGGGCAGGAGTCGGAGGAGCTATGGCAAGAGAAGCAAAATTTAGCTTCGACTGGCGTAGGGGCCTCGAAGTAACCCCTTTCCCTTTACCCTTGGTGAGTTGTTTAGCTCTGAGAAGGTAACAGAACAGAAAATGTTACATCTCGGAAAGAATTAATACATATAGTACAAAGACCTTGTGAGGAAAGATTACCTCTTCACGACAGGCACCTCCTTTGTGCCAATAGCCACTGTCGGAGCTTTGCGCTTTCGAGGAATAACATCCGACAGTGGAACCAACTCTCCCTCATCCTGAGAAAACTTAGGAGGATATCCCTCGACCAGAGCAAGCTCCAACTCAGGGAGGTCGGCAAGTTGAAAAGAAGAAATATCTCAGTATTGCAAAATAATATAAAGATGAGCACATAATACAAGTTGTTGCTGGAAGCTTACCGGCACTACGGGATGTTCTGACGTATGCATGTCCAAGGACAGCTCCGGAATCTTCCTCTCAATCTGCTCCCTTGTCAACCACTTGATTTGGCATACATAATCTTTTGGCGAGTAGGCCTTGGGGCTGATTCGGAGGGAATCTTTCTTTGACGATGTGATGGAGTGCATCAGTCGATCTCCATGATGTTGAAGAGGTTGGATCCGGCGTGCCACCCAGCAATGAATTAAGTCGTACCCTTTCAGGCTCTTGTGCTTCATCAAATACTTGATCCGCCTCTTGGCAAGAAGCAGATCGTCACTGAGAGCCGGCGCATTTGCAACCCAGGACTCTTGGGGCGTGGCGGCACCGTCGATGAAAGCAGGCAAAGCAGTAGCTTTGCCAGGAGCGGGAATATCCTTGTGATAGAAAAAAGTGGACGGCCATTGCTTGACCGACTCACTGGCCATAATCTGAGGATATACGGGCTCTCACCTAACCGAAAAACTAATAGTACCTGTAATATAAGGATTACCGGTAGTGATGGAATTTCTCCGGACATGGAAGTAATACAGAAAAGAACAAGGCTCGACCCAATGCTGAGATACCCCTCGCACAAAGATGCGTACGCGCTCATCTCTAAGAGAGAGTTCGGGGGGATATGATGGAGTTGAACTCCGTAGTGATCTATAACCTCAAAGAAGAAATCTGAGGGAGGAAAGCTCAAACCTCTGTCGAGGTGAGTGCCGAAGTGAACCCGCTCGCCGTCGTGAGGGTTGGGGATGGTTTCGCTGAAGCTGCTTCGCCAGTCACCGGCGCGGAGGAGCCCTTCTTCTTCCAAGATGTGGAGTTTCTCGTTGTCTAGAATGCATAGGATCCATACCCCGCGATTGCTCTCCTTCTCTGCCGCCGCTGCCGTTGCCACCGTACCGGAGGATGATGTTGAAGCCATTTTTTGTGTGCGCCGGTGACCTTGGATGGGCAGTGCTGGAAGTTGTTTGGAAGGAACTGGGAAACCCCCGCGTGATGATTACGTCGCCTCGATCTCCACGGACGCATTGAAACAACGCCTCAGTTCCGTGAAAGGCGGACCCACCAACGGTCATCCTGATAGGAAATGTCTGTCAGTGACGTGACTTGACCATGACTAGTGTCAGGTTACATCAGAGTCCAAGTTCCGGCTTAGTTTCAATTTCAAGCTGGAAACCCAAAAAACATATTCATAGGTTCGGCTCATTTGAGACTCGGATCTACTCCTTTCTTTTTTGAAGTTTCAGGAACCCTTCACGATTCTGCAAGCCGAAGATCAAGCTAGACGATGATGAAATCTGACTTTGGATCATGGAGGCTTCCGAGGGTTGCTATTGGGGATATACTTTCCGGGTATCCTCACTGTACCTCACTGACCAGTGTGGCCCACCTCGGGTTAGAGCTTTGCTTCACGGGCGTCCCAGTCAGGGAGAAGAGACAGAGTCCAGTCCGGCTACGGGAAGGCCCAGAAGACTTACCGACATAGGCATGTAGTGTTACTTGTAGTCCAAGATGTATTCTATAACTGACTCTTAGTCGTAGCCAGATAGATCTCTCCTGTAAACCCTAGGATGGATATCTATATAATCCGTCCTAGGGAAAGCATTTAGGGCACCCTCACAATAGTCTACAATCTCAACTCGCAAAGGCGAAACCCTTGTAACCCATATTCCAGCTCTGCCGTATTACTGGATTGCTAGCAGGAGTAGGATCCATCCAAAGCCGGAGGATTCGAACCTGGTTAAACATGTGTGCTCACCGTCTCGGAACACCGTACGTCTCACACCCCTCTCTTCCACACGCCTCGAGGACCCCTCATGGCGTATCAGTCATCAATCCGACGACAAGTATTGTTGTTGGACTTGGATGGTGCACGGTTGAAATTGGTGGAGTTGCCGGGGTTGTTGTTATGGTTTCCTCCGGGCCTTGGGTTTTCTCCTCCACGGTTCGGATAGTTCGGGCGGTTCATTAGGGGTCTATTGTTGTTTCGGGGTGCATATCCTGCAGACAGGCTGGGGCGATACTTTGGGGTATGGTGGGGTCCTGGTTGATGCATCATTCGATGCTTGCGGTTCTCACTGGCCTAGTTAATCTTGCCTTCCATCTGAATGGCAGAATCCACTAAGGATTCTAAGTCATCAAAGGGGATGTTGACTAGCACTGTCTGCATCTCATCATGCAGACCATTCAGGAATCTTTCTTTCTTCTTGGCTTTGGTGTCAATCTCATCAGGGGCATATCTGGCTAATGACAGAAACTTGTCACGGTACTCAACTACTATCATCCTTCCTTGCTTCAGTTCTCGGAATTCATCTCTCATCCTCTTGATCAAACTTGGGGGCACATGGGTTTTGCTAAACTTGAGTTTGAACTCCTCCCAAGTCATCATTTCACCTCCATGCATTGTTCGGGTACTATTCCACCATGATCTGGCATAGCCGGACAAATAGTGGGTAGCAAATAGCACCTTCTCATTTGCATCAACTCCTGCAACTTCAAGATTGTTTTCCATGGTCTGCAACCAATCATCTGCATCCAAGGGTTCTTTAGACTTTCTAAACATGGGTGGGTTGGTATTCTGGAAATTCTTAAGTTTGGATCCATGGTGATCTTGGTTTCCATGGCCTTGATTATGGTGAGCCATCTAGGATATCTGTTGAAGAGTGGCTAAGTTGGCTTGATGTTCAGCTCTACCAGCTTCACATTCAGAAACTAGCATTTGTAGAATCTACAACATTGGGTCCTGAGAAGAACTGCTCCCTCCGGGATTTCCACGAGTCATCTAAAGATTGAGATAGATAGTGAGACAAGAGGGAAATTTTATAGGGTTTATGGTTTTATTTTCAAACTTTAAACTTTGAGTATAACTCGGGTTTTGGAAACTAACAACTTCTTTTCATTCATTCATTCATTCATTCATGGCACACCATACAAACACACACCACAACACAAATATAAAACAGATGGTTTTAGGAACCATTCTATGAAACTAAGATACAATGCGACCGGGTACATCTCACTCCTATGGTAGTGCTCTAGTGCAACTAATCATCATCTATGAAGTTAGCATCATCATCATCAGTGTGGTCCTCCATGGCCTCGTCCTCTAGGTAGTCATTGTCATCACTAAGGTAAGAGTGAATATCCCCTCGGGTGTCTTCACCTTCCTCCTCCTACTGATCCTCCATCTGGATCTCCTGGTCGTGGACGGTCTCCTCCAAGGTTGCTATCTTCTGACGAAGACGGGCGATCATACGATCCTTCTTGTCACGTTGTTGACAAAGAGACTTGCGATCCTTGGCAAGCATGGCGATGGTTTGCTTCCTCTCAACAGCTTCAGCATTACTCTGGTTGATGTGATCACGAGCATGGTCTAACTCCTTTTGTGTCTCATGGAGCATGAAGTCCATGTGATCCACGTAATGCCTTAGTTCTGGGTGGGCTGGCACGGATAGAGCTTGTCCTGAAGAGTCACGTCTTGCATTGGAAGCAAAACGGGTTCCAATGATCTGATTTATGTTCTAAGCACATAAGCGAGCAAGAGATTCTTGCATCACCTTGGCTAATCCATCTAGCCAATTGTTCTCACGAACACTGAATTGGATCTTGTTGGACAGAGGTGGCTCCATTCTTCCTCGGATGTCGGCAATGATCAACCACTGTAGCTCTCCTCCTACGTGATCGTTGAGTTGTGCCCCGAAAAACTCTGGGTGCGGGCACTCGAGATGCTCTGCAAGTGCATCAAGATCCCTCTCAAAGATCAAGTGGCCTCCGTTGCCTAGCTGATAGAACTTAGTGTATTTGACCTCCATCTACAAGAAGGTAAGATGAGTAAGTTAGTGGAGTGTTTCAAGTTTGTCAAATTTTAAGTAGATTGATAAGAGTTTAAGATATCCCTTTTCTAAAGAATCTTGGGGATAAGAATGAGAATAGGTTTTTGTAAATACTTACATTCTTTGTTTTGAAGCTAGGTTTTCAGACGTCCATTCTAACTAGGGTCTCCTATGGTCAGGATGGCTCTGATACCAACTTGTCAACACCCAGATTTTTAAGTCCAGATGCCTGTTATGCCATACATCGCAATCCCAGGATTACCATTTTTGTGAGACATAAAGGAAGTGGTACCATAGTACATCATCCATTACAAACCATAATAAGGTTCTTACAAACAAAGGATCTCATGATCCAGTCTTTAATACAATCAAAGCAGCGGAAAGTAAACATAGCGGGGCTTCATCTTCAAGATCACAGGCAATGCTGAAGATGGGAGATGATCCTAGTTGTCATAGACCTCCTGATGTCCATCTTCCGGGTAATCCTCCTCATAGTCTGGCCATGGGAATAGCCAGGGAAAAATCCATGAGTACTCTTTAAGTACTCACAAACTAACACTAGTAAAAGTGAGGTAAAAGCAAATAGGAATCTTCAGCTCTAGGTTTGTTTGGAAAAAGCTAGATTTACTTCATAAGGGTTTTAAGAGTAAAGTCCTAATTTAGTTCTCTATATCACTTAAGGGGGAAACTAGCTTTCATGTCCAGAACTCTGCTGTGGTCAATTCAAGGTCATCTTTCAAGTCACAAATCATTTTGAAAACATCTGACAACAGAATAGTATGGCCACTCCAACTGTCCATTAGCGTGGACACGGCTATTCGAATAGTTTGACTCTGCAGAGATTATACACTTTCACCACAAACTTTGATACATCCGTCAGGAATAATCCTGAATCATCATACTTGGTATGCGGGTAATCAATCTTAACCTTTCAATTACACACCCTAGTATAGGCATATCCCATATGATTTTGGCCTCCCAATCATGACCATCTGTCGTCTTGGGTACTGCATAGGTGGTCATTCATCCCGAGGTAGCCTCAGCTTAGTCTCTTCTGCAAGGGAACCCATACTAAGACATATAAACTTCCAGTCAAGCCCTACCCAACTCAGGTATCGTGGTTGTATGGTAAAATTGGAATGGTATCGCATCCGAACCCAACCATCGGTTTTTATAAAGGGTTAAGGCTCATGCCTCAACATTTTCATCATCAACCATGGTGTTTCTCAACACATGTCAAAACATTTCGATAGAATGAGTCATCATGCCAAGGTTTTCATAATCATGTTCACCAAGTATTCCCATCTAAAGTGATCAAGTTTTATGCTTAGCACTAGCCACTAAAGTGGAGGGTGAACACTATGTGGGGGTGCTAATCTAGTACAAGTATCCAATACTAATCCTAAGATCTTGATAGGATCCATTCTATTTTTCCACTAGTCACAATTCATTAACTAAGGAAAAACTATAGTAAAGGGGAAAGTAAAGCTTGGCATAAAAACTAGGAATTGGTAAAGTTGTAGAACCAGATATGCCTAATGCATCTGGTATAAAGGGGATTGCATATAATATGCATAGCTCTAGCTTGCATTTTGTGATGGCTTGTATAGATAGCTTGCTTTCCTTGAGCAGAACAGTTGTTGCAGTCGTTGAAGTTTTCCTCCTCCTCCTTGAAGTACTCCTCTCTATTGAATTCTGGGTCGGTACTAGCGTCTATAAACATATCCAAAGTACACAATTACCAAAAAACACGTATCTACTCCTATTTAGCACATAAGGCTCATACTAGATGATCTAATATCATCACAAGCATTCCGTGTTGTAACGGCACATTTTTATTTCTCTTTAAAGAGAAAAGTAATTTCTACTCATTTAAATTGTTTAAGATTTAATATTCTCCAACTAGAATATAGGTTCATATGGACCATGTCCTCACCATATATTCTCAAGCTTGGGAATGTGATTTAAAAAGGGTGGTCAAGTATTACAAGATTTAATATTACTATTTAACAAGATTTAAATGACTAGGAAAGCCTATATAGCCTTCTTTCAATACTAGTCCAAGTTTAATATCTGTAGAACCAAATGTTTTTACCTATTCAGGTAGAGCATAGAAATGTGATTTTTGAGAGGTGGAATCATCTCCAAAACATTTATAATTTATTTTAGAAAAATGTTTGAAGTGCCAAAAGTCTCTGTCTTGTTATTTATGGTATAGGTGATCTATAATTCCAATTGGTTTGAATCCAATGGGAGTGATTAGATAATTTCCATACCTTTCCAGCAAAATTGGAATGATGCATTTTGGTTTAGTGAATATCTTTGAATTGATTTTTGTATCTACTGACAGAATCTAGTTTTTAACTAAATGGAAAAATACTATTTGAACGGGTGGGCTCTACGCGGGAAACTAAACAGGCCGGCCCAACTGCACAGCACTGGCGCAAATGGCTACTGACAGATAGGTCCTACTCGTTAGTGACTTAATCTAACTGAAACGGTAAGTTTCAATCTGAGCCCTACGATTAGAACATGATCTAACGTCTGAGGTTCATCTTCTATGTCGAACAGCTCCGGCAAGAACCGAACGCTAACGCGGCGGTGGGGGTGGCGTGGGGCTCACCTGGGCTCCAGCTAAGGCGGCGATGGGGGTGAATGGGGTTGTCATCAACGGCGATTCGAGGCGCGGTCACGGTAGCTCCTGGGGTGGTCAAAATCAACTGGCTCCTTCCTCCTCTGTAGCGGCGAACTCCGGTCAAATTCTAGCAGTGTGGTGCTTGCCTTGCTCCGGGGAAGGGATGGTGAGGTTCTGTGGTGAGTAGGGAGTGGAATGGTGTGGAGATTGAGGGGTGGGGTGGTCTCTATTTATACACCCAGTGTGGCGGTTTGGTGACATGGTTGGGGTACTCCAGCAACATCACTACAGGTCTCAATCGTCACGGTGGAGGGCATGGGTCGAAGCAGGGGACTATGGAGGTCGTCATGGATGTGATGGCACGACAAGGGGCGCTCTCCATTGGCCGAGATACGTCGGTGATCTGAGCGGGTACGCAGGCGTTCGTCACTGGGTACGGTGGTCACGGGGCGCGAGATGGCAAACGATCATGTCTAGAGGCTTACTGGTGCTACGGCGAACACGGGTACAGGAAGAGAGAGTGAGGCGCTACGTGTGGGAGCGAGGCGGGTGCGATGCTCCGTCGTGCTCTCGGGATGGCTAGGGGTTAAATGGGCGGGGCTGGTCTGGCTCCTTCTCGCCTTGTCGTTGGTTCAGGGGTGGTCATTAGGTGGCGGTGACGTCACGCCTACCTCGTGGGGGTCATGGTAGAGGGTGGTGTGGCGCGCAGCGACTGGCTCGTGCATGGACCGACATGGACGGTTCGGCATGGGCATGTCACTGGTGTAACGGTGGGCAAAGTGATCTCCACAGCACGGCAAAGTGCTGGGATTGATCGAGAACAAGTAGTGGAGAAGATGGAGTACCAAATGTGATAAAATGACAATTCCAAATAGTGTTTAGTTGGTGAGATGGTACTGTGCATGCCGAGTGTTCGACACAATGGCCGCATGAATTCATATTTCGAATTTTCAAAGATTTGTGGTGAGTGATCTTGTGGTTTGCTTGTTAGACTGTGGTTGCTGGGATTTGTCAAGTGGAATTGATTTGAGTGGTTTTTGAGAAATGGTGATGTATACATATGATCTTGATTCAATTTTATACTGCCTCTTAAATAGGTTTAAATTTAGCTTTTTCCACTTTGTAAAGTTTTCTTGGATTTACCTTTACTTGGTCTAGCAAGGGGTGAAAAGAATTGGAATTGTTTCTATTGAAAATTCTTTACTAGGAACACTCAAAGTTGTCTAGTGGATTAGTTTGGCCAAAATGACCATTTGCTTATTTAACTTATTTTTGACTTTTCCTTTATTTGATTCTTCTTGGAAATGATCTAGATGATGTAGTATTCATCTATAAACCATTCTTTATCATTTGTAGCAATCAAACAGGGCCATTGCCATCATTCATACACTAATGAAATTCACACATACACTCATATCCATTTTAATAATCAAAGTTTTTGTTAACCCTAAAGTTAGGTGATTAGAGCTTGATAATCTTGAATAATGATTTAGGGATGTTACAATGATATCCATGGGGAGACCCTTAACTGTGGTGGTATGTATGGGTGACTACTCTCAGACATCGCGGTGGTTATTTAGAGATGACCTCATTCCTTGGCTCAAGAAATTGACTTCCTACAAGCCTTGTGCCCCCCTGGATTAATCCTCCGAGAATCCTTGTTATGCATATCATCATGATCCCATGATTAGTATGTCGTGGCACATAACTGACAAGTATCAAAGTAAACATCCATTACTTAAGTGGATACATGTCATACCTTATTTTCCATAATGGCTACATCAATCATTATAAGCGGAGCTTCATCAAGCATAGAACCCGAGCCATGCCTTAACCTACAGGCAGTTGATTGGGAGAATGCCCTAGTTCGCATAGTTTTCAAAGTCACCTTGTTCTTCACCTTACATCTCGTATCTGACCAAGGTAATAGCCAGGGACAAATATTAGTGAGTACTTTGAATGTACCCGCAAACCGCCTTAAGAGAACAATAAGTAATAACAGGATATGCAATATGGCTGTGGTAGTAGGAGGGATCTATAAGAGGTTCCTTTCTAAAATAGTTTCTCTTTTAGATACAGCATCTACATATCTTTGTTGAAAACTTTTGTAAAACATTTTGACAGTATTTTGAAAAGTTTTGGAAAATACTAGGATTTGGTCACCCATTTTCTCATCTCATGGTCATGATTTGACTAGCTTCTCATCTTCTATGATCCATCCGGATCACATCACTTTCCCTGGTGTCCTCGAGACCACCAGTTTTTGAAAACTCTTTCTTTTCCAAAATCCTTTTTGAAAACAAAACCAGTACCACTCTATAGTAGTTTGTCCAACCCATCCATAACCACGGACATGGCTATTCGAATAGATTTACACTCTATAGAGGGTCTACACTTTACACACAACATCCTAGTACCCTACCCTGATCACCTACTGATCGTGGGTCGAGTAACCAATCAAGACTCTCCGGATGCCACTCTGGCATAGGCCCTACCCTATGAGTTCTTCCCCTCAACATCAGGATGTCTGGATCCATGGACCAACCGGAGCACAATCCGACTCCTCGAGAGTGGGCACTTTCAATGAGAGGCTCATAGTATCGTCCGACTGCTCCCAAGAGCAGTTCGCAGCTCCCCCAGGTGATGGCCCTTGACAGATGACCCTTTTTTTAAGGGAACCTCGACATTCAAGAGATATGATCCCTTATAAGTAGTTGTGATAATTCCCATACTAGAGTAGCAAACTTCAAGTCTAGCCCCTCCCTATATAGGAGTAATGTGGTTGCACGGGTTAAGTTGTTATAGCTAAAGCTACAAAGAAACGAGTGCATTTTCATAAACATTTTTACTCCTTCCTTCAACATCATTTTTGAAACAAAACCTTTTTCTTTTCTCAAACTTATCTTGGTAGGTCAAACCTCACCAAGGTTTTATCATAAAACATTTTGTAGAACTTTTTCGGGGTCTTCCCATCCTATAGTTTTACTTCGGCTAAAACAGGGTCTCCAAAGGGGTATGATGTTATACACCACCTGCCATACTAGGGACAGGTAGGTATCATTAAAGGTAGTTGTACTTAGTAGTACAAAATTTTAATGCTTTGCAGGAGCCAAGCCACTACCAGATATAGATCATCATATATTAAAACAATGCAATTTTCATAAACAGCAGGTAAAACATGCATAAGTAAAATAGTAGGACAAGGGTTATGAGTTAGAAGGTGTCTTGCCTGTGACTAGAAATATGGCAATATGTCCCTAGACTTCTTCTTCGAATACCATAATAATCAATAATAACCATCTTTTCCGAGTCTTCGATATAATCGCAACTATCATCGTTAGGGATCATACATGCAAGCAAACAAGGCCACAATCAACACAAGGCATACAGGAACCAATGCAATACAACAAACTTACATACCACACATTATTAACTACAATAGGTTTTGATAGATTGAGTTCATATCACTTGGAATTACTATAGTTGCCTTCGTGGAATTTCCTTTATGATTTAAATGTCAAATATCACCTAGTGAAGGGGTTTTGAACTAAGGCTTGGGTATGTATGATATAAATGTACAAAAATGATATCAACAAATAGGTATTGAAATAAAAAGACCAACAAAAGTGGTTTCATGATTTTATCACTTTTATTTTTTTATATATGAATTTTCTAGTGAAATAAACCATGGTTTAGGTGAATAATTCACCAGAGAAGATCTGGAGCTCAAATTTTTTATCCTTAGAGAATTTTGTAGATATTTTAATTTATGCTTTTTGAGAGTTGTAATCACTTCAAAATAATTACCATAATGCCCTTGGGAAATCCCCAAAGTCAATTATGCAAGCAATTTGTATTTTTAGCCGAGTTTATTATATGAGTCCAAACAGTATGAGGCCAAGGGCATTGGATGGTATTACAAATACCTTCCAATAGAAATTTGAATCATCATTGTTCCAGTTGTAAAGCTTCTGGAATGATTTATCTAGTGGAAATACCATAGGCAGAAGTGTTTATTTCATTAAAATCAACCAAGGCTCAATAATTATTGGGCTCCGATGTTTAGATAGACAATTAGTGTAAATGTACTAAAAGTTGGAATTAGGTTAAAACTGATTTTATTTCAACCTAGAGAAATTCCTAAAGGCAAATATGAATTGTTTTTATCATTTTTGTTAAAGGTGGACCATAGGGGTTTTTGTAGTGGGGTCAAGAAGTTATGCAAGGAAAGTTAAAATTCTCACAGCAGAAAGTTGTTTCACCCAATTTAGGTACCTATAACTCCCTAGAATAAGTATAGGTGAAAATATACCTTTTGGCAATATTTTTCCTAGGGTAAAGCTAGAGATTATTTTGATCAAACTTTTGTTCTGCATGTTGTAGGACACAACTGGGAACCTATAAAATTTTATAGTGGAATTTTTCTTTTTATTTGTCATTTATTTCAATCAGTTATTTAAGCAGATGTGGAAATGGGTTTTTATTTGAAAAGGTAAAAAGGAGCATCGGGGCAGATCTATAGTGGAAATGGCCGTGGTACAATTGGATAAGTATTTGAGTGTAGAACCCACGAGGATCTGAAGGTAAACTATCCATTCTCTAAATCCCTATAACCCACTTATATGGCCTTCTATGCAAAGATAGGATCTAAAGTGTGTGTGTGTGTGTGTGTGTGGTTGTTTTTGGTACTAACTAGAAAACAATAAAGTAGTTGAAATAAATACTATAAGTAAAATAATGCAAATGAAGTGGAGCTAGTGGAGTGGATGTCGATAATCTCTGGGAGCAAATGTTTAGGCAACTTACTATTTCATTCTTTTGGTTATCACAATTAGTGAAGAACATATTTAGTCTTTTTATTGTTTCTTATAGGAGGAGCCATAACAAGGTGTAGCCATAGATATGAGAAAATACACCACTAATGATTGATCCCAAGGAAAATTAAGAACAAATAAGGTAATATTAAGACATAAAGACCAACCACCGCATTTAGATCTAAGGTCCCCATGATAATACCCCCGTTGATTAACCATAAATTAATACTACATATATTTCTAAGACTTGGGATTCGACTTCTGCCAAATTCCGTCTATCCCTCATCTTATCAACATGCAATAGTGAGAACCTTGTGAATCCCCCAACATATGTGTGTAATCATATGTTAGTGCATCAAGATCATCATAGAAGATAAACATATGCTTGTATGCAACCAAAACAAACTAGATCACTGTTAACACCCGGTTTTTTAATCCTAGATGCCTGTTATGCCATACCTTGCAATCCCAGGATTACCATTTTTGCGAGACATAACAGAATTGGTACCAAAGTACATCATCCATTACAAACCATAATAAAGGTCTTACAAATAAAGGATCTCATGATCCAGTCTTAATACAAATCAAAGCAGTAGAAAGTAAACGTAGTAGGGGCTCCATCTTCAGAGTCACAGGCAATGCTGACGATGGGAGATGATCCTAGTTGTCATAGACCTCCGGCTGTCCATCTTCCTGGTAGTCCTCCTCATAGTCTGGCCACGGGAATAGCCAGGGACAAAGCCATGAGTACTCTTTAAGTACTCGCAAACTATCACTAACAAGTAAGGTAGTTCTAGTAGGAATCTTAAGCTCTAGGTTTATTTGCAAAAAGCCAGGTTTATCTCATACTGAGTTTAGAAGTAAAGAAAACTAATTTAATGTTCTACATCACTTAAGTGGGAACCTAGTTTTCATGTACACAACCCTGTTGTGGTCAAGTCAAAGTCATAGTTCAATTCACAAGTCATTTTGGAAAACATCTGACAACGGAACAGTATGGCCACTCCAACTGTCCATGACCGCGGACATGGCTATTCGAATAGTTTGACACTTTGCAGAGGTGGTACACTTTCACCACAAAATTTGATACATCCGTCATGGATAATCCTGAATCATCATACTTAGTATGTGGATAATCAATCATAAACTTTCAATTACACAACCTATTATAGGCACCTCCCCTATGAGCTTGGCCTCGCAGCCATGGCCATCTGCTATCCTGGGCACTGCATAGGTGGACATTCATCATGAGGTAGCTGATACGTTGCAAACGTATCCATATTTTTTAATGTTCCATGCTTTGTTTTATCTACTTTCTTATGTTTTGTCCACACTTTGGAGTACTTTTCATATGATTTCTTGGACTAACCTATTAACAAGAGCCATAGTGCCAGCTGCCTCTTTTCTGCTGTTTTTGTTTCCAGGAATGTCAGAAAATGAGTATTCTCGGAATTGGACGGGACAAAAGCCAAAGTCAGTTTTTTATCGAGGGACACCAGGAGCCATAATACGAGATGGAGAGGGGCTGGGGGCCTAGCCACACCACCTGGTCGCACGGGCTAGGCCTGGCCGCGCCAGGGGGTGGTCTGGCTGCCCCAGGCACCCCCTCGGCCTCCCTTTTCGCCTATAAGTTGCTTCCTGACCTAAAAACCCAAGGAGTTCGACTTTTTCTAGAAAGAGTTCCGCTCCACCGCCACCACCAGATTCCATGATTCGGAACCAGAAACTCCTTTCTGGCACCCTGCCGGGACGGGGAATTGGAGGAGATCATCGCCATCATCATCACCATCTCTTCTCCATCGACCATCCATGTTTCCCCCATCCATGAGTAAGTAATCCCCCGCTGTAGGCTATGGGGATGGTAGGGATTGGATGAGATCGTTCATGTAATGACATTAGATTGTTAGGGCATGGTGCCTACTATCTACTATTAGTGCTTTTTGACTTTGTTGCGACTTGTTATGCTTAATGCTTGTCACTAGGGCCCGAGTGCCATGATTTCAGATCTGAACATGTTATTGATTCATTATGATAGTATTGTTTATGGTCTTACCTGCAAGTTGTATACACATGTTGTTGTCCGGAAACAATGGCCCCGAAGTGACAGAAATCGGGATAACCAGAGGGAATGGCTTTGATGTGAGGATCACATGTGTTCACGGAGTGTTAATGCTTTGCTCCGGGGATCTATTAAAAGGAGCACCTTAATTGCCAGTAGTTCCCTTGAGGCCCCGCTGCATACGGGCTGGCGGGACAAAAGATGTTGTGCAAGTTCTCATTGCGAGCACGTATGACTATATATGGGACACATGCCTAGGATTATCTAGTACTTGGACTCTTTATCTTATTTATCTGCAATTGCCCTATGTTCTGATTGCCATGTGAATTGTCTTGTCCATGCAACGCCCGTCCATCCATCCCTATGCCTACCGCACTCGAATCCTACTATTTACTGCTATTGTTACTATTGTCTTTACTTTACTACTTCTGCTACTTTACTATTGCTACTATAAATTGTTGCTACTGATAAAATGTTGTGAGCAAGATTGTTTCCAGGTGCAGCTGAATTGACAACCCAGTTGTTAAGGCTTATAAATATTCTTTGTCTCCCCTTGTGGCGAATCAATAAATTGGGTTTCACTTCCCTCGAAAATACCGTGATACACACCCTATACTTGAGGGTCATCAGTGGCCTAAGCTCAACCTCTTTCCGCGAGGGAACCAATATAAAGCATATAAACTTCCAGTTAAGCCCTACCCAATTCGGGTATTGTGGTTGTACGGTAAAATTGGAATGGTATCGCATCCGAACCCAACCATCAGTTTTTATAAAGGGCCAAGGCTCATGCCTCAACAGTTTCATCATCATCATTGTGTTTCTCAACACATGTCAAAACATTTCAATAGAACGAGTCATCATTCCAAGGTTTTCATAATCATTTTCACCAAGTATTCCCATCTAAAGTGATCACCTTTTATGCTTAGCACTAGCCACTAAAGTTGAGGGTATTCACTAATGAGGGGTGCTAATAAATTGTAACTATCCAAATCTAGTTTTATGCCTTTTGATGACATCTAAGTATAACTAGTTAGGCCTAGTTTTATACTCTTTATGGTATCTATCCTATTTTTTCCAATACTCACAAATCACTAACTAAAGGTAAAATAACTTTGGTGAAAGTAAAAGAATAAAGCTTGCAAGTAAAACTTGGGATTGGTATAATCAAGGTTGCATAACCAAAGCATGCCTAATGCATCTTTCATAGGTTATGAATTTGGCAAGTGTTAGCTTGCATAATTCTAGCCTGCATAGTTATGAAACTTGCAAGTGTTAGCTTGCCTTGAGTAGTGCAGTGGTTGAAGTTTTCTTCTTCTTCTTCATAGTACTCCTCCTCCTCGTATCCCGGGTCGGTACTAGCGTCTATAATTGAATACGAGGTACACAATCACCAAACAATACTTAACTATTTATATTTAGCACACTAAGGTTCACACTAGATGATCTAGCATCATCACAATAATCACATGAAATAAAGACTTAGTCTTATTTATCTTATTTTAGAAAAGTAATTTCTACTCATTGAAAAATACTTAAGATTTTATATTCTCCAATCAAAATATGGGATCATGTTGACCCATGTCATCGCCACATATTCTAATACTTGGGAATGTGATTTAAAGTGGTGGTCATATTTTATAAAGCTTAAAAATAACTATTTAATACAATTAAAGTGACTAGAAATGCCTAGATATCATTCTTTTAATACTAGTCCCAGATTATTGCATGTACTATTCAGATAGATCTTGTCAAATGTGATTTTTGAGAGTTGGAATCAACTCAAAAGCATTTATGGTTGATTTTTGAAAAATGTTTCAAGTTGGGAAAGTCTCTGTCTTATTATTTTTAGTATAGGTGATCTATAATTCAAATGGTTTAAATCCAACGGGCTTGGATAGACAATTTGAATATCTTTCTAACAAAATGGGAATCATGCAATTTGGTTCAGTGAATCTCTTTGAAATGATTTTTGAATCTACTGACAGAATCTAATTCTAACTAAATTGGAAAAATCCTATTTGAATCAACGGGCACTACGCGGGAAAGCAAACGGGCCGACCCAACTGCACTGCGTTGGCGCAGCGGGCTGCTGAAAGGGGGGTCCCACTAGTTAGTGGCTCATCTAACCCGAAACGGTATGTTTCAACCTGAGCCCTATGATTAGACCATGATCTAACGGCTGAGGTTCATCTTCTATGTTGAATAGCTCCGGTGAGAACTGAACCCTAACGCGGCAGTGGGGGTTATGTGAGGCTCACCAGGGCTCCAGCTAGGGTCAGCGATGGGGGCGGATGGGGTTGTCATCGACGGTGGTTCGAGGCACGGTCACGGAAGCTCCTAGGGTGGCTCCAATCGACGGCTTCCCTCTTCCTCTGTAGCGGCAGACTCCGGCTAAATTCTGGCGGGCTGGTGCTCGCCTTGCTCCGGGGAAGGGTGTGGGAAGTTCTGTGAGGAGTGGGGAGTGGAATGGTGTGGAGAATTGAGGCTGGGGTGGCCCCTATTTATACATCGGTGATGGGGACATTGCGGCATGGGATGGATCCTCTGGCGACAGTGCTACAACGAGCTATTGGCGTGGCTGAGGGTAGGGGGCGACGCGGTTCTTCAAGGCAGTCGTCACATGCTTAATGGCGCGACAAGGGGCGATCGAAATTGGTCGAGAACGGTCGATGCTCTGCGCGGGAGCGGCGGTGTTCGAGACGGCGTACAGGGGCTATGGTCCACACGGCGGCGACCGGGCATGTCTGGGAAGTAGCTAGGGTCACGGCGAGTGCGACATGCATGGAGAGGGCGAGGCACGGCGTGTGTGCGCTGGTCGGCTGCGGCGCTCTGGCGTGCTCTCGGAATGGCAGCAGAGAAATGGGCAGGGCGATTTTCAGGTGGTCTATGGCTTGCCTGCGGTCGTGGGTTGGACAGAGGGTGGCGGTGGACGGTGGCCTGTCTCCTGGTCGTCGTGGGAGAGGGCTGCGCTGGCTGCTGCAAGTTGTCCTTGGTCAGCCGGCACGACGAGCTTTGGGCGGCGCTGCACTGGCGCATCGGCAAAGGGGGGTATGTGTCTTGTGCTGCTGGGTGTTGGGGAGACCAGGGGAGTGCATAGGGGACAAATGGGTGAGTTATCACTGCTCAGAACAGTGTAAGTTAGGCATTGGTTTTCTATGTCTGCAATGTGTTTGACCAAATGGCCACATGAATTCAAATTTGTAATTTTTGAATGAAATTTGGTGAGTGTTCTGAGTACTTGCTTGAGTGTCTATGGTTGCTTGGAAAAGTCAAGGTATATTGATTTGAGTGGTTTGTGCAAAATGGTGATCTTAGTACATACACTTGATTCAATTTTTAATTGTCCTTTAAATAGATTTGAAAATAGTTTCTGTGAGTTTGTAAAGTGGACTTGGGTTCACATTTACTTGGTCTAGCAAGGGGTGAAAAGAATTGAGAAAGTTTCTATTAGCAATCTTTTAATAGGAACACTCAAAGTGGTCTAGTGGTTAATTTTGGTCAAAATGACCATTTGACCATATGATTCATATTTGGTTTTCTTTGCTTTTGATTTTGTTTGTAATTGGCCTAGATGATGTAGTATTCATCTTCAAACCATTCCTTATCATTTGTAACAATCAAACATGGCAACTGCACTCATTCATACACTAATGCAAATCACACATACACTCATATTCAATTTAATAATAAAAGTTTTTGTTAACCCTAAACTTGGGTGATTAGAACTTGATAATCTTGATTAATCTTTTTGGGGTGCTATAATCACAATTTCCATAACAATTCACTACTCAAACATCAACATAGTCATACAATTGATCATGGAAAAATAATATATTTCATCATGCATCATGTTTTCCAAGAGATTACAGTGGGGATCATGGGATCATGTAGTAGATGGTGATGGAGATGAGCCTCCCCAAGGGGGGAGACGGTGTTGACGGCAGCGTAGGGCGACAGCACCCGGTGTCCTCCTAGGGGCGGCGGCTACCCATGGGGGCAGCGACCCCTTAGCCATTCTTCTTCCTTGGAGATGGTGCAACAATGTAGGAGCTTCTCCCCCTCCTTGGGGGCTTCCAAGGAGGGGCCGGGATTTTCATGGATATAGGTGGATGCCTCCAAAAGTAGGGCTTCCTCTTAATATATAGTGGTGGAGATGTAATCTTAATCGTAGGATGGATGCCCCTTGGATCTAAGGGCTCTTTGGCATCGCTAGAATCTTCCTAGGAGTCCCCTCTGTCCTTAATAAGTCCATCATGTCGTGGTTGGGCTGAAATCATCAAAGAAGGAAGGAGTTCGAGTCAACCACGTCACATATTTTCAGAGCCCCGAAACATCTTCTATCCTCCGGACTCCGATTGGGGCGAATTTTATGTCTAAATTGTTTCGCATAAAATTGCCCACAGCTTTCCTTTCTACACTTTTTCCATAGGATGTCATGTTCGGGGTCGTTTCTGGCAATCTTTGAGAAAAAGTTCTGCAGGGACATATTCTAGGAATTTCCATATTTCACCATAATGAGTGGTTTCCTTCCATATTTGTGTATTTCCTACACAACAAAGTGTAAAACAAGAACTTATGCACTTTTGCAACTATTAGTAGGTTAGTCCCAATAAATATAATAATGTTGCAAAATAATAATGATTTTCAAGCAATAAACAACAAAGTTCATGGATGCATTTTACATGCATCAGCGACAGAGGCTAGCGAACAGATACTAGTGGATCCGAGTCGTTGGGCTAAATAAGATCCAACGGCGCTAGTGTATCGTCAACCTCTACCACGAAACCATCTCGTCAGAACCCTAGGCGGCTCGGGAAAGGGTCGGGGGATCACCTAGGGCCTCGGAAGGAGATAGGGAGGTGCTGAGACGACGCGGTAAGCAAAGACGATCCTAAGATGGGCGGATACAGCGAGTTTGGTCGTCGGAAGTTGTCACATGCATCCATGTCGGTGGATGAGCTCGCGAGTTTGCCGGAACAGGCTCGGGGATGCATGCTTTTCGACAGAGAGGCCATGCCGTGCATGGGGAAGGTCGCGGGGGTCACGGGATGAGATTTGCGAGGTTTGAGGTGCTTTTAGAGGTGGATGCCGAGGCGATGATCCTTGTCGGACTTAGGGTGGCTATGGCGGTTCCCTGGGGTCCTTCCACAAACAGAGGACATGATAGGGTAGCTCAGGGGGAGGGGAGGCGAGCAGAGAGAATAGAAGAGTTTGGGGAAGATTCGAGGGCATCCATCTAATCCACCTTGCGAAGGAGACCGAGAGGAGAACTATTCTTCTCCATGGCAATGGAGAGAGGGAGAGCGAGATCTAGAGCTCGCGAGTTGGAGAGAGGGGTGGGAGTGAAATGAGTGCAGTGGGGGAGGCTGGTTGGCTCCGGTCCTTTTTGAATACAAGGGGGAAGCTCACGGTCGACCATATCCATTTGAGGGGAAGAGAGGGTGGTGATGACCATGGATTGGGTGAGGGGGGCAATGGAGGGTCGTGCTGGGGCCTGGGTACCTCTAGGAGATAGAGAGAAGGGATGTAGCAACATCAATATCTTTATAGGGACTAGGAATGGCATCTCACATGTCTTCTCTTCATCCAAGAGCAAGACGACAAGAAACTAGGGTTTCTACAGTACCAGCTACAGTGCTCACGACCAGAGAGGTGCCCTGGTGCTAGCGGCGAACAAGCTTGAGTATTGATGGTGGTTTGATGGTGTTTTGATCAAAGGTTGATCATGCCTCATTTTGGGCCATATTGGTGATTAGGAAAAACATCTTGGATCTTGATCTTGATAGGATGATTCAATGATGTTGGTATGTTGATGTGATCAAGATACACCTCCAAGAATTGTTTGGGATTTTTCTTAATATTCTATATCCTTTTTATATTAATTCTCCCAAAAGTGCTGAATGCGTTTTATTGATTGGTTTTGAAATATTTGACTTAGACAAGGTGAGATTTTGGTTTGGGATAGTCCCAAATATGAATTCACACTTTGGATAACTTTTCCAAGATTTATTGAAGGAGGAAAGTATTTTGAAACCATTAATTCTCATTTCTGCCATTTAAGAAAATAGGCAAAAAGAATTATTAAAACTCTTTCAAAACCTTTATTTCTGAAGTGGGAAGATAGATTATGATAGATAGGCCTCAAATGATCCTAAAGCTAGAGATGTGGTTTGGACAAAAACAAACTTGCCTTTATAGAGTTAGTTTTTGGGGGTTTGCAAAATAAAAGTATTAATTGGTTTTTGGGACAAGAAATTATTGAAATCCTATGATAAATTTATATCTCCATTGTAGACAATGTCCACCATATTTATACGTGCATTTTGCGTCATTACTTTTAGGACTTATATGCACTGTTTAGAATCATATATATTTACCATGATCCATCATTATTCATGCATATTTAGATGATTTATGGGACTTTCCTACAAAGTCCATTTCATTGGTGTTTAATTTCTGGGAGGCAAAAAACCTCCCTTTTCATGTTTTGTTGTTTCGGGAACCTTCTAGACATCTAAAAATTGGAGGTAAAATACCTGATGAGTTTTTCACCTAGAGAATCAACTTTGGCCAAAGAAGCACGCGAGAGGAGCCCCGGAGGCAAAAGTGGCCTGAGGGCGCGCCCACCCCCTAGGCGCACCCTACAAGCTCTTTTGGGCCTCGAGCATCGTCTCGTCTCACCTCCGTCTTGCCAGAAAACCTATGCCATATTTTTTCCACGATATACAGAGGGTGCGGCGGAGGCGAAAGTCGTCTCCTACTCCGGGAGAGGGAAAATCCTGCTACACCGGAGCCTCCAGTGAGGGGGAATCGACTCCATCATCATCACCACTCCTCCTAGGCATAGGGGAGGCCTCTCCATTAGCATCTCCACCAGCACCATCATCATCACTGATGGCTCTGAAATATAGCCATCTATGTCCACATTTAAACTGGATATTATTCATATTTTTGATGAAATATCTCTCTAAACCCTACCACTAATGCCTAATGATTAAAGGGGCATGCAATCCTTTCTTTCTATTTTTCCCTGCGCAGATAATGACATTTGATGACGGGAATCACTACATTAAAGTCAAAGATACGAGATTTCCAACAACCCGAAGAAACCAGGAGTCGTGAAGTCGAGACACACGCTTTAACGACCAACTATACGTCGTGAATAAAATTCCAGTCGTATAGTTCCGGTCATATAGTTGGCATCGACACTGCTAGGTCAAACAGAACAACTATCGTGAAGGGATCCCTATATAAAGAGGCCTCGGGCAACGAGAAAAGAGCCCCCTCTTCCGATCATCATCCGCCCCAGATCTCCATCCAGAACACCAAAGAGCCACCAGAGGAATAGACTTAGATCTAATCTCCAAACCTTTCTCCATCACCATAGCCATATTCCACTACTTGTAATAGTAGATCTCATCTTTGATTGGCGACATTGTAAGACTATTTTCTATCAATCTCATGATTTCCATTACAATGTTTATGATTGTTGATCTCATCCCTATGTGTGAGTAATTCTCCTTGGGATAAGGGCTTCGGCCTAGCCATGTAGCTTTTGTGCATGTTATTTATCATAGATGGTATCATGTATTAGTTTGTATGACATGATGATTATTGTATCCTCTCTTGCCTCAGTCTAAGGACTTGTCAGGTTGGGAACCCTAGTGACAGAAGGGCTAGTACGGCTGTATGTGAGGGATTTACTTGGGATTGAAAGTGACATCACTATGCATATCATTAGTTCTCTTTCTTCTATGGATGAGACTAGTAGGTCATTGATATAAGCAGTTGTGGAGGCAATAGGAATTATGGATGCACGACCCACATATAATTTATCTTGCTCTAACAATTACATACATACTTTATTATTATCTTGCTCCATCATCGACAACAATGAAAGAAATCAAACACTTGGTCCGGTAAAAACACAAAAGGAATTCTAAAACTCCCGAAGGTCCGTTAAAGTAACTTCACTATGCTTCTGCTTCCCGAGGATTCGATAAACCTAGGTCTACTAGGGAACAAGAGCTATACTACATCCGTAATCCGGATCGAAGGTATCAACCCTTTTTCTGGCGCCATTGCCGGGGAAGAAATAGCTACCCTGGTGAGGTTAGTAGGAACCTTGCTAGTTTTAACTCTTGTTTTTAATTTTAGTTTGCTTTCAGTCTTTATTTGAAAATCCAAAAAAAATAGTTAGTCTTTAAATTCTTGTTTTTATTATCATAAGTCTCTCTTTAAGAAAACCCAAAAACATAGGAAATATGGCTGAAAAGAAGCTTGGGTGGTTTGCAACTCCCAACAATGATTATTTGCATACTCCTATTACTCAGCCAGCAATTGTTGCTGATGATTATGAAATTAAGCCCCATTATTTAAGTTTGGTTCAACAAAATCAATTTGGAGGCTCTACTGTTGAGGACACAGGTATGCACTTGAATACTTTTACTGAAATATGTGATATGATGCGTATAAAAGATGTTGACCCCAATGTGGTCAAATTGCACTTATTTCCTTTCTCTCTTAGAGGAAGAGCAAAATAATGGTTGCTATATTTGCCTAGAAATACTATTACATCATGGGTGGAATGTACTTCTTTATTTATGACTAAAATTTTCCCACCTGCGAAGACTATGCAACTAAGATCTAATATTACTGGTTTTAGATAGGAAGAGCGTGAGCCACTAGCACTTGCATGGGAGAGGATGAAAGATTGCATGAGAAACTGTCCCAGTCATGGGATGGAAGATTGGTTAATTCTCCATTTATTTTATAATGCTCTTAATCCTCTGTCTAAGTCTGTGCTTGATACTGCAGCTGGAGGAACATTTATGGGTAAACATATTAGTGAAGCAAAGCAGCTGCTAGACAATATGCAAGACAACCATGCCGAGTGGCATGTGGATAGATCAAACACGAAGAAGGTGAACTCCGTCTCACCACAAGAAAATGAAGAACTCAATGCTAAGCTAGATGATCTCATATTAGCCATAAAAGGTAAGGAAAACCAAGTAAGAGCTATCCCAGAAACAAATATTGAAGAAATAGACTTCATAGCTCGTAATGATTATAACCCTGCTTGGAAGAAGAATTATAATCCTAATTTTCAGAAACACTATTCTAGTCCTGCAGGTAACTCTAATAATAATATGGGATCAAGTAATGGTAGTATCCAAGAAACACTTAAGTCCTTTATAGACTCAAGAAATGAGCAAAACAATATCCTTGTTAAAATAATGGAGAACCATGATGCTATGCTTGGTAAATTATCTAACCAAGCTGTAAGTTTGAGGAATGATTTGCAGGCCCTCCAAGAGAGAAGGAGGATTGTTGAGGCACAGCTAGGTAAGATAAGCGAGAGTCAAACTCTCATTCTAGCTAATTTGCAGGCAAAGCTGAGCTCAATCCTGTTGAAGACCTCAAGATGATGAGAATACAAAGAGAGGAGCCTAATGAACTTGATTATAGTAATGCTCCTTCACCAAGTTATACCGTTGAATATCTTGTAAAAAGGATCAACATCAAGATTCCGGTAAGTGAAGAAAATGATGAAGCCATTTATCAACACTTCGTTAATCAGGTACCAATAAAGGTATGTGATCTTGAAGAAGAATATAAGAAAATTGCTGAAAAATTACCCGTTAATCTTGATGATATATTTGAGCCTACTATTAAGATTAAAATTGGGACAAATGAGATAGCTGCACTTTGTGATCTAGGTGCAAGCATTTCAACAATTCCAAAGAGTCTTTTTAATAAGTTAATTCTTGGCTCTTTTGAGATCACCGAGTTAAAATTACATCTTGCAGATTCTACCTACAAACAAGATGTAGGGATTAAATAAAACACTTTAGTATAATTTAAAGGTTATCCTGCTCTTATTGATTTTGTTATTGTTGACATGCCTAAAGATGCTACTACTCCTATTATATTAGGTCGTCCATTCTTAAGGACCATTAAGGCTTTGATTAATCTACATGAAGGGAACGTGAAGCTTCAATTTCCTTCATGGGATCCTTTTGTTATTCATTTTCCCAGGAAGAAGAATGCCAAGCATGATGAAAAGGAGGCCATCACTTTGAAGGCTAACTATTTTGGAGTGGGTGTTCCACTCATCTGGCCTAAGTGAGCAACATCAAGGTCAAGCTATTGACCATAAAAGAGTGCTGCATGGGAGGCAACCCATGTGAAATAAAGGTTTGAGTAGAGTTTTTAAGTTTTAGTTTAAGTTTATGTCTAATAAAGAATGCTAGAAAGCTCCAGTTGAGGAGAAGAAGTTCGGTAGTACTAAAAATCCTATTTTATAGAAGCTGTTGTTGGTCGACAATGTTTACTGTCAACTTTCTGTCAAAAACAAGGTGTTTCGCTAAGTTTCAGAATAAGAAATAATTCTCGAAGAAACAGAATTTTTTTAATGGCTACAGAGAGTTTAACGACCAACTATACGGCGGGAATAAAAATTCTGGCCGTATAGTTCTGGTCGTATAGATATCTTTGCCATCAACAATTTTTCTTTCATAAGTAATGATGGTTTAATGACCAACTATATGGCGGGAATAAAAATTCCGGCCGTATAGTTCCGGTTGTATAGATATCGATGCTTTTGTACAATTTCTTTTGTAGGTACCGAGGGTTTGACGACCAACTATACGGCGGGAACAAATTGTTTCGGCCATATAGTTCTAGCCATATAGCTGCGCCGCCAGGTGAAAACCCTAAAATTTTGACAGCAGGTCAACTATACGGCGGGAACACATTGTTCCAGCCGTATAGTTTGCCCGTATAGTTGCGTCCGACCACAAAAAGGCCATGGGAGGTAACTCCAACCCCAAAACTTTAGTCCTTTTTCTCTCTTCTACCTCTAGACTCTCTCAAAACCTTAGGAGATCTCCATCTCTACTCAATTTCGTTCGATTTCCTCACACACAAGTGATCTACCGTATGTTCCTCCTCTGATCCTTCAATTACTTTTTGCAAATTTATCTTCCATCCATCATCATTATCAATCTAGGGTGAGACCTACTATGAACTAATTTCCATGATTCTCTTGCCTAGATTATTATTTTGAGGAGATTCTTTAATGTGCTATGATGAGGAATATGTTATGCTTATTACTGTTGGATCAAAAAGTTTTATTTTTGTCTTTCTTTATTATTTTAGATGATGAACACAAGGATCCAAACTCGTGCTCGTGCCACCGCTAGCGCTTCTCAGGCTGTCGCTCAAGAACACATGGGGATACGGTTCAGAGATGAGCCTACTTTGTATTCAATGATGTGCCTACTTATCGCCGGTTAACTCTCGAATTTCTAAGCTCTTTGCAAAGCACCGTTAAACTATGGCATGGAGAGGACATGATTTCTTTCCGACTTATGAACAACAATTACACTTTATCACTAGATGAATGGTGCACATGATTTGATTTTCCAAACAATAATGATAATGACTTGCGAACATCCTTTACTGGCTTAGACCCTTCCACGGAAAAATATTATAATGGAATGAGCTTCACTTCTAGAGTGAGCAAGGGGAAGATTATTCAACATCCCGCAATTCGCTATTTGTTCTATGTTATTGCTAACACTTTGCATGCACGAAATGAGTTCACAAGACTCAATGAGGAGGATATATTAGTCCTTGCAAAAGCTGCTTACAACAACTACGACTTGTCACTCAACTAGGGCGCAATCCTTGTGCGCTACCTGCAGCACCAATCCTCCCAAAGCCAAGGACCAATCCCAGGTGGAGGCGTTGATGACCCACAAGAGTAGGGGGTGTATCGCAATATTTTCGAGGGAAGTGAAACACAATTTATTGATTCGACACAAGGGGAGCCAAAGAATATTTATAAGCCTTAACAACTGAGTTGTCAATTCAGCTGCACCTGGAAACAATCTTGCTCACAGCAGTTTATCAGTAGCAACAGTTTTGTAGTAGGAATAGCAAAGTAACAACAGTAGTAAAGTAAAGATAGTAGTAACAATAGCAGTAATAAAGTAGGATTCGAGTGCGGTAGGCATAGGGATGGATGGACGGGCGTTGCATGGACAAGACAATTCACATAGAAATCAAAACATAGGGCAATTGCAGATAAATAAGATAAAGCATCAAAGTACTAGATAATCCTAGGCATGTGTTCCATATATAGTCATATGTGCTCGCCATGAGAACTTGCACAACATCTTTTGTCCTGCCAGCCTGTTTGCAGCGGGGCCTCAAGGGAACTACTGGCAATTAAGGTGCTCCTTTTAATAGAGCACCGAAGCAAAGCATTAACACTCAGTGAACACATGTGATCCTCACATCAAAGCCATTCCCTCCGGTTATCCTGATTTCTGTCACTTTGGGGCCATTGGTTCCAGACAACAACGTGTGTATACAACTTGCAGGTAAGACCATAAACAATACTATCATAATGAATCAATAGCATGTTCAGATCTGAAATCATGGCACTCGGGCCCTAGTGACAAGCATTAAGCATAACAAGTCGCAACAAAGTCATAAAGCACTAATAGAAGATACTAGGCTCCATGCCCTAACAATCAGATGCCATTACATGAACGATCTCATCCAATCCCTACCATCCCCATAGCCTACAGCGGGGGATTACTCACTCATAGATGGGGGAAACATGGATGGTCGATGGAGAAGTGATGGTGATGATGATGGCAATGATCTCCTCCAATTCCCCGTCCTGGTAGGGTGCTAGAACGGAGTTTCTGGTGCTGTTTTGTGGAACCTGGTGGTCACGGTGGAGCGGAACTCCTTCTGGAAAAATGTTGACCCCCCTGAGTTTTTAGGTCAGAAGGCAACTTATAGGTGAAGAGGGAGACCGAGGGGGAGTCTGGAGCGTCCAGACCACCCCCTGGCGTGGCCTGGGCTAACCCGCGCGGCCAGGTTGTGTGGCCTGGGCCCAGCCCCCCTCCGTCTCGTATTCTGGCTCTGGGAGTCTTCTGGTGAAATAGGATTTTTGGCATATTTTCCGGGATTTTTCCTGTTACTTGATTTTCTGCACAAAAAGTAGATACCAAGGCAATTTTGCTGAAAACATCGTCAGTCTGTGTTAGTTGCATCCAAATCACACAAGTTTAGAGGAGAAACAATAGCAAAAGTGTTCGAGAAAGTAGATACGTTTTGGACGTATCAACTCCCCCCAAGCTTAGCTTATTGCTTGTCCTCAAACAATTTAGTTGAAAACTGAGTGCGATAAAAGAACTTTCATGAACACATTTGCTTCATATGATGTATATATTCTCAGCATGTGATCAACTACTTAGACAATTCATAATAAGGAGTATGGAACTAAGTTTACTTAATAGGCAATGCAAATTATGAAGAGATTCCAACTCAAAAATAATATGTAGCAAGAAGCATAAACATAAGCAAGATTACAATGCTCATAACAAGGTATGATAGAGTGGTATCTCGCTTGCCTTTGATTATGAATGCCAAGGCACCTCCTAAGTTCAGGTGAAGACTAGAAGTAAAGATATCAAAGAGAAAAGCATCAAAGTCATAACACAAATAATCGAGTTTTGAGACAAGCACAAAGAATGACAACTATGCTCTCAAGAAGGTGCTCAAAGAATATGTGGAGACTCAACAAGTAAAACAAAAGGTTTTGAATAATTTGAAAAGCTTCCAAATGCTGAAAGTATGGTACTCATTAGCTTTGAGCTCTCATTTCCCCTATCATAAGCATCTTTAATATGGTTAAGGTGAAAGTGAGGTCCAATCTGAGTTATATGCTTGACAGACTATAAACTGAAAATCCCAGGTCCCTTGAGTACGAGGGTCGCTCCTCATGCTAATCAACTTTAGTTACTAGTAAGTTCTTGTCATCGTAAATACGTGCGTATCATAGAGAACCGCCAACGGGGTACCCCTTGCCCGATGATACGGAAGAATCCTCATATCAAAATGACAAGGCAAGCAGACAATGAGTATCTCAGCAATCTTCTTATTTACCATGGGAAAAATGGTGCTTTTTCTCTCTTTCCTCTTTTCATAAATATCTTTTTTTTCTTTTTCTCAATAGCTATCTCTCTTTTTTTATAAGAAGAATGCTTCATAGATATCATTATGGTTACGCTGCAGGTTTCCACCATGACGGCATGGATTAGACCGGCGGCCCAGGCATTTCTCTAACACACATACATAACTCCATGGACTTACAAGCTCCCCTTTTATTTCACACCGAAGACATCCGCAAACAAAAGTGCATGGTATCAACTGGGTATATATTTACAAGTGTTGAAAGCGTTCCCCGTGACAGCACGGTTCTGCTAATCCCCAGCCTATAATTTGCAAGCATATAACTTTCATGGACAGTCACAATGGTTATTAAGTGCAGAAAATAAAGTGTGCCATCAAGTTCGTGAGAGCTTTACAAACTAACTTTCTCATAACAAGCAAACATTTTATTCAGAAGAAAACAAGGCATATTGAATATTCACGAAAATAACAAATGATGCTAATAGGTAGGTATGGTGGACACTTTGGCAATATTTGGTTTTAGGGAGTTGGAAACATGAGTAAAATACTCAGTGAAAGGAAGGCTATCAATAGTAAGGGAGCGACAGACGAGAGAGCAATAGCTGTCATAATCATGCTTGCAACAAAACAGGTCTAATCATGGCATGAAAGTGATTCAAGATCCTCAAAGGCAAAATAATTCATCGAGGCTTAACTGATTATTTCAGTCATATGCATGCGTGAGCATGTGCCAAGTCAATTCAAATGAAACATTCAGAGGAGGATACCACGGTGTCATACCAAGTTATGAATAGAGTAATGCAAGCAAACATTCATATGACATGCTACAAACTATTATCAAGCTGGAACTAATCATACAAAAGCAAAAACTACTAAGCATCCAAAGATAACATACACCCTACACGAATAGACTAAGCATGCCCACAATGATGAGTATATGTACAAAAATGAAAACAAACAGAGTTTGTTACCAGCCTCTTACCACACCTCAAGTTGTCATTAATCCTCATTATTGCTCTTCACTTGTGTGGCTTGAATAATAATATGAAACCAATATCCACTAAGGACTGCTGAACCCTGCAACAAACTCACAAAGCCAAAGAAGAACAACAAATATTTTTGGTGTTTTCGATTTTTTTAAAACAAGAACCAAAATGGAAAAACAAGCAAAGCAAAATATTTTTGGGTTTTTCGAATAGTTCAAACAAGGCAAAAAGGTAAAAGCAAACCAAGGAAAAAAGAAGAAGCAAACCAAAGAGAAACAACAGAAATATTTTTGGTCTTTTTGTGTTTTAGAAAGCAAAAGCAAAGAAAGAACGAAAACTAAAAGGAGAACGAAACATGAATATACAAAGTACCGACACAACATGATAAGGAGATGAGTGCGATGTCGGCATACCTCCCCCCAAGCTTAGGCTTTTGGCCTAAGTGGGTATCAATCCAGATACGGGTAAGTGTTCCAAGTAGGAGGATCATGATAAGAATGGTCATAGTTGGGCCCGTGGGAAGAAGAAGCTCCCCAATCATAAGTAGGTTGCTGATATGAAGACTCCCCCTCATTCGAGGGCTGGACCGAATCATCTGTGACCTCCCTTCTAGTATCCTGCTCCTGTTGGGAGAGCTCTCCCAAGTACGTGTCAAGCTCCTCCTAAGTGAGGGACCATCCTTCCATGTTATCAAGGTTAAACAAAACAGGTGCAGGCAAAAGAACAACCCGCTCGGACTTGCTCTTTCTCCAACCAGCTTTGAGAAAGGTTATTTCATAAGACAACTCATTCAATCTAGCCCATGAGGAAACAAATTTATGCTATATCATGGAATTAAGATCAAGGCTTTCTATGGGGAACTATAGGTCTAGATGATGAGGCACTAAACCATGCAATGCTAGTAAACGAGAAGCAATGAAGCTTCCACAAATTCCACCTTTCTCACGGTTAGCAGCAAGATGGAAAGCTATCAAATCACCTAAGTTGTAAGACCTGTCCCGTTTAAGAGCAGTAGAGATAAATGCTAGATCATATGAAGATAACTTATTGGCAGTTTTCCTAGCAAGAACACACTTGGCAATAAAGTAGGCAAAGTAGCGAATGGAGGGGAGATGAATGTTACAGATTTTTCCACTCTCCTTTGAGAAGCTGCTCCCTTGGCAAATTTCTGCGTATAAATCCATGAGTGGTTCAGGTCGCTCCTTAATCCTTCTACATGATCCCCATTGAGGTACCTTAATAGCTGCACAAAAGTCAACGAGAGAAAGGTCGACAGCAATATTGTAAATTTTGTAGTGGACCATGGGGTTAGGCAAAGAGTGACTAAATTGAAAGTCCTGCACCACAGACATGGTTAGATTCACAAATTGACAAGGTTCATCTTTCAAAAAGTGCTCCAACCCTGCATTAGAAACCAAAGTGTAGAAATCTTGGAGAATTCCTGCAGCTCTCATGAACTCAGAGCATGGATAAATGGAAGGAAAAACTTCCTCCTCCTGGTGGACCTTCATGACCTCAGGCAGCCATAGTTCATGTTGGTTTAGTTGATGCTCATTCATCTTCTATTCTAAAATTTAAACACCTCTTAAACAAGTGATTGCAAAGTGAATATAATGAAGGATACTACTCATAGGGACTTGTAAGAGGCCTAATGACATGGTTATACCCGACGGGTACATAACTTCAGCATACCTGGTCCAGCCCAAGGAAGGCCCACAGCAGACATACGCTGGCCCATGAAGATTTTCGGGTGGCCAAGGCCCATGACGCCTTCAGATCCTTGGAGAGCAAGACTAGAGTTCGAATACAACTTGTAACCTACTCGTATCGGTACCTGAGACCTAGCCTCCTCATATATAAAGGCTAGGAGGGGCCAACGAGCAGGACAGATCCATACTTTTCATACACGCCTCCACGCCAGAACCAATCTGCGCATCCTGTAACTTTCGGTTCCGCCGTAATCAAAGAGCAGACAAGCAGGAGTAGGGTTTTCCCTCCGGGGGCCTGAACCTGGGTAAATCTCGTGTCCCCTGGTTGCTTGTCTGTTAACCGTGCCACGATCTCCAGCATCCCCATCTTCTCCAAAACCCAAGTCCATAACAATGGGCATTGACGAGAATAAACCTCGTCAATTGGCGCCGTCTGTGGGAATTGGGGCTGCTGATTGTGCGGTCGTGACGGTTCCGACCCGATCGATCTACAACTCCTCAGCGACGGAGAATCACCTCCTCTTCGGCACTTTCGACTTCACCGCCCACTCGCCGGCCACCATGAAGGATTTCGAGCCCGTAGGCGACGGAATCGAAATTCTGTTCGGGAGCTTCTGCTTCCAGGTGGGACAAGCTGGTACCCTCCGCCTCCCTGAGCGGGTGCCCGTACCGTCAATCAGGCCCGCTTCATGGGCTCCACACCCTGTGCTACGCACGTCACCATCAACAGATGAGTTTTTCGACAGCAGCTGCTGCAACTCCGATCTGTGCGATCCACCTTCGGATGAAGGGACCTGCGGTTCCAAATCCGAAAGCTGCGGCAGCAGCCAACCAATCTGCAGGCGCTATCTATGCGCCGCAATCATCCAAACCGACGAAGACACGCCTAACCCACCGCCCAACCCCAACCCGCAGGGCCAAAACGGCGAAAACGGGGAAAACAGGGGCCACCTCATCCAACTTAGCAAAGAAGGATGGGCCGAAGCACGCCACGCCGTCGCAGGCGAAATAGTCCTACCTCTGGACTCCCCACGTGACCTGCTGATGGCATACCACTACCTCCTCATCGAGGAGCACAATAAGCAAGTCAAGATGCAGGAGACGCTCGATAAACGCAAGAAAGCAGCCTCTGAGTCCAGTGCGCGACGAGCTGCGCTCTCCGCCATGGGACCCGGCTCTAGCACAAACGGAAATCAGGGAAACAAGCATCACTCTCGGGTGGAAAACATGGACCCGAAGGAGCGGCGTGACGTGACCCGAACCCTCCACACATCGTTCATGGATATGGACGCCGACGGCAACATCGTTCATCGATCATGGCAGCCACCGCGTATCTTGCGGCTCACCCACCTCCGGAGGGGGATCCGAAAAGGGCCATGCATAGGTCCGCACTCACCGGACTAGGACTAATCGGAGCTGCGCTCCACAAAGACGCTCCTACGGAGCCGAAGAAGAAAGCTCCGGCCAGGCGCGACCGGAGCCCCACTCCCTCATCCGAAGATGAAGAAGAACACGATCTTCCTCGAAGAAAGAAGAGCTCGCACCGCCATAAGCATGACTACGACGCCAGGGACAAGCTTACACGGCGCAAAATCGACAAAGCACGTGCCAAATGCGCATGCTCATCCGAATCTGAGATGGATGAAGACGAAGGAGAACTCTGCGGGGCTCGATGCTTCAGCAGACCCGTCCGGCAAACACAGATGCCACGCAACTTCAAGCTTCCTTCGGATACTCCGAAGTTCAACGGCACGCAAGATCCAAAGTCCTGGCTCAGTGACCATCTATCATCCGTTAAACTTCACAGAGGCAGCAAAGAAACCGCCATGCAATGCCTTCAGCTGCAGCTGACAGGCGCGGCACGGGTCTGGCTCAGCAGCCTATCATCAGGATCCATTCGAAGCTGGGAGGAGCTCGCTTATAGCTTCATCCGAAACTTCAAAGGCACCAGCAAAAGGCCCGCCTCAATCGAAGAGTTGCGAGCCTGCACTCAGAGAACGGGTGAATCTATTCGCTCGTACATACTACGCTGGTCCACGACCAAGAACTCCGCAGCACACATCTCCGAAGAACGGGCCATCGACGCCTTCAGGGACGGCGTCAAACGCCCAGACTTCAAGGAGAAACTTGGACGCGTAAAGCCCAAGACACTCGACCAGCTCATGGAAATCGCCAACAGTTGGGCAGATGGCGAAGATTGCATCCAGCGGGCGCTATCAGATGAAGAAGACGACTACGGCCAAAGACGCGAACGCCGCAGCAAGAGGAGACCGCGTATACGAGGACCGCGACGGACCCGACATGGTCGCAGCCGGCTACGCCGACCGCCGTAACGACAACAGCCGCAGCAGCGGAGGATATCGCAGCGGAAACTTCCGCGACAACGGACGACCAACGCAGTCGTGGCAACGCCGCGACCGCGACAACGGACCTTCAGCATTCGACAAACTTTCGGGTCCATGCACCATCCACTTCTACATCGACAAACAAGACGGCAAAAAGAAAGCTAGCCACATGCTCAAGGACTGCCGTGAGTTCCAGAAACTCAGCGAAAGCATGGTACAAATGAGGCAACAAGCTCCAATTCCTGCGTTCGGAAACGCACTTGCGCCAGGCGAAATAGCACACGGAGCTCCTCCACCGCCGCCTATCGGAGGCCCACATCAACCAGCCGCACCAGCGCAAAACAACGCCGGAGTCGCATACCCCCCACCAAAAGGAGCACTCAATATGATATAGAAAGGACGCCCAACCAACAGGGTACAAAAGAAGATCACCCGCCAAACCAATATGGCCGTGACAACTCCACCTGCCATCCCTGAGTACCTCAGCGGATCGGAGTCCTGCATCACATTCACTCGCGCGGATCACCCTATTTAGATCCCTCGCCCAGGTCATGTTGCCCTGGTGCTGGAGGCGCAGATCGGAGGCTTCGAGATGAGTCGCGTCTTCATGGACGGCGGCAGCGGCATCAACCTAATATTCGCAAGCACTCTAGCAGCTATGCGGATCCCGCAATACAGCCTGGAACAATCAGACACAACGTTCCACGGCATTGTCCCAGGGAAGGGCATCTTCCTCCTGGGCAAAACAGGGCTCGACATCATCTTCGGGACACCGGACAACTTTCGACAGGAGCGCCTAGAATTCGAAGTGGTGGACTGGCCGTCGCAATACCACGCCATCCTGGGACGCGTAGCATTCGCAATGTTCCTGGCCGTCCCACACTATGCATACCTACTACTCAAAATGCCAGGACCAAGGGGCGTCATCACAGTCCACGGGAGTTTCACCCGATCGGACCAATGCGACAGGGATTTCAACAAAATCTCCCAGTCTTTCGGCATGCAACACGACCTCGTAAGGCTCCGCGAAGTGACAGACAATGGGCTACCCCCAGTCACCAAGCAGAACGCACCTGATATGTCTTTCGACTCCACCATCAACACCAAAAAAGTACAGGTCCATCCAACGGATGCCTCCAAGACGGCGCTAATCGCCAACGACCTCAACACCGCATAGGAAAGCGCGCTCGTCGAATTCCTCCGTGAGCACTGGGAAATCTTCGCCTGGTGTCCTGCGGACATGCCAGGAGTTCCCAGGGAATTCGCCGAGCACGCACTCAATGTCTTCCCAAACACCAAACCAGTCAAGCAGTCCATCCGAAGACTGTCGGAGCCACGAGCCGAAGCTATCGGCAAAGAGATCAACAGATTACTCGCAGCAGACTTCATCCGGGAAATCAAGGAAAGCGAGTGGCTGGCAAACACAGTGATGGTCCCGAAGAAGGACACGGACATCCTGCGGATGTGCGTGGACTTCACGTCACTGAACAAACACTGCCCAAAGGACCACTTCCCTCTCCCTCGGATCGACCAGATCATCGATTCGACTGCAGGTTGTGAGAAACTCTCCTTCCTCGACGCCTACTCAGGCTATAATCAGATTCGACTCAAGGTCGAAGATCAAGAGAAAACGGCGTTCATCACACCGTTCGGAGTATACTGCTACAACACAATGCCCTTCGGGC
Organism: Avena sativa; assembly: GCA_916181665.1. NCBI lineage: Eukaryota > Viridiplantae > Streptophyta > Magnoliopsida > Poales > Poaceae > Avena > Avena sativa. The sequence continues at coordinate 452,367,105 of OV702288.1, read as the reverse complement.
TAAAGAACGCGGGTGCCACGTACCAGCGATGCATGCAGGCCTGCCTCAAGGACCAGATCGGTCGCAACGTCCAAGTCTATGTCGACGACATAGTCATCAAAACCAAGGAGGCAAGAACACTTATCGACGATCTCCGCGAGACGTTCGACAACCTTGATCGCTACAGGATCAAGCTCAATCCAGAAAAATGCGCCTTCGGCGTCCCCTCAGGTCAGCTGCTCGGATACTTCATCTCTCAACGAGGGATCGAAGCAAACCCGAAGAAAATCAAAGCTATCATGACAATGGAGAAGCCGAAAAACCTCAAGGGCGTTTAGCAGCTCGCAGGGCGAGTAGCGGCACTAAGCAGGTTCATCAGCCGCATGGGCGAGAAGGCCCTACCATTTTACCAACTGCTGCGCAAAGCAGACAAGTTCGAGTGGACACCAGAAGCCAACGACGCATTCGAAAACCTCAAGCGGCTCCTCTCCACCTCGCCCGTTTTGGTCACGCCAAAAGAGCGCGAGCCCCTGTTGCTGTACATAGCAGCCACGCACCAGGTGGTCAGCACAGTACTTGTGGTCGAACGACCCGAAGAAGGCAAGACCCATGGGGTACAACGCCCAATTTACTACCTCAGCGAGGTTCTCACTCCAACAAAACAGCGGTACCCGCACTACCAGAAGCTGGCCTACGACGTGTTCATGATGGCTCGACGACTGAGCCACTACTTCCAGGAGCATCAGGTGATGGTCATCAACGAGGCACCCCTAAACAGCATCCTGAACAATCTAGAGGCCACAGGACGCGTGGCCCTGTGGGGCATCGAACTATCACCACTAGACATCACCTACGAGAAGCGACACGCAATCAAATCTCAAGTCCTTCCGGACTTTCTGGTGCACTGGATGGAGCTACAGCTGCCTGACACCCCAGACATGTCGCAGTCCTGGACAATGTATTTTGATGGCTCCAAACGCGAAGCCGGAGTAGGGTCAGGAGTCATATTGACCTCCCCGCAAGGTGACAAGATGAAGTACGTCCTTCGGATAAAATTTAGAGCCTCCAACAACGAGGCCGAATACGAGGCCCTCATCCATGGCATGCGGATGGCAAAAATATGCGGCGCAACGCGCCTGGTCATCTACGGTGACTCCAACCTTGTCGTCCAGCAGACGATGAATGAGTGCGACGCACACGCCGAAAACATGATAGCGTACCGCGCACTATACAACGCACTCGAAGGAGAATTCGACGGCTGCGAACTTCGGCACGTTGGAAGAGAGAGCAACGAGGAGGCCGACAGACTCGCCAACATCGGCTCGACTTGTGCAAAAGTACCACCAGGTGTGTTCCTCGAACAGATCTGCGTGCCATCCATCAAGCGGAAATTCCCCAAGGGATCACCGGAAGAAGCAGAACACTCGGGGGCTACGCTACCCGAAGGACAGGAAGGACCCGAAAAGTTGGATACCGAAGTCGCCATGGTCAACCTGACGCAGGTCATGGCAGTCGAAGAAACTTGGACACGTCCATACCTCCAGTACCTGATAAACGGAGAATTGCCAGACAGCCCGACAGATGCCCGGCGCGTATCTCGTCGGTCAAAAGCCTTCACCATCATCAACGGCGAGCTGTACAAACGCAGCATTACAGGCGTCCTACAACAGTGCGTCACCATCGACGACGGCAAGGCCATACTCCAAGATATCCACGAGGGCATCTGCGGCCACCATGCAGGCAGCCGCTCCCTTGTCGCCAAAGCTCTACGAGCAGGATTCTATTGGCCAACGGCAATGAACAACGCAAAGGACATCGTCCGAAGATGCAACGGGTGCCAACGGTTCGCCGACAAACCACACGCACCTGGGTCCGAACTTCGACCCATACCCATAGCTTGGCCTTTTGCTTAATGGGGCCTTGACATGATCGGCAAACTGCCAAAATCCTCGAAGGGAGGACACGTCTTCCTCTTGGTCGCAGTCGACAAATTCACCAAGTGGATCGAGGCCATGCCAGTCACCAACCAGAAGGGCAAAACCGCCGTCAAGTTCTTCGAATCCATAATCTACAGATTCGGCGTACCGCACAGCATCATCACCGATAACGGATCAAACTTCATCTCCGAAGAATTCCAGGACTTCTGCGAAGGCCTCGGGATCAATATCACGTACGCCTCAGTGGCGCACCCGCAAACAAATGGGCAAGTGGAAAAGGCCAACAGCCTAATTGGCGCAGGCATCAAGAAACGCCTCACGAGCTCACTCAAGCACAAAGCTGGCAACTGGACGAAAGAGCTACCGTCTGTCCTGTGGAGCTTACGAACTACGCCAAACAGCTCCACCGGTTACACACCGTTCTTCATGGTACACGGAGCTGAGGCGGTGCTACGAGCCGAAGTACGTCACCAGGCTCCACGAGTCGTCGCTTACAGCGAAGCCGAATCCACGGCCGCACTCGAAGATGCCGTCGACACACTCGACGAAGCACGGGATATAGCAGCAGCTAGATCCGCGGTGTACCAGCAAAGTCTCCGCAACTATCACAGCCGCCGGCTGCGCCCAAGGTCCTTCGTCGAAGGAGACCTCGTCTTGCGACTCAAGCAAAAGCGACCGAACAAACTCGAGTCGCCATGGGAAGGACCCTACGCCATCACCGAGGTCATCCCAGGTGGAGCCTATCGCCTCAAGCACGTGGAGTCTGGAGTCGCATACTCCAACCCATGGAACATCTCGCACCTGCGACGATTCTACCCATAGCAATGGGCAATGTACCCCTTTTACTTTCAATAAGGCTTACAGCCAAGGCTACTCAGCCGAACCATGTAACTTCTCCATTACGCTACAAATAAAGCTAAGTGTCTCGCCCCCAACCTTCGAGTGACTATTTCTCTGCAACTTTGATTACATGCTACTAACGCACTCGGGGGCTCCCCCCACCTCACGATTTCATCGACTGAGGACAAAACGTGTATACCTGAGTAGCTGACCACGTCAGGCAAACGAAAAGGGCACGTACTAAATCAAAAGCACTGCGTGCTCGGGGGCTCCCCCCACCTCACGATTTCATCGACTGAGGACAAAACATGTACACCTGAGTAGCTGACCACGTCAGGCAAACGAAAAGGGTTCTACCTATTCTGAAGAATAGCCTGAGCACGCTGCTCAAACAAATCTACAATCTGTTCGGCATACTGCCTTACAGCCGCGTAATACGGACGCATATTCCACTCGCCACCATCTGGCCGAGGAGGTGGCCTAGTCGCCACAGCAGCCAAATCTACATCATGGCGATGCACCCTCACAAGAGACAAGGCAGCCTTCACCCCTGCGACAAGCTGCTGCCGCACCAGCTCCTTGACATTGCTGGCACTCCGAAACTTCGCCAGAAGACCTGCAAGGGTCGTCGGCACGCCATCCAACAGAAACATGACGTTCAACACCGAGGACAGTGATGTCTGCACCTGGCGGAGCACCCGCGAAACCTGGAAGACGCGATCCTGCACTGTCGCCAGAACCATGGCATGATCGCGATCCATCCAAAAGAAGCCACCGACTTCCATGTCCTGTTGAGTCAAGCAATTGACTCGAACAGCAATGCGCTCTTTTTCTTCCTTCGGAGCAAGATTCGCACCTGCGACAACAGCACAGAACAAGAGTAAGGCCAGCAGGCTCACCCGAAGAACTAAGCTACGACCCGAAAGAAGGACCAACTTACACTGCAGCTGCTCGAACAGCCGACCCAGCTCCGCCATCAAGTATTCCTCTCTGGCTGCACTACGGTCTGCCTTGGACTTCCAAACATCAGCACGACCGCGTAGCCCAAGCAAATCCCTCTCCAAGATGCGTACACGATCCCGAAGAAAAGCGAGCTGCGAGGTATCATTCAACGATGCTCGCAAGGGCCTTTCGGATGAAGTACCAACTGGGTCAACACCCGAAGGAACCTAAAGCAGAAGAAAAAGAAGGCACACCGATACTCAGCCAAAGATAAAAGCCCAACTCGGAGGAATTCATTAAATAAGGCCACTGCGTGGCTCAAGAATGGTGCTACAAAAGATATTTACAGCAAAAATAAACTACATACTACCCTACATCTCCTATGCCTAAGGCGTAGGACACCGAGTCGCCTCAGAGCCAGACTGCCTAGCTTTGGACTCTCCCTGCTGCCGCAGCGCGTACTCAGACAACAAGTCAATGAGCTTGGGCCCATATCGTCTGCAGCGAGCGGAGTAAGCAGCGAAGGCTATCTCTGATCCATCCGCAGCCATCGGCATCCGAGAAGTGATCTGGGGCAAGTCCAGCTCCGCCCCAGCCGCCATGGCCATCGCCAGCCCGACGGACGCGCCGATGCCCTTCTGCTTGCGCTTGTACGCTACAGGCGCTTCGGCCACAGAGCCTCTGCCAGAGCACCCACATCTTCAAGGGTTGCACCCTTCGGGAAGAACTCCTGGTAGAAGCGACCAAGGACCTCCTTCGCCTTGGCAAGGGAGTTGACAACGGTACTGCAGCGGTCTTCGACCGCCACAGTGGCATCATCCAGAGCACTCCCGTGCTCCAGAGCACTGCGGTCGAACTCGATGCCTGCGGCATCTGAGACAAAACAGAAAAAAAACATGAAGAAAAGCAACATAGAAGAAGACCCGAAGAACAAGGATCAAGTGCAAAAGCTAGCACTCACCCGAAATTGCCTTGGCAGCAGCCATGAGCTTCTCCGCCGCCCCCCTTTCACGACCTGCGGCTTCCCGCTGCAGACGCTCTTTCGCTTCGGCTGTTTTCGTCAGCTCCAGCTCAAGGAGCTCTTTCGCCTCAGCGGCAGCTTCGGCCTTCTGCTCCAATTGGCCAAGGCTCTTCTTCAGAGCATCAACCTCACGAAGAGAGTCATTATGCTCCTCTACATTTACAACAGGCAAGTGTCAAAGCAAAGCACCAGGATAAGCAAGAAATGTAATACAAGGCATACGAATACCTTGAAGCTGCCGAAGTTTCGCCTCCAGCGTCAGGCGCTCCTCCACCAGCCGCTTGGCCTCTTGGACAAAAGGCTGCAGGAAAAGGCAATAGCAGTAAGAGCAGGACTTGGGGGCTACGCCCAAAACACAGAAGCAAACACAACATCAGCACACGAAGACGCTCGGGGGCTCCCCCCGTGACATGAAGCAGACAAACTTACGTGCTCCGAAGACGAACCCGCAGGCCCGCCCGCGACATCCTGAGGCGCAACCACCAGCCTCTCTTGCACAAGAGGAACTGGCGCAGCACCACCCGAAGTCGCCACCGCCTGCGGAGGGGGCGACGCAATGTTCGACTCCCCCATCATCTCGCGCGCTCCATCACTCGAGCCATCGGAGGATTGCCTGAATGCGAAGCCAATCAACACAGGCGCAAAAATAACAAGTGAACAACAGACAACAGTGGCAACAAGAACACTTACGAGCCCAACGCGCTCAGGTCGAAGATAGGACAAGCCCTCCGGGCCTTCTTCTCCTCCTTCTTCTCCTCCTTCTTCTCTTCCTTCTTCCGCTTTGCTGGCGGGTGCGGAGCAACAGATCGCACAGGAACGGTAGGAATGGGAGAAGACGAACCCCCCTGAACATCATCATGACGCTCAAGACCCCGAGGATTTCTGGGAGTCGGAGGAGTCGAGGCATCCGAAGACTCGCTCGAGCTCCGTGATCGCTTACTCGAATGATCTTCACTCGATTCGTCGGCATCCTCCGCCGGAGATCGCGCCGAAGGAAGCTCGGACACGGAATCCACCACTTCATTATCCGGGGCATTCGGATACCTTTCGGGCAATGGTGGTGCCATGCCTGGCACTTTGAAGCTCTACAAGATGAGAAGAAACTTTGTTAGCAAACAAAGGGCACAAGTACACAACTGACAAAACATAAGGGAAGCACTACATGCGCAAATCTACACCTTTGGCACGGCCAACGTCGACGAAAAGGGCGGAGTCAACGACTTCCCCGGGATTTCCTCGTCGGCCTTGAACCTCAACAGCACGCGAAGAGCCCTGTCAAGTTCCACCTCGGAGATTTTCTCACTCGAAACCCTCGTCGGATCACGGCGCCCAGAGTAAAGGAACATCGGATGCGCCCTCGCCTGGAGCGGCTGCACCCGACGCTCAAGAAACACCCAGATAATATCGACACCGTTCACCTCCTTCTCAGGAATCAATTGGAGCTCCTCCACCCAACGGTACAAGGCCTCTATCTCCGCCACCTCACCGTCTAAGATCTGATTTTTCCAGGACCTCTTCTTCACAATCAACTGAGAGGGGTCAAAAGGAACGAGACCAAAATCTTGCCCAGGCAGCACGGAGTCACGGATGTAAAACCATTTCCTCCGCCAGTACTAGACAGATTCGGACATGGAGAAGGAAAAGAATTGGACATCGGGACTAAGAGAGATGATGAAACCCCCAATGGGATACACACCATCCGAACCAGACTGCCTCCTCACGGAATACAGCTTCCGGAAGAGGCCAAAGTGCGGCTCAATGCCAAGCCAACACTCGCAAAGAGTGATAAAACACGCAATGTGGAGAAGGGAGTTGGGAGACAGATGATGGAGTTGAACCCCATAGAAGAAGAGCAGTCCACGAAGGAAGTCATGGACTGGATACGAAAACCCACGCAAAACAAAGGCGACGAACATAACCCGGTACCCAGATGGGGTACGGGGGATTACCTCATTGCCAGGGAGTTTCACGGCCGTCGCGTCCTGCGGGATTAGGCTCCGCTCGCGCAGCTTGCGAAGATCGCTCTCCCGCGTCTCTGATCGCCGCCAGCCACCATCGGTGACACGAGCAGCGGCGGCGCCCTTCTTGCCTCCGGCAGCGCTGGTCCCAACTGCAGATGAGGATTTCTTCTTCCCCATGGCGCTACGGCGGTGGTGGCGTTGCCAACGACGAAGACAAAGGAAATGCAAAAGGAAATCTCAGCACGCAGCAAGAATCGCTCGAGCGCAAGGAAGCAATGGACAGATGAACTGCTGCGGTAAAAGACATACCACGATTTCACCACGGATTATAACAGCAAAGACGACGCACGCTGGCTGTCCATCGAGAAGACCTAACGCCAACGGCAGATCCGGCCGTACACGTGTCAGCACCAAAACGAACCGTCGTTCCCACGACGTCCACTACGCGCGGAAATCGAGGAAACGCCGTAATCATCCCCACGCCACGCGTGACCGGTCAATTCAAAGTCAGGAAGTGGGACCCACACTTCGTCAAGTCAAGTCATCTCTGGCGCAGCAGACGCTTGAGGTCATTGATCGTCAGCATTGACGTCATCAAAAGCTATACTAGCACCAAACTTCGGCTACACAGCTAAGAGTACTCACTCGAATCTACGATTCGACTAAATACTCGGGGGCTACTCCTATCAGGAGCGCTAGTCACGCACCCGATGTACTTCCGGGTCAGCGGTACGCCCACGTGATTTTCCCACTACCGTTGCATGATACAAGACTCGAGTCTCTGCCCGAGTCTACGACTCCGCCAGACACTCGGGGGCTACGCCAAACTGGAGCGATGGCCGTTCACACACAAGAGCTTCGAGTCCTACGTCGAGTCCACGACTCCACTACGGACTCGGGGGCTACTCCCATAGGGAGGAAGGATTTCAGCATCCGAAAATTTTCGAGTCCTACGGACTAAACAACTGAGCAATGCTTGCACTAAAAGTCTCCGCTCGAGTCTATGACTCGAACAGACACTCGGGGGCTACTCCCATAGGGAGCGCTGGTCGCGCACCCTATGAAATCTTTGACTGCGATCTTCCGGATCCGCATGCAAAAACTTTTTGGCAACTCTGCCCCAATTAATGCTAAGTGAGTAACATCCTCCTTGGCCACCTGAAACACCTCCGCGGTGATAAACATTCGGATGCTGCGTCTGCGATGCAAAGATAAGACCTACAGATACCATCTGATGGCCTGGCAACACACCTGACTGCGCTCTGCTAGTATAAATCCATGCCAACAGGCGTGATGAAAAATCCCGACGGACGCGTTGGGTACATCATTTAAAATCACTGGAATTCCACTCCTGTAAGTCCTCCGCGGCCTGAGTCGAATTACGCCAGCATATGTTCCGGGTTCGAGTCGAGGGACTCGCACCTGAAGAAGATCGTGTTGTTTTGTCCTAAGACGATTAACTGACCCTGATCCGTCGGGTGAGTCAGGCACATGCATCAACAATCCCTACACATTCTCTTGAAAGACAGAGTTACACCAGAAGGATTGAAGAGTCCTCAGCCGAATCCACGATTCGACTGAACACTCGGGGGCTACTGACATGGTTATACCCGACGGGTACATAACTTCAGCATACCTGGTCCAGCCCAAGGAAGGCCCACAGCAGACATACGCTGGCCCATGAAGATTTTCGGGTGGCCAAGGCCCATGACGCCTTCGGATCCTTGGAGAGCAAGACTAGAGTTCGAATACAACTTGTAACCTACTCGTATCGGTACCTGAGACCTAGCCTCCTCATATATAAAGGCTAGGAGGGGCCAACGAGCAGGACAGATCCATACTTTTCATACACGCCTCCACGCCAGAACCAAACTGTGCATCCTGTAACTTTCGGTTCCGCCGTAATCAAAGAGCAGACAAGCAGGAGTAGGGTTTTCCCTCCGGGGGCCTGAACCTGGGTAAATCTCGTGTCCCCTGGTTGCTTGTCTGTTAACCGTGCCACGATCTCCAGCATCCCCATCTTCTCCAAAACCCAAGTCCATAACAATGGGCATTGACGAGAATAAACCTCGTCACCTAAACATGCATCAAAACTATATCTCTAAGCATCAAACAAGCTTACAAGCTCTCATAACCTGTCACCTACAACAGAAAAATACTCAAGATATAATCCACTAAACACAAATCTACTTGGACAAGGGGAGGAGTCACATACCAGAGAACAAGTGCTCCAAATTTCAGCAACAAAGATGGGCTGAGCAAGGAGATCGAAAAAATCGAGAGCAAGCACAGCAATAACGCGATTTTGAGCAATGAACTGGAACTTACTCGGGAGAGAGAAGAAAGTGGCAGGTGAGAGAGTTAGTGGAGGGCCAGGGGTGGCCCACACCATGCCATGGCGCCACCCAGGGCAGGTCGCTCCACCAGGTGGTGAGCCTGCCTGGTGGGTCCCCCTGGTACCCTCCAGGAACTCCTCTGCCCCTTTTTTCACGTAAAAATTTAATATGAATTTTCTGAAATTTTTCGAGACACTTTATTTTTGGGCATTTTTCACGTATAGAAGAATGATTTTCTGACAGACAGATTTTTTTTTGGAAATGATGCAATGACAAAACAAGGCTAGAACTACAGGAGTTCTAAGACACTCTAACATGCAAGCAACTAACAAAAAAAGAAAACTAAACGAAAGCAAAAAACTAAACTGGATAGAATAGAAGTAAGCGGAGATAATCATTGTGAAAACTTTGTTTTGTTCAATGAAATCCTTTTGTTATCAAGGTTGATCAAGTCTTGTTACCAAAACAATTTCATATGAGACAAAACTTTGTATTCCACTAATGATTATGTTACCTCAACCTTGATAGCAATGGTGCCAATCATAATAGTTTCAAAATTTTCTCTTGGTATGGGATAATATATCTCTCCAACTTGAATGCCCTCAACATGTTCAATTGAATTCAGACCATAAGTCCTTTCAATCTTCTTGGGGAAATAGATAGTATGTTCCTTGTCATTAACATTAAAGGTCACCTTTCCTTGATTACAATTAATAACAGCTCCTGCAGTATTAAGAAAAGGTCTCCCAAGAATAATAGACATATTATCATCTTCAGGCATTTCAAGCACAACAAAATTAGTTAATATCAAGCAATTATGAGCCACTTCAACAGGTACATCCTCGCATATACCAACAAGAATAGTGGTAGATTTATCAGCCATTTGCAAAGATATATCAGTTGGTATCAGTTTTTCAAGTTGAAGTCTCTTATAGAGAGAGAAAGGCATAACACTAACTCCAGCTCCCAAATCACACAAAGCAGTTCTAACATAACTGTTCTTAATAGAGCAAGGGATAGTTGGAATCCCTGGGTCTCCAAGTTTCTTTGGAACCTTACCATTAAAGGAATAATTAGCAAGCAAAGTAGAAATTTCTTCATTAGGGATCTTGTCGTCGGATTGATGACAAGTACGCCATGAGGGGATCCTCCAGGCGTGCGGAAGAGAGGGGTGTGAGACGTACGGTATTCCAAGACGGTGAGCACACAAGTTTACCCAGGTTCGAATCCGCCGGCTTTGGACGGATCCTACTCCTGCTTGTAATCCAGTAATACGGCAGAGCCGGAATATGGGTTACAAGGGTTTCGCCTGTGCGAGTTGAGGGTCTAAAGTGTTGGGTACCCTAAAGGCTCTCCCTAGGATATCTTATATAGATATCCGGCCTAGGGTTTACAATAGAGATCTATCCGGCTACGACTAAGAGTCGGTTATAGAGTACATCTTGAACTACAAGTAACATTATGGGCCTAAGTCGGTAAGTCTTCTGGGCCTTCCTGTAGCCGGATTGGACTCCGTCTTTCTCCCTGACTGGGTCGCCCGTGAAGCAAAGCTCTAACCCGAAGTGGGCCACCCTGGTCAGTGAGGAACTGTGAGGATACCCGGAAAGTATATCCCCAACAGCAGCCCTCGGAGGCCTCCAAGATCCAAAGTCGGATTCATCATCGTCTAGCTTGATCTTCGGCTTGCAGAATCTTGAAGGGTTCCTGAAACTTCACAACAAAATACGATCCGGGTCTTAAAAATAAGTCGGACCTATCAACAGGTTATTCGGATTTTCCAGCTTGATTTCAAACTAAGCCGGAACTTGGTCTCTAACGCCACCTGACACAAGTCATGGTCAAGTCACATCATCTGATAGGCATTCCGTCAGCACGACCGTTGGTGGGTCCACGGTTCGCGGAACCGAGGCGCCGTTTTAATGCGTGCGCGGAGATCGAGGCGACGTAATCATCGTGTGGGTCCTTCCTAGTTCCTTCCACGACGCGTGGCGGTTACACTGTAGCATTTGCACGAATCTTGGTGCGGTTAGGTGGATATAAGGGGTTAGGATTTTCTCCTTCTCTCTTCACCTGTCCTTTGCCTTTTCCTCTCCTCCCAATCTCTCTGCACACACAGAGCTCCTCTGTTCCTCCCCCAAAAAACCCCAGCGCCGCACATCCTAGGTCAACTGCTCGCCGGAGAAATGGCTTCTTCTTCCTCCTCCGGCTTGGTGGCAGTGGCGGCGACGGCAGCGACAGAAGCTGTGGCGGAGAAAGAAAGCTTCTGTGGGCTCTGGATCCCCTGCGTGCTCGACGACGAGAAGCTCTAGAACATGGAGAAGGAAGGCCTCCTTTGTGCCGGCAACTGGCGGAGCGGCTTCGAGGAAACCATCCCTAACCCGCGCGCCGGCGAGCGGGTCCACTTTGGCACCCACCTCGACAGAGGTTTGTCGTTTCCTACCTCGGAGTTCTTCTCCGAGGTGATTGATCATTACGGAGTTCAACTCCATCATCTTCCTCCCAACTCTCTCTTAGAGATGAGCTCTTACGCTTCTTTGTGTGAGGGCTTTCTCGGCATTAGGCCAAGTTTGACTTTATTCCGGTACTATTTTCATGTCCGGAGAAACTCTATCCTGCCGGTGTTCCTTACATCACCGGTACTATTAGTTTTTCGCTTAGACGCGAGCGCGCATATCCCAAAATCTTAGCTAGTGACTCGGTCAAACAATGGCCAGCCACATTCTTTTACCATAAGGATATTCCGGCTCCCGACAAAGCTACTGCTTTGCCGGCTTTCATTGACGGAGTTGCCACGGCCCAACCGTCTTGGGACGAGGCTGCTCCGGCTCTCAGTGATGATCTGATCCTCGCTAAGAGGCGGGTCGAATATCTGATCAAACACAAGGGACTGAAGGGATCCGACTTAGTCCAATGCTGGGTCTCACGCCGGATCCAGCCCCTTCAGTACCACGGAGATCGATTGATGCACTCCATCACGTCGTCCAAGAAAGACTCCCTCCGCATCAGCCCCAAAGCCTACACCACACAGGGCTATATAAGCTAGATCAAATGGCTGATCAGGGAGCGGATCGAGAGGAGAATCCCGGAGGTTTATCTAGATATGCATACGGCGGAAAATCCCGTAGTGCCGGTAAGCTTCGAATAGTACACCTTTTTATGTGTTTTAATCTTCGAGTTATACTGGAATACTAATATGTTTTCTTCTTTTCAGCTTGCTGACCTCCCCGAGTTGGAACTTGCTCTGCTCGAAGGATATCCTCCAGAGTTTCCTCAGGAGACAGAAGTGGTGCCATTGCCGGACCTTGCGCTCAAGAAGCGCAAGGCTCCGACAGTGGCTGTTAGCACAAAGGAGGTGCCCGTCGTGAAGAGGTAACTTTCAATCACAACTTCCGCCTTTGCACTTTACTCGAATTTCCTTCCAAGATGTAATGTTTCCGACTTAACTACATTCTCAGAGAAAAACCGCTCCTCAGGGGCAAGGGGAAGGGGGTTTCTTCAAATCCCCTGCGACAGACGAAGCTTACCATAGCTTCTCCTGCCGTGGCTCCTTCGACTCCTGCCCCTCAGCCTTCCGCAACGCCGGTGATAATTCATTCTCCGGTTGTTGCAGAAGATCCGGCTCCTTCCATGAAGCCTGCGATCCTTGAATCGCAAACTGACGTCACCATGGGTGAGTCAGGTTTAGATAAGGGTGAACCCTCTTTGGGTAATGATCCCTCGGCAGAAACTTTCGCCGAAAACCTTATCAGCAATTCGGGACTTGCCAAGTTTGGCCTGTCTCGGAAATCTGCTGAAGAAATCCAGCGGCTCGCTAGGCAATGCCTAGAGAAAAGTACCTTATCTGCCGAAGAAGAAGCGCAAGAAGCAGAGGACGTCAAGTTCTCCGACCTTCTTGCCCATGTGCGCCTTCACGAGGAGAGAATAAGGACTGGTGAGCTTCCAACAGCCCTAGTGATCCCTCTGACTCTCGCCGAGAAGGTTGCCGTTGAAGTGAACACGAGTTTGGATAGACTCACTCGCGAACAATATGTAAGTCGGAATTCCAACTTCTATTTTTCCTTTATTTCATATCATATCCTCTAGCCCCCAAGCATGAAGTAGGATATACAATCCGGGTTTATGCTTCATTAGGATGCCAAAGAATGAACTAGTGTAGCCCCCAAGGCTCGTGCTGATATTAGCAAAAATATTAGCCCGAGTCTTTAGTAGCTTTCTGACTTTGGGTATTCTGACTTACCGAAAGTATATTCCTATAACCAGGATTTGTTGAAGAATGTTTCCAAGGATTCTGGCTTAAAAATGCTAAGCTAAAAATTTCCAAGGATGAGGCCGAAGGTAAACATTCCGAGACTCAAACCTTGTCCTTCATGTTTTCATAGACGATTTTTTTGCTGAACTATTGTTCTTTTTTGACTTACAACACTGGTAAAACAATCCTATGCTATGATTGAAGAGGCCGAGAACCTCAAGACCTTGGTGGTGGAGAACAAGGAGCTTCGCCAAGAGCTGGACCAGCTCAAGGAAGATCATGAAAAGAGCATTGCTCAAATCCTTGAGTCCTCCTCCATGGCTACTGATGAGCGTGATCGCATGATTGCTGCTCGGGATCAAAAAATCTCGGACCTCAATAATGAGCTTAGCAGAGAGAGGGACCTTTCCGAGGTGCTCCGGGCTGAACTCCAGAGTCTTCGGGAAGAGAAGACCAAAATTGACGATGTCATTTTCGGTACGTTCCATCTGTCTGACTTGTATTTTTCTTTGACTTCTCTCAATGTCAGATTTTTCGTTAACTGTCTTTGTTTATAGGTCCTCTGAACTTGACGGACTCCACCTCCGCTGAGCCCCGCACCCATCGGCTTACCCAAGTCGGTGACCTGCTTCATGACATCCGCCAATCCCTTGAGGACATTGGCGAAGCTCTCAAGATTCCGGACATGCATAGCATGTCGGATTTTCTGGTGCGGGACAAGGCAAAGGAGATGCCGCAACTTGTTCGGGATTGGAACATGTCCTACACACGGACTGTGTTACAGAACGCTCTCACCATGGTCATGAGCCACCATGGAAACATGGAAATATGGCAAGTGACCAGAGGGTACTGCAAAGTAGATGAAGACAGTCAGGAGCGGGACCTTCAAGCCATCATGCACTCCTGCGCCGGATATGGGTGTCATGTGGCTGATTTGACCAGCTACGAGACCCCTTTCTTCACCCACGTGGACACTCCGCCTCCTCCAGAAGAATTAGCAGAAGTTTCCAACGATGAACGCACCATCTTGGATGTGGACATCTCGAAACGATACCAAGGCGGCGTATCCAGCGAGCCGGCAGCTCCTTCCTCTCCTGCATCATAGATTAACAAAAATATTTGTGTTATTCTGAAAAACGTGATGGGCCTTGAAATATGCAGTACTATAATTTTGCTAGTGCTAAGTTTTTGATCTATTCAGCACTTTTTTCTTTAAACTTTTTGCATGCCTGAAATGTTTACATAAGCACTTGTATTTTTTCGTCCATACTTATCGTTTATCTGGCTTTCCGCCTCGTCCCTTTCGTGAGCCGGCTAAACCTTCTGCCGGAAACTCTGCTGAGCAACGGAGCTCAATTGCTAAACCAGTTTAAACTTGGAAACAAAGCCGGCTTCCAGTACCAACAATTCACTACTCGGAAAATGCCCGCATCCAACAATCAGACAAATAACCAAAGTAAAGACTAGAAACTTTAGAGTAATATCCGAAGGTAGCATTTTTAGAATCGGAAATCTAAACCAGAACGAACATGAGCATAAAGTACTTTCAAGCATTCTGACATTTTCGACTATGACATGATCATTTGGAAATAAGATGGTAAAAACTTCTCAGAAAAACTTGAGGCAACCAAAACTTTTATTTCTCTCAGAGCATGTACATATATATGATTACAAAGAAGGATACACTAAGAATAAAAGGGACGTAGCTGAGCAATATTCCACGGTCTGTCTAACTCATCCGGATTTGTACTGCCTCCAGCTCTCTTTCTCTTCTTAGTAGCAGGTCTTTCTTTGACTAGCCTCATGTCAGTTAAGTAATACGAACCATTGTGTAATACTCGACTAACTAAAAAGGGCCCTTCCCATACTGGGGAAAGTTTGTGCTTTCTTTGTTGCACAAGCCGGAGAACCAAATCACCTTTATTGAAAGATCTATTTCGGACTCTCTGGCTATGATACTTGCGTAACTTCTGCTGATAGGCTCTAGATCTCATTTCAGCAATGACGCGAACTTCTTCGACTAAGTCGAGATCCTTTTGTCGAGAAATCTCGGCATCCTATTCAATATACGCGGCCACTCTAGGAGAAGTGTGAATCAAATCACTAGGAAGAACTGCTTCTGCGCCATAGACCAAGAAGAAAGGTGTGTATCCGGTTGACCTCTTTGGGGTTGTTTGTAAACTCCATATCACAGAGGGTAATTCCTCCGCCCAAGACCCCGTAGCACGTCGTAGCGGTGCTTCGAGTCTCAGTTTTAGGCCTTGCAGGATTAAACCATTTGCTCTTTCGACTTGTCCGTTAGCCCGTGGATGTGCGACTAACGCAATGTCAAGTCGGATATTTTTCTCGTTGCAGAACTCAGCCAATTCTCCCATAGAAAAGTTACTCCCGTTGTCCGTGATAATTCTATGTGGATAACCATACCGGATTATAACATCCTCGACAAATCTTTTGGTTGTTGCTCCATCACAACTTGTGACAGGTTTAGCCTCAATCCATTTGGTGAATTTATCCACCAACACTAAGAGGTGAGTAAATCCACTTGGAGCTCGTTTAAATGGTCCTACGATATCAAGCCCCCAGACCGCAAAAAAGGCCATGTTATAGGTATTGTTCGCAGCTGATCAGCCGGAACATGAGCTTGTTTGGCGTATTTTTGGCAGCCTTTGCACGTCTTGACTAATCGTTTGGCATCTGCCTGAGCTGTAAGCCAGAAAAATCCGTGTCTAAAAGCTTTTGCCACTAAAGATTTGGCTGTAGCGTGGTGACCGCGCTCACCTTCGTGGATTTCTCTTAAGATTTCCACTCCTTCTTCCAGAGATACGTAGCGCTGAAAAACCCAAGACACACTCCGTTTATGGAGCTCACCTTTAACAATAGTATAGTCTTTTGCTCGTCAGATGATCTGCCGGCTCAGCACCTCGTCTTCGGGTAATTTGCCATCTACAAAATAATCGAGGTAGGGTTGAGTCCAGATAGGAATTACATCCAGAACTGTTATCAAAGGTGAGTCGGATTTGGTCGGATATTCCTCATCTACTCCCTTTATTGAGGTAACTTTGAGGTGCTCTAAAAAAGCGCCATCCGGGACTTCTTTCCGCGCAGAGCCTATCCGAGATAGTGCATCTGCTTCCTCATTTTCTGCTCGAGGGATGTGTTGAACCTCAAACCCTTCGAATGATTTAGATAGATCATCCATAATAGCTTTATATGCTACCATGTGTTTATTTGCATTACAAATATCCGACACTTGTTGGGCAACAAGATCCGAATCTCCATAACACATCAAACGTCGGATGCCAATATCCTTAGCAATCCGGATTCCTTGCAACAGTGCTTCATACTCGGCAATATTGTTTGTCGCTGTGAAGTGGATCTGCAACACGTATAACAGTTTATCTCCTTGGGGTGATTTGAGCACCACGCCAGCCCCCGAGCCCCCTCGAGCCTTAGACCCATTGAAAAAGAGGGTCCAATATTCCGACTCAGGGAGTATCATGTTCTCCTTTGTCTCTGTCCAATCAGCGACAAAGTCAGCAAGGATCTAGGATTTGACTTCCGGATAGGGCGACCATTTGCTGCTCCAGTCCCTTGTTGAGTAGTTTGATACCCAAACGGATCTCCTCCGGTCCTGGATTAGCCTATAGAATTTCTCGGGCCGCCACGGTATTCTATATTGGGGTTGGATATACCCAAGCTCCTTTGCTATCTTTCTGTGGCTTCCGCATCTCATCTCCGAAAAGGATGGCACGGATATGTGGGCATTGGTCGTCATTGGTGTGATGCTTCTGTGTCTTCTGATGCAACCGAGACATGTAATCCTTAGTTGCCATGTGTTTCTTCTCCTCCTCGATGTTTTTGGCTTCATCCAGGAGTTGTTGACGATGCGCTTCCAGGGCTTGGGCCCTTTCGTCCAGCTCTTCAGCAGTAAGTTCTGCAGCTGTAGGGATAGGTGTGGTTAATGCAGCATCGATGAGTTTACGTGCACCTTCCGTGATCACGTGTCCATCCACCGATTCTTCTTTTTTCGGCTCATCTGGGATAAGTGCTCCATCCGAATCTTCCTCGTATTCCTCGGTGATCACCTCCTCTATCAGAGGGTCTTTTGCCAGGGTCTTGTTTTTCTTGTTCTTCTTCTTTGCCTTCTTGGCAGCGCCGGTAGCAAAGACAGCTTTGGGTCTGTTTCTCAGAGTCAAGCTCTGATCGGTACTTTCGGACATCTGGACCTCGGGATTGTCTCCAACGTCCATGTCATCCTGCGCTTTGGGAGAGTGTTCCCCGGATCCTTCATCCATGGCTTCTCCTTCTTCTGCAGCTTTGGAGTTGTACTCCTCTTCATATTCCGCGGAGAACTTTCAGAAATTTGCCGACGTCATAGATTCATCCGAGGATGCAGGAATGTCGGCGTTTGTTCCAATTGCCTCCAGCACCGAATCGGTGTTTTCTCCAGCCTCGGTAGAGCCGGATCCGGATCCAACATATCCGACGAAGTGCGATGCGTGCTTCCTGAGGTACCTGCGGCTTTCGCGATCAGCCATATCGAAACTTTTAGTTGTCTCGAGGATTGCATCTGCGCTTGCGCCTTGCACTATCATACGTCTTAGTGTGTACCTGAGGAAAGGCCTATCTGTCCTGGCATTGTCAGAGCCGGAATCAGTGTCGTTGATATGCTCCTCCTGGATTTCGACTTCCACGGGTGGGTCGATCTGGGATCCGGCTTCTCTGGGGAGATCCACTCCAGATTCGACTTGGACCATGAGGTCTTCTTCAGGCTCAGATTTCTCCACTATCTCCGCAACTGGTGCGGGCTGGGTGGGATTAGGGTTTTCTGAGATTCGGAACTCTGCTGCCTCCATGGACAAAGGGGACCCATAAGATTCTTCTGCCTGTATCATCACCGCTGGGGTGGGTGGGGCAGTTTCAGCGAAACCGATGTAACTATCGATCTCGCCAAAAGACATGATTGTGTAGGCAGTCACGGCCTCCCTAGCTGGAATCCAAGTCTCGTCGAGAACGATGAGAGGGACATCACTGGCGTAGAGGATGCGACCAATGGCGATAGTCTTGCCGATTCCAATTCTTGCAGATTCCGCTCGGAACACATATCCGAAGCTCACTTGCCCCACGGTGGGTGCCAACTGTCGTCGGATTGATGACAAGTACGCCATGAGGGGGTCCTCGAGGCGTGTGGAAGAGAGGGGCGTGAGACGTACGGTATTCCGGGACGGTGAGCACACCAGTTTACCTAGGTTCGAATCCGCCAACTTTGGACGGATCCTACTCCTGCTAGCAATCCAGTAATACGACAGAGCCGGAATATGGGTTACAAGGGTTTTGCCTGTGCGAGTCGAGGGTCTAAAGTGTTGGGTGCCCTAAAGGATCTCCCTAGGACGGATTATATAGATATCCGGCCTAGGGTTTACAATAGAGATCTATCCGGCTACGACTAAGAGTCAGTTACAGAGTACATATTGAACTACAAGTAACATTATGGGCCTAAGTCGGTAAGTCTTTTGGGCCTTCCCGTAGCCGAATTGGACTCCTTCTTTCTCCCTGACTGGGCCGCCCGTGAAGCAAAGCTCTAACCCGAAGTGGGCCACCCTGGTCAGTGAGGAACTGTGAGGATACCCGGAAAGTATATCCCCAACAGATCTTCCTTTTATTCGAGACAATATTCTTCATATACTTTGAGTAAGGAGGCAATTTAATAGCATCAATCAAAGGAATTTGCAATAATAAAGGTTTCATCCACTCACAAAACTTATTATAGTGTTCATCTTCCTTTGACTTGTGTTTCTTATCAGGGAAATGCATAGGTTTTTGGACCCAAGGCTCTCTTTCACTACCATGTTTCTTAGCAACAAAATCTTCTTTAGTGTATTTAGTATTCTTAGTGTGCTTTTCAGATTCTTCTTCAACTTTTTCTTCATTAGGAGCTTCATTTTCTTCATTACCACTTTCAGTTTCAGCATCAAAAATAGATATACTATTAGGATCTATAGCAGGTTCAGAGGGTTCTACAGCAGTTTTATGTTTCTTTTTCCTTTTCTTACGAGTAGAGCCACTATTTTCAGCTTGTTGAGAATCCTGCTCAATTCTTTTGGCATGCCCCTCAGGATATAGAGGATCCTGGGTAGCAGCTCCAGTTCTAGTTCTAATTTCATAAGCATGTGTTTCTTTAGCAGCATTAACTAGCAAGTCTTTTTGCACTTTAATGAGTTGATCTATTTGAGTTTGAACCATTTGAAAGTGTTTAATAATCATTTTAACATCATTAGAGGTTCTTTCCACTCAACTCAACAATAGCTCTAGTGTTTTCCATTAGATGATTTTGCACCCTTTTATTAAAATTATCTTCCTTAACAATAAAAATATCGAATTCTTCTAAGCATCGATCAGGAGGTTTAGAGTAAGGGATATCACCTTCATCAAAGTGTTGGAGAGAGTGTACCTCGATAGTGGATGAGTAGGGAATAGGCTTACATAATTCTTCTATAGGAGGTAAATTCTTGACATCTGCAGCTTTAATTCCCTTCTCCTTAAGACATTTCTTAGCTTCCTTCATCACTTCATCATTTAATTCAATAACTCCCCACTTCTTTGATGTTGGAATAGGCACTTGTATAGTAGGTTCAAGTACAATTAATTCAGGTATAGCTTGTTTACGAGGAGTCCAATCTTCATAGTTCTTACTTATTTTAGCCATTAATTCCTCAGCTTCCTTGGGAGTCCTATTCCTGAAAACACAATCAGCACAACTACCTAGGTATATCCTAGATTCTTCGGTTAGTCCGTTATAAAATATATCAAGAAGCTCATTCTTAGGTGATGGACTTCCAGCATGTGCATGAACCAAAGCACAAAAGCTTGCCCAAGATTCAGGCAATATCTCTTTTTCTCCCTGTTTAAAATCAAAAGTTCCTGCAAAATAGCATGTTTAGCACTAGGAGGAAAATATTTCTGCAGGAAAGTACTAATCAAGCAATCAGGGCTATCAATAGATCTAGGAGGTAAACTACTAAACCAAATTTTAGCTTCTCCTTTCAGTGAAAAGGGGAAAATCTTAGCAACAAAGTAAGTACGCATCTTAATATCATCAGAAAACAAGCCACTCATGGTAGAAAGCTCATTCATATGTGTTATCGCACTTTCATTCTTAGTACCACAAAAAGGTTCTTTCTCAACAATAGCTATGTAAGATAAATCGAGAGAGAAATCATAATCTTCATCTATAATGTTTATGGGAGAAGCAGCAAACTTAGCAATAGGAGACAATTTGGGTCTAATAGTACGCCTCTCAAGGAGACTCTTAGCAGCGCTCCTATCATGGGTGTTTTTACATTCTTTAATAAATTCATCGGTCATCTCAACATAACCATCTTCAATATCATAAATTTCACTAGACTCAGGTGAACTAATAGGTGCAGAAGTGTCTTCATTAGGAGTTTCAGTATTTCCAGCTATAGTTCTAGCAATCGTAGCATCTAGGAAAGGACCTAATGAACCACTCTTATCAAGCACAGTAGAAGCAGCATCATAAGCATCAGAAGTTTCAGATTCAGCAGTAGTAGCAGTGTGTGTAGCATGTGTATGTGGTGGTGTAACGAGCCTACTCATAATAGATGGTGAATCAAGAGCAACAGAGGTGTTTAGAACCGTACCTCTTCTTATAGTGGATGGTAAAATAGGAACCTTGCCATCACGAGACTTACCCATGATGGATGGATAGCAGCGAACAATAGAGAATCCAAGTGAACTTGATAAATAAAGCTATGCTCCCCGGCAACGGCGCTAGAAAATAGTCTTGCTGACCCACAAGTATAGGGGGTGTATCACAGTATTTTCGAGGGAAATGAAACCCAATTTATTGATTCGACATAAGGGGAGCCAAAGAATATTTATAAGCCTTAACAACTGAGTTATCAATTCAGCTGCACCTGGAAACAATCTTGCTCACAGCAGTTTATTAGTAGCAACAGTTTTGTAGTATGAATAGCAAAGTAATAGTAGTAGTAAAGTAAAGACAACAGTAATAATAGCAGTAAACAATAGGATTCGAGTGCGGTAGACATAGGGATGGATGGACGGGCGTTGCATGGACACGACAATTCACATAGCAATCAGAACATAGGAAATTGTAGATAAATAAGATAAAGCATCCAAGTACTAGATAATCCTAGGCATGTGTTCCATATATAGTCATACGTGCTCGCAATGAGAACTTGCACAACATCTTTTGTCCTGCCAGCCCGTTTGCAGCGGGGTCTCAAGGGAACTACTGGCAATTAAGGTGCTCCTTTTAATAGAGCACCGGAGCAAAGCATTAACACTCCGTGAACACATGTGATCCTCACATCAAAGCCATTCCCTCCGGTTATCCCGATTTCTATCACTTCAGGGCCATTGGTTCTAGACAACAATGTGTGTATACAGCTTGCAGGTAAGACCATAAACAATACTATCATAATGAATCAATAACATGTTCAGATCTGAAATCATGGCACTCGGGCCCTAGTGACAAGCATTAAGCATAACAAGTAGCAACAAAGTCATAAAGCACTAATAGAAGATACTAGGCACCATGCCCTAACAATCTGATGCCATTACATGAACGATCTCATCCAATCCCTACCATCCCCATAGCCTACAGCGGGGGATTACTCACTCATAGATGGGGGAAACATGGATGGTCGATGGAGAAGCGGTGGTGATGATGATGGCGATGATATCCTCCAATTCCCCGTCCCGGCAGAGTGCCAGAACGGAGTTTCTGGTGCTGTTTCGTGGAATCTGGTGGTGGCGGCGGAGCGGAACTCCTTCTGGAAAAACGTCGACCCCCCCCTGAGTTTTTAGGTCAGAAGGCAACTTATAGGCGAAGAGGGAGACCGAGGGGGAGTCTGGGCGGCCAGACCACCCCTGGCGCAGCCTGGGCTCACCCACGCGGCCAGGTGGTGTGGCCTGGGCCCAGCCCCCCTCCGTCTCGTACTCTGGTTCCAGGAGTCTTCTGGTGAAATCGGATTTTTGGCATATTTTCCAGGATTTTTCCTGATAGTTTATTTTCTGCACAAAAAGTAGACACCAAGGTAATTCTGCTAAAAACAACACCAGTCCGCGTTTGTTGCATCCAAATCACACAAGTTTAGAGGAGAAACAATAGCAAAAGTGTTCGGGAAAGTAGATACGTTTTGGACGTATCAGGCGTCATCACCGTGCTTGCCATTTCCCTAGGCATCAACCTAGGTGAGTTGCAACCCATGCTAGGTGAGCGACGTGTTGGTTTCACTACATTAAAAGCTTGTGGAATTCTCACTAAGAGAGGTGGTGTTTATTACTTGCATATTGCTGGAGCTAGGCATCTCTACCCCGCTCCTATGCCTAATGGTCTTTTCTCTATCGAGGAAGGATGTTTTCTATATGACTTGCAGGTTGAGCAACACCAACCTGAGGAGGAGATTCCGGATGAGGATGAGGACCAAGAAGAGGAGCAACCACCAACCCAGTTCTCTACATACCAAGACTTCTAAGAACTTGGAGGGATTGTGGAGAGGATGCATAGCCTCTCTTTGAACCTCCGAGAATCCACTAGTAATTTATCAACTCAATTTGCGAACTGGAGTTCTGACTTTTTACTGCCACCACAATTATTTGAAGGGCTTGCAAATGCCTAAGCTTGGGGAAGTTTCCTCATTTATCTTTATTTGGCGTTCATTTGCTTTTATTTATTTCGAGGTTATGTTTTTAATTCGAGTTTATAAGCACTCGTGTTGGTTTCCCCAAGACTTTATCTTTAGTTATTTCTATTTTACCTTTGAGATTTTCTAGACAAGCTTTGCCGCCAATTTTCTATTCTTTAATTCCCTCTCTTAAAAGCAACAAAATGATTTTTCCATTTATCTTTACTTTCCCTCTTTCTTTTCTTTTTGCCTCGTGGTTCTCATGTATTTGCAGGAAGAGTGATTGACTTCGAGTTTCCAAGAAACGAATCAAAAAGGAAAAGAGAAGTGGAACCAAACATGAGAGGTATGCCTTATGACTCCCCACTTTGAAGTTTGAGAAACCCATGCTAGTTAGTAGTAAATGTTGAGATACTATATTGGTGGAGTGAGTCTTTGTATTGTAGTAATATTTTGTTTGCATGGGTATTTAGTTGGGCACGTTTTGTTCTAGCTCTTGTAGTTAACCAAGTATTGCATAAAAATTTGCTAAACAATTTTAATAAGAAAAAGTCTCACAATTGAAGGCTTGGGTGTTGTAGTGTTTAGTCTTGAAGGGTTATTTCTAGACACACTCAACACCACAGAAAGTAATGATTGACTTGATAGCTCCCTTTAAAAGGATTTGTTTGATTGAATTAATGTTTAGCAGTTTTTTTGAGCATGCCAAAGTTTGACTTGTGAATCATAAGAATGATATAGCTTTATGCGTGTCAAACTTCATGGGATGCCAACAACTCCGCTAGCCTACGGACGATCTTCATGGAGGCAACTCCTAGATTTCGTCTATGAGATGATTAAATATATGTAGCAGCAATGCTATAATGGGTAAGATTCTTGGCACTCCCGGGTAGCTGTGTTCATGATGGAATCACTCCTCTGGCTGTTATGAGTAATCACTGTACAAAAGGAACAAAAACCTTAGTGATGCCACGAGTGTCCATCATAGCCCGATAAACTAATTAAAATATTTGGCATGCTCTCAAATACTTAAGAACTGAAATTCTTGAAGGACAATGAATAGAAAAGTAGTGCTTGAAGAGTCTTAATTTATTGATGTGGGAGAATTGAGATACTCTAGTGTATATGTTTTTCATAACAAACTCTCACACTCTTAATTTTACGTGATAATACTTTATTGTTCAAAGGCAAGCCTACGAGTTTATTACATGACATGGAATGAAGTTTACTCATTTGAATCACCCATGTTAACAATAATTTTGCTGCTCTATAAGGATTCATAAAAAACCGTATGATATGCTTGCCATTGCTCTATAAGGATATTGTTTTAACGGCTATTTGCATGTTTATGATTGGCATCTTGTCTTTATTTGTTGGAGAGATTATATTTTCAGATTATGTTGTAGTCCATATGCCACTGATCCATATCATGTTTGCCACTTGTGAGTATATTCCCATGTTCCCGAGGGCATAGGATGAATTGGCTATGATTTCCATATAATTCGCAATGACTATGTGGTCAAGTTTTATCTTTTATATTGTTCTATGATGATTTTATGCGAACGTCGACTGCATATTGCTTCACCTACATGGGCTCATAGGAGAATACTTTGATGCAATGATATGGGTTAGAAGGGACGAAATTGACAGAAACCATTTTCCAATACTTTGAGTTGCATTGGGGGGATTATATATCGGGGACCAATGTATTGCTATGGTGGGACATTTATGTCTTAATGATTCTTAGATGTTCATCCGAATGGCTCTAGGAACCATCATAAGTGGTGTATTTTGCTCATATTTATGGTTGCACCTAATTTAGGCTCCGCCCTAAGGGAGTGAAACTTGACAACATATTCACCATATTGTGTAGAAATCTTTATGCAAAGTAAATCCATGCCGCCCTCGGGAACGCTTGTCACATATAAGTTCACACACAATTGATCTTGTCCTCTTGCTGCATATAGGATTAGGCTTTCTCTCATTCAGATCATTTACTTATTGCTATTTACTTCCAGCACTTTATATTCTTGCAAACTATAAACCCAAAAACACCAAATCTACTGCATTTACTATTATTTTCTTTGTCAAACTTGCTAACAAATACCCTCAGCTCCTCGTGGGTTCGATAACCTTTCTTTATTGAAAAGTACTACAATTGATCTCCTGCACCTGGGATCCATCACATATGCATCCATCATTTGATAACTTGGTTTTTGAGAATCCATCTTGATGTTGGTAGAAAACAAGGGATAAAGGATCTAGGGCATGGTTATTTTTATACCTTCAAAACCAAGTTGGATCTTGGAGCTTAGAGTTCCCCTTGGGTCATGGGCTAGATGGATTGATCTCTCCAAGAACTAATGCCAAACTTCGAAAAAAGAAGGGTGCGAAAATAGATTATGAAATATCCTTCAAAACCATGTGGATTTTAGAAGCACAAGGATCCAATTGAAACAAGTGAATTAGGGATGAATAGACCTTTATGAGTAGAGCACATTCATGCAAAGAGTTGGGAAAAAGGGGATAACATGGAGATGTGAGCTTCTGCCAAAGTAGGCTTGTTGATAATATTTGCAGGAAAGATTATTTTCTTGCCTAAAAAACCATCAAGAACAAGTGGGTTAAAGGGTGATCTAGCCAAGGGAAAGAGTGGGCCTTGGTAGTCCTTAAGATGGTCTACAATATGGTTCAAGTTCATTTCCAAAAAGTGCACAAGGGTTGAGAAAGAGGGAGTCTTAAAGATGTGATATTGGTAACAGTTTTCTAAACTTCGTCATATTTAGCAGATTTGGGGATTTTGACTAGAATACAAGAGGGAATGATTTTGGGAAGATGCAAGGTTCCAAATCATCATAATGTGGATGAGGTTGAAGTTTAGATGGAGTAGGAAGGATCCATGCTTGGAATTGGTCTTCATTGACTTGGAAGCTTTTAGAAGGGATAACTTCAGAAGTGATCTAATTAAGGGTTTAAATGATCACCTTGTGGCTAGGGATCAAATCAGGCTTGAGTAAATTGCTTAGGGTTAGTATTCTTAGATTAGCTAGATACTAAAGGGTGAGCTCCTAGGGTAGGCCATACTACTTCCTAAGTAAACAAGTCAAACAGTAGATCAAGGCAATTCATCAAACAACAGATCAAGGCAAATCTTCAAACAACAGATCAAGGCAATTCATCTTCCAAGCAAATCAATCTACTACTATGGATACCATCAAGCCTAGCTTGAGGTAGGGGTGGGTATTTTGAAAAGTTGGAGTTTCAATAAGGTGAGAGATCTTGGTATTTCTACCAAGAGTATAATTTAGAAGCTTTATAAAAGGTTTTGGAAAGGCTAGGGGTAAGAGTAGTTGAATGTTATGTCTTGAAACATAAGGAGATTATATATTATAGATCTCCATAATTTTTTCAATAAGATCTCCAAAAATGGTTAGGGTTGCAATGTCATCTTGGCTCGGGTTTTTGAAATGCCATAACATTTGAGAATATGAGAAATAAGCCAACACAATTTTGTGAAATAGCTTTTGTCAATTGAGGGTTAGGTAAGGGGTATATGATCTGCTACATACTCAGATGCATAGGCACAAACAAAAAACAAGCAAACACTGCATCACTAAGCAAGAAAAAGTTTTGTGTTCCCCTTGATTTTTGCATTCTCGACAACAAATCTGGGTTGCTGAAAGTGGGATGTTATAAGCCTTGCGGTGAAAATGTTATTATGAAACTCTGTCCACACATTTCATGACACAAGAAATAGGTTATCCTAATTATGATTAAGTATGATATTAACCAAATATTGATATGTGCATAAAGACCTTAACCAAATAGTTCTCTATGGGTTCGATACTATTATATTGAAAGTGGTTACAATTGATATGTGCATGTGCAGTCATCAAGCTATTTTCTAGTGCTGTTGCCGGGGAGTTAACTGTGTTTGGTCTTTGTTCTTAGTTTCTTATTCTACTAATTGTTTTACTAAAGTGGTTTACTAGTTTCAGGTAAACACCATGGCCGAGTATGATGGGTATTCAGCTCGAGGCTGTAAAGAAATCTCGTCCACCCATGGACGCTTATTTAAAATCTAACAACCCTGATGGGTATGATATTAACCCCATGCTTTTGGATCTTTTGGATGCTAAAAAGTTTGTAGGGGATGGTATCGAAGATCTGTATGAGCATGTATGGTTCTTCGAAGACACATGTGGGACTTTTCGTCTTAATATATTTACTGAGGATGAGGTTAAATCTGCCCTTTTTGTTCAAACTCTTATTGATGAGGCCCGTTCTTGGTATATTCAAAGTCCTCAAAAATCACTGACTCCTAGGAGAGGTTGGCCTCTTCATTCTTAGTTGATTTCTTTCCAGGACAAAAACTCTTGGAGCTAGACCTATGATCACCAATTTTAAAGGGGGACCCGAAGAAAGCTTATATGAAGGATACACAAGGTTTAGGGGGCTGCTTGACCTTTGCCCCACCACAACTTCCCACCTTGGTTGGTAATACACACTTTCTACGTAGGATTGAGTACTAATAATAGAAATGAAGTGGACTCCCTTACCGATGGGTTGTTTACCAAATTTAGTGGTGAAAGAGCCTCGAATTTGCTAGATACAACACATAGGATGGAAAAATCTTATTGTGGAGTTGAACTTAATGAAGAAAATCCTATAGAGTATATATGATTGTTTAAGAAATTTTCTAGCTTTAGGTAAAGTAGAAAAACTACTTGGAAATTTCAACCAAGACCCTCGTATGATTGTCCAAATTGTTAAAACCTACACTGAGCACTTGCAGATTCCAAAGGAGTGGGAACGTTACACACCGCCTTGTAATGTCAAACCCCCTAGAGAGAATCCCAAGGACAAATTCTCGTGAATGGAGTAGAAGATGCTAGTTGAAGATGAAACTACCCCTTACAAAAAATATAGAGTGAAAGTGAAGGAAAGAAAAGGATAGGTAAGTTGACTAGAAATTTGGGAACTATCAAGAAGAATATTGGCATATAAGAACTACTAGAGCCCGAGATAGTTGAGAATGAGGTAATAATGGTAAGTAGAGAATCCTCTGACATAATTGGAGGAAAGTATGATGGTAAGAATAAAAGTCAACAGAAAATCCCTCTTTGTTTAGGAGAACCTACTTATATTGGGTATTGCAACCTAAACTCTTCCATAAACATTATGCCTTACTTTATGTATGAAGAATGATGATGCCATCTCGATGAACTAGATCTTAAACCATCTAAAGTGACCTTTATTATTTTTCAAAGAACCTTGCAGTGGACTCATGGAATTCTTTGCATTGCTTGTATTTCTTTAGGAGCATTCGTGTACCTAGTTGATTTTTATATTATTGATATGCCTCTGAACTTCTTTTTCCCCGTGATATTTGGTAATCATTTTTACAGCTCTATGAATATTGCCCTACAGTTTGGGGAAGAAGTACTAAAGGTTAATTGCAGGCATTTTACAAAGTTGCCATATGAAAAGAAGATTGAGATCAAAGAAGAAGAAAACTATTGAAGAATTGACAGCAATTTACTTTAGCACCCCACAATCTGAGTTGGATAGGAGCTTGAAAAATAATGATTCACTCCCAAAAGACTCTACAAAATAAGATTTTGATAAAATCCTTAACGCTGCACCTGAAGTGGAGAATCTCCTTAGAGATGAATTCGAAGAGCTAGAAAGAAAAGGAGACGAAGATCCACCTCCTCTCATTTTAAAACCGGGCCCAGGTATGAATTTAGACAAAGAAGGTATAGTGCCCTATAATTATAGATGATAATCTCTCTCCTGAAGAAAATAAGAAATTATTAGAAGTGCTTGTCGGAGCCTTTGGAAACACTCTTAGCGATGTAAAAGTGATAGATCCTTCCATAGTGACTCATAAAATACCTATGGTTGAGGATGCTAAACCATTTATTGACAATCAAAAAAGGTTGAATCCTAGAATGAAAGAAGTAGTGAGAAAGGAGGTCATACGTATGTTAGACAATGGTATTAGCTACCCAATTTCTGATAGAAAATGGGTAAGTCCAACTCATTGCATACCTAGGGAAGGTTTCATAACCATAATTAATAATGATAAGAATGAGTTAATCCCTACTAGGACAATAGAAGGGTATAAAATGTGTATAGATTTTAGGAAATTAAATAAGGAAACCATGAAAAGTCATAATCAAATACCTCTCATGAATAACATTTTAGAAAGGATGTCTAGCAACTCTCATTTTTGTTTTCTTGACGGTTATTTAGGATATTCTCAAATTGCTATTCGCCCCGAAGACCAAGAGAAAACTAATTTCATTTACTGACATAGGTATGATTACTCGGATGCTTATGATTCGCCACCCTATATTGGTAAAAGGCTTACGACCCATGAAGATTTTCAGATGACAGCCCAATGAAGCAACCAACAAAGACTTTGATTGTATTAGGAAAAATACTATGAACCGACATTGTGTTGGTATTGTAATTACGCATGTATGAAACTTATCCGCATACAGCGTTGAGACCCGGCCTATTATATATAGGATGGGAGAAGCCCAAGCGAGGGTACCAAAATCTAGAGGACAACTTGTAATAGTGCGATTACTCAATATTCAGGTGACTTTGAATCCATTGTTTTCCTGACATCCGACAAAATCCCCAGTGTTCTCTTTTATGCGAAACCCTAAGGCCTTCACCATGGACATTGCTGAGGTTACCCCTCGTCAATTAGAGCTATCTGTGGGAAATCTAAATGCTGGAACCACGGATTCGGCGGACCACTCTCCACCAAGCATCAACCCGACAAAAGAAGTTCCACACCCGCCCACCCCTGTATTGGTACCCGCCGATTTCAAGGGTGGGTACAATCTAGTCGTCGGAAGTTTCCACTTGCAAGTAGAAGACAAAAAAGAATCGCACCCTTCGGCCCTAATCACATCAGAACCGTCGGTAAAAAAACATACGCCTACGGCGGTACCAACATCTTCCGTCGGGTCATCCTTGGACGCCACAGCACAGATCGAAGCAGGTGAAGAAAGCAAGCAAATTGAGATGGATCTAGGGGACCTTGATGGTATTTACGACAATCTCTCCTTCGGATCAGATCCACAGCTAACCCCACCCCGTGAAGCAAGCTCGGAAAATTCTGAACCCGAAGAGAGCAGCGAAAGCATCGACTTTGGAATTAGGATGGCCGAAATCTACCTAGAATAAAAACAGATGGACTTCACTGGTTCACCCGATAGTGTCTCCCTCGGTTCAGACGATGCTGTCACCAGTCCATGTATCACTCAACACCAATTATGCGTGATCATTGGAGACGACTCGACCCAGCAAGACTCCAACGGTAACCCAATTTTTAACCCCGATGATATTCTTTCAATCCATAAAGCAGGAGATCACGACAACGAAGGAAGCCAAGGAAATGGGGGAGACCCAACAGTTAACCGTGAAAATCGAGAAGAAGAAGAAACACATGGAGGTGAGAGGCAAAATCTCCCGCTATTAGCAGCGGCATGGCAAAAAGCAAGGGAAGCAATTTCGGGAGCAGTTCCAATGACAGTAGATGCTTCACATGAGGATCTATTAGCATACCAATACCTGCTTCATCGCAAGAATAGAGACCTACTCAGGATGTAGAGATAACTCGATGGAAGGAAAAGAGTAGCCGACGAATCTAGCCTACGATGAGCGCAGTTAAGCTCCACTTGAGGATCAAGGAGCGTAACAGGAGGAGCACCGCCAAGAAGAGGAACATATCGATTGGAAAATATCCCTAAAGCAGAGAGAGGAGGACTCATCCGGGATCCTTATCTATCATTCATGTCGATTGATCAAGCAGGAAACATCGAAGCAAAAACGGCTCAGGCAACCAATATGGCCGCACAAACATATCTAATTACAACACAGCCCGCACCCGACGATCCTCGCACGGCCCTCCATCGCTCTGCCCTGAGGAATGTCGGCATGGTGGGAGCATCTCTTGCGAAAATAGAACAAGGAGCCATGCAACAGATTGATAGATCACCACACTGTCGCAGCAGCCCTCAACAAATGGGACAATATTGATGATCTCGATCGCCACAATGGGTTCACTTTTCAGAATTAGAGCCGCGAAACGATGCAAGAAACAACATCACTCAGCGAAGGATCGACCGGTCCAGAGAAGAGCGCAACATCCGAAGATATCACGATGGCGGAAGTGAGGAAGAGCAAGAACTATGCAGAGCCAAATGCTTTACCCGACGGGTTCTCAAGACTCCGGTACCACAAGACTTTAAATTACCTCAAGATCGTCAAAAGTATGATGGTCTCCAAGAATCCGAAGCTTGGCTAACAGATTATCTAGCAACCATCAGGCTACAAGGTGGATCCAAAGCTACTGCAATGCAGAGCTTACAGCCGCACCTCACTGGCGCGACATGCTCCTGGCTAAGAAAACTACCCGAAGATTCTATCAGCAGTTGGAACGATCTTGAGGACAAGTTTATCAGGAATTTCCAGTCCACATTCAAGTGACCCGTGTCTTTGGAGAAATTGCGGTCCTACAAGCAAAAGCCAGGAGAATCAATATTGGCTTTCGTCCAACGGTGGAATAACATAAAAAATTTGGCTGAAGCCATATCCGACGAAAGAGAAATCGACGCCTTCAAGGATGGACTTTGTCGGCAGGAGTTCATTGAAGAACTAGGATGGAACAAGCCAAAGACAATTTCGCAACTGATGGACATAGCTAATCGTTGGGCTGATGGAGAGGACGCGATAGACAACAAAGGAGCCCGTTCGCCCGAAGACGACAGGGATAGGCGCAATAATGATCGGAGACGACGAACCAACGATGGGTACCATACACCAAGTTACGTTGCAGCAAGTTTCTCTAGAGGGGACAACCGATGAAGCGATGATTACAACAGCGGATACCATGGCAACAGGCATAGAATCAGTGGAGTACAATCAGAACAATGATACCAGCCGACGAATCGAGACCCACCTATGTCAGCAGGATAAATGTTGGAAGGACCCTGCAATATGCACTACTACGTTGACTCAATAGGGAAAAGGCGATCAAATCACCTCCTAAAAGACTACTGAACATTCTTAAAAATGCAAGAGCTATGCAATGCAAGGGAAACAGAAGCAGCAAATCGAGGCTATGCTACCGCACCTAGCGCTTTGACTGTCGGTGCATCACCTCCACCACAGGGGCATCCACTAGTAGGACAGCCGCAGAACACAACAGACCAAGACGACGAATATCCCAGGTCAAAAGGAGCAATGTCAATGATCCAGGAGGGACCACCCTCCAAACACAAAAGTTGATCACTAGTCAAGTAAACATGGCAGTAACAAAGCCACCTCCTACACTGGAGTATCTCCATTGGTCAGAACAGGAAATTTCCTTCAGCAGAGCTGATCATCCACTACGGGTCCCTAGACCAGGCCAGTCAGCACTAATAGTGGAAGCACAAATCGGCGGGTTCGACATGAGCAAGGTTTTCTTGGATTAAAAACCTGATTTACACCAAAACTCTATAGGCTATGAATTGGTCCATGATGAATCTAGTATCTACAAACACAACTTTCCACGGGATAGTTTCAGGAAATGCCGAAATTCCATTGGGTAAAGTCCATCTCGACGTAGTTTTCGGGTCAAAGAATAACTTCAGATGCGAAAAGCTAGAATTCAAAGTCATGGATTGGCCATCTCAGTACCATCTCAGTTCATGGCAGTACCTCACTACGCATATCTAGTACTAAAAATGCCAGCCCCCAAATGGGGTCATAACAGTCAAAGGAAGCTTTAGTCGCGTAGACAACTGCGATCGGGAATTTAACAAAATCTCGGTATCTTTCGGGATGGAGGCAGAACTTGGACAGCTGAAAATAGCGGATGAGGAGTTGCTACAGGAAGGGCACACCCACAAAAAGCAAACGTCAGAAGAGCAAGCGCACAACAGTCTCGCAAAAGAAACCTATGCGGCCTCCAATATAGGTCCCGCATAGGAAGACCCACTGATCGACAAGACAAGAGCACCACAACACGGAGCATGATGAAGAACCCCCAAGGAAGAAAGCTAAAGTTCTTAAAGAAAATCTTCACTTAGACGCACCCTATATTCAATAAAGGCCAACAGCCAGGCGATCATGCCCTCACAATGTATTTCCATTTATGCTTATAAAAAAATAAAGAAAGTATTTCATGAGATACAAATTTCTATGGCAAACGAACATTAGTTCGTCGGGTCCTCAACAAGAGAATACATCATACAATGAAAATCTCGTATAAAACATACGAGCATTTTGATAAATATAAGAAAGATTTATACAGTATTTCATCTATTAACTACAAGGCTGCACAAGCAAGTAGTCAAATAGCAAAATTAACAAAAAATTCCTTGTCTGCTTCTAAGCATCTTCGCATAATCCTAATGACGGGTCTACGAGCAGCGGCGTAATGATGCGCCATATAAACAAGGTCGCCATTGGAAGGGGGAGGCAAACCCGAAGATACAACATCCATATCTAGCATCGGGTGATGTGCATGTACCCAAGAGAGCGCGAACTTGGCACCCGCCACAAGTTGAAGCTTCACGTAATGGTGAATCCTTTCACCTTGTTGAAACTTCGGAATCAAATCTGCCAAGGTCTGAGGCTGAGGATCCCGAGGAAACATGGCGTTGTAAACAATGGGCAGAGATCTGCGACAGCACTCGACAAATTGCTCCAACTCTGATAGGCGATCCTGAAGCAACGCCACAGTATAGGGACGACGATGATCGGTCCAAATATCTATTTCAGAACTTCGGGAGGCAGACACAAGAGCTTGCATTCGGTTGCGCAGACGTTGGGTTTCCTCCCTCTCGCACAATCAAATGCCTACAAATCGGGGAGAAAATATTAATTTCCCGCAAGCCAGAAAAAGCAACCGAAGAAAGATGAAGAAGACTTACACAACAACTTTTCACTTGCCCTAAAAATTTCCTCCAATAAAAAAGCCTCACGGTTGAGGGCCTAGCGTGTCTTTGATTAGGAAACATCCACCATCGATTGAAAAACCCAAAGTTTTCCTTCAAGTCTTTTCACCTGCTCTATCTTTTTAGCGTACAACGACGGATCCACCGTATGCTAGCTACGCCCACCATAGATGTGGACAGAATTGCTTCCGACAACTGTGCGGATTCAGAAGGAGCCAAAGATTCATTCACAATCTAGCAAGACACGAAGGATATGAAATGTTCAACATACAAGGACAAATTCATACACACATATTCAACAGTTGCTTTCTTGTAGAAAGGAAGCAAAAGGCAGCTAGATAAGTTAAAGATTCATTACAACGATGGCAAGGAGGATACATTGAAACTACAAAAACAAAAGCCTATGAAGCCATGTCCTTCAAAGACAGAGTAGCACTAGCGGAAGGAGCACTCGCTACAGGAGCAGTAGGGGTAGCCGAAGAAGGGGCGCCCGTCGTAGAAGGGGCGACCAGTTTCTCCAAGCCTGAGCCAAAGCCTAAAAGTATCCGAGAATACTTTATGGCCCTCTGAATATAAGGCTTCAGTTCAACTGCTTGACCATTGGGGGTGAGTGGGACAGAGGAGCTAACCTTCTCCCAGTCGACCTTCTCGCCGTGCGCCATTGCCAATGCCATTGAAGTCTCGGCACCAATCTTCGACTGCGTCAAGCTATAACCAACAAGGGGGCTAGGATCGACACCGAAGATGGTGAAAATTTCATTCAAGTTGTTCAACACCTCCTTGGTTGGAAATATTTCAGTGCGAAGTCTTTTGATGACACGGTAGGAGCAGACAAGAAGGTTGTGCCCATGAATGTTGTTGGCCTCCAAGGTGCTAACATCATCTGACAAAGGATCAACCTTCTTGAGGTCATGCAGCGTTAGGTCCTGGCCAGTCAATTCTGAAAATAAAAGAAGAGGAAAAGGATTGATGACCAAAGGGAAGAAATGAAATAAAGCCACGCAAGAGAAAAAAAACTTACGGGTCAAAGAGGCATTAAGGGCCTCTAGGCGCTACCGAAGATTTTCATCTCAAATAGCGGCTTGCTTGGATACTTCTTCGACATCAGTTCTTGCCTTCTGCTTGGCCTTCTACAAAGCATCTTCAGTAGCCCGAAGTTTGACCTCAAGGTCATCGGCACGTTTCATCGCCTCATCCCGAATAACTTCGGATTCCTTGGCAGGAGCTGCGTGAATAAACCATGAAAAAATGGAGAAGTAAAAAACATACCCTTTTGTTCTTCGGCTTCTTCACGGATTTTTATAAAGCGAGAGCCATATCAGCCATCTCGCGCATCAAAGGCTACAGAAGAACATCACGGCAAAGGATATTAGGGCAAAATAAAAGAGGCTACAGGCAGAAAAATTCTGAAATACATAGTGACTTACATCTTTCATATCCACATCAACAGGCTTTTCCGATATCACCACCCCTTTACCTGCCATTTTTTTCCTTTTTTGCGGCGGCGGCTTTGATGAAGTGGCAGCATCCTTCTGGATAATCTTCTCAACATAAGACATGATCTTTTCCTTCGGCTCCGTCGATGGCGGATGAGATTTCTTTGTAGAGCAGCCCACAGATGTGTGAAGAGGAGATGTGGGAGGATCTGCATCATCATCACTGCAAGAGAAAAAGAACAAAATAATTGGTAAAAGCATCATCAATTGAACTACCCGATAAAAGCAGAGAAGAAGTAGTCAAACACTTACGAAGACACATCATGCGCAAAGCGGAACAAGTTCATCTGGGCGGGAGCAGCTAAAACTGGAGCAGCATCGAAGGGGTTGGAAGCAGTTGAGTCATCCGAGTCTTTGACTCTTTCCACAACATAGGGGCACTTCCTCGTAGCACCAACACGCTCCATGTGAAAATCTCCGGAGCGAGCCGACAGAAGAGATTGCGTCTTTGATGAAGAGTCAGATGCAGAAAAATCCATCTTCTCATCCGTGGCAGTCCCAGTCACAGGAAGATCGTCGGATACGGAAGGATGGACAGGGGGCTCATAGCTTCCAGGAAGAGGAGGAAGTGAGCTCAGGTGATCAAAGTCCTACACAAGCAAAAGACATGAAAAAACCGCCAGTCATTGATAGAGTAAAAAGTACATCCGCAAAAGAAAGGAAAGGTGAATACAAAGGAAATTTACCTCGGGAGCCGTTTTTTCTTGCCGTAAGGCTCCACAACACAGTTGGATGGAACCAGGCTTTTCTTGGTAAGGGTGGTGAAGTTTAGAACCCTCTTTTCATATACCTTGAGGGTAAGGTCTTCCGAGGAAATCCTCATCAGATCCTTCTTCCCGGTATACGCCCACATGCCAGAAAGCCGGGCTTGAAGCGACTAGACGCGGATCCGCAAAAAATATGCCAGGATCTGAAGACCCGACAATTCCTTGCCAACTTCATGCCACAGTTTCTAAATGCGATCAATATAAGGTTGGATTTCAACCATCTCTTTGGCAGAAGGATGTTGATCCCAGGAGTCAAGTTTGCGGCAAGGTTTCTTAGGATCAAAGGGGGCTAAACTAAATGGCTGGCCTTCAAGTGGTTGATCCTTGATATAAAACCACTTGGACTTGCAGCCTTGGACAGAATCAGTGATCTTAAAATCAAAATAATCCACATCGGAGCAAACAGAGAAAATGGCGCCACGAACATCATGGACAATGGTGTAAGTGGAATTATGGCGAACATAAAAGAAATGCTTCCACAGGCCCCAATGGGGATGAATCCCGAGAAAGCACTCATAGAGAGTGACGAAACACGCAACATGAACGATAGAATTAGGCGTGAGCTGATACAGTTGCACGCCATAGATAAAAAGAAGACCATGAAGAAATTCGTGGACCAGAAGAGAAACGCCACCAAAAAGAAAAATAGGAACATTACTCTTCAGCCATGTTCGATGATGGGAGCAGCTTCGTATCTAGGAAGCTTGAAGGTACCCTCCGCCAGATGGCCGGAGTTCTGCGCCTCACGGAGATCTCGCACCGAGCAGTTGGTAGGGGCCCATCCGACGGCTCTCTTCTTGGTGTCCTTAGTAGCAGAAGTGGACGTCCCAACTTTGCTTTTGCCCATGGCGGCGAAAGAGGAACACAAGAACACGAGCAGGAGTTCGCAAAGGGGCGATAGCGCAAGGAAGAAGATGGAGAAGAGGAAAGTGAGGTAAAACAATAAAACACATATCCTTTCCCTTATAAAGAGCAAAGGCGTGAGGTCCGAACCGTTCGATGCAAAATCGAATTGACAGAAGATCGTAGGGTCGTGACACGTGTTACAAGGATTTCGTAAAGGAAAAATCTAAAGAAGTTATAGTCGTGGTAAAAACGGAGGACAACGTGTGATGCCTCGATCTTCACATGGAGAGGGGACGTGCAATCAAAAATCTCCGCTGAATACGCTATCACGCGTCATCATTACTGCCGCATGGCCCCATGTTCGACACGTCACGTCAGGACATGTTTTCTGAAGACCAGCAACATAAAATACATCATTACTGATGTCACAGCGGATACACTGCAGAAATTGTGGCTCGCTACAAGAAATATGAC
Source organism: Avena sativa (assembly GCA_916181665.1). Taxonomy (NCBI): domain Eukaryota; kingdom Viridiplantae; phylum Streptophyta; class Magnoliopsida; order Poales; family Poaceae; genus Avena; species Avena sativa. Next base: position 452,329,616 of record OV702288.1, on the reverse strand, counting down.
CCGAAGAAATTAAAATTGGAGTCGAAGTAAATTCCTCCAGGAGAAGATTTGAGACTACAGTCGAATATACCATATTATGACTGTAGCCTCAGGGGCTACTCCTATCGGGAGCACTAGTCGCACACCCGACAAAAACTACAGAAGCACTAGCAAGTTTTCGAGCCTATGTTCTGATACATATATCCAAACATGGCCTAGGGGCTACTCCTATCAGGAGCGCTGGCGTGCACCTGATAAAGAAAGACAAAGGAAAAATTCTTCAATAGATACTCCTATCGGGAGCAGTTACATAAAACAAAAAGTTCTTCAGCCGCCATAAATCAGAAAACTCTCGGATCGCGCTAGACGCGACAAAAATCCGGATGCCATGTTCAAAAACATGAAGGTAAGACCCTAGGATTTGTCCTATGTGGCCTGGTAATCGCACAAGAATCCGATCTGCCAGTAAAATATCTGTATCAACGAGACGATAAAAAGTCCCGACGGATGCGTTGGGTACCCGATAAAAATAGAAACTAGAATTCAGTATTCAATAAGACCTCAGCGGCTCGAACTGAATTATGCCAGTAACAAATTCCAAATTCAAGCCTGGGGACTTGAATTTGATGTAGGACAATCTTGTTTTTGCCTAGGAGCAATTAACTGATTCCCGATGAGTCGGAAGCATCAGACTCGTTGTACCAAATCCCTATGAAAAATAAAGAATAAAGAAATAAAACATAAAGGAAAAGAAGGAAAAAAAGAAACTTTGAGACTTAACCTAAATCTGCGGTTCAAGTAGAGTCTCTGGGGCTACTGACATAGGTATGATTACTCGGATGCTTATGATTTTCTACCCTATATTGGTAAAAGGCTTACGACCCATGAAGGTTTTCAGATGACATCCCAAGGAAGCAACCGACAAAGGCTTTGGTTGTATTAGGAAAAAGACTATGAATTGACATTGTGTTGGTATTGTAATAACATGTGTATGAAACCTATCCGCATACAACTTTGAGACCCGACCTATTATATATAGGATGGGATAAGCCCAAGCGGGGGTACCAAAATTTGGAGGACAACATGTAATAGTGCGATTACTCAATATTCAGGTGACTTTGAATCCATTAATTTCCTGACATCCGGCTAAATCCATTAATATATTTAGGTGACTTTGAATCCATTAGTCCTTCACCATGGACATTGCCGAGGTTACCCCTTGTCACTTTCCCTTATGGAACTTATGCTTATAGACTAATGCCCTTTCGTTTATGCAACGCAACTGCTACTTTTCAATAATATGTTTTAAAGGTATTTGATAGTTTTGTCGAAAGTTCTATGGAAGTTCTCATGGAAAACTTTGTTGTCTACGGAATTGCTTTTGAGAAATGTCTTTATAATCTTAATAGGGTTCTGCAGCGGTGTAGACAAACCAAGTTTGTTCTCAACTAGGAGCACAACCAATTTATGGTAAGAGAAGGTATAGTTTTCGATCATTTTTTTTGAAAAAATGGATTATGGTCTATGATTCAAACTTAATTACCTTAGAGAGGTTACCATACCACAAGACATAAAAGGGGTTAAGAACTTTCTTGGACTTGCTTGGTTTCTATAAGCATTTTATTAAATATTTTGCTAAATTAAACGCTCCTTTAACTTATCTTCTAGACAAGGATACCCCTTTCGCTTTTGATAAATTGCATTGATTCCTTTGAACAATTGAAATATGCACTAGTTTCTGCACCGGTAATTCAACCACCAAATTGGGATAAGCTGTTTGAGATTATGTGTGATGCTAGTGATTATGCTATTGGGGCTGTTCTTGGAAAAAGAGAAGGATCAAGCCTAAACGTTATTCAATATGCTAGTCGAGTTTTCAATGAGCATCAAAGAAATTATGCAACAACTGAAAAATAATTTTTAGTTGTAGTTTTCTCTTGTGACAAGTTTAGACATTACTTTATAAATTCAAAATTAATAGTTCACACCGACCATCAGGCTTTAAGGCATCTCTTATCTAAGAAAGATGCAAAACCCCATCTAATTAAATGGGTCTTGTTACTATAAGAATTTGACCTACAAATAGTTGATAGAAGGGGTAAGGATAATCCAGTTGCCGATCATATCTCACGTATGGAGGGTATTATAGAAGATCCTACTCTTATTAACGAATCTATGCCAGGTAAATATCTTGCAGTTCTAAAGTCACAGTTCTAAAGGAATGAACTATAATCAAAGAAGAATTTCTTTAATGATTTAAAGCATTATTTTTGGGATGATCCTTATTTATACAAGCACGGAATTGATGGGATAAATAGAAAATGTGTACCTAACCACGAGACGAGAGCTATTCTTAAATCTTGTCATGATAGTACTTATGGGGGGCATCACGCTGGTGACCATACAGCTGCCAAAGTCCTACAATCAGGATTTTATTGGCCGCCCATGGTCAAGGATGCTCATGAATATGTTAGGAATGGTGATGCATGCCAACGTATGAGTAACATTGGCAAAAGACAAGAGATGTCTATGGAATATAACCTCATAACAGAACCATTTGATGTTTGGGGAATGGGTTTCATGGGACCTTTTACTTCCTCTAATGGCTACACTCATATTCTTGTTGTTGTTGACTATGTTACCAAATGGGTAGAAGAGCTACCTCCTCTCATGCAGATGCAACCACTTCCATAAAGATGATTAAAGACATCATTTAGCCAGGTTTGGAGTACCTTGATTTTTGATTACTGATGGTGGAACTCATTTTATGAAGGGTACTTTCAAGAAGATACTTCAAAAATATGGAGTCGATCATCGAGTAGCCTCACCTTACCACCCACAAACTAGCAGGAAAGTGGAGTTGTCCAACCAGGAAATTAAAGTCATACTCAAGAAGACGTTGAATAAGTCAAGAAAGGATTGGGCTATGAAGCTGAATGACACATTATGGGCATATCACACAGTGTTCAAGAACCCAATAGGAATGACAGCATATAAGATGGTGTATGGTAGATCTTTTCATCTCCCATTAGAGTTAGAACATAAGGATCACTGGGCTATTAAAACCATGAATTTCGATTTTAAAACTACAGGAGAAAAAAGTCTCTTAGATATTCATGGTTTAGATGAACTCAGAAATGAGGCTTATGAAAATGAAGGATATTCAAGGAAAAAGTAAAGAAATTGCATGATAGAAAAATAGAGAACAAGGAATTTAAAGCTGGATATCAAGTTCTACTCTACAACTCTAGGCTTTGATTTTTGCAGGAAAGCTAAGATCCAAGTGGGAAGGACCATATGAAGTAGAGGAAGCATACCCCTGGGGGGCGGTAAAGTTGAAAAACAATACTTCTTCTTCTTCAACTTGGATTGTTAACAGACAACATTTGAAACACTATAGAGTTGGGAAAGTCAACACAGCAGAGCTAGTCCCTTTAATTACGGCCGAGTAATACATCTAAGAAAAGTAAGGTAACCAGATTACTTGATTTGTTTTTGTATTTATGGAAACTTTTTAGGTCCCCTTGTTGTGTTCTTTGCTTCTCTTTTGTGTTTCTGATTTTTATGAGCTATTTTTCGACCTGGTATGGGCGGGCCGTACGGGCGGACGCGCCTGTATGATAGGTCGTTAAACCCTCGGCATTACTTATGGTTTCCGTCTGTTTTTCGAATTACGGTACGACCAGGCGACACGGGCGCATGCGACCGTACCAGTGGTCATTAAACTGCCAGTACCCCATGGTTTTTTCTCGAGTTGTGGTACGACTAAATCGTACGGACGCATCCGACCGTACGGTAAGTCATGACCAACACCGTGTTTCCCCATTTATTTGTGTTAAATAAATAAAACTGAGAGAGAGAAAAAGGTCGGTAGATGCTGGTACAGGTGTGAAGTACGGGAGGCTTGCCCGCACCGTCACCCACGACCAACATTAGCCTCTTTGTATCTAAATTTATTTTCCTTTTTGATTGATCTTGTTCTCCTTTTTGCCTATTGCCATCGCCTTTCAGATCTAGGGTTCGTCTTTCTTTGCCTTCTACTATGAAACATCAAATATCACTTGATCATTCAAGAACCATGCAGCCTTTTCATATTAAGAAGATCTGGACCAAGAAGGAAGAGGCACCTGCGACACAAGTCAAAGGAAGGGAATTTGAGAGGGATTCAACGTCTTCCTCAACTAGGGAGTCTACTCAAGTGGTTCCACTCCCTAACTGGGAGGACATGTTTATGCGCAAGTTGGAGATATTCTAGAACGTGGAACAAAGGAAGAACCAAGAAGAACACCCACTCAACCCTTACAGGTATAACCTTCACGGATCCTCTCTCAAATCTCCTCCTGATTCCTCTTCTCATAAATAAGAAAAAGGGGAGGAGATTAGAGACAAGATCGAGGACCTTGAAAAGATTTCCAAAGCCTGTGTTGAAACTATTGGAGAAGGAGTTGACTCCTACTAGATGATGGGAAAGGACCTCAAATATAGGGTCGATGACATAAATGGTAGAGTTCAACTCTTGACCAAGATTATTATTAAGATGGTTGACGACTGGAAGATGCTCTGCAAAATAATTAAAGAGTAGCTTGTTAGCATCGCAAAATCGTCCACTCTATCTTGCGTGTATTGCTCATTCTTGAAGCCTCAAACAAGAATAAGAAGATGATGATTTCTTCACCCCCAAGAAGTAAAATGTACTCACATGGATTTTTAGGATCTTCCCCTTCTTGATTCCAAGCTTGGGGGATCTGTGAAGACCTTGTAATCTATCTTCCAGGTCTAAACATGTTTACTTCATCACATGCATGTTAGGTTTTAATTCAAGAATTTGCATTAGTTGCATCATCTTCAAACTCCTTTGGTTCAAGGAAAGATTTATATCCGTTGAGTTTCGAGACTTTATGGTATTTGAAGTAATATTTTTGATCCATAATTATTTTATTAGATGAATGAATTAGGATGAGTGCTATGATACTTGTACAACTATTATGATTTTAGGGTCTTCCACACCAATAAAGTATTTCCTAATTATGATAAGAAAATCTTGGTAGCATGTTATAGTCACAGGTTTAAGTTTACAAGAGCCATAAATAGTAGTGAGCATGATCAGGTGGCTCTGTTATAAAATAAAATAAAAGATAAGAGATTAAACTATTAAGAGAAATTCAAGTCAAAAGAAAAGTACAATCTTGAAAAGAAAAAGAGAAAACGAAAAGAGAAAGGGCAACTCAAGCAATGATCATGAATATTTCATTACCCGAATCAAGTGCTCAACCGATTTAACCTTATGATTCTATAATATGCTTAACCCCTAAAAAACTTCTTATACATTATTGATACAAAGAGGTGTGGAAGCCTCTGAATCATGTGATGTGTAAAGGTGTGATAAAAATCAACATGCAATTTTACATCTGATATTGTACTTTTGTTTCAATTTTTGCCTCATTTATTGTAACGTCTCGTGCCTCATGAACATGATGACCTTGTCCATAAGCCACCATCTTGCTCGAGGACGAGCAAGAGTCTAACTTGGGGAAGTTGATGAGTCCAAAATTGAAGCATAATTACCTCTTGTTTTTGCATAAGTAGAGTAGGGTTTTTGGTATTTACTGCGCTTATGCGCACCTTTTGTCCTTGTTTCAACAGGATTCAAATTCACTAAGTGTATTATGAGTATATCAATTAGAACTATCATATTATGTTGTAATATGATATTTTTATGTGATAAAATTCATTTAATTGATTTTACTTGCACCTGGGAGATTGGCATACGTAGAGGAGGACACGGGGGACTTAACAACCACTGGTACGGGAAAAGCGTGCCCTTACTACCCACCCGTACCATGTGCCAGCGTGAACGCCTTGTCAAATACATTCACCTCGCGAAGACGGGTCCGAGATCCGACATTCACAGAAACTTCCAGCCACGAAAAACCACACCAGAGAGGGATCTGGAGGAGGAACTTAGATAAGGGCAAATCCTTGTTGCTCCACGGATCATTGGAGGACATCGCACCATCCCCTTCACCATTAACTGCTGCATCTCCATCACCATTACTACCACCATCTTCCATACATTAGATCTTGTTGTAATTCCATATTCAATTGTGGTTTGAACTAGATTCATCCCCATACTTTTATCCATCCATTTGATTATGATGATGTTGTTGATTGCTTCCATGTGTGAGTAGTTTCCTTCGTTCTTGGGGATATGGAGAAACCCTAGCTTTATTATGAAATGAAATAAAGATGATCTATTAGTTGTGTCCATGATCTATTGATTTGTGATATTGTGTTTGATGTCTCTCTTTAGATGGTATGTGTAGTTGGCCACATATCATTTGCCTCCGGGACTAAGGAGAGGGTGAAATACTTAGGACATGTTTGGCAGTATGTCAAGTGTTATTTGTGACTACAAGCATTGTCTTGTTGTTGGGGGGATACCTCTGGGTAGGGTAACACCGGGGTATAAGGGCCGAGATAGCCGGGGTACGGCATGGTCAAAGCAAGTGCTGACCGGTCACCTCAAGGCAGGCCGAATCACGGTGTGACCCGGCCCATGGAGCATCTCCTTGACTATGGCCCGGCCGGCATAAGATATATGCCAGCCATGTCTATCTGTTTTGCAGGTAACTAGGTAATCCGGATTAGCAATATGCTAGCCGAATTATCTTAGCTTCCGAGAGAAGGAATCCCCCGCTGGTCAAAAGGTGGCTTTATTAGCTGTAGCATGAACGAAGTAAAGAAAAGAAGAGGACCAGCAGGTCAGGGGCGACCAAGGTGACGCGGGCAAAGCCGGATGACGTAGCCCGTGTCTGGTGATGCCAAAAGGCAAGGATTACGCTGTGGATTACGTCCAAAGCCCGGACGAGCCGTTAAAGGGAAGAAAGAAGCATCTGCTTTAGGAAAGGAGCATATTCATAGAATATGCTGCCACATGTGCCCTAGAATTGTAACCCGGGCTTCCCTATATAAGGAGCACTGGGGCCTCCATAGAGGGGGCCAGTCGATCATTCATTCTCTCTGTATAAGGTAGAACTCTAGGGCTACTTCGTAGGGGGTAAGAGACATCGTCTCCTTCTTGCTGAGAGCCTTAAGTGCTTGTGTAAACACCATTGATAGAGGAAATACAAGAACTTCTGTGCATGGAATCACCACGCTCTCCGTCCCTGAATTCCCCTAGCACTTATTGGCCCCATCTTTAGCCTATCTATGGCATCTGCCATGCCCCCACCTCGACAGTTGGCGCCCACCATGGGGCTAGCAGTGCTAGCAGAGGTGAAAATTCAGACGAGAAACTTCTCCAGTACCGGCGAGCGTGTCGTCTCAGGCTTGGTTCAGCGCATTGGAGTGCTGGATTACGTCAGCGACAATGCTGGAAGCTTTGGTAGGCACCCTCCACCGTGCAACGACGTCTTCATCAAGCTTGGCATGCACAAGATCTACGTCGGCGTGGACGAGTCCTGTGTTCATCCGCGGCACATCATCGAGGGAGGCGAGCCACCTCTCAGCGCAGCTCGTGGAGTGCGTATCACTCGCCCCACCAGCAGCGTTGAGGTCCTGATGACTATGCCAGATGCGGGACCAAGCAAAGATCCGGTTCCATAGCCAGAGGTAACACCAAAACATACCAGGTCTAGGTTTCCTCCGCTAGAAAGGCCAACGAATGTGCTCTAGCAAGCATTAGATAGCCTAGCAACGCCAATAGAACCTGTGATAGATCCGGATCAAGCACAAGCTAAGTTAGAGGAAACTAGGCGGAAAATGTTAGCTGGGGAGAATAAGTTAGCAGAGCTGCATTAGTCCTTGAACATCAGCTTGAGAGAATATGCTAAGGCAAACCGCATAGATGGAGTGAAAATCTGGGGCAGAAACCTGATCACTGAGATTGACAAGGAGTACGAGCCTAGGCCGGGTTGGACAGCCATGATAGTAACAGGAGGGTTGGATCGGTACAGTACCCCGGCAAAGAACCTCAGGGCAGCAAACGCGGCCGCGTCCGAGTTAGAAGGTTTAACCGGAGAGGCCCGACAAAGGTAGCAAGAGAGGGTAAACCACTTGTTAAGAGTTGCTTTCCAGCCAAATGAAGAAATGAACAAGGCTAACCCGGCATCACCAGGAGCCTCACAGGTGGTACATTCGGCCAGAAATAACCCGACAAGATCTAGAGGAGTCACGTCGTCTCCGGGTCACAATCCCCGGAGAGAAGAGGTGGTAGACTCCGGAAGAAGAGACAAACAGATGGTTCCCTATGACCCGGTAAGGGCTGGAAAAGGCAAAGCAGTGCAAGTTGATGAGGATAGGCACAATACAAGCCGAGTTGTGGCTGCCCGAGGTAACCGTGACCAAGGCAATGCCGGTCAAAGAAATGCTGCCAACGGCAATGCCGGACAGCGTGATCCTGTGGGAATAGGGCAAAATGTACCTCGGATGCAGCAGCAGCGCGCACCTCGGCAAGAGGGGAGCGCGGGACAAGCAGCACAACAAAATGTTCGCCCAGATCAAGAAAGATACAATGATGGTTATTCGGCTATGGTCAATGATGGATACCCAGACCGGATCACCACGTAATTGGATCACGGCTGGGAAGTAGGAACTTGCAGCCAGATGATGCAAGGTTGAAGTTGGATAGGATTTATAGGTCGGAGCAAATCGAGATACAAGGTCCACTGGGTCCAGCATGTTTCGCGCCCCGGATCATGAATGAGCCACTAGTGCCAAACTTTCAGCTGGCCAGAGGAACCCGAACTTACGATGGTAGTACTAGGCCAGAGGATTTGCTGATTGACTATGCCACAACGGTCAAAATCATAACAGGAAATTTGAGATGGGCGGTAAGATATATGCCACAGATGCTGGAAGGACCAGCGCGAGTTTGGCTGAACAATTTTCCACCGGGGAGTGTCAACTGTTGGTTAGATTTCCAGGAGCTGTTCGTTAGCAACTTCTCAAGCACGTACAAGAGACCCAACAGGCTGCAGACTCTCGTGTTATGCCGGCAGAGACCAAATGATCCAGATAGAGATTTCCTTACTTGGTGGTGCAATGTGCGAAACTCGTGCGAAGGAGTAATTGAATCACAAGCTATTGCGTGGTTCGCTCAGGGATGCAGATATGGAAGTATGTTGTGGTAGAGGCTACAACGAGATATGCCAACTACCTTGGCTGAGACAATCCAGATCGCAGATTCGTATGCCTTGGGAGATCCAACGCAACCTCGGCTAACGTCGAGCGAGGCAAACGAGGATTATTACGGCCGAGATGGCTCCGGATCATCAAGGAGGAACGATTTTCGAGGAAAGAGAAGGGATGAACATCCGGATTACCGGTATAACTTGCAACAGGTCGCAACAGTGGACCGGGATCAATCCAAATGCTGGAGCCAGTCAACGCCAAAAAACTGGAGGGAAAAACTGGCAGCAGAAAAATGAGGGGAAAAAGACCCTAGAGGAGAAGAAGTAGTGGCAAGAACGAAAGGATAGACCGAGATATACGTTTGAGTCTATGCTGGATCAGGCTTGCAAGTTCCATGCGCCAAGCCCGAATAGCCCGGCGAATCATACAACCTGGCAATGTGAATAGATGAGGAAATTAGAACATGGAAGTTCGGGGAATGCTCAGGCACCTTGGAACGAAGCACCTAGAAATGAAGCACCACGGCAACCGTTACTAACAGGAGGGAATGGACAGCAATTGATGCTACCACCACCTCCTCCGAGGTGCATCAAGTGGGCAATAACCAGCAACAAGGTCAAGGTTACAATGAGAATGAGGGACGAAATGATTACAGGGAACATCATCAAAGCTACTGTGTGTTCACCACGGAAGAAAATGACCGAAAAATCTTGCAGCACCGACATATGGAAGTGAACGCAGTAATGCCAGAAGTGGTAAGGTATATGCCTTGGGCGGATCAAGAGATTACATGGAGTATCATGGATCACCCAAAGATCATGCCGAGCCCAGGAACCTACGCTCTGGTCCTAGATCCGGCGTTCATTGGGCCAAATCTCAATGTGAGGTTTTCCAAGGTACTGATTGACAATGGCAGCAGTATCAAAATCATGTACAAGGATACCATGCACAAGTTGGGGATAACAGAGAACATGTTGCAAGCAACGAGGACCACCTTTCATGGCATTGTACTGGGTATTTCCTATGAGCCAATTGGTAAAGTCCGGGTTAACGTGTTATTCGGCACAAGAGACAACTGCCGCACGGAGAACATGGAATTCGAAGGGGTGAATTGGAGAGCGCTTATCACGTGTTACTCGGCAGGCCAGGGATGAACAAATTCATGGCAACGACCCACATCAGTTACCTTAAGATGAAGTTGCCCGGACCAAGGGGCGTGATAACTGTATCAAGGGATTTCGTGCGTTCTATCGAGTGTGCCTCAGCCGTATGTAAATTAGCCAAATCACTTGTGATAGCTCAAGAAAAAGGAAGATACTGGAAGTGGCGGCACTAGCTCAATCCGCGCAACAACATATGCCGGCCCTGACCAACCCGCACGGGAGCGTGTCATTCCAAGCAACTAAGGACACGAAGAAAGTGCCAATCGATGATCAGTTCCCAGAGCGCACTGTGACCATTGGTGCCGGGTTAAGAAGCAAATAGGAAAGTGAGCTCGTCAACTTCCTCCGTGAGATTCGGGATATCTTTGCTTGGTCTACTCAAGATCTGCAAGGTGTACCGAGGGAGTTGGCTGAGCACGCATTGAACTCTATCCGGATTGGCTTTCTAATCCGGTGCTAGTGGAGAAAAAGAAAGATGATCCAAATGTAGCTGTGGTATGGCGCATGTGTATTGATTACATGAACCTGAATAAGGTGTGTCCCAAAGATCCATTTCCACTCCCTAGGATAGACCAAGTCATAGACTCAACGGCCGGATGTGAGCTGCTGTCATTCATTGATGCGTATTCTAGTTTCCACCAGATACCCCTGAATCCGAATGATCAAATATAGACTGTGTTTATTACCCCGTATGGGGCTTATTTCTATCGCACTATGTCGTTTGGATTATGTAATGCAGGAGCAACGTACCAGCGATGCATGCAAAAATGCTTACACGATCAGATAGGTCGAAACGTGCAAGTCTATGTGGATCATGTCGTAATAAAAACCAAGGAAAGCAATACGCTCCTTGATGATATCTGGCAGACATTCGCGAACTTGAGAAGGTTCTGAATGAAGCTGAACCCGGAGAAATGTACCTTTGGCGTACCCGCTGGAAAGTTAATCGGTTTTTTGGTGTCTAGTAGTGGCATTGAAGCTAACCCGACGAAAATCCGGGCCATAGAAAGAATTGAACTGCCAAAATGCCTTAACGATGTGCATACGTTCACTGGTTGCCTGGCATCGTTAAGTCGGTTCGTATGTCGGTTGGGAGAGAAGACTTTGCCCGTCTACCAACTAATGAAAAAGGCAGACAAGTTCACCTGGACACCATAGGCGGATCTTGCATTTCGAGAGTTGAAAAAGATGTTATCTACTGCGCCAATCCTAGCCGCACCACTACCTAAGGAGCCAATGTTGCTCTACGTAGCCGTGACCAACCGAGTCGTAAGTGCAGAAATCCTAGTGGAGCGTGAGGAGGAAGGAAAGTAAGTGCAAAGGTCGGTATATTACCTGAGCGAGGTATTGTCAGCCTCGAAACAGATCTATCCTCGCTATCATAAGATGGCATATGGCGTATATATGTCTGCCAAGAAACTCAAACACTATTTTGAGGAACACCCCATCAAGGTGATATGCAAGGCACCCATTTTGGAAATCATGAGTAACAAAGATGCAAGCGGCCGGATAGCAAAGTGGCCTATCGAGTTAGATCCCTACGCACCACAGTTCGACAGAAGGGATGCGATCAAGTCACAAGCTGTGGCGGATTTCTTTGTGGATTGGGCCAAAATGCAATACGAGCCACCCTTGCTGGACTCCAATTATTGGCAAATGCACTTTGATGGATCGAAACTGAAAGATGGGTTGGGTGTCGGAGTAGTGCTTACCTCGCCTAAGAAGGATCAACTGAAATATGTGTAACTACCTCGGTGAATTACGCTCCTAGTTACAAGCCTAGATGAGCGGAAATGGTTAAAATAGTACGGTGGGGCCCAAATGCCACTCACAGGTAGACCTTTCGGCCGTCCTAACCATTTCCAAACATCGGGACAAGAACGGGCGGCGTAATCGGCAGGCGAAGGGATCAACTACATACACAAATGAGTATGTATGCAAGCCACCATACAATGGTTCTCAGAGTCATTCCATCTAAAAAGAAAGGAAATATAGCAACGCCATACGGCAAGATCCAAATATCCTAGATAGATATAATAGTTTAGGATATCTCCTCATACATCAAACATCAGGGTAGCAAGCGGAAGCGGAAAACAAGATCCGAGTACGGATAAGAAGCAAATCGGCATAAGATGCCCCATAAATAAACACATCCCGCCCACAGATCTCACGGATCCCCGTTCCCGGAATCTCTACACCGAATGATCGTTGCACACATCGTCCGTCTCCTCCACCCAGTATCCATCTTGCGAGCTTACCTGTTCATCTGAATCAAACAATATATCGTGTGAGACCCTAGGGGTACTCAACAAGTCTTTATACCTCTAAAGGGGACACAACCTGGGGTGACGCAATTGCAGCAAAAGATAAACCCTAACAGTTCTATAGATACTCGCTAACCATCCGCCTAACCATAGATAGACGGATGTCCGTGAATTAATACCAACAGTTATAATGGTAATGTCCACAGATCCATCCTCCTCCTCGCTTACCGACGAGGAAGCGGACGAACAACCCCTCCGTTGGCAGTTTTATTATCCATTCCATGAGTGTTGCACTATTTACTAGTCTGGTACTTAGTCAAATTTAAAAGCGGTACTTTAGTTATTCTTGTCTATGATCGAGAAACTGTGCTCCAAGTCGTCCATAACCGCGGACACGGCTTTCAGAAAGTTTTACCCTGCAGGGGTGCACAAATAGCAACACACACTCGATCAACCTCGGAAAACCAAATCAAAACCCAACGAGGCAGTCACGACAAAGCGATCACAGGATTCAGAAATATTTCAGGGGGCCACCCCATTAAGCTACCCGCGACGAAGTTGGCCGACTCCAAGACGGACTCAAGGTTTGCGCCAATGGCTGTAAACGACTGGGAACCCGAAAGTGTGACTGGGCTTGTCGATACCGCGAAAACACTCCGCTTACCTAAACAGTACAGGTGCAGTACCTCGCACAATTTTAAATAAAGCAGTAAAGCATGGCATAAGTACAGGATAGTAAATAAAACCTCAAACTAGTTTGTGGCACCAAGAAATAAGAATGAATCAAGCTCTGGCTCAGGGGGGTTCATAAGCCTCCCGGATGTGGATAGCGCGAATATTCAAGGAACAGGAATCAAGTACTCGGGGTCCTACGGGACACAAGTGAGCCTGAAAAACCAAATAGCAAATATGGCTCACCGGTGCCACTTTCATTAGTTATCCCATTACTACTCAGGTTAAGTTGTTTAGGTACCTCATTGTCCATCAGACACTCACATACCCTACACATGCTGTTCTACGACTCGCATGGCTCAAACAACTCCTGTAGTAATGGCTCATGGGATGGAGGAACAAGCTTCGGTGGGGTTTAAAAGTAAAGGCTATGCAATACTTGGGATTCAGATTAAAGCAATCGCGACTCAATGATGCAAGAATAAGATAGAGGCAATAGGTACTATATATATGCAAGCATGTGGTAGTGCTTGCCTGGCAGCTCAGTTGAAGTGAGGGATCTTTATAGTATTTATCTTGAGTTAGGACACAAAGTGTTTGAAGAGAAAATTAAAAAACCTATGGAACTTTATTTGCATGCTAATAGCAATGTTATTAGTATGAATTCTTTGAACACCATTATTGCTAATGCTATGGAAAAGTCTAAGCTTGGGGAAGCTAGTTTTGATCAGCATGATATTTTTAGTCCCCCAAGCATAGAGGAGAAAATTTACTTTGATGATACCATGCCTCCAATATATGATGACTACAATAATGAATATGATATTTTCAGTCCACCTACTATTGAGGAGAAAATTAATTATGACTACAATATGCCTCCTATATTTGATGATTATGGTGATGAAAATAATAATGATAGCAATTTTGTTGAATTTGCTCCCACTACAATTATTAAGAATGACTATGCTTATGTGGAGAGTAATAATTATTATATGAATGTGGATCATGATAAGAATGTTTCTTGTGATAGTTATATTGTTAATTTTATTCATGATGCTACTGAAAGTTATTATGAGAGAGGGAAACATGGTTTTATGTATCTCAATAATATTATGTTGAAAGTCTTGAAGTTACACTTATTTTGCTTTCCTATGCTTGTTGCTTCGTGCTTTCATGACTTGTTTATTTACAAGATTCCTATGCATAGGAAGTGGGTTAGACTTAAATGTGTTTTGAATTTGCTTCTTGATGCTCTCTTTTACTTCAATTCATATTTTCTATGTGAGCATCTTCTCAAACTATCATGCCTAACTTAAAGGCGTTAAAGAAAAGTACTTATTGGGAGATAACCCAAAAGTTTTAGATGAGTATTGGAAGTTATTACCTCTGTAATAACCTCTCCTTATCCTTTTTATTTGCTTTTTGTGCAAAGAGTAACCTCTAATGAGAGAGAAGTAATGATTGGAAAAGTTGTTGTCCCAAAACAGATTTATGTGCTTCACCGTAAAAATTCGTGTAAAATCTCTGTACGTCCTTTTGAGGCGTGAATTATTTTGCTTCTTCCCCAGGTTGTTATCTAACTTTCGTTAGTTCAACACTTTTTGATTTGAGCAACAGAAGGTCTTCGAAAAAATTCGTCTTTACCTGCTGGTCTGTTTTGACAGATTTCTGCCATTATTTGCATTTGCTTCTTGTTGGTTCCTTTTTGAGTTCTTTTGAGGAATTGAGCTTTTTGAGGGAAGTGCTTCAGTAGCTAGTGTTCTAATGGAAGTTTATTGGTGTTGGAACTGAACCTTAAGACTTATTTATCTTAAGTGCACTAATGTTAATAATAAAGATTGTGTGAAGTTTTGTATGAAGGAAAAATTTCAGGTGTATGGAGAGAATGAGTAATGAGATGAAGGATGGACTAAAGCTCAAGCTTGGGGATGCCACGCGTGTCACCCCAAGAAATATCCAAGAAGTACAAGTGTAGCATCCCGGTAAAACCACTACTAGAAAATCGCTCATGTCATCATGCCACATTGCATTTGAGCATCGTCGTCATCATGCATATGTTTGCCTCAAACTATTTTATAAAGCCTATATTTGTTTTCTAAATATCCCCCTCGCTATTTCAAATGTAAAACCTTTGGTCCCTCCGGATCTTTTAATTGCCTAAACTATTTTACAAAAGGATATTTAAAACTAAATAAAAATAATAAAAACTATTTTTGCTCCGGGGAGGCCGCCACCGGCCAGATCCAAAGGGCCCAGCTGACAGCAGCCTACCACTCTAGCTAATCCAAACCCTAGATCTATCATAGCCAAACCCTAGACTACCACCCCTGGCCCAAACCAAAACCAGTGCTAACCCTAACCCTAGCCGCACTACACGCCACACCGCAAGCTGCAGCGCAGCGTCACACAGACGCACGCTGCAACCGACCAAGGCACGCCCGCCCGCGCAAGCCAGCCCAACCCATGGGCGTGCCACCTACCAAACCCGTGCGCCGCGCCCACCCGGCACGCTGCATGTCCACCCTGCATCTCCAGCGTCGCCCGCACGGAAACCCTGGCCCCACCCCGTAGCAATCCCCTCTCCCTCGATCCCCGCCTCTCTGACGTGACCCAACCCCTCCCCCTCGCTCACCAACCCCCGCCTCGCCGTGCGGAACCCGCCCCCAATCCCGCAACCCACCTGCCCCTCTCCTCACCGAGCAACCGCCGTTGTCTCCTTCCTCTCACCGTCAAGCTCGCCCCCAGCCACCACCTCATCCCGTCCCCGACTCCCTCCTCTGCTTACCTTAGCGCCGCCCCTCTCCTCGCTGACCCGGCCAGCGTCTGCTGTGCCTCACCTCTGCAGGAGCCGCCGCCGCCACGAATCTTCGAGGCCCGGACCGCGCGAGCCCGTGCCCTGGCCGCTCCACCACGGCGTCGCCCCGGGCGCCGCCGCTTGGACCACCGCCGCCTCGGCCCTCCCTTCCTTGGCCCCGCGTCCTCCTGCCGGCTCCCTCCCTCATCTCCGCCACCGCGGGCGCCCTCCGCTCGCCGTCGGATATCGCCTCGCCTCCTCTTCCCGCAACAAGCTCGCCTCCCGGAGGCCCCTCCTCCTGCTCAGGTCGCCGCTAGCAGATCCCCACACCGACCCTGCACCGTCGCCAGAGCCTCCTCGACACCGCTTGGACCTCGCCCCCGAGTCTCCGGCTGCAGGTGCGTAGGCCTCGCCTCCTCCTGAGTGCCGTCGTTTGACCCCGCCGCGTGGCGTCGTCTCCCGGTTGCCCACCCCAAGCTCAACCTGGCCTCCACCGCTGCAGCAAGCCACCACTGGCGCCTCCTTCCTGGGCATGTCGTGCTGCCCCTTTGCCTCCTGCTCACACGTGCGCTGCCCGTCTCGTGCTCCTGCCCATGTTGGCTCTTCCGCATCGGAGTATGTCTCCCTTGGTGGACTGGTGGATGTTGCATTGTCCACGATGTCCTCGGCCCGAGCTCGTTCTCGAGATGTTTTGTTCGGTACTCGTCTGTTTGTACTGTAGCTCTATGTCTCGTGTGGGTTCGCTGCAATACATCTCCTTGCCGCTACTTGGCGTTATTCTGGTGTGTGCCCGCGGCTCCAACAAGCCTCTGTCAAGATCTACCGCCAAGATGGATTGGTTCCGATGGGACACGACCCAAAGAACCACCGAAGTATCCCTCGAAGACCACCGACAAGGTCTCCATCACGGTGAAAGAACTGTTACATGGACTCGAAGACGCCGAGACCCTGGACGACAAGTCTCCTTCCCGTTAGCGTCAACACCGGTACGACAAGACTTCCCGCACCGATGCCCGAGGACCGGAGGCCAAGTTCGCCGAGGACCCAGACGCCAAGGTCGCTGGAATAGAACACGAAGTTCTTCATCCCGGGCGCCATGAACGTCTACACGGACCCGAAGACCACCGGTACCCGATCCATTCAAGTTCGCCATCGACGACAAGGTCGACCGCTTGGAACACAAGTTCTCTGTCTCGACACGACAAGTTCTCCATCTTGTATCCGAACCTCGCCGTTCCGTCAAACCCTGAGACCAGACCCCGGACCCCTGGAACCCAAGATCTTCCGAACCCAGATGTGTGACCCTAAGCCCCTATTTTTTTTAATAATATAACAATGCCAACTATCGCATATTAAATTGTTCATGCATGCATACGTGTCTGTGGTTTGGGGGCATTATGCTGATTCACCTCACAATTAAATATAGAGTCAAAATGCGGGATACTTTTGTCTTATTCCAGACTCCATTTAAATTGGTGTAGCAAACCGATGCCATGTTTTTCCCTGTTAATACAAACTTTAATTTGCGGGGGTTCTAAATAACTTGAACCGTGTAATTAATTATCAGGACCCCGGTTCCGCTTAATATTGCCTAATTGCACCTCATCTGTGCCATGCCATGCATAATATCATAAGCATGCCGGATCTTCTGCCGTAGTATTAAATATTGCATCCGGTGTTTCTTCTAGTGTTTGCTTCTTCGCGGATTAGGCTGATGAGTTGATGCGAGTATCGAAAAGTTCTTCGGATATTGATCCTTCGGCAGTGTTTCCCAGGCGATCATTCTCCCCCTTTCTACCTATTTTGCATTTATAGTCTTTATTTCCTCCTGTTGATCTATTGCTATCCGTGTCACGATGCTTTAGTGTTCTGTACCAGATATATTCTGTGCAACCTTTATATTGCCTTGGATACCTCCTATTACCTGTTGTTTGGTAGATATATGGTCTTGCGAGTTGTAGTTGCTTGCTCAGGTGCGATCCCGTGTCGTGAAGTACCACACAGTTGTTGGAATGTTGTCATATGCTTAATGGTGGAGATGCTTAATGGTGGAGATGATCATGACTTTAAATACAACTATTAAATTGCTGGGATAACTAATGAAAGAGGCACCGGTGGACAATATATGATTTTTGGTTTTTCATGTCCACTTGTGTCCCGTAGGCCCCGAGTACTTGATACCTGTTCCTTGATTATTCGCACTATCCACATCCGGGAGACCCTATGGACCCCCCTTAGCCAGAGCTTGATTCATTTCTTATTTCTTGGGGCCACAAACTAGTTTGGGGCTTTATTACTATCCTGTACTTATGCCATGCTTACTGCTTTATTTACGATTATGCGTGGAGCACCTGTACTGTTTAGGAATTGCGAAGTGTTTTCGCGGTATCGACAAGCCCAGTCACACTTTTAGGTTCCTAGTCGTTTACAACCATTGGCGCAAACCTTAGATCCATCTCAGAGCCGGCCAACTTCGTTGCCGGTAGCTTAATGGGGTGGCCCCCTGAAATATTTTATGAATCCTATGATTGCTTTGTCGTGAAAGCCTCGTTGGGTTTTGATTTGGTTTTTCCGAGGTTGATCGTGTGTGTGTTGCTATTTGTGCACCCCTGCAGGGTAAATCTTTCTGAAAGCCGTGTCCGCGGTTATGGACGACTTGGAGCATAGTATCTCGATCATAGACAAGCATAACTAAAGTAGTGCTATAAATTTGACTTAATATGTGACTAGTAATCAGCTTCACTACAATGGAATGGATAATAAAAGTGCCAACAACTGGTGGAACTGGGGTGTATCGTGTCATATTATGCCTGCCTAGTAAGTATTGCAACTCTAATAGAATGAACTAAAAGTTCCAACAACTGCTGGGTTTGGGATGTCACCTACTAATTGTATCTGACTAGTAAGTACCGCAACTACAACTTCTTGGTTAACTAAAACTGCCCATTACTTATGCTTCCAGGATGACTCATGATATCTATATCTGACTAGTAATTATTGCTACTATAATAGAATAAATAAAACTGTCAACTGTGTGAGTTCCTTGGTTTGACTTCCCCGTTTGGTCTCGAGGGGGAATACCAGGATGGGTATGATTGGTGTTAGTATCAGGTTGGTCCCGAATAGGTCTTTCTTATCCCTCTCTAATAGCCGACAGTTTATTGAGTCTCTATAGGTTGTTTAGTGCATGCTTCGCTGCCGCTTCAGTCCACCATACCTATGTAGGCGAGAGCCACCGAATTCTAGCCTCGCCGTGTACTGGCCTCAGTACTGACGCTCCTCTTTTTCCTTTGCCCTTTGTCGGCACCCCTTTTGTTTTAGTAGGTTTGAGATCGACGTCGTTAGCAGGGTTACCCTTCCGGCTTGGCCTGGGCAGGGTTATGGACGCCATTGGTTATTCTTCAAGGCTCTTAGCCCCATTTGCATCTTGTCTGTAGTCGGACGGTCTATCGTTTTCAAGGTGATTTGAATCTCTGTATAGTATATCTGTATTCTTGACTCATGGAGTCGTTGTTGTATATATATGTTCTGTGGGTTACATCATGGACTAATGTGTAATGGTATTACTTTGTTTTCCACCCGCTCGAAAGTGCCTGGTGGGCGTCCTTGAATCGTTTCTATGCGGGTTTGGCGGGAATCGCTAAATTTGCATAGGGCCGATTTGAGGGTGTTATAGAGTGAAAGTGCCTGGTGGGCGTCCTTAAATCGTTTCTATGCGGGTTTGGCGAGAATCGCTAAAACTTGCATAGGGCCGATTCAAGGGTGTTACAGAGTGGTATCAGAGCTCAGCAGTTGTGATACCCCACTGGTCCGGCCTGTAGGATAACCTAGCTAACGGACGTTGTAGAGTGTCAAAACTATTTTGCAAAATCAGTTCGATAGATCTAATTAGGTCTGATTTTACTCCTTACCCCTCTGCTGTTCTCCTCTTACCTTTGTGTGTTTTGAATCTTCTCTCTTATCTTTTCTTCGAGTCCAGGAATTCTCGTGGTTGGGTTTCCGTCGTATCTTCAGGGTTTCGCTTCCTCCTTTGGCAACGGTATTTCTACCTCCGGACTTCATGTTATCTGAGTGATCCTTTATCTGGGGTACCATTCTTTGTTCCTTGTTTGTGCCTTCCGGTGTTTACCGACGCGACGACATCATCTACGCCAGATCCGATGCAGAGCCTGCATCACTCCTCTGTTTCCGAACCTGGAGTGTCGAGATCTTCAGCCTGATTTCGAGAATGGTTGCACGCTTTTCTACTGATTGTGCGGAGTAATAGTTTGGGTGCGTATGGATTGGCCCCCATGACGACTACTGACTCTATTTGCTCGTGTAAATTGAAGTGGATGAGAATGCATCGGTTCTCTCTTTCTATCGAAGTTAGAGGTGGCTTTATTTGTGGATACCTTTACCTTCATCCTTTGTTTCACGGAGTGTTCTCTCGATGATCATGGACAACGACCTCTTGTTAGTGGTGTCGCGAGCATCTACACGAAGCGAGAAGATTCAGATTGCCGACCTTCTTCCCGGTACCACGAGGTGGATCTCGAGGGCGAGATCCCTTGTTAGTGGTGTCGAATTGTAGCACCCCGGTAAAACCACTACTAGAAAATTGCTCGTTGTTTTGTTTTGTGCATCATCATGACCGCATGCTCATCTCATCATGCCACATTGCATTTGAGCATCGTCGTCATCATGCATATGTTTGCCTCAAACTATTTTATAAAGCCTATATTTGTTTTCTAAATATCCCCTCGCTATTTCAAATGTAAAACCTTTGGTTCGTCCGGATCTTTTAGTTGCCTAAACTATTTTACAAAAGGATATATAAAACTAAATAAAAATAATAAAAACTATTTTTGTTCCGGGGAGGCCGCCACCAGCCAGATCCAAAGGGCTCAGCTGGCAGCAGCCTACCACTCTAGCTAATCCAAACCCTAGAGCTATCCTGGCCAAACCCTAGACTACCACCCCCGTCCCAAACCAAAACCAGTGCTAACCCTAACCCTAGTCGCACTACACGCCACACCGCACGCTGCAGCGCAGCGTCACACAGACCCGCGCTGCAACCGACCAAGGCATGCCCGCACGCGCGAGCCAGCCCAACCCATGGGCGCGCCACCTACCAAACCCGTGTGCCGCGCCCACCCGACACGCTGCACGTCCACCCCGCATCGCCAGCTTCGCCCGCGCGCAAACCCTGGCCCCACCCCGTCGCAATCCCCTCTCCCTCGATCCCCGCCTCTCTGTCGTGACCCAACCCCTCTCCCTCGCTCACCAACCCCCGCCTCGCCGCGCGGAACCCGCCCCAATCCCGCAACCCACCTGCCCCTCTCCTTACCGAGCAACCACCGCTATCTCCTTCCTCTCACCGTCGAGCTCGCCCCCATCCACCACCTCATCCCGTCCCCGACGCCCTCCTCTGCTTACCCTAGCGCCGCCCCTCTCCTCGCTGACCCGGCCAGCGTCTGCTGCGCCTCACCTCTGCAGGAGACGCCGCCGCCACGAATCTTCGCGGCCCGGACCGCGCGAGCCCGTGCCCTGGCTGCTCCACCACGGCGTCGCCCCGACCGCCACCGCTCGGACCACCGCCGCCTCGGCCCTCCCTTCCTTGGCCACGCGGCCTCCTGCCGACCCCCTCCCTCATCTCCGCCACCACAGGCGCCCTCCGCTCGCCGTCGGACATCGCCTCGCCTCCTCTTCCCGCAAAAATCTCGCCTCCCCATGGCCCCTCCTCCCGCTCAGGTCGCCGCCAGCAGATCCCCACGCTGACCCTGCACCGTCGCCGGAGCCTCCTCGGCACCGCTTGGACCTTGCCCCCGAGTCTTCGGCTGCGGGTGCGTAGGCCCCGCCTCCTCCTGAGTGCCGCCGTTTAACCCCGCCGCGTGGCGTCGTCTCCCGGTTGCACACCCCAAGCTCAACCTGGCCTCCACTGTTGCAGCAAGCTACCACCGACGCCTCCTTCCTGGGCACGTCGTGCTGCCCCTATGCCTCCTGCTCACACGCGCGCTGCCTGTATCGTGCTCCTGCCCATGTTGGTTCTTCCCCATCGGAGTATGTCTCCCTTGGAGGACTAGTGGATGTTGCATTGTCCATGATGTCCTCGGCCCGAGCTCGTTCTCGAGATGTTTTGTTCGGTGCTCGTCTGTTTGTACCGGAGCTCTATGTCTCGTGTGGGTTCGCTGCAATACAGCTCCTTGCCGCTACTTGGCGTTATTCTGGTGTGTGCCCGCGGCTCCAACAAGCCTCTGTCAAGATCTTCCGCCAATATGGATTTGTTCTGATGGGACACAACCCAAAGCACCACCGGAGTATCCCTCGAAGACCACCGACAAGGTCTCCGTCACGACGAAAGAACTGTTACATGGACTCGAAGACGCCGAGACGCTGGACGACAAGTCTCCTTCCCGTAAGCGTCGACACCGGTACGACAAGACCTTCCCGCACCGATGCCCGTGGACCGGACGCCAAGTTCGCCGAGGACCCGGACGCCAAGGTCACCGACACGGAACGCCAAGTTCTTCATGCCGGACGCCATGACCGTCTACATGGACCCGAAGACCACCGGTACCCGATCCATTCAAGTTCGCCATCGACGACAAGGTCGACCGCTTGGAACCCAAGTTCTCCTTCTCGACACGACAAGTTCTCCATCCTGTATCTGAACCTCACCCTTCCCGTCAAACCCTGAGACCGGACCCCGGACCCCCGGAACCCAAGATCTTCCGAACCCAGATGTGTGACCCTAAGCCCCTATTTTTTTTAATAATATGACATTACCAACTGTCGCATATTAAATTGTTCATGCATGCATACTTGTCTGTGGTTTGGGGGCATTATGCCGATTCACCTCATAATTAAATATGGAGACAAAATGCAGGATATTTTTGTCTTATTCCGGACTCCATTTAAATTTGTGTAGCGAACCGATGCCATGTTTTGCCATGTTAATACAACATTTAAATTGCGAGGGTTCTAAATAACTTGAACCGTGTAATTAATTATCGGGACCACGCTTCCGCTTAATATTGCCTAATTGCACCGCATTTGTGCCATGCCATGCATCATATCATAAGCATGTCGGATCTTCTGCCGTAGTATTAAATATTGCATCCGGTGTTTCTTCTAGTGTTTGCTTCTTCGCGGATTAGGCCGATGAGTTGATGCGAGTATCGACAAGTTCTTCAGATATTGATCCTTTGGCAGTGTTTCCCAGGCGATCATTCTCCCCCTTTCTACCTCTTTTGCATTTATAGTCTTTATTTCCTCCTGTTGATCTATTGCTATCCGTGTCGTGATGCTTTAGTGTTCCGTACCAGATATATTCCGTGCAGCCTTTATATTGCCTTGGAAACCTCCTATAACCTGTTGTTTGGTAGATAGATGGTCTTGCGAGTCGTAGTCGCTTGCTCAGGTGCGATCCCGTGTCGTGAAGTACCACACAGTTGTTGGAATGTTGTCATATGCTTAATGGTGGAGATGCTTAATGGTGGAGATGATCATGACTTTAAATACAACTATTAAATTGCTGGGATAACTAATGAAAGAGGCACCGGTGGACAATATATGCTTTTTGGTTTTTCATGTCCACTTGTGTCCCGTAGGCCCCAAGTACTTGATACCTGTTCCTTTATTATTCGCACTATCCACATCCGGGAGACCCTATGGATCCCCCTTAGCCAGAGCTTGATTCATTTCTTATTTCTTGGGGCCACAAACTAGTTTGGGGCTTTATTACTATCATATACTTATGCCATGCTTACTGCTTTATTTACGATTATGCGTGGAGCACCTGTACTGTTTAGGAATTACGGAGTGTTTTTGCGGTATCGACAAGCCCAGTCACACTTTCGGGTTCCCAGTCGTTTACAGCCATTGGCGCAAACCTTGGGTCCGTCTCGGAGCCGGCCAACTTCGTTGCGGGTAGCTTAATGGGGTGGCCCCCTGAAATATTTTATGAATCCTATGATTGCTTTGTCATGAAAGACTCGTTGGGTTTTGATTTGGTTTTTCCGAGGTTGATCGTGTGTGTGTTGCTATTTGTGCACCCCTGCAGGGTAAATCTTTCTGAAAGCCGTGTCCGCGGTTATGGACGACTTGGAGCATAGTATCTCGATCATAGACAAGCATAACTAAAGTAGTGCTATAAATTTGACTTAATATGTGACTAGTAATCAGCTTCACTACAATGGAATGGATAATAAAAGTGCCAACAACTGGTGGAACTGGGGTGTATCGTGTCATATTATGCCTGCCTAGTAAGTATTGCAACTCTAATAGAATGAACTAAAAGTTCCAACAACTGCTGGGTTTGGGATGTCACCTACTAATTGTATCTGACTAGTAAGTACCGCAACTACAACTTCTTGGTTAACTAAAACTGCCCACTACTTATGCTACCAGGATGACTCATGATATCTATATCTGACTAGTAAGTGTTGCAACTCTAATAGAATAAATAAAACTGTCAACTGTGTGAGTTCCTTGGTTTGACTTCCTCGTTTGGTCTCGAGGGGGAATACCAGGATGGGTATGATTGGTGTTAGTATCAGGTTGGTCCTGTATAGGTCTTTCTTATCCCTCTCTAATAGCCGACAATTTATTGAGTCTCTATAGGTTGTTTAGTGCATGCTTCGCTGCCGCTTCAGTCCACCGTACCTATGTAGGCGAGAGCCGCCGAATTCTTGCCTCGCCGTGTACTGGCCTCAGTACTGATGCTCCTCCTTTTCCTTTGCCCTTTGTCGGCACCCCTTTTGTATTAGCAGGTTTGAGATTGATGTCGTTAGCAGGGTTACCCTTCCGGCTTGGCCTGGGCAGGGCTATGGATGCCATTGGTTATTCTTCAGGGCTCTTAGCCCCATTTGCATCTTGTCCGTAGTCGGACGCTCTATCGTTTTCAAGGTGATTTGGATCTTTGTATAGTATATCTGTATTCTTGACTCATGGAGTCGTTGTTGTATATATATGTTCTGTGGGTCCCATTGAGGACTGTTGTGTAATGGTATTACTTCGTTTTCCACCCGCATGAAAGTTCCTGGTGGGCGTCCTTGAATCGTTTCTATGTGGGTTTGGCGGAACGGCGCTAAAACTTGCATAGGGCCGATTCGAGGGTGTTACATGGACGCCATTGATTATTCTTCAGGACTCTTAGCCCCATTTGTATCTTGTCTGTAGTCGGACGCTCTATCGTTTTCAAGGTGATTTGAATCTTTGTATAGTATATCTGTATTCTTGACTCATGGAGTCGTTGTTGTATATATATGTTCTGTGGGTTCCATCGTGGACTAATGTGTAATGGCATTACTTCGTTTTCTACCCGCACGAAAGTGCCTAGTGGGCATCCTTGAATCGTTTCTATGCGGGTTTGGCAGGAATCGCTAAAACTTGCATAGTGCCGATTCGAGGGTGTTAAACAAGCTTCAAAGCTTGGGGATGCCGAAGGCATCCCCTTCTTCATCAATAAAAATTCCAGGTTTCTTCCAAACGCTTCATTTTTATTGTTTCATGCACAATTGTGTTGTTCTTGGAGCGTCTTCTTTTTTGTTTTGGTTTTTCGTTAGCTTGGTTTGCTTAGTTTTCTGAATAAATTGGTTGGACCCCCTCTTTCATACATTGGTTTTCAAATAGTTTGGTTTGATTTGGAAAAGAGTAGGAAAGTTCATGCTTAAGTGGTAAAGAGAGCTTATTTTTGACTGTGGCCTATGCTTTGTCATGCCATGCTTGATATTGTTTTGGCTTTATGCTTAGTATCTTTGCTGTAGCATGACTAGTTATAAACAATTGAGATTGCTTAATGTGCCTTGGATGAATCATGCGTTGTTTTAGCATATTAAAGAATAGTATAGTGGTATTCTCCTTTGATGCTTTATTTGGATTGACTTGGCACATGCTCACACCATGTTATGACTATCCCAAGTCACCATAGCCTTTATGATCCTTTAGTTTTCGACTTGTAGTATCACTTGATGCTTTGATCAATGATGTTTTGTCGCTCTACATGATTATGGCCATCATTGCTCTCTTAGTTTTTCGCTCCCAGTCTTTTTCTAGCCTCCACAACAAAGTATGAGTTCCACTCATGCATCCAACTCCCTAAACCAAGTTATTCCAAAGAGTCCACCATACCTACCTACTAGCTTATGCTATTCCAAGTAAATTCATGCTTTTGGTTACATTCCAAATTAAACTTGTTATGAGAAAACTAGTGATTAAAGCTCTCACGAACTTGATGGCACACTTTACTTTTCTTGCCCTTAATAAACTTGAACCATTGTGTCTTCTATGTTGTATATGCTTGCACTTATTTGTCAGGAATTAGCAGAACCATGCTTTCATGGGGAACGCTTTCAACATTGCACTTGGTACTTGTACCTAGTTGATATCATGCTCCTTTGTATATGGATGTCGTCGGTGTGAAATGAAAGGGGATCTTGTAAGTCCATGGAGTTATGTATATGTGTTAGAGAAACGCCTGGGCCGCTGGTCTAATCCATGCTAACATGGTGGAAACCTGTAGCGTAACCATAATGAGCTGTCTATGAAGCATTCTTCTTATATAAAATAGAGTCCTATATTGAGAAAAAAGAGAAAAAGAAAAAAAGAGATTATGAAAAGAGGAAAGATAGAAAAAAAGCACCATATTCCCATGGTAAATAAGAAGATTGCTGAGATGCTCGTTGTCTGCTTGCCTTGTCATTTTGATATGGGGATTCTTCCGTATCGTCGAGCAAGGGGTACCCCGTTGGCGGTTCTCTATGATACACATGTACTTACAATGACACGAACTTACCGGTGACTAAACTTGAGTAGCATGAGGAGCGGCCCTCGTATACAAGGGACATGTGATTTCTGACTTATACTTCATCAAGCACGTACACCATAGTTTGTTCACTTTAACCTTAATCACTTCAAGGTGCTTATGATAGGGACAATGAGAGATGAAAGCTATAAGTACCATAATTTTTGGAAGCTCTTTATGAGACTTAAATCCCTACTTCCTTTTACAAAGGCCTTTCTTCCACCATTACATTGAGTCTCCACCTTCTATCTTTATGCACCTACTTTGAGAGCATAGTGGCCATTATTAGTTCTATGTGCATTGTCCCAAGATTAGTTGATTGATGCATACTTTGATATTGCTTGTTTTAAACTATTGTATCTAGTCACTTTTATGAACTTTGAACGTGTCCTATGCATTTATATTTGCTACTCTATTGAGGGACAAGCTGAATACTATTATGCTATGTTTTCTTTATGTGAAACAAACAAACGTCTTGCAAAGCATTGTTATTCATGAATCTTTTGTTTGTGCCTTTTCATGTTGCATCATAGTTTGTTTGCTTATTGCTAGAACTTTGTCTTTCATGTTATGATTGAAGTACTATGATCCCAGCTTTGAATGTTTTGCAAATACTTTGATTAAGTCTTGGATGGTGCATGTCACCTCAAAAATTATTCTCTCTTTTTATCACTTACCTACTCGAGGACGAACAGGAGTTAAGCTTGGGGATGTTGATACATTGCAAATGTATCTATAATTTTTGATGTCCCATGCTTGGTTTTATCTACTTTCTTGTGTTTTGTCCACACTTTGGAGTACTTTTCATATGATTTCTTTGACTAACCTATTAACAAGAGCCACAGTGCCACCTGCCTGTTTTCTGCTGTTTTTGGTTCCAGGAAGTCAGAAAATGAATATTCTCGGAATTGGACGGGACAAAAGCCAAAGTTGATATTTTACCGAAACACTCACGGAGCCAGAATACGGGACGGAGGAGTGCTAGGGCCTGGCCACACCATGTGGTCGTGCGGGCTAGCCCTGGCTGCGCCACCAGGTGGTGTGGGTCCCCTAGCACTCCACCGACCTTGCCTCTTCGCCTATAAGAAGCCTCCCGATGCATAAACCGTAAATCGTCAATCAGAAATCCACGAAAAGTTTCGCAGCGCCGCCGCCACCGAAGGGGAGATTCGGGGGACAGAGAGTCTCTATTTCGGCACCCTGCCGGGACGGGGAAGTTCCCCCGGAGCCATCTCCATCGATCTCCACTGCCATCTCCATCACCATTGCTGATTCCCATGATGAGGAGGGAGTAGTTCTCTCTCGAGTCTAAGGGTTCTACCGGTAGCTATGTGTTCATCTCTCTCTCTATGCATGATCATATTGTGATCATGATCTTTGTAATCAAGTAGATCTACCTTGCTACCTAAGTGCTTTAATGAATCTCTGCTCTCCCCATGTGTGTGAAAGTGATAGCGTGCACACCATGGTGGCACTTAGGCTAGAGATTACAAATACTTGTTATGAGTTATATTTGGAGTTGGATGTCTTTATGAAATTGTGGTGTTTGTTGGACTTATCTAGTACTCAAGGTGACAGTGTAGGGTTATCTAGATGGAAAGGCTTACATTGAGGTGTGCTGTTATAGCCGTACCATCAATTAGAGTGTTCAACCGGAGAGTAGTATCATAAAGTGAAGATATTTATATGAGAGTGTTCACTAGTGAAAGTATGATCCCTAAGCCCTTTTTCTAAGCATTGATACACCATTTGAAATTAGATCTGTTACATGTTTGGTTGCTTCCATCTTTATTTCAGTTTTACTTTAGTCTCTTCCACACCATCAAGCTATCTTCTATCACTATTACCACTTATAATTATCTATACCACTTGTATTTCACCATCTCTTTGCCAAACTAGTGCACTTATACACCTGACAAGTGTATTGGGTGTGTTGGGGACACAAGAGACTTCTTGTACCTTGATTGCAGGGTTGCTTGAGAGGGGATACCTTTGACCACTTCCTCCTTGAGTTCGATAAACCTTGGGTGATCCACTTAAGGGAAAACTTGCTGCTATTCTACAAACCTCTGCACTTGGAGGCCCAACAACTGTCTACAAGAATAGAAGTGCGTAGACATCAACAGTCCTTTCTACTATTTGACTCTAGGGCATATTTGCAACACATCCATCCCTATGCCTACCGCGCTTTAATCCTACTGTTTACTGCAATTGTTACTATTGCCTTTACTTTTACTACTGCTATTACTTTACTATTGCTACTACAAAACTGTTGCTACTGATAAACTGCTGTGAGCAAGATTGTTTCCAGGTGCAGCTGAATTGACAACTCAGTTGTTAAGGCTTATAAATATTCTTTGGCTCCCCTTGTGTCGAATCCATAAATTGGGTTTCACTTCCCTCGAAAATACTGCAATACACCCCCTATACTTGTGGGTCATCACCATGCAACAAGGCCTCGTATTCAGCTTCGTTATTGGACGCATTTGCAAAGCTCATACAAAGTATGTAACGCATTTTCACCTTGTGGTGATATTAGTATGACTACTGCTCCTGCTCCTTCCGTTCTTTTTGATCCATCAAAGTACATT
Organism: Avena sativa; assembly: GCA_916181665.1. Taxonomy (NCBI): domain Eukaryota; kingdom Viridiplantae; phylum Streptophyta; class Magnoliopsida; order Poales; family Poaceae; genus Avena; species Avena sativa. Next base: position 452,300,235 of record OV702288.1, on the reverse strand, counting down.
GTCCAGGCACTAGAAAGGTCTGGTGGATCCGCACATTGCAACTCTGTCCATTCTGTGATGAAATCCGGCAGAACTTGCGACTTGATTTCTTTGCGCTTCTCATACGTGATATCTCGAGGGGATAATTCGATGCCCCATAGAGAGACACGCCTAGTTGCTTTTGGATTGTTAAGGATGCTTGACAAAGGTGCTTCATTGACCACTATGATCGGATGTTCCAAAAAATAATGGCGTAGCTTTCATGCTATCATAAATACCCCATATGCTAGTTTTTGGTAATGTGGGTACCTTTGTTTAGATGGCAACAAGACCTCGCTTAGGAAGTAGAATAGCCTCTGCACACCATGGGTTTTCCCTTGTTCGGGTCGCTCCACGACCAAGACCGTGCTAACCACCTGATTTGTAGCAGCAATATAAAGTAGTAAAGGCTCTTTCTCTTTTGGTGACACGACGACATTAGATGTCGAAAGTGTCCTTTTGAGGTCTTCACAGGCGCGCTGAGCTTCTTCTATCCATTCGAAGTTTTCCGATTTCCTCATAAGGACGTAAAATGGTAGCACTTTTTCTCCTAACCTTGCAATGAAATGACTGAGTGCCGCTACTCGTCCTGCCAGCTGATGTACGCCACGTAGATCTATTAGTTTCTTCATTGTTAGAATTGCTTGTGTTTTCTCGGGATTAGCCTCGATTCCTCTGGCTGATACCAAATATCCGAGGAGTTGCCCTGCCGGGACTCCAAAGGAGCATTTCTTCCGGTTTAGCTTGATGCTAAACTTATCGAGATTTTTGAATGTTTCTTCGAGGTCATTGATGAGCGCAGATCCTTGTCTTGCTGTAAGTATAACGTCATCGATGTATACTTGTAACATCATCGATCCTTGTCTTGCTGAGTTTTGATGATATTCCATCGTTGGATGAATGCTCTTATTGATTCCCAGATTTTTGTTTGCACGATCGCAACTACTCCAAGGGTGCTGGTCATTTAAATGTGGATTGGAAGTGCCGGATGAACTTATCTTCTAGGTCATTCTAGATACCAATGGAATCTTCAGGTAACTGCTTGAGCCATGATATTGTGGCGCCGACGAGATGTAGTTATAGGCTTTGCATTGTGGTAGTTGTGGAACCGCCTTGTAATTTGATAGTGGCCAAATAATCTACTAACCATGCTTTGGGTTCCTGGAGTCCATCGTACTTGTGGCGGTCGTGTGGAAGTTTGAAGTCCTTGGGTACTGAGGTTTTGCGAATCCGCTGCGTAAAATAGTTGGCCTCGCATAGCTCGTAAACGTCTTCGTTGTATCCATCATGATATCGTCGGCTGCGGTTTTCATCCCTTGATCCATTGCTCCTGTGTTGCGTATTGTCATTTCTTGTGTTGCTTCGCGGCTCGGGTCCTACGAGATGCGCCTGGTGTGGTGACCAAGATCGTTGGGTGTGTCCCACTTGCCGAGGACTGCTATGACGGCGTGGGGATCTATCGGGTTGTCGCGTGATTCCTTGCTCTGCTTCCGCAAGAGAGTCTCCCACCGTGCCGAGGTTCATCAGAGTGAAGCGGTGAAGGGCCACATGAGGATCGTCGAGTGCGGGCTGAGTTGTGATCAGATATGTTTGTGCGACCATAATGGCTGCCTGAGCTATTTTTGCCCTGATGTTTCCTGCTTGGTCAATCAACATGAATGATAGGTTGAGATCTCGGATGAGTCCACTTGTTTCTGCTTCAAGGATATGCTGCAGTTGAGATGTTGCCCTTCTTGGTGGTGCTCCTCCTGTTATGCTCCCTGATCCTCCAGTAGAGCTTAACTGTGCCCGTCGTAAGCTGGATTCGTTAGCTAATCTCTTTCTTTCGTCGAGTTGCCTCTGCATCCTAAGTAGGTCTCTCTTCTTGCGGTGAAGCAGATACAGGTATGTTAATAGATCCTCATGTGAAGCATCCGCTATCATCGGAACTGCTCCTGAAATTGCTTCCCTTGCTTTTTGCCATGCCGATGCTGGTAGCTGAAGTCTTTGCCTCTCTCCTCCATGCGGTTCTCAGCCTGTTCCTTGGACTATGCGATTATCTTCTTTTTCTCCTCCGTTTCCATGATCTCCTTCATTGTCGTGGTTTGCTGCATTGTCATCTAATAAAATATCATCGGGGTTGAGGATACCGTTAGAGTCACGTGGTGTTGATGTATCCCCGTTGATCATTCACACTTGGTGGCATGTTATACGTGGGACGATGGCTTCATCTTCTACTTCAAAGGGTGTGCCAATAGTATTCCGAGATTGTAGTTCTGGATAGTCTTCACCATCCTTTCTTCGAAGTCGACGTTTTCGATGCTTTCTTCAGGTTCTGAGTTTGTCGAGTTTGCTTCGCGTGGTGGCGTTGGCTGAGGACCTGAGCCGAGGGAGATATTACCATGAAGGCCATCAAGGTCCCTAGATCCATCTTGATTTGCTCGCCTTCTTCACCTTCTTTGATCTGTGTTATGACGTCTGTGGAGGATCTGACAAAAGATGTTGGTACCACCGTAGGTGTAGGTTTTTTGCACCGACGGTTCTGATGTGATCAGGGCCGAAGGTTGCGATTCTTGCGGGTCCTCTACTTGGAAGTGAAAACTTCTGATGATCAGATCAGACCTGCCGTTGAAATCAGCGGGTACCAATACAAGGGTGGGCGGGAGTGGATCTGCTTTCGTCGGGTTGATGCTTGGTGGAGAGAGGTCTGCCGAATCCATGGTTCCAGTGTTCAGGTTTCCCACACACGGCGGCAATTGAAAAGGGGTAACCTCGGCAATGTCCATGGTGAAGGACTTAGGGTTTCGTGGAAAAGAGAACGCTGGGGATTTCGTCAGATGTCAGGAAAACAATGGGGTCAAAGTCGCCTGAATATTGGGGAAATCGCACTATTACAAGTTGTCTAGGAGATTTCGGCACCCACGCTTGGGCTTCTCCCGTCCTATATATAATAGGCCGGGTCTCAAAGCTATATGCAGATAGGTTTCATACACGCGTAATTACAATACCAACACAATGTCGGTTCATAGTCTTTTTCCTAATACAATCAAAGCCTTTGTCGGTTGCTTCCATGGGCTGTCATCTGAAACCTTCATGGGTCGTAAGACTTTTACCAATATAGGGTAGCGAATCATAAGCATCCGAGTAATCATACCTATGTCAATAACCATATCACATCAGAATCCTTCCTTGCAACATAAAGTTAGATGCCTCTACTTTATCTATTGCAGTTTTTACGTGGCTGTTAGGCTTTCATAATAGAACGTTTCTATCTACGAACTTCCAACCACAACATGGATACAATAGGTGTTTATACTACACCCCTTTTAGGGCCTTCTATTATATATGCTATATCAACTACAGTGAGAGAGACAGACGCCCGCTAGCCACTTATATGGTACAAGCCGTATGTCAAGCATGGAACCAGTCTCGCGTAAGATTATGCGTAAGGTCGGTCCGGGCTGCTTCATCTCACATTGTCGCGATATAAACAAATATATGTGGGAAGGTAACGGTTAGAGTATCAGTGCCCATATTTATGATGTGTCTATCCATACTATCATACTACTCATAGATCAGGCTTTGATACCACTAAAGGGGTTCCACGATAGAAAACAAAAAAATTACTATGTTGGAACGCCCTAACTGCCAGGATCTATCTAGAAAGTAATGCAGTAATGGAGGAAGACAGCGGTAACATACCCTCGTAGACCATAAGCGTATAACACTCATGCATGAACATGGCTGATGTAGTCGTACCCATATGGCCTCAAGGTCATGTAGTGATACATTGCAAATGTATCTATAATTTTTGATGTTCCATGCTTGGTTTTTTCTACATTGTTGTGTTTTGTCCACACTTTGGAGTACTTTTCATATGATTTCTTGGACTAACCTATTAACAAGGACCACAGTGCCAGTTGCCTGTTTTCTGCTGTTTTTGGTTCTAGGAAAGTCAGAAAATCAATATTCTCGGAATTGGATGGGACAAAAGACAAAGTTGATATTTTACCGGAAGACTCACGGAGCCAGAAGATGAGATGGAGAGGGGCCACAGGGCGGACACACCATGTGGTGGCGCGGGCTAGCCCTGGCCGCGCCACCAGGTGGTGTGGGCCCCCTGGCCGCCCACCGACCTTGCCTCTTCACCTATAAGATGTCTCCCGATGCAAAAACCCTAAAAAGTCAAGCCTCCAGCCACGAAAAGTCCGCAGCACCGCCACCACCGAAGGGGAGATTCGGGGGACAGAAAGTGTCTGTTCCGGCACCCTGCCGGGATGGGGAAGTGCCCCTGGAGCCATCTCCATCGATCTCCACCGCCATCTCCATCACCGTTGCTGATTCCCATGATGAGGAGGGAGTAGTTCTCTCTCGAGGCTAAGGGTTCTACCGATAGCTATGTGTTCATCTCTCTTTCTATGCATGATCATATTGTGATCATGAGCTTTGTAATCAAGTAGATCTACCTTGCTACTCAAGTGCTTTAATAGATCTCTGCTCTCCCCATGTGTGTGAAAGTGACAGCGTGCTCACCATGGTGGCACTTAGGCTAGAGATTACAAATACTTGTTATGGGTTATATTTGGAGTTGGATGTCTTTATGAAATTGTGGTGTTTGTTGGACTCATCTAGTACTCAAGGTGATAGTGTGGGGTTTTCTAGATTGGAAAGTCTTACTTTGAGGTGTGCTGTTATAGCCCTACCATGGATTAGAGTGTCCAACCAGAGAGTAGTTAAGAGTAGTATCATAAAGAGAAGATATTTATATGAGAGTGCTCACTAGTGAAAATATGATCCCTAGGCCTTGTTCCTAAGCATTGATACACCGTTTGCTACTAGATCTGTTATATGTTTGCTTGCTTCCTTCTTTATTTCAGTTTGCCTTTAGTCTTTTCCACACCATCAAGCTATATTCTATCACCGTTACCACTTATAATTATCCATACCACTTGTATTTCACTAGCTCTTCATCGAACTAGTGCACCTATACACCTGACAAGTGTATTAGGTGTGTGGGGGACACAAGAGACTTCTTGTATCTTGATTGCAGGATTGCTTGAGAGGGGATACCTTTGACCACTTCCTCCCTGAGTTCGATAAACCTTGGGTGATCCACTTAAGGGAAAACTTGCTGCTGTTCTACAAACCTCTGCACTTGGAGGCCCAACAACTGTCTACAAGAATAGAAGTGCGTAGACATCAAGCTATTTTCTGGCGCTGTTGCCGGGGAGGAGAGGTAAAAGGTATTCACACCAGAGGATTAAAGAAGAAGAACCTCCCACGACAAACGCCTATTTTCTGGCACTATTGCCGAGGAGGTAAGGTAAAAGGTACTCACATCCTCTGGTGTGAGTGCTCGAAGTTATTTCCTTTAGATTCTGCAATTTTGTCTTTTTGTTTCTTGTTTTCACTAGTTAGGCTTAATGGAAAATAACAAAAAAATTAGAGAGCTTTATAGTATTTATCTTTAGTTAGGACATGAAGTGTTTGAAGAGAAAATTAAAAAACCTATGGAAGTAGTTCAGTGACACCATTATTGCTAATGCTATTGAAAAGTCTAAGCTTGGGGAAGCTAGTTTTTATGAAAATGATCTTTTTAGTCCCCCAAGCATGGAGGAGAAAAATTACTTTGATGATACTATGCCTCTAATATATGATGATTACAATGATGAGTATGATATTTTCAGTCCACCTACTATTGAGGAGGAAATTAATTATGATTACAATATGCCTCCTATATTTGATGATTATGGTGATGAGAATAATAATGATATCTATTTTGTTGAATCTGCTCCCACTACAATTAATAAGAATGACTATGTTTATGTGGAGAGTATTAATTATTTTATGCATGTAGCTCATGATAAGGATGTTTCATATGATAGTTATATTGTTAATTTTATTCATGATGCTACTGAAAGTTATTACGAGATAGGGAAACATGGTCTTATTTATCTCAATAATATTAAATTTCCCCTCTTTATGTTGAAAATTTTGAAGTTGCACTTGTTTGCTTTCCTATGCTTGTTGCTTTGTGGTTTCATGACTTATTTCTTTACAAGATTCCTATGCATAGGAAGTGGGTTAGACTTAAATGTGTTTTGAATTTGCTTCTTGATGCTCTCTTTTACTTCAATTCATATTTCTTATGTGAGCATCTTCTCAAACTATCATGCCTAACTTAAAGGCGTTAAAGAAAAGTACTTATTGGGAGATAACCCAAAAGTTTTAGATGAGTCTTGGAAGTTATTACCTCTGTAATAACCGCTCCTTATCCTTTTTATTTGCTTTTTGTGCCAAGAGTAACCTCTAATGAGAGAGAAGTAATGATTGGGAAAGTTGCTGTCCCGAAACTGATTTTTGTGCTTCACCGTAAAACTTCGTGTAAAATCTCTGAACGTCTTTTTGAGGCATGAATTTTTGTGCTTCTGCCCTAGGTTGTTATCTAAATTTCGTTAGTTCAAAACTTTTTTATTTGAGCAACAGAAGGTCTTCGAAAAAATTCGTATTTACCTGCTGGTCTATTTTGACAGATTTCTGCCATTTTCTACATTTGCTTCTTGTTGGTTCCTTTTTGAGTTATTTTGGGGAATTGAGATTTTTGAAGGAAGTGCTACAGTATCTAGTGTTCTAATGGAAGTTTATTGGGTGTTAGAACTGAACCTTAAGACTTATTTATCTTGAGTGCACTAATGTTGCTAATAAAGATTGTGTGAAGTTTTGTATGAAGGAAAAAAATTCAGGTGTATGGAAGGAATGAGTAATGAGTTGAAGGATGGACTAAAGCTCAAGCTTGGGGATGCCACGCGTGTCACCCCAAGAAATATCCAAGAAGTACAAGCGTCAAAGCTTGGGGATGCCCAAGGCATCCCCCTCTTCATCAATAAAAATCCCAGGTTTCTTCCAAACGCTTCATTTTTATTGTTTCATGCACAATTGTGTTGTTCTTGGAGCGTCTTCTTTTTTGTTTTCGTTTTGGTTTTTTGTTTGCTTGGGTTGCTTAGTTTTCTGAATAAATTGGTTGGACCCCCTCTTTCATACATTGGTTTGCAAATAGTTTGGTTTGGTCTGGAAAAGAGTAGGAAAGTTCATGCTTATGTGGTAAAAAGAGCTCGTTTTTGACTGTGGCCTATGCTTTGTCATGCCATGCTTGATATTTTTTTGGCTTTATACTTAGTATTATTTGCTGTAGCATGACTTGTTATAAACAATTGAGATTGCTTAATGTGCCTTGGATGAATCAAGCGTTGTTTTAGCATAATAACGCATAGTATAGTGTTATTCTCCTTTGATGCTTTATTTGGGTTGACTTCGCGCATGCTCACACCATGTTATGACTATCTCAAGTCACCATAGCCTTTATGATCCTTTAGTTTTCAACTTGTAGTATCACTTTATGCTTTGATCAATGATGTTTTGTCGCTCTGCATGATTATGGCCATTATTGCTCTCTTAGTTTGTCGCTCCTAGTCTTTTGCTAGCCTCCACAACAAAGTATGAGTTACACTCATGCATCCAACTCCCTAAACCAAGTTATTCCAAAGAGTCCACCATACCTACCTACTAGCTTATGCTATTCCAAGTATATCCATGCTTTTGTTTACCTTCCAAATTAAACTTGTGATGAGAAAACTAGTGATTAAAGCTCTCACGAACTTGATGACACACTTTACTTTTCTTGCCCTTAATAAACTTGAACCATTGTGTCGTCTATGTTGTAGATGCTTGCACTTATTTGTTGGGAATTAACAGAACCATGTTGTCATGGGGAACGCTTTCAACATTGCACTTGGTACTTGTACCTAGTTGATATCATGCTCTTTTGTATATGCATGTCGTCGGTGTGAAATGAAAGGGGAGCTTGTAAGTCCATGGAGTTATGTATATGTGTTAGAGAAACGCCTGGGCCGCTGGTCTAATCCATGATGACATGGTGGAAACCTGCAGCGTAACCATAATGAGCTGTCTATGAAGCATTCTTCTTATAAAAAAAGGAGTCCTATATTGAAAAAAAGAGAAAAGAAAAAAAGATACTATGAAAAGAGGAAACAGAGAAAAAAAGCACCATATTCCCATGGTAAATAAGAAGAATGCTGAGATGCTCGTTGTCTGCTTGCCTTGTCATTTTGATATGGGGATTCTTCCGTATCATCGGGCAAGGGGTACCCCGTTGGCGGTTCTCTATGATAAACATATACTTACAATGACAAGAACTTACCGGTGACTAAACTTGAGTAGCATGAGGAGCGGCCCTCATATACAAGGGACATGAGATTTCTGACTTATACTTTGTCAAGCATATCCTTTTAGTTGTGTCACTTTAACCTTAATCACCTTAAAGATGCTTATGATAGGGGCAATGAGAGCTGAAAGCTATAAGTACCATAAATTTTTGGAAGCTCTTTATGAGAGTTGAATCCCTACTTCCTTCTATGAAGGCCTTTCTTCCACTTATATATTAAGTCTCCACCTTCTATCTTTATGCACCTACTTTGAGAGCATAGTGGCCATTCTTAGTTCTATGTGCATTGTACCAAGACTAGTTGATTGATGCAAAACTTGATATTGCTTGTTTTAAACTATTTGTATCTAGTCACCCTTATAAACTTTGAAGGTGTCCTATGCATTTATGTTTGCTACTCTATGAGGGACAAGCTGAATGCTACTATGATATGTTTTCTTTATGTGAAACAAACAAACGTCTTGCAAAGCATTGTTATTCATGTATCTCTTGTTTGTGCCTTTTCATGTTGCACCATAGTTTCTTGTCTTATTGTTAGAACTTTGTCTTTCATGTTATGACTGAAGTACTATGATCCCAGCTTTGAGTGTTTTACAAATACTTTGATCAAGTTTATGATGGTGCATGTCAGCTAAAAAATTATTCTTTCTTTTTATCACTTCCCTACTCGAGGACGAGCAGGAGTTATGCTTGGGGATGTTGATACATTGCAAATGTATCTATAATTTTTGATGTTCCATGCTTGGTTTTATCTACTTTCTTGTGTTTTGTCCACAGTTTGGAGTACTTTTCATATGATTTCTTGGACTAACCTATTAACAAGAGCCACAATGCCAGTTGCCTGTTTTCTGCTGTTTTTGGTTCCAGGTAAGTCAGAAAATCAATATTCTCGGAATTGGACGGGACAAAAGCCAATGTTGATATTTTACCGGAAGACTCACGGAGCCAGAAGACGAGACGGAGAGGGGGCACAGGGCGGCCACACCACGTGGTGGCACATGCTAGCCCTGGTCGCGCCACCAGGTGGTGTGGGCCCCCTGGCCGCCCACCGACCTTGCCTCTTCGCCTATAAGATGTCTCCCGGTGCAAAAACCCTAAAAAGTCAAGCCTCCAGCCACGAAAAGTTCCGTAGCACCGCCGCCACCGAAGGGGAGATTCGGGGGATAGAAAGTCTCTGTTCCGGCACCCTGCCGGGATGGGGAAGTGCCCCTGGAGCCATCTCCATCGATCTCCACCGCCATCTCCATCACCATTGTTGATTCCCATGATGAGGAGGGAGTAGTTCTCTCTCGAGGCTAAGGGTTCTACCGGTAGCTATGTGTTCATCTCTCATTCTATGCATGATCATATTGTGATCAAGAGCTTTGTAATCAAGTAGATCTACCTTGCTACTCAAGTGCTTTAATAGATCTCTGCTCTCCCCATGTGTGTGAAAGTGACAGCATGCTCACCATGGTGGCACTTAGGCTAGAGATTACAAATACTTGTTATGGGTAATATTTGGAGTTGGATGTCTTTATGCAATTGTGGTGTTTGTTGGACTCATCTAGTACTCAAGGTGATAGTGTGGGGTCTTCTAGATGGGAAAGGCTTACTTGGAGGTGTGCTGTTATAGCCCTACCATGGATTAGAGTGTCCAACCAGAGAGTAGTTAAGAGTAGTATCATAAAGAGAAGATATTTATATGAGAGTGTTCACTAGTGAAAGTATGATCCCTAGGCCTTGTTTCTAAGCATTGATACACCGTTTGCTACTAGATCTGTTACATGTTTGCTTGCTTCCTTCTTTATTTCAGTTTGCCTTTAGTCTTTTCCACATCATCAAGCTATATTCTATCACCGTTACCACTTATAATTATCCATACCACTTGTAAGTCACTATCTCTTCGCCGAACTAGTTCACCTATACACCTGACAAGTGTATTAGGTGTGTTGGGGACACAAGAGACTTATTATATCTTGATTGCAGGATTGCTTGAGAGGGCATACCTTTGACCACTTCCTCCCTGAGTTCGATAAACCTTGGGTGATCCACTTAAGGGAAAACTTGCTGCTGTTCTACAAACCTCTGCACTTGGAGGCCCAACAACTGTCTACAAGAATAGAAGTGTGTAGACATCACGTAGCTCCTTACAAGTCACCCCTTGTCCAGGTCCTCATACGATGCACCAGTGCCACTCATGGCAGCACCCCCAAGGTTTCACACACATATGATTCAAGATGTTGACTAATCCCTGCTGAGGTTGCGGAAGTAGATCTCTTGTCCGAAATCCCTTCAGCATAATGGCGTGCTGCAAAGTTGTTGTCTTTGCGTGTAAAGTCCTTTCTTGGGACCGTGCCACCACAAAAGCAATGAGAGAGAGATTTATTGTCTAAGGAAATTGCCTTAGAGGATTATTGGTGTGTTTATTCCCACCCATGGACACCCCTTTCCCCAAATGGTGTCCCATGTGGGACTAAAATTGGGCAACATGTTAAAGGAGAGAGGGGATGGCTGGGCTCAAGGCGGTGACTGGGTGGTAGGGAGCGACAACAGTCGGCCAGGTGGGCCGGCCCCAACGCGTGGACCGCGATGCGAGGTAGTAGCCTAGGTGGGCCAACTGGTAGCGCAGCTACGCCTAGCTCTCACCCATGACTGCGCTTGCTCGGGGGCTGGCTAGTTGCGGCTCGCGGCGGCGACCGACTAAGTTCCGCCCCATGCGGTTCCTAGCGCCTGCCCGCCTGCGTGGGCCAGCTAGGGCCCTCCAGTGTGGCTCTAGCTGTTTTTCGTCCTTTTTTTGTGTAGCTTCCTCCTGGGCTGATTCCCTATGAGGTTTTGGCCCTTTGAGAAAGTTCTGCTATAAATATTAATTTAGTATATATTAATTCACAGTTAGCATATAATAAATGCATATTATAATTTTCTATTTATCCAAAACACCTTTCGGTCCTTTTTATTTCTTTCTCTTTCTCCGAACAACTTCAGATCTTTCTATTCTCTCTAGAAAAATTCCAGTTCTCTCATTTGTGATTCCATATTTATAGGAAGATCTCTAGGCATCGTAGTGCCCTTAAGTATGTTACCCATATGGATCGGGAACGTCACAGACATGATTTGAGACGATCTCAATCAATGATCAATAGCGGGATCAGGATGCCCATAATGACCCCCATGCATTCCACGAGACAGTGTCGTGTTGAACCATAAACTTCATATCTCTTTCCCTTGTTACTCTAATACTTACTTATTTGCTATCTGATAATTGGTATCATGATACCTTGTTCAATCTCATTTCCAACAAGTACTATTTTACTCGTTGGCGTGATATTCCATCCCCATGACCTAGTCATACACCGCGCAACTTATGGATGTAATTCATTGAGTGGATCTAGTGTATCTTCCCGTCACATAGGCAGACAAATCCCGATATTGATACATAGGCCTCAACATGCCCCTCTAGAATACCTAACATACACCTTTATGGTCACACAGTTACGGACATGACCATTGATGCAGTTAAAGAAGCCTCGGGTGACAATGATTAATATGATCTCACAGTTTAAGGACTAAGACAATCCATTTTAGACAATTGCAACTATGAACTATGCGGCACAATTGGGCTGCAACAATCATCAGTGGGTAATGTCCATCACATCATTCTAGATGATATGACTTTACTGTCAGTTAGCATAAATGCACCATGATTAGGAAACCTTGATCAACAGTTGCTCAATGAACTAGTTGAATAGAGGGTACTAGGCACTTCTGGTTTTTTTATATACCACACTTGTATCAGTGTTTCCTCTTGATACAGTTATAGAATAATGAGATATGATAATAAACCCCTTTATTATTTTCCTCTAGGGCATATATCCTTCATATGCTTCATATGAAACTTACCAACTTGCTACCAATGTTACAATCTTATTGCCAAGAATGTCTTAGTGGTAATCAACTTGTGGTAGAGAGTAAGGCACTTTCTATTGTGCCCGAAGATAACCATTTACAGGAACCACAAGATAAAGAGGAGGAACAACAAAAAGGTGAGGTTGACAAAGATTGGCTTGTTCCTAGACACTCATGAGGAGAGCATTACTAATGATGAACTAGAGATAGAACCTTGTAATGAATATTTCGATGATAATATGCAAGTACCTGATTTACTCCCTGTTATAAAAGAAGAATACTATGAAGTGTTCCCCTATAATGGTAACCAAGGTAAAAGTTTAATAATTATAATTCAACCTCTAATCCTTTTGTTGCAGCTACATAAGAAGGCATGATCATCACACTTGGTGCATCCACACTCGCTTGGAAACAAAAACTTATTCATCTATCTGATGTCAATGCACCACAAGAGGGTACGACTTTGACCGTACTCTACTATGAGATGCTCTAACCCTTTGCTAGAGGTAAGTACCATTACACCTAGAATTTATATACCTTGGGATCCAGGTGGATTATTTAATGGAGGATTTCAGCCTAGCTTTATGGATCTAAAGAAAGTGCTTCCTAGAAGGCAACCCGGAAGTTTTTAGGTGTCTTTCTTAATTTTGTGTCTTGATTTTAGTTGCATTCATGTTGCATTGGCACTTGTATATATGAATGATTTCCTATTAGAGTTGGCTTGGGACTATTTTAAAAAGTTAGAATTATTTATTGCTCTAATCATGTGTTGCATATCTTGGTTAAAACTTCTCAAAAAATATATATCTATGCTTTGTTTGGATGATGGACTAACATTTCAGGTCCTTAGTAAAATTTTCGAAGAAAATAATTTGTTTTGGAGCTTACAGTGAGTTTAATGAGAAGAAGTACGGGCACATCCGGCCGTACTGCACGCCCATCCCACTCATGTGACTCGTCGGAAGAAGCAACAAATTTTCCAACAATGTTACTACGCACTTAATGAGCATCGGTACGATGGGACGCATCTGTACCACCCGCCCGTATAGACCTTGCTACCAGGCACAGAAAACATGAAGAAGACAAGGTGTAGTACATGCACACACCCATACCATGCGCATGTACCAAGGAGCATCACCTTGCAGCAAGGGCAGGGATAGGTAAAAAAGGTTATAACCACTTAATCTTTTTATTTCGACAACCTCAGAAGAATGGGTTACCTTCTACATGCTCCATTGTACTTCATTTTCTTTTACCTACCCTCAAAACTCCCTAGCCTATAATTCTCTATAGTGTTTCATGTTTATTTTATTTTTCTTCTCATGGTTGGGTGAACGAACTCCATCTTTACACTGAATCATTTACTATTACTTCGTTTGTTATTTTCGCAGGGACTTGAACCTTGCGTGATGACGTGCATGGGTTTTGCCAACCGTGCAAATACTTGCATAAGTCACTTGGTTGTTTCAACTCAATGCTTCAACAAGCAAGTATTCGTTGAACGAAAGGTCCATGTCCATCAAAAGAGAGGTTATTCACCTCAACAGTAAGGTGCATCACCCCTTGCTTTATTCAAGCTGGGGGAGGTAACCACTTCTCACACTCTCTTTTAGTAACTGCATTTTCTCTTTTCTTGTAGTAATCTATTCAAGTTTGGTTCTTGGAAAATTTCTAGCTTAGGGAAGTTACTTTTGCATGTGTAGAGTCTTATACAATGTTCTTATTCGATGAAACTTTTTGTGCAATCATGTCTCCCGCTATTTTTTGAATGTTTTCTTAGGTAAGTTATGTTTCATGTTTATATAATGGTTGCACTTGCTTATATTAGGATTCATAAGAGTTGAGTTAGAGCTTTGACGCACTATGTTAAAATCTTAATCCATCTTGAGAAGAATATTGTGATCCTCTAGAATACATTTCCATGATTTCTGCACTTGACATGAATAAAACTATATTGATGAAGCCTATAAATAATTTCTTGAGTGATCTTTAATTGTCTTAAGAGTCTACACTTATAGATACTCAACCCTATAGATTTATTGATAAACTTGATGGCACCCTTGAAAGGAGTTGTTTGATGAAATAAAGTTTAGCAGTGATTGAGATACATGCCAAAGATAATCATCGTGTGTCCCAATGTGATACTGTTTAAAGCTTATTTACATATTTTTTATGAACACCTTTGGATGCCAATAGCTCCGCTGACCTACGAACGATCAATGGTACAACCCCTAATTTTGGCTATGAGTTGGTGACATGGGTAGCACCAATTACCGTAATGGGCCAAAGTATTGGTATTCTTGAAGGTTGTGCAAATTTTTGATTAAATGATCACTCAATGATTCTTATTGAAAACTATCTTTGAAATAAATAAAGATTCACACAAAACAATCTTTGGCATTGTCTCATTACTACTACCTGAATTTTCTTGATAGTCCTGATCTATTGATGTGGGTTTTCTAATGATACAATCTAATGATATGCTTCTTATGACATGATCTCTCACTCTTAATTTCTAAGATTTTACTTTACAAAGGTGATGATACAAAATATAAATGGTGCAATAGGAGGATCACAAGTTTTCTTTCAAGATAGATTTACTTTTGACATGGAGCATTGAGGTTGTAATTGATCTTTTATGGATTGACATTATTTGAGCTTGTGTTGCCTTGTATGGAGATGTTCTATCTTACTTTGATCTTGCAGAGAAAATAATGGTACACAACATCGATCTTCTATGGTAAGCTAGATTATAGCATTAATTTTTATAAACTCTCTTGTTCGACGACGAGTAATGTTTAGCTTGGAGATGTTGATGAGTGCAAATATGATGCATATTTAAGCATACAAATTATTCTCACTCATCACATGCTATATCTAGCTACAACTATGCCCATTATGCATGATTACTAGTTCTCATCCGTTTTGATATGTACTTTGCACAACTATTATTTTTAGTAGGATTTTATTACTTTTCCTTGTCTTTGACTTGTGTGTAGGTACTATGGACAGTCATTGATAAAAGGATCCAAGAGGGTTCGATCTTGAGAAGCTATAGGCATCAGACTTAGTCATATGAGATGTGGAAAATCATATTTTTCCATCGTCTCATATTTCTGATCCAAGACCATGGTTTTTAGCCCTCGTCCATACAAATCCAACGGACCAAAGGACACTCAATCGGAGTCCATATGAAGAAATGATGGCCAAAACATCACAGAATTCTGAGAGTTTAACGAGCTGTAGTACGGGCGGAGCCTGTCCGTACTGTACGGTCGTACCACCCTCCATGGGATCCATTTCATATTTGGCCCGATGGTCATATTTGGCCTCGAGCTCCGTCGGTTCGTGAAACCAACCTGTAGAATGCCTATTTAAAGAGGGGAAACCCTAGCCTCCAGGAGGGGTCCATCCACGCCATAGGGGCAGAGCCCTGCCGCTCCTCTGCCTCCATAGCCGCCGCACAAAAAATCTCCACAAACACACCACTCAAGAGTAAGAGGAGACTTACATGTTGAAGGGCTACGTATCGATCATCATAACCATCTTCATCAACAATGACTTCAGCATCGGCCCCCTTTGTTTACTTTATTGTAATCCTAACTCTATTGTGGATTTGCACTTCTATTCAATTGTACCTGCATATATCATCCATACTATTGCCATGATGTTGATCCCCTTCATGTATGAGTAGTTGCCTTGTTCTTACGGAGAGATGGTGAAACCCTAGTATTATTATGCATTGAAATAAAGATGACCTATAACTTGGGTCCTTGATCTATTGATTTATGATATTGTGTTAGATCTCTATCTTCAGATGGTATGTGAATCCGGCCACATATTATTTGCCTTCGTTACAAAAGAGAGGGAGGTACCCTTCGGACGTGTATGGGAGTATGTTCAGTGCTACTTTTGTGACTACAA
Organism: Avena sativa; assembly: GCA_916181665.1. NCBI lineage: Eukaryota > Viridiplantae > Streptophyta > Magnoliopsida > Poales > Poaceae > Avena > Avena sativa. Next base: position 452,284,187 of record OV702288.1, on the reverse strand, counting down.
GCATTATCTTATAACCTGCACGGTCAAAGGGAGAATTAAGAGAGACCCACTAAGCTTATTACGATATCCATGGGGAAACCCTTAATTGTGGGTCTATTAGAGTGATTGCTCGTAGGCATCACAATGGTTATTTAGAGATGACCTCAATACCCGATTTAAGAAGTGACTATGCACGAGTCGTGTAGTGAACATCTTATTATGGAGCTCTCTCCAGACATATCATGATGAAAGACATAGATTATCCTAATCATACATAATTCTCCCATGCTAGTGGTGAATCCTACACTCCTTGAGAACCCCTCAGTCATATCACACAACACTTCATAAACATTCTCTTGGTTTAGTTTAATTTTGTTAGTTACTTTGCTCTTAGTTACTTTAAACCTCACTCGTTCATAGCCATTCTAGTAACCTATAGAGTAAACTATTTCCAAACACCGTTTTGGGTGCGAACGTGGCTGCACTGACAACATCTGCTATGGGATTGCGTAATTGCCATTTGCAAAGCTTACATGGGACAAACTTTCTAATAAATAGGTGCTGCTACAAGAACGGGCATAACCCTATTGTTGATCACAGGAACCCAAATATCACTAGGGCTGGATAATCAGTTGTAACATCCCAGCATTTAGGAACCAACAAAGGGTAGACGTAAGAATATGTGCATTTGCATGTATTCATCTATAAAAATGGGGTAAATTTTTGCAAACTAAAACCCTTTAGGGAACCGAGTTTCCTTCAGTAAATTGAGTTAGGGTTTAGCTCATTCTAGTGATTGTTATGAATTTTAACATGAACTCTAGGAATTTGAGTGATTTTAGGGGAATAATTTAAATTTACATTTGAATTTGAAATTACTTTTGATTGAAAAGTAAAAGAATTTATGAGTTTACTATTTTGAAAAGGACATTTAAATATTTAGTGTGAAGAATTAAGTATTATATTATATAATAAGGGTACAAGTAAGAATAAATTTAAAACATTATAAAAACACATATATATACACACATAAATAGAAACTCTTATTATTTTCTTATTCATAATTACAATATAAGAAGAATACAAACAAGTAAGAAACTTTTATACAAATGAACAATTGTAAGTAAAAAAAGAAAAGTAAATTTATTGAATAATAAATATATATTACATTGTTTCTTCAAGAAGAAAAATAAAATTATTACAAAAGTGATACAAGGAAAAAACCTGTCCTAATTCCTAAATAAATCCTACATCTAATCTTCTTGACCTTCTCTGTAGTACTTTCTACCTGCAAGCAAACATAAAAAAGAAAACCAAAATAAAATGAAAGGTTACGTTAGAAATATTGCTCTCAGCTGTGAACACCGAAGTGAGCGGTTTATTTGAATCATTGAGCAAATACAAGTTTAAGGGGCAAGTTTCACCAAAAGGAAATATATGTTCTTTTAATATCAAAGCTTCAGTACAATATCCTTAGCCAAATGGGGCAAGTTTCACCAGACAGAGTAAGAGAGAGGCAGAAAGGTAAAGTCAGAATAGCCACAGTTGAACTACTCGAGCTCATCCCAAACAGGGAAGAATCTCACTCACTCACATGCGGAGTGTGTGCTGTCAGCATAGGAAGAGCTCGGTGAGAGGGGGATCAGTTCCCAGCCATAACAGAGAGAGTACTCTCTCTCTGAAGCATGTACCATACCAACAAAGACCAGGAAATAATAACAAGGACGCCTAAGAGTTACAACACTAGTATTCATAGATCAATCCATAAAACACAATAGAAAACGATTAGATCATCAACCAAGATGGTCACTTGAGGAGGGGGTGGATCTTGTGTTGGGCAAGGGCAGGCTGGGTGGGGATCTAGGGGAGAAGGACACATCTATTATAGGAAAGAGCTAAGCAAGATAATAACTGAGACAAGAGTACATCAGACATCATAGAAGCAACACCAACATCATCAGGTTGGTGAGTCACAAACAAACCATGCTTTATATCTGTTCTTATCAACTGTATGGGCATGATCTGTTGGTTAGTTGAATCCTCAAAGATACACCTAGATGGGGTGTATACTCATCACTGGATATTTCAAAGGGCCACAAGTAATATCTTTTCCAATCTACATATTAGGTCTCAACCTATGCATCCTTGACCTAATCAGGTATCTACTAGTTTTGCGACTAGCAGATTCATTGATGGGTTGCTGATGAGTCCAAAATTTAAGCATATTTACATTTCGTTTTTGCATAAGTAGAATAGGGTTTTTAGTATTTTACTGCGTTTGCATGCACCTTTTTTCCTTATTTTAGCAGGACCCCAAATTACTAAGTCTATTATGAACATATCCATTGGAACTATCATGTTATGTTGTAACATGATAGTTTGAAGTGATAAAAGTCATTTAATTGATTTATCTTCACACCTGGAAGTTTCACACATGCATAGGAGGATACAGCGGCCTTAAAGACCATTGGTATGGGCAGAGTCCGTCCATTCCATCCGCCCGTACTACTAGTAGAGAGACCGCCTCATCAAATTATTTCGCCTCATGAAGACAGATCACATATCCGACACTCATAGAAACCTTGAGCCACGAAAAACCACACCACAAAGGGATCTGGTGGTGATGTAGTGGTTGATGATGTATCATTGGAGGAAATCGCATCATCCCCTTCATCATCAATCGCTGCATCACCATCACCACTATTATCTGAATCTTTCATTCATTAGATCTTGTTGTAATTCCATATTCAATTGTGGTTTGCACTAGATTTATCCCCATACTTTTATCCATCAATTTGATTATGATGATGTCATCGATTGCTTCCTGATGGCAACAAACGTGGCCGCTTTTTGTTGGGACTCCAAGTGTAGAGTGTTGTAGCAAGCTTCTTTTCCCCACAAGGGTGACTGAAGGGTTTATATCAAACTCTCGGAAAATTGGTTATGGAAGGATGTTTGTCTTCTCCTCTTCAAGCAACCTATAAAGTAAAATCATTTGTCTTGTGTCCCCAACTCCACCAAAGTAGTTGTGAAGCACAAGGTTTCATATTAGTAATATGAAATAAAATAAAATGTAAAATGAAATAAAAGTAGTAAATAAAGTAAAGTAATGAAAACTAGATGATATGGAAGATAGTAGAGTTGTTTTGGGGTTTTCATAATTGATTGCAAGTAGAGAAAATATTTTTGTATTTTCGAAATAATAAATTGCAGAAATTATAAACGATAGTAGATGCAATGGAAAGGTGTTCCATATCCATGCTACTCCATCTAACACACACTTCTCCCCATACAAGTTCTTGCATATAAGTTGGATCAAAACATGCAATGAAGAACGGGGTGCATGATATGCATCTATTGAAACATCTTACAGAAAATAGATTCCAATCTCAAATATCAAATCATAGAACAAAGATCCACCACATAGGAATTACAAATATGACCATAATCATGTTGGGCAGCTCATATGAAATAGATCTATGAAGAACAAGAGAGAAAAAGATCAAGCTACTGCCATAAACCCATAGCCCAGAGGTGGACTACTCCCTTTTCATCATGGTGAGGAAGCCGGAGATGTTGGAGAGGGTGGAAATTTCCCCTGAGATGGCTCCAGTGGAGTTTCCCCCTCCAATCTTCACTAGATCTGGTGGTGTTTTTGTCTATGGTGGCTCTCGTTGCTTCCTGTTGCTTCTGTTTCGAGGACACCCTAGGTGGTCCTTATATATGGATTTTTAGGTCAAGAGAGCTCCGTGGGCGAAAGAATCAAGGTGATCAGACAGTCGAGGAGGGAAAGAGCATGGTGGCACGCCCACCAGGCCTAGGCGTGCCACCTAGGCTCTTTTGGCCATCTTGGCCCTCCTAGTGAGATTCTAGTGCTTTAGATGATTATTGTGGATAAATATTGACATTCCCAAAAGTGTAGGTCCATTTGACTTTGTATAGGTCCTGAAACATCAAAAACATTGAAAATAGGGTTTTTCTGCCCTGCAAGGTTATAATCAAAATAAAGGGGATCATTGGTAAATCCCCAAAAATCAATATAAACAGGGATATAACATTATATATGATGGAAATATGTGGTAAAACATGTTAACAAACTACAAAGCTCATGTATACATTTTACATGCATCAACATACCCAAGCTTAACCTATGCTCATCCACGAGCATGAAGGTGATAAAACTAAACATGGACTTTGGAGTTTGTTACCTTTGCTTCCTTCATTATCGTGTAGAATTCATAGGCTCAATTCCTTTCAATGATACATAATATACAAGTGTACTATCAAGTTGTATCTTTTACACATCCATAAATATGCTAAAAAATAAGTGATGGTGTGATAAAACAAATGATGAACAAAATAAACCTTAAAGAACACTTTGATGAACCTATAGAATAAGAGACTCTTTTCATGATTGGCATTGGTGTTCATGCCTTTATTTTTGGGCTACTTCTTAGTTTCATGCCCTTGACTAGAAGACTCACTTCTTAGTTTTATGTCTTCCCTTGAGATGTTTTGCATCCCGTACCAAAAGTAAGTATTGAATACATATGTTAATCCTCCATAAAGAATGAAAAATAGAATTTTGGGCTATGTAATTATGTCAACAATTGTCGTCGGATTGATAACAAGTACGCCATGAGGGGGTCCTCGAGGCGTGCGGAAGAGAGGGGGGTGAGATGTACGGTGTTCCGGGACGGCGAGCACACAAGTTTACCCAGGTTCGAATCCGCCGGCTTTGGACGGATCCTACTCCTGCTAGCAATCTAGTAATACGGCAGAGCCGGAATATGGGTTACAAGGGTTCGCTTGTGCGAGTTGAGATTGTAGACTATTGAGGGTGCCCTAAAGGCTCTCCCTAGGATGACTTATATAGATATCCAACCTAGGGTTTACAGGAGAGATCTATCCGGCTACGACTAAGAGTCGGTTATAGAGTACATCTTGAACTACAAGTAACACTATGGGCCTAAGTCGGTAAGTCTTCTGGGCCTTCTCATAGCCGGATTGGACTCCGTCTTTTCTCCCTGACTGGACCGGCCGTAAAGCAAAGCTCTCACCCAAAGTGGGCCACCCTGGTCAGTGAGGAACGTTAAGGATACCCAGAAAGTATATCCCCAACAGCAGCCCTCGGAAGCCTCCGAGATCCAAAGTCGGATTCATCATCACCTAGCTTGATCTTCGACTTGCAGAATCTTGAAGGGTTCCTGAAACTTCACAACAAAAAATATGATCCGGGTCTTAAAATAAGTCGGACCTATCAATACGTTACTCGGATTTCCCATCTTGATTTTCAAACTAAGCCAGAACTTGGTCTCTGACGTCACCTGACACTGGTCATGGTCAAGTCATGTCATCTAACAAACATCCTGTCAGCACGACCGTTGGTGGGTCCGCCGTTATCGGAACCGAGGGCGCCGTTTCAATGTGTACACGGAGATCGAGGCGACGTAATCATGGTGTGGGTCCTTCCCAGTTCCTTCCATGACACGTGGTGTTTACACAGTGCGATTTGCACGAATCTTGGCACAGGTAGGTGGTTATAAGGGGTGAGGATTATCCTTCTCTCCTCTTCACCTGTTCCCTTTGCCGTTCCTTCTTCTCCACATCTCCCTAGCGCACAGAGCTCTCCCGCCTCCCAGATTTCCTAGCATCGCCCATCTAAGGTCACCGACGCACCGGAGAAATGGCTTCCTCTTCCTCATCCGGATTGGCATTTGCGGCGGAGGCGGCGTCGGCTGTGGCAGAGAAGGAGAGCAACCGGGGAGTCTGGATCCTGTGCCTCCTCGATGACGAGAAACTCCAAGGCATGGAGAATGAAGGTCTCCTCCGCGCCGGCTACTGGCGGAGCGGTTTCGGCGAAACCATCCCCCACCCGCGCGCCGGCGAGCAGGTCCACTTCGGCACCCACCTCGATAGAGGTTTGTCTTTCCCTCCCTTGGAATTATTTTCCGAGGTGATTGATCATTATGGTGTACAACTCCACCATCTACCCCTGAACTCCATCTTAGAGATGAGTTCTTACGCAGCTTTGTGCGAGGGGTATCTTGGCATTAGGCCGAGTCTCACTTTGTTTCATTTCTACTTCCATGTTCATAGATACTCCATTACTGCCGGTAATCCCTACATTATCGGCACTATTAGCCTTTATCTTATACGCGAGCGTAGCTATCCTCGCATTTCTGCCGTGAGTCGGTCAAACAATGGTCAGCTACTTTCTTCTATCATAAGGACATTCCTGCTCCCGGCAAAGCCACCGCTTTGCCGGCTTTCATCGACGGAGCTGCCACGGCCCAACCGTCTTGGGACGAGGCCCCTCCGGCTCTCAGTGATGATCTGATCCTCGCTAAGAGGCGGATCGAATATCTGATAAAACACAAGGGCTTGAAAGGATCCGACCTGGTCCAATGCTAGGTCGCACGCTCGATTCAGCCTCTCCAATACCACGGCGACCGTCTGATGCACTCCATCACGGTTTAAAAGAATGATTCCCTCCGCATCAGTCCTAAGGCTTTAAAGCCACAGGATTACATAAGCCAGATCAAATGGCTGATCAAGGAGCAGATTGAGAGGAAGATTCCGGACTTGTCTCTAGACATGCATACAGTGGAAGACCCTATGGTTCCGGTAAGCTTCAACAATAAATCCTTTTATGTGTTTCACCTTTTATTTTACAATACTGAGATATTTTCTTCTTTTCAGCTTGATGACCTCCCTGGGTCGGAGCTAGCTCCCCTCGAGGGATATCCTCCGGAGTTTTCTCAGGAGGCTGAACTGGTTCCACTGCCGGACATTGTTCCCAAGAAGCACAAGGCTCAGACAGTGGCCGTTGGCACAAAGGAGGTGCCAGTCGTGAAGAGGTAACTTTCAACACAACTTCCGCCTTTGTTCCTTACTTGAATTTTGTTTCCGAGATGTCATGCTTTCCATTCTTATTACATTCTGAGAGCTAAGCAGCTCATCAAGGGCAAGGGGAAGAGAACTTGTTCGAAACCCTTGCGGCAAACGAAGCTGACTATAGCTTCTCCTACCGTGGCTCCTCCGACTCCTGCCCCACAACCCTCTGCAACGCTGGTGATTACTGCATCGCTGGTTGTCGCAGAAGATGCGGCTCCTTCAACAGGGCCAGTGATCCTTGAATCATAGACTGATGCCACCACGGGTGGCTCAGGTTTAGATAAGGGTGAACCCTCTTCGGGTAATGATCCCTCGGCAGAGACCTTTGCCGAAAACCTCCTGAATAATCCTGGACTTGCCAAATTTGGCTTGTCTCGGAAATTTGTAGAAGAAATCCAGCTTTTGGCCTAGTAATGCCTTGAGAAGAGAAATCTCTCTGCCGAAGAAGAAGCACAAGAGGCGGAAGACATCAAGTACTCCAACCTTCTTGAACAAGTTCGCCTTTGCAACGAGGGAGTTAGAGCTGGTGTACTTCCACCACCTCCGGTTATTCCACTCACCCTCGCTGAGAAGGTTAACAACGAGGTGAACATGTGTCTGAGCAAGTTCACACATGAACATCATGTAAGTCGGAATTCCAACTCATGATTTTCTTTATTGCATTTCATATCATATCCTCTAGCCCCCAAGCATGAAGTAGGATATACAATCCGGGTTTATGCTTCCTTAGGATGCCAAAGAATGAACTAGTGTAGCCCCCAAGGCTCGTGCTGATATTAGTAACAATATTAGCGCGAGTCTTCGGTAGAGTTCTGACTCTGGGTATTCTGACTCATAGAAAGTTAATTCATATAACTAGGATTTGTTGAAGAACATCTGCAACAAGCGGAGAGAGATCAAAGCTCTCCGACTTGAAAATGCTGAGCTGAAGGTGTCCAATGATGAGGACGAAGGTAAACATTCCAAGACTCAAACCTTGTCTTTTGTGTTTTCATAGTCGAATATTTTTGTTAAACTATTGTTCTTTTTGACTTACAGCACTGGTAAAACAGTCCTGCGCTATGATTGAAGAGGCCGAAAACCTCAAAACCTTGGTGGTGGAGAATAAAGAACTTTGCCAAGAGCTGGATAAGCTCAAGGCGGATCATGAGAAGAGCATCGCTCAAGTTCTCGAATCCACCTCCATGGCTACTGATGAGCGTGATCGTAAGATTGTGGCTCAAGATCAGAGAATCTCGGATCTCAATAATGAGCTTTGTAGAGAGAAGGATCTTTCCGAGGCACTCCGGGCCGAACTCTAGAGTCTTCGAGAAGAGAAGACCAAAGTTGACGATGTCATCTTCGGTAAGTTTCCATCTTTCTGACTTGTCTATATTCTTTGACTTTTTCGATGTCAGATTTTTCTTAACTATTTTGCGTTATGTGTATAGGTCCTCTGAACTTGACGGACTCTACCTCTGTAGAGCCTCGCACCCATCGGCTTACCCAAGTCGGTGATCTGCTTCATGACTTCCGCCAATCCCTTGAGGATATTGGCGAAGCTCTCAAGGTTCCGGACATGCATAGCATGTCGGACTTTCAGGTGCGAGACAAGGCGAAGGATATGACGCAACTCGTTCAGAACTAGAACATGTCCTACACGTGATCCGCTGCGCAGAACACTCTCACCATGGTCATGAGCCATCATGGAAACATGGAGATATGGCAGGTGACTAGAGGGTACTGCAAGGTGGATGAAGACGGCCAGGAGCAAGATATCAAGGCCATCATGGACTCCTGTGCCGGATATGGGTGTCACGTAGCTGATTTAAGCAGCTACGACACTCCCTTTTTCACCCGCGTGGACACACTGCCTCCGCCTCCGGAAGAAGCAGCTGAAGTTTCCAATGATGAACAGATCGTATCGGATCTGAACATCTCGGAGCGTTATCAAACCGAGGCCGATGTATCCAGCGAGCCGGCAACTCCTGCATCCTCTCCTGCATCATAAATTATCAGAAACAAATGTATTATTCTGAGAAACATTTATGGGTATATAAATATGCAGTATTTATAATTTTGCTAGTGCTAAGCTTTTAATCTATTCGACACTTTTGGCTTTAAATTTTTGTGTGCCTGAAATGTTTACATAAGCACTTATACTTTTTGTGTATACTTATTGTTTATCTGGCCTTTCGCCTCGTTCCTTTCGTGAGCCGGCTAAACCTTCTGCACGGAAACTTTGCCGAGCAACGGAGCTCAATTGCTAAACCAGTTTAAACTCGGAAACAAAGCCGGCTTCTAGTACCAACAATTCACTACTCGGAAAATGCCCGCATCCGGCAATCAGACAAATAACCAAAGTGTAGACTAGAAACTTTAGAGTTATACCCAAAGGTAGCATTTTTAGAATCGGAAATCTAAACCAGAACAAACATGAGCATAAAGTACTTTCAAGTATTCTGGGATTTTCGACTATGACATGATGTTTCGGAAATAAGATGGTAAAAACTTCTCAGAAAAAACATGAGGCAACCAAGACTTTTTATTTCTCACTGAACATGTACATATGTATGATTACAAAGAAGGATAGACCAAGAATAAAAGGGACGTAGGTGAGCAATATTCCATGGTTTGTCTAACTCATCCGGATTTGTACTGCCTCCAGCTCTCTTTCTCTTCTTAGTAGCAAGTCTTTCTTTGACTGGCCTCGTGTCAGTTAAGTAGTACGACCCATTGTGCAATACTTGACTAACTAAGAACGGACCTTCCCATACTGGGGAAAGTTTGTGCTTTCTTTGTTGCACAAGCCGGAGAACCAAATCGCCTTTATTGAAAGATCTGTTTTGGACTCTCTGGCTATGATACTTGCGTAACTTCTCCTGATAGGCTGTTGATCTCATTTCAGCAACGACGCAAACTTCTTCGACTAAGTCGAGATCATTTTGTCGAGAAATCTCGGAATTTTATTCGATATACGCGGCCACTCTAGGAGAAGTGTGAATCAAATCACAAGGAAGAACTGCTTCTGCGCCATAGACCAAGAAGAAAGGTGTGTATCCGGTTGACCTGTTCAGAGTTTTTCGTAAACTCCATATTACAAAGGGAATTCCTCTGCCCAAGCGCCCGCAGCACGTCGTAATGGTGCTTCGAGTCTCGGTTTTAGGCCTTTTGAGATTAAACCATTTGCTCTTTCAACTTGTCCGTTAGCCTGTGGATGTGCGACTGACGCAACGTCAAGCCGAATATTTTGTTCGTTGCAGAATTCGGCCAATTCTCCCATAGAGAAATTACTCCCGTTGTCCGTGATAATGCTATGCGGATAACCATACCGGATTATAACATCCTCGACAAATCTTTTGGCTGTTGCTCCATCACAACTGGCGACAGTTTGGCCTCAATCCATTTTGTGAACTTATCCACCATCAATAAGAGGTGAGTAAATCCACTTGGAGCCCGTTTAAACGGTCCTACCATGTCAAGCCCCCAGACCGCAAAAGGCCATGTTATAGGTATTGTTCGCAGCTGATCAGGTAGAACATGAGATTGTTTGGCGTACTTTTGGCAGCCCTTGCACGTCTTGAGCAGCCGTTCGGCATATGCCTTGGCTGTAAGCCAAAAAAACCGTGTCCGAAAGCTTTTGCCACTAAAGATTTGGCTGCAGCGTGCTGACCACACTCGCCTTCGTGGATTTCTCTTAAGATTTCCACTCCTTCTTCTGGAGATACGCAGCGCTGAAAACCCCCAGAAACACTCTGCTTATAGAGCTCACCTTTAACTATAGTATAGGCTTTCACTCGTCGGACGATCTACCGGCTCAGAACCTCGTCTTCGGGTAATTTTCCATCTACCAGATAATCAAGGTAGGGTTGGGTCCAACTAGGAATTATAGCCAGAACTGCTATTAGAGGTGAGTCGGATTTTGTCGGATATTCCTCATCCACTCCCTTTATTGAGGGAACTTTGAGGTGCTCTAAAAAAGCGCCATCCGGGACCTCTTTCTGTGCAGAGCCTATCCGAGATAGTGCATCTGCTTCCTCGTTTTCTGCTAGAGGGATATGTTGAACCTCAAACCCTTCGAACGATTTAGATAAATCATCCACGACAACTTTTTATGCTGCTATGTGTTTATTTGGATTAAAAATATCCGAAACTTGCTGAGCAACAAGATCCGAATCTCCATAACACATCAAACGTCGGATGCCGATATCCTTAGTAATCCGGATTCCATGCAGCAGTGCTTGATACTCGGCAATATTATTTGTCGCTGTGAAGTGGATCTGCAACATGTATAGAAGTTTATCACCTTGGGGTGATTTGAGCACCACGCCACCCACCGAGCCCCCGCGAGCCTTAGACCCATCAAAATATAGGGTCCAATATTCTGACTCAGGGAGGGTCATATTATCCTTTGTCTCTGTCCAATCAGCAATAAAGTCGGCAAGGATTTGGGATTTGATTGTTGTCTGAGGTTTGTACTCGATATCGAAAGCTGAAAGCTCTATGCCCCATTTGGCGACGCGTCCTGTGGCGTCACTGTTGTTAATTATGTCTCTCATGGGAGCTATGCTAACCATGGTAATTGGATGCTCCTAGAAATAGTGGCGCAGCTTACGAGATGCTAGGAAAACACCATATGCCAGCTTTTGATAGTGCGGATACCGATGTTTTGATTCTGTTAGGACCTCGCTGACAAATTAAGTCGGGCGCTGCACCAAATGTTCCTGATTTTCCTCCGGTCTCTCCACCACCATGATGATACTAACGACTTTGTTTGTCACGGCAAGATAGAGCTGGCTTTTTCAGGTGTAGATGAGAGTACTTTCCTGTGGTTCCAGTGCAGCAAGGATAGGAGTAGATGAGAGTACTTTCTTCAGGTCTTGTAACGCAGCTTCAGCTTCGTCGGTCCACACAAAATCCTTGTTCTTTTTCAGGAGTTTGTATAATGGTGTGGCTCTTTGACCGAGCCGGCTTACAAATCGACTGACTGCAGTGATGCAACCAGTTAGTCTTTGTACGGCCTTCATGCGAGTTGGCCTGGAAATATTGAGTATAACCTTGATTTTGTCTCGGTTCGCCTCTATGCCTCTTCGAGACACGATGAAACCTAACAATTTTCTGGCTGGGATTCCAAAGAAGCATTTCTTCGGATTAAGCATGATGTTGTATTTTTGTAGATTGGCGAATGTTTCCTCCAAGTCGGAAATCAGTGTTTCCTTCTTTTTGGGCATCACCACAATATCATCCACGCATGCATGTACATTGCGTCCGAGTTGGTCGTGGAGGCAATGCTGCATCGTGCGCTGGTACGTAGCTCCTGTGTTCTTCGGCCCAAAAGGCATCGTAACAAAACAGAAGGTTCCGAAGGGGGGTTATGAATGAAGTTTTGACTTTGTCAGATTCCTTCATCCGGATTTGGTGATAACCGGAATATGCGTCGAGAAAACAGAGGAGTTCCGTGCCTGCCGTAGAATTGATAACTTGATCAATCCTAGCCAGAGCGAACGGATCTTTTGGACAAGCCTTGTTCAAGGCAGTATAATCAACACACATCCTTAAATCAGTGGTGTCCTTTTTAGGGACCATTACAGGATTGGCCGACCACTCAGTGTGGATGACCTCATATATGAATCTGGCTAACTCGAGCCGTCCTAGTTCCTTAGCTATTGCCTTACGCTTTTCATTGGAGAAACGTTGTAAGGACTGTTTGACGGGTTTAGCATTCGGGTTTACATTTAATGAGTGCTCGGAAAGTTCCCTAGGTACTCCGGTCATGTCAGATGGCTGCCATGCGAAGATATCTTGATTTGTTTTGAGGAACTTGACGAGCGCGCTTTCCTATGCGCTATCTAGGCCTACACCTATCTGGGTCACCTTGGAGGGGTCATCATCCTTCAACAGCGTCTTCTTCGTCTCTTCTGATGCCTTGAACTCCGGATTCGGCTTTGTCACCTCCTTCTTTGTTGCAGGCATCTCGGACGGATCTATGCTCTTCTTAATCTCTTGGTACTCCTCGCCGTGCAGCACGGCTTCAGCAAAGGCGACATTTCCATCCTCGCACTCTCGCGCTTTCTTCGGGTCTCCCCTGATGGTGATTATGCCGTTGGGACCTGGATTTTTCATCATATTGTAAATGTAACACGGACGAGCCTTAAAAGCCCAGTAAGCCAGACGTCCGAATATAGCGTGGTACGCACTCTTGAACAGGACCACTTCGAAGGAAAGTGCCTCGGTCTGATAGTTCTTTGGAGTTCCAAAGGTAACATCCAAAGTGATTTCTCCCAGGGAATTAGCTTGTCCTCCTGGGACAACTCCGTGAAAGATCACAGAGCTATGGTTCAGCTAGGTCTCCGAGATCTTCATCCGGCGTAGTGTTTCGACATACAGAATATTGATACTGCTGCCACCGTCCATGAGAGTCTTGGAGAAATCGTAACCGTCAATAAGTGGATTGACGATTAAGGCGTATTTTCCCCGCCTGTGCAACTTACGCGAATGATCAGCACGGTCAAACATGATTGCCACTTCCGACCAGTCCAAAAATTGGGGGACAGCCGGAAGTGTTGCATTTAGCTCATGTAGAACTGTTTTCTTGAACTTTGCTGGTTGAGATCCGAGGAAGGTGACATAAGTGTCTTTCTTGGTCGGAAATTTTTTCTTCCCTTCCGGCTTGGGATTTGAAGCATCAGCTTCCTCCATGTCGAAATCTTCCTTGGTCTTTTTATCTTTTTCGGGATTCTTCTTTCCCTTCTTCCGCTTAGCTTTGTAGCCAGCGATGTCATCTCTTTTGATGTCGTCATTAAAATGACACTCGGTGTTGTTGTGGGATGAGCCCCCATTGGCATCTAAGTGATGCACACATGGGTTATTGGCAATGTCGGCCTAAGAGTAGGTTTTGCCTGGTTGCTGGTCTCCTCTACCTTGAACTCTTGAAGTCCCACGGCCATGCCCGTGGCCTCCGCCACGTCCTCCTCGTCCTCTAGACCCGAAAGTAGCAGTGACCACTGCTTTTTCCGTGTTGGGTTTCTCTTCTGAGGTATTCTTGTGCTTCTGAGCTTGTTGCTTTGGTTGTTTTGCCGATTGTGGCACAGCCAGGGCATTCAGTAATCCCTCTACATCGTCGTCAGCATCTGCATACTTGCTCGCTGTTTCTATCATCTCTCCCAAATCAGTGACCTTGTCACACTTCAAGTGATGACGCAGTAGACCAATTAGGAGACCTGCAATGAAAGCTTCAATCGCAGTTTGGCCATTTACTCCTTCACAGGAGTTCTTGGTGTCGATCCATCGTCCGAGGTAATCCCGGCAAGTTTCTCCGGCCTTCTGGGTGCAATGCTGTAGGTCTCCGACCGTACAGGGCCTCCGGTATGTGCCTTCGAAATTCCGAAAGAACGCACTTTGCATGTCATACCAGTTGTGGATGGTGTTCTCCGGAAGTTCATTAAGCCACGATCGTGCTGTCTTCCGCAACATGAGTGGGAGATATCGGGTTGCAACCAGGCTATTTCCGCCTTTGGCGATGTAGCAAGCTTGGAAGAAATCCTGTAGCGAGGTATCTGGCTAAGCAATGCCGTCGTAGGCTTGGATATGTCATGAGATAGCAAATCCTTCCGGGAATTTTGTAGCTCTGATGCGTGGTCCAAAGAACTTGGGGCCCACGTATATATCATCATTTTCATAGCGCCGCGCCTCTATATTGGAGTTGATCCTGTGCCTTGCGTCATTCAGGGATAAAGATCGTCCCAAGTGTCGGCTGTGGCTGCGGTGCCTTGGAGCCGGACTTCCGCTTCTGCCACCACCTCCTCCACCACGACGACCTCCCTGGCCTCCTTGAGAGCCATTGTGATGGATACTTGGTGGAGAGGGTGGAGCAGCTAGGTTATTTCCGGCTGATCGCCGGGCTCCGTCCAGAGCGTCATTATTCCGGTTCCGGGGAGGGTCTTCATCGTGATGAGCCCCCTGCCGGCTTGTCCCAGCACGGTGTCCGTCGTTCCTTCGTCCGTCATCCGGATGGCTTTCATGTCTAGGAGGTGGCATTCTTTGTTGGTCCTCCTCCCGACGTTTCTCTTTATCATCGTCCCTGTGGTCTTTCGACTCTCGCCGGGGCAGGTTCCTTGGATTCAGTGCAGCAATTGCTTCTTGCTCCGCAACTGGGTTAACGTTACGCCAATTATGGGCAGCTTTGTGGTGCTGTCTCGAAGATCCGGTTCTTGAGTAATTGTCTTCCCGGTGATCGGGGCGGTGCTGCTGCTCCGGTACGCACTGGGGTCTTACGTCAGCCGATGCCGGATCTGTGCGACATTGGTCGGAATCAGAGACCAGTTTTTGACTTCCGGACATGGCGACCTTTTGCTGCTCCAGTCCTTTGTTGAGTAGTTTGATTCCCAACCGGATCTCCTCCAGGCCTGGATTAGCCGATAAGATTTCTCGAGCCTCCACGGTGTTCTGTACTGGGGTTTGATATACCCAATCCCCTTTGCTATATTTCTGAGGCTTCCCCATTCCTTCTCCGAAAAGGACGGCGTGAATCTGCGGGAATTGGTTGTAATTAGTATGACGCTTCCTGGTCTTCTAGTATTGCCTAGAGTTGTACTTCTCCGCAGATGTTATGCGTTTCTTTTCCTCCTCAATGTTTTTGGCTTCATCGAGGAGTACTTGACGACGCGCTTCTAGGGCCTATGCCCTCTCGTCCAAATCTTCAGCAGTAAGTTCTGTAGCTGTAGGAATAGGTGTGGTTAATGCAGCATCAATGAGTTTACGTGCACCTTCAGTGATCACGTGTCCATCCACCGATTCTTCTTTTTTGGGCTCGTCTGGGATAACCGCTCCATCCGAGTCTTCCTTGTATTCCTCGGAAATCACCTCCTCTGCCAGAGAGTCTTTTGCTGGGGTCTTTTTCTTCTTGTTCTTCTTCTTTGCCTTCTTGGCAGCGCCGGTAGCAAAGACGGCTTTGGGTCCGTTTCCCGGAGTCAAGCTTTGATCGGTACTTTCAGACATCTGGACTTTGCGATTATCTTCGACTTCCATGTCATCCTACGCTTTGGGAGAGTCTTCCTCGGACCCTTCATCCATGGCTTCTCCTTCCTCTGTAGCTTTGGAGTTATACTCCTCTTCATATTCCGTGGAGAACTTTCGGAAATCTGCTGACGTCATCGATTCATCCGAGGATACGGGTACGTCGGCGTTTGTTCAAATTGCCTCCAGCATAGAGTCGGTGTTGTCTCTAGCATCGACAGAGCTGGATCTGGATCCCACATATCGGACGAAGTGCGATGCGTGCTTCCTGAGGTACTTGCGGCTCTCATGATCAGCTTCGTCGAAACTTTTGATGGTCTCGAGAATTGCATCTATGCCTGAGTTTTGCATTATCATACGTCGCAGCGTGTACCTTAGGAAAGGCATGTCTGTCCCGACGTCATCAGAGCTGGAATCAGTGTCATTCCTATGCTCCTCCTAGATTTCGACTTCAGCGGGTGGATTGATCCGGGATTCGGTCTCTCCAAGGAAATCCACTCCAGATTCGACCTGGACCGCTAGGTTTGCTTTAGGCTCGGATTTCTCCACTATCTCCACAACTGGTGCGGGCTGGGTGGGATTAGGGTTTTCTGAGATCCGGAACTCTGTCGCCTCTGCGGACAAGGGGGACCCAGAAGATTCTTCTGCCTCTATCATCATCGCTGGGGTGGGTGGGGCAGGTTCAGCAAAACCGATGTAAACATCGATCTCGCCAAAAGACATGATGGTGTAGGAAGTCACAGCCTCCCTAGCCGGAATCCAAGTCTCGTCGAGAACAATGAGAGGGACGTCGCTGGCGTAGAGGATGCGACCGACGGTGATAGTCTCACTGATTCCGTTTCTTGCAGATTCCGCTCGGAATGCAGATCCGAAGCTCACTTGCCCCACGATGGGCACCAACTGTCGCTGGATTGATGACAAGTACGCCATGAGGGGGTCCTCGAGGCGTGCGGAAGAGAGGGGGTGAGATGTACGGTGTTCCGGGACGGTGAGCACACAAGTTTACCCAGGTTCGAATCCACCGGCTTTGGACGGATCCTACTCCTGCTAGCAATCCAGTAATAGGGCAGAGCCGAAATATGGGTTACAAGGGTTCGCCTCTGCGAGTTGAGATTGTAGACTATTGAGGGTGCCCTAAAGGCTCTCCCTAGGACAGCTTATATAGATATCCGGCCTAAGGTTTACAGGAGAGATCTATCCGGCTACGACTAAGAGTCGGTTACAGAGTACATCTTGAACTACAAGTAACACTATGGGCCTAAATCGGTAAGTCTTCTGGGCCTTCTCGTAGCCGGATTGGACTCTGTCTTTTCTCCCTGTCTGGGCCACCCGTGAAGCAAAGCTCTAACCCGAAGTGAGCCACCCTGGTCAGTGACGAACATTGAGAATACTAATAAGGTTGGTGTTCCCAACAACTTTTTATTTTCACTTTGTTTTAAAGCATCGTATGGTTTATGTGCTAAACATCTTACAAGTTGCTTGCTTCATGCACCCAGTCTATGGCCTTAACCTCCTCATGCTACTCAACTTAGGCCTGTCATTGTATACTCACAATGGTCTTGTGAAACCGCATCACCGAAGTACCTCTTGCCCCTTGTGTAGTTATATGCCCCTTTTTGGCATTTATTTATTTTCTTATTTTAGCATAAAAGATACTCCCTCTGTTTCAAAATACTCCGCGTGCACGTTTACCTAGGTGGACTAGTACTCTCTCATTTTTCATCGAAAAATTTCTAGGATTTTTGGTATACGTAGTACATATTTCATACTATCTATTTCAAAAATCATAGGATTTTTTTAATAAAAAATGAGCGAGTACTAGCCCACCTACATAAGCGCGCCGGCGGAGTAATTTGAAACAGAGGGAGTAATATAATTCCTTGAGAGTGTTCACGGTGGGAGGGGGAAGTATCTCTACTTCAGAAGACAAGAAAAACAAACATATGAATCATATCAACAAGGGTCATCATGTTGTAAGTTTCCACCATGTCATGCATATCTTTGACTAGCGGTTCAGGAGTGTTTTCTACCAACATGCCTACTCCAGTGTGCACACTTCATTTCACATCGATGCAATCCATAGGTAGAAATTAAACATGATTAATTATCAACATCAACATTGAAAGCTTGTGCCATGCCAGCATGGTTTAGCCAACAACAACTAATAATATGTAAAGCACACAAATTTGCATAGTGGTATCATCCCAAACCTTACTTTATTATTGTAACATCCCAAAACTTCAATCCAAGCTTATCAAGATCTAAATCATCAAAATTAGGGTTAACAAAAACTTTTCCAAATTAAAAATGAAAGCATTCATGTGTATGAGCATTTAAATTAGGAATTGATTTGAATTGCGATGGTTCTGTGATTCATTGGTTGTAAAATATTTCTTAGGTGAAATCAACATCATCTAAGTCATTCCCAAACTTTTCCCAAAGAAGAACAACTCAAAATAAATATTTGAAGTGAATGGTCATTTTGGCCAAATTGCCTACTTTGGCTATTCCTATCACTCACTTCTCAACAGAAATAATTATAGGTCTTTACACCCCTTGATAGTACACATAATGAGGTACCAAGGCCCACCTTTTGATCTGCTAAAAACATTCAAATACTTATTTTAAATGGCATGTGAAAATTGAATGCAATGCATATGCCTAGATCACCCTATTTCAAAAACCATCAATTTGAGCTCCACTTTCAAAACCCTTGCAACCAGAGACTACCTAGTATCAGTGGAGAACACTCAAAAATTTTGAAACCAAAATTCAAACTTTGGTCTCTTGCGGCCATTTCATCAAACAGGTGGCAGGCACAAATCTGGCCGAATTCAAAACACTATAGTGAGCAGTGATCTTGGTCACCATTTGGGCCTAACTCGGTCCCCTTGTCCCCCTAGTGCACCCCCTACCCTTTGCTAGCTCGGCCAAGCCCTGTGCACACGACCAAATGGTCTTGGCCATTAAGGCCGAGCACCTTGAGCACCCTCACCGGCGACAGCGCACCACAGCAGCAGCCAGCCTCGCCTACCATGTCTAGCACGTCGCCCGTGGTCCACCTCCACCGTCCAACCAGCCCCAGCCCAAGGACAGCGACCAGAACGGCCAGGAACCGCCGCGCCCAGAGCCTGTCAACCATGCTGACGCCGCCCGCAGAGCGCGCCCTGACCCCACGTAGCCAGACCTCGCCTAGCTCCAGCCACCCGTCTATGCGATCCCCACCAGCCTAGCAAGCTAACAGACATGCCCAGTCCCCCGACCGTACCCCGTAGTCGCCGGCCGCCATGAAACTCGCCATCGGCAGAGACTTAGTGCGCGCCGCGCTCTTCATTGTACCCGACCGCAAACCACTGCACCAGCACCACCGTGACACTCGCCAGGGCACCGCCCACCGTCCTAGCGCACCGCCCACGCCTCTAGCTCGTTGTGCCGTCGTCACCGGCGAGCACCGCCCATGCTTCTCTGCCGCTCAGTCGACCCTATATAAAGAGGCCACCCCAGCCTCATTTCTCCACACTCACTCACTCCCCACCTCTCACTGAACCTCACCCACCTATCGCCGACGCTGCTCGAGCTCTGCCTCGCCGTAATTGGAGCCGAAGCCGCCGCCGCAGGAGCAGAAGGGCGCCTGCGATTTAGGGCACCCCAAGCTCCACGGCAACCGCGCCTCGCCTCGCCGTCGTCTACCAGCCCGTTTGCCCGCCTCACCAACCTTGCTGGAGCCCTGGTATGCCCCCAATCGACCCCCACCGCCGCGTCTAGGTCAGACTCTCACTAGAGTAATCCGTCGTCGACGATGACTCTCCACCGTTAGATCCCCTTTTAATCGTGCGACCTGTAGGGGTTCGTAGCATGGAAAACAAAAATTTTCTATCGCATACAAACAAACAAGCCAAGATCTATCTACTAGATTGTAGCAACGAGTCGATGGAATAACTCACCCTCGAAGATTCCAAAGTGTTTAACGAGAGCAGATTCTCGTGGGTGATGTAGTCGTACTCTTTCCGATCTCAAGATCGCGTAGACGATCCTTCCGGCGCCGCGTTCCCGCAGCGCTCCCGCAGTCGGTCACACGTTCGGTACTCGACGAAGACCTTCCTCTCCCTTGTTCCAGCAGGCAGCGGAGGTTGTAGCACTCTCCTCGCGATTCCGGCAGCACAACGGCGTGGTACCGGAGGTAGAGGGGAGATCCCGCAGGGCTTCGCCTTAAGCCGGTGCGAGTATGGTGGAGCTTATGAGAGAGGCTATTAGTGGTCTAGTAATTAGACACACCAATTAGAGGGCTCTAAACCAATTAGAAGGCTCTAAACCGAAACAGCTCTAAACCGGGGTCTAGGTCTAGTTTCTAGTTTAGAGGATAGGAACTTGTGTGTGTTGGGAGGGGAGCCCTGCCCCTCCCTTTATAGGTGGGAGGGCTGGCGCGCTAGGGGAGGGAGGGAGTCCCTCCCCAACTCGGCCTAGGGCTGGCCGCCGGCTTGGGGACTCCTTCCCCAAGTCGGTCTCCTCTTCTCCTCCTCTTCCCACTTTCCAAAACTGGCAGTTTGACTTTCAAACTAGCCGTTTGACTTTTCCAATTTAGGAATTAAATAAACCCTTTATTTTGGACAGCGAGAACACTTAGTACATGATGCAATCATTCCATCTTGCAATGACACATTCATGTACCCCTTCCCCCCCCGGAGTGCCGGACATTCCGGGACCTTCTAGAATGTTCCCGATGAAAACACCGGAACCATTCCCCAACTCCGAAATGGGACTTTCCTTATATGAATCTTATTCTCCGGACCATTCCGGATCACCTCGTGATATCCCGGATCCCATCCGAGACTCCGAACAACATTCGGTCTCTTTCTCATAATACCATAACTACTCAAACAACGTCGAATCCTTAAGTGTGTCTCCCTACGGTTCGTGAATTATGCGGACATGATCGAGACACTTCTCCGAACAATAACCAATAGAGGAATCTGGAAATTCATATGGCTCCCACATATTTCTACGATTACTTTGCGATCGAATGAACCACTTACATACGATACCAATTTCCCTTTGTCTCACGATATGTTACTTATCCGAGGTCATGATCGTCGGTATCTCTGCATACCTAGTTCAACCTCGTTACTGATAAGTACTCTTTTCTCGTTCCCGTGATATGTGATCCCTTGTGACCAAGTCACATGCTTGCAAGCTAATTGGATGACATTTCACCGAGAGGGCCCAGAGAATATCTATCCGTCATGTGGATGGACAAATCCCACTCTTGATCCATGTGTTTCAACCAATACTTTCCGAACACCCAATGCCACTTTTATAGCCACCCTGTTACGGTGTGGTGTTTGATGACATCAAAGCATCCATCCAGTAAAGGCAATATGCATGATCTCATGGTCGAAGGAATTAGGTTACTATGTATCAGAAAGCATATAGCAATTGAACTATTGAAATGACTTGATCTTTATGCTACGCTTGTCTATAGGAGTATGTCCACCATATCATTCTCCTAACGATATGATCTTGTTGTTGATAACATCTCAATGTTCATGACAAAGAAACCACATCATCAATCAACCAACAAGCTAGTGAAGTATAGAGGCCATACTAGGGACTTCAAATTAAGTTTACAAATCACACAAGTATTAATGGTTTCCTTGTTAATACTATTATAGCATGAATGTAAACATTTATCATAAACACAAAGATATATAATAATAACTACATTTATTATTACCTCTAGGGCATATCTCCAACAGTCTCCCACTTGCACTAGAGTCATCTAATCTAGATTACATGGTAATATACCGAACACCCATGGCAGTTTGGTGTTGGTCATGTTTTGCCCTCGGGAGAGGTTTAGTCAACGGATCCGCCACATTCAGATCTGTGTGTACTTTGCAAATCTTTATATCCCCATCCTGGATATGTTCTCGAATAGCGTGGAAACGCAGCTTGATATGCTTCAGCTTCTTGTGTGACCTTGGTTCTTGCGCATTGGCTATGGCGCCCATGTTATCACAGTAGATAGACATTGGGTCCAGCGCACTTGGAACCACACCCAGCTCTGTAATGAACTCTTTCATCCATATCGCTTCTTGTGAAGCCTCCGAAGCAGCCATGTATTCCGATTCAGTTGAAGATCTCGCCACAACGCTTTGCTTTGCACTCCTCCAGCTAACTGCTGCACCATTCAAAATAAATACGTATCCAGATTGTGATTTAGAATCATCCGGATCGGTGTTCCAACTAGCATCGGTGTAACCATTAACAACGAGCTGTTCATCACCTCCATAAGAAAGAACCATATCCTTAGTTCTTCTCAAGTACTTAAGGATGTTTTTGACCGCTGTCCAATGATCCACTCCTGGATCACTTTGATATCTGCTAGTTAGACTAACAGCATATGCGATGTCGGGTCTAGTACATAGCATGGCATACATTAGAGATCCTATGGCTGAGGCATAGGGAGTCTTACTCATCTTTTCTCTATCTTCTGCCGATGTCGGACTTTGAGTTTTACTCAAGGTCGTATTGGGCAACATGGGCAAGAACCCTTTCTTGCTATCTTCCATTCCAAACCTCTTTAGAACTTTGTCCAAATATGTACTTTGTGACAATGATATTTGGCGTTTCGATCTATCTCTATAAATCTTTATGCCTAATATGTAAGCTGCTTCGCCAAGATCCTTCATTGAAAAACTATTATTCAAATATTCCTTGACACTATTAAGAAGGTCTACATCATTCCCAATCAACAATATGTCATCCACATACAGTATTAAGAATGCCACAGAGCTCCCACTCACTTTCTTGTAAATACAAGCTTCTCCATAAGTTTGTATAAAACCAAAACTTTTGATTACCTTATCAAAACGTTGATTCCAACTTCGGGATGCTTGCTTCAATCCATAGATGGACCGTTGAAGCTTGCATACCTTGTTAGCATCTTTAGGATCGACAAAACCTTTGGGTTGTATCATATACAACTCTTCATCAATGTCTCCATTGAGGAATGCTGTTTTGACATCCATCTGCCATATCTCATAATCATAATATGCAGCGATTGCTAACATAATCCTCACAGACTTTAGCTTCGCTACCGGTGAGAAAGTCTCATCGTAGTCAACTCCTTGAATTTGTCGAAACCCTTTTGCGACAAGTCGAGCTTTATAGACAGTAACATTACCATCAGCATCTGTTTTCTTCTTGAAAATCCATTTGTTCTCGACAGCCTTCCGGCCATCCGGTAAGTCCACCAAAGTCCATACTTGGTTTTCGTACATGGATCCAATCTCGGATTTCATGGCTTCTTGCCATTTATTGGAATCTGGGCTCATCATCGCTTCCTCATATGTCTCGGGGTTATCGGTGTTGTCCACCAACATGACATTCATAACGGAATCATACCAATCTGGAGTGGTACGAGTTCTCGTTGACCTCCGAGGCTCTGTAGTAACTTCAACCGAAGTTTCATGATCACCATCATTAGCTTCCTCTCTTATTGGTGCAGGCACCACAGGAACTTCTTCCGGTGCTGCGCTACTCGCAATTTCGAGAGAAGGTTCGACAACCTCGTCGAGTTCTACTTTCCTTCCAGTCACTTCTTTCGAGAGAAATTCCTTCTCTAGAAAGGATCCATTCTTAGCAACGAAGATTTTGCCTTCGGATCTATGATAGAAGGTATACCCAACAGTTTCCTTCGGGTATCCTATGAAGACGCATTTTTCCGCTTTGGGTTCAAGCTTGTCCGGCTGTAACTTCTTTACATAGGCTTCGCATCCCCAAACTTTAAGGAACGACAATTTAGGTTTCTTCCCAAACCATAATTCATACGGTGTCGTTTCAACGGATTTAGACGGTGCCCTATTTAAAGTGAATGCGGCTGTTTCTAATGCATAACCCCAAAATGATAGTGGCAAATCTGTAAGTGACATCATAGAACGAACCATATCTAAGAGAGTTCGATTACGACGTTCAGACACACCATTACGCTGTGGTGTTCCCGGCGGTGTCAACTGCGAAAGTATTCCACATTTCTTCAAATGCTCGCCAAACTCGTAACTTAGATATTCACCTCCACGATCAGATCGTAGAAATTTAATCTTCTTGTTACGTTGATTCTCTACCTCACTTTGAAACTCCTTAAACTTCTCGAAAGTTTCGGACTTATGTTTCATAAAATAGATATACCCATATCTACTCAAGTCATCCGTGAAGGTAAGAACATAACGATAACCACTGCGCGATGCTACACTCATTGGACCACACACATCGGTATGTATGATTTCCAATAAGTCTGTAGCTCGCTCCATCATACCAGAAAATGGAGTCTTAGTCATTTTACCCATCAGACATGCTTCGCATCTTTCAAGTGATTCAAAATCAAGTGATTCAAGAAGTCCATCGGAATGGAGTTTCTTCATACGCTTCACTCCAATGTGACCAAGACGACAGTGCCACATATAGGTCAAATTATCGCTTGATTTCAAACGTTTAGCCTCAATGTTATTAATATGTGTATTTCTACTATCGAGATTCAATATGAATAGACCATCTATCAAAGGTGCATGTGCATAAAACATATTACTCATATAAATCGAACAACCATTATTCTCGGATTTAAACAAGTAACCGTCTCGCAATAAACAAGATCCCGATATAATGTTCATGCTCAACGCAGGCACCAAATAACAATTATTTAAGTATAAAACTAATCCCGATGGTAGATGAAGAGGTAGTGTGCCGACCGCGATCACATCAACCTTTGATCCGTTTCCCACGCGCATCGTCACCTCGTTCTTCACTAGCTTCCGTTTATTCTGCAGCTCCTGTTTCGAGTTACAAATATGAGCAACCGAACCAGTATCAAATACCCAGGCACTACTACGAGTACTAGTGAGATACACATCAATAACATGTATATCAGATATACCTTTCTTCTTGATGTTGCCGTTCTTCAAATCCGCCAAGTACCTTGGGCAATTCCGCTTCCAGTGACCTTCTCCCTTGCAGTAAAAGCACTCAGTATCAGGCTTGGGTCCAGCCTTGGTCCTCTTCGTCGGCGTGGTAACTTTCTTACCACCCTTCTTGAAGTGTCCCTTCTGCTTAGACTTGCCTTTCTTGAATTTGGTGGTCTTATTGACCATCAACACTTGGTGCTCTTTCTTGATCTCCACTTCTGCAGATTTTAACATAGCAAATAGTTCTGGCAACTCTTTGTTCATGTTCTGCATGTTGTAGTTCATCACAAAGTTCTTGTAACTTGGTGGTAGTGATTGGAGGATGCGGTAAACTCCCAAAGTATTAGGAATCACTATACCCAAACTTTGAAGTTTATTTGCGTGCCCAGACATTTTAAGCACATGCTCACTGACGGAGCTACCCTCTTCCATCTTGCAGTTAAAGAACTTTTCAGAAGCTTCATAACTTTCAATTGCCGCATGAGTCTCAAAGATTAATTTGAGATCCTCGACAATATCATATGGATCTGACTCTTCAAACCTTTTCTGAAGCTCCGATTCTAAACCATACAAGATAGCACACTGAACTATGGAGTACTGATTCTTCCGAGCGAGGTAAACATTCTTTACTTCATCGGTAGCATCAGCTGCAGGTGGGTCACCTAGCGGTGCATCCAGCACATAGGTCAAATTACCAGCTGTGAGGACAATCCTCAAATTGCGGAACCAATCCGCGAAGTTGCTTCCATTGTTTTTCAACTTTTCTTTCTCTAGGAACGCATTAAAATTGATGGTAGGGGCTGCCATTGATCTACAACATATTTGCAATAGTTTAGACTAAGTTTATGACAAATTGAGTTCAAATTAATTAATGAAATTAAACTAGGTGAACTCCCACTCAAAACAACATCCCTCACATTGTTTTAGTGATCACACGAACCAAATCCACTACATCAACACCGATCATCACGAGAGCTGATATAGTTTTAATGGCGAACAATCATCATGTTCATCATATCTACTATATGATTCATGCTTTGCCTTTCGGCGATCCGTGTTCCTGAGGCCATGTCTGTACATGCTAGGCTCGTCAAGATCAAACCTTAGCTTCCGCATAAGCAAATCTGGCTTGCTTACGTTGTAGTCACCCGCGGAATCAAAGACACCCGATCATCACGTGGTGCTTCGAAGCAGCAAGCTTTGGCAACGGTGCATACTAAGGGTGAACACTTTTAGAACTTGAAATTTATGTGCATGAGGGATCATCTTATAATGCTACCGTCGTCTACTAAGCAATACAAGATGCATAAAG
Organism: Avena sativa; assembly: GCA_916181665.1. Classification (NCBI taxonomy): domain Eukaryota; kingdom Viridiplantae; phylum Streptophyta; class Magnoliopsida; order Poales; family Poaceae; genus Avena; species Avena sativa. The sequence continues at coordinate 452,258,048 of OV702288.1, read as the reverse complement.
GATTAACATCACATGCAATTCATAATATGTGATATGATATGGCCTTTCTTCTTTGTGCTTCCGATCTCCATCTTCAAGCACGAACATGATCTCCATCATCACCGGCATAGCATCAAGGTCAATGACGCTTCTTCATGGTTGTCGTCCGCCAACTTCAACTATTACAACTATTTTGAATAGACACGCAGGCCTTAACAGAAATTAAAGACAACCATATGGCTCCTGCCGGTTGCCAACTTACAATAAGGATCATTGCATACATCAAATATAATCACAATCATGGCCATATCACATCACTGCACACCCCTGCAAAACAAAGTTAGACGCTTCTACTTTCTTTGCATATTTTACGTGGTTTGGGGCTTTCCATAAGTGTCGTTCTAACTTACGAACAAGAACCACAACATTGATACTAGCATTGTTGATCACCCGTTGTAAATTGGATCTTTACTATGCTAGGAGAAACAGGCACCCGCAAAGCCACTTATGCAAAACGAGTTGCATGTCAAGCGTGGAGCAAGTCTCATGAACGATGTCATGTAAGGTTAGCCCGGGCCGCTTCATCCCAACATACCGCAAGATGCAAAGTACACAAAAAGCAATCTACAATAAAAGCATCAACGCCCACAATGACCATTGTGTTCTACTCGTGCAACAGATCTACATATAGACACGGCTCTGATACCACTGTAGGGGTTCGTAGCATGGAAAACAAAAATTTTCTATCGCATACAAACAAACAAGCCAAGATCTATCTACTAGATTGTAGCAACGAGTCGATGGAATAACTCACCCTCGAAGATTCCAAAGTGTTTAACGAGAGCAGATTCTCGTGGGTGATGTAGTCGTACTCTTTCCGATCTCAAGATCGCGTAGACGATCCTTCCGGCGCCGCGTTCCCGCAGCGCTCCCGCAGTCGGTCACACGTTCGGTACTCGACGAAGACCTTCCTCTCCCTTGTTCCAGCAGGCAGCGGAGGTTGTAGCACTCTCCTCGCGATTCCGGCAGCACAACGGCGTGGTACCGGAGGTAGAGGGGAGATCCCGCAGGGCTTCGCCTTAAGCCGGTGCGAGTATGGTGGAGCTTATGAGAGAGGCTATTAGTGGTCTAGTAATTAGACACACCAATTAGAGGGCTCTAAACCAATTAGAAGGCTCTAAACCGAAACAGCTCTAAACCGGGGTCTAGGTCTAGTTTCTAGTTTAGAGGATAGGAACTTGTGTGTGTTGGGAGGGGAGCCCTGCCCCTCCCTTTATAGGTGGGAGGGCTGGCGCGCTAGGGGAGGGAGGGAGTCCCTCCCCAACTCGGCCTAGGGCTGGCCGCCGGCTTGGGGACTCCTTCCCCAAGTCGGTCTCCTCTTCTCCTCCTCTTCCCACTTTCCAAAACTGGCAGTTTGACTTTCAAACTAGCCGTTTGACTTTTCCAATTTAGGAATTAAATAAACCCTTTATTTTGGACAGCGAGAACACTTAGTACATGATGCAATCATTCCATCTTGCAATGACACATTCATGTACCCCTTCCCCCCCCGGAGTGCCGGACATTCCGGGACCTTCTAGAATGTTCCCGATGAAAACACCGGAACCATTCCCCAACTCCGAAATGGGACTTTCCTTATATGAATCTTATTCTCCGGACCATTCCGGATCACCTCGTGATATCCCGGATCCCATCCGAGACTCCGAACAACATTCGGTCTCTTTCTCATAATACCATAACTACTCAAACAACGTCGAATCCTTAAGTGTGTCTCCCTACGGTTCGTGAATTATGCGGACATGATCGAGACACTTCTCCGAACAATAACCAATAGAGGAATCTGGAAATTCATATGGCTCCCACATATTTCTACGATTACTTTGCGATCGAATGAACCACTTACATACGATACCAATTTCCCTTTGTCTCACGATATGTTACTTATCCGAGGTCATGATCGTCGGTATCTCTGCATACCTAGTTCAACCTCGTTACTGATAAGTACTCTTTTCTCGTTCCCGTGATATGTGATCCCTTGTGACCAAGTCACATGCTTGCAAGCTAATTGGATGACATTTCACCGAGAGGGCCCAGAGAATATCTATCCGTCATGTGGATGGACAAATCCCACTCTTGATCCATGTGTTTCAACCAATACTTTCCGAACACCCAATGCCACTTTTATAGCCACCCTGTTACGGTGTGGTGTTTGATGACATCAAAGCATCCATCCAGTAAAGGCAATATGCATGATCTCATGGTCGAAGGAATTAGGTTACTATGTATCAGAAAGCATATAGCAATTGAACTATTGAAATGACTTGATCTTTATGCTACGCTTGTCTATAGGAGTATGTCCACCATATCATTCTCCTAACGATATGATCTTGTTGTTGATAACATCTCAATGTTCATGACAAAGAAACCACATCATCAATCAACCAACAAGCTAGTGAAGTATAGAGGCCATACTAGGGACTTCAAATTAAGTTTACAAATCACACAAGTATTAATGGTTTCCTTGTTAATACTATTATAGCATGAATGTAAACATTTATCATAAACACAAAGATATATAATAATAACTACATTTATTATTACCTCTAGGGCATATCTCCAACACGACCTAGGATGCTAGATACCATTTCGGTCTTTTTGTGCCGCTGACCGGTGGAGCCCGCATGTCAATCAGCCCGTTGCGCGCACTATGCGTAGCTGGGCCGGCCCAGTTAGTTCCCGCGCAAGTTAGAGATTCAAATCTAGTTTTTTCTATTTAGAGTTAATCTTATTTCTGTCCACTAGTTTAAAAATCAATTCTGGGAGTTTGACAAATCCAAATTGCATGAATCCAATTTTGCCTAAAAGGCATTGAAATGATCTATCCAAGCCCGGTGGATTTAAATTTAATTAGAGTTATAGATCTCTCCTAGTAAAAATAACAAAACAGAAGTATTTGCAACTTGCAACATTTTAAGTTGATTCCAACTCTCAAAAATCACATTTCATCATATCTATATGAATATGTAATAATATTAAGGTTTACATGCAGTGACTTTGGACTAGTACCAAAATAATTCTATATAGGCATTTCTAGTCACTTTAAATCATTAAATATTCAACTTAAACCAAAGTAATTATGATCCAACCCTTAAATCACATTCCCACATGTTAGAATATGTGGTGATGACATGTGTCCACATGATCCAATATTTTAAGTGGTGAATATTAAATCTTATTTAATTTTCAATGAGTAGAAATTACTTTTCTAAATTAAAAAGAGTGAAACTATTAAATCAAACTTGTGGTGCTTAAGATGATAATAGATCATCAAATGTGTGTTTTAGAATACTAATTAGACTAGTTAAGTATTGTTTGGTGATTGTGTACTCCATATGTATTTATAGATGATAGTACCGACCAAGCTTTCGAGGAGGAGGAGTTCTACCAAGAAGAAGAAGATAACTTCAACCACTGCACCAACCAAGGCAAGCCACCATTAACAAGCTAACACTTGCAAGTATAATACTTAGAAAGCTAGGATTAAACTAGATGGGTTAGCAAAGATGCTTTAGGCATGCTTTGGTCACACTACTTTGACTATTAGTACTCGAAGTCTTATTTACAAGCTTTACTTCCTTTACCTTAAACAAAATTCTTTAATGTTTTGAAGGTAGCATAAGAAGTACAAAACTTGACCTATTTAGAAACCCTTTAGATGTCATTCTATGGCATGAGATTGAACCCATCTTTTCAACCTTAGTGAACACTCTTAACTTAGTAGTTAGAGTAGATCAAAAACTTGAGTCACTATAGATGGGAACACTTGGTGAAAATGAATTATGAAAACTTTGGAATGAGGAGTCATTCTATTGAGATGTTTTGACATGTGTTGAGAAACACAAATGGTTTATGATGGTAAAAATGTTGAGGCATGAGCCTTAACCCTTTTATAAAACTGATGGTTGGATTCGGATGCGATACCATTCCAAATTTACCGTACAACCACACTACCTGAATTGGGTAAGGCTTAGCTGGAAATTTATATGAATTAGTATTAGTTCCCTCATGATAGAGGTTTGAGCTGAGGCTACCTCTCAATATTGTCCACCTATGCAGTGCCCAAGATGACTGATGGTCATGGTTGGGAGGCCATGCTCATAGGAGAGGTGCTTATACTAGGGTGTGTAAAGGGAAGGTTATCTTTGATTATCTGCATACTAAGTATGATGATTCAGTGTTATCCCTGACAGATGTATCGAATCTTGTGGTGAAAGTGTACCACCTCTGCAGTTGGAATGGCCATACTGTTTCGTTGTCAGATGTTTTCCAAACAACTTATGAAATGAATGATGAATTTTGACTTGACCACAACAGGGTTGTGTTTATGACAATAGCTTCCCACCTTAAGTTATTCTAGAAATTTATCTTATCTTTCTTTGCTTCAGAACTCAGCTTAGGTTTCAAACTTAACTTTACAGTTAAACTTAGATTTATCACCTTAACTTAGAACTATATTACTTGTTAGAGGTAGTTTGCGAGTACTTAAAGAGTACTCATGGCTTTTGTCCCTGGCTATTCTCATGGCCAGACTATGAAGGAGACTATCAAGATGATGGCCAACAGGACGGCTATGATAACTAGGACTATCTTCCTTCGTCAGCATTGCCTGTGCCCCTGAAGATGGACCCCACCTCTACGCTTATCTTTTAATTCCGCTCCTTGTTGTATTAAAGACTAGATGGATGATGTACTATGAGATCCTTATTTGTGTAAGACCTTATGTATGGTTTGTAATGGATGATGTACTATGATATCCAATCCGTTATGTCTCGCCAAAATGGTAATCTTGGGATTGCAAGGTATGGCATAACGAGCATCTGGGATTAAAAATCTGGGTGTTGACAATTATGAGCTTTAAAATACATGAAAAGGGTGTTTTTAAGAGTGTTTGGAGGATTAACATACATACTATACTTGAAAGTATCTTTTGCCACAAATAGGTAGATATGCCTAATCTATTTTTATGGGGTTTGGAACAACTCTTAGCTTATGTAGAAAAAGGCTTAGCAAAAAGAGATCTAAAGAGTGTGCCATCTAGTTCATAATTTCAACATTTATTTTCTCACCTTTCTTCTTAATGTTGAACATAAATATGCACAAGAAAAGGATACAAATTAATAGGCATAAAATATATCATGCTTCATATAAAACACTTGAGCTTAAGAACTAGACACAACATGAATTTCAACTTTTGTTTTATCTCCACTTTTCTTTTATTCCATGGCATTCTTTTTCAGTTTTAACATAATTAAGGTAGAGTTTATTTTCCGTATCTAATCACAAACATTTATAATAATGGTGGTGGTGGAATTTCTAATGCACAATAAAAAGTAAAATGACAAAACAGACGCTCCAAGTTTCTACAATAGTTCTATGTTGCTTAAAAAACAAAGTTTAGACGTTTGCAAACAGAGAGTTGAGTTGGTCCAGGGGGTGCCTTGGGACTCCCCAAGATTATGGTTTTCACCATCCTTGGATTGCTCTTGGTGTGATGTTCCTCTATTCCGTGTCAAAAAACTTTAACACAAAACTTTTTCTCCCATCTATTTTCTAAGTGGTGACATTAGTGGCACAACAGTATAATAGTTGCTGCATATACATCAAATAAAAAATTTATAAATGATACAGAAAGCATATAATGTCCCTACATATCCCTACCATATAATATGACTAATACAAATCATTTTAAGACACTTGGGAATAGTTAAAACAAACATGGCAGAATCTATCCAGATTTTTAGCAACAGCAAAACAAAAACAAATTCGCCCACATAGATATGTCATAAATTTTATCCAATTTTTTTGCATACATAGGATGAAAATTTGTAAATTCTATATGAATTTGAGCATAATCGGATTTACATAAAAATCATAAAATTCATGCACTAAAAACTGTTCTACAGAAATTTGCTACTCCATATGTTTAGCAACTTTTAAACATCCAAAATGGGTTCCACTTGGTACTTTATTAAAATATACAGAGATAAAACCAAAACAAAACTCTCTTGCTATAGAGATATTTCAAAACAAAAATCCAAAATAAAAATAATCGAGTTGCCTCCCACAAAGCGATTTCTTTATAGCCATATAGCTAGGCTTTACTTACTTGATTAGGTGATGTGGAACTCATGGGATAGCTTGTGCTTCTTAGATACCTACATATTCCTTGGAAAGTGTTCCATACATTATACTAGGGTCCCATGGTGTTCCCATGCCAATCAAATAAATAATAAAATAGTAACATGGTATAGAGCAACACAAAACATAAAAGTTATAATAACAAAGTCTAACTTTCTTCCTATGCATAGGGATTTTATATTTGAATAAGGTACAACAAACAAGAGTATACCTATGTATATTATTAGTTGGTAGATGAGTTTTATAATTAATATCAACACAAGGAGGGAATTGTTAACCTCCTCTTTCATAATAGTTGCAAGCACTGGAAGTAAATTTAGCAATATGACCATTGAAGCATGCAAGTTTGTAAACTTTGTTATATTATGAGCATCATAATTATTATCATTGTAATCATTAGCATGCTTTCCTCTTTCAAAAAAATTTCTAGTAATATTTTCATTATTAATATTATGGTTGCAATCATGATTTTCAACATAAGGTAGTTGCAAACCATATATATAGTTTCTAGCAAGTGCCAATTTATCTTCTATGATTAACATATGATAGTTCAAGATTACATAGGACTCTTACTCATAAGGGTATCATCATAGGCAACAATTTTATCATTTATATCTTCATTTTTTATACATGGATGGTCATCAAGAAGCATAGGACCATCATCTAAAGCATTTTCATATAGCATATCTAAATAAAATTCCTCATTATTATCAATAAGTTTAGTAGTAGTGTTATTAGTAGTCAAAGGTGCATCATTAGTTTCATCATAATAGGAAGGGTTCTCATAAATAACCATCTGACTTTCAATTCCCCCACAATAAATGCATGGATTTTTAGTTGGACAATTATCATAGCATGGGTTATCATATATGAAAAATGAGTTTTGAGTCTGAGTGTTATTATCACTTGTTGATTATGAAGGTGGAATATCCCACTCTTCCCCAAGCTTAGGTTAGATTATCTCTACTTCATTTTCTTATTCACACACTTGTTCTTCCAAGCTTATGTTTTCATCGTCTTTTTCTTGCAATATATTAGTACTTTTCATGGCCTCAGTTATTTATTTATATTTAATAACATAAGCATTATCACTAAATTCTTCATTGCAAATTTGAAGGATAATATCCATGTGTCCTTTCATTACACGAGCATCATGACTAGTTTCAAATTTTTTATTTATAAGAGAGTCTAGCTCATGGGATCCCACATAGGCAATATACCTCTCGACTTGTTCTATACCATGGCATAAAAATTTACACTCTTGATAAGAAGCAATAATAGGATCACTATTATGATTACATTGATAGTGAGAGTGTTTATAGTCTTTTTTTGGTGCAACAACTTATATCATGTGATTCACAAAAGTCGATATCAAATTGAGTGAGATCTATAAGCAATTCATCCATTCTATTTCCTTCTTCGGTTGATCTATATTCATACTAGGCTACCAACATTTTGACATGACCTATAGGTATGTGGATTCCAAGTTTCTCCATATTTTAGCATGCATATTTAGAGGTTATACTAATTTTTATGTGTTTTTGTTGTTTTAAGGAAAACTTAAAAAGACTAAAAACAAGACAAAATAAAATACTTTAAAAATCTAAAAGGGGAGGAAAAATCTCGGAGTGGTGCAACCACCCAAAGCTTGGGTTGTTGCACAAGTTGATGAAGATGATGGTGCCAGAAAATAGGCAATTTTCATGGGAGTTACCTTGGTCTTTAAACTTGCTCTACAAACTTGATGAGGAGGCAGTTGTGATGTACCTTCGCGAATTCCCTGACAACGGCGCTAGAAACTAGTCTTGATGGCAACAAACGTGGCAAGTTTTTGTTGGGACTCCAAGTCCAGAGTGTTGTAGCAAGATTATTTTCCCCACAAGGGTGACTCGAGGATTTATATCGAACTCTTGGGGAATTGGTTATGGAAGGATGTTTGTCTTCTCCTCTTCAAGCACCTATAAAGTAAAATAATTTGTCTTGTGTACCCAACTCCACCAAGTGGTTATCAAGCACAAGGTTTCGTATTAGTAATATGAAATAAATAAAATGTAAACTGAAATAAAAGCAGTAAACAAAGTAAAGTAATGCAAAATATATGATATGGAAGATAGTAGAGTTGTTTTTGGGTTTTTATAAGTGATTGTAAGTAGAGAAAGTATTTTTGTATTTTCGAAATAATAAATTGCAGAAATTATAAAGGATAGTAGATGCAATGGAAAGGTGTTTCTTATGATAAAAATCGGACCAGGGTTCATGGGTTCACTTGTCTACTCTCTTTTTAGGTTGTAGTGATGACAAAACAATTAATCAATGATAAAGATTCATGGAAATTCTATAAGTGCTAGATAAAAGGAATTAATATGGGCATTATATTCTAATATTGAGATGGAATACATCTCTCTCTCTTATTCTCCTCAAGAAAGGGAAATCTCCATGCAATCTTGATTTAAGAACAAATCAGAGTATAGCTTTAAGCAATATTATATGATGTTTGAAATACGAATATGCTACCTTGATCTAACAAGGTCATCACACTGTCACGTGATGGCTATAGCACATGATTTCACTTTACCCCTAGTGAGGCAGCAAAAGAAAGATAAAAACCAAAGTAGACCTTGAATATTATGTGTCACAATTCAATCTCCACCCCATGCTACTCCATCTAACACACACTTCTCCCCATATAAGTTCTTGCATATAAGTTGGATCAAAACAAGCAATGAAGAATGGGGTGCATGATATGCATCTATTAAAACATGTTACACAAAATAGATTCCAATGTCAAATATCAAATCACAGAATAAAGATCCAACAGATAGGAATTACAAATATGGCCATAATCATGTTGGGCAGCTCATATGGTACTAGATCTATGAAGAACAAGAGAGAAATAGATCAAGCTACTGCCACAAACCCATAGCCCGGAGGTGGACTACTCCCTCTCCATCATGGTGATGAAGCCGGAGATGTTGGAGAGGGTGGAGATCTCCCGAGGGATGGCTCTAGTGGAGTTTCCCCCTCCAATCTTCACTGGATCTAGTGGTGTTTTTGTCTCTGGTGGCTCTCATTGCTTCCCGTCACTTCTATTTCGGGGAAACCCGAGGGGGTCCTTATATAGGGATTTTTAGGTCAAGAGAGCTATGTAGGCGAAAGAATTAAGGCGATCAAACAGTTGAGGAGGGAAAGAGCATGGGCGTGGGCGCGCCACTTGTGCTCTTTTGGCCATCCTGGCCCTCCTAGTGAGATTCCAGTGCTCCAGATACTTCTCATGGATAAATATTAACATTCCCAAAAGTGCAGGTCCATTTGACTTTGTATAGGTCCTGAAACATCAAAAACATTGAAAAGGGTTTTTATGCCCTGCAGGGTTATAACCAAAATAAAGGGGATTATTGGTAAATCCCCAAAAATCAATATAAAACAGGGATATAACATTATATATGATGCAAATATGTTGGAAAACATGTTAACAGACTACAAAGTTCGTGTATGCATTTTACATGCATCACTTCCATGTGTGAGTAGTTTCCCTCGTTCTTGGGGAGATGGAGAAACCCTAGCACTATTATGCATTGAAATAAAGATGATATATACTTGTGTCCATTGACTTATAGGTCTATGATGTATGTTTGATCTCTCTGTTTATATGGTTTTTGTAGTCGCCAACATATCATTTGCCTTAGGGTCTAAAGAACATGGTGAAATCCTTTGGACGTGTTTGGAAGTGTGCCCAGAGCTATTGTGACTATAAGCACTGGCTAGCAACCTATACGGTGAAAGGAGGATTAAAGAGAGATTCCTTAAGCTAATTACGATATCCATGGGGAGACCCTTAATTGCGGTGGTCTGTATGGGTGGCTGCTCTCGGACATCGCAGTGATTATTTAGAGATGACATCATTCTTGGCTCGACAAAGTGACTGCCTACAAGCCTTTTAGTGAAACCTTATTATGGAGCTCTCTCCACACATATCATGACACAAGAAATAGGTTATACTAATTATGATAAATAATAACATGCTAGTGGTGTATCCTACATCCCTGAGAACGCTTTAGCCTTATTGAGTTCAACCACTTCTCCAAACAATTTTGTTACTCACTTTCTTTTACTTGTTTTAATTACATTTTTGCATTCAACCAAAAAACATTCAAACACCCTTTACATGAAATCAAAGGCGGCTTACAAGTATCCTTTGGTAGATAGTGACGAGGGGAATGAAGACCCTAACCAAATAGCTCTATGTGGGTTCGATACTTTTATTTTGAAACTAGCTACAATTGATTTGTGCACTTGTAGTCATCAAGATATTTTTTGGCGCTGTTGCCAGGGAGCTAAGAGCTTTTGGTCTTTGTTATTAGTTGCTTATTCTACCAATTGTTTTACTAAAGTTTTTTACTAGTTTCAGGTAAGAACCATGACTGCACTCGGACTGATGAATCAACTCGATGCAGCTAAACACCTCGGGAAGTTAAATAGAGGACTTGTCAAAGAATTCCCTTGTGGGAGCGAACCAACAACCCTCCCTTTATCGCTATTATTAAAGAGAAACATTTTGTAGGAGATTATCTCGATGAGCATCCTTACACTCATTTAATGCATTTTACCGAGTTATGTTGGAAACTTAAATTGAGAGGCTATTCTGATGACGAATTAAAACTTATTGTTTTTAGACAATCTCTAACCAACAATGCTTTAGCTTGGTATATAATTTTCCCTACAGAGAAAATTGATACTTGTGAAAAACTCAAAGGATAATTCGTATTTCAATTCTTTCCCAAGGTAAAGACAATCGAAGTAAGAAGGGCGATGAAGAACTTCAAAAACTGCCCAGGTGAAGGCTTGGTAAGGGCTTTCAAAAGGTATAAGTCCCTACTTAATAAATGTCCTCACCATGTTTTACCTGAATGGTATGTTTTACATATTTTCTATGGGGGACTTAATCAAGAAGCTAAACATGAGCTTGATACAAATTCTGGAGGCTTATTTATGGAGCTAACTATAACTAAAGCTTGGGAACTTCTAGAACGTATTCGTCGCAATAGAGAAACTTGGGGATTTGATTTAGGCGGTGAAGGAGGTATAGAAATTGAATATTATTGTCTCAATTCTTATAAGGAATTCGATAAGGTAAGACAAACTATTGATGAACTTAAACTTGATGATGATATTACTTTAGTCTTTTATAGAACACATTGAAGCTCCTAAGAAAGATTGGCTTCAATATACTCCCCCACCTAAGCTAGTTGAAGATGTCCATCCAATAATTGCAGCTTGTGTTGAGCCATTAAGGGAGGTACACCCATATGTTGAACCCCTTCCTTTCCCAAGGTCCACGAGAAAACATATGATGGCTCAGCAGCACGAAGACCGACGTGAAGAAGAAAGAATGTTCCTCAAGATGCTAGAAGAAGAGACGGAAGCAAGAAAGACTAACAAAGTAAGTATGTAGGAGACTAACAAAGAAAGACTAACAGAGCAAGAAAGAATGTTCCTCAAGATATCCTAATCATGTTTGCACATTGCAACGTGATAGATCTTGATACCGAAGCTTCGCAGTTTGTTGAAGTAATGGTAAAGGCTAAAGAAGTTGGTAAACCTATTCTCCCTTGTAAGTTTGGTGGAACTTCTTATTATGGCCTCAATGACATTGAAATAGCTGTTAACATAATCCCCTATAATTTCTATCTAAAAATCCAAAATGGACTAGCTCCAGCTGTTGGGGATATACTTTCCGGGTATCCTCACAGTTCCTCACTGACCAGGGTGGCCCACTTTGGGTTAGAGCTTTGCTTCATGGGTGGCCCAGTCAGAGAGAGACAAGACGGAGTCCAATCCGGCTACAGGAAGGCCTAGAAGACTTACCGACTTAGGCCCATTATGTTACTTGTAGTTCAAGATGTACTCTGTAACAGACTCTTAGTCGTAGCCGGATAGACCTCTCCTGTAAACCCTAGGTCAGATATCTATATAAGACGTCCTAGGGAGAGCCTTTAGGGCACCAGATAACACCCAATACTTTAGACCCTCAACTCGCACAGGCGACACCCTTGTAACCCATATTCCGGATCTGCCGTATTACTGGATTGCTAGCAGGAGTAGGATCCGTCCAAAGCCGGCGGATTCGAACCTAGGTAAACTTGTGTGCTCACCGTCCCGGAATACCGTACGTCTCACCCCCCTCTCTTCCGCATGCCTCGAGGACCCCCTCATGGCGTACTTGTCATCAATCCGATGACAGTTGGCGCCCACCATGGGGCATGTGAGCTACGAATCTGCGTTCCGAGCGGAATTTGCAAGAATCGGAATCGGCAAGACTATCGTTGTCGGTCGCATCCTCTACGCCAGCGATGTCCCTCTCATCGTTCTCGACGAGACTTGGATTCCGGAAAAGGAGGCCGTGACTGCCTACACAATCATGTCTTTTGGTGAGATCGATGTTTACATCGGTTTCGCTGAACCTGCCCAACCCACCCTAGCGGTGATGATAGAGGCAGAAGAATCTTCTGGGTCCCCTTTGTCCGTGGAGGCGGTAGAGTTCCGATCTCTGAAAACCCTAATCCCACCCAGCCCACACCAGCCGCGGAGACAGTGGAGAAATCCGAACCTGAAGAAGACCTAGCGGTCAACGTCGAATCTGGAGTGGATCTCCCCGGAGGAGCCAGATCCCAGATCGACCCACCCGTGGAAGTCAAACTCCAAGAGGAGCATATCAACGACACTGATTCCGGCTCTGACGATGCCGGAACAGACAGGCCTTTCCTAAGGTACCTCAGGAAACACGCGTCGCACTTTGTCGGTTACGTTGGATCCGGATCCGGCTCTGCCGATGCTGGAGGCAATTGGAACAAACGCCCACGTACCCTCATCCTCGGATGAGTCGATGACGTCAGCAGATTTCCGAAAGTTCTCCACGGACTATGAAGAGGAGTACAACTCCAAAGCTGCAGAAGAAGGAGAAGCCATGGATGAAGGATCCGGGGAACACTCTCCCAAAACACAGGATGACATGGACATCAGAGATAATCCCGAGGTCCAGATGTCCGAAAGTACCGATCAGAGCTTGACTCCAGGAAACAGACCCATAGCCGTCTTTGCTACCGGCGCTTCCAAGAAGGCAAAGAAGAAGAACAAGAAGAACAAGACCCCGACCAAAGACCCTCTGACAGAGGAGGTGATTGCCGATGAATACGATTAAGACTCGGATGGAGCACTAATCCAAGACGAGCCGAAAAAAGAAGCATCGGTGGATGGACACGTGATCACTCAGGGTGCACGTAAACTCATCGATGCCGCACTAACCACACCTATCCCTACAGCTGCAGAACTTGCTACAGATGAGCTGGACGAAAGGGCCCAAGCCCTAGAAGCGCGTCGTCGAAAACTCCTTGATGAAGCCAAAAACATCGAGGTGGAGAAGAAGCGCATGTCAAACAAGGAGTACATGTCCCGTCTGCATCAGAAGACACGGAAGCGCCACATGGATGACAACCAATTCCCACGTGTCTGTGCCGTCCTTTTCGGAGATGAGATGGGAAAACCACGGAAGGATAGCAACGGAGATTGGGTTTACCCAACACCAGTGCAAAATACCGTGGCAGCTCACAAAATTCTATCGGCTAATCCAGGAACAGATGAGATATGTTTGGGCATCAAGCTACTCAATAAGGGACTGGAGCAGCAGAAGGTCGCCCTGTTCGGAAGCCAAAAACTGGTCTTGGATTCTGACCAATGACGCACAGATCCGGCATGGGCTGACGTTAAAACCCCCTACGTCCAGGCACAGTATCGTCGCCCCGAACGCAGGGAAGACAATTATTCAAGAACCGGATCATCAGGACAACATCGCAGAACTACACATAACTGGAGCAACGTTGCTCTAGTAGCCGAGAAAGACGCGATCGCGGCACTGAATCCGAAGAATCCTCCATGAAAGGGAGAAGATAAAGAGAAACGTCGGGAGGAGGATCGCCAAAGGATGCCACCTCCTAGACATGATAACCATCCGACTGAGCCTCACCATGATGGGAACGACGGAAACCATGCTAGCACAAGCCGGCAGGGGACTCGTCATAGTCAAGAACCTCCCTAGAACCGGAATAATGATGCTCCAGATGGAGGCCGGCGATTAGCCGTAAACTACCCAACTGCACCACCCTCTCCACCACACAGTTATCACAACGTCCCCCACGGAGGTCAAGGAGGACTTGGCGGAGGAGGTGGTGGCAGAAGCCGAAGTCCGGCTCCAAGGCACCGCAGCCACAGCCGGCATTCGGGACGATCCCTATCCCCGAACGACGCAAGGCATAGGATCAACTCCAACATAGAGGATCGGCGCTACGAAAACGATCACGTGTATGTGGGCCCAAAGTGCTTCGGACCATGCATCAGAGCTACAAAGTTCCCGGAAGGATTTGCTATCTCAAGACATATTCAAGCCTACGACGGCATTGCTCGGCCAGACACCTGGTTACAGGATTTCTTCCAAGCTTGCTGCATCGCCAAAGACGGAAACAGCCTGGTCGCAACTCGGTATCTCCCACTCATGCTGAGGAAGACGGCACGATCATGGCTCAATGAGCTTCTGGCAAACACCATCCATAACTGGTATGATTTACAAAGTGCGTCCTTTCGGAATTTCTAAGTCACATATCGGAGGCCCTGTACGGTTGGAGACCTACAGCATTGCACCCAGAAAGCCGGAGAAACTTGCCGGGATTACCTCGGATGGTGGATTGACACCAAGAACTCCTGCGAAGGAGTAAATGATCAAACTGCGATTGAAGCTTTCATCGCAGGTCTCCCAATTGGTTTACTGCACCATTGCTTGAAGTGTGACAAGGTTACTGATCTGGGAGAAATGATAGAAACAGCGAGCAAGTATGCAGATGCTGAAGACGATGTAGAGGGATTACTCAATGCCCTGGCTGTGCCTCAGTCGGCAAAACAACCAAAGCAACAAGCTCAGAAGCGCAAAAATACCTCAAAAGAAAAACCCAACACGGAGACAGTGGTAGTCACTACTGTTTCCGTGTCTGGACGATGAGGAGGACGTGGCGGAGGTCGCGGGCGTGGCCATGGGACATCAAGGGTCCAAGGTAGAGGAGAGCAACAACCAGGCAAAACCTACACTTGGGCCGACATCGCCAATAACCCATGTGTGCATCATTTGGACGCCAATGGGGGCTCATCCCACACCAACGCTAAATGTCGTTTGAACGACGACATCAAGAGAGATGATACCGCGGGCTACAAAGCTAAGCGGAAGAAGGGAAAGAAAAATCCTGAAAAAGACAAAGAGACCAAGGAAGATTCCGATATGGAGGAAGCCGACGCTTCAAATCCCAAGTCGGAAGGGAAGAAATTTTTTCCCACCAAGAAGGACACTTACGTCACCTTCCTCGGATCTCAACCAGCAAAGGTCAAGAAAGCAGTTCTCCACGAGCTTAACGCAACAGTTCCGGCTGTCCCTCAGTATTTGGACTGGTCGGAAGTAGCAATAACGTTTGACCGTGCTGATCATCCGCCTAAGCTACATAGGCGAGGAAAATACGTCTTAATTGTCAATCCACTTATTGATGGTTATGGTTTCTCCAAGACCCTCATGGACGGTGGTTGCAGCATCAATATTCTCTATGTCGAAACGCTACGCCGGATGAAGATCTCGGAAACACAGCTGAACCACCGCTCTGTGATCTTTCATGGAGTTGTCCCAGGAAGACAGGCTAATTCCCTGGGAGAGATCACTTTGGATGTTACTTTTGGAACACCAAAGAATTATCGGACGGAGGCACTTTCCTTCGAAGTGGTCCCGTTCAAGAGCGCATACCACGCTATATTTGGACGTCCGACTTACTGGGCTTTTATGGCTCGTCCGTGTTACATTTACAATATGATGAAAATTCCAGGTCCCAACGGCGTAATCACCATCAGGGGAGACCTGAAGAAGGCGTGAGAGTGCGAGGATGGAAATGCCGCCTTTGCCGAAGCCATGCTGCACGCCCAGGAGTACCAGGAAATCAAGAAGAGCATAGATCCGTCCGAGATTCCTGCGACGAAGAAGGAGGTGAAAAAGTCAAATCCGGAGTTCAAGGCATCGAAAGAGATGAAGACGACGCCGTTGAAGGATGACGACCCCTCCAAGCTGACCCAGATAGGCGTAGGACTAAGTAGCGCATAGGAAAGCGCGCTCGTCAAGTTCCTCCAAGCAAATCAAGATATCTTCGCACGACAGCCATCTGACATGACCGGAGTACCTAGGGAACTTGCCGAGCACTCTCTAAATGTAAACCCGAATGCTAAACCCGTCAAACAGTTGTTACGATGGTTTGGTGATGAAAAGCGTAAGGCAATAACTAAGGAACTAGCGCGGCTCGAGTTAGCCGGATTCATAGAAGAGGTCATCCATACTGATTGGTCGGCCAACCCTATAATGGTCCCTAAAGAGGACACCACTGATTTAAGGATGTGTGTTGATTATACTGCCTTGAACAAGACTTGTCCAAAAGATCAGTTCGCTCTGCCTAATTGATCAAGTTATCGATTCTACGGTAGGCTCAAAACTCCTCTGTTTTCTCGACGCATATTCCGGTTATCACCAAATACGGATGAAGGAATCTGACAAAGTCAAGACTTCATTCATAACCCCCTTCGGAACCTTCTGTTTTGTTACAATGCCCTTTGGGTTGAAGAACGCAGGAGCTACGTACCAGCGCACGAACCAACGTTGCCTCCACGACCAACTCAGACGCAATGTACATGCATACGTGGATGATATCGCGGTGATGTCCAAAAAGAAGGAAACACTAATTTCTGACTTGGAGGAAACGTTCGCCAATCTACGAAAATACAACATCATACTTAACCCGAAGAAATGCTTCTTTGGAATACCAGCCGGAAAATTGTTAGGTTTCATCGTGTCTCAAAGAGGCATAGGGGTAAACCGCGACAAGATCAAGGCTATTCTCAATATTTCTAGGCCAACTCGCCTGAAGGACGTACAAAGATTAACTGGTTGCATTGCTGCGGTCAGTCGATTTGTAAGCCGGCTTGTTGAAAGAGCCGCACCATTATACAAACTCTTGAAGAAGACCAGAGATTTTGTCTGGACTGACGAAGCTGAAGCTGCACTACAAGACCTGAAGAAAGTACTCTCATCTGCTCCTATCCTTGCAGCGTCGGAACCTCAGGAACCGATGTTGCTTTATATTGCTGCGACAAATAAGGTCGTTAGTATCGTCATGGTGGTGGAGAGACCAGAGGAAAATAAGGAACACCTGGTGCAGCGTCCGACTTATTTTGTCAGCAAGGTCTTGACAGAATCAAAACAGCGATATCCGCACTATCAAAAGTTGGCTTACGGTGTTTTCCTAGCATCTCGTAAGTTAAGACACTATTTTCAGGAGCATCCAATTACCGTGGTGAGCAAAGCTCCCATGAGAGACATAATCAACAACAGCGACGCCACAGGACGTGTCGCCAAATGGGGCATAGAGCTCTTAGCTTTCGATATTGATTATAAACCTCGGACAGCAATCAAATCCCAGATCCTTGCTAACTTTGTCGCTGATTGGATAGAGACGAAGGAGAACACGGCCCTCCCTGAGTGGGAATACTGGACCCTCTTTTTTGATGGGTCTAAGGCTCGGGGGGGCTCGGGGGCTGGCGTGGTGCTCAAATCACCCCAAGGATATAAACTTTTATACGTGTTGCAGATCCACTTCACAGCGACAAACAACATTGCCGAATATGAAGCACTGCTGCATGGAATCCGGATTGCTAAGGTATTGGCATCCGACGTTTGATGTGTTACGGAGATTCAGATCTTGTTGCTCAACAAGTCTCGAATATTTGTAATGCAAATAAGCACATGGCAGCATATAAAGCTGTCGTGGCTGATCTATCTAAATCGTTCGAAGGGTTTGAAGTTCAACACATCCCTCGAGCAGAAAATGAGGAAGCAGATGCACTATCTCGAAAAGGCTCTGCGCGGAAAGAGGTCCCGGATGGCGCATTTTTAGAGCACCTCAAAGTTCCCTCGATAAAGGGAGTAGATGAGGAATATCTGACCAAATCCGACTCACCTCTAATAGCAGTTATGGCTGTAATTCCCAGCTGGACTCAACCCTACCTTGATTACTTGGTAGATGGCAAATTACCCGAAGACGAGGTGCTGAGCCGGCAGATTATCTGACGAGCAAAAGCCTATACTATTGTTACAGGTGAGCTCCATAAACAGAGTGTTTCTGGGGTTTTTCAGCGCTATGTATCTCCGGAAGAAGAAGTGGAGATCTTAAGAGAAATCCACGAAGGTGAGTGTGGTCACCACGCTGCAGCCAAATCTTTAGTGGCAAAAGCTTTTCGACATGGATTTTTCTGGCTTACAGCTCAGGCAGATGCCGAACGATTAGTCAAGACATGCAAAGGCTGCCAAAAGTACGCCAAGCAAGCTCATGTTCCGGCTGATCAGCTACGAACAATACCTATAACATGGCCTTTTGCGGTCTGGGGGCTTGATATGGTAGGACCTTTTAAACAAGCACCAAGTGGATTCACGCACCTCTTAGTGATGGTGGACAAATTCACAAAGTGGATCGAGACTAAACCTGTCACTAGCTGTGATGGAGCAACAACCAAAAGATTTGTCGACGATGTTATAATCCGGTATGGTTATCCGCATAGCATTGTCACGGACAATGGTAGTAATTTTTCCCTGGGAGAATTGGCTGAATTCTGCGACGAGCAAAATATCCGGCTTGACATTGCGTCAGTCGCACATCCACAGGCTAACGGACAAGTCTAAAGAGCAAATCGTTTAATTCTACAAGGCTTGAAACCGAGGCTCGAAGCACCACTGAGGCGTGCTGCGGGGGCTTGGGCAGAGGAACTACCCTCTGTAATTTGGAGTTTGCGAACAACTCTGAACAGGTCAACAGGATATACACCTTTCTTCTTGGTCTATGGGGCAGAAGCAATTCTTCCTAGTGATTTAATTCATACTCCTCCTAGAGTGGCCGCGTATATTAAAGAGGATGCCGAGATTTCTCGACAAAATGATCTTGACTTAGTCGAAGAAGTTCGCGTCGTTGCTGAAATGAGATCTACAGCCTATCAGCAGAAGTTACGCAAGTATCATAGCCAGAGAGTCCGAACTAGATCTTTCCATAAAGGTGATTTGGTTCTCCGGCTTGTGCAGCAAAGAAAGCACAAACTTTTCCCAGTATGGGAAGGGCCCTTTTAGTTAGTCGAGTATTGCACAATGGATCGTACTACTTAACTGACATGAGGCCAGTCAAAGAAACACCTGCTACTAAGAATAGAAAGAGAGATGGAGGCAGTACAAATCCAGATGAGTTAGACAGACCATGGAATATTGCTCAGCTACGTCCCTTTTATTCTTAGTTTATCCTTCTTTGTAATCATGCATATGTACATGTTCTGTGAGAAATAAAAGTTTTGGTTACCTCAAAGTTTTCCTGAGAAGTTTTTACCATCTTATTTCCTAATGATCATGTCATAGTCGAAAATCCCAGAATGCTTGAAAGTACTTTATGCTCATGTTCGTTCTGGTTTAGATTTCCGACTCTAAAACTGCTACCTTCGGGTATAGCTCTAAAAAATTTCTAGTCTTCACTTTGGTTATTTGTCTGATTAATGGATGCGGGTATTTTCTGAGTAGTGAATTGTTGGTACTGGAAGCCGGCTTTGTTTCCGAGTTTAAACTGGTTTAGCAATTGAGCTCTGTTGCTCGGCAAAGTTTCCGGTTGAAGGTTTAGCCGGCTCACAAAAGGGACGAGGCGGAAAGCCAGATAAATGATAAGTAGAGACAAAAAAATCTAAGTGCTTATGCAAGCATTTCAAGCACACAAAAATTCTAAAACAAAAGTGCTAAATAGATAAAAAAACTTAGCACTAGCAAAAAGTCATAGTACTTCATATTTACAAAACGCATCATGTTGTTTCACAGAATAATACATAAGTTTCTGGTCTATGATGCAGGAGGAGATGAAGGATCTACTAGCTCGCTGGTCACTCCGCCTTGATATCGTTCCGAGATGTCCGGATCCGAGGTGGTCCGTTCATCGTCGGAAACTTCTTCGGCATCTTCTGGAGGAGGTGGCGGAGTATCCACACGGGTGAAGAAGGGGATCTCGTAGCTGGTCAGATCAGCTACGTGGCACCCATATCCGGCGCAGGAGTGCATGATGGCTTGAAGGTCCTGCTCCTGGCCGTCTTCGTCTACCTTGCAGTACCCTTTAGTCACTTACCATATTTCCATGTTTCCATGGTGGCTCATGACCATGGAGAGGGCATTCTGCGTGGCAGTCCGCGCGTAGGACATGTTCCAGTCCCGAACGAGCTGCGACATCTCCTTGGCCTTCTCCCGCACCTAGAAGTCCGACATGCTTGGCATGTCCAGAATCCTGAGAGACTCGCCAATATCCTCAAGGGATTGGCGCCAGTCATGAAGAAGATCACCGACTTGGGTAAGCCGGTGAGTGAGGGGCTCGGACGAGGAGGAGTCCGTCAAGTTCAGAGGACCTATACACAAAATGAAGATAAGGAAAAACCGACATTGATAAAAGTTGAGGAAATGATAAGTCAGATAGATGGAACTTACCAAGAATGACGTCGTCAATCTTGGCTTTCTCCTCCCGGAGACTCTAGAGTTCAGCCCAGAGTGCTTGGGAGATATCCTTCTCTCTGTCAACCTCATTCTTGAGGTCCGAGATAACTTTATCTTGAGCGGCAATCTTGCGATCGCGCTCTTCAGTGGCCATGGAGGAGGATTCCAGGACTTGAGCTATGCTCGTTTCATGATCCACCTTGAGCTTTTCTAGCTCTTGGCGATGTCCCTTGTTCTCCACCACCAAGGTCTTGAGGTTCTCGGCCTCTTCAATCATAGCGATGGATTGTTTCACCAACGTTGTAAGACAAAAAGAACAATAGTTCAGAAAAATTCGACATTAAGAAGATAAAGGCAAGGTTTGAATCTCGAAATGTTTACCTTCGGCTTCGTCCTTGGCTACCTTGAGCTCAACATTTTTAAGCCGGAGAGCTGTGATATCTATCCGCTTATCACAGACATTGGATAATAATTCCTGGTTATAGGAACACACTTTCTGTAAGTCGGAATACCCAAGGTCAGAAAGCTACTTAAGACTCGGGCTAATATTTTCTACTAAATATCAGCACGAGCCTTGGGGGCTACACTAGTTCGTCCTTTGGCATCCTAATGAAAGCATAAACCCGGATTTCTATATCCTACTTCATGCTTGGGGGCTAGAGGATATGATATAACATAATGTAAAAACAAGAGTTGGAATTCCGACTTACATATTGCTCGCGGGTGAGTTTGTTTAACCCTGCGTTCACTTCAGCTGCCACCTTCTCGGCGAGGGTAAGAGGGACTACTGGAGCTGTTGGAAGCTCACCAGTCCTGATCTTCTCGTCGCGAAGGAGGACTTGAGCAAGAAGGTCAGAGAACTTGACGTCCTCTTCTTCTTGCGCCTCCTCTTCGGGGGATAGATGGCTTTTGTCCAGGACTTGCCTGGCCAGCCGCTGGATCTCTTCCACAGATTTCCGGGATAAGCCAAACTTGGCAAGTCCAGGATTGCTGAGGAGGTTGTCGACGAAGACTTCAGCCGAGGGATCATTACCCAAGGAGGGTTCACCCTTATCTTGAGCTGACGCACCCACAGTGATGTCAGTGTGTGATCCGAGGATCACACGCGCAGTTGAAGGAGCCGGATCTTCTGCAACAATCGGAGATGGAGTAATCTCCGGTGTTACAGAAGGTTGAGGAGCAGGAGTCGGAGGAGCTATGACAGGAGAAGCTATGGTGAGCTTTGCCTGTCGCAGGGGCTTAGCAGGAATCCCTTTCCCCTTACCCTTGATGAGAGACTTTTCTCTGAGAATGTAGTAAAGTTGGAAACATTACATCTCAGAAAGAAATTCGAGAAAGGTACAAAGGCGAAAATTGTGAATGAAAGTTACCTCTTCACAACAGGCACTTCCTTTGTGCCAACAACCACTATCGAAGCTTTGCGCTTCTTGAGCGCAAGGTCCGGCAATGGAACCACTTCAGTCTCCTGAGAAAACTCTGGAGGATATCCTTTGAGTGGAGCAAGTTCCGACTCGGGGAGGTCAGCAAGCTGAAAATAAATACGCAAATCAGCATTGCAATATATTGAAAAGTGAAACACGCAGAAGATGTTCTGATAAGAGCTTACCAACACCACGGGATTATCCGCAGTGTGCATGTCCAGAGAAATCTCCAGAATCATCCTCTCGATCTGCTCCTTGATCAGCCACTTGATCTGGCTGATGTAGCCTTGAGAGGTGTAGGCTTTGGGGTCAGCGGAGAGAGTCTTTTTTGGAATACGTGATGGAATGCATCAGTCTATTCCCGTGGTACTGAAGTGGCTGGATCCGACATGAGACCCAACATTGGACTAAGTCGGATCCTTTCAGACCCTTGTGCTTGATAAGATATTCGATCCGCCTCTTAGCGAGGATCAGATCAGCGGTGAGAGCCGGAGCAGCCTCGTCCCAGGAAGGCTGGGCCGTGGCAGCTCCGTCGACAAAAGCCGGCAAAGCAGTAGCTTTGCCGGGAGCCGGAATATCCCTATGGTAGAAGAAAGTGGCTGGCCATTGTTTGACCGAGTCACTGGCAGAAATTTTGGGATATGCCCGGTCTCGTCTAACAGAAAAACTAATGGTACCGGTGATGTAAGGAACACCGGCAGAAATAGAATTTCTCCGGACATGGAAATAGTACCGGAAGAGAAGGAGGCTCGGGCTAATGCCGAGAAATCCCTCGCAAAGCGCAGCGTATGCACTCATCACTAGAATGGAGTTGGGAGGAAGATTGTGGAGTTGAACTCCATAGTGGTCAATCACCTCGGAGAAGAACTCCGAGGGAGGAAAGGACAAATCTCGGTCCAGATGGGTGCCGAAGTGGACGCGCTCGCCCTCGCGCGGATTGGGGACGGTTTCCCCGAAGCCGCTCCGCTAGTTGCCGGCGGCGAGGAGCCCCTCCTTCTCCACGTTCCTGAGTCCAGCCTCGTCGAGGGCGCAGGGGATCCAGAGTCCCCGGAAGCTCTCTTTCTCCGCAGCTACTTCCGCCGACGTCGCCGCCGCCGCTGCCATAGAGGAAGAAGAGGATGAAGCCATTTTCTCTCCGGTGGAAAAGGGTGACCCTAAAGTGGCGGCTCTAGGAGTATGTGGGACAAGGACGAGGGAGCTATGTGCGCGTCGGAAGATTGGGAAGGAAGGAACAGCAAAGGACTGGTGGGGATGAGAAGAAGAAATGTAAACCCCTTATATCCACCTACCTGTGCCAAGATTCGTGCAAACGCTACAATGTAACCGCCACGTGTCGTGGAAAGAACTGGGGAGGGCCCGCGCGATGATTGCGTCGCCTCGATCTCCATGCACGCATTGAAATGGCGCCTCGGTTCCGCGAACCGCGGACCCACCAACGGTCGTGCTGACGGAACGTTCTGTCAGATGACGTGACTTGACCATGCTTGTGTCAGGTGGCGTTAGAGACCAAATTCCGGCTTAGTTCAAAAACGAGCTGGAAAATCCGAGTAACTAATTGAAAGGCCCGACTTACTTTTAAGACCCGGATCGTATCTTTTGTTGTGAAGTTTCAGGAACCCTTCAAGATTCTGCAAGCCGAAGATCAAGCTAGACGATGATAAATCCGACTTTGGATCTTGGAGGCCTCCGGGGGCTGCTGTTGAGGATATACTTTCCGGGTATCCTCATAGTTCCTCATTGACCAGGGTGGCCCACTTCGGGTTAGAGCATTGCTTCACGGGCGGCCCAGTCAGGGAGAGAAGACGGAGTCCAATCCGGCTAAGGGAAGGCCCAGAAGACTTACCGACTTAGGCCCATAATGTTACTTGTAGTTCAAGATGTACTCTGTAACAGACTCTTAGTCGTAGCCGGATAGATCTCTCCTGTAAACCCTAGGCCGGATATTTATATAAGCCATCCTAGGGAGAGCCTTTAGGGCACCAGATAACACCCAATACTTTAGACCCTGAACTCGCACAAGCGACACCCTTGTAACCCATATTCCGGCTCTGCCGTATTACTGGATTGCTAGCAGGAGTAGGATCCGTCCAAAGCCGGCGGATTCGAACCTGGGTAAACTTGTGTGCTCACCGTCCTGGAATACCGTACGTCTCACCCCCCCTCTCTTCCGCACGCCTCGAGGACCCCCTCATGGCGTACTTGTCATCAATCCGACGACAACGACGGCATTGCTCGGCCAGACACCTGGTTACAGGATTTCTTCCAAGCTTGCTGCATTGCTAAAGGCGGAAACAGCCTGGTCGCAACCCGATATCTCCCACTTATGTTGCGGAAGACGGCACGATCATGGCTCAATGAACTTCCGACGAACACCATCCACAATTGGTATGATTTAAAAGCGCGTTCTTTTGGAATTTCAAAGGCGCATATCGGATGCCCTGTACGGTCAGAGACCTACAGCGTTGCACCCAGAAAGCCAGAGAAACTTGCCGGGATTACCTCGGACGATGGATCGACACCAAGAACTCTTGCAAAGGAGTAAATGATCAAACTGCGATTGAAGCTTTCATCGCGAGTCTCCCAATTGGTTTGCTGCGCCATCGCTTAAAGTGTGACAAGTTTACTGATCTGGGAGAAATGATAGAGACAACGAGCAAGTATGCAGATGCTGACGATGATCCAGAGGGATTACTCAATGTCCTAGCTGTGCCTTTTTCAGCAAAACAACCAAAGAAACAAGCTCAGAAGCGCAAAAATACCTCGGAAGAAAAACCCAACGCGGAGACAGCAGTCGTCACTACCGTTTCCGGGTCTGGAGGACGAGGAGGACGTGGCAGAGGCTGCGGGCGTGGCCGTGGGACATCAGGGGTCCAAGGTAGAGGAGAGCAATAACCAGGCAAAACCTACACTTGGGCCGACATTGCCAATAACCCATGTGTGCATCATTTGGACGCCAATGGGGGCTCGTCCCACACCAACGCTGAGTGTCGTTTTAACGATGACATCAAGAGAGATGATACCGCAGGCTACAAAGCTAAGCGGAAGAAGGGAAAGAAAAATCCTGAAAAAGACAAGGAGGCCAAGGAAGATTCCGACATGGAGGAAGCTGATGCTTCAAATTCCAAGTCGGAAGGGAAGAAAACTTTTCCTACCAAGAAGGACACTTATGTCACCTTCCTCGGATCTCAACCAACAAAGGTCAAGAAAGAAGTTCTACACGAGCTTAATGTAACAGTTCTGGCTGTCCCCCAGTATCTGGACTGGTCGGAAGTGGCAATCACGTTTGACCGCGATGATCATCCGCCTAAGTTACACAGGCGAGGAAAGTACGCCTTAATCGTCAACCCACTTATTGACGGTTATGGTTTCTCGAGGACCCTCATGGACGGTGGTAGCAGCATCAATATTCTCTATGTCGAAACACTACGTCGGATGAAGATCTCGGAGACCCAGCTGAACCATAGCTCTATGATTTTTCACGGAGTCGTCCCAGGAAGACAAGCTAATTCCCTGGGAGAGATCACTTTGGATGTTACCTTTGGAACTCTAAAGAATTATCGGACGAAGGCACTTTCCTTCGAAGTGGTCCCGTTCAAGAGCGCATACCACACTATATTCGAACGTCCGGCTTACTGGGCTTTTATGGCTCGTCCGTGTTACATTTACAATATGATGAAAATTCTAGGTCCCAACAGCGTGATCACCATCAGGGGAGACCCGAAGAAAGCGCGAGAATGCGAGGATGGAAATGTCGCCTTTGCCAAAGCCGTGCTGCACGCCCAGGAGTACCAGGAGATCAAGAAGAGCATAGATCCGTCTGAGATGCCCGCAACGAAGAAGGAGATTACCAAGCCAAATCCGGAGTTAAAGGCATCAGAAGAGATGAAGAAAGCGCCATTGAAGGATGATGACCCCTCCAAGGTGACCCAGATAGGCGTAGGCCTAGATAGCGCATAGGAAAGCGCGCTCGTCAAGTTCCTCCAAGCAAATCAAGATATCTTCGCATGGCAGCCATCTGACATGACCGGTGTACCTAGGGAACTTGCCAAGCACTCTCTAAATGTAAACCAGAACGCTAAACCCGTCAAACAGTCCTTACGACGGTTTGGTGATGAAAAGCGTAAGGCAATAGCTAAGGAACTAGCACGGCTCGAGTTAGCCGGATTCATAGAAGAGGTCATCTACACTGAGTGGTCGACCAATCCTGTAATGGTCCCTAAAAAGGACACCACTGATTTAAGGATGTGTGTTGATTATACTGCCTTGAACAAGGCTTGTCCAAAAGATCCGTTCGCTCTGCCTAGAATTGATCAAGTTATCGATTCTACGGCAGGATCAGAACTCCTCTGTTTTCTCGATGCATATTCCGATTATCACCAAATCCGGATGAAGGAATCTGACAAAGTCAAAAATTCATTCATAACCCCCTTCGGAACCTTCTGTTTTGTTACGATGCCCTTTGGGCTGAAGAATGCAGGAGCTACATACGAGCGCACGATGCAGCGTTGCCTCCACGACCAACTCGGACGCAATGTACATGCATATGTAGATGATATCGCGGTGATGTCCAAAAAGAAGGAAACACTCATTTCCGACTTGGAGGAAACGTTCGCCAATCTACGAAAATACAACATCATGCTTAACCCGAAGAAATGCTTCTTTGGAATACCAGCCGAAAAATTGTTAGGTTTCATCGTGTCTCAAAGAGGCATAGAGGTGAACCACGACAAAATCAAGGCTATACTCAATATTTCCAGGCCAACTCGCCTGAATGACGTACAAAGATTAACTGGTTGCATTGCTGTGGTCAGTCGATTTGTAAGCCGGCTTGGTGAAAGAGCCGCACCATTATACAAACTCCCGAAGAAGACCAAAGATTTTGTTTGGACCGACGAAGCTGAAGCTGCACTACAATACCTATAGAAAGTACTCTCATCTACTCCTATCCTTGCAGCGCCAGAACCTCAGGAAACGATGTTGCTTTACATTGCTGCGATAAACAAAGTTGTCAGTATCGTCATGGTGGTGGAGAGGCCAGAGGAAAATCAGGAACACCTGGTGCAGCGTCCGACGTACTTTGTCAGTGAGGTCTTCACAGAATCAAAACAGCGATATCCGCACTATCGAAACTTGGCTTACGGTGTTTTACTAGCATCTCGTAAGTTACGACATTATTTTCAGGAGCATCCAATTACCGTGGTGAGAGCTCCCATGATAGATATAATCCATAACAGCGACGCCACAGGACGTGTCGCCAAATGGGGCATAGAGCTTGCAGCTTTTGATATTGAGTACAAACCCGAGACAGCAATCAAATCCCATATCCTTGCCGATTTTGTCGCTGATTGGACAGAGACCAAGGAGAACATGGTCCTCCCTGAGTCGGAATATTGGACCCTCTTTTTCGATGGGTCTAAGGCTCGAGGGGGCTCAGGGCTGGCGTGGTGCTCAAATCACCCCAAGGAGATAAAACTTTTATACGTGTTGCAGATCCACTTCACAGCGACGAACAATATTGCCGAGTATGAAGCACTGCTACATGGAATCTGGATTGCTAAGGATATTGGCATCCGACGTTTGATGTGTTACGGAGATTCGGATCTTGTTGCTCAACAAGTCTCGGATATTTGTAATGAAAATAAGCACATGGCAGCATATAAAGCTGTCGTGGATGATCTATCCAAGTCGTTCGAAGGGTTTGAAGTTCAACACATCCCTCGAGCAGAAAACGAGGAAGCAAATGCACTATCTCGAATAGGCTCTGCGCGGAAAGAGGTCCCGGATGGCGCTTTTTTAGAGCACCTCAAAGTCCCTTCAATAATGGGAGTAGACGAGGAATATCCGACCAAATCCGACTCACCTTTGATAGCAGATCTGGCTGTAATTCCTAGCTGGACTCAACCCTACCTCGATTACTTGGTAGATGGAAAATTACCGAAGACGAGGTGCTGAGTCGACAGATTATCCGACGACTAAAAGCCTATACTATTGTTAAAGGTGAGCTCCATAAACGGAGTGTATCTGGGGTCTTTCAGCGCTGTGTATCTCCGGAAGAAGGAGTGGAAATCTTAAGGGAAATCCACGAAGGAGAGTGTGGTCACCATGCTGCAGCCAAATCTTTAGTGGCAAAAGCTTTTCGACATGGATTTTTCTGGCTTACAGCTCAGGCAGATGCCGAACGATTAGTCAAGACATGCAAAGGCTGCCAAAAGTACGCCAAGCAAGCCCATGTTCCGGCTGATCAGCTGCGAACAATACCTATAACATGGCCTTTTGCGGTATGGGGGCTTGATATGGTAGGACCTTTTAAACGAGCTCCAAGTGGATTTACTCACCTCTTATTGATGGTGGATAAATTCACCAAATGGATCGAGGCTAAACCTGTCACTAGTTGTGATGGAGCAATGGCCAAAAGATTTGTCGAGGATGTTATAATCCGGTATGGTTATCCGCATAGCATAATCACGGACAACGGGAGTAACTTTTCTATGGGAGAATTGGTCAAATTCTGCGACGAGCAAAATATCCGGCTTGACATCGCGTCAGTCGCACATCCACAGGCTAACGGACAAGTCGACAGAGCAAATGGTTTAATTTACAAGGCCTGAAACCAAGAATCGAAGCACCACTGAGACGGGCTGCGGGGGCTTGGGCAGAGGAACTACCCTCTGTAATTTGGAGTTTACGAACAACTCCGAACAGGTCAACAGGATATACACCTTTCTTCTTGGTCTATGGCACAGAAGTAGTTCTTCCTACTGATTTAATTCATACTTCTCCTAGAGTGGCCGCGTATATCGAAGAGGATGCCGATATTTCTCGACAAAATGATCTTCACCTAGTCGAAGAAGTTCGCGTCGTTGCTGAAATGAGATCTACAGCCTATTAGCAGAAGTTATGCAAGTATCATAGCCAAAGAGTCCGAACTAGATCTTTCAATAAAGGCGATTTGGTTCTCCGGCTTGTGCAACAAAGAGAGCACAAACTTTCCCCAGTATGGGAAGGACCCTTTTTAGTTAGTCGAGTATTGCACAATGGATCGTACTACTTAACTGACATGAGGCCTAACAAAGAAAGACCTGCTACTAAGAAGAGAAAGAGAGCTGGAGGCAGTACAAATCCGGATGAATTAGACAGACCGTGGAATATTGCTCAGCTACGCCCCTTTTATTCTTAGTTTATCCTTCTTTGTAATCATACATATGTACATATTCTGTGAGAAATAAAAGTTTTGGTTGCCTCAAGTTTTTTCTGAGAAGTTCTTAAACCACCTTATTTCCGAATGATCATGTCATAGTCGAAAATCCCAGAATGCTTGAAAGTACTTTATGCTCATGTTCGTTCTGGTTTAGATTTCCGATTCTAAAACTGCTACCTTCAAGTATAACTCTAAAAATTCTAGTCTTTACTTTGGTTATTTGTCTGATTGCTGGATGCGGGTATTTTCCGAGTAGTGAGTTGTTGGTACTGGAAGCCCGCTTTGTTTCCGAGTTTAAACTGGTTTAGCAATTGAGCTCCGTTGCTCGGCAAAGTTTCCGGCTGAAGGTTTAGCCGGCTCACGAAAGGGACGAGGCGGAAAGCCAGATAAACGATAAGTAGAGAGGGAAAATTTCAGGTGCTTATGAAAACATTTCAGGCACACAAAAAAGTCTAAGGACAAAAGTGCTGAATAGATAAAAAAAACTTAGCACTAGCAAAAAGTCATAGTACTTAATATTTACAAAACGCATCATGTTCTTTCACAGAGTAATACATAAAATTCTAGTCTATGATGCAGGAGGAGATGAAGGATCTGCTGGCTCGCTGGTCACTGCTCCTTGATATGGATCCGAGGTGGTCCGTTCATCGTCGGAAACTTCTTCGGCTTCTTCTACAGGAGGAGGCGGGGTATCCACGCGGGTGAAGAAGGGGACCTCATAGCTGGTCAGATCAGCTACGTGGCATCTGTATCCGGCGCAGGAGTGCATGATGGCTTGAAGGTCTTGCTCCTGGCCGTCTTCGTCTACCTTGCAGTACCCTCTGGTCACTTGCCATATCTCCATGTTTCCATGGTGGCTCATGACCATGGTGAGAACGTTCTGCACAGCAGTCCGCGCGTAGGACATGTTCCAGTCCCGAACGAGCTGCGGCATCTCCTTGGCCTTCTCCCACACCTGGAAGTCCGACATGCTTGGCATGTCCGGAATCCTAAGAGACTCGCCAATGTCCTCAAGGAACTGGCGGTAGTCATGAAGAAGATCACCGACTTGGGTTAGCCGGTGGGTGCGGGGCTCGAACGAGGAAGAGTCCGTCAAGTTCAGAGGACCTATACCCAAAATAAAGATAAGGAAAAACCGACATTGATAAGAGTCGAAGAAAAAGATAAGTCAGAGAGGTGGAACGTACCGAAAATGACGTCGTCAACCTTGGTCTTCTCCTCCCGGAGACTCTGGAGTTCAGCCTGGTGCGCCGGGGACATGTCCTTCTCTCTGCCAAGCTCATTCTTGAGGTCCGAGATAACTTTATATTCAGTGGCCATGGAGGAGGATTCCAGGACTTGAGCTATGCTCGTTTCATGATCCGCCTTGAGCTTATACAGCTCTTGGCAAAGTCCTTTGTTTTCCACCACTAGGGTTTTGAGGTTCTCGGCCTCTTCAATCATAGTGATGGATTGTTTCACCAACGCTGAAAGTCAAAAAAGAACAACAGTTCAGGAAAAAATCGACATTGAAAAAGCAAAAGACAAGGTTTGAATCTTGAAATGTTTACCTTCGGCTTCGTCCTTGGCTACCTTGAGCTCAACATTTTTAAGCCGGAGAGCTTTGATCTCTCTCCGCTTATCACAGACATTGGACAATAATTCCTGGTTATAGGAACATACTTTATGTAAGTCAGAATACCCAAAGTCAGAAAGCTACTGAAGACTCGGGCTAATATTTTTTGCTTAATATCAACGCGAGCCTTGGGAGCTACACTAGTTCGTTCTTTGGCATCCTATTGAAAGCATAAACTCAGATTCTATATCCTACTTCATGCTTGGGGGCTAGAGGATATGATATAACATAATGTAAAAACAAGAGTTGGAATTCTGACTTACATATTGCTCGCGTGTGAGTTTGTCTAAACCCGCGTTCACTTCAGCTGCCACCTTCTCGGCGCGGGTAAGAGGGATTACTAGGGCTGTTGGAAGCTCACCAGTCCTGATCCTCTCGTCGCGAAGGCGGACTTGAGCGAGAAGGTCGGAGAACTTGACGTCCTCCGCTTCTTGCGCCTCCTCTTCGGGGGATAGATGGCTTTTGTCCAGGACTTGCCTGGCCAGCCGCTAGATCTCCTTTGCAAATTTCTGGGTCAGGCCAAACTTGGCAGTACCCGGATTGTTGAGAAGATTTTTGGCAAAGACTTCAGCCGAGGGATCATTACCCGAAGAGGGTTCACCCTTATCTTGAGCTGACGCACTC
Source organism: Avena sativa (assembly GCA_916181665.1). NCBI lineage: Eukaryota > Viridiplantae > Streptophyta > Magnoliopsida > Poales > Poaceae > Avena > Avena sativa. Next base: position 452,226,387 of record OV702288.1, on the reverse strand, counting down.
GCGGTGACGTCAGTATACGACCCAAGGATCGCCGGCTCCACTTGAGGAGCCGGATCTTCTGCAATCACCGGAGAAGGGATGATCGCCGGAGTTGCTAAAGGTTGAGGGGCTGGAGTCGGAGGAGCCACGGCAGGGGAAGCTATTGTAAGCTTCGTCTGGCACAAGGGCTTCGAAGAAGTCCCCTTCCCCTTGCCCTTGAGGATTGATTTTTCTCTGAGAAAGTAGTAAAGTCAGAAACATTACATCTCGGAAAGAAACTTAAGTAAACAACAAAGGCGGAAAAGTTGTGACAGAAAGTTACCTCTTCACGACTGGCACCTCCTTTGAGCCAACTGCCACTGTCGGAGCTTTGCGCTTCTTGAGCGCAAGATCCGACAGTGGAACTACTTCCGTCTCCTGAGAAAACCCAGGAGGATATCCTTCGAGCGGAGCAAGCTCCAACTCAGGGAGGTCAGCAAGCTGAAAAACAAGAACACAAGTCAGAATTGCGATATAAGTCGAAAATTGAAACACATAGAAGATGTACTGATGGAAGATTACCGGCACCACAAGGTCTTCCGCAGTGTGCATGTCCAGAGAAACCTCTGGAATCCTCCTCTCGATCCGTTCCTTGAACAGCCTCTTGATTTGGCTTATATAGCCTTGAGTAGTGTAGGCCTTGGGGCTGATGCGGAGGGAGTCGTTTTTGGAAGACGTGATGGAATGCATCAGTCTATCCCCGTGGTACTGAAGTGGCTGGATCCAATGTGAGACCCAGCACTGGACCAAGTCAGATCCCTTCAGACCCTTGTGCTTGATAAGATACTCGATCCGCCTCTTAGCGAGGATCAGATCATCGGTGAGAGCCGGAGCAGCCTCGTCCCAGGAAGGCTGGGCTGTGTTGGCTCCATCGACAAAAGCCGGCAAAGCAGTAGCTTTGCCAGGAGCCGGAATATCCTTATGGTAGAAAAAAGTGGCTGGCCATTGTTTGACCGAGTCACTGGCAGAAATTTTGGGATATGGCCGGTCTCGTCTACGAGAAAAACTAATGGTGCCGGTGATGTAAGGAACACCGGCAGTAATGGAATTCCTCCGGACATGGAAGTAAAATCGGAAAAGAAGCAAACTCGGCCTAATGCCGAGAAAACCCTCACAAAGCGCAGCATATGCGCTCATTTATAAAAGAGAATTGGGAGGAAGATTGTGGAGGTAAACTCCATAGTGATCTATCACCTCGGAGAAGAACTCCGAGGGAGGAAAAGACAGACCTCGGTCCAGATGAGTGCCGAAGTGGACTCGTTCGCCCTCACGCGGGTGGGGGGCGGTTTCGCTGGAGCCACTCCGCAAGTCGCCGGCGACGAGAAGCCCCTCCTTCTCCATGTTCTTGAGGCCTGCTTCGTCGAGGGCGTAGGGGCTCCAGATTCCCCTATAGCTCTCCTTCTCCGCTGCAGCTTCTTCCTTCGCCGCCGCCGCAGCTGCCGCCAAGCCAGAGGAAGAAGATGATGAAGCCACTTTTCTCCGGTGAGAAAGTGACCTGAAAGGGGCGGTGCTGGGAGTTTCTGTGGGGGAAGGACGAGGAGGCTCTGTGCGCGCAGGAGGATTGGGAAGGAAGGAAACGGCAAAGGACTGGTGGAAAGGAGAAGAAGAAATCTAAACCCCTTATATCCACCTACCAGCGCCAAGATTCATGCAAACGCTACAGTGTAACCGCCACGCGTCGTGGAAAGAACTGGGAAGGACCCGCACGATGATTGTGTCGCCTTGATCTCCACGCACGCATAGAAACGGTGCCTCGGTTCCGCGGACGTCGACCCACCAACGGTCGTGCTGACGGAACGCCTGTCAGATGACGTGACTTGACCATGCTTGTGTCAGGTGGCGTTAGAGACCAAGTTTCGGCTTAGTTTAAAAGCGAGCTGGAAAATACGAGTAACCAATTAAAAGGTCTGACTTACTTTTAAGACCCAGATTGTATCTTTTCTTGTGAAGTTTCAGGAACCCTTCAAGATTCTGCAAGCCGAAGATCAAGCTAGACGATGATAAATCCGACTTTGGATCTTGGAGGCCTCCGGGGGCTGCTGTTGGGGATATACTTTCCGGGTATCCTCACAGTTCCTGACTGACTAGGGTGGCCCACTTCGGGTTAGAGCTTTGCTTCACGGGCGGCCCAGTCAGAGAGAGAGAAGACGAAGTCCAACCCGGCTACGGGAAGGCCCAGAAGACTTACCGACTTAGGCCCATTATGTTACTTGGAGTTCAAGATGTACTCTGTAACCGACTCTTAGACGTAGCCGGATAGATCTCTCCTAGAAACCCTAGGCCGGATATCTATATAAGCCGTCCTAGGGAGAGCCTTTAGGGCACAACTCAATAACCCAATACTTTAGACCCTCAACTCATACAGGCGATACCCTTGTAACCCATATTCCGGCTCTGCCGTATTACTGGATTGCTAGCAGGAGTAGGATCCGTCCAAAGCCGGTGGATTCGAACCTGGGTAAACTTGTGTGCTCACCATCCCAGAACACCGTATGTCTGACACCCCTCTCTTCTGCATGCCTCGAGGACCCCCTCATGGTGTACTTATCCTCAATCCGACGACACCAGCTGAATTAGAGGATACTAATATGATTACAATACTTGCAGATAAGACAGTCAGAGTTCCTATGGGAATAATTAGAGATGTCCCAATATGTACTGGACCATATAAGTACCCAATTGACTTCGTACTTGTTGATATGCCTACTGATGTTTATTGTCCAATTATTTTTGGAAGAACTTTCTTGAACACCACAGGAGCAAACAGTGACTGCAACAGAGAAAATATATATCTCAAGTTTGGTGAAGAGAAAATGGACTTTAATTTTTCTAAATTTCACCACAAGCGAACAATTGAAGATCTGGACGAATATCAGTATGAATAAGAAGAAGAAGGTAATATCATTAGTCTTACCTCAATAGTTATTGATACTCCTAGTGATGATTTAGCAAGGAGTTTAGTCGATAATAGTAATATTCCCCAAGACATAGAAAAGATGGAAATGGATGATTATCTTGACTCCACACCTAAGGAGGATCTCGAGATGAATCAAAAATATGAAGAACCTATAAGAAAAGGGGATGACTCCACACATGTGGTCTTCAATTGATGCTCCTGGTGATGATTTAGCAAGGAGTTTAGTCGACAATAGTAATATTCCTCAAGACATAGAAAAGATGGAAATGGATGATTATCTTGACTCCACACCTCAGGTGGATCTTGAGATGAATCAAAAATATGAAGAACCTATAAGAAAGGGGGATGACTCCACACCTGCCGTCTTCAATTGATACTCCTGGTGATGATTTAGCAAGGAGTTTAGTAGGCAATAGTAATATTCCCCAAGACATAGAAAAGATGCAAACGGATGATTATCTTGACTCCACACATGAGGTGGATCTCGGGATGAATAAAAAATATGAAGAACCTATAAGAAAAGTGGATGAGGCACCTGCACCTCCTTCTGTCAAAACCTTACTCAAGGAATTAAAATATATGTTTCTTCATGAAACTAATAATTTCCCCATTATTATAAGTTCTAACCTTGTAGAAAAAGAGGAGGAAAACTTGATGATGGTTCCCAGGATGCATCGGAATTCTCTTGGGTGTTCGATGAGCGACTTGAAAGGGACAAGACCCTTGATAGCTCCCCATAGAATATTTATGGAAGAAGGAGCCTAGTCGGTTGCAAATTTCCAGAGGCGACTTAAACCTCACACGAAAGAAGAGGTATGGAAAGAAGTAATATGTTTATTAGATGCGGGAATCATCTTTCATGTGGAGGAAAGTGACTGGGTAAGTCATGTTCATTGTTATCCTAAGAAAGATGGATTTACCGTTGTTCAAAACAAACACAACAAGATGGTACCTACTAGAACCGTTGTTGGTCACATGATGTGTATTGACTATAGAAGACTTAATAAGGAAACTAGAAAGGATCATTATATTTTACCACTTATAGATCAAACTTTAGAAAGGCTTGCTATGCATTCTAATTTTTGCTACTTAGATGGTTATTCTGGGTTTTCTCAAATTACTGTTCACCCTGATGACCAACTTAAAACAACCTTTATTTGTCCTTTCGGTTTATATGCTTACCGTCGTATGCCTTTTGGTCTTTGCAATGCCCCTGCCACCTTCCACAGTTGTATGACTGCTATATTTGCTGATTATGTTGAAAGTATCATTGAAGTATTCATGGACAGTTTTTCTGTTTATAGAATTTCATTTAATCATTGTCTCCATAACCTTCATAAAGTTTTGAAGAGATGTGAAGACACTAACCTTGTCTTGAATTGGGAAAAATGTCATTTTATGGTTCAAGAAGGTATAGTTCTTGGTCACAAAATCTTAGGTAAGGGTATAGAAGTTGATAAAGGAAATGTTGAAGCAATAGAAAGGATTCCCCCTCATTGTCATGTAAAAGGTATTAGAAGTTTCTTAGGTCATGCTGGATTTTATAGAAGGTTCATTAAGAACTTCTCAAAAACTAAAAAACCGCTAACTAACCTGCTTAAAAAGGATGTTGCATTTAATTTTGATGAAAATTGTCTTACTGCTTTCAAAATATTTAATAAAGCCCTTCTTGAGGCTCATGTTATAAAACCGCCTAATTGGAAGAAACCTTTTGATCTATTATATGAGGCTAGCCACGAATCTGTTGGAGCAGTTCTTTGCCAGTATGATGGTGATGAACTCAATATCATTCATCATGCTAGTCGTACCTTAAACAACACCCAAAAGAATTACCCCATGCAGAAAAGGAATATTTTGCCGTGGTTTTCTCCCGCGATAAGTTTAGATCTTATATTATTGACTCTAAGGTAAGAGTGTATATTGATCATATTGGATTGAAAGAGATTCTTGAAAGGCCTAACGTTAAGCCAAGGATGATCCGTTGGACTTTACTTTTGCAAGAATTTGATCTACAGATTCTCCAAAGAAAAGAAGAAAAGGAGGAAGCACCAGTAGAAATTGAGGAAATTGATCCACCTAGAGTTATGTCATCCATCTGCATACCCTCAGGAACTACAACTCCTGAAATAAAATTTCCAATTTCTCTTTGCAATGTTTTAGCAACTTCCTGCAACCAACCTTGTTTAAAGGGAAAAAGTAAAAGTTTATTCAAGAATTAAAAGGAGATGAAGGTACCCAAGTAAACTCATTCCCTCTCGATGAACAAGATATTTGAAGTCTTGAAACATCTTTGTTCTGGATAGTTATTTGCTGTTTCTATTTGCATTTTCGGTTTCCCTATGCTCTTATGAATTTACTACTGACTTTACGAGGTCGGTATGGGTGGCGGTACGACTGGAGACGACCGTACCACTGCTCGTTAAACCGTTAGTAAACTCTGTTCTTTTTACACATCGGTATGACCGAGCAGTACGGGCGCATCCGCCTGTACGGCTGGTCGTTACCAGCTCTTTATTTCCCCATTCGATTCTTATATGTCAAAAAAACACGAAGTCAGTAATAATCATTACGGGCAGGCCGTACGGGCGGGTCCCGCCCGTACCACTTAGTCGGTTGAATATTCAGTTCCTTTACTAGGGCGGATTTTTGGAAAAAGACCTTGTACGGGCGTGTCGTACGGGCGTCCGCCCGTACCAGTGGTCATTACAATTCTGTTTTCTTCCTTTTTCGCTTATTTCTTTCCTTATTTGTTGGGATTCTTTTCTTTGGCCGACCCTCTTTCTTATAGTACAAATTTTCCCCTGTTTCTGATCCTTTATAAGTGTCCCTAGAGGTCTTCCTACCCTTATATCAACATATACAATCTACTTGATGCGCTACCTAGTTCTAGCCAAAGGAAAACCTCTAGGCCTCATGTCTCCTTAGTGGGATAGCTTCTAGAATTCCTCCATTGAAGCAGATGACCATGAAGATCAAGGCCTAATCCCAAAGAACAAGAGGTATGCTTATGACCCTGATGATGATGATGAGGAATTCGAGACCTTCATGGAGAAAATGAAGAGCGGATGAAAGCAACCGGATTACCTGGCTATGGTGAAGCCCGAAGACGAAGAAGAAGCAAAGAAAGCCCATGGGAAGGTGTGCAAGGAGTCACTCAAGTTTATCTCCACCAACTACTCTTCACCCAAGCATAAGAAATCTAACCGACCTGATGTAGGAACTTATCAGGAAACTACAACTCATACTTATACAACAAAGAAGATTACCCTTAATGAGCACATGAGCGTGAAGCCACAAGAGGATTGGGGGATCAACCTTCTGTACATGCCCGTCAGCCCGCACGTTCTAGAAATCGAGCAGCGTCTTCGCAAGATAGAGACGTATCAGAAGGAAGAGCTCATGCATCGAGGGATCATGCGCAAGCGCCTCTTAGATCTTGAAAGCAAGAAGGAACTCAACGATGCACAAAATAGAGTTGCTGAAGGGATGTTCCTCTCGTGTTCGGATCTATAGAAGTGTCTTTCCCGCATATCAGCCCTAGAGGAGACGAATAAGAAAATTCACGCAGCTGTTTCCAGCAAAACGCCTTCACCTTGAAGAGTGCCACGATATCGAATAATCGCAAGGGATTATTTGATCCCACCGACTTGATCCAAACTTCGAGGAGATCTATAACGCCTTGTAATCTATCTTACAATTTTAGCATATTTACTTTACTACACGCATGTTAGGTTTCGATTTAAGAATTTGCATTAGTTGCATCATCTTCAAGCTCCCTTCTGTTCGAGAAAAGAATTATATCCGTTGAGTTTCGAGACTTTATGTAACACCCCAACATTTAGGAACCAACGAAGGGTAGAAATAGGAATCTGCGCATGTGCATGCATTCATCTGTAAAATCTGGGGAAATGTTTTTGCCAAACAAAATCCTAAAGGGACCAGAGTTTCTTTCACTAACAAGAGGTAGGAATAGCTCTTTCTGGTGATTGCTATGAACTTTTGACATGCCCCTTAGGAATTAATGAGTTTTGGGGGGAAATTATTTGAATTCAAATTTAAATTTAAATCATTTAGAAAATATTTGGAAAATAGAAGTGAGTAATATTACATTGTTTTCCAAAATGAATTAGTAATATTGAACCATAATAGGAACTTAAGACAAGGAAACTCAAATAAGAAATGAATTCTTATTTCTTTTCTTTATTCCATAATAATATTACAATTGAGATCAATACACCAAAACCGATTATTACAGGAAATGAATCTAATGAAATAAAACTTTATTAACCTATAAGAATATCTTTACAAGATTCTTTATAAAAGGATAAGAAGAAGATTACAATGAAAACCTATCTACTCATATACTAAGTCTTCACAATCCAGATCTTTGTTCCTACAAAATAAAAGAAACAAAAAAGAGAAACAATATATTGTTAGTTTTACTCTCAGTAGGAACAGTGTGGTGCACTGTTCTTATTACATCATTGAGTATAGAGAAAGGGGAAAGCTTCACCATGATAGTAACCAGTAAAAAGATAAGAAGTGAAAGTCGATTCACTTGATCTGATCCACCAACAACCTAGCAGTAAGGCACCTTAGTCACCTAAATGCATGTGGTGGGCTGTCCAAACAGCAGCAACAACACAAGCAGTCAAAAAGGAGTTCATAGCCGTAGCATAACTACTAGGAAGCACATTTTTTCTTCCCAAACACACTGTAAGAACACATCAAGTTTGTCCACTTCTCAAATAAATCCACTAGATAGCTTACCAAATCAACCAGCAAATCACCATAGAATGGTGACATAAGGAGGGGGTGGTGCAGGAAGATAGCAAGGACAAGTTCAAGGTCACAAGAGCAAGGAGGAACAGAACTAGAACCTGGGGTGTGCAAAACAGGCTCCAGGGAGTGATCAAGTTACCAAGATCAAGCCAGCAACATCAAGCAACACCACAACATCACCAACAAGCAAGTTGTGTGTTGAGTTTATACAAAACCATCACATGTTAAATATTATCTAAGCATGTGTTATTTCATATGAGATCTTCTTAGAAAGACACCCAAGTGGGGTGTATCCATCATAGAAGAAGTAAAATAAAGCCAAAAAATTAATCTTTGCAAGCACACCAAGATCTCAGCCTGTGCATCACCGATCTTGGATAATAATATATGTTTCTACATCTAATTAGACAGCAACCTTAAGTGGAGATTTCTAGGTATATCTCGTGGATGGTAGTGATGGCTCAATACACGGCGCTAGAAAAGTGCTTGGTGCGTGGTGTTGATGTAGAGCTCGTTGGGAACCCCAAGAGGAAGGTATGATGAGCACAGTAGCAAGTTTCCCTCAGTTATGAAACCAAGGTTTAATCGAACCAGTAGGAGCAAGGAAACACCCCAAAGGTGTTACTAGCTGAGCTTTGGCAGGGCGCACTACCGGTGCTAGTAGCAACGTGGAGACCTGCACAACACAACCACAGAAATTTGTCCCCAACTTGCGATGAGGTTGTCAATCTCACCGTGTTTTGCGGAAAACAAAGGATTAAACGTATCGAATGGAAAGAAGTAAAAGTTTGCAGAAAGTAAACACAAAGCAGTAAAATATTGTATGTAAAGTAAAGGACCGGGATCCATAGTTCACTAGAGGTGGCTCTCCTTAGATAGATAACATACTGGGTGAACAAATTACAGCGGGGCAATTCACAAACCCCAAGAAAGCAATACATGCATATACTAATCATCTTGACTCCTTTGAGACTTGATTGGGCAATACAACATAATACATAGACCGCCATCCAACTGCATCTATGACTAATAATCCACCTTCATGTTATCAACCGAACCCCCTCCAGTATTAAGTTGCAAGCAACAGATTATTGCTTTACGAACTGCATGTAAGGTAAACATTACGATTGTTCTATGAACAAAGGATTGTTGTTTTCTCCCTAGTAGCAACAGCACATCTAGTACCTTAGAGATTTCTGTCACTTCCCCAGATTACCAGAGGCATGAACCCACTATCGAGCATAAATACTAACTCTTGGAGTTGCTAGCATCTACTTGGCCAAGATAGCTACTAACAATGGAAAGCATGCAAGATGGCAAATAACAAAGACATGATAGAATCAATAATCAATCTGAAATAGCATCTCAATATCCATCGGATCCCCGCAAACACACCATGTATGGATTACAAATAGATGATCTTGATCATGAACGGAGCTCACAAGATCTAAACATGAAAGCACAAAGGAGGAGAAACCAGCCATCTAGCTACTACATGGATCTGTAGTCCAAGGATGAATTACTCACGCATCACATCGGAGGCTTGCATGGTGATGAAGAAGGCCTCCAAGGTGAATTCCACTCTCCGGCAGGGTGCCGGGAAGAGCTTCAGATCCCTCCCGATCTAGGGATGGAGATGACGGCAGCTACAGACTCTTTCGTGGATTTTTGATCGGGTACCTAGGGTTTTCGTCCCGAGGGCAACTTATAGGCGGAAGGAGAGGCCGAGGGGGTGCTGGGGTTGGCCAGACCACCCTCGGGCGCGGGCCAGGCCTGACCGCGCGGCCAGGTGGTGTGGCCGGCCCATAGCCCTTCTCTGTCTCGTATTCTGGCACTTGATCCCTTCCGGAAAAATAGGCACTTTGGCTTTTGTCCCGTCTAATTCCGAGAATATTCATTTTCTGACTTTTCTGGAACCAAAACAACAGAAAACAGGCAGCTGGCACTGTGGCTCTTGTTAATAGGTTAGTCCAAGAAATCATATGAAAAGTACTCCAAAGTTGGAACAAAACACAAGAAAGTGGATAAAACCAAGCATGGAACATCAAAAATTATAGATACATTTGCAATGTATTAGGTAGCACCTTAGAAATACTTATAGCTTCTGGATCTAGCTTAAACAGTGAAGATATATCATCTTAACCTTACCAAGGTCATTAAATTAATTTCCCAAAGCACTGTAAGAATGATATCTTGAGGTTATTCATATAAGATCATTTAAGAAGGAAATCAACAGGTGAAAACAGCTATTTTCCATAGCTTTGCCTCAGACCAGCATCATAGGCTTGATAAAATTAATGAGTACCATAGCTAATTTATCTAATAGAGTTTTTCAACTCCTAGACACTCTAGAATATAAAAAGAATATAGCCCAGTATCAGGATAAAGCTTGTGTGCCATTCAAATGAAGGTGTCACAAGGATACATCCTAACGAAGCAGATTCTACCAGGGATTTCATAATCCAATACTTTCAAAAAGATACTCAATCATTTTCCTAATATAGTACTTAGGAATCATTCTTCTTTACATAAGAAGCTATCAACAAGGGTGCATCAATAGTATTTGAACAAGAAGCCAACTACATGTTCTAGTATGGAACAAATCCACTCTCAACCTAGATTAGAGTCAAAACATACAAAGTTTACAAGTGATAATAATCCAATATTATAGAAGAATGCATTTAGTAGAGCCACTGTTATCAATTTCATAGTCCACCAATATACAAAGCTATTAGCAATTCCAAGCCCATCAATAGGCAATAATGAACATAGAGGGATAGAACCCTAACAAAACAGAGGAACCCTAACTAGCGTGTTCCTCACCATAGTCACATAGAGGATAACCAGAGAGGCAGAGGAAGAATAAGATGGGGGGAACAGAAGCACTTATTCATGGTCCTCGCTAGAGTTGAGAAGAGGAAGCAGAGAGGCCGACGAGCACACACGGCGGCACGGGGAGCACCCGAGGGTGCTACAACCCGCGCCAAGCCATGGGGCAATGGACACAGCTACACGAGCAACAGCGGTGGCATCACTAGAGCCGCAACACAACACCACAAGGCAGCGAAACCCCAGATCGCCGATGGCCACCAAACCCTAGGGTTCGGGGTGGAGTCAACCTGGATGGGAGAGGGGTCCAAAGGCGAATCGAACAGGACCAGTCGACGGAGCAGCGCCAACTACCTCACCATGCACCACGGCGACGACCGGGGAGTCCCAGGGACGCGGTAATCAAGCGGCAACGGCGCCGGTGACACCACGCCGCAATGGGGCGAGGGAGAATAAGAGAGATCGAGAGAGGTGAGGGGTGCGTACTAGGCCGGTGTGGTCCAGTACCCCCTAGTGGAGAGGGTTTGACTATCCCAAGTGGGCCAAGTCAGGGCTGGGCCAGCCCAATGGGCTAGGTCTAGATTTAAAAGGGAAATCTAAGTAAATTATCAAAATACAAAAATACCCCTAGGACTTAAAAAGTTCTAAGAAATAAAATAAAAATCCTAAAAATATAAATAAAATACCAATGATATCACAAAGATGTCCTCTATTCAAGAAAAAATAATAAATAGGATTATAGATAATTAAATTTAGAACTGTTATTATTGTTGTATATCCTTCCTCTAGAATTTTATAAAAATATACAAAACACTTAAAATTGAATAAAATTCATTTTTAAGATCCTAAGAGGAAATACTATTATAGAAAAAATACTAGTGTGTATTTTTGAAAAGTAAAACAAGTGTGATAAAAATAAAGTCAATACCAATGATATCACAAAGATGTCCTCTATTCAAGAAAAAATAAATAAATAGGATTGTAGATAATTAAATTTAGAACTGTTATTATTGTTGTATATCCTTAAAATAAAACAAGTGTGATAAAAATAAAGTCTTATTTCCTTAAAGGAATTTTAATTAAACATTTAAAAGAGTTCAAAATTATATAAGTTTAGTTTTAAACCTTTAGAATAATACTAGTTATCATAATAGTATTAAATATAAAAATTATATGAATTTAATGGTTCTTGACTAATACTTTCCTTTTATTAATTAAAAGAAATATAAAACCATTATAAGGTGGGTAAAACACGCAAAGAAGAAAAATAAGAAATCATTGCATGACATTACTATGCATTGCATATTGCTTCTTTACATGTTGTCCTTATCGGGCAATAATGGTCTTCTGTAGAGACAGGAGCTCAAGGACAAGTGGAAGTATCCGACATCACTGCCTTGCAGTCGCAAGGCAAGTTCATCACTTGCTCATGTCCTTTGAAGAGTCTTTATGAAAGTATTTAAAAACTGTGTGTTATCACATATGTTCTATAAGAGACAGAAAATAAGTATTTTCCCAACCAAATGAAATGCTATTATCATCCTAAGTGATGATAAATACTAAGAATTGTAGAGGAATCTAAGATTCCAATTGCAAAAAAAATAGGACTTAATAACCCATGACATCAGTGATTCTAGCGCTGTATATTACGCTTTAACCATGAGATCTAGAATGGGATGGAGAAGTCAGCTGGATCTTCTTCCTTTCGCATGGACGGATGACCTTATCATGAGGCTGTAGCATCCTTGTGGGGACTCAGCAGATGGGTGGGACTCCTAGTTCCCCATAATATTGGTGTCTAGACTTTCCGTGAGGGGCTGTTGGAGGTATATTTGCCTCTATGGGGGTTGCCAGGGACATGGTCTGCTCACTTGAGTCTCCAAGGGCTTGCGGGGGTTATATCTGCATATATGGGGGTCAACAAAGGCATATCTTCTTGGGGAGGTCGTGTCTTCATGCGGGGTCGTGGAGAGGGCAGTGATTGGCTTTGATCATCTACTAGGCCCCACATCACGGAATTGTGGACGAGAAAGTATGCCCGGTTATGCAACAAGGATTTGGTATCTTATGGGTAAAGCAACGCACCTCTGCAAAGTGTAAGAATTGCGACATGTTACTCCCTATTCTGGGAAGGAGCTATGAACGCAGCAGGAAAGGAACTCCATGAAGTTCTGGTCAACCTGTGAAGGCTGATGGGCATAGTTTTTAATAATAAAATCAATCTTTGAAGAAAGGTTTACTAAAACTGCATAGTACGAAGGACTTATAGTCCGAGGTAGTAGTTAGAGCATCAAACTTCCCACCTTTCATATAGTGAACTTGCTGGGTAACACTGTTACTCACTCTTTCCTTTGAACCCCTTGCTAGACTTTGAGGGTCAGAAGGATGACTAGGTGTATGCTATGGAAGTCTAGAGCGACGTCTACTATGAAGAGCCGGAAATATCCAATGGAATCAAAGGGGTGGACTACGGGATACACTATGGAGATAAAGACAACATGTCAGAGTGTTATCGGGTCGGAATGTAGTCACCTAGGTGGAGCCAAGCAACACGAACCCTATAGAATAAGTTGTTGAGCTCACGTCTTTCTTATCATTGTGTCTTTCGTTCTTCCACTGAACTTATCAAATAAGTGGTATAGTTTGTAAGTTTGAATCACTTGAATTCTTGAACTTCTGGTATTGTAATAACAATAAGGTGTGTATGTTTGTAATATGGACCCGCAATGTTTCTGTTGTACCACTATGAGGGATGTCATATTTACAGAATGGTGTTCTATGGATGTCATGTCAACAACTATAGTGTAGTACACATGCAGTGGTATGCTGGGTCACTGCAGCTAGTATCAGAGCAATTGCTTTGTCCTTAGGTTGGAAACCTAGTATAAGGGAACTACCTGTAGGAGTTTAGGAGCAACGGTAAAGAGTTCTCTTGATTATATGATGAATATTCAATTGGGAATATTTCGTTATATCTTTTAGTGCGATAATTCTTTATTATGATGCATCATTATAATTAATGGTTACTAATTGTGAATATTTTGTATATAGTGAAAATGGCACCAAAGTTTCCAAAACAGACTTTGGCAAGTAAAGAAGAGACTCTCGATGATTATCAGGGGACTTTAACTGAATAGTTTCGAGAACTTCTAAGGGTTTTTGGTTGCATAACTACTATTCCAGTTAGTACCTTGACATACCATGATGGGCGAATGTTATCCAAATATTGTGTTAGCATCCAATTACCAGAAAAGCTTGGTTTACATCACGATTTACCTATGGGTGAAGGTAGAGTCACCTAGCAGCATACGATGTTGCTATTCTAGAGGCGATATCCAATATTCAGGAGCACAAAGCACAAGAGTTAGCTGGAAGCACATATTCTATGATTCCTCATGACTTTATAGACATGGAGCTAGTCCCAAATCATCTTACTTGAGTTAAGAAGCTTCCATAATTAGCTTCCAAGTTTATGATCAGTATCGACTGATAGTTGGGTCTTTGTATAAGACACATCAGGTTATTATGGAGGATCAGATTGATATGCTAGAGGATTTAACTAATCCTGAACGTAGGAAGAAGTTAGCATCTCAACTGGAGAACGAATCAGTGGGTAGGGTTAGTCCAACTTTTAAGGATATACCTATAGATCCAACATCTTTCACACCATATCCTTATTCACCTATGCTAGAACCCACTAGATATCCTGATGAAGGTACTAGCCATCCAGTACCACAGAATTCTTGGGGAACCGAGGACTTGGAACTACCTATTGGAAACTCTAAAGGATGGAGGTACGGGTCGATGGATGGATCTACCAGGAATCCTATTCTTGTGGAAGATTTTATTGGTGATACCAAGCAAACTAGTCGGATGGGAGTGAGGTCTTATTCCGTTGATGGAAGGGATGTCCACTTGGAGGATATAGAGTCCAATGAGGAAGATCCTGAAGAAAGGGTGTTTGTGTCACCAGAGCATTATCCTACTCCAGATAACATACACTATCCAATTATAGCTGAGGACTATCGTACCCAGCAGAGTACTTAGGGAGCACCAAAAGCGGAATATTCTGTTGATTACTCTAGAGTCGGGATGTAGGAGGCGATTGAAGAAGATAGTGATGAGGATGTTTCTCAAGATACCTCAAATGAGTTGGAAGGTATGGATGCACTTCAGATGGATGATGTGCTGAGTCCAGATACTTCTGATACTGAGTATTGTCCATCGAAGAGACAAGTCACTCCACATACGGTGCGTCGTACTTCACGTCGGCATGTTTGTACTGCGGGTATGTACGATGAACGTCGCAGCTTCTGGGGAGCGTGACCTTGAGGAGGATTATTCTAGTGGTGATACGGAAGATAGAGTCTGAGAACTTGATGTAACTAAATAAGTGGGGTAACATCCACTTGAGTTTGTAATACCTAAATGATGGGGATACCCCGAATGGGGTATGCCCAGCAGGACGTTCCGATTGGGCAAAAAGGTCTCACGAGTGGGCCTGCAGGATGGCGACTGGAATGCGACTAAAGGGACGGCCCGACAACTGGAGACTGGAGGCCCAGGAGCGTACCAGAAGCCCAGTCAGATTAGGTCAAAGCCTCTGAATCCTTATCTTGTTCGGTTGTAGCTTGTAAACCCTAGCGAGGTGCCTCATATATAAACCTCCCTAGGGTATCCTGAGCACTTACGTTCCATCATACACCCCTTCAAGAGACTCGCTGCTTAGACGCCGAGCTCTCCACCCCTGTAACTCGCTCTCCAATAATCTAATCTAGCAGGAGTAGGTCTTTACCCTCCGGGGGGGCGAACCTGGGTAAACCCATGTGCATCCCCCATCTCGCAGATGGCCGCCGACTCTCGCCCCCGATTCAATCAATCGCTGCCTACTGCAGCGACTGCCATGGCCACTTCCACGATAGTGGCGCCCACTGTGGGGCCTAGCAAGACTGGCCTAAGTTCTGCGGCGAGACCCTATTTGCCGCAGCTACCGGCCGCTCGCTACCGGCCGCATGATCTCCATCGGTGGGATCTTACAGATCCTTCCCAACAGCTACATCCCGGTGTCACGCCCGGTCACTCACGACGCGGTGATGCCGGTCGGCTCCATCAACCTCTTCGTCGGCTTCACCGGCGCGGTCGACCCAGCAGTGATGGTGATAATTGGCGGATCACCGCTGCACCGCAATCTGCTCTCAGAGGAGCAGGTCCGCTCCTTTAGGAGCCTCATCACCGAGAACGACTTGGCCGCCAACAACACGGCCGAGACCAACGCCACCACGAACGAGGAGGCCCTAAACAACGACGCCGACTCCACGACCCCTGCCTCGGTTGATGGATCTATCACCGCGTCATCACGAGAGGACTCCATCACGCGAGTCTCCAACTCGGAGAATTTCGAGGACTCCTCCATCCTCAGTATCTTCGACTCTGATTCCGGCTCGGAGTCGCCTGAAGACTTCTGCGCCAGATCCAATCGCTTTAACGCAATCGACATGGCGGGCAGCAAGGCCACCCCGCCAGATTTGTTCTCCACACCGATCCCGCTGACTACCACAACCACAGAGGTGGAGGAGGCCCGCCTGTGACTCGCGGAGGCGCAGCGCAATGAGCTCGCTGAGCACGAGAAATATCACCTCGAGCGGGAAATGGCACGGGAGCTATCGCTCTATCACCAGTGCTACATCAGGACCCGCCTAAACTCCAACATCCAGGGCCGCGTCCTGAACTTCAACAACGAAAGCGACCCCACACGCGCGGCCGAGCGTGAATACTGCGAGAATGCGCCACAGAGTGGAAGCAACAGACCACCACCCGGTGCACCGGCGACCGGAGCCCCTCCACCACCCATTGGCCGTGCGCCCCCGCCGGACCAGCCGCAGATCATCATCTCGCAACAAGCCCGCGACGCCAATGGACTCCCACTCTACTCCACCCCGATGGACAACGTCGTCGCGGCCGACGCCGCGGTCGCCAACATCGACGTCCAGGGGGATGGCGTGCTGCAGATCCAGTACGCCAAGGACCTACTCACCATGGCCGTCGAGCAAAATGTTGCGGGAGTCGACCCGCGGGGGCGAATGTATTCCCGCTCCTCAGCAAGCAGGGTGGCCTCGAGTCGCCACCCCACCATCACCAACAACATGACCTGCCCACCACCGTAGCCACCAACGGTGAACAACACGGTTGCCACCAACGGGCAGCCCATGGACGCCCGCACGCACATCGTCAACAACCAGGCCTAGCGGGCGCGCCAGCCCAACGACTTGAGGCACACCCTCAGTAATCGCGGCGACCCTGAACCGAGGGGCTCGCTCAGCCGAGTTGGCCCCCAATGCTTCGGGTCTATGATCAGAGGGGAAAAGTACCCCGCCAACTTCAAGGCGCCCAAAGAGATCGAAAAGTATGATCCAACATACGACCCAACAGTATGGCTGGACACATACCTCATGGGGATGGGAATCGCCGGCCACACCAACTTGCTCGCCGCTCGCTACCTCCCTCTGATGATGGAGGGCGCGACCCGACACTGGATCAACACCCTCTGCTCCCTGCTGATAGCATCGACCCGCCACTAGATTCAAAGGTGGCAAGAACTATGGATCAGCGTCTCCGGCATCCACCCAGACATGGCGATACATTGCTTCAAGAATGTGTGCCGGTACAAACCACTGGTCGCTAAGATCAAGTGGGTCTACCAGACGCTCGACAATATCCCCGACCTCCTCGAAATCGCCAAGCGCTACGCGGAGGAGGACCACAACCAAGACTCCGACAACGAGTCGGTGTTGGGGATATACTTTTCGGGTATCCTCACAGTTCCTCACTGACCAGGGTGGCCCACTTCGGGTTAGAGTATTGCTTCACGGGCAGCCCAGTCAGGGAGAGAATACGGAGTCCAATCCGGCTACGGGAAGGCCCAGAAGACTTACCTACTTAGGCCATGATGTTACTTGTAGTTCAAGATGTACTCTGTAACAGACTCTTACTCGTAGCCGGATAGATCTCTCCTATAAACCCTAGGCCAGATATCTATATAAGCCGTCCTAGGGAGAGCCTTTAGGGCATAACCTCAATAGGTCTACAATCTCAACTCGCATAGGCGAAACCCTTGTAACCCATATTCCGGCTCTGCTATATTACTAGATTGCTAGCAGGAGTAGGATCCGTCCAAAGCCGGCGGATTCGAACCTGGGTAAACTTGTGTGCTCACCGTCCTGGAATACCGTACGTCTCACCCCCCCCTCTCTTCCGCACGCCTCGAGGACCCCCTCATGGCGTACTTTTCATCAATCCGACGACAGTTTCCGCCCACCGTGGGGCAAGTGAGCTACGAATCTGCGTTCCGAGCGGAATCTGCAAGAATCGGCATCGACAAGACTATCATCGTCGGTCGCATCCTCTACGCCAGCGACGTCCCTCTCATCGTTCTCGACGAGACTTGGATTCCGGCAAAGGAGGTCGTGACTGCCTACACAATCATGTCTTTTGGCGAGATCAACGTTTACATCGGTTTCGCTGAACCTGCCCAACCCACCCCAGCGGTGATGATAGAGGCAGAAGAATTTTCTAGGTCCCCTTTGTCCGCGGAGGCTGCAGATTTCCAGATCTCAAAAAACCCTAATCCCACCCAGCCCGCACCAGTTGCGGAGACAGTGGAGAAATCCGAACCTGAAGAAGACCTAGCGGTCAACGTCGAATCTGGAGTGGATCTCCCCAAAGGAGCCAGATCCCAGATCGACCCACCCGTGGAAGTCGAAATCCAGGAGGAGCATATCAATGACACTGATTCCGGCTCTGATGATGTTGTAACAGATAGGCCTTTCTGAAGGTACACACTACGACGTATGATACTGCAAGGCGAAAGCGCAGATGCAATCCTCGAGACCGTCAAAAGTTTCGATATGGCTAATCGCGAAAGCCGCAGGTACCTCAGGAAGCACGTGTCGCACTTTGTCGGATACGTGGGATCCGGATCCGGCTCTGCCGATGCTGGAGAAAACGCCGACTCGGTGTTGGAGGCAATTGGAACAAACGTCGACGTACCCGTATCCTTGGATGAGTCGATGACGTGAGCAGATTTCCGAAAGTTCTCCGCGGAATATGAAGAGGAGTATAACTCCAAAGCTGCAGAAGAAGGAGAGGCCATGGATGAAGGATCCGGGGAACACTCTCCCAAAGCGCAGGATGACATGGACCTCGGAGACAATCCCGAAGTCCAAATGTCCGAAAGTACCGATCAGAGCTTGACTCCGAGAAACGGGCCCAAAGCCGTCTTTGCTACCGGCGCTGCCAAGAAGGCAAAGAAGAAGAACAAGAAAAACAAGACCCCGGCAAAAGACCCTCTGGCAGAGGAAGTAATTGCCGAGGAATGCGAAGAAGACTCGGATGGAGCACTGATCCCAGACGAGCTGAAGAAAGAAGCATCGGTGGATGGACACATGATCACTAAAGGTGCGCGTAAACTCATCGATGCGGCATTAACTACACCTATCCCTACAGCTGCAGAACTTACTGCAAATGAGCTGGATGAAAGGGCGCAAGCCCTAGAAGGGCGTCGTCAACAACTCCTCGATGGAGCCAAAAACATCTAGGTGGAGAAGAAACGCATGTCGAACAAGGAGTACATGTCTCGTCTGCATCAGAAGACACGGAAGCGTCACATAGATGACAACCAATTCCCACGTGTCCGTGCCATCCTTTTTGGAGATGAGATGGGGAAGCCACGAAAAGATAGCAATGGAGATTGGGTATACCCAACACCAGTACAAAATACCGTGGCAGCCCGAGAAATTCTATCGGCTAATCCAAGACCAGAGGACATCCGTTTGGGTATCAAGCTACTCAACAAGGGACTAGAGCAGCAAAAGGTCGCCCTGTCCGGAAGTCAAAAACTGGTCTCAGATGCTGACCAATGTCGCACACCGGCATGGGCTGACGTAAGACCCCATTATGTTCTGGAGCAGTACTATCGCCCCGAACGATGGGAAGACAATTATTCAAGAACCGGATCTTCAGGACAGCATCACAAAACTTCACGTAACTAGAGCAATGTCGCCCCAGCGGCCGAGAAAGACGCCATCGCTGCCCTGAATCCGGCGAACCCTCCCGATGAGAATCTAAGGATCGATGGGGAGAAGATAAAGAGAAACGTCGGGAGGAGGATCGTCAGAGAATGCCGCCTCCTAGACATGAGAACCGTCCGGCTGAGCCTCACTATGGTGGGAACGACGGACAAAGGAACGACGGAAACCAATGCAGGTACAAGCCGACAGCGGGCTCGTCGTAGTCAAGACCCTCCCCGGAATCGGAATAATGACGTTTCAGACAGAGGCCGGCGATCAGCCGGAAACTATCCAGCAGCTCCACCTTCTCCACCACACAGTCATCACAATGGCTCCCATGGAGGGCAAGGAGGACGACATGGCGGAGGAGGTGGTGGCAGAAGACGAAGTCCGGGTCCATGGCACTGCAGCCACAGCCGGCATTCGGGACAATCTCTATCCCCGAATGACGCAAGACATAGGATTAACTCCAACATAGAGGCTCAGCGCTATGAAAACGATAACGTGTACGTGGGCCCAAAGTGTTTCGGTCCACGCATCAGAGCTACAAAATTCCCGGAAGGATTTGCTATCTCAAGACATATCCAAGCCTACGACGGCATTGCTCGACCAAACACCTGGTTACAGGATTTCTTCCAAGCTTGCTGCATCGCCAAAGGCGGAAACAGCCTGGTCGCAACCCGATATCTCCCACTTATGTTGCGGAAGACGGCACGATCATGGCTCAATGAACTTCCGGCAAACACCATCCATAACTGGTATGATTTGCAAAGCGCGTTCTTTCGGAATTTCGAAGGCACATATCGGAGGCCCTGTACGGTTGGAGACCTACAGTGTTGCACCCAGAAAGCCGGAGAAACTTGCCGGGATTAGCTCGGATGATGGATCGACACCAAGAACTCCTGCGAAGGAGTAAATGATCAAACTGCGATTGAAGCTTTCATCGGAGGTCTCCCTATTGGTTTACTACGCCATCGCTTGAAGTGTGACAAGGTTACCGATTTGGGAGAGATGATAGAAACAGCGAGCAAGTATGCAGACGCTGACGATGATGCAGAAGGACTACTCAATTCCCTAGCTGTGCCTCAGTCGGCAAAACAACCAAAGCAACAAGCTCAGAAGCGCAAAAACACCTCGGAAGAAAAACCCAATGCGGAAACAGCAGTAGTCACTACTGTTTCCGGGTCTGGAGGACGTGGCGGAGGCCGTGGGCGTGGCCGTGGTACATCAAGGGTACAGGGTAGAGGAGAACAACAACCAGGTAAAACCTACTCTTGGGCCGACATTGCCAATAACCCGTGTGTGCATCACCTAGACGCCAATGGGGGCTCTTCCCACGCCAACGCTTAATGTCGTTTCAATGACGACATCAAAAGAGATGACACCGCGGGCTACAAAGCTAAGCGGAAGAAGGGAAAGAAAAATCCCGAAAAAGATAAGGAGACCAAGGAAGATTCCGACATGGAGGAAGATGATGCTTCAAATCCCAAGTCGGAAGGGAAGAAGACTTTTCCCACCAAGAAGGACACTTATGTCACCTTCCTCGGATCTCAAACAGCAAAGGTCAAGAAAGCAGTTCTACACGAGCTCAATGCAACAGTTTCGGCTGTCCTCCAGTATCTGGACTGGTCGGAAGTGGCAATCACGTTTGACCGTGATGATCATCCGCCTAAGCTACACATGCAAGGAAAATACGCCTTAATCATCAACCCACTTATTGACGGTTATGGTTTCTCCAAGACCCTCATGGACGGTGGTAGCAGCATCAATATTCTCTATGTCGAAACGCTACGCCGGATGAAGATCTCGGAGACACAGCTGAACCATAGCTCTGTGATTTTTCACGGAGTTGTCCCAGGAAGACAAACTAATTCCCTGGGAGAGATCACTTTGGACGTTACCTTTGGAACTCCAAAGAATTATCGAACGGAGGCACTTTCCTTCGAAGTGGTCCCGTTCAAGAGCGCATACCACGCTATATTCGTACGTCCGGCTTACTGGGATTTTATGGCTCGTCCATGTTACATTTACAATATGATGAAAATTCCAGGTCCCAACAGCGTGATCACCATCAGGGAGACCTGAAGAAAGCGCGAGAGTGCTGAAGCCGTGCTGCACGCTCAGGAGTACCAGAAGATCAAGAAGAGCATAGATCCGTCCGAGATGCCCGCAACGAAGAAGGAGGCTACCAAGCCAAATCTGGAGTTCAAGGCATCATAAGAGACGAATAAAGCGCCGTTGAAGGAAGATTACCCCTCCAAGGTGACCCAGATAGGCGTAGTCCTAGATAGCGCATAGGAAAGCGCGCTAGTCAAGTTCCTCCAAGCAAATCAAGATATCTTCGCATGGCAGCCATCTGACATGACCGAAGTACCTACGGAACTTGCCGAGCACTCTCTAAATGTAAACCCGAACGCTAAACCCGTCAAACAGTCCTTACGACAGTTTGGCGACGAAAAGCGTAAGGCAATAGCTAAGGATCCGTTCAAGGATTGTCCAAAAGATCCGTTCGCTTTGCCTAGAATTGATCAAGTTATCGATTCTACGACAGGCTTGGAACTCCTCTGTTTCTCGACGCATATTCCGGTTATCACCAAATCCGGATGAAGGAATCCGACAAAGTCAAGACTTCATTCATAACCCCCTTCGGAACCTTCTGTTTTGTTACGATGCCCTTTGGGTTGAAGAACGCAGGAGCTACGTACCAGCGCACGAACCAACGTTGCCTCCACGACCAACTCGGACGCAATGTACATGCATACGTGGATGATATCACGGTGATGTCCAAAAAGAAGGAAACACTCATTTCCGACTTGGAGGAAATGTTCGCCAATCTACGAAAATACAACATCATGCTTAACCCGAAGAAATGTTTCTTTGGAATACCAGCCGGGAAATTGTTAGGCTTCATCGTGTCTCAAAGAGGCATAGAGGTGAACCGCGACAAAATCAAGGCTATACTTAATATTTCCAGGCCAACTCGCCTGAAGGATGTACAAAGATTAACTAGTTGCATTGCTGCGGTCAGTCGATTTGTAAGCCGGCTTGGTGAAAGAGCCGCACCATTATACAAACGCCTGAAGAAGACCAAAGATTTTGTCTGGACTAACGAAGCTGAAGCTGCATGGCAAGACCTGAAGAAAGTACTCTCATCTGCTCCTATCCTCGCAGCGCCAGAACCTCAGGAACCGATGTTGGTTTATATTTCTACGACAAATAAGGTCGTTAGTATCGTCATGGTGGTGGAGAGACCAGAGGAAAATCAGGAACACTTGGTGCAGCGTCCGACTTATTTTGTCAGCGAGGTCTTGACAGAACCGAAACAGCGATATCCGCACTATCAAAAGTTGGCTTACGGTGTTTTCCTAGCATCTCGTAAGTTACGACACTATTTTCAGGAGCATCCAATTACCGTGGTGAGCAAAGCTCCCATGAGAGACATAATCAACAACAGCGACGCCATAGGACGTGTCGCCAAATGGGGCATAGAGCTCTCAGCTATCGATATTGAGTACAAACCTCGGACAACAATCAAATCCCAGATCCTTGCTGACTTTGTCGCTGATTGGACAGAGACGAAGGAGAACATGGTCCCCCCTGAGTCGGAATATTGGACCCTCTTTTTCGATGGGTCTAAGGCTCGAGGGGGCTCGGGGGCTGGCGTGGTGCTCAAATCACCCCAAGGAGATAAACTACTATACGTGTTGCAGATCCACTTCACAGCGACAAACAATATTGCCGAGTATGAAGCACTGCTGCATGGAATCCGGATTGCCAAGAATATTGGCATCCGACGTTTGATGTGTTACGGAGATTCGGATCTTGTTGCTCAGCAAGTCTCGGATATTTGTAATGCAAATAAACACATGGCAGCATATAAAGCTGTCGTGGATGATCTATCTAAATCGTTCGAAGGGTTTGAAGCTCAACACATCCCTCGAGCAGAAAATGAGGAAGCAGATGCACTATCTCGAATAGGCTCTGCACGGAAAGAGGTCCCGGATGGCGCTTTTTTAGAACACCTCAAAGTTCCCTCAATAAAGGGAGTAGATGAGGAATATCCAGCCAAATCCGACTCACCTTTGATAGCAGTTCTGGCTATAATTCCCAGCTGGACTCAACCCTACCTTGATTATTTGGTAGATGGCAAATTACCCGAAGACGAGGTGCTGAGCCGGCAGATTATCCGACGAGCAAAAGCCTATACTATTGTTAAAGGTGAGCTCCATAAACGGAGTGTTTCTGGGGTTTTTCAGCGCTGTGTATCTCCGGAAGAAGGAGTAGAAATCTGAAGGGAAATCCACGAAGGCTAGTGTGGTCACCACGCTGATGCCAATTCTTTAGTGGCAAAAGCATTTCGGCATGGATTTTTCTGGCTTACAGCTCGGGAAGATCTCGAACGATTAGTCAAGACATGCAAAGGCTGCCAAAAGTACGCCAAGCAAGCCCATGTTCCGGCTGATCAGCTGCGAACAATACCTATAACATGGCCTTTTGCGGTATGGGGGCTTGATATGGTAGGACCTTTTAAACGAGCTCCAAGTGGATTTACTCACCTCTTAGTGATGGTGGATAAATTCACCAAATGGATTGAGGCTAAACATGTCACTAGTTGTGATGGAGCAACAGCCAAAAGATTTGTCGAGGATGTTATAATCCGGTATGGTTATCCGCATAGCATAATCACGGACAATGGTAGTAACTTTTCTATGGGAGAATTAGTCGAATTCTGCGACGAGCAAAATATCTGGCTTGACATTGCGTCGGTCGCACATCCACAGGCTAACGGACAAGTCGAAAGAGCAAATGGTTTAATTCTACAAGGCCTGAAACCAAGACTCGAAGCACCACTGAGACGTGTTGCAGGGGCTTGGGCAGAGGAACTACCCTGTGTAATTTGGAGTTTATGAACAACTCTGAACAGGTCAACAGGATATACACCTTTCTTCTTGGTCTATGGCGCAGAAGCAGTTCTTCCTAGTGATTTGATTCATACTTCTCCTAGAGTTGCCACGTATATCAAAGAGGATGCCGAGGTTTCTCGACAAAATGATCTCGACTTAGTCGAAGAAGTTCGTGTCGTTGCTGAAATGAGATCTACAGCCTATCAACAGAGGTTACGCAAGTATCATAGCCAGAGAGTCCGAAATAGATCTTTCAATAAAGGTGATTTGGTTCTCCGGCTTGTGCAACAAATAAAGCACAAACTTTCCCCAGTATGGGAAGGGCCTTTTTTAGTTAGTCGAGTATTGCACAATGGATCGTAGTACTTAACTGACATGAGGCCAGTCAAAGAAAGACCTGCTACTCAGAAGAGAAAGAGAGCTGGAGGCAGTACAAATCCGGATGAGTTAGACAGACCATGGAATAAAATCTCAGCTACGTCCCTTTTATTCTTAGTTTATCCTTCTTTGTATTCATACATATGTACATGTTCTGTGAGAAATAAAAGTTTTGGTTGCCTCAAGTTTTTCTGAGAAGTTCTTAAACCATCTTATTTCCGAATGATCATGTCATAGTCGAAAATCCCAGAATGCTTGAAAGTACTTTATGCTCATGTTCGTTCTGGTCTAGATTTCCGATTTCTAAAAACTGCTACCTTCGGGTATAACTCTAAAAATTTCTAGTCTTTACTTTGGTTATTTATCTGATTGCCGGATGCGGGCATTTTTCGAGTAGTGAATTGTTGGTACTGGAAGCCGACTTTGTTTCCGAGTTTAAACTGGTTTAGCAATTGAGCTCCGTTGCTCGGCAAAGTTTCCGGCTGAAGGTTTAGACGGCTCACGAAAGGGACAAGGCGGAAAGCCAGATAAACGATAAGTCGAGACGAAAAATATAAGTGCTTGTGAAAACATTTCAGGCACACAAAAAAAAGTCTAAGGACAAAAGTGCTGAATAGATAAAAAACTTAGCACTACCCTTTAGTCACCCATATCCGGCGCAGGAGTGCATGATGGCTTGAAGGTCCTGCTCCTGGCCGTCTTCGTCTACCTTGCAGTACCCTTTAGTCACTTGCCATATTTCCATGTTTCCATGGTGGCTCATGACCATGGTGAGGGCATTCTGCGCGGCAGTCTGCGCGTAGGACATATTCCAGTCCCGAACAAGCTGCGGCATCTCCTTGGCCCTGTCCTGCACCTCAAAATCCGACATGCTTGGCATGTCCAGAATCCTGAGAGACTCGCCAATGTCCTCAAGGGACTAGCGGTAGTCATGAAGAAGATCACCGACTTGGGTAAGCCGGTGAGTGCGGGGCTCGGACGAGGAAGAGTCCGACAACTTTAGAGGACCTATACACAAAACAAGTCAAGAAAAATCCGACATTGATAACAGTCGAAGATAAGATAAGTCAGAAAGGTGGAACGTACCAAGAATGATGTCGTCAATCTTGGTCTTCTCCTCCCAGAGACTCTGGAGTTCAGCCCGGAGCGCCTGGGATATATCCTTCCCTCTGCCAAGCTCGTTCTTGAAGTCCGAGATTACTTTATCTTGAGCGGCAATCTTGCGATCGCGCTCTTTAGTGGCCATGGAGGAGGATTCCAGGACTTGAGCTATGCTCGTTTCATAATCCGCCTTGAGCTTATCTAGCTCTTGGTGAAGTCCCTTGTTTTCCACCACCAGGGTTTTGAGGTTCTCGGCCTCTTCAATCATAGTGATGGATTGTTTCACCAACGCTGTAAGACAAAAGAACAACAGTTCAGAAAAATTCGACATAGAAAAAGCAAAAGACAAGGTTTGAATCTCGAAATATTTACCTTCAGCTTCATCCTTGGTTACGTTGAGCTCAGCATTTTTAAGACGGAGAGCTTTGATCTCTCTCCGCTTATTACAGACATTGGACAATAATTCCTGGTTATAGGAACATACTTTCTGTAAGTCAGAATACCCAAGTCAAAAATCTACTTAAGACTCGGGCTAATATTTTTACTAAATATCAGCACGAGCCTTGGGGGCTACACTAGTTCGTTCTTTGGCATCCTAATGAAAGCATAAACTCGGATTCTATATCCTACTTCATGCTTGGGGGCTAGAGGATATGATATAACATAATGTAAAAACAAGAGTTGGAATTCCGACTTACATATTACTCGCGGGTGAGTTTTTCTAAACCCGCGTTCACTTCAGCTGCCACATTCTCGGCGAGAGTAAGAGGGATCACTGGAGCTGTTGGAAGCTCGCCAGTCCTGATCCTCTCGTCGCGAAGGCGGACTTGAGTGAGAAGATCGGAGAACTTGACGTCCTTTGCTTCTTGCGCCTCCTCTTCGTGGGATAGATGGCCTTTGTCTAGAACTTGCCTGGCTAGCCGCTGGATCTGCTCTGCAGATTTCCGGGTTAGGCCAAATTTGGCAAGACCCGGATTGTTGAGGAGGTTTTCAGCGAAGACTTCAACCGAGGGATCATTACCCGAAGAGGGTTCACCCTTATCTTGACCTGACGCACTCACGGTGACGTCAGTATGCGACACAAGAATCATCGGCTCCGCTTGAGGAGCCGGATCTTCTGCAATCACTGGAGAAGGGATGATCGCCGGAGTTGCAGAAGGTTGAGGGACCGGAGTCGGAGGAGCCACGACAGGGGAAGCTATTGTAAGCTTCGTTTGGCACAAGGGCTTCGAAGAAGTCCCCTTCCCCTTGCCCTTGATGATTGATTTTTCTCTGAGAAAGTAGTAAAGTCGGAAACATTACATCTCGGAAAGAAACTTGAGTAAAGAACAAAGGCGGAAAAGTTATGACAGAAGGTTACCTCTTCACGACTGGCACCTCCTTTGTGCCAACCGCTACTGTCGGGGCTTTGTGCTTCTTGAGCGCAAGATCCGGCAGTGGAACTACTTCCACCTCCTGAGAGAACTCTGGAGGGTATCCTTCGAGTGGAGCAAGTTACAACTCGGGGATGTCAGCAAGCTGAAAATAAGAAAACATATCAGTATTGCAATATAACTCAAAGATAGAAACACATAAAAGATGTGATGATAAAAGCTTACCGGCACCATGGGGTTTTCCGCCGTGTGCATGTCCATAGAAACCTCTGGAATCCGCTTTTCGATCCGCTCCTTGATCAGCCAGTTAATTTGGCTTATGTAGCCTTGAGTGGTATAGGCCTTGGGGCTGATACGGAGGGAGTCGGTCAGAGAAGACGTGACGGAATGCATCAGTCTATCCCCGTGGTACTGAAGTGGCTGGATCCGGCGTGAGACCCAGCACTGGACCAAGTCGGATCCCTTCAGACCATTGTGCTTGATCAGATATTCGATCCGCCTCTTAGAAAGGATCAGATCATCTGTGAGAACCAGAGCAGCCTCGTCCCAGGAAGGTTGGGCCGTGGCGGCTCCATCAACAAAAGCCGGCAAAGTAGTAGCTTTGCCAGGAGCCGGAATATCCCTATGGTAGAAAAAAGTGGCTGGCCATTGCTTGACCGAGTCACTGGCAGAAATTTTGGGATATGCCCGGTCTCGTCTAAGAGAAAAACTAATAGTGCCGGTGATGTAAGGAACACCGGCAGTGATGGAATTCCTCCGGACATGAAAGTAAAACCGGAAGAGAAGAAAACTCGGCCTAATGCTGAGAAAGCCCTTGCAAAGCGCAGCATATGCGCTCATTTCTAGAAGAGAATTGGGAGGAAGATTGTGGAGTTGAACTCCACAGTGATCTATCACCTCGAAGAAGAATTCCGAGGGAGGAAAGGACAAACCTCGATCCAGATGAGTACCGAAGTGAACTCGATCGCCCTCGTGTGGGTTGGGGACGGTTTTGCCGGAGCCGCTCCGCCAGTCGCCAGCGACGAGCAGCCCCTCCTTCTCCGCGTTCTTGAGGCCTGCCTCGTCGAGGGCGTAGGGGATCTAGATTCCCCTGTAGCTTTCCTTCTCCGCTGCAGCTTCCGCCTTCGCCGCCGCCATCGCTGCCACCAAACCAGAGGAAGAAGATGAAGAAGCCATTTTTGTCCGGTGAGAAAGTGACCTTAAAAGGGCGGCGCTGGGAGTTTTCTGTGCGGGAAGGACGAGGAGGCTCTGTGTGCGCAGGAGGATTGGGAAGAAGGGAGATGGAAAAGGACTGGTGGAAAGGAGAAGAGGAAATCTAAACCCCTTATATCCACCTACCTGCGCCAAGATTCGTGCAAACGCTACAGTGCAATCGCCACGCGTCGTGGAAAGAGCTGGGAAGGACCCGCACGATGATTGCGTCACCTCGATCTCCACGCACGCACTGAAACGGCGCCTCGGTTCCGTGGACCGTGGACCCACCAACGGTCGTGCTGACGGAACGCTGTCAGATTACGTGACTTGACCATGCTTGTGTCAGGTGGCGTTAGAGACCAAGTTCCGGTTTAGTTTGAAAATGAGCTGGAAAATCCGAGTTACCAACTGAAAGATTTGACTTATTTTTAAGACCCAGATCGTATCTTTTGTTGTGAAGTTTCAGGAACCCTTCAAGATTCTGCAAGCCGAAGATCAAGCTAGACGATGATAAATCAGACTTTGGATCTTGGAGGCCTCCGGGGGCTGCTGTTGGGGATATACTTTCCGGGTATCCTCACAGTTCCTCACTGACCAGGATGGCCCACTTCGGGTTAGAGTATTGCTTCACGGGCGGCCCATTCAGGGAGAGAAGACGAAGTCCAATCCGGCTACGGGAAGGCCCAGAAGACTTACCGACTTAGGCCATGATGTTACTTGTAGTTCAAGATGTACTCTGTAACAGACTCTTAGTCATAGCCGAGTAGATCTCTCCTGTAAACCCTAGGCCGGATATCTATATAAGCCATCCTAGGGAGATCCTTTAGGGCATAACCTCAATAGTCTACAATCTCAACTCGCACAGGCGAAACCCTTGTAACCCATTTTCCGGCTCTGCCGTATTACTGGATTGCTAGCAGGAGTAGGATCCGTCCAAAGCCGGCGGATTCGAACCTGGGTAAATTTGTGTGCTCACCGTCCCAGAATACCGTACGTCTCACCCCCCTCTCTTCCGCACGCCTCGAGGACACCCTCATGGCGTACTTGTCATTAATCCGAAGACAGTCGGGAGGAATACGCCACACTAGCGGCCACGACAGTGGGCAATAGTACGAGATGCGCTATAGCAACACTCGCATCACCGGCAAGCGCCACACGGACGGGCGAGTCGACTTCGTCGCCAATGCTGGCTACGGCAAACACGACCCCAAGAGCTACCGACGCGACAGAGGAAATTACCGCGATAGCGGAAACTACCGCGCCAACAACGCGGCGAGGCCGAAATTCGACCTCACCGCCCTACTCAACCAGCCCTGTGTCTACCACAGCAGGGAGGGGAAACCCGCCACCCACACCACCGCGGAATGCCACTCTCTTAAAGAGATCGAAAGGCAAGGCGAGCAAGGGAATACCCCAACAACAACCCACCTCGGGACAACAGAAACGCCGGCGGCTTCGGCAACGCCGGCGACTCGCTACACACTTTCACCAGGCTTGGCACCAAGCGCAAGAGGAAGGTGCTTGCCCATGCAGTCGCTGTCAATGTGGTGACACATGTCGACAGCCCATGCTTCCTCAACTGGTCCGAGCAGAGCATCACTAGGAGTCACCCTGGTGGTCAGGCCCATGCTCCCAAGATCGAGTACCCAGGGCGAGTCGCCCTGGTGGTCAGGCCCAAAGTGGCCGATTATTGGCTACCCAAGACACTGATGGACGGCAGGAGCTCCATCAACATCATGTATCTAGACATGTTCAAGAGGCTCCAGCTCCCGGAGTCGGCGATCCCGCTGACTCTGACAACCTTCCACGGAATCGTCCCCGGTCCAAAGGCATACCCGATCAGAAAAGTGACATTACCGGTCACCTTTGGCAAACCGGCAAACTACCGCACCGAGCGAATCGAGTTCGAGCTGGTGAACTTCCGCAGCCCCTACCACTGCGTCCTGGGACGCCAAACATATGCCAAATTTATGGCGACCCCCCAGTACGCGTACAACATGATGAAGCTCCCAGGGCCGAGCGGCATCATCACCGTCCACGACGACCCCGATATGGCCATGGAATGCAGAGGAGCTCGTGAAATACGCGGGCAACATAAACAAGGACGACCCCACCATACTAAAGAAGCCAATCGCTGCGAACTCCACGTTCGACGCAACCACGCATACCCGCACCGTCGAGCTCGTCCCGGGCGACTCCAGCCAGACGGTCACCATTGGGGCGCATATGAGCCCCGCATAGGAAAGCACGCTCATCGTGTTCCTCCGTGGGAACCGCGACAACTTCGCATGCAAACCTTCCGACATGCCAGGTGTCCCGAGGGAACTCGCTGAGCACAAACTTCACGCTGACCCTAATGTGCAATCGGTAAAGCAGTTGTTGCGGCCCTTCAATGAAGAGCGCCGCCGAGCAATTGCCGAAGAAGTGCAACACTTGTTGGCTGCAGGCTTCATTCGGCCAATAAAACACTCCAAGTGGCTGGCGAAACCAGTCCTGGTCCTGAAAAAGAACAACGCATGGAGAACGTGTATCGACTACACCAACCTCAACAGCGCCTGCCCGAAGGAGGATTTCGTCCTACCGCGCATCGATCAGATCATCGACTCGACCGCGGGATCGGAGTCCCTGTGCTTCCTCAATGCTTACTTTGGTTACAACTAGATCAAGATGGCGGTCGAGGATGAGGAGAAGACGGTGTTCATCACGCCATTCGGTGCCTTCTGCTACACGCCCATGACGTTCGGCCTCAAGAACGCCGGCGCCACATACCAAAGGTGCATGCAGGAGTGCCTCGTGAGCCAAATTGGCTGCAACATTCATGTCTATATCGATGATGTGGTGGTAAAATCCACCCGCCAGGACAACCTGCTCGCCTACCTGGCTAAAACCTTCGCAAATCTGCGGAGGTACAACATCAAGATGAACCCAAGAAAGTGCACCTTCAGCGTCCCCATCGGGTAGCTACTGGGATACATAGTCTCCAAGCGAGGCATCGAAGCCAACCCCACCAAGATTGACACCATCGCGCAACTCGGAAAACCTGAGTGCCTGCGCGACGTCCAGAAGTTGGCCAGGCGAGTCGCGGCTCTCAGTCGCTTCATTCCCCGACTAGGCGAGAAGGCCATGCCCCTTTATCGCCTGATGCGCAAGAACCCCATGTTCCAATGGGACGCGAAGGCGGACGATGCACTCAAAGCACTCAAAGTAGTGCTACTCGCGACTCCACTACTTGTCGCACCAGTCGACAAAGAGCCAATGCTCGTCTACGTGGCGGCCTCCAATCGAGTCGTCAGCGCCGTGATGGTCATCGAACGGCCAGAGGAGGGTAAGGAGCGCCCCATACAGCGCCCCGTCTACTACATCAGCGAAGTCCTGACGGACTCACGGCAGCACTACCCGCAATACCAGAAACTGGTGTACATGGTATTCCGAGATCAGCGGCGACTCCCCCACTATTTCCAAGAGCACCCAATCACGGTGGTCTCATCTGTACCGCTGCAGTACATAATACGCAATCGCGAGGCGACTGGGCGAGTTGCCAAGTGGGCCGTCAAAATCGGTGTCCACAATATCAAATACGAGCCCCGCAAAGCAATCAAGTCACAAGCCCTAGCTGATTTCCTCGCAGATTGGGAAGAAGCGCAGCAGCCGGAGAAGCTACCATATCTCCACTACTAGTTGCTCCACTTCGACGGCTCTAAGAACGCCGACGGAGCAGGGGCCGGGGTCATACTGACCTCCCCCAAAGGGGACAAGCTCCAATACATGCTCCACCTCAACTTCAAGCCCTACACCAATAACATGGTAGAATACGAGGCCCTCCTCCACGGCATGCGGGCCGCCAAGGAAATGAACATCAACCGCCTATGGTGCTACGGCAACTCTAACCTAGTCGCCGACCAGGTCACCAGAACATGCGACGCCGTCTCTCCAACAATGATCGCATACCGCCAAGCGGTAGACTAGCTGGGAGGATACTTTGATGGCTATTCCGTCGAGTGGATCGACAAACGCAAGAACGAGGAGGCAGACTCCCTTTCCCACATCATGTCGGCCCGACAAGCGCCATTAGCAGGCGTCTTCCTTGACATCATCCACAAACCTTCGATCAGCCCACCGAAGGATATCGACGTCGGGATACCACTGCAATCTAGCCCTAGTCGCCATGGTTTTGGAGCCTAGCGACTAGACGGCACCATACGTCGCCTTCCTCGAGCACATGATCCTCCCAAGCAACGAGACGGAGGCGCGAATGATCGTGCGCCGCTGCAAATCCTTCGTAATAAACAACGGCGAGCTCCACAAATGCAGCATGACTGGCGTGTTCCAGTGATGCGTATAGCCAGAAGAAGGCCACGAGATCCTCCAGGACATTCTCGCCGGCCACTGCGGCCATCACGCCGACGCCAAGTCACTGGTCACCAAGGCCATGCGGCACGGCTTCTAGTGGCTCACCGCGCACGCCGATGCCACCAACATCGTCCAACAATGCGTCGGATGCCAGAAGTACGCCCACCAGACGCACATCCTTGGTTCGGCACTCAAGACCATCCCCATCACATGGCCATTCGCTGTATGGGGCATGGACATGGTAGGCCCGTTCAAGAAGGCCCCATCCGGCTTCACCCACCTCCTGGTCGCGATCGACAAGTTCACCAAATGGGTCGAGGCCAAGCCAATCAAGAAGTGTGATGGCAAGACGGCCACCAAGTTCTTACGCGAGCTCATCTACCGGTACGGCTACCCGCACAACATAATAACGGACAACGACACCAACTTCGCCAAAGGGGCCATGGCGGAATTCTACGAAGAGCACGACATACGACTCGACCTCGCCTCAGTCGCCCACCCGGAGTCGAGCAATCAAGCAGAACGCACCAACCAGAGCGTCCTCCATGGGCTCAAGCCACGACTCCAGGTGCCCCTCGAGCGCACCCCAGGATGCTGGGTCAAAGAGCTCCCTTCAGTCATATGGGGGATCCGCACGTCTGTCAACCGCTCCACCGGGTTCACACCCTTCTTCACGGTGTACGGCACCGAAGCCGTAATGCCAACAGACCTGGAGCACAACTCACCCCGAGTCGACAATTAAGTCGAGGCGACAAACGAGACCGCCCGGCAAGACATCATCGACCAAATCGACGAGGCACGCGACCTAGCTCGCTCCCGTACAGCCATCTACCAGCAAGGACTCCGCCGCTACCATAGCCGCCGAGTCCGGACTCTCACCTTCCAGGAGGGCGACCTGGTTCTGCGACTGGCTCAAGACAAGAAGGGCATGCACAAACTCTCCTCCCATGGGTGGGAACATTCGCCATAGGGCGAGTCCTCGGCAATGACGCCTACTACCTCATCAACATACGAGGCGACGGCCAGCTCGAGGTTGGGAGGCCATGGAATGTAAACCTCCTCCGGAAATTCTATACATAGAACCGAAACATGTACTCAGCTGACGTATATAATGAAATTCATTCGGTTCACAAAGTTATGTCTACTCGCCATATCCTTGTGCCACTCGCACTCGTACAATCAGCAATACGCTACCCACGGAAGTCAACCTTTGGTCGAGCGACCGACACGGCTAAGTAGTGCGGCCCAAGGGCACCGAAAATACCCGGGCCTTGGGACATCCACGAAACTGCCAACCCAGAGCCACTATCGGAGACGCCTAGCTCGACTGGCCCACCGGGCCAAGACGACCGGTATATGCTTCTCACAGCAACTTATCCTTCCCATCCTCGCGCAAAGCGACTCAAACGGTTAAGTACCACGCACGGGGACTCCACAAAAATGGAACCCTCACGCGGCTCGGGAACACACCAAGTAAGAGAGCTACCTTGGACTCGCCTAGCGACTGGCTCTCCGAGCCAGGGGAAGAGACGCGTTACAAACAACGCATTAACAACCCACAACAGGAACACGCCCAATACGGCTAAGCGCTACGCTCGGGGACTCACCTACAAACAAAATCATTCGTGCTCGGGGACTCGCCCCTTCAGGAGACGCAAAGGATAAACGAAACACCATAAAAGAAAACACATATGTACACAATCGAGTTATACCCCGTTAAAGGGCGGACACGCTCGGGGACTCGCTCAACCAAAAATAAACATACCACACGATAATGGTCGCATTGCGAGTCGATTGACTCCTCTTACTCAAAATATCGTTCATATTACAAAATTCGCCACTTGGCATATATTACAAACTGCCCAACGATACTATCTATTCCGCAGGTCCTGACGAAGAAGCACCACCACCACCCTTGACACGAACAAAATACTGCCACGGGTTCGTCGCGTAGGTCGTTAGCGACTTCAACAACACCGAACGGAAGGGTTGCTCCGACTTCATGTCGTGATGCTCTGGCTCGGGGTCGCCAGGTGCCAACACCTTTTCCTGGTATGGCAGAAGGTCCCCCATCGCCAACACCCGATCAGAAAAAGGGGCAGCCTTGGCAGTCAGCTTCAGCACCTCTGACATCTCCACCGTGCCAGTCGCCGAAGGTTAGCTGCTGGTGACGTCGTCGAGGTCGAAATCGTCGGGGAAGTGGGCGAGACCTAGGCTCAATGCCGTGGTGGCCCCGCGCCTGAAATCCGAGCGCGCCATCCACTCCATGACGCCGGGCACCTCCTCCAGATAGCGCCACACTTCTGTAAGTCCCCTAGGAATAACCTCGATGAGGGACATCCCTTGAAGGACAGCTTGGATGCACAATTGCGAGGCAGTGGCCGCGTTCACCACGGTAGTCACGCACTACGTGGAGTTGAAGGTCTATACCACCGGATCTCTTTGCCCTATCACAGCTGCAACATCAGACGTTAGTGACACTATGGATCCCCCCACTCGGGGACTCGCCAAACGTGTTAAGCAAAAAACGGAGACTTACCAAGAAGCTTGCGGCAGTTCTCGGCGACATGCTTCTCCAGGGCGGCATTATCATTCTGCAGCCCCACGATGATCGAGTCCATGGCCTTGCGCTTCTCTTCAGCCGCAGCGACTGCAGCCTTCGCTCGATCCTCAGACGAAATTGAGGCTGCTTTCGCCTCCTCCAATTCCGGGATCAGCAAGGCAATTCATCCATTCACCGCGTCCCGTTTGGTGACTGGAACATACCATTCACGGGCCTTCGAAATGGCAGCCGAAAGATCATCTGAAAAGGAAAGAGACAAAATCATCAACATGCCAGCGCACCAACAGTTCACCGCCAAAAAAGAAAAAAACAAAACAAGTACTGACCAACAGCCTCCTGGAGTCGCCGGTTTGCTTCCTGCGCCACGCGCAGATCCCACTCCAGACGCTCCATTGCGGCCTGTCGATCGGTCAACTCCCTCTGCAAACCCTGCAAAAGTAACATAACTTAGCACTTACCAAGAACAATATTCAGTTCCGAGCCGCTGAAATTCAGCGTCTAGAAACTCGGGGACTAGAGAGTAGAAGAAATTCAGTTCTTGGACGCTGAAATTCAGTGACTAGAAACTCGGGGACTGGAGAGTAGAAGAAACTCAGTACCTAGCCGCTGAAATTCAGCAGCTAGGAACTCGGGGACTGGACGTACCTAAATGGCGATGCCAAGCATCTTGTGGAGGTCTCCGGCGTCATTTGACGGGACCGTGAAAGAAGTGCGTTCACGACGGGACCCAATGTCTTCATCAACGATCTCCGGGCTCTGTGGAGACTGGTTGTCCACCACGCCTGGAAACCCCCTCGCCATGAAGCGCGGGAACGTTGCCAACGCCCTAGCCGGGGCACTGGTCGTCGGAGTCGAAGCTTTCGTCGCAGGAGCGACCGTGACTGGCTCTGACCATGCTGCCGCCTCTTCTTCGATGACTACAGCGAGATCGCACTCCTTGGCGCTATCCATCGCCACGACATCGTCGGCACCACCCTTCTGGCTCTTTGCTCCCTCCGTAGTCGCTGCATCTCCAGTAGATTTCCTCTACTTGGGGAGGTCGCCCTCTCCTGTGGTGGCGACCAACGAAATCTTTGCCACGAAAGGGTGACTAATCTTTTTGGCTCCAGACCTGCCAAAACCTCCAAAGTTAACAAAGTGACACCACAAAAACGAGACACGACTTGGAATGGAGAAGTTAATACTTACTTGGCGACTGGGAGGACGCGCAGCCCGATGCTGATGTGAGCGGGCTTGTCTAGTTCTGGCCCCAGCTTGCGCGTGAGACCCCTATCAAAGACATCTGAATCCCATGACACCGCGGGCTTCCTTGATGACGAAGCTGCGGTCGCTGGAATTTCCGGCTCTGAAGATGCGACCGCCCTTGAAGGTTGTGGTCACAGCCTCAACCGCCTCCTGGCTTGGCGCCCTCGAAGTTTCAGGCGCAATCACCACCAGAGGAACCTCCACCATCGCCTCGGTGTCCTCGTCCCCCAATCCCTTCATTAGAATCGCATCCTCCGGGATCTTGTGCGAAGAATCGGGGGCATCCTCGTCATCGGAGTCGTCGTCAGACTCAAACACCACCGCCGACCTTGGCAGCGACACTAGCATCTTCGCTTACGACTTTGGTTTGTGCGCGGACTTCGCCGGCGTGGCTGTGCGCCAAGACGTGTGCTCTTGCACGATTTCGTCGCCCCCTTCATGTTCATCAAGGCTGCGGCTCGCCTCGAACTCGTGCTGCTTCTGCATGCAGGTCGAGCCGCGGGTGCTCGGGAAGGAACCTCCTTCTCCTCGTCGTTTTTGGAGGAATCTCGCTCGGAGGCCTCTTCAAGCTCCCGGGGAACCTCTTTGTCGAGCGGAGGGAGTCAACCTTCCAGCACCTGGAACAGCTGAAAACAACCACCAATGAGTATCGAACGACGCGACTACGAGTTACATTGCAGAGATTGCGACTGAAAGGAAAAACTTACTATGGGAGCTTCATTATTCATGGAGTATACGGGGCGAGCCCACCGATGCGGTCGTGAATTCCGCGTCGGTGATCTTCTTCAGGGCAGCCTTGTAGTCTTCGGTCTCCCACGACTCTTTGCTGGTCCGAAAGGGATCGTGTTTCCTGCTATACTCATACATCCAATGCGGCCGAGCCGCTAGCGGAACCAGACGCCGCCTGAGCCAGCAGTTGTAGAAGTTGATCGAAGACAACCCGTGATCCTTCAACTTCTGGATCTGATCCATCATCTCCGCGACGGCCATCTTCTGGTCTTCGGGGAGTTTCTTCGGCGCCACCCAGCGAGGCTCACTCCTTTCGGCGATGAACTCAGGAAGCGCCACTTTGTCGGAGGGAGTGCATTCCTTCGCGTAGTACCAGCTCTTCTTCCACTCGCTCGCAGCCTTCTTCGGCAGCAGGAGTTTGACGAAGTTGGCCTTCGGCTTCAATTGGAACGTGACGCTGCCGGCCACCAGCATTAAGCTGCTGGACGCCTCG
Organism: Avena sativa; assembly: GCA_916181665.1. Lineage (NCBI taxonomy): Eukaryota > Viridiplantae > Streptophyta > Magnoliopsida > Poales > Poaceae > Avena > Avena sativa. Next base: position 452,188,446 of record OV702288.1, on the reverse strand, counting down.
CGCCCGATGCGACTGTGGAAGAGCTCCAGCCACAGCGGGAAATACGGCCTGCAGCTGAGGTAGCATTCACAGAAGGCGACAAAGATCGCCAGCTGCTCGATGATGTGCGGACCAAGATCCGACGGCTTGATTGCGTAATACGCACAGAAGCGCCGGAAGAAGAGTGAGGTGGGAACCCCAAACCTCTCTCTAGATGGATGGGGAAGCAAATAAATTCCCCGGCTCGCAGCTTCGGCTTGGTCTCGGAGGAAGCGGGAACCCGCCAGTTCCCCTTGCGGAGGACTCCGGCGTCCTCAAAGGACTTGAGCTAGGCCGTGGTGCACTTGGATTTCCCCCATGAACCTTTTGGAGTTGCCATTGGGAAGGATGTGGGGTTGCTCGGTGCGGAAGGATCGAATCAGAGGAAGACAAAAAGAATGAATGCGCGAGAATGAGGAATACAGGGAACGATCTGCAAGGCTGATTCGCCACTCACCTTATAAGGGAGAGCTACCCGCCAAATTCGGGCTAGCCGTTACCTGCGGTAATTACGCCGAAGTTAACATTGGAATATCCAACGAATAGTTTGACAAGTTTGACGGTCTAACTCCTCCATCCCACTCACTGGTAACTAGCCCTGTCCACTCGCCGAAGTAGTGACTCGGCAACCGTGACATTCGCCGGAGCGGCAACTGGGAGCCCGGGGAAAATCTCCTTGGTTTCAGTGGAGTCCACCACCGATTCGACTGGGCGTCCAAATAGGACTGAACTATTCCGACTGCCAAATGACCACCTGAGTCTGATTCAACGATGGCCTCAGGGACTACTGATGGGGATATGCCGAATGGGGTATGCCCAGCAGGACGTTCCGATTGGGCCAAATGGTCTCACGAGTGGGCCTGCAGGACGGCGATTGGAATGCAACTAAAGGGATGGCCCGGTGACTGGAGACTGGAGGCCCAGGAGCGTACCAGGAGCCCAGTCGGATTAGGTCAAAGCCTCTGAATCCTTATCTTGTTTGGTTGTAGCTTGTAAACCCTAGCGAGGTGCCTCATATATAAACCTCCCTAGGGTATCCTGAGGACTTACGTTCCATCATACACCCCTTCAAGCGACTCGCTACTTAGACGCCGAGCTCGCCACCCCTGTAACTTGCTCTCCAATAATCTAATCTAGCAGGAGTAGGTCTTTACCCTCCGGGGGGCTGAACCTGGGTAAACCCATGTGCATCCGCCCCCATCTCGCACTGCAGATGGCCGCTGACTCTTGCCCCCAATTCAATCAATCGCTGCCTACTGCAGCGACTGCCGTGGCCATTTCCACGACACTAAATGGTATGGGCTTCTAATGACATTGTACTAACTATGTTGTTTGTAATGTAGAATATGTGAAATGCATATTTGGTTCTTATTTGGATTTTATTTTCCATTGTGTGACTAGTTCTGTGCATGAAGTTGAGCTCAGAACACATATGCATGATGTAATTATGAGTGTTCACTTTATGTTATAGGACTAGGGGGTATGGAAACGGGTGTAGAGGACGAGACCGAACAACAGTGCATGGAGCACGAAGCTAAGGGAAAGGCAGATGAAGACGCCAAAATGCAGGAAAATTTACCACCACCACCAATGAGGCCATTGATGGAGCAGAATTTTATGCAATACATGCAGATGATGCAAGAGTCCCAGAACAAGTTTATGGATGGGTTAGTGGATCGTGTGGGAAACTAGAGGGAACCTGAAGGCCGTGGTGTGAGTCTTTTTGACTTTTAGAATGCAAGGCCTTTACCTTATTCATCAGCCCCTGAACCAATGGATGTAGAGGATTGGTTAGCAGATATAGAGAGAAAGATGAAAACGGTAGGATGTAATGATGAAGAAAAGTTGAGGTATGCAACACATCTTTTAACCAGACCTGCAGCATCATGGTGGAAGAATCGGTTGGTAATGCAACCTCCGGGTAGGGAGTATACCTGGGAGGATTTTAAGCAAAGATTCCCTGAATATCATGTTCCAGAAAAAGTTATTGAACTAAAACATAGGTAGTTTGAAGAACTTCAGCAGGGATATACCAGTGTCATGAAGTACATTCGGGAGTTCAGTCAACTATCTCGTTTTGCTTAGGATGAAGTGAACACTCAGGAAAAGAGGAAGAAATGTTTCTACATGGTTTGAATCCATTTGTGAAGATCCAGCTAAGGCTGGCCAATAAGGCAACTTTTCAACAGTTACTTGATGCAGCCATCACATTTGAGGACGATTATAAGAATGTCCAAGAGGACCGAAGGAAGAGAGCAAAGAAGGAAACCAAGAGATCCAAGCAAGTAAGCATAAACCCAATTTGGAGTTCAAACCAAGGAATCGACCCTTCAATAACAACAATAACCCCAATCGAGGTGCAAATCCAGTCGAAAGGAATGTTATCTGTCACAATTATGGGGTTACCCGGGCATTTTCAAAGTGAATGTCGAAAGCCAGTAATCATATGCTATGGTTGTCGTCAGAAGGGGCATATGAAGCCCGATTGTCCCAAGAAACCACCAGGTGGTTGGCCTACATCACGCGGTGGTCAATCAAGAGGTGGAGGTGGATAGCCTAACAGAGCTGCAAGTTATGGCAAAAACAACAATGACAAGAGAGGTAGACCTACTGGAAAGCTGAATTGCGCAACCTTGGAGGAAGTGGGTAACTCGGATCAAGAGGTGATAGGTACGCTCAATATTCTCACAAATCCTGGAAAACTTCTATTTAATACTGGTGCAACTACTTCATTCATATCTGAACAATTTTGTGATAAGTTTGGGACTAGAAGGGCACCGTTAGAAAAACCTATGACTGTAGTTACCGCTGGAGAGATCGTGGTAGTTAGAAACATTAAATTAAACCAAGTCATCTCAATCTATGGTCAAACCTATTATGTGGATCTTTACGTGATTCCATTAAGGGGAATAGTAGTAGTGTTGGGAATGGATTGGATGACTGAGTATGGAGCCCAAATCAATTGTGAGGATAAAATTGTTTCAATGAAGTCTCCAAGTGGAGGGAGGATAGTCTATCAGGCAAATAAACATAGTCATATCATGGTGGATCTGCAATTCAACTCAATGAAGGAGGTGAAATTGGAAGATATTCCTATAGTGAAGGAATTTCAAGATGTTTTTCCAGCAGAGTTACCAGGAATGCCACCTAATCGAGAAATAGAATTCACCATTGATCCAATATCGGGTATAGCACCAATAGCCCAAGAACCATATAAAATGGGCCCAAAAGAATTAAAAGAGATTAAGGAACAAATTGATGAGTTAGCTAGAAAAGGATTTATTCAGGAAAGTGTATCTCCATGGGGAACTCCGGTAATTTTTGTGGATAAAAGAGATGGAGGACAAAGAATGTGTGGTGATTACATAAATCTCAACAATATCACCATCAAGAACAAATACCCATTGCAAAGAATTCAAGATCTATTTGATCAAGTCAAAAGAGCTGGAGAATTTTCCAAGATTAATCTAAGATCAGGATACCATTAGATAAAAAATCAAACCCGAAGATGTTCCAAAACAGCAGTTGTGTCAAGATATGGTCATGATGAGTACCTCATCGTACCTTTTGGATTGACCAATGCACCAACAATATTCATCAATTTGATGAACAAAATCTTCATGCCTTATCTGGATAAGTTTGTCATAGTGTTCATTGATGATATTTTGATATACTCTAAGGATAAAGAAGAGCATTCTGATCATTTGAGGATAGCATTGCAAATCTTGAGAGAACTTAAGCTATATGCTAAAGTCAGTAAGTGTGAATTCTGGTTGGACAAGGTAAAATTTCTTGGTCATGTGATTAGTAAAGATGGAAATGCAGTAAACCCGTCCAAAGTGCAATCAGTGTTGGCATGGAATACACCAACTAATGTGAAGCAAATCCAAAGTTTCTTAGGTATGGCTGGTTATTATCGGTGATTCATTGAAGGGTTTTCCAAAATAGCTGGACCAATGACCAAATTGCTAAGAAAGAATACACCATTCATATGGGATGAGAAGTGTGAAGCGAGTTTTCATGAATTAAAAACCAGATTAACCGCCGCACCAATCTTAGCAGTTCCTGAAACAGGAAAAGATTACACAGTATATTGTGATGCATCCAAGGAAGGATTGGGATGTGTGCTAATGCAAGATCGCAAGATAATTGCTTATGGGTCTAGACAACTCAAACCTCATGAAGTCAACTACCCAACACATGATTTGGAGTTAGCAGCAGTGGTCTTTGCTTTAAAAGGATGGAGGCATTTTCTCTATGGAGCAAGATGTGAACTATACATGGATCATAAAAGTCTCAAGTATTTCTTCACTCAGAAGGAGCTGAATATGAGGCAGAAAAGATGGTTGGAGTTGATTAAGGATTATGACCTTGCGAATAACTATACTCTAGGAAAGGCCAATGTAGTAGCAGATGTTTTAAGTTAGAAGAGTACGGATGCTCAACCCATCAATAGAGAACTACCAAAAGAGTTTCAAATGGATTTGGAAAGGTTAGAAATACAATTTCTAAAGACAGAAGTTCATGTAGGCTTAGATACCATGAGGGTTGTAAAAGAGCAAAGCAGTGATATTCATCATGAGGTCTATCGACATCAACTTGATGATCCATCCATTGCTGAAGAAATCAGAAGAATTTATGAATGACAAAAAATAGTTTTTCACTTAGGAGATTATGGATCTTTATGGTTCCAAAACCGTCTTTGTGTACCAGATGTACCGGAGATCAGAGAGGTGATACTCCGAGAAGCACATGAGACATCATATTCAATTCATCCAGGGAGTACGAAGATGTACATGGATCTTAAGGAATTATTATGGTGGAATAACATGAAGAGGGATATCGCAAATTCTGTGTCTGAATGCCATACTTGCCAAAGGGTAAAACTAGAACATCAAAGTCCAGCAGGACCATTACAACCTTTAGAAATTCCGGAATGGAAGTGGGAAGAAATTGGTATGGATTTTATCACAGGATTACCCATGACACCAAAGCGGAAGGATATGATATGGGTGATTATGGATAGATTCACGAAAAGTGCACATTTTATTCCAGTAAATCAAAAAGATAATGCTAAGAAGTTAGTAGAGATCTATGTCAAAGAGATAGTAAGTAAGCACGGAGTACCCAAGAAAATTGTATCAGATAGAGGATATGTGTTTACTTCAGCATTTTGGAAACAATTACATGAAGCACTTGGCTCAAAGTTGGATTTCAACATAGCTTATCATCCAGAAACTGGAGGCCAGACAGAAAGAACTAATCAAATCTTGGGGGACATGCTTAGATCTTGTGCATTAGATTTTGGAGGTTCGTGGGAAGATCATCTACCATTAGCAGAATTTTCCTACGACAATAGCTACCAGAGTAGTCTGAAAGCAACACCATACCGGGTACTTTATGTTGGTATGAGCCTAGTAGTAGCAAGGAATTTGCACCAGACTATATCAAGGAGAAGCAAGATATCATCGATATTATTAGAGATCGATTGAAGATAGCTCAAAGTCGGCAGAAGAGTTATGCTGATCAAAGTCGGAGATCATGGCATCCAGAAGTGGGGGATATGTTATATCTCAAAGTAAGTCCAATAAAGGGAGTTAAGAGATTCGGATTCAAAGGAAAACTAAGTCCAAGATATATCGGACCATTTAAGATACTGAGTCGGAATAGAACAATAGCTTATGATTTCGAGTTACCAAAAAGACTAGCTCAAGTTCATAATGTTTTCCATGTGTCACAACTACGGAAATGTCTTAAATTTCCTGATGATGCAATTACACATCAAGAAATTGAGTTACAAGCAGATTTAACTTATGTTGAGAAACCCTATAAAATTATGGTAGAGAACTGGAAAAGGTTGAGAAACAGGTCAATCAAATATTGCAAAGTACAATGGGAATATCACCCGGAGCGAGAAGCTACATGGGAGAAAGAGGATGACTTAAGAGAAGCATATCTAGAAATATTTAGGTACACATCAGCAAACTTTGGGACGAAGTTTAATTTATGGGGGGGACGTCTGTAACACCCCAGCATTTAGGAACCAACGAAGGGTAGACATAGGAATCTACACATGTGCATGCATTCATCTGTAAAATCTAGGGAATTTTTTCGCCAAACAAAAGCCTAAAGGGATCAGAGTTTCTTTCACTAACAAGAGGTAGGACTAGCTCTTTCTGGTGATTTCTATAAACTTTTGACATGACCCTTAGGAATTAATGAGTTTTGGGGGAAATTATTTGAATTCAAATTTGAAATTTAAATCATTTAGAAAATATTTGGAAAATAGAAGTGAGTAATATTACATTGTTTTCCAAAATGAATTAGTAATATTGCTTGATTATGTTAAAGGTATATTGAACCATAATAGGAACTTAAGACAAGGAAACTCAAATAAGAAATGAATTCTTATCTCTTTTCTTTATTCCATAATAATATTACAATTGAGATTAATACACCAAAACATATTATTACAGGAAATGAATCTAATGAAATAAAACTTTATTAACTTATAAGAATATCTTTACAAGATTCTTTACAAAAGGATAAGAAGAAGATTACAATGAAAACCTACCTACTCCTATACTAAGTCTTGACAATCCAGATCTTTGTTCCTGCAAAATAAAAGAAACAAAAAAGAGAAACAATATATTAAATTGTTAGTTTTACTCTCAGTAGGGAACAATGTGGTGCACTATTCTTATTAAATCATTGAGTATAGAGAAAGGGACAAGTTTCACCAGGACAATAACCAGTAAAAAGATAAGAAGTGAAAGTCGATTCACTTGATCTGATCCACCAACAGCCTAGCAGCAAGGCAGCTTAGTCACCTAAATGCATGTGGTGTGCTGTCCAAACAGCAGCAACAACACAATCAGTCAAAAGGAGTTCATAGCCATAGCACAACTACTAGGAAGCTCATTTTCTCTTCTCAAACACACTGCAAGAACACAGCAAGTTTGTCCACTTCTCAAAAAAATCCACCAGATAGCTTACCAAATCAACCAGCAAATCACCATAGAATGGTGACATAAGTAGGGGGTGGTGCAGGCGGATAGCAAGGACAAGTACAAGGTCACAGGAGCAAGGAGGAACAGAACCAGAACCTGTGGTGTGCAAAGTAGGCTCCAGGGAGTGATCAAGTCACCAAGATCAAGCCAACAACATCAAGAAACACCACAACATCACCAACAAGCAAGTTATGTGGTGAGTTTATACAAAACTATCACATGTTAAATATTATCTAAGAATGTGTTATTTCAAATGAGATCTTCTCAGAAAGACACCCAAGTGGGGTGTATCCATCACAGAAGAAGTAAATCAAAGCCAAACAATTAATCTTTGCAAGCACACCAAGATCTCAGCATGTTGATACATTGCAAATGTATCTATAATTTTTGATGTTCCATGCTTGGTTTTATCCACTTTCTTGTGTTTTGTTCCAACTTTGGAGTACTTTTCATATGATTTCTTGGACTAACCTATTAACAAGAGCCACAGTGCCAGCTGCCTGTTTTCTGCTGTTTTTGGTTCTAGGAAAGTCAGAAAATGAATATTCTCAGAATTGGACGGGACAAAAGCCAAAGTGCCTATTTTTCCGGATGTCATCAACTGCCAGAATACGAGACGGAGAGGGGCCAGGGGGCCACCACACCACCTGGCCGCGCGGCCAGGCCTGGCCCGAGCCAGGGGGTGGTGTGGCTGCTCCCGGCACCCCCTCGGCCTCCCCTTCCGCCTATAAGATGCCATCAGGACGAAAACCCTAAGGGCCTGATCAAAAATCCATGAAAGAGTATGTAGCCGCCGTCATCTCCATCCCTAGATCAGGAGGGATCTGAAGCTCTTCCCGGCACCCTGCCAGAGAGGGGAATTCACCCTGGAGGCCTTCTTCATCACCATGAAAGCCTCCGGTGTGATGCGTGAGTAGTTCATCGTTGGACTACGGATCCATGTAGTAGTTAGATGGCTGGTTCTCCTCCTTTGTGCTTTCAAGTCTAGATCTTGTGAGCTCTGTTCATGATCAAGTTCATCTATTTGTAATTCTGCATGTTGTGTTTACGGGGATCCGATGGATATTGAGATGCTATTTCAGATTGATTATTGATTCTATCATGTGTTTGTTATTTGTGATCTTGCATGCTTTCCGTTGTTAGTAGCTATCTTCGCCAAGTAGATGCTAGCAACTCCAAGAGTTAGTATTTATGCTCGATAGTGGGTTCATGCCTCTGGTAATCTGGGGAAGTGACAGAAATGTCTAAGGTACTAGATGTGCTGTTGCTACTAGGGAGAAAACAACAATCCTTTGTTCATAGAACAATCGTATTGTTTACTTTACACGCAGTTCGTAAAGCAATAATCTGTTGCTTGCAACTTAATACTGGAGGGGGTTCGGATGATAACCTGAAGGTGGATTATTAGTCATAGATGCAGTTGGATGGCGGTCTATGTATTATGTTGTAATGCCCAATCAAGTCTCAAAATAGTCAAGATGATTAGTATATGCATGTATTGCTTTCTCAATGTTTGTCAATTTCCCCGCTGTAATTTGTTCACCCAGCATGTTATCTATCTAAGGAGAGCCACCTCTAGTGAACTATGGATCCCGATCCTTTTCTTTACATACAATCTACAAACTGTTTACTTCTTTGTGTTTACTTTCTACAAACTTTTACTTCTTTCCATTCGATACGTTTAATCCTTTGTTTTCCGCAAAACACGGTGATATTGACAACCTCATCGCAAGTTGGGGACAAAGTTTTGTGGTTGTGTTGTGCAGGTCTCCACGTTGCTACTAGCACCGGTAGTGCGCCCTGCCAAAGCTCAGCTAGTAACACCTTTGGGGTGTTTCCTTGCTCCTACTGGTTCGATTAAACCTTGGTTTCATAACTGAGGGAAACTTGCTGCTGTGCTCATCATACCTTCCTCTTGGGGTTCCCAGCGAGCTCTACATCAAGGCCGCACCAGCACTTTTCTGGGTGCCGTGCATTGAGTCATCAAGCATTTTTCTGGCGCCGTTGCCGGGGATTCAAGGACATATTCACAAGGGGAGTCCCTCATAACCAATCTCTTTACTTTGTTATTTTTGTTTTGCTTAGTTTCTTTTTGTTTTGTTATAAAAACACAAAAAAATAGTTTTACTAGTTTGCTTTCTTATTTGAAAACCCAAAAAAATGACTACTCTTGAAAACACTAAGTTCTGTGACTTCACTAGCACCAACAACATTGATTTTATGAGCACACCTATTGCTCCACCTGTGCCTGAAGATACCTTCTTTGAGATAAAACCTGCTTTGCTCAATCTTGTTATGAGAGAACAATTTTCTGGTATTGGTAATGAAGATGCTGCTTCCCATCTAAATAACTTTGTTGAACTTTGTGAGATGCAAAAGCATAGGGATATAGATGGTGATATTATTAAGCCGAAATTGTTTCCTTTCTCTTTGAGAGGAAAAGCTAAAGAATGGTTGAATTCCTTAACTAGGAATAGTATTGATTCATGGACTAAATTCAAAGATGCTTTCATTGGAAAATACTATCCTCCTGCTAAGATTATATCCATGAGAAGTGAAATAATGAAGTTTAAACAACTTGATAATGAGCATGTTGCTCAAGCTTGGGAAAGAATGAAATCTTTGGTAAAGAATTGTCCTACTCATGGACTAACTGCTTGTATGATCATCCAAACTTTTTATGCAGGATTGAACTATTCTTCAAGGAACCTATTGGATTCTGCTGCTGGAGGTACCTTTATGACCATCACTTTGGGTGCTGCAACAAAACTTCTAGACAATATGATGGTTAATTATTCTGAATGGCATACTAAGAGAGCTCCACAAGGTAAGAAGGTAAATTCTGTTGAGGAAACCTCCTCCTTGAGTGATAAAATTGATATTATTATGTCTATGCTTGTTAATGGGAAAGCCCATATTGATCCAAATAATGTTCCTTTGGCCTCTTTGGTTGCTCAAGAAGAGCAAGTTGATGTGAACTTCATAAGAAATAACAATTTTGGTAATAATGCTTATAGGAGTAATTTTGGTAACAACAATTATAAGCCATATCCCCCCCCAACAATGGTAATGATTATGGAAATTCTTACAAAAACAATAGGAGTGCTCCCTCTGAACTTGAAGTTATGCTTAAAGAGTTTATTAGTAAACAAACTGCTTTCAATAAAACTATTGAGGAAAAACTCTCTAATGCATAAAGAAATATAGCATCCTTGGCTGAAGCTCAATCTTCTTTGAATAAAATGGCTGCTAAACCTGAAACTAATGATAATCCCTTTGCAGCTACTAATGCTATACAAGTGAGAATTGATGAAAATGTTAGACGATTAGCTGAATTACATGCTAAGTGGGAAAGAGAAGATGAAATTTCTAGAAACATTAGTGTTTTTACTATTACCACCACTAGTGTTGAGGCTAGTAATAGTTCTACTACTTTAGATGATAAGTATGATTTTGATCTTGATGGTTGCAATATCTTTGAAGTTATTAAGTTCCTACAAAAGCTTGCTAAAAGTCCTAATGCTAGTGCTATGAACATGGCCTTTACAAAACACATTACTGATGCTCTCATAAAGATTAAAGAAGAAAAGATGAAACATAAAGCTTCTATTCCTATAAAACAAGAAGATGGTTGGGAACCCATCATTAATATGAAAGTGAATGACTTTGATTTCAAAGATTTATGTGATCTTGATAGTAGTGTTTCTATTATGCCTAGAAGGATTTATGATATGCTTGATTTGCCTCCACTTGAAGATTGTTATTTGAATGTCCCACTTGATGATAATGCTAAAAAGAAATTCATGGGGAGTCTTAATGATGTTCTTATTATGGTTAACAATGCCTATGTCCCAATTGATTTCTATGTTTTGGATGTTGAATGCAATGCTTCTTGTCCTATTACTTTGGGAAGACCTTTTCTTAGAACTGTTGGTGCCATTATTGATATGAAAGAAGGCACCATTAAATATCAACTCCCATTCAAGAAAGGTATAGAACACTTCCCTAATAAGAGAGAGAAGATTTTTTCTTCTCCTATGAAAACAAAATTTGGTCTTAATGCATCTTCATTTGAGAACACTTGGTTCTTTCTTTTACTTCTTATGCCTAACTTAAAGGCGTTAAAGAAAAGTACTTATTGGTAGATAACCCAAAAGTTTTAGATGAGTCTTGGAAGTTATTTCCTCTGTAATAACCTCTTCTTATCCTTTTTATTTGCTTTTTGTGCCAAGAGTAACCTCTAATGAGAGAGAAGTAATGACTGGGGAAGTTGATGTCCCGAAACAGATTTTTGTGCTTCACCGTAAAAATTGGTGTAAAATATCTGAACGTCTTTTTGAGGCGGGAATTTTTGTGCTTAAGCCCCAGGTTGTTATCTAACTTTCGTTAGTTCAACACTTTTTGATTTGAGCAACAGAAGATCTTCGAAAAAATTCGTCTTTACCTGCTGGTCGGTTTTGACAGATTTCTGCCATTTTGTGCATTTGCTTCTTGTTGGTTCCTTCTTGAGTTCTTTTGGGGAATTGAGCTTTTTGAGGGAAGTGCTACAGTATCTAGTGTTCTAATGGAATTTTATTTGGTATTAGAACTGAACCTTAAGACTTTTTTATCTTGAGTGCACTAATGTTGCTAATAAAGATTGTGTGAAGTTTTGTATGAAGGAAAAACTTCAGGTGTATGGAAGGAATGAGTAATGAGATGAAGGATGGAATAAAGCTAAAGCTTGGGGATGCCACACATGTCACCCTAAGAAATATCCAAGAAGTACAAGCATCAAACCTTGGGGATTCCCAAGGCATCCCCTCCTTCATTAATAAAAATCCCAGGTTTCTTCCAAACGCTTCATTATTATTGTTTCATGCACAGTTGTGTTTTTCTTGGAGCGTCTTATTTTTCGTTTTCATTTTGGTTTTTCGTTTTCTTGGTTTGCTTAGTTTGCTGAATAAATTGTTTTGACCCCGTCTTTCATACATTGGTTTGCAAAAGTTTTGTTTGGTTTGGAAAAGAGTAGGAAAGTTCATGCTTATGTGGTAAAAAGAACTTGTTTTGGACTATGGCGCGTTGTTTTAGCATATTAAAGCATAGTATAGTGGTATTCTCCTTTGATACTTTATTTGGGTTGACTTGGCGCATGCTCACACCATGTTATGACTATCCAAAGTCACGATATCCTTTATGATCCTTTAGTTTTCAACTTGTTGTATCACTTTATGCTTTGATCAATGATGTTTTGTTGCTCTGCATGATTATGGCCATTATTGCTCTCTTAGTTTGTCGCTCCCAGCCTTTTGCTAGCCTCCACAACAAAGTATGAGTTCGACTCATGCATCCAACTCCCTAAACCAAGTTATTCCAAATAGTCCACCATACCTACCTACTAGCTTATACTATTCCAAGTATATTCATGCTTTTGTTTACCTTCCAAATTAAACTTGTTATGATAAAACTAGTGATTAAAGCTCTCACAAACTTGATGGCACACTTTACTTTACTTTCCCTAAATAAAGTTGAACCATTGTGTCTTCTATGTTGTATATGCTTGCACTTATTTGTTGGGAATTAGCAGAACCATGCTTTCATGGGGAACGCTTTCAACATTGCACTTGGTACTTGTACCTAGTTGATATCATGCTCTTTTGTATATGGATGTCGTCGGTGTGAAATGGAAGGGGAGCTTGTAAGTCCATGGAGTTATGTATACGTGTTAGAGAAACGCCTAGGCCGCTGGTCTAATCTATTGCTTGTTTTAAACTATTGTATCTAGTCACTCTTATGAACTTCGAAGGTGTCCCATGCATTTATATTTGCTACTCTACTGAGGGACAAGCTGAATACTATTATGCCATGTTTTCTTTATGTGAAACAAACAAACGTCTTGAAAAGCATTGTTATTCATGAATCTTTTGTTTGTGCCTTTTCATGTTGCATCATAGTTTCTTTGTCCTATTGCTAGAACTTTGTCTTTCATGTTATGATTGAAGTACTATGATCCCAGCTTTGAATGTTTTACAAATACTTTGATCAAGTCTTTGATGGTGCATGTCACCTCAAAAATTATTCTTTCTTTTTATCACTTACCTACTAAAGGACGAGCAGGAGTTAAGCTTGGGGATGTTGATACATTGCAAATATATCTATAATTTTTGATGTTCCATGCTTGGTTTTATCCACTTTCTTGTGTTTTGTTCCAACTTTGGAGTAGTCTTCATATGATTTCTTGGACTAACCTATTAACAAGAGCCACAGTGCCAGCTGCCTGTTTTCTGCTGTTTTTGGTTCCAGGAAATTCAGAAAATGAATATTCTCGGAATTGGACGGGACAAAAGACAAAGTGCCTATTTTTCCGGATGTCATCAAGTTCCAGAATATGAGACGGAGAGGGGCCAGGGGGCCACCACACCACCTGGCCGCGCGGCTAGGCCTGACCCGCGCCAGGGGGTGGTGTGGCCGCTCCCGGCACCCCCTCGGCCTCCCCTTCCGCCTATAAGATGCCCTCGGGACGGAAACCCTAAGGGCCCGATCAAAAATCCACGAAAGAGTCTGTAGCCGCCGTCATCTCCATCCCTTGATCATGAGGGATCTGAAGCTCTTCCCAGCATCCTGCTGGAGAGGGGAATTCACCCTAGAGGCCTTCTTTATCACCATGCAAGCCTCCGGTGTGATGCGTGAGTAGTTCATCCTTGGACTACGGATCCATGTAGTAGCTAGATGGCTGGTTCTCCTCCTTTGTGCTTTCATGTCTAGATCTTGTGAGCTCTGTTCATGATCAAGATCATCTATTTGTAATTCTGCATGTCGTGTTTGCGGGGATCCGATGGATATTGAGATGTTATTTCAGACTGATTATTGATTCTATCATGTGTTTGTTATTTGTGATCTTGCATGCTTTCCGTTGTTAGTAGCTATCTTAGCCAAGTAGATGCTAGCAACTCCAAGAGTTAGTATTTATGCTCGATAGTGGGTTCATGCCTCTGGTAAACTGGGGAAGCGACAGAAATCTCTAAGGTACTAGACGTGTTGTTGCTACTAGGGAGAAAACAACAATCCTTTGTTCATAGAACAATCGTATTGTTTAATTTACACATAATTCGTAAAGCAATAATCTGTTGCTTGCAACTTAATACTGGAGGGGGTTCGGATGATAACCTGAAGGTGGATTATTAGTCATAGATGCAGTGGGATGGCGGTCTATGTATTATGTTGTAATGCCCAATCAAGTCTCAAAGGAGTCAAGATTATTAGTATATGCATGTATTGCTTTCTCGATGTTTGTCAATTGCCCCGCTGTAATTTGTTCACCCAGCATGTTATCTATCTAAGGAAAGCCACCTCTAGTGAACTATGGATCCCGGTCCTTTTCTTTACATACAATCTACAAACTGTTTACTTCTTTGTGTTTACTTTCTGCAAACTTTTACTTCTTTCCATTCGATATGTTTAATCCTTTGTTTTCCAAAAAACACGGTGAGATTGACAACCTCATCGCAAGTTGGGAAAAAATTCTGTGGTTGTGTTGTGTAGGTCTCCACGTTGCTACTAGCATCGGTAGTGCGCCCTGCCAAAGCTCAGCAAGTAACACCTTTGGGGTGTTTCCTTGCTCCTACTGGTTCGACTAAACCTTGGTTTCATAAATGAGGGAAACTTGCTGATGTGCTCATCATACCTTCCTCTTGGGGTTCCCAACGAGCTCTACATCAACACCGCACCAGCACTTTTCTGGGCGCCGTGCATTGAGCCATCACCTGTGCATCACTGATCTTGGATAATAACATATGTTTCTACATCTAATTAGACATCAACCTTAAGTGGAGATTTCTGGGCATTTCCCATGGATGGTAGAAACTCAGAAATACTTATAGCTTCTGGATCCAGCTTAAACAGTCAAGATCTATCATCTTAACCTTACCAAGGTCATCAAATTAATTTCCCAAAGCACTATAGGAATGATATCTTGAGGTTATTCATATAATATCATTTAAGAAGGAAAGCATCAGGTGAAAACAACTATTTTCCATAGCTTTGCCTCAGACCAGCATCACAGGCTTGATAAAATTAATGAGTACCATAGGCTAATTTATCCAATAGAGTTTCTCAACTCCCAGAAACTCTAGAATACAAATAGAAGATAGCCCAGTATCAGGATAAAGCTTGTGTTCCATTCAAATGAAGGTGTCACAAGGATTCATCCTAACCAAGCAGATTCTACCCAGGGATTTCATAATCCAATTCTTTCAAAAAGATACTCAATCATTTTCCTAATACAGTACTTAGGAATCATTCTGCTTTACATAAGAAGCTATCAACAACGGTGCATCAGTAGTATTTGAATAGGAAGCCAACTACATGTTCTAGTATGCAACAAATCCACTCTCAACCTAGATCAGAGTCACGACATACAAAGTTTACAAGTGACAATAATCCAATATTATAGAAGAATGCATTTAGTAGGGCCACTGTTATCAATTTCATAGTCCACCAATATACAAAGCTATTAGCGATTGCAAGCCCATCAATAGGGAATAATTAATACAAAGGGAAAGAACCCTAACAGCACAGATGAACCCTAAATAGGGTGTTCCTCACCGTAGTGACACAGAGGATAACGAGAGAGACAGAGGAAGAATAAGATGGGGGAATAGAAGCACTTACTCGTGGTCCTCGCTAGAGTTGACAAGAGGAAGCAGAGAGGCCGACGAGCACACATGGCGACATGGGGAGCACCCGAGGGTGCTGCAACCCATGCCAAGCCATGGGGCAGCGGCCACAGCTACACGAGCAGCAGCGGTGACATCATAGGGCCACCATAACTGCGTCACAACACCACAGGGCGCCGAAACCCCACATCACCGATGGCCACCAAACCCTAGGGTTTGGGGTGGAGTCAACCTAGAGGGGAGAGGGGTACAAAGGCGAATCGAACAGGACCAGTCGACGGAGCGGCCGACTAACTCTCCATGCACCACGGCAACGGCCGAGGAGGCCTAAGGAGGCGGTAAGCAAGCAGCAACGGCGCCGGCGACACCATGCCGTGGCGGGGCGAGGGAGAACACGAGAGAGCGAGAGAGGTGTGGGGTGCGTACTGGGCCGGTGTGGTCCAGTACCCCTCAATGGAGATGGTTTGACCAGCCCAAGTGGGTCGAGTCAGGGCTGGGCCAGCCCAATGGGCTAGGTCTAGATTTAAAAGGGAAATCTAAGTAAATTATCAAAAGACCAAAATACCCCTAGGACATAAAAGGTTCTAAGAAATAAAATAAAAATCCTAAAAATATAAATAGAATACCAATGATATCACAAAGATGTCCTCTATTCAAGACAAAAAATAATAAATAGGATTGTAGATAATTAAATTAAGAATTGTTATTATTATTGTATATCCTTCCTCTGGAATTTTATAAAAATATACAAAACACTTAAAATTGAATAAAATTTATTTTTAAGACCCTAAAAGGAAATACTATTATAGAAAAAATACTAGTGTGTATTTTTGAAAAGTAAAACAAGTGTGATAAAAATAAAGTCAATACCAATGATATCACAAAGATGTCCTCTATTCAAGAAAAAATAAATAAATAGGATTGTAGATTATTAAATTTAGAATTGTTATTATTGTTGTATATCCTTCCTCTGGAATTTTATAAAAATATACAAAACACTTAAAATTGAATAAAATTCATTTTTAAGATCCTAAAAGGAAATGCTATTATAGAAAAATACTAGTGTGTATTTTTGAAAATTAAAGCAAGTGTGATAAAAATAAAGTCAATACCAATGATATCACAAAGATGTCCTCTATTCAAGAAAAAATAGGATTGTCGATAATTAAATTTAGAACTGTTATTATTGTTGTACATCCTTCCTCTGGAATTTTATTAAAATTTAAAAAACACTTAAAATTGAATAAAATCCATTTTTAAGATCCTAAAAGGAAATGCTATTATAGAAAAAAATACTAGTGTGTATTTTTGAAAAGTAAAACAAGTGTGATAAAAATAAAGTCTTATTTCCTTAAAGGAATTTTAGTTAAACATTTAAAAGAGTTAAAAATTAAATAAACTCAGTTTTAAACTCTTAGAATAATACTAGTTATCATAATAATATTAAATATAAAAATTATATGAATTTAATGGTTCTTGAGTAATACTTTCCTTTTATTAATTAAAAGAAACATAAAACCTTTATAAGGTGGGTAAAACACGCAAAGAAGAAAGATAATAAATCATTGCATGACATTACTTTGCATTGCATATTGCTTCTTTAAATATTGTCCTTATCGGGCAATAATGGTCTTCTCTAGAAATCGGAGCTCAAGGACAAGTGGAAGTATCCGACTTCACTACCTTGTAGTCACAAGGCAAGTTCATCACTTGCTCATGTCCTTTGAAGAGTCTTTATGAAAGTATTTGAAAACCGTGTGTTATAACCTATGTTCTATAAGAGAGAGAAAATAAGTATTTTCACAAACAAATGAAATTCTATTATCATCCTAAGTGATCATAAATACTAAGAATTGCAGAGGAATCTAAGATTCCAATTGCAAAACAAATAGGACTTAATAACCAATGACATCAGTCATTCTAGCACCGTATATTATGCGTTTACCATGAGATCTGGAATGGCATGGAGAAGTCAGCTGGATCTTCTTCCTTTTGCATAGACGGATGACTTTATCATGAGGCTGTAGCATCCTTGCGAGGACTCAGCAGATGGGTGGGACTCCTAGTTCCCCGTGATATTGGTCTCTAGACTTTCCGTGAGGGGCTATCGGAGGTATATCTGCCTCTATGGGGGTTGCTAGGGACATGATCTTCTCATTGGTGTCTCCAAGGGGTTGCCAAGGTTATATCTGCCTATATGGGGGTTAACAGAGGTATATCTGCTTGGGGAGGTCATGTCTTCATGCAGGGTTGTAGAGAGGGCCAGTGATTGGCTTGGATCATCTACTGGGCCCCACATCACGGAATTGTGGACGGGAAAGTACACCCGGTTGTGCAACAAGTATTTGGTCTCTTATAGGTAATGCAACGCACCTCTACAAAGTGTAAGAACTATGACATGTTACTCCCTGTTCCGAGAAGGAGCTATGAACGCGGCAGGAAAGGAACTCCATGAAGTTCTAGTCAACTTGTAAAGGATGATGGGCATAGTTTTTAATAATAAAATCAATATTTGAAGAAAGGTTTACTAAAACTGCATACTATGAGGACTTATAGTCTGAGGTGGTAGTTAGAGCATAAAACTTCCCACCTTGCATATAGTGAACTTGCTGGGTAACGCTGTTACTCACTCTTTCCTTTGAACATCTTGCTAGACTTTGAGGGTCAGAAGGATGACCAGGTGTATGCTACGGAAGTCCAGAGTGACGTCTACTATGAAGCGCCAAACCTATCTGGTGGAATCGAAGGGGTGGACTACAGGATACACTATGGAGCTGAAGACAACGTGTCAGAGTAGTTGTTGGGCTGGAATGTAGTCACCTAGGTGGAGCCGAGCAGCACGAACCCTATAGAATAAGTTGTTGAGCTCACTTCTTTCTTATCATTGTGTCTTTCGTTCTTCCGTTGTGCTTATAAAATAAGTGGTATGGTTTGTAAGTTTGAATCACTTGAATTCTCAAACTTCTGGTATTGTAATAACAATAAGGTGTGTATGTTTGTAATATGGACCTGCAATGTTCTACCAATCTAAGGGATGTGATATTTACAGAATGGTGTTTTGTGGATGTCATGTCAACAACTATAGTGTAGTAAACATGTAGTGGTATGCTGGGTCACCGCACTTTATGATATTTGAAGTTATATTTTGATTCGTGATTATTATATTAGATGATTGAATTAGGTTGAGTGTTATGATACTTGTACAACTGTCATGATTTTAGGGACTTCCACACCAATAAATGTATTGATTAAACTATGAGAAGAATAATTTTGGTAGCATATTATAGTCACGGGTTTTAAAAGCCATGAAAATTAGTGAGCATGATCAAGTGGTTGTACCAAAAAAAGGGATATATAAAATAACATCTACTGAAAGAATTCTAGGAGAAAAGAAAAGAGAAAAAGAAAAAGAATGATCTTGAATCTTCATTACTGAAATCAAGTGCTCAACTAATTTAAATTTATGATTATGTAATATGTTGAATCACTAAAAGCTTATTATAACTTCATTGATAGCAAAAATGTGTGGACGCCTCTAAGTCGTGTGATGTGTAAGGGTGTGATAATACCCCGGAAGTAACTTTACATCTAATATTGTATTCCAATGTCAATTTCTGCTTCATTTATTGTACCGACTCGTGCCTCATGAACATAATTATCTTGTCCATAAGCCACAATCTTGCTCAGGGATGATCAAGAGTCTAGCTTGGGGGAGTTGATGAGTCCAAAATTGAAGCATAATTACCTTTATTTTTAAATAAGTAGAATAGGTATTTTTGTATTTTACTGCGTTTGCGTGCAGCTTTTCATTGTTTCAACAAGATCCTCAATTACCGAGTCTCTGATGAACATCAATTGGAACTATCATATTATGTTGTAATATGATATTTTTGAGTGATAAAAGTGATTTAATTGATTCATCTTCGCACCTGGGAGAATAGCAAACGTGAGGAAGGCTACTGCAGCATTAACGACTAGTGGTATAGGAGGAGCCCACCCATACCATCCGCCCTACCACGCGGAAGAACATCCCCCTCATTGAATACTTTCTCTTGGCGAAGACGGATCACATATCCGACATTCACAACAAACTTGAGCCACGAAAAAACACACCAGAAAGGGATCTGAAGGAGGAACCCGGAGAAGGGCGAATCCTAGCTGCTTCACGGATTATTTGAGGACATCGCATCATCCCCTTCATCGTCAACTACTACATCACCATCACCACTATTACCCCCATCTTTCATTCATTAGATCCTGTTGTAATTCCAGATTCCATTGTGGTTTGCACTAGATTTATCCCCGTACTTTTACCCATCCATTTGATTATGATGATGTCATTCATTGCTTCCATGTGTGAGTAGTTTCCCCTCATTCTTGGGGATATGGAGAAACCCTAGCACTATTATGAAATTCAAATAAAGATGATCCATTCTTGTGTCCATATGACTTACTGGTCTATGATAGATTTATGATGTGTGTTTGATCTCTCTCTTTAGATGGTATGTGTAGTCGGCCACATATCATTTGCCTTTGGTACTAAAGAAGAGGGAGAAATACTTTGGATGTGTTTGGAAGTGTGCCCCGGAGCTATTGTGACTATAAGCACCAGCTAGCAACCTGCACGGTCAAAGGAGGATTAAGAGAGATTCCCTAAGCTAATTACAATATCCAAGGGAGACCCTTAATTGCAGTGGTCTGTATGGGTGACTACTCTCAGACATCGCGGTGGTTATTTAGAGGTGACCTCATTTTTGGCTCAGCAAACTGACTACCTACGAGCCTTGTAGTGAACATCCTATTATGGAGCTCTCTCCACACATATCATGACATAACAAGTAGGTTGTCCCAATTATGAATAATAATACCATGTTAGAGGTGTATCCTACACCCCCAAGAACACTTTGGCCCTATTGAGTTCAACCACGTTTCTAAGCACTTTTGTTACTTGCTTTCTTTTACTTATTTAATTTACTTTTTCTAAATTAAACCAAAAACCTTTCAAACAACCTTTACTTGAAATCAAAGGAAGCTTAACAAGTATCCTTTGGCAGACAGTGACGAGGGGCATAAAGTATTAACCAAATAGATCTCTATGGGTTCGATACTCTTATTTCGAAACTAGCTACAATCAATATGTGCACTGGCAGTCATCATTATGTAATTTGGATCTTCTATTTTTTTCAGTTGAACATATTTGAATAATTAGTTTGAGGTTTGTAAGTTTGAACAACTTGGATATACCTGATTGTTTGGTATTGTAATAATAATGTGTGTATGTTTGTAATTTGGACCTACAATGTTTCTGTTGTACCACTCTGAGGGATGTGATATTTGAGAAACAGTGTTCCGTGAATGTTATGTCAATGACTATAATATACTACACATGCAGTGGTCTATTGGGTCACCGCATCTGGTATCAGAGCATTTTCTTTGACCTTAGGTTGGAAACCTAGTAAAGTGTTATACCTATAGGAGTCTAGGAGCCACAGTAAATAATGAGTATTCACTTGAGAATATTTCTTTGTATCTTTTAGTGTGATAGTTCTTTATTATGATGCATCATAACCAATCCTTACTAACTATAAATATTTTATGTACAGCTAAGATGACATCAAAGTTTCCTAAACAAACTTTAGTGAGGAAGGAGAAGACACTCAAGGACTACCAAGGGACTTTGAATGAACAACCTCGACATCTTTTGAGTGTTTTCGGTTGTATGACCGCTATTACAATGAGTACCTTGACGTACTATGATGGGCGCATGATAGCAAAGTATCATGTTAGCATCCATCAACCAGAGAAGCTTGGGGTGTGTCAAGATTTGCCCATGGCTGAAGGTCAAAGTCATTTAGTAGCATACCATGTTTCTGTTCTAGAGGCGATAGCCACTATTCGGGTGGACAAAGCCCAAGTGTTATTAGGAAGCACATATGTTGTGATTCCTCATGACTCCATCGACTCAGAGCCGGCACCGGATCATCTTGATTTAGTCAAGAAACATCCAATATTAGCTTCCAAGTTCATGGATCGATATCGACAGTTACTTGGGTCTTTATATAATACACATCAGAGATGCAGTATTTAATGATATTCCCATAGAGAGTGAAGCAGGAGGCGAGATTACTCCAATATTTAAGGATATTCCCATAGATCGGACATCATTCATACCATATCCATATTCACCCACAACAAGCCTACCTATGATGTTGATGCAGACACGAGTTATTCAGTACCATAGAGTTCTAGGGAGGCGACTACTTCAGAACTTCCCATTGAGAATTCTCATGGGTGGAGGACCAGATCACATGTTGGATCTAGTTGGACCCATATGTCATTAGACAGTTCTAACATGGATTTTGGACAGTCTAGTTGGATGGGGAGAGATCCAATACTGTTGACACTAGAGATGCAGTATTTGTAGATGGTCGAGATGAGTAGGAAGATCCTGAGGAGGTGGTATTTGAGTCACCTATGCATTGTCCTACCCTAGAGAATGTTCATTATCCAGTGATCACTAAGGATTATCATACCCAATAGAGTAATTGGGGAGCGTCGGAATCCGAGTATTCTATTGACTACTATGGAGATAGGGCGTAGGGGATGTATGAGGATATGAATGAAGAGCATGTTTCTGAAAAAATTTCAGATGATATGGATGGAGTTGAGGCACTCAGGATAAGCAATGTCTCAAGCTCTGATACTTCAGCCACCGAGTACATCCCATCTAGGAGGCAAGTTGTTTCATAGACTGTGCGTCGAACTTCACATCACCACGGTTGGATTCTAGGCATGTACAATGAGCGTCATAGATATTGAGGAGTAGGATTACTCGAGGTGGATTTTGTATGAGTTTGGCAGTGAGTATTGTAGTGTTTGAGAGATTGTTGTATTTAAATAAGTGAGGTAGCGCTCACATGAATCTGTAGTACTTGTATCATACGGGGTTGTAATGGTACTATATTAACTATGTTGCTTGTAACGTATATTATGTGATGCATTTCTTATTTGGATTTGGATCTTGATTTCCATTTTGTGACTAGTTCTGTGCATGAAGTTGAGCTTAGAAAACATGAGCATGGTGTAATTATGAGTATTCGCTTTGTGTAACAGGACTAGGGGGTCATGGATACAAGAGTAGGAAGTGAGTCTGAGCAACAATGCATGGAGCGTGAAGCAAAGGAAAAGGTGGATGAGGATGCCAGGACATAGGGAACATTACCACCACCACCACAAGTGAAGCCACTGATGGAGAAGAATTTCATGTTGTATATGCAGATGATGCAGGAGTCCCAAAACAGTTTCATGGAAGAATTTCTTGGTTAGGCTGCAAACGCAAGGGAACCTGAAGGCTGAGGTGTTAGTCTTTCTGATTCTCAGAATGCAAGGCCACTACCTTTTGCATCATCCCCAGAACCAATGGATGCCGAGGATTGGTTGGCTGATACAGAAAGGAAGCTTAAGACTGTAGGGTGCAATGATGAGGATAAGCTAAGGTATGCAACATATCTTTTAACCGGACCTGCAACATCTTGGTGGGAGAGTCAATTAGCAATGCAACCTCTAGGTAGGGAGTACATGGGAAGAGTTCAAACAAAGATACCATGAATATCATGTTCCAAAAAGTGTTCTTGAGCTAAAGCATAGGGAATTTGAGGAGCTCCAACAAGGTTATTTCAGTGTCATGAAGTACATCCAGGGGTTTAGCCGGTTGCCTGGTTACGCTGTTGACAAAGTGAGCACGAAAGTGAAAAGGAAGAAGCGGTTCATGCATGTCTTGAATCCATTTGTGAAGATGCAGTTAAGGCTTGCCAATAAGCAGACATTCAACAGTTGCTAGATGCAGCTATTACCTTTGAAGATGATTATAAAAGTGTTTAAGAGGACCAGAGGAAGAGGGTGAAGTAGGAAACTAAGTGAGTTCAAGCAAGTAAGCCTAAACCTAATATGGAGTTTAAACCCAAGAATAAACCTTCCAACCACAATAATAACCCCAACCGTCACTACAAGAAAAGTTTCCTTGTGCAACGACTTGGCCTGACGGTCGTCGTAGAAGGCGCGTCTTCCGCGACAAATTTCTTGGCTCGTCTGTGGCTGATGGAAAATATTTTTTCCGGTTCCACGGCCCTCTACTATGACGAAACCGCTAAAAACATGGAGGAAGCTCGGCCAATTCTTGGCAAAAGCAAGATTTTTGTTTCCTCGTGAGATGTTGACTCGCCGAAGTCTTTTGAGGCGTGTGGATCCCGGACGTCAGTGTCTCTAGCGGACCATACTTTTCGGTCGCGCCTCCCTGATTTGAACTCGATAACGTTGCTCGATGTGTCTTCCATTTAGTTAGGATGCTAGGTCCCAAATGTTAAACTCTCATTTGAAGAATCGTGTGAATGCTGGATTTTTTTCCTTCGCTCGCGCTACCCTATTCCGAAGTTGATAGCGTTGCTCGATTCATCTACCGTTTAATCAACCTCCTGGGACCCACATGTCATCCTCTCATTAGAAGAAACGTGTGTATAATGGAATTTTTTCCCTTGGCTATTGCCTCCTTGATTTCAACTTGATAACGTTGCTCGATCTATCTGCCATCTAGTCACACTACTGGGTCCTCCATGTCAGCCTCACATTATAAGAATCGTGTGTATGATGGAATTTTTTTCTTCGCTCGCGCTACCCTATTCCGAACTTGGGAGTGCTGCTCTATGCATCTCCTGGACCCCACATGTCATCCTCTCATTAGAAGAAATGTGTGTATGATTGAATTTTTCCCTCGGTCACGCCTCCGTGTTCCGAACTTGATACTGTTGCTTGCTGCATCTACCGCTTAATCATGATGCAGGGCCCCATATGTCATACACTCATTAGAAGAAACATGTTTATGATGGAATTTTTGCTCTCGGTCGCTCCTCCGTGTTTCGAACTTGATACCGTTGCTCGATGCATCAGTTGTTTTTCCAGGCTGCTGGGTCCCCCATGTGAGCCTCTCATTAGAAGAACGTGTGCATGCTGGACTTTTTTCTCACTCACGTCTCCCTATTTTGAACTTGGCAACATTGCTCGAGGTAGCACATGTCGGTCTCTCTATAAATGAAACTTACGTATGATGGACTATTTTTTCAGTCGTGTCCGCTATTTTGACCTTGGCAACGTTGCTCGATGCGGTAGCCGTGTATGGTATTGCTGCTGAGGCCCCCATGTCAGCCTCTCTGGTATGTTCTGACTTGTGGGTCCCATATGCAGCCTGTATGTTCTGATGGGTGGGTCCTAGATGCCAGCCTCTCTACAAGTATTTAACTTTTTTTTCAAACCCGACCATTAAACTCGAGGGATGTTGTAGGCTGGTGGGTCCATGATGTTAGCCTCTATAACATCCCAACATTAGATCTTAGAAATAAGCTGAGATTAGGTGTGTGCATTGCATTCATGCATAGAAAATCTGTATAATTTTTGCGCTTTTAAATAAAACTTGTCAAAGTGATTGAAGCTTCTCTTAGATTGGTGAAACTAAAGTAGATCATCAAGTTGACTGCGATAAGTTTCAATGTGACCTTTGCTAAAACCTTATCTTAGGGTAATATAATTTGATCTAAGGGTAGATAAAATGTAATAAAACTAAGTCACAACACACTACTTAATAAGGAGTACTAGATCTTCTAGAGATCATTACATGGTATTCCATACAACAACTCAAGTATGAATACTTAATATTCCAAAAATGGTATCAAGGTATTACCTATAACAAACCCTGAATACCAAGTTAAGTATTTAACTTAAGTAAAGAAATCTCCTAACTAAAACTTGAGACACTTGCTTGTCATAGTTAATTATACCATGGGTATCATGGTAGTTCTTAAACATTAGCTCTTATAACAAATAGAGTAGAAAAGGAATCCAAGATAAGACCATTCATCTCATATCTTTGTTGCCATATTAGTAGGTGACGTTCCTACTTAACCAAGTCCTAGTGTCTATTGATCTTAAATGTGGAGAGATCAATCCTTGACCTAGAACGTAGTGACCTATTATATTGACCTTCCAAAGACCTTAAGTAAATTAATAAGAAGGAGAAACTAGTTTTGTTAGGTTGTGACATCATCAATGGAATGTGATCCTTAGTGGAGATCAAACCATCTGATGTTGGAGGAGGTAACTCACTCATGAGTAAAGTAGAAGAAACACCTAAACCCAAGAGTTAAGCTAGTGATCATGGAGCTATGAGGAAGCTAGTAGTATTAGAGTATACAATTATGATAATCTTGTTAAGCCAAGAGGGTATGAACTTGAAGTAAGCTTCGTTAACCAGATAAGCCTTATAGAAAGACTAGTACAAGTGTCAACACCCGGATTTTCAATCCCAGATGCCTGTTATGCCATACATCGCAATCCCAGGATTACCATTTTTGCGAGACATAACAAATTGGATATCATAGTACATCATCCATTACAAATCATAATAAGGTCTTACACAAATAAAGGATCGCATGATCCAGTCTTACTACAATCTAGTAGCGGAATAAATAGCGTAGCGGTGGGGTCCATCTTCAGAGTCATAGGCAATGCTGACGATGGGAGATGATCCTAGTTGTCGTAGCTGTCCCGTTGTCCTCTTCAGGGTAGTCCTCCTCATAGTCTGGCCACGGGAATAGCCTGGGACAAAAGCCATGAGTACTCTTTAAGTACTCGCAAACTATCACTAACAGGTAAGGTAGTTCTAGTAAGAATTCTAAGTTCTAAGTTTATTTGTCAAGCTAAGTTTGAAACCTAAGATGAGTTCAGAAACCAAAGAAAGATAAAATAAATTTGAAAACACCTAAGTGGGAACTTAGTTGTCATAGTCACAACCATGTTGTGGTCAAGTCATGTCACAATTAATTTCATAAGTTGTTTTGGAAACATCTGACAACGGAACAGTATGGCCACTCCAACTGTCCCTAACCGCGGACGCGGCTATTCGAATAGTTTGGCACTCTGCAGAGGTGGTACACATTCACCACAAGATTCGATACATCTGTCAGGGATAACCCTGAATCATCATACTTAGTATGCAGATAATCAAACATAACCTTTCCTTTACACACTCTAGTATAAGCACCTCTCCTATGAGTATGGCATCCTAGCCATGACCATCTGTCATCCTGGGCACTACATAGGTGTACATAATCGAGAGGTAGCCTCAGCTCAAACCTCTCCCACGAGGGAACTAATACCAATGCATATAAACTTCCGGCTATGCCTTACCCAATTCAGGTATTGTGGTTGTACGGTAAAATTGGAATGGTATCGCATCTGAACCCAACCATCAATTTTATAAAAGGGCTAAGGCTCATGCCTCAACATTTTCATCATCATAAAACATTTGTGTTTCTCAACACATGTCAAAATATCTCAATGGAAAGACTCATCATTCCAAGATTTTCATAAGTCATTTTCACCAAGTATTCACATCTAAAGTGATCAAGTTTTGGGTTTAGCTCTAAACTACTAAGTTAAGAGTGTTCACTAATGTGGGATGCTAATCTAAATCTCATGCCATAGAATGACATCTAAACTGTAACATCCCAAAACTTCAATCTAAGAGTATCAAAGATCAAATCATCCAAATTTAGGATTAACAAAAACTTTTCCATATTTAAAAGGAAAGCATCCATATATGTGTGCATTTAAACTAGGAGTTGTTTTGAATTGCCATGATTGTATGATCCTTTGCTTCAAAAATGTTTCTTAGGTGATTTAAACATCATCTACATCATTCCCAAACTTTTCCTAAAAGAAATCAAATAAAAAAGAATTAAAATAAAGGAATGGTCATTTTGACAAATTTAACTCTCATGCCTACTTTGGCTATTCCTAGTACTCAATTCTTAACAGAAACAATTCTGGATCTTTACACCCCTTGCTAGTACACATAATGAGGTACCAAGGCCCACCTTTTGATCTTCTAAAAAAATTCTGGAAACTATTTTAAATGGCAGTTCAAAATTGAATCTAATGCATATGCATAGATCACCCCTATTTCAAAACCATGTATTTGAGCTCCATTTTCAAAACCCTTGCAACCAGAGACTACCTAGCAATAGTGGAGATCACCCAAAAATTTTGAACTCAAAATTCAAACTTTGGTCTCTTGCGGCCATTTCATCGAACATGTGGCACACAGATCAAACATTTGTCAAAACACTATAGTGTGAAGTGCTTCTTGTAACCATTTGGGCCTAACTCGGTCCCCCTGTCCCCCTAGCTCAAACCCCGGCCCTAGATCTCTCTCCCTCTCCCCTAGCTGCTCCAGTGCCAAGCCGCCCGACGCCATGCGCCAGATCGACCATGGATAACTCGCACAAAGCTGCCCCGCGCTCTCCTTCGCCTGCTGGCAGACAGGCGCCATCACACCGCACTGCCTCGACCAGCCCCCGACCAAAATCGAGCGGAGGAGTACCCCCAGTTGCTCGCGCCCATGTCTCTGTCCGCCATGCCGATCACCCCGGAGCGCCGCGCCCGCTAGAGCAGCACCGGCCTTGCCAAGCCCTAGCCTTGCGTGGCTGCACCCGCAGCAGGCCCAACAACCGCCCAGACATCCTTGTTCGCAGCCTCGCGACCAGCAGCCCCGAGGAACCGTGTCAAACACCGCCGCCCGCGCCTAGTGCACCGCCCGCTCCCGACCAATAGAGATAGCCCCTTGCCGTGCCATCAAGGCATAGAGGATCGCGAGGAGGCCGGCCACCGTCTGCCTACCTCGCCCATGCCCTTAGCTCGCTGTGTCGTCGCCCACGTCGAGCTCTGCCCATGCCGCACTGCACCCTTCGCTCGCCTATATAAGGAGGCCTCCCCCGCAAGCTCTCTTCACACCATTCTCATCCCCACCTCTCACTCTCACTCCCCATAGCCAGCCGGAGCCGCTCGAGCACTAGGACGACGGAATTGCAGCCATAGCCGCCGCCTCGGGAGGAGAAGGGCGCCGTTGATCCATGCCATCCCAGGAAGCGCCGCTTGTACCAGGAGAACCGCCATCGTCTTCCACTTCGTTCGCCCGCCTCGCCAACCCCGCTAGAGCCCCGGTACGCCCCCACTGCACCCTCACCGACCGCGCTAGGGTTCGAGCTCGCCGGCGACCCGTCCGTCGTCCACGACGACCCTCAGCCGTCGATCTGCCCTCTAATCGCACGACCACCTTTCATCCATACCCCTTCGGTACCCCCCTGTTCCACTGACGGGTGGGGCCCTCACTTAAGCCAGCCCGCAACGCTACGTTTCAAATTCAAATTAGGAATTTTCCTTTTAGTTAGAATATAGTTTCTGTCCAGTGTTTCAAAATTCAATTCTGTGAGTTTGACAAATCCAAATTGCATGAAAATAATTTTGTCTGAAAGGTATTGAAATGCTCTATCCAAGCCCATTGGATTTAATCCATTTAGAGTTATATATTTCTCCTAATAAAAATAAGAAGACAAAAGCTTTTGCAACTTGAAACATTTTTATAAAATCAACCAAGTTAGCTTTTGAGTTGATTCCAACTCTCAAAAATCACATTTCATCATATCTATCCAAATATGTAATAATATTAAAGTTTACAGGTAGTGACTTTGGACTACTACCAAAATAATGCTATATAGGCATTTCTAGTCACTTTAAATCATTAAATAATAAACTTAAACCAAAGTAATATTAATCCAACCTTTAAATCTCATTCCCACATGTTAGAATATGTGGTGAGGACATGTGTCCACATGATCCCATATTTTGGTGGTGAATATTAAATTGTAGTTAATTTTTCAATGAGTAGAAATTACTTTTCCAAAATAAAAAGGTTGAAACTATTGAACTAAACTTGTGATGCTTGTGATGATACTAGATCATCAATTGTGTGGTTTAGAATAATACCTACCCTAGTTAAGGATTGTTTGGTGATTGTGCCCTCCCTATGTATTTGTAGACAATAGTACCGACCAAGCCTTCGAGGAGGAGGAGTTCTACCAAGCAGAAGAAGAAGAAGAAAACTTCAACCACTGCACCAACCAAGGCAAGCTATTAGTGGCAAGCTAACCCTTGCAAACATGCTTTAGTAAGCTATTGTAGCAAACTAGAATAAAACTAGATAGTTTAGTAAAGATGCCTTAAGCATACTTTGCTCACACCCCCTCAGTTTACACAAAGTTCTTTAATTAATTTTGAAGGTAGCATAAAGAGTATAAAACTTGACCTAATTAGAACCCTTAGATGTCATTCTATGGCATGAGATTTATACCACCCTTCCACCTTAGTGAACGCTCTTAACCTAGTATTTTAGAATAGATCAAACTTGAGTCACTTTAGATGGGAACACTTGGTGAAAATGAGTTATGAAAACCTTGGAATGATGAGTCATTCTATTGAGATGTTTTGACATGTGTTGAGAAACACAATTGGTTTATGATGATAAAAATGATAAGGCATGAGCCTTAACCCTTTTATAAAACTGATGGTTGGATTCGGATGCGAGACCATTCTAAATTTACCGTACGACCACATTACCTGAATTGGGTAAGGCTTAGCTGGAAATTTATATGCATTAGTATTAGTTCCCTCACGGGAGAGGTTTGAGCTGAGGCTACCTCTCAATGTTGTCCACCTATGCAGTGCCCAAGATGACTGATGGTCATGGTTGGGAGGCCATGCTCATAGGAGAGGTGCTTGTACTAGGGTGTGTAAAGGGAAGGTTATGTTTGATTATGTGCATACCAAGTATGACGATTCAGGGTTATCCCTGACATATGTATCGATACTTGTGGTGAAACTGTACCACCTCTGCAGAGTGTCAAACTATTCGAATAGCCGCGTCCGCGGTTATGGACAGTTGGAATGGCCATACTGTTTCGTTGTCAGATGTTTTCTAAATAACTTGAAATGAATGATGAACCTTGACTTGACCACAACAGGGTTGTGTTAATGAAAATAGCTTCCCAACTTAGGTGATTCTAGAACCTTACTTTATCTTTTCTTGCTTCAGAACTCAGCTTAGGTTTCAAACTTAACTTGATAGTTATTCTTTCAATTCAGCACTTTAACTTAAAGAGTACTTAAAGAGTACTCATGGCTTTTGTCCCTGGATATTATCATGGCCAGACTATGAAGGAGAGTATCAAGATGATGGTCAGCAGGACGGCTATGATAACTAGGACTATCTACCTTCGTCAGCATTGCCTGTGCCCCTGAAGATGGACCCCACCGCTACGCTATCGTTTATTTCCGCTGCTTGTTGTATTAAAGACTGGATCATGAGATCCTTATTCGTGTAAAACCTTATGTATGGTTTGTAATGGATGATGTACTATGATATCCAATCCGTTATGTCTCGCAAAAATGGTAATCTTGGGATTGCGAGGTATGGCATAACGGGCATCTGGGATTAAAAATCTGGGTGTTGACAAGTTGGTATCAGAGCCATCCTGACCATAGGAGACCCTAGTTAGAATGGACGTCCAAACCAAAAACTTAGCTTCAAAACCAAAGTGAGTATTTATGAAAAACTATTTCCCCTCTTACCCTTGTGAACTCATTCTTTATCAAAAATACATATTCCTCAAAATTCTTACATTACTACTTAAAATTTGACACACTTGATCACTTCACTAATTTCCTCATCCTAAATTCTTGTAGATGGAGACTCAGTTTAGCAAGTTTTACCAGTTGGGAAATGGAGGTCAGCTGATCTTCGAGAGGGATCTGGATTCACTGTCTGAATTTCTGGGACGCCCACATCCGGAGTTTCTTGGAGCTCAACTTCCAGGACCCCCAGGAGGAGACCTATAATGGCTAGTCACCGCAGATCTTCGAGGAAGCATTGAAGCACCAACTTCCGGGAGAATTCAGTTCTCCATGAGAGAGAACAACTGGCTAGATGGATTATCCAGGGCACTGCATGAAGCTCTCGCACGTCTGTGTGCCCTCAGCATCAACAAGATTCAAGGAACCCGTTTTGCCCACTATGCAAGACGTGACTTCATGGGAATGCCGATGGAGATGCCAAGTCACCCAGAGTTGAGGCGTCAAGTGGAGAACCTTGACTTCTTGCTTCATGACCGACAACAGGAACTGGACAATGCCAGAGAGTTAGCCAACCAGAACCGTGCAATTGCCGACCAAAAGGCCCAGACTTTCACACTGCTCATCCAAGATCGCCAGTCTCTTCGTCGCCAGCGTGCAAAGAAGGATCACACCATCGCCCGTCTTCGCAAGAAGGTGGCCAACCTCGAGAAGACCGTCAAGGAGCAGGAAGCTCAGCTTGCCGCCAAAGAAGAAGATGATGAAGGAGAAGACATCCAGGGAGATATGGATTCTTACCTCAGCAACGATGATGACTTTCTGGCAGAGGATGCTGTGGACTTCTACACTGATGATGAAGACTCCGACTTCATCGACGATGAGTAGATGCACTAGAGCACTGTCGTAGCATGAGATGTATCATCTCATTGTATCGTAGCTTGCAGAATGGTTCTCCAAACCATCTGTTTTCCCTTTGATTGTTGTGGTGTGTGTTGTATCGTGTGCTTGCTTGCATGAATGAGAATGAAGTTAGTTGAAAAACCTGAGTCTAACACAAAGTTGTAGCTTTGAAAATCCAAAACCATGAACCTTAGAATTTCCCTCTTACCCCTATATCTATCTCAATCTTCAGATGACTCGTGGAAACCAAGGAGGGAGCAGCTCATCGCAGGACCCAATGATGTAGATCTTGCAGAATCTCATCACGGACCGTGAAGCAAGCAGGGTCGAGCGTCAGCCAACTTAGCAACATTGCAGCAGATCGCCCAAATGGCTCTCAACAACCAAGGGCATGGAAATCAGGATCACCATGGATCTAAACTCAAAAACTTTCAGAACACCAAACCCCCAATCTTCAACCAATCTGAAAACCCATTAGATGCTGATGACTGGTTACAGGCCATGGAAAACAACCTAGAAGTTGCAGGAGTTGATGAGAATGAGAAAGTTCTCTTCGCCACTCACTATCTGGCGGGAGATGCAAGAGCTTGGTGGAATAGCGTCCGCAACATGAACCATGGCCAGGTGATGACCTGGGAAGCATTCAAGGTCAAGTTTAGCCGCACCCACGTGCCGCAAGGTCTTGTCAACAGGATGAGAGATGAATTCCGTGAACTGAAGCAAGGAAGATTGACTGTAGTAGAGTACCGTGACAAATTCTTGTCACTTGCCAGATATGCACCGGATGAAATCAACACGGAGGCCAAGAAGAAAGAGAGATTCTTAAACGGACTGCATGATGAGATGCAGACTGTCCTCGTCAACATCCGTTTCCAGGATCTTGAAGAGCTAGTCGACTCTGCCATTCAGATGGAAGGGAAGATTAACCAGGCAAACGACAACCGCAAGCGTCGTATGATGCAGCAGTCTGGATCCAGCAGTCACCAGAAGTACCGTCCTAACCCCTCACCAGGATATGCACCAAGGAACAACCGACCCCCAAATTCTCGCCCAAGCTACCCCAACCGTAGCGGAGGAAATGTGAAGCCCGGAGGAAACAATCACAACTCCGGCAACACCAACAACTTCAACCGTGCCCCTCCCAAGAGCAACAACAACAACACTGCCCCCAGAACGGGCAGCAATGCTGTACCTGTTGCAGTCAAGGACAAGTTCCAGATCACTTGTTTCGAATGTGGAGTGAAGGGTCACTACTCCAATGAGTGTCCCAAGAAGACTGCCGCCAATGCCCCTGTGAATGCCCCAGCTCAGCAGCAGCGTCGTGTTCAACCAGGAAGGAGATTTGCCCCAGGGAACCCGCACAACCGCAACGGTTGTCTCTTCCACATGAACGCAGAAGAAGCCCAGGAAGCACTAGATGTAGTGCTGGGTATGTTTTCTGTCAACTCAGTTTTAGCAAGAGTATTGTTTGATTCTTTTTTTTGCGTTGGTATTGTTTGATTCTGGAGCATCGCGTTCATTTGTCATCGAAGAATTTGTATGCACTAGTAAGATTCGCCCAACCAACCTGAAGCATGTCATGATAGTTCAAATCCCCGGTTCAACAACAAAAGCTAGAAAAATTTGCAAAGCTGTACCTATCAGAATACATGGGATAGATTTTTATGCCAACCTAATTGTACTTGGAACCAAAGGTTTGGAAGTAGTACTAGGTATGGACTGGATGTCAAGGCATAAAGGACTGATAGACTGTGCTAAGAAATCCATCACCATGACCAGTAGTTCTGGAGTAACCGTAGAACATATCTCCGAAACCTTACCCCGTCAATTCAAATGCAACAAAAGTGTAGCCCTGCCTACCATTAACCAAGTCAGAGTAGTCTGTGAATACCCCGACGTATTCCCAGATGAATTGCCAGGTATGCCCCCGGATAGGGATATAGAGTTCATTATCGAACTAATCCCCGGAACCGGACCTATAGCCCAGAGACCCTATACCATGAACCCCTCAGAGTTAGTAGAACTGAAGAAGCAGTTGGATGCCATGTTAGCAACCGGCTTGATTCAGCCAAGCGCATCGCCATGTAGATCACGAGTGCTATTCGTCGACAAGAAAGATGGAGGCAACCGTCTGTGTACAGACTATAGAAAGTTGAATGATGTCACCATCAAGAACAAGTACCCCTTGCCAAAGATAGAGGATCTATTTGATCAGTTGACTGGAGCTCAGGTATTCTCAAAGATTGATCTTAGGACTGGTTATCACCAACTTAAGATTCGTGTAACGGATATTCCGAAGACCGCCTTTACTACTCGCTATGGTCTATACGAGTATACGGTTATGTCTTTTGGATTAACCAATGCCCCTGCTTATTTCATGAATCTCATGAATAAGATCTTTATGAATTTCCTAGATAAGTTTGTAGTTGTGTTTATCAACGACATCCTTATCTACTCCAAGTCAGAAGAAGAGCATGAGCAACATCTGAGAATCATCCTAGAAACCCTGAGAGAGCATCAGTTATATGCCAAGTTCAGCAAGTGTGAGTTTTGGCTGAAAGAAGTAGGATTCCTAGGACATATTGTGTCTGCCGGAGGAGTCTCTGTTGATCCCAGCAAGATCAAAGATGTCGAAGAATGGGAAGCCCCAACCAATCAAACCCAAGTTCGTTCATTTCTCGGATTAGCGGGATATTACCGCAAATTCGTAGAAGGATTCTCGAGCATAGCCCGACCAATGACCCAATTATTGAAGAAGGACAAGAAGTTTGAATGGACAGACAAGTGTGAAGCCAGTTTCCAGGAGCTGAAGAAGAGATTGATATCAGCCCCAATTTTGATCATGCTAGACATCAAGAAGCCATTTGATGTATATTGTGATGCATCCAAGATTGGTCTAGGATGTGTATTGATGCAAGAAGGCAAAGTCATCGCGTATCTGTCTCGACAACTGAAGCAGCATGAGCAGAACTATCCGACCCATGATCTTGAGCTAGCAGCTGTGGTTCTAGCGTTGAAGACATGGCGTCATTATTGATGGGTAATCGCTGTGAGATTTACTCAGATCATAAGAGCTTGAAGTATATCTTCACCCGGAAGGAGTTGAATATGAGGCAAAGAAGATGGATAGAGATAATCAAGGATTATGACCTTGACATTCACTATCACCCCGACAAAGCCAATGTGGTAGCAGATGCTCTTAGCAGATTGCCGTGTAGGCTGAACACCATGATCAAAGAGAAGCAGCCAAGTTTGTATGAGGAATTGGAGCAGTTCAGGACTGAGTTAGTTAGCAAAGGATTCCTAGCTAGCATTGAACTTCAACCCACGTTGATTAGCCAAATCAAGGAAGCCCAGAAGGGGAATGAAAGTATCGACGGAATCAAACGTCGTATTGGTATAGGCCAAGTACCTGGATTCACCGAAGACGAAGAAGGTGTACTGTGGTACAAGGGACGTATCTGTGTACCAGCAGATTCGGAGCTGAAGGAAATTATCATGAAGGAAGCTCATCATACTCTTTATTCTATCCACCCCGGAGGAACAAAGATGTATCAGGATTTGAAAGAGCAATTTTGG
The DNA here is from genome assembly GCA_916181665.1 of Avena sativa. Lineage (NCBI taxonomy): Eukaryota > Viridiplantae > Streptophyta > Magnoliopsida > Poales > Poaceae > Avena > Avena sativa. The sequence continues at coordinate 452,152,772 of OV702288.1, read as the reverse complement.
TGGCACAAGATGAAGAGAGAGATTGGAAGCTACATCGCCAAATGTGACATTTGTCAAAGAGTCAAAGCAGAGCATCAGAGACCTGCAGGATTGTTGCAACCATTGTAGATTCCGGGATGGAAGTGGGATTCCGTCGGAATGGACTTTATCACCGGTTTACCTACTTCTAGTAGGGGAAATGACTCAATCTGGGTCATAGTTGATAGACTATCCAAGGTAGCCCACTTCATACCAGTCAAGACAACCTGCCAGAGTGCAAAGCTAGCAGAGCTGTACATTGCTAGAATTGTTAGTCTGCATGGAACCCCCAAGACCATCGTATCAGATCGAGGAACCCAGTTTACTTCAAGATTTTGGCAGAAAGTTCAGGAAGGTTTACGAACCAAGTTGAATTTCAGTACCGCTTATCACCCGCAAACAGATGGACAGACTGAGAGAGTCAACCAGATCTTGGAGGATATGCTTAGAGCTTGTGTGTTGGAATACGGATCAAAATGGGAAGACTGCCTGCCTTTTGCAGAATTCTCATATAACAACAGTTATCAGGCTAGTTTGCAGATGGCACCCTTTGAATTCCTATACGGAAGAAAGTGTCGTAACCCTTTGAATTGGTCGCAAGTAGGAGAGAGTCAGATCTTTGGACCCGACATTCTCCGAGAAGCAGAAGAGAAAGTTCACAAAGTTCGTGAGCACCTCAAGACCGCCCAATCCAGATAGAAGAGCTATGCTGACAAGAGAAGGAGAGACCTGACTTTCAATGTCGGAGATTTCGTATATCTCAAGGTTTCACCATTGAAGGGAACTCAACGCTTTAGTCTGAAGGGAAAGTTAGCTCCCAGATATATCGGACCTTTCAAGATTCTGAACCACCGAGGAGAAGTATCGTATCAACTGGAACTGCCTGAAGAGATGTCAGCCATCCACAATGTGTTCCATGTCTCGTTACTTCGCAAATGCTTGGATGTGCCTGAGAAGACTGAAGTTTTCAAGAATATCAATCACAGAGCAGTGGAAATCAACAATGACCTGACCTATCGGGAAGTGCCCATTCGTAACTTAGAAGAAGCCTACAGAACCACCAGGACCAGGAGTATCAAATTTCTCAAGATTCAGTGGAGCAACCATACCGAGGAGGAAGCCACTTGGGAGCGCGAGGATTACATTAGGACAGAGTTCCCAGATCTCTTTAATTCCTAGTTTTCTTGTAAATCTCGGGATGAGATTTTATTTAAGGGGGAAGGTTTGTAACATCCCAAAACTTCAATCTAAGAGTATCAAAGATCAAATCATCCAAATTTAGGATTAACAAAAACTTTTCCATATTTAAAAGGAAAGCATCCATATATGTGTGCATTTAAAATAGGAGTTGTTTTGAATTGCCATGATTGTATGATCCTTTGTTTCAAAAATGTTTCTTAAGTGATTTAAACATCATCTACATCATTCCCAAACTTTTCCTAAAAGAAATCAAATCAAAAAGAATAAAATAAAGGAATGGTCATTTTGACAAATTTAACTCTCATGCCTACTTTGGCTATTCCTAGTACTCAATTCTTAACAGAAACAATTATGGATCGTTACACCCCTTGCTAGTACACATAATGAGGTACCAAGGCCCACCTTTTGATCTTCTAAAAACATTCTGGAAACTATTTTAAATGGCAGTTCAAAATTGAATCTAATGCATATGCATAGATCACCCCTATTTCAAAAACCATGTATTTGAGCTCCATTTTCAAAACCCTTGCAACCAGAGACTACCTAGCAATAGTGGAGATCACCCAAAAATTTTGAACTCAAAATTCAAACTTTGGTCTCTTGTGGCCATTTCATCGAACAGGTGGCAGACACAGATCAAAAATTTGTCAAAACACTATAGTGTGAAGTGCTTCTTGTCACCATTTGGGCCTAACTCGGTCCCCCTGTCCCCCCAGCTCAAACCCCGGCCCTAGCTCTCTCTCCCTCTCCCCTAGCTGCTCCAATGCCAAGCCGCCCGACGCCATGCGCCAGGTCGACCATGGACAGCTCGCACAAAGCCGCCCCGCGCTCTCCTTCGCCTGCTGGCAGACAGGCGCCATCACACCGCACCTCCTCGACCAGCCCCCGACCAAAATCGAGCGGAGGACTACCCCCAGTTGCTCGCGCCCATGTCTCTGTCCGCCATGCCGATCACCCCGGAGCGCCGCGCCCGCCAGAGCAGCACCGGCCTCGCCAAGCCCTAGCCTTGCGTGGCAGCACCCGCAGCAGGCCCAACAACCGCCCAGACATCCTTGTTCGCAGCCTCGCGACCAGCAGCCCCGAGGAACCACGTCGAACACCGCCGCCCGCGCCCAGTGCACCGCCCGCTCCCGACCAATACAGATAGCCCCTTGCCGCGCCATCAAGCCATAGAGGATCGCTAGGAGGCCGGCCACCATCCGCCTACCTCTCCCATGCCCTTAGCTCGCTGTGTCGTCGCCCACGTCGAGCTCTGCCCATGCCGCACTGCACCCTTCGCTCACCTATATAAGGAGGCCACCCCCGCAAGCTCTCTTCACACCATTCTCATCCCCACCTCTCACTCTCACTCCCCACAGCCAGCCGGAGCCACTCGAGCACCAGAACAATGGAATTGCAGCCGGAGCCGCCGCCTCGGGAGGAGAAGGGCGCCGTTGATCCAGGCCATCCCAGGAAGCGCCGCTTGTACCAGGAGAACCGCCTCTACTTCGTTCGCCCGCCTCGCCAACCCCGCTGGAGCCCCGGTACGTACCCACTGCACCCTCAGCGACCGCGTTAGGGTTCGAGCTCGCCGGCGACCTGTCCGTCGTCGACGACGACCGTCAGCCGTCGATCTGCCCTCTAATCGCACGGCCACCTTTCATCCATACCCCTTCGGTACCCCCCTGTTCCACTGACGGGTGGGGCCCTCACTTAAGCCAGCCCGCGACGCTGCGCGGAGCACAGTGGGCCGGCCCATTTCGTTCCCGCGCATGTTTCAAATTCAAATTAGGAATTTTCCTTTTAGTTAGAATATAGTTTCTGTCCAGTGTTTCAAAATTCAATTATGTGAGTTTGACAAATCCAAATTGCATGAAACTAATTTTGTCTGAAAGGTATTGAAATGCTCTATCCAAGCCCGTTGGATTGAATCCATTTAGAGTTACAGATTTCTCCTAGTAAAAATAAGAAGACAGAAGCTTTTGCAACTTGAAACATTTTTATAAAATCAACCAAGTTAGCTTTTGAGTTGATTCCAACTATCAAAAATCACATTTCATCATATCTATCCAAATATGTAATAACATTAAGGTTTACAGGCAGTGACTTTGGACTAGTACCAAAATAATGCTATATAGGCATTTCTAGTCACTATAAATCATTAAATAATAAACTTAAACCAAAGTAATATAAATCCAACCTTTAAATCTCATTCCCACATGTTAGAATATGTGGTGAGGACATGTGTCCACATGATCCCATATTTTGGTGGTGAATATTAAATTGTAGTTAATTTTTCAATGAGTAGAAATTACTTTTCCAAAATAAAAAGGTTGAAACTATTGAACTAAACTTGTGATGCTTGTGATGATAATAGATCATCAATCGTGTGGTTTAGAATAATACCTAGCCTAGTTAAGGATTTTTTGGTGATTGTGCCCTCCCTATGTATTTCTAGACAATAGTACCGACCAAGCCTTCAAGGAGGAGGAGTTCTACCAAGCAGAAGAAGAAGAAAACTTCAACCACTACACCAACCAAGGCAAGCTATTAGTGGCAAGCTAACCCTTGCAAACATGCTTTAGTAAGCTATTGTAGCAAACTAGAATAAAACTAGATAGTTTAGTAAAGATGCCTTAAGCATACTTTGCTCACACCCCCTCAGTTTACACAAAGTTCTTTAATTAATTTTGAAGGTAGCATAAAGAGTATAAAACTTGACCTAATTAGAACCCTTAGATGTCATTCTATGGCATGAGATTGATACCACCCTTCCACCTTAGTGAACACTCTTAACCTAGTATTTTAGAATAGATCAAACTTGAGTCACTTTAGATGGGAACACTTGGTGAAAATGAGTTATGAAAACCTTGGAATGATGAGTCATTCTATTGAGATGTTTTGACATGTGTTGAGAAACACAATTGGTTTATGATGATGAAAATGATAAGGCATGAGCCTTAACCCTTTTATAAAACTGATGGTTGGATTCGGATGCGATACCATTCCAAATTTACCGTACAACCACATTACCTGAATTGGGTAAGGCTTAGCTGGAAATTTATATGCATTAGTATTAGTTCCCTCACGAGAGAGGTTTGAGCTGAGGCTACCTCTCAATGTTGTCCATCTATGTAGTGCCCAAGATGACTGATGGTCATGGTTGGGAGGCCATGCTCATAGGAGAGGTGCTTGTACTAGGGTGTGTAAAGGGAAGGTTATGTTTGATTACCTGCATACCAAGTATGATGATTCAGGGTTATCCCTGATAGATGTGTCGAATCTTGTGGTGATAGTGTACCACCTCTGCAGAGTGTCAAACTATTCGAATAGCCGCGTCCGCGGTTATGGACAGTTGGAATGGCCATACTGTTTCGTTGTCAGATGTTTTCTAAATAACTTGAAATGAATGATGAACCTTGACTTGACCACAACAGGGTTGTGTTAATGAAAATAGCTTCCCAACTTAGGTGATTCTAGAACTTTACTTTATCTTTTCTTGCTTCAGAACTCAGCTTAGGTTTCAAACTTAACTTGATAGTTATTCTTTCAATTCAGCACTTTAACTTAGAATTATAACCCTTGCTAGTAGTAGTTTGCGGGTACTTAAAGAGTACTCATGGCTTTTGTCCCTGGCTATTATCATGGCCAGACTATGAAGGAGAGTATCAAGATGATGGTCAGCAGGACGACTATGATAACTAGGACTATCTGCCTTCGTCAGCATTGCGTGTGCCCCTGAAGATGGACCCCAGCGCTACGCTGTCGTTTATTTCCGCTGCTTGTTGTATTAAAGACTAGATCATGAGATCCTTATTCGTGTAAAACCTTATGTATGGTTTGTAATGGATGATGTACTATGATATCCAATCCGTTATGTCTCGCAAAAATGGTAATCTTGGGATTGCGAGGTATGGCATAACGGGCATCTGGGATTAAAAATCCGGGTGTTGACATAAACCTAACTAGATAGGTCAAGTTTTAAAAATCCGGTTTGTAAAGGACTTTGGTAAAGTAAAGGAGGTAAAGGTTGTAAATAAAACTTGGAGTAGGTATAAGTCAAAATGGTGTAACCAAAGCATGATTAATGCCTTTGCTTAGGTTATCTAGCTTGATTCTAACTTGCTAACAATAGCTGGCAAGGGTGATCTTGCATTGTTAATGATGTCTTGCTATGTATAATACTTGCAAGTGTTAGCCTGCCTTGGTTGGTGCAGTGGTTGAAATTCTCTTCCTCCTCCTCTTGGTAGAACTCCTCCTCCTCGAAAGCTTGGTCGGTACTATCATCTATAAATAAATACGGGATACACAATCACCAAACAATACTTAACTACTATACTTAGCACACTAAGGAACACATTTGATGATCTAGTATCATCACAAACATCACAAGGTTTAAAGAACTAGTTTCATTTATTTTATATGAGAAAAGTAATTTCTACTCATTGAAATTAACTAAGATTTAATATTCTCCAATTAAAATATGGGATCATATGGACACATGTCATCACCACATATTCTAACATATGGGAATGTGATTTAAGGGTTGGAACACATTTTAATAAGTTTAAGTTTAATAATTAATGATTTAAAGTGACTAGAAATGCCTATATAGCATTATTTTGGTACTAGTACAAAGTCACTGCATGAAAACCTTAATATTATTACATATTCATATAGGTATGGTTAAATGTGATTTTTGAGAGTTGGAATAACCTCAAAAGCTATTATGGTTGATTTTATAAAAATGTTTGAATGTGCAAAAGCTTCTGTCTTGTTATTTTTACTAGGAGAAATCTATAACTCTAAATTATTTAAATCCAACGGTCTTGGATAGACATTTTCATTATCTTTCTAACAAAATTGGAATCACTCAATTTGGATTTTTAAAACTCTCTGGATTTCTTTTTAAACTAAGGGACAGATTCTAGTTTAAGTCTAAAAAGAAAAATCCTAATTTGAATTAACTGGGTCGCGCGGGAACAGTAACGGGCCAGCCCAAATTCACTCCGCGCCGCTGAGGGCTGCTGATAGGGGGGTCCACCCATTAGTGGCTCATTACACGCGAAGCGGTACGGGGCTAGATGGACCGTAGGATCAGAACTAGATCTAACGGCTCACGGTCGTCGTCGACGACAGACTCATCGCCGGTGAGACTGAACCCTAGCGGCTCGGTGGGGGTGCAGTGGGGACGTACCATGGCTCTAGCTAGTCCGGCGAGGCAGGAAAACAAACAAGAAGACGACGGCGGTTCTCCTGGTACTGGCGGCATCCCGGGAGAAGATCTGGATCAACGGCGCCCTTCTCCTCCTTCCGTGGCAGACTCCAGCGAAATTCCGATGCTACGGGCTACGGCTTGCTCCGATGGGGCTCTGGGAGTCTTCTGAGGGGGAGTGGATGAGAGTGGTGTGAGGAAATGGTGCTAGGGAGGCCTCCTTATATAGGCGCGGCTGGGGGGCAGTGAGGTATGGGCGGTGCTCGCCGGTGACAACGGTACAGCGGGCTACCAGCGTGGGCGAGATAGGTGGATGGTGGCGTGCCTCCTGGCGGTCCTCTACGGCTTTATGGCACGGATAGGGGCGGTGGAAATCGGTCGAGAGCGTCGCACGCTCTGGGGGGACAGAGGTGGTGCTCGACGTGGTTCCCGGCGATCGTGGGTCACGCAGCGATGCACGGCCGTGTCCGGCAGGGTGAGGTGGTCAAGGAAGAGCGGCGTGCACGGTCTGTGGCGTGCTGGTGGTGAGGGCTCTCTGGAGTGCTCTGGCACGGCGCAGAGAGGCATGGGCGCAAGTGAGTGGAGGTGGTCCGGGGGCTGGCTTTGGCCATGGGGTGGACAGGGGAGTGCGGTAGGGTTGGGCGGAGCTCGTGGTGGTGCTGGAACGGCGCGACGTGGTCTAGGGAGCATTGCCCACGTTCGGCCGGTGGTGACCAAAAACGGGCGGCAAGGCATTGCTGCTCTATGCCGGTTAGTAGCTTAGTTAGGGGCTAGTTAGAGTTAGAGGGGACAAGGGGACCAAATGGAGCCCAATTACTGGACAATGCATTGATTATTGAATAGTAATAGTTAGGCAGATAAAATGTGCATGCCACCTGTTCGACACAATGGCCGCATGAAGAAAACTTTGGAATTTTGAGATTATTTTTGGTGGAGTGGTTTGTCACATGCTTAAGCCTCTGTGATTGCTTGGGATTTTGAAATGGAGTTCATTTGGATGGTTTTTGAAATAGTGGGATCTAGACATATGAACTAGATTCAGTTTCAAATGTCATTTAAAATTAGAGTTCGAATGTTTTTGGGAGATCACAAAGTGGGCCTTGGCACATCACTACTTGTACTAGCAAGGGGTGCAAAGAACAACAAGTGTCTCTGTTGGAAATTGAGAGCTAGGAATACCCAAAGTGGGCTAGTTGCTTAAAATGGCAAAAGTGACCATTTCCTTTATTTAATTCTTTTTGGTTTCTTTTTCTTTGGTTTTTTCTTGGGAATGATCTAGATGATGTGAAATTCATCATAGAACCATTTTTCAACCATTAGAACACACAATCATGGCATTTCAAAAAACTCCTATTTTAAATGCACACACATATGAGTGCTTAAAGATTTTAAATGCAAAAAGTTTTTGTTAACCCTAAATTGGGTAGATTTGATCTTGATTAACGTTGATTAAAGTTTTGGGATGTTACAACAAGTCTACTACGTAGTTGATGATAGATGTTGATCAGACAATTAGAAGCCTAAGCTTAGTATGATCAAAGGATGGTGGTCATTATTCTCAAGTCACTTGAGGATATATGACTAGGTGTTGAAGTAGAGTTGTGAGTATACCAAATTAGGCAAAACCCTAGTAAGCTGAATCACCTAGATTTATCATGAGAAGTCAAGCTATGGTGTGATGAAGTTTAGAACATAAGAGAAGTGAAGTAGTGGAAGTCATGGTAGCTTAACCAGGCTAATACAAGAGTAATCTTGTCTTATGGGGAATAATACCATACCTCCTCTAGAGGATTTATATCCCTTGTTATATATAGTGAGGATTGTAGTCTTGCAATCCTTGGAAGCAGTAGAAATATGGAAAATTAATGGATGGAGTTAGAAGTAGCTACATTGATGGATTCATCAAGGGTAGTTTAGCAATGGAAGTTATATAGATACTAGGAGAAGAATGGTGAATGAGTATTGTTGAAGTGGCATGACCATGTCATCATATGATGATGGATATGGTGGAGTCAGATGATTGTCTTATTCAGGAAGATGTGATCTTTGTGAATAAGATAATAGAGATTTATAGAGTATATTTAGGAAAGGAATTCCTTAACTATGATCCAAACTTAGTCAAGTGTGAGAATAGGTATTCTTGTGAAACCCTTAGCCAAGATCATAGCAAGCCATGTCAAGTCCCATGTCCACCTCTTTGTCCAAAACCCTAGAATTAAGTTGATAGTGGAACCATTTCCTATTCCTAGGCAGCCAGAGAACCATATCTCTTAGTCAGATGAAATTTCTAAGAGATAATTAGAATCCCAATTGAGAGAGTGTATTATAGAAAGCCTTGTCCACCTTGTTGTCTTAAACCTTAATATAAACCGAGACCATGGACTAATAAGATTACTCTAGGAAGTAATTCCAATATTTCACTCTAAGAGATTCAAAAGTAGTGATTGTAAACCTTAGTCTTCATCCATAGCCATAATAGACGGTGAGTCTATTCAATATTCTCCAAACTTAGGTAACCACTTGTTAAATGAGTATCTTCCTTTCTCCACCAGTGATTGTTGTTTGTGCATAAGTACTCAACCAAGATTGTTTTATGCTAGTTATATACCCCAAAACTAAGTAGACTTTGAATAAGAGAAATCACCAACTATTGTGAATCATGAGATTCACATCACGACATTATTAACCCCAAGGTTTAATGTATTAGAATGGATATATATATATATTTGAATTGTTATATAGTGCTAACTATGCATAGGATTTTATATATATCCTAAACCATTTAAAGTCATTACCATTAAAATTATCAAGTGAAAACAAAATCATCTTAAAAGGATCTTTAGGTAAGAAGTAATTCCTAAAACCCTAATTTCTATTAATATTTCCAAATGAAGAGGACCCTTCATGTAATTATGAATATTTTTATACACAACAAAAAATAAGGAGAAGAGGGTCATACTTGCTTTAGACAATAATATTCTTGACCTACAATTTCTCTGGATATTTAAATCAGGAAATTTATATTTGAAATGGTTTTGTAAAAAAACAGAAATAGAAACAGAATAAAGAAAAGGAAAAAGAACTACCAGCGGAACCAGCCCACTACCCACTTCTTTGCACACATATCTGATGCCGCGAGCAACCTCAGCCACATCCCGCTCACTCACCATCGGCCCAACACTGTCCTAGGCCCAGGTATCCCTTCGTCGTCGTCTTCCTTAGAGAGGCAAGTAGCTGTGTGGGTGCGCCGATGCCGTTCGTCATCGCCACCGCGATTACCGCTGCTACCTTGGTCACCCTACGAGGATAAGACCACCACGACGTCGCCCTTATCCTCCTCTATCACCCAATCCCCATTTCTCTCGCTCTCTCGTTTTATGTCATTCATATGTAGTGCTTGCTGAAACCCTAGCTAGCATGTGTCGATTCTCTCGTCGTCCCCGACCTCGCCTCGCTCTGCCGTGTTGTCTGGGAGAGGCACAACATCCTGCTCATCATCCTCATGAAGCTGCGCATGCGGGGAAGGACATCCCTGCCTGGAATCAAGCCTCGCATCTCGCCGGCCGTCACCACCATTATCGTCGATTTCGGCATCACCTTACTCTGCCTCGCCTCCCCGACCACACCGTCGACATCCTGGTGAGCAAATGGTGCTCCAGCACCTTCCCTCTTGGTCGATTTCTCTTCTTATCACCCTGTCCACGTGAGCCCGACCGCGCCACCACAGTTGGTCGTCACCGGAGCAACTCCGGTGACCATTTACTGGCGGTGCGACCATGGTCCGACTCGCCTCGTGCTCCTCTGTCCAATGCGGCCACTCCCGTTTGCTCGCACGCAGATGATCGGTAGATCGATCCATGACCTGGGAGGATCATTCCCAGGCGATGTTAGCATGACATCATGCTGATGTAATCATACCATTTTATTTATTGTTTTAAAGTTTTTGGAAATGACGTGGTATCGGTCCCACGGTCAGTGACCTAGGGTAGATTAGGGTGCGATGTTAAAAGACTTAGAGAGAGGCTCATGTTAGTAGTGACGCAGTAAAATAGTTAGATATTTTCTTTTATAATTTCAGAAAATGATTAAATTTATTAATTCAATATCTTTTGTTTTATAATTCGGAAAAATATATATTATATATTAAAATGTTTAGAAAAATAAATTCTATAATCTAAACCTATTAACGTATTTTATTTTCCAACTTAAATAAGATAATAATTATTATTAATAGAAAACCTATTGAGAATAATCTTGTAAAATGTATATTTTATTATTTAAAATTCAGAAAAATAAGTATAATATATCAAAATTCTTAGAAAAACAAAATCTACATTTATAAACATATTTCATATATTTTTGTGACACTTAACTAATATTTATTATTTATTAAGTCTTTATAAAACAAAAGAACTTATTAAAATCATATTTTATTATTTAAAAAACACAAAAATACTTATAATATAACAATATGATAAAAAAATAAAGTCTACACATGAAAAATATTCTCTTACACATTTGAAGTCAAATAAAGGTAAAAGTTTAATAAGTCTTGATTAAAACTATTTTCTAATTTGTTAATGGAATAAAAATACATAAATCTTTACTTTACCTTTGGCTTTATCTGTTTAAAATCTAAAAATGTTTAAGTGAAGTAAAAATAGGTCCAACCATTTTTAGGAAATATTTACTAAAGCTACCATGTAAAAATTAAGTGTATCTTAATTTTACCCATTATAAGATCATCAAGATATTAACTACAAATTCTTTTACAAGTTCAGAAATCTACCTAAAGCTCTAAACCAAGTTTTTAAGTAATTAAAGTACGACCTTGTCCATGTCTATAAAATATAAGGATTACTTATAAAATAGGTAAGTGATCCTATTCACTGATAAAATTATAAAGACACCACTTCTATAAAAGCAATAATACTTTTACTCCACCTTACTATAAAACATTAAGAAGTGAGCCACATATAATATAATACATATTCAAAATATCTAAGTATCCACTCCAATGGAATAGATATTCAAATATGGTAATTGTTTTCTTCTTTAATATTCATAACTAGTAAGAAAATCTTAAAGTGTTAACTGCTTTTACTTTGTAAAGAAATATTTTCCTCAAAGTTATTCTTTTAAGAAACATTAAAAGTAATCGTTAAGAAATTCTATAGAAGCTCTAATTTTTTAATAATCTTGCTTAAGAAATCTTTTAGATACCATACCCCATTTGAGTGATTTAATATTGCATGATACTTGTTGTACATACATATAGTTTCACACACTCTCACAAGCCGTAACAAGAAGCTCATGTGTGAAGCTGGTATAAAAGTGCAACACATTCCAAAGAACTCATCACAAACTCCACATGCTAGATCAGATACAATTATTCCGCGGATTCGCATTTATCAAACTGCATTACATTACTTATGCATAATTGCATCTTGCTTCTTTAAACATTTGTCCTTACCGGACCAATGATGCTGTTTACAGAATTTGGATCTTCTATTGTCTTGAAAACCGTGATTGCATAATCTTGCAATCACAAAAGGCATGTTCACACTTGCTCATGTCCTTTGTTTATTTTCTATCAAATGCTTGTAACTCAAATGTTGTCATCACCTGCATTTTAAAAAGGTCAGAAAACACTATTTTCATAATAATATGGTTATGGATTATTTACCAGATGGTAATAATCTACTGATACAGTTCCAGTGGTAAAGGAACATAATATCTAGGACTTAACAAACAATGTCGCCAGTGATTCTAGCGCCATATATTACGCGTTAACCATAAGACCTTTTTGTGAGGCTATAGCTTCCTTGCAGGGACTCAACAGATGGGCGGGACTCCTAGTTCCCCATGATATTGGTGTCTAGACTCTCCGTGAGGGGTTGTTGGAGGTATATCTGCCTATATGGGGGTTGCGAGGGACATGATCTTCTCACTGGAGTCTCCAAGGGGTTGCCAGAGTTATATCTGCCTATATGGGGGTTAACGGAGGTATATCTGCTTGGGGAGGTCATGTCTTCATGTGGGGTTGCAGAGAGGGTAGTGATTGGCCTGGATCTTAGACTGGGCCCCATACCAAGGAAGTATGGACAAGCTCGTGACTTGTATGTGCAACAAGGCTAAAGTCTCTTATGGGTAAAGTAACACACCTCTGTAGAGTGTAACAATTGTGACATGTTACTCCCTGTTCCGGGAAGGATCTACGAACACGGCAGGAAAGGAACTCCATGAAAGTTCTGGTCAACCTGTGAAGACTGCCGGGCATAGTTTTCAGAATAAAAGCAACCCTTGAGGAAATGTTTACGAAAACCTGCATTGCCTACGACCTTTGGTCTATGGCTGTAGAGATAGTGCATCATACACTCCTTTTTAGTGAACTTGCTGAGTACGCTCGTACTCAACGATACGTTCTTAACCCTTGCTAGGATCTAAGCCGTTGAAGATGATGTCAACACCAACTTATGCTTAAGAAACCATCATTGATAGCTCAAGTTGTTCAATAAAGTCAATGAAGTCAAGATATACATCAACCGAAGTGAAGGCAAAGTTCTTAAGTAGATAGGAGTAGATTCTCTAGCCATAAAACCTACTTCTGTAGAGAATTGCAATAGTAGAAATTGCAAGCCCATTAGTTCAAATACTAGTCTTAGTCTCTAGATAGTTCTGAGTTATTATTTCTGGTTCTTCTTTGTAAGAAGTTTCTTTCTCTCTCTTTAACCTAGAGTGTTCTCTGGATCTTTTGTAAAGAGTCAAGTTGTAATCTATAGTCATGACTTGGACCTGTTGTGTTTCTGTTGTACCACTCCGAGGGATGTAATACTAGTGAACGATGTTTCATTGGTGTTATGTCAACGACTATAGTGTACTACATCATGTAGTGGTATGATGGGTCACCACAACTAGTATCAGAGCATATGCTTTGACCTTAGGATTAAAACCCTTCTAGGAGATCTGTAGGTTGGATAGTGACTATAGGAAGCCATCTTATCTAAACCAAGACTTGTGATGGATATCCAATTGAGGATAAACCTTGTCACACTTAAGTTGGATGTTTTATCATCTTTCTTAAGGATTAATAATATGTCTTCTCTAAAGAAATGCCATTTGAGTGAAGCTCTAAATAGGTATACCACCACTAAGACATCTTAAGTAAGTTAAAATATCATAGAAGATTACGACTATGTTTAGGATATAATGTGGAGTAGTATTAGTGATGGAGTCTATAGTTAGAATTCCTATGAAGCAGTAGAATCTTACCACTAGTTTGTGCCACTATACCACATAGGGTAGAACATTAGAGTATATATAGTTGTAATGGGAAGTAAATCATGTGGGATTCACTTGAGAATTCTATGTGAAGAAGTAGGATTTGGTTTAGAATCAACAATAGTAAGATAAAAATAAGAGTTATCATGGTGGGATTAGCTCCGAGACCATGATAAGTTTGTAATTAGGACCAGTACTTAGTAAATAATCTTGTAATAATAGTAAGTAAGGAATAATGTAGGTCTATGATAGAAGTCATGGGTATTATAATATTATGATAATTTTTTTTATTAAGGTAGTAACTACAATTTTGTTAGTAATTTTGAGAGATCATGTGAGCATAGTTTATGATAGAATAGAAAATTGGTAGTTTTTACTAGTCCCAAAAGAAAGGTAAAAGGTTAGTCAAGACCACTCTGCTCAAAATTATCTTGTTGCAACTTAGCAATTTAGGTAAATATTGAGACAAAGAGTAGTTTAACATCTAAGTGCTAAGTATCACAAAGAAACCTATACTAGGAGGTGTCATATACTACACAGCTAAGCCTACATTTTCGAGATGTTTTACTCAACTACTATATTATGGGCTTAGAATGATGTGTGCTATCTGTACCACATTTGGATTTCTTGGTTTATCTTGGATCTTCTTGATTGACTAGATCTGTGCATGAAGTTTGACTTGATGTGCAAATGCATGTTGCATCATCAAGTTATGACTTGATGTTATAGACCTAGATAGAAAAGAAAATTCATGTAAGGGAGTGACGAGTTCCGAAGATCAAGATGAAGGCTTACATGAAGAGTGCAGCCAAATATAAGGAGTATCAACACTATTTTGAAGGATGGATCAATCCCAACTCACTATGTACTGGCAATAAGAAGGAATACTAATGCAGAAAAGGTGTGGAGCAACATGAAAGAATGAATATAAGTTCACTCAAGATAGGTGATGTTGCTAAGAAGCTAATGAAATAGTTGTACCAAGGTCATGGAAGTATCATGAATCAATGCAAAGAAGAAGTCTTGGAATAAGGGTTGTATTCAAGATCTGACCACTCAAAGAGAATGCCAGTAAGAAGTCGGAAACCCGTAGGGTAATTCATACACCTAGGAGGATCCGCAGCTGGTATCCATAGCTAGTATCCTTGTGGTTTAGCTAGTTATGTCATCTTTGTATGATTTAAAGAGCATAAAACTTGGCCTAAGTTAAGAGAGACATAAAGAAGTCTGAAAATTAAAGCGAACGACTTTCGAGACGTTTTGTGAAATCGGGTTTTGTAACATCTCAAAAATATTAAACAAGATTATCAAGTTATAATCACCTAAGATTAGAATTAACAAAATCTTTTATTTCGTAAACACCTATATGAATGCATGTGTGTTTATTATTAATGCATTAATGCTTGATATGCCATGTTTGATTGCTATAAATGATGAGGAGTTTAAAGATGAAAACAATATCATCTAGGTCAATTCCAAACAAAATCAAATAAGAGGGCATATGATCTAATGGTCACTTTTTCCAGAATTAACCACTAGCCTACTTTGGGCATCTCTAGTAAATGATTTAAAACAGAAACAATTCTACTTCTTTTCCCCCTTGCTAGACCAATTGAAAATGAACACAAGTGCGCTTTACAAACTTACAGAAACAAATTCAAACCCTATTTGATAGAAAATTCAAAATTGAATCAAGTGTAGGTATCTAGATGACCATTTCTCAAAAACCACTCAAACCATCTCCACTTAACAATTCCTAGAAACCATAGATACCTAAGCATGTGACCAACACACCCACCAAATATAATTTGAAAATTCAAATGATCATCTCAAGCGGCCATTTAATTAAACACTTAGCAGGCAGAGTACAACTGTACCAACTATCGACCGTTTGTGATCAATCAATTGCTCACATTGTACTCCATTCAACCTAAATTACTAGCCCACAATCACTCCCAGTACCCAGCCGTGGAGTGGATCCTCTCTCCCTCGCCATTTGCACCAGTGCCGCCCGTACCCAAGCATGTCATGTCGGTCGAGCATGGACATGATGCCACACGCCACACCGCCCTCTCCCACAACCACGAGGAGACAGGCGTGACCTCACCGCACCCCTCTGTCCATGCCTCGACTAAAGACAAGCAGTGGAGAAGCCAGGATCGCCGTGCCCATTTAACTCATTGCCATGCCGAGCGCATACCAGAGCACCACAGCCGCCTCGCGCAGCCATGCCGCGCCTTGCTTTATCCATGCGTAAATTACCTCGCCATGTCACCAACAACCTCCCAGACATGACCGTTTGCTCCCGCGCGCCCCGTGACCACCGTACGCCATGACGAACACCTCGGTACCCACATAGAGCATGAACGTCTCTCGACTGATTAAGACCATGCCTTGTCGTGCCACTATGTGCATGACGATCACCGCAGACCACCGCGTCGACCTATGCCCTTCGCCATGCCGGTAGCGCCCTATAGCAATGTCACCGACGAGCCCGAGCCATGCCGCGCTGCTCCTCTCACCGGTGTATAAATAGGACCCTCCCCCAGCCTCCATTTAAACACCATTCGACTCACCTCTCCCTCAGAAACCCCCTGACCCTTTGTCGGAGCAAGGCGAGCACCACCTCGCTGGAATTTCACCGGAACCCACCGCTGCAGTGAAGGAAGGGTGTCGTTGATTGGAGCCACCCCAGGAGCGGTCGCGACCACCCTTCGACTCACCATCGTCTACCAGCTCGTTCTCCCCCATCACCGGACCTAGCTAGAGCCCTGGTAAGCCCCCAGCGACCCCCACCGTGGCGTTAGGTTGAGAATCCCCCACGTGCCATTCATCGGAGACAACGACGCTCAACCGTCGATCGCGTTCTAATCGCATGGCCCAGATTCACAGATACTGTTTCGCTTAGATGTAGTCGCTAACGCGTGGGACCAGCCTATAAGCAGCATGATGCACGCGCGCCGCGTAGCTGGGCTGGCCCATGTTCGTTCCCGTGCTTAGCCCACAAATTCAAATAGAGATTTTCCATTTAATTAAAAACCCTATTCTGTCAGTGACTTCAAAATTGAATTCGGAGAGATTTACTTAACCAAAAGGCATGATTGAAATTTTGTTAGAGAGGTATTGAAAATATCTACACACTCCTGTTGGATTCTAACCATTTGAAATTATAGATCACCTTTAGTAAAAATAACAAGGCAAAGACTTTTCCATCTTCAAACATTTTTATAAAATCAACCATAAATACTTTTGAGTTGATTCAAACTCTCAAAAATCACATTTGCCATGCTCTGTATGAATATGTAAAAAGATTTAGTTTTACATGCATTAATCATGGACTAGTATTAAAAGAATGCTATATAGGAATTTCTAGTCACTTTAATATTATTAAATAACAATATTAAATATTATAATATATGACCACCACTTTAAATCACACTCCCAAGTATTGGAATATGTAGTGATTACATGCGTCAACATGATCCCATATTTTAATTGGAGGATATTAATTATTAAGTATTTTCAATGAGTAGAAATTACTTTTCCAAAATAAGATAAATAGGAATGTGTCATTTTTCCATGTGATGATTGAGATGATGCTAGATCATCTAGTGTGAGCCTTTGTGTTCTAACTAGAAGTAGCTAAGTATTGTTTGGTGATTGTGTACCTCGTATTTATTTATAGACGCTAGTATCGATCTGGGCTACGAGGAGGAGGAGTACTTCAACCCTACACTACTCAAGGCAAGACATCCATGGAAGCTAACTAATGCAAGCCAGCCATGCAAGCTTACTAATGCAGGCTACACATGCAAGCCCACTATGCAAGATAACCAATGCAAGATGCACTATGCATGCTTGGTTACGCATCTTTGATTATACCAATCCCAAGTTTTACTTGCAAGATTTACTATTTTACCTTTACCAAAGTTTCTTACTTAGTTATTTAATTGTGATTAGTGAAAAATAAGATAGATGCCATCAAGAGCATAGAAATTGAATTGGTTAGTTACACCTGATTAGCACCCCTCAATAGTGATACCCTCATTACTAGTGGCTAGTGCTAAACTAATATGGATCACTTTAGATGGGAACACTTGGAGAAAATGATTATGAAAACCTTGGAATGATGAGTCATTTTATTGAAATGTTTTGACATGGGTTAGGAAACACAATGGTTTGATGATGAAACTGAATGAGGCATGATCCTTGACTTTGATAAAAACGGATGGTTGGGTTCGGATGTGATACCATTCCAATTTTACCGTACAACCACAATACCTGAGTTGGGTACGGCTTAATTGGAAGCTTATATGTCTTAGTATGGGTTCCCTTGCGGAAGAGGTTGAGCTGAGGCTACCTCATGAATATGAATGTCCACCTATGCAGTTCCCGGGATGGCAGATGGCCATGGCTAGGAGGCCAAACTCATAGGGGAGGTGCCTATACTAGGGGGTGTAATTGAAAGGTTAGGATTGATTATCCACATACCAAGTATGATGATTCAGGGTTATCCCTGATGGATGTATTGAATTTTGTGGTGAAAGTGTACAACCTCTGTAGAGTGTCAAACTATTTGAATAGCCGCGTCCGGTTAGAGATAGTTCGAGTGGCCATACTGTTCCTTAGTAAGATGTTTTCAAAATTACCTATGACTTGAACTATGACTTGACTTGACCACAACAGGGTTGTGGACATGAAAACTAGGTTCCCACTGAAGTAATCTAGAGAACTAAAATAGGCTTTATTATGGAGTACTTACAAAATAAAATTGGCTTGTTGCAAACAAGACTAGAACTTAGGATTCCTACTAGTATTACCTTACTTATGTTAGTGATAGTTTGCGAGTACTTTAAGAGTACTCATGGCTTTGTCCCTGGCTATTCCCATGGCCAGACTATGAGGAGGACTACCCGGAAGATGGACAACACGAGGTCTACAATAACTAGGATCATCTCTCATTGTCAACATTGCTTGTGACAATGAAGTTGTAGTCTACTACATTTATTTCCGCTGCTTTGATATGTATTAAGACTTTATCATGAGATCAACTATTTGTAAGACTATTATGGTTTGTAATGGATGACTTACTATGGTACCAATTCTGTTATGTCTCACAAAAATGGTAATCCTGGGATTGCGATGTGCGGCATAACAGGCATCTAGACTTAAAAATCCGGGTGTTGACAAGTTAGTGTCAGAGCCATCCTGACCATTGGAGACCCTAGTTAGAATGGACGTCTGAAAAACTTAGTTTCAAAACAAAGAAAGTGAGTATTTACGAAAATCTATTCTCACTCTTATCCTTGCAATTCTTTCAAAAGGAGTTCACATACTCCTGAAAATTCTTGCAATTCTACATAAAGATTAACACACTTGATCACCTCACTAACTTACTCATCCCATTTGCTTATAGATGGAAGTCAAGTATAGAAAGTTTTACCAGTTGGGCAACAGAGGGGAGCTCATCTTTGAGAGGGATTTGGGATAGCTTGCGGAGTATCTTGGATGCCCGCACACGGAGTTCTTTGGAGCACAGCTCACTGACCAGCCCAGAGGGCAACTACAATGGTTGATAGTTGCGGATCTGAGAGGCAAAATGGAGCCACCTCTTTCGGAGTAGATTCAGTTCACCTTAAGAGAGAACAACTGGCTGGACGGACTAGCCAGGGCAATGCATGAAGCTCTTGCATGTCTGTGTGCACAGAACATCAACCAGATCAATGGCACCCGCTTTGCCCACTATGCAAGGCATGACTCTATGGGATAGCCTTTGGCCATGCCGGCGCATCCGGAGCTGAAGCACCACGTGGACCATCTGAACTTCATGTTGCACAAGACCCAAAAGGAGTTGGACAACGCTTGTGCCTACACCAACTAGAATCACGCCATTGCAGCCAAGAGGAAACAAACCCTCGCCATCCTCGGTAAGGAGCGCAAGTCCCTTCGTTGCCAGCATGACAAGAAGGACCGCATCATTACTCGTCTCTGCCAGAAGGTGGCAACCCTCAAAGAGACCATCCATGACTAGGAGATCCATCTTGAGGAGAAGGAAGAAGAGGGTGAAGATATACGTGGAGATATCACCTTGTGGTGTGTGTTTGTACTATTGCTTGGAATGAATGAATAAAACGGAGTTGTTAGTTTTCAAACCTTAGAAATACTCAAAGTTTTAAAAGCTTTTTGAACCATACCCATAAACCATAGAAAATTTCCCTCTTGTATTATGATCTATCTCAATCTTCAGATGACTCGCGGAAACCCCAGTGGTAGCAGCTCATCCGAGGATCCAATGCTTCAGATTCTGCAAATGTTAGTATCCGATCGTGAAGCCGGTATAGCCGAGCGTCAAGCCAATCTAGCCACTCTTCAAAAGATAACCCAGATGACACACAACAATCAAGGCCATGGAAACCAGGATCACCATGGATCCAAGCTCAAGAACTTCCAAAACACCAATCCTCCTATGTTTAGCAAATTAGAAGAGCCCTTAGATGCTGTTGACTGGCTGCAAACCATGGAGAACAACCTAGAAGTTGGAGGAGTAGATGCTGCAGAAAAAGTATTGTTTGCCACCCACTATCTGGCAGGCTATGCAAGATCATGGTGGAATAGCACCCATACCATGAATGGACGACAGATGATGACTTGGGAAGAGTACAAGCTCAAGTTCAGCAGGACCCATGTGCCACTAGGTTTGATCAAGAGGATGAGGGATGAATTCAGGGAGCTGAAGAAGGGAAGAATGACTGTGGTAGAATACCATGAAAAATTCTTGTCTCTCGCTAGGTATGCCCCTGATGAGATCGACACTGAAGCGAAGAAGAAGGAGAGATTCCTTAATAGCCTTCATGATGAGATGCATACCATATTAGTCAACATTCCCTTTGATGACCTAGAAGGTCTAGTGGATTCTACTATCCAGAAGGAAGGGAAGATACCCCAAGCCAGTGAGAACCGTAAGCGTCGTATGATGCACCAACCTGGATCCCACCATACCCCAAGTACCGCCCCAACCCGTCTGCAGGATATGCACCAAGGAATAACATACCCCCTATGTCCCGTCCAAACTATCCCAATTGTGGCGGAGGAAACTTGAGGCCTGGAGGCCACAACAACCACAACCCCAGCAACCCCAAGAACTTCAATCGTGCATCGCCAATGTCCAACAGCAGCAACAACAACAATACTGCCCCAAGGACTAGAAGCAACGCTATGCCCATTATAGGGAAAGACAAGTCAATGATCACATGCTTCGAATGTGGAGTCACGGGTCACTACTCCAATGAGTGCCCCAAGAATCTTGCTGCAGCCACCAATGTTACTGCACCTGCCCAGCAGCAGCGGCGTGTCCAGCCCAGAAAGAGGTTTGCCCTAGGAAACCCGCACAACTGTACCGGCCGTCTCTTCCACATGAATGCAGAAGAAACCCAGGAAGAGTTGTACATCGCTAGAATAATCAGTCTGCACGGAACCCCCAAGACCATTATGTCAGATCGAGGAACCTAGTTTACCTCAAGGTTCTGGAAGAAAGTCCAAGAAATATTAGGAACCAAATTGAACTTTAGCACAGCTTATCACCCGTAAACCGACAAACAAACAAACAGAAAGAGAAAACCAGATACTAGAAGATATGTTGAGAGCCTGTGTGTTAGAATATGGATCTAAATGGGAAGATTGTCTACCTTTCGCAGAATTCTCATACAACAATAGTTATCAAGCCAATTTGCAAATGGACCCATTTGAGTTTTTGTATGGAAGGAAGTGGCGTACCCCTCTGAATTGGTCACAAGTAGGAGAGAGTCAGATATTCAGACCAGACATCCTACGAGAAGCCGAAGAGAAGGTTCACAAAGTCCTGAACACCTCAAGACCGCCCAATCTAGACAGAAGAGTTACGCTGACAAAAGATGTCGAGACCCGACCTTCAATGTCGGCGATTTTGTGTATCTCAAGGTATCACCCTTGAAAGGAATGCAGCATTTTCAACTGAAAGGGAAGCTTGCCCCCAGATATATTGGACCTTTCAAGATTTTAAATCGCCGAGGAGAAGTATCCTATCAGCTAGAACTGCCTGAAGAGATGTCAGCCATACATGATGTGTTTCATATCTCGTTATTTAGGAAATGCCTAGAAGTTCTGGAGAAGACCAAAGTTTTCAATAACATTGATCACAGAGCCATAGATATCAACAAGGATCTAACTTATCGTGAAGTACCCATCCGTATTTTCGAAGAAGCCTTCAGAACCACCTGGATCATAAGTATCAAGTTTCTAAAGATCTAGTGGAGCAACCACACTGAAGAAGGAGCACTAGGGAACGAGAAGATTATATTAGGACTGAGTTTCCCAATCTCTTTAGTTCCTAGTTTTTCCTGAATCTCGAGACGAGATTCTGCTTAAGGAGGGAAGGTTTGCAACATCTCAAAAATATTAAACAAGATTATCAAGTTCTAATCACCCAAGATTAGGGTTAACAAAAACTTTTATTTCTTAAACACCTATATGAATGCATGTGTGTTTATTATTAATGCATGAATGCTTGATATGCCATGTTTGATTGCTATAAAAGAAGAGGATTAGTTTAAAGATGAAAACAATATCATCTAGGTTAATTCCAAAAAAATCAAATAATAGGGCATATGATCAAATGGTCACTTTTGCCAAAATTAACCACTAGCCCACTTTGGGCATCTCTAGTAAATGATTTCAAACAGAAACAATTCTTGTTCTTTTCCCTCTTGCTAGACCAAGTGAAAATGAAGACAAGTGCACTTTACAAACTTACAAAAAGAAATTCAAACCATATTTGAGAGGAAATTCAAAATTGAATTAAGTGTAGGTATCTAGATGGCCACTTCCCAAAAAACACTCAAACCATCTCCACTTAACAATTACTAGCAACCAGAGACACCCAAGCATGTTATCAACACACCCACCAAATATAATTTGAAAATTCAAATGATCATCTCATGTGGCCATTCAATCAAACACTTAGCAGGCAGAGTACAACTATACCAACTATCTACTGTTTGTGATCAATCAATTGCTCACCATTGTACTCCATTCAACCTCAATTACTAGCCCACGATCTCTCCCAGTACCCAGCCGTGCAGTGGAGCCTCTCTCCCTCGCCATTTGCACCAGTGCCGCCCGTACCAGAGCATGTCATGCCGATCGAGCATGGACACGATGCCACACGCCGCACCGTCCTCTCCCACGACCACGAGGAGACATGCGTGACTTCACCGCACCCCTCTGTCCACGCCTCGACCAAAGACAAGCAGTGGAGAAGCCAGGATCACTGCGCCCATTTAACTCGCTGCCATGCAGAGCGCACGCCAGAGCATCATAGCTGCCTCGTGTAGCCACGCCGCGCCTCACTCTCTCCACGCGTAAATGACCTCGCCGCGTCACCAACAACCTCCCAGACATGACCGTTCGCCGCTGGGCGCCCCGTGACCACCGTACACCATGACGAACACCCCGGCACCCGCGCAGAGCACGAACGTCTCCCGACCAATTAAGACTGTGCCTCGCTATTCCACTATGCGCATGACGATCGCCGTAGACCACCACGTCGACCTATGCCCTTCGCCATGTCGGTAGCGCCCTATAGCAATGTTGCCGACGAGCCCAGGCCATGCCGCGCTGCTCCTCTCGCCGGTGTATAAATAGGATCCTCCCCTAGCCTCAATTTGCACACCATTCGACTCATCTCTCCCTCAGAAACCCCCTGACCCTTTCTCGCAGCAAGGCGAGCACCACCTCGCCGGAATTTCACCGGAGCCCGCCGCTATAGTGAAGGAAGGGCGCCGCTGATTGGAGCACCCCAGTAGCCACAGCGACCACCCTTCGACTCACCGTCGTCTACCAGCTCGTTCGCCCCCATCACTGGACCTAGCTGGAGCCCTGGTAAGCCCCTAGCGACCCCCACCGTGGCATTAGGTTTAGAATCCCCGTGCTCCGTTCACCGGAGACGACGACGCCCAGCCGTTGATCTTGTTCTAATCGCATGGCCCAGATTCACAGATACCATTTCGCTTAGATACAATCGCTGGCGCGTGGGACTAGCCTGCAAGCAGCCTGCTGCGTGTGCGTCGTGTAGCTAGGTCGGCCCATGTTTGTTCCCGCGCTTAGCCCACAAATTAAAATAGATATTTTCCATTTAATTAAAAACCTTATTTTGTCAGTGACTTGAAAATTGAATTCAGAGAGATTTACTTAACCAAAAGGCATGATTGCAATTTTGTTAGAAAGGTAATGAGAATATCTACACACTCCTGTTGGATTCTAACCATTTGAAATTATAAATCACCTATAGTAAAAATTAGAAGACAGAGACTTTTCCAACTTCAAACATTTTTATAAAATCAACCATAAATACTTTTGAGTTTATTCCAACTCTAAAAAATCACATTTTCCATGCTCTATACGAATATGTAAAAATATTTAGTTTTACGAGCATTAATCATGGACTAGTATCAAAAGAATGTTATATACGCAATTCTAGTCACTTTAACATTATTAAATAACAATATTAAATCTTTTACTATATGACCACCACTTTAAATCACATTCCCAAGTATTGGAATATATGGTGATGACATGTGTTAACATGATCCCATATTTTAATTGGAGAATATTAAATCTTAAGTATTTTCAATGAGTAGAAATTACTTTTCCAAAACAAAATAAATAGGAATGTGTCATTATTCCATGTGATGATTGAGATGATGCTAGATCATCTAGTGTGAGACTTTGTGAGCCAACTAGAAGTAGCTAAGTATTGTTTGGTGATTATGTACCTCATATTTATTTATAGACTCTAGTACCAACCCGGGTTACAACAAGGAGGAGTACTTCAAAGAAGAAGAAGAGAACTTCAACCACTACACTACTCAAGGCAAGCCATCCATGTAAGCTAACTAATATAAGCCATCCATGCAAGCTAACTAATGCAGGCAACCCATGCAAGCCCACTATGAAAGATAACCAATGCAAGATGCACTATGCATGCTTGGTTATGCAACTTTGATTATACCAATCCCATGTTTTACTTGCAAGATTTACTCTTTTACCTTTACCAAAGTTTCTTACTTAGTTATTTAATTGTGATTAGTTGAAAATAAGATAGATGTC
Source organism: Avena sativa (assembly GCA_916181665.1). Lineage (NCBI taxonomy): Eukaryota > Viridiplantae > Streptophyta > Magnoliopsida > Poales > Poaceae > Avena > Avena sativa. Next base: position 452,127,937 of record OV702288.1, on the reverse strand, counting down.
ATCAAGAGCATAGAAATAGACTTGGTTAGTTACACCTGATTAGCACCCCTCAATATGGATACCCTCATTACTAGTGGCTAGTGCAAAACTAATATGGATCACTTTAGATGGGAACACTTGGAGAAAATGATTATGAAAACCTTAGAATGATGAGTCATTCTATTGAAATGTTTTGACATGGGTTATGAAACATAATGGTTTGATGATGAAACTGAATGAGGCATGAGCCTTGACTTTGATAAAAACTGATGGTTGGGTTCAGATGCGATACAATTCCAATTTAACCGTATAACCACAATACCTGAGTTGGGTAGGGATTAACTGGAAGCTTATATGTCTTTGTATGGGTTCCCTTGCGGAAGAGGTTGAGCTGAGGCTGAGAGGCCAAACTCATAGGGGGGTTCCTATACTAGGGTGTGTAATGGAATGGTTAGGATTGATTATCCACATACCAAGTATGATGATTCAGGGTTATCCCTAACGGATGTATTGAATTTTGTGGTGAAAGCGTACCACCTCTACAGAGTGTTAAACTATTTGAATAGCCACATCCGCGGTTAGGGTCAGTTGGAGTGGCCATACTGTTTCATTGTCAGATGTTTCCAAAATGACTTATGACTTGAACTATGACTTGACTTGACCACAACCGGGTTGTGGACATGAAAACTAGGTTCCCACTGAAGTAATATAGAGCACTAAAAAAGGCTTTATTATGGAGTACTTACGAAATAAAATTGGCGTGTTGCAAACAAGACTAGAGCTTAGGATTCCTACTAGTATTACCTTACTTATGTTAGTGATAGTTTGCGAGTACTTTAAGAGTACAAATGGCTTTGTCCCTAGCTATTCCCATGGCCAGACTATGAGGAGGACTACTCGGAAGATGGACAGCAGGAGGTCTACGATAACTAGGATCATCTCCCATTGTCAGCATTGCTTGTGACAATGAAGATGGAGTCTACTATGTTTATTTCCGCTACTTTGATATGTATTAAGATTTGATCAAGTGATCAACTATTTCCAAGACTATTATGGTTTGTAATGGATGACGTACTGTGGTACCAATTCTGTTATGTCTCGCAAAAATGGTAATCCTGGGATTGGGATGTATGACATAATAGGCATCTGGACATAAAAATCCGGTTGTTGACAGGTTTATCAGTTAGAAGTAATGTCTAAGAAGGTAAAAGTAAGACGAGTAATGTTGGAAGATTCATTTCGGAGATCCAATTGTGTGGGTTTACCGCAAATTCTTTTGTGAGACCTTCTCGAGGAAAAGTATAAGCTAGATAGAGACCAATATCCTTACTATTTAGTTAAGGGGTATTATACATGCAAATTAGAGACCATTAGGAAACCCCAAGGGGGAGAGTAACCGATAAACGTTGAAGTGTTGTTATGTAACTTTGTGACTAAAGGTTGGAGAAGAAGTACTGATTCATGATGAGGTTAAGCCTCATTCTCATAAGGTTACAAGAAGACATCATTATAAAGTATTTCTGAGAGTATGTCTGGATGAATGATTGAAGTAGACATAATATCTTAAACCCAGTGGACTAGTTTAAGAAGAAAACAACTAGTAAGTTGTCCTTTAGAGTAAAGAGAGTATTCCAAAATAGACCGGCCTAGTGTAATTGGAAAACTAGATTGGAATGGATAAAATGTGTCCACAACCAATTCTAAATAGGACTGCAAGGACATAATCCAAGAGATTATAGTAAAACAAACAATAGGATAAATTAGAAGTGATAATGGATATTGTCAAGTATGAAGAGAATTCAAGGAAAAAGATTTGGATACGGGATACCACAATAATCCCCACTTGTGATCACAATGGAATTGAGAAATGTCGTGATCAATACAAGTCAACACCTCATTTCGAAATGCAAGAGGGTACGAACTTCAGGGATGGAGTTTATTTTAAGGGTGAGAGTCTGTAACATCCCAGCATTAGAGCTTAGAAATAAGTTGATATGAGGTGTGTGCATTGCATTCATGCATAGAAAATATGGATATGTTTCGTGCTTTTAAATAAAACTTGTCAAAGTGATTGAAGCTTCTCTTAGCTTCGTGGAACTGAAGTAGATCATCAACTTGACTGTGATAAGTTTCAATATGACCTTTGCTAAAACCTTATCTTTGGGTAATATAATTTGATCTAAGGGTAGATCAAATGTAATAAAACTAAGTCACAACACACTACTTAATAAGGAGTACTAAATCTTCTAGATATCATTACATGGTATTCCATACAATAACTCAAGAATGAATACTTAATATACCAAAAATGATATCAAGGTATTACCTAAAACAAACCCTGAATACCAAGTTAAGTATATAACTTAAGTAAAGAAATCTCATAACTAAAACTTGAGACACTTGCTTGTCATAGTTAATTATACCATGGGTATCATGGTAGTTCTTAAACATTAGCTCTTATCACAAATAGAGTAGAAAAGGAATCCAAGCTAAGACCATTCATCTCATATCTTTGTTGCCATATTAGTAGGTGACGTTCCTACTTAACCAAGTCCTGGTGTCTATTGATCTTCAATTTGGAGGGATCAATCCTTGACCTAGAACTTAGTGACCTATTATATTGACCTTCCAAAGACCTTAAGTAAATTAATAAGAAGGAGGAACTAGTTTTGTTAGGTTGTGCCATCATCAATGGAATGTGATCCTTAGTGGAGATCAAACATCTAATTATGGAGGAGGTAACTCACTCATGAGTAAACTAGAAGAAGAACCTAAACCCAAGAGTTAAGCTAGTGATCATGGAGCTATGAGGAAGCTAGTAGTATTAGAGTATCCAATGACGATAATCTTGTTAAGCCAAGAGGGTATGAACTTAAAGTAAGCTTCCTTAACCAGATAAGCCTGATAGAAAGACTAGTACAAGTCTACTATGCAGTTGATGATAGATGTTGATCAGACAATTAGAAGCCTAAGCTTAGTATGATCAAAGGATGGTGGTCATTATTCTCTAGTCACTTGAGGATATATGACTAGGTGTTGAAGTAGAGTTGTGAGTATTCCAAATTAGGAAAAACCCTAGTAAGATGAATCACCTAGCTTGATCATGAGAAGTCAAGCTATGGTGTGATGAAGTTTAGAACATAAGAGAAGTGAAGTAATGGAAGTCATGGTAGCTTAACCAGGCTAATACAAGAGTAATCTTTTCTTATGGGGAATAATACCATACCTCGTTTAGAGGATTTATATCCCTTGTTATATATAGTGAGGATTGTAGTCTTGCAATCCTTGGAAGCAGTAACAATATGGAATTAATGGATGGAGTTAGAAGTAGCTACATTGATGGATTCATCAAGGGTAGTTTAGCAATGGAAGTTATATAGATACTAGGAGAAGAATGGTGAATGAGTATTGTTGAAGTGGCATGACCATGTCATCATATGATGATGGATATGGTGGAGTTAGATGATTGTCTTATTCAGGAAGATGTGATCTTTGTGAATAAGATAAGAGAGATTTATAGAGTGTATTTAGGAAAGGAATTCCTTAACTATGATCCAAGCTTAGTGAAGTGTGAGAACATGAATTCTTGTGAAAACCATAGCCAAGATCATAACAAGCCATGTCAAGTCCCATGTCCACCTCTTTGTCCAAAACCCTAGAATTAAGTTGATAGTGGAACCATTTCCTATTCATAGGCAGCCAGGGAACCAAATCTCTTAGTCTGATGAAATTTCTAAGAGGTAACTAGAATCCCAGTTGAGAGAGTGTATTGCAGAAAGCCTTGTCCACCTTGTTGTCTTAAACCTTAATAGAAACCTAGACCATGGACTAACAAGATTACTCTAGGAAGTAATTCCAATATTTCACTCTAAGAGATTCATTTGTAGTGACTGTAAAACTTAGTCTTCGTCCATAAGCATAATAGACTATGAGTCTATTCAATATTCTCAAAACATAGGATAACCACTTGTTAAATGAGTATTTTCCTTTCTCCACCAGTGATTGTTGTTTGTGCATAAATACTCAACCAAGATTGTTTATGCTAGTTATAAACCGCACAAACTAAGTAGAGTTTGAATAAGAGAAATCACTAACTATTGAGAATCATGAGATTCAAATAAAAACGTTATTAACCCCAAGGTTTAATGTATTAGAATGGATATATATATGTGAATTCTTATATAATGCTAACTATGCATAGGATTTTATATATATCCTAAACCATTTCAAGTCATTACCATTAAAATTGTCAAGTGAAAACAAAATCATATTAAAAGGATATTTAGGTAAGAAGTAATTCCTAAAACCCTAATTTCTATTAATATTTCCATGAAGAGGACCCTTCATGTAGTTATGAATATTTTTATACACAATAAAAAAATAAGGAGAAGAGGGTCATACTTGCTTTAGACAATAATATTCTTAACCTAAAATTTCTCTAGATATTTAGAGCCTTGAGGTAATTTATATTTGAAATGGTTAAAAAACAGAAATAGAAACAGAATAAAGAAAAGGAAAAAAGAACTACCAGCAGAACTGGCCCATGGCCCACTTCTTTGCACACATATATGACGCCGTGAGCAACCTTAGCCACATCCCGCACACTCCTCGTTGGCCCACACTGGCCCAGGCCTAGGTACCCATTCGTCGTCGTCTTCGTCCGAGAGGCAAGTAGTTGCGTGGGTGCGCCGATGCCGTTCGTCATCGCCGCCACGATCCCACCACCACCTAGGTCACCCTGCAAGGATAAGACCACCATGATGCCACCCTTATCCTCCCCTATCTCCCCATCCCCATTTTTCTTGCTCTCTCGTTCTGTGTTGTTCGCGCATAGCGCTCGCTGAAACCCTAGCTAGCAGGTGTCGATGCTCTCGTCGTCCCTGACCTCGCCTCGCTCTGCTGTGTTGTCTGGGATACGTGCAACATCCCTCTCATCATCCTCGTGAAGCTGCACAGGCTGGGAAGGCCATCCCTGCCTGGAATCAAGCCTCACATATCACCGGGCGTTACCTCCATTATCATCGATTCCGGTGTCACCTTACTCTACCTCGCCTCCCCGACCACACCTTTAGCATCCTGATGAGAAAATGGTGCCCCAGCACCTTCCCTCTCGGTCGATTGCTCGCCTAATCGTCATGTCCACGTGAGCCCGACCGCGCCACCGCAGTTGGTCGTCACCGGAGCAACTTCGATGACCATTTAATGGCGGTGCAACCATGGTCTGACTCGACTCATGCTCCTTTGTCCAACACGGCCACTCCTATTTGCTCACGCACAGATGATCGATAGATCGATCCATGACCTGGGAGGATCATTCCCAGGCGATGTAGCATGACATCATGCTGATGTAATAATACCATTTTATTTATTGTTCTAAAGTTTTTGCAAATGCCGTGGCATCGATCCCACCGGTCAGTGACCTAGGGTAGATTAGGGTGCGGTGTTAAAAGACTTAGAGAGAGGATCATGTTAGTAGTGACGCAGTAAAATAGTTAGATATTTTCTTTTATAATTTCAAAAAATGATTAAATTTGTTAATTCAATATATTTTGTTTTATAATTCGGAAAAATATATATTATATATGAAAATGTTTAGAAAAATAAATTCTATAATCTAAACCTATTAACGTATTCTATTTTCCAACGTAAATAAGATAATAATTATTATTAATAGAAAACCTATTGAGAATTAATCTTGTAAAATGTATATTTTATTATTTAAAATTCAGAAAAATAAGTATAATATATCAAAATTCTTAGAAAAACAAAATCTACATTTATAAACTTATTTCATATATTTTTGTGACACTTAACTAATATTTATTTTTTATTAAGTCTCTATAAAACAAAAGAACTTATTAAAATCACATTTTATTATTTAAAAATCACAAAATACTTATAATATACCAATATGATAAAAAAATAAAGTCTACACATTAAAAATATTCTCTTACACATTTGAAGAAAAATAAAGGTAAAAGTTTAATAAGTCTTGATTAAAACTATTTTCTAATTTCTTAATGGATTAAAAATACATAAATCATTACTTTACCTTTGGCTTTATCTGTTTAAAATCTAAAAATGTAATAGCAAGTTCAATTGTTGTTTAAGTGAAGTAAAAATAGGTCCAACCATTTTTTAGAAATATTTACTAAAGCTACCATGTAAAAATTAAGTGTATCTTAATTTTACCCATTATAAGATCATCAAGATATTAACTACAAATTCTTTTACAAGTTCAGGAATCTACCTAAAGCTCTAAACCAAGTTTTAAAGTAATTAAAGTAAGGCCTTTTCCATGTCTATAAAATATAAGCATTACTTCTAAAATAGGTAAGTGATCCTATTCACTTATAAAATTATAAAGACACCACTTCTATAAAAGCAATAATACTTTTACTCCACCTTACTATAAAACATTAAGAAGTGAGCCACATATAATATAATACATATTCAAAATATATAAGTACCCACTCCAATGGAATAGCTATTCAAAGATGGTAATTGTTTTCTTCTTTAATATTCATAACTAGTAAGAAAATCTTAAAGTGTTAACTCCTTTTACTTTGTAAAGAAATCTTTTCCTCAAAAGTTATTCTTTTAAGAAACATTAAAAGTAATCGTTAAGCAATTCAATAAAAGCTCTAATTTTTTAATAATCTTGCTTAAGAAATCTTTTAGATACCATACCCCATTTGAGTGATTTAATATTGCATGCTACTTGTTGTACTTACATATAGTTTCACACACTCTCACAAGCCTTAACAAGAAGCACATGTGTGAAGCGGGTATAAAGGTGCAACACATTCCAAAGAACTCATTACAAACTCCAAACCCTAGATCAGATGCGATTATTCCAGGGATTCACGTTTATCAAACTTTATTACATTCCTAATGCATAATTGCATCTAGCTTCTTTAAACAGTTGTCCTTACCGGACCAATGATGTTGTTTACATAATTTGGATCTTCTATTGTCTTGAAGACCGTGATTACATAATCTTCCAATCACAAAAGGCAAGTTCACACTTGCTCCTGTCCTTTGGTTATTTTCTATCAAATGCTTGTAACTCAAATGTTGTCATCACCTGCATTTCAAAAAGGTCAAAAACACTATTTTCATAATAATATGGTTATGGATTATTTATCATATGGTAATAATCTACTGATACGGTTCCAGTGGTAAAGGAACATACTATCTAGGACTTAACAACCAATGTCGCCAGTGATTCTAGTGTCGTATATTACGCGTTAACCATAAGACTTGGAATGTGACGGGAAAGTCAGCTGTATCTTCTCCCTTTTGCATGGATGGATGACCTTATCGTGAGGCTGTAGCTTCCTTGGCGGGGCTCAGTAGATGGGTGGGACTCCTAGTTCCCTGTGATATTGGTGTCTAGACTTTCCGTGAGGGGCTATCGGAGGTATATCTGCCTATATGGGGGTTGCCAGGGACATGATCTTCTCACTAGAGTCTCCAAGGGGTTGCTAGGGTTATATCTGCCTATATGGGGGTTAACGGAGGTATATCTCCTTGGGGAGGTCTCGTCTTCATGCGGGGTCGCGGAGAGGGCAGTGATTCGCTTGGATCTTAGACTAGGCCCCATACCATGTAAGTATGGACAAGCTCACGACTTGGATGTGCAACAAGGCTAAGGTATCTTATGGGTAAAGTAACGCACCTCTGGAGAGTGTAAGAATTGTGACATGTTACTCCCTATTCCGGCAAGGAGATATGAACATGGCAGGAAAGGAACTCCGTGAAAGTTTTGGTCAGCCTGTGAAGACTGTCGGACATAGTTTTCAGAATAAAAGCAACCTTTGAAGAAATGTTTATGAAAACCTGCATTGCCTACGACCTGTGGTCTGTGGCTGTAGAGATAGTGCATCATACGCTCCTTTTTAGTGAACTTGCTGAGTATGCTCGTACTCAACCGTACCTTCTTAACCCTTGCTAGGTTCTAAGCCGTTGAAGACGATGTCAACACCAACTTATGCTTGATGGCGTGTAGTTGATGTGGGAGCTTCTTTTTCTTTGTTCCCCGGCAACGGCGCCAGAAAAGATCTTGATGCGCTCGACATTTGACGTAGAGCTCGTTGGGAACCCCAAGAGGAAGGTATGATGAGCACAACAGTAAGTTTTCCCTCAGTTATGAAACCAAGGTTTAATCGAATTAGTAGGAGCAAGGAAACACCCCAAAGGTGTTACTAGTTGAGCTTTGGCAGGGCGCACTACCGGTGCTAATAGCAACGTGGAGACCTGCACAACACAACCACAGAACTTTGTCCCCAACTTGCGATGAGGTTGTCAATCTCATCGTGTTTTGCGGAAAACAAAGGATTAAACGTATCGAATGGAAAGAAGTAATAGTTTGCAAAAAGTAAACACAAAGCAGAAAACAGTTGTAGATTGTATGTAAAGAGAAAGGACCGGGATCCATAGTTCACCAGAGGTGGCTCTCCTTAGATAGATAACATGCTAGGTGAACAAATTACAGCGAGGCAATTGACAAACACCGAGAAAGCAATACATGCATATACTAATCATCTTGACTTGATTGGGCATTACAACATAATACATAGACCGCCATCCAACTGCATCTATGACTAAAAATCCACCTTCAGGTTATCATCTGAACCCCCTCTTGTATTAAGTTGTAAGCAACAGATTATTGCTTTACGAACTGCGTGTAAAGTAAACAATACGATTGTTCTATGAACAAAGGATTGTTGTTTTCTCCCTAGTAGCAACAGCACATCTAGTACCTTAGAGATTTCTGTCACTTCCCCAGATTACCAGAGGCATGAACCCACTATCGAGCATAAATACTAACTCTTGGAGTTGCTAGCATCTACTTGGCCAAGATAGCTACTAACAACGGAAAGCATGCAAGATCTCAAATAACAAAGACATGATAAAATCAATTATCAATCTGAAATAGCATCTCAATATCCATCGGATCTGCGCAAACACAACATGTATGAATTACAAATAGATGATCTTGATCATGAACGGAGCTCACAAGATCTAAACATGAAAGCACAAAGGAGGAGAAACCAGCCATCTAGCTACTACATGGATCCATAGTCCAAGGATGAACTACTCACGCATCACACCGGAGGCTTGCATGGTGATGAAGAAGGCCTCCAGGGTGAATTACCCTCTCCGGCAGGGTGCCGGGAAGAGCTTCAGATCCCTCCTGATCTAGGGATGGAGATGACGACCGCTACAGACTCTTTCGTCGATTTTTAATCGGGTACTTAGGGTTTTCGTCCCGAGGGCAATATATAGGCGGAAGGAGAGGCCGAGGGCGTGCCAGGAGCGGCCACACCATCCCTTGGCGTGGGTCAGGCCTGGCCGCGCGGCCAGGTGGTGTGGTGGCTCCCTGACTCTTCTCGGTCTCGTATTCTGGCACTTGATCCCTTCCAAAAAAATAGGCACTTTGGCTTTTGTCCCGTCCAATTCCGAGAATATTCATTTTTTGACTTTCTTGGAACCAAAAACAACAGAAAACAGGCAGCTGGCACTGTGGCTCTTGTTAATAGGTTAGTCCAAGAAATCATATAAAAAGTACTCCAAAGTTGGAACAAAACACAAGAAAGTGGATAAAACCAAGCATGGAACATCAAAAATTATAGATACATTTGCAATGTATCAACATCCCCAAGCTTAACTCCTGCTCGTCCTCTAGTAGGTAAGTGATAAAAAGAAATGATTTTTGAGGTGACATGCACCATCAAAGACTTGATCTAAGTATTTGCAAAACATTCAAAGCTGGGATCATATTACTTCAATCATAACATGAAAGACAAATTTCTAGCAATAAGCAAAGAAACTATGTTGCAACATGAAAAGGAACAAACAAAAGATTCATGAATAACATGCTTTGCAAGACGTTTATTTGTTTCACATAAAGAAAACAAAGAAAAATAGTATTCAGCTTATCCCTCAATAGAGTAGCAAATATAAATGCATAGGACACCTTCAAAGTTCATAAGAGTGACTAGATACAATAGTTTAAAACAAGCAATATAAAGTTATGCATCAATCAACTAGTCTTGGGACAATGCACATAGAACTAAGAATGGCCACTATGCTCTCAAAGAAGGTGCATAAAGATAGAAGGTGGAGACTCAATATAATGGTGGAAGAAAAGCCTTTTGTAAAAGGAAGTAGGGATTCAAGTCTCATAAAGAGCTTCCAAAAATTATGATACTTAAAGCTTTCAGCTCTCATTGCCCCTATCATAAGCATCTTGAAGTGATTAAGGTTAAAGTGAACAAACTATGGTTTACATGCTTGACGAAGTATAAGTCAGAAATCTCATGTCCCTTGTATACGAGGGCCGCTCCTCATGCTACTCAAGTTTAGTCACCGGTAAGTTCTTGTCATCGTAAGTACATGTGTATCATTGAGAACGGGCAACGAGGTACCCCTTGCCCGATGACACGGAAGAATCCCCATATCAAAATGACAAGGCAAGCAGACAACGAGCATCTCAGCATTCTTCTTATTTACCATGGGAATATGGTGCTTTTTTCTCTCTTTCCTCTTTTCATAGTATCTTTTTTTTTCTTTTTCTCTTTTTTCTCAATATAGGACTCTCTTTTTTATAAGAAGAATGCTTCATAGACAGCTCATTATGGTTACGCTGCAGGTTTCCACCATGTCAGCATGGATTAGACCAGCGGCCCAGGCGTTTCTCTAACACATATACATAACTCCATGGACTTACAAGCTCCCCTTTCATTTAACACCGACGACATCCATATACAAAAGAGCATGATATCAACTAGGTACAAGTACCAAGTGCAATGTTGAAAGCGTTCCCCATGAAAGCATGGTTCTGCTAATCCCCAACAAATAAGTGCAAGCATATACAACATAGAAGACACAATGGTTCAAGTTTATTAAGGGCAAGTAAAGTAAAGTGTGCCATCAAGTTCGTGAGAGCTTTAATCACTAGTTTTATCATAACAAGTGGAAGGTAAACAAAAGCATGAATATACTTGGAATAGCATAAGCTAGTAGGTAGGTATGGTGGACTCTTTGGAATAACTTAGTTTAGGGAGTTGGATGTAGTAGTGGAACTCATACTTGGTGGTGGAGGCTAGTAAAAGACTGGGAGCGACAAACTAAGAGAGCAATAATGGCCATAACCATGCAGAGCGACAAAACATCATTGATCAAAGCATAAAGTGATACTACAAGTTGAAAACTAAAGGATCATAAAGGCTATGGTGACTTGAGATAGTCATAACATGGTGTGAGCATGCGCCAAGTCAACCCAAATAAAGCATCAAAGGAGAATACCACGATACTATGCTTTAATATGCTAAAACAACGCATGATTCATCCAAGGCACATTAAGCAATCTCAATTGTTTATAACAAGTCATGCTACAGCAAAGAATACTAAGCATAAAGCCAAAACAATATCAAGCATGGCATGACAAAGCATAGGCCACAGTCAAAAACAAGCTCTTTTTACCACATAAGTATGAACTTTCCTACTATTTTCCAAACCAAACCAAACTATTTGCAAACCAAATGTATGAAAGAGGGGGTCCAACCAAAACAAAAACGAAAAAGAATACGCTCCAAGAAATACACAACTGTGCATGAAACAATAAAAATGAAGCGTTTGGAAGAAACCTGGAATTTTTATTGATGAAGAAGGGGATGCCTTGGGCATCCCCAAGCTTTAACGCTTGTACTTCTTGGATATTTCTTGGGGTAACACGCGTGGCATCCCCAAGCTTGAGCTTTAGTCCATCCTTCATCTCATTACTCATTCCTTCCATACACCTGAAATTTTTCCTTCATTCCAAACTTCACACAATCTCATTAGCAACATTAGTGCACATAAGATAAATAAGTCTCAAGGTTCAGTTCTAAGACCAAATAAACTTCCATTAGAACAATAGCTACTGTAGCACTTCCCTCAAAAATCTCAATTCCCCAAAAGAACTCAAGAAGGAACTAACAAGAAGCAAATGCAGAAAATGGCAGAAATCTGTCAAAACAGACCAGCAGGTAAAGACGATTTTTTTCGAAGACCTTATATTCCTCAAATCAAAAAGTGTTGAACTAAAGAAAGTTAGATAACAACCTGGGGCAGAAGCACAAACAATTACAGCTCAATACGACATACACAGCTCTCTCAGGAATGTTTACGGTGAAGCACAAAAATCTGTTTCGGGACAGCAACTTTCCCAATCATTACTTCACTCTCATTGGAGGTTACTCTTGGCACAAAAAGAAAATAAAAAGTATAAGGAGAGGTTATTACAGAGGTAATAACTTCCAAGACTCATCTAAAACTCTTGGGTTATCTCCCAACAAGTACTTTTCTTTAACGCCTTTAAGTTAGGCATAAGAAGCAAAGAAAGAATCAAGTGTTATCAAAAGAAGAAGCATTAAAACCAACTTTCTTGCCCTTACCTCTCTTACTTTTATTTTTAACCTTGGGGAAAATATGATATTTTGGTAGATAAGAAAGGTGCATGGTCCCCTTTCCCACATCTATTATTGCTCCAAGGAGTTCTAATAGGGACCTTCCAAGTGTAATTTGTCCTTTTCCTGCACATTCAATAACAAGATAATCAATAGAAATCGTTTTCCCAAGGATCTTTGTGAACACTCCTTCAGATATTCCAAGAGGAAATATGGTATTATTATTAGTAAGAGATATTTCTTTTCCTCCCTCAATGAGCCCCCAAGTATTCAGAGATTTATAAACATCTTTGGGCATAAGGCAAACTTTAGACATGATATCACAGCGAGCTTGAAAAGTTTTAGTGTTCATCTCAATTTTTACTGTAGGGAACCACTTTGATGGTTCAGAGTTTTTGGGAACATAATCGTGATGCTCCCTCAGCGTATTATAGCAACTTTCTAATCTAGTAATGCTAGCCTCAAGAGTGTCCAACCTAGCAAATATTTTTGCGAAAGAAGTATCAGTTTTGCTAGGCAAGTTGTAAGCAAGGATCAATTTCTTTATAGAATTAGTATCATCATCCTCATTACAATGGAGGGAATCTCCTCCCACAACAGCATCTAAAGCATATCTATAGAAAAGAGCAATTCCAAGGTAAAAACTGCTAAAGGATAAGCTTTGAGTCATTTTAGGGTCAGTTTTTTCATGTAGATCGGAGATTCTAGACCAAGCTTCCTTAAAACTATCCTCAATTCCTTGTTTAAAAGTGAAAATCATATCTTCGGGTGACATAGTGATTGGAGCAAGGCTAGACATAGTGACAACTTAGGATAGGAACTAATTTTTTTGTGTTTTTCAAATAAGAAAGCAAACAAGTAAAACTATTTTTTTGTGTTTTTGAAGAACAAAACAAGCAAACAAAGCAAAAACAAACTAAGCAAAACAAAAACAACAAAGTAAAGAGATTGGTTATGAGGGACTCCCCTTGTGAAGATGTCCTTGACTCCCCAGCAACGGCGCCAGAAAAGACTTTGATGGCGTGTAGTTGACGTGGGAGCTTCTTTTTCTTTGTTCCCCGGCCACGACGCGAGAAAAGATCTTGATGCGCTCGACATTCGACGTAGAGCTCGTCGGGAACCCCAAGAGGAAGGTATGATGAGCACAGTAGTAAGTTTTCCCTCAGTTATGAAACCAAGGTTTAATCGAACCAGTAGGAGCAGGGAAACACCCCAAAGGTGTTACTAGCTGAGCTTTGGCAGCGCGCACTACCGGTGCTAGTAGCAACATGGAGACCTCCACAACACAACCACAGAACTTTGTCCCCAACTTGTGATGAGGTTGTCAATCTCACCGTGTTTTGCGAAAAACAAAGGATTAAACGTATCGAATGGAAAGAAGTAATAGTTTGTAGAAAGTAAACACAAAGCAGAAAACAGTTGTAGATTGTACGTAAAGAGAAAGGACCGGGATCCATAGTTCACTAGAGGTGGCCCTCCTTAGATAAATAACATGCTGGGTGAACAAATTACAGCGGGGCAATTGACAAACACCGAGAAAGCAATACATGCATATACTAATCATCTTGACTCCTCTGAGACTTGATTGGGCATTACAACATAATACATAGACCGCCATCCAACTGTATCTATGACCAATAATCCACCTTCAGGTTATCATCCGAACCCCCTCCAGTATTAAGTTGCAAGCAACAGATTATTGCTTTACGAACTGCGTGTAAAGTAAACAATAGGATTGTTCTATGAACAAAGGATTGTTGTTTTCTCCCTAGTAGCAACAGTACATCTAGTACCTTAGAGATTTCTGTCACTTCCCTAGATTACCAGAGGCATGAACCTACTATCGAGCATAAATACTAACTCTTGGAGTTGCTAGCATCTACTTGGTCAAGATAGCTACTTACAATGGAAAGCATGCAAGATCTCAAATAACAAAGACATGATAAAATCAATAATCAATCTGAAATAGCATCTCAATATCCATTAGATCCCCGCAAGCACAACATGTATGAATTACAAATAGATGATCTTGATCATGAACGGAGCTCACAAGATCTAAACATGAAAGCACAAAGGAGGAGAAACCAGCCATCTAGCTACTACATGGATCCGTAGTCCAAGGATGAACTACTCACGCATCACACCGGAGGCTTGCATGGTGATGAAGAAGGCCTCCAGGGTGAATTCCCCTCTCCGGCAGGGTGTCGGGAAGAGATTCAGATCCCTCCTGATCTAGGGATGGAGATGACGGCATCTATAGACTCTTTCATGGATTTTTGATCGGGTACTTAGTGTTTTTGTCCCGAGGGCAATATATAGGCGGAAGGAGAGGCCGAGGGGGTACCGGGAGCGGCCACACCACCCCCTGGCACGGGCCAGGCTTGGCCACGCGGCCAGGTGGTGTGGTGGCTCCCTGGCCCTTCTCCGTCTCGTATTCTGGCACTTGATCCCTTCTGAAAAAATAGGCACTTTGGCTTTTGTCCCGTCCAATTCCGAGAATATTCATTTTCTGACTTTCCTGGAACCAAAAACAGCAAAAAATAGGCAGCTTGCACTGTGGCTCTTGTTAATAGGTTAGTCCAAGAAATCATATAAAAAGTACTCCAAAGTTGCAACAAAACACAAGAAAGTGGATAAAACCAAGCATGAAACATCAAAAATTATAGATACATTTGCAATGTATCAATGCTCAACAAACCATCATCGACAGCTCATGTTCTTCAATAAAGTCAATGAAGTCAACATATACATCAACTGAAGTGAAGACCAAGTTCTTAAGTAGATAGGAGTAGATTCTCTAGCCATAAAACCTACTTATGTAGAGCATTGCAATAGCAGCAATTGCAAGCCCATTAGTTCAGATACTAGTCTTAGTCTCTAGATAGTTCTAAGTTATTATTTCTGGTTCTTCTTTGTAATAAGTTTCTTTCTCTCTCTTTAACCTAGAGTGTTCTCTGGATATTTTGTAAAGAGTCGAGTTGTAATCTATAGTCATGTCTTGGACCTGATGTGTTTCTATTGTACCACTGTGAGGGATGTAATACTAGTGAATGGTGTTTCATTGGTGTTATTTCAACGACTATAGTGTACTACATCATGAGTGGTATGCTGGGTCAGCATAGCGTCTTCATAATTAGATATTAAAAAGTAATCGCTTTCCCAAAAAATTAAACCCAAGATATATATAAATAGACATAAAATGAGTGTTTTTCCACTACACCAAAGATATTTATAGAAATTGAATCATTAAACATGTGTTAGTACTATAACATATGTATCAGTCTTCTAAAAAATATTTTGTGTGTCCATGTTATCTCTCTTAAAATAAAAGGGCAGTGGTACTGGAACCTCGATTTATAAAAAGCCACATACTGGATTAGTTTCTTAAAAACATGGGTAGGCAGAGTTTTTTAGAGGTGGGGGTGCAGTGCTAAAAAGGCCAAATTAAAAAGTTTTTGGGATATGATCAATGGGCTCCTGATACGTTGCAAACGTATCTATAATTTTTGATGTTCCATGCTTGGTATTTATCTACTTTCTTATGTTCTGTCCACACTTTGGAGTATTTTTATACACTTTCTGGGACTAACCTATTAACAAGAGCCATAGTGCCAGTTGCATGTTTTCTGCTATTTTTGGTTCCAGAAAGTTAGAGAATATTCTCGGATTTTGACCGGACAAAAGCCAAAGTCATTATTTTCCTAGAAGATTCACGGAGCCAAAAGGAGAGACGAAGGGGGGCCACTGGGTGGCCAAACCACCCCTTGGCGCGGGTCCCCCCAAGACGCGCCAGGGCATGGTGTCAGCCCCCTGGCCGCCCACCGACCTTGCCTCTTCGCCTATAAGATGCCTCCCGATGCAAAAACCCTAAGTCATTAAGCCTCCAGCCATGAAACATTCCGTAGCGTCGCCGCCACCGAAGGGGAGATTCGGGGGACAGAAAGTCTCTGTTTCGGCACCCTGCCAGGACGAGGAAGTGCCCTCGGAGCCATCTCCATCGATCTCCAGCACCATCTCCATCACCATTGCTAATTCCCATGATGAGGAGGGAGTAGTTCTCTCTCGAGGCTAAGGGTTCTACCGGTAGCTATGTGTTCATCTCTCTCTCTCTATGCATGATCTTATTGAGATCATGATCTTGTAATCTATAGATCTACCTTGCTACTCAAGTGCTTTAATAGATCTCTGCTCTCCCCATGTGTGTGAAGTTAACAGTGTGCACACCATGGTGGCACTTAGGATAGAGATTACAAATACTTGTTATGAGTTATATTTGGAGTTGGATATCTTTATGAAATTGTGGTGTTTGTTTGAACCATCTAGTACTCAAGGTGATAGTGTGGGGTTATCTAGATGGGAACCATGAACTTTGAGGTGAGTTGTTATAGCTATACCAACGATTAGAGTGTCCAACGAGAGAGTAGTTCAGCGTAGTATCATAAAGAGAAGATATTTATATGAGAGTGTTCACTAGTGAAAGTATGATCCCTGGGCCTTGTTTCTAAGCACTGAAACACCGTTTCCTATTAGATCTATTACATGTTTGCTTGCTTCTATCTTTATTTCAGTTTGCCTTTAGTCTCTTCCACGCCATCAAAGTATTTTCTAGCACCGTTATCTTATATCCATACCACTAGTATTTCACAATCTCTTCGCCGAACTAGTGCACCTATACACCTGACAAGTGTATTGGGTGTGTTGGGGACACAAGAGACTTCTTGTATCTTGATTGCAGGGTTGCTTGAGAGGGGATACCTTTGACCACTTCCTCCCTGAGTTCGATAAACCTTGGGTGATCCACTTAAGGGAAAACTTGATGTTGTTCTACAAACCTCTGCACTTGGAGGCCCAACAACTATCTACAAGAATAGAAGTGCATAGACATCAAGCTATTTTCTGGCGCTGTTGCCGGGGAGGTAAGGTAAAAGTTACTCACATCCTTCGGTGTGAGTGCTTGAAGTTATTTCCTTTAGATTTTGCAATTTTGTCTTTTTGTTTCTTGTTTTCACTAATTAGGCTTAATGGAAAACAACAACAAAAAATTAGAGAGCTTTTTAGTATTTTTCCTAATGTAGAACATGAATTGTCTGAAAAGAAAATTAAAAAACCCATGGAACTTTCTTTGCATGCTAATAGCAATGTTATTAGTATGAATCTTTTGAACACCTTTGTTACTAATGCTATGGAAACGTCTAAGCTTGGGGAAGTTAGTTTTTATGAAAATGATCTTTTTAGTTCCCCAGCTTTAAAGAAGATAATTTTCTCTAATGATAGTTTATCTCCCATATGTGGTAATACTTGTGATATTTTAAATCCACATACTGAAAGCATCTCTTTTAAAATACCTATAAAAATGGTTGAACGTGTTATGAACAACTGTTATTTGGGAGATGGAACTGTCCATCCTGGTGATCATTTACTCTTTATATACGAATTATGCGAGTTGTTCAAGTGTGCAGGTATTTCAATGAACCAAGTTAAGAGGAAGCTATTCCGTTTGTCACTCAAGGGCAAAGAAAGGGAGTGGTATGAGCTACCAGATGGTCCTCATCATTTGGAGTGGAAGGAACTTGAATCTCTCTTTTACTCTAAATTTTATCCTCCTCATGAAATTCATAAAAGATAGGAATTACATTTATAATTTTCATCCACATGATGGAGAAAGTATTTCCCAAGCATGGGGGATCTTGAAGTCACTAATGCTCAAATGTCCCATTCATGAGCTCTCTAGTAATATTGTTATTAATAATTTCTATGCAAGGCTTTCAGGACATTACAAGGACTATCTAGATACTCGTTTAGAGGGATCCTTCAAAAGTAAGGATGTCAAAGCTAATTGGGATATTCTTGAAACAATTCAAAGCAATACCGAAGATTGGGATAACAACAAAGGTAAAGAACCAGGTATACACTATGAGTATGATTGCATTAATTCTTTCGCTGAAACTGCTGATTTTCAAGAGCTTAGTGCTAAATATGGTCTTGATCCTCAAATTCTTATTGATTGTTTTAGATCCTTTTCTTCTCATATTAATGCTCCTAAAGAAAAATGGGACATGTATCATGAGCCTTTTAAAGACACTTGCATGGAAAATGAAATTATTATTAATGATAGCAATAAACATGCTCAAACCTCTGAGAGTACTACTTCTTATAAGCATGTTAATTTTTTTGGAATACATAGACCTTGTGAGAATAATCAAATTGAAGAAGAATATTGTATCACCCACAGGAATGAAAAAACTAGAACGTGGTATAGGGCTCTAAATGATCTTGTTAAAAAAGTTTGTGCCCTCTATCCTTTTATTTGTGAACTTTGCTTTGAAGTGGGTCATTTCAATTTTCAATGCTCAGGCCATAATAATAGCTCTTCTAATCCAATGAGTACTGCAAGTTTGTATTGTGATGACATGGTCACTCCTAATCAGCATGATGAACTTACATTATTTTTGGGATGTGAAGAGTTATCAAGAAAAACCTCTTTGGTAGATATGGGTGCTTTTGATATGAATAGTGCCCTGCATGGTTGTCATATTTATTGTGTTGATAACTGACACACAAATACTTACATACAAAATATTATAAAAGATGAGGTTTTACCAAAATATGACAGGACTAATATGTGTTTTGTTCTTATTAATGAAAAGGAGGAATCCTCCAAAGTTTCTTCTATTGTCTCTCCCTCCTAAAGAGAAGCTTCCTTTCAAGCCTCTCCCTCCTAAAGAGAAGAAGAAATAGAAGAAAGGAGGAGTAAAAGGAGAGAGGAAACATTATTTCCCCTAAGCATGTTGCTCCTATTATAGTTTTTTATGAGTCTGAACTCGATGATGTTCCTATGCCTGTTACCTATAGTAGTGATCATGATTGGGAAAAGCACACTACTTTTGATATTGAAAATCTCTTCGGTACCAATTCTGAAAATGATGATATTAATAATCGCTGTACATTAGAGCTATCCATGTTCCTTCCGATGATGATATGTTTACAAATGAACACACTTTGGAAGATAACTATTCTATTGCTTATGATGATACTATACCTCCAATATATGATGATTGCAATGAGGAATATGATATTTTCAGCCCACCTACTATTAAGGAGAAAATTAATTATGATTACAATATGCCTCCTATATTTGATGATTATGGTGATGATAATAATAATGATAGCTATTTTGTTGAATTTGCTCCCACTACAATTAATAAGAATGACTATGTTTATGTGGGGAGTATTAATTCTTTTATGCATGTGGCTCATGATAAGACTGTTTCATGTGATAGTTATATTGTTAGTTTTATTCCTGATGCTATTGAAAGTTATTATGAGGGAGGGAAACATGGTTTTATGCATCTCAATAATTTCAAGTTTCCCCTCTTTATGTTGAAAGTCTTGAAGTTGCACTTGTTTTGCTTTCCTATGCTTGTTGCTTTGTGCTTTCATGACTTGTTTATTTACAAGATTACTATGCATAGGAAGTGGGTTAGACTTAAATGTGCTTCGAATTTGCTTCTTGATGCTCTCTTTTACTTCAATTCATATTTCTTATATGAGCATCTTCTCAAACTATCATGCCTAACTTAAAGGTGTTAAAGAAAATTACTTATTGGGAGATAAACCAAAAGTTTTAGATGAGTCTTGGAAGTTATTACTTCAGTAATAACCGCTCATTATCCTTTTTATTTGCTTTTTGTGCCAAGAGTAACTTTTAATGAGAGAGAAGTAATGATTGGAAAAGTTGCTGTCCAGAAACAGATTTGTGTGCTTCACCGTAAATATTCATGTAAAATCTCTGTACGTCCTTTTGAGGCGTGAATTTTGGTGCTTCTACCCCAGGTTGTTATCTAACTTTAGTTAGTTCAACACTTTTTGATTTGAGCATCAGAAGGTCTTCGAAAAAATTCGTCTTTACCTGCTGGTCTGTTTTGATACATTTCTGCCTTTATTTGCATTTGGTTCTTGTTGGTTCCTTTTTTAGTTCTTTTGGGGAATTGAGCTTTTTGAGGGAAGTACTACAGTAGCTTGTGTTTTAGTGGAAGTTTTATTGGTGTTGGAACTGAACCTAAAGACTTATTATCTTGAATGCACTAATGTTGCTAATAAAGATTGTGTGAAGTTTTGTATGAAGGAAAAATTTCACGTGTATGGAAGGAATGAGTAATGAGATGAAGAATGGACTAAAGCTCAAGCTTGGGGATGCCACGGGTGTCACCCCAATAAATATCCAAGAAGTACAAGCATCAAAGCTTGGGGATGCCCAAGGCATCCCCCTCTTCATCAATAAAAATTCCAGGTTTGTTCCAAACACTTCATTTTTATTGTTTCACGCCCAGTTGTGCTGTTCTTGAAGCATCTTCTTTTTCATTTTCATTTTGCTTTTTCGTTTGATTTTTTTTCTTAGTTTGCTAAATAAATTGGTTGGACCCCCTCTTTCATACATTGGTTTTCAAATAGTTTGGTTTGGATTGGAAAAAGAGTAGGCAAGTTCATGCTTAAGTGGTAAAGAGAGCTTGTTTTTGACTGTGGCCTATGCTTTGTCATGCCATGCTCAATATTGTTTTGGCTTTATGCTTAGTATTCTTTGTTGTAGCATGAAATGTTATAAACAATTGAAATTGCTTAATGTGCCTTTGAAGAATCATGCATTGTTTTAGCATATTAAAGCATAGTATTGTGGTATTCTCCTTTGATGATTTATTTGGGTTGACTTGGCACATGCTCACACCATGTTATGACTATCCCAAGTCACCATAGACTTTATGATCCTTTAGTTTTCAACTTGTAGTATCACTTTATGCTTTGATTAATGATGTTTTGTCGCTCTGCATGATTATGGCCATTATTGCTCTCTTAGTTGGTCGCTCCTAGTCTTTTGCTACCCTCCATAACAAAGTATGAGTTCCACTCATGCATCCAACTCCTAAAACCAAGTTATTCCAAAGAGTCCACCATACCTACCTATTAGCATTTGATATTCCAAGTATATTCATGTTTTTATTTACCTTCCGAATTCAACTTGTTATGAGAAAACTAGTGATTAGAGCTCTCACGAACTTGATGGCACACATTACTTTTCTTACCCTTAATAGATTTGAACCATTGTGTCGTCTATGTTGTATAGTTGCACTTATATGTTGGGGATTAGCAGAATTATGATGTCATGGGGAACGCTTTCAACATTGCACTTGTACTTTGTACCTAGTTGATATCATGTTCTTTTGTCTATGGATGTCATCGGTGTGAAATGAAAGGGGAGCTTGTAAGTCCATGGAGTTATGTATATGTATTAGAGAAACGCCCGGGCCGCTGGCTAATCCATGATGTCCTGGTGGGAACCTGCAGTGTAACCATAATGAGCTGTCTATGAAGCATTCTTCTTATAAAAAGGAGTCAGATATTGAGGAAAAAAGAGAACAAGAAAAGATAAAAAAAGATAAATATGAAAAGAGGAAAGAGAGAAAAAAGCACCATATTCCCATGGTAAATAAGAAGATTGCTGAGATGCTTGTTGTCTGCTTGCCTTGTCATTTTGATATGTGGATTCTTCCGTATCATCGGGAAAGGGGTACCCCGTTGGCGGTTCTCTATGATACACATGTACTTACGATGACAAGAACTTACCGGTGACTAAACTTCAGTAGCATGAGGAGCGGTCCTCGTATTCAAGGGACATGAGATTTTTATCTGATACTTCATCAAGCATGTACACCATAGTTTGTTTACTTTAACCTTAATCACTTCAAGATGCTTATGATAGGGGCAATGAGAGCTGAAAGTTATAAGTACCATAATTTTTGGAAGCTCTTTATGAAACTTGAATCTCTGCTTCCTTCTATGAAGGCCTTTCTTCCACCATTATATTGAGTCTCCACCTTCTACCTTTATGCACCTACTTTGAGAGAATAGTGGCCATTCTTAGTTCTATGTGCATTGTCCCAAGACTAGTTGATTGATGCATACCTTGATATTGCTTGTTTTAAACTATTTGTATCTAGTCACTCTTATAAACTTTGAAGGTGTCCTATGCATTTATATTTTCTACTCTATGAGGAACAAGCTGAATGCAATTATGCTACGTTTTCTTTATGTGAAACAAACAAACGTCTTGCAAGGCATTGTTATTCATGAATCTTTTATTTGTGCCTTTTCATGTTGCAACATAGTTTCTTTGTCTTATTGTTAGAACTTTGTCTTTCATGCTATGTTGAAGTACTATGATCCGAGCTATCAATGTTTTACAAATACTTTGATCAAGTTTATGATGGTGCATGTCACCTTAAAAATTATTCTTTCTATTTATCACTTACCTACTCGAGGACGAGCAGGAGTTAAGCTTGGGGATGTTGATACGTTGCAAGCGTATCTATAATTTTTGATGTTCCATGCTTGGTTTTTATCTACTTTCTTATGTTTTTCCACACTTTGGAGTATTTTTATACACTTTCTAGGACTAACCTATTAACAAGAGCCAGAGTGCCAGTTGCCTGTTTTCTGCTGTTTTTGGTTCCAAAAAGTCAGAAAATGAATATTCTCGGAATTGGACCGGACAAAAGCCAAAGTCATTATTTTCCCGGAAGATTCACGGATCCAGAAGGAGAGACGAAGGGGGGGCACTTGGTTGCCAAACCACCCCTAGGCACGGGTCCCCCCAGGTCGCGCCAGGGCATGGTGTGGGCCCCCTGGCCGCCCACCGACCTTGCCTCTTCTCCTATACGATGCCTCTCGATGCAAAAACCCTAAGTCGTCAAGCCTCACGAAAAGTTCTGTAGCGCCGCCGCCACCGAAGGGGAGATTCGGGGGACAGAAAGTCTCTGTTCCGGCACCCTGCCAGGACAGGGAAGTGCCCCCAGAGCCATCTTCATCGATCTCCACCACGATCTCCATCACAGATTCTGATTCGCATGATGAGGAGGGAGTAGTTCTCTCCCGAGGCTAAGGGTTCTACCAGTAGCTATGTGTTCATCTCTCTCTATGCATGATCTTATTGAGATCATGAGCTTGTAATCTATAGATCTACCTTGCTACTCAAGTGCTTTAATAGATCTCTGCTCTCCCCATGTGTGTGAAGTTGACAGTGTGCACACCATGGTGGCACTTAACCTAGAGATTACAAATACTTGTTATGAGTTATATTTGGAGTTGGATGTCTTTATGAAATTGTGGTGTTTGTTTGAACCATCTAGTACTCAAGGTGACAGTGTGGGGTTATGTAGATGGGAAAGATGAACTTTGAGGTGTGTTGTTATAGCCCTACCAACGATTAGAGTGTCCAACCAGAGCGCAGTATTATAAAGAGAAGATATTTATATGAGAGTGTTCACTACTGAAAGTATGATCCCTAGGCCTTGTTTCTATGCACTGAAACACCATTTGCTATTAGATCTATTACATGTTTGCTTGCTTCTATCTTTATTTAAGTTTGCTTTTAGTCTCTTCCACGCCATCAAACTATTTTCTAGCACCCTTATCTTATATCCATACCACTTGTATTTCACTATCTCTTCGCCGAACTAGTGCACCTATACACCTGACAAGTGTATTGGGTGTGTTGGGGACACAAGAGACTTCTTGTATCTTGATGGCAGGGTTGCTTGAGAGGGGATACCTTTGACCACTTCCTCCCTAAGTTCGATAAACCTTAGGTGATCCACTTAAGAGAAAACTTGCTGCTGTTCTACAAACCTCTGCACTTAGAGGCCCAACAACAGTATACAAGAATAGAAGTGCGTAGACATCAGCTCCTATCTCAAATTTCAGTGGGTTGTGGCTCGCCAGATTCAACCATAGACCTCATCGAGGGAGGAAAAAAAGCAATAATTCCTTTGACAGATATTCATGTAAAAATATCTAATGAACACACACCACATGCGCCAAAACTGGGCTGGTATCCAATGACTTCACTTGGTGAAATCACGCTATATATCTTTACCCTCTCATCTCTATCCAAATTGCATCCAACAGTTCCGATGACATAAAGGCAAAAGCTCTAGAGCAAGAAGCCAACATCAATGATAGAACTTTTGACTAATTCAATATAATTTGAAACATTAAGGAGTACAGAATAATAAGACATAAAAAATCGACAGATTCCTAGTTCATATTCAGCAGCACTTGACCAATTCAGAAGCATTTCAAAGTGACTGATTCAGCAATACAGACACTGAAATTCAATATCAGTACAAAGAGAGACAGTTTTTGTTTCAGCTCTAAAAACCATGCCACACAATCAGCTTGCCCTTTTCTCCAAACACACTCGATCACTGGAACACAATCATTGTCATAATATTTGGTCATATAGGGAACTGTCATATGGATACAGATATACCATACTAGTACGTACTAGTCATAGCTCCAATCCAGCAAAAGGTTATCATAGTTTTACCACCATATATGATAAGTGGAGATAAGACAACCAAATAATTAATTACAGTAGCATGCGGCCAAAGAGTTAGGCAGCTAGGAAGTTCATGAACAACATGCAACATTCAGGGCAGCCAGATACATCGACCTTGACCGTTCTTCCAATAGTAAGTTTGGCTGCTTTCCGGAACTTGATCCACCTAGAAGTAGCTGCCAAGCACCCATCAATCGAGTTAATGGCATAGCGTCCCTCAATTTGCAATCCTTCGTTCTGCATCGTGAAGACTATTGTGCCCTTTCGTCTGGCATGGAGTTGCTTTGTGGCACTCTTAGGAAATTTCTGAGTCAAAGCAAGAGATAGACGCATAATTACTAAGAGTAATGCACTAAATCATGTGAAACTTAAGTAGACATTCAGAGCAGTTTATCTGCCGCCATATACTCACAAACATAATCCGATGTGACTTCGTGATGACACATGTATAGGATATGGTCTGACAAGGTGCTGCCTAGGGTGATGACGGAGCTTGTGCCGGCGCCTGTGCTAGGGCTAGTGCGGTAGCTGGTGCTGGTGCAGGAGATGGTGCCACTAATTGTAGAGGGGCTTGTGTAGGAGCCAGAAGGTCCAGAACCGGTGTTGTCGCCAGCAGCTTGAGGCTAGATTCCATCTGAGGGGTAGCTAAGCTGACTGCAGGGATGTTAGAGGAAGATGAGAAGTGTACAAGCAAAATGGTCTCTTATACAACAGTTTCTCACAAGACAGTGATCATAGGATGTGATGAGTATACAAGGAAATTAAGTTACTACCTCCATTCTTTCTCCTTAGGTCAACAGGTGGCGGAGTAGGAACTAGGGCTAGTGCCGTTGCGGGTGCTAGCAGCTTGATGCTGGTTACCTGCTGGGGGTAGGTAAGGGGATTGCAGGAGTGGTCAGTGAGGCATATGAGATGTGTACAAGCAAAATGGTTTCTTATAGAACAGTAACTCCTAGACAGAGATGAGATTATACAAGCAAATTAAGTTAGTACCTCTATTCTTTCTCCTACTGAGGTCAATAGGTGCCGTTGCAGGAACTGGGGCCGGTGCCGGTGCCAACAGCTTGATGCTGGCACCCTTCTTGGTGGTACATAAGGGAAAGCGGACTGCAGAATTGGTCAGGGTCATATGATGAGTAAAGACAATGCTGCAGAACAGTTAGTTGCAAGAAAATCATTAGAGGTTGTGATGAGTATAGAAGCAAATTAATTAGTAATACCTCCGTTCTTAGTCCTTCGGTCAATAGGTGTACGATGGCGTCCAAGTATCTGCCCAGGCTTGCTAAAATCGAATGATACCTCGTCCCCCTACTTCAAACCATTCTCACGGACATACTTGGACCAACCTCGGCCACCCAAATAGGTGGTGGCCATCCACATCATATAGTTGCCGCATGCCTTTAGGTCCCTCGCTATATAGAGTTAGAAACTTTTTGTTTCCAAACATCTTGTTTATAATGGGGCGAGCGACACAAGGGATAGCCTTCATGAGAAAATTGATAGAGAATTAAGGCGACAGCAAAAAAAGTGAGATACAAGATCTTACATCAAGTCGGTCTAAACCACTTGGAATCCATACCTGATACCAGGGTACCCTTTGTGAAGGGTGGCCATGCACCATTTTTCTTCCCTCTACCTTTGGAATGGCATACATGGGCCCCCTTTCAATCCACAAGCTTGACAAGAGGAGGGTAGCAGAAAGGGATGAGCAGCTGGTGCGTGGTACTGATTGAAATTATGTGGAAATGTTAAATTATGTAAAGAGCAAGTAAATCTAATAATGTAAGACAAAACCATTGCCTATAAAGCAAACAATTTTTATTTTTGTGAACTTCTAATGAGCATAAACATATATTACTAGCTGATAACAATAACATGGAAAATCATAATATGTGAAATTGTGGATTTCCAAATTATACCCACTTCTTAGAGAGGTCATTGCCCACCTGGGTGCTATGTTGGCGCTTCCTCGTTGTGTAGAGGATGTCCTCTTTTGGTGCGGGCATCAGAAATGTACTAGCCTCTACAGCAGCCTCAGCCTCCGCAGCAACACCTTCAATCTGCATAAATAGCAACATAGCTCAATAGTTCAATACTTTGTAAAGTTTGACCATGTTTTTAGAAGAAAAATTATAATATGAATTATATATCCTTGGATACATCATGAAACATATATTCACGTCGTATGTATATAATATCATAGTTCTTGATAGTTTTTGACTTTTTCCAAAAGTTTGGTCAAACTTTCCATCGCTTGACTTTTCAAAAAAAATATATGCCTAAGCCTTGGGACGGAGGGAGTACAATACATAGTAGTCATATACTGACTGTATGAGACAGTCTGATAGATCCAGATCTGGATTCACATAAACATAGTGCCAGAATTAATAAAATCAAACATATGTTTCTGAACATCTGATAAGCATGCATGACAACAAGCGGGTAATACTTAAATCTGGCTGCACCATGGTAATAAGAGTATTAAGAACAAATACTTTTCTCTTTAAGCTAGGCCCTCCCAGCTGGTCGGTGGCCTTGCGCTTGTGTGGTGAGTAGTGGTACTGGTCGGATCCTACGGCATGTGGGGGTACCATCTTGTTTGCCGCACCTGGAGCACCACACGTTCGCAGGTATGTACCACCGTGCTACAGTAAATGAAGAAGAGATGGTGTCATAGAGGCTTCCACAAAAACATGATGCATATAGAGGCAACTTTTAGCACAGGGATACATCCAGGTTGCAGTCAACCACTCTCAGCATTGGAAAGAATGGAAGAACGCAACGAATATACGACTACATTACCTTTTTAGGCAACTTTTAAAGGAACTGACGGGACCATCCCTGTCTGTAGTGGCCATGCGCGCCACTGACCCATAGTTCTCCATACAGAATCTGACGCAAAATCCATTGCACATTACGAGTAACAACTAAAGGTTACACAAGTGAAGAATACCGAAATTGAACCCAACCAAATGCCCCAATTATAACAACGGTGACCATGACCTGATCCCGAATCCATATGAAATCAGTACCACCTCCCCCACCCCCACCCCACCCAAATGACCCAATCGATCAGAGAAGAGGGAAAACATCTTGATTAGGTGATTCTGAAGTGAGCAATAAGCAATAACTCCACAATAAAAGCATACCAAATACTACTACTCCTATTTCAAGGTGAGCAAATACACCCACCTATTTCAACAAGAACTCCCCAATCGAAGGTTGCACCAGTTCCAACCGTTGCTTGCTGGATGGGAGCTAGCTAGTGATGGTTTCTTGTCTTGTCGTGGGTAGAAAAGCATGGGCAGGGGAGTAGTAGTACTACTAGTAGTAGGGCTGGGCAGTACACCTTTTCTACAGTAAGTATCTTTAAGTGGTAGTGGTGGGAACATTTTGCCGGGCGAGAATCCTGAATCTTTGATCCCAGCTATCACGTGGTGGCCTATAGCTGTTTCAAGCGGGGCCCACGTCAGAGCTGACTGAAAGCGGGTCCCACATCAAGTGAGTGAGATAATTGACTGAGCCAGCTCCTCCTTCCCTTGGTACTAGTACTAGTTCTCCCGGGTTCCTCTCCAATGACAGAGAAAATCGCCCCTCTTCGAATCAAGTTGATCCCAGCTTATTATCCTTTTGCTCATTCATCTCACGGAGCAGTGGACAAGATGGCGGTAGTTACAGTATAGGGCACCAGCGCTGGGGCCTAAAAAAATTTGAAACCGATAAAATGATAAGCTCGGATTTCAAACTAGAAACACACACAAACACACATATATATACTAATATATGGAATAGTTTCCAATTACAGTTCTGCTAACAAAGGCCTAGAAAACATAAGGTAGCTCCATATTACAGAACTACGACAGTACCGCACCAATCATGGGATAGCTCTACACCCCAAGAGTTTGCAGCTGGGCTAGTGGTCATGAGACTACCTAGACGGCACCAAAAGTACACCCCTGATGATCAACAGCCCTGCATCAAATTCATCCAGAAGCAGTGTACCCGATCCGCAGCCTCAGGTGCAGGCTCATCAATGAACATGTCATCGTCATTACCATCAAAGTCCTCTTTGGTCATATGCTTCTAGGATTAGTAGATTAACAAATACATTTATAGAGAAATATCAAAGATGAACAACCTGAACATTTGTCGTTCTACAAATATACCTTGTCATCTGGCATAGCGGTAGTACCAGAAATGAAACCCGTTTCATGCAGCTTGTGCTTTTTCTCTCCTCCCCCTTCTCCAAGTTGATCTAGATGCTTAGGAGCTGCCAAAAATGTTGATCTAGTTAATCAACATCTGCTTCCCCTACTTGATCTTGATGATAAATATGTGCTTCCCCGGTTCATATGGAGGATCATATGGTTCACCATGAAATACCCATCTAACATATGTTCTTAGCATCCCAAATGTAAAAAATATGGTCTTCCACTATACTTTGTGGTAACACCCTACGATTTGCACACAACCGGCAGGGGCAATTTACTTTTGAGTTGTCACAATGGGCTCTAACAAATCCCATAAATCGTAGAACACCAAGGATACGTTTAGCGCTGCCTAGTGGAGCAATCTCTATCCAAAATCTGCCCATCTGTTTAATTATGACATACAAGGTTGGTAATTATTAGAAGAAAGGCAGAAAACATATAGATGGAGTACAAAAACAATATATGCCTATGTGTTAAAGCAAACATATTGATAGCAAAAATCGCCGAAGGTATTTAGGAAGACAGATCCAGCGCAGAATAAACTATGACCATGCAGATTGAGGACAAATTAAACTATGTATTTGAGGAGGCAGATCGGGTGAAAGGGCAATAAAATGCCAACCAGATCGAGCTAGAGATAGAACGACTACTGTGGGATCAACGTACCCACCAGTGGGTCTCAAGAAGACCGACGGGTAGGGAAAGCTTTCTCGCGCATGGTGGTGATGAGGAGTGGCCGTAAGCATGTCTTTTTTTTTGAGGAAGGGGTGAGGGCCTAGGAGGCGGAGGGTGGAAGTTAATACACAGCGCAAAGGGGTGCGGAGGGATAACTTTGGAAATTCTAACCTACCCTGCTTTGGGCACCACCATATATGTGGCCCACCTGCCAGACACCATAGATCAAAATTGATCCCAAACTTGTCAAAATACAAGTTTATGTTTTACCATGGAAACTAATGCACATAGCATTGAACTTTGCGAACGAATGTCTTTATTTCAACATATATGTAATTTCACCCCTAATGTTAATTAATTTCGGCAGATGTCTATAAACTCATTTAATGTTGGAAAGCATACAGGCCTATGGGTCTATCTGACGGCGACAACATCCCAAGTGGGAGTAGCATACCTTAGAAGCTTCAACTTCAAAATTTTGGCAGAGCACCGACATATCCCGCCGACCAATTCAAACATCCCGCCCATCCATTCAAACATCCAGCCCCAAAAATTATTTTATTGCACAAATTTAGCGTGGAAGCTTGAAAGGCTGTTATCCATTGTGTGAAAAAAGTGGGCGATGGCATTTTGATCCATCATCTTTGTAGTTGCTTCACAACAAAACACATTGTTGTTACTTGGAAATTCGAAAACAAACTTCAAATTTGGAACCAGACATATTGGTTGATTTGCAAAGATGCACCAATCTATCAAATACGGACACGTCATCATAAACTATTTCCATGACCTTGGTCACCTTTTTTTGGATGATGGTCATCTTCTTGAAAGCCTTAAATTGTTCTAAAATTTTAGCAAATGCCTAGAAACTCGTTTAAATGTTGGGAAGCAACTCTCACTGGCGTGTGGGTCTAGACGGTGACAGCGCGTCTTAGAGGCCCCATGCTGGAGTAGCGTATGCTAGAAGTTTCGACCTCAAAAATTTGGTACGGCACCCAAACATCGCACCCATCTATTAAAATATCCCACGCATCCATTCAAACATGCTTCACCTCTTTCTAGAATGCAAATTCCTCTTCTATCCCTTCACTAGAAACAAGAATCTGAAGGAGCACTGCAATAATAGAGGGATATAAGTGGTAAATTTGCTTTCTCCCAAGTGCATCACCCCATCGACGTTTCCTAGCCCTTCTTCAATACTTACCTGCCCGCCCACTCCGACCTACACTGACTTTTGGGACCCACTATGCAAGTGATCCACATGTCAGTGAGACAGAATTACAGGAAATAGAGATTCCCATCGCATGTTGTTCAAAATTCGAACTTTTTTTGCAAAACCAAGGTATAATCGTTAAAATCATCCAACCTGGCTTATACTATCATTCCACTATGTCAGAGTAAAAGCAAAAAACACAAAGCCAATAACATGTTCATGGCTTTATAATCCAAAAATCAAAAGCCAGAATTAGAGCCCAACCTACAACGCCTAATCTCAAGGAACTCTTGGTGTTTCTCCCTTGTTTTAGTACTTGGGTACCTTCAAATTTATTTAATAAAAAATATGACCAAGCAGGGTATCATCGACTTGTAGATCAATCTTTGAGATACTTCCATTAAATTGCGGTAACACCATTATATTGCATGAATATATATAACCATAAAGTTTGACCTTATTATTGAGAATTCACGGAATCCTAAACCATAAAATCTAAACCCCTAAACCCTAACCTAGCAGGTATCGTGCAACTATAGATCAAAATTTTGAGATACTTTCTTTAAATTGGGTAACACCATTCTATTCCATGAATATAAGAATAAAGCTTGAACATTATTGAAAATTCCCGGAACCCTGATCCCTAGCTAAAACCCTAAAACCCAAACCCTAAACCCCTATACCCCAAAACCTGACCAAGCATGTAGCATGCACTTATAGATCAAAATTTCAGATACTTTCCTTAAATTTGGCAAGGCCATTCTATTTGACGAATATAAGCATAAGTCCTGAGCATTATCGAAAATTTCCTAAACCCTAAAACCCTCAGCCCAAAAACCCTAACCAAATAGGTGTCATGCACCCATAGATCAAAATTTGAGATACTTTCATTAAATCAGGTAACGCAATTCTATTAGATTAATATAAGAATAAATCCTGAGCATTAGCAAAAATTCGCTAAACCCTAAACTAGAAAAAAACACATAAAACTAAACTATAAAACCCTAAACCCTCGACCCATAAACCCTAACCAAGTAGGTATTGTGCACTCATATATATCAAAATTTGAGATACTTTCATTAAATTGCGGTAATGCTATTCTATTCCATGAATATAAGCATAAAGCTTGAACATTATTTAAAATTCCCAAAACCCTAAAGCCTAAACACTAAACCCTAACCATCTAGCATGCACTTATAAATCAAAATTTGATATATTTTCATTAAATTAGTAACGCCATTCTATTCGACGAATAGAAGCATAAATCTCGAGACCTATCGAAAATACCCTAAACCCTAAACAACCCCTAAAACCTAAACCTAAAACCCCAAGCCTCAACCCATAAACCCTAACCAAGTTGGTAACATGGACTTATAGATCAAATTTTGAGATACTTTCAATGAGTTAGGTAACACCCTTCTATTTGACGAATATAAGCATAAATATTGAGCATTACTGAACATTTGCTAACCCCCTAAACCCTATTTAGTCCATAAAACCTAAACCTTAAAACCCTAAAACCCTCGACCCATTAAACCCTAACCAAGCAGGTACCATGGACTTATAGATCAAAATCTGAGATTCTTTCATTAAATTGCGATAACACCATTCTATTCCACGAATATAACAATAAAGTTTGAACATTATTGAAAATGTCCTAACCCCTAAACCCTGAAACCCTAAACCCTCAACCCCGCCTAAACGACCTTGGCAAATGAGGTATCACATGCACTTGTAGATAAAAAATTCAGATAAACTTTCCTGAAAGTGTGCTAACACCATTCAATTCCACGAATATAAGCATATAATCAAGAAACTTGAACATTATCGAAAATTCCCAAACAACCTAAACCCGCAAAACCATAAACCCTAAACCCTAATCCCCTCAACCCCTTACCAAGAAGATATCATGCACTTATAGATCAAAATCCGAGATACTTTCATTAAATTGCGATAACACCAGTCTATTCCACGAATATATATATAAGCATATGTATAAAGCTTGAACATTATTATTGAAAATTCATAAACCCTAAAACCTAGAAAACCCTAAACCCTAAAATCCTAAATACGAACCTTAAAATCCTAAGCCCTAAACCCTAAAATCCAAGATCATATACCATAAACCAAAAACCCCTAAACCCTCAACCCACAAAACATGAACCCTAAACTCCATGCTATATGTATCTTGTGTGGAAACAAGGGAAGTTGGATTTTGAGCCATACTTATTTGTAGTTTCACGACAAAATCCATTGTCGTCGCTTGAAAAATTGAAAATAAGTTCAAATTCAGAAGCTTCCTTTGTAAATAATATTTTAAATGCCAATAATACAGACCAATCTACCAACTACAAACATGTTATTATAAACTATAGCAAAGATATGGCCATGACCTTGGTCATATGGTTTGAAAGCCATGCATATTCATACATGGTACACCATATATCGTATGACAAAATTAAAGCCATTATTATCGATTGGGGCGTTTAAAATAACTCCAAATATGGAAGCTCTTTTTGTAAACAATGTTGAAATACCAATATGCATCAATCTACAAAACATGGTTACATTATCATAACGTATGGTAACACATATGGCCTTGACATTGGCCGTCTAGTTTTTGAAAGCCATGAATGTTCAAACGTGGTACGCCATATTGTGAAATAAGTTTTCAAGGGTTATCAAATTTTATATATTTTCCATGGAAATTAGCTAATGCACACAATGAGACACCAACAGAGAAACGAATGGTTGTATCTCGTTTTATATTTTGTTACTTTTTTTAAAAAATAGCCCAAATTTGGTGTCATTACTATTCATATAAAAAATTGTAATCTTGCAAAACTCTCGGTGGTTCTCCAATATTTAACTAATTCGGTACCTTTAAACTATTTTTAAAAAGTCAAGAGCAAGATATATCACACACTTTGTAGTTCGTAATTAGACATACTTACTTTTAATTGTCAAAAAGTCATTTTATTGCACATGTTCAGCTAGGAAGCTTGGAAACTCATGAAAGTAGGGCATTATCCATCAAATCTAGAATCTCCTTTGTAAACAATTCCTTGAAATGCCAAGATACACCGATCTACCAAAAATGGACACGTTTGTAAGCTTGGTTGGTGAAGATGCTTCAATATACAGAGTAGTAAAAAACATGAAAAGGTATAAAAACTATGGTTGTGACCTTGCTCCTTTTGTTTGAAAGCCTTGAATTAATGTTCATTAATTTCGATAGATGTCTATAGACTCATTAGATGCTG
Organism: Avena sativa; assembly: GCA_916181665.1. NCBI lineage: Eukaryota > Viridiplantae > Streptophyta > Magnoliopsida > Poales > Poaceae > Avena > Avena sativa. The sequence continues at coordinate 452,093,750 of OV702288.1, read as the reverse complement.
GAAAGCATACAGGCTTGTGGGTCTATCTAACGGGGACAACATCCCAAGTGGGAGTAATGTACCATAGAAGCTTCAACTTCAAAAATTTGGCAGAGTGCTGAAATATCCCGCCCACCCAATCAAACATCCCGCCCATCCATTCAAACATCCAGCCCCAAAAATTATTTTATTGCACAAATTTAGTCTGGAAGCTTGAAAGGGCGTTATACGTTGTGTGAAAAAGGGGGCGGTGGCATTTTGAGCCATCATCTTTGTAGTTGCTTCACAACAAAACACATTGTTGTTACTTAGAAATTCGAAAACAAACTTCAAATTTGGAACCAGACATATTGGTTGATTTTCAAAGATGCACCGATCTACCAAATATGGACATGTCATCATAAACTATTTCCATGACCTTGGTCACCTTTTTTTGGACAATGGTCATCTTCTTGAAAGCCTTAAATTGTTTGAAAATTTTAGTAAATGCCTAGAAAATCGTTTAAATGCTGGGAAGCAACTCTCGCTAGCGTGTGGGTCTAGACAGTGACAACGTGTCTAAGAGGCCCCACGCCGGAGTAGCGTATGGTAGAAGCTTCGACCTCAAAATTTTGGTACGGCGCCCAAACATCGCACCCATCCATAAAAATGTCCCGCGCATCCATTCAAACATGCTTCACCTCTTTCTAGAATGCAAAATTCCGCTTCTATCCCTGCTCCAGAAATAAAAATCCGAGTGAGCATTGCAATAACAGAGGGATATAGGTGGTAAATTTGCGTTCTCCCAAGTGCATCACCCCATCGACGTTTCCTAGCTCTTCTTCAATATTTACCTTCCCACCCACTCTGACCTACACTGACTTTTTGGACCCACTAGGCAAGTGACCAATATGTCAGTGAGCCAGAATTATGGGAAGTAGAGATTCCCATCGCTTCTTGTTCAAAATTCGAACATTTTTCGCTAAACTGAGATAAAATCATTAAAACCATCCAACCTGGATTATACTATCATTCCACTATGTCAGAGTAAAAAAAAATAAAGCCAAAAACATATGACTGGCTTTATAAGCCAAAAAACAAAAGCCAGAATTAGAGCCCAACCAAATAGCACCTAAATCTGAAGGAACTCTTGGTGTTTCTCCCTTGTTTTAGTACTTGGGTACCTCCAATTTTATTTAACAAAAAATATGACCAAGCAGGGTATCATCAACTTGTAGATCAATTTTTGAGATACTTTCATTAAATTGCGGTAAAAGTATTCTATTCAACGAATATATATGAAACATAAAGTTTGAACATATTATTGAGAATTCACGTTATCCAAAACCATAAAATCTAAACCCCTAAACCCTGACCAAGCAGGTATCGTGCAACTATAGATCAAATTTTGAGATACTTTCGTTAAATTGGATAACACCATTCTATTCCACGAATATAAGCATAAAGCTTGAACATTATTGAAAATTCCTGAAACCCTAAACCCCTAAAACCCAAATCCTAAACCCCTAAACCCTATAACACTAAACCCTCACCAAGCATGTAGCATGCACTTATAGATCAAAATTTAAGATAATTTTGTTAAATTGGGTAATGCCATTCTATTTGAGGAAGATAAGCATAAATCCTGAGCAATATCAAAAATTCCCTAAACCCTAAACAACACCTAAAACTTAAACCCTAAACCCCAAAGCCCTAAACCCTCAGCCATAAACGCTAACCAAGAAGGTGTCATGCACACATTAATCAAAATTTGAGATACTTTCATTAAATCATCTATCACCATTCTGTTCTACGAGTTTAAGCATAAATCTTGAGCACTATTGATAATTCGCTAAACCGTAAACCCTAAAAAACCCATAAAACTAAATAGTAAAAACCTATAACCCTAAACCCTAAACCCTCGACCCATAAACCCTAACCAAAGCAGGTATCGTGCACTTATACATCAAAATTTGAGATACTTTCAATAAATTGATGTAATTCCATTCTATTCCACGAATATAAGAATAAAGCAACATGAACATTATTGAAATTTCCTTAAACACAAAACCCTAAACCCCTAAAACTCTAAACCCTTACCAAGCACATAGCATGCACTTATAGATCAAAATTTGATATACTTTAGTTTAATTTGGTAACACCATTTTATTCGACGAATATAAGCATAAATCTTGAGCCTTATTGAAAATTCCCTAAACCCTAAAACCCCAAACCCTCAACCCATAAACACTAAACATGGAGGTATCATGCACTTTATAGATCAAAATTTGAGATACTTTCAATAAATTAGGTAATGACATTCTATTCTATGAATATAACCATAAATCTTGAGCATTATTCTAAATTCGCTAAACCCTAAACCCTATACAACCATAAAACCTACACTGTAAAAACCCTAAAACCCAAAACCCACGACCGATAAACCCTAACCCCTTGAGATACTTTCATTAAAGCAGGTAACGCCATTCTATTCGACGAATATAAGCATAAATCTTTGAGCATTATTGAAAAATCGCTAATCTCTAAACCCTAAACAACCCATAAAACCTAAACCGTAAAACCCTAAATCCTCGACCCATAAACCCTAAACCAAGCAGGTACCGTTCACTTATAGATCAAAATCTGAGATACTTTCATCAAATTGCGGTAACGCCATTCTGTTCCATGAATATAAGCATAAAGCTTGAACATTATTGAAAATAAAATACCCTTAACTGTAAACCCTAATAACCTCCTAACCCTAGAACCCTAACATCCTAACCCAGGACCCTAAACCGTTACCAAGGAGGTATAATGCACTTATAGATCAAAATTTGAAATACTTTTATTAAATTGCGATAACGCCATTCTATTCCATGAATATAACCATATATATAAAGCTTGAACATTATTATTGAAAATTCCGTAAAATCTAAAAATCATAAAACCCTGAACAACCCTAAACCCCAAATCATGAACCATAAACCCCTAAACCTTAAAAGCCTAAACCCTAAAATCCTAAACCATAAACCATGAACCCTTAAACCCTCCACCCAAAATAAAACCGCGAACCCTAAACTTAACCCTAGGCTATATATACTTTGAGTGAAAACTAGGGCAGTGGGATTTTAAGCCATATTTTGTAGTAGCTTCATGACAAAAGCAATTGTTGTGCCTTAGAAAATTGAAATAACTTCCAATTCGGAAGCTTCCTTTGTAGATAATATTTTAAATTCCAATATGCACCAACTAGAAAATATGGAGAGCCTATTATAAACTGTATAAAAGATATGGCCATGACCTTGGTCATCTGGTTTGAAAGCCATGCATATTCTTACATGGTACTCCATATATTGTGATACAGTTTTTTCTCAAAAGTTATCAAATTTTAAGATTATATTTTTCCATGGAAACTAGCTAGTGCACATAGTGAGACACAAAGAGAGAAAATAATGGATGTATTTCTTAATATATTTGGTTTCTTTGTATTTTTTTAAATGCCTGAATTAGGTGTCATTACCATTCATATCAAAAAGTTGAATTTTGTGAAACTCTCGGTGGTTCTCCAAAATTTGACTACTTGGTATCTTTGAATTATTTTAAAGAGTCAAGAGCAACGTATATCACACACTTTCTAGTTCAAAATTAGACATATTTACTTCAGATTGTCAAAAAGTCATTTTATTGCATAGATTTAGCTATAAAGTTTGGAAATTCATGAAAGTTGGGCATTGTCCATCAAATCAAGAATCTTCTTTTGAAATGCCAAGATGCAGTGATCTACCAGATATGGACACTCTATCATAAAATATAACTGAGATATGTCCGTGACCTTGGTCATCTTGTATGAAAGCCTTCGAAATATATTGTTTATCAATTTTGGCAAATGTTGGAAATTCATTTATATGTTGGTAAGCATATTGTCGCTGGCTTGTGGGACTAGACGGGGTCAACACGTGAGAGCGGCCGCGTCGGAGTAGCGTACGTCGAAAGCTTCAACCTCAAAATTTCTGTATGGCGCCGAAACATCATGCACACATCTATTCAAATATCCCGCGTATCTATTCAAATATCCCGCTCCGCTTTTTGCAAATGCAAAATTCCTCTTCTATCCCTGCTCCGGAAACAAGGATCGTGGGAGTACCGCTACAGTAGATGGGTATAGGTGGTAAATGTGAGGCATCCCACCTACATTCCCACCATCGTCTCTTCCCCGCCCACACCCCTCCAACCTCGACCTTTCTCCAGCTGCTTCACCACTGACCCTCTCTTCCACACCGGAGCTCTTTCACCGCCTGTGCTCTTTGCCAGAACTATTTCACCGACTCCCTCGCTGCACCGGATCTGCTTCGCCAATGCTATTGTCTACCCTACTAGGACCGCTTCACTGAATCATTAGTTGCTGTCCCCGAAATGCGGAGCCATCGCCCCCACCACCCTCTTCCCCGTCCCACCCGTACTTGCTGCGCAACGGTAATTTCTCTTGCCCGTTTGCTATATTTTTGGTACCCGTAAGCTACAAAATCGTTAGGATGTTGCTCAATATCCTGGATGCTATTTCCATTTCGTTTGCACCCTTCATCTTGTAAGTTCTATCCACATCATTAGCTTATCTCTTTTATTCCCTTTCTTACATTCTCACACTATCGGTTTAATCCTCCAACACTGTAACACCCTCGATTCGGCCCTATGCAGATTTTAGCGGTTCTCACCAAACCCGCATAGAAAAGATTCAAAGATGCCCACCAGGCTTTGTGTGCGGGTGGAAAACGAAGTAATACCATTACATAATAGTTCACGATGGAACCCACAGAAACATATATATATATACAACAACGACTCCATGAGTCAAAAATACCGATATACAATACAAAGATCCAATCACCTTGAAAACGACACAACATCCGACTACGGATAAGATGCAAATGGGGCTAAGAGCTCTAAAAAATAACCAATGGCGTCCATAACCGTGCCTAGGCCAAGCCGGAAGGGTAACCCTGCTAACGACATTGAACTTATACCTGCTAAAACAAAAGGGGTGCCGACAAAGGGCAAAGGAAAAAGGGAGCGGTCAGTACTGAGGCCAGTACACGGCGAGGCTAGAATTCGGCGGTTCTCACCTACATAGGTATGGTGGACTGAAGCTGCAGCGAAGCATGCACTAAACAACCTATAGAGACTCGATACAACTGTCGGCTATTAGACAGGGATAAGAAAGACCTATTCGGATCCAACATGATTCTAACACCAATCATACCCATCCTAGTATTCCCCCTCGAGACCAAACGAGGAAGTCAAACCGAGGAACTCACACAGTTGGTAGTTTTATTCATGTCCATTATAGTTGCAGCACTTACTAGTCAGATATAGGTAGCATGAGTCATCTTGATAGCATAAGTAGTGGGCAGTTTTAGTTAACCATTCAGTTGTAGTTGTAGTACTTACTAGTCAGATACAATTAGCATGTGACATCCCAAACCCAGTAGTTGTTGGCACTTTTATTTCATTCCATTGGAGTTGCGATACTTACTATGCAGGTATAATATGACACAATACACCCCAGTTCCACCAGTTGTTGGCACTTCTATTATCCATTCCATTATAGTGAAGCTTATTACTAGTCACATATTAAGTCAAATTTCTAGCACTACTTTAGTTATGCTTGTCTATGATCGATATACTATGCTCCAAGTCGTCCATAACCGCGGACACGGCTTTCAGAAAGATTTACCCGACATGGGTGCACAAATAGCAACATACACACGATCAACCTCGGAAAAACCAAATCAAAACCCAACGAGGCTTTCACGACAAAGCAAACACAGGATTCATAAATCATTTCAGGGGGGCACCCCACTAAGCTACACGCAACAAAGTTGGCCGTCTCCGAGACAGACCCAGGGTTTGTGTCAATGGCTGTAAATGACTGGGAACCCGAAAGTGTGACTGGGTTTGTCGATACCGCAAAAACATTCCACGTTCCAAAAGAATACAGGTGCTCCACGCACAATTGTAAATAAAACAGTAAAGCATGGCATAAGTACAGGATAGTAATAAAGCCCCAAACTAGTTTGTGGCCCCAAGAAATAAGAAATGAATCAAGCTCTGGCTAAGGGAGATCCATAGGATCTCCCGGATGTGGATAGTGCGAATAATCAAGGAACATGTATCAAGTACTTGGGGCCTACGGGACACAAGTGGACATGAAAAACAAAATAGCATATATTTCCCACCGGTGCCTCTTTCATTAGTTATCCTAGCAATTTAATAGTTGTATTTGAAGTCATGATCCTCTCCACCGTAAAGCATATGACCACATTCCAACAACTGTGTGGTACTTCACGACACGGGATCGCACCTGAGCAAGCGACTACGACTCGCAAGACCATCTATCTACTAAACAACATGTAATATGAGGTGTCCAAGGCAATATAAAGGCTGCACAGAATATATCTGGTACGGAACACTAAAGCATCACGACACGGATAGCAATAGATCAAAAGGAGGAAATAAAGACTATAAATGCAAAATAGGTAGAAAGGGGGAGAATGCTCGCCCGGGAAACACTTCCAAAGGTACATTATCCAAAGAACTTGTCGATACTCACATCCACTCAACGACCTAATCCGCGAAGAACCAAAGCACTAAAAGAATCACTGAATGCGCTATCTAATACTACGGTAGAAGAACGGGCATGATGCATATATGACGCATGACATGGCGAATATGCGGTGCAATTAGGCAATATTAAGAGGAACCGGGGTCCCGACAATTAATTAGAAGGTTCATGTTGTTTAGATATCCCGCAATTTAAATGTTGTCTTAACAAGGCAAACCATGGCATTAGTTCGGTACACAAATTTAAATGGGGCCAATATAAGGCTAGAATTGCCCGCTTATAGTCCCCACATTTAATGATTAGGTGAATCGGGATAATGCCCCCAAACAAATGAATATGTATGCGAGGATGAACCATTTAATATGTAGCAAGTGATAATGTCATATTATAAAAACAGGGCTCTCAAAAAAGGGGATCACATAAGGGGTCAAAGATCTTGGGGTTCGATGTGGTTCAGGTTTGGCGAGATCGGTCTTCGCCTCCGGGAACAGGGCCTTGTCATCCGTGAAGGAGAGCATGAAGCCGATGCTAGGTTTCGGGCTTCGGATCCAAGATCAGGGCTCTTCTAGTCCGTAATGGAGATCTTGGAGTTCTGGCTTTATTGGTCGGTGACAGATTTGGGTCGGCTCCGGTGGTTCTCGGGTAGCGCCAAGTTCCTTCTTCGGCATCTAGCAGGTCTTGTCGACGAGAAGATCTTGACGCTTTGTGGGTGAACTCCGTGTCCGTTGTTCTTAGCATCGAAGATCTTCCCATGACGGTCTTGCATTTTCAAGTGCACAAGCAGGATTGGATGGGAAACCCTGTACACTGATGGAGGATACATCACGTTAACAGGAGTACCTCCACTATAACTCAATAGGATATACTAGCATCAACGAGCAGTAGCTGCTGGCCGGGACAAACACCAAGACTCGAATGACTAGAGCAAGGCAGCAGCGCTCACGCGAGGTGGAGGTGCTCGAGGGCACGCTACGCGGCGGCTATCGAGGCGCCCAGGTAGACAAGGCCGACGCATGTACGCGAGGCGCTGGCGGCGCCTGGCTTGGCGAGGAAGAGGACGGCGACCGGCACGGCGCAGAGACGAGGCCTGCTAGGCTGCAAGGCAGGGCATGGTCGAGCACGGGTCATCAGCGCCGGAGACGGGGCAAACGGGGCTCCGCGGGCGCACGCCTGCGGAAGGAGGGCGACCTCACAATGGTGGCGGCGAGGCCTGCAAAGGACAAGAGACGCGACGGACCAGAGCTTGGGGTCGTCGGGGATGTAACGCTCAGCCGATGACGCGGGTGCGGTGCTGTAGAGGCTCTGTCGACCGGCAAGGCGACCGGTAGGGGAAGAGGCCGATGGCGACAGCTCGGGGTGAGGAAGGAGGCGCAGACGACTACGTCCTTGCGAGATCGAGGGCGGCGCTCGGGGCGGTGGCGGTTCACGGGCGGAGTGAGGTGGGGGAAGCGGCCAGAAGCAGCAGCCAGCTCCGGGGTCGCTCGGGGGCGGCCGAGGCGAGATGAGAGGAACACGGTGGCGAGGTGGCCATGGCGGCGGCTGGCCAGCGGAGAGGCGAGTGGTGGCCAGGAGACTAGTCAGGCGAGGTGGGGTTGCGTGCGAGCAACGCAAGGTGGGCACGGGGATTGCTGGGTGGGGCTTTGCAGGGCCAGGCAGGGGAAGAGAGAGAGGGTAGCGGGGCCAGGGTGGGCCAGGGTGAGCGAGGGTTGTCGGTAGTAGTTTGACCGGGGGGCTTCGCGTCGATCGGGTGCGGCCAGCTGCGTGCGCTGCAGCGGCTGGGTTGCGACAGGTTGGGGATTAGGTCTAGCTTAGGATTTTGGGGTTGGTCTGGTTTTATTTGGGCCGGGGTAGTAGGCTGCTGGCTTGCCGGGCTTTTGGCCTGGCAGACTAGCGGCCTCCTCCGATAAAACTTTTTTATCTACTTATTTTATTTTCTTTGAAAAACAAAACATTTTGCAAATAGGTTTTAGACAAATAAAAGATATCCGGAAATACCAGGGTTTGGATTTAAAATAAAGATGTTGTATTTAGAAAATAAAGGTTGGCTTTTGGAAAATAGGTTTAGACAAACATATGCATGCAGACATGAAGATGCTCAAATGCAATATGGCATGATGACATGAGCATGCGGTCATGATGATGCGCAACACAAAAACATAGCGATTTTCTAGTAGTGGTTTTAGCGGGGTGCTACAAACACCAACTCATAGATGCTATTCTTTTCGAGCGCTCGCACGGGTCATGCAAACAGCTCATAGAGGATCCAACACTGACAATCTGACGCCCAGCAAGGCTGAATCATGAGGTTTCCTTGTGTTAATTAGGCCAGTTTCTTGTCATGTTAATTAGTTGTAAAATCAGCATGCCTAATAAGTTAATAAGTCATTCTACCTAAAACCTTGCCATGACATTTGCATTCATGTTCTATTGTGTTTTTATCTGCCAATGCTTAATTCGGAAACTGTCCATCTAGTTTGAATGATATATCTAGTCATTTTTAATACTATATGTTAGTGTTTTCACCTGCTTTCATCCTTCCAAACCAGCTATCTAGTTTGAAACATACATCTGGTAATTTTTAATGCTATGTTTTTGGTGTTTTTCAATAGTTTTCATCCTTCCAAACCAGCTAACTTGGTTTCAAATGTCATGCAGAGAAATGACAATGGAGTACAATGACCAGAGTTCCTACTGCTCGACTTAGATTCTTTTGGCAGATTGACCAGGAGTCGTACCCACTCGAGAAGGAGCTACTGTGAGCCTTGACGTGCTACTATAAGTTCATACTTACTTTAAATGATCTCTACTTTATATAATACTACTTGTTTCCCTTGTTTTTTGTTTTAACCTCTTTCACCATATTTTAGCAAAATGTAGTTAAAACCTAGCAGGAGTCCTTGGAAGGCAGGATTGAAAGTTGTGATCCCTCTTCCCATTCATCCTCCCATTGGATTTCTGAAGCAAACAACTTACTTAACAGTCCACCTAGAACAACTCCTGCAGGTGATAAATAAATAAAGGTTGTATTGCATGCAGAACGAAAGGGTGTAGCTGCTCTTAGATCTGTAGCTGAAATGTTGAAGAAGAGGACAAATGATACATTGAAGCGAATCTCCATGTACCGATCTCTTATTGATGGTACTGACACATTGTAATCTTTCAGAATTACAATCTTGTTGCATAACCTGTTGTAACAAACTTTTATTGTTGTGTAATAAGTAATTTTAATTTGTGTGTGATTATTAATTGATGTCTTGATATTCACCTATTCTGTGAAAAGTAGGCGCTAGCAAAAAAGGCCAAAACAGTAACAAGCCAGAGCAGTAGCATGCCGAATGTTGAAACAACTTGTGCATGAACGGCCCAAAACGACTAGAACAGTAAAAGGCCAGAACAGTAGAAGGCCAGTATAGTAAAAGGACAGAACAGTAAAAGGCCATAATAGTAAAAGGTCATACCAGTAAAAGACCATAACAGTAAAAGGCCAGAATGGTAAAGTCCATAGCAGTAAAGGGCAGAATAGTAAAAGGCCAGATCAGTAAAAGGCCAGAAAAGTAAAAGGCCAGAAGAGTAGAATGCCAGAACAGTAAAAGGCCAGAATAGTAGAAGGATAGAGTAGAGAAAAGTTCAGAATAGTGAAAGGCCGAAATCGCGAATGGTCTCAATAGTAAATGGTCGGAACAGTAAACATCCAGATCAGTAAAAGGCCAATACGGCGGTAGGCTAGTACAGTAACATGCCGAATAGTGCTGGCCTGAATGGGAAAAAGCCCAAACACTAAAGGGTCTAAACAGTAATGGGGCGAAATTCCTAAAAGGCTTGAATAGTAACATGACTAAACAGTAAAAGGCTAGATTGGCTACATGCTTGAACAGTGCCAGGACATCATGGTGTAGGCCTCAAGTGAGAATACAGTGTTGGGCTAACCTGGGCGTTATATAGGACAAAACAGTGTCGGGCCCGAAAGTGTGTGGGATGCTGCTGGCTGCAGTACTAGGTCGACTCTAGATAGTGCAGGACTAAACAATAAAGGGCCATGTTCCTATTGGGCTCTCCACATGGGCTGGCCCATTTAGTTATTAGTAGGCCTTGGCTGGGCCTGGTTTCCACCATGATTTCTGCGACCATTAACTGTGGTAACCGAACATTAACGGCGGCTGCCATGTTGCTGGTTGCGTGACATCAGCAGTCAGTGCAGCTGGCGAATAGATCTACGATAGAACAAGTTTTCATGGCTGAAGGGTTTGATCCACCACGGTAAAAAAAAGTGGTTGATTCATTTATGACGGGGATTTTACCATGAAGGGCATCCGTCGCGGGAGACTTTTTAGTCACAAAAATGAGCCTTCAGCCATGAAAATCGTCCGTTGTAAAAGCCAACTTTTCTTGTAGTGCGTGGAGCAATGATACATTGAAAATGTATCTATAATTTTTGATGTTCCATGCTTGGTTTTATCTACTTTCTTATGTTTTGTCCACACTTTGGAGTACTTTTCATATGATTTCTTGGACTAACCTATTAACAAGAGCCATGGTGTCAGCTGCCTGTTTTCTGCTGTTTTTGGTTCCAAGAAAGTCAGAAAACGAATATTCTCAGAATTGGACGGGACAAAAGCCAAAAATCCTATTTCACCACAAGACTCTCGGAGCCAGCATATGAGACGGAGTGCGGCTGGGGCCTAGCCACACCACCTGGCCGCGCAGGTTGGGCCTGGCTGTGCCAAGGGGTGGTCTGGCCGCCCCAGACTGCCCCTCGGTCTCCCTCTTCGCCTATAAGTTGCCTTTTGACCTAAAAACTCAAGGGGGTCGAAGTTTTTCTAGAAGGAGTTCCGCTCCACCGCCAACACCAGATTCCATGAAACAGCACCAGAAACTATGTTCTGGCACCCTGTCGGGACGGGGAATTGGAGGAGATCATCGCCATCATCATCACCATCGCTTCTCCATCGACCATCCATGTTTCCCCCATCTATGAGTGAGTAATCCCCCGTTGTAGGCTATGGGGATGGTAGGGATTGGATGAGATTGTTCATGTAATGGCATCAGATTGTTAGGGAATGGTGCCTAGTATCTTCTATTAGTGCTTTATGACTTTGTTGCAACTTGTTGTGCTTAATGCTTGTCACTAGGGCCCGAGTGCCATGATTTCAGATTTGAACATGTTATTGATTCATTATGATAGTATTGTTTTTGGTCTTATCTACAAGTTGTTTACACACGTTGTTGTCCGGAACCAATGGCCCCGAAGTGACGAAAATCGAGATAACCGGAGGGAATGGCTTTGATGTGAGGATCACATGTGTTCACGGAGTGTTAATGCTTTGCTCCGGCGCTCTATTAAAAGGAGCACCTTAATTGCCAGTAGTTCCCTTGAGGCCCCGCTGCAAACGGGCTGGCGGGACAAAAGATGTTGTGCAAGTTCTCATTGCGAGCATGTATGACTATATATGGAACACATGCCTAGGATTATCTAGTACTTGGATGCTTTATCTTATTTATCTGCAATTGCCCTATGTTCTGATTGCTATGTGAATTGTCTTGTCCATGCAATGCCCGTCCATCCATCCCTATGAATACTGCACTCGAATCCCACTGTTCACTTCTATTGTTATTGTTGTCTTTACTTTACTACTGCTGCTACTTCACTATTCCTACTACAAAACTGTTGCTACTGATAAACTGCTGTGAGCAAGATTGTTTCCAGGTGCAGCTGAATTGACAACTTTGTTGTCAAGGCTTATAAATATTCTTTGGCTCCCCTTGTGTTGAATCAATAAATTGGGTTTCACTTACCTCGAAAATACTGTGATACACCCCCTATACTTGTGGGTCATCAAGACTATTTTCTATCGCTGTTGTCGGGGAGCATAGCTTTATTTATCAAGTTCACTTGGATTCTCTATTATTCGCTGCTATCCATCCATCATGGGTAAGTCTCGTGATGGCAAGGTTCCTATTTTACCATCCACTACAAGAAGAGGTACGGTTCTAAACACCTCTGTTGCTCTTGATTCACCATCTGTTATGAGTAAGCTCGTTACACCACCACACACACACGCTACACACACTGCTACTACTGCCGAATCTGAAACTTTTGATGCTTATGATGCTTCTTCTACTGTGCTTGATAAGAGTGATTCATTAGGTCCTTTCCTAGATGCTACGATTGCTAGAACTATAGCTGGAAATACTGAAACTCCTAATGAAGACACTACCACACCTGTTAGTTCACCCGAGTCTAGTCAGAGTTATGATATTGAAGATGGTTATGTTGAGATGACCGATGAATTTATTAAAGAATGTAAAAACACCCATGATAGGAGCGCTGCTAAGAGTCTCCTTGAGAGGTGTACTATTAGACCCAAATTGTCTTCTATTGCTAAGTTTGCTGCTTCTCCCATAAACATTATAGATGAAGATTATGATTTCTCTCTTGTTCTATCTTACATAGCTATTGTTGAGAAAGAACCTTTTGTGGGACTAAGAATGAAAGTGCGGTAGCACATATGAATGAACTTTCTACCATGAGTGGCTTGTTTTCTGATGATATTAAGATGCGTACTTACTTTGTTGCTAAGATTTTCTCTTTTTCACTAAAAGGAGAAGCTAAAACTTGGTTTAGTAATTTACCTCCTAGATCTATTGATAACCCTGATTGCTTGATTAGTACTTTCCTGCAGAAATAATTTCCTCCTAGTGCTAGACGTGCTATTTTGCAGGAACTTTCTGATTTTAAACAGGGAGAAAAAGAGATATTGCCTGAATCATGGGCAAGGTTTTGTGCTTTGATTCATGCACAGGCTGGAAGTCCATTACCTAAGAATGAGCTTCTTGTTATATTTTATAATGGACTAACTGAAGAATCTAGGAAATACCTAGATAGTTGTGCTGATTGTGTTTTCAGGAATAGGACTCCTAAGGAAGCTGAGGAATTAATGGCTAAAATAAGTAAGAACTATGAAGATTGGACTCCTCCTGAACAAGCTATACCTGAAGTAATTGTACCTGAACCTACTATGCCAGTGCCTATTCCAACATCAAAGAAGAGGGGAGTTATTGAATTAAATGATGAAGTGATGAAGGAAGCTAAGAAATGTCTTAAGAAGAAGGGAATTAAAGCTGTAGATGTCAAGAATTTACCTCCTATAAAAGAATTATGTAAGCATACTCCCTACTCATCCACTATCGAGGTACACTCTCTCCAACAGTTTGATGAAGGTGATATCCCTTACTCTAAACCTCCTGATCAATGCTTAGAAGAATTCGATATCTTTATTGTTAAGCAAGATAATTTTAATAAACGGGTGCAAAATCATCTAATGGAAAACACTATAGCTATTTGTTGAGTTGAAAGATATTGTGGAAAGAACCTCTAATGATGTTAAAATGATTGTTAAACACTTTCAAATGGTTCAAACTCAAATAGATCAACTAGTTAAAGTGCAAAAAGACTTGCTAGTTAATGATTCTAAATAAAAACATGCTTATGAAATTAGAACTAGAAGTGGAGCTGCTACCCAGGATCCTCTATATCCTGAGAGGCATCCCAAAAGAATTGAGCAGGATTCTCAACAAGCTGAAAATAGTGGCTCTACTCGTAAGAAAAGGAAAAAGAAACATAAAATTGTTGTAGAACCCTCTGAACCTGCTATAGATCCTAATAATATATCTATCTCTAATGCTGAAACTGAAAGTGGTAATGAAGAAAATGAAGCTCCTAATGAAGAAAAAGTTGAAGAAGAACCTGAAAACCACACTAAGAATACTAAATACACTAAAGAAGATTTTGAAGAAACATGGTAGTGAAAGAGAACCTTGGGTCAAAAACCTATGCCTTTCCCTGATAAGAAACACAAGTCAAAGGAAGATGAACACTATAATAAGTTTTGTGAGTGGATGAAACCTTTATTCCTGCAAATTCCTTTGATCGATGCTATTAAATTGCCTCCTTACTCAAAGTATATGAAGGACATTGTCTCGAATAAAAGGAAGATCCCTAATGAAGAAATCTCTACTTTGCTTGCTAATTATTCCTTTAATGGTAAGGTTCCAAAGAAACTTGGAGACCCAGGGATTCCAACTATCCCTTGCTCTATTAAGAACGGTTATGTTAGAAGTGCCTTGTGTGATTTGGGAGCTGGAGTTAGTATTATGCCTTTCTCTCTCTATAAGAGGCTTCAACTAGGAAAATTAATACCAACTGATATATCTTTGCAAATGGTTGACAAATCTACCACTATTCCTGTTGGTATATGTGAGGATGTACCTGTTCAAGTGGCTCATAATTGCTTGATATTAACTGAATTTGTTGTGCTTGAAATACCTGAAGATGATAATATGTCTATTATTCTTGGGAGACCTTTTCTTAATATTGCAGGAGCTGTTATCAATTGTAATCAAGGAAAGGTGACTTTCAGTGTTAATGACAAGAAACATACTGTCTATTTACCCAAGAAGATTGAAAGGACTTATGGTTTGAATTCAATTGAACATGTTGAGGGCATTCAAGTTGGAGAAATGTATTGTCCCATACCAAGAGAAAAATTTGAAACTATTATGATTGGGACCATTGCTATCAAGGTTGAGGTAACATAATCATTAGTGGAATACAAAGTTTTGTCTCGTATGAAATTTTTTTGGTAACAAGACCTGATAAACCTTGTTAACAAAAGGATTTCATTGAACAAAACAATGTTTTCACAATGATTATCTCCGCTTACTTCTATTCTATCCATTTTAGTTTTTGCTTATGCCTAACTTAAAGGCGTTAAAGAAAAGTACTTATTGGGAGATAACCCAAAAGTTTTAGATGAGTCTTGGAAGTTATTACTCCAGTAATAACCACTCCTTATCCTTTTTTTATTTGCTTTTTTTGCCAAGAGTAACCTCTAATGAGAAAGAAGTAATGATTGGGAAAGTTGCTGTCCCGAAACAGATTTCTATGCTTCATGGTAAAAATTCGTGTAAAATCTCTGTACGTCCTTTTGAGGAGTGATTTTTTGTGCTTCTGTCCCAGGTTGTTATCTAACTTTCGTTAGTTCAACACTTTTTGATTTGAGCAACAGAAGGTTTTCGAAACAAATCGTCTTTACCTGCTGGTCTGTTTTGACAGATTTCTGCCATTTTCTGCATTTGCTTCTTGTTGGTTCCTTTATTTATTTATTTATTTTGGGGAATTGAGCTTTTTGAGGGAATTTATACAGTATCTAGTGTTCTAATGGAAGTTTATTTGGTGTTAGAACTGAACCTCCAGACTTATTTATCTTGAGTGCACTAATGTTGCTAATAAAGATTGTGTGAAGTTTTGTATGAAGAAAAATTTCAGGTGTATGGAAGGAATGAGTAATGAGATGAAGGATGGACTAAAGCTCAAGCTTGAGGATGCCACGCGTGTCACCCCAAGAAATATCCAAGAAGTACAAGCGTCAAAGCTTGGGGATGCTTCCCCAAGGCATCCCCTCTTCATCAATAAAAATCTTAGGTTCCTTCCAAACGCTTCATTTTTATTGTTACATGCATAGTTGTGTTGTTTTTGGAGCGTCTTTTTTTTTGTTTTTGTTTTGGTTTTTCGTTTGCTTGTTTTTCTTAGTTTGCCGAATAAATTGGTTGGACACCCTCTTTCATACATTGTTTTTCAAATAGTTTGGTTTGGATTGGAAAAGAGTAGGAAAGTTCATGCTTGAGTGTTAAAGAGAGCTTGTTTTTTACTGTGCCTATGCTTTTTCATGCCATGCTTGATATTGTTTTGGCTTTATGCTTAGTTTTCTTTGTTGTAGCATGACTTGTTATAAACAATTGAGATTGCTTAATGTGCCTTGGAAGAATCATGCATTGTTTTAGCATAGTAAAGCATAGTATTGTGGTATTCTCCTTTGATGATTTATTTGGGTTGACTTGGCACATGCTCACACCATGTTATCACTATCCCAAGTCACCATAAGCCTTTTTGATCCTTTAGTTTTCAACTTGTAATATCACTTTATGCTTTGATCAATGATGTTTTATCGCTCTGCGTGATTATGGCCATTATTGCTCTCTCGTTTGTCGCTCCCTTACTATTGCTAGCCTTCACTTTCACTGAGTATGTTTTACTCATGTTTGCAACTCCCCAAAACCAAATATTGCCAAAGTGTCCACCATACCTACCTATTAGCATCATTTGCTACTTCCGTGCATATTCAATATGCCTTGTTTTCTTCCGAATAAAATGTTTGCTTGTTATGAGAAAGTCAGTTAGTAAAGCTCTCACGAACTTGATGGCACACTTCATTTTCTTGCATTTAATAAACCTGAACCATTGCGTCCTTCTTTGTTGCGTATATGCTTGCGCTTTATAAGTTGAAGTTAGCAGAACCATGTATCATGGGGAACGCTTTCAACATTGCATTGGTACTTAGTACCTCATTGATATCATGTTCTTTTGCTTATGGATCCCGGCGGTGTGAAATTAAAGTGGAATGCCTGGGCCGCTAGCCTAAGCCATGCCTAATCATGGTGGAAACTTGCAGCATAACCATAATGAGCATTCTATGAAGCATCCTCAATAAAAATCTATATGCACATAGTAAATAAAAAGATCGCTGGGATGCTCATTGTCTGCTTGCCTTGTCATTTTGATTATGGGATAGCTCCTGTATCATGTGCAAGGGGTACCCCGTTGGCGGGTCTCTATGATACGTATATACTTACAATGACAAGAGCTTACTCGTGACTGAAGTTGAGTAGCATGAGGATCCGTCTTCGTAAGTAAGGGGCATGAGACTTCAATTCATAACTTGTCAAGCATATCCTCTTAGTTGTGTCACTTTAACCTTAACCATTTAAAGATGCTTATGATAGGGGCAATGAGAGCTCAAAGCTAATGAGTACCATACTTTCAGCATTGGAAGCCTTTCAAACTTTTCAAAACCTGTTCATTTCCTTGTTGAGTCTCCACACATTCTATGAGCACTTTCTTGAGAGCATAGTGGCCATTCTTAGTTCAATGTGCATTGTCCCATGACTTGTTGATTGATGCATACCTTGATATTGCTTGTTTTAAACTATTTATATCTAGTCACTCTTGTAAACTTTGAAGGTGTCCTATGCATTTATGTTTGCTACTCTATGAGGGACAAGCTGAATGCCACTATGCTATGTTTTCTTTATGTGAAACAAACTAACATCTTGCAAAGCATTGTTATTCATGAATCTTTTGTTTGTGCCTTTTCGTGTTGCATCATAGTTGCTATGTCTTATTGCTAGAACTTTGTCTTTCATGTTATGATTGAAGTACTATGATCCCTGCTTTGAATGTTTTACAAATACTTTGATCAAGTTTATGATGGTGCATGTCACCTCAAAAATTATTCTTTCTTTTTATCACTCACCTACTCGAGGACGGGCAGGAGTTACGCTTGGGGATGTTGATACATTGCAAATGTATCTATAATTTTTGATGTTCCATGCTTGGTTTTATCTACTTTCTTATGTTTTGTCCACACTTTGAAGTAATTTTCATATGATTTCTTGGACTAACCTATTAACAAGAGCCATAGTGCCAGCTGCCTGTTTTCTGCTGTTTTTGGTTCCAGGAAAGTCAGAAAATGAATACTCTCGGAATTGGATGGGACAAAAGCGAAAAATCCTATTTCACCAGAAGACTCCGGGAGCCAGAATATGAGACGGAGTGGGGCTGGGGCCCAACCACACCACCTAGCCACGCGGGCTGGTCCTAGCCGCGCCAGGGGGTGGTCTGGCCGCCCTAGACTGCCCCTCAGTCTCCCTCTTCGCCTATAAGTTTCCTTCTGACCTAAATCTTAGGGGGGTTCGACGTTTTTCCAGAAGGAGTTCCGCTTCGCCGCCACCAGCAGATTCCACGAAATAGCACCAGAAACTCCGTTCTGGCACCCTGTCGGGACGGGGAATTGGAGAAGATCATCGCCATCATCATCACCATCGCTTCTCCTTCGACCATCCATGTTTCCCCCATCTATGAGTGAGTAATCCCCCGTTGTAGGCTATGGGGATGGTAGGGATTGGATGAGATTGTTCATGTAATGGCATCAGATTGTTAGGGCATGGTGCCTAGTATGTTCTATTAGTGCTTTATGACTTTGTTGCGACTTGTTGTGCTTAATGCTTGTCACTAGGGCCCGAGTGCCATGATTTCAGATCTAAACATGTTATTGATTCATTATGATAGTATTGTTTTTGGTCTTATCTACAAGTTGTTTACACACGTTGTTGTCCGGAACCAATGGCCCCGAAGTGACAGAAATCGGGATAACCGGAGGGAATGGCTTTGATGTGAGGATCACATGTGTTCACGGAGTGTTAATGCTTTACTCTGGTGCTCTATTAAAAGGAGCACCTTAATTGCCAGTAGTTCCCTTGAGGGCCCGTTGCAAATGGGCTGGCAGGACAAAAGATGTTGTGCAAGTTCTCATTGCAAGCACGTATGACTATATATGGAACACATGCCTAGGATTATCTAGTACTTGAATGCTTTATCTTATTTATCTGCAATTGCCCTATGTTCTGATTGCTATGTGAATTGTCTTGTCCATACAACGCCCGTCCATCCATCCCTATGCCTACCGCACTCGAATCCCGCTGTTCACTGCTATTGTTACTGCTGTCTTTACATTACTACTACTGCTACTTCACTATTCCTACTACAAAACTGTTGCTACTGATAAACTGCTGTGAGCAAGATTTTTTCCAGGTGCAGCTGAATTGACAACTGAGTTGTTAAGGCTTATTAATATTCTTTGGCTTCCCTTGTGTCGAAAATACTGCGATACACCCCGTATACTTGTGGGTCATCAAGTAACCCCAATCCGGAGGAATATCATTTGTCACAATTGTAAACTTCCAGGGCACATAAGTAAGGATTGTAGACAACCGGTGATCATATGCTATGGGTGTGGTCAGAAGGGGCACATCAAACATGAATGTCCCAATAAACCACTAGGTGGTTGGCCCACATCAGGTAATGGTCAAGCCAGCGGAAGAGGCGGACAATCTGACAGGGGTGGAAGCTATGCAAAGAATAACAATGGAAGCGGAGTAGATCTACCGGGAAGCTGAATTCTAGAAGAATTTATTAAATGCCAAGTTCAGAGACCTGCAGAGTTTGTTTTCGAATAGGTAACAACTCCGGTAAGAAAAGGTCTGCGAAAAATCTCTCAAGTTATATTTTTGCAGTTTTTATCTAACAAGGAAAGAAACAAAGAGAAAGAGGGATGGAAACGGAGCCAGGGTGTCTCACACCACCCTGTGGCACGGGCCCACCTGGCCGCGCCACCAGGGGGTGTGGCCACCCCGGAGCCCGTCTTTGACCCGTTTTCTCCCAGTACATTCCTTTTATTGTAAAAATTCGTAATATATAATCCCCTGGATCCCTCGAGGTTCATATAGCGTGTTATCATTGTGTTTTCATTTCGGTCTATTTCTGACAGGTAGAGTCGCAGTTGTGGAGCCACAATGTCTTCCTCTGGTTCAGCCAAGGAAGATTCCTCTGCAGACATCATCAACCCGTACATGCGTGAGTTGAGGATTCATCCCAAGGAGTTGTTTCTCGAAGATGGGGAGGTACAGATAAAAGAGGTTCAGGGCTCTAAAGGTGAAGGTAGTCTGGAGGACAGGATGGAAGCACTGGAGCAAGAATTCTTTAGGTACAAGAAGATGGCGGAGCGCGAATTGGATATCATCCATAAGATTTGTTCCGAACTCATCGCCGTGTACCAAAAGGATATTTCTGAGCTTAAGGATGAAATTCTCGCACTCCACCGAACAACCAACCACCTACAAGCATAGCTCTATGACGTGCAAAATCAAAACTGTGAGTATGAGGTTAGGTTTAAACGCATAAGTGATGCTGCTAGTTTCAGGATGATGGAGACCATGATGTATTTTGTTGATGGGGAGCCCTTACCTTGGAAGTCAGACGATGACGAGAGAACACCACCACCACCGAAGGAGTAATTCATCATAAGGTTTTGGCATCCCCTTGGTTTGTTCCAAGCTTGGGGGATGATATGTCCAAATTGTATCTACTTTCCCGAACACTTTTGCTATTGTTTTTCCTCTATACTTGTGTGATTTGGATGCAACTAATGCGAACTGACGCTATTTTCAGCAGAATTGCCTTGGTGTCTACTTTTTGTGCAGAAATCAACTATCAGGAAAAATCCCGGAAAATATGCCAAAAATCCTATTTCACCCGAAGACTCTAGGAGCCAGAATACGAGACGGAGAAGAGCCCTAGGGTGGCCACACCACCTGCTGGCGCGGGCCAGGCCAGGCCGCGCCAGGGGGTGGTGTGGACCCCCCAGACACCCCCTCGGCCTCTCTCTTCACCTATAAGGAGCCTTCTGACCTAAAAACTTTACGGGGTTCGACGTTTTTTCAGAAGTTGGGGTGTCCAGGCAACGCGGTACCCAAGTTGCCTGTAATCAGCCGTGATGACTACAGTTGGCGTGCCAAATACTCAGAGGGTCTTTTTCCACACGAATTCAACTTTACGTTTCAATACAAAATATCAGGCTAACGGACGTCAAGTTGGGGCCCCTGTCAGTTCTCGCCATTATGTCGCTCCTGTCGCTTAGGCGGGATGGCTGTCACGTAGGCTTGTAGTACTGGCATAGTGGATAGGACAACACGACCGGCCCAGTGTATTTACGTGACAAAACAAGACACATATATCATCGTTATAATTATTTTGTGTTTACTCAGAAGCTGGAATGGCCACCTCCACGCGTCTCTCCTTCGGACTTCTGTCCCCGTCGTTAACCACTATCTTTCCACCGTTCCGCTGCCTCGTAGAAACCACTCTTTTATTCCTGTCAACTGTCTTCTTCCCATCTTCTCCTTGCCGCCATGGAAGGTCGTCGCACTCTAGAGACAAGCTTCACTACCCATGACAATAAGAAGATATACATCGTCTACACCAACGAGGAGGAGACACTGGTGCGAGTCCTGAGGATGTACGAGGGTTGGCTTGAGACAGACGAGGACAAGTTTGTGGCATTAGACCTCGAGTACACCTCGGAGGACCCATATGAAGGGAGTGAAGTCGCCGTCGTTCAACTTGCCATGAGGAAACACGTTCTCGTCTACCACTTCTCCCGATTTGTAGATCTGCTCTATGTAGCTAACCGCTTTTAGGGTTTTCTCCTCTTGTTCTTTATCCATTTGCTCATCTTGCAACTACTTGATTTTATTTAGGACCAAATAAATTATGACAAGACAATGTTGAGAGTCTTGATCTTGCATTTACTAAAAAATATATACATATTCAGATGATGATCTTGCATTGACAAAATATTTGTAGTTACAAATTTTGGTGATGACAAACTACATACTTTCAAGCTGACATGAATTGTCTGGCGCTGTGCCGGTTTCATGTAGAAAAGGGAATTGTTTGCTACACTGTCGACAATACAACTGATATTTCGAAATTTCATCGAGAGGGAATTACAATTCCTGCACACAACTGGATCAATATTCAAAGTCTTGTCAAGATCCTAGGGGGCTCGAGGAAGGATGGAATGGCATCACTCGCAACTAGAATCTTCGATGAGTCGTACGGTAGAATGAAGGCAGACTTCCCTACGGATAGGCACGATTTCTGGGATGAGTGGTCGTTGTCTGATATAAACCTGAAGTATGCAGCCATAGATGGTTACGTGACATACCAGTTGTACAAGAAGATCCATTTTTTCTATGTTACCTCGTGTTTTGCCCTATTTGCAAGAGGGAAGACGAGCTTAGGGAAGCCCATCGTAGGAAATGCAGAATAGCTAAGTTTGAAGCTGCATATGCAACAAAAAAATGGCTGCATCCGAAGCAGCTGACAGAGAGGCTGCAGAAGCAGCTGAAAGAGAGCTTGCAGCTGAAGCTGAAGCAACTGACAGAGAGGCTGCACCTGAAGCAGCAAATAGAGAGGCAGCATCTTCTAGCGGCAACAATCAGGCCTGTGATGCACTGCTAATTGTGCCGTAGAACACTGAAGATAGGGAAGCCAAGTCAGATCCCAGTTGGGACGAAGCATTTCATGAGCTGTGGAGTGCCAATAATGTAAGAACCACTTGGAATGATCGCAGTTGGTCGCCTAGGAACGATGCCAAGTGCCTCAAGTGGGCTGATCAGAAGTGAATTAAACTTTACTCCTTTGTGTTATGTTTCTATTTTGTGGAACTCATTTATCTTGTCAAGATGTCTAGCGCCTCAAGTGAGAGTAGTAAAGTAAATTTTACTTCTTTGTGTTATGTTTCTATATGTGGCTTGTAGCTTTTCAAGATGGTAGCTCGTTAACTGGTAGTTTGAAAGAGTACCTTTTTCCTCTCTCGCTAAACATATATGTTTCATTTTGCCCAAATTGGTAGCAAATCTACAGAAGATTCTCTCTTTGATAATTCGTTCACTTTTGGACCTCTTTTTGCCTCCGATCTGGTAGCAAATATAGAGCAGCAAATCACACCAGGCAGAATACATTCATTCAGAAAACAAAACAAATGTAGATATAGTTGTGCGCAGCTAAATAGGATATGGCGATAGAAAGTAGGTTGCTTAACGAGGTTCGATGCATTCAACCAGAAATAGGATGCAAGCAAAATATAGAAAATCAAACGAAGCTGCTTAGCAGCAGCAGCAATAGCAGACACATTCAACCCCTCCTTGCATGCGCCTTCGCCTCCGCCTCCTCCCTCCGGCGCTTCCTCCACTTCTTGCTATCTAGTCCCTTGATCTTGGAGGCGTTGGGCTTGATTGGAGGCATACGACCCTCTTCGATGGCCACCCGCTGGAGGTTTCGGAGGTGAATGTTGAGAGCCTGGTGTTCAGCGATGTAGGTGTTGACATTCATGGTCTAGCCTCCATTGTGGGTGCAGGAGCTCGGGCCCTCTGCATGCTTCACTAAGGAGTTGAAGTCGGTGCTGGCGAGACTCACCCAGCAGAAGGCGAACCCCTTGTAGAAGGGGAAACTATAGTCACCGCTATTGAAGAAGGCGTCATACTGGTCGTCCTGCAGCCTTCTCAGCACCTGACAAGTCT
Source organism: Avena sativa (assembly GCA_916181665.1). Taxonomy (NCBI): domain Eukaryota; kingdom Viridiplantae; phylum Streptophyta; class Magnoliopsida; order Poales; family Poaceae; genus Avena; species Avena sativa. Next base: position 452,070,136 of record OV702288.1, on the reverse strand, counting down.
TGGTGTGCCTGGACTCATCATCGTTGCAGACATTGCTGCCGTAAACCTATTGGAAGAAAAGGAAAATGGGGGAGTAGATGATGTAAGAAGATTGAGCAATCAAAATGCGAACAAGCGAATCCTAATAAACCAAGATCTAGCATCCAATGATGGGAATGGTCGTCGATGCCGGTGTCGTAGGGGTTCAGCGGAGCAATGTACTCATCAGGATCGTAGGGGCCCCTGAAGACCTAGATCTGCTCGTGACCAGCGGGAGCCTCCTCAGCGGCAGGGGGATCCTTGCCGGTGGCTACGTCGGTAGCAGGAATGGGGGCCTGGACGGGAATGGCGGCTGCCATCGATGCCTCGACGGGCCCTGGATGGGGACGATGGCTACTTTCAACGCGTCGAGGGGGATCGGCAAGGATATGGGGGCCTCCTCTCTGGTGGCCTTGGAGGCGACAATGGCCACCGTATCCTCCTCCGCCATCACCGGCGTGGACGGGGTATTCTCCGGAGTTTGCAGATACTGGTGGGATAGTGGAGAGGGTTGCATGGGGAGAGTGAGCGAGAGTGAGAGTGGGTCTGTGGAGAGGGGCTCTATAGTTAAGGTGAATGGAAGCAATGCACGTTTCGTTGCACCACCGTGCAACACGCCGCGCAGTCTACTGCACCATGCACCACGACACGCGCACGGTACGCCACCGTTTTTTCCCGAGACATGCATGGCAGTTCTGTATTGAGCTGGATGCAAAGGGCGCATACACAATTTCTATGTACGAAGTTTGACACGGCCCAAAAATTGGTGATAATTAAAAGTGGAAATGTAGAGGGGAAGGTAGGTGGTTGTACAGTAAGATTTGTGGGGTTGTGCTAGATCAGGTAGAGAGATGTGTTGATGATTGCGAGTGACTCGATGAAGGCGGAGACGTTAGGTCTTGTCGATCTCAGCTCTTCGGCCTCCGGCTAGCGCATGCAAGTTTCTTACGGTGGGGCCTAGTTGGAAGTGAGATTGAGAGCCGCTACGTAAAAAATGGGATATGTCTTATTAAAATCAAGTGGCAATAAATTGCAGCTGTCCATCGACGACCGTGCACTCTATGACGCATGTGTTGTGGCGTAGTAGTAGAAGTAGTAGGCTTTTCAAACCTGATTAAACATGACATGACCAATCGATGACTTTTTCCATGGACGGCTTCTTGTTCCTTCTTGTAGAAGTCTCGCTGAGGGAGACGTTCGTGTTGTCTCACGATGTATTGTGAAGGGCACGACGTGTGCAACGATCATCATTGGATCGCATAGACTCAATGGTTGGTGCGCACGATCCGCATGACAACTGCGACAACCAATCAGGGAGTAGCAGACAGAGTGGGCACAGGTTTGGGCTTCTACGAAAGATATAGAGAGGGGGCAAAACTGAGTAGTATCAAAAAACCAAGGGAAAAACTGAGTAGTATAAAAATGGAAAGTGAGTGTCTTGTACAATGAAATACATCATGGTAAACATCAAATTATGCCAAGATAGATCCACTAGAGTTTATTAGATGTGTGTTATTCGTAAACCACATGGACCCACTAGAGTTCATTGCATGTGTGTTATTGTCATAAAACACATGGATCCACCAGTGTCATTGCATGTGTGTTCTTTTCATAAAGCACATGTTGATCCACCAATGTCATTGCACGTGTGTTCTTTTCAGGAACCACATATGGATCGAGAAGTTTCATGTAATGTGTGTTCTTTTCATGAACTAGATATTGATCCACCAGAGTCATTGCATGTGTGTTCTTTCAATAAGCCACAGATAGAGTCATTGCATCTCTATTCTTTTCATTAAGCATAGATAGAGTCATTACATGTGTGTTCTTCTCACAAACCACATCTAGAGTCATTGCATGTATGTTCTTCTCACAAACCACATATGGATCCACCAGAGTTCATTGCATGTCTATTCTTTTCACAAACCACAACTAGACTCATTGCATGTATGTTCTTCTCACAAACCACACATGGATCCACCAGTGTCATTGCATGTGTGTTCTTTTAAAAAACCACATCTAGAGTCATTGGATGTGTGTTCTTTTCACAAACCACATATGGATCCACCAGTGTCATTGCATGTCTGTTCTTTTCATTAACCACGGCTAGAGTCATTGCATGTATGTTCTTTCCAAAAACTACATATGGATCCACTAGTGTCATTGCATGTCTGTTCTTTTCATTAACCACAGCTATAGTGATTGCATGTCTGTTCTTTCCAGAAACCACACATGGATCCACCAGTGTGATTGCATGTGTGTTCTTTTCACAAACCACAGATAGTGTCATTGCACGTATGTTCTTTCCACAGACCACATATGGATCCACCAGTGTCACTTGATGTGTGTTCTTTTCACAAACCACAACTACATTCATTGCATATCTATTCTTTTCATGAACGACAGCTAGAGTCATTGGATGTGTTGTCTTCTCACAAACCACATAAGGATCCACCAGTGTCATTGGATGTGTGTTCTTTTCATGAACCACACCCAGTGTCATTACATGTGTGTTCTTCTCACAAACCACATAAGGATCCACCACTATCATTGGATGTGTGTTCTTTTCATGAACAACAGCTAGAGTCATTGCATGTATGTTCTTTTTCACAAACAACATAAGGATCCACCAGTGCCATTGGATGTGTGTTCTTTTCATGAACCACACGCAGTGTCATTGCATGTGTGCTCTTTTCACAAACCACATAAGGATACACCAGTGTCATTGGATGTGTTTTCTTTTCATGAACCACACCCAATGTCATTGGATGTGTGTTCTTTTCATGAACCACACATGGATCCACCAGTGTGATTGCATGTGTGTTCTTTTCATGAACCACATATAGAGTCATTGCATGTGTGTTCTTTCCACAAACCAAATATGGATCCACCAGTGTCACTGGATGTCTTTGCTTTTCACAAATCATAGCTAGAGTCATTGCATATCTGTTCTTTTGACAAAACACATATGTATCCACCAATGTCATTGCATGTGTGTTCTTTTCACAAACCACGGCTAGAGTCATTGCATGTTTGTTCTTTTCATGAACCACACATGGATCCACCAGTGTGATTGCATATGTGTTCTTCTCATGAACCACAGCTAGAGTCATTGCATCTCTGTTCTTTCCACAAACCACATATGGAACCACCCGTGTCATTGGATGTGTGTTATTTTCATGAACCACACCCAGTGTCATTGCATGTGTGTTCTTCTCACAAACCACATAAGGATACACCAGTGTCATTGTATGTGTGTTCTTCTCACAAACCACACATGGATCCACCAATGTCATTGTATGTCTATTCTTTTCACAAACCATGGCTAGAGTCATTGGATGTCTGTTCTTTCCACAAACCACATATGGATCCACGAGTGTCATTGGATGTGTGTTCTTTTCATTAACCAGAGCTAGAGTCATTGCATGTGTGTTCATTCCACAAACCACATACGGATCCACTAGTGTCATTGGATTTGTGTTCTTTTCATGAACCACACCCAGTGTCATTGCATGTGTGTAGTTTTCATTAAACCACACATGGATCCACAAGTGTCATTGGATGTCTGTTCTTTTCATGAACCACACCTAGAGTCATTGCATGTCAGTTCTTCTCACAAACCACACATGGATCCACCGGTGTGATTGCATGTGTGTTCTTTTCATGAACCGCAACTAGAGTCATTTGCATGTTTGTTCTTGTCACAAACCACACATGGATCCACCAGTGTCATTACATGTGTGTTCTTTTCATGAACCAATGCTAGAGTCATTGCATGTGTTTTTTTTTCGCAAACCACATAATGATCCACCAGTGTCATTGGATGTGTGTTCTTTTCATGAACCAGACCTAGTGTCATTGCATGTGTGTTCTTTTCACAAACCACATAAGGATACACCAATGTCATTGGATGTGTTTTCTTTTCATGAACCACAACTAGTGTCATTGTATGTGTGTTCTTCTCACAAACCACACATGGATCCACCAGTGTCATTACATCTGTGTTCTTTTCATTAACCACAGCTAGAGTCATTGCATGTATGTTCTTTCCACAACCCACATATGGATCCACCAGTGTCATTGCATGTCTATTATTTTCATTAACCACACCTAGAGTCATTGCATGTCTGTTCTTTCCACAAACCACACATGGATCCACCAGTGTGATTGCATGTGTGTTCTTTTCACAAACCACGGCTAGTGTCATTGCATGTATGTTCTTTTCACAAACCACATATGGATCCACCAGTATCACTGGATGTGTGTTCTTTTCATGAACCACAGCTAGAGTCATTGCATGTGTGTTCTTTTTCACAAACCACATAAGGATCCACTAGTGTCATTGGATGTGTCTTCTTTTCATGAACCACACCCAGTGTCATTGCATGTCTGTTCTTCTCACAAACCACATAAGGATCCACCACTATCATTGGATGTGTGTTCTTTTCATGAACCACAGCTAGAGTCATTGCATGTGTGTTCTTTTTCACAAACCACATAAGGATCCACCAGTGTCATTGGATGTGTGTTCTTTTCATGAACCACACGCAGTGTCATTGCATGTGTGATCTCTTCACAAACCACATAAGGATACACCACTTTCATTGGATGTGTTTTCTTTTCATGAACCACACCCAGTGTCATTGGATGTGTGTTCTTTTCATGAACCACACATGGATCCACCAGTGTGATTGCATGTGTGTTATTTTCATGAACCACATATAGAGTCATTGCATGTGTGTTCTTTCCACAAACCACATATGGATCCACCAGTGTCACTGGATCTCTTTTCTTTTCACAAATCACAGCTAGAGTCATTGCATATTTGTTCTTTTCACAAACCACATATGTATCCACCAATGTCATTGCATGTGTGTTGTTTTCACAAACCACGGCTAGAGTCATTGCATGTCTGTTGTTTTCATGAACCACACATGGATCCACCAGTGTGATTGCATGTGTGTTCTTCTCATGAACCACAGCTAGAGTCATTGCATGTCTATTCTTTCCACAAACCACATATGGATCCACTAGTTTCATTGGATGTGTGTTCTTTTCAGGAACCACACCCAGTGTCATTGCATGTGTGTTCTTCTCACAAACCACATAAGGATACACCAGTGTCATTACATGTGTGTTCTTCTCACAAACCACACATGGATCCACCAGTGTCATTGTATGTCTATTCTTTTCACAAACCATAGCGAGAGTCATTGGATGTCTGTTCTTTCCACAAACCACATATGGATCCACCAGTGTCATTGGATGTGTGTTCTTTTCATTAACCATAACTAGAGTCATTGCATGTGTATTCTTTCCACAAACCACATACGGATCGACTAGTGTCATTGGATTTGTGTTCTTTTCATGAAACACACCCAGTGTCATTGCTTGTGTGTTCTTTTCATTAAACCACACATGGATCCAGAAGTGTCATTAGATGTCTGTTCGTTTCATGAACTACACCTAGAGTCATTGCATGTCAGTTCTTCTCACAAACCACACATGGATCCACCAGTGGGATTGCATGTGTGTTCTTTTCATGAACCGCAGCTAGAGTCATTTTCATGTCCGTTCTCGTCACAAACCACACATGGATCCACCAGTGTCATTGCATGTGTGTTCGTTTCATGAACCAACGCTAGACACATTGCATGTGTGTTCTTTTTCACAAACCACGTAACGATCCACCAGTGTCATTGGATGTGTGTTCTTTTCATGAACCACACCCAGTGTCATTGCATGTGTGTTCTTTTCACAAACCACATAAGGATACACCAATGTCATTGGATGTGTTTTCTTTTCATTAACCACAGCTAGTGTCATTGCATGTGTGTTCTTCTCACAAACCACACATGGATCCACCAGTGTCATTGCATGTGTGCTCTTTTCATTAACCACAACTAGAGTCATTGCACGTATGTTCTTTCCACAAACCACATATGGATCCACTAGTGTCATTGCATGTCTATTATTTTCATTAGCCCCACCTAGAGTCATTGCATGTATGTTCTTTCCACAAACCACACATGGATCCACCAGTGTGATTGCACGTGTGTTCTTTTCAGAAACCATGGCTAGTGTCATTGCATGTATGTTCTTTCCACAAACCACATATGGATCCACCAGTATCACTGGATGTGTGTTCTTTTCACAAACCACAGCTAGAGTCATTGGATGTGTGTTCTTCTCACAAACCACATAAGGATCCACTATTTTCATTGAATGTGTGTTCTTTTCAAGAACCACACCCAGTGTCATTGCATGTGTGTTCTTCTCACAATCCACATCAGGATCCACCAGTGTCATTGGATGTGTGTTCTTTTCATGAACCACACATGGATCCACCAGTGTGATTGCATGTGTGTTCTTTTCATTAACCACATATGGAGTCATTTGCATGTCTGTTGTTCTCACAAACCACACATGGATCCACCAGTGTCACTGAATGTGTCTTCTTTTCACAAACCATAGCTAGAGTCACTGCATGTCTGTTATTTTCACAAACCACATCTAGAGTCATTGCATCTCTACTCTTTCCACAAACCACATATCGATCCACCAGTGTCATTGCATGTGTGTTCTTTTCATGAACCGCAGCTAGAGTCATTGCATGTGTGTTCTTTTTCACAAACCACATAAGGATCCACCAGTGTCATTGGATGTGTGTACTTTTCATGAACCACACCCAATGTCATTGCATGTGTGTTCTTTTCACAAACCACATATAGAGTCATTGCATGTGTGTTCTTATCACAAACCACAGAAGGATACACCAGTGTCACTGCATGTGTTTTCTTTTCATGAACCACACCCAGTGTCATTGCATGTGTGTGAAGGAAATATGCCCTAGAGCCAATCATAGAGATGATTGTATTTCATATGTATCCATGAGTTATTATAATGTTCCTTGTATATCCATATATCAGGCAACTTGTATTGATTGGCAATTATGTGAATTGCTTGTGAAACTCTTTACTTATATGGTTATCAAATAGTTGTCCCTAGTCGGAGTTCCTGTGAGGACACCCGTGAATATTAGACTAGCGCATCGATTGGTTGATGACTATGTTTCGCAAGTCATAGACATGGAGATGTCAAACCAATGATGTGGACACATGTTATGAACATGGGGTTGGACTGGCCCAACTTGAGACTGGCAATAATACTTGCAGCTCTCTCTACACATCGTGTACGTTTTGTCCTTAGACCTGAGATTGTCGCATGTACTTGAGATGTGGATCGACCTACTTCGGGGCTATAAAACACTACTCTGTAACTGGGTAGTTATAAAGGTAGCTTTCGGGTTTGTCCTGATACATGCTGCAAGGCATCGGCCAATCAAGATGGGATTTGCCCCTCTCTACTTGAGAGAGATATCTCTGGGCCCCTCGAGTGATCGGATCCAGAAATGCATGGCCGTGCTACATATGGTTAAGAGTTAACCTAGTAAAGGGATTCTGAATCACAATATCGAGAAAGAGAGGTCAGCTAGGAGCTAGACCAAATATCGTGAGGCAAAGGGAAAGACATGTACTCAACCTTGTGATGGTTCGTCTGAATGATCTTTATATGCGTTTAGGAGTTGGCACGTCTTGCTACAGGCCGCTACCAAGTATTGACGGAGTAAGTGTACTCGTGTCATGTCTATACGTGTATGAACCTATAGGGTCACACACTTTAGGGGCTGGAAGTCTAATGAGGATTGGATCCGAATTAGACCAGGCTTAGGCTGCTAATGGGCTGCTAAAGTAGAAGCCCACCAGGAATGCCTATATAAGAGAGAGTGAGGCGAGCTGATTAGGGTAGAGCATTCCACCCAGCCGCCACTCCTCTTCCGCCTGTGTTGCACGTGCAGACCTAGCAGTCTGGCGTGTGACGGCTTCCAGTCCGGACGTGTGGATACCTTGGAGGTGCTGCATCTTTAGCACTTGGACGAGCCACGCAATGGGGAGCTGCTCGTGGGACGAGGGCAAGGAGGAGACAGAGAACATCTACACTGTCGCGACATGCTTCATCAAGTTCTGCACCTGCGCGTCTAGCGGTAATCCCGTGATCTATGACAATAGTATTCCTGGTTGACGCGGTAGAAATTTTTGATTTTTTGCTAGTGTAGCCTACCCGTAACCCTACAGTGTGTTCTTTTCACAAACGATATATGTATCCACCAATGTCATTGCATGTGTGTTCTTTTCACAAACCATAGCTAGAGTCATTTGTTCTTTTCATGAACCACACATGGATCCACCAGTGTGATTGCATGTGTGTTCTTCTCATGAACCACAACTAGAGTCATTGCATGTTTGTTCTTTCCACAAGCCACATATGGATCCACCAGTGTCATTGGAGTGTGTTATTTTCATGAACCACACCTAGTGTCATTGCATGTGTGATCTTTTCTTTAAACCACACATGGATCCACAAGTGTCACTGGATGATTATTCTTTTCATGAACCACACCCAGAGTCATTGCATGTCAGTTCTTCTCACAAACCACACATGGATCCACCGGTGTGATTGCATGTGTGTTCTTTTCATGAACCGTAGCTAGAGTCATTTGCATGTATGTTCTTGTCACAAACCACACACGGATCCACCAGTGTCATTGCATGTGTGTTCTTTTCATGAACCAACGCTAGATTCATTGCATGTGTGTTCTTTTTCACAAACCACATAATGATCCACCAGTGTCATTGGATGTGTATTCTTTTCATGAACCACACCCAGTGTCATTGCATGTGTGTTCTTTTCACAAACCACATAAGGATACACCAGTGTCATTGGATGTGTGTTCTTTTCATGAACCACACCCAATTTCATCGCATGTGTGTTCTTCTCACAAACCACACATGGATCCACCAGTGTCATTGCATGTGTGTTCTTTTCATTAACCACAGCTAGAGTCATTGCAGGTATGTTCTTTCCACAAACCACATATGTATCCACCCGTGTCATTGCATGTCTATTCTTTTCATTAACCACACCTAGATTCATTGCATGTCTGTTCTTTCCACCAACCACACATGGATCCACCAGTGTGATTGCATGTGTGTTCTTTTCACAAACCACGGCTAGTGTCATTGCATGTATGTTCTTTCCACAAACCACATATGGATCCACCAGTATCACTAGATGTGTGTTCTTTTCACAAACCACAGCTAGAGTCATTGCATATCTGTTCTTTTCATGAACCACAACTAGAGTCATTGGATGTGTGTTCTTCTCACAAACCACATACGGATCCACCAGTGTCATTGGATGTGTGTTCTTTTCATGAACCACACCCAGTGTCATTGCATGTGTGTTCTTCTCACAATCCACATAAGGATCCACCAGTGTCATTGGATGTGTGTTCTTTTCATGAACCACACATGGATCCACCAGTGTGATTGCATGTGTGTTCTTTTCATGAAACACATATGGAATCATTTGCATGTATGTTCTTCTCACAAAGGTACCGCGAGGGGCGCTGCCCCTTCGAACTGCGCAGGGGTGACCCCTAGACCCCCCTTTGTCATAGCCCCTTTTGTATCACATTAAGGTTCATAGGTGCTATGATTTCACATGATCTGGTAGAATGTGATTCTATGCACAACTTGTTTTTGCAGGATGTATGTGATCAGTCTGGCCCAAATATGTATGTGATGCATGTATGTATTTTTCATGACCTGCGTGTCGTGAGTAGGGCAACACGGCTGGAGCCATATGTGTTGTCAATTATTGTAATGGCCTGCGTGCCAACTTGTGATGATCCCATTACCATGTAATTTTGATTACTACCTGTTCGGAGTAATAGCTTGTATTAGTTCTTGGAGAACTCATCACTTGGAGGATGGCTCGCATAGAGCATGAAGATGGAGATCATCATGGTGGACAGGTTCTATGGTGATGGAGATCACCATGAGAAAAATGGGCCATACTGTATCACATATATGTGAATGCTATTCTTATACGTTTTACTACTATGCATGCTTAGATGATAGAAGTAGAACAATCCCTCACAAAGTTTAAGTTAAACAATGCCCTCCCAACCAAACCTTGCACCATCCTATGCCCTGTACAATCGTTGGTGGGTCGATGAAATTAGGGTGCCGTAGTTTTCCTTGGCTGGATAGGTTTGTATCGGATACCTACACGCATAAGGGTTGGTCATCTTAACAAAGTCATCTTAACAGTTATGGACCTTGGGGCATAAAGGTTGGGCGCCTAGTTTTGACATAGATATGTCACCCAACAACAAGAGTCATATGTGATATGATTAGCAAAGGTTGCTTACCGATTTACCTTGTCTTCTAGTAGTGATGCTAAGGCTCACTAGTCGACTTGTTAATTGTGGATCTTGAATAACTTAGTATCAATAGAGGGATGTTGATTTAAGTGGGAGTATATGCTATTAAATTGTTTAATATGTTTTACTCTTTCATGGTTACATGGCTTAGTATTTTTCATATTTTTGTTCTAGATCAATGGCACCAAACAATTCATCACCTTTTGCTTTGCGTTCGATTCTTGAAAAGGATAAACTAAATGGAACAAACTATTCAGACTAGGTCCATAACCTGAGAATTGTTCTTAGGGCTGAGAAAAAGGAAACTATTCTGGATACCCCAATCCCGGATGAACCTGCTGATAATGCAACTGCTGCCCTTAAGAATGCCTACAAGAAAGCATGTGATGAATCTCTTGAGGTTAGTTGTCTTATGCTTGCATGCATGGAGCTTGATCTTCAAAAGCAGTTTGAGGATCAGGAAGCGTACGATATGATCGTTGCACTTAAGGACAAGTTCCAGACTCAGGCTAGGACTGAGAGGTACAATGTTGCTAAGTCCTTTGTGTAATGCAAGCTGGCAGAGGGAGCAGCTGTAGGCCCCCATGTGATCAAAATGGTTGATTACAGGCAGACTTTGGAAAAGCTTAGTTTTCCATTAGGCCAAGAGTTGGCCACTGATTTCATTTTGGCATCTCTTCCATCTAGCTGTGGGCATTTCATTTCGAACTACCATATGCATGGGGTGGAGAGGGGCCTTAAAGAATTATGTGGGATGCTAAAAACAGCAGAATGTGACATTAAGAAGTGTGCAGGGCATAGACATGTGATGGCTGTGCATAACAAGCCTAGCTTCAAGAAAAAGGGCACTTCTTGGTAGAAGAAGAAGGGCAAGGCTAAGGATACGATCCCTAAGCCAAACCCTACACCCAAGCAAAAGGCTAGACCTGCAGGAGACACTGAGTGTTTCTTTTGTCATGAATATGGCCACTGGAAGAGAAACTGCAACAAGTACCAGGCTTCTTTGAAGAAGGGTGGAAGTAAGAGTACTTCCCACTCAGGTACGCTTGTTGTAAATGTTGTGGACATTTTTCTCGCAGATTCTTATGTTAACTCTTGGGTATTTGATACCGGATCAGTTGCTCATATTTGCAATTCGATGTAGGGGCTAATAAGGACTAGAGAAGTGCAGAAAGGCGAAGTGGATTTTCGCGTCGGAAATAAAGCAAGGGTTGCTGCATTGTTCGTTGGCGTCATGCAACTTCACCTTCCGTCAGGATTTATCATGGAATTGAATAATTGTTATTACATTCCTAGTATGGGTCGAAACGTTTTATCACCTTCATGTTTGATGAGGGATGGTTATTCATTCGCGAGTACAAAAAATGGTTGTGTAATCTCTAAGAATGCTATGTTTGTGGATGATGCTCCCATTGTGAATGGGTTATTTATTTTAAATCTTGATAATCCATGTGTTTACAATGTTAGTTCTAAAAGGCTTCAGCCAAATGATTTGAGTCCTACCTATTTATGGCATTGTCGTTTGGGGCATATAAGTGAAAAGCGCATGAAGAAGCTCCATGGTGATGGTCTTCTAACTTCGTTTGATTTTGAATCATACGAGACATGTCAAGCTTGTTTACTTGGAAAGATGACCAAGACGTCTTTTACGGGGTTTCCCGAGAGAGCGACAGACTTGTTGGACCTCATACATACTGATGTATGTGGACCAGTGAGCACGACAGCCAGAGGAGGATATCACTACTTCATTACTTTCACTGATGATTTTAGTAGATATGGCTATGTCTACTTGATGAAGCATAAGTCTGAAACTTTTGAAAAGTTCAAAGAGTTTCAGAGTGAGGTAGAGAATCAACGTGGCAAGAAAATAAAGGCCTTGCGATCTGATCGTGGAGGTGCATATTTGAGTCACGAGTTTAGCAATCATCTTAAGAGTTGCGGAATTGTTCCACAACTCACGCCCCCCGAAACGCCTCAAAGAAACAGGGTCTCGGAACGGCGTAATCGAACTTTGTTGGACATGGTTCGATCGATGATGAGCCAGTCGGATTTACCATTATCATTTTGGGGTTACGCGTTAGAAACAGCAGCTTTCACACTAAACAAGGTACCGTCTAAATCCGTAGTTAAGACACCATATGAGATGTGGACTGGAAAGAATCCTAGTTTGTCTTTTCTAAAGATTTGGGGTTGTGATGCATTTGTCAAGCGACTTCAGTCGGACAAGCTAACACCCAAATCGGATAAGTGTATTTTTGTGGGATACCCAAGGGAAACCTTAGGGTATTACTTCTACAACTGAGAAGAGGGCAAAGTGTTTGTCGCCCGTAGCGGTGTTTTCCTAGAGAAAGAGTTTCTCACAAAGGGAACGAGTGGAAGGTCGGTGCGACTTGAAGAAGTTTAAGATGATCCAGTCGGGGATGCTTCTACGAGTGATGCTATTGTAGCAGAACAAGTTGAGGAACCCGTGGCAATAGAAGCACCACAGCCACGAAGGTCAGCGAGGCTCCGCGAAGCGCAAGAGTTATTATTGTTAGACAATGATGAGTCTGCGACCTATGCAAAAGCGATGGTGGACCCAGACTCTGAGAATGGCTGATTGCCATGATATCCGAGATAGAGTCCATGGGAGACAATCAAGTTTGGAACTTGGAGACCTGCCTGATGGTTTTAAAGCCATCGAGTGCAAGTGGATCTATTGGAAGAAGATTGATATGGATGGAAATGTTCACATCCATAAAGCTCGACTTGTTGCAAAAGGTTTTTGACAAGTTCAAGGGGTTGACTACGACGAGACTTTCTCGCCCGTAGCGATGCTTAAATCTATACGGATCATTGGAGCCATTGCTGCATATTTTGATTATGAGATATGGCAGATGGACGTCAAGACGGCTTTCTTAAATGGAATCCTTACTGAGGACGTGTATATGATGCAGCCCGAAGGTTTTGTCGATCCAAACAATGCTCGAAAGGTATGCAAACTTCAAAAGACTATTTATGGGCTGAAGCAAGCATCTCGGAGTTGGAACATTCGATTTGATGAAGTTGTAAAGGAGCTTGGCTTCACCAAAAACGAACAAGAACCTTGTGTGTATAAGAAAGAAAATGGGAAATCACTTGTGTTTCTAATCTTGTATGTGGATGACATATTACTGATTGGAAATGACATTCCTATGCTCGAGTCTGTTAAGACCTCATTGAAAAATAGTTTTCTATGAAGGACTTGGGAGAAGCGGCATATATTCTGGGCATCAAGATCTATAGAGATAGATCAAGGAGGCTAATTGGATTAAGCCAGAGTACGTACATTAACAAAGTGTTGAAACGGTTCAGCATGGAAGAGGCTAAGAATGGGTTATTGCCCATGTCTCACGACATTAAATTCAGCAAGACTTAGTGTCCTTCGACCACTGATGAGCGAGAGCGCATGAGTAGGGTTCCATATGCTTCGGCTATTGGATCCATCATGTATGCAATGACATGTACTCGCCTAGATGTTTCCTATGCTCTAAGTGTTACGAGCAGATACCAGGCTGATCTAGGTGAGAGTCACTGGACAGCGGTAAAGAATATCCTTAAGTACTTGAGAAGGACTAAGGATATGTTCCTAGTTTATGGAGGTGAGGTTGAACTCAGTGTAAAGGGTTACACAGATGCGAGTTACCTCAACGACTCAGATGACTCGAAATCGCAATCAGGTTATGCGTTTGTCATCAATGGTGGTGCTATGAGCTGGAAAAGTTCAAGGCAAGATATAGTGGCCTCCTCTTCAACAGAAGCTGAATATATTGCTGCCTCGGAGGCTGCAAAGTAAGATGTTTGGATTAGGAATTTCCTGATTGCTCTTGGTGTGGTTCAGGGCTCGTCCAATCCTTTGGACATTTATTGTGACAACAATGGTGCTATTGCACAAGCCAAGGAACCTAGACAGCACTAGAAGAACAAACATATTCGCATGCGTTACCATCTGATTCGTGAGTTCATTGATGATGGTAGTGTCATGTTATGAAAAATACATAAGGACTCAAATGTTGTTGATCCCTTGACTAAGCCACTCCCGTAGCCTGCGCATGAAGCGCACACAAGAGCAATAGGTATTAGATACTATCTAGATTGACTCTAGTGCAAGTGGGAGACTGATACGTCCATTTTGTATCACTATTGTATGTCTTAATTCACTATTATTCATTGATATATTTCATATTGAGAGGTGATACTTATGTTATTTCATCTGTTTTTGCATGGTTGATGACTTTTGGAGCATGGACCGCTGCAGTCAGGATTCTGATGGAAAAGGTGCTGTTTGGAGGCAAAATTCGCGAAGATCAGAAAATCCGGGAAAATATACGGAAAATTCTATTTTTCCAGAAGACTCAAGATGCCAGAAGATGGAGTGGAGGTGGGCCACAGGGGGCCCACACCACCCCATGGCGCGGGCAGGCCTAGGCCGCGCCAGGGATTGGTGTGGCCACCCTGGCCCACTCCAGCCTCTCCCCTCTGGCGTATATCTTCCTCCCGAAACCCTAAGACTCGGGGAGCGACCAAAGAAAGATTCCTCCGCCTCTGCGGGGCGGAAAACACTGAGAGAGAAAGATGTCTCCGGCAGACAAATTTCTGCCGGGGGAATTCCTTCCCGGAGAGGGGAGATCGTCGCCATCAACACCACCATCAAGTTGGACTTCATCAGGATCATTATCATCATCATCACCACCATCATCACCATCAGCACCCTCATCACCATCTCCATATTGCTGTAACAATTGCATTGAATCTTGCATAGTTCATAGGGGAAACTTTCCCGGTGTTGATTACTCTTTGTAGTTGATGCTATTGAGTGAACCATTGAATTATTGTTTATGTTCAGATTGTTATACATCATTATTCCATCTCTGATCATGATCCATATGATGTCTTCTGAGTAGTTCGTTTTGTTCTTGAGGACATGGGAGAAGTCTTGTTGTTAGTAGTGGAGTTGCGTTGAGAAAGATTCAATAGATTGTTATTTAAGTTGTGGTGTACTTCTTCTAGTGGTGTCATGTGAACATCGATTACATGACACTTCACCTATATGGGCCTAGGGGAATGCATTGTGTATTTGGCTACTAATCGTAGGGGTTGCCGGAGTGACAGAAACCTAAACCCCCGTTAGGAAACCATTGCACAAGGGACGTAAGGGTCTTAGAGTTTAAAGCTGTGGTTAGGTTTTTACCTTAATTGCTTTCTTGTACTTACGGATGTTTGCAAGGGGGTTTAATCACAAGTATGTATTAAGTCTTGGATGGGACGGTATATTAGCACAAGTTCACCCACACAACACTTAGCAAGCTAGAGAAGATTAATCGACTATATGAAGCGAAAGCACTTGACAGTCTTCCCATGTGTCCTCGAGAACGTTTGGTCATCTATAGTAATACAACCGGCTTGTCCTTTGCTGCATGAAGGATTGGGCCACTTGCTGCATTTATTCCTACTGTCTTTTATTTACTCGTACTTTGTTTACTTGCGTTATCGAAAACCCCTAAAAATCCATTTGCTAAGTATTTGCAGAGAATTCCTGATCCATACCACTAGCCAGCACCTTCTGCTCCTCGTTGGGTTCGACACTCTTACTTATTGAAAATACTGCAATACACCCCCTATACTTGTGGGTCATCAAGACTATTTTCGGGCACCGTTTCCGGGGAGTGAAGCGCTATTGGAGAGTGGAACTAGTAAAGGAAACTTCTACTGTGAGTATTGTTTACTTCTGCTAGTTGCTTTATTTTCGTTATCGATAATCCGCTGAGTTTCTTATTTGGTAATGCTACTACCACTGCTAAGGTAGTAGATAAGCCACCGCCTGCTGAGAAATATGTTTTCAAAATACCTACAAGAATTATTGATCATGTTATGGATAACTACTATGTTGGGGATGGAACTGTCCATCCCGGTGATCATTTACTCTTTATACACGAATTATGCGGGTTGTTCAAGTGTGCAGGTATTACTACAGATCAAGTTAAGAAGAAGTTATTCTCGTTATCACTGAAAGGAAGAACTGAGGAATGGTATATGCTGCTGAAGAATGGTCAAGCTCTGGAATGGGAGGAAATAGTGCCTCTCTTTTATTCAAAGTTTTATCCTCCTAGTGAGATTCATAAAGATCGGTATCAAATATACAAGTTTTGGCCACTTGATGGAGAAAGTACAGCTCAAGCTTGGGGGAGATTGAAGTTACTAATGCTCAAATGTCCCATTCATGAGCTCCCCAACAATATTATTACCAACAACTTTTATGCAAGGCTCCCTCTACATGATAAGGATTTATTGGATGCTTATTGTACTGGAGGAAGAAGTTAAATGGGACCTTCTAGATCGTATTCAAGACAATGCTAAAGCTTGGGAGAATGACAAAGGTATAAAGTCAGGTATAAATTATGATTATGAATGCATTGAATCTTTTATGGGAACTGGTGATTTTCAAAATATTAAAAATGCTTATGGTTTAGACTCTCAAGCTATTGCTTCTTATTTTAAGGCTTTTGCTTCTTAGATTGAAGTGCCTAAAAAGAAGTGGAATAAGTATCATGAACCTTATAAAGATGTTGCTAAGAGTGTTCCTGCAAGAAATACTGAAGTTTATACTGCTAATCATGTTTACCTGAACCTTATATTGAGAAAATGCCTTTTCTAGTTAAGTTAAAGGAACATTCTATGATGGTTAGTATGGTTAATGAAAGTATGAATAAGTCTGTTGAACCTAATAAACAAATGGTTGATGAACCTATTGTAGCAAATGTGAAAGACTTTGTCACTAAATATGAAAAAGAGGGACACACTATCCTTTGTAAGGATACCTCTAATATTGTTTCGCATAGTAGTGTTATGAGAGCTAGTATTCCTGTGTTTTCTGTTAGAATAAGTGATCATTGCTATGATAGTCCTTGTGATAGCTATATTGTTAAGTTTATGCATGATACTGAAAGCTATTATGAGAGAGGGAAAAGTGTTCTTATGCATCTCAATAATATCAAGTTTCCCTGTTTTATGCTGAAAGGTTTTATGTTGCACTCCTTTTGCCTTCTTATGCAAGTTGCCTTTGGTTTCAATAACTTGTTTGTTTACAAAATTCCCTTGCATAGGAAGTGGGTTAGACTTAAAAGTGTGTGTGTTTTTGCTTCTTAATGCTCTCTTTCACTTCAATTCATATCCCTATGAGAGCTTCTTCAAAAAATTATCTTGCCCATCTTAATGGCTACAAAGAAAGAGCTTTATGGGAGACAACCCAATTTGTTTTTGCTTTCAGTTTGTTTTTGTTTCTTTGAGTCTTGGAAGCTATTACTTTGGTAATAACCGCTCCTTATCCGTTTTGTTTGGTTTTTGTGTCAAGATCAACCTCTAATGAGAGAGAAGTAAGATTTGGGAAAGTTGTTGTCCCGAAACAAATTTTTGTGCTTCACCGTAAAAATTCGTGAGAGATCTCTGTATATCGGATTGAGCTGTAATTTTTGTGCTTCTGCCCCAGGTTGTTATTTAACTTTCGTTCGTTTTGCACTTTTTGATTTGAGCAACAGAAGATTTTCGAAAAAATTGATCTTTACCTGCTGGTCCGTTTTGACAGATTTTGCCAATCTTGCATTTGCTTCTTTATTCGATTTCCTTTTTGAATTATTTTTGGGTTTTCGGAAGGAGTTGCTACATTAGATTTTGTTTTGATGGTTTTCAGTTGAAAGTTGAACTCAAAAGGTTTTATAACTTCACTTATACTAATGTTGCTAATAAGAACGGTGTGAAGTTTTGTGTGAAAGAAATTTCCAGGAAGTGGAGATAATGGTGTAATAAGGAAGAGAAAGGGTTTATGACTCAAGTAATAAGTGTATGAAGATGAAGATATTGATGTTATTCATGTGGTGACTTCGGAAGAATCTACTAGATACCAAATTCATAGACCTGCAGAGTCAGTTTCCAACTAGGTAACAGTTCTGGTAAGAAAAGTTCCACGAAGATACAATCCAACTATATTTTTGCAGTTTTCAGTCAATAAGGAAAGCTATGAAGCGAAAAAGGGACGGAACTGGAGCCAGGGTGGCCCACACCACCCTATGGCGCGGGCCCACCCCTGGCCACGCCACCAGGTGGTGAGGCCACCTAGGACTCCGCCTCCGACTCGTTTTCTCCCAGTACCTTCCTTTTGATAAGAAACTTCGTAATATATAACCCCCCGGATCTTCCGAGGTTCGTATATCGTGTTTTCGCCGTGTTTTTGTTTCGATCTGTTTCTACCAGGTAGAATCCCAGATTTGGAGCCACAATGTCTTCCTCTGGATCATCCAAGGGAGATTCCTTAGAAGAAATCATCAACCCATACATGAGAGAATTGAAGATTCATCCCAAGGAGTTATTGCTCGAAGGTGGGGAGGTCCGGATTAAAGAGGTTCAAGGCCCTAAAGGTGAAGGAAGTCTGGAGGACAGGATGGAAGCACTGGAGCATGAAGTCTTTAGGTACAGGAAGATGGCAGAGCGCGAAGTGGACATCATCCATAAGATTTGTGTCGAACTCATCGCCGAGAATCAAAAGGAGACTGCTGAACTCAGAGCTGAAGTCTTTTCACTCCACCAAACAACCAACGAACTGCAAGCATAGTTCTATGATGTTCAAAATCAAAACTATGAGTATGAGGCTAGATTTAAACGCATAAGTGCTGCTGCAAGTTTCAGGATGTTGGAAACCACGATGTCCTTCGTTGATGGGAAGCCTTTACCCTGGAAGACGGACGAAGATGAGAGTATAGCACCACCACCGAAGGAGTAATTCGTCATCAGGTTTGGCATCCCCTTGGTTTATTCCAAGCTTGCGGGAGTGCCGCGGTATCATATCACTATCTTCTATCTTTTTACCTTATTAGTAGAGTCATATCATGAATAGAGGAGTTATTATGTAGTATGGTTTGCATTATGGAAGTGTCCCCTCTCTCGTTAGATTTGTATCCCTTAGTGTGAGTTTTCGTTATAGAATATTAATGAGAAGTTCTATCATTCACTCTTTTGCTTACCTTATATTAGTTTTCAATTCGAGGTTATATGATTGATCTTGTTATTAGTATTGGTAGCAATTTGGGATCATTGAGTTAATTTAGTTGGTTTTGTCAAACCTGGCTCGGTCAGTAGCAACACCCCTTTTGAGAGTTGAAAAGAAAAAGATAGAAGTACTCGAGAAGAAAATAATTTCGTCGTCTCTCTTTCTTGATTTGCTCATAAGTCTAGTATTCTCTAGTTAAGATCTTTTGTGCTTCCAAGGAAGATTGCATGTTTGTTTTTATCATTTGTGTGCTTGTTTGTTTCCTCCAACTCTTGTACTTGCTACCCAGCCTTGTTAGCCAAAAACCTGTACTGAGAGGGCATTCTTCTCGTGCATCCATCTCCCTTAAACCAAAACCTTTGCCATTTGTGTCCACCATACCTACCTAGTAGCATTATTGCTATTCCAAGTAAATTCTTGTTTTATCTACCTCCCAAATTAAACTTGTTATGAGAAAATTAGTGATTAAAGCTCTCACGAACTTGATGGCACACTTTATTTTCCGCACTTAATAAACCTGAACCATTGTGAACTCTCCATGAAAGTTATATGCTTGCAAATTATAGGCTGGGGATTAGCAGAACCGTGATGTCACGGGGAACGCTTTCAACACTTGTAAATATATACCCAGTTGATAGCTTGCTCTTTTGTTTGCGGATGTCGTCGGTGTGAAATAAAAGGAGAGCTGGTAAGTCCATGGGGTTATGTATGTGTGTTAGAGAAACGCCTAGGCCGCTGGTCTAATCCATGCTGACATGGTGGAAACCTGCAGCGAACCATAATGATATCTATGAAGCATTCTTCTTATAAAAAAGAGAGAGATGGCTATTGAGAAAAAGAAAAAAAGACACTATGAAAAGAGGAAATAGAGAAAAAAGCACCATTTTCCCATGGTAAATAAGAAGATTGCTGAGATACTCATTGTCCGCTTGCCTTGTCATTTTGATATGGGGATTCTTCCGTATCATCGGGCAAGGGGTACCCCGTTGGCGGTTCTCAATGATACGCACATACTTACGATGACAAGAACTTACCGGTAACTAAAGTTGAGTAGCATGAGGAGCGTCCCTCGTACTCAAGGGACTTGGGATTTTCAGTTTATAGTCTGTTAAGCATATAACTCAGATTGGACCTCACTTTAACCTTAATCACCTAAAGATGCCTATGATAGGGGCAATGAGAGCTGAAAGCTAGTAAGTATCATAATTTTTGGGAGCTCTTTATGAGACTTTAAATCCCTGCTTCCCTCTTTGAAGGGCCTTTCTTTTACTTTGTAGTTGAGTCAGTAGACCTATTCCCTTCAATCTCAGTAAGTATTTTGAGTTGATGTGTTTCATTCATTCATATGATGATTTATTCAATCATGTTTCTT
The DNA here is from genome assembly GCA_916181665.1 of Avena sativa. Classification (NCBI taxonomy): domain Eukaryota; kingdom Viridiplantae; phylum Streptophyta; class Magnoliopsida; order Poales; family Poaceae; genus Avena; species Avena sativa. The sequence goes on along the minus strand of OV702288.1, from coordinate 452,049,400 downwards.
ATGTTCCTTGTTTTGCACATTGCTCTTATCTTGAAGTTTACCACTTTGAAAGATTTCTTTGAAAACCAGCTATTTGTGAACTCCAGCAAATTATCAACTATTGTTCCACCGTGAGCTAAGTTTGCCATTATCAATTATGATTCACTTTATGTATCTTTATTGTGTTTCCTTTACTCATTGCAAGTTGAGTTGTATAATAGTGAGTTGTCTTCTATTATGATCTATGTATTAGATGAATGTGATGCTTCTTGTCCGTATTCTTTTATCGACTCTTCACTCCAGAAACTTGAGGTCATGTTTATTGAGCTCAGTTTCGCTTGGGGACAAGCGAAGTCTAAGCTTTGGGGGAGTTGATACGTCCATTTTGCATCACTATTCTATGTCTTAATTCACTATTATTCATTGATATATTTCATATTGAGAGGTGATACTTATGTTATTTCATATGTTTTTGCATGGTTGATGACTTTTGGAGCATGGACCGCTGCAGTCAGGATTCTGATGGAAAAGGTGCTGTTTGGAGGCAAATTCGCGAAGATCAGAGAATCCAGGAAAATATACGGAAAATTCTATTTTTCCAGAAGACTCAAGATGCCAGAAGATGGAGTGGAGGTGGGCCACAGGGGGCCCACACCACCCCATGGCGCGGGCAGGCCTAGGCCGCGCCAGGGAGTGGAGTGGCCACCCTGGCCCACTCCAGCCTCTCCCCTCTAGTGTAAATCTTCCTCCCGAAACCCTAAGACTCGAGGAGCAACCACAGAAAGATTCCGCTGCCTTTGCAGGGCGGAAAACACCGAGAGAGAAAGATCTCTCCGGCAGACAGATATCTACCGGGGGAATTCCTTCCCGGAGAGGGGAGATCGTCGCCATCAACACCACCATCAAGTTGGACTTCATCGGGATCATCATCATCATCATCACCGCCATCATCACCATCAGCACCCTCATCACCATCTCCATATTGCTGTAACAATTGCGTTGAATCTTGCATAGTTCATAGGGGAAACTTTCCCGGTGTTGATTACTCTTTGTAGCTGATGCTATTGAGTGAACCATTGAATTATTGTTTATGTTCAGATTGTGAGTAGTACGTTCACATCATTATTCCATCTCTAATCATGATCCATATGATGCCTTGTGAGTAGTTCGTTTTGTTCTTGAGGACATGGGAGAAGTCTTGTTGTTAGTAGTTGAGTTGCGTTGAGAAAGATTCAATAGATTGTTATTTAAGTTGTGGTGTACTTCTTCTAGTGGTGTCATGTGAACGTCGACAACATGACACTTCACCTATATGGGCCTAGGGAATGCATTGTGTATTTGGCTACTAATCGTAGGGTTGCCGGAGTGAAAGAAACATGAACCCACGTTAGGAAACCATTGCACAAGGGACGTAAGGGTCTTAGAGTTTAAAGATGTGGTTAGGTTTTTACCTTAATTGCTTTCTTGTACTGACGGATGTTTGCAAGGGGGTTTAATCACAAGTATGTATTAAGTCTTGGATGGGATGGTACATTAGCACAGGTTCACCCACACAACACTTAGAAAGCTAGAGAAGATTAATCGACTATATGAAGCGAAAGCACTTGACAGTCTTCCCATGTGTCCTCGAGAACGTTTGGTCATCTATAGTAATACAACTGGCTTGTTCTTTGCTGCATAAAGGATTGGGCCACTTGCTGCATTTATTCCTACTGTCTTTTATTTCCTCGTACTTTGTTTACTTGCTTTATCAAAAACCCCTAAAAATCCGTTTGCTAAGTATTTGCAGAGAATTCCTGATCCATACCACTAGCCAGCACCTTCTTCTCCTCGTTGGGTTCGACACTCTTACTTATCGAAAATACTGCGATACACCCTCTATACTTGTGGGTCATCAAGACTGAAGGAAATATGCCCTAGAGGCAATCATAGAGATGATTGTATTTCATATGTATCCATGAGTTATTATAATGTTCCTTGTATATCCATATATCAGGCAACTTGTATTGATTGGCAATTATGTGAATTACTTGTGAAACTCTTTACTTGTATGGTTATCAAATAGTTGTCCCTAGACGGAGTTCATGTGAGGACACCCGTGAATATTAGACTAGCACATCGATTGGTTGATGACTATGTTTCGCAAGTCATAGACATGGAGATGTCAAACCAATGATGTGGACACATGTTATGAACATGGGGTTGGACTGGCCCAACTTGAGACTGGCAATAATACTTGCAGCTCTCTCTACACATCGTGTACGTTTTGTCCTTAGACCTGAGATTGTCGCATGTACTTGAGATGTGGATCGACCTACTTTGGGGCTATCAAACACTACTCCGTAACTAGGTAGTAATAAAGGTAGCTTTCGGGTTTGTCCTGATACCTGCTGCAAGGCATCGGCCAATCAAGATGGGATTTGCCCCTCTCTACTTGAGAGAGATATCTCTGGGCCCCTCGAGTGATCGGATCCAGAAATGCATGGCCGTGCTACATATGGTTAAGAGTTAACCTAGTAAAGGGATTCCGAATCACATTATCAAGAAAGAGAGGTCAGCTTGGAGCTAGACCAAATATCGTGAGGCAAAGGGAAAGACATGTACTCAACCTTGTGATGGTTCGTCCGAATGATCTTTATATGCGTTTAGGAGTTGGCACGTCTTGCTAGAGGCCGCTACCAACTATTGACGGAGTAAGTGTACTCGTGTCATGTCTATACGTGTATGAACCTATAGGGTCACACACTTTAGGGGCTGGAAGTCTAATGAGGATTGGATCCGAATTAGACCAGGCTTAGGCTGCTAATGGGCTGCTAAAGTAGAAGCCCACCAGGAATGCCTATATAAGAGAGAGTGAGGCGAGCTGATTAGGGTAGAGCATTCCACCCAGCCGCCTCTCCTCTTCCGCCTGTGTTGCACGTGCAGACCTAGCAGTCTGGCGTGTGACGGCTTCCACTCCGGACGTGTGGATACCTCGGAGGTGTTGCATCTCTAGCACTTGGACGAGCCGCGCAAAGGGGAGCTGCTCGTGGGACGAGGACACGGAGGAGACGTAGAACATCTACACTGCCGCGACGTGCTTCATCAAGTTCCGCACCTACAGGTCTAGCGGTAATCCCGTTCTCTATGACAATAGTATTCCTGGTTGATGCGGTAGAAATTTTTGATTTTTTGCTAGTGTAGCCTACCCGTAACCCTATAATGTGTTCTTTTCACAAACCATATATGTATCCACCAATGTCATTGCATGTGTGTTCTTTTCACAAACCACGGCTAGAGTCATTGCATGTCTGTTCTTTTCATGAACCACACATGGATCCACAAGTGTGATTGCATGTGTGTTCTTCTCATGAACCACAACTAGAGTCATTGCATGTCTGTTCTTTCCACAAGCCACATATGGATCCACCAGTGTCATTGGATGTGTGTTCTTTTCATGAACCACACCCAATGTCATTGCATGTGTGATCTTTTCATTAAACCACACATGGATCCACAAGTGTCATTGGAGGACTATTCTTTTCATGAACCACACCTAGAGTCATTGCATGTCAGTTCTTCTCACAAACCAAACATGAAGCCACCGGTGTGATTGCATGTGTGTTCCTTTCATGAACCACGGCTAGAGTCATTTGCATGTTTGTTCTTGTCACAAACCACACATGGATCCACCAGTGTCATTGCATGTGTGTTCTTTTCATGAACCAACGCTAGATTCATTGCATGTGTGTTCTTTTTCACAAACCACAGAACGATCCACCAGTGTCATTGGATGTGTATTCTTTTCATGAACCACACCTAGTGTCATTGCATGTGTGTTATTTTCACAAACCACATAAGGATACACCAGTGTCATTGGATGTGTTTTCTTTTCTTGAACCACACCCAGTGTCATCGCATGTGTGTTCTTCTCACAAACCACACATGGATCCACCAGTGTCATTGCATGTGTGTTCTTTTCATTAACCACAGCTAGAGTCATTGCAGGTATGTTCTTTCCACAAACCACATATGGATCCACCAGTGTCATTGCATGTCTGTTCTTTTCATTAACCACACCTAGAGTCATTGCATGTCTGTTCTTTCCACAAACCACACATGGATCCACCAGTATCACTGGATTGTGTTCTTTTCACAAACCACAGCTAGAGTCATTGCATATTTGTTCCTTTCATGAACCATAGCTAGAGTCATTGGATGTGTGTTCTTCTCACAAACCACATACGGATCCACCAGTGTCATTGCATGTGTGTTCTTTTCATGAACCACACCCAGTGTCATTGCATGTGTGTTCGTCTCACAATCCACATAAGGATCCACCAGTGTCATTGGATGTGTGTTCTTTTCATGAACCACAGCTAGAGTCATTGCATGTGTGTTCTTTTTCACAAACCACATAAGGATCCACAAGTGTCATTGGATGTGTGTTCTTTTCATGAACCACACCCAATGTCATTGCATGTGTGATCTTTTCATTAAACCACACATGGATCCACAAGTGTCATTGGATGACTATTCTTTTCATGAACCACACCTAGAGTCATTGCATGTCAGTTCTTCTCACAAACCAAACATGGATCCACCGGTGTGATTGCATGTGTGTTCCTTTCATGAACCACGGCTAGAGTCATTTGCATGTTTGTTCTTGTCACAAACCACACATGGATCCACCAGTGTCAGTGCATGTGTGTTATTTTCATGAACCAACGCTAGATTCATTGCATGTGTGTTCTTTTTCACAAACCACAGAACGATCCACCAGTGTCATTGGATGTGTATTCTTTTCATGAACCACACCCAGTGTCATTGCATGTGTGTTCTTTTCACAAACCACATAAGGATACACCAGTGTCATTGGATGTGTTTTCTTTTCTTGAACCACACCCAGTGTCATCGCATGTGTGTTCTTCTCACAAACCACACATGGATCCACCAGTGTCATTGCATGTGTGTTCTTTTCATTAACCACAGCTAGAGTCATTGCAGGTATGTTCTTTCCACAAACCACATATTGATCCACCAGTGTCATTGCATGTCTGTTCTTTTCATTAACCACACCTAGAGTCATTGCATGTCTGTTCTTTCCACAAACCACACATGGATCCACCAGTGTGATTGCATGTGTGTTCTTTTCACAAACCACGACTAGTGTCATTGCATGTATGTTCTTTCCACAAACCACATATGGATCCACCAGTATCACTGGATTGTGTTCTTTTCACAAACCACAGCTAGAGTCATTGCATATTTGTTCTTTTCATGAACCATAGCTAGAGTCATTGGATGTGTGTTCTTCTCACAAACCACATACGGATCCACCAGTGTCATTGCATGTGTGTTCTTTTCATGAACCACACCCAGTGTCATTGCATGTGTGTTTGTCTCACAATCCACATAAGGATCCACCAGTGTCATTGGATGTGTGTTCTTTTCATGAACCACAGCTAGAATCATTGCATGTGTGTTCTTTTTCACAAACCACATAAGGATCCACCAGTGTCATTGGATGTGTGTTCTTTTCATGAACCACACCTAGTGTCATTGCATGTGTGTGCTTTTTCACAAACCACATAAGGATCCACCAGTGTCATTGGATGTGTGTTCTTTTCATGAACCACACCTAGTGTCATTGCATGTGTGTTCTTTTCACAAACCACAGCTAGACTCATTGCATGTGTGTTCTTGTCACAAACCACAGAAGGATACACTAGTGTCACTGCATGTGTTTTCTTTTCATGAACCACCCCTAGTGATTGCATGTGTGTTCTTTTCACAAACCACATATGTATCCACCAATGTCATTGCATGTGTGTTCTTTTCACAAACCACGGCTAGAGTCATTACATGTCTGTTCTTTTCATGAACCACACTAGGATCCACCAGTGTGATTGCATGTGTGTTCTTCTGATGAACCACAACTAGAGTCATTGCATGTCTATTCTTTCCACAAGCCACATATGAATCCACCAGTGTCATTGGATGTGTGTTCTTTTAATGAACCACACCAGTGTCATTGCATGCGTGTTCTTTTCATTAAACCACACATGGATCCACAAGTGTCATTAGATGTCTGTTCTTTTCATGAACCACACCCAGAGTCATTGCATGTCAGTTCTTCTCAGAAACCACACATGGATCCACTAGTCTGATTGCATGTGTGTTCTTTTCATGAACCGCAGCTAGAGTCATTTGCATGTCTATTCTTGTCACAGACTACACATGGATCCACCACTGTCATTGCATGTGTGTTCTTTTCATGAACCAACGCTAGAGTCATTGCATGTGTGTTCTTTTTCACAAACCACATAACGATCCACAAGTGTCATTGGATGTGTGTTCTTTTAATGAACCACACCCAGTGTCATTGCATGTGTGTTCTTTTCACAAACCACATAAGAATACACCAGTGTCATTGGATGTGTCTTCTTTTGATGAACCACACCCAGTGGCATTGCAGGTGTGTTCTTCTCACAAACCACACATGTATCCACCAGTGTCATTGCATGTGTGTTCTTTTCATTAACCACAGCTAGAGTCATTGCATGTATGTTCTTTCCACAAACCACATATGGATCCACCAGTGTCATTTCATGTCTGTTCTTTTCATTAACCACACCTAGAGTAATTGAATGTCTATTCTTTCCACAAAACGACACATGGATCCACTAGTGTGATTGCATGTGTTCTTTTCACAACCCACATAAGAATACACCACTGTCATTGGATGTGTTTTCTTTTGATGAACCACACCCAGTGGCATTGCATGTGTGTTCTTCTCACAAACCACACATGTATCCACCAGTGTCATTGCATGTGTGTTCTTTTCATTAACCACAGCTAGAGTCATTGCATGTATGTTCTTTCCACAAACCACATATGGATCCACCAGTGTCATTTCATGTCTATTCTTTTCATTAACCACACCTAGAGTAATTGAATGTCTATTCTTTCCACAAAACGACACATGGATCCACTAGTGTGATTGCATGTGTGTTCTTTTCACAAACCACGGCTAGTGTCATTGCATGTATGTTCTTACCACAAACCACATATGGATCCACCAGTATCACTGGATGTGTGTTCTTTTCACAAACCACAGCTAGAGTCATTGAATATCTGTTCTTTTCATGAACCACAGCTAGAGTCATTGGATGTGTGTTCTTCTCACAAACCACATAAGGATCCACCAGTGTCATTGGATGTGTGTTCTTTTCATGAACCACACCCAGTGTCATTCAATGTGTGTGCTTCTCACAATCCACATAAGGATCCACCAGTGTCATTGGATGTGTGTTCTTTTCATGAACCACACATGGAACCAGCAGTGTGATTGCATGTGTGTTCTTTCCATGAAACATATATGGAGTCATTTGCATGTCTGTTCTTCTCACAAACCACATATGGATCCACCAGTGTCACTAGATGTGTGTTCTTTTCAGAAACTATAGCTAGAGTCATTGCATGTCTATTCTTTTCACAAACCACAGCTAGAGTCATTGCGTGTATGTTCTTTCCACAAACCACACATGGATCCACCAGTGTCATTGGATGTGTGTTCTTTTCATGAACCACAGCTAGAGTCATTGCATGTGTGTTCTTTTTCACACACCACATAAGGATCCACCAGTGTCATTGGATGTGTGTTCTTTTCATAAACCACACCCAGTGTCATTGCATGTGTGTTCATTTTCACAAACCATATAAGGATCCACCAGTGTCAGTGGATGTGTGTTCTTTTCATGAACCACACCAAGTGTCATTTAATGTGTGTTCTTTTCACAAACCACAGCTTGAGTCATTGCATGTGTATTGTTCTCACAAACCACAGAAGGATACACCAGTGTCACTGCATGTGTTTTCTTTTCATGAACCACACCCAGTGTCATTGCATGTGTGTTCTTTTCACAAACCACATATGTATTCACCAATGTTATTGCATGTGTGTTCTTTTCACAAACCATGGCTAGAGTCATCGCATGTCTGTTCTTTTCATGAACCACACATGGATCCACCAGTGTGATTGCATGTGTGTTCTTCTCATGAACCACAACTAGAGTCATTGCATGTCTGTTCTTTCCACAAGCCACATATGGATCCACCAGTGTCATTGGATGCGTGTTCTTTTCATGAACCACACCCAGTGTCATTACATGTGTGTTCCTTTCATAAACCACATATGGAACCACTAGTGTCATTGCATGTCTGTTGTTTTCACAAACCATAGCTAGAGTCATTGCATGTCTGTTCTTTTCACAAACCACACATGGATCCACGAGTGTGATTGCATGTCTCTTCTTTTCACAAACCACATATGGATCCACCAGTGTCATTGGATGTGTTTTTTTCATGAACCACACCTAGAGTCATTGCATGTCTGCTCTTTGCACAAACCACACATGGATCCACCAGTGTCATTGCATGTGTGTTCTTTTCATGAACCACAGCTAGAGTCATTGCATGTGTTTTCTTCTCACAAACCACATAAGGATACACCAGTGTCATTGCATGTGTGTTCTTCTCACAAACCACACATGGATCCACCAGTGTCATTGCATGTCTGTTCTTTTCATGATCCAACGCTAGGGTCATTGCATGTGTGTTCTTTTTCACAAACTACATAACGATCCACTAGTGTCATTGGATGTGTGTTCTTTTCATGAACCACACCCAGTGTCATTGCATGTGTGTTCTTTTCACAAACCACATAAGGATCCACCAGTGTCATTGGATGTGTGTTCTTTTCATAAACCACACCCAGTGTCATTGCATGTGTGTTCATTTTCACAAACCATATAAGGATCCACCAGTGTCAGTGGATGTGTGTTCTTTTCATGAACCACACCAAGTGTCATTTAATGTGTGTTCTTTTCACAAACCACAGCTTGAGTCATTGCATGTGTATTGTTCTCACAAACCACAGAAGGATACACCAGTGTCACTGCATGTGTTTTCTTTTCATGAACCACACCCAGTGTCATTGCATGTGTGTTCTTTTCACAAACCACATATGTATTCACCAATGTCATTGCATGTGTGTTCTTTTCACAAACCATGGCTAGAGTCATCGCATGTCTGTTCTTTTCATGAACCACACATGGATCCACCAGTGTGATTGCATGTGTGTTCTTCTCATGAACCACAACTAGAGTCATTGCATGTCTGTTCTTTCCACAAGCCACATATGGATCCACCAGTGTCATTGGATGCGTGTTCTTTTCATGAACCACACCCAGTGTCATTACATGTGTGTTCCTTTCATAAACCACATATGGAACCACTAGTGTCATTGCATGTCTGTTGTTTTCACAAACCATAGCTAGAGTCATTGCATGTCTGTTCTTTTCACAAACCACACATGGATCCACGAGTGTGATTGCATGTCTCTTCTTTTCACAAACCACATATGGATCCACCAGTGTCATTGGATGTGTTTTTTTCATGAACCACACCTAGAGTCATTGCATGTCTGCTCTTTGCACAAACCACACATGGATCCACCAGTGTCATTGCATGTGTGTTCTTTTCATGAACCACAGCTAGAGTCATTGCATGTGTTTTCTTCTCACAAACCACATAAGGATACACCAGTGTCATTGCATGTGTGTTCTTCTCACAAACCACACATGGATCCACCAGTGTCATTGCATGTCTGTTCTTTTCATGATCCAACGCTAGGGTCATTGCATGTGTGTTCTTTTTCACAAACTACATAACGATCCACTAGTGTCATTGGATGTGTGTTCTTTTCATGAACCACACCCAGTGTCATTGCATGTGTGTTCTTTTCACAAACCACATAAGGATACACCAGTGTCATTGGATGTGTTTTCTTTTCATGAACCACACCCAGTGTCATTGCATGTGTGTTCTTCTCACAAACCACACATGGATCCACTAGTGTCATTGCATGTGTGTTCTTTTCATTAACCACAGCTAGAGTCATCGCATGTATGTTCTTTCCACAAACCACATATGGATCTACCAGTGTCATTTCACGTCTATTCTTTTCATTAACCACACCTAGAGTCATTGCATGTATGTCCTTTCCACAAACGACACATGGATCAACTAGTGTGATTGCATGTGTGTTCTTTTCACAAACCACTTCTAGTGTCATTGCATGTATATTCTTTCCACAAACCACATATGGATCCACCAGTATCACTGGATGTGTGTCCTTTTCACAAACCACAAATAGAGTCATTGCATATCTGTTCTTTTCATGAACCATAGATAGAGTCATTGGATGTGTGTTCTTCTCACAAACCACATAAGGATCCACTGGTTTCATTAGATGTGTGTTCTTTTCATGAACCACACCTAGTGTCATTGGATGTGTGTGCTTATTGTTATGAATATGCCCTAGAGGAAATCATGTATGATGTTATTCCTGTGTATTCATAAGGTTGTGGTCCATGTATGAACTACTGATATGTATCATTGAATATGTGATTCGATTATGGAACTACATATTCATGTTGTTCATACTAATTGTCCTTGGTCATTGAGGTTGTGCCGGACACAGAACTTAGACCAATGTGAAAGTCGGCAGATGACTAGGTTCCACTTGTCATGGGCATGGAGATGCTATTCCGACTTACACGGATTCGGCTAAAGAGTTTAGCGAGTCGAACTGACCCATATTGAGATGTAACGAACAAGTCGTCATTTGCATGTCTCAATCAATGTAATCCTTAGACCTGAGGTTATTGCACAATTCGAGTTGAGGATCTCCGACTTAGGTTCTGTCAAACACTGTTCCGTCACTGGGCAGTTATAAAGGCGGAGTTCAGGTCGACTGAGAATCAAGCTGCGTGATGTGAATAACCAAGACGGGATTTTGCCCCTCCATCCGGAGAGATATTCTCTGGGCCCTCTCGGAAGATATGATTCGGAAAGCATGGCCATGCGCGTCACGGTTAAGTTTTAACCGAGGGAACCAACTAAGAGTTAGTCAGATGAATCACTTATCTCGGATCGAGAAAGAGAGTCGGACTATTTAAGGGATGACGCTCATTCGCCTATAGTCCGACAAGGTATATCGTGAGGCAAAAGGGACTCAGACGAAAGTCGCATTGGAAGGTATGTCGTCATGACTTATTGGTACTTGGGAGTTGGCATGTTCTGCTAGAAGCCGCTACCAACTGATCGATCACGAGTGAGACTCGGAATCGTGTCCGGGTTACCATGAGCCTGTCGGGTCACACACTTAAGAGCGGGAGCAGTTTGGGTTAGACCCAAACAGGAAACTTATTTGGGTTGGACCCAAATAGAGACATGGACTTAGTTAGCAAGTGAGACTTGAAGTGGCTAATATATGCCTTTTTAGTGAATGGGCCACAAGTGTGTGGAGCCCACTTTCACTCCCTATATAAGCTGGGGCGCAGGTGCTTAGACCACAAGGTTAGGTCACTCCATGTGTTGGAAACCCTAGCCCCAGTCCGTCCTATCGCCACCATACCGGATCTAGCAGTCCATCACCGGCGCTCCTCCTCGTACGTGTGGATACCGGCGGAGGTGCTGTACGTTCAGCACTTCGACGATCGTGAAGAAAGAACGGATCGTGGATCGTGGAACCGAAATGGATCGCGAGGACTGCACTGCATCAAGCGACTTGCTTCGTCAATTCCACAACTGCGCGTCTAGTGGTAATCCTCGTGGCCTTCTACCTGAGGTGGATCTTGGGATCACCGCGTAGGGAAAAAGTTTTGTTTATATCTACGTGGCCCAACTATGGTATCAGAGCGTTAGCTGCTGGTTTAGGCTCGAGATCGCGCATATGTGATATGCGGTTGGCGTTAGATTGGATCTAATTGAAGTTTTGGTGGTCGATCTATGAGATAGATCGGTTTTGTACAAAGTTTATTGTGTCGTTGTATTGGGAACGGCAATACCTAAAGAGGTTAGATAGGGGTGTGGGGACTAGCAGGGAAGCTATCGACGGCGTCCGCAGGCGGGATTGGATACAAGCGAGCGTAACTAGACGAAGGAAGTACCCAGGTTCGGGGCCCTCGTGATGAGGTAAAACCCCTACTCCTGCCGGATCTGATTATGTAGGATCTACGAACTACAAGTGCTCCTCGAGCTGTATCTTCTAGCTACTGCCTTAAATGCTCTGAGACCAACCCTTTCTACTGAGGCCTTGCCTCTCCTTATATAGGCAGAGAGGCAACGGTTTCACTGGCTAATCCAACTGGCGGGCCCCACATGCGGGTCCCAGCTGGCTGGTCATCTACAGTGTCCGGTATGGTGTGTCTTGTCGGAGTACGAGCGGTATGGCTGTCGTAGGTACAGTGGACGCCGTGCGAGCCTGTCGTCAGCATCGGGCCACTGTTCCTGCGTCACCCACGCAAAGTCTTCGGTATGGCTGGGTGGTTGCTAGTCTTGTCATCGTACCGAGCGTACCGTGCACTGACATGCACGTCATCCTGTCTCACTGATTGGGTCCGGCTACGTCGCCATAGCCGGCTACTTCTTGCTGACCCGGCTACCGAACGCGATCCGACTGCCTGGTTCTTGTCCGGTTGGGGTACCTGGGGGTCATCCCCCTGACACTAGCCCCCGAGCGCGTGTGGATTCCGCCCTTAGGGGAAATTGCGCGCGCTCCCTCCTGTTTTTGAATTTGTATCCGGCTGAGCTTGGCGGTTGCGCTACTCGTGACGTCAGTGCTGACGCCGGCCACGCGCGCACGCGCCATCATTGCCCTCCGGCGGGCAGCGTAACGTCCCGTCACACGTCGCCTCGGGAAACCACTGTCTCGCGCTTCGGTTCCTGCTCCGGGATCTACTGCGCATCCCGCTTCGGCACACTGGATCTGGGCGGCAGTTGGGGTGAGGCCCGTCCGGATGCGCGCCACGTGGCCTCGTTGACGGTTGTCCTTTCGGCCCTTTAAAGGGACGCCGCAGGGGAGGCAGTTCCTTTCCTTCGCTCCCCCGCTGCAGTCTCTTCTTCCCTCGCGCGCTTCTGCTTCTACGCCCTTGCCTTCTACGTCGTAGCCCGCTGCGCCGCCCACTCGTCGTCGTCGTCACTACAGGCCACCACCAATCTTCCGTCGTTGCTCCCCCTATCAGCCGGAGATGGCTGCCGACCGCGGGGCTTGGTGCGGCTCCTCCATCACCGATGACCACATCGCGAAGTACCGTGCCACCCGCGTTCTTCCGCCGCCGGAGGAGGCGGCGGTGCGGTTGGAGCCGGCGAGGGAGGTGTCGCCGCACCCGGCGGAGGGGGAGCGCGTCATCTTCCTCTCCCATCTGGCACGTGGGTTCTCCCTTCCGATGCACCCGTTCTTCTTGACCTTCCTCGCCTTCTTCGATCTTTGCCTTCACCACCTCGATGCCAACGCAATCGGGACGTTGGCACACTTCATGGTGTTCCGCGAGAGCTACCTCGGGATCCAGCCGGATCTCAGGCTCTTCTGTCGGCTCTTCCGAGTCCGGCTGTAGGTGCAGTACATGAAGGGGCCGCTAGTCGTCTACGGCGGCGCTTCCATCTACTCCCGCTCCCAATCCGGCTACCCCAAGTTCTTGCTTCAGGACACGGTACGGCTGTGGCAGCAGTCGTACTTCTTCGTCAAGAATGTCACCAACGTCGACCGGATCAATCTTCCGGCTTTCCAGGACGTTGAGCCCAGCCGGCAGAACTGGGAGCTGAAGATCCATGGTGACAACATGGAGACGGACGCGATGCTGCAGCGCATGCGCTCCCTCATCACCTGCCGGCTAACCGGCCTGGACATCACCCTCAGCTGGATGTCTCGGCTGATGATGTCGATGCAGCAGCGGGCACACAAGATGTGCTATTACTCCGGCCGGCTGGACCCGACCCGGCTATCGCGCCGCGATCCCCATTACCACAACTTGAAGGAGTGGGTGTGGACGATCACCAAGGTGCGGCCGCCAGAGAACTGGAAGTTCAGTCTGGCGCCCTACAGCCAGGAGAACCACGCGCCCCGGGTATGTTCTTATAGCCGGAAACTTCGTCTTGTTCTTCTCGTGTTTTTCTTGTTCTGTCCGGCTGACTTCTTGTATTCGGCAGATGTTCGCTTGCATCCTTCGCGAGGAGGGTGAGGCTCCCCTTCAGGAGTTCACGCCTGACTTTCCCGAGCCACGTGGGCGACGGTCTGGTGAGGAGTCGGACGGGGACGGCGATGCCGGAATGACGAGCCGGCTGCCGACTCGCACGCGGAGGTGCACGAGGAGGAGGAGGCCGCACCGACCGTGTATCCGGCGAGGTAGGCGTTAGCGACTCCAGTCGTTCCGGCTCCCGCCGGCCTGTGAGGGAGGAGCTAGCTCCCAAGCAGAGTCGGTCCAGCGCCCTGCCGCCAAGCCGTCTTGGCCGGAAGAAGGGGCCGCCCCCAGTTGTGCCGGGGTACGTTCCTTCTCCCCCTTTTTCTTTCGGCGTTTCTGTCTGCTTGCCTTTTTTCTTTTTTTTCTGACTTTGGTTGATTTTGCCTTTGCCTTCTCCTCCTTCTCTTTAGCACGTTGGTCTCTTTTGGAGCCGCGAGCCCGACACGGGCACCGACCGGGTCGCCACCCTGTGCCCCGACTGCGCCAACCGGCGCCTCTCCTTCTTCTGAGGTGCAGGCTCTGCCTCCCACTCGAGCTGAGCCGGCTGCCTCCGCCCAGCCGGAAGCGGAGTCCTCCCAGCCGGATGGCTCCTCCGCGGGCGCGCGGGGTGCTGCTGACAAGGAGCTCGTCATTGTTGGCGATGATAACTACGATGAGGAGCCCGGGGAGGAATGGCGAACGGCGGTGGCTGCAGCGAAGGAGTCCTTGGCCGTCAACGCCGTGGACGACGACGCTTCCTCCGCCGCCTCGCTGTCGGACCTTGCCGCCATGCTCGAGCTGGTGGTGAAGGAGATCCGGCTGCTGGAGGCCGCAGACGGCAGGAACCGGACGTTGGAGCAGAAGCTTGCTGCCGCCAACGGGACTTCCCAGAGTAAGTTCGCTTCTCTTGGCTTGCTTTTTTTTGCTGATAGCCAGAATTGCCGCAGCCAACCTCGTGTGTGCTCAGCAAGCTTCTGCTCCAATTCCACTCTGCGGCTACAGAATAAGGATTGGCACGCGAGGGTAGACGGTCTGGAGGCCACCATCAAGGAGCGCGACGCCTCGCTCGCCAGCCGGACTGAAGGCTTCACCCTTCTCGAGGCCCAGAACAAGGACCAAGAGAAGCAGATCAAACGGCTGGCGACCAAGGAGAAGGCTCTGGTGGAGGAGCTGATGCAGGTCGGCCACACTGCTAAGGGTGAGTTCCTTTTTCTGTCTTATTTTATTTCTGGATCCGGTAGCCGGATCTGACCCTTTTTCTGACAGCCTTTTACCCCGCCATAGACCTGCTGGCCTACAACCGGCTGCAGGAGAACTGGCCGGGAGCGCAGCCGACGGCCCATGAGCTCGTCGTCCTTCTTGGCGAAGAAGCTACCAAGCTTCGTCAAGCGGCGCGGGACGTCTTCTCCTTCATGTGGCCGGAGGCTCCGGTTCCGGAGACGATGGCGCAGTTGGCTGCGAAGGTGGGAGAGGTGCCGGTTGCAATGGACCGGCTGCGGGACTTGGCAGTGCGGGCCGGAGCAGAGATGGCTCTGACCCTCATGCTCTCCTGGAACAAGGATGCCCGTGTCGAGAAGATCGACGGTGGCTTCCGTGCCGGAGCCAATCTTTCCGCCATCCGCCAAGCCCATCCGGAGCTCCGCGGATCCGCCATCAAGATTGCCGACTACGTGGATCCCGACGAGGTGCTCACCCACTCGGAGTCCGTCGGTACTCCTGATGTGGAGGGCCCGATGCCGCCGCCCGCAGGCGCCGGAACCGGATCAAGCTTCGCGCCTCCTCCTCCACCCGAAGCTTCCGCCAGCCAAGATCGTCCTCACGGCAAGGGTCCTGCCGCCTAGTCATTGCCCCGTGATGCCGGGTGTATTTGTCTTGTCTTAGATATTCGTGAAACTCGTCTGTCTGCACCGGCTATCTTTGATGTCGGGTAACTTATGGGAGCTTTGTCTCCCTTTTGCTTGTTAATGTTGAGTTCTTGAGTCTCCCTTAACTTGTGCGTTGAATTTTCTTTTGATATTTTGCCGGCTCACTTCGCCCGGCTAACCTCGTCCGACTACACACCTTTAGCCGCACGAACTACACCTCCAGTGGGGGCGCGCCAGTGCTCCCACTGGGTGTAGTCCCCAAGATTCGGAGTAGCTGGCGTAGCCAGGTGCTTCGAATCTTCCTTATTTTTCCCAGGTCTTCTAACTTTATCCGACTTGCCTTGTCCTAGTCGGCTGCTTTCGTCGGCTGAACGCCTTCAGCCGGGGGAACTAACATTCCAGTGGGGGCGTGCAAGCGCACCCACTGGGTGTAGCCCCCGAGATTCGGAGTAGCTGGCGTAGCCAGGTGCTTCGAATCTTCCTTGTCTTCTTTTGCTCCTACCCTTGCCCTCACCTAGGCTCCGAACGGCTGGCTAAACGCCCTTAGCCGGTCAGGAACTATAAGATTCCAGTGGGGGCACGCGAGCGCACCCAGTGGGTGTAGCCCCCGAGATTCGGAGTGCTTGATGAAGGCAAGGACTTCGAATGTTCTTCCCTTTTCCTGAATTCCGACTCAAGGTAGTCGGACAAAAATGTACATATGCATACACATACATCTTCACAGGTTAATAGGCTAGTCTGTCAAATTGTAGCCAGAAAACGGCTTGTTTTTTCGAAAACTGGCTTGTTCCTCTCTGGACACTTAGTCGCTTTCCCGTGTGCTCTACTATTTTTGCTGGGCAGCCGGGATGCGGTCTGCAGCCGGAATCGAAGGGAGCTGACAGTACATTGCGCACGATACTAACGGCTTAGCAGCTGGATTGGTTTGAGCTAGTTGCAAAGCCGGAACACCCGGTCTGTCGCGTCTCCTCCCTGTTTTTCATGTGGGATGCCTCGGGCTTTTGCTCTTGCTAGCCGGACAGCCGGGTTGCGGTCTGTAGCTGAGACGAAGAGTGGGCCTCTGACATCATCACACACTACTCAGCCATTTTGTTGACTTAGCAGGCCGGGCCAGCCGGCGAGCCCCCGGGTAGGGGTTGCCAGAGCCGGAAAATTTGAACCGGAAAACAGATGTACACACATTTCTAGCAAGGAGCCATCAAGATTTTCGTAGGGGTCCGCATTTTCATTCATGTGGTGCTCGGGATATATACACTACCTGGCGACTAGGTGTAAAATGGGCGCAGCAGGGCCGCGTTCCAGGGACACTCGGTCTCCTCGTCTGATTTGTCCATCTTGTTCTTGCGCGGCTGCTGCGCGTCGATGAGGTAGTAGGAGTCGTTGGGCAGCGCCCGGCTAATGATGAAGGGGCCCTCCCAGGGTGGCGAAAGCTTGTGCATGCCCTTCGTGTCTTGCACCACCCGGAGAACCAGGTCGCCCTCGCGGAATGCGACTGGGCGGATCCGGCTTGAATGGTAGCGACGTAGTCGCTGTTGGTACAGGGCTGATCTATACAGGGCCAGCTCACGGGCTTCCTCCAGGAGGTCCACTCCGTCCTCCCGCGCCTCCTGGTTGGCTTTTTCGTCATACAGGAGCTTGCGTGGGGAGTCGAACTCGATGTCGGCGGAGAGGACGGCTTCCGATCCGTAGACCAGGAAGAACGGCGTGTAGCCGGTTGACCTATTCGGCGTGGTGCGGAGGCTCCACAGCACAACCGGAAGTTCTTCGATCCAACATCCGGGTGACCGCTCTAATAGCTAGATGAGGCGTGGCTTGATGCCGGCTAGCACCAAGCCGTTTGCTCTTTCAACTTGCCCGTTGGATTGTGGGTGCGCAACGGAGGCAAGGTCCAGCCGGATGCCCTTGTTCCTGCAGAACCGGGCGAAAGCCCCGTTGGCAAAGTTCGTGCCGTTGTCGGTGATGATGCTGTTGGGGTAGCCGAAGCGGTTGATGATGTCGGTGAAGAAGGTAACGACTGTCGCCCCATCCAGATTTCGGATAGGCTTGGCCTCGATCCACTTTGTGAACTTGTCCACCGCTACCAGCAGGTGGGTCATGCCCGCCCGTGCTCGCTTGAAGGGGCCGACCATGTCGAGGCCCCAAACTGCAAAGGGCCAGGTGATTGGTATGGTCTTGAGCACCAAAGCTGGCATGTGCCTGAGCTGCCCGAAGCGTTGGCATCCATTGCACGCGCGCACTAGCTGCTCAGTATCCTCGAGGGCGGTGGGCCAATAGAAACCATGGCGAAATGCCTTGGCGACTATCGCCTTTGACGAAGCGTCATGCCCGCACTCGCCCTGGTGGATGTCCCTGAGTAGCCGGTAGCCCGTGTCCACATCAACACATCTTTGGAAAATACCGGATAAGCTGCGCTTGTACAGCTCGCCGTTTATGATGGTGTACGTGTGCGCGCAGCGACGGATTTGCCTAGCTTCCACCTCGTCATCCGGAAGTTCTCCATTGGCGATGTAGTTCATGAAGGGTTGTGCCCAGGATGACACTTCTCGAATGACGAGGACGCTCCTATCCTCCGGTTGATGGATGTCGGGGGGCCGTCCGGGTGGCATACCCGGGACGGCAGCCCCCGAGCTGCTTGATGCACCGACAGCCCGCGGGTCTTGCGGGCTGGAGGGCACTGCCTTGCCAGAATTGGTGCGGGTCTTCTTCTTCGGTGGTTCTGCCGGCTCCGCTTCTACCGTTCTGCCAGCCGAAACGCTCCCTTCCCAGACGATGGAGTCCGATTCTGGTGACGGGTTGATGGACGGCTTGCACAGGTGCTCCAAGGAGACCCCTGGTGGGATCGCCTGCCTGGTGGATCCGATCTTGGAGAGCGAATCGGCTGCCTCGTTGTTGAGGCGAGGGACGTGGTGAAATTCGCACCCGTCGAAGGAGGCGCTGAGCTTCTGGATGTGGAACCGGTAGAGGGCCATGTTTGCATCTCTGGCATACCATTCTCCGGATACTTGTTGCACCACCAGATCCGAATCACTGAAGCATAGGATCCGGTTGACACCGATCTCCTTGGCCAGCCAGAGCCCGTGCGCCAGTGCCTCATATTCGGCTACGTTGTTGGAGGACTTGAAGTGGATCTGCAGCATGTACTCGAGCCGGTCCCCCTTGGGCGAGGTGAGCACGATGCCATCTCCCAAGCCCCCGAGCATCTTCGACCCGTCGAAGTGCATCCTCCAATGGTCCGAATCCGGAACCGGTGGGAGATACTGGTTCTCCGCCCAGTCAACTAGGAAGTCCGCCAATGCCTGCGACTTGATCGTGAGCCGGGGTTCGTACTAGATGGAGTAGGCGGCGAGCTCGATGGCCCATTTGGCGACTCGACCGATGGCGTCTTTGTTGCCGATGATTTCCGACAGGGGTGCAGTGCACACGACCTTAATCGGATGCTCCTGGAAGTAGTGCTTGAACTTCTTGCATGCTAGGTACACGCCATAGCACATCTTCTGGTAGTGGGGTAGTTCTGCTTGGAGTGGGAGAGAACCTCGCTGAGGTAGTAGACGGGCCTCTAAACCGGCTGAGCCTTGCCTTCCTCATGGCGCTCCACCACCAGGACGACACTAACGACCCGGCTGATGGTTGCTATATACAGCAACATAGGCTCCTTGCTAGCCGGCGTGGCTAGAACCGGTGATGTGGATAGCATGCACTTGAGGTCATGAAATGCGGTGTCGGCTTGCGTAGTCCAGGAGGACTTGTCCGTCTTCTTCATCAGTTGGTACAACGGGAGTGCCTTCTCCCCCAGCCGGCTGACGAAGCGACTGAGGGAAGCCAGGCATCCGGTGAACTTCTGGACCCCAAGCAGATTCTTGGGCGGCTGCATCCTCTCGATGGCCACGATCTTCTCCGGATTCGCCTCGATACCTCATTGTGATACGAGGAAACCGAGTAGCTGACCGGATGGTACCCCGAAGACACACTTCTCCGGGTTCAGCTTCATCCGGTATTGACAGAGGTTGCCAAATGTTTCTCCTAGATCTTCGAGGAGGGTGCGCTTCTCCTTGGTCTTGATAACCACGCCGTCCACATAAGCATGCATGTTTTGGCCTATCTGTTAGTGCAAGCACTTCTGCATGCAGCACTGGTAGGTAGCGCCTGCATTCTTTAGACCTAAAGGCATGGTTACGTAGCAGAAAGCCCCGTAGGGGGTGATAAATGATGTCTTAATTTGATCAGCCGGGTTTAGCCGGATCTGATTGTACCCGGAATAGCAATCTAGAAAAGACAACAAAGCATAGCCGACCGTGGAATCGATGACTTGATCGATACGGGGCAAGGCGAAGGGGTCTTTCGGGCACGCCTTGTTCAGGCTGGTGTAGTCGATACACATGCGCCAGGTCTTGTTCTTCTTCAGCACCAAGACTGGGTTCGCCTGCCCGTCCGGGTGGTACACTTCCATGATGAACCCGGCTGCGAGGAGCCAGGTGATCTCGTCACCGATTATCTTCCTCTTCTCCTCTACGAACCGGCGCAGAAGTTGCTTGACCGGCTTGGCATCCGGACGCACATGAAGTGAGTGCTCGGTGAACTCCCTCGGCACAGCTGGCATGTCCTTGGCGGACCATGCGAAGATGTCCCGATTCTCATGGAGGAAGTCGACGAGCGTGCCTTCCTATTTGCTGTCGAAGCCGGCACCAATGGTGACGAACTTAGTCGGATCGGAGGGGTCGAGCAGGATCCTCTTTGTCTCCTTTGCCGGCTGGAAAGCTCCTTCTCCAGTCGGTTTGCTGCTAGCCGGTATGTCCTGCTAGGCCATGGCCACATTACGCATGATCACGCGCTTTTCTTCGGCTATGATGAGTGCCTCTGCCAGTTTGGAACCGGCTGAGGCGCACTCCATCCACCGTCTGAAGCAGTCGCCAATGGTGATCACGCCGTGGGGTCCCGACATCTTCGTCTTGAGGTATGCGTAGTGGGGGACAGCCATGAACTTGGCGAGGGCGGGGCGCCCGAGGAGAGCATGGTAGGAGCTCATCAGATTTACCACCTCGAACCAGATTGGTTCGCGGTGGAAGTTCTCCTCGGTCCCAAAGATGACGTCCAGCTGGATTTTCCCCAGCGGGGCGCAGGCTGGCCCCGGCAGTACACCGTGGAACGTCGTGGTAGTCGGGTGCAGGTCGCTTTCGCGAATGCCCAGCTTCTCCAGCGAGGACTGGTAGAGGAGGTTGAGGCTACTGCCTCCGTCGATGAGGACGCGCGAGAATCGCCAGGTGCGCGCGTTGGAGACGATGAGGGGGTCGAGCACCATGGCGTAGCCCCCGGGAGTCGGCAGCTGCTCCGGCTGATCTGCACGGCTCCAGGTGATGGGAGTTTCCGACCAGTTCAGGTACTGGGGGACCGGAGAGACGATGGCATTGACCTCCTTGGAGCGTCGCCTGCAGCTGTGCTTGTCGTCCTGCTCCGTCTCGAAGATGTGGTAGGCGGCGTGCGGCTGTGGGTAGCCGTTGTTGTTGTTGCCGCCGTTGCCACCGTTGCCATCATTGCCGGCTCCTCTAGCCGGTGGTGGAGGTCCGCAAGGAGGGGGAGGCGGGAGACGAGATTGGTTGCCCTGGTCCTTTAGCTGGCGGGTCCAGCAGCAGTTCCGGGTGGTGTGCGTAGCCGGTTTGAAGGGACCGCTATGCCACTTGCACGAGTCGTCAAACATCTGGTCGAAGGTGAGCCGTGGCTTCTACCTTCTTGCCTCATTAGTCAGCGCGTCGGGCGCGCCCTCCATAGCATTGACCTGCCGCGCGTGGTAGCGAGGCTTCTGCTGTCCGGCCTGGTGGTCCCCATGGAACCGGTTGTCGTTGCCGTGGCGTCGGGATGATCCGGCTTCTCCTGCCAGATTGCTCAGTTGGTTGCGAGCCGGCTCCGTGGGAGTCGGACGCCCGTCGGCATTTACTCGGAGGGGCTTCTTCATGGTGGCATCCACCATGGCATACTGGTCCGCAACCGTCATGAGCTCCGCCATGGTTTTCGGCTCGTCACACAGTAGCTAGTGGCGAAGCATGGTGCCTTCTCGGCAACCCTCGATGAAGAAACTGATGGCTTGGCTCTCCAGGATGCCCTCGCAAGTGTTGCGCAGCTCCGTCCACTTGGCGAGGTACTCGTGGTCGGTCTCGCGGTCACCCTGGACGCACAAGGCCAGGTCGCGCGGGCGCCCTGGACGTTTGTACGTGCCGTTCAAGTTGCGGACGAACACCTTCTGAAAGTCAGGCCAGGCGTTGATGCTGTTGGGCGCGAGGCTGTTGAGCCATGTCCTTGCCGATCCGGTTAGCATGAGGGGGACGTAGCGCATGGTTGTGCGCTTGTTCCCGTGGGCAAGGCCGACTGCCGTAGCGTAGTCGATCAACCAGTTTTCCGGCTTCATGCTACTGTCGTACTTGGGGGTGTCCCTAGGTAGGGAGAATTTATCCGAAAATGGCTCATTCTAGATGCGGGGTCCGAAACAAACCGGGCCGGTAGAATCTTCCTCCTCCATGACGCGCGCTTGAGCGAGGAGCTCAATACGGTCACGGGAATCCGGATAATCCGGGTTGGGCGCTCCCACCTGGCCCGAGAGACTGGATCCGGCTGGTCTGGGTGCTCCGGTTGGTGGAGGGGGAGGTGGCGGGTTGCTGTTCATCGTCTGCTCCTGGCGCGGTTGGCCCCTGTTGCCAGAGCTGCGACGCCTGCTGCAGGCCCTAGCCGGCTGAGGGGAGGACGCCTGCTGGGTGTCGCGCGGTGTGCCCCTGCTGTTGGCAGGTGGCTTGCTCCCTCTGGAGTAGCTCGGGTCCTCCTGCATCTGCCGGTTGATGTTGGCCTGCTCGTCAGCGACGCGGAGGAGCTCCTGCACGCGAGCGTACTGGCGGGCTCGCTCCTCGCCCTCCAGGCTGGGCAGCTCCTCTGCCGCGGCCCGTGCCGCGTGCAGGTTCTTGATGGGCATGCTGTAGGTGGGCCGGATGAGGGTGGGTGTGGGATCCAGCTCCCCATCCTTTTCCATCCTACCACCCAGCTATCCGCCCCGGCGCCGCACCTGGCCGCGCTGGCTCGGCTCCGCGGTAGCCGGAGTGAAGCCGTGCGCGCGGCCGTACTCGCGCCGGGTGATCTTGAGTTGCTTGTGGGCTGCCGCCAGCTCCATGGCCTACTGGAGGAGGATCTGTCACTCCATGGTGAAGTTGGCCTCCTTCTCCTCCGGGTTATCCCCGAGGTTAAGCGGTGTCAGGAGCCGATCAATGGCATCCTCCACCGGGTTCCGAGGCTATGGAGGGGCAGAGGTTCTGACCTCATCCACGCCTCGCTCCCGCGGCTGGCAGGGATGAGAGCTGGAGCCGGCCATCATGACCTCCACGCCGCGGGACGCGACGGAGGCACTACCGCCTGGATGCGGCAGCTCCGTGGCAGAGACGATTTCCCTAGGGAAATGCTCTGAAACGGTGGCGACGTAGACGGGGAGGTCACCGAATAGCAGGACGGTACCGTGCGCTGGGAAGGAGGTTCTAGCGAAGCAGGAAGCATTGTCGATGACGCAGTTGAACCTGCTGAGCGTGAGCACTAGGCCGGAGGCCACGCGCTCACCGGCTAAAGTTCGGGGTCCCGTGCGGAACGTGACTCCGGTCGAAGCCATTCTGCCCCACGGTGGGCGCCAACTGTCATTGTATTGGGAACGGAAGTACCTAAAGAGGTTAGATAGAGGTGTGGGGACTAGCAGGGAAGCTATCGAAGGCGTCCGTAGGCGGGATTGGATACAAGCGAGCGTAACTGGACGCAGGAAGTACCCAGGTTTGGGGCCCTCGTGATGAGGTAAAACCCTTACTCCTGCCGGATCTGACTATGTAGGATATACGAACTACAGGTGCTCCTCGAGCTGTATCTGCTAGCTACTGCCTTAAATGCTCTGAGACCAACCCTTTCTACTGAGGCCTTGCCTCTCCTTATATAGGCAGAGAGGCAACGGTTTCACTGGCCAATCCCACTAGTGGGCCCCACATGCGGGTCCCAGCCGGCCGGTCATCTACAGTGTCCGGTATGGTGTGTCTTGTCGGAGTTCGAGCAGTATGGCTGTCGTAGGCACAGTGGACGCCGTGCGAGCCTATCGTCAGCATCGGGCCACTGTTCATGTGTCACCCCACAAAGTCTTCGGTATGGCCGGGTGGTTGCCAGTCTTGTCATCGTACCGGGCGTACCGTGCACGGACACGCAAGTCGTCCTGTCTCACTGATTGGGTCCGGCTACGTCGCCGTAGCCGGCTACTTCTTGCTGACCCGGCTACCGAACGGTAGCCGGCCTGTCTTGCCCTGTCTGGCTATTCTTGGTCAGCCGGACGCGATCCGGCTGCCTGGTTCTTGTCCGGTTGGGGTACCTAGGGGTCATCCCCCTGACAGATTGGATCAACTGTACTCGGGGGAATGGATGATCTAGTTTCCGTGATCTAACTGCTAAGTTCGTGGAACGATATACCCCTACCGGTCGGCTTCCGCCATCGGGGTAGACTATGACACGTAAACCCGGATGCAGTGATCGAAGATCAAAGAGTTTGGTCGAATAGGAATCCGGATCGGATTTGGGTAAAATTGTTTTATCCGATGATGAAATCCATGTTCAGGACCGCCGGCTTCGCCCTGTCGTAGTGCCTTAGATGTCGTTGCGAGTTTCACAACGCCGGTAGATATCGTACCTATGCATAACTTGTTTTTGCAGGATGATGTTGTCAATGGTATGGCTTATGTGCGTGTGATGTGTGTAATCCATACGTGATCTGCGTATCACGGTTTTTGTCAGCCGGTTGGAGCCTAGGTGCTGTCATCTTATTGTATAACGGCCTGCGTGTCGGATTCTCTGTGTAATTTGCATTACGAGATAGTGTAGCTGTTTGGAGAATCCGGACGGCATGCAAGTCGGTGTACAAGTCGGCTACATGGTGTAAGACGACCCGTGACAAGAGTTGTCACGAGTCGGATTACAGGCTTTATGGAGATGGAGATCGCCATGAACAGAGCCATACCATTTCACATTATAATTGCTTTATTTTGTGTTATTGTTATGTCTCTGATTTACCTCTATTAGATAGTTGGTAGAAAGTAATCCCTCAAAGAAGGTCTAGTCGGTTTCCTCGCCAGTGCTGCACCATCACAATTCGGACATGTTTGGTAGTGGGCTCATAAAATTGAGGTGCTATCAATTCTTTCCGACTAGGTGGGTTCGAGTCGGACTCTTACAGCGGAAGCACTTGGTAATCTAGACAGGTCTATCACAACGGTTGTGGGACTTGGGGAAAAGTCGGATGGGAGCCAGGGCATGTGATGCCACCCATCCAACAGGAGTCATATGAGATACGATTGACAAGGAGTTCTCTACCTAGATCACATCACGACTAGTGGTGATGCTAAAGCTCACTAGTCGACTTGCTTATTTAGGGTCCTGAATCACTAAGTAACCATCGGAGGGGTGTTGGTTCTAGTGGGAGCATAAATATTAAAGTGTTTAATATGCTTGCTCTTTATGGATACATGTCTTAAGTGTTTTGCATATTTTCTATTGTAGATCAATGGCACAGTCTTCCTTAGATTTCCGGTTTTGCTTTGAGAACCATCTTAGAGAAAGATAAGCTGAATGGAACTAATTTCACCAACTGGTATCGTAATCTGATAATTCTTCTGAAACAAGAAAAAAAGGGATCGTGTCCTAGACAACCCACTTCCAGCTGAGCGAGATGAGAATGCGACTGTAGCAGCCACCAACGCCTACCATCGGATTTGTGATGAATCCACGGAGATTAGCTGTCTTATGCTTGCTCACATGGAACCGGACTTGCAGCAGCAGTTCGAGAATGTTGAGGCCTACGATATGATCGAAAGCCTCAAAAGTATGTTCCAGGCCCGGGCAAAGACTGAGAGGTATCAAGTCTCTTAGGCTTTGTTGAGCTGCAAGCTTAAGGATGGCGATCCATTGAGTCCGCATGTGATCAAGATGGTTAGTTACGTGCAGTCTCTGGAAAGGCTTGGCTACCCCATAAGCGAAGAGTTCGCTACAGACATAATTCTGAACTCTCTTCCTAGTGCGTATGGCCAGTTCATATCGAGCTACCACATGCATGGTATGGATAAGAAGCTCACTGAATTACATGGGATGCTCAAGCAGGCTGAGGCGGATCTCAAGAAAGGTGCCTTTCAAGTGTTGATGGTACAAAACAATGCTAAGTTCAAGAAGAGTTCCTGGACTAAGAAGAAGAAGGCAAAGTCAGGAGGTAAGGCGGAGGACCCAGTCCAAAGCGCTTCCTCAGGGACTAAGCCATCTCCTACAGCCGGATCCACTTGCTTCTACTACATGTCGGATGGCCACTGGAAGAGGAATTGCAGCAAGTATCTGGCTGATAAAGCCAACAGCGGAGGTGTGACTTCCGGCTCAGGTACGCTTATTTGCAATGTTATAGACATTTATCTTGCTGATGCACCTAGTAGTTGTTGGTTATATGATACCGGATCAGTCATTCACATCTGCAACTCGTTGCAGGGACTGGTAAGAACTAGGAGCGTTGCATGAGGCGAGGTTGACATTAGAGTCGGAAACAAAGCGAGAGTCGCTGCGTTGGAAGTCGGCACAATGCAACTTCATTTACCTTCAGGATTCATAATGGAGCTAAATAATTGTTATTATGTTCCAGTGCTTAGTCGAAACATCATTTCTGCCTCATGTTTGATGAGACAGGGCTATGAGTCGAATATTAAGAATAATGGTTGTTCTTTATATTTGAATGATATGTTTCATGGCTTTGCGCCCGTCTAGGACGGGTTATTTATTTTGAATCTTGAGGGTGAATCTGTCTATAATATAAATGTGAAAAGGTTGAAACCAAATGATCTGAATATGACTTACTTTTGGCATTGTCGGCTTGGTCACATAAGTTGAAAACGCATGAAGAAGCTCCATGATGATGGACTCCTAACTTCGTTCGACTTGGAGTCGTTCGAGACATGCGAATCCTGCCTTCTCGGCAAGATGACCAAGACACCTTTTGCAAAGAGTTGTGAAAGGGCATCCGACTTATTGGGACTAGTACATAGTGATGTATGTGGCCCAATGAGCATGACATCCAGAGGTGGTTATGAGTACTTCATTACCTTCACTGATGATTTGAGTAGGTATGGATATATCTACTTGATGAAAAATAAGTTGGAAGCCTTTGAAAAGTTCAAGAATTCCAGAATGAGGTACAAAATCAACTTGGCCAGAAAATAAAGTTTCTTTGGTCGGACCGAGGAGGCGAGTACATGAGCCATGATTTTGATGACCATCTTAAGAGTTGTGGAATAGTTCCCCAGCTCACTCCTCCAGGAACGCCGCAGCGAAACGGTGTGTCAGAAAGGAGGAATCGGACCTTGTTGGACATGGTACGATCAATGATGAGTCGAACAGATCTGCCTTTATCATTTTGGGGTTATTGTCTAGAAACTGTAGCGTTCACACTAAACAGAGTACCATCAAAGTCGGTAGAGAAGACACCGCATGAGATGTGGACTGGCAAGAAGCCGAGTTTGTCTTTTCTCAAGATTTGGGGTTGTGAATCTTTTGTCAAGCGACTTCAGTCGGACAAGCTTACAGCTAAGTCGGATAAGTGTATTTTCGTGGGGTATCCGAGGGAAACCTTGGGTTACTACTTCTACAACCGAGAAGAGGGTAAAGTGTTTGTCGCTCGAAATGGTGTCTTCCTTGAGAAAGAGTTTCTTAGTCGGGGAGTCAGTGGGAGTACGGTGCATCTCGAAGAAATTCGAGAGATACCGTCTAGCAGCGAGTCGGGAAAAGCTTTAGAGGTTGAGCCGGACATGGTACCTGAGCTGGAAACTGCACCAACGCTGCGAAGATCGGCCAGATTGCGAAGTGTTCGTGATGTGATGCTGTTGGACAACGATGAGCCGGCAACTTATTCGGAAGCGATGGTGGGTTGTGATTCTGAGTCATGGCTTGGAGCCATGAGATCTAAGTTAAAGTCCATGGATAAAAATCAATTTTGGAATTTGGTTGATCTGCCAGACGGTGCAAGACCCGTCGAGTGCAAATGGGTCTTTAGGAAGAAAACTGATATGGATGGAAATGTTTCTATCTATAAAGCACGGCTTGTTGCGAAGGGGTTCCGACAAGTTCAAGGAGTTGACTACGATGAGACTTTCTCTCCTGTAGTGATGCTTAAATCAGTTCGGATCATGTTAGCTATAGCAGCCTATTTCGACTATGAGATATGGCAGATGGATGTCGAGGACGTGTATATGATACAACCCGAGGGTTTTGTTGATCCGGCTAATGCTGACAAGGTATGCAAACTTCGGAAATCCATTTATGGGTTGAAGCAAGCATCTCGGAGTTGGAACATTCGCTTTGACGAGGTAGTCAAATCGTTTGGCTTCATCAAAAGTGATCATGATTCTTGTTTATACAAGAAGTTTAGTGGGAGCAAAGTAAACTTTCTGATCTTATATGTGGATGACATATTATTGATTGGAAATGATGTCCAGATGTTGCAAGAGACCAAGGAGTCATTGGAAAAGAGTTTTTCGATGAAAGACTTGGCTGAGGCGAGTTACATACTACGAATCCGGATCTATAGAGATAGATCAAGGCGGCTCATTGGATTGAGTCAGAGTACATATTTGGACAAAGTGTTGAAGAAGTTCAACATGGAATCGTCTAAGAAGGGGTTCTTACCGATGTCCCATGGCGTAAAACTTAGCAAGACTCAGTGTCCTTCGACAACTGATGAGCGAAGTCGGATGAGTGTGATTCCGTATGCTTCTGACATCGGATCCATCATGTACGCTATGATTTGTACTAGGCCGGATGTTTCCTATGCTCTTAGTGTTGTGAGGAGGTACTAGGCTTACCCTAGAGTAATCCACTGGGCAGCGGCTAAAAATCTCCTCAAGTACCTGAGAAGGACTAAGGATATGTTCCTGGTTTATGGAGGTGAAGATGAACTCAGTGTAAAGGGTTACACGGATGCGAGTTATCTCACTGACTCGGATGATTCTTGTTCGCAATCTGGATATGTGTTTGTGATAAACGGAGGGGCTGTGAGCTGGAAAAGTTCCAAGCAAGAGACGGTGTCTGCGTCTACAATAGAGGCTGAGTATATTGCTGCCTCAGAGGCGGCAAAAGAAGCCGTTTGGATGAGGAATTTCCTCATGGATCTTTGTGTGGTTCAGGGCTTGTCCAATCCGTTAGACGTGTATTGTGACAACAATGGTGCTATTGCACAAGCCAAGGAACCTAGACAACACCAGAAGAACAAAGATATACTCATGCGGTACCACCTTATTCGCCAGTTCGTGGATCAAGGTGATATCAAGTTATGCAAGGTACACACGGATGCAAACATTGCAGATCCGTTGACAAAGCCACTTTCACAGCCGAAGCATGAGGCGCACCTAAGAGCAATGGGCATTAGATGCCTAGAGATGTGATGTTGAAAGATTGACTCTAGTGCAAGTGGGAGACTGTTGGGAATATTCCATAGAGGCAATCATGTATGATGTTATTACTGTGTATTCATAAGGTTATGGTCCATGTATGAACTACTGATATGTATCATTGAATATGTGATTCGATTGTGGAACTACATATTCATGTTGTTCATACTAATTGTCCTTGGACATTGAGGTTGTGCCAGACACACAACTTAGACCAATGTGAAAGTCGGTAGATGACTAGGTTCCACTTGTCATGGGCATGGAGATGCTATTCCGACTTACACGGATTAGGCTAAAGAGTTTAGCGAGTCGGACTGACCCATATTGAGATGCAACGAACAAGTCGTCATTTGCATGTCTCAATCATTTTAATCCTTAGACCTGAGGTTATTGCACAATCCGAGTTGAGGATCTCCGACTTAGGTTCTGTCAAACGATGTTCCATCACTAGGCAGTTATAAAGGCGGAGTTCGGGTCGACTGAGAATCATGCTGCATGATGTGAATAACCAAGATGGGATTTTGCCCCTCCATCCGGAGAGATATTCTCTGGGCCCTCTCGGAAGATATGATTCGTAAAGCATGGCCATGCGCGTCACGGTTAAGTGTTAACCAAAGGAACCGACTAAGAGTTAGTCGGATGAATCACTTATCTCGGATCGAGAAAGAGAGTCGGACTATTTAAGGTATGATGCTCATTCGCCTATAGTCCGACAAGGTATATCGTGAGGCAAAAGGGACATAGACGAAAGTCGCATTGGAAGGTATGTCGTCATGACTTATTGGTACTTGGGAGTTAGCACGTTCTGCTAGGAGCCGCTACCAACTGATCGATCACGAGTGAGACTCGGAATCGTGTCCGGGTTACCATGAGCCTGTCGGGTCACACACTTAAGAACGGGAGCAGTTTGGGTTAGACCCAAACAGGAGACCTATTTGGGTTGGACCCAAATAGAGACATGGACTTAGTCAGCAAGTGAGACTTGAAGTGGCTAATATAGGCCTTTTTAGTGAATGGTCCACAAGTGTGTGGAGCCCATTTTCACTCCCTATATAAGCTGGGGCGCAGGTGCTTAGAGCACAAGTTTAGGTCACTCCATGTGTTGGAAATCCTAGCCCCAGTCCGTCCTGTCGCCGCCGTACCGGATCTAGCAGTCCATTGCCGGCGCTCCTCCTCGCACGTGTGGATACCGGCGGTGGTGCTGTATGTCCAGCACTTCGATGATCATGAAGAAAGAATGGATCGTGGATCGTGGAACCGGAACGGTTTGCGAGGACTGCACTGCATCAAGCGACGTGCTTCATCAATTCCGCAACTGCGCGTCTAGTGGTAATCCTAGTAGCCTTCTACCTGAGCTGGATCTTGGGATCACCGCGTAGGGAAAAAGTTTTGTTTATCTCTACGTGGCCCAACACTTCTCACAATCCACATAAGGATCCACTAATGTCATTGGATGTGTTCTTTTGATGAACCACGCATGGATCCACTAGTGTGATTGCATGTGCCTTCTTTCCATGAAACACATAAGGAGTCATTTGCATGTCTGTTCTTCTCACAAACCACATACGGATCCACCAGTTTAACTAGATGTGTGTTCTTTTCACAAAACATAGCTAGAGTCATTGCATGTGTGTTCTTTTCACAAACCACAGCTGAAGTCATTACATGAATGTTCTTTCCACAAACCACACATGGATCCACCGGTGTCATTGGATGTGTGTTCTTTTCATGAACCATAGCTAGAGTCATTGCATGTGAGTTCTTTTCACAAACCACATAAGGATCCACCAGTGTCATTGGATGTGTGTTCTTTTCATGAACCACACCAGTGTCATTGCATGTGTATTCTTATTCACAAACCACATAAGGATCCACCCGTGTCATTGGATGTGTGTTCTTTTCATGAACCACACCCAGTGTCATTGCATGTGTGTTCTTTTCACAAACCACAGCTAAAGTGATTGCATGTGTGTTCTTCTCACAAATCACAGAAGGATACACCAGTGTCACTGCATGTGTTTTCTTTTCATGAACCACACCCAGTGTCATTGCATGTGTGTTCTTTTCACAAACCACTTATGTATCCACCAATGTCATGGCATGTGTGTTCTTTTCACAAACCACGGCTAGAGCCATTGCATTTCTGTTATTTTCATGAACCACACATGGATCCACCAGTGTGATTGCATGTGTGTTCTTCTCATGAACAACAACTAGAGTCAGTGCATGTCTGTTCTTTTGGATGTCTGTTCTTTTCATGAACCACACCCAGAGTCATTGCATGTCAGTTCTTCTCACAAACCACACATGGATCCACCGGTGTGATTGCATGTGTGTTCTTTTCATGAACCGCAGCTAGAGTCATTTGCATGTATGTTCTTGTCACAGACCACACATGGATCCACCAGTGGCATTGCATGTGTGTTCTTTTCATGAACCAACGCTAGAGTGATTACATGTGTGTTCTTTTTCACAAACCACATAACGATCCACCAGTGTCATTGGATGTGTGTTCTTTTAATGAACCACACCCAGTGTCATTACATGTGTGTTCTTTTCACAAACCACATAAGGATACACCAGTGTCATTGGATGTGTTGTCTTTTCATGAACCACACCGAGTGTCATTCCATGTGTGTTCTTCTCACAAACCACACATGGATCCACCAGTGTCATTGCATGTGTGTTCTTTTCATTAACCACAACTAGAGTCATTGCATGTATGTTCTTTCCACAAACCACATATGGATCCACCAGTGTCATTTCATGTCTGTTCTTTTCATTAACCACACCTAGAGGCATTGCATGTCTGTTCTTTCCACAAACGACACATGGATCCACCAGTGTGATTACATGTGTGTTCTTTTCACAAACCAAGGCTAGTGTCATTACATGTTTGTTCTTTCCACAAACCACATATGGATCCACCAATATCACTGGATGTGTGTTCTTTTCACAAACCACAGCTAGAGTCATTGCATATCTGTTCTTTTTATGAACCACAGCTAGAGTCATTGGATGTGTGTTCTTCTCACAAACCACATAAGGATCCACCAGTGTCATTGGATGTGTGTTCTTTTCATGAACCACACCTAGTGTCATTAGATGTGTGTTCTTCTCACAATCCACGTAAGGATCCACCGGTGTCATTGGATGTGTGTTCTTTTCATGAACCACACATGATGCACTAGTGTGATTGCATGTGTGTTCTTTCCATGAAACACATATGGAGTCATTTGCATGTTTGTTCTTCTCACAAACCACATATGGATCCACCAGTGTCACTAGATGTGTGTTCTTTTCACAAACCATAGCTAGAGTCATTGCATGTCTGTTCTTTTCACAAACCACAGCTAGAGTCATTGCATGTATGTTCTTTCCACAAACCACACATGGATCCACCAGTGTCATAGGATGTGTGTTCTTTTCACGAACCATAACTAGAGTCATTGCATGTGTGTTCTTTTTCACAAACCACATAAGGATCCACCAGTGTCATTGGATGTGTGTTCTTTTCATGAACCACACCCAGTGTCATTGCAAGTGTGTTCATTTTCACAAACCACATAAGGATCCACCAGTGTCATTGGATGTGTGTTCTTTTCATGAACCATACCAAGTGTCATTGCATGTGTGTTCTTTTCACAAACCACAGCTAGAGTCATTGCATGTGTGTTCTTCTCACAAACCACAGAAGGATACACCAGTGTCACTACATGTGTTCTCTTTTCATGAACCACACCCAGTGTCATTGCATGTGTGTTCTTTTCACAAACCACATATGTATCCACCAATGTCATTGCATGTGTGTTCTTTTCACAAACCACGGCTAGAGTCATTGCATGTCTGTTCTTTTCATGAACCACACATGGATCCACCAGTGTGATTGCATGTGTGTTCTTCTCATGAACCATAACTATAGTCATTGCATGTCTATTCTTTCCACAAGCCACATATGGATCCACCAGTGTCATTGCATGTGTGTTCTTTTCATGAACCACACCCAGTGTCATTGCATGTGTGTTCCTTTCATAAACCACATATGGAACCACTAGTGTCATTGCATTTCTGTTCGTTTTACAAACCAAAGCTAGAGTCATTGTATGTCTGTTCTTTTCACAAACCACACATGGATCCACCAGTGTGATTGCATGTCTCTTCTTTTCACAAACCACATATGGATCCACCAGTGTCATTGGATGTGTGTTCTTTTCATGAACCACACCTAGAGTCATTGCATGTCTGTTCTTTGCACAAACCACACATGGAGCCACCAGTGTCATTGCATGTCTGTTCTTTTCATAAACCACAGCTAGAGTCATTGCATGTGTGTTCTTCTCACAAACCACATAAGGATACACCAGTGTCATTGCATGTGTGTTCTTCTCACAAACCACACATGGATCCACCAGTGTCATTACATGTCTGTTCTTTTCATGAACCAACACTAGAGTCATTGCATGTGTGTTCTTTTTCACAAACCACATAACGATCCACCAGTGTCATTGGATGTGTGTTCTTTTCATGAACCACACCCAGTGTCATTGCATGTGTGTTCTTTTCACAAACCACATAAGGATACACCAGTGTCATTGCATGTGTTTTCTTTTCATGAGCCACACCCAGTGTCATTGCATGTGTGT
Organism: Avena sativa; assembly: GCA_916181665.1. Lineage (NCBI taxonomy): Eukaryota > Viridiplantae > Streptophyta > Magnoliopsida > Poales > Poaceae > Avena > Avena sativa. The sequence continues at coordinate 452,015,402 of OV702288.1, read as the reverse complement.
TCTTCTCACAAACCACACATGGATCCACCAGTGTCATTGCATGTGTGTTCTTTTCATTAACCACAACTAGAGTCATTGCATGTATGTTCTTTCCACAAACCACATATGGATCCACCAGTGTCATTTCATGTCTGTTCTTCTCATTAACCATTCCTAGAGTCATTGCATGTCTGTTCTTTCCACAAACGACACATGGATCCACCAGTGTGATTACATGTGTGTTCTTTTCACAAACTACGGCTAGTGTCATTGCATGTATGTTCTTTCCACAAACAACATATGGATCCACCAGTATCACAGGATGTGTGTTCTTTTCACAAACCACAACTAGAGTCATTGCATATCTGTTCTTTTCATGAACCACAGCTAGAGTCATTGGATGTGTGTTCTTCTCACAAACCACATAAGGATCCACCAGTGTCATTGGATGTGTGTTCTTTTCATGAACCACACCCAGTGTCATTGGATGTGTGTGCTTCTCACAATCCACATGAGGATCCACCAGTGTCATTAGATGTGTGTTCTTTTCATGAACCACACATGGATCCACTAGTGTGATTGCATGTTTGTTCTTTCCATGAAACACATATGGAGTCATTTGCATGTCTGTTCTTCTTACAAACCACATATGGATCCACCAGTGTCACTAGAAGTGTGTTCTTTTCACAAAACATAGCTAGAGTCATTGCATGTCTATTCTTTTCACAAACCACAGCTAGAGTCATTACATGTTTGTTCTTTCCACAAACCACACATGGATCCACCAGTGTCACTAGATGTGTGTTCTTTTCATGAACCACAGCTAGAGTCATTGCATGTGTGTTCTTTTTCACAAACCACATAAGGATCCACTAGTGTCATTGGATGTGTGTTCTTTTCATGAACCACACCAAGTGTCATTGCATGTGTATTCTTTTTCACAGACCACATAAGGATCCACCAATGTCATTGGATGTGTGTTCTTTTGATGAACCACACCCAGTGTCATTGCATGTGTGTCCTTTTCACAAACCACAGCTAGAGTCATTGCATGTGTGTTCTTCTCACAAACCACAGAAGGATACACCAGTGTCACTGCATGTGTTTTATTTTCATGAACCACACCCAGTGTCATTGCATGTGTGTTCTTTTCACAAACCACATATGTATCCACCAATGTCATTCCATGTGTGTTCTTTTCACAAACCACGGCTAGAGTCGTTGCATGTCTGTTCCTTTCATGAACCACACATGGATCCACCAGTGTGATTGCATGTGTGTTCTTCTCATGAACCACAACTAGAGTCATTGCATGTCTGTTCTTTCCACAAGCCACATATGGATCCACCAGTGTGTTCTTTCTACAAGCCACATATGGATCCACTAGAGTCATTGGATGTGTCTTCTTTTCATGAACCACACCCAGTGTCATTGCATATGTGTTCCTTTCATAAACCACATATGGAACCACCAGTGTCATTGCATGTCTATTCTTTTCACAAACCATAGCTAGAGTCATTGCATGTCTTTTATTTTTACAAACCACACATGGATCCACCAGTGTGATTGCATGTCTCTTCTTTTCACAAACCACATATGGATCCACTAGTGTCATTGGATGTGTGTTGTTTTCATGAACAACACCTAGAGTCATTGCATGTCTGTTCTTTGCACAAACCACACATGGATCCACCAGTGTCATTGCATGTGTGTTCATTTCATGAACCACAGCTACAGTCATTGCATGTGTGTTCTTCTCACAGAGCACATAAGGATACCCCAGTGTCATTGCATGTGTGTTCTTATCACAAACCACACATGGATCCACCAGTGTCATTGCATGTTTGTTCTTTTCACAAACCATAGCTAGAGTAATTGCATGTCTGTTCTTTCCACAAACTACATATGGATCCACCAGTGTCATTGGATGTATGTTCTTTTCATGAACCACACCCAGAGTCATTCCATGTCTGTTCTTATCACAAACCACACATGGATCCACCGGTGTGATTGCATGTGTGTTCTTTTCATGAACCACAACTAGAGTCATTTGCATGTCTGTTCTTGTCACAAACCACACATGGATCCACCAATGTCATTGCATGTGTGTTCTTTTCATGAACCACAGCTAGAGTCATTGCATGTGTGTTCTTTTTCACAAACCACATAAGGATCCACCAGTGTCATTGGATGTGTGTTCTTTTCATGAACCACACCCAGTCTCATTGCATGTGTGTTCTTTTCACAAACCACAACTAGAGTCATTGCATGTCTGTTCTTTCCACAAACCACATATGGATCCACCAGTGTCATTGCATGTCTGTTCTTTTAATGAACCACAGCTAGAGTCATTGCATGTCTGTTCTTCTCACAAACCACATAAGGATACACCAGTGTCATTGGATGTGTTCTCTTTTCATGAACCACACCCAATGTCATTACATTTGTGTTCTTTTCATGAACCACAGCTAGAGTCATTGCATGTGTGTTCTTCTCACAAACCAAATCTAGAGTCATTGCACGTGTGTTATTTTCATGAACCACAACTAGAGTCAGTGAATGTCTCTTCTTTCACAAACCACACATGGATCCACGAGAGTAATTGTATTGCCCATTCTTTTCACAATCCACAGTTAGATTCATTGCATGTGTGTTCTTTGCACAAAGCACATATCACTAGTGTCACTGCATGTGTGTTCTTCTCATAAACCACAAATGGATCGTAACCTAGGAGAGCCCTAACCTTAGCCCCCCCAATGGTGACCGCTAGACCGAGTCTTTTAGAAGGCACGCCCTAACATAGTTGTTCTGATTGACGATTGTGACAAACCGTTCGATCGGGGCGCTTGGACGATTGGGATGGTCTTCACGAGAGCGATCCGCGAGTAGGTTGTTCTACGGCATGGTTGGCCATGCTTGCTGCTCGCTTGCTCTAGACAAACTGGCAACATCGAGCTCTCCCCTATTGCGAGTGTCACGACTCACGAGTTCAGTGGGCCATATTCGAGTGTCACGTCCCCATTACTTCTCTTCCTCCCCGTACTTCGCTTCCTTCCCCTCGAAGCCACTTCACTCCCATCCTACTGTAGCCGCAAGCCGACGGTGCATCCAGCTATCTCTCCGACAGCTACCCCCTCTCCCTCTCTCTCTCGCCATGGGTTCAAGCAGAGACTTTGAGAAAACATGTCGTGACGATAGGGACGGTGATTTCGATGTGGGTCGTCTCATCTCTATCTCTATCATCTGTGGCCAGTTATATATTTCGAGCTAGATCTACTTTGTTTACTCATGCGCGTATGATGTGTTAGGCCAAACAGACGCTATATGACTCCGACTATCATGGTTTAGCGGATGAAGACAGTCCTCTGCTATGTAAACATGGATATGTGCCTGCTAAATTAGTAGCGTTCGAAGGACGAAACGTAGGCAGGATGTTGTTATGGTGTCAAGGACATCGTGCAATGATGCAAGCCGGAATTTGTGGTGTTGTCAAATGGGTAGATTCAGAGTGGCCCAAATCGATGCAGAAAATGCTGGATAAACTATGGGATATGACTGTTGAGTTGAAAGAATCCATAGTCAGCTCACTTCTTGACAGTGTTGACATGAAGCTATGGGACCCAGTTGACACGACCAAGCTTAACCGAGATCTCAGGAGGGTGCAAGACAAGGTTAGCAAAGTCGAGAAGGAGAGGGATGTGGCATTGGCCCTAAAGGCTAAAGCAGAGCAAGAACTGACTCAAGAAAGGAATGATCTTCACCAGGACAAAGTCCTGCGGTTCACAACTATGAGTATTTACAAGTGCATGAGGAAAAATGTAAACAAACAATTGAAGCTGTGCAAGGAAGATGCTAAAAGGAAGGAGCAGGCGAATCGATCCTTGCTCTCGCAGGAAGATGCGCATCGGGCTCAGATTAGGAAGATCAAGGAGATGTGTGATAACTAGTTCTGTTTAGCTTGAGATCCGTGCCTTTTTAAGTTGTAATAGTAGTACTTGTTGACCTAGCGGTCTGAACTAATGGTCCTAGAGTCCTGGGAGGAAAAAAATTGGTCTCCAGTTAATCTGTCTTAACCATGCATTACTTCCTTTTGTCTAATCATGGTGGTATTCTAATATTGGTGGTTTGTTTAAACGTAATCTATGTGGATTGTGCCGCATGCAAATGGCACAACCACAATCTATAAAGTGGAAGCACGTACACCCGGTTAATGGAGATCCGGGAGCTTTGCCAGACGCAGGGGATGCAGGAGCAGGGAGGCGGTGAGATAGACTTGCTCAAGCATCTGGGCATTATCGGTTGCCATTGCTGTTTATGTTGCCACGTTGTGCAGCATCTGAAATAAGTTGCTGTTTCATGGAGTGTAGTAGCTTAAATAATTTATTTCTGTTCCACATACATTTCATCGAATTTGGAGACCTCCGCCCCTCAGCAATCGTGGAACCGGTGCTGCGTGTTTTCAGATAATAGTGGCACAATCACAATTTTGGATTCAACTACTGACTCGGGCATATCCAAACCCTAAGTCGTGGTACATTTTACTATGAGAATGTGGGTAGATTGTTTCGCCTAGCAAAGTTCCACACACAGAGCTCCAGAATTTAACCAAATTACATATATAGGTTCAAGTTCAACACATTACTATGCATCTTCATTGCTAGCAGCATTCTTCTGCAGCCTGGGTGCCAAGCCTTCACGTCCACTGGCTTCTTCATTTCCTGCCTTCTTCCTCTTCCTCGGTGCCAATTTTCTTAGCTTCACGTACTCTGCATCGTCGGGATAATCAGCGCCAGAATCATATCTAGCATCATATTTCCGCTCGTTTTTACCTTCTTCGGGCAGCAAAATGACTGACCCGGAAGTCATGTTTCTAACCTTGCGGCGCTTCCTGTCAAAGAAACAGGACTGTTGCATAACTACCCAATATCTAAAGAGTAAATACTTGCAAAAATTATAATTCAGCACAAACATGCGAACCCCAAGAGACTTTTGCTTACCAGGAGCTAGTTGGGTTCGAGCGACCACCTTGTCCAAGAATAGAAGGGCGACTCCCAGTTGCAGCAGCTTCCACATCCAGTACATCACAGTTTAGCTCAAACATGCAAGCTGAAGCATACCTTTTCATCAACCAATTTAGCTAACTATCACACGTTAGAGGAACCATGATGCCACATTCATCCATGAAGCTGAACTTTGGAGTCTGCTTCAGCCATAATTCATCATGATTACGCAGAGCAGCAACAATACCAGATATAGTGCATCGTGATACAATGGTGTCCATACCACTTGCCCTTCACCCTTGTTGATTTAGAGTCGTACCTGAAGAGGACTACCGTAACCAGGTAAGGGTGGTCCGCGGAGATCCAACTTGACAGAAAACTGTGGACAAAATATGTTTGTCAGTGTTGGGCTAACAAACAATGGTAGGTTCAGTAGCCAGCTAGCAGTTATAATTAGTGCGAATAGCACAGAGAAGGGTAGCTCACCCGCATGTAGCCAGAACTTCTTCTTCCTTGGTAGTAGGATCTACCATCCCACGAGCTACTTGGCTCGTCGGCGGTGGAGGTGGGCTAGAGCCTCGCAACGGCGTCTACGACATGCACCATTGGAGCTCAGGATTAGCGACTGGGCGCAGCAACTTGGTGCCGGAAGTCAAATGTCCGAAGGGATCGTCCTGCTTGGAGGGTGGATTTCGACGCCACCGGTGCTAGGGGAAAGGAGGGAATGGATTTGTGAAATTGGTCAACGCATCCAATCCACTTAGTTCCTTGATTTGCCTAAGAGGTTGCCACGTTGGCGCTTGTGTCATGGACAAATGAACGACATGTGGGTCTCGACCGTCTACTTCACGGGGCAGTTTAACAGAATGTTTGAATTTGGTAGGGGTGAGATTAGTTTGCCTCAAAATGGCCCCTCTGAGTAGTTGGTAGCCCAACTTTATGAAACACGGCAATTATAGGGAACTTGGGTACCGCCATGCGCTGGCCCAGGAACTTTCAAACCGCAAACGAAGAATCCCCAGGTGGTGTGGCCACCCTGGCCCACCTCGGGCTCTCCCCTTTTGGCGTATATTATCCCCACGAAACCCTAAGCCTCGGGGAGCGACCACAAAAAGATTTCGCCGCCTCTGCGAGGCAAAAAACTTCAGAGAGAGAAAGATCTCTCTGACAGGCAGAAATCTGCTAGGCAAATTCCTTCCCGGAGAGGGGAGATCGTCGCCATCAACACCACCATCAAGCTAGACTTCATCGGGATCATCATCATCATCATCTCCATCATCATCTCCACCAGCACCATCATCACCACTCCATACCGCTGTAACAATTGGGTTGAATCTTGCATAGTTCTTAGGGGAAACTTTGCCGGTGTTGATTACTTGTTGTAGTTTATGCTATTGAGTGGAACCATTGAATTATCGTTTATGTTCATATTGTTACATATCATTATTTCATCTTTGATCTTGATCCATATGATGTCTTATGAGTAGTTCTTTTAGTTCTTGAGGACATGGGAGAAGTCATATTGTTAGTAGTGGAATTGTGTTGAGGAAGATTCAATAGTTTGTTACTTAAGTTGTGGTGTTATTCTTCTAGTGGTGTCATGTGAAGGTCGACTACATGACACTTCACCTTTATGGGCCTAGGGGAATGCATTGTGTATTTGGCTACTAATTGTAGGGGTTGCCGGAGTGACAAAAACCTGAACTCCCGTTAGGAAACCTTTGCACAAGGGATGTCAGGGTCTCAGAGCTTAAAGTTGTGGTTAGGTTTCTATCTTAACTACTTTCTTGTACTTGCGGATGCTTGCAAGGGGTATAATCACAAGTATGTATTAGTCCTAGGAAGGTCGGTACATTAGCAGAGGTTCACCCACACAACACTTACCAAACTAAAGAAGATTAATCAACTATATGAAGCGAAAGCACTTGACGATATTCCCGTGTGTCCTCCAGAACATTTGGTCATCTTAAGTAATACAACCGACTTGTCCTTTGATAAAGAAAGGATTGGGCCACTTTATTTATCTGCATTATCAAAAACCCCTAAAACTCTGTTTGCTAAGTATTTACAGAGAATTCCTGCTCCAAGCCACTCATCAACACCTTCTGCTCCTCGTTGGGTTCGACACTCTTACTTATCGAAAATACTGCGATACACCCCTATACTTGTGGGTAATCAATGTGTTGTTGCTACTAGGGAGAAAACAACTATCCTTTGTTCATAGAACAATCGTATTATTTACTTTACACACTTTGCTTAATGCAATTATCTGTTGCTTGCAACTTAATACTGGAGGGGGTTCGGATGATAACCTGAAGGTGGATTATTAGTCATAGATGCAATTGGATTATGGTCTATGTATAATGTTGTATTGCCCAATCAAATCTCACAGGAGTCAAGATGATTAGTATATGCATGTATGCTTTCTCGATGTTTGTCAATTGCCCCGCTGTAATTTGTTCACCCAACATGAAATCTATCTTAAGGAGAATCACCTCTAGTGAACTATGGACCATGGTCCATTCTTGTTGGGGGGATACCCCCGGGTAGGGTCACGCCAGGGTATAAAGGCCGAGTTAGCCGAGGTACAGCAAGGTCAAAGCAAATGTTGGCCGAGTCACCTCAAGGGAGGCCGAATCACGGGGTAACCCGGACCGGAGGATGTCCGTCTAACTGAGTCCTGACCGACCTATGTCGTATGCCGGTAGGATGTATCTAACATGTATGCAGGAATAGGTGTGGCCGGATTAACCAGGCATGATCCGGGTTATATCAGGATTGCAAGAGAAGGAAGGTATCTCGCTGGTCAAAAGGAGGTCACTATACGCTGGAGCGTGAGCAAAGCGGACAGAGGCAAGGACCACCGAGGCGTGACCAACAAAGGTGATGTTGCCTGTGTCGGATGACGCTGGCACCGCAGAGGTTCACGTAGCCTCTGCATGGCTTACGACGGGGAAAAGTGACCCGGTCGGTTTACTATTTTGGGAAGAGGCATATTCCTTGGAATATGCCTCCACGTATGCCCTAATTGGAGACCTAGCCACCCCTATATAAGGAGGGCTAGGGCCTCTGTAGAAAGGGTTGATCTCTGGTGGGTTGAGTTTTACTTAGTTGGTTCTTGGTTCCTGAGAGCTAGCTAGCAGTGAGAGTAAGAGAGTTCCTTCTGCCTTCTCTCCCCAATACAACTCAAGGAGCATTTGTAACCTTGGAAACCCATTGAATACAAAGCAACTGTGTTTGGAATCACCACACTATCTCTCCCCGGATTCCTCTAGTGCATATTGTCCCCACCTTTAGCCTATCCATGGCATATGCCGTGACACCACCACGACACTTGGAGCCCACCGTGGGGCTAGCGGCGCTAGTAGGAGTGAAGATCCGAACGGGAAACTTCATCGGCACCGGCGAACGCATCGTCTCCGGGCTAGTTCAGTGCTTTGGAGCGCTGGATTTCGTTAGCGACAATGTTGGTTGCTTCGGCGAGCGACCTCTTCTGCGCAATAGCCTCTTCGTCAAGCTTGGCGCGCACAAGATCTACGTCGCTGTCGATGTGTCGTGGGTTCACCCACGGCACGTCGTCGAGGGAGGCGAGCCACCCCTTAGCGCGCCTCGCGGGGCGCGTATCACTCGCTCCCCTGATCGTGCCGAGGTGATGATGACTGCGCCTCACGCTGGCGCGAGCAAGGATCCGGCACCAGATCCGGAGGTAACACCCAAGGCACCAAGGAAAAGTAGAGGTCCTCCACTAGAGAGGCTAGAGAACGTGCTGCAACAGGCAATAGATAGCTTGGCGAGCCTCGTAGCAGCAGTGGTAGATCTGGCTCAGGCACAGGCCAAGTTAGAAGAGACTAGGCAGAAAATACTAGAGGGTGCGAAAAAGATAGCCGCGGCTTAGCAGTCGTTGAACATGACGCTTCGTGAGTATGCAAAGGCAAATAAGGTTGATACTGTAACAGTGAAGGGGAGAAACCTCATGATTGAAATGAACAAAGAGGGTGATACTAGAATTGAGGAATTAGAGAACTGTCTATCCGTGGGGCTGCGAAGTACAGTACCCCAGCAAAGAACCTCAGAGCAGCAAATGCAGCTGCATCCGAGTTAGAGGGTTTGACGGGTGAAGCCCGTCAGAGACAGCAGGAAAGGGTCAATGAGTTAGTTCGGATCGCAAACAGACAGAATGAGGAATTGCTCAGGGCTAACCCGGAAAGAGCTGGCCGTCCAAGATCGTTCATTCAGCAGTGGGTAACCCGGAGAAATCCGCTGGAGCTGCATCGTCTCCTCATGGTGGTCCTAGGAGAGAAGAGGTAGTAACCTCGGCCAGGAGGAACAAACAGATAGTCCCGTATGACCCGGCAAGGGCAGGGAAAGGAAAAGTAGCGCATGGAAATGAGGACCGACGAAGTGTGAGCCGAGGTGAAGCTGGCCGAGGTAACCGCGACCAAGGCAATGCCGGTCAAGGGAACGCTATAAACGGCAATGCCGGATAGCATAACTCGGCAGGTGCAGGGCAACCACAGCAGCAGAATATACCACGGCAAGAGCGCAGTGCCGGCCAAGGTATGCAACAGAGAGCAGCTCCACAAGAGCAAGATAGATATAATGATGGTGATTTGGAAATGGTGAACGCTGGGTATCCTAGGCCGGACTATCACGTGATAGGGTCGAGATTGGGAAGCAGGAACTTGATGCTTGACAATGCCAGGTTAAAACTGGATCGGCTTTATAGGTCGGAGCAGATTGAGTGTCAAGGTCCTCCGGGTCCAGCGTATTTTGGGCCTCGGATCATGAAGGAGCCTCCGGTACCTAACTTCCAGTTACCTAGAGGCACTAAGACATATGACGGCAGCACAAAGCGGGAGGATTGGTTGATTAACTATGCAACAGCGGTAAAGATTGCTACAGGCAACTTGAGATGGGCTGTGAGATATGTACCTCAGATGTTGGAAGGACTAGCAAGGGTATGGCTAAATAATTTGCCACCCAGAAGTATTAACTGTTGGATCGATTTTGAGGAAATTTTTGTCAGTAATTTCTCAAGCACGTATTAGAGGTCAAACAGACCACAGACCCTAGCAATGTGCAAGCAGAGACCGAATGAGACAGACCGGGAATTCTTAACCCGCTGGTGCACTGTGCGAAACTCTTGCGAGGGTGTAATTGAGTCACAGGCCATAGCTTGGTTTGCGCAAGGATGCAGATATGCAAGCATGCTATGGAAAAGATTACAAAGGGACATGCCAACTACACTGGCAGAGACGATCCGGATTGCTGATTCATACGCCTTGGGTGATCCGACCGAACCTAGGCTTGTGTGAAACGAGTCAAACGAGGAATACTACCAGCGAGATGGAGCCGGATCATCCCGGTGGAATGATTACCGGGGTAAAAGAAGAGATGATAGACCGGATTACCGGTACAGTTCGCAACAAGTTGCTGCTATGAATCAAGACCAACCCGGAGCAGGAGGCAACCAACGCCAGAAAACTGGAGGGCAGCAATGGACCTCCAGGAGTGATGGCAAGAAAACTTGGACGCCCGAACAAAAAAGACAGTGGCAGGAGAAGAAGGACAGGCAGAGGTATACTTATGAGGCAATGCTGGATCAGCCGTGTAAATTTCATATGCCAAATCCGAGTAACCCAGCGGGTCACACAACCCGGAAGTGTGAATGGATGAGGAAGATAGAACAAAGTGGTTCGGGAAATGCTCAGGCACCTCGGAGTGATCAACCTCGGCAGGAGTTACCCCCATAGCAATTTCTCTCTGTAGCGAACACGCAACAGTTAATGTTGCCACCACCTCCGCCGAGGTATGAAAACCATGAGAGAAGGGATGCAGTGCATCAAGTGGAAAACCAGCATCAACCAGATCAAAGGTACCCCGGAAATGAGGGGAGAAATGAGTACAGAGAGCATCACCAGAGTTACTGTGTGTTCACCACAGAAGAGACAGACAGAAAGAGCTTGCAGCGCCGACACATGGAAGTGAATGCAGTAATGCCAGCGGTGACGAGGTATATGCCTTGGTCGGATCAGGAAATTACCTAGAGCATCAAAGATCATCCCAAGCTTATGCCAAGACCTGGTTCATATGCGCTGGTGTTGGACCCAACATTCATTGGGCCAAACATCAATGTGAGGTTCTCAAAGGTGTTGATTGACAAGGGCAGCAACAGCAATATCATGTACGTGGACACGATGCGCAAGTTGGGTATCTCGGAGAACATGCTCCAAGCTACAAGGACAACTTTCCATGGCATTGTGCGAGGTATTTCCTTTGAACCCATTGTCAAGGTCCGGGTTGACGTGTTGTTCGGCACGAGAGATAATTGCCGAACTGAAAATTTGGAATTCGAGGTTGTCAATTTGGAGAGCGCATATCACGCGTTACTCGGCAGGCCAGCTCTAAAGAAATTCATGGCAAGTACTCACATTAGTTACTTGAAGATGAAGCTGCCCGGGCCAAAGGGTGTGATTACCATAACTGGTGATTTCCGATGTTCCATTGAATGCGCATCAGCCGGGTCTAACCAGGCCGAGTCACTCGTGATTGCACAAGAAAAGAGAAAAATCCAGGAGGTTACGGCATTGGCTCAATCCGCGCAGCAGTATATGCCAGCGTTGAGTAACCCGCATGGAAGTGTATCATTTCAAGTGACAAAGGATACCAAGAAAATACCTGTTGATGATATGTTCCCAGAGCGCACCGTAACAATTGGTGCCGAGTTAAATGATAAACAGGAAAGCGAGCTCCTCAACTTCCTCCGTGAGAATCGGGATATCTTTTTTTGGTCCACACAGGACCTGCAAGGTGTTCCGAGGGAGTTGGCCAAGCACTCTTTGAATGTGAGACCCGGAGGAAAGCCGGTGAAGCAACCTCTCCGCCGCTTCGCCGAAGACAGGAGAAAGGTCATCGGAGATGAGATAGCTCGGCTCCTAGAAGCTAGATTTATCATGGAGGTGCTTTAACCGGATTGGCTATCTAATCCGGTACTGGTGGAGAAGAAGAAGGATGATCCAAACGTGGCAGTGGTTTGGTGTATGCGCATCGATTACACGAACCTGAATAAGGCGTGTCCGAAAGATCCATTCCCACTGCCAAGGAGAGACCAAGTCATAGATTCTACTGCTGGATGTGAACTGTTGTCATTCATTGATGCATATTCTGGTTTCCCCCAGATACCTCTGAACACAAGCGATCAAATAAAGATTAAGTTTATCACCCCGTATGGGGCTTATTGCTATCGCACCATGCCTTTTGGTTTATGTAATGCAGGGGCAACGTACCAAAGATGTATGAAGAAATGTTTACATGACCAAATTGGTCAAAATGTGCAGGTATATGTGGATGATGTTGTTATAAAGACCAAGGAAAGCAAAACGCTCCTTGATGATATCAGGCAAACATTCGCAAACCTGAGAAGGTTCCGAATGAAGCTTAACCCGGAGAAATGTACCTTCAGTGTCCTGGCTGGAAAATTACTCGGATTTCTTGTCTCCAGCCGAGATATCGAAGTTAACCCAACTAAAATCCGAGCCATAGAGCGAATGGGACTGCCGAAGTCCCTTAATGATGTCCAGAAGTTCACTGGTTGCCTGGCATCCTTAAGTCGGATTGTATGTCGGTTGGGAGAAAAGGCACTACCTCTCTATCAACTCATGAAAAAGTCGGACAAGTTCATTTGGACGCCGCAGGCCAATGAAGCCTCTATCCAATTAAAGAAAATGTTAGCCACTCCACCAGTGTTAGCCTCTACACTATCTAAGGAGCCAATGTTGCTATATATAGCCACAACCAACCGAGTTGTAAGTGCAGTAATTGTGGTAGAGCACGACGAAGAGGGTAAGCCAGTGCAAAGGCCAGTATATTATGTGAGCAAGGTATTGTCAGCTTCGAAACAAAACTATCCCCATTATCTGAAGATGTCATATGGTGTGTATATGGCGGCTAAGAAGCTGAAGCACTATTTTGAAGAGCAACCCATCAAAGTAATATGTGAAGCCCCCATATCTGAGATAATGAGCAACAAGGATGCAAGTGGCCGGATTGCAAAATGGGCAATTGAGCTAGCCCCATATGTGCCACAATATGACAGGAGAGAAGCAATCAAGTCTCAGGCTGTGGCCGACTTTTTTGTGGATTGGGCCGAGGTGCAATATGAGCCACCATTGCCAGATCCGAACTACTGGAGAATGCACTTTGACGGGTCGAAAACAAGAACCGGGTTAGGCACCGAAGTTGTGCTTACCTCACCCAAGAAGGACCAGCTAAAGTACGTGCTATAGATCCACTTCACAACATCAAACAATGTTGCAGAATTTGAAGCACTTGTGCATGGGCTCAAAGTGGCAAAAGAAGTTGGAATACATCGGATCCAATGCTTCGGTGACTCGGATCTCGTCGTTCAACAAGTCTCCGGACAATGGGATGCTTTGGATGCAAATATGGCACTGTACAGATTTCATGTGCAGAAGATATCTGGATACTTTGAGGGATGCGAATTTCATCATATACCTCGGGTGGAAAATGAGGCTGCCGACGTATTGTCGAAGCTCGGATCAACCCGACAAGCAATCCCGCCAGGTGTAGCACTAGAGCACCTCAGAAAACCCTCTATCAGGCCATCCCCAGAATCCGTGTCAATTTATATCCTGGCAAATCCGGAATCGGAAGCTGTGCCCATGGACATTAACGTGGGAAGTGGTTCACGAAACCCGGGGACTGCGCAGCATGATCCGGCTGAGGTTATGCCGGTGGATCAGATGGAAATTGAATAGGATGTATTCCTAGTACGAGCTATACCATCTTGGGCACTGCCCATATTTCAATTCCTGAAAGATGGAACCTTTCCTAGTGAGGAGGTGCTTTCCAGGTAACCTCAGAGGAGGGCAAAAGCATACACGATCATCAATTCTGAGATATACAAGAGAAGTGTGACAAACATTCTCCAACGATGTGTTGGCCCGGAAGAAGGGCTTGCCATCCTCCAAGATATACATCAAGGGGAATGTGGGCATGACGCCTCGTCCAGAGCCTTGGTAGAAAAAGCTTTCCATCATGAGTTTTACTGGCCAAGTGCCTTGGAACAAGCAGAGGATCTGGTAAGAATGTGCAATGGTTGTCAAAGATATGCTACCAAGAGACATATGCCAATGTCGGAGCTCAAGACCATACCTATTACCTAGACATTTGCCGTATGGTATTTGGATATGGTTGGCCCATTTAAACCAGCAAGAGGGAACATGACCCACATCTTGGTCATGGTTGATAAGTTTACAAAATGGATTGAGGTGAAGCCAATAAGAAAAGGTGATGGAGCTACCGCCGTGACATTCCTCAAAGATATCATCTTGAGATACGGTTATCCTCACAGTATCATAACAGATAATGGCACAAATTTCGCTGAAGGAGCATTTGCGCGATTGTGCCGAGATAAGAAGATCCCACTAGAGGTAGCCTCGGTAGCTCACCCCGCATCGAACAGACAAGTGGAGAGATCCAACAGATTAGTATTATCCGGGATAAAACCCCGGCTCATTGAGCCGCTGCAAAGATCAGCGGGGTGCTAGATAGAAGAACTACCAGCGGTACTGTGGAGTTTAAGAACAACTCTGAATCGATCAATAGGTTATACGCCATTCTTTATGGTATATGGGGCAGAAGCTGTATTACCAGCCGACATAGAGCATGATTTGCCTAGGGTCACCCAATACACAGAACCCGAAGTGCAAGAAGCCCGGAAAAATGATGTTGATCTGCTAGAAGAAGCGAGAGAATTGGCATTGTCCAGATCCGCCATATATCAGCAAAATCTTTGACGCTACCATAGCCGGAAAGTAAACCCCCGAATTTTTCGGGAAGGTGATCTGGTACTCCGGTTGGTACAACGTACTGCTGGCATGCACAAGTTATCCCCCCCATGGAAAGGGCCATTCATTGTGAGCAAAGCGTTGCACAATGACTCTTATTATCTTATCGATGCAAAACCATAGGAGAAGAACAAGGCGGACAGGTCCGGCGAGGAATCTAAGCGTCCATGGAATGTATCCCTACTCCGTCCATTCTAGACTTAGCAAAGAAGTGTGTGTATCCGAATCTCTCATACGTCGGTATGTATGCCAGCGATGAGCCTATCAATGAAATGGTGGCACCTCGAGCAGTAACTCGGGGACTGCCTTAAAAATAATTGTTGTCTTCTGTACTTGTTATAATTTTTATGTCGGCTGGTTTAAGTTGCTTCTGCCTAAGCCGGATTAGTAGTATGTGAGCACCAAAAAACTCAACTCTTCCACTTGCTATTGTCCAACAAGATTTGGCTTCATGGCAAGCAAGAGAAGAAGTTTGGAATTGCCTAGCACACGAAAAACGACTAAGGAAAAGAACGTAATCGAGCCGACATTTGTTATTTGGACTAACTTTATGTTTACCTTGTTTTTTCTATGTTCAATTATTTTGAGCTAGTCCTAAAGTTTCTAAGTGTTGTTAAGTCAATTTTTGAAACTCGGACTCGTAAGTCCTGAAACCGAACCAAGGTAGACACGAGCTGAGCCAACAAATTGGAGAAACAAGAAAATGAAACTGGGGGACTACGCCCAAGTTAATTCGGCACAAGCAACTTAGTAGAAAAATATGATCATTGTGCTTAATACATTTGCACCCGGCATACCGGGGATATGATAAACTTCAAAGTGTTTTTAATCAAGGAGCAGCAGGAGGAGGTAACTCGGCGCCAGCAGGTGGAACTCCAACCTCGACTTCAGCATCATCTTCACCTTCTTCAGCGTCCAACGCTTCGTCCTCTTCCTCCTCACCCGAACCATCTTTGGCATTCTCGTCATCAGCAGTGCCAAGGAAGCTTGGTCCCTCATTCCATTGATGGATGGGGGCATACTGAATGAGGCTATGAGCGCAAGCCTTGCGCCGAGCTATCCAATCCGGATCATTGGACCACCTTGATCTGATGCGCATCCGCTCAAGAAGATTGAGATTGATTTTCTCATACCATGTGAGCACACAGTGGAGGACGATTTCATCCCCGGCGCGTCCAGCGGATTCCCTCCAAAGATCAAGCTGGGTCTCGCACTCCATTAACTTGGCAATAAGAGTAGTGGTCCCCTCCGGAGTATCTTCATCAGGCCAAAAGGTATTGAAGATCCGGATTGCCACATCTTGGATATCCTTACCATAGTTCTTCAC
Source organism: Avena sativa (assembly GCA_916181665.1). Lineage (NCBI taxonomy): Eukaryota > Viridiplantae > Streptophyta > Magnoliopsida > Poales > Poaceae > Avena > Avena sativa. Next base: position 451,999,227 of record OV702288.1, on the reverse strand, counting down.
AATATCAACGCGAGAAGATAAGCCGACCAGCAGGTCCTCCATGTCATAGGGAATAATTTCAGCGCCAGGACAAACTGGGGTACCCCTCTTCTGGCGGAACTTGGCGACGACAGTGGTTGCAATGGCATCACCCTCCAAAAATTTGTCTGGAAACAACGCAAGTGAGATAGGTAAAAGAGGTTGACCTGGAGAGATTCATGCCAGCCGAAGAAAAAAGAACATACGAGAAATATGGCTGTGGATCCGGGTCAGCTCCTTGGTGCAGTTGTCACGCCTCTTCCGGAGTTGCACAAGTTCAGCATTAGCCGACTCAAGCTTAATGTCGGCCTCCTTCAGCAGTTCTTGGTCCTTGGCAATTTGGAGGTTGAGACGTTCGCGCTCTTCAGTAAAGTCTTGGCCAGCATTGTCTATCTCGGCTTTGTGGAGCGCCTTGAGCTTCTTCATTTCTTCCTTAAGATTGGCAATCTCATCATCCTTGGTCTGGAGGACGGCGAGCTCATCATCTTTCTTCTTGAGTTCGGCCTGATGCTGCCATGTTTGTTCGAGAAAATGCAGCATCATATCAGGCACGGGCACACTATCTTCAAGATGCTGAAATAGTTCGTTGACCCGGCAAAGCCGAGGTATGAATATCTTCCGAGCCAAGAAGAAAAGGAGAGAGGGCACAGAAGAAGACTAAGCGAAATGGACTTACCTTTTATCTGGTCCAGGTTCTTCCACATGATGGTGTTCTCAGCTTCCACTCTAGCTGCGCAATCTGAATGATGAATTAGTACAGTGGGAAAAACAAAGAAAGATGGGAAAACATCTATGGAGAAAACTTACCCCTTTTCTCGAACTCAGCGAGAAGTGTAGAATGTTTCGCGCGCAGCGCCTTATGTGTGTCCAAGAGGCGTTGAAACTCAGCGCTCCGGCGATTAGTGGTAACCTGTGAAAAGCAAAGTTGATTGGATCATGTGCATATTCAACGTGTACAAGATCCGGGCCAAGTGGAACTTAACCCGGCTCTAGGTGTGTGCATATTCGAAGTGTACAAAATCCGGGCCAACTCGTACTTAACCCGGCTCTAGGTGTGTGCATATTTGAAGTGTATAAAATCCGGGCCAAGTGGAACTTAACCCGGCTCTAGGTGTGTGCATATTCGAAGTGTACAAAATCCAAGCCAAGTGGAACTTAACCCGGCTCTAGGTGTGTGCATATTTGAATTGTACAAAATCCGGGCCAAGTGGAACTTAACCCGGCTCTAGGTGTGTGCATATTCGAAGTGTACAAAATCCGGGACAAGTGGAACTTAACCCGGCTCTAGGTGTGTGCATATTCGAAGTGTACAAAATCCGGACCAAGTGGAACTTAATCCGGCTCTAGGTGTCTGCATATTCGAAGTGTACAAAATCCGGGCCAAGTGGAACTTAACCCAGCTCTAGGTGTCTGCATATTAGAAGTTACTAAGGAGCTACACTAATTCTCTAAGGAGCATCCGGCCGAGTAACAAGTTACTCCCCTAGAGGCTCGGGGACTAATGGTTATATAACTAAGCACTAGTACATGTTAAAGAAAAGACGAAGTAGCGTACCTCCATCATCTGACCCGCAAGGTTTATAGCCTTGGCAACTATGTTCATCTACGCGGCAAATTTGGCAGGCCCAAATTTCTCCAGGAGATCGTCGTTGTGGATGAACTCCGCCTTGTTCCAGTTATTGACAAACTCGATCAAGGCCACAGGATAGCGCTCTCCGCTAAGCATATGTGGCGCGACTAAACCCTTGGCGTGGGCCTCCCTTCTCTCAACTTGTGCAACAGTGGGGCTAGTGTGCAAGACAAGTTGCGCATCAGCTGACCCGACAGAGGTATCCTTCTTCGGAGGGGTCTTCTGCGGAAGCATAGACACAAGCGTGCGCTGTCCTGGCGGCGTTAGAAGCTTTCTTGCCCTTGGTGTGCTGCTGAGAAGTTGAGGTTTGGGCTGCGGATTTACCCTTGGGCACGGCCTTGGGCACAACCTTGGTGCTAGCCTTGGTGCTAGTTGTGTCCTCTCGCCGAGTCTTGGAAGACTCGGACGAGGTGGAAAGAATTGGTGCTGCTGGTACTTGTGCTGCTGGCGCTGGTGTTGGTGCTGATATTTATCTTAGCGGGGGTGCTGAAGGAACCTCGGTGGTGGCTGGTTGCGGCTGAGCCGAAGAGGAGCTAGGAGCAACCGCAGCCTCGGCAGAACCATTTCCCCCTGTTCTGAGGTTGCCTTTCCTCGAGGAGGTGGGCTAGAACCCGGAGCAGCCGCTGAACCCTCTTGCATGGGGCTCAGCAGGCGAGAATCGTCGCCATGAGGGGGAGAAGGGCTATGTCGGAGCGGCGAGGCGATGCCGGATCCGCTCTAAGGAACCTCCACCGCAGCCTTGCTGAATCAAACAATGAACAATAAGTTACAACAGAAGAAAGGCACGAAGCAAAAAATTGGATAAGAAAGAAATGACTTACTCATTAGAGGTCAAAGGCTCCTTGGGATTGCGAGCTCTCTGGGTTATGGCCTTGGTCGTAGGCTTGGAAGGTCCGGAAGAAGAAGCAGATGTAGCTCCCCTTTTTTTGGACGCAACCGGAACAGGTTCGCCCGTGGCGAGAGGAGGATCTTCATGAATCTGCCCACCGAGGTTAGATGATACCGGAAAGGCGTAAGAAAGGGGGACAGCGTCAAATGCTTCCATCACCTCAACGTCGGAATCATCTTCCTCGTTAGGCCAATCTCTAATGGAAGAGAATTTACCAGTGTGTCGCTTGGTCGCATCGGGGAACGATAGGAACATCTCCTGATCCGGCTCCTCCTCGTCCGGGGCATCTCGATCATTCACCCACTTGAGAGAAGGCTCGGTGCCATCCTCAAGAGTTTGCTGAAGAAACATCTAAGAGAAAGAAAATGCGAAGGGATCAAACATACAAAAAATTCCGACATATGATTTAACTCAGAAAAAGATAGGAGCACGAGATTTACCGCAGGAGGAAGCCTATCTCGGCAGAAGTGCTCGATCCCCCACTCCCAATCAGCGGAGAAGTTTTTGTTGGTAGTGAATAGGGTCGTGACTCGGCGGGATATCTCGGTATTTCTCAACTCGAATGAGGAGGTCCGATTGGGGTCAAGGCGCCAGCTCATGTGGCAAAGCTTGTGAGTGTGTTTCTGGAGAGGGGAGATCCGGTTGCGGACGAATGTGATCATTGCGTCCTTGTTGCGTAGTCCCTGATCCTTCAGCTCCTGGAACTGTTTGTTGACTTGGTTCGCCAGGACAGTGGGTTTCTTGGGGATATGGTCCCACAGATCCAGATTAGGAGGACCCGGAGCGTAGGGGCCCAGCCGGATCAGATCTTCAGTTATGCCATTTCTGACATAAAAGAAGGTTCGGGCCCAGCCCTTGCAAGAATCAAGCCCCGTGAGTCGGGGAAAGACGGATTGTTTCCGAGGGGAAATAGAGGCAGCACCGAACTACGTAAGTTGTTTGTCCTCCGGGTCAAGCTCTCTATTCGGAATCACGTTCCGGCGGAGACCGAAAAACCGGATCCAGAGCTCCTTAGTGGGCCACAATCCGGCGTAGCCCTCTATGGTGGAAGCAAAGGTAGAAAGGGAAGTCATGGCATTCACCGGAAGGTGATGCGGTTGAAGCTCGTAGGTGTTGAGCCAATCGTGGAAGAAGTCACTGACGGGAGGCCGAACCCACGCTGGAAGTGGGAGAGGAACACTACGAACTCACCCGGATTGGGTGAGGGAGCGAGCTCCTCGGCGACGAGGCGGGCAATGACGCCCTCCGGGATATGGCGCGTACGGTAGAGCCAGTCGAGGTCGTCCTGGCATACCCAGGACCCAGCCCAGGTGCCACGCTCGGCGTTCTCCGCATCCTCCTCCATCTCCTGTTCCGCGACGATGAGCTCTTCCTATGTCATTTCTAGGTCGCTATCCTCACTGGCCCTATCGGCGGTGGGGGACAGTGCCTTGGACTGGCGCGGACCCGTGGCGGAGGAGATGCGCGGGGGTGGCGGCGATGCTGGTGCATGAGGAACGGTGCAGCGACGGCGCAGCTAAGCAGGTGCGGCAGCAGCGGCGCTGTCGCTAGGAAGAAGAAGAAGAGGAAGAGGGGCGCTAGGATGGGGAAAGTCCCAAGGGGCGCGCCCCTCCCCTATTTAACCATGCCTTAGCGGGGTAGTGGGATCGTGCGGTGCGGAAGGGCCACACGGTGTGGCCGTGTATAATCCGGATCAGCCAATCAGCGACGAGCCACAAGAAGGGCCACAGGGCGCAGGAGATCCCACGACGTGATGTGGTGATACAATTAACAAGGAGACAGACAGGATGTGACGTGTGCAATAGTAACACCTAACATTAACTGCGGCAGTAACTGGCACAGGCCCTTAAAATGAGGCAAAATAATGATTACCCTCCATGTGGGGAAGCGTACGAGAGAAGGAAGCATAACTCGGATAACCAAAGGATGACCCGGCCAACGAGTGAAAACTCGGAATGCGCCAAGGGAAAGTTAACCTATCGAATCTGGACTATGAGATATCTCGGAAAAGGAGCAAAAGGTTCAGAAAATTGAACCTACCGTGGCCTTAGCAGCTGGAGTTGCTAAGACCGCACCAGCTTCGGGGACTAATGTTGGGGGGGATACCCCCGGTTAGGGTCACGCCTAGGTATAAAGGCCGAGTTAGCCGAGGTAGGGCAAGGTCAAAGCAAGTGCTCTCCGAGTCACCTCAAGGCAGGCCGAATCACGGGGTAACCCGGACCGGAGGATGTCCGTCTAACTGAGTCCCGACCGACCTATGTCGTATGCTGGCAGGATGTATCTAACTTGTATGCAGGAACAGGTGTGGCCGGATTAACCAGGCATGATCCGGGTTATATCAGGCTTGTAAGAGAAGGAAGGTATCTCGCTGGTCAAAAGTAGGTCACTGTACGCTGGAGCGTGAGCAAAGCGGACAGAGGCTAGGACCACCGAGGCTTGGCCGACAAAGGTGACGTTGCCTATGTCGGATGACGCTGGCGCCACAGAGGCTCACGTAGCCTCTGCATGGCTTACGACGGGGAAAAGTGACCCGGTCGGTTTACTATTTTGGGAAGAGGCATATTCCTTGGAATATGCCTGCATGTATGCCCTAATTGGAGACCTAGCCACCGCTATATAAGTAGGGCTAGGGCCTCTGTAGAAAGGGTTGATCTCTGGTGGGTTGAGTTTTACTTAGTTGGTTCTTGGTTCCTGAGAGCTAGCTAGTGGTGAGAGTAAGAGAGTTCCTTCTTCCTCCTCTCCCCAATACAGCTCAAGGAGCATTTGTAACCTTGGAAACCCATTGAATACAAAGCAACTGTGTGTGGAATCACCACACTCTCCCTCTTCGGATTCCTCTAGTGCATATTGTCCCCACCTTTAGCCTATCCATGGCATCTGCCGTGACACCACCACGACAATTCTTTTACCATTAATCTACAATCTACTATTTACTGTTTTCTGTTTACTTTCTGCAAGCAATTACTATCTTCCACACAATACGTTTAATCCTTTGTTTTCAGCAAAACTGGTAAGATTGACAACCTCACTGTAAGTTGGGGCAAAGTTCTGTGGTTGTGTTGTGCAGGAATCCAAGTTGGAAACAACACCTTGGAGGTGTTTCCTTGCTCCTACTTGTTCGATAACCTTGGTTTCATAACTGAGGAAAACTTGCTGTTGTGCTCATCGTACCTTCCTCTTGGGGTTCCCTAACGAGATCGACGTGTTGAGTCCGATCATCAAGGCTTTTTCTGGCGCTGTTGCCGGGGAGTCAAGGACATCTTCTCAAGGGGAGTCCCTCATAACCAATCTCTTTACTTTCTTGTTTTCGTTTTGCTTAGTTTATTTCTGCTTTGTTTGCTTGTTTCTTTATCAAAAACACACAAAAAAATAGTTGTACTAGTATGCTTGTTTATATTAAAAATATAAAAAATGACTACTCTTGAAAACACTAAGTTGTGTGATTTCAGTAGCACCAACAACAATGATTTCATGTGCACACCTATTGCTCCACCTATTCCTAAAGCTACTTTCTTTGAATTAAACCTGCTTTACTCAATCTTGTTATGAGAAAACAATTTTCTGGTATTGGTACTGAATATGTTGCTGCTCATCTTAATAACTTTGTTGAACTTTGTGAGATGCAAAAACATAGGGATATAGATGGAGATATTATTAAGCCTAAATTGTTTCCTTTCTCTTTGAGAGGAAAAGCTAAAGAATGGTTGCAATCCCTAACTAGAAATACTATTGATTCTTGGACTAAATGCAAAGATGCTTTCATTGGAAAATACTATCCTCCTGCTAAGATTATATCTATGAGAAGTGAAATAATGAAATTTAAATGATCTGATAATGAACATGTTGCTCAAGCTTGGGAAAGAATGAAATCATTGGTAAAGAATTGTCCCACTCATGGACTGACCGCTTGGATGATTATCCAAACCTTTTATGCAGGATTGAATTATTCTTCAAGAAATCTATTGGATTCTGCTGCTGGAGGTACCTTTATGACCATTACTTTGGGTGCTGCAACAAAGCTTCTGGATAATATGATGGTTAACTATTCTGAATGGCACACTGAGAGAGCTCGACAAGGTAAGAAGGTAAATTCTGTTGAAGAAACCTCCTCCTTGAGTGATAAAATTGATGTTATTATGTCCATGCTTGTTAATGAGAAAGCTCATATTGATCCAAATCATGTTCCCTTAGCCTCTTTGGTTGCTCAAGAAGAGCAAGTTGATGTGAACTTTATTAGAAACAATAATTTTAGCAACAATTCCTATAGGAATAATTTTGGTAATAATAATTATAGGCCATATCCTCCCAATAATGGTAATGCTTATGGAAATTCCTACAACAATAATAGAAGTGCACCCTCTAAACTTGAAGTCATGTTTAAAGATTTTATTAGTAAACAAACTGCCTTTAATAAAACTATTGAGGGAAACTCTCCAATGTTAAAAGGAATATAGCATCATCGTCTGAAGCACACTCTTCTTTGAATAGAATGGCTGCTAAACCTGAAACCATTGAAAATCCCTTTGCTGCTACTAATGCCATACAAGTTAGAATTGATGAAAATGTTAGACTATTAGCTGAACTCCATGCTAAGTGGGAAAGAGAAGATGAAATTGCTAGAAATATTAGTATTTCTACTATCACTACCACTAATGTTGAAGCTAGTAAACCCAATGGAACCTTTTCTAATAAAAATGCTAAAATTCTTCGAAATATGGGAAACAATAGCTCTACTACTTTAGATGATAATTATGATTTTGATCTTGATGGTTACAATATCTCTGAAGTAATTATGTTCCTACAAAAGCTTGCTAAAAGTCCTAATGCTAGTGCTATGAACATGGCCTTTACAAAACACATTACTGATTCTCTCATAAAAATTAAAGAAGAAAAGATGAAACATAAAGCTTCTATTCCTATGAAATTAGAAGATGGTTGGGAACCCATCATTAATATGAAAGTTAATGATTTTGATATCAAAGCTTTATGTGATCTTGATACTAGTGTTTCTATTATGCCTAGAAAGATTTATGAAATGCTTGATTTGCCACCATTGGAAGATTGTTATTTAAATGTCCCACTTGATGATAATGCTAAAAAGAAACTCATGGGGAGTATTAATGATGTTCTTGTTATGGTTAACAATGCCTATGTCCCTGTTGATTTCTATGTTTTGGATGTTGAATGCAATGCTTCTTGTCCTATTACTTTGGGAAGACATTTTCTTATAACTGTTGGTGCCATTATTGATATGAAAGAAGGAACCATTAAATATAAATTTCCACTCAAGAAAGGTATATAACACTTCCCTAAGAACAGAGAGGAGATTCCTTTTGCCTCTTCTATTAAAACAAAATTTGCTCTTAATGCTTCTTCATTTGAGAATACTTGATTATTTTCTTGCTTCTTATGCCTAGCTCGAAGGCGTTAAAGAAAAGCACTTATTGGGAGATAACCCAAATTTCATTAGTATTCTTTTATTGAGTCTTGTAAGTTATTACCTCTGTAATAACTTCTCCTTATCATGTTTGTGTGGTTTTTGTGCCAAGAGTAACCTCTAATGAGAGAGAAGTAATGCTTGGGAAAGTTGTTGTCGCGAAACAGATTTTTGTGCTTCGCTGTAAAAATTCGGGAAACATCTCTGTACGTTATTTTGAGCTGTAATTGTGTGTGCTTCTACCCCAGGTTGTTATCCAACTTTTGTTAGCTCAACACTTTTCGATTTGAGCAACAGAAGGTCTTCAAACAAATTGATTTTTACCTACTGGTCTGTTTTGATTGATTTCTGCCATTATTTGCATTTGCCTCTTACCCTCTTTCTCTTTGTGAGTTCTCTTTGATCATTTGAACTTTTTAAGGGAAGTTCTACAGTAGCTTGTGTTTTAGTGGAAGTTTTACTTATGTTGAAACTAAACCAAAAGACTTATTATCTTGAGTACACTAATGTTGCTAATGAAGATTGTGTGAAGTTTTGTATGAAGGAAATTTTAAAGTGTAGGGAAGAGTAATGTGATAAGATGAAGTATGGGCAAAGGCTCAAGCTTGGGGATGCCACCTGTGTCACCCCAAGAAATATCCAAGAAGTACAAGCGTTAAAGCTTGGGATGCCCAAGGCATCCCCTTCTTCATCAATAAAAATCTCAGGTTTCTTGCAAACACTTCATTTTTATTGTTTCATGCACAGTTGTGTTGTTCTTGGAGCGTCTTTGTTTTCGTTTTTAGTTTTCATTTTCTTAGTTTGCTTGAATAAATTGGTTGGACCCCCTCATTCATGCATTAGTTTTCAAATAAGTTGGTTTGGATTGGAAAAGGTAGGAAAGTTCATGCTTAAGTGGTATAAAAGGAGTTTGTTTTTAACTGTGACTTAGACTTTATCATGTCATGCTTGATATTGTTTTAGATTTATGCTTAGTGATTTTTTTTGTAGCCTAACTTGTTAAAAATAATTGAGATTTCTTAATGTGCCTTGCAAGAATCATGCGTTGTTTTAGCATATTAAAGCATAGTATTGTCGTATTCTCCTTTAATGCTTTATCTGGGTTGACTTGGCACATACTCACACCATGTTAATACTATACCAAGACACCATAGCCTCTATGATCATTTAGTTTTCGACTTGTAATATCACTTTATGCTTTAATTAATAATATTTTGTCGATTTGCATGATTATGGCCAGTATTGCTCTCTTAGTTGGTCGCTCCCAGTCTTTTGCTAGTCCCCATACCAAGTATGAGTTCCACTTCATGCATCCAACTCCAAATAAAACTAAGTTATTCCAAAGAGTCCACCATACCTACCTATTAGCATTTGCTATTCCAAGTATATTCATGTTTTTATCTATCTTCCGAATTAAGCTTGTTATGTGAAAATTAGTGATTAAAGCTCTCACGAACTTGATGGCACACTTTATTTTTCTCGCCCCTAATAAACTTGAACCATTGTGTCATCTATGTTGTATATGCTTGCACTTATACATTAGGATTAGAAGAACCATGCTGTTATGGGGAACGCTTTCAACATTGCACTTGTACATTGTACCCAGTTGATATCATGCTCTTTTGTTTATGGATGTCGTCGGTGTGAAATGCAAGGGGAGCTTGTAAGTCCATGGAGTTATGTATGTGTGTTAGAGAAATGCCTAGGCCGCTAGCCTAAGCCATGCCTAATCATGGTGGAAACTTGCAGCATCACCATAGTGAGCAATCTATGATGCATTCTTCTTATAAAAAAAGATACAGAGATTGAGAAAAGGAAAAAAAAGATGAGAAAAGAGGGAAGATATAAAAAAGCACCAATTTTACATGGTAAATAAGAAGACTTCCGAGATGCTCATTATCTGCTTGCCTTGTCATTTTGATTATGGGATAGCTCCTGTATCATGTGTTTGGTCCGTAGCATAGAAAACAAAAACTTTCCTACGATGAGAACTATACGCCAAGATCTATCTACTAGATACTGAGCAACGGGTGGACAAACATACATGGCGAACTTACCCTCGAAGACAACGAGTTTTGTTAACGAGTAGGAACTTGTGGTTGATGTAGTCGTACGCTTGCCGATCTCAAGATCGTGTGGAAGTCCGAGCACCGCAAATCAACAGTGCATCCGTCCTCGCACACACGTTCAAGCCAACAGACAACCTCCACCTCCTCGCTCCAGCGAATCAGCGGAAGCAGCAACTCCTTCTAGACGCAAGGCCACCGGGAACATGAATCTCGATAATCCGAGACCATGGGGGAATATCTAGAGGGGAGAGAGATCCTTCACGAGGAGGTGTGCTTTGTGAGGGAGGAGAGGGGGGACTCCTCCCCTACCATGGCCGGCTGCCAAGGAGGGAGCCCCCTCCTCTTCCTCATTCATGTGGTGGAAGCTCCACTCACATCAATTCAAGCTCCACCCAAAGTTCCACTCACATGCATTAAATTTCCACCAACTATAATGCAACTCTCAATTAATAAAACTCTTTTATTTATTTTATTCAGAATTTTGTTAATTACTTTAATTAACAAACATTCACATAAAATCCCTTGCAACATTTCAATATCACATGCAGAACCACTTTCTGCAATTTCACCCGAAACAATTCCGGTTTCTATCAAAACAATTCCTGTTTCTATCGAAACATTTCTTGCACTTTGCAAACCTTTTGTCTGAAACATATGTGCTCCTAAACGGTGTCCGGCAACCCTTATGTGTGTCACCCTACGGTTCGTGAATAATGCAGACATGATTGAGACTCCTCTCAGATCAATAATCAGAAGCGGGACCTGGAGATCCATACTGACTCCTGCACATTCAACGATGACTTCTGTGATCGTGAGAACCTTTAACACTAGTAACTTAATGCCTCTGTCTCATGATATAATACATGTCCGAGATTCGATCATCGGTATCCTAATACCTAGTTTGATATTGTTACCGACATGCACTTTTTTCTCGTTCCCGTGATATAACATTCTAGTGATCATATAAATTGCTTGCAAGCTATCTAAATGTGATATCACCGAGAGGGCCCAGAGTATATCTATCCGTCATTAGGATTGACAAATTCCACTCTTGATCCATGAGCCTCAACATAACACCTTCGTAGCACTGAACCCACCGTTATAGTCACCCTGTTACAGTGTGACGTTTGATGTTATCAAGATACTCTTCCGGTGTAAGCAATTAACATGATCTCATGGTCTAAAGACTAAAATTACTTCGTATGATGTTATAGCAATCTAAACATAATGACTTGATCGTAATGCTATACTTCGGATGAATGTTCATCACATCATTTCACAAATGTTGTGGCCTTGTTATTAACAACATCCAATGTCCATGATCAGGAAACCTTGATCATCTTGTTAATCAATAAGCTAGTCTTGAAGAGAGGCATAACTAGGAACCCTTTTTGTTTATTAAACACACATGTATTGATGTTTCCTATCAATACAATTATAGCATGCAAAATAAACATCTATCATATACAAGGAATACATAATAACAACTTTATTATTGCCTCTTAGGGCATATTTCCTTCAGTCTCCTACTTGCACTAGAGACGATAATCTAGTTTACATAGTGATAAATCTAACACCCATGGAGTTCTGGTGTTGATCATGTTTTGCCCTAGGGAGAACTTTCTTCAACGGATCTACTACATTCAGGTCCGTGTGTACTTTACAAATCTTTATATCTCCATCCTTGACATGCTCGCGGATGGATTGAAATCGGTGCTTGATATGCTTGGAATTCTTGCGAGACCTTGGTTCCTTGGCGTTGGCTATGGCTCCATTGTTGTCACAATAGATCACCATTGGGTCCAATGCACTAGGAACCACACCTAGTTCCGTTATGAACTCCTTCATCCAAACCGCTTCCTGCGCCGCTTCTGAAGCAGCAACATATTCCACCTTCGTCATCGATCTAGCCACCATAGGTTGTTTGGAACTCCTCCAACTAACTGCTGCTCCATTCAACAGAAATACATATCCGGATTGAGACTTAGAGTCATCCAGATCGGTGTCGAATCTAGCATCGACATAACACTTAGCGACTAGCTCTTCTTCACCTCCGTATACAAGAAAGATATCCTTAGTTCTTCTCAAGTACTTAAGGATATTCTTGACTGCTATCCAGTGTTCCGAACCTGTATCAGATTGGTAACTACTAGTCAAACTAATAGCATGTGCCACATCCGGACTTGTACATAGCATGGCGTACATTATAGAGCCTATGGTTGAGGCATAGGGGATCTTATCCATTATCTCTCTTTCTTCCGCCGTAGCCAGACTTTGAGTCTTACTCAGTGTCTTGCCTTGCAACATAGCTTAGAACCCCTTCTTACGTCCGTCCATATTAAACTTCTTTAATATCTTATCAAGGTATGTACTCTACGATAGCCCAATTAGGCGTCTTGATCTATCTCTATAGATTTTAATGCCTAATATGAATGAAGCTTCACCAAGGTCCTTCATCGAAAATTTGCTGTTTAGATAACTTTTAACACTGTTTAAAAGATCTATATCATTTCCAATCAATAATATGTCATCCACATATAATATTAGAAATGCCACATTGCTCCCACTCACTTTCTTGTAAATACAAGCCTCTCCATAAATTTGGATAAATCCAAACTCTTTGATCACCTCATCAAAGCGGAGATTCCAACTCCGGGATGCTTGCTTCAGTCCATAGATGGATCACTGAAGCTTGCATACCTTATCAGCATCCTTAGGATCGACAAAACCCTTAGGTTGTATCATGTACAACTCTTCTTCAATATTACTATTGAGGAACGCAATTTTGTCATCCATCTGCCATATTTCATAATCAAAATATGCAGCAATTGCTAACATAATCCTAACCGACTTAAGCATCGCTACGGGAGAGAATGTCTCATCGTAGTCAACTCCTTGAATTTGTTGAAACCCCTTTGCGACAGGTCGAGCCTTATAGATGGTCACATTACCATCAGCATCAATTTTTCTTTTGAATATCCATTTATTCTCAACGGCCTTTTGATCGTGAGGTAAGTCCACGAAGGTCCAAACCTGGTTTTCGTACATGGATTCCATCTCGGATTTCATGGCTTCTAGACATTTGTTGGAATCCGGGCTCATCATCGCTTCTTCATACGTCACAGGGTCATATATTTCATCAATCATGAAATTCATAACAGGATTGTCGTACAGTTCTGGAGCTGCACGTGTCCTGCTTGACCTGCGAGGTTAGGTAGTGTCCTCTTTCGGAATTTCATGATCAATATCATTAGCTCTCTCTTCATTAGGTGAAGTCAACTCCGAAACAACTTCCGGTGCTGCGCTACTCGCCATTTCATGAAGAGAAGGTTCAGTAACCTCTTCGAGTTCTACCTTCTGACTACTCACACCTTTCGCGAGAAACTCCTTCTCAAGAAAGGATCCATTCTTGGCAACAAAAACCTTGCCCTCCGATCTCTGATAGAATGTATACCTAATCGTTTCCTTAGGGTATCCTATGAAGACGCATTTTTCCACTTTGGGTTCGAGTTTATCTGGCTAAAGTTTCTTCACATAAACATCACATCCCCAAACTTTAAGAAATGATAGCTTAGGTTTGTCTCCAAACCATAATTCATACGGTGTCATCTCAACGGATTTAGATGGTGCCCGATGTAAAGTGAATGCAGCGGTTTCCAGTGCATAACCCCAAAATGACAGTGGCAAGTTAGTCAGAGACATCATAGACCGAACCATATCCAATAAAGTACGATTACGATGTTCCGACACACCATTAAATTGTGGTGTTCTGGCAGGCGTGAGTTGTGAAACTATTCCACAATTTTTCATATGTGTACTAAACTCGTAACTAAGATACTCTCCTCCGCGGTCGGACCGCAAAAATTTGATCTTTCTATTATGATGATTTTCCACTTCATTTTGAAATTCTTTGAACTTTTCAAAAGTTTCAGACTTGTTTCATAAAATATATATACCCGTATCTACTCAAATCATCTGTGAAAGTAACAAAATAACGATATCCACCTCGCGCCGACACACTCATTGGTCCACACACATCAGTATGTATGATTTCCAATAAATCTGTCGCTCGTTCCATTAAATCAGAAAACGGCGTTCTAGTCATCTTGCCTATAAGGCATGGCTCACATGTATCAAATGATTCAAAATCAAGTGATTCCAAAAGTCCATCAGAATGGAGTTTCTTCATGCGTTTAACGCCAATATGACCTAGACGGCAGTGCCACATAGATGTAGATATATCATCATCACGTTTAAACCTTTTAGCATCAACACAATGAATATGCATAATACTACTATCGAGATCGAATAGAAATAAACCATTCAACACAGGTGCATGACCATAAAAGATATTATCCATACAAATCGAGCAACCATTGTTTTCAGATTTGAAGGAATAACCACTTCGCATCAAACATGATCCGGATACAATGTTCATGCTTAGTGCAGGAACAAAATAACAATTATTTAGATTTATCACTAATCCCGACGGCATATGGAGAGACGGTGTTCCGATGACGATCACATCAACTTTTGATCCATTGCCGACCTGCATTGTGACCTCATCCCTTGCTAGTTGTCGCTTGTTTCGCAGCCCCTGAATTGAGTTACATATATTAGAAACCGATCCCGTATCAAATACCCAAGTGCTACTGCGAGTACAAGTCAAGTACACATCAATAACATGTATATCACATATACCTTTGTTTGCCTTGCCGGCTTTCTTGTCCACCAAATACTTGGGGCAGTTGCGCTTCCAATGGCCATTCCCCTTGCAATAGTAGCACTCGGTATCAGACTTGGGGCCACCTCGGGGTTTCTTTTCAGGTGCGGGAACAAATTTGCCGCCCTTCTTTCCCTTCTGCTTGCCTTTCTTGTCCTTCTTGAAACTGGTGGTCTTATTGATCATCAACACTTGATGTTCTTTCCTAATCTCCACTTCTGTAGTCGTAAGCATTGACAGAAGCTCGGGAAGAGACTTCTTCATACCCTGCATGTTATATTTCATCACGAAGCTCTTGTAGCTAGTTGGCAGAGATTGGAGAACACGATGTATGCCTAAGTCAATGGGAATCGTTATTCCCAAGGGCACAAGCTTATCGGCGTACCCAGACATTTTGAGTACGTGCTCACTAACGGAGCTGTTCTCTTCCATCATGCAGCTAAAGAACTTTTCAGAAGCATTATAACTCTCTACGGCAGCATGGGTATCGAAAATCATTTTCAATTCTCCCATGGTATCAAAGGCATTGCCATTTTCGAAATGCTTTTGAAGTTCTGGATCTAGCCCATACAGTATGCCGCAATGAACTAAGTTGTGGTCCTCCTGACGAGTTACATACACATTATTTTCCTCGTCAGGGGCATCAGGAGCTGGTTGGGGGCCTAGCGGCGCCTCTAGCACATATTGCTTTTGTACAGCAGTGAGAAGAATCCTCAAATTTATATCCCAGTTGGTGAAGTTGCTACCATTCGCAGCAAGCTTCTCTTTCTCCATGAACACACTGAAATTAAAAGCAGGTGGTGCCATCTACAAAAAAATTTGTAAAGTTTATTTAGACTAAGTTTATGATATATTGAGTTCAACTAATCCAAATTACTAATGAACTCCCACTCAAAAACGACATCCCTCGTGTCTTTTTGGTGATTACATGAACCAAATCCACTACACCAAGTCCGATCATCACGTGAGTCGTTGTAGCCTCAAAGGCGAGCATCAATATGGGCATCATATCAACTATATGACTCATGCTTAACCTTTCGGTCCGTGTTCCGAGGCCATGTTCGTACATGCTAGGCTCATCAAGTAAGAATCTTAGTATTCCGCATGTGTAAAACTGTCTTACACCCGTTGTATGAAAGCGCGGAGTCGAGTACACCCGATCATCACATGATGTCTCGAAACACGATCCATAGAATGGTGCATACTGAAGGAAGAACACATTTTATCTTGATATCTAAATGAGGGATCATCTTATAATGCTACCAAAAGCGCCAAACTAGCAGTATAAGATGCTAACATCTAATGTGTAAAGTGAGATGATATGGTCCATGCATTTGATCTCTATCATTTGCATCGTGGTATGATCTATATCATTCCTTTGTGTGTAAGGCCAAGGTCTATGGAACTTACATGTTAAGTGTGTTGTAAGAGTATCTATCATACATCTACTTACAACAATACCATATCAAGACACTAGCCCAACAACGATCTAAACTAGACGCCTCTAATTTATCAATTGCAAGTTTTACGTGGCTTAGGGCTTTCGGAGATAGAACCGGTCTTACCTACGAACATGAACCACAACGAGGATAACCAAAGTTATTAGCAACTCGTTGTAAATCAGATATTGTCTATAGTAGGAGAGACAGACACCCGCTAGCCACTTATGCAAAACTAGTTGCATGTTAGTCGTGGAACCGATCTCATGTACGATGACATGTAAGGTTGGTCCAGGCCGCTTCATACCACTTTGCCACTAATATCCAAAATACATAGAAGATGCAATAACATTATCATCATCGCCCACATATAAACACATGTGTACTACCCGTGCAAAGCACCTACGCATAGATCAGGCTCTAATACCACTGTTGGGTCTGTAGCATAGAAAACAAAAAATTTCCTATGATGAGAACTATATGCCAAGATCTATCTACTAGATACAGAGAAACGGGTGGAGATACATCCATGGATAACTTACCCTCGAAGACAACAAGTTTTGTTAACGAGTAGGAACTTGTGGTTGATGTAGTCGTACGCTTGCCGATCTCAAGATCGTGTGGAAGTTCGAGCACCGCAAATCAGCAGTGCATCTGTCCTCGCGCACACGTTCAAGACACTGGACAACCTCCACCTCCTCGCTATAGCGAATCAGCAAAAGCAACAACTCCTTCCAGACGCAAGGCCATCGGGAACATGTATCTCGCTAATCCGAGACCATGGGGGAATATCTAGAGGGGGAGAGAGATCCTTCACGAGGAGGTGTGCTTTGTGAGGGAGGAGAGAGGGGACTCCTCCCCTACCATGGCCGGCGGACAAGGAGGGAGCCCCCTCCTCTCCTCATTCATGTGGTGGAAGCTCCACTCACATCAATTCAAGCTCCACCCAAAGTTCCACTCACATGCATTAAATTTCCACCAAATTTAATGCAACTCTCAATTAATAAAACTCTTTTATTTATTTTATTCAGAATTTTGTTAATTACTTTAATTAACAAACATCCACATAAAACCCCTTGCAACATTTCAATATCACATGCAGAACCACTTTCTGCAATTTCACCCAAAACTATTCCGGTTTCTATCGAAACAATTCATGTTTCTATCGAAACATTTCCTGCGCTTTGCAAACCTTTTGTCTGAAACATATGTGCTTCTAAACAGTGTCCGGCAACCCTTAAGTGTGTCACCCTATGGTTCGCGAATAATGCAAACATGATTGAGACTCCTCTTAGATCAATAATCAGAAGCGAGACCTGGAGATCCATACTGACTCCTACACATTCAACGATGACTTCTGTGATCGTGAGAACCTTTAACGCTAGTAATTTAATCCCTTTGTCTCATTATATAATACATGTCCGAGATTCAATCATCGGTATCTTAATACCTAGTTTGATCTCGTTACCGACATGCACTCTTTTCTCGTTCCCATGATATAACATTCTAGTGATCATATCACCTGCTTGCAAGCTATCTTAATGTGATATCACCAAGAGGGCCCAGAGTATATCTATCCTTCATTGGGATTGACAAATTCCACTCTTGATCCATGAGCCTCAACATAACACTGTCATAGCACTAAACCCACCTTTATAGTCACCCTGTTATGGTGTGACATTTGATGTTATCAAGATACTCTTCCGGTGTTAGCAATTAACATGATCTCATGGTCTACGGACTAAGATTACTTCTATGATGTTATAGCAATGTAAACATAATGACTTGATCGTAATGCTATACTTTGAATTAATGTTCATCACATCATTTCACAAATGTTGTGACCTTGTTATTAACAACATCCAATGTCCATGATCAGGAAACCTTGATCATCTTGTTAATCAACAAGCTAGTCTTGAAGACAGGCATAACTAGGAACCCTTTTTGTTTATTAAATACACATGTATTGACGTTTCCTATCAATACAATTATAGCATGCAAAATAAACATCTATCATATACAAGGAATACATACTAACAACTTTATTATTGCCTCTCAGGGCATATCTCCTTCATCATGTGCAAGAGGTACCCTGTTGGCGGTTCTCTATGATACACATGTACTTACTATGACAAGAACTTACCAGTAACTAAACTTGAGTAGCATGAGGAGCAGCCCTCGTATTCAAGGGACATGAGATTGCCAACTTATACTTTGTCAAGCATATGCTCCATAGTTTGTTCACTTTAACCTTAATCACTTCAAGATGCTTATGATAGGGGCAATGAGAGCTGAAAGCTAATAAGTACCGTAATTTTTGGAAGCTCTTTATGAGACTTGAATCCCTGCTTCCTTCTATGAAGGCCTTTCTTTTACTTTTATGTTGAGTCTCCATCTTCTATCTTTATGCACCTATGGAGAGAGCATAGTGTCCATTCTTAGTTTAATGTGCATTGTCCCAATACTTGTTGATTTATTCATAACTTTGATATTGCTTGTTCTTAAACTATTTGTATCTAGTCACCCTTATGAACTTTGAAGGTGTCCTATGCATTTATGTTTTGCTACACTATGAGGGACAAGCTGAATACCATTCTCATTATGTTTTCTATATGTGAAACAAACAAATGTCTTTCCAAGCATTGTTATTCATGAATCGTTTGTTTGTACCTTTTCATATTACAACATAGTTGTTATGTCTTATTGTTAGAACTATATCTTTCATGCTATGTTAAAGTATTATGATCCCAGCCATCAACGTTATAAATACTTTGATCAAGATTATGATGGTGCGTGTCACCTCAAAAATTATTCTTTCTTTTTATCACTTACCTACTCAAGGACAAGAAGGAGTTAAGCTTGAGGATGTTGACACGTTGTGAACGTATCTATATTTTTTGATGTTCCATGCTTGTTTTATATCTACTTTCTTATGTTTTGTCCACACATTGGAGTATTTTTACACATTTTCTGGAACTAACCTATTAACAAGATGCCACAGTGCCAGTTGCCTGTTTTCTGCTGTTTTTGGTTTCAGAAAAGCTAGTAAGGAAATATTCTCAGAATTGGACCGGCTAAAAGCCCAAGTCAATATTTCACCAGAAGGAATACGGAGTCCGGAGGGGAGACGAAGAGGGGAGCCAGGGCGGCCACACCTGGTGGTGGCGTGGCCAGTCCTATAGCCGCGCCACCAGGGGAGTGGGCCCCTGGTACTCCACCGACCTTGCCCCTTCGCCTATATATTGCCTCCGGGACAAAAACCCTAAGACCCCGATCAAAATTCCACAGAAGAGTCTGTAGCCGCCAACTCCATCCCTAGATTGGGAGGGATATGAAGCTCTTCCCGGCAGATCACCCTGGAGGCCTTCTTCATCACCATGACTGCCTCCGGTGTGATGCGTGAGTAGTTCATCCCTGGACTACGGGTCCATGTAGTAGCTAGATGGTTGGTTCTTCTCCTTTGTGCTACCATGTCTAGATCTTGTGAGATCCGTTCATGATCAAGATCATCTATTTGTAATCATACATGTTGTGTTTGCGGGTATTCAATGGATATTGAGATGCTATTTCAGATTGATTATCGATTCTATCATGTCTATGTTATTTGTGATCTTGCATGCTTTCCGTTGTTAGTAGCTATCTTGGCCAAGTAGATGCTATTAACTCCAAGAGGGAGTATTTATGCTCGATAGTGGGTTCATGCCTCTAGGAATCTGGGGAAGTGACAGAAATCTCTAAGGTACTAGATGTGATGTTTCTACTAGGGATAAAACGGAAATCCTTTGTTCATAGAACAATCATATTGTTTACTTTACACACTTTGCTTAATGTAATTATCTGTTGCTTGCAACTTAATACTAGAGGGGGTTCGGATGATAACCTAAAGGTGGATTATTATTCATAGATGTAGTTGGATTACGGTCTATGTATAATGTTGTAATGCCCAATCAAATCTCATAGGAGTCAAGATTATTAGTATATGCATGTATGCTTTCTCGATGTTTGTCAATTTCCCCGCTGTAATTTGTTCACCCAACATGACATCTATCTTAAGAAGAATCACCTCTAGTGAACTATGGACCCCGGTCCATTCTTTTACCATCAATCTACAATCTACTATTTACTGTTTTCTGTTTACTTTCTGCAAGCAATTACTATGTTCCACACAATACGTTTAATCCTTTGTTTTCAACAAACTGGTGAGATTGACAACCTCACTGTAAGCTGGGGGCAAAGTTATGTGGTTGTCTTGTGCAGGATTCCAAGTTGGAAACAACACCTTGGAGGTGTTTCCTTGATCCTACTGGTTCGATAACCTTGGTTTCATAACTAAGGGAAAACTTGTTGCTGTGCTCATCATACCTTCCTCTGGGGGTTACCCAACAAGATCGGCGTGTTGAGTCCTATCATCAATGTACATGGATCTTAAGGAATTATTCTGGTGGAACAATATGAAGAGGGA
The DNA here is from genome assembly GCA_916181665.1 of Avena sativa. Taxonomy (NCBI): domain Eukaryota; kingdom Viridiplantae; phylum Streptophyta; class Magnoliopsida; order Poales; family Poaceae; genus Avena; species Avena sativa. Next base: position 451,978,560 of record OV702288.1, on the reverse strand, counting down.
CATTGGAAAATATGTGCCTGAAGGCGATACTTGTCAAAGAGGGAAGGCGGAACATCAAAGTCTAGCAGGACCACTACAACCTTTAGAGATTCCAGAATGGAAATGGGAGGAAATTGGTATGGATTTTATCACCGGATTACCAGAGACTCAGAAGCGCAAAGATATGATCTGGGTAATAGTGGACAAATTTAACAAAAGTGCACATTTCATTCCAGTGAATCTAAAGGAAAATGCTAAGAATCTAGTAGATATATATGTCAACGAGATTGTTAGAAAGCATGGAGTACCCTATTGGATTGTAACAGATAGAGGATTTGTGTTTACTTCAGAATTTTGGAAGCAACTACATGAAGCACTTGGGTCAAAACTAGATTTTAGCACAACTTACCATGCAGAAACCGGAGGTCAAATTAAAAGAAATAACCAAATCTTAGAAGATATTCTTAGGGCATGTGCTTTATATTTTGGAGGTTCATGAGAAGATTATCTACCATTGGTGGAGTTTTCCTATAACAATAGTTATCAAAGTAGTTTGAAGGCATCGCCATATGAAGTAATTTATGGTCAGAAGTGTTGATCTCCAATATGTTGGTATGAACCTGGAGGAAACAAAGTGTTTGCACCAGACTACATTAAAGAGAAGCAAGATATTATCGATATCATCCGACATCGAATAAAGATAGCTCAAAGCCGCCAAAAGAGTTATGCGGATCAAAGTAGAATATCATGGCATCTAGAAGTTAGAGATATGGTATATCTTAAGGTTATTAGTCCAATTAAAGGAGTTAAAAGGTTCGGAGTAAAAGGTAAATTAAGTTTGAGGTATATTCATTCAAGATACTGATCCAGAACAGGACAGTAGCTTATGCTTTAGAGTTATCGAAAAGGTTAGCTCTAGTTCACAATGTTTTCCATGTGTCACAACTCCGGAAATGTCTGAAGGTGCCAGATGAAGCCATTACGCATCAAGAGATAGAATTGCAAGCATCTTTGACATATGTCGATAAGCCATCCAAAATTCTAGAGGAGAACTGGAAAAGGTTGCGAAATATAGCTATTAAGTACTGCTAAGTACAATGGGAACATCACCCTGAATGGGAAGCAACTTGGGAGAAAGAAGAAGATTTATGTGAAGCTTATCCAGAATCCAGGTATACACCAGTGAAACTTCGGGACGAAGTTTTCTTTAAGGGGGGAGACTGTAACATCCCAGCGTTTAGGAACCAATGAATGGTAGAAGTAAGAATATGTGCATTTGCATGCATTCATCTGTAAAAATGGGGTAAATTTTTCACAAACTAAAACCCTAGAGGGATCCGAGTTTCCGTCACTAAATTGAGTTAGGGTTTAGCTCATTCTAGTGATTGTTAAAAAATTTGACATGGCCTCTAGGAATTTGAGTGATTTTGGGGTAATAATTTAAATTTACATTTGAATTTGAAACTACTTTTCAATTGATTCAAAAGTAAAAGCATTTAGGAGTTACTTTTTTGAAAAGGACATTTAAATATTTAGTGTGAAGAATTAAGTATTATATTATATAATAAGGGTACAAGTAAGAAGAAATTTAAGACATTATAAAAATACAGATATATATACACATAAATAGAAACTCTTATTCTTTTCTTATTTCATAATTACAATATAAGAAGAATACAAACAAGTAAGAAACTTTTATACAAATGAACAATAGTAAGTAAAAAGAAAAATAAACTTTATTGAATAATAAATATATATTACATTGTTTCTTATAGAAGAAAAATAAAAAGATTACAAAAGTGATATGAGGAAAAAACCTATCATAATTCCTAACTAAATCCTACATCTAATCTTCTTGACCTTCTCTATAGTACTTTATACCTGCAAGCAAACATAAAATAGAAAACCAAAATAAAATGAAAGGTTATGTTAGAAATATTACTCTCAGCTTTGAACAGTGAAGTGCATGGTTTATTTGCATCATTGAGCAAATACAAGTTTAAGGGGAAAGTTTCACCAAAAGGCAATATCTATTCTTTTAATATTAAAGCTTCAGTACAACATCCATAGCCAAATGGGGAAAGTTTCACCAGAGAGTAATAGAGAGGTAGAAAGGTAAAGTGAAATAGCCACAGTAGAACTGCTCGAGCTCATCCTAAACAGGGAAGCAGCTCACTCACTCATATGCAGAATGTGTGTTGTCAGCACAGGAAGAGCTCGGTGAGAGGGGGATAAGTTCTCAGCCGTAACACAGAGAGTACTCTCTTTCTAAAGCATGTACCACCCCAACAAAGACCAGCAAAGAATTCCAGCACTAGTATACATAGATCAATCCATAAAAACACCACAGAAAGCCATTAGACCATCAGGCAGGATGGTCACTTGAGGAGGGAGTGGATCTGGTGTTGGGAAAGGGCAGGCCAGGAGGGGATCTAGGGGACAAGGACACATCTATTCTAGCAAAGAGCAAAGCATGATCATCATTAAGACAAGAGCACATCAGACATCATAGCAGCAACACCAACATCATCAGGTTGGTGAGTTTTAAACAAACCATGCTTTATATCTGTTCTTATCAACTATAAGGGTATGATCTGTTGGTTAACTGAATCCTCAGAGATACACCCATATGGGGTGTATACTCATCACTAGTTATTTCAAAGGGCCACAAGTAGTATCTTTTCCAATCTGCAGATTAGGTCTCAGCTTATGCATCCTTTACCTAATCTGGTATCTACTAGTGTTGCAACTTGAAGAAAGCAAATTCATTGGTGGGTTACTACTGTGCATATTCCATATAATGGTACCACCAGTAGTAGCTCAACCTTATGAACATTCCCCAAATAACAAGTATCAATTACAAGCTTCCATAAGAAAGATAATCAAATCATCTTTCTAAAGAACTAGGAACCATTAGTATCTAACTATCCATTATATATAGTTACATTAGAGTGTTGTGGCCATAAGAATCAAACCAATACCATAAGCTTGGGTTCACAAAGCACTAAGCTAACATCATCTTCCTAACTAGAGGCCAAGAATCATAATTACATTACCTATCAGTATATAAGCATCAACTAAATAGTTAGTCCACAACCTATACCTGAATTTAATCTAGGAGAACACTTTAGCAATAATCACAAGCTAATATTAGAATGCCACTATTTCCAAATTGTGAGCCAGTAGAGCAAGGACATAAAAAATCATCATATCTAGCAGTACCGAACCAACCAGGTCAAGCATCATTATCATTAGCAGATGAACACAATACCAGATTGACAGATCATATCACAATTAGAACTAAGTTCAAGATAATCCACCACCAGTTCATGAACACAACATATATTAGTCAATAGCTACTAAGTTTAGGATTGCTAGGGGAGAGGATAGAACCCTAGAACAGAGCATGCACCCTAAGTAGGGTTACATACAACAACACCGTGAGGGTCTAGAGAAAAAAAGGGGAACAACTTACCCTAGGTCCTCGCTTAATTTTAGAAGAGGCAGTAGAGTGTTGGTTGGCGGTGAGATCACCACGGCACGGGGAGCACCTAGAGGCGCTATAACCCGCGCAATGCCACAACCTCAGTGACCAAAGGATGGGGTGCTAGGCACCACTATATCCGCAATGTGATGCCCCCGGATTAATCCTCTGAGAATCCCAGTTATGCATACACCACGATCCCATGATCAGTTAGTTGTGGCAGATAACCGATAAGTATCAAAGTAAACATCCATTAGTTAAGCGGATACATGTCATACCTTATTTGCCATTATGGCTACATCAAACATCATCAGCGGATGTTCATCAAGCATAGAGCCCGAGCCATGCCTTAACCTACATGCAACTGACTGGGAGAACGTCCTAGCTCGCATAGTCGTCAACAAACTCCTTTCCTTCCTTTTAGACCATCCCATGGTCAAAACAGGCAGCCTTTCCAACCATCCCATGGTCAAAACATTTCCAAAGCCATTTCTTTTCCAAAATCCTTTTTGAAAACAAAACCACCACCGCCCTACATTTTTCTAACCCGTCCATGACCGCGGACATGGCTATGCGAATAGATTAACACTCTGCAGAGGTTGTACACTTTACCCATACCATCAGGGTACCGTGCCCTGATCTACACCAATCGTGGGTTGCGTAACCGATATAGACTCTCCGAATGCCCACTCAAATATAAATGCCTACCCTATGAGTGTTGTCCCCCTTAACACTGGGACGCCCTATATAGTTCCCAAGACAACTGGAGAGCTTTTTCCACTGCACAAAGTGTGCGCTTTCAATGAGGGGCTCATAGTAACGCGTGGAGGCCCGTAGACCCTTAGTTCCTTCTCCCGGTCGATGTTTTACATGGACCGTTGTACTAGAGAACGCCCACCCTCCAGGGATTTTTATCCCCCTATAGTAGTTACGAGGCAGCTTATACTAGAATAAACAAACATCAAATCTAGCCTTGTCCCATTCCAGAGTAATGTGGTTGCACGTGTTAAGTTGTTATAGCTAAAGCTGGAAAGAACCCGATGATTTTTCAATATTTTTCCTCCATCTTTCTTTCAACATTTTGTAGAACAAAAAACCCTTTTCATTTCTCAAACTTCTTTGGGTAGGTCAAACCTCAACAAGGTTTTGCCATAAATGTTTGTAAAACTTTTACATGGATCTTCCCATCCTCTAGTTTTGCTTCGGCTGAAATGGGGTCTCCAAAGGGGTATAGTGTTATACACCACCTACCATTCTAGGGACGAATAGATGTCGTCAAGGAGTTTGTACATAGTAGCACACATGTGGAATGGTTTGGAGGAGCCAAGCCACTAAAAGGTATACATCATCATGTAATAAAACAATGCAGTTTTCATAAAATAGTAGGTAAAACATGCATAAGTAAAACAGTAGGACAAGGCTTATGATCAAGAAGGTAGCATGCCTATGATTAGAAATTTGGAGATATATGTCCCTGAACTTCGTAGAAAATCAAATAATAGCAATACTAATAACTATCTTCCTATCTCCGATTTAATCGCACCTATTATCGATATGGATCACATGCAAGCAACCAAAGGGAACAATCAATACAAGGCATACAATAAACAAAACCATACAGCAAACCAACATACAACACCTTACTCGCTTTAGTATGTTTTGATGGATTGAGTTTGTTGCATTTGGAAGTAATGGAGAAACACTTGTGGAATTTCCTTTAGGATTTAATTGCTAGAACCACTTAATGGGGTTTGGAACTAAGGCTTTGGTCTGTGCGATACCAATATACAAAAAGTATACCATCATATAGGTATTGAAAATACAAGGCAAATAAAAGTGGTTTTACTATTTTAGCTCTTTTCTTTAATTAGTTATGATTTTTCTAGTGAAAATAACCCTAGTTTAGGTTAAAAATTCACCATAAAAGATATGTAAGCCAAATAAATTTGTGCTCAGAGTATGTTATGTATAATTGAGTTTGTGATTACGAGAGTTGGAATCATCTCAAAATAATTACTAGAATGCCCTTGGGAAAATCCAAAATCAGTTCTACAAGTTATTTGTATTTTTCACCAAATTAAATCTACAAGGTATTTTGATATCAATCCAAAGGAAAATAGTAGGTGGTTCCAATACCTTTATTTATAAATTGGAATCACTATTTTTGGAGTAGCTAAGCTTCTGAAATGATTCATCTAGTGATAATACCACATACAAAAGTATTTAATTCATTATAATTCAATAGAGGATCAATAAAGAGTGATCTCCTAGGTTTTGATAGATACTGATGTTCCACATCACTAATATTTGGAATTAGTTCCATACCTTTCATGGTTTTACCTAGGGAATTTTCTATATGCAGAATTGGGCTGTTTTTGTTTTTTTTTGTATAGGAAAATATGAGGCAATTTGAGATGGGGTCAGGGTGACCTGCAAGTTCTATGAGATACCTTTTAGTAACCAAGAGTCATTTCTAATTGGAGTTATAAAACTCATAGAGGGATTTTATTAGAGGAAAGGGTACATCTAAGTAGGTGTTTTATTATGATTAAACTAGACAAACACTTTGTGAAATTATTATACTCCATGTTGAACAAAACATCTAGAAACAATAAGAATTTTAGATCTCGTCGATTTGAGTTGGTTTCCATTTTCAGAAGAATTTAAAATGGACTGCTAGAACAGATCTGGAATAATTTTAAAAAAGAAAAGATAGCTTAGCAAAGTTGGGCTGCATCTGGAGCATCGTGGCCCGCTGATGCTAGGTCGGTTCAATTACGTTCGCACGCACACATGCAGGAGGGAGTTTGAATCCCGGCCTGGCAGGGCCCAGCGTCAGCCTCAGCGGGGCATCGAAGGAGTATGTGGCATCGCTGGCCGTCGGATTAGGTGGGAATCAACGGTGTAGGAACCGTCTTCCTCCTGTCAACCGGGAGACATGGACGAAACCCTAGGGGCGGTGCTGGCAGCATAGGGCTCACCAGGAGAGGTCGTCCAACGATGGAGGGGCGATGGGGGAACACGGCGGTGTACGACGCTTATAGTGAGGGGAGCGACCGTGGGTTTTGGCGACCAGAGAGGTCCCGAGTGACCGCTCCTGCGAGATGCGCTCGAGGGCTCGTCGGAGCTGCTTCCTAGGGGAGCTGCCTTCCAGGCATGTTGAAAAGAGGTGTCGGGTTAGATATAGGGGGAAGAGGGTATCTTAAAACAACAACAAGTAGAAGAAAAGAGGCTGAGGAGGGAGCACCTAGCTCGAATTCTTGGATATGGCCGAAAGGTGGAGTTTCCCCTCTCTAGGGCCTTGCGGGGGCTAGGGTTGGATCTAGATCGTGGGGATAGTAGGGGGAGAGGGAGGAAGCAAATGAGGGGCTGGAGAGGGTCGGGGTCGACCATGCACTCTTCTCAAAGGAGGCCAAGATGAGAAAAATCTCCCTTTCCATGGTGATGGGGAGCTAAGGGATGGGATCTGGAGCTTGGGGTGAGGTAGGAGGGAGAGGGTGGAGTGTACTGGGAGCTAGTGAAGTGGATGGGGTGGCCTCTGGTTGTTTAACCCGAGTGGGGTTGGTCCAAGGAAGATAGTATGTAGGTGTGAGCTTCTTCCAAAGTAGGCATGTTGATAAGGTTTGCAGGAATTATTATTTTCTTGCCCACAAAACCATCAAGAAAAAGTGAGTTGGAGGATGTTTTGCCAAGGGCAAGAGTGGGCCTTGGTAGTCCTTAAGATGGTCTACAAGATGGTTCAACTGGATTTCCAAAAAATGCACTAGAGTTGGAAATGATGGAGACCCAAAGATGGGATATTGTTAACAGTTTTTCTAGACTTGCCCATTTTTGGCAGTTTGAGGGTTTTTTACTAGAATATAAGAGGGGATGTTTTTCATTGGTTTTAAGGTACCAAATCATCATCAAGTGGATGATGTTGGAGTGTAGATGGAGTAGGAACGATCCATGCTTGATATTGGTCTTTATAGACTTCAAAGCTTCTAAGGAATGAATTCAAAGGTGATCTAGCTACGGGATTAGATGGTCAATTTAGTGCCCAGATGAAATGGTAGGCTTAGGGAATTTGATTAGGGTTTATAAACTTACTCTAGTTTTATCCTGGATAATGATCTCCTAGGGTAGCTTATACTACTTCCTAAGCAAACAAGTCAGACATCAGATCAGGGTAATTCATCAGACAGCAGAGCAAGCGAATTCATCTTAGCAGATGAAGGCAACTCATCTTACAAGAAAATCAACTACTACTAGGGTTACCATCAAGCTTAGCTTGAGGTACAGATGTGTATTTTTAAATGTTGGAGTTTTAACAAGGTAAGGTCCTTGGTACATCTACCAAGAGTAGAGTTCAAAAGTTTTATAAAAAGGTTTTGGAGAAATCTAGAGGTAAGAGTATTTTGAAGGTTCTGTCTTGAGAGCATAAGGAGATTATATCTTATAGATATCCATAGTTTTGTCAATAGAAGTTACTAAAATAGTTTGGTTTGTAAAATGCATCTTGGCTCAGGTTTTTGAAATGCTAGAACATTTGAGAATATGAAACATAAGCCATGATAGTTTCTGTTAAATAGCTTTTGTCAACTGAGGTTGAGGTAAGGAGTATATCATTTGCTACACACTCAATGCATAAGCAGCAACAAACAAGCAAGCAAACATTGCATCACTAAACAAGAAAAAGTTTTTGTTCCCCCTAATTTTTGCATTCTGGACAACTAATCAGGGTTGCTGAAATTAGGATGTTATAGACCTTTCCCCCTTAAAAGAATCTTGTCCCAGGATTCGGGAGAGTAAGGTTAGGGGATTTTGTGTTGGAGTTAGTGTCATGTGTTTCTCACGTCTAACTTGTTGGCTTTGTCTTTGAACAAGGTAACTACGACGGTGAGGTTGAACTTCAGTCGTCTTGGATACACGAGTGTTGAGCAGGTTTCAATCAGGATTGTGAGGGGTGATCTTCCTTTTGTAAGGATTTACGACATTTCTCTTAAGGGATTATCGTATCCTAGTTCATGATTTTGGGTCTAACTCCTAAGGTTGCTTCTGATAGATGGTTAGTCTATTTTTGTGTTAAAGATGCGGGTCTTTCCCCCTTAGGGTTAAACTAGGGTAGCTCGAGAATACGTCAGTCCTTCTTTCTTAGAGTCATCGGATGATGCTTTTAAGACTATCCCCAACCTTCTATCTGGAGTTGAAGCCTTCATATGTCTTCTGCAAACTAGGTTTTATGAGGCTCATATACTACTTTTATTCATACATAGCCTATCAGAGTAGTTGGATTAGCGGATCCTCCGGACTGGTTAGAACTATGGAGGTTAGCGATTTGGCGATTCTTTAGGTGGGTCTTCATCTGAAGTAGTAGGAAAGGCTTTGTAAAATCTTTTGTTATTGTCTCATAGGATGACTCGAGAGTTGATGCTTGTCAAAACGGTGTCAGATCTGGAAATCTCCCTGAGGTATCTTTCGGTAAATAGTCTTCTAGATTTGAGTGTAAAGACGCAGTCTTTCCACCTTAGAGATTTACTAAGGTTCGTCGAGACTAGTGTAGATCTTCTATCTTGGTGTTGAGGTCCTCGAGTGACGTCCTTTTGCAAGAAACCTTGAAGGGGCAGTTTCCTAAAGAAGCCTTATGGATTTAGCTCGGGGCTAGTTAGCGGTTAATGACTTTTCTTCCTAGTCTTCTGTCAGAGTAGGGGCCTTCAGCATCAGTGGAGGTGTCTTCACTTGAAATATATTGATGTTGCTTGTGCTCTATGATGGACTAGACTCATTGTCCTCATGCATCCTTGTCTTCAGGATTTTGGAGTATTTCGGCCTTCTGGTGAGGGACTTCCCGTTGGTTTGGGTAGGGTCGACTAAAATAGTTAGTATCAGGAGGTTGTCATAAGTGCTAATATACCAATGGTTAGTGGAGTTAGTTCTTTTCTTTGCATCTGGGTTAGCAAGTCTTGTAGTTTCTCGTTGAGCGTGGGTATCCTCTGGTGGTAGACTTTCGTATTCAATGTGACTTCTGTTAATGTCGACAGATGAATAATGGCATTTAGTGGCAGCGATGAGTCTGGGGAGGTGAGTATGATGAGGTATGCCATCTTGTTGGGGAGCAGTCTTTGAGTGGTTCACACTTGACGATATCGGGCTTCTATTTCTAGTGACTCTTCGCCTCTCATAAACTCCCGAGATTAATCTAGGTTCTCGTTGGCGATAAATAACTAGGGGTTTTTCCTGAGTTACTAGGTAGGGTATCGCTCCTCGAGTCACATTTTAGGGAGGTCAAAGCAAACTAGAACACACATACAAGGCGAACAGAGCAAGGGGATCGTAATTTCCTTGGCAGAGAACACACATCAAGAAACATAGGATGCACTTAGGCAAGCAAACACGACCAACTAGGGGGACCAAGGAATTAACTACTCATGATATAAGAGAATCCTATCTTAGGACTAGTTATCCTAGACGTCATTATTCTTAAGGCCTGAGTCACTATATTGCGTATAAAGCCTTCGCCGAGTCATTGGACGCTTCTTGATAGTGTAGTACTTGATTTATTTTGATTAGGAGGATTCCGTTGGTAGGGCAAACTTGTAGTCTCCTTGTGTTTGCTGGTAGTTGCTTCTCTTCATCTCGTCCTCAACATCTTCACTGGGTTCTAGGTCCTAGTTATTTGAAATCCGTAGGTTTGAAATTTGGACGAGGGATAGAGGAAACCATGTTTCGAAATCCTTTAAATTAGGAGAGGATAAGAAGTAGAACTTTTCAAAAAGCTTTTGAGAATGTAGTTTTCGAAAGTCGGTGTTTCCAAAATAGTTTTCCTGTCTAACAACCATGCTAACTAAGGTTTTTCTAAGTCAGGATGGCTCTGATACCAAGTCTGTGAGGCACACAGATTAATCCTCCGAGAATCCATGTTATGCATACACCACGATCCGATGATCAATTAGTCGTGGCACATAACCGACAAGTATCAAAGTAAACATCCATTACTTAAGTGGATACATCTCATACCTTATTTGCCATTATGGCTACATCAAACATCATCATAGGACCTTCATCAAGCGTAGAGCCCGAGCCATGCCTTAACCTACAGGCAACTGACTGGGAGAACGTCCTAGCTCGCATAGTCATCAACATCACCTTCTTCTTTATATCTGACCAAGTTAATAGCCAGGGACAATGCCAATGAGTACTTTGAATGTACTCACAAACCACCTTAAGATAATGATAATAACAAGAGCATGTGAAGTATGGTTGTGGTAGTACGAGGGCTCCAAGAAAGGTTCTTTTCTAAAATGGTTTCACTTGTAGATATAGCATCTACATATCTTTGCTGAAAACCTTTGTAAAAAATTTTGGAAACCATTTTGAAAAGTTTTAGAAAATCACTAGGATTGGATCACACATTTGTTTGGTCCTTCCGGTCATCCCATGACCAAAATCCTTTCCTTCCTTTCAGATCATCCCATGGTCAAAATAGGCATCATTTCCGACCATCCCATGGTCAAACCATTTCCAAAGCCATTGCTTTTCCAAAATCCTTTTTGCAAACAAAACCAGCACCGCCCAACATTTTTCCCAACCGTCCATGACCACGCACATGGCTATTCGAATAGATTTACACTCTGCAGAGGTTGTACACTTTACCCACACCATCCGGGTACCCTGCCCTGGTCTACACCGATTGTGGGTCGAGTAACCGATATAGACTCTCCGGATGCCCACTCTAATATAAATGCCTACCCTATGAGTGTTGTTCCCCTTAACACCGCGACGCCCTATATAGTTCCCAAGCCAACCGGAGCGCTTTTTCCACTGCACAAAGTGTGCGCTTTAAATGAGGGTCTCATAGTAACACGTGGAGGCCCGTAGACCCTTAGTTCCTTCTCTCGGTCGATGTTTTACATGGACCGTTGTACCAGAGAAGGCCCACCCTCTAGGGATTTTCATCCACCTATAGTAGTTGCGAGGCAGCTTATACTAGAATAAACAAACATCAAATCCAGCCCTGTCAATTTCCAGAGTAATGTGGTTGCACGTGTTAAGTTGTTATAGCTAAAGCTGCAAAGAACCGGGTGCGTTTTCGTAAACATTTTTCCTCCATCTTTCTTTCAGCATTTTGTAAAACAAAAAACCATTTTTCCTTTCTCAAACTTCTATTGGTAGGTCAAACCTCACCATGGTTTTGCCATAAATGTTTGTAAAACTTTTACGTGGGTCTTCACATCCTCTAGTTTTCCTTCGGCTGAAATTGGGCCTCCAAAGGGGTATGGTGTTATACACCACCTACCATTCTAGGGACGAATAGGTGCCATCAAGGGGTTTGTAATTAGTAGCACACATGTGTAATGGTTTGGAGGAGCCAAGCCACTACCAGGTATAGATTATCATATAATAAAACAATGCAGTTTTCATAAAATAGTAGGTAAAACATGCATAAGTAAAACAGTAGGACAAGGCTTATGATCAAGAAGGTGGCTTGCCTGGGATCAGCAATCTGGCAATACATGTCCCTGGACTTCTTAGAAAACCAAATAATAGCAATAATAATAAGCATCTTCTTGTCTCCGATTCAATCGCACCTATCATCGATATGGATCACATGCAAGCAAACAAAGGGCATAATCAATACAAGGCATATAATCAACAAAACCATACAACAAACCAACATACAACACCTTACTCGCTTCAGTAAGTTTTGATGGATTAAGTTTGTCGATTTTGGAAGTAATGGAGGAACACTTGTGGAATTTCCTTTAGGATTTTATTGCTAGAACCACTTAATAAATAGGTTTAGAACGACGGCTTTGGTCTATGTGATACCAATATACAAAAAGGATACCATCATATAGGTATTGAAAATACAAGGCAAACAAAAGTGATTTTACTATTTTAGCTCTTTTCTTTATTTAGTTATGATTTTTCTAGTGAAAATAACCCTAGTTTAGGTTAAAATTCACCATAAAAGATCTGTGAGCCAAATAAATTTGTGCTCAGAGTATGTTATGTAAAATTGAGTTTGTGATTATGAGAGTAGGAATCATGTCAAAATAATTACTAGAATGCCCTTGGGAAAATCCCAATTCAGTTCTACAAGTTGTTTGTATTTTTCTCCAAATTAAATCTAGAAGGTATTTTAATATCAATCCAAAGGAAAATAGTAGGTGGTTCCAATACCTTTCTTTATAAATTGGAATCACTATTTTTGGAGTTGCTAAGCTTCTTAAATGATTCATATAGTGATAATACCACTTACAGAAGTATTTAATTCATTATAATTCAACAGAGGATCAATAAAGAGTGATCTCTTGGGTTTTGATAGATACTGATGTTCCACATCACTGAGAGTTGGAATTAGGTCCATACCTTTCATGTTTTGACCTACGGAATTTTCTATATGCATAATTGGGTTGTTTTTGTTATTTTTGGTATAGGAAAAATATGAGGCAATTTGAGATGGGGTCAAGGTTACCTGCAAGTTCTATGCGATACCTTTTAGTACCCAAGAGTTATTTCTAATTGGAGTTATAAAACTCACATAGGGATTTTATTAGAGAAAAAGGTACATCTAAGTAGGTATTTTATTATGATTAAACTAGACAAATACTTTGTGAAATTATTGTACTGCATGTTGAACAAAACATCTAGAAACCCTAAGATTTTTAGATCTCGTCGATTTGAGTTGGTTTCCATTTTCAAAAGAATTTAAACTAGACTACCAGAACAGATCTGGAATAATTAAAAGAAAAGAAAAGATAGCTAGGCAAAGCTGGGCTGCATCTGGAGCGTCACGGCCCGCCCTCGCTAGGCCAGCCCAACTGCGCTCACAGGAACACGCGTGGGAGGGAGTTGGAATATCGGCCTGGTGGGGCTAGCATCAGCCTCAGCGGGGCATCGAAGGGGTATGGGGCTTTACTGGCCGTCGGATTAGGTGGGAATCGACGATGCATGAACCGTCTTCCTCCTATCGACCGGGAGACAGGGACGAAACCCTAGGGGCGGCGCTGGCAGTGTAGGGGCTCACATAAGGAGGTCGTCCGGCGACAGAGGGGCGGCCGGAGAATGCCATGGTGTACGATGACTATAGCGAGGGGCGCGACCATGGGTTTTGGCGACCAGAGAGGTCCCACACAACCGCGTCTGCGAGATGCCCTCGAGGGCTCGCCGGAGCTGCTTCCCAGGGGGGCTGCCATGCATTCATGTTAAAAATAGGCATCGGGTTAGATAGAGGGGGAAGAGGGGATCTTAAAACAACAACATGCAGAAGAAATGAGGCTGAGGAGGGAGCACCTAGTTCGAGTTCTTGGAGATGGCTGAAAGGTGGAGTTTTCCTTTCTCTAGGGCCTTGTAGGGGTTGGGGTTGGCTCTAGAGCGTGGGGATGGTAGGAGAGAGGGAGGAAGCAAATGAGGGGCTGGAGAGGGTTGGGGTCGACCATGCACTCATCTTGTCGAAGGAGGCCGAGATGAGAAAAATCTCCCTTTCCATGGTGATGGAGAGCTAAGGGATGGGATCTGGAGCTTGGGGTGAGGTAGGAGGGAGAGCGTGGAGTGTACTGGGAGCTAGTGAAGTGGATGGGGGTGGTTTAACCCGAGTGGGGTTGGTCCAAGGAAGATAGTATGGAGGTGCGAGCTTCTTCCAAAGTAGGCATGTTGATAAGGTTTGTAGGAATTATTATTTTCTTACCCACAAAACCATCAAGAAAAAGTGGGTTGGAGGATGCTTTAGCCAAGGGCAAGAGTGGGCCTTGGTAGTCCTTAAGATATTCTACAAGGTGGTTCAAGTGAATTTCCAAAAAATGCACTAGAGTTGGAAATGATGGAGACCCAAAGATGGGATATTGTTAACAGTTTTTCTAGACTTGGCCATTTTTGGCAGTTTGAGGGTTTTTGACTAGAATATAAGGGGGGATATTTTCATTGGTTTTAAGGTACAAAAGCATCATCAAGTGGATGATGTTGGAGTGTAGATGGAGTAGGAATGATCCATGGTTGATATTGGTCTTTATAGACTTCAAAGCTTCTAGAAGGAATGAATTCAAAGGTGATCTATTTAAGGGATTAGATGGTCACTTTAGTGCCCAGATGAAATGGTAGGCTTAGGGAATTTTCTTAGGGTTTATAAACTTACTCTAGTTTGATCCTAGAGAATGATCTCCTAGGGTAGCTCATACTACTTCCTAAGCAAACAAGTTAGACATCAGATCAAGGTAATTCATTAGACAACAGATCGAGGCAATTCATTTCAGCAGATCAAGGCAACTCATCTTACAAGCAAATCAACTACTACTAGGGTTACCATAAAGCTTAGTTTGAGGTAAGGATGGGTATTTTGAAATGTTTTAGTTTGAACAAGGTAAGGTCCTTGGTACATCTACCAAGAGTAGAGTTCAAAAGTTTTATAAAAAGGTTTTAGAGAAACCTAGAGGTAAGGGTATTTTGAAGGTTCTGTCTTGAGAACATAAGGGGATTATATCTTATAGATATCCATAGTTTTGTCAATAGAAGTTACTAAAATAGTTTGGTTTGCAAAATGCATCTTGACTCAGGTTTTTGAAATGCCTAAACATTTGAGAATATGAAATGTAAGCCAAAATAGTTTTTGTTAAAATTTTCAACTAAGGTTCAGGTAAGGAGCATATCATTTGCTACGCACTCAATGCATAAGCATCAACAAACAAGCAAGCAAAAATTGCATCACTAAACAAGAAAAAGTTTTTGTTCCCCCTATTTTTTGCATTCTGGACAACTAATCAGGATTGCTGAAATTGGGATGTTACACCCAAGTCACTAGCCTCGAACCAAATAATTGTCAGAGCATAGCATTGCAAGAGCTGGCGACAAACCTTATGCACTAGAGAGGGGGAGGCATGGCCAGGAGAGAGCTTGAGCGACGAATCAAACATGGTTAGTCAACATAGCATTGTCAACTGCATTAGCAAGAACGACGGTGGCGGCCGGAGCGGCCGGAGTCGGCCGTAATCTAGTGCCAGCATCAGCAGCAGCAGCCGTGCAAGTCACCGGAGGAAAGAGTAGAGCGAGGAGGAAGAAGACATGATGGTCTGGGTCGGTCAACTGATCCAGGGTGACGTAGTGGGGTTTGGCCCAACCCACTAGGCCGAGCTAGGGCTGGGCTAGTCCAGTGGGCTAAGACCAGATTTTAATAAGAAAGATATAACTAAAATTTTATAAATTACAAAATACCCTCATGGTATTTTGACCCTAGAAAAATAAATAAAAATCCTAAAAATATGTCTAAATGATCATAAAAGATATAATATATCTAAGAAAAATACATAATTGTATTTCGAGTTGATAAATTTGAAATGAATAATTGAAAATACCTATTCCTTCATGAAAATGTATAAAAATAGAAGTATACTTAAAAATAAATAAAAATCATTTTTAAGATCTTGGATAAGTATACATTACTTGAAATACTAAATATAGTATTTCAAAAGGTTTTAAGATGTTTAAGTATTAATTCCTCTTTATCTTTTTATTTAAATAAAAATACCTTGACCTTTAATAATGTGGGTAAAACACGCAAAGAAGGGTTATCATAAAATAAAATAGTACATGTCATTACTATGCATATTCATTATTGCTTTTTTAAATATTGTCCTTACCAAGCAATAATGATGTTCTGTAGAAGCAGGAGCTCAAGGTCGAGTGGAAGCATCCGACTTCACTACCTTTTCGTCACAAGGCAAGTTTATCACTTGCTCATGTCCTTTGATGTGCTTTTCAAAACTATTCGCAACTTGTGTGTTACCACCTATGTTCTAAAAAGGAGACAGAAAGAATATTTTCTTAAGAATATAAAATGCTATTATCATCCTAAGTGATGGTAAGTATGAAGATTAGCAATGGAATCTATGATTTCATGTGCAATGAAATTCACCACATAGAAATTAATAACCCATGACATCTGTGATTCTAGCACCATATAATACACGTTAACTATGAGATATGGAATGGGATGGAGAAGTCAGCTGGATCTTCTTCCTTCAAATGTCAGCAGACGACCTTAACGTGACGTTGTGATTCCTTGTGCGGATCTACCATATGGGTGGGAACCCTTAGGCCCCATGATTTTCGTGTCTAGATTATTTGTGAGTGGCTATTGGAGGTACGGTCAGACCATTCTTATGGAGTCTGCCAGGGGCATCACCGGCTCATAGATTCTTCAGGGGCCTGTTAGAGTTTTAGCTTGCCCTACATGGGGGCTTAACAGATGTGTGGCTTGCTTGGAGAATTGTGATGGAATATGGGGTCACGGAGAAGGGAAGTGATGGGCTTGGATAATTTTCTAGGCCCCAAATCATGGAATTGTGGATGTTAAAGTACGCTCGGCTGTGCAACAAAGATTTGATTTCTTATGGGTAAAGCAACGCACCTGTGTAGAGTGTAAGACTTGTGACATGTTACTTCATGTTCCGGGAAGGATCTACGAACGTGGTAGGAAAGAAACTCCATGAAGTTCTTATTAACCCGTGAAGAATGATGGGCATAGTTTTTGATAATAAAATCAATCTTTGAAGAAACGTTTATGAAAAATGTATTGTGCCAAAGACTTATAGTCTAAGGTGGTAGTTAGAGCATAAAACTTCCTACCTTGCATATAATGAACTTGCTGGGTAATGTTGTTACTCACACTTTCCTATGATCCCCTGCTTAGACTTTGAAGAGCTAGATGATACCCCAATGTCTGCTACTGAGGGCTAGGACAACGTCTTCTACCAAGTGACAGACCTGTCCGGAGGTATTGAAGGAGTGTACTACAATATCCACTATGGAATTGAAGGCAACGAGCCAGAGTAGTTGCCAAATTAGTACTTAGTATTTAAGTTGGGCCGAGCAACATAAACTTTATACAATAAGTTGTTGACCTCGCGTTACCTTATGTAATTTAGATCTTTTGGTCTTCAGTTAAACATATTTTAATAAGTAGTTTTAGGTTTGTTAGTTTGAAAACCTTGGAGATACCTAATCATTTGGTATTCTAATAATAATGTGTGTATTTCTGTAATTTGGACAATGTTTCTGCTGTACCACTCAGAGGGATGTGATATTTGTGGAACGGTGTTCCGTGAATGTTATATAAACGATTATAGTATACTACAACATGTAGTGGTATGCTGGGTCACCGTGTCCACCCCTGGTGACGACTGAATAATCCGGCCCCTAAGGATTTTTGCTACGGACTAGATTCCCAGGCTGTCTGCCACTAGACAAATGTTCTAGCCGAATATTTGGCGCCTAGCCTGATTATTGTATAGGGTGGATAACCCGGCCCAAGCAAGGTCCGGATAATTCGGCCCTCCTCAAAATTGACTAAGGACTTCATCATGCGGCTCTCTATCTCGGGGCGGATATTTATCCTAGAGGTTTTGCTCCAGGGCCAGATTTTTTCCTAGGCTGGATTAAACGACCACCACTTAGGCCGGATTATCTGGCCCAAGTCAATTCCAATGGCTCCATCTCGGGAGGGGCTACAAATACCCCTCCCCATCTTCAACCTTAGGTTGCTGGATCTAACGAAAAATCACCGTATTATTGAGCCTCCAACTTGCCAAGATCTCCTCGCTCATCCATATGAAGGCTTTGATCTTTGGAGGATCGAGAGAGAAGGACTTGATCTACATCAACACGAAAGATATCTTCATTTCCCCCTCATTCATTCGAGGGCCCTTTGATCTACAGTTTTGTTTCAATTTCTAGATATCGGTTTTGTTATTTGATAAACTTGTTTGATTTTGGTAGCTTGTTGTCATCACAGGAGCCTCCAATTCAGTTATGGATCTGTTCCCCGATCTTTTTGTAAATCCACTGGTTCTTGCCTCGAAGGGTACCATATAGTGGAAAAGTGGATCAAGCTAGTTGTGGCGAGATCCACCGGAGAATAGGATGATGCCTATTCTGGTGTGGTGGTCTTAGTACCGCCCACCCCTCCAACACAGATGTACTTGCCCTAAAAAGGAAGGAACTATTGTAAAACAATCATGTGTGTCCATGTGCTCCACTCTCGGTTACCTAGTTCCTCTCACCACTCTTTACTCGTTTAGTAGCTAGGCTGTCATATAGGTAAATTGGCCGTAGTTGCATATCTAGAGAATTAACCTTTGTGTCAATCCTAATTTGACAAAGTATTAAAATTTGAAGTAGCACTTATTCACCCCCTCTAGGTGCCTATATGATCCATTTCAATTGGTATCAGAGCCTCGGCTCTTTATTCGGGTTTTACCACCTAATATATTATGGGTACTCGTGGATATGGAAGTGAGATTGTGGATACGGTCACCATGGACAACCTCAAGAATTTGGAAACAAACTTGACAAAAAATGTGGAGACCCAATTGCAAGAAATGCGTGAAATGATTGCGCGTCTCTTGCAACCTACAACCACACCTCCCTCTCCCACTGAGGTCACAACTCCTAATTCAAAGGACAAAGCTAAAGCTAAATCCAATGAAGAAGAGTTGGAGGGTGAAGATAAACTTAATGTTTCCTCTTCCAAAAAGGGAAGTGGGAAGTAGGATTATATTGAGTTCCCTCATTTATACTCTTCCGACCCACCAATCCCTCGGCCTCATATAAACAATAGGGGTGATCCACCCAAGTTAAGTGCATCTTCATTTATTCAATGGCAATTTTTTAATGAAATATCATGTGTGCAGTTCATCTATTGAGTTGTGGAAGATTATCGAGGATGGACTCCATGTGGTAGATCAAAATAATAAGACAAGAATATAAAATTTTGATAGTCAAATCAACGCCACCGCTTTGCACATGATTCAACTTGGTGTGGGTCCCAACATTCGACATATTGAACATCTCAACACAGCCAATGAAGCTTGGGATGCTCTCACTGAGTTGTTCATCAAAAATGAGAGCATGAGGATAAACTGGTATTATACTTTGATTAATTAGGATGAATGTTTTTATATGTTGGATGGTGAGGACCATGTAGACATGTATCAAAGACTCAAGTCCATTGCCACCACATTTAGAAATCATGGTGCCTCTCATGTTGATGATGCTTGGATTAAGAGGAAGTATGTGAGTGCTCTCATGCCATTCAAACCCACTGATTTGAAGAGTCTCCAAGGAATACACAACTACCATCTCATGAGTTCCAATGAGGTCATGCAAGAGATAGCCGCTTTCAAGGTTGCAACCAAGAATGTTGAAGATGCTTGTGAGCGAGCAATAAGTATTCAGAAGGGTGTCAATCTTGCCTTGAAGTATAATGTGGTCGAGCATGATGAAGAAGAAAGAAACAATCAAGTCATTGCCATGAGTTGTCCCGAGGAAGTGATGGCTCTAAAATTTAGCCATCCACATCCACATTTAAACTGGATATTATTCATATTTTTGATGAAATATCTCTCTAAACCATGCCACTAATGCCTAATGATCAAAGGGGTATGCAATCCTTTCTTTCTATTTTTTCCTGCACAGATAATGACGTTTGATGATGGGAATCACTACATTAAAGTCAAAGATACGAGATTTCCAACAACCCGAACAAACCAGGAGCCGTGAAGAGGAGGCATATGCTTTAACGACCAACTATACGACCGGAAGAAAATTCTGGCCGTATAGTTCTGGCCGTATAGTTGCCATGGACACTTCTAGGTCAAACAGAACACCTTTCCTGAAGGGTTCCCTATATAAAGAAGCCTCGAGCGACGAGAAAACAACCACTAGAGAGTCCCTGTCCCAGATCATCAGCCGATGGAGGAATAGAGTTAGATCTAATATCCAAATCTTTCTCCACCTCCCTATCCATATTCCACCACTTGTAATAGTAGATCTCTTATTTGATTGGTGACACTGTAAGACTATTTGCTATCAATATCATGATTTCCACTACAATGTTTATGATCTTTGAGCTCATCTCTATGTGTGAGTAATTCTCCTTGGGCTAAGGGCTTCGTCCTAGCCATGTATCATTTTGTGCATGTTATTTATCATAGATGGGATCATATATTAGTTTGTGTGACATGATGATTATTGTATCCTCTCTTTCCTCAATCTAAGTACTTTTCAGGTACCCAAGACCCCGAGGATTGAGCCAGGTGTAAGGAGTATGAGTAATGACTAATCTGCAGGTTGGGAACCCCAGTGACAGAAGGGGTAGTACGGCTGTATGTGAGGGATTTACTTGGGATTAATGGAGACATCACTATGCATATCATTAATTCTCTTTCTTCTATGGATGGGACTAGTAGGTTATTGCTATAAGCGGTTGCGGAGGCAATAGAAATTATGGATGCACTGCCCACATATAATTTATCTTGCTCTAACAATTACATGTGTACTTTATCTTTGTCTTTTATTCCCATCGGATGGTTTGCATAGCTATAGGTGGAACTGAAAGCCCTAGGACCTCTCTCTCCATTATCGACAACAACAAAAATACGCAAACTCTATGTCCAGTAAAAATACAAAAGTAATTCTAAAACTCCCGAATGTCCGTTAAAGTAACTTCACTACACATCTGCTTCCCGAGGATTCGATAAACCTAGGTCTACTAGGGAAAAAGAAGCTATACTACATCCGTAATCCGGATCGAAGGTATCAACCCTTTTTCTAGCGCTGTTGTCGGGGAAGCAATAGCTACCCTAGTGAGGTTAGTAGGAACCTTGCTAGTTTTAATTCTTGTTTTTAATTTTTTAGTTTGCTTTCAGTCTTTACTTGAAAAACCAAAAAATTAGTTAGTCTTTAAATTCTTGCTTTTACTATTATAAGTATCTCTTTAAGAAAACCCAAAAATATAGGAAATATGGCTGAAGAAGCTTGGGGAGTTTGCTACTCCAAACAATGATTATTTGCGTACCCATATTACTCAGCCAGCAATTATTGCTGATGACTATGAAATTAAGCCCCATTATTTAAGTTTGGTTCAATAGAAACAATTTGGAGGCTCTGCTGTTGAGGATGCAGGTATGCACTTGAATACTTTCACTGAAATATGTGATATGATGCGCATAAAAGATGTTGACCCTGATGCTGTCAAATTGCGTTTATTTCCTTTCTCTCTTAGAGGAAGAGCAAAAGAATGGTTGCGAGATTTTCCTAAAAATACTATTACATCATGGGTGGGATGTACTTCTTTATTTATGACTAAAATTTTCCCACCTGTAAAGACTATGCAACTAAGATCTAATATTACTAGTTTTAGACAGGAAGAGCGTGAGCCACTTAGCGCTTGCATGGGATATGATGAAAGAATGCTTAAGAAACTGTCCCAGCCATGTGATGGAAGATTGGTTAATCCTCCATTTATTTTATAATGCTCTTAATCCTGTGTCTAAGTCTATGCTTGATACCGCAGCTAGAGGAACATTTATGGGTAAACGTATTACCGAAGAAAAATGATGGCTGTGAAATACCACCTCTTTTAGCCATATAAAATGTGCCATTTATCTCTCATATCATGTTTCTTCTAGTTATAGCTATGCCTTATATGCATGACTTATAGTTCTCATATACTTTCATATGAGCTTTGCACATTTAGTAGTTTAGGTAGAATTTTATCATTTTCCTTTTCTGTGACATGTGTGTAGGTGTTGATGATGATTATGGATAAAACAAAGGCAAAAGGAACAAAGAGACCATAGTATGGAGGAGCTACAGTGACCAGACTTAGCCATTTGAGAGGTTGGAAAAGTGATTTTTTCCAACTTCTCAAAATAAATATCCAAGACCATGGGGTTGTAGCCCTGGACGATACGAACTCAACTAGTCCAAGAACACCCGAACGGAGTTCGTATGAAGAAATGGCGACCAAAATACTAAAAGGATCTGAAAGTTTAACGAGCAACTATACGACCGGAGCAATAATTCCAGCCATATAGTTGCACCCGTATAGTTGTAAAAAGGGTCGGAAATGACGGGATTTCTCCCTGGAGAAGATCTAGAACCTTCCCTAAGTCATATGACGGTATTGGGGGAACCCTAGGGCACCCCCGACGCCTATATAAAGGAGGGAGGACCCAAGAAAGAGCCACAACATCATAGCCCTTCAGGTGCAGAACCTTGCCGCCACCGCCACCCATCCGATCTCCACAGTGGCGGAGCTCTGCCTCAACCACACCTCCGAGATCTAGATCTCCCTCAACACCATCACCATCAAGGCATCAAAGCAAGAAGAAGTGGAGGAGAAGGAAGACATCACCACCACCACACATCGATCTCCATCTCCATCATTATCTCCATCTCCCTCTCTCTCTTGTGTTTCGTAATTGTAAGATTGAACACAGTTGTGACATCATTATATATTTATATATGTTTTGTTGTTCATCCATGTGTGAGTAATTGATTCAATTCAAGGTTGAGGTATGATCTAGTGTGCTAAGTTAGAATTTATTGTGATCTAAGATGAGTTTATGTGATCCTTTGGTCCGGGAGTGCCTTTTGCCCGGCGGTGACGCGCGAGAATCATGCATAGTGCACAAAGTGTGACAGCCTGGTAATCAAATGGGGAATGTTTATTTGTCTGAGGAATCTCTTATAGATCACACATATATTTGCCCACCTAGTACTAGTGAGACCGAAGCCTAGAAACCCTCTCTCATTCCATTCAATCCTACAACTACAATCTCTTTAATTCAGTTCATATTCTTGTTTACTTTCTGTCTTAGTTTATTTTGTTCTTGTTAAAAGTTCTTTGTTATTAGATATTTTAAACCTCTCTCAATTATCGCTGTTCTAGTAACTTATAGAATAAGCTATTTCCAAATCACGGTTTCGGTGCGAAACGTGGTCGCATTGACAACGTGGTTGCGGGGTCGTGTTGTTTTCGTTCGTTGATCTCCCATCGGGACAAATTCTTAAATATTTTCTGCTAAAAGTACTACAATAACCCTGTTGTTGGCGCAGGAATCAAGTCATCACAAAGCAGATGTTAGACAATATGCAAGACAACCATGCCAATGGCATGTGGATCGATCAAACACAAAGAAGGTGAACTCCGTCTCACCACAATAAAATGAAGAACTCAATGCTAAGCTGGATGAGCTCATATTAGCCATAAAAGGTAACGAAACCCAGGTAAGAGCTATCCCAAAATCAAATATTGAAGAAATAGACTTCATAGCTTGTAATGATTATAACCCTGCTTGGAAGAAGAATTATAATCCTAATTTTCAGAAACACTATTCTAATCCTACAGGTAACTCTAATAATAATATGGGAACTAGTAATGGTAGTCTCCAAGAAACACTTAAGTCTTTTATGGACTCACAAAATGAACAAAACAATATTCTTGTTAAAATAACAGAGAACCATGATGCTATGCTTGGTAAATTATCTAACCAAGTTGTAAGTTTGAGGAATGATTTGCAGGCCCTCCAAGAAAGAACGAGGATTGTTGAGGCATAGCTAGGTAAGATAACCGAGAGTCAAACTCTCATTCTAGCTAAATTTGCAGGTAAAACTGAGCCCAATCCTATTGAAGACCTCAAGATGATGAGAATCCAAAGAGAGGAGCCTGAAGAACTTGATTATAGTAATGCTCCTTCACCAAGTTACACCATTGAAGATCTTGTAAAAAGGATCAACTTTAATATTCCGGTAAATGAAGGAAATGAGGAAGCTATGTACCAACACTTCGTTAATCAGGTAGCAATAAAGGTATGTGAGCTTGAGGAAGAATATAAGAAAAGAGCTGAAAATTACCTGTAAAGCTTGATGATATATTTGAGCCTACTATTAAGATTAAGATTGGGACCAATGAGATAGCTGCACTTTGTGATCTAGATGAAAGCGTCCCAACGATTACAAAAAGTCTTTTTAATAAGTTAAATCTTGGCTCTTTTGAGATCATCGAGTTAAAATTGCACCTAGCAGATTCTACCTACAAACAAGCTGTAGGAATTAAGGAGAATACTTTAGTATACATTAAAGGTTGTCGTGCTCTTATTGATTTAGTTATTGTTGACATGCCTGAAGATGCTACTGCTCCTATTATATTAGTACGTCCTTTCTTAATAACTATTAAGCCTTTGATTAATCTACATTAAGGTAACGTGAAGATTCAATTGCCTTCGTGGGATCCTTTTGTTATTCATTTCCCTAGGAAGAAGAAAGCCAAAGATGATGAAAAGGAGGCCATCACTTTGAAGGCCAACTATTTCGGAGTGGGTGTTCCACTCATCTGCCCTAAGTGAGCAAAATTGAGGTCAAACTATTGACCATAAAAGAGCTCTCCATGGGAGGCAACCCATGTGAAATAAAGGTTTGAGTTAAGTTTTAAGTTTTAGTTTAAGTTTATGTTTAATAAAGAGTGCTAGAAAACTCCAATTGACGAGAAGAAGTTCGGTAGTACTAAAAATCCTGCTTTATACATGTTGTTCTTGGTCGACAATATTTACTGTCATTTTTCTGTCAAAAACAAGGTATTTCACTAAGTTACAGGATAAGAAATAGTTTTCGAAGAAACAGAAAAAAAATGCATACAGAAGGTTTAACAACCAACTATATGATGGGAAAAAAAATTCTGGCCATATAATTCTGGTCGTATAGATATTTTTTCCATCGACAATTTTTCTTTCATATGTACTAACTGTTTAATGACCAACTATACGGCAGGAATAAAAATTCTGGTCATATAGATATCAATGCTTTCATACAAATTATTTTCCAGGAACAGACGGTTTGATGACAAACTATATGGCGGGAACAAATTGTTACGGCCTTATTATTCCAGCCTTATAGTTGCGCCGCCAGGTGGAAACCCTAAAATTTTGACAGAAGGCCAACTATACGGCGAGAACACAATGTTCTGGCTGTATGGTTCCGCACGTATAGTCGCGTCCGACCACAAAAACGCCACGAGAGGTACCTCCAACCCCAAAACTTCAATCCTTTTTCTCTCTTCTACCTTCAAACTCTCTCAAAATATCAAGAGATCTTCATCTCTACTCAATTTCATTCAATTCCCTTGCACACAAGTGATCTATGGTATGTTTCTCCTCCGATCCTCCAATTACTTTTTGTAAATTCATCTTTGATCTATTATCATTATCAATCTAGGGTGAGACCTACTATGAACTAATTGCCATGATTCTCTTGCCTAGATTATTATTTTGACGGGATTCTTTAGTGTGATATGATGAGGAATGTGTTATACTTATTATTGTTGGATCAAAAAGTTTTATGTTTGTATTTCTTTATTGTTTTAGATGATGAAGACAAGGAGCCAAACTCGTGCTCGTGCCACCACTAGCGCTTCTCGGGTTGTCACTCAAGAATGCATGGGGATACGGTTCAGGTATGAGCTCCAATGTGATCGCTTCAATAGGATCAAGAACCACGAAGTGAAGGCAACCAAGTGGGCTTGCCCCATTATATTGAACCAACTCGTTATTTCTAATGACTTCAATTTACTTTGCAATAGAGCTAGCCTGCAAAACTTTGTGTACAATGATGTGCCTACTTATTGTCGGTTAACCATTGAATTCCTAAGTTCGTTGCAAAGAAACTTTAAACTATGGCAAGGAGAGGACACAATTTCTTTCTGACTTATGAACAATAACTACACCTTAACACTAAATGAATGGTGCGCATGTTTTAATTTCCCAAACAATGATGTTAATGCCTTACGCGCATCCTTTAATAGCTTAGACCCTTCCCCTACATAATATTATAATGGAATAATTTTCACTACTAGATTAAGCAAGGGGGAGAATATTCAACATCCTGCAATTTGCTATTTGTTCCATGTTATTGCAAACACCTTGCAGGAAAGAAATGAGTTCACAAGACTCAGTGAGGAGAACATCTTAGTCCTTGCAAAGACTGCTTTCAACAACTACAACTTGTCACTCAACTTGGGCTCAATCCTTGTGCGTTATCTGTAGCACCAATCCTCCCAAAGCCAAGGACCAATCAAAGGTGGAGGCATCATCACCGTGCTTGCCAATTCCCTAGGCATCAACCTAGGTGAGTTGCAGCCTGTGCTAGGTGAGCGACGTGTTGGTTTCTCTACTTTAAAGGCTTGTGGAATGCTCACTAGGAGAGTTGGTGTTTATTACTTGCATATTGCTGGAGCTAGGTGTATCTACCCCGCTCCTATGCTTAATGGTATTTTATCTATCAAGGAACTTGCTATATGACTTGCAGGCGGAGAAACATCAACCGGAGGAGGAGATTCCTGATGAGGATGATGACCAAGAAATTCCTTATCAAGATGAGCAGCCATCATCCTGGTTCGCTACATACCAAGACTTCCAAGAACTTGGAGGGGCTATGGAGAGGATGCATAGCCTCTCTTTGAACCTCCGAGGAACAACTAGTAATTTATCAACTCAATTCGTGAACTAGAGTAACGACTTTTTGCCACCACCACAATGATTTGAAGGGCTTGCAAAATCCTAAGCTTGGGGAAGTTCATTTGCTTTTATTTATTTCGATGTTATGTTTTTAATTTGAGTTTATAGGCACTCGTGTTGGTTTCCCCAACACTTTATTTTAAGTTATTTTTATTTTCATTCGAGATTTCCTAGCCGAGCTTTTCCGCCAATTTTCTATTCTATAAATTCACTCTCTTAAAAACAACAAAAAGATTTCTCCATTTTCTTTATTTTCCCTCTTTGTTTTCTTTCCGCCTCGAGGTTCTCATGTATTTATAGGAGAGTGATCAATTCAAGTTTCCAAGAAACAAATAAAAAAGGAAGAGAGAAGTAGAACCAAACATGAGAGGTATGCCTTATGACTGCCCACTTTTGAAGTTTGAGAAACCCATGCTAGTTAGTAGTAAATGTTGAGATGTTATATTGGTGGAGTGAGTATTTATAGTGTAGTAAGATTTTTTGTTCGCATGGGTATTTAGTTGGGTACATTTTTTTCTAGCTCTCGTAATTAACCAGGACTTGCCTAAATATTTGCTAAACAATTGTAATAAGAAAAAGTCTCACAATTGAAGGCCTGGGTGTTGTAGTGCTTAGTCTTGAAAGCTTATTTCTAGAGACACTCAACACCACTGAAAATGTTGATTGACTTGATAGCTCTCTTTAAAAGGATTTGTTCGATTTAATTAAATGTTTAGCGGTTTTTGTGAGCATGACAAAGTTTGATTTGTTAATCATAAGAATGATATGGCTTTATGTGTGTCAAAATTCATGGGATGCCAACAACTCCGCTAGCCTACGGACGATCTTCATGGAGGAAACTCCTAGATTTCGGCTATGAGTTGATTAAACACATGTAGCAGCAATGCTATAGTGGGTAAGATTCTTGGGACTCTTGGGTAGTTGTGTTCATGATGGAATCACTCCTCTGGCTATTGTGAGTAATCATTATGAAAAAGGAACAAAAACCTTAGTGATGCCACAAGTGTCCATCACAACCCGATAAACTAATATTTTTTGGCATGCTCTCAATTACTCAAGAACTGAAATTCTTGAAGGAAAATGAATAGAAAAGTAGTGCTGGAAAAGTCTTGATTTATTGATGTGGGAGAATTGAGATACTCTAATATATATGCTTTTCATGACAACTCTCACACTCTCAATTTTCATGATTATACTTTATTGTTCGAAGGCAAGCCTATGAGTTGATTACATGACATGGAATAAAGTTTACTCATTTGAATCATCCATGTTAACAATAATTTTGCTGTGTTATAAGGATGCATAAAACCCGTATTTTATGCTTGCCATTACTCTATCTATGCTAAAGTTTTTCAGATTTATGAAGTGGAGGAAACATTAAATGCTTAGTTCCTTTTTGATTTTGGTTTTCTTGCTCGAGGATGATCAAGTTTAAGCTTGGGGAGGTTGATGGCTCTGAAATATAGCCATCCACGTCCATATTTAAACTGGATATTATTCATATTTTTGATGAAATATCTCTCCAAACCCTGCCACTAATGCCTAATGATCAAAGGGGTATTCAATCCTTTCTTTCTATTTTCCCTGTGCAGATAATGACGTTTGATGATGGGAATCACTACATTAAAGTCAAAGATACGAGATTTCCAACAACCCAAAGAAACCAGGAGCTGTGAAGAGGAGGCAGACGCTTTAACGATCAACTATACAACTGGAATAAAATTATGGCTGTATAGTTGCCATCAACACCACTAGGTCAAACAGAAAAACTTTCATGAAGGGACCCCTATATAAATAAGCCTCGGGCGATGAGAAAATAGCCGCTGGAGAGTCCCTGCCCCAGATCATCAGCCGCTGGAGGAATAGACTTAGATCTAATCTCCAAATCCTTCTCCACCAGCATAGCCATATTCCACCACTTGTAATAGTAGATCTCTTCTTTGATTGGCGACATTGTAAGACTATTTGCTATCAATCTCATGAATTCCACTACAATGTTTATGATATTTGATCTCATCTCTATGTGTGAGTAATTCTCCTTGGGCTAAGGGCTTCAGCCTAGCCATGTAGCTTTTTGTGCATGTTATTTAGCATAGATGGGATCATGTATTAGTTTGTATGACATAATGATTATTGTATCCTCTCTTTCCTCAATCTAAATACTTTTAGGTACACAAGGCCCCGAGGATTGAGCTAGGTATAGGGAGTATGAGTAATGACTAATCTGCAGGTTGGGAATCCCAGTGACAAAAGGGGTAGTACGGCTATAAATGTGAGGGATTTACTTGGGATTTACGGTGATGACACTGTTGGGCCACGCAGAGAAAAACAAAACTTGTGGCCCATTCACTTGTGGCCCATTCACTAAAAGGCCTATATTAGCCACTACAAGTCCCACTTGCTGACTAAGTCCATGTCTGTATTTGGGTCCAACCCAAACAGATTTCCTGTTTGGGTCTAACCCAAACTTGCTCCCGCCCTTAAGTGTGTGACCCGACAGGCTCATGGTGACCCGGACACGATCTGAGTCTCACTCGTGACTGATCAGTTGTTAGCGGCTCCTAGCAGAACGTGCCAACTCCCAAGTACCAAAGAGTCATGACGACATACCCTACAATGCGATTTTCGTCCGAGTCCCTTTTGCCTCATGATATACCTTGTCGAACTATAGGCGATTAATCGTCATCCCTTAAATAGTTCGACCCCTCTTTCTCGATCCGAGATAAGTGATTCATCCGACTAAATCTTAGTTGGTCGCCTTGGTTAACACTTAACCGAGTCACGCATGGCCATGCTTTCCGAATCATATCTTCGGAGAGGGCCCAGAGAATATCTCTCCAGACAGAGGGGCAAAATCCCATCTCGGTTATTCACATCACGTAGCTTGATTCTCAGTCGACCCGAACTCCGCCTTTATAACTGCCCAGTGACGGAACAGCGTTTGACAGAACCTAAGTCGGTGATCCTCAACTCGGATTGTGCAATAACCTCAGGTCTGAGGATTACATTGATTGAGATATAGAAATGACGACTTACTCGTTATATCTCAATATGGGTCAGTCTGACTCGCTAAACTCTTTTGCCGAATCCGTGTAAGTCGGAATAGCATCTCCATGCCCATGACAAGTGGAACCTAGTCATCTGCCGACTTTCACATTGATGTAAGTTGTGTATCCAGCACAACCTCAATGACCAAGGACAATTAGCATGAACAACATGAATATATAGTTCCACAATCGAACCACATATTCGATGATACATATCAGTAGTTCATACATGGACTATAACTTTATGAATACATTTGAAATATCATCAACCATGATTGCCTCTAGGGCATTTTCCCAATAGTCTCCCACTTGCACTAGAGTCAATCATCCGACATCACATGTCTAGGCATCTAATGCCCATAGCTCTCAAGTGCGCCTCATGCTTCGGCTGTGGAAGTGGCTTTGTCAATGGATCTGCAATGTTTACATCCGTGTGTACCTTGCATAACTTGATATCACCTTGTTCCACGAACTGGCGAATAAGGTGGTACCGCATGAGTATATGTTTGTTCTTCTGGTGTTGTCTAGGTTCCTTGGCTTGTGCAATAGCACCATTATTGTCACAATACACGTCTAACAGATTGGACGAGCCCTAACCACACCAAGGTCCATGAGGAAATTCCTCATCCAAACGGCTTCCTTTGCCGCCTCCGAGGAAGCAATATACTCAGCCTCTGTCGTAGACGCAGACACCATCTCTTGCTTGGAACTCTTCCAGCTCACAGCCCCTCCGTTTATCACAAACACATATCTGGATTGCGAACGAGAATCATCCACGTCAGTGAGATAACTCGCATCTGTGTAACCCCTTACACTGAGTTCATCCTCACCTCCATGAACCAGGAACATATCCTTAGTCCTTCTCAAGTACTTGAGGATATTTTTAGCCGCTGCCTAGTGGATTTCTCCACGGTCAGCCTGGTACCTGCTCACAACACTTAGAGCATAAAAAAAATCCGGCCTAGTACAAATCATAGCTTACATGATGGATCCAACTGCAGAAGCATACGGAATCACACTCATCCGACTTCGCACATCAGTTGTTGAAGGACATTGAGTCTTGCTAAGTTTTACGCCATGGGACATCGGTAAGAACCCCTTCTTAGATGATTCCATGTCGAACTTCTTCAACACTTTGTCCAAATATGTACTCTGACTCAATCCAATGAGCCGCTTTGATCTATCTCTATAGATCCGGATTCCTAGTATGTATGTCGCCTCACCCAAGTCTTTCATCGAAAAACTCCTTTCCAATGATTCCTTGGTCTCTTGCAACATCTGGACATCATTTCCAATCAGTAATATGTCATCCACATATAAGATCAGAAAGTTCACTTTGCTCCCACTAAACTTCTTGTATAAACAAGAATCATGATCACTCTTGATGAAGCCAAATGATTTGACTACCTCATCAAAACGAATATTCCAACTCCGAGATGCTTGCTTCAACCCATAAATGGATTTCCGAAGCTTGCATACTTTGTCCGCATTAGGCAGATCGACAAAACCCTTGGGCTATATCATATACACGTCCTCGGTTAAATTTCCATTAAGGAAAGCCGTCTTGACATCCATCTACCATATCTCATAGCCGAAATAGGCTACTATAGCTAACATGATCCGAACTGATTTAACCATCACCACGAGAGAGAAAGTCTCATCATAGTCAACTCCTTGAACCTCTCGGAACCCCTTCGCAACAAGCCGTGCCTTATAGATAGAAACATTTCCATCCATATCAGTTTTCTTTTTAAAGACCCATTTGCACTCGACGGGTCTTGCACTGTCTGGCAGATCAACCAAGTTCCAAACTTGATTTTCATCCATGGACTTTAACTCGGATCTCATGGCTCCAAGCCATGACTCAGAATCAGAACCCACCATCGCTTCCGAATAAGTTGCTGGCTCATCACTGTCCAACAGTAATACATCACGAACACTTCGCAATCTGGCTGATCTTCGTAGTGCCGGTGCTGTTTCTGGCTCAAGTACCATGACCGGCTCAACCTCCAAGGCTTTTGCCGACTCGCTACTGTCTAGTACCTCTTGAATTTCCTCGAGTTGCACTGTGCTCCCACTGACTCCCCGACTGAGAAACTCTTTCTCAAGGAAGACACCATTCCTAGTGACAAACACTTTTCCCTCTTCTTGGTTGTAGAAGTAGTAACCCAAGGTTTCCCTCGGATATCCTATGAAAATGCACTTATCCGACTTAGCTGTAAGCTTGTCCGACTGAAGTCGCTTGACAAAAGCTTCACAATCCCAAATCTTAAGAAAAGATAAACTCGGCTTCTTGCCATTCCACATCTCATGCGGTGTCTTCTCTACCGACTTTGATGGTACTCTGTTTAGTGTGAACGCTGCAGTTTCTAGACAATAACCCCAAAATGATAAAGGCAGATCTTTCTGACTGATCATTGATCGTACCATGTCCAACAAGGTCTGGTTCCTCCTTTCCGATACACCGTTTCTCTGTGGTGTTCCTGGAGGAGTGAGCTAGGGAACTATTCCACAACTCTTCAGATGGTCATCAAACTCATGGCTCATATACTCGCCTCCTCGGTCCGACCGAATAAACTTTATTTTCTTGCCAAGTTGATTTGTTACCTCATTCTGGAATTCCTTAAACTTTTCAAAGGCATCTGATTTATGTTTCATCAAGTAGATATATCCATACCTACTCACATCATCAGTGAATGTAATGAAGTACTCATAACCACCTCTGTCTGTCGTGCTCATCGGGCCACATACATCACTATGTACTAGTCCCAATAAGTCGGACACCCTTTCACAACTCTTTGCAAAAGGTGTCTTGGTTATCTTGCCGAGAAGGCAGGATTCGCATGTCTCGAACAACTCTAAGTCGAACGAAGTTAGGAGTCCATCATCATGGAACCTCTTCATGCGTTTCCAACTTATATGACCAAGCCGACAATTCATAAAGTAAGTCATATTCAGATCATTTGGTTTTAACCTTTTCACATTTATGTTAAAGACATATTCACCCTCAAGATTCAAAGTAAATAACCCGTCCTAGACGGGTGCAAAGCTGTGAAACATATCATTCAAATATAAAGAACAACCATTATTCTTAATATTCGACTCATAGCCTTGTCTCATCAAACATGAGGCAGAAATAATGTTTCGACTAAGCACTGGAACATAATAACAATTATTCATCTCCATTAAGAATCTGGAAGGTAAATGAAGTTGCATTGTGCCGACTTCCAACGCAGCAACTCTTGCTTTGTTGCCGACCCGAATGTCAACCTCGCCTCTTGCCACGCTCCTAGTTCTTACCAGTCCCTGCAATGAGTTGCATATGTGAATGACTGATCCGGTATCATATACCCAAGAACTACCAGGTGCATCAGCAAGATAAATGTCTATAACATTGCTAACAAGCGTACCTGAGCCGAAAGTCACACCTCCGCTCTTGGATTTGTCAGCCAGATACTTGCTGCAATTCCTCTTCTAGTGGCCATCCGACTTGTAGTAGAAGCAAGTGCATCCGGCTGCAGGAGATTGCTTAGTCCCTGAGGAAGCACTTTGGACTGGGTCCTCAGCCTTACCTCCCGACTTTGCCTTCTTCTTCTTAGTCCAAGAACTCTTCTTGAACTTAGCCTTATTCTGTACCATCAACACTTGACTGGCACCTTTCTTGAGATCCGCCTCAGCCTGCTTGAGCATCCCATATAATTTAGTGAGCTTCTTATCCATACCATGCATGTGGTAGTTCGATATGAACTGACCATACGCACTAGGAAGAGAGTTCAGAATTATGTCCGTAGTGAACTCTTCTCTAATTGGGTAGCCAAGCCTTTCCAGAGACTGCACGTAACCAACCATCTTGATCACATGCGGACTCAGTGGATCGCTGTCAAGGGGATGATCCCCAGATACCCCAACTGGACAAGAAACAGGGCAGTCGGATCGCGTCTGGCTGGCCAGATGCAGCCGGACAAGGCACGCCGGGCCGACTATCGCATGATAGCCGGATCGGCAAGAAGCAGCCGGCTACGGCAGCGTAGCCGGAACCAATCAAGGAGACAGGACGACGTGCGGACCAGTGCACGGTATGCCCTGTACGATGACAAGACCGGAAACTACGCGGCCATACCGAAGACTTTGCAGGGATGACGCAGGAACAGTGGCCCGATGCTGACGACGGGCTCGCACGACGGCCACTATGCCTACGATAGCCATACCGCTCATACTCCGACGGGACATGTTATACCGGATACTGTAGATGACCAGTCGGCTGGGACCCGCCTGTGGGGCCCACCAGTCGGATTGGCTGGTGAGACCATTGCCTCTCTGCCTATATAAGGAGAGGCAAGGCCTCAGTAGAAAGGGTTGGTCTCAGTGCATTTAAGACAGTAGCTAGAGAATACAGCTCGAGGAGCACTTGTGGTTCGTATATCTCCCATAGTTAGATCGGCAGGAGTAGGAGTTTTACCTCATCACGAGGGCTCCGAACCTGGGTACTTCCTGTGTCCAGCTACGCTCGATTGTATCCAATCCCGCCTGCGGACGCTGTCGATAGCTTCCCTGCTAGTCCCCACACCTCTATCTAACCTTCTTAGGTACTGTCGTTCCCAATACAATGATAGTTGGTGCCCACCGTGGGGCAGATGGCTTCGACCGGAGTCACGTTCCGCACGAGACCCCGCACTTCAGCCGGTGAGCGCGTGGCCTCCGGCCTGGTGCTCACGCTCGGCAAGTTCGACTGCGTCATCGACAACGCCTCCTACTTCGCTGGAACCTCCTTCTCGGTGAACGGCTCCATCCTGCTCTTCGGCGACCTCCCCGTCTACGTTGCCACCGTTCTGGAGCGTTTCCCTAGGAAAATCGTCTCTGTCGTGGAGCTACCGCATCCAGGCAGCAGCACCTCTATCACTTGCTGTGGCGTGGAGGTAATGATGGACGGTTCTAGTTCTCACCCCCGCCAGCCGCGGGAGCGAGGCGCGGACGAAGGCGGAACCTCCGCGTCTCCGCGGCCTCGGAATCTGGTGGAGGATGCCATTGATCGGCTCCTGACGCCGGTTAACCTCGGGGATAACCCGGAGGAAGCGGAAGCCAACTTCGCCATGGAGAGAAAGATCCTCCTCCAGGAGGCCATGGAGCTGGCGGCGACCCGCAAGCAACTCGAGATCACCCAGCGCGAGTACGACCGCGCGCATGGCTTCACTCCCGCTACCGCGGAGCCGAGCCGGCGCGGCCAGGTGCGGCCCCCGGGGCAGCGAGCTAGGCGGAAGGATGGACAAGGATGGGGAGCCGGATCCTGCACCCACCCTCATCCATCCCACCTACAGCACGCCCATCAAGAACCTGCGCACGGCGCGAGACGCGGTAGAAGAACTGCCCAATTTGGAGGGCGAGGAGCGAGCCCGCCAGCATGCTCGCGTGTAGGAGCTCCTTCACAACGCGGATGAGCAGGCTGATGCCGACCGGCAGATGCAGGAGGACCCCAGCTACTCCAGGGGGAGCAAGATGCCTGTCAACAGCAAGGGCGCGCCTCGCGACACCAAACATGCATCCTCCCCTCAGCCGGCTAAGGCCCGTAGCAGGCGTCGCAGTTCTGGCAATAAGGGCCAGCCGCGCCAGGAGCAAACGGTGAACAACAACCCACCGCCTCCCCCTCCGCCAACCGGAGCACCAAGACCCGCCGGTTCCCATCTCTCGGGCCGGGTAGGAGTGCCCAATCCGGATCTTCCGGATGCCAGTGACCGCATCGAGATCCTCGCTCAAGCGCGCGTCACAGAGGAAGAAGACTCTATCGGCCCAGTCTGTTTCGGACCCCGCATCCGGAACGAGCCGTTTCCGGATAAGTTCTCCCTGCCTAGGGACACCCCCAAGTAAGACAGCAGTATGAAGCCGGAAGACTGGCTGACCGACTATGCTACGGCAGTCAGCATCGCCCATGGGAACAAGCACACAGCCGTGCGCTACGTCCCTCTTATGCTAACCGATCGGCAAGGACATGGCTCAACAGCCTTGCGCCCAACAACATCAACGCATGGCCGGACTTCGAGAAGGTGTTCGTCTGCAACTTCAATGGCACGTACAAGCGCCCAGGACGCCCGCGTGACCTGGCCTTGTGCGTCCAGGGTGACCGCGAGACCGACCGCGAGTACCTCGCCAAGTGGACGGAGCTGCGCAACACTTGCGAGGGCATCCTGGAGAGCTAGGCCATCAGTTTCTTCATCGAGGGTTGCCGTAAAGGCACCATGCTTTGCCACCGGCTACTGTGTGACGAGCCGAAAACCATGGCGGAGCTCATGAAGGTTGCGCACCAGTACGCCATGGCGGATGCCGCCATGAAGAAACCCCTCCGAGTAAATGCTGACGGGCGTCCGACTCCTACGGAGCCGGCTCGCGACCGTCTGAGTAATCCGGCCGGAGAAGCCGGATCCTCCAGACGGCATGGCAACGACAACCGGTTCCATGGGGACCGCCAAGCCAGGCAATAGAAGCCCCGCTACCATGCGCGGCAGGTCAATGCCATGGAAGGGGCGCCCGACGCGCTGGCTAACGATTCAAGGAGGAAGAAGCCACAGCTCACCTTCGACCAGCTGTTTGATAGCCCATGCAAGTGGCACAATAGTCCCTTCAAACCGGCTACGCATACCACTCGGAATTGCAGCTGGACCCGCCAGCTAAAAGACTAGGGTAGCCAGCCACGTCTCCTCCCGCCACCTCCTGGTGGACCACCACCACTGGCTAGGGGAGCTGACAATGATGGTAAAGGCGACAACAGTGGCAACAACAACAATGGCTACCCCCAGCCGCACGCCGCCTACCACATCTTAGAGACGGAGTTGGACGACAAGCACAGCCGCAGGCAACGCTCCAAGCAGGTCAATGCCATCGTCTCTTCGGTCCCCCAGTACCTGAACTGGTCGGAAACCACCATCACCTGGAGCCGGGAGGACCAGCCAGAGCAGCTGCCGACTCCCGGGGGCTACGCCATGGTACTCGACCCCCTCATCGTCTCCAACGCACGTACCTGCTGCATCTCTCGCGTCCTCATCGACGGAGGCAGCAGCCTCAACGTCCTCTACCGGTCTTTGCTGGAGAAGCTAGGCGTCCGCGAATGTGACCTGCGCCCGACTACCACAATGTTCCACGGCGTGCTGCCAGGGCCATCTTGCGCCCCGCTGGGTAAAATCCAGCTGAACGTCATCTTCAGGACTGAGGAGAACTTACGACGCGAACCGATCTGGTTCGAGGTGGTAAACTTGACGAGCTCCTACCACGCTCTCCTCGGGCACCCCGCCCTCGCCAAGTTCATGGCCATCACCCACTACGCATACCTCAAGACGAAAATGCCGGGACCCAACGGCGTGATCACCATCGTCGGCTGCTTCAGATGGTCGATGGAGTGCGCCTTAGCCGGTTCCAAACTGGTAGAGGCCCTCATCATAGCTGAGGAGAAGAGCGTGATCATGACAACATGGCGATGGCCCAGCAAGGCATACCGGCTAGCAGCAAACCGGATGGAGAAGGGGCTTTCCAGCCGGCAAAGGACACAAAGAGGATCCTGCTCGACCCCTCCGACCCGACCAAGTTTGTCACCATCGGTGCCAACTTGGACAGCAAATAGGAAGGCACGCTCGTCGACTTCCTCCGTGAGAATCGGGACATCTTTGCATGGTCACACAAGGACATGCCAGGTGTACCGAGGGAGTTTGCCGAGCACTCACTTCATGTGCGGCCGGATGCCAAACCGGTTAAGCAACCTCTACGCCGGTTCGTGGAGGAGAAGAGAAAGATTTTCGGTGACGAGATCACCCGGCTCCTTGCAGCCGGGTTCATCATGGAAGTGTACCACCCGGACTGGCTGGTGAACCCAGTCCTGGTGCTTAAGAAGAACAAGACCTAGCGCATGTGTATCGACTACACCAGCCTAAACAAGGCGTGCCCGAAAGACCCCTTCACATTGCCCCGTATCGATCAAGTCATCGATTCCACGGCCGGCTGTGATTTGTTGTCTTTTTTAGATTGCTATTCCAGATACAATCAGTTCCGGTTAAACCTAGCTGATCAGATTAAGACATCATTTATCACCCCCTACGGTGCTTTCTACTATGTAACCATGCCTTTCGGTCTGAAGAATGCAGGCTCTACCTATTAGCGCTGCATGAAGAAGTGCTTGCACTCGCAGATAGGCCGAAACGTGCATGCCTATGTGGATGATGTGGTCATCAAGACCAAGGATAAGCGCACCCTCCTCGAAGATCTAGGAGAGACATTAGGCAACCTCTGCCAGTACCAGATGAAGCTGAACCCGAAGAAGTGGGAGTGCCATCCGGTCAGCTACTCGGTTTCCTCGTATCACAACGAGGTATCGAGGCAAATCCGGAAAAGATCGCGGCCATCGAGAGGATCCAGCCGCCCAGGAGCCTGCTTGGAGTCCAAAAGTTCACCAGATGCCTGGCCTCCCTCAGTCGTTTCGTCAGCCGGCTAGGGGAGCAGGCACTCCCGTTATACCAGCTGATGAAGAAGACGGACAAGTTCTCCTGGACTTCGCAAGCCGACGCCACATTTCATGACCTCAAGTGCATGCAGTCCACAGCGCCGGTTCTAGCCACGTCGGCTAGCAAGGAGCCGATGTTGCTCTATATAGCAGCCATCAGCCGGGTCGTCAGCGTCGTCCTGGTGGTGGAGCGCCCCGAGGAAGGCAAGGCTCAGCCGGTTCAGAGGCCCGTCTACTACCTTAGCGAGGTCCTCTCCCTCTCCAAGCAGAACTACCCCTACTACCAGAAGATGTGCTACGGCGTGTACCTGGCATGCAAGAAGCTCAAGCACTACTTCTAGGAACATCCGATTAAGGTCGTGTGCACCGCACCCCTTTCAGAAATCATCGGTGCACGCCACCGGTCGAGTCGCCAAGTGGGCCATCGAGCTCGCAGCCTACTCCATCCAGTACGAGCCCCGTCTCACGATTAAGTCACATGCGCTCGCGGACTTCCTCGTCGACTGGGCCGAGACCCAGTATCTCCCACCGGTTCCGGATTCGGACCACTGGAAGATGCACTTCGATGGGTCAAAGATGCTTGGGGTCTTGGGAGCCGGCATCATGCTCACCTCGCCCAAGGGAGACCAGCTGGAGTACGTACTGCAAATCCACTTCAAGGCCTCCAACAACGTAGCCGAATACGAGGCATTGGCGCACGGACTCCTGCTAGCCAAAGAGATTGGTGTCAACCGGATCCTCTACTTCGGCGATTCAGATCTGGTGGTGCAGCAAGTATCTAAAGAATGGGACGAATGAGATGCAAACATGGCTCTCTACCGGTTCCACATACAGAAGCTCAGCGCCTCCTTCGACGGATGTGAATTCCATCACGTCCCCCGCATCAACAACGAGGCAGCCGATTCGCTTGCCCGAATCGGATCCACCAGGCAGGCGATCCCACCCGAGGTCTCCTTGGAGCACCTGCGCAAACCCTCCATCAACCCATCACCCGAGTCGGATTCCATCATACGGGCAGGGAGCGCTCCGGCTAACGGGGCGGCAGAAGCAGAGCCGGTAGAGCGTCCAAAGAAGAAGACCTGCACCAACTCCGGCAAGGCAGTGCCCTCTGGTCGCAAGACCCGGGGCTGCCGGCTTGTCAAGCGGCTGGGGGGCTGTCGTCCCTTGTACCTCACCCCGGCGATGCCCCGACGACCATCAACCGGCGAGCGGGACCATCCTCGTCATCCGGGAAGTGCCATCCTTGGCATAACCCTTCATAAACTACATCGCCAACGGGGAGCTCCCAGATAACAAGGTCAAGGCCAGGCAAGTCCAGCTCCGCGCGCACACATACACCATCATCAACAACGAACTGTACAAGCGCAGCGTATCCGGCATCTTCCAAAGGTGCGTCGATGTGTACACGGGCTACCGGCTACTCAAGGACATACATCAGGGCGAGTGCGGGCACCATGCTTCGTCAAGGGCGATAGTCGCCAAGGCATTTTGCCACGGTTTCTATTGGCCCACCGCCCTCGAGGATGCTGAACAGCTAGTCCGTGCATCCAATGGGTGCCAGCGCTTCGGGCAGCTCAGGCACATGTCGACTTCGGTGCTCAAGACCATACCGATTACCTGGCCTTTCGCGGTTTGGGGCCTCGACATGGTCGGCCCCTTCAAGCGAGCGCGCGCAGGTATGACCCATCTGCTGGTGGAGGTGGACAAATTTACAAAGTGGATCAAGGCCAAGCCCATCCGGAAGCTGGACGGGGCAACAGTCGTCACTTTCTTCACCGACATCATCAATCGGTACGGCTACCCCAACAGCATCATCACCGAAAATGGCACGAACTTCACCAAGGGGTCCTTCGCCCGATTCTGCACCAACAAGGGCATCCGCCTGGACCTCGCCTCTGTCGTGCACCCGTAGTCCAACGGGCATGTCAAAAGGGCAAACAGCTTAGTGCTAGCCGGCATCAAGCCATGCCTCATCGAGCCGTTGGAGTGGTCACCCGGATGCTGGATCGAGGAGCTTCTGGCTGTGCTATGGAGCCTCTGCACCATGCCGAATAGATCAACCGGCTACACTCTGTTCTTCCTGGTCTACGGATCGGAAGCCGTCCTCTCCATAGATATCGAGTTCGACTCCCCGCGCAAGCTCCTTTACAACGAAAAGGCCAACCAAGAGGCGTGGGAGGATGGTGTGGACCTCCTCGAGGAGGCCGCGAGTTGGCACTGTCCAGGTCGGCACTGTACCAGCAGCGACTACACCGCTACCATTCAGGACGGATCCGCCCAGTCGCATTTCGCGAGGGCGACCTGGTCCTCCGGTTGGTACAGGACACAAAGGGCATGCACAAGCTATCGCCACCCTGGGGGGGTCCCTTCATCATCAGCCGGGCTCTGCCCAACGACTCCTACTACCTCATCGACGCGCAGCAGCCACACAAGAACAAGATGGACAAATCAGACAAGGAGACCGAGCGTCCCTGGAATGCGGCCTTGCTGCGCCCGTTTTACACCTAGTCACCAGACAGTGTATGTATCCTGCAAACCCTATGAATGAAAATGCGGACCCCTACGAGATGTTCGGGGGCTCCTTGCTAGAAATGTGTTTGCATCTATTTTCCGGTTCTGATTTTCCGGCTACATCAACCCCTACCCGGGGGCTTGCCGGCTGGCCCGACCTGCTAAGTCAACAAACCGACTGAGTAGTGTGCGACGATGTCAGAGGCCCACTCTTCGTCTCAGCTACACACCGCAACCCGGCTGTCCGGCTAGCAAGAGCAAAAGCCTGAGGCATCCCACACGAAAAACAGGGAGGAGACGCGACAGATCGGGCATCCCGGCCTCGCAACTAGCTTAAGACAATCCGGTTACTAAGCCGTTAGTATCGTGCGCGATGTACTGTCAGCTCCCTTCGATTCCGGCTGCAGGCCGCAACCCGGGTGCCCGGCAAGGACGCAGCAAAAATAGCAGAGCACACGGGAAAGCGACCAAGTGTCCAGAAAGGCGCAAGCTAGTTTTCAAAAAACAAATCCACCTTCCAGCTGCAGTTTAGCAGACTAACCTATTAACATGTGAGAATGTATGTGTATGTATATTCTTGTACGACTACCTTGAGTCGGAATTCAGGAAGAAAAGAGAAGAAGATTCGAAGTCCTTGCCTTCATCAAGCGCTCCGATTCTCGGGGGCTACAACCACTGGGTGCGCTCGCGTGCCCCCAGTGGAATCTTGTAGTTTCTCGACTGCCTAAAGGCGTTTAGCCGGGCGTTCGGAGCCCAGGTGAGGGCGAGGGCAGGAGCAAGAGAAGACAAGGAAGATTCAAAGTACCTGGCTACGCTAGCTACTCCGAATCTCGGGGGCTACACCCAGTGGGTGCTCTCACGCGCCCCCACTGGAATGTTAGTTACCCCGGCTGAAGGTGTTCAGCCAGAAAGCAACCGACTAAGACATGTCTAGTCGGATAAAGTTAGAAGATCTGAAAAAGAAGGAAGATTCGAACCACCTGGCTACACCAGCTACTCTGAATCTCGGGGGATACACCCAGTTGGTGTGCTAGCGCGCCCCACTGGAGGTGCAGTTCCCCCGGCTAAAGGCGTGTAGCCGAGCGAAGTCAGCCGGATAAAGTCAATCGGCGAAATATTGAAAGAATAGGCAAAGCACACAAGTTGAAAGGAAACCAAGCTAGTTCAAAATTTAACATCAAAAGGAAGAGGGGAGGAGAAGCTCCCATAAGTTTACCCGGCGCCAAAAGAAGCCGGTACAGGCAGACGAGTTTTAAGACAAAGCAAGACAAACAAATACACCCGGCATCCCGGGGTGATAACTAGGCGGAAGGACCCTTTCCATGCGGAGCGCTTTGGCTGGAGGTAGCCTCAGGCAGAGGAGGAGGCGCGGCGCTCGACCCAGTTCCGGCGCCCACAGCTGGCTGCGTCGGGGCTTCCGCGTCTGGAGTACCGACGGACTCCGAGTCGGTGAGCACCTCGTCGGGATCCACGTAGTCGGCAGTCTTGATGGCGGAGCCCCGGAGCTCCGGATGAGCCTGGCAGATGGCGGCAAGGTCGGTGTCAGCGCGGAAGCCTCCGTCGATCATCTCCACGCGAGTGTCCTTGTACCAGGAAAGCATGAGGGCTAGAGCCATCTCCGCTCCGGCTCGTGCCGCTAGGTCCCGCAGCCAGTCCGCCGCAGCTGGCACCTCCCCCACGTTCGCAGCTAGCTGCGCCATTGTCTCCGGAACAGGAGCTTCCGGCCACAAAAACGAGAAGATGTCCCGTGCCGCTTGACGAAGCTTGGCAGCTTCCTCGCCAAAAAGGACGACGAGCTCCTGGGCCGTCAGCTGTGCTCTCGGCCAGTTCTCCTACAGTCGGTTGTACGCCAGCAGGTCTATGCCGGGATAAAACGCTGTTAGAAGAAATATAGTCAGATCCGGCTACCGGATCCAGAAAAACAGGGAGACAGAAAAGGGGAACTTACCCTTAGCCGTGTGACCGACTTGCATCAGCTCCTCCACGAAGGCCTTCTCCTTCATCGCCAGTCGCTTGATCTCCTTCTCTTGGTCCTTGTTCTGGGCCTCGAGAAGGTTGAAGGCTTCGATCCGGCTGGCGAGAGAAGCGTCGCTCTCCTTGACGGTGGCCT
Source organism: Avena sativa (assembly GCA_916181665.1). Taxonomy (NCBI): domain Eukaryota; kingdom Viridiplantae; phylum Streptophyta; class Magnoliopsida; order Poales; family Poaceae; genus Avena; species Avena sativa. The sequence goes on along the minus strand of OV702288.1, from coordinate 451,935,626 downwards.
CCAGACGGTCCACCTTCACGTGTCAATCCTTGTTCTGCAGCCGCAGAAGGGCGTTGGACTTGCTCAACCGGTCATTCACTTTCTTCTAGCGATCAATCTCGCGCTGAGCGCACACAAGGATAGCTGCGAGAAAGCCGGCTATCAGAAAAAAAAGATGATTCTGGCTGAGGCAAACTTACTCTGGGAAGTCCCGTTGGCAGCAGCGAGCTTCTGCTCCAGGGACTGGTTCCTGCCCGCTGCGGCCTCTAGCAGTCGGATCTCCTTCACCTCCAGTTCAAGGGTGGCGATGAGATCTGTCAGCGAGGCCGCGGAGGAGGCATCGTCATCCACAGCGTTGGCTGATACATTGCAAATCTATCTATAATTTTTGATGTTCCATGCTTGGTTTTATCCACTTTTTTGTGTTTTGTTCCAACTTTGGAGTACTTTTCATATGATTTCTTGGACTAACCTATTAACAAGAGCCATAGTGCCAGCTGCCTGTTTTCTGCTGTTTTTGGTTCCAGGAAAGTCAGAAAATGAATATTCTCGGAATTGGACGGGACAAAAGCTAAAGTGCCTATTTTTCCGGAAGTGATCAAGTGCCAGAATACGAGACGGAGAAGGGCTAGGGAGCCACCACACCACCTGGCCACATGGCTAGGCCTGGCCCGTGCCAGGGGGTGGTGTGGCCGCTCCTGGCACCCCCTCGGCCTATCCTTCCGCCTATATATTACCCTCGGGACGAAAACCCTAGGTACCCGATCAAAAATCCACGAAAGAGACTGTAGCCGCCGTCATCTCCATCCCTAGATCGAGAGGGATCTGAAGATCTTCCCGGCACCCTGCCGGAGAGGGGAATGCACCCTGGAGGCCTTCTTCATCACCATGCAAGCCTCCGGTGTGATGCGTGAGTAGTTCATCCTTGGACTACGGATCCATGTAGTAGCTAGATGGTTGGTTTCTCCTCCTTTGTGCTTTCATGTTTAGATCTTGTGAGATCCGTTCATGATGAAGATCATCTATGTAATTCATACATGTTGTGTTTGCGGGGATCCGATGGATATTGAGATGCTATTTTAGATTGATTATTGATTCTATCATGTCTTTGTTATTTGAGATCTTGCATGCTTTCCGTTGTTAGTAGCTATCTTGGCCAAGTAGAAGCTAGCAACTCCAAGAGTTAGTATTTATGCTCGATAGTGGGTTCATACCTCTCGTAATCTGGGGAAGTGACAGAAATCTCTAAGGTACTAGATGCGCTGTTGCTACTAGGGAGAAAACAACAATCCTTTGTTCATAGAACAATCGTATTGTTTACTTTACACGCAGTTCGTAAAGCAATAATCTGTTGCTTGCAACTTAATACTGGAGGGGGTTCGGATGATAACCTGAAGGTGGATTATTAGTCATAGATGCAGTTGGATGGCGGTCTATGTATTATGTTGTAATGCCCAATCAAGTCTCAGAGGAGTCAAGATGATTAGTATATGCATGTATTGTTTCTCGTTGTTTGTCAATTGCCCCGCTGTAATTTGTTCACCCAGCATGTTATCTATCTAAGGAGAGCCACCTCTAGTGAACTATGGATCCCGGTCCTTTTTCTTTACATACAATCTAAACTGTTTCTGCTTTGTGTTTACTTTCTACAACCTTTTACTTCTTTCCATTCGATATGTTTAATCCTTTGTTTTCCGCAAAACACGGTGAGATTGACAACCTCATCGCAAGTTGGGGACAAAGTTCTGTGGTTGTGTTGTGCAGGTCTCCACGTTGCTACTAGCACCGGCAGTGCGCCCTGCCAAAGCTCAGCTAGTAACACCTTTGGGGTGTTTCCTTGCTCCTACTGGTTCGATTAAACCTTGGTTTCATAACTGAGGGAAAACTTACTGCTGTGCTCATCATACCTTCCTCTTGGGGTTCCCAACGAGCTCTATGTCAAAAGTCGAGCGCATCATTGGCGGCCAAGGACTCCTTCGCGGCAACCACCACTGTCCTCCACTCCTCCCCCGCCTCATCCTTGGAGTTGTCGTCGCTGACAAATACGAGCTCCTTGTCGGTTGCCACCCCCCATGTTCCCGCAGAAGAGCCGCCCGGCTGAGAACCCTCTGCTTCCGGCTGGGCCACCACGTCCGCCTGGCGGCCCTCCATTCTGGCTGAGGCAGCCGCTTCATCTCGAGGCGGTGGCAGAGGCGGCGCCTCGGAAGAAGAGGGGGCGGAGACGGAGGTGTCCGATGCGCGAGGCGGCGAAATAGTAAGAGCGCCTAGAGACAAAGGAGACCAGCATGCTAAAGAGAAAAGAAGAAAAGGAGGAAAAAGAGGCAAGTAAGCGCAGGACAACCAAAAGAAGCAGAAATAGTAAGAGCGCCTGGAGAAGAACTTACCCCTGTATGACCGGAGGCGGCCCCTTCTTCTGGCTAAGGCGACTAGGTGGAAGGGCACTGGTCTGGCTCCTCTTGGGGGCCGGCTCCTCTACGGCAGGCCGGCTGGTGCTGGAACGGCTGGAGCCGCTCCCGCTAGTGCCAGACTGGCTGGAGTCGCCGTCCGTCGCAAGGCGCTGCGCCAGATCGGAGGCCGACGCGGCCTCTTGTAACTACCTCGGTGAATTACGCTCCTAGTTCAAGCCTGGATGAACAGAAATGGTTGAAATAGTACGGTGGGGCCCAAATGCCACTCACAGGTAGACCTTTCGGCCATCCCAACCATTTCCAAACATCGGGACAAGAACGGGCGGCGTAATCGGCAGGCGAAGGGATCAACTACATACACAAATGAGTATGTATGCAAGCCACCATACAACAGTACATCAGAGCTTTTCCATCTAAAAAGAAAGGAAATGTAGCAACGCCATACGGCAAGATCCAAATATCCTAGATGGATATAATAGTTTAGGATATTTCCTCATACATCAATCAACAGAGTATCAAGCGGAAGCGGAAGACAAAATCCGAGTACGGATAAAAAGCAAATCGGCATAAGATGCCCCTTAAATAAACAGATCCCGCCCACAGATCTCACGGATCCCCGTTCCCGGAATCTCTACACCGAATGATCGTTGCCCACATCGTCCGTCACTTCCACCCAGTATCCATCTTGCGAATGTACCTGTTCATCTGAACCAATAATTTATCGTGTGAGACCCTAGGGGTACTCAGCAAGTCTTTATGCCTCTAAAGGGAACACAACCTGGGGTGACGCAATTGCAGCAAAAGATAAACCCTAGCAATTCTATAGATACTCGCTAACCATCCGCCTAACCAAAGATAGACGGATGTCCGTGAATTAATAACAACAGTTATAACGGTAATCTTAACAGATCCATCCTCCTCCTCGCTTACCGACGAGGAAGCGGACGAACAACCCCCCCATCCGTTGGCAGTTTTATTATCCATTCCGTGAGTGTTGCACTATTTACTACTCAGGTACCTAGTCTAGTCAAATTAAAAGCGGTACTTTAGTTATGCTTGTCTATGATCGAGAAACTGTGCTCCAAGTCGTCCATAACCGCGGACACGGCTTTCAGAAAGCTTTACCCTGCAGGGGTGCACAAATAGCAACACACACTCGATATGCCTCGGAAAAACCAAATCAAAACCCAACGAGGCAGTCACGACAAAGCAATTACAGGATTCAGAAATATTTCAGGGGGCCACCCCATTGAGCTAACCGCAACGAAGTTAGCTGACTCCGAGACGGACTCAAGGTTTGCGTCAATGGCTGTGAACGACTGGGAACCCAAAAATGTGACTAGGCTTGTCGACACCGCGAAAACACTCCGCTTTCCTAAATAGTACAGTGTGCAGTACCTCGCACAATTTAAATAAACCAGTAAAGCATGGCATAAGTACAGGATAGTAAATAAAACCTCAAACTAGTTTGTGGCCCCAAGAAATAAGAATGAATCAAGCTCTGGCTCAGGGGGGTCCATAAGGCCTCCCGGATGTGGATAGCGCGAATATTCTTGGAACAGGAATCAAGTACTCGGGGTCTTACGGGACACAAGTGAGCCTGAAAAACCAAATAGCGAATATGGCTCACCGATGCCACTTTCATTAGTTATCCCATTACTACTCAGGTTAAGTTGTTTAGGTACCTCGTTATCCATCAGACACTCACATACCCTACACATGCTGTTCTACGACTCGCATGGCTCAAACAACTCCTGTAGTAATGGCTTATGGGATAGAGGAACAAGCTTCGGTGGGGTTTAAAAGTAAAGGCTATGCAATACTTGGGATTCAATTTAATGCAATTCGCGACTCAATGATGCAAGAATAAGATAGAGGCAATAGGTACTATATGTATGCAAGCATGTGGTAGTGCTTGCCTGGCAGCTCAGTTGAAGCAAGGGATGGATCTGGGTAGTGCTCCTGGTTCTCTTGATATATCCCCTACTCAGCGTCTATTTGAGAAGAACCAAACAAACAAGGGCCAACATAAATAAAGTGCACAAGCATATGAATAAATTCGACAAGCAAACAATCATGCCATGATGAATGATGCACAATTTTCATGGCATTAATGTAGCATGGCATGGGTGAGGTGTGAGATACAAGATTAAATCATTTTATTGAGTTTTGGGCCCATTTTACCCTCATATTAGTTGTTGTATACATTATATTTACATGATGCATGCTTCAAATCAAACCATGGAATGCATAAACAGAAAGGTCTCATCGAGGTAATCATTTTAGACATATCATTTGTTAAATTTGGATTTATAACTCAAAAGTTATTAATTAATTAAGGAAAAAGGGCATTTAATGTAATTTAAATAAACTTGGAATTTTAAATGTTCAAAATATATTTTGTATGGAATATTTGAAATCCTCACATTTTTCTGATTTGAAAACATATATTATTTGTATTGTTTGGATTTTTGTTTTAAAAGTTATTTAAAAACAGAATTAAATTTGAATTTGATTTAATTTGAAAAGATTTGATTTAAAAACAGATATCAGAAAACCCTTTTATACCCAGACAGATTCAACCACAGTCACTGACGGGTGGGGTCAACTGCTGACTGGGCATCACACGCGCAGAAAACCTTCTGTCACCCAGGGTTGGTCTAGCCACAGCCTATGACAGGTGGGCCAGAGGAGCAGCAGGGCCACAGCACGCGCACAGCTATCGGGCGCTGACACGTGGTGGATCCAGGTACCGCGGGTTGAGGTGGTGAAGATCTGGGGTTCTCTTTGCAAAACTCACTGGGAGGCTGACTAGCGGGCCACACGGGACTGCGGGTTTGGGCGGGAAAAAGGCCAGGGGGCTTCGCGCAAAACGGTCACCGGCTGCTGCTGCGCTGCTGACGAAAACGATGCTGATGGCGGCGGATCTGGCCTGTTCCGACGACGATGGCGACGAAACCACTGGGCGGAACACGTTGCGGTAAAAACGAAAACTGGAGAGGGGACCTAGGGCTACGTCTTACGTTCAGGTGGCACCGCCGGAGGAGGGCTACAGCGTGCGCGACACGGCAAGGATCAGAGGCGGCAGAAACTGCTGCAGCTGCTGCTGACGCGCACGCTAGCGGCGACTGCGGCGACGCACGCGCGCGCAGGGTGCTCGACGCCGGGCGGCGACGTTCTACGGCGAGAGGGGAGTAGGGACCATGTCTGGAGGGCGCAGGGGCTCACCAGGAGGATGTTGGTGGTGAGGGTTCGGGCAGAGTAGCCGGCGATCGACGACGAGGCTGGCGGCTGGAGTGCTCCTGGTGCACACGGACACGGCGACGGCGATGCTTCTCCGGAGAGGTCCCGCGGGCTCCGGCGCTTCAGGGCGAAGAAGAGGAAGCAGGGGATGCTCCTGGTTCGGCTTGGCGCGCTCCAGATCGGCTAGAGGAAGGTGTGGCAGTGGCTAGGGCTTAGGGGCACGGTGGTGATCATGGTGGGGAGGGGAGGAAGAAGGGAGGATGGAGAGGGGTCAGGGTACTCCCAGATGGGATCTGGAGTACTGGGGTAGCTGGGGTGGTTGAGGTAGAGAGGGGAGGAAGGAGCACATGGGGGTGGTTGCTTTGCAAAAAGGTGAGGAGGGGTAGCTCGGGCTAGGTCTTTCCCTCTTGCCTCCTTCTTGTCCTGTAGCTTAGGGAGGGCAGAGAGGGACCAAGGGAGGAGGGGAGCTCGTGGGTAGGAGGGCAGGCTCGGGTTGGTGGGGCCTTGTGGCAAGGAGAGAAGAGAGGGAGAGTGGCTCGGGTTGGAGCTAGGGTTGGAAGGAGAGGGGGTATGGCTCGGGTAGGGTTTTGGTGAGAGGGTGGCCAAGCTAGGTGAGAGATAGAGGGAGGCCGAGAGAGGGAAGGTGTGGTAGGGTGCTTAGGGTTTGGTCTAGATTAGGTGTAGATTAGGGTTTAGGTTTAGATGGGGGATGATGGTTTGATGGAAACAAGATCAACTAGATCAAGCCCAAAGGAAAAGATAGAGATAGAGATGATCCACTAAAGATGCAAATAAAAAACCAAAGGACAAGCAAAAGGTGGTACTTGCATGGCCCATGCAAAACATTTAATGCCATGTTGATTCTTGTGAAAACAATAATATTAAACATGGCATTGTTCATTTGCATTTCCAAAGGTGGAATAAAGCCAAGCAAAAGAAAGAAAGGATGTCCCATGTGGAGTAGATGGAGATGACCATATTTGAATAGAAATGGGACTTGCTAGTGTGTATGTGCCACTAGGTATTTAATAGTCCCAAAATATTCCAACATGAGCATAATTCCATGATAATCCATATGGGAGCTAGGGAAAAGGGTCCCACTCACAAGGCATGCAAAGGTGGCCATGTGGCTCCACATAATCCATATTGTGAGAACAATATATATTATATATGGAAGCATGTATACATAGAAGTGGATCCATCCCAACCCACATGAGCTAGAGGTAAAATCCCAATAAAGTGCAAAGCTCATATTTAGTTGGATGGTGGAATTATAAGGTGATGACAAGAAAGGTGGTGGAGTTGGAATAAGAGATATGCCCCCAACTCAACTTGGGCATTAGACAATATATCAAGAACCAAATACAATATCAAGAGGCAAATACAATTAACAATGCATATGAGAGAAGAACCAAAACAAAAAGGGTTTTATATGATGCTCAAATGCAAGGTGGCATGATGACATGAGCATGATATATTTATGATGCAACAATTATATATAGGAAGTAGCCATTATATAGACTAGGCTAGTAGCATTGCAATTGTTAGACAATTGGGATGCTACAACTCTCCCCCACTAAACAAGAATCTCGCCCCGAGATTCCTAGGAAAAGAAAACAACACAAAGAGAGGCGGGTGTTCGGAACGAAGGTGACCCTCACGTTCCCAAGTTGATGAACAACGGAATGGTGCGACCACTACACCTTGCAAAACCTGCTAGACTTGTTGCGAGTCTTGCATTTTGCTTGCGAAACAACGGGTTAGAAGAGTTGAAGGATTGCCGTGAGACAAGAAGGATAGGATGGACGTAGCTCCGGTTTCTCAAGAAACATGATAAAGAATAGAACCACTTGTGAAAGAAAAGGAAAAGATGATGATCATGGATAAAGAAAGACACACCCTTTATATTAAAGATTTACCGATACTAGAGAGGATGAATCTTTATGTCGCCGGAAGAAAAGAGCTAGATTGTGAGATGTGAACCACTATGACAATAGCATCGTATCTCCACTCGGATTTGAGAAATGAAGTGCGGAAACAATATTGCCTTCAAACAATAGAGTCCCTAGATATCAACAGAAAGATTTGGTTAGACGTCGTCGGATTAGATTCTTGTTGCGCCGGTAAGAACTGAAGGATCACGCAATTGAGGTGCGCGGATATAACTTCCAGAGACGGATGTGAAACTAGATCATGGTGGGATCCCGAGAAGCAACGAATATGGAGGATCTGGAGTTTATTGTAGAGATACTTATTGCTTTCTTTAGCCTTGAGGCTAACGCAATAGATTTGCGGCTGATGGCACCAACCATAATTGGCTTTACCACAAAAAAAGAATTGATGAAACAAAGAGAGATAGATTCCTTTCATCTTGTTTGTGGATGTCGAGCACCGGTAGAAAGACGAGGACAGAAAAGAGTTTGCGTTTGTTTCCACCAGATAATTGAAGATTTTGCTCCGTGTAGCAAGGGCGAGATCACCAACAAGAGATTATTGATTACTTTCTTCGAGAGAGCACTCCGGAAAAACAAGGACGGAAGCAAAAGTATCAAGGAATAAAGGCCACTTCTAACTTCCGTGGAATGAGTGAAATCACATTAATTCACCAATTCAATGTACGAGAGCGAATGATAAGAGTAGTGGTATGGTAGCTACTCCATCCCGCACTCAAAGCATTACTCCGCACATGAATAAGAAAACCATGCAACCCAACTACCGAAACAGACTGAAGGTATTGACAAAAAGAACTCATGGAACTCCGTTAGAACACAAGGATAGATGCAAACGATTCGCTGGATCCAAGATAGATAAGGGTGATGATGTTGTCGTCATATCGGAAGTACCAAGCCACCGGAAAGATATGAAGGAAGATTACAGAGAACAACTGCAAGATTCAACAGATAAAGAAAAAGATAGCACCACTTGAACAAAGGATTACGAAAGATCTGAAAAGTCTTCATGGCCTCTGGTGGATTGAGCATAGATGATAGAACGAGAGGGTTTCGAAAGATCACTTGACGAGTCTGAGGTGAAAAGAACTCCATGTTCTTCTTGAAATGATTGAGAGAGATTTAGCAGTCTTGAGGAGAGTCTTCAGCGGAACGACGATGATAACTTGCCAACAAGGAACAACTCCGGATTGGTTGAAGATGGAGAATGGAATTAACAATGGACTTGCTAATTCCAGAATTGAAGCGATCTATTTAGCAGAAGGACGTGGCCGAGATAGGTGACTTCAAAAAGTCAGAGTTCTCACTTTGAGAACTTTGCACACAGGCAGTGCTCACGAAGCTTGAGAGAAAGAGACACAGATGATCTTCCATGTCCTTCCATTGATATCGAATATGCAAGCATATTATCAACATATACCACCATGGATTAACAAGATATTCCCAGAATATCGAGTTCAAGAGGCGGGAGAAACGAACAAATGCTCGAAACACTTTCTGAGCTCAACGCTCTTTGAAAGATCAATATTAAGAGCACGGGTTCGTGTTGAAGAAGATGCACTGGAAGCATAGATTATCTGGTCCTTCGGAAGAAGAAGAGATGCCACCTGGTTCACATTGTCGATTGGATCACCGGTTACAAAGATGAAGAGATCTTGGATAAGAACCGATGACATAGCTTTGCTTATGGTATGAGCTATCAGAGACGAAAAAGATGTGCAGATATGGAGTTCAAAAAGATGCGCAGCATGATGGACAGATGATAGGCCGCCGTAGTGCTTTGGGAACTCCGGTTTGCCAAAGATGCTTGAATATGCATAGATATGATCACGGTGTACTCAAAATCACAGGAGATAACCGTATCCTCCAGATGGTGACGGTTTATAGCATTTTCCATATTACACTCACGATGAGTGTCATATAGCTATGCCGAGAACTAATTTACAATCACCAGCATCGGATCGACACATGTTATGTAATTAGCCCAAGAGAATTGAAGATGAAGTGAAAACTCCAGGATTAAGCACCGGTGTCAAAAGAAGGAGTTAGCATGGACATGCTGATAAAAGGAAGATAGATAATGTTTCACACACGACTGAAAAGAAGTGTGGGAACACAGATGTATCAAAGAAAAAATTTCCGCATTTTTCGGCATTAAAATACCAATAGATGCGCAAAATCACTTAGCAGAGAGAGATTAGCAACTGATGTTTCACAGAATACGGAGTTGCTAGAAGGAAGGACACCCTTAAGAAGATGGCACCGGTTAACAAGGAGTCAGATAGATCGCGCCGGTTTTCAAAAGCCTGTCGGTATGGAATGTACCAACAGTTGATAACCAAAAGGCCGATAAGATAACAACTTGGATGCAACAGATAGACAAGGAATTACACACACACACACTCACACACACAGATACACAACCTATGGTACTACGGAAACCCAGAACACGTGAATCCTAGTTTGAATTTAAGAAGAGGATTGAAAACGTTACACTTCCTTACCAGAAAAGGGTGGTGGTTGGGTAAGAAGAAAAATGGAAGCAGTCCTACTCTCGCGTTTTGTTTTTCCCTAGTATACATAGCTATTAAAATATTTGCTAGACTGACAACGACCATTTGGCTGAGACCCTGAAGGGTGGGATGGCTCTGATACCAATTGTAACTACCTCGGTGAATTACGCTCCTAGTTCAAGCCTGGATGAACAGAAATGGTTGAAATAGTACGGTGGGGCCCAAATGCCACTCACAGGTAGACCTTTCGGCCGTCCCAACCATTTCCAAACATCGGGACAAGAACGGGCGGCGTAATCGGCAGGCGAAGGGATCAACTACATACACAAATGAGTATGTATGCAAGCCACCATACAACAGTACATCAGAGCTATTCCATCTAAAAAGAAAGGAAATATAGCAACGCCATACGGCAAGATCCAAATATCCTAGATGGATATAATAGTTTAGGATATTTCCTCATACATCAATCAACAGAGTATCAAGCGGAAGCGGAAGACAAAATCCGAGTACGGATAAGAAGCAAATCGGCATAAGATGCCCCTTAAATAAACAGATCCCGCCCACAGATCTCACGGATCCCCGTTCCCGGAATCTCTACACCGAATGATCGTTGCCCACATCGTCCGTCTCTTCCACCCAGTATCCATCTTGCGAATGTACCTGTTCATCTGAACCAATAATTTATCGTGTGAGACCCTAGGGGTACTCAGCAAGTCTTTATGCCTCTAAAGGGAACACAACCTGGGGTGACGCAATTGCAGCAAAAGATAAACCCTAGCAATTCTATAGATACTCGCTAACCATCCGCCTAACCAAAGATAGACGGATGTCCGTGAATTAATAACAACAGTTATAACGGTAATCTTAATAGATCCATCCTCCTCCTCGCTTACCGACGAGGAAGCGGACGAACAACCCCCCATCCGTTGGCAGTTTTATTATCCATTTCGTGAGTGTTGCACTATTTACTAGTCAGGTACCTAGTCTACTCAAATTAAAAGCGGTACTTTAGTTATGCTTGTCTATGATCGAGAAACTGTGCTCCAAGTCGTCCATAACCGCGGACACGGCTTTCAGAAAGCTTTACCCTGCAGGGGTGCACAAATAGCAACACACACTCGATATGCCTCGGAAAAACCAAATCAAAACCCAACGAGGCAGTCACGACAAAGCAATTACAGGATTCAGAAATATTTCAGGGGGCCACCCCATTGAGCTACCCGCAACGAAGTTAGCTGACTCCGAGACGGACTCAAGGTTTGCGTCAATGGCTGTGAACGACTGGGAACCCGAAAATGTGACTGGGCTTGTCGACACCACGAAAACACTCCGCTTTCCTAAACAGTACAGTGTGCAGTACCTCGCACAATTTAAATAAAGCAGTAAAGCATGGCATAAGTACAGGATAGTAAATAAAACCTCAAACTAGTTTGTGGCCCCAAGAAATAAGAATGAATCAAGCTCTGGCTCAGGGGGGTCCATAAGGCCTCCCGGATGTGGATAGCGCGAATATTCTTGGAACAGGAATCAAGTACTCGGGGTCTTACGGGACACAAGTGAGCCTGAAAAACCAAATAGCGAATATGGCTCACCGATGCCACTTTCATTAGTTATCCCATTACTACTCAGGTTAAGTTGTTTAGGTACCTCGTTATCCATCAGACACTCACATACCCTACACATGTTGTTCTACGACTCGCATGGCTCAAACAACTCCTGTAGTAATGGCTTATGGGATGGAGGAACAAGCTTCGGTGGGGTTTAAAAGTAAAGGCTATGCAATACTTGGGATTCAATTTAATGCAATTCGCGACTCAATGATGCAAGAATAAGATAGAGGCAATAGGTACTATATGTATGCAAGCATGTGGTAGTGCTTGCCTGGCAGCTCAGTTGAAGCAAGGGATGGATCTGGGTAGTGCTCCTGGTTCTCTTGATATATCCCCTGCTCAGCGTCTATTCGAGAAGAACCAAACAAACAAGGGCCAACATAAATAAAGTGCACAAGCATATGAATAAATGCGACAAGCAAACAATCATGCCATGATGAATGATGCACAATTTGCATGGCATTAATGTAGCATGGCATGGGTGAGGTGTGAGATACAAGATTAAATCATTTTATTGAGTTTTGGGCCCATTTTACCCTCATATTAGTTGCTGTATACAATATATTTACATGATGCATGCTTCAAATCAAACCATGGAATGCATAAACAGAAAGGTCTCGTCGAGCTAATCATTTTAGACATATCATTTGTTAAATTTGGATTTATAACTCAAAAGTTATTAATTAATTAAGGAAAAAGGGCATTTAATGTAATTTAAATAAACTTGGAATTTTAAATGTTCAAAATATATTTTGGATGGCATATTTGAAATCCTCACATTTTTCTGATTTGAAAACATATATTATTTGTATTGTTTGGATTTGTGTTTTAAAAGTTATTTAAAAACAGAATTAAATTTGAATTTGATTTAATTTGAAAAGATTTGATTTAAAAACAGATATCAGAAAACCCTTTTATACCCAGACAGATTCAACCACAGTCACTGACGGGTGGGGTCAACTGCTGACTGGGCATCACACGCGCAGAAAACCTTCTGTCACCCAGGGTTGGTCTAGCCACAGCCTATGACAGGTGGGCCAGAGGAGCAGCAGGGCCACAGCACGCGCACAGCTATCGGGCGCTGACACGTGGTGGATCCAGGTACTGCGGGTTGAGGTGGTGAAGATCTGGGGTGCTCTTTGCAAAACTCACTGGGAGGCTGACTAGCGGGCCACACGGGACTGCGGGTTTGGCCGGGAAAAAGGCCAAGGGGCTTCGCGCAAAACGGTCACCGGCTGCTGCTGCGCTGCTGACGAAAACGACGCTGACGGCGGCGGATCTGGCCTGTTCCGACGACGATGGCGACGAAACCACTGGGCGGAACACGTTGCGGTAAAAACGAAAACTGGAGAGGGGACCTAGGGCTACGTCTTACATTCAGGTGGCACCGCCGGAGGAGGGCTACAGCGTGCGCGACACGGCAAGGATCAGAGGCGGCAGAAACTGCTGCAGCTGCTGCTGACGCGCACGCTGGCGGCGACTGCGGTGACGCGCGCGCGCAGGGTGCTCGACGCCGGGCGGCGACGTTCTACGGCGAGAGGGGAGTAGGGACCATGTCTGGAGGGCGCAGGGGCTCACCAGGAGGATGTTGGTGGTGAGGGTTCGGGCAGAGTAGCCGGCGATCGACGACGAGGCTGGCAGCCGGAGTGCTCCTGGTGCACACGGACACGGCGACGGCGATGCTTCTCCGGCGAGGTCCCGCGGGCTCCGGCGCTTCAGGGCGAAGAAGAGGAAGCAGGGGACGCTCCTGGTGCTCCTGGTTCGGCTTGGCGCGCTCCAGATCGGCTAGAGGAAGGTGTGGGAGTGGCTAGGGCTTAGGGGCACGGTGGTGATCATGGTGGGGAGGGGAGGAAGAAGGGAGGATGGAGAGGGGTCAGGGTACTCCCAGATGGGATCTGGAGTACTGGGGTAGCTGGGGTGGTTGAGGTAGAGAGGGGAGGAAGGAGCACATGGGGGTGGTTGCTTTGCAAAAATGTGAGGAGGGGTAGCTCGGGCTAGGTCTTTCCCTCTTGCCTCCTTCTTGTCCTGTAGCTTAGGGAGGGCAGAGAGGGACCAAGGGAGGAGGGGAGCTCGTGGGTAGGAGAGCAGGCTCGGGTTGGTGGGGCCTTGTGGCAAGGAGAGAAGATAGGGAGAGTGGCTCGGGTTGGAGCTAGGGTAGGAAGGAGAGGGGGGTATGGCTCGGGTAGGGTTTTGGTGAGAGGGTGGCCAAGCTAGGTGAGAGATAGAGGGAGGCCGAGAGAGGGAAGGTGTGGTAGGGTGCTTAGGGTTTGGTCTAGATTAGGTGTAGATTAGGGTTTAGGTTTAGATGGGGGATGATGGTTTGATGGAAACAAGATCAACTAGATCAAGCCCAAAGGAAAAGATAGAGATAGAGATGATCCACTAAAGATGCAAATAAAAAACCAAAGGACAAGCAAAAGGTGGTACTTGCATGGCCCATGCAAAACATTTAATGCCATGTTGATTCTTGTGAAAACAATAATATTAAACATGGCATTGTTCATTTGCATTTCCAAAGGTGGAATAAAGCCAAGCAAAAGAAAGAAAGGATGTCCCATGTGGAGTAGATGGAGATGACCATATTTGAATAGAAATGGGACTTGCTAGTGTGTATGTGCCACTAGGTATTTAATAGTCCCAAAATATTCCAACATGAGCATAATTCCATGATAATCCATATGGGAGCTAGGGAAAAGGGTCCCACTCACAAGGCATGCAAAGGTGGCCATGTGGCTCCACATAATCCATATTGTGAGAACAATATATATTATATATGGAAGCATGTATACATAGAAGTGGATCCATCCCAACCCACATGAGCTAGAGGTAAAATCCCAATAAAGTGCAAAGCTCATATTTAGTTGGATGGTGGAATTATAAGGTGATGACAAGAAAGGTGGTGGAGTTGGAATAAGAGATATGCCCCCAACTCAACTTGGGCATTAGACAATATATCAAGAACCAAATACAATATCAAGAGGCAAATACAATTAACAATGCATATGAGAGAAGAACCAAAACAAAAAGGGTTTTATATGATGCTCAAATGCAAGGTGGCATGATGACATGAGCATGATATATTTATGATGCAACAATTATATATAGGAAGTAGCCATTATATAGACTAGGCTAGTAGCATTGCAATTGTTAGACAATTGGGATGCTACACCTCTTCCTCCTCGTCAACCTCCGTGTGGGGGTCGGTGACCGGTCCGTCATTCCGGCTGGGGAAGGCATCCTTGTCCCCGTACGACTCCTTGCCAGACCGCCGAGCACGCGGCTCGAGCAAGTCAGGCATGAACGTCTCGAGGGGGGCCTCGCCCTCCTCACGAAGGATGCAAGGGAAGATCTGCCGAATACAAGAGATTAGTCAGATGAAACAAAAAAGAAGGGCAACAGATACGAAAGAAAACTCCGGCTAAAAGGACCTACCCGGGGCGCACGGTTGTCCCGGTTGCAGGGGGCCAACCAGAAGGTCCAACCTTCCGGCAACCGCTTCTTGGTGATCGTCCACACCCACTCCTTCAGGTTGTGGAAGCGGGGATCACGGTGCGACAGCCTAGTCGGATCCAGCCGGCCGGAGTAGAAGCACATCTTGTGCGCTCGCTGCTGCAATGGCATCATCAGTCGGGACATACAGCTGAGGGTGATGTCTAGGCCGGTCAGCCGGCAGGTGACAAGGGAGAGCATGCGTTGCATCATCACGTCCGACTCCGCCTTGTCACCATAAATCTTCAAGTCCTAGTGCTGCTGGCTGGATTCGACATCCTGGAACGCCGGAAGGTTGATCCGGTCCATGTTGGTGCGGTTCTTGACGTAGAAGTATGACTGCTGCCACAGTCGTACCGTGTCATGCAGCTGGAACTTTGGGTAGTCGGTCTGCGCGCGGGAGTAGATGGAGGCGCCGCCACAGACGGCTAGCGGCCCCTTCGTAAACTGCACCTGTGGCCGCACTCGGAAGAGCAGGCAAAAGAGCCCGAGATCTGGCTGGATCCCGAGGTAGCTCTCGCAGAAGGCCATGAAGTGTGCCAACGTGCCGATTGCGTTGGCACCGAGATGGTAGAGGCGGAGGTCGAAGAAGGCACGGAAGGTGAAGAAGAGCGGGTGCACCGGCAACGCGAACCCGCGCGCTAGGTGCGAGAGGAAGATCACTTGTTCTCCCTCCACTGGATGCGGCGACACCTCCCCCGCCAGCGCAAGACGCACCGCTACTTCCTCCTCCGACGGAAGGACGCGGGTGGCGCGGTATGTAACATCCCAAAACTTCAATCCAAGCTTACCAAGATCTAAATCATCAAATTTGGGGTTAACAAAAACTTTTCCAAATTTAAAATGAAAGCATTCATATATGTGTGCATTTAAAATAGGAGTTGTTTGATTTGCCATGATTGAGTGATCCAATGCTTGTAAAATGTTTCTTAGGTGATTTAAACATCATGTACATCATTCCCAAACTTTTCCTAAAGAAAATCAAATCAAAAAGAATTAAAAAGGAGGAATGGTCATTCTGACAAAATTAACTCACATGCCTACTTTGGCTATTCCTAGCACTCTTTTCTTAACAGAAACAATTCGGGATCTTTGTACCCCTTGATAGTACAGATAATGAGGTACCAAGACCCACTTTGTGATCTGCTGAAAACTTTCAAATGATAATTCTAAATGACAGTTTAAAATTGAATCTAATGCATATGCATAGATCACCCCTATTTCAAAACCCCTCTATTTGAACTCCACTTTTAAAACCCTTGCAACCAGAGACTACCTAGCACTAGTGGAGATCACTCAAAAATTTTGAAACCAAAATTCAAAACTTTTTTTCTTGCGGCCATTTCCACAAACACTTGGCAGGCAAGAATCTAACTCTAATCCTAGCTCACTGTTTACTACAGAGTTTTTCCCCCAATTGATCCCCATTTACTCCCTCTGTCTCCAAATGATCTAACCAAAGCCTAAACACCCATCTCCTACAACCCTAGCAACAATGCCATGCCAACCCAAGCACCTAGTCGCCGACCCAACTTGCAACCGCCACAGCAGACCGCCCCTCTCTCTCTCCATGTCTAGGAGGTAGCTCACACCTCACCGCCACCCTCTGTCCCCTGCCCGAGCCCAGCCCTGCAGTGGACCACTGAGGATACCACGCGCCCAGTGCCGCCGCACCATGCCGGTGCCACCCCCAGAGCGCGCTATGTACCTGCTCACCCAGACCGCCCCTTGGACGCAGCCCCCGCCCGCCGCTCCGCCACGACCTGGAGAACACCCCAGACACCCCCGCTGGCCGCCCAATGCTCCACAGCCACCGCTCGCGATGGACACCGCCGCCTTTGCCGCTTAGAGCGCTACCTCGCCCAGACGGCATGCCACCGCCCCTACGGCCGCATTCAATTCCTAGAGCACCGCCAGGGAACCGCACGTCGATCGCCACCCTCAGCCATGCCTCTACCCCGCCGTAGCCATGTCGCCACCGTCGACTGCCCATCCCGCTCGGTCTCACCGTCGGGCCTATAAAAGGAGGCCTCCCCAGCCTCTTCTCTCCACACCATTCCACTCCCCTCACTTCTCTGAACCTCACCCACCTCTAGCCAGAGCAAGGCAAGCTCTGCCTCGCCGGAATTAGAGCCGGAGCAGCCGCAGCAGGAGGAGAAGGGCGCCGCTGATTGCGACCACCCCAAGCTCCGCCGCAACCGCGCCTTGCCTCGCCATCGTCTTCCACTTTGTTTGCCCGCCTCGCCGACCCCGCTGGAGCCCTGGTACGTCCCCAGCATACCCCCACCAAGCCGCTAGGGTTCGAACTCGCCGGCGACTTGTTCGTCGTTGACGACGACCCTCAGCCGTAGATTCCCCTTCTAATCCTACGACCCACAGCGCGTGTACAGTTTCGCGTGTTAAGCCGCTGACAAGCGGGACCCCCCTGTCAGCTGAGCCCCGCGCCGTGGAGCGTCACTGGGCCGGCCCAAGTCTTTTCTCGCGCTAGCCCACCCGTTCAAATCTGGATTTTTCCTTTTGGTTAAATCTAGTTTTTGTCCACTATTTTAAATATCAATTCTGGGAGTTTGACAAATCCAAATTTCATGAAACTAATTTTGTCTGAAAGGTATTGAAGTAATCTATCCAAGCCCGTTGGATTTAATTCAATTCGAGTTATAGATCTCTCCTAATAAAAATAACAAAACAGAAGCATTGGCAACTTGCAACATTTTTATAAAAGCAACCAAGTTAGCTTTTGAGTTGATTCCAACTCCCAAAAATGACATTTTATCATATCCATCTAAATATGTAATAATATTAAGGTTTCCATGCAGTGACTTTGGACTAGTACCAAAATAATGCTATATAGGCATTTCTAGTCACTTTAAATCATTAAATAGTGAACTTAAACTAAAGTAATATTGATCCAACCTTTAAATCTCATTCCCACATGTTAGAATATGTGGTGAGGACATGTGTCCACATGATCCCATATTTTGGTGGTGAATATTAAATTTTAGTAAATTTTTCAATGAGTAGAAATTACTTTTCTAAAATAAAAAGGATGAAACTATTAAATTAAACTTGTGATGGTTGTGATGACAATATATCACCAAATGTGTGTCTTAGAATACTATTTAGCCTAGTTAAGTATTGTTTGGTGATTGTGCACTCCCTATGTATTTATAGACGATAGTATCGACCAAGCTTTCGAGGAGGAGGAGTTCTACCAAGAAGAAGAAGAAGAAAACTTCAACCACTGCACTAACCAAGGCAAGCCACCATTAACAATGCAAGCTAACACTTGCCAAGTTTCGTGTTTAACAGGCTAGGATCAACTAGATGGTTTACTCAAGATGCCTTAAGCATGCCTTGATCACACCCCCTTTTGACTATTAGTACCCCAAGTCTTAGATACAAGTTTTACCCCTCTTAGGTTATACAAAGTTCTTTACTTGTTTTAAAGGTAGCATAAAAAGTATAAAACTTGATCTATTTAGAACCCTTTAGATGTCATTCTATGGCATGAGATTGAACCCATCTTTTCCATCTTAGTGAACACTCTTAACTTAGTAGTTTAGATTAGATCAAAACTTGAGTCACTTTAGATGGGAACACTTGGTGAAAAATGAATTATGAAAACCTTGGAATGATGAGTCATTCTATTGAGATGTTTTGACATGTGTTGAGAAAGACAAATGGTTGATGATGATGAAAATGTTGAGGCATGAGCCTTAACCCTTTTATAAAACTGATGGTTGGATTCGGATGCGATACCATTCCAAATTTACCGTGCAACCACATTACCTGAATTGGGTAAGGCTTAGCTGGAAATTTATATGTATTAGTATTAGTTCCCTCACTGGAGAGGTCTGAGCTAAGGCTATCTCTCAATGTTGTCCACCTATGCAGTGCCCAAGATGACTGATGGTCATGGTTGGGAGGCCATGCTCATAGGAGAGGAGCTTATACTAGGGTGTGTAAAGGGAAGGTTATGTTTGATTATCTGCATACTAAGTATGAGGATTCAGGGTTATCTCTGATAGATGTATCGAATCTTGTGGTGAAAGTGTACCACCTCTGTAGAGTGTCAAACTATTCGAATAGCCGCGTCCGCGGTTATGGACAGTTGGAATGGCCATACTGTTTCGTTGTCAGATGTTTTCCAAATAACTTGATATGAATGATTGAATTTTGACTTGACCACAACAGGGTTGTGTTATGACCATAGCTTCCCAACTTAAGTGATTCTAGAACTTTACTTTATCTTTCTTTGCTTCCGAACTCAGCTTAGGTTTCAAACTTAACTTTATAGTTAAACTTAGATTTAGCACTTTAACTTAGAATTATACTGCTTGTTAGTGGTAGTTTGCGAGTACTTAAAGAGTACTCATGGATTTTGTCCCAGGCTATTATCGTGGCTAGACTATGAAGGAGATTGTCAAGATGATGGTCAGCAGGACGGCTATGATAACTAGGACTATCTGCCTTCGTCAGCATTGCATGTGCCTCTGAAGATGGACCCTACCGCTACGCTTATCTTTTAATTCTGTTGCTTGTTGTATTAAGACTGGATCATGAGATCCTTATTTGTGTAAGACCTTATGTATGGTTTGTAATGGATGATGTACTATGAAATCCAATCTGCTATGTCTCGCAAAAATGGTAATCCTGGGATTGCGAGGTATGGCATAACGGGCATCTAGGCTTAAAAATCCGGGTGTTGACGAGTTGGTATCAGAGCCATCCTGACCATAGGAGAACCTAGTTAGAATGGACATCAAACAAAAACTTAGTTTCAAAACCAAAGTGAGTATTTATGAAAAATTATCTCCTCTCTTACCCTTGTGGATTTTTTCTCCAAAATTTCATGTTGCTCAAAATTTTTACCCCACTACTTAAAATTTGACACACTTGATCACTTCACTAACTTCCTCATCCTTAATTCTTGTAGATGGAGACTCAGTTCAGCAAGTTTTACCAGTTGGGAAACGAAGGTCAGCTGATCTTCGAGAGGGATCTGGATTCATTGTCGGAGTTACTGGGACGCCCGCATCCGGAGTTTCTTGGAGCTCAACTTCCAGGACCCCCAGGAGGAGACCTACAAATGCTAGTCACCGCAGTTCTTAGAGGAAGCATTGAAGCACCAACTTCTGGAATAATTCAGTTCTCCGTGAGAGAGAACAACTGGCTAGATGGATTAGCCAGGGCGATGCATGAAGCTCTCACACATCTATGTGCCCTTAGTGTCAACAAGACCCAAGGAACCCGTTTTGCCCACTATGCAAGACGTGATTTCATGGGAATGCCAATGGAGATGCTGGTCCACCCCGAGTTGAGGTGTCAAGTGGAGAACCTCGACTTCTTGCTTCATGATAGACAGCATGAACTAGACAATGCCAGAGAGTTAGCCAACTAGAACCGTGCCACTGTCGACCAGAAGGCCTAGACTTTCGCGTTGCTTGTCCAAGACCGTCAGTCTTTTTGCCGCCAGCGTGCCAAGAAGGATCGCACCATCGCCCGTCTTTGCAAGAAGGTGGCCGACCTCGAGAAGATCGTCAAGGAGCAGGAAGCTCAGCTTGCAGCAAAGGAAGAAGAAGATGAGGGCAAAGACATCCAGGCAGACATGGATTCTTACCTCAACAACGATGATGACTTTTATGGAGGAGGATGCCGTGGACTTCTACACTGATGATGAGGACTCCGACTTCATCGACGATGAGTAGATGCACTAGAGCACTGTCGTAGCATGAGATGTATCGATCTCACTGTATCGTAGCTTGCAGAATGGTTCTTCAAATCATCTGTTTTCCATTTTGATTGTTATGGTGTGTGTTGTATCATGTGCTTGCTTGCATCAATAAAAATGAAGTTAGTTGAAAAACCTGAGTCTAACTAAAAGTTTTAGCTTTGAAAACCCAAAACCATGAACCTTAGAATTTCCCTCTTACCCCTATATCTATCTCAATCTTCAGATGACTCGTGGAAACCAAGGAGGGAGCAGCTCGTCGCAAGACCCAATGCTGCAGATCTTGCAGAATCTCATCGCAGACCATGAAGCAAGCAGGGAAGAACGTCAAGCCAACTTAGCAACACTTCAACAGATCACCCAGATGGCTCTCAACAACCAAGGGCATGAAAATTAGGATCACCAGGGATCCAAACTCAAAAACTTTCTAGAACACCAATCCCCCAATCTTCAACCAATCTGAAAACCCATTAGATGCTGATGACTGGTTACAGACCATAGAAAACAACTTAGAGGTTGCCAAAGTTGATGAAAATGAGAAAGTTCTCTTCGCCACCCACTATCTGGCAGGAGATGCATGAGCTTGGTGGAATAGCATCCGCAATACGAACCATGGTCCAGTGATGACATGGGAAGCATTCAAAGTCAAGTTCAGCCGCACCCACATGCTGCAAGGTCTAGTCAACCGGATGAGAGATGAGTTCCGCGAATTGAAGCAAGGAAGAATGACTGTGGTGGAGTACCATGACAAATTCCTGTCACTTGCCAGATATGCACCTGATGAGATCAACACGGAGGCCAAGAAGGAGAGCTTCTTGAACGGACTGCATGATGAGATGCAGACTGTCCTCATCAACATCCGTTTCCAGGATCTCGAAGAGCTAGTCGACTCTGCCATTCAGATGGAAGGGAAGATTAACCAGGCAAACGACAACCGCAAGCATCGTATGATGCAGCAATCAGGATCCAGTAGTCACCAGAAGTACCCTCCCAACCCTTCACCAGGATATGCACCAAGGAACAACCAACCCCCAATTTCTCGCCCAAGCTACCCCAACCGTAGAGGAGGCAATGTGAAGTCCGAAGGAAACAATCACAACTCTGGTAATGCCAACAACTTCAACCGTGCACCTCCCAAGAACCACCACAACAACAACAGCAACACTACACCCAGAACTGGCAGCAATGCTGTACTTGTCGCAGTCAAGGACAAGTCCCAGATCACCTGTTTCGAGTGTGGAGTGAAGGGTCACTACTCTAATGAGTGTCCCAAGAAGACTGCAGCCAATGCCAATGTGAATGCCCTAGCTCAGCAGCAGCGTCGTGTTCAACCAGGAAGGAGATTTTCCCCAGGGAACCCTCACAACCGCAACGGCCGTCTCTTCCACGTGAACGCAGAAGAAGCCCAGGAAGCGCCAGATGTAGTGGTGGGTATGTTTTCTGTCAACTCAGTTTTAGCAAGAGTATTGTTTGATTCAGGAGCATCACATTCATTTGTCACCAAAGAATTTGCATGCACTAGTAAGATTCACCCAACCAACCTGAAGCATGTCTTGATAGTTCAAATCCCTGGTTCAACTACAATAGCTAGAAAAATTTGCAAAGCTGTGCCTATCAGAATATATGGGATAGATTTTTATGCCAACCTAATTGTACTTGGAACCAAAGGATTGGAAGTAGTACTAGGTATGGACTGGATGTCAAGGCATAAAGGATTGGTAGACTATGCTAAGAAAGCCATCACCATGACCAGTAGTTCTGGAGTAACAGTAGAGCATATCTCTGAAACCTTACCCTGTCAATTCAAGTGCAACAAGAGTGTAGCCTTGCCCACCATTGACCAAGTCAGAGTATTTTGTGAATACCCCGACGTATTCCTAGATGAATTTCCAGGTATGCCCCGGGATAGGGATATTGAGTTCATTATCGAACTAATCCCCGGAACCGGACCTATAGCCCATAGACCCTATAGCATGAACCCCTCAGAGTTAGTGGAACCGAAGAAGCAGTTGGATGCTATGCTAGCCAAAGGCTTGATTCAACCAAGTGCATCGCCATGGAGATCACCAGTGTTATTCGTAGACAAGAAAGATGGAGGCAATCGTCTATGTACAGATTACAGAAAGTTGAATGACGTCACCATCAAGAACAAGTACCCTTTGCCAAAGATAGAGGATCTATTTGATCAGTTGACCGGAGCTTAGGTATTCTCAAAGATTGATCTTAGGACTAGTTATCACCAACTTAAGATTCATGCAACAGATATTCCGAAGACCTCCTTTACTACTCGCTATGGTTTATACGAGTATACGGTTATGTATTTTGGATTAACCAATGCCCCTGCTTATTTCATGAATCTCATGAACAAGATCTTTATGAATTTCCTAGATAAGTTTGTAGTTGTGTTTATTGACGACATCCTTATCTACTCCAAGTCAGAAGAAGAGCAGGAGCAACATCTGAGAGTGATCCTACAAACCCTGAGAGAGCATCAGTTATATGCCAAGTTCAGCAAGTGTGAGTTTTGGTTGAAAGAAGTAGGATTCCTAGGACATATTGTGTCTGCCGGAGGAGTCTCTGTTCATCCCGCCAAGATCAAAGATGTCGAAGAATGGGAAGCCCCAACCACTCAAACCCAAGTCCGTGCATTTCTCGAATTAGCGGGATATTACCGCAAATTCGTAGAAGGATTCTCAAGCATAGCCCGACCAATGACCCAATTGTTGAAGAAGGACAAGAAGTTTGAATGGACAGACAAATGTGAAGCCAGTTTTCAGGAGCTGAAGAAGAGATTGATATCAGCCCCAATATTAGTCATGCCAGACATCAAGAAGCCATTTAATGTGTATTGCGACACATCCAAGATTGGTCTAGGATGTGTATTGATGCAAGAAGGCAAAGTCATCGCTTATCTGTCTCGACAACTGAAGCAGCATGAGCAGAACTATCCGACCCATGATCTTGAGCTAGCAGCCATGGTTCTAGCACTGAAGACATGGCGTCATAATTTGATGGGTAATCGCTGTGAGATTTACTCAGATCGTAAGACCTT
This sequence comes from Avena sativa, assembly GCA_916181665.1. Lineage (NCBI taxonomy): Eukaryota > Viridiplantae > Streptophyta > Magnoliopsida > Poales > Poaceae > Avena > Avena sativa. The sequence continues at coordinate 451,911,649 of OV702288.1, read as the reverse complement.
GAAGTATATCTTCTCTCAGAAGGAGCTGAATATGCGGCAAAGGAGATAATCAAGGATTATGACCTTGACATTCACTATCACCTAGGCAAAGCCAATGTGGTAACGGATGCTCTTAGCAGATTGCCGTGTAGACTTAACACCATGATCAAGGAGAAGCAACCAAGTTTGTATGAAGAGTTGGAGTAGTTCAGGACTGAATTAGTTAGCAAAGGATTCTTAGCTAGCATTGAACTTCAGCCCACTTTGATTAGCCAAATCAAGGAAGCCCAGAAGGGAAATGAAAGTATCGACGGAATCAAACGTCGTATCGGTACAGGAAAGGTACCCATATTCACTGAAGATGAAGAAGGAGTACTGTGGTACAAAGGACGTATCTGTGTGCCAGTAGATTCGGAGCTGGAGGAAATTATCATGAAAGAAGCTCATGATACTCTTTATTCTATCCACCCCGGAGGAACAAAGATGTATCAGGATTTGAAGGAGCAATTTTGGTGGCACGAGATGAAGAGAGAGATCAGAAGCTACATCACCAAATGTGACATCTGTCAAAGAGTCAAGGCAGAGCATCAGAGGCCTGCAGGACTGTTGCAGCCATTGCAGATTCCGGAATGGAAATGGGATTCCGTCGGAATGGACTTTATCACCGATTTACCTACTTCTAGTAGGGGAAATGACTCAATCTGGGTCATAGTTGATAGACTGTCCAAGGTAGCCCACTTTATACCTGTCAAGACAACTTACCAGAGTGCAGAGTTAGCAGAGCTATACATTGCTAGGATTGTTAGTCTGCATGGAACCCCCAAGACCATCGTCTTAGATCGAGGAACCCAGTTTACCTCAAGATTTTGGCAGAAAGTCCAAGAAGGATTAGGAACCAAGTTGAACTTCAGTACCGCGTATCACCCACAAACAGATGGACAAACTGAGAGAGTCAACCAGATCCTAGAGGATATGCTTAGATCTTGTGTGTTGGAATATGGATCAAAATGGGAAGACTGCCTACCTTTCGCATAATTCTCATATAACAACAGTTATCAAGCCAGTTTGTAAATGGCACCATTTGAATTCCTATACGGAAGAAAGTGTTGTACCCCTTTGAATTGGTCACAAGTAGGAGAGAGTCAGATCTTTGGACCCGACATTCTCCGAGAAGCAAAAGAGAAAGTTCACAAAGTCCGTGAGCACCTCAAGACCGCCCAATCCAGACAGAAGAGCTAAGCCGACAAGAGAAGAAGAGACCCGACTTTCAATGTCGGAGATTTTGTATATCTCAAGGTTTCACCATTAAAAGGAACTCAATGCTTTAGTCTGAAGGGAAAGTTAGCCCCCAGATATATCGGACCTTTCAAGATTCTGAACCGTCGAGGAGAAGTATCGTATCAACTAGAACTGCCTGAAGAGATGTCAGCCATCCACAATGTGTTCCATATCTTGTTACTTCTCAAATGTCTGGAAGTGCCCGAGAAGACGGAAGTTTTCAAGAACATCGATCACAGAACTGTGGAAATCAACAATGACCTGACCTATCAAGAAGTACCCATCCGTATCTTAGAATAAGCCTACAGAACCACCAGGACCAGAAGCATCAAGTTTCTCAAGATTCAGTGGAGCAACCATACCGAGGAGGAAGCTACTTGGGAGCGAGAAGATTACATTAGGACAGAGTTCCCAGATCTCTTTAGTTCCTAGTTTTGTTTGTAAATCTCGGGACGAGATTTTTTTTAAGGGTGGAAGGTTTGTAACATCCCAAAACTTCAATCCAAGCTTACCAAGATATAAATCATCAAATTTGGGGTTAACAAAAACTTTTCCAAATTTAAAATGAAAGCATTCATATATGTGTGCATTTAAAATAGGAGTTGTTTGATTTGCCATGATTGAGTGATCCAATGCTTGTAAAATGTTTCTTAGGTGATTTAAACATCATCTACATCATTCCCAAACTTTTCCTAAAGAAAATAAAATCAAAAAGAATTAAAAAGGAGGAATGGTCATTTTGACAAAATTAACTCTCATGCCTACTTTGGCTAGTTCTAGCACTCTTTTCTTAAGAGAAACAATTCTGGATCTTTGTACCCCTTGATAGTACACATAATGAGGTACCAAGGCCCACTTTGTGATCTGCTGAAAACTTTCAAATGCTAATTTTAAATGACAGTTTAAAATTGAATCTAATGCATATGCATAGATCACCCCTATTTCAAAACCCCTCTATTTGAGCTCCACTTTTAAAACCCTTGCAACCAGAGACTACCTAGCACTAGTGGAGATCACTCAAAAATTTTGAAACCAAAATTCAAAACTAATTTTCTTGCGGCCATTTCCACAAACACTTGGCAGGCAAGAATCTAACTCTAATCCTAGCTCACTATTTACTACAGAGCTTTGCCCCCAATTGATCCCCATTTACTCCCTCTGTCTCCAAATGATCTAACCAAAGCCTAAACACCCATCCCCTACACCCCTAGCAACAATGCCATGTGTTGGGGGGATAACCCCGGGTAGGGTCACTCCGGGGTATAAGGGCCGAGTTAGCCGAGGGTCGGCAAGGTCAAAGCGGATGCTGGCCGAGTCACTTCAAGGCAGGCCGGATCATAGAGTAGCCCGGACCAGGGGGTCGCCTAACATTGTCTCGTCCGACTTAAGGAGTAAGTCGGAAATGTTTATCTAGCTTATATGCAGGAGCAGGTATGGCCGGATCGACTGTGGTCCGGATCCTCGCTTGGCTTCTAGGAAAAGGAAGGAATCTCTCTGGTCAAAAAAGAAAGTCCGGTGCGTACTGGATGAGCGAATAAAGCAAGGGCAGGACCACCGGATCGTGGCCGACAAGGGTGACGACGCTCACGTCGGCTGACGCGGGCGCCGCAGAGGCTACGTCGCTAAAGCAAGTGTGACGCGGGAGAAAACCACCTCTGTTGGGTTGCTACTTTGGGAGGGGGCATATTCTTAGGAATATGCCTCCATGTATGCCCTAGGCCAGGACCGAACCACCTCTATATAAGGGGGGGGTTAGGGTTCTGGTAAGGGGGTTGGGTCTTTTCTGAGAGGTAGCAAGGAGAATTCTAGTTGGTCGAGCACTAGTGGATCTAGGGTTCTTGGTCTAGTTGGTAGGCAAGAGTAAGAGAGTTTCTTCTTCCTCCTCTTGTCAATACAGCTCGAGGAGCACTTGTAATCTTGGAGATTGAACATCAATACAAAGCTTCTGTGTAGAGAATAACTCTACTATCCCTCCCTGGATTCCCCTAGCGCATATTAGTCCCCACCTTTAGCCTATCCATGGCATCTGCCGTGACACCACCACGACAGTTGGCGCCCACCGTGGGACTAGCGATGCTAGCAGGGGTGACGATCCGGACGGGAAACTTCATCGGCACCGGCGAACGCATCGTCTCCGGGCTCGTTCAGCGCTTCGGAGCACTGGACTACGTCAGCGACAACGCTGGCTGCTTCGGCACGCTCCCCCTTCCGCGCAACGGCATCTTCGTCAAGCTCGGTGCGCACAAGGTTTACGTTGCTGTGGACGTATCTTGCGTTCATCCGCGTCGCGTCGTCGATGCAGGAGAACCACCCCTCACTGTGGCTCGCGGGGCGCGTATCGCTCGCTCCCCGGACCATGCAGAGGTGATGATGACTACGCCAGGCGCGGGCGTGAGCAAGGGTCCAGCGCCAGACCCGGAGGTAACGCCCAAGGCACCGAGGAAAGCTAGGGGTCCTCCACTAGAGAGGCCTAAGAACGTGCTGAGGGAAGCTATGGATAGCTTGGCGAACCCGGTGGCAGTAGTGGTAGATCCGGCTCAGGCACAGGCCGAGCTAGAGGAGACCCGGCAAAAGATACTGGAGGGCGCAAAGAAAATAGCAGCGGCTCAGCAGTCGTTGAACATGACGCTGCGCGAGTACGCGAAAGCGAACAAGGTTGATGCAGTAAGGGTAAAAGGGAAAATCTCATAAGTGAGATGAATAGAGAAGGTGATGATGGAGCAGAAGGGTCGGAAAACTATCTGTCTGTGGGGTTGCCGAAGTACAGTACCCCGGCAAAGAACCTCAGAGCAGCAGATGCCGTGGCGTCTGAGCTAGAGGGTCTGACGGGGGAAGCCCGTCAAAGACAGCAAGACCGGGTTAACGAGCTGGTTCGGATCGCGAACAGGCAGAACGAGGAGCTGCTGAGAGGTAACCCGGAGAGAGTTGGAGCTTCTAAGATCGTCCATTCGGTGATGGGTAACCCAGACAAATCCGCTGGAGCCGCATCGTTGCCTCATGGTGGCCCTAGGAGAGAAGAGGTAGTAACCTCGGCCAGACGGAACAAGCAGATCGTTCCGTACGACCCAACGCGTGCGGGAAAAGAAAAAGAGATGCGGAAAAACGACGATCGATGAAGTGTGAGCCAAGGCAAAGACGGCCGAGGTAATCATGACCAAGGTAATGCTGGTCAAGGGAATGCTGCTAACGGCAATGCCGGACAGCGAAACTCGGCAGGAGCAGGTCAACCGTAGCAGCGGAATATACCAAGGCAAGAGCAAAGTGCCGGCCGTGGTATGCAACAGAGAGGAGCACAACGAGAGCAAGACCGATACAATGATGGAGACTCGGAGATGATGAATGCGGGATACGCAAGACCGGACTATCATGTGATAGGGTTGAGATTGGGAAGCAGAGATTTGATGCCGGATGACGCCAGGTTAAAGCTGGATCGCCTATATAGGTCGAAACAGATCGAATGTCAAGGTCCTCCGGGTCCAGCGTGCTTTGGACCCTGAATCATGAAGGAACCGTCGGTACCCAATTTCCAATTACCTAGGGGCACGAAGACGTATGACGGCAGTACAAAGCCGGAGGATTGGCTGATAAACTACGCAACAGCTGTGCAAATTGCAACTGGCAACATGAGATGGGCTGTACGATATGTACCCCGAATGTTGGAAGGTCCGGCTAGGGTATGGCTGAATAATTTGCCACCCGGAAGCATCAATTGCTGGATAGATTTTGAAGAAATGTTTATCAGCAACTTCTCGAGTACATATCAGAGACCGAATAGACTGCAGACCCTGGCAATGTACAAGCAGAGATCTAACGAAACAGACAGTGAATTCTTGACTCGGTGGTGTACCGTGAGAAACTCATGTGAGGGAGTCATAGAGTCACAGGCTATAACATGGTTCGCACAAGGGTGCAAATATGGCAGCGAGTTGTGGATGAAATTGCAAAGGAAAATGCCAGTCATGCTGGCAGAGATGATCCGGATTGCGGACTCTTACGCTTTGGGTGGTCCAAATCAACCTAGGATCGCGTCGAACGAGTCCAATGAGGAGTACTATCCGAGGGACAGAGCCGGGTTATCCCGGAGGAACGATTACAGGGGAAAAAGGAGAGATGGTAGACCGGACCATCGGTATAGTTCGTAACATGTTCCAGCCATGAATCAAGATCAGCCCGGAACAGGGAGCAACCAACGCCAGAAAACGGGAGGGCAGTGGACTCCTCGAAATGATGGCAAGAAAACGTGGGCTCCGGAGCAGAAAAAGCAATGGCAAGAAAAGAAAGATCGTCCGAGGTACACCTATGAGTCAATGTTGGACCAGCCATGTAAATTTCACACGCCAAATCCAAACTGCCCAGCGGGTCACACAACGAGGCAATGTGAGTGGATGCGTAAGATAGAACAAGGTGGTTTGGGGAATGCTCAGGCACCCTAGAATGATCAACCTCGGCAGGAGTTACCCCGGCAGCAACTGCTCTTCAGAGCAAACACGCAACAACTGATGTTGCCTCCCCCTTCGCCGAGGTATGACAACAGTGAGAGAAGGGATGCAGTGCATCAGGTGGAAAACCAGCAACAACCGGATCAGAGGTACTCCGGAAACGAGGGAAGGAATGAATACAGGGAAGATCACCAGAGCTATTGCGTGTTCACAACAGAGGAAACAGATAGGAAGAGCTTGCAGCACCGACATATGGAGGTTAACGCGTTTATGCCTGCAGTGACGAGGTACATGTCTTGGTCGGACCAAGAAATTACCTGGAGCGTGAAAGATCATCCCAAGCTTATGCCAAGTCCGGGCTCGTATGACTAGTGTTAGATCCGACGTTCATTGGACCAAACATTAATGTGAGGTTCTCCAAGGTACTAATCGACAATGGCAGTAGCATTAACATCATGTATGCGGATACGATGCGCAAGTTGGGCATCTCGGAGCACATGCTCCAGGCTACAAGAACAACTTTCCATGGCATCGTACCAGGCATATCCTGTGAGCCCATAGGCAAAGTCCGGGTCGACGTACTATTCGGTACGAGGGATAACTGCCGAACTGAGAATCTGGAGTTTGAGGTGGTGAACTTGGAGAGCGCGTATCATGCATTACTCGGGAGACCAGCACTGAGCAAATTCATGGCAAGTTGCCACGTTAGTTATCTGAAGATGAAGTTGCCCGGGCCAAATGGAGCAATTACTATCGTTGGGGATTTCCGACATTCTATTGAGTGCGCCTCAGCCAGGTCTAACCTAGCCGAGTCACTCGTAATTGCCCAAGAGAAAAGAAAAATCCAGGAGGTGGCGGCTTTAGCTCAGTCCGCACAGCAGTATATGCCGGCGTTAAGCAACCCGCATGGGAGCGTTTCATTTCAAGCCGCGAAGGACACCAAGAAGATTCTAGTGGATAACCTGTTTCCGGAGCGTACCGTGACAATTGGTGTCGGGTTAACTGACAAATAGGAAAGCGAGCTCGTCAACTTCCTCCGTGAGAATCGTGACATTTTTGCTTGGTCCACACAGGACTTGCAAGGTGTTCCGAGGGAGTTGGCCGAGCACTCTTTGAACGTAAGACCCGGGGCAAGGCCGATGAAGCAGCCTCTCCGACGCTTCGCCGAGGATAGGAGAAAGGTCATTGGTGACGAGATAGCTCGGTTGCTAGCAGCAGGATTTATCATGGAAGTGCTGTATCCGGATTGGCTCTCTAATCCGGTGCTGGTAGAAAAGAAGAAGGATGATCCGAATGAGGTAGTGGTTTGGCGTATGTGTATCGATTACACGAACCTGAACAAGGCGTGTCCAAAAGATCCATTCCCACTGCCAAGGATAGATCAGGTCATCGACTCTACCGCGGGATGTGAACTGTTGTCATTTATTGACGCTTATTCTGGTTTCCACCAGATACCTCTGAACCAGGATGATCAAATAAAAACTGCCTTTATTACCCCGTACGGGGCTTATTGCTATCGCACTATGCCGTTTGGTTTACGAAATGCAGGAGCAACGTACCAAAGATGTATGCAAAAATGTTTGCACGATCAAATAGGTCAAAATGTACAAGTCTACGTGGATGATGTGGTTATCAAGACCAAGGAAAGCGCAATGCTCCTTGACGAAATAAGGCAAACATTCGCGAACTTGAGGAGATTCCGGATGAAGCTTAACCCAGAGAAATGTACCTTCGGTGTCCCGGCTGGGAAATTACTCGGATTTCTCGTCTCCAGCCGAGGTATCGAGGTTAATCCAACTAAGATCTGAGCCATCGAACGAATGGAGCTGCCGAAGTGTCTCAACAACGTCCAGAAGTTCACCGGATGCCTGGCGTTGTTGAGTCGGTTTGTATGTCGGTTAGGGGAAAGGGCACTGCCTCTCTACCAACTCATGAAAAAATCAGATAAATTCGTTTGGACGCCTCAGGCCGATGATGCTTTTGCCCACTTGAAAAAGATGTTGGCCACTGCACCAGTGTTAGCTTCTCCACTGTCAAAGGAGTCAATGTTTCTCTACATAGCCGCAACCAACCGAGTTGTAAGTGTAGTGATTGTAGTGGAGCGAGATGAAGAGGGTAAGTCGGTGCAGAGGCCAGTGTATTACTTGAGCGAGGTATTGTTTGCCTCAAAACAGAACTACCTGCATTTTCAAAAGGTGGCATACGGGGTTTATATGGCGGCAAAGAAATTAAAGCACTACTTTGAGGAGCGTCCCATCAAACTGATATGCAAATCCCCCATATCCGAGATAATGGGTAACAAAGATGCGAATGGCAGAATTGCGAAATGGGCAATTGAGCTAGCACCTTACGCACCCCAATATGATAGGAGAGAAGCGATCAAGTCCCAGGCTATGGCGGACGTTTTCGTGGATTGGGCCGAGGTACAATACGAACCACCGCCGCCAGATCCGAACTACTAGAGGATGCACTTTGACGGATCGAAAATCAAAACCGGATTAGGTGCCGGGGTTGTGCTTACCTTGCCAAAGAAGGATCAGCTCAAGTACGTATTGCAGATCCATTTCGCGGCATCGAACAATGTCGCTGAGTACGAGGCTCTTGTGCATGGTCTCAAAGTGGCAAAGGAGATTGGCATACGTCGGATAATCTGCTTTGGCGACTCGGATCTGGTAATACAACAAGTGTCAGGAGTGTGGGACGCCTTGGATCCAAACATGGCACTATACAGATTTCATGTGTAGAAGATCTCGGGTTACTTTGAGGGATGCGAATTTCACCATGTACCTCACGTGGAAAACGAAGCTGCCGACATGCTGTCAAAGATCGGATCGACCCGACAGGCAATTCCACCGGGCGTAGCATTGGAGCACCTCAAAAAACCATCTATCAGGCCGTCCCAAGAAACCGATTCAATCTATGTCCCAGAAAACGCGGAATCCGGAGTTCAGCTCATGGACATTGACATGGGAGGTAGCACGTCGAACCCGGGGACTACCTCGGCAAACCCGAGGACTACCTCGCTAGACCCGGGGACTGTTCAGCGTGATCCACCTGAAGTTATGCCGGTGGATCGGATGGAAATTGATGAGGAGATGTTCCCTGCGCGAGCAATACCAGCTTGGGCACTGCCTATATACTAGTTCTTGAAAGATGGAACGTTACCCACTGACGAAGTGCTAGCCAGGCAAACTCAGGGGAGAGCCAAAGCTTACACAATCATCAATTGCAGCTGTGCAAACAGAGTGTAACCAATGTCCTCCAGCGTTGTGTTGACCCGGAAGAAGGACTTGACATCCTCCGAGATATACACCAAGGAGAATGCGGGCATCATGCCTCATCCCGGGCCTTAGTGGCAAAGGCATTCCGGCATGGATTTTACTGTCCAAGCGCCTTGGAGCAAGCAGAAGATCTGGTGAGAAAATGCAATGGTCGCCAAAGATACGCCACCAAGACACATATGCCTATGTCGGAACTTAAAACCATACTAATTACATGGCCATTTGCTGTGTGGTGCTTGGATATGGTTGGCCCGTTCAAACCAGCAAGAGGAAACATGACACACATTCTGGTCATGGTGGACAAGTTTACAAAATGGATCGAAGTGAAACCTATAAGAAAATGTGATGGAGCTACGGCCGTGACATTTCTCAAAGACATCATCTTGAGATACGGTTATCCACACAGCATTATAACTGATAATGGAACAAATTTCGCGGAAGGAGCATTTGCGCGCTTTTGCCGAGACAAGAAAATCCGACTCGACGTAGCCTCGGTAGCCCACCCCGCATCGAACGGACAAGTGGAAAGATCCAACGGATTAGTATTATCCGGGATAAAACCCTGGCTCATTGAGCCGCTACAAAGATCAGCGGGGTGTTGGATAGAAGAACTACCAGCGGTATTGTGGAGTTTAAGAACAACTACGCGATCGACAGGCTACACGCCGTTCTTTCTCGTATATGGGGCATAAGCTGTATTAACAGCCGACATAGAGCATGATTCGCCTAGGGTCACCCAATACACAGAAGCCGAAGTGCAAGAAGCCCGGCATAATGATGTTGATCTGCTGGAAGAAGCGAGAGAACTGGCACTGTCCAGATCCGCCATATATCAGGAAAATCTCTGACGCTATCATAGCCGAAAAATGTGCGCCTGAGTCTTCCGGGAAGGCGATCTGGTGCTCCGGTTGGTACAGCGTACCACTGGCATGCATAAATTATCCTCCCATGTGAAGGACCATTTATTGTGAGCAAAGCATTGCACAATGACTCTTATTATCTCATAGATGCAAAGCCACCGGAAAAGAACAAGGCGGACAGGTCCAGAGAGGAATCGAAGCGACCATGGAATGTAGCACTACTTCGTCCCTTCTACACTTAGCTAAGAAGTGTATATATCCGAGTCTTCTCATATGTCGGTATGTATGTCGGCAATGAGATTATCAATGAAATAGCGGAGCCTCGAGCAGTAACTCGGGGACTGCCTTAATAAATGATTGTTGTTACTTTTTATGCGTTAGCTGGAATGACTCGTTTCGCTTAACCCGGATTAGTAATGTGTGAGCACCAAAAACCCAACCCTTCGACTTGCTGCTGTCCAACAAGAATTGGCTTCATGGCAAGCAAGGGAACAAGTTTGGAATTGCGTAGCACATGAAAAACTACTAAGGAAACGATCATATTCCAGCTAACGTTTGTTTTTTCGGACTAACCCTGTATTTACTTTCAAGCTATTATGTTGAATTATTTTGAGCCAAGCCTCAAAGTTTCTCAGTATTATTAAAACAATTCTTGAGGCTCGGATTCGTAAGTCGTAAAACCGAATCAAGGTAGACACGGATCGAGCCGGAGAATTGGACGAACAAGAAAATGAAACTCGGGGACTACGCCCAAGTTAATCCGGCATACAAGCATAGTAGCAAAATATCATGTATTCAGCATACAATTGCACCCGACATACCGGGGATCTGATAAATTTTCAAGTTTTTTGAACTAAGGAGTGGCAGGAGGAGGAAGTTCGGCGTCATCATCACTATCTTCAATATCTGAAGCAGCATCTTCTCCATCATCGCCCGACCCATCCTCCATGTTCTCCATCTGCTCCTCTTCGCCGGATTCCAGAAAGCTCGGCCCCTCAACCCAGTCATGGACTGGGGAGTATTCGACGAGGCTGTAGGCACAAGCCTGGCGCCGAGCTACCCACTCCGGACCATCGGTCCATTTGGATCTGGTGCGCCAACGGGTGAGGAGGCTCAGATCCATCTTCTTGTACCATGAAAGGATATGATGGAGAAGGGTATCTGCTGCGGCACGCCCGGCAGATTCTCTCCAGAGGTCAAGCTGAGTCTCAACCTCCATCAGTTTTTCGGCAAGGAGCGTGATCCTTTCCAGAGCGCTCTCTCTTGGCCAGAATGTGTTGAAGATCCGGACCGCAATGTCGAGGAGATCTTTCCCGTAGTTCTTAATAGTTTCCACCCGAGCTGACACGCTGACCAGTAGGTCCTCCATGTCTAAGGGGATGCTCTCACCATCAGGAGCGATGGGAGTACCCCTCTCTTGGCGGATTTGGCAACGGTAGCACTGGCGATGGTAGTACCCTCCGGAAAATGATCTGAAAACAAGGAAAGGGAAGATGCTAAAGCAAAGGCATATGAGCTAACCCGAAAAAACTATGCCGGATAAGGGGAAGAAACTTACGTGAGATATGGCGATGGATCTGGGTCAACTCCTTGATACAACTGTTGCGTCTCTGGCGAAGTTGTTCAACCTCAGCGAGTGCCGACCCAAGCTGGACCTCGGATTCCTTGAGCAGGTCCTGGTCCTTGGAGATCTGAAGGGTAAAATGCTCATGCTCTTCGGTGAAGTTCTGGCCAACTTTTTGGAGCTCGATTTTGTGTTGGGCCTTCATCTTCTCCATCTCGGCCTTGAGTTTGGCTATTTCGTCGTCCTTGGTCCGGAGGAGGGCGAGCTCATCGTTCTTCTTCTTCAGCTCGGCTTGATGCTGTCCTGCTTGTTCGAGAAAATGCAGCATCATATCAGGCACGGGCACACTATCCTCAAGCGATGCTGAAATAGTATGTTGACCCAGCAAAGCCGAGGAGTGAATGTTTGCCGATCCAAAGATAAGAAGGAATGGAAAACACAACAATGTTGGCCGGAAGAGGACATACCTCGGATTTCCTCCAAGTTCTTCCGCATAATCTTGTTTTCAGCCTCCACCCCAGCTGCAAAAAACCGAATAAGGAGGTTAGTCCGGCAGAAACAAATGAAACGGAGAGGTGTTAAGAGAGGAAATTACCCCTCTTTTCATGCTCCGCGCCAAGTGCAACATTTTTTGCGTGCAAGATCTTGTGGGTATCAAGCAGGCGCTGAAACTCGACGCTCCGACGATTGGTGGTTACCTGACAAAGGTACATGCATGTAAAATTAGTTCGGTGCATATTCGAAGTGTACAAGATCCGGGCCAAGCGGAACTCAAGCCGGCTCTAGGTGTGTGCATATTTGAAGTGTACAAGATCCGGGCCAAGCGGAACTTAACCCGGCTCTAGGTGTGTGCGTATTTGAAGTATACGAGATCCGGGCCAAGCGGAACTTAACCCGACTCTAGGTGTGTGCATATTTGAAGTTTACATGCAGCTACGTTGATCTTCTAAGGAGCATCCGGCCGAGTAACAAGTTACTCCGCCGGAGGCTCGGGGACTAATGATTATTATCTACAGCATGTAAAGAAGAAACGACGTACCTCCATCATACGCCCAGCGAGGTTAATGGCCTTGGCGGCGGTATTCATCTGAGCAGAAAATTCAGCTGGGCCGAACTTTTCTGGGAGATCGTCGTTGTAGACGAACTCCGCCTTATTCCAGTTCATGACAAACTCGATGAGGCTCGGAGGGTACCGTTCGCCAGTGGGCATGTGAGGCACCAAGCCCTTTGCGTGAGCTTCTTTCCTTTCAATCAGGGCAAGAGCTGGGCTAGTGTGAAGAACCATCTACTGCGAATCGGCTGGCTCGGCAGGAGGATCCGTCGCTGCTGGTGACTTCTTTGGAAGCATGGACGACAAAGTTCACTGCCCGGCCTCGACGGAGGTGGACTTGCCTTTGGCTTGCTGGGAGGATGTGACCACAGTGGATTTACCCTTGGAAGCCGCTGAAGTGGTTCCTCGCCGAGCTTGGCATGACTCGGACGAGGCAGACGAACTTGGCACGGGAGCTTTGGTGGCTGGTGCTGGAGCTGCTGTTGGTTTCTTCGGAGCCGGGACAGGCGCTGGTTCGGTGGCTGGTGTTGGAGCTGCTGGTGGTGCTGGAGTTGCGGTGGACTTGGTGGTTGCTAGTTGCGGCAATGCCGAAGTAATGGACACCGTTGCCTCGGCCTATCCGACCCCTCCCGATCCGAGGTCGCGTTCCTCTGAGGGGGTACTGCGGAACCCGAAGCGGCCACAGAGCCCTCCAGAATAGGGCTCAGCGGGCGTGACTCATCGTCACAAGGAGGGAAATGACTGGACCGAAGAGGAGAGGAGATGCTCGATCTGCTCTGAGGGACCTCCACAGGAGCCCTGCAAGAGAAAATAATGTCAGGAGTGAAATTACCCCGATGTAGGGAGAAGTGTGTTGCGCGGTGAAAAATGACTTACGCATCCGAGGTCTCGGCCTCCTTGGGTTTCCGGGACCTCCGTGCCGGGGCTTTGCCTGTCCGTTTGGAGGCAGTCTTGTCTCTGGCCTTCTTTTGCCTTTTGGTAGGCTGAGAACTTGACGCCGATCTGTGCTTCTTCTTCGACGCCACCGGAACAGGCTCGCCCGTGGCAAGTGGAGAATCCTCGCGGATGTGCCCACCGGGGTTAGCTGATGCCGGGAAGGCAAAAGAAAGAGCGACAGCCTCAACGGGTTCAATCACGTCGATATCCGTGTCATCCTCATCGTCGGGCCAATCTCTAAGAGAAGATAATTTACCGCTGGGTCGTTTGGTGGCGTCGGTTGTGGGGAGGAACATCTCCTGGTCCGGCTCCTCCTCATCCGGGATTTCTCGGTCTGGGGCCCACTTAAGGGTCAGATCAGTACCATCCTCGAGGGTTTGCTAGAGAAACAGCTGAGAAAAAGCACAAGGAGGAGAGTCAAAAATACGATAAGAACCGACACGTAATTGATCCGAAATAAGTTTACTCCGCGAACCATACCGCGGGAGGGAGCCTGTCGTGGCAGTAATGCTCGATTCCCCACGTCCATTCGGCGGAAAAATCCTTATGGGTGGTGAAAAGAGCCTTGACCCGGCGGAAGATCTCCGTATTGCTCAACTCGAACGAGGAGGTTCGGTTGGGGTCGCAACTGAAGCTCATATGGCATAACTTGTGAGTGCGCCGCTGGAGGGGAGAGATTCCGTTGCGCACGAATGTGATCATGGAATCCTCGTTGCGCAATATGAGCTTCTTCAGCTCCGCAAACCTTTTGTTGACTTGGTTGGCCAGAGCTGTAGGGCAGCAACCGGATCAAGTCTTCAGTGCCTTCGTTCCGGACGTAGAAGAAGGTCCAGGCCCATCCTTTGCAGGAGTCAAGCCCGGTGACCCGGGGAAAGATTGAATACCTCCGGGGCAAGATCGAGGCAGCTCCGAACTGAGTGAGATGCTTGTCCTCTAACTCGACGTGGATGTTGGGGACGACGTTGCGACGGAGGCCGAAGAACCAGATCCACAGCTCCTTCGTGGGCCATAGTCCGGTGTAGCCCTCGATCGAAGAGACGAAAGCAGACAAAGAGGTGATGGCGTTCGCCGGGAGATGATGTGGTTGCAGGTGATAGGTCCGGACCTAGTCCTAGAAGAAATCACTCACCGGAAGGCCAAATCCCCGTTCGAAATGGGATAGGAAAACGACGAACTCACCCGGATTGGGTGAGGGGGCCAATTCCGAGGAGGGGAGACGAGCGGCGACGCCGGCGGGAATACGCTGGGTCCGATAGAGCCAGTCGATGTCGTCCTGGCAGACCCACGAACCGGCCCATGCGCCGCGGTCCGCCGCGCCGGCGTCCTCCTCTATCTCCTGCTCGACGATGATGAGCTCCTCCTCCGTCATCTCAAATCCGCTGTCCTCGCTGGAGCTGGCGGCGGCGGGGCTCTGCGGTCTAGATTGACGAGGACCCGTGGCTAAGCAGTGGTGCAGCGGTGGCTGCGGTGCGGAGGCACGGAGAAGGTGCGGTGTCGGCGCTGCTGCAACAGGCACTGGCGGCGGCGCGGTCGCGAGGAAGAAGAAGAGGAACGGGCGAGGAGGCGCGGAGATGGAAAAGTGCTAAGGAGCGTGCCCCTCCCCTATTTAACTGCCCCCAGTAATCAACGAGTGGGATCGTGCTGCGCTGGAGAGCCACGCGCTGTGGCCGTGTATCACCGGCATTAGCCAATCAGAGAGAAGCCACAGCGGAGGCCACAGAGTAAATATGATCCCATGACACGACGTGTAGTTGCGGTAAACGAGGAGACAGGCGTGACGTAGCCAACGCACAGTAATCACTGATAGTTACTGCGCAGTTACAGTGTAGGCCCTTAAAATGAGGTAACGTAATGATTAGCCCTTACGTGGGTTGGCATATGAGAGAAGGAAGCAAGGCCCGGATCCGAGCCTCCGTGGTAACCCGGCCGACAAGTGAAAACTTGAAATGTGCAGAGGGAAAGTAAAACCATAGGATCCGAGCTACAATGGTAACCCGACCAGCAAGAGAAAACTTGGAACGCGCGAAGGGAATGTAAATCCATATAATCCGAGACAAGAAGTTAACTCGGAACCAAACGTCCTAGGCTTAAATACGAATGAACCTGATGTGGCCAAAACGACCAAGGCCGCTAAGGCCGCACCAGCTTCGGGGACTAATGTTGGGGGGATAACCCCGGGTAGGGTCACTCCGGGGTATAAGGGCCGAGTTAGCCGAGGGTCGGCAAGGTCAAAGCGGATGCTGGCCGAGTCACCTCAAGGCAGGCCGGATCACGGAGTAGCCCGGACCAGGGGGTCGCCTAACATTGTCTCGTCCGACTTAAGGAGTAAGTCGGAAATGTTTATCTAGCTTATATGCAGGAGCAGGTATGGCCGGATCGACTGTGGTCCGGATCCTCGCTTGGCTTCTAGGAGAAGGAAGGAATCTCTCTGGTCAAAAAAGAAAGTCCGGTGCGTACTGGATGAGCGAATAAAGCAAGGGCAGGACCACCGGATCGTGGCTGACAAGGGTGACGACGCTCACGTCGGCTGACGCGGGCACCGCAGAGGCTACGTCGCTAAAGCAAGTGTGGCGCGGGAGAAAAGCACCCCTGTCGGGTTGCTACTTTGGGAGGGGGCATATTCTCAGGAATATGCCTCCACGTATGCCCTAGGCCAGGACCGAACCACCTCTATATAAGGGGGGGTTAGGGTTCTGGTAAGGGGGTTGGGTCTTTTCTGAGAGGTAGCAAGGAGAATTCTAGTTGGTCGAGCACTAGTGGATCTAGGGTTCTTGGTCTAGTTGGTAGGCAAGAGTAAGAGAGTTTCTTCTTCCTCCACTTGTCAATACAGCTTGAGGAGCACTTGTAATCTTGGAGATTGAACATCAATACAAAGCTTCTGTGTAGAGAATCACTCTACTATCCCTCGCTGGATTCCCTAGCGCATATTAGTCCCCACCTTTAGCCTATCCATGGCATTTTCCGTGAAACCACCACGACACCATGCCAACCCGAGCACCTAGTTGCCGGCCCAACTTGCAACCGCCGCAGCAGACCGCCCCTCTCTCTCTCCATGTCTAGGAGGTAGCTCACACCGCACCGCCACCCTCTGTCCCCTGCCCGAGCCCAGCCCTATAGTGGACCACCGAGGAAACCACGCACCCAGTGCCACCACACCATGTCGGTGCCACCCCCAAAGCACGCTCTGTCCCCGCTCACCCAGACCGCCCCTTGGCCGCAGCCCGCGCCCGCCGCTCCGCCACGACCTGGAGAACAACCCAGACACCCCCGTTGGCTGCCCAACGCTCCACAGCCACCGCTCGCCGTGGACACCGCCGCCTCTGCCTCTTAGAGCGCCACCTCGCCCAGACCGCATGTCACCGCCCCTATGACCGCATTCAATTCCTAGAGCACCGCCAGTCGATCGCCACCCTCAGCCATGCCTCTACCCCGCCGTAGCCATGTCACCACCGTCGACTGTCCATCCCGCTCGGTCTCACCGTCGGGCCTATAAAAGGAGGCATCCCCAGCCTCTTCTCTCCACACCATTTCACTCCCCTCACTTCTCTGAACCTCACCCACCTCTAGCCGGAGCAAGGCGAGCTCTGCCTCGCCGGAATTGGAGCCGGAGCAGCCGCAGCAGGAGGAGAAGGGCGCCGCTGATTACGACCACCCCAAGATCCGCCGCAACCGCGCCTCGCCTCGCCATCGTCTTCCACTTTGTTTGCCCGCCTCGCCGACCCCGCTAGAATCCTGATACGTCCCCAGTAGACCCCCACCAAGCCACTAGGGTTCGAGCTCGCCGGCGACCTGTTCGTCGTCGACGACGACCCTCAGCCGTAGATTCCCCTTCTAATCCTACGACCCACAGCGCGCGTACCGTTTCACGTGTTAAGTGTCACTGACAAGCGGGACCCTCCTGTTAGCTGATCCCCGCGCCACGGAGCGCCACTGGGCCGGCCCAAGTCTTTTCCTGCGCTAGCCCACCCGTTCAAATCTGGATTTTTCTTTTTAGTTAGATATAGTTTCTGTCCACTATTTTCTAATTCAATTCTGGGAGTTTGACAAATCCAAATTGCATGAAACTAATTTTGTCTAAAAGGTATTGAAGTAATCTATCCAAGCCCGTTGGATTTAATTCTATTAGAGTTATAGATCTCTCCTAATAAAAATAACAAAACAGAAGCATTGGCAACTTGCAACATTTTTATAAAATCAACCAAGTTAGCTTTTGTGTTGATTCCAACTCTCAAAAATCACATTTTATCATATCTATCTAAATATGTAATAATATTAAGGTTTACATGC
Source organism: Avena sativa (assembly GCA_916181665.1). NCBI lineage: Eukaryota > Viridiplantae > Streptophyta > Magnoliopsida > Poales > Poaceae > Avena > Avena sativa. The sequence goes on along the minus strand of OV702288.1, from coordinate 451,893,974 downwards.
AGTGACTTTGGACTAGTACCAAAATAATGCTATATAGGCATTTCTAGTCACTTTAAATCATTAAATAATGAACTTAAACTAAAGTAATATTGATCCAACCTTTAAATCTCATTCCCACATGTTAGAATATGTGGTGAGGACATGTGTCCACATGATCCCATATTTTGGTGGTGAATATTAAATTTTATTAAATTTTTCAATGAGTAGAAATTACTTTTCTAAAATAAAAAGGATAAAACTATTAAATTAAACTTGTGATGCTTGTGATGATAATAGATCACCAAATGTGTGTCTTAGAATACTATTTAGCCTAGTTAAGTATTGTTTGGTGATTGTGCACTCCCTATGTATTTATAGACGATAGTACCGACCAAGCTTTCGAGGAGGAGGAGTTCTACCAAGAAGAAGAAGAAGAAGAAGAAAACTTCAACCACTACACTAACCAAGTCAAGCCACCATTAGCAATGCAAGCTAACACTTGCAAAGTTTTGTGTTTAACAGGCTAGGATCGACTAGATGGTTTAGTCAAGATGCCTTAAGCATGTCTTGATCACACCCCCTTTTGACTATTAGTACCCCAAGTCTTAGATACAAGTTTTACCCCTCTTAGGTTATACAAAGTTCTTTACTTGTTTTAAAGGTAGCATAAAAAGTATAAAACTTGACCTATTTAGAACCCTTTAGATGTCATTCTATGGCATGAGATTGAACCCATCTTTTCCATCTTAGTGAACACTCTTAACTTAGTAGTTTAGATTAGATCAAAACTTGAGTCACTTTAGATGGGAACACTTGGTGAAAAATGAATTATGAAAACCATGGAATGATGAGTCATTCTATTGAGATGTTTTGACATGTGTTGAGAAACACAAATGGTTGATGATGATGAAAATGTTGAGGCATGAGCCTTAACCCTTTTATAAAACTGATGGTTGGATTCGGATGCGATACCATTCCAAATTTACCGTACAACCACGTTACCTCAATTGGGTAAGGCTTAGCTGGAAATTTATATGCATTAGTATTAGTTCCCTCACGGGAGAGGTCTGAGCTGAGGCTACCTCTCAATGTTGTCCACCTATGCAGTGCCCAAGATGACTGATGGTTATGGTTGGGACGCAATGCTCATAGGAGAGGTGCTTATACTAGGGTGTGTAAAGGGAAGGTTATGTTTGATTATCTGCATACTAAGTATGATGATTCAGGGTTATCTCTGACAGATGTATCGAATCTTGTGGTGAAAGTGTACCACCTCTGCAGAGTGTCAAACTATTCGAATAGCCGCGTCCGTGGTTATGGACACTTGGAATGGCCATACTGTTTCGTTGTCAGATGTTTTCCAAATAACTTGATATGAATGATTGAATTTTGACTTGACCACAACAGGGTTGTGTTATGACCATAGCTTCCCAACTTAAGTGATTCTAGAACTTTACTTTATCTTTCTTTGCTTCTGAACTCAGCTTAGGTTTCAAACTTAACTTTATAGTTAAACTTAGATTTAGCACTTTAACTTAGAATTATACTGCTTATTAGTGGTAGTTTGCGAGTACTTAAAGAGTACTCATGGCTTTTGTCCCTGGCTATTATCGTGGCCAGACTATGAAGGAGATTATCAAGATGATGGTCAGCACGACGGATATGATAATTAGGACTATCTACCTTCGTCAGCATTGTCTGTGCCCCTGAAGATGGACCCTACCGCTACGCTTATCTTTTAATTCCGCTGCTTGTTGTATTAAGACTAGATCATGAGATCCTTATTTGTGTAAGACCTTATGTATGGTTTGTAATGGACGATGTACTGTGATATCCAATCCGTTATGTCTCGCAAAAATGGTAATCCTAGGATTACGAGGTATGGCATAACGGGCATCTGGGATTAAAAATCTAGGTGTTGACACGGAACTTCTGGATGTGGTCCTCCATGACGGAGGAGCCGCACCAGGCTCCACGTTCAGCGGCCATCTCTAGTTCGTCGGAGCGTGCGGCGGCTGACGACTGACGGTGACCCGTATCGCCGATGACGACAAACGGGTGGTGCAGCAGGCTACAGCGGCAGCAACGGCAAGGTGCAGAGGGCAAGAGCGCAGAAGGGAGAGGGCAACTGGGAGCGTGAGAGCGGATGAAAGGAACTGCCTCCCCCGGGGCATCCCTTTAAAGGGCCGGAAGAGCAACCATCCACGGTGCCACGTGGCACCTATCTAGGCGACCCTCACCCCAACCGCCGCCCAGATCCCGTTTGTAGACGCGGGGTGCACAAAAGATCCTGGAGCGGGAACCGAAGCGTCAGGCGGCAGTTTACCGAGGCGACGTGCGATGGGACGTTACGCTGCCCATCGCAGAGTAATGATGGCACGTGCGCGTGTGGCCGGCGTTAGCACTGACGTCACGGGTAGCACAACCGCCAGGTGTAGCCGGTCACAAATTCAAAACGAAGAGGGAGCATGTGCACATTTCGCCTAAGGGCGGAATCCACACGCGCTCGAGGGCTAGTGTTAGGGGGATGATCCCCAGATACCCCAAACCGGACAAGAAATAGGGCAGTCGGATCGCGTCCGGCTAGCCAGATGCAGCCAGACAAGGCAAGCCGGGCCGACTATCGCATGACAGCCGGATCGGCAAGAAGCAGCCGGCTATGGCAGCGTAGCCGGAACCAATCAAGGAGACATGACGACATGTAGAATAGTGCACGGTACGCCCTGTACGACGACAAGACCGGCAACTACCCGGCCATACCGAAGACTTTGTGGGGATGACGCAGGAACAGTGGCCCGATGCTGACGACGGGCTCGCACGGCGTCCACTGTGCCTACGACAGCCATACCGCTCATACTCCGATGGGACATGTTGTACCGGATACTGTAGATGACCAGTCGGCTGGGACCCGCCTGTGGGGCCCGCTAGTCGGATTGGCCAGTGAGACCATTTCCTCTCTGCTTATATAAGGAGAGGCAAGGCCTCAGTAGAAAGGGTTGGTCTCAGTGCATTTAAGACAGTAGCTAGAGAATACAGGTCGAGGAGCACTTGTGGTTCGTATATCTCCCATAGTCAGATCGGCAGGAGTAGGAGTTTTACCTCATCACGAGGGCTCCAAACCTGGGTACTTCCTGCGTCCAGCCACGCTCGCTTGTATCCAATCCCGCCTGCGGACGCCGTCGATAGCTTCCCTGCTAGTCCCCACACCTCTATCTAAACTTCTTAGGTACTGTCATTCCCAATACAATGACAATCGCCATTCTTAAGCTTGCAGCTCAACAAAGCCTGAGAGACTTGATACCTCTCAGTCTTTGCCTGAACCTGGAACATACTTTTGAGGCTTTCTATCATATCATAGGCCTCAACATTCTCGAACTGCTGCTGCAAGTCCGGTTCCATGTGAGCAAGCATAAGACTGCTAATCTCCGTGGATTCATCACAAATCCGATGGAAGGCATTGGTGGCTGCGACAGACGCATTCTCATCCGGCTCAGCTGGAAGTGGGTTGTCTAGGAAACAGTCCCTTTTTTCTTGTTTGAGAACAATTCTCAGATTACGATACCAGTTGGTGAAGTTAGTTCCATTCAGCTTACTTTCTCTAAGATGGTTCTCAATGCAAAACCAGAAATCTGAGGAAGACTTCTAGGTGCCATTGATCTACAATAAAAAATATGCAAAACACTTAAGACATGTATCCATAAAAGAGCAAGCATAATAAACACTTTAATACTTATGCTCCCACTAGAACCAACACCCCTCCGATGGTTACTTAGTGATTCAGGACCCTAAATAAGCAAGTCGACTAGTGAGCTTTAGCATCACCGCTACCGTCAAGTGATCTAGGTAGACAACTCCTTGTAAATCATATCTCATACGACTCCTGTTGAATGGGTGGCATCACATGCCCCAGCTCCCATCCGACTTTTCCCCGAGTCCCACAACCGTTGTGATAGACCCGTCTAGATTACCAAGTGCTTCTGTTGTAAGAGTCCGACTCGAACCCACCTAGTCGGAAAGAATTGATAGCACCTCAATTTTATGAGCCCACTACCAAAAATGTCCGACTTGTGATGGTGCAGCACTAGCGGGGAAACCGACTAGACCTTCTTTGAGGGATTACTTTCTACCAACTATCTAATAGAGGTAAAACAGAGACATAACAATAACAAAAAATAAAGCAATTATAATGTGAAATGGTATGGCTCTCTTCATGGCGATATCCATCTCCACAAAGCTTGTAATTCGACTCATGTCAACTCTTGTCACGTGCCGCCTTACACCATGTAGCTGGTTTGTACATCGACTTGCATGCCATCCGGGTTCTCCAAACATCTAGAATAGCTAGTAATGTAAATTACATGGAGAATCTGACACGCAAGCCGTTATACAATAAAATGACAGCACCTAGGCTCCAGCCGGCTAACAAAAACTGTGATTCGCAGATCACGTATGGATTACGCACATCACATGCACATAAGCCATACCATTCACAACATCATCCTAACAAAACAAGTTATGCATAGATATGATATCTACCGTCGTTGTGAAACTCGTAACGACGTCTAAGGCGCTACGACAGGGCGAAGCCGGCGGCCATATTTCGTCTGCATTCCGGACATGGATTTCGTCTGCATTCTGGATATGGATTTCGTCATCGGATAAAAAAAATTTACCCAAATCCGATCCGGACTCTGATTCGATCAAACTCTTTGATCTTTGATCATCGCGTCCGGGTTTACGTGTCACAGTCTACCCTGATGGCGGAAGCCGACTGGTAGGGGTATGTCGTTCCACGGCCTTAGCAGTTAGATCACGGAAACCAGATCATCCATTCCCCCGAGTACAGTTGATCCAATCAACTTTGTACGAAACCGATCTATCTCATAGATCGACCACCAAAACTGCAATTAGATCCAATCTAACGCCAACCGCATATCACATATGCACAATCTCGAGCCTAAAACCAGAAGCTAATGCTCTGATACCACTGTTGGGCCACGCAGAGAAAAACAAAACTTTTTCCTACGCGGTGATCCCAAGATCTAGCTGAGGTAGTAGGGCACGAGAATTACCACTAGACGTGCGGTTGCGAAATCGATGAAGCATGTCGCTTGATGCAGTGCAGTTCTCACGATCCGTTCCGATCCACGATCGTCGAAGTGCTGAATGTACAACACCTCCGCCAATATCCACACGTACGAGGAGGAGCGTCGGAAATGGATTGCTAGGTCTGGTACGGCGGCGACAGGACTGGACTGGACTAGAGCTAGGGTTTCCAACACATGGAGTGACCTAACCGTGTGCTCTAAGCACCTGCGCCCCAGCTTATATAGGGAGTGAAAGTGGGCTCCACTCACTTGTGGCCCATTCACTAAAAGGCCTATATTAGCCACTACAAGTCCCACTTGCTGACTAAGTCCATGTCTGTATTTGGGTCCAACCCAAATAGATTTCCTGTTTGGGTCTAACCCAAACTTGCTCCCGCTCTTAAGTGTGTGACCCGACAGGCTCATGGTGACCCGGACACGATCCGAGTCTCACTCGTGACTGATCAGTTGGTAGCGGCTCCTAGCAGAACGTGCCAACTCCCAAGTACCAAAGAGTCATGACGACATACCTTCCAATGGGACTTTCGTTTGAGTCCCTTTTGCCTCATGATATACCTTGTCGAACTATAGGCGATTAATCGTCATCCCTTAGATAGTTCGACTCTCTTTCTCGATCCGAGATAAGTGATTCATCCGACTAACTCTTAGTCGGTCGCCTCAGTTAACACTTAACCGAGTCATGCATGGCCATGCTTTCCGAATCATATCTTCCGAGAGGGCCCAGATAATATCTCTCTAGACGGAGGGGCAAAATCCCATCTTGGTTATTCACATCACGTAGCTTGATTCTCAGTCGACCCGAACTCCACCTTTATAACTGCCCAGTGACGGAACAACGTTTGACAGAACCTAAGTCAGTGATCCTCAACTCGGATTGTGCAATAACCTTAGGTCTAAGGATTACATTGATTGAGATATACAAATGACGACTTACTCGTTGTATCTCAATATGGGTCAGTCCGACTCGCTAAACTCTTTAGCTGAATCCGTGTAAGTCGGAATAGCATCTCCATGCCCATGACAAGTGAAACCTAGTCATCTGCCTACTTTCACATTGATCTAAGTTGTGTGTCCAGCACAGCCTCAATGACCAAGGACAATTAGCATGAACAACATGCATATATAGTTCCACAATCGAATCACATATTCGATGATACATATCAGTAGGTCATACATGGACCATAACTTTATGAATACATTGAGAAATATCATCAACCAGGATTGCCTCTAGGGCATTTTCCCAACAGTCACTATGCATATCATTAGTTCTCTTTGTTCTATGGATGAGACGAGTAGGTTATTGCTATAAGAAGTTGCGGAGGCATTAGAAATTATGGATGCACTGCCCACATATAATTTATCTTGCTCTAACAATTACATGCATACTTTATCTTCAACTTTTATTCCCATCAGATGTTTTGCACAACTATAGGTGAAACCGAACGCCCTAGGCCCTCTCTCTCCATCATCGACAACAACAAAAATACGCAAACTCTAGGTTCGGTAAAAACACAAAAGGAATTCTAAAACTCCCGAAGGTCCGTTAATGTAACTTCACTATGCATCGGCTTCCTGAGGATTTGATAAACCTAGGTCTACTAGGGAAAAAGAAGCTATACTACATCTGTAATCCGGATCGAAGGTATTAAGAAGTCAAACTCGCTCATGGTGAGTACATGGATTTCTATGCAAGGAACTTTTGGAAAGATCTCGCAAAGGCAAAGTATGAACTTGAATGAAGAAATGGCTCAACGAAAGAAGGGAAAATGGTCCAAAATTAAGGTCACGTACACCTATGGTGACCATTTCAATTTCATTGCCAAATTCCCCTATCAAAATAGAGAATACCATGGGGGTAGACTCATTCTCAAGGAAAAGTCAAAGGTTCCATGCAAGAAGCCTTTCAACAACAATTATGTTCCATACAAGAAGAAACCAAAGATCGTGTTGGTACCACATGAGTAGTACTCATCCCAGAGTGAATACGAAGAGGAAGGGGAAAGATCAAGGGAAGTGGAAGCTATCACAACCACCTCTACACCAACTCCTTCACTCTTCGACTATCCCAATGAGAACATATCCAACAAGGATGTCAACTTCCTTATGGAAAGGGCCTTCGAGGTATCACCTTCCACTACTTCCTTTCCTAAGACTACTATGAATGTTGAATTAGATGATCCTACTAGTCTTAAGGTAAATGAAGAAGTTATTGCTTTGGATTATTATGTGACTAACTTGCGAGGTGATCACAAGAAGCATTTTGAGGCCCTCATGGGTCAACTTGTTCATTTATAAGATCTTCTTGGAGAGAAAGGTAGGATTTAAAGAGAGCATGCCATTGAAATGGACTCCTTGAAGAATGCTCTAGAAGAAGAGGAAGATCTTCGAGCTTCTCTTGAGGATAAACTTGAATTTTTGGAAGAGTCACATGATGATATTGTTGCTAAAATTGAAGGAGATATGCCCTAGAGGAAAATAATAAATGGATTTTATTATCATATCTTAATTAGTTCGTAATAGTTTCATATTTTGCTATAACAGTATCAAGCAGAATCTTTGATACAGGTGTGGTATGAAATAGACCAAGTCCCTAGTATCATCTATTCATACTAGTTCGTTGGGCAGCCGATGATCAAGGTTTCCTGATCATGGAGCATTTATGCTAGTTGACAACGAGGTCATATAATTAGTGAATGATGTGATGGACATTTCCCAAAGATTACGACACGATCAAGTTACAAAGGTTCATCACTGCAATAGTTAGAAGCGTATTCTCCTTCTCCTTAGACAGTGAGATCATATTAATCACTGTCTCCCAAGGCTACTTTTGACTGCATCAAACGTCATGTCCATAACTGGATGATTATAAATGTGTATGTTAGGTATTCTAGATGAACAGTTCTGGCCTATGTATAAAAAGTAGGATTTGTTCACCCACGTGAAGGGAAGATACACATGGCCGACTTGGTGAGATTACATCAATAATGTTGCAACATGTGACTAGGTCACGGGGATGAAATATCACGGGAACAAGTGAAACAAAACTTCTCGATAATGAGATTGAACAAGATATGTGATACCGATGATCAGATATCGGACAAGTCGTATCAAAGAAACAAAGGGAAATGGACTCAACGTTTATAGTTCAAACGACATCGTCTTCGTGGAATGTACTGGGGTCATTATGGGAATCCTAGTCCCGATATTGATCATTGGTGAAGATCATGTTTGTGACATTCCTAAGCCGTGGTGAAATTCACTTAAGGGTATGATGAACTAGAGATCTTCTGTAAGTTGGAATCACGGTAGTGAAAGAGAAAAGGAAACCAAAAAAATTTCGTGAGAGAACTGGAATCGTTCCGAAGGTGTTCAAAGGACATATAAAGGGAACACCGAATGGTGTTTCAGGTCAAATTGGAGTTTTTAATGTGTATTTAGTATTTATTAACGTAATTAATATTCAATATATATTAAAATCTAATTTGAAAGGGTATTCCACTAATGGTCCAAGTTCCCAGGTAAAAAGGGACCACGAGGGAAAACTCCTAGAGGGAAAGGGCCAAAGGGACAAGACTAGATGCCACATGGGGCCCACCCAGCTAGCCTTGGGCTCTGCGCTAGATGGGGCTTCCCCCATGCTAGCCCATGGTGCCCTAGGTCCCAGGGCACCATCTCCCCCCCTCTCTCTCCCTTGTTTAGTCCCACATGGGAAACCGAATGGTCAGGGTACATGCCCCTCCATCTATATAAAGGGTTGCCCATGGGTGGGAATAAATACACAATGAAATCAATAATTCTATGAGGCATCTCCTCAGGGAATTCTCTCCCTCTCTCTCCCTCATGTGTGGTTACCATTATTTGGAACTGCACACGGGGATTGAGATCTCTCTCTCGTTGCTGTTGCGCTGGTGCAGTTCCTATTGGAACTGTACAAGCAAGAGGCGACACATGTAGCATGCCGTTGCACTATAGGGATTCTAAGCCGGAGATCTACTTCCATACTCCCGGTAGGGATCAGTGAACCAGAGGATGTCATCGTACACCATCTGTGTATGAAAACTCGAGGGTGCAACCAATAGTATACCTAGGATGCCATGAGCCAGAGCTTCTGCACGATTAAAATGGAGAAAGGGTGACTTGTGAGGATCTTTGCGACCTTGAGGTCGGCTACGAAGGTATGTATTCTAGACACTCCGATCATTACTTCATTACTACATAGATAGATCTTGGGTGGCGGGGCATTCCAACGTAGGATTTTTTTTTCTGCCACGGAACCTCTTCAGTGGTATTAGAGCTGATCTATGTGTAGGAATGTTTTATGGCTAGTACACACGTGTATTGTGCGGGAATTTATCCTCTAGTTGTTACCCTCTAATGTGTACATTTTTATATCGCGGTATTATTTGACGAAGCGGCACATACCAACCTTACGTGTAATCTTACACGAGACTATTTCCATGATCGACATATGGCTTATACCTTATAAGTTACTAGTGGGTGTCTGTTTCTTGAACAATAGTTGTTATAGCATTTACGATGGAGGGCCATGAAAGGGGTGTAGTAGAGACAACTTCTGGATCCATGTTGTGGTTCGAAAGTTCATAGATTAGAAAGGGTTCTATTATGAAATCCCTAACAACCACGTAAAACATGCAAAAGATAAAGTAGAGGTGTCTAAGTTTATTTTATAGTATGGCTTGTGATTTATATGGTCTATGTTGTTCGGAGTCTCAGATTGGATCTAAGACATCACGAGGAGATCCGGAAGTGTCCGGAGAATAAGATTCATATAATGGAGATCATTTTCTAGGTTCGGAAATGTTCTGGAGTGTTTATATGGGGGTTCTAGAAGGTTTCGAAATGTTTCAGAAAGTTCCAGAAGGTTCCATGGACTTTACTTGAAAACCAAGAAAGGAAAAGGGGAGACTTGGGGGGGGAAGGTATCTCCCTCCCCCCTCTCCCTTGTGCGCCGCCCTAGGAGGTGGGCCTAGGGGTGGGAACCCTAGGCCGCACCCCTCCCTCTATATATAGAGGAGTGGAGGCGCCACCCCCCTTGCCCCTCCACTCTTTCCCTATCCGCCTCTCTCCTCCTCCTTCCTTCTGCTCAGGCTTAAGCGAAGCCTTGCAGAACTCTCTACTCCACCACCACCACCATGCCGTCGTGCTGCTGGGATTCCGTGGAGAGATCTACTACCTCCGCTACTCGATGGAACGGGGAGAGGAAGGTCTGCATCGACTCCGCACGTGTGACCGACTGTGGAAGCGCTGCCGGAACGCGGCGCCGGAAGGATCGTCTACTCGATCTTGAGATCGGCAAGTGATCGTCTACATCAACCACGAGATCCGATCTCACACAAGGCTTTCAGATCTACAAGGGTTAGTATAGATCTATCTCGTTGCACATGTCTAATAGATTAGATCTTGGCTTTTATCTATATTAGATCTGAGTTTTGTTCGTTCTTGCAATAGAAATTTTTTGTTTTCCATGCTACGAACCCATCAGTGGTATCAGAGCCGTGTCTATGCGTAGATGTGTTGCACGAGTAGAACACAATGGTTTTTGTGGGCGTTGGTGCTCGTGCCATTTTTTGCTTTGTGTACTTTGCATCTTGCGGTATGGTGGGATGAAGAGGCTTGGGCTAACCTTACATGTCATCGCACATGAGACTTGCTCCACGCTTAACGTGTAACTTGCTTTGCACAAGTGGCTTTGCGGCTGTCTGTCTCTCCCACCATAGTATAGATCCAATCTACACTTTGTACTTGTAGCACTTGTATCAACGTTGTGGTTCAGTTTCGTAGGTAAGATCCGTTGTTATTTGAAATCCCCAAACCACGTAAAACATGCAAAGAAAACTAGAGGCGTCTAACTTGTTTTTGCAGCGGTTTTGTGATGTGATATGTCCATCATGTGATTGTGATTATATTTGATGTATGCAATGATCCTTGTTGTAATATGGCAACCGACAGGAGCCTAATGGTTGTCTTTAATTCTGTTAAGACCTGCGAGTCTATTCATCTTGTAATAGGTTTATTCCAAGTAGTTGTAATAGTTGCTAGTGATGATGGACAACCATGAAGCGGCGCCACTGACCTTGACGCAATGCTGGTGATGATGGAGATCATGTCCGTGCTTTGGAGATGGAGATCAAAGGCACAAGAAGAAAGGGCCATATCATATCACACTAATTATGAATTGCCTGTGATGTTAAACCTTTATGCATCTTGTATTGCTTAGATCGTGACGGTAGCATTATAAGATGATACCTCTCACTAAATATCAAGTAATAAAGTGTTCGTCCTTAGTTGGCACCATTGCTAAGACTCGTCGTTTCGAAGCATCTCGTGATGATCGGATGTGATAGATTCTACGTGTGCATACAACGGGTGCAAGCTAGATTTGCACATGCGGAAACTAAGGTTAATCTTGACGAGCCTAGCATGTATAGACATGGTCTCGGAACACCGAATACTGAAAGGTAGAGCACGAGTCATATAAATGATATGATGAACATGAAGATTGTTCGCCGATGAAACTACATCTTCTCTCGTGAAGATCGGACTTGGTGTAGTGGACTTGGTTCGTGTAATCACTAAGACAATGTGAGGGATGTTGTTTTGAGTGGGAGTTCACCTAGTTAATTTAAGAATTAAAATTGAACTCAATTTATCATAAACTTAGTCTAAACTACTTGCAAATTTGTTGTAGATTATGGCAAACCTCTCCATCAATTTCAATGCGTTCCTAGAGAAAGAAAAGCTTAAGGACAATGGAAGCAACTTCACGGACTAGCTCCGTGGACTGAAGATTGTCCTCAGGGCTGGTCAGTTGACCTATGTGCTCGAAGCACCGCTAGGTGACCCACCTGCAGAAGATGCCACCGATGACGTAAAGAATGTTTACGCCACTCGGAAAAATCATTACTCCACAGTTCAGTGTGCCATCCTATACGGTTTAGAAACAGAGCTTCAGAAGCGCTTTGAGCACCACGACCCGTTCGAGATCATTAAGGAGCTCAAGCTCATTTTTGAGACTCACGCGGCCGTAGAGATCTATGAGGCCTCCGAAAAGTTCTTTAACTGTAAGATGGAAGAGGGTAGCTCCGTTTAGCGAGCACGTGCTCACCATGTCTGGGCACGCAAACAAGCTCCAAGAGTTGGGGATAACGATGCCTAATGAGTTAGGGATTCGCCGTGTCCTCCAATCAATGCCACCGAGTTATAAGAACTTTGTGATGAACTACAATATGCACTACATGAACAAGACGTTGCCTGAACTATCGTCCATGCTGAAAACTGCTGAAGTGGAGATCAAAAAGGAGCACCAAGTGTTGATGGTCAATAAGACCACCAATTTCAAGAAACAGGGAAAGCCTAAGAACAAGGGCAACTTCAAGAAGGACGGCAAGAAAGCTGCCGCACTTGCTAAGAAGCCCAAGGCTGGTCCTAAGCCTGAAACTGAATGCATCTACTGCAAGGGTGCTGGTCACTGGAAGCGTAACTGCCCCAAGTACTTGGCAAATCTGAAGAACGGCAACATCAAGAAGAAAGGTATATTCGATATACATGTTACTGATGTGTATCTTACTAGTAATCGTAGCAGTGCGTGGGTATTTGATACTGGTTCGGTTGCTCATATTTGTAACTTGAAACAGGAGCTGCGGAATAAACGAAGACTGGCGAGAGACGAGGTGACGATGCGCGTTGGAAATGGCTCCAAGGTTGATGTGATCGCCGTCGGCACACTCCCTCTACATCTACCTTCGGGATTAGTTTTAAATTTGAATAATTGTTATTTGGTGCCTGCGTTAAGCATGAACATTATATCTGGATCTTGTTTATTGCAAGACGGCTACTCTTTTAAGTCCGAGAATAAAGGTTGTTCGATTTATATGAGTAATATCTTTTATGGTAATGCACCTGAGATGAATTTTATTCTTACTAAATCTCGATAGTAGTGATACACATGTTCTCAACATAGATGCTAAACGAACAAAATTGAATGATAATTCTACATACATGTGGCACTGTCGTCTTGGTCACATTGGAGTGAAGCGTATGAAGAAGCTCCATTCTGATGGACTTCTTGAATCACTTGAAAGATGCGAAGCATGTCTAATGGGAAAAATGACTAAGACTCCATTCTCTGGAATAATGGAGCGAGCTACAGACTTATTGGAAATAATACATACCGATGTGTGCGGTCCAATGAGTGTAGCATCGCATGGTGGATATCGTTATGTTCTCACTTTCACGGATGACTTAAGTATATATGGGTATGTCTACTTTATGAAACATAAGTCCGAAACTTTCGAGAAGTTTAAGGAATTTCAAAGTGAAGTGGAAAATCATCGTAACAAGAAGATTAAGTTTATGCGTTCTGACCGCGGAGGTGAATATCTAAGTTATGAGTTTGGCATGCATTTAAAGAAATGTGGAATACTTTCGCAGTTGACACCGCCGGGAACACCACAGCGTAATGGTGTGTCCAAACGTCGTAATCGAACTCTCTTAGATATGGTTCGGTCTATGATGTCTCTTACAGATTTACCGCTATCGTTTTGGCGCTATGCATTAGAGACAGCCGCATTCACTTTAAATAGGGCACCTTCTAAATCCATTGAAGCGACACCGTACGAATTGTGTTTTGGAAAGAAACCTATGTTGTCGTTCCTTAAAGTTTGGGGTTGCGACGCGTATGTAAAGAAGTTACAACCTGATAAGCTTGAACCCAAAGCGGAGAAATGCGTCTTCATAGGATACCCTAAAGAAACAATTGGGTATACCTTCTATCATAGATCCGAAGGCAAAGTTTTCGTTGCCAAGAATGGATCCTTTCTTGAGAAGGAGTTTCTCTCGCAGGAAGTGACTGGAAGGAAAGTAGAACTCGACGAGGTTATTGAACCTTCTCTCGGAGTTGAGAGTAGCGCAGCACCGGAAGATGTTTTTGTGCCACCTGCACCAATTGGAGAGGAAGCTCATGATGGTGATCATGAAACTTCGAACGAAGTTGCTGCTGAACCTCGCAGGTCAACGAGGGTTCGTACCACTCCTGATTGGTATGACCCTGCCTTGAACGTCATGTTGGTGGACAACACCGATGACCCTGCGACGTATGAAGAAGCTATGTTGAGCCCAGGTTCTGACAAATGGCTAGAAGTCATGAAATCCGAAATGGGATCCATGTACGAAAACCAAGTATGGACTTTGGTGGACTTACCGGATGGCCGTAAGGCTGTCGAGAACAAATGGATTTTCAAAAGAAAAACAGATGCTGATGGTAATGTTACCGTCTATAAAGCTCGACTTGTCGTGAAAGGGTTCCGACAAATTCAAGGAGTTGACTACGATGAGACATTCTCACCAGTAGCGAAGCTAAAGTCTGTGAGGATTTTGTTAGCAATTGCTGCATATTTCGATTATGAGATTTGGCAGATGGATGTCAAAACAGCGTTCCTTAATGGTGACATTGAGGAAGAGTTGTATATGGTACAACCCAAGGGTTTTGTCGATCCTGAAGATGCTGACAAGGTATGCAAACTTTAGCGCTCCATTTATGGACTGAAGCAAGCATCCCAGAGTTGGAATCAACATTTTGATAAAGTAATCAAAAACTTTGGATTTATACAAACTTATGGAGAAGCTTGTATTTACAAGAAAGTGAGTGGGAGCTCTGTAGCATTCCTAGTACTATATGTAGATGACATATTGTTGATTGGGAATGATATAGAACTTCTTAATAGCGTCAAAGCCTATTTGAATAATAGTTTTTCAATGAAGGATCTTGGCGAAGCGGCATATATTCTAGGCATCAATATTTATAGAGATAGATCAAGACGCCTAATAGCGCTTTCACAAAGTACATACTTGGACAAAGTTCTAAAGAAGTTTAGAATGGAAGAGAGCAAGAAAGGGTTCGTGCCCATGTTGTCAGGTAAGACCTTGAGTAAGACTCAAAGTCCAGCTACGGCAGAAGATAGAGAGAAGATGAATAATATTCCCTATGCCTCGGCCATAGGTTCTATCATGTATGCCATGTTGTGTATAAGACCGGATATAGCACATGCTGTTAGTTTGACTAGCAGATATCAAAGTGATCCTGGAATGGAGCACTGGACAACGGTCAAGAATATCCTAAAATGCCTGAATAGGACTGAGGATATGGTTCTTTCTTGTTGTAAACAGTTACACTGATGCTAGTTGGAACACCGATCCAGATGACTCGAAGTCACAGTCTGGATACGTATTTATTTTGAATGGTGCTGCAGTGAGCTGGAGGAGTGGCAAGCAAAGCGTTGTGGCGAAATCTTCAACTGAATCGGAATACATAGCTGCTTCGGAGGCTGCACAAGAAGCCATATGGATGAAGGAGTTCATTATTGAACTTGGTGTGGTTCCTAGTGCGTTGGACCCGATGGCCATCTACTATGACAACACAGGTGCCATAGCTAATGCACAGGAGCCATGGTCACATAGCAAGCTGAAGCACATCAAGCTATGTTTCCATGCTGTTCGCGAGTATGTCCGAGATGGTGACATAATGATTTGCAAAGTACACACTGATCTGAATGTGGCAGATCCGTTGACTAAACCTCTCCCTAGAGCAAAGCATGACCAACACCGGAACGCCATGGGTGTTAGGTATATTACCAAGTAATCTAGATTATTGACTCTAGTGCAAGTGGGAGACTGTTGGAGATATGCCCAAGAGGCAATAATAAAAGTGGTTATTATTATATCTTTGTGTTTATGATGAATGTTTACATCCCATGCTATAATTGTATTATAAGGAAACACTAATACATGTGTGTTTTGTAAACATAAAAGAGTCCCTAGTAAGCCTCTTGTTGAACTAGCTTGTTGATTAATAGATGATCATGGTTTCCTGATCATGGACATTGGATGTCATTAATAACAAGGTTGTATCATTAGGAGAATGATGTGATGGACACACACCCATAGTAAGTGTAGCATAAGATCAAGTCATTTAGTTCGTATTGCTACAAGATTATCAAATGCATAGTAACCTAATCCTTCGACCATGAGGTTATGTTAATCACCATCACCGGATGGGTGCTTTGATGACATCAAACACCGCTTCGTAACTGGGTGGTTATAAAGGTGTCATTGGGTATTCTGAAAGTATGTGTTGAAGCGCATGGACCAAGATTGGGATTTGTCCATCCATATGACGGATAGATATGCTCTGGGCCCTCTCGGTGGAATGTCATCTAGTTAGCTTGCAAGCATGTGACTAGGTCACAAGGGACGACATAACATGGAACGAGTAAAGAGTACTTATCAGGAACGAGGTAGAACTAGGTATGGAGATACCGACGATCAAACCTCGGATAAGTAGAATATCGCGTGACAAAGGGAATTGGTTTCGTATGTTAATGGTTCTATCGATCATGAAGTCATCGTTGAGTATGTGGGAGCCGTTATGGATCTCCAGATCCCGCTGATGGTTATTGATCGGAGAGGTGTCTCCATCATGTCTGCATATTCACGAACCGTAGGGTGACACACTTAAGGTTCGATGCTGTTTAGGTAGATATGGAATGTGCGTTGGAGACCGAATGTTGTTTGGAGTCTCGGATTGGATCTGAGACATCACGAGGAGATCCAGAAGTGTCCGGAGAATAAGATTCATATAATGGAGATCATGTTCTAGGTTCGGAAATGTTCTGGAGTGTTTATATGGGGGTTCTAGAAGGTTTCGGAATGTTTCGGAAAGTTCCAGAAGGTTCCGTGGAATTTACTTGAAAACCAAGAAAGGAAAAGGGGAGACTTCGGGGGAAGGTATCTCCCTCCCCCCTCTCCCTTGTGCTCCGGCCCTAGGAGGTGGGCCTAGGGGTGGGAACCCTAGGCCGCACCCCTCCCTCTATATATAGAGGAGTGGAGGCGCCACCCTCCCTTGCCCCTCCACTCTTTCCCTATCCGCCTCTCTCCTCCTCCTTCCTTCTGCTCAGGCTTAAGCGAAGCCTTGCAGAACTCTCTACTCCACCACCACCACCACGCCGTCGTGCTGCTGGGATTCCGTGGAGAGATATACTACCTCCGCTACTCGATGGAACGGGGAGAGGAAGGTCTGCATCGACTCCGCACGTGTGATCGACTGCGGAAGCGCTGCCAAAACACGGCACCGGAAGGATCATCTACTCGATCTTGAGATCGGCAAGTGATCGTCTACATCAACCACGAGATCCGATCTTGCACAAGGCTTTCGGATCAACAAGGGTTAGTACAGATCTATCTCGTTGCACATGTCTAATAGATTAGATCTTGGCTTTTATCTAGATTAGATCTGGGTTTTGTTCGTTCTTGCGGTAGAATTTTTTTTGTTTTCCTTGCTACGAACCCATCAGTCTGGTCATTACAAAGGTAAAGTAGTTTACTTTTATGTTACTAAGTAGTATAGTAATAGTCATCGTTCTGATGGATGACCTGGTGGTGGCGTCGTGGACTTGGCATCAAACCGCTAGATGGAGATCAAGGCACGTGAAGCAGGATCATATCATATCACAATATACATGTGATGTTGCTACCAGTTTTACATCCTATTGTGTGCGTGTATTAGATACTCAACGGTAGCATACCATATAGGATGATCCCTGTTAATACCAATGTAGTGTTATACCTTTAGCGTGCACCACCAAGAAAGTTCACAATTATGAAGCAGGCCATGACGATCGGGTGTTAGACATCTCTACATTTGCATAGGGTGGATGCAAGCAATGTATGCACAAAAAATAGACTAAGGTTGAATTGGAGAGCCTAGCATGTACAAACATGGCCTCAGAACGAGCATGAGTCACATGGATGATGTGATCGATAGATATAGTCCACCCTAGCAGCTACATCAAAGGCTGTGATGATCGGGGATGATGCGGTGTAAAGGGATCGTGTGATCTCTAAAATCATCTAAGGGATAACAATTTTAGTGGGAGCTTAGTTATAGAATTAAACTCATATTATGAACTTAGCCTAGATCCTTTTACAAATATCTTAATAGATTATGACCTATTCCATTGAGGTCCTTTCCGGCCATGGGAATTTTCTTACTTGATGTGGAACTTACAGAAGGGTCCAACTTCATATATTAATACCCATGCCTGAGGGATGTCCTCATAATTAGATTAGATTCTCTTCTTGATATAATAACCATTAGGAGATAGTCCAATGACTCCACAATGTTTTGTGTTTTCTCCATAATCATCCAATAAGTTGTGCTCCATTCGATGGAAGCTGTGCTAAACCATGATTGTGTTTTTACACAAGTCAGGCAAATAAATTATGATTTGTTGGATGAGTTTCCTTCTGTGGTGGAATAAAACAGAATATTAGGAGAATCACTTAGCAATCTTGCATTAGAGGTAAGAACTTGATGACTGCAAGTGCACAAATCGTTTGTAGCTAGTTTCAAAATAAAGATATCGATCCCATAGGGAGCAGGAGTCTGAAGTCTAATAACTCTTTGAACAAAATACTTAAATAGTAATGCTAAATAACATTCTAAGTAACAAGATAAAATGCAAGTTTTGTGTAAAAGATATTTTTTGGTTTTCAAATAACAGAACAATAATTAGACTAAACATGTAAGTAAACAAGAGCATGCAAGTATGATTACGAAAGTCTGCAAGATGATGGAAAGAGTTCTCAGGGAGTAGTGGATCCACCACTAGTAATTAGAAAGAGTGATCAGAATTATTATAATGAATAAGACCATTTATGATATGTGCGGGAGGATCTCCATATATGGACGAATAGGCAGCAACCACTTCACACATCATCCGTCATAAGCATAGAAGACGGTAATCGACATCAATTGAGTTACTACGCTATTAAGGAACTTTACCCCATAGGATGTATTCCATGGCATGGACAATGTTCCGTGAGTTCTCCTCGGTTCCCAAGTTGATACGTAAGGAATGACAACAGCTTTATAGTCACCATAAGTGCTATCATCCCTCCGTCTACCAACAAGTAGTTCCCCCAACCTAGTCCTCAGTGAGGCAAATATTGAGTGGCGCGCTTCACCCAACATCAAGATGAAGGAAATCTAACATAGACACATAATGAACAATATCACATAATAATCTTTATCTCAATTCAATCTCATTCTAGGGTTCCTACATCTCCCCAAAAACAAAGGAAACTACTCACACATGAAGACAATCAACATCATGGATAGAATATGGATGAAGTATGATGATACAATTGAAGACAAGTGCAAATCCAAGATTTAATCTAGAATTACAACAAGTAACCAAAGGGGATCGGTGATGGAGACGTTGTTGATGAAGATGACGATGTAGATCGATGTAGAGGCCTTCAAGATCCTAGTACCTTATCCTCTTGTGTGATGGTGATGGTGTAGATTTGATTAGAGGCGGCTATGGCGGTGGCACGGCGGCAGGGCTCCGCCGTGGTGGAGGATATGGCTTGGTCCCTCTCTCTTGGCTCCTCCCACCTTTATATAGGACTTGGGGCTGCCCTAGGATTCCCCCAATACCATCATATGACTTAGGGAAGGTTCTGGAGATTCTTTGGGGCGGAATCCCGTTGTTTGCGGCCTTTTTTGCAACTATACAGCGGGAACTATATGGCCGGAAAAATGCTTCCCGTCGTATAGTTGCTCATCAAACCTTCAGGTTCCGTAGTGTTTTGGCCGCCATTTTTTCATAACAACTTTGATTTGGGTGTTCTTGGGCTCATTGGATTCGTATCGACGAGGGCTACAATACAATACTCTTGGATATTTATTTTGAGAAGTTTGAAAACTTCACTTTCCCAACACCCAAATGGCTAAGTCTGGTCCCTGTAGCTTCTCAATATTATGCTCGCTTTGTTCCTTTTGCCTTTGTTTTATCCATAATCATCATCAACACCTACAGACATGTCATAGACAAGGAAAGTGATAAAATTCTACCTAAACTACTAAATGTGCAAAGCTCATATGAAAGTAAATGAGAACTATAAGTCATGCATATGAGACATAGCTATAGCTTGAAGAAACATGACATGAGAGATAAATGGAACATTTTATATGGCTAAAAGAGGTGGTATTTCAGAGCCATCAACTTCCCCAAGATAGACCTTGCTCGTCCTCGAGCAGGAAGGGTTGATAATAAATTAATGGTTGTGAAATAGCCTATCATTGGAAATCAATGCCTTACATCCTTATTTCTTCTACAAGCTTGATGAGAGAAAATATGTATTCATACAAGGCAACACAAGCTCAGTTATAAAGACCACTAAAGATTCATCAAAACTTATATGCTCCATGTCAATAGCGAATCTAACTTGTAGACAAACTTGTGATCCTCTTATTGGACCTTATGTATAACTTTTCATATCATTATTTTTTATGAGGCAAAACTTAGTCACAAATAGATGTCAAGCATAAATAGGAATAAAGTTTATCGATTCTACCCAATCATTTCATCTAGTTAAGGCTTTCAAGTGCAAACATCAGTTACTGAGTTTCAGAAAGTTTATCTCTTAGTAACGCGATTTATGCCAAAAGGAAATGCGAGAACATGTCAAAATAAGCATAGCATTAGGGTGTCTCTTTTGGTCATCCACATCAATGAATCATGGCTATCAAACACTCATTTTCTATTCTTTCTTTCTAAAACTTTAGTTCATCAGTAATGAGATCATGCCAAAACTTAGTGCGTTTAATCAGACTGTGCAGGATAAGAATGGATACTCGTGACCATTACTAAGGTTTCCCTTTTTTGTAAATGATTTCTCATAACGGTCATAGGAGTATTCCCTCTTTTGCTTTGAATGCAGTCCCATGAGAATACCAATGCATACCCAAATATAGCATTTCTGCTGCATATGTTGGGCAACTCATACCAAACTCCAAGAGGTTCCTCTTTTTGGGTTGTTCAAAGGCCAGCGGAGTTGTTAGCATCCCATGTCATGCGACAGTGGTGCAGACACGCATAAAGCAATATCATACTTTAATCAACAGGTCAAGATTTGGCATGCATTTCAATTACCACTAAATATTAGTTTCTTCAAACAAATCCTTTCAAAGAGTACTATCAAGTCGATCATCACATCTATGGTGTTGAGTATCTTTAAGTCTAAACTCTTAAGACAAATAAACAACACCTAATTTAGCATAGAACTCAAAACTTCAAAATATCTTCCAATCGACAACTCCTTCCATAAGCAAACTATGAAGTCTATTGTTTTGACACTATGGGGTCGAGTATAACTTATTTATTTAAGACAAAACTATTAATGACAACCAACAAATTTCAAAAGATCTTGATCGAGTATTCTTTTTCCAAGTGTAGAGATTGTGGCAATGTTTTCTAGAGGATCACAAATAGTGTCACGATCTTGATAAACAATTTGGCAAGATGCATACAAGCTATAAGTCAACTCCTATGGTGCCTATCATGAGCAAGTGTATCCCCATATGAATACAAAACTAGACTCACTTAAACAAGTATTCAAAAATAGAGGGATACATGACTGCATTAAACCTTCATCAAATACAAACATTACACGAGACTCTACACATGCAGAAGTAACCTCCCCAAGCTTAGAACTTTTCAAGAACCAAACGTGAGTATATCACCAAAAGCAAATAGAAAATACAGTTTCCAAAAGAGTGTTTGATAAGTGGTTACCTCCCCAAGCTTAGTTTAAAACAAGGGGTACAAGTAATCTCTCTTTTGATGGACAAATAACCTTTGCTTTAACATATATTTCTTGATATAGCCTGGTGGATGCATTCCTTGTGAACCATTAATATGTAAGCATGTTGATTTGAAGCAACCAAGTGGCTCATGTGAGTTTTTGCACGTTCGGCACTACCGTACACGTTGTCACACAAGGTTCAAATCCTTGCGAAAATAACACACAAAATAAAATACATTGTTTTGGTGTTCAAACAAAGTTCGTTCACCCAACCGACAAAAATAAAGTAAAAAAGAAAACATGAACTTCTATAGAGAATTATAGTCTAGGAGGTTTATGAGGTAGAATTTTATTGCTTACATATGCTCGGCTTCTCTAGATCATGGGAGAAGCTCCTAGGGGGTGTTTTGAGGTTTTTAGAAGAAGAAAACATAAAATTTTGAGCAATGGTTACCTTCTAGTTGGCGTTTGAGGGGTTTTCCTAACTATACGGGTGCAACTATACGGCTGGACCAAAAATGTCCCGCCGTATAGTTAGTCGTTAAACTTACTGTACCTTGGAAAAGAAATTTTATAAAGGCAACGATAACTATACGGACGGAACTATACGGCTGGAATTTTTATTCCTGCCGTATAGTTGGTCGTTAAACCTTCTGTACCTAAGAAAAATTATTGATGGCAAAGATATATATACGGCCAAACTATACGGTTGGAATTTTTTATTCCTGCCATATAGTTGGTCGTTAAACCTTTAGTAGACATAAAAAATTCTATTTCTTTGAGAATTCTTTCTTATCCTGAAACTTAGCGAAACACCATGTTTTGACAGTAAAATAACAACTTTAATTTTCGACCAACAACAGCATGTATAAAACGGGATTTAAGTACAACCGAGTTATGCAACACATAGTAACAATAAATTATACCTTTTGAAAACTACAACAAGATAACTCTAATAGAAAATCATGCAAAGAATAAAAATGCCAATGCAACATGAATGCATCAAGACTCGAGACACAAAACTAAGAGAGTCACCTAATGACTTTCAGGTTGTGTCCTGGGAAGCGCTTTCTAATAACGAAGTAGCCAGGTTTTTCTCCATTATTATTTCTGTAACATCCCAATTTCAGCAACCCTGACTAGTTGTCCACAATGCAAAAATCAAGGGGAACAAAAACTTTTTCTTGTTAAAGTGTTGCGGTGTTTACTTGTTCTTTGCTTGTGCTTATGCATATGAATGTGTATTAGATGATATACTCCTTACCTTAACACACCAGTTGACAAAACCTACTTCCCAAAACAGTCTTGGCTTAATTTCCATATTCTCAAATGTTCTGGCATTTCAAAACATGAGCCAAGATGCGTATGTAACCAAAACTATTTTTGGTAGCTTCTATTGACAAAACTATGGAGAGATATATAATATAATCTCCTTATGTTTTCAAGACAGAACCTTCAACTACTCCTACCTTTAGGATCTCCAAAACCTTTTAGTAAGCCGTTGAATTCTACTCTTGGTAGAGATACCAAGGACTCTCATCTTATTCAAAATCTAACCTTTTCAAAATACCCATCCTTACCTCAAGCTAAGCTTGATGGTAACCCTATTAGTAGGGTTGCTTAGTTTATAAGATCAGTTGCCTTGATCTGCTGCTTTATTTGTCTGCTTAGGAGATAGTATGAGCTACTCTAGGAGCCCATCACTAGGATCAAGAGGTTTCCAAATAACCACAATGAAGACTAATATCAAGCATGGATCCTTTATACTCAATATACACTTTGACACCATCCACTTTATGATTCTTGGGGTACCTAGCAACCCATCAAAAACATCCCCTCTCATGCTCTAGTCAAAAACCCTAAGTCTGCCAAATTTGGCTAAGTCTAGAAAACTATTTCCAACATCACCTTTTTGAATGCCCCCCTTTCTCAACCCTTGTGCACTTTTGGTAATGCACTTAAACCATCTTGTTAAACATCCTAAGGACTACCAAGTACCACTCTTTCCCTTGGTTAGATCATTCTCCAACCCACTTGTTCTTGATGGTTTTGTAGGCAAGAAAATAACTATTCCTGCAAATCTAGTCAACATGCCTCCTTTGATAGAAGCTCACACCACCATACAACCTTCTATGGACCAACTATTTGCATGGTTGTGTTCTACTCATATAGGTCCACCAGTATCTAATTCAATTGTTCCATGTGGATATTTGTCCTTCTTAAACCCACATGGTTTATAAGGCATCATGACTCATCTGGTATGACAGCCTTATTTTCAACATAGTTTGTCAACACTTCCAGACCACCTCAAATGTAACCAATCCAAACTCCTTCTTCCATGATCATATATATGACTTGGTCTAACTATCCATCTATCCCTTGCATCAAGGTGAGCTCTGAGATCGAAGATACACCAATGTTTTGGTGGAATAAAAATAACATCACCCTAGATCCACAACTCCTTGTTTTCCATCTAATTCAAGTTGCATTTCCAATTTCCCAAGGTTGAAAATCCTTGCTACACCTTGTTTACATCATCTACCTTGATCATCAAAATTTATCAAATATTATCCATAATTATTATGGCTCCAAATCTAATTAATCTCTTCAATAGACAAGATCTCCAAAACTCCTTTCCCAATGGAAAGTCTGGTTTTTGCCAAAACACTTACCCAACTCTAAGATCTTTTGAGGCCCATCTATCATACCCTATCTTCCCACTTCAAAAATAAATATTTTCGAAGACCTTTATTATTTATTTTTGCCCATTTTCTTAAATGGTTGAATTGGAATGATAATTGTTTTAAATACTTTCATCTTCCAATAAATCTTGGGAAAATTCCCCTAAGTGTGTATTCACATTTGGGGCCATCTCCAACAAAAAAGAAACCTTGTCCAATGTATAATTATCAAATGATCTTCTGGAAACTACTTCTGCACTTTTTGGATAAATAATTGTAAGTGGAATTAAAATCCCCTGAAAAAATCCCAAATAATTCCTGGATATCTACCTTGACCTCATCTACCTACCAGTACCATCTCCCCACCATGTTCAACATAAATTTTTGAACTTCCTTCACAAGCCTCCATTTGACCAAGCTTGACAAATCAATCAAGCATTGATCCCAAACCACCCCAACCCCATGGAAACTTGCTCTCCCCTTCTCCACAGCAACCAGCACCCCTCCCTGGTCGAGGCTACTGTAGCATTGCACCCCTTTTGTCCTTTAGCTATAGGAGCAACTGAGAGAGAGAGTAAATCAATGCCATATCATGTAAAATCTTCACAGCAGCTGCAGCACGCCCCTTCCTCTCTCTTGCCAATCCTGGACCCCAGCTCCCTTCCCTCTACACCTCTAAAAGCTCCCCTAGCTACCCATAGCTTCCCCTCCCTCTCCTCTTCTTTATTCACCCGAAGCAAAGAAGGAGAAGAAAAGCTAGCAGCCTATGACCTCTCCAGCCCTCCCCTGCTCTCACGTGGCCCCACACCATCCTCTCCACCACCTCTCTCGATGAATTAGAAGCTCAGCCCCCTCTCTAGCTCGAGACTAAACTCGGTGCACCATAGACAACACTCTCCCTAGAATATAAGGCCTCGGGCCACCCTAGGACCCCTACCTCGGCTCATTTTCTCCCCTTCCCTTCCACTACACACCACCTAGAACCAATCCTCCCCATCCGCTCTGTCCTGGCCGGGATAAAGGAAAGAAGAACTCTCGGTCGTTTTCAAGTTTTGAGGTGTAGATCTCCCTCCCATGCTCTTTCCTCTCTGCATGTGGCCTCCTAGTACTCCCCGACCTCTTCCGCATCTAACCCACCCCTTATTTCTGCATAGGAACCTCGGCTCCGGTGGCACCGTCGAGCTCCGGCAAGCTCCCTCTCGGGTGCTACCACGCGAGCTGCTCTCCGTCCGAGATACCCCACTTGTCCCGCCTCTCCGTGCTCGGATCCGAGTACCGCGTCACGCCATCGCATCCCCGTCGTCTCTCGAGCCGCAGGTGAGCACCCCAAGCCGCCGCCGCCACCGCGAGGGTTTCTGCCCGCCGCGCCCGCCGTGAGGTAGAAGAAGGAGCCAGGGCCGTCGATGGCCACTAAATCGAACGGCCCTAGGCTTCTGGTACTCCTTTGGCGCCCCGCACTGGCTCACCGGCGGGCCCCGCCCTCAGCGATTTGAACCCCGCCTCTCCTACTCACTAAGACGTCGCATGGGCTGGCCCATCCCACTGTGGGCAGTACCTGGTCAATACCGGCCCGACATGGTAAAATCCTTTCCCTTTTTATTTTCATTTCTAGATCTCCTATTTTGAGCTGCTAGGTTTAATTCGAAACAAAAATGAAAACGAGATGAAACTTCCCAGATCTAATTTTCCCTAGATGCATGCATGTTTTCCCTAACATGCAGTATAGACCACCTGCCCAGATTTTTATCTCATTATTTCCTGTATAATAATTACCAAAAAGTATCCAAAACACTAATAGATTATTTCTGGGAGATTGGTAAACTCAAATGGAATGAATCCAACTGTCTCTGGTAGATGTTTGATTTACCCAACACATGGAATTGGCCTCAAGCCAAGTGGACCCTTTGTCTCCCTGTAGGAAAAATAACAAAAACAGAGACTTTCTTCCTTTAGAAAATTCCCTAGGTAAAACAGATTTTTTGGGTTGATTCCAAATCCCAGTGATGTGGTACATCCATACCTGTAAAAATCCAGGAGCTCAAGAATTATTGAGTTTCTGAGGATTTATAATGCATTAAACATTTCTGTATATAGTATTATCACTAGATAAATCACTCCAGTAGCTCTATAACTCCAAAAAGGATGATTCCAATTTCTACAGAAAGGTATTCTAAATACCCACCGTCTTCCCTTGGAATGAAATCAAAATCTTTGTAGATTCAATTTAATGAAAAAGACAAAACAGCTACAAAACTGCCTTTGGGAATTTCTTAAGGGCATTCTGGTACATACTCGGACATGATTCCAACTCTAAGTGAATAAGTACATCAAACTCTACCTAACCACCCAAGGAAATAACTTTTGGAGCTCCAGAACTTTTCTGGAGAATTATTTCCTAAAACTAGAGTCTTATTCACTATGAAATTCACTATATTGTTGGTTTCATTATATGAATACCTATCTGTTGGTATCATGCTTTTACAATGGTACCTTATAAGATTAAGTCTTTGGTCCAAAACCCCCTCTTAGGTAGTTCATCGACAATAAACCATAAGGGGTGTTCATTCCCTTCGTCAAGGCCATCTCAATCCCCTAAATCCAACCCTCTCAAAACCTACTGAATTTAGTAATGTGTGGTATGTTTTTCTTGCTGTATGGTTTTGATGCTTGAATCCCTTGTTTGATTGTGGTCTTGTTGCTTGCATGTATACTCGATGAGGACGATAGTTGCGCTTGTATTGACGCCAAGAAGAAGAGATCTTATTATTATTGGTATTCTTGGTTATCTAAAGAAGAAGTCCAGGGACATATTACCATATTTTTGATCATCAGGCAAGCCACCTTCTTGCTCATAAGCCTTGTCCTACTATTTGACTTATGCATGTTTTGTCTACTATTTGTGAAACTGCATTGTTTTATTATATGTTGATGTATTTATGGTAGTGGTTTGGCTCCTCTGAACCATTACACTTTTGTACTATTAAGTACCACCCCCTTGGTGACACCTACTTGTCCCTAGCAGAATAGATGGTGTATTATACCATATCCCTTTGGAGACTCCGATTTAGCCGAAGCAAAACGAGAGGATGGGAAGACCCCGAAAAAGTTTTATCAAATGTTTTATGTTAAAACCTTGGTGAGGTGGGACCTCCCAAGAGATGTTGAGAAAGAAAAAGATTTTCCTTTTACAAAATGCTGAAGAAGAGTTGGAGGAAAAAGGTTTTATGAAAATGCACCCGGTTCTTTGTAGTTTTGCTAGAAGAATTAACCATGTGGAACCACATTACTCTGGAATGGGACAGGGATGGATTTGATGGTTATCTATTCTGGTATAAGCTACCTCGTAACTACTACAGGGGATCGGGGATCCCTGGAGGGTGGGCCTTATCCGATAAAGGTCCATGTGGGACATCGACCTGGAGAAGGAACAAAGGGTCTGCTAGCCTCCACGCGTTATTGTGAGCCCCTCATTGAAAGCACACACTCGAGAAGTGGAAAAAGCGCTCCGGTTGGTCCTGGGTACCCGACGTCCCGGTTTTGAGGGGATTAACACTCATAGGGTAGGCACTTATATTGGAGTGGGCATCCAGAGAGTCTTGATCGGTCACTCAACCCACGATCGGTGAAGATTAGGGTAGTGTACCCGGATGGTGTGGGTAAAGTGTACAACCTCTACAGAGAGTAAATCTATTCGAATAGCCGCGTCTGCGGTCATGGAAGGTTGGGAAGGTTACTGTAGAGCGGTGCTGGTTTTGTTTTCAAAAAGGATTTGGGAAAAGCAAAAGATTTGAAAATATTTTGACCATGGGATGGTCGAAAAGGAGAAAGGTTTTGACCATGGGATGGTCAAAAAGGAATGAAAGGAGTTTGGTCGTGGTATGACCGGGACAAAGGAACAAATGGGTGACCCAGTCCTAATGTTCAAAATGGTTTCCAAAATGTTTTGCAAAAGTTTTTCAACAAAGATATATAGATGCTATATCTACAAGAGAAACTATTTGAGAAAAGAACCTTCCTTGGAGCCCACCTACTGCCACAGCTATATTGCATATCCTCTTGTTTTCTTATTCTATTAAGGTGGTTTGCGAGTACATTCAAAGTACTCACCGGCATTGTCCCTGGCTATTAACTTGGTCAGTTATCAAGAAGAAGATGACATTGGCGCCTATGCGAACTAGAACGTTCTCCCAGTCAGTTGCCTGTAGGTTAAGGCAGGGATCGGGCTCTACGCTTGATGAAGTTCCGTTGTTGATTATTGATGTAGCCATAATGGCACCTATGTAAGTCTTGTAATTCGGTATGTTTTGGATGTTGTAATGATACTCGTCGGTTATGTGCCACGACTAACTGATCATGGGATCGTGGTTGTATGCATAACAGGGATTCTCGGAGGATTAATCCGGGGGCCCCACAGACTTGGTATCAGAGCCATCCTGACTGTAGGAGAACTTTAGTTAGCATGGTCGCTAGACAGGAACCTTATTTTGAAAACCCCGGCTTTTGAAAACTAGTTTATCAATGAGTTTCAAAAAGTTGTACTTCTTCTCTCACTCTAAGTGAATGCCTTCAAAAATGGTTTCCTCTAACTCTCGTCCAAACTTCAAACCTACAGATTTCAAATAACTAGGACCTAGAACCAGGTGAAGACCTTGAGGACGAGATGAAGAGAAGCAACTACCAGCAAACACAAGGAGACTACAAGATCCCCCTACCAGCAGAATGCTCCTAATCAGAAGAAATCAAATATTGCACTATCAAGAAGCGTCCAAGATAAGATGAAGGCTTCATCTGCAAGATAGTGATTCCGACTTGAAGAAAGACGATATGTAGGGTCGATAGTTCTCAGAATAGGATTCCCCTACATCGTGAGTAGTTAACTCCTTAGTCCCTGGCGTTGACCGTGTTTGCTTGCCTAAGTGCATCCTAGTGTGTTGTCTGCCGAGGACATTGCGATTTCCTCGCTCTGTTCGCCTTGTTTGTATGTTCCGGCTTGCTTTGACCTCCCTAAAAACGTGACCCGAGGAGCAATAACCCACCTAGTAACTCAGGAAACCCCTGTGTTAGCTGTCGGTAATAAGACCCAGACTAACCTCGAGAGTATATGAGAGGAAAAGCATAACAAGAACCCAGAGTTCGACATCGTCAAGTCAGATTCAACTCGAAGATTCCACCTTAGTAGGATGACATACCTCGTCAAACTCACCTCGTAAGACTCGTCAATAGCACCACACTCCTTTGTTCCTCATTCTACTATAGAAAGAATTCCATTGAAGCTGGAAGTCAACCACAAAAGGATCCTCCATAGCCACGAGCAATCCCAAGACTTACCTACCAAGACAAGAAGTGAAGACCTATCTATGCTGACCTTTGGTACATTAGAACTTCCGACCATCTCAGGAGGCTACCTATTATAGTCAAACCTACCCAAACTAACGGAATGATCCTCCCTAGAAGGTCAAAACCACCCCTGAAGTCATATGATTAGGAAGCGTGAAAACAACGAGTCTACCCCGCCCTCGAGCGGAAGCAACACAAGAAATGCAAATGATGACCACTTACCCGACGCTGACTGCTACAACCCTGACTAACTAGCAAGGAGAGTCGTAAACCGCTAAATTACCTTGAGCTAACCCCTTAAAGGTTGCGTTAGGAAACCATCCCACCAAGGTTGATAATGTAGGGCATTGCTCGATGACCTTAGCTCAAGACTCCAGGAAGATACAGCCTTCCGCTAACATCCGGTCAGCACTCCAAGACAGAAGATCCGCACCCCTCCCGAAGCACCTTAGTGAAGCTCTAAGGTGGAAAGACTGGTCTTTCCACTCAATCTTTAAAAGACTGCCTACCAAAAGATACTTTAGAAAATATCTCTGGCTCCGAAGTCTTCTCGTCAAGCAACAACCCATGAGTCATCAGAAGCAAAACTCACTGAAGATTCTACGACTCCGAGAAAAAAGGAGTGTGTTATCCCCGAGTTGTTCGAGTCTACTCCTAAGGGGGAAAGACTACGTCTTTCCCACCGAAATAGAGTAACCCTTCACTAGAAGCAAACCTAGTAGTATCGACTGGAAAATCTTTAATTAGGATATGCTACGACCCTAAAGAAGAGCCATGGACCCTTGGAGAAATGTACACCAAGCCGTAGATTCTTTCCTCCGACGAGTACCCCGTGAAGTTCAGCATCGAGATAGTCTGTCCAGTTTAAGCCCTCGAGATATAGAGTCCATAAGGAAAAGAAGGTCATCCCTCACAATCAGACTAGACTCTTCTCAACTCTCCGTGCATCCAGGAATACTAAAGCTCAACCTCACCGACATAGCAGTCACTTTCCATAGTACGCTTGAAACTAGTAGCGCTAACCTTGAGTCAAAATCCCCTAACCCTACTCTCCTGAATCTCGGGACAAGATTATTTTAAGGGCAAAAGGTCTGTAACATCCCAATTCCAACAACCCTGACTAGTTGTCCAGAATGCAAAAATCAGGGGGAACAAAAACTTTTTCTTGTTAAAGTGTTTTAGTGTTTACTTGTTGTTTGTTTGTGCTTATGCATATGAATGTGTATTAGATGATATACTCCTTACCTTAACACACTAGTTGACAAAAGCTACTTCTCAAAATAGTCTTGGCTTAATTTCCATATTCTCAAATGTTCTGGCATTTCAAAACATGAGCCAAGATGTTTATGTAACCAAAACTATTTTTGGTAGCTTCTATTGACAAAACTATGGAGAGATATATAATATAATCTCCTTATGTTTTCATGACAAAAACTTCAACTACTCCTACCTTTACGATCTCCAAAACCTTTTAGTAAGTTGTTGAATTCTACTCTTGGTAGAGATACCAAGGAATCTCATCTTATTCAAAATCTAACCTTTTCAAAATACCCATCCTTACCTCAAGCTAAGCTTGATGGTAACCCTAGTAGTAGGGTTGCTTAGTTTCTAAGATAAGTTGCCTTGATCTTGTTTGATTTGTCAGCTTAGGAGATAGTATGAGCTACTCTAGGAGCTCATCACTAGGATCAAGAGGTTTTAAAATCACCACACCCTAAGAAAGAGTACAAAGAAGGATCTAATCTCTAGATACTAGGTGATCATCTAAAACCCTTAACCAGATCAATTCTGCAATGATCCATTCTAGAAGATTCCAAGTCAATGAAGACTAATATCAAGCATGGATCCTTTATACTCAATATACACTTCGACACCATCCACTTTATGATTCTTGGGGTACCTAGCAACCCATCAAAAACATCCCCTCTCATGCTCTAGTCAAAGCCCCTAAGTCTGCCAAATTTGGCTAAGTCTAGAAAACTATTTCCAACGTCACCTTTTTGAATGCCCCCTTTCTCAACCCTTGTGCACTTTTGGTAATGCACTTAAACCATCTTGTTAAAAATCCTAAGGACTACCAAGTACCACTCTTTCCCTTGGTTAGATAATTCTCCAACCCACTTGTTCTTGATGGTTTTGTAGGCAAGAAAATAACTATTCCTGCAAATCTAGTCAACATGCCTCCTTTGATAGAAGCTCACACCACCATACAACCTTCTATGGACCAACTCTTTGCATGGTTGTGTTCTACTCATATAGGTCTACAAATATATACTTCACTTGTTCCAAGTGTATCCTTGTGCTTATTAAACCCACATGGTTTATAAGGCATCATGACTCATCTGGTATGACAGCCTTATTTTCAACAAAGTTTGCCATCACTTCCAGACCACCTCAAATGTAAACAATCCGAAATACTTCTGCCATGATAATATATATGACTTGGTCTAACAATCCATATATCCCTTGCATCAAGGTGAGCTCTAAGCTCCAAGATACACCCATGTTTTGGTGGTATAAAAATAACATCACCCTAGATCCACAACATCTTGTTTTCCATCTAATTCAAGTTGGATTTCCAATTTCCCAAGGTTGAAAATGCTTGCTACACCTTGTTTACATCATCTACCTTGATCATCAAAATTTATCAAATATTATCCATAATTATTATGGCTCCAAATCTAATTAATCTCTTTAATAGACAATATCTCCAAAACTTCTTTCCCAAAGGAAAATTTGGTTTTTGCCAAAACACTTCCCCAAATCTAAGCTCTTTTGAGGCCCATATATCATACCCTATCTTACCACTTAAAATAAATATTTTTGAAGAGCTTTATTATTTCTTTTTGCCCATTTCTTAAATGGCTAAATTGGAATAATAATTGTTTTAAATACTTTTATCTTCCAATAAATCTTGGGAAAATTCCCCTAAGTGTGTATTCACATTTGGGACCATCTCCATCCAAAAACCAACCTTGTCCAGTGTAAAATTATCAAATGATCTTCTAGAAACTACTTCTGCACTTTTTGGATAAATAATTGTAAGTGGAATTAAAATCCTCTCAAAAATCCCAAATATTTCCTAGATATCTACCTTGACCTCATCTACCTACCAGTACCATCTCCCCACCATGTTCAACATAAATTTTTGAACTTCCTTCACAAGCCTCCATTTGACCAAGTTTGACAAATCAATCAAGCATTGATCCAAAACCACCCCAACCCCATGGAAACTTGCTCTCCCCTTCTCCACAGAAACCAACACCTCTCCCTGGTCGAGGCTACTGTAGCATTGCACCCTTTTTTGTCCTTTAGCTATTGGAGCAAGTGAGAGAGAGAGTAAATCAATGCCATATCTTGTAAAATCCTCACAGCAGCTGCAGCACGCCCCCTTCCTCTCTCTTGCCAATCCTGGACCCCACCTCCTTTCCCTCTGCACCACTAAAAGCTCCGCTAGATACCCATAGCTTCCCCTCCCTCTCCTCTTCTTTATTCACCCAAAGTAAAGAAGGAGAAGAAAAGCTAGCAGCCTATGACCTCTCCAGCCCTCCCCTGCTCTCAAGTGGCCCCACAACATCCTCTCCACCGCCTCCCTCGAGGAATCAGAAGAACAGCCCCCTCTCCAGCTCGAGCCTAAACCCGGTGCACGATAGACAACCCTCTCCCTAGAATATAAGGCCTCGGGCCACCCCAACACCCCTACCACGGCTCATTTTCTCCCCTTCCCTTCCACTGCACACACCATCCAGAACCACTCCTACCCATCCGCTTTGTCCTGGTCGGGATAAAGGAAAGAAGAACTCTCGGCCGTTTTCAAGTTTTGAGGTCTAGATCTCCCTCCCCTTCTCTTTCCTATCTGCATGTGGCCTCCTAGTACTCCCCGAACTCTTCCGCATCTAACCCACCCCTTGTTTCTGCACAGGAACCTCGGCTCTGGTGGCACCGTCGAGCTCCGGCGAGCTCCCTCTCGGGTGCTACCACGCGAGCTGCTCTCCGTCCGAGATACCCCACTTGTCTCCCCTTTCCGTGCTCGGCTCTGAGTGCCACGTCACGATGTCGCATCCCGTCGTCTCTCGAGCCGCAGGTGAGCACCCCAAGCCGCCGCTGCCACCGTCAGGGTTTCTGCCCGCCGTGAGGTAGAAGAAGGAGCCAGGGCCATCGATGGCCACTAAATCGAACGGCCCTAGGCTTCCGATACCCCTTCGGCGCCCTGCCCTGGCTGACCAGTGGGCCCCGCCCCCGGCGATTTGAACCCCGCCTCTCCCGCTCGCTGAGACGCCGTATGGGCTGGCCCATCCCGCTGTGGGCAGTACCTAGTCAATACTGGCCCGACATGGTAAAATCCATTCCCTTTTTATTTTCTTTTCCAGATCTGCTATTTTAAGCTGCTAGGTTTAACTCGAAACAAAAATGAAAACGAGATGAAACTTCCCAAATCTAATTTTCCCTAGATGCATGCATGTTTTACCTAACATGCAGTATAGAGCACCTGCCCAGATTTTTATCTCATTATTTCCTGGTATATTAATTACCAAAAAGTATCCAAAACACTAATAAATTATTTCTAGGAGATTGGTAAACTCAAATGGAATGAATCCAACTGTCTCTGGTAGATGTTTGATTTACCCAACACATGGAATTGGCCTCAAGCTTATTCCAGTGATGTGGTACAACAATACCTATCAAAATCAAGGAGCTCAAGAATTATTGAGTTTCTGAGGATTTATAATGCATTAAACATTTATGTATATAGTATTATCACTAGATAAATCACTCCAGTAGCTCTATCACTCCAAAAAGGTTGATTCCAATTTCTATAGAGAGGTGTTCTAAATACCCACCATGTGTCCTTGGAATAAAATCAAACTCTTTTGTAGATTTAAATTAATGAAAAAGACAAAACTGCCTTTGGGAATTTCTTAAGGGCATTGTGGTAAATACTTGGGCATGATTCCAACTCTCAATGAATCAGTACATCGAACTCTACCTAACCACCCGAGGAAATAATTTTTGGAGCTCTAGAACTTTTCTGGTGAATTATTTCCTAAAACTAGAGTCTTATTCACTATGAAATGCACTATAAATCCTTGGTAAATGATAAAATAGTGAAACCACTTTTGTTGGTTTCATTCTATCAATACCTATCTTTTGGTATCATGCTTTTACAATGATACCTTATAAGACTAAGTCTTTGGTCCAAAACCCCCTCTTAGGTAGTTCCTCGACAATAAACCCTAAGGGGTGTTGATTCCCTTTGCCAAGGCCATCTCAATCCCCTTAATCCAACCCTCTCAAAACCTACTGAATTGAGTAATGTGTGGTATTTTTTTCTTGCTGTATGGTTTTGATGCTTGAATGCCTTGTTTGATTGTGGTCTTGTTGCTTGCATGTATTGACGACAATAGTTGCGCTTGTATTGACGCCAAGAAGAAGAGATATTATTATTATTGGTATTCTTGGTTATCTAAAGAAGAAGTCCAGGGACATATTACCATATTTCTGATCATCAGGCAAGCCACCTTCTTGCTCATAAGCCTTGTCCTACTATTTTACTTATGCATGTTTTGTCTACTATTTGTGAAACTGTATTGTTTTATTATATGTTGATGTATTTATGGTAGTGGTTTGGCTCCTCCGAACCATTACACTTTTGTACTATTAAGTACCACCCCCTTGGTGACACCTACTTGTCCCTAGCAGAATAGATGTTCTATTACACCATATCCCTTTGGAGACCCTGATTTAGCCGAAGCAAAACGAGAGGATGGGAAGACCCTGAAAAAGTTTTATCAAATGTTTTATGTTAAAACCTTGGTGAGGTGGGACCTCCCAAGAGATGTTGAGAAAGAAAAAGGTTTTCGTTTTACAAAATGCTGAAGAAGAGTTGGAAGAAAAAGGTATTACAAAAACGCACCCGGTTCTTTGCAGTTTTGCTAGAACAATTAACCATGTGCAACCACATTACTCTAGAATGGGACAGGGCTGGATTTGATGGTTGTCTATTCTGGTATAAGCTGCCTCGTAACTACTCCGATAAAGGTCCATGTGGGACATCGACCTGGAGAAGGAACGAAGGGTCTTCTGGCCACCACGCATTATTATGAGCCCCTCATTGAAAGCGCACACTCGAGAAGTGGAAAAAGTGCTCCGGTTGGTCCTCGGTACCCGACGTCCTGGTTTTGAGGGGATTAACACTCATAGGGTCGGCACTTATATTGGACTAGGCATCCGGAGAGTCTTGATCAGTTACTCGACCCATGATCGGTGAAGATCAGGGTAGTGTACCCGGATGGTGTGCATAAAGTGTACAACCTCTTCAGAGAGTAAATCTATTCGAATTGCCGCGTCCGCGGTCATGGACGGTTGGGAAGGTTGCTGTAGAGCGGTGCTGGTTTTGTTTTCAAAAAGGATTTCGGAAAAGCAAAAGCTTTGAAAATATTTTGACCATGGGATGGTCGAAAAGGAGAAAGGTTTTGACCATGGGATGGTCAAAAAGGAATGAAAGGATTTTGGTCGTGGGACGACCGGGAGAAAGGAACAAATGGGTGACCCAGTTCTAATGTTCAAAATGGTTTCAAAAATGTTTTGCAAAAGTTTTTCAACAAAGATATGTAGATGCTATATCTACAAGAGAAACTATTTGAGAAAAGAACCTTCCTTGGAGCCCACCTACTGCCACAACTATATTGCATATCCTCTTGTTTTATTATTCTATTAAGGTGGTTTGCGAGTACATTCAAATTACTCACCGGCATTGTCCCTGGCTTTTAATTTGGTCAGTTATCAAGAAGAAGATGGCATTGGCGCCTATGCGAGCTAGGACGTTCTCCAAGTCAGTTGCATGTAGGTTAAGGCATAGATCGGGCTCTACGCTTGATGAAGTTCCGCTGTTGATTATTGATGTAGCCATAATGGCACCTATGTAAGTCTTGTAATTCGGTATGTTTTGGATGTTGTAATGATACTCGTCGGTTATGTGCCACGACTAACTGATCATGGGATCGTGGTTGTATGCATAACAGGGATTCTCGGAGGATTAATCCGGGGGCCCTTCAATTTCAATAGATAGGAGTCAGAGAATTATTTATTCTTACCTACAAAAGAGGTTTGGAGCACTTACTATTATATCCTGGTCGAAGTCTCACCTGCTTACGGTGCATCGTAGTCATGTAGATAAATGTGTTATTGCTGACAAATGATGATTGATGCGCCATGTTTGGTGAGCAGACCTCCCTAGATAGCTTCAACAAAAGGATTAGATATTTACATATAAATTCAAACTTTTTACCTTTAATAGCATCATCAGGATACAATTCATAGTACTCTTCTCGGGCTACACTATCACGAGGGAACACTTCATAATACTCATCTTTAGCAGCAAGGAAAAATTCAAAAGTGTCTCTATTCTCTAGTTCATCACCCTTGCTATCAAGTTCATCAGTTCTAAAGTTATCAATCCACTCACAAAAAGGAGAATCATCAGCAAATATTTCATCAAAGATGTGCTCTCTCGAAACCTTCTCATTAATACTACAAGGATTTATATCCAGTTCATTATTGTTAGTGTTCTCCAAATGAGTACCTAGGGATAAAGCCTCCGCAAATAAATTATCTTCAGTTTCAACACAATAAGAATCATTACTAGAGATTGAGGCATCATAAACAAACTTACTATTAGTAGAATGATGTTTGTCTTCAACCTCACCTTTTTGGTGTTCCTCCTTGTTATCCAGTGATTCCTGCAAAATGTTAGTTTTGGGAACTATTGTTTTACATAGCTCCTTACTCTTTATCACAAGTGCATTCCCACTAAAATGTTCTTGACAATAATTGACAATATAATCCATAATATTATGATACCTTTCTAAAT
Source organism: Avena sativa (assembly GCA_916181665.1). NCBI lineage: Eukaryota > Viridiplantae > Streptophyta > Magnoliopsida > Poales > Poaceae > Avena > Avena sativa. The sequence goes on along the minus strand of OV702288.1, from coordinate 451,856,334 downwards.
CCTCATTATCGCTACTTTTCACAATAATACCAATTTTCCTAAGAAGCTCATGAGACCCTTCATAAACTATGTATTCCAAGAGTTTTACATTATTACCGTTTATGTGAGTATTGGTTGATCAATATTCTTTAAATAGAGGAATACATTCATAATAATAAAGCTCGTTAGGCTTACCATTATATTGCCTCATCCCTTCGAATAAATTTGACAAATTACCAGAACAGTAATCCACCTGCTCCCACATGTCCAGTAGTTGCATATCCTCAAGGATTAGTAGTTCTTCTTCGTGTTCATCCTCTTCTTGGGAAGGAACTTCATCCTTCTCCAATGGGATTTCCTGCAAACGTTTAACATACGACACTATTGTTCTATGCTGTGACTTCGTAATAAGTGCATTCTCACTAAAATGTTCTTGACAATACCAAGAAATATGTTGTAGGATTTTATAAGCCATTTTTACGAGAACACTATCTTCACTATTAATACATGATATAACATGTATTATCATCTCATGGGCATCTTCAAAGATAACATACTCTAATACTTCACTAGTGGTATCACCATTATTATAAGACACTAAAGATTAATTAAAGGTATCAGAGCATTGAAAACGAAAGTAGTGTCTAAGTTTCATACATTGAGGACATATTATTGGATCGTATATCGTATCCGAAGAAATTAACTTTTTATCATATTCCACTATTTGGGAATACATTTCTCTTACCGTCATATTGCTCATTTGTTCTTCAAAATACTCATCCTCCTCTTCCAATGAGGATTCCTGTCCCATGTTAATAGCATCACAACATTCATAGAAAGATTCATTTTCTAGTTCCTCACCAAAGTCCCCAAAACCACTATCTAGGCATGAATCCTCGCTACAAGAATCTGGACGATCCGTGACATTTTTTATGACGCGACCTAAAAATGTCGCGGATTCCTGGCGTTCTAGAATGTTTCGTCACAACGAGCTCCAAGCCCCTCCAGTTGGGTTATCCATGACGTTCCTTGTTTTCGTCATGTCAAATTCATCGTAGATTGCGTCCCAGACCCTGGAGCCTTGCCATTTTGTGGTGCCAAATTCGTCATGGATTTCGTCACAGCACATGTTCGACTCTTTTTTTCCATTGACCCTGTCCTCCGTGCTTCAACCCCACATGTCAGCTCGGTGTCGAAGATACGTACGTAGTGTATCTCATGGTACTGTTGGGTTCGACGCTGCTTCGTGACATTTTGCACCGGCCCCAGCTGTTAGTGCATTTGATAGAAATTAAATAATAGAAAAAAATTTGTGCAGGTAGACGGAATCGAACTGTCAACCAATCTTTTGTAGAACTAACTTGCAACCGATGCATCTGTCCATTGGTTTTATGCTGATCTACAACTTTATTCTGTATATTACATACTAGCTCTCAATCACAGGAAAGCAACAACATGAACATAATCAACCAAAATATATACATAGCATATAGAGATAATATTACTTAGCATGTAGAGAACCAGGTTGACAACAAGTTCCTTACCACTATAAGTTCGCTGACAACATATTACATTAATGGTTCATCTAACACCATAGCATAAACAAGAAGATACTTTCTGCCCTCACTACAGAACATTAACACAACCCATGAAGCCATGTAGCCCCTCATTTAAAAAGGTGAAGATGCACAAATTCCCCTCCCTTATTCCAGCGAGTTCGAGAACATTAGACTAGCCTCTTGTCATCTGGGAAGCATCATTCATGCCTTGGAAGAGGTTAACATGCTCAAAAGTGGTCTTATAGGAGCATGCGAGTGGTAACACCTTTGGGAGATAGCGGTTCAGGTGTGTACGACTGTAGCTAGCTGAAAAGTATTGTAGGAGAAGAATAATATTAGTTGTTGGCTAGAGTTCACTGTGCATAATAAAATTTAAATATTGAAATGTCAAATTTTAACCATTTTGTCCTTCCCACGGATGACATTTGACTTGTTCATCTTGCACACATAGTATGGTATAGATGGCTTGTGTCGTTTAACTAACACTTTGAGGGAAGCAACTTGGTCAAAAGTCAATTCCAAATTGTTTCCAAACATGTAGTGCTCATTGAATTCCTCAACCCCCATCATACTTGGACCTAGAAAGAAAATATTAGAAAGTAACAATCTGTATCTGCATATATATAAATGTAGAAAAACATGTATATAATGCCACACCTCTAGGAATAAGGATCCTCGGTTTCTCAACTACTCTAAATCTTTTCATATAAGCTTTAGCTCTTCGCCTTGCTATCTTAGCTTTCGTCTTGCAAAAAACTACAGAAGCAGGTTTCTTCACATCATCATCATATGAGACATCGATGACAACAACATCCTTCATAGCCTAAATTAGACATTGCACTAATTAGAATGTTTAGTTTTTATGCCATATACAATAGTAGTATCAATAGCATCAATTTTAGAACCTGCTCATGTATCTCAGTAGCCTTCATCGTACCTGCCCCAAAGAGTAAATACAAGAATTAAGTTAGAATACAATTATAATTAGTCAATTATTACGAGAATCAAATTCAGTGAGTAAACTAAAGGGCGCTTCCAGTGAACTAGATTGAGCCTTGCCGTAAGCAGCAACGTCGACGCGCGGAGCACTATATTGTGAGTACATATGCGCTACCATAGAACAAGGAGGCGACACATCGAAATAGAACTAACTAAATAGCAACATCGATGTGATGTCCTAGAACAAGGAGGCGATGCGTCTAACTAGAACAAGGAGTCGACCACATCGCCGGCCAGTTAGCAAAGAGTTGACATGGTGAAAGGGTGCTAGGTTGAGGAGAACTTACATGTCAGTTTGCAGCCTCTGATGCCACCGTCGTCGCAGGGATTTGGTCATCCGCAGGGAGGGGAGAGGGTTTTTTCTAGTGTGGATTTGGGGAAACTGGTGCGGGATTTGGGAGTGGCATGGAGGGGAGAGGGTTTTTTCTACCTTCTATGACAGGTGGGTCCCATGCGTGAGCGGTTTTGGTTCACGCTGGCATTTTCTGGTAGTATGAAGAATGGGTCCCACACGGACTGAATAACATCACAATTTTTCTACTAGAAAAGAGCTTTTGTTTAGCCGAGTTTGACAGACAAAATAACAACACAATGTTTTGGCTAATTTTCCAAATTAATAACTGTTAATTCCATGAACTAAAGGACAATCATATTGATCAGTTCAAAGGCATGCACACAACCATTAGTTCAACACAAAGCATGCAACATAGGCATGCACACAACCATTAGTTCAAGCATGCACCACAAAGCATGCACACACGATCATCAGTTCAACACACGCATGCACACATCCATTAGTTCAAGCATGCAACACAAATCATCCAACACTCCACCACCATAAGCTGGAACTACTCTTCGTATGTATCATCTTGTACTTCATCTTCTTTGTCACTAGAGTACTCCTCAATGTTGTCGTCTACTTCAGGCTCACTGTCAACTTCCTCCTCTTCAACATATTTCCTTTTGCCTCTAATATGATCGAACACTAATGCATCTATGATGCGGACCCCGTTGACAGAGGGTCGATGTTTCCTGAAAGGCAGAGCATCAGATACAGTCTAATTATTAGATCCTACAAACTGTTGGTATGCTACATAAGTATGCACCACCACCACCTCCTCCTTCTCCTCTCCTTCGGCAACATCAAACTTATGTCTTTGAACTATTTGTTGAACCACCCGCCAGTTTTTTCCCTTGGCTGTGTCTGGCACGTAGAACACTTCTATAGCCTGGGTTGCCAAGATGTAGCTGTCTTCTTTGTACCAAAAATTGGTAATTTTGACACTCCGGAAGAGTTTATCATACAGCATCTCAGTATCCTTGCGGCCCTCAAGCCGATACCAATCGCTGTGGAATAACACAACTGATCGTTGGTGCTCCAAATCAGAGTTAAAATACAGCACTTTGATATCCTTTAGGACACCATAAAAATGGATATCCTTCTCCAAGTGACAACCATCATTCATTACTCCACTATTTTGTGTTTTCTTGCCCTTCTCACGATCAGCGGTGAGGAACCAAACACCATCCACAATACAAGATGAATATGTTCTTACTTGGAAGTCTGGGCCACATGCCAATGCAAAAAGCTCTTCATCCACATCTTCTCGATTCTCTTGTCGCCTTTTCATGATCTGTATGTACCACAGCATAAATACAATATGGTCAAATCATGCACTGAAATGCTATATATGAAGGACAGAGATAAATGCAAAAGGAAACTAACATGGTCCTTGAACCATCTTTGAAATTCATACTCAAGCCTTCTTTCCACATTGGGCATCCCATCGTTCACCAGCTGTTCTCGGTGAAGACTACAATCCAGAGAGTAACTCGGAATTAAAATCTTTAGGTGTATGGCAATATTGGATTCATAAGTATGGGAGATCAGAACATACATGATATATGGCTTAACCTCCTCGCAGTTGTTTAGGACATACCAAGTCATCTTGTGTAGCTCCCTTTGGATGGTCAAATCAGTATCATCGCTTCCTCCATAGCAGGTGACATGGCTTCCTCCATAGCAGGTGGCATGGCTTCCTCCAATCAAATTCACACCATGGCCAAACACATCACAAACTGATTCATGTTGGTCACCTACATTTCTCGCTGGTCGATGGAATCTTCTCATAATATCATCAAGGTATCTAGCGAAAAAAGTCACGCACTCGGCAGCAATGTAGGCCATAGTTCATAGGGCCTCGGAGCATTGCCTCATCAGGTAAATGCACAGACAGGTGGACCATCACATCAAAAAATGCCAGCAGAAAGATGTGTTCAAGTTTGAACAGAATTACTAGGATTTCTTCTTTGAGCCTTTACAACACGGACAGTTTCAAGTTTTTACTGCAAAATTGCCTGAAAAATCTTCCTAGCTCTCCAAGTGCCATGTAGATATCGGGATGCAAATACCCTCGCATGCCAGCAGCCAATATTCCCTGCAACAGGATGTGGGAGTCATGGGTTTTAAGTCCCATGATCTTGGATGTAGGAACACTGACACATTTAAGGTCCTTCTCTATGTCTATGGGTTGCACCTGTAGATCTCGCATGATACCTAGGGATTCACAATCATACCTAGCCTTCAAGGTGTCCTTATTCTTCCCGTCAAGTTCAAGTAGTGTTCCAATCAAGTTGTCATAGATGTTTTTCTTGATGTGCATCATGTCGAGTTTGTGCCGAAGTTTCAACGATGCCTAGTAAGGCAAGTCCCAGAAACCATGCCTCCAGTTCCAGATCGGTGAAGGATCTGTTCACTTCCTCTTTTTGCTCCCAGGATCACATCTAGCTCCTAGTTTAAGATGCCTAACCTTCTCCAGCTCAGCTTGTAACTCAACTACTATAAATTTGCCAGGCTTCGAGTGGTCATCATGAGTGCCGGCAAGCTCTGTGTCTCGCCACAAGCGGTGGCGCTTTGGGAGGAAACGATGGTGCCTAATGTAGCATATTTTGCTCTTTATGGATTTGGATAGAGGATTTTGGTCACAATGCAGGCATTCATAATATCCTTTTGTTGTATGCCCAGACATAGTGCTGCAAGCTGGGTAGTCATGGGTACACCAAAGAACCGCTGCTCGAAGATCAAACATTTTCTTTTGAAATGCATCGTAAGAGTGCACACCCTTCCAAAGTTGTTTCAAATCGTCCAATAGAGGCTCAATAACGAGATCAAAGTCCTTTCCAGGAGTTGATTTGCTAGGGATTAGAAGGCAAAGCATGTAGTTTGATGCATCCATACAATCCCATGGTGGAAAGTTGTATGGCAGGACAAATACAAGCCACATACTGTAGCTCATGCTCATAGTTCCATAAGGATTGAAGCCATCGGTGGCAAGGCCGAGCCTTACGTTTCTAGGGTCATCTGAAAAGTCCTCTCATGTTCTGTCAAAATCCTTCCATGCTTCACCATTAGCCGGATGACTAAGTATACCATATCTGGGAATTCTCCTTAACTTTTGCCACTGCATGTTCTCTGCTGTTTTCCTCGAAGAGAACAATCTCTACAACCGTGGCACCAAAGGAAAATGATGCAGCACTTTGACAGCCCACGACCTTCTTTCTGGATATTTCCACCTTGAGGCGTCACACGTAATGCAGTTGTCCAGCTTGTCATTGTCCTTCTAGAAGAGCATGCAGTTGTTTTTGCACACGTGTATGATGTCATAGGAAGGTCCAAGCTCATTTAGATAAGTTTTTGCTTCACGGTATAATCTCGGCAGGGTATTGGTATCTGGTAGTGCATCAGCAAATAGCTTCATCCAATCATCAAAAGTAGTGTTGGTGATTCGGTGATATGACTTTTGATGAAGGAGCTTCACAACAAATGCAGGCCTGGAGTGTTTACTTCCCGGGTAAAGCTTGCACTTTGCCTCTTCCACCAACTTTGCAAACAATTTCTCATGTTTACCGTCAGTTGGGACATTAGCAGCAATCTGGTCTGTAGTTAATGCATGGCCTACGTGCTTAAGGTCTTGCAACATATCTGGAACGCTGTGACCTCCATCATCATCGCCTTCATGATCCGTATACATATTGTCATTGTCATCACCGGCATGACCACCGTTGTCACCACCATTGGGTGGATCTTCAATAATAGCAAGATCAAGTGGCTCTCCATGCTGTATCCACCGAGTATACGTGTGCGACATGCCACTCATGAGTAAGTAGTGATAAAGAAGCCCTACATGTACCATTCTTCGAATGAGGCACTTACGACAGGGGCATGGAACCTCAGCATTCTCGCCATATCCCTCCTTGACAAATCTGAAAAACTGTTCCAAGCCAGCTTTCTAGGGTTCAGTAAACTGTCTGACATGAACAATCCAACTCCTATCCATCTATTAAGAATTAAATAATCAAATCACACTTTAAGAACATGCAAGTGATTTTTTAGAACAGTTTTCTTTACAATGAACAAGCCAACTCATATCCATGTGTTGAATAATTAAAACAACAAATCTCATTTTTAGAATAGGCTAGTCATTTTTCAGAACAATTTACTTTACCATGCAACAAATCCAACTCCTATCAATCTGTTGGACAATTAAACAAACTAATCACATTTTCTGAGAAGAATAATCCTTTTTAAGAAGATTTTTCTGTAGATGAACAATCCAAGTGATATCCATGTGTTGAACAATTAAACAAACTATTTGTTTTACCTTGGCAGACATGGAGATGAGCGAGTTGAGCACGGAGATGGCGCCCGGAAGGGGAGCTACCGAGGTGCGTGGAGACATCGGCTGGAAGGGGAATCCTAGTGGGCAGCCTTGGAGTGCGGACGCTGAAATGGATGGGGAGACGCTGCCGCCACATGTGGTGGAGCAGCATTTGGTGCCCTAGCCGCATCCATGTGTGGTGGACCGGATTTCAGATCTGATTTAGAAATCTCCTGGGTGGAGTTTAGGTGAGTGTGTGGGCGGCAAAGAGGTCGGCCCCAAAAGTCAGTGAACGAATTTTCACTTGTCCAGCTGACATTTGGGGTTGATCGTAGGTGGGTCCACTGGTCAGGGTCCTCTTGGTTGCATGGTCGAGACCTAGAGGTTTCCATTTTATTGAATTTCTTCAAACTTTATTTTTGCTCCATTTTGTCGGAATCGAAGTGGCACGTAGAGAGAGAGTGGACGAGACAGGTGCAGCTAGCGAGAGAGAGAGAGAGAGTGCCCCATCGCTACCTCCAATGAGCTTTCACCAGAAGCAGGTGCACGACTTATATATTCCCATCTCCGACGAGCTTTCTTCACGTATATATAGGTGCGCGACGCGCCGCTCGATCTCAGCATTTTCTGGATGAATGCAGGGGAGCTGCAGCATCCACGGGCACGCGCGATGACGATGGAGTGAGGGACGCAATCTGCCGTGAAATAACTGGTGGCGAGGCTCTACAGCAGCGGTAAGAATCCCCTTCACGGGAGTATAACCAGTGGCAGAGATCTTCAGCAGTAGCAGCTCGATGAATCTGTAGGGTTTTGAGAGCTGCATAAATAGTACTTATTCTTCATCGAATCTATATCGTTTTCTCTACGATTGCTTCCTTGGATCCGTAGAGTTTTCTCTAAGATTACTTCATCGAATCTCTTGAGTAAATCTAGGATGTGCAGATTTTGTTGGGTTGAATTTCTGCAGATTTTTTGGTTGGTACAATTTGTGCTGATATTTTGTTAATAACAATCTTTAGTATGTGTATGCAGAACTGCAGATTAGTACAGTATGCACATCATTAGTTGTATTTTTGCAGGATTATCTATGTAGAACTGTAGACTAGTTGTATTTTTGCACATATATAGTACTAGTTGCCATTAGTAGTATATATATACTAGATAAAGTGCAATATAATCAGTGATAATATTAGTAACATCATATCATTTATTTTCTTGATCTTTTGTAATTTTTGTGTTCAGAAAAAAGGAATATGGTTCAAAATGAATGTGTGACATGTCAGCAGCAACGTTCCTGGTGTGGGAGTGGAAACACAGACCATGTGATGTATTTTATAATGAGGGTGAGATCACCCTTTTTCAGAGGGATTTATAAGTATTCTCGATTTTCATATACATATCTTATTTTAAATTTCCATATAAATTGCTTTATGTTCATGATCTTATGGGGTTTTTTCTGTTTCACAAATTTATGCAGGGTATTCCTTGTTGTTTTGCTGAGTGTATGCGAAAATTAACTCTTGGTCCACATCTGACATGGATCCTTGCTCGGAGTGACCTCCATGATCAAAACAGAACAATTGATGAATACTACTTCTATGTGTTGTATGGTGGTAATTTTTCGGAGGTCTGTAGCATTATGTGGGCCATATTGCAGGGGTTCTGTGCAGCTTATAACATTGAACAAAATGATGTTCTGACATTTGCATACAATAGAGTATACATGTGCTTTATTGTTGAAGTGTAAAATGTTCATACTGTTGTCAAACATTGGGTTGATCAAGACCAGTGTATGTATTGACTTCTTTGCATTGAAATGGTTTTTTCCTTACACACATGACTAGTTTCGTAATTATATATGTTCCTTACACATAAACCTTCTTCAATTTCATATGCATGATTAGGGTGTTATAAGACCGAAGATTGTTGCAAGGTGACACTAGATAAATCCATATTTCAGCACCCATGTAATATCAGTTGCTCTGAAATGAATTCCATATCTTGGGCATTCTACAAGGAGTTTGTAAGAGACCTGGATGAAGATGAGGTCTTTGAGATCCCTTAGTTTTTGGTGCACCTGGTGCAGGATGAAGATGATATTCTTCAGATGGTTAGTTAATAACTTTTTCCTATGCTTTTCCTTCTTATTTTGTAAATCTATCAGGGTAGCCAGTTAACTAAGATCTGTTATATATTTTTGTTACTCAGAAAATTCCCTTGAGATGCACAAGGGAACACCAAATCCAAAAGAAAGGGTTCGATTATGTATGCATGAAGAATAAAATTTGAAAAAGGCCTAAAAATCTTGGGGCGATATCACATATCAGAAGTATATGATGATTGCATTGAGTTCACCGGCCCCTGGACTGCATTCTGTGCTGAAAACAAAATTTTCCTTGATGATCTGCTCGTCGTCCAGGTCAAGGTGATGAGGCACTATATCAAGCTGATTATTGAGGTGGTCACCGGTCCGATAGAGGAACATGAGGATGCGGAAGATGACGGCAACGAGCAGCAGGAGGAGGACGAAGACGAGAGCGTTGGCTCTGTGATGTCGGTTGTAGCTTAGAACTTCTGAATAAATCATCAGAATTTAAATTTCAAGAATGTATGCTCAGAAACTTTTGTGTTGTTGTATGTTAAACTAGCAAATCTCTTTTGTTCAAATCTCTTGGACTGTACCAACTTCATTATGTTAAATTATGAAAGAGAAAATATAAATGATTTCTCTCAATTTCTCACATAGAAAAATGCACAACCAATTCCATATTCTCGCAGGAACCGGCCCCACTTATTGAATTGGCAACACTGCCACGATCTCCATGTAACCGCGATGAGTTCTCGAACTGAAGCTACAGTTACCACGTTTCTTCTTTCTCTTCCTTGGTCATTCCTCTGCAGTTATTCCTGGGCGCTTCTTCTTCCTCTGTTCTGGAACTGCCGGTTCATCTTCTTCTTCCTCTCGTAGGCAGTTCCTTGAAGGCATTTCCTTCCACCCATTTCCTTGCAGGCATGGACAATGGGAAATGCAAAACAGAGACCCACTTAGTCCATGCACATGGCACCATGACTTTGACAGTGGTGTACACAAATTATGAAGAGACTGTGGAGACAACTCTCGCCAGGTATGAGTAATTGCTTGTGAAAGAGAAGTACAAGTTCGTGGGGCTAGACTTGGAGTACACCTTTGCAAATAAGCAAAACGATCCTCTACAAGAGATCGTCATCGTGCAAATCGCCATACATGAGGAGGTCCTCGTTTACCACTTCTGCAGGTATGTGAAATTTAAATTTGAGATCACCACTTCTGTATCCCTTGTTCCCTTACATCCCTAAAACCATCTAACTGCAGGAGTAAACCAACTGAGAAGCATTGTCCGGCTCTGGTCGAGTTCTTATGTAGGAAAGGGATAACTTTCACTAGCAAGGATATCACAAATGACACAATTATGCTTTCTTGTGTGTTGATAAAAATCCCAGATGGGTACCACATCAACATCCAAAAATATGTACAAGATCAAACAATACTTAGCGAAGGATGGCATGGGTGATCTGGCAGCGGAAATCATCGATAGATCCTATGCAAAAGTGAAGAAATTGAAGCGATACGAGCACAACTACTGGGAGTGGAAGCTGTTGAGATAGGTGTGCCTCGAGTATGCAGCCAGAGATGCCTACATGGCGTACAAGTTGTACAGTAAGATCATTACCATGAAATATGGGATGGTTAAGGTGGGGTTTTTCATGACAGAGTTATGCCCTGGTTGCAAGCTAGCCCAGGAGAAGAAGCGCGAGGAGGACAAAAAGCGGTATCAAGACGAGCAGGGATCTTGGAACGGTGGTGATAGCAAACCGTTGAAGGGGAAGCAAGTCAAGGTCGAGACCAGGTGGTGGTGATAAATTATGTGTTTGAACTAGATTTTAGTTTATAGTTCATTTTGTGTTCGTAGTATATATTTTGGGATGTACAGATTAGTTTGGGATCTAAGCTTTGGAAGAACTTGCATGCATATGTATGTGTTTTCCTATATGATATATATGTACAAATGTGTGATGGGTTATTGATATAGGCATTATATCTAGGCCCCTAGTGAGCATATGGTCTCTCACATATATCGATCGATATGCATGCGCATGATCCATCATCTTCTTGGGCTCAAACTTTGAGATAGGTATCATCTAGGCAACTTCAGTGGATTTTGTGATGCACCTTTTCCTTTGTGTTTTTGGTCTCTGTGTGAGACCATATGGTTTGACACATGGATCCCCTAGAGTCATTAGTTGCATGCATAGTGTGTTCTCTTCCTAAACCACATTGATATATCCACTATATAGAGTCATTGATCCACATGAACACATTTGCATGTGTTCTTTTCCAATACCACGATGATATCTACATGATGCATGACCACACACATATGCTCCATTGGATTATCCTGTGATGCATGCAACTTCTGTCACTGGTGCAACATGCAATGTGGAAGCTGCTTTTCCTATGTGTTTTTGGTCTTTGTGAGCATGCATGGTTTTTAATTTGACACATGGATCCCCTAGATACATTGCATGATGTAGTGTGTTCTTTTCCTGAACCAACACACTGATATATATCCACTAGAGTCACTGGTCCACATGTACATGACCACATTGCATATATGTACATTGTTCTTTTCCAAAACCACAATGATATCTATACACATATGCATGACCACACATGCATATACTACGATGATGGTGCAACCATGCATGTAATGTGTGGCAGCTCATTTATTTTAATTCCTATGTGTTTTTAGACTCTATATGACCATATGGATCTCTCCTATAGTCATATTGCATGCATGCATGTTCTTTTCCATATTGCATTATTGTTGATATAGATCCACATGATGACCACATTGCATGTGTGTGTTCTTTTCCAATAATACCACATTTTGATATATCTACATGACCACACATGCATGATGATGCAACTTATGTCACACTGGTGCAACATGCAATGTGTGGAAGCTGCTTTTCCTATGTGTTTGGTCTCTGCGACCATGGTTGTACACATGGAGCCCCTAGAGTCATTGCATGTGTTCTTTCCTAAACCACATTGATATATATCCACACTGCTAGGTTCATTGATCCACACATGACCACATTGCATGTGTTCTTTTCCAAAACCACATATCTACATGACCACACACACACACTAGATTTTGTGATGCAACTTCTATCACGCTGGTGCAACATTCAATATGTTGCTTTCCTATGTGTTTTGGTCTATGCATGTGACCATGCATGGTTTAATACACATGGATCCCCTAGAGACATTGCATGATGTGTGTTCTTTTCCTAAACTAGTGCACACTGATATATATCCACTAGAGCCACTGTTCCCATCACATGACCACACATTGCATATATATGTACACTGTTCTTTTCCAAAACAACACAAGATGATGATATATATCTCTCTACATATATGAATGACCACATACATGCATATACTCAAGTGGGTTCTGTGATGATGTACAACTTCTATCACCCTGGTCCATGCATGCATGCATGAAATGTGGAAGGCTAATTTATTAATTCTTGTGTGTTGTTGGTATCTATGACCCATATGGAATATCTCTCATATAGAGTCATATTGCATGCATGTGTTCTTTTCCTAACCCACATTGATACGGCCACCAGAGTCATTGATAGATCCACACCATGATGACCACATCGCATGTGTGTACTTTTCCAATAATACCACACACATTGATATCTACATATGACCACACACACTCTGTGATGCAACTTATATCACACTGGTGCAACATGCAATGTGTGGAAGCTGTGATTTTCCTATGTGTTTGGTCTATGTGTCCATGGTTGTACACATGGAACCCCTAGAGTCATTGCATGTGTTATTTTCCTAAATAAACCACATTGATATCCACACTGCTATATGTGTCATTGATCCACAACATGACCACATTGTACATTGATATATATCTACATGACCACACACACTAGTGGATTCTGTGATGCAAAAAACTTCTGTCACACACCACACACACACACATATCACACATCACACCCACACCCCCCACACACACACCACACACATGTACACACACATCACACACACACCCACACACACACATGTACACACACACACGCACACACACACAGACACACACACATACTGTGTAACATGCATATGTGGAAGCTGTTTTTCCTATGTGTTTTTGGTCTCTATGAGAGCATGCATGGATCCCCTAGCTGCTAGAGTCATTAATTAATTGCATGTGCGTGTTATCTTCCTAAAACCCACATTGATATCCACACCAGAGTCATGATCTCTCTCTCCAGATGACTATTGCATGTGCTCTTTTCCAAAACCACATGATGATATCTACATGCATGACCCACACACACATACTCCAGTGGATTTTGTGATGCAAAACTAACTTCTATCACATTGGTGCAAACACACATGCATGCAATATATATATATGTTCCTTTCCTATGTGTTTTTGGTCTATGTGACCATGCATGGTTTAATTTGACACATGCATGGATCCCCTAGAGACATCATTGCATGATGTGTGTTCTTTTTCTAATAAACCAGTACACACTGTATAGTAGCTAGAGTCAATGATCCATCTCACATGACCACATTGCATATATGTACACTGTTCTTTTCCAAAACCACAATGATATCTCTAGATACATGTACACATGACCACCACACACACACATGTACACACACACACATATATATATATATCACACATCACACCCACCCCCACACACACACACATCACACCCACCCACCCACCCCCCCACCCACACACACACACACAAACACACACCACACATCACACCCACACCCTCCCCCCCCCACACACACATCACCCCCCCACACACACACATGTACACACACACACCCACACACACACTGTGCAACATGCAAATGTGGAATTGAAGCTGTTTTTCCTATGTGTTTTTGGTCTCTGTGAGACCATGCATGGTTTGACACATGGAACCCCTAGCTGCTACAGTCATTAATTAATTGCATGTGTGTGTTCTCTTCCTAAAAACGACATTGATATCCACACTAGAGTCACGATCTCTCTCCACATGACTATTGCATGTGCTCTTTTCCAAAACCACATGATGCTATCTACATTCCTGACACACACACACATACTCTAGTGGATTCTGTGATGCAAAACTAACTTCTGTCACATTGGTGCAAACATGCATGCATGCAATATATATATATATATATATATGTTGCTTTCATATGTGTTTTTGGTCTATGTGACCATACATGGTTTAATTTGACACATGCATGGATCCCCTAGAGACATCATTGCATGATGTGTGTTCTTTTCATAATAAACCAGTACACACTATCCACTATCTAGTGTCACTGATCCATCTCACATGACCACATTACATATATGTACACTGTTCTTTTCCAAAACTGCAATGATATCTCTAGCTACATGTACACATGACCACCACACACTTGTGTCACACTGGTGCAACCATGCATGCAATGTGGAAGCTCCTTTATTAATTAATTCCTATGTGTTTTTGGTCTCTATGACGACCATGGATCTCTCCTAGAGTCATATTTTGCAATGATGTGTTCTTTTCCTAACCCACATTATTGATATGGCCACCAGAGTCATCGTTGATAGACCACATGATGACCACACACATTGCATGTGTTCTTTTCCAATAATATATACCACATTGATATCTACATGACCACACACAAACTCTAGTGGATTCTGTGATACAACTTAGCTTCGGTCATAGTGGTGCAACATGTGCAATGTGGAAGCTGAGATTTCCTAGCTATATATGTGTGTTTTTGGTCTTTGTGACCATAATTTGACACATGGACCCCCTAGAGTATATATGATGTGCTCTTTTCCTAAACCACATTGATATATATATATATATCCACTAGAGTCATTATTGACCACAACATGACCACATTTGCATGTGTTCTTTTCCAAAACCATGCATGATGACAACACACTCTAGTGGATTATGTGATAGATGCAACTTCTATCACACACTGGCCGTTCAACATGGAATTGAAAGTTGGTTATTTATTATTTCATATATGATGTTTAATTTTAGTCTGACACACATAGATCCCCTAGAGTCATGCATGTGTTCTAACCACATTGATATATCCACTATACTCTCTAGTCATTCACATGGATATATGGAAGGTGCTTTAATTTTCCTATGTATTTTGGTCAGTGTAGAGTGATGCATCTTCTTTGGGCTCAAACTAATTTGATATATACCATATGTGTTGCTATGACATAAAACTAGCCAAAATAAGGATAAAAGTCTATCGTTCAACACTAATATGGAGAAATCCATTATTCAAAATAAACCGCATTTTGAATCTTATCTAAATTTGAATATATTATCCAAAATATGTTACCTCTCTTGAGATCATTATACAAGCCAGAATATAAACTAGTAGTCCACATTTTTGCTTTTTTCAAGATTTATTCGTCAATAATTTATAATTTTCTTCACCAAGATCCTTTTAGTGAAGACTTTCTAAAATATGGTTAATTTATTTGAACCCTCCATCATGCATCTGACGGCCAGGACACCAACCCCAAATTTCCGGGTCAGATCCTCCCGCCCACACAAAATTTGGCGCCAGCGCGAGAGAGTTTCTATGCAAACAAAAATTTCTCGAGCTACAATTACCTTTGAGCCCACCTGCACAGCGCCACCCAAGCATTCGTGCAAAGGTCATTTACGTAATCTATTCCAAATCCTTTTTATCCCCATGCCAAAATGAGACAGATCCAAATTTCCCCACTGCCCTCGGCGCCACCCTCCCTGTCGTCGTCCCCCTTTTCCCCTTTCCCTCCCTGCCGTCCTCCCCCTTTTCCCCTTGCCACTATTCGTACCTCCGCCCTCTGCCTTTAATCCCATCGTCTTCGTCCGTCCTTCCAGTAGTAACCTCTCTGTCACCCTATCACAAACCCTTGCCCCTCATAACCGTCCCGGTTTTCCACCTCGTCCTTCGACCTCGCAGGTCGTCCACCTCGCCAACAACCGACTGACCTTGTCTACCACCTTGTTGTACACTTCACCAGCAAAGTCGGCCAGCTCATCATCCATCTCCCCGTCTACCTCGTCGTCCATCTCCTCGTCTAGCTCGCTGTCCACCCCGCTGACAAGGCCCGTCACCACACTGACAAGGCCTGTCATCGCCCACCTCGTCAACGAGGTCTGCTACCTCGCCATCCAGATCGATGCCACGTGCCCCGGGTCAGTGCAAGAAACGCGGTATCAAAAAGGCCCTACAGCCTGCAGGCAAGGAAACATCCTCATCCTCGATTCTCATGTTTTTTACTTTGCCTGAGAAATGTTGTTCATTATCCTGTTCATGCCACCAATTTACCTTTTTTTGTTCTGCTAGTGAAGTTGCTTGTGATTTTACAAGTCTTGTGGTCAGGGTTGCATTATCCTGTCTTTTGCATTAGTTTGACTGCGTCATGACATGTCTGATGAGCAGAGTATAAATTGTTCATAGTAGTCTGTTTTACATGATGATTACTATTGAACAATCAACATCATATGTCATGACTTGTTTAATTGCCTATTTTAATTGCATGAAAGATGCTTATCCTTCTGATGTTTAATTGTCCTGCCCTGCTTATTAGTGAAACCATCGAACCAATTGACAAGTGAGATTCAGAGTATTCGACTTATGATCAGTTTACATAAAGATAAAGTTTGCATTATCTTGGTTGTTCCATTAGTTTGGCTGCTTCACCCTATATCTTTTGATTAGAGTATAAATTGCTCATAGTGGACTCTATTACATGATGATTACTATAGAACAATCAGCACCATAAGTTATATTTTGTTTATTTGCAAGATAGTTTCTTATCTTGCTTCTGTTTTATTGTGATTATCCTCTTTAACTGCATGTATACTATTTTGGCTTATGATCTGTTTGCGTGTGATAAAGGTTGCATTATCTTACCTTTTTGCATTAGTTTGGAAGATTCATCATATGCCTTATGGTCATAGTAGAAATTGATCATAGTGACCTGTCACATGATGAGTTCTATAGAACAATCAGTACAGTAGGTTATGTTTCCTGTTTAATTGCACTATTGATGCTTATCCTGCTTATGTTTTATTCTCCGACTCTGCTTATTACTGCAACCAATTGGTGAATTGTCCAGCTTGTTCATCGTCTTGTATCTTGCTTTGCTTTGGCTGCTTCATCGTTAGTCTTGTGATATGAGATTTGGAGTAGAAGTTCCTCATAGTGGACAGTTGGACATTATGATTAGTATAGAACAATCAATATCATAGGACATAGGTTATATTTTTGTACCTTACTAAAGAGTTTTTTATTCATGATAGAACCATAATTGCATCCCATGGAAGAAAGGCGGCTGGAAAACATCACGAGAAACAATGCACGGATGCAAAAAATGGGTCTTAGGCCCCTTGTTTATGCATCTCCCACTGAATTCTCCCCTAAAAAGAGTAAGGATGAAGGCTCTGGATCTGACTATTATCCTAAAGAGGAGGGGGAGGATGAGCTAGAGGTAGTCCCCTTACTTGCCTACTCATCTTTTGTGTAACTATTTGGTTACTTAATTTTCCATATATGTTGAGATTTTTTATTATCCCGAATTGACTACCTTTGAATTGTGTAGATTGAGAAGAGGAAATATAAGAAGAAACCTATCGTCATGACAAGGATGGTTGCTGGTGGTGGATCAGCTGCTCGGAAGCGCGTCTTGGCTAGCATGGCTGCCTCGACAAAAAGTACGAGACATACTAGGTCCAAGGGGAATCCGCCAGAAGTACTTCCACCTCCAAGTTCTCCACGACACCCACCAAGACCGCGAAGTGCTGCAACCTCTTCGCAAGAAACTCAGAGTCCTGCAGATGCTGATGCTCAAGGAGAGAAGAAGCAGCCCAAATCGAGATGGCAGCACTCCATGGCAGGAAGACATCAGTCCAACACGAGTAGACAACTTTACCAGGCAAGCAACCGACTCCCCAAGGAAAGCACATTATATTGTTTGAATGGCACTTATTATATGGTAGAACACTAACTCAACATTATATGTTTGTAGATGATTTTGGCCATCATCCTTCTGAAGACACTATTAAACATGATGATCCTCAAATTGTCTTGAGGGAAAAACATGGGGCAGCAGCGTGACAACGTGTCCAAAGGAGGAAAGCTTCCTTTTGCCATTCCTCCAGGAAGAACTATTGCTTCCAAGTTCACCACTGAGTGTGCAAAAATAGTCAGGACTGGTATGCATATCTTCCCTCGCTAGAAAGAGTACAAGGGAGGCCGGATGTCAGAGCAGAGTTCTACGATAGAGTTTTTGTATGTCCTGTGACTCAACTTCCCTTTTCTTCTCATTACTGTTCAAGCAGAGGCTGATGCACGGTGTTTTATTTTAGAAAAAGTTGGTTATGGATGCATCACACCCAGATGTGCAGGTTACTTGTAACCAGTAGTTAATGAGGCACGCAACAATTCAAAGGCATCTCCTGAAGAAGCAGTTTTTTGACCCCCTCCCACTGAATGAAGTAACAAGGAGTTCTCCCGTTGAACACATGAACAATGCAAAGTGGTGGAAGCTTGTTGATTCTTGGACTGACCCTAGGAACCAGGTCAAGTCTTGTCTACTCAACTTCCTAAAACTCAATATGCAACCAAGGAAAGCAAGATGGCGCCTAATTTGCTGGCTATTTTTCTAATGTTTGATTCTATTCCTAAAACTCAATATGCAACCAAGGAAAGCAAGATGGCGCCTAATGGTACAGAAGATATCACTGAAGCTAAAAAACCTCCTTCCACCAACACGGTGCACTATGCGCTGTCGCAGGACATCAACATCCATTCTTCAAGATGAGCCAAGACTCTCCTTGAAGAGCAACTCGGGGCTCAGAGAGCGGGGAATGCGATACTATGCAGTGCCATTGTGGGGTTGCAGAAGGAGAGACCAAATGACGAGGCAGAAGCCCTGAAGGAAGCGCGGGAAGTGTGTAAGAAGCTATATGATACGTCCATAACGTATCTATAATTTTTGATGGTTTTATGCTAATAATATGCTTTTGATACTCCTTTTTATATAAAGTTTATGATTTATTTGGACTAACCTACTAATAGTTGCAAAAGTGCATAAATGTTCTTGTTTTACACTTTGATGTGTAGGAATTACCAAGAATACAAGTGGAAACCTTGTTGGAGTCAAATTGGGATTTTCCAGAAATCTGTCTCGAACCTCTTTTTGAAGATGGTCATGTTTCGGGTCGAAGACAGCGTCAAACGACAAACTTTTAAACTACAAAGTTGTTGGAAATTACGCGACAAACATTCTGGATATAAATTTTAGCTGATTCCGAGTCTGTACGGGACCGATAGACCCGATTTACTGCAGCCCAAGATGGGGTGACGGGAATCTGAGAAGCTATATAAAGGGGGGAAACCTAATTCGTGGGAGACACCTCCACCCACGAATTTGCAGCCACCAAAGCCATGTTTTTGCCTCCCCCATGGATCTGATATCCATGGGGAAGGGCTCCCAAGAATCCATGAAGGAAGGGTGCTAAGGGGCGGTGCTCCCCTGTGATACCGGCGGCGGGGAAGGAGTTATCCACGCCGCCGCTGCCTCTTCACCATCTTCACCGCCATCTCCATCGCTGTTGCTGATCCCCATGATGATGAGGGAGTAGTTCTCTCTCGAGGCTAAGGGTTCTACCGGTAGCTATCTGTTCATCTCTCTCTCTATGCATGATCATATTGTGATCATGAGCTTTGTAATCAAGTAGATCTACCTTGCTACTCAAGTGCTTTAATAGATCTCTGCTCTCCCCATGTGTGTGAAAGTGATAGCGTGCACACCATGGTGGCACTTAGGCTAGAGATTACAAATACTTGTTATGGGTTATATTTGGAGTTGGATATTTTATGAAATTGTGGTGTTTGCTGGAACCATCTAGAACTCAAGGTGACAGTGTGGGGTTATCTATATGTGGAAAGGGAACTTTGAGGAGTGTTGTTATAGCCCTACCATGGATTAGAGTGTCCAACCAGAGAGTAGTTCAGAGTAGTATCATGAAGAGAATATATTTATATGAGAGTGTTCACTAGCAAAAGTATGATCCCTAGGTCTTGTTCCTAATCATTGAAACTTCGTTTGCAACTAGAACTGTGACATGTTTGCTTGCTTCCATCCTTATTTCAGTCTGCCTTTAGTCTCTTCCACGCTAACAAAGCTATTTTCTAGCACCGTTACCACTTATAATTATCTATACCACTTGTATTTCACTATTTCTTTGCTGAACTAGTGCACCTATACACCTAACAAGTATATTGGGTGTGTTCGGGACACAAGAGACTTCTTGTATCTTGACTGCATGGTTTCTTAAGAGGGATACCTTTGACCACTTCCTCCCTGAGTTCGATAAACCTTGGGTGATCCATTTAAGGGAAAACTTGCTGATGTTCTACAAACCTCTGCACTTGGAGGCCCAACAACTGTCTACAAGAATAGAAGTGCATAGACATCACTATACCAGGTCCATCTTTGTCATCTTCGTATAATTCAATACCCTATTTGTCCATGAAGATGTGCTTAGAATTTTCTTGCTACTTTTCTAATGTTTGCTTCTATAACTGTCAGGCACCCATTGGAAGCACGGTGACGCCATCTGCTGCAGAAGATGGCATTGAGGATCAACCCCTTGCTTCCACTAATGAAATCATCCATGCTTCAAGACCAACCAACTCTCTCCTTGAAGCACAACTTTTGGCTAAGAGAGCAGCGAATGAGGCACTGGGAAGACACATTGCAGCATTGCTAAAGGAGATAGAAGCAAAGAATGAAGCGCGGAAAGCACCTGTGAACTTCGTAGACCATAAAAATGCATCACTTCGGCAATTCTTAGCTATATTGTCTAAGTGAACTGGTGGTGTGACTGAAAGCTTGTTAGGCTCTTGTCTTTATTTTGTTGGAAACTTATGTGCGAACCTATTTATGTCCCCTGAAACATGTGCCCTGCAATTTCTATCATTTTGATCTGGACTGTGCAATCTAGCAAAGTTGCCAGCACTCTTCTCTGACGTAAATGAAAACGTCATGCCTGTTTAGTTGACAAAAATATTTCCATCACTGATTGACGCCTATGTGGTGCACTTTCAATCGTCAACATCCTTGACGAAACAGGAACGTCATCTCTTCTGCCCTGACGAATTGAGTTCGCCATGCATTGGAGATATGCGTCCAACTCTCGTTGGTACACGATTCGACCACATGTTTCCTTCCTATTGGTCCACGTGTCGCCCTAACGATCGGCCACGTGTAAGCTGGCCAGTTTATTGCCATGACGCAATCGAAATTCGTCTCCACCAGCGTGACGACATGGTAAGGATGACATAAGAAAATGAAAGGATGACGTCAGCAAACGGCACTAGCGGAATCAGGCCATGGCGGAAAAAAAACGTCAGGAAGTTGATGATGTCGTAGACGGTGTACATGATGTCAGCAAACGCCACTGACGGCCACCTACGATGCCGTCCGCCACGTGGCAAGATTCATGATGAAATAAAAACATCATGAAGGACCGGTCCAGGGGCGGGCCGGTCCAGTATGCCATTACGAAATTGGAGGAACATCACGGACGGGCCGTGACGTTTTTAAACAGAAAAAACATCAGAGATTGAATTATGGCGTGAGGTCCGTGACCTATTTTTTTCGTCGTAGAATTTGTTACGGATGGCCATCTATGACATTTTGACCCTCATCCACGACGATATCAGATTGTCATGAACCGCCCAGATTCTTGTAGTGCCTCCTCAGAACAATCATCATAAGTTTGGGACTTATAGAAATCATTACTAGATAATGAGATATCATTTGCATGCATACTACTTGTGTGTGGAAAGTTATTTTCAAAAGTAGGAGATTCAAGTGGCTGATCAAGTTGCTCCTCTTCATTCTTACTAAGATAATTTGTGAGTAGCTCATCGATAATCTTACCTTCGGGCTTACCTTCCACTAGTTGAGAGGGTGAAACATCAAGTGCCACCTCTTTATTAACAACATCTTCCGGTGGTTTAGGTGGAGGCTCTTTGAGTGGAGTTCCCTCCACATTATCTTTTGGAGCACCCTGCAAAAGGTTAGATTCTTCCATGGCAGCTTAGGGTGAACTTCTTTATAGATCATATGATATGTTTACTTTCTACCTGTATATCTCTTAAACGAAATAACAACTCTTTGCAACTAGTAAAAAGAACAAATTGTAATGTGTCCTCCCCAGCAAGGCATTTAAACTCATCTCTATTATAGTCTGCTAGTTCGGTATCAAAATTATACTTACATTGATAATTGAGGTGATCTGGAGATTCACAACAATCACAACATAATTGATAAGAGGCACATAGTGTGGATGCATACTTGTCCACCCAAGTCAACCATTCTTTTAATATGCCTTGCCTCTTATGAATATCTCCCAAAGTCCTTCCTTTTGACTCCTCGATTATAGATTTCATCTGTTGGAAGGTAGTTATCTCGGAACACATGATTCGTAACAAATATTTTAATGGGTTTTTGGTTTGTAAACAAAAGCAAAAATACAAATGCAGCAAATAAAGAAAGCTTAAAACAAAATCTAGCAAAACTAAAATAAATAAACAAAAGTTAAAAGACCTACAACACTTAGCTCCTCGGCAACGGCGTCATAAAATAGCTTGATGACTGCAAGTACGCAGATCGTTTGTAGCTTGTTTCGAAATAAAGATATTGATCCCACAGTGAGCAGGAGTCTAAAGTCTAATAACTCTTTGAACTAAATATTAAAATAGTAATGCTAAATAGCATTCTAAGTAACAAGATAAAATGCGAGTTTTGTGTAAAAGATATTTTTGGGTTTTCAAATAAGAGAAAAATAAGTAGGCTAAAGTTGTAAGTAAACAAGAGCATGCAAGTATGATTACGAAAGTCTACAAGATGATGGAAAGAGTTCTCAGGGAGTAGTGGATCCACCGCTAGTAATTAGAAAGAGTGATCAAAATTATTATAATGAATAAGACAATTTATGATATGTGTGGGATGAGCTCCATATATGGACGAATAGGAAGAAACCACAGCACACATCATCCATCATAACCATAGAAGAAAGTAATCGACATCAGTCGAATTACTGTGCTATTAAGCGACTTTACCCTGTAGGATGTATCCCATGGCATGGACAATGTTCCGTGAGTTCTCCTCGGTTCCCAAGTTGATAGGTAAGGAATGACAACAGATTTATAGTCACCATAAGTGCTATCATCCCTCCGTCTACCAACAAGTAGTTCCCCCCATCTATTCCTCAGTGAGGCAAATATTGAGTGGCACGCTTCACCCAACATCAAGATGAAGGAAATCTAACATAGACACATAATGAACAATATCACATAATAATCTTTATATTAATTCAATCTCATACTAGAGTTTCTCCATGTCCCCAAGAACAAAGGAAACTAATCGCACATGAAGGCAATCAACATCATGGATAGAATATGGATGAAGTATGATGATACAATTGAAGACAAGTGCAAATCCAAGATTCAATCTAGAATTACAATAAGTAACCAAAGGGGATCGGTGATGGAGATGTTGTTTATGAAGATGACGATGTAGATCGATGTGGAGGACTTCAAGATCCTAGTCCCTTCTCCTCTTGTGTGATGGTGATGGTGTAGATCTGATTGGAGGTGGCTATGGTGGTGGCACGGCGAAAGGGCTCTGCCGTGGTGGAGGATATGGCTTGGTCCCTCTCTCTTGGCTCCTCCCACCTTTATATAGGCCTTGGGGTGCCCTAGGGTTCTTCCAATACAGTCATATGACTTAGGAAAGGTTCTCGAGCTTCTCTGGGGCGAAATCCTGTCCTTTGCGACCTTTTTTGCAACTATACGGCTAGAAAAATGCTTCCCGCCGTATAGTTGCTCGTCAAACCTTCAGGCTCGATAGTGTTTTGCCCACCGTTTGTTCATACGAACTCCGATTTGGGTGTTCTTGGGCATGTTGGATTCGTATCGATGAGGGATACAATACAGTGATCTTGAATATTTATTTCGAGAAGTTGGAAAAATTCACTTTTTCCAACACCCAAATGGCTAAGTCTGGTCCCTGCAGCTCCTCAATACAATCCTCTCTTCGTTCCTTTTGCCTTTGTTTTATCCATAATCATCATCAACACCTACACACATGTCATAGACAAGGAAAGTGATAAAATTCTACCTAAACTACTAAATATGCAAAGCTCATATGAAAGTAAATGAGAACTAGAAGTCATGCATATAAGGCATAACTATAGGTGGAAGAAACATGATATGAGAGATAAATGGCACATTTTATATGGATAAAAGAGGTGGTATTTCACGGCCATCAGAACTCTCATAAGGGACTGTTTGCAATGGAGTTCATGGATGAAAAGGGTATATGTTAGGTATACATAATTATAAATGCTATTCTTTCAATACTCATTGCAGTTTACAAGTATTTGATACTTGTCCTATTTTGTGAAAACATGATTGTCTGCTTGAGAATTGATGAAAGAAATGAGGCAGTGTGGCTTGATGATGACAAGAAAGATAGTTGACGGCTAACGTCACCCCTCACCTCAAATTTTATCATTTGGATTAGTGGACTTGAATGAAATTTTATAATCCTTGTTTGTGTCTCTTGCTTTTTGGCGAGACGATTATTCATATGAATAAGTTACAAGCCTATTGTACTATTCTTATGAATAATACCTTTATGGTCACATTATGACTATAAATGGGTTATTCTCATCACTATGTAAATGATAATAGTTTAAGCATTTATAAAGGATTAAAATGCTAAAAGATATCCAAAGTTTAATAATGAATAACACTATTGTTTAAGTCATGGTGGTTATTGCATGTTTTTCATTTTAATGAAAATCGGCGTCTTACATATTTAATCTAGAGACTTTGCAAAACCATGCCTCATTAGGCAAACATGACTAAAACTCCGCATTCTGGTAAAATAGTTACAATGCAAATACTTGTTGAATCTTATACATAGTGATGTGTTGTATTTTCAACAAAATAGTGGACATAAATATTTCATTATGGACTTAAGTGAATATGTGTATTTACTTAATGAAACATAAGTTTGAAACTATTTGAATTGTTCCAATGATTTCAGAATGAAGGAGGATATTGAATTAACAGGAATACAAAAGTGTTTGCGATTTGATCAATATGACTAAAGTATTTAAAGTTTATTTTAACATAAAAGGAATTATGAAAGTTGGTTCACAAATTATGATAATTGGACAAAATCAAAGTGTATTGATATGTCTAAAAATCATAATCATTTTGTATTAGACACATATGATCAAATAATTATCTCTTATCTAGGTTTTAGTTATCGTTTAGAGTTCGAGATCGAATAGCTCAAATTGAAATATAAAAGGGACATCTGAAAGATTCATGGAAACAACACCATAATAGTCATGGCACGTTCGAGTTTCTGGAGATTTTGATAATTCAAAATCGTGGCGAATAAACAAGTCTTTGTAGTGTATTCTTAGGAAACTATGAATACATATTCCATAAAGGGAAAATCTGCCGTTGTCCGAGGTATTGTATTTTCTCAAGCAGTATTTTCTTGATGAAGCTAATGGTGGAAGGAAGTGAAAGTTCAAAATGGGGTATTTGACCTTGTTTCCATAAATGCTGAGTAGCGCAGCAGAATTTGTTCCAAGGGCTAAAACTCTGCATAAGGACAAACTAATGATAAAGATCATAAAGTTTCAACAAATACTTTTACTGAAATAAAGTAGGATTCAAGAATACATTCTACAAGTTTTCAGAATTATATTATTGATTCACTTGTCATGTTAGTTGAACAAGACATACCTACGAACTACGAAGAAGCCTGATGGACCTAAGTGCGAGAAATGACTAGGAGTCATAAAATCCTATATTAAGTTACATTTAAGATTGAAAGGTAATAGGTTACTTGATCTTATTAAGTAAAGGTGTTTACTTGATATTTCCAAAGGACTTCAAAGTCATAAGGAAGAAATGAAACTTAATGAAGGAAATAAAGCTCGATTTGTCAGAAAGTATGTTTCGACAAATTCAAGGAGTTGACTACAAAATGTAGCGTTGCTTGAGTCTATTGGATTTACACTAGCAATATATTGATATTGGAATCTCGTAGTTGGAATTCTCAATTTGATGGATGATCAAATAATTTTGGAATGTCCAAGATTATTGAGCGGACCTGAATTTGAGTGGGAGCTACGAAGCTTGGCTAAATCATAAAATGTAGAAGACATATTTTGAGTGGGAGCTAAGTGAAATCCCTGATCTCACATATGATGATATATTTGAGTGGGAGCATGACACCATTCTAGGATATGTGGATGATATATGGTTAATGATGTAATTGGTATTAATAATATTTAAGTTAGTAATATTCTATGGATGAAGTTGAACAAGTTATTGAACACTAAAATCTTTAGAGATAGATTGATAAGTTTAATAAAACATTAGTGTCGAAATGCTTTTTGGATTAGATTATGAAGATGTTTAGAATATCCTAGATAAGATTCTGAAGTAGTTCAGAATGGAACAAGGTAAGAAAGAAGTTCTTACTTGTGCATTGAGTCAAATCTCAGTATTACAACTATGGTTAAAAGAAAGAAAGAGATGAGTTGCATCTCCTATGCCTCAGTCATAGGTTCTTCCATATTAACCATATTGTATACTTGATATAATGTGAGCCAAGGGTCTGGTTGAAAGGACAAGTTATTAGATATAAGAACATGTCCTGAGGTGATTTCGGAGTTAATCACTAAACCAAAGTTTAGTTTGTCCATAAATGGCAAGAAGCAAAGTTAGGCATCATAGTGGCATTTTATGCACTACTGGTTAGGATCTACATAGATATAGAAGTGGTTCTTGGCTAAAGAAGTTCAACTTCTACTAAGCGTGTTTCAAAGTTTAAATGACAATCGTGAAAGTCCAATTGATTGAATGAACGTCATTGTAAACACTAGAAACTAAAGTCTCACTCTGTCGCCAAATGAATACTTCGACACATTATGATAAAATGGTGTAAATGTAAAAATTATGAAGACATTAATGATTTGCAAAAGCCATAACAATCTGGTAAAACAGATCAAGGACATGATGTTTTCCATGAGCATGCATGATCAATAAACACATATATGGTTATTTGTACTCTAGTGCAAGTACGAGACTAAAGGAGATATGCCCTAGAGACAAATAATAAATGGATCTTATTATCGTATCTCAACTAGTTTGCAATAGTTTCATATTGTGATATAACTGTATCAAGTTGAAACTTTGATACAGGTGTGGTATGAAATAGACCAAGTACCTAGTAGCCTCTATTCATACTAGTTCATTGGGAAACCGATGATCAAGGTTTCTTGATCATGGAGCATTTGTGCCATTTGACAACAAGGGCATATCATTAGTGAATGATGTGATGGACACTTCCCAAATATTGTGACATGATAAAGTCACAAAGGTTCATCGTTGCAATAGTTAGAAGCGTAGTCTCCTTCTCATTAGACCATAGGATCATATTAATCACTATCTCCCAGGGCTGCTTTTGACCGCATCAATCGTCATGTCCGTAACTGGGTGACTACAAAGGTGTACGTTAGGTATTCTAGAGGAATAGTTGAGGCCTATGTATCAAAAGTGGGATTTTTTCACCCACATGACAGGAAGATACACACACCGACTTGGTGAGATTACATCCATAATATTGCAACATGTGACTAGGTCATGGGGATTAAATATCACGGGATGAAACAAAACTTGTCAGTAACAAGATTGAACAAGGTATGTGATACGGATGATCATATCTATGACAAGCCATATCAAAGAAACAAAGAGAAATGGACTCAACGTTTACGGTTCAAACGACATCATCTTCGTGGAATGCATAGGGTTCATTATGGGCATCCCGGTCCCCTATTGATCATTGATGAAGATCATGTCTATGCCATTCCAAAGCCATGGAGAAATACACTAAAGGGTATGATGAGTTAAAGATATTCTATAAGTTGGAATCATAGTAGTCTAAGAGAAAAGGAAACCGGAAAAGTTCTGTGAGAGAACCGAAATCGTTCCGGGAAGTTCTGAAGGTGTTCAGAGGAAATATAGAGGGAACTGAAAGGTGTTTCGGGTCAAATTGGAGTTTTTAATATGCATTTACATATTAATTAATGCAATTAATATTAAATATAATATTAAAATCTAATTTGAAAGGGTATTCCACTAATGGGTCAATTTCCTAGGGGAAAGGGCCCATGAGGGAAAACTGCTAGAGGGAAAGTGCCAAGGGCCAAGGGCCAAGTCTAGCCGCCACATGGGGCACACCCGGCTATACTTGGGTTGTGTGTGGGGTGGGGCTTCCCTCGGTTGGCTGGCCCATGGTGCCCTAGGGACCATGGCACCATCTCCCCTCTCTCCCTTATTTAGTCCCACATGGGAAACCCAATGGTCGGGGTACACGCCCCTCCATCTATATAAAGGGGTGCCCATGGGTGGGAATAAACACACAATTAAATCAATACTTCTCTAATGCCTCTCCTTAGGGAATTCTCTCCCTCTCTCACCCTCACGTGTGATTCCCATTGTTTGGAACTACACACGGGGATTGATATCTCTATCTCATCGTTGTTGTGCTAGCGCAGTTCCTATTGGAATTGTACATGCAAGAGATGATCCCTGCAGCGTGCTGTTGTGCTGCAGGGATTCCAAGGCAAAGATCTACTTCTGCACTCCTAGCGAGGATCAGGGAACCGGAGGTTATCATCATACACCGTATGTGTACGAAACCTCAAGGGTGCTACCAATAGTACACCTTGGATGTCGTGAGCCGGAGCTGCATCAACCACATTCCTTGGATGTCGTCAGATGGAGCAAGGGGTGACTTGCGAGGAGTTTCCTGACCTTGAGGTCGGCTATCAGCATGACTACATTAACGACATTCCTCTTGGAACATTAAATGTGTATAGTCTACAAGGGTATGTATTCTATACGCTCTAGTAGTTACTACATTACTACATAGATAGATCCTAGGTGTTAGGGCGTTTTGATGTAGGAAATTATTGATTTCTGCCAGGGAACCCCTTCAAAACTCATTAAGGAATGTGACCATCTATTTCCAAAACTAAAAGGCCTAAAAACGAGAAGGTTGAATTTGGTGTTGCTCATACTAGACTAACCGAGGAGTTAGAGAGACTTGACAAAGCCCACAAGGCTTTGGAGAGTGAACACTCTATCCTCACCAAGTATCATGATCAACTTCAAATTTGAATATGATGTCCCTAGCATCTCTACTCCTTTATGTGATCATGCAGGTATTCTTGAGGAAAATGTTAGGCTGAAGGATGATCTTGCTAAGTCCTCTCTTCCCAAAGGTAAGGAAACTCTTGATGACCTTTTAAGTAAGTGAAGGTCCAACAATGGCAAAGAGGGTCCTAGCTATGCCCCCAAGACAAATCAAAAGAAGAACAATAAGAAAAAGGCCAAGCCTACTCAAGCAAGGAATGACACCACTTTAGAAATAGATGCTATGAAGAACAAGACTACTCGTGATTGTTTTGTAGGAATAATTAATTCCCATTATGTTTTTTTCGTGATTACTATTGTGATGTTTATGCTAAATATGTTGGACCATATGATGGTTATATTTCTTGGTCTATTTGGGTTTCCAAGACCCTTGTTTCTAACCAAATAGGACCCATTGAAAAATTGGTACCTAAAACCAAGAATTGATTTCTTGTAGGGCTATGCTTCTGGAGGGTCAAAATGGGCGCTTGATAGTGGATGCACAAGTCATAAGACCGGATGCAAGGAGATCATCATGGAGATGAGGCCAAACTATGATCATATAACTATCTCCTATGGTGACAAGCGAAAGTCTAAGGTATTGGGTCTTCATAAGGTTGTGGTCGCCCATGATATATCTCTGTGGACATCATGCTTGTTGAGACCTTGTCTATAATTTACTTTTAGTTCGTTCCCTTGGTAAGATGGGCTTTGCTATTTTTATAGATGATGATATTGTGGTACTCTTGTGGAGAAAGCCATTTAAGGTCTCTTTCATTGGGTACGTCGAGAATGGCATGTATATGGTGGACTTTTTGGGGAAAACCACTAAAGGTCTGATGTGCTTATTCGGAAAGGCCAATGTAGGTTGGCTATGGCATCGCCGACTAGCCCATGTCAATATGAGAACTTTGCGAAGTCTTCACAAGGTGGCCACATTCTTGGACTAAAAGAGAATGTTTCCTTTGCCAAAGAGCGTGTTTGCAGGACTTGTGTTGAAGGAAAGATGCATGAGATCCATATGTGGGTTGTTAAAAGAACACGCATGCAATAAATCTAGTGGATCCATGTGTGGTTTGTGGAAAGAACACACATGCAATGACTCTAGTGGATCCATATGTGGTTTGTAGAAAGAACACACATGTAATGAACACTGGTGGATTCATATGTGGTTCATGAGAGGAACACACATGCAATGACATTGGTTGATCCATATGTGGTTTGTGACACTAACACACATGCAATGACATTGGTTAATCCATGTGTGGTTATGGAAAGAACACACATGCAATGACTCAAGAGGGTCCATGTGTGGTTTGTGAAAAGAACACACATGCAATGACATTGGTGGATCCATATGTGGTTTGTGGAAAGAACACACATGCAATGACTCTAGTGTATCCATATGTGGTTTGTGACAGGAACACACATGCAATGATACTGGTTGATCCATATGTGGGTTTTTAAAAGAACACACATTTAATGCCATTGGTTAATCAATGTGTGGTTTGTGAAAAGAACACACAAGCAATGAATCTAGTGGATCCATGTGTGGTTTGAGGAAAGAACACACATGCAATGACATTGGTTGATCCATATGTGGTTTGTGGAAAAGAACACACATGCAATTACTCTGGTGGATCCATGTGTGGTTTGTGGAAAGAACACACATGCAATGACTCTGGTGGATCCATCTGTGGTTTGCGAAAAGAACACACATGCAATTACTCTAGTGGATACATATGTGGTTAGTGGAAAGAACACACATGCAATGAATACTAGTGGATCCATATGTGGTTCATGACAGGAACACACATGCAGTGACAGTGGTTGATCCATATGTGGATTGTTAAAAGAACACACATGCAATGACTCTAGTGGATCCATATGTAGTTTGTGGAAAGAACACACATGCAATGATCGCTAGTGGATCCATACGTGGTTCATCATAGGAAAACACATGCAATGACATTGGTTGATCCATATGTGGTTTGTGACAAAAACACATGCAATGCCATTGGTTAATCCATGTGTGGTTTGTGGAAAGAATACACATGCAATGACTCAAGTGGGTCCATATGTGGTTTGTGAAAAGAATACACATGCAATGACTCTAGTCGATCCATATGTCTTTTGTAGAAAGAACACACATGCAATGAACACTGGTGGATCCGTATGTGGTTTGTGGAAAGAACACACATGCAATGATATTGGTTGATCCATGTGTGGTTTGTGGAAAGAACACACATGCAATGACATTGGTGAATCCATATGTGGTTTGTGGAAAGAACACACATGCAATGACACTGGTGTATCCATATGTGGTTTGTGACAGGAACACACATGCAATAACACTGGTTGATCCATATGTGGGTTGTTAAAATAATACACATGCAAATCCATTGGTTAATCCATGTGTGGTTTGTGAAAAGAACACACACGCAATGACTCTAATGGATCCATATGTGGTTTGTAGAAAGAACACACATGCAATGAACACTGGTGGATTCATATGTGCTTCATGATAGGAACACACATGCAATGACATTGGTTGATCCATATATGGTTTGTGACAATAACACAAATGCAATGACATTGGTTGATCCATGTGTCGTTGTGGAAAGAGCACACATGCAATGACTCAAGTGGGTCCATGTGTGGTTTGTGAAAACAAAACACGTGCAATGAATCTGGTTGATGCATGTGTGGTTTGTGGAAATAACACACATGCAATGACATTGGTGGATCCATATGTTGTTTGTGGAAAGAACACACATGAAATGACTGTGGTGTATCCATATGTGGTTTGTGATAGGAAAACACATGCAATGACTCTAGTGGATACATATGTGGGTTCTTAAAAGAACACACATTTAATGCCATTGGTTAATCCATGTGTGGTATGTGAAAAGAACACACATCCAATGACTCTAGTGGATCCATGTGTGGTTTGTGGAAAGAACACACATGCAATGACATTGGTTGATCCATATTTGTTTTGTGGAAAAGAACACACATGCAATTACTCTGGTGGATCCATGTGTGGTTTGTGGAAAGAACACACATGCAATGACTCTGGTGGATCCATATATGGTCTGTGAAAAGAACACACATGCAATGACTCTAGTGGATACATATGTGGTTAGTGGAAAGAACACACTTGCAATGAACACTGGTGGATCCATATATGGTTCATGACAGGAACACACATGCAGTGACACTGGTTGATCCATATGTGGGTTGTTCAAAGAACACACATGCAATGACTCTACTGGATCCATATGTGGTTTGTAGAAAGAACACACATCCAATGAACACTGGTGGATCCATATGTGGTTTGTGGAAAGAACACACATGCAATAATATTGGTTGATCCATGTGTGATTTGTGGAAAGAACACACATGCAATGAAATTGGTGGATCCTTATGCTGTTTGTGCAAAGAATACACATGCAATGACTCTGGTGTATCCATATGTGGTTCGTGACAGGAACACACATGCAATGACACTGGTTGATCCATACGTGGGTTATTAAAAGAACACACATGCAATGCCATTGGTTAGCCATGTGTGGTTTCTGAAAACAACACACATGCAATGACTCTAGTGGATCCATATGTGGTTTGTAGAAAGAACACACATGCAATGGCATTGGTTGATCCATATGTGGTTTGTGACAATAACACACATGCAATGACATTGGTTGATCCATGTGTGGTTGTAGAAAGAACACACATGCAATGACTCAAGTGGGTCCATGTGTGGTTTGTGAAAAGAACACACGTGCAATGACTCTGGTTGATCCATGTGTGGTTTGTGGAAAGAACACACATGCAATGACATTGATAGATCCATATGTGGTTTGTGGAAAGAACACACATGCAATGACTCTCGTGTATTCATATGTGGTTTGTGATAGGAAACACACATGCAGTGACTCTAGTGGATACATATGTTGGTTGTTAAAAGAACACACATTCAATGTCATTGGTTAATCCATGTGTGGTTTGTGAAAAGAACACATGTGCAATGACTCTAGTGGATCCATGTGTGGTTTGTGGAAATAACACACATGCAATGACATTGGTTGATCCATATGTGGCTTGTGGAAAAGAACACACATGCAATTACTCTGGTGGATCCATGTGTGGTTTGTGGAAAGAACACACATGCAATGACTCTGGTGGATCCATATGTGGTTTGTTAAAAGAACACACATGCAATTACTCTAGTGGATACATATGTGGTTAGTGGAAAGAATACACATGCAATGAATACTGGTGGATCCATATGTGGTTCATGATAGGAACACACATGCAGTGACAGTGGTTGATCCATATGTGAGTTGTTAAAAGAACACACATGCAATGACTCTAGTGGATCCATATGTGGTTTGTGGAAAGAACACACATGCAATGAACACTAGTGGACCTTACGTGGTTCATGACAGGAAAACTCATGCAATGACATTGGTTGATCCATATGTGGTTTGTGACAAAAACACACATGCAATGCCATTGGTTAATCCATGTGTGGTTTGTGAAAATAACACACATGCAATGACTCAAGTGGGTCCATATGTGGTTTGTGAAAAGAATACACATGCAATGACTCTTGTGGATCCATATGTGGTTTGTCGAAAGAACACACATGCAATAAACACTGGTGGATCCATATGTGGTTTGTGGAAAGAACACACATGCAATGATACTGGTTGATCCATGTGTGGTTTGTGGAAAGAACACACATGCAATGACATTGGTGGATCCATATGTGGTTTGTGGAAAGAACACAAATGCAATGACTCTGGTGTATCCATATATGGTTTGAGACAGGAACACACATGCAATAGGTTGATCCATATGTGGGCTATTAAAAGAACATTCATGCAATGCCATTGGTTAATCCATGTGTGGTTTGTGAAAAGAACACACATTCAATGACTCTAATGGATCCATATGTGGTTTGTAGAAAGAACACACATGCAATGAACACGGGTGGATTCATATATGGTTCATGACAGGAACACACATGCAATGACATTGGTTGATCCATATGTGGTTTGTGACAATAACACAAATGCAATGAAATTGGTTGATCCATGTGTGGTTGTGGAAAGAACACACATGCAATGACTCAAGTGGGTCCATGTGTGGTTTGTGAAAACAACACACGTGCAATGACCATGGTTGATCCATGTGTGGTTTGTGGAAATAACACACATGCAATGACATTGGTGGATCCATATGTTGTTTGTAGAAAGAACACACATGCAATGACTCTGGTGTATTCATATGTTGTTTGTGACAGGAACACACATGCAATGACTCTAGTGTATACATATGTGGGTTCTTAAAAGAACACACATTTAATGCCATTGGTTAATCCATGTGTGGTCTGTGAAAAGAACACACATGCAATGACTCTAGTGGATACATGTGTGGTTTGTGGAATGAACACACATGCAATGAAATTGGTTGATCCATATGTGATTTGTGTAAAAGAACACACATGCAATTACTCTGGTGGATCCATGTGTGGTTTGTGGAAAGAACACACATGCAATGACTCTGGTGGATCCATATGTGGTCTGTGAAAAGAACACACATGCAATGAATCTAGTGGATACATCTGTGCTTAGTGGAAAGAACACACATGCAATGAACACTGGTGGATTCATATGTGGTTCATCACAGGAACACACATGCAGTGACACTGGTTGATCTATATGTGGGTTGTTCAAAGAACACACATACAATGACTCTAGTGGATCCATATGTGGTTTGTAGAAAGAACACACATGCAATGAACACTGGTGGATCCATATGTGGTTTGTGGAAAGAACACACATGCAATGGTATTGGTTGATCCATGTGTGATTTGTCGAAAGAACACACATGCAATGACATTGTTGGATCCATATGTGGTTTGTGCAAAGAACACACATGCAATGACTCTGGTGTATCCATATGTGCTTTCTGACAGGAACACACATGCAATGACACTGGTTGATCCATATGTGGGTTGTTAAAAGAACACACATGCAATGCCATTGGTTAGTCCATGTGTGGTTTGTGAAAACAACACACATGCAATGACTCTAGTGGATCCATATGTGGTTTGTAGAAAGAACACACATGCAATGAACACTGGTGGATTCATATGTGGTTCATGACAGGAACACACATGCAATGATATTGGTTGATCCATATGTGGTTTGTGACAATAACGCACATGCAATGACATTGGTTGATCCATGTGTGGTTGTGGAAATAACACACATGCGATGACTCAAGTGGGTCCATGTGTGGTTTGTGAAAAGAACACACGTGCAATGAGTCTAGTTGATCCATGTGTGGTTTGTGGAAAGAACACACATGCAATGACATTGGTGGATCCATATGTGGTTTGTGGAAAGAAACACATGCAATGACTCTGGTGTATCCATATGTGGTTTGTGATAGGAAGACACATGAAGTGACTCTAGTGGATACATATGTCGGTTGTTAAAAGAACACACATTTAATGCCATTGGTTAATCCATGTGTGGTTTGTTAAAAGAACACATGTGCAATGACTCTAGTGGATCTATGTGTGGTTTGTGGAAAGAACACACATGCAATGATATTGGTTGATCCATATGTGGTTTGTGGAAAAGAACACACATGCAATTACTCTGGTGGATACATGTGTGGTTTGTGGAAAGAACACACATGCAATGACTCTGGTGGATCCAAATTTGGTTTGTGAAAAGAACACACATGCAATGACTCTAGTGGATACATATGTGGTTAGTGGAAAGAACACACATGCAATGAACACTGGTGGATCCATATGTGGTTCATGACAGGAACACACATGCAGTGACACTGGTTGCTCCATATGTGGGTTTTTCAAAAACCACACACGCAATGACTCTAGTGGATCCATATGTGGTTTGAGGAAAGAACACACATGCAATGAACACTAGTGGATCCATATGTGGTTCATGACAGGAACACACATGCAATGATATTGGTTGATCCATATGTGGTTTGTGACAATAACACACATGCAGTGCCATTGGTTAACCCATGTGTGGTTTGTGGAAAGAACACACATGCAATGACTCAAGTGGGTATATATGTGGTTTGTGAAAAGAACACACATGCAATGACTCTAGTGGATCCATATGTGGTTTGTGGAAAGAACACACATGCAATGAACACTAGTGGATCCATATGTGGTTTGTGGAAAGAACACAGATGCAATGATATTGGTTGATCCATGTGTGGTTTGTGGAAAGAACACACCTGCAATGACATTGGTGGATCCATCTGTGGTTTGTGGAAAGAACACACATGCAATGACTCTGGTGTATCGATATGTGGTTTGTGACAGGAACACACATGCAAGAGAATATCATTTTGCGGCCTGGAAGTTGGGGTGTACAGGCAACGCGGTACCCAAGTTCCCTAAAATCAGCCGGGATGACTACAGTTGGTGTGCCAAATACTTAGAGGGTCTTTTTCGACACGAATTCAACTTTACGTTTCAATACAAAAAATTAGGCTAACGGCCATCAAGTTGGCCCCCCTGTCAGTTCTCGCCGTTATGTCGCTCCCGTTGCTTAGGTGTCAATTAGGCTTGCAGCGTTGGCGCCTGCATCCATTACGCGTCTTCTTCTTCCCCGGAGCGGCAATCTGTGGGGCGTCGCAGCCATGGCGCAGAGCTGGGACGTGGACGAACCTGCTCGGCCCAGCTCTCCTCCCTGTACGCTTGCAGCATTGGCGCCTGCATCCATTACACGTCTTCTTCCCCGGAGCAGCAATATGTGGCCACGGCCATGGCGAAGAGCTGGGACGTGACGAAGCTGCTCGGCCCCGCTCTCCTCCCCATCCTGAGTCGGAGCTCGCCCTCACCATGGACGCACCCATGGCAAGGTGCGGGGACGAGAATTGGTTCCCCGTGAGATCTATCACCTTGTCGACCATGCTTGATTCTGTTTTCCTCCTCTAGAATCCGAGCTCGCCGTCGCCATGGTTGCACCCGCACTAATTCTGCCACCTCTGCCGAGGTCTCTGTGGTAGCTCAAGTTCTGGGCTCTCCAAGTTCTGCCATGTTGGGCCTCTAAGTGTTGGTGTATGTTAAACTAGCAAATCTCTTTTGTTCAAATCTCTTGGGCTATACCAACTTCATTGTGTTTAATTATGAAAGACAAAATATAAATGATTTCTCTCAATTTCTCGCATAGAAAAATGCACATCTAATTTCATATTCTCGCAGGAACTAGCCCCACTTGCTGAACTGGTGGCACTACCACGATCTCCACGTAACCACGGTGAGTTCTCAAACCGAAAGTTGCAGTTACCATGTTTCTTTTGTAGTCATTCCTTTTCCTCAGTCATTCCTCTGTAGGTTTTCTTGGGCACTTCTTCTTCCTCTGTTCTGGAACCGTCGGTTCTTCTTCTTCCTCCTCTCGTAGGCAGTTCCTTGTTGGCATTTCCTTTCACCCATTTACTTGCAGGCATGGACGATGGGAAACGCACAACAGAGACCCACTTGGTCCCTGCCCATGGCACCACGACTTTGATAGTGGTGTACACAAATGATGAAGCGACTATGGAGAAAACTCTCGCCATGTTTAAGCAATTGCTCGAGAAAGAGAAGCACAAATTTGTGGGGCTAGACTTGGAGTACACCCGTGCAAATAAGCGAAAAAATCCTCCACAAGAGATCGCTATCGTGCAAATCGCCATACATGAGGAGGTCCTCGTTTACCTATGTGAAATATAAATTTGAGATCACCACTTCTGCATCCCTTGTTCCCTTACATCCCTAGAACCATCTAAGTGCAAGAGTAAACCAACCGAGATGCATTGTCTGGCTCTAGTCGAGTTCTTGTGTAGGAAAGGGATAACTTTCAGTAGCGTGGATATCACAAATGACACAATTATGCTTTCTCGTGCGTTGATAAAAATCCCAGAGGGGCACCACATCGACATCCAAAATCTGTACAAGATCAAATCATACCCAGCGAAGGATGGCATGGGTGATCTGGTAGCGGAAATCATCAATAAATCCTATGAAAAGCTGAAGAAATTGAAGCAACTCGATCACGACTACTGGGAGTGGAAGCCGATGAGCCAGGTGTGCCTCGAGTATGCAGCCAGAGACGCCTACATGGCATACGAGTTGTATAGTAAGCTCATTACCATGAAAGATGGGATGGTTAAGGCGGGGTTTTTCGTGAGATAGCTATGCCCTGGTTGCAAGCTAGCCTAGGAGAAGAAGCGCGAGGAGGACAGAAAGCGGTTTTAGGATGAGCAGGGATCTTGGGACGGTGGCGACATCAAGCGGTTGAAGGGGAAGCAAGTCAAGGACGACAACAAGTGGTGGTGATACATTATGTGTTTGAACTAGATTTTAGTTTCTAGTTTATTATGTGTGTGATAAATTTAGTTACTTCAATAAAAAAATTCAACCAATTTAACTTGTTGATGTATTTCTTGACAATTATAATATAATCGAGCACTAGAAATATTTTGTAGTGTGCATGAGCATGATCAATAAATATAATTGAACACTAGAAACTTCAAGGCACTCCATATAAAGGAGTAGATTAATATAGAAGGTTCACCAGAGACACCACTGATATATTGTCGTACATGCCACACACAGGTAATAATTAACTAGAACAAAATAAAAGCAGGGGATGCAGTAGGAGGCCGGGACACGAAGACGCCTAGCAGGGCAGGGGTTTATCAGCAGGACGCAGCGACAGCATAGTCGATGGGATATAGGATAGTCCTAACATACTCCTGGAGGAATTTGCCGTAGGCTGCGTGCCGTGCCAAGGTAATCGGCCTATGGCTTCTGCCTCCGCCTCTGCCAACGCCCTCCGCGTGCTGGATCATGCAGTTGAGGTCCACGTTGATTGCTCTGCCATAGAATGGGCAAAACAGTCTCCCTCCATGGTGGAAACGGATTAGCCCACACCGTAACCGCCTCAGCACGTAGCGGCTCTTGTTGTCCCTGGATACCTTGCTATCGTCCACTTCATCATCATCCTCTTGTTGATTTTTAAGAACATAACTTAGAACTCATACATATGATTGAATTGTATTACAACTCAAGAATTGACAACATGTATATGTAAGACAATATATCCATGGATATCAAAGATAAAGCATCTCAGCAATAGTTTGATCGGTTCATATATCATTTCATCTCAACACAATGAAAAAAAATTGCATCAGAGTGAATGTAGGATAAATCTAGGGGCCTCATAAGTTTCTTCAGGGATGTAGTAGGTGAACCAAGTAACAATTGCACAACCTGTAATGTTGTTGTACATCGCCCCAGGTTCACTAACTCATCCCTGAAAAAATCTGACACCAATGTGTCTGCCTCTCTTTTGGGACAATTTTGAATCATTGGCCACAATAAGAAATTGAAATGTAATCGTACAAAACATTATTCAGGGATATACATAGTCAGGTACAAAAACAAGCCTAAATATTGTATTTATAAATAAAAAAGGAAACAATTAATCTTTAGGTGCATGTTAAAAATACTTATGATCAAAACCATTCATATACATATGCATCATACCAATCATTAAAAGATCAGAAACAATTCAAGGATCATATATGTAGTTCCATATGAGAATAAATCTAGGGCCTCATAATTTGTTTCAGAGATGGAGTTGGCGAACCAAAGTACCAACAGCACAACCTATATTGTTTGTGTGCATTGCTGCCTCAGGTTCACCAACCCATCCCTAATACACGACACCATCATACGTGTCTCCCCTTGAACTCTTTTGGGGCAAATTTCAATCATCGGCCTCGGTGACAAACTAAAATGTAATTCTGATACACTGAA
Source organism: Avena sativa (assembly GCA_916181665.1). Taxonomy (NCBI): domain Eukaryota; kingdom Viridiplantae; phylum Streptophyta; class Magnoliopsida; order Poales; family Poaceae; genus Avena; species Avena sativa. The sequence continues at coordinate 451,815,858 of OV702288.1, read as the reverse complement.
TGCATGGAATAGGTAATTTGAATATCATAGTTCTATGAATGTAGAATAAAGATTAAGGCCTCATAAGTTTCTACAGGGACGGTGTAAGTGAACCAAGTAAAAATTGCACAGCCTATATTGTTCGAGTACATCGCCCCAGGTTCACTAACTCGTACCTGAAAAAATCTGACACCAATGTGTCTGCCTCTCTTTTGGGGAAAATTTGAATCAGTGGCCACAATAAGAAATTGAAATGTAATCGTACAAAACAATATTCAAGGATATACATAGTCAGGTACAAAAACAAGCCTAAATATTGCAACTACAAATAAAAAACCAAACAATTAATCTTCAAGTACATGTTAAAAATACTTATGATCAAAACCATTCATATGCATATGCATCATACCAATCATTAAAAGATCAGAAACAATTCAAGGATCATATATGTAGTTCCATATGAGAATAAATCAAGGGCCTCATAATTTGTTTCAGAGATGGAGTTGGAGAACCAAAGTACCAACAACACAACCTATATTGTTTGTGTGCATTGCTGTCTCAGGTTCACCAACCCATCCCTAAAACACGACACCATCATACATGTCTCCCCTTGAACTCTTTTGGGGCAAATTTCAATCATCGGCCTCGATGACAAACTAAAATGTAATTCTTATACACTATGAATGGATGGAATAGATAATTCGAATACCATAGTTCTATGAATGTAGAATAAAGATTGTGGCATCATAAGTTTATTCAGGGATGGCGTGAGCGAACCAAGTAATAATTGCACAGCTTATATTGTTCTTGTACATGGTCCCAGGTTCGCTCACTCATCCCTGAAAAAATCTGACACCAATGTGTCTGCCTCTCTTTGGGGAAAATTTGAATCATTGGCCACAATAAGAAATTGAAATGTAATCGTACAAAACAATATTCAGGTACAAAAACAAGGCTAAATATTGTAATTATAAATTAACCAAACAATTAATCTTCAGGTACATGTTAAAAATACTTATGATCAAAACCATTCATATACATATGCATCATACCAATCATTAAAAGATCAGAAACAATTATAGGATTATATATGTAGTTCTATATGAGAATAAATCAAGGGCCTCATAATTTGTTTCAGAGATGGAGTTGGAGAACCAAAGTACCAACAACACAACCTATATTGTTTGTGTGCATTGCTGCCTCAGGTTCACCAACCCATCCCTAATACACGACACCATCATATGTGTCTCCCCTTGAACTCTTTTGGGGAAAATTTCAATCATCGGCCTCGGTGACAAACTAAAATGTAATTCTTATACACTATAAATGCATGGAATAGATAATTCAAATATCATAGTTCTATGAATGTAGAATAAAGATTGAATCCACATAAGTTTCTACAGAGATGGCGTAAGCGAACGAAGTAACAATTGCACAGCTTATATTGATCTTGTACATGGCCCCAGGTTCGCTCACTCATCCCTGAAAAAATTTAACACCAATGTGTCTACCTCTCTTTGGGGCAAATTTGAATCATTGGCCACAATAAGAAATTGAAATGTAATCGTACAAAACAATATTCAGGTATATATACAAATGCATCATACAACGCATTCATAGATCAGAAACAATACAAAGATTATATATATAGGTTCCATATGATAGAAAAGTTAGGGCCTCATTTTTTTCAGCGATGGAGTCGGAGAACCAAAATACCAATAGCACAACCTATATTGTTTATGTGCATTGCTGCCTCAGGTTCACTAACCATCCCTAAGAAAACGACACCATCAGATGCCCTTGCACTATTTTGGGGCAAAATTGAATCATTGGGATCAGTAAGGAATAGAAATTTAATGTTATAGGCCTGCTGTGTACCGAAATCAACACTCAACTAGCACACTCAACTAGATGGTAGATGAGTAGATTGGGGTTTTGTGACTAGACGAATTGGGGTTTTGTGACTAGATGGCAGATGCATCAATCAACCGATCGAACCATATATATACTACCCTACTTCAAGAGCAAAAGAATTTGTACACGATTGAGCAAATCCTATGTATGAACAGTGAAAACTACGCCTGTGACTAGAGAAGCTAGCAATGTAGTACCTCAGACTCCTCATCAGGGACCTCCTCCTCGAACTCATCATTCTCCGCGATTGCGTCGAAGATTTCTTGTATGGCGATGGGGTCGTCGATGTAGATCACCGGATTGCCTCTACCTACCGCCTGCCCCCCATCCAGATCTGCCGATGGCACCACGATGTTGTCGGCCACCTGCTGCTCGGCAGCGACGGCTACTACCTGCTGCTCGGCGGTGATGGCTACCACCTGCTGCTCGGCGGCGACGGCTACCACCTACTGCTCGGCGACGACGGCTACTGGATGGACGGATGAGCTCACACCCTCGACGGTGCGGCGATGAGCGGTGCTCGTGCCCAGAGAAGTCGCCTCCACCTGCTTGGCAACGACCGAGCCATCTACTGCTGCGCCTTCAACTGGATTCACCTCCGGATCGTCTCCACGCGTACGCTTCATGGCGCACCAAGGGAAGGAGGTAGTGCAAACGAGGGAGCTTCGGCGCGCACGGCAGGTGTAGATTGGGGTCTTGGGACTAGACAGACTAGGGGGAAATGACATGAGCTCGTGGAAGAAGAAGCTCGAGGGGGGTTATAAACACCAGACTATTCGTAGTCCTCGAGTGGATACATGTGGTGGGTGGGGGGCGGGGGGCTACCACGATCTCCACCCTTTTTTCGGTTCCCTTTTTTTGAAACAGCCACGATCTCCACATTAGAGCTGCATTGAGAACACACTCATGGCAGACCTTGATTCCACTGCATGCAAGTGGCGCGAAACTAATTTATAGCAACGTTAGATCTACTCAAGGGGGGCCCTTGACTCATGGAAGTTACTAGCGGTAGGGCCCAGTTGGAAGTGAGATTGAGAGCGCTGCGTAAAAATGGGATATGTCTTATTAAAATTCAAGTGGCAATAAATCGCAGCATCCCGCCGACAACCGTACACTGGATGACCCTGTTGCCCTATGCATGAGTTGTAGTAGCAGTAATAGGCTTTTCATAATTGATTAAACTTGACATGACCGCTCGACGACTTTTTCCATGGACGGCGTCGTGTTCCTTCCTGTAGAAATCTCGCGGAGGGACACGTCCGTGCTATCTCACGCTGTACTGTGAAGGGCATGACGTGTGCAACGATCATTGTTGGATCGCACAGAATCAACAGTTGGTGCGCACGATCTGCGTGACAACTGTGACAACCAATCAGGGAGTAGCAGAAAGTGTGAGCACATGTTTGGGCTTCTACGAACGATAGAGAGAGGGGGGAAAACTAAGTAGTACCACATAAAACCAAGGGCAAAACTGAGTAGTATAAAAAAGGAAAGTGTCATGTACAATGAAATACATCGTGGAATATATCAAATTATGCAAAGATAGATCCACTAGAGTTCATTGGATGTGTGTTCTTCTCATAAACCACACATGGATCCACCTGTGTGATTGCATGTATGTTCCTCTAAACAAACCACATAAGGATCCACCAGTGTCATTGGATCTGTGTTCTACTCATGAACCACACATGGATCCACCGGTGTCATTGCATGTCTGTTCTTTTCATGAACCACAGATAGAGTCATTGCATGTCTGTTACTTCCATAAACCACACCTGGATCCACCGATGTCATTGCATGTTTGTTCCTCTAAACAAACCACATAAGGATCCACTAGTGTCATTGCATGTCTGTTCTTTTCATGAACCACACCCAGTGGCATTGCAATGGTGTTCTTCTAAACAAACCACATAAGCCATTGCATGTATGTACTTTTCATGAACCACACCCGGTGTCATTGCATGTGTGTTCCTCTAGACAGACCACATAAGGATCCACCGGTGTCACTGCATGTCTGTTCTTTTCATGAACCACATAAGGATCCACCATTGTCATTAGATGTGTGTTCTTCTCATGAACCACACATGGATCCACCAGTGTCATGGCATGTATGTTCCTCTAAACAGACCACATAAGGATCCACCAGTGTCATTACATGTCTGTTCTTTTCATGAACCACACCCAGTGTCATTGCATGTGTGTTCTTGTAAATAAACCACATAAGTCATTGCATGTTTGTTCTTTTCATGAACCACACTCGGTGTCATTGCATGTGTATTCCTCTAGACAGACCACATAAGGATCCACCTTATGTCATTGGATGTGTGTTCTTTTCATGAACCACACATGGATCCACCGGTGTCATTGCATGTCTGTTCCTCTAAACAAACCACATAAGGATCCACCAGTGTCATTGCATGTCTGTTCTTTTCATGAACCACGCCCAGTGTCATTGCATGTGTGTTCTTCTAAACAAACCACATAAGTCATTGCATGTCTGTTCTTTTCATGAACCACACCCGGTGTCATTGCATGTCTGTTCTTTTCATGAACCATAGCTAGAGTCATTGCATGTCTGTTACTTCCATAAACCACACATGGATCCACCTGTGTGATTGCATGTCTGTTCCTCTAAAAAAACCATATAAGGATCCACTAGTGTCATTGGATGTGTGTTCTACTCATTAACCACACATGGATCCACCAGTGTCATTGCATGTCTGTTCTTTTCATGAACCACAGATAGAGTCATTGCATGTCTATTACTTCCATAAACCACACCTGGATCCACCGATGTCATTGCATGTTTGTTCCTCTAAACAAACCACATAAGGATCCACTAGTGTCATTACATGTCTGTTCTTTTCATGAACCACACCCAGTGGCATTGCATGCGTGTTCTTCTAAACAAACCACATAAGCCATTGCATGTATGTTCTTTTCATGAACCACACCCGGTGTCATTGCATGTGTGTTCCTCTAGACAGACCACATAAGGATCCACCGATGTCACTGCATTTCTATTCTTTTCATGAACCACATAAGGATCCACCAGTGTCATTAGATGTGTGTTCTTCTCATGAACCACACATGGATCCACCGGTGTCATTGCATGTATGTTCCTCTAAACAAACCACATAAGGATCCACCAGTGTCATTGCATGTACGTTCTTTTCATGAACCACACCCAGTGTCATTGCATGTGTGTTCTTCTAAATAAACCACATAAGTCATTGCATGTCTGTTCTTTTCATGAACCACACTCGGTGTCATTGCATGTGTGTTCCTCTAGACAGACCACATAAGGATCCACCTTATTTCATTGGATGTGTGTTCTTTTCATGAACCACACATGGATCCACCGGTGTCATTGCGTGTCTGTTCCTCTAAAAAACCACATAAGGATCCAACAGTGTCATTGCATGTCTGTTCTTTTCATGAACCATGCCCAGTTTCATTGCATGTGTGTTGTTCTAAACAAACCACATAAGTCATTGCATGTCTGTTCTTTTCATGAACCACACCTGGTGTCATTGCATGTCTGTTCTTTTCATGAACCACAGCTAGAGTCATTGCATGTCTGTTACTTCCATAAACCACACATGGATCCACCGGTGTCATTGCATGTTTATTCTTTTCATGAACCACACCTAGTGTCATTGCATGTCAGTCCTTTTCATGAACCACACCTAGTCTCATTGTATGTCAGTTCTTTTCATGAACCACATAAGGATCCACCAGTGTCATTGCATATCTGTTCTTCTCACAATCCACATAAGGATCCACCAGTGTCATTGCATGTCTGTTCTTTTCATGAACCACACCCAGTGTCATTGCATGTGTATTGTTCTGAATAAACCACATAAGTCATTGCATGTCTGTTCTTTTTCATGAACCGCACCCGGTGTCATTGCATGTGTGTTCCTCTAGCCAGACCACATAAGGATCCACCGGTGTCACTGCATGTCTATTATTTTCATGAACCACATAAGGATGCACCAGTGTCATTGGGTGTGTGTTCTTCTCATGAAGCACACATGGATCCACCGGTGTCATTGCAAGTCTGTTCCTCTAAACAAACCACATAAAGATCCACCAGTGTCATTGCATGTCTGTTCTTTTCATGAACCACACCTAGTGTCATTGCATGTGCGTTCTTATAAACAAACCACATAAGCCATTGCACGTCTATTCTTTTCATGAACCACACCCGGTGTCATTGCATGTGTGTTCCTCTAGACAAACCACATAAGGATCCACCGGTGTCACTTCATGTCTGTTCTTTTCATGAACCACATAAGGATCCACCAGTGTCATTGGATCTGTGTTCTTCTCATGAACCACACATGGATCCACCGGTGTCATTGCATGTATGTTCCTGTCAACAAACCACATAAGGATCCACCAGTTTCATTGCATGTCTGTTCTTTTCATGAACCACACCCACTGTCTTTGCATGTGTGTTCTTCTAAACAAACCATATAAGTCATTGCATGTCTGTTCTTTTCATGAACCACACCCGGTGTCATTGCATGTCTGGTCTTTATATCAACCACAACTAGAGTTATTGCATGTTTGTTACTTCCATAAACCACACATGGATCCACCACTGTCATTGCATGTATGTTCTTTTCATGAACCACATAAGGATCCACTAGTGTCATTGGATGTGTCTTCTTCTCATGAACCACACATGGATCCACCGGTGTCATTGCATGTCTGTTCCTCTAAACAAACCACATAAGGATCCTCTAGTGCCATTGCATGTCTGTTCTTTTCATGAACCACACCCAGTGTCATTCCATGTGTGTTCTTCTAAACAAACCACATAAGTCATTCATGAAACACACCCGGTGTCATTGCATGTTTGTTCTTTTCATGAACCACAGTTAGAGTCATTGCATGTCTGTTACTTCCATAAACCACACATGGATCCATCGATGTCATTGCATGTCTGTTCTTTTCATGAACCACACCCAATGTCATTGCATATCAGTTCTTGTCATGAACCACACCTAGTGTCATTGCATGTCAGTTCTTTTCATGAACCACATAAGGATCCACCAGTGGCATTGCATGTCTGTTCTTCTCACAAACCACATAAGGATCCACCAGTGTCATTACATGTCTGTTCTTTTCATGAACCACAGCTAGAGTCATTGCACGTCTGTTACTTCCATAAACCACACATGGATCCACCGGTGTCACTGCGTGTCTGTTCTTTTCATGAACCACACCCGGTGTCATTGCATGTCAGTTCTTTTCATGAACCACACCCCGTGTCATTGCATGTCAGTTCTTTTCATGAACCACATAAGGATCCACTAGTGTCATTGCATTTTTGTTCTTCTCACAAACCACATAAGGATCCACTAGTTTCATTGCATGTCTATTCTTTTCATGAACCACATCCAGTGTCATTGAATGTCAGTTCTTTTCATGAACCACATAAGGATCCACCTCGTGTGATTGCATGTCGGTTCTTTTCATGAACCACACCCAGTGTCATTGCATGTGTGTTCCTCTAGACAAACCACATAAGGATCCACTAGTGTCACTGCATGTCTGTTCTTTTCATGAACCACATAAGGGTCCACCAGTGTCATTGGATGTGTGTTCTTCTCATGAACCACACATGGATCCACCGGTGTCATTGCATATTTATTCCTCTAAACAAACCACATAAGGATCCACCAGCGTCATTGCATGTCTGTTCTTTTCATGAACCACACCCAGTGTCATTGCATGTGTGTTCTTCTAAACAAACCACATAAGTCATTGCATGTCTGTTCTTTTCATGAACCACACCCGGTGTCATTGCATGTTTGTTCTTTTCATGAACCACAGCTAGAGTCATTGCATGTCTGTTACTTCCATAAACCACACATGGATCCATCGGTGTCATTGCATGTCTGTTCTTTTCATGAACCACACCCAGTGTCATTGCATATCAGTTCTTTTCATGAACCACACCTAGTGTCATTGCATGTCAGTTCTTTTCATGAACCACATAAGGATCCACCAGTGTCATTGCATGTCTGTTCTTCTCACAGACCACATAAGGATCCACCAGTGTCATTGCATGTCTGTTGTTTTCATGAACCACACATGGATCCACCGGTGTGAGTTCATGTATGTTCTTTTTATGAACCACATATGGATCCACCAGTGTCATTAGATGTGTGTTCTTCTCATGAACCACACATGGATCCACCAGTGTCATTGCATGTATGTTTCTCTAAACAAACCACATAAGGATCCATCAGTGTCATTCCATGTCTGTTCTTTTCAGGAACCACACCTAGTGTCATTGCATGTGTGCTCTTCTAAACAAACGACATAAGTCATTGCATGTCTGTTCTTTTCATGAAGCACACCCGGTGTCATTGCATGTATGTTCCTCTAAACAAACCACATAAGGATCCACCAGTGTCATTGCATGTCTGTTCTTTTCAGGAACCACACCCAGTTTCATTGCATGTGTGTTCTTCTAAACAAACGACATAAGTCATTGCATGTCTGTTCTTTTCATGAACCACACCCGGTGTCATCGCATGTATGTTCTTTTCATGAACCACAGCTAGAGTCATTACATGTCTGTTACTTCCATAAACCACACATGGATCCACCGGTGTCATTGCATGTCTGTTCTTTTCATGAACCACACCCAGTGTCATTGCATGTCAGTTCTTTTCATGAACCAAACATAGTGTAATTGCATGTCAGTTCTTTTCATGAACCACACCTAGTGTCATTGCATGTCAGTTCTTTTCATGAACCACACCTAGTGTAATTGCATGTCAGTTCTTTTCATGAACCATATAAGGATCCACTGGTGTCATTGCATGTTTGTTATTCTCACAAACCACATAAGGATCCACCAGTGTCATTACATTTCTACTCTTTTCATGAACCACAACTAGAGTCATTGCATGTCCGTTACTTCCATAAACCACACATGGATCCACCGGTGTCACTTCATGTCTGTTCTTTTCATGAACCACACCCAGTGTCATTGCATGTCAGTTCTTTTCATGAACCACACCCAGTGTCATTGCATGTCAGTTCTTTTCATGAACCACATAAGGATCCACTAGTGTCATTGCATGTCTGTTCTTCTCACAAACCACATAAGGATCCACCAGTGTCATTGCATGTCTGTTCTTTTCATGAACCACACCCAGTGTCATTGCATGTGTGTTCCTCTAGACAAACCACATAAGGATCAACCGGTGTCACTACATGTCTGTTCTTTTTCATGAACCACACATGGATCCACCGGTGTCATTGCATGTCTATTCTTTTCATGAACCATGCCCAGTGTCATTGCATGGCAGTTCTTTTCATAAACCACTTAAGGATCCACCAGTGTCATTGCATGTCTGTTCTTCTCGCAAACCACATATGGAACCACCTAGTGTGATTGCATGTCTGTTCTTTTCATGAACCACACCCAGTGTCATTGGATGTGTGTTCCTCTAGACAAACCACATAAGGATCCACCAGTGTCACTTCATGTCTGTTCTTTTCATGAACCACATAAGGATCGACCAGTGTCATTGGATGTGTGTTCTTCTCATGAACCACACATGGATCCACCGGTGTCATTGCATCGTCTAAATGAACCACATAAGGATCCACCAGTGTCATTGCATGTCAGTTCTTTTCATGAACCACACCCAGTGTCATTGCATGTGTGTTCTTCTAAACAACCCACATAAGTCATTGCATGTCTATTCTTTTCATGAACCACACCCGGTGTCATTGCATGTGTGTTCCTCTAGACAGACCACATAAGGATCCACCGGTGTCACTGCATGTCTTTTCTTTTCATGAACCACATAAGGATCCACAAGTGTCATTGGATGTGTTTCCTTCTCATGAACCACACATGGATCCACCGGTGCCATTGCATGTCTGTTTCTCTAAACAAACCACATAAGGATCCACCAGTGTTATTGCATGTCTGTTCTTTTCATGAACCACACCCAGTGGCATTGCATGTGTGTTCTTCTAAACAAACCACATAAGTCATTGCATGTGTGTTCTTTTCATGAACCACACCCGGTGTCATTGCATGTGTGTTCCTCTAGATAGACCACATAAGGATCCACCGGTGTCACTGCATGTTTGTTCTTTTCATGAACCACATAAGGATCCACTAGTGTCATTGGATGTGTGTTCTTCTCATGAACCACACATGGATCCACCGGTGTCATTGCATGACTATTCTTTTCATGACAAACCACATAAGGATCCACTAGTGTCATTGCATGTCAGTTCTTTTCATGAACCACACCTAGTGCCATTGCATGCGTGTTCTTCTAAACAAACCACATAAGCCATCGCATGTCTGTTCTTTTCATGAACCACACCCGGTGTCATTGCATGTGTGTTCCTCTAGACGGACCACATAAGGATCCACCGGTGTCACTTCATGTCTGTTCCTTTCATGAACCACATAAGGATCACCACTGTCATTGGATGTGTGTTCTTCTCATGAACCACACATTAATCCACCGGTGTCATTGCATGTCTGCTCTTTTTATGAACCACGGCTAGAGTCATTGCACGTCTGTTACTTCCATAAACCACACATGGATCCGCCAGTGTCATTGCATGTCTTTTCTTTTCATGAACCACACCCGGTGTCATTGCATGTCAGTTCTTTTCATGAACCACATAAGGGTCCACCTGTGTCATTGCATGTTTGTTCTTCTCACAAACCACATAAGGATCCACCAGTGTCATTGCATGTCTGTTCTTTTCATTAACCACACCCAGTGTCATTGCATGTGTGTTCCTCTAGACAAACCATATAAGGATCCAACGGTGTTAGTGCATGTCTGTACTTTTCATGAACCACATCAGGATCCAGTAGTGTCATTGCATGTCTGTTCTTCTCATGAACCACACATGGATCCACCAGTGTCATTGCATGTCTACTTTTTTCATGAATCACAGCTAGAGTCATTTCATGTATGTTACTTCCGTAAACCACACATGGATCCACCAATGTCATTGCATGTCTGTTCTTTTCACGAACCACACCTAGTGTCATTGCATGTCAGTTCTTTTCATGAACCACATAAGTGTCCACTAGTGCCATTGCATGTCTTTTCTTCTCACAAACCACATAAGGATCCACTAGTGTCATTGCATGTCTTTTCTTTTCATGAACCACACCCAGTGTCAGTGAATGTGTGTTCCTCTAGACAAACCACATAAGGATACACCGGTGTTAGTGCATGTCTGTTATTTTCATGAACCACATAAGGATCCACCAGTGTCATTGAATGTGTGTTATTCTCATGAACCACACATGGATCCACCAGTGTCATTGCATGTCTGTTCTTTTCATGAATCACAGCTAGAGTCATTGCATGTCTATTACTTCCATAAACCACACATGGATCCACCAGTGTCATTGCATGTCTGTTGTTTTCATGAACCACACCTATTGTCATTGCATGTGTGTTCCTCTAGACAAACCACATATGGATCCACCAGTGTCATTGCATGTCTGTTCTTTTCATGAACCACAGCTAGAGTCCACTAGTTTCATTGGATGTGTGTTCTTCTCATGAACCACACATGGATCCACCAGTGTCATTGCATGTCTGTTCTTTTCATGAATCACAGCTAGAGTCATTGCATGTCTATTACTTCCATAAACCACACATGGATCCACCAGTGTCATTGCATGTCTATTGTTTTCATGAACCACACCTAGTGTCATTGCATGTGTGTTCCTCTAGACAAACCACATATGGATCCACCAGTGTCATTGCATGTCTGTTCTTTTCATGAACCACAGCTAGAGTCCACTAGTGTCATTGGATGTGTGTTCTTCTCATGAACCACACATGGATCCACCAGTGTCATTGCATGTTTGTTCTTTTCATGAATCACAGCTAGAGTCATTGCATGTCTGTTACTTCCATAAACCACATATGGATCCACCTAGTGTGATTGCATGTCTGTTCTTTTCACAAACCACACATGGATACACCAGTGTCATTGCATGGGTAGCCGTTAGACCGAGTCTTCTAGAAGGCACGCCCTAACACAGTTGTTCTGCTTGATGATTGTTACATATCATTCGATTGAGGCGCTTGGACGATAGGGATGGTCTTCGTGAGAGTGATCCGCGAGTAGATTGTTTTGCGGCATGATTGGCCACGCTTGCACTGGACACATTGGCAACACCGGGCGCTCCCCTATTGCGAGTGTCACGTCTCACGACTTTAGTGGGCCACATCCCAGTGTCACGTCCCCATTACTTCTTTTCCTCCCCGTACTTCTCTTCCTTACCCTCGAAGCCACTTTCCCCACTTCACTCCCATCCTGCCGTAGCCGCAAGCCGACTGCGCCTCCATCCTAATCCCCTGTCCGGCAGCCACCCCCTCCCCTCTCGCCATGGGTTCAAGGGTAGACGGCGAGGAAACGCGTCGTGAAGATAGGGACGGTGATTTCGATATGAGTCGTCTCATCTCTATTTCTATCATCTATGGCCAGTTATCTATTTTTTGAGCTAGATCTAATCTGTTTACTCATGCGCGTATGATGTGTTAGGCCAACCAGACGATGTATGACTCCGACTATCACGGTTTAGCGGATGCAGATAGTCCTCTAGTATGTAAACATGGATATGTGCCCGCTAAATTTGTAGCGTTCGAAGGACAAAACGCAGGCAGGAGGTTTCTACGGTGTCAAGGACATCATGCAATAATGCAAGGCGGAAGTCGCGGTGTTGTCAAATGGGTAGATCCAGAGTGGCCCAAATCGATGTAGAAAACGCTGGACAAACTATGGGAAATGACTGTCGAGTTGAAAGAATCTGTATTCAGCTCACTTCTTGACAGTGTTGAGATGAAGCTGTGGGAACCAGTTGACACGACCAAGCATAAGCTAGATCTCAGGTGGGTGCAAGACAAGTTTAGCAAAGTCGAGAAGGAGAGGGACGCGGCATTGGCCCTGAAGGCTAAAGCAGAGAAAGAACTGACTCAAGCAAGGAATGATCTCCACCAGGCCAAAGTCCTGCAGTTCACAACTACGAGTATTGACAAGTGCATGAGGAAAAATGCAGAGAAACAATTGAAGCTGTGCAAGGAAGATGCTAAAAGTAAGGAGTAGACGATTCGATCCTTGCTCTCGCGGGAAGACGCGCATTGGGCTAAGATTAGGAAGATCAAGGAGATGTGTGATAACTAGTTCTATTTAGCTTAAGCTCCGTGCCGTTTTAAGTTGTAATAGTTGTACTTATTGACCTAGCGGTCTGAACTATTGGTCCCGAATTCCAGGGAGGAAAAAAATTGCTCTGACCCTGCATTACTTCTTTTGTCTGACCCCGCATTACTTCTTTTGTTTGACCAATGCCCCTTGGATATTCCGCCCGTCGCTTCGTCGTCCTCGTGTACAAATAGGAGGCACCACAGCACGTCGCTTCGTCGTCCATCCCCTCGTCCTCTCCAATCTCCACCGCCCCGCCATGGAGATGCCCGATCTGAACTTCTACGAGGCGGTGATGTTCGTGAACTTCGATATCCTCGCGCCGCCAGCCGCGATTGTGCTCCATGGATGGCGCATCAGCTCTGCGGGGGTGCCGGTGGCTCTGCTCCCTGGCCGAGCCGAGATGGAGAGCGAAATCACGGCGCGCCGCCACCAGATGCCCGCGTGGAAGAGGGCGCTGCCCCGGTACACGGCGGCCAGCCCGTACTGGCCGGCGCTGTTCAAGAAGGAGCGGAAGGCCAAGATTGGCAACCGCATCGTTGACGGGCGCGTGGTGCACTGGGATCTCTGCAACGGAGAAGGGAGGGAGAGGTTCTGGTCCGTCCCTGGACGGACCAAGTACACCGTCATCGCCGCCGCTCGACGCGAAGAGGTGCTCCGTCTCGCGAACAATGCAGACATCGTGGAGGTTCTATCCGACAGCGACGAGGAAGCCAACGGCTCGGAGGACAGTGGCAGTGGAAGTGAAATTGTTTACTAGTGGTTGAATTAATGTATGATGTAAAATCGCACTTTTGTTTAGAAGAATTTGTGGTTGAAGTAATGAAATGCCTGGATTTAGTTCTCTGTCTCGATTAATTTGTGGAAGAATTTGTGATTTAGATCAATTTCTGCCTCGATTTAGATCTCTGTCCCGGATTGGGAACGTGACCGTGGACCAAAGACACCTTTTCTACTAGTGTATTCTGACATTGGTGGTTTGTTTAAACGTAATCTACGTGGATTGTGCCGCATGCAAATGGCACAACCACAATTTATAAAGTGGAAGCATGTACACCCGGTTACTGGTGATCTGGGAGCTTCGCCAGATGCAGGGGATGCAGGAGAAGAGAGGCGGTGAGATAGACGGGCTCAAGATTAGGCTAGAAAGTGGTACCAATTTCCTCCTCTTCTGGGCATTCTCGGTGAGAACATTGCTATTTATGTTGCCACGTCATTGTGCAGCATCTGAAATAAGTTGCTGCTTCCTGGAGTGTGGCAGCTTAAATAATTTGTTTTTGTGCCACTTACATTCCATCGTATTTGGAGACCTCCTGCCCCTCAGCAATCGTGGAACCGGTGGATCCTAGTTTTCAGATAGCAGTGGCACAATCACAATTTGAGATTCAACTACTAACTCAGGCGTTTCCAAACCCTAAGTCGTGGTACATTTTACTCAGAGAACGTGGGTAGATTGTTTCGCCCAGCTACGTGCCACACACAGAGCGATCAGAATTTAACAGAATTACATATATAGGTTCAAGTTAAACACATTACTATGCATCTTCATTGCTAGCAGCCTTCTTCCGCAACCTAGGTGCCAAGCCTTCACGTCCACTGGCTTCTTCATTTCCTGGCTTCTTCCTCTTCCTTGGTGCCAATTTTCTTAGCTTCACGTACTTTGCATCGTCGGGACAATGGGCACCATAATCGTGTCCAGCATCATCTTTCCACACGTTTTCAATTTCTTCGAGCAGCAAAGTGACATCTTTCCACTCGTTTTTAATTTCTTCGGGCAGCAAAATGACTAACCCGGCAATCATGTTTCTAACCTTGCGGCGCTTCCTGTCAAAGAAACAAGACTGTTGCATAACTGCCCAATATCTACAGAGTAAATAAATCAAAAATTACAATTCAGCACAAACATGCGAACCCCAAGAGACCTTTGCTTACCAGGAGCTAATTGGGTTCGAGCAACCATCCTGTCCAAGAATAGAAGGGTGACTCCCAGTTGCAGCAGCTTCCACATCCAGTACATCACATTTTATCTCAAACATGGCAGCCGAAGGATACCTTTTCATCAACCCAATTAGCTAACTGTCACACATTATAGAAACCATGATGCCACGTTCATCCATGATGCTGAACTTTGCAGTCTGCTTCGGCCATAATTCAACATGATTACGCAGAACAGCAACCATAGCAGATATAGTACAGATTTGCGCAGGCACTTCTTACATCATGAAACAATGGTGTCCATACCTCTTTCCCTTAGAGTCGTACCTTTAGAGGACTAGCGTAACCAGGTAACGGGGGTCCGCGTAGATCCCACTTGATAGAAAACTGTGGACAAAATATGTTTGTTAGCGTTGGGCTAACAAACAATTTGAGGTTCAGTAGCCAGCTAGCAGTTGTAATTAGTGCGAATAGCAAAGAGAAGGGTAACTCACCCGCTTGTAGACAAAACTTCTTCTTTCTTGATAGTAGGATCTGCCATCCTCCGAGCTGCTTGGCTCGTCGGAGGCGGAGGCGGGCTAGAGCCTCGCAACGGCAGCTACGGCATGCGCCATTGGAGCTCGGGATCAGCGACTGGGTGCAGCAACTGGGCGCAACAACTTGGCGCCGGAAGTCAAATGATCGTAGGGATCGTCCTACCTGGAGGGTGGATTTCGACGCTGCCGGTGCTAGGGGAAAGTTGGGAATGGATTTGTGAAATTGGTCAACGCGTCCAATCCACTTAGCTACTCGATTTGCCTAAGAGGTTGCCGCGTTGGCGCTCGCATCATGGACAGATGACCGACAGAGGGTCCCGATCGTCTACTTCACAGGGTAGTTTAACAGAATGTTTGAATTTGGCAGGGGTGAGATGAGTTTGCCTCGAAATGGGCCCTCTCAGTAGTTGGCGGCCCAACTTTTCGAAACGCGGTAATTTCAGGCAAGTTAGGTACCTCCATGCGCTGGCCTGCGAACATTCGTACCATAGACGAACATGCCCCACTTGCAATGACACTGGTTGATCCATATGTGGGTTGTTAAAAGAACACACATTTAATGTCGTTGGTTAATCCATGTGTGGTTTGTGAAAAGAACACACATGCAATGACTCTAGTGGATCTATGTGTGGTTTGTGGAAAGAACACACATGCAATGACATTGGTTGATCCATATGTGGTTTGTGGAAAAGAACACACATGCAATTACTCTAGTGGATCCATGTGTGGTTTTTTGGAAAGAACACACATGCAATGACTCTAGTGGATCCATATGTGGTTTGTGAAAAGAACACACATGCAATGACTCTAGTGTTGGTTTTAGTATGAGAACACACATGCAATGACTCTAGTGGGTCCATACGTGGTTTGTGAAAAGAACACACATGTAATGACTCTAGTGGATCCATATGTGGTTTGTGGAAAGAACACACATGCAATGACATTGGTTGATCCATATGTGGTTTGTGGAAATAACACACATGTAGTGAACAATGGTGGATCCATGTGTGTTTTGTGAAAAGAACACATATGCAATGCCATTGGTTGATCCATGTGTGGTTTGTGAAAAGACACACATGCAATACCATTGGTTGATCCATGTGTTGTTTGTGGAAAGAACACACATGCAATGCTATTGGTTGATGCATGTGGTTTGTGGAAAAGAACACACATGCAATGAACACTGGTAGATCCGTAAGTGTTTTGTGGAAAGAACACACATGCAATGAACACTGGTGGATCCATATGTGGTTTGTGAAAAGAACACACATGCAATGCCATTGGTTGATCCATGTGTAGTTTGTGAAAAGAACACACATGCAATGACTCAAGTGGGTCCATGCGTGGTTTGTGAAAAGAACACACATGCAATGACTCTGGTTGATCCATGTGTGGTTTATGGAAAGAACACACATGCAATGACATTGGTGGATCCATATGTGGTTTGTGGAAAGAACACACATGCAATGACTCTAGTGGATCCATATGTGGTTTGTAGACAGAACACACATGCAATGAACACTGGTGGATCCATATGTGGTTCATGACAGGAACACACATGCAAGGACATTGGTTGATCCATATGTGGTTTGTGACAATAACACACATGCAATGCCATTGGTTAATCCATGTGTGGTTTGTGGAAAGAACACGCATGCAATGACTCAAGTGGATCCACATGTGGTTTGTGAAAAGAACACACATGCAATGACTCTAGTGGATCCATATGTGGTTTGTAGAAAGAACACACATGTAATGAACACTGGTGGATTCATATGTGGATCATGAAAGGAACACACATGCAATGACATTGGTTGATCCATGTGTGGTTTGTGGAAAGAACACACATGCAATGACTCAAGTGGGTCCATGTGTGGTTTGTGAAAAGAACACACATGCAATGACTCTGGTTAATCCATGTGTGGTTTGTGGAAAGAACACACATGCAATGACATTGGTGGATCCATATGTGGTTTATGGAAAGAACACACATGCAATGACATCGGTTGATGCATGTGTGGTTTGTAAAAAGAACACACATGCAATGACTCTAGTGGATACATATGTGGTTAGTGGAAAGAACACACATGCAATGAACACAGGTGGATCCATATGTGGTTCATGGAAACAACACACATGCAATGACATTGGTGGATGCATATGTGATTTGTGAAAAGAACACACATGCAATGACTCTGGTTGATCCATGTGTGGTTTGTGGAAAGAACACACATGCAATGACATTGGTGGATCCATATGTGGTTTATGGAAAGAACACACATGCAATGACATCGGTTGATCCATGTGTGGTTTGTAAAAAGAACACACATGCAATGACTCTAGTGGATACATATGTGGTTAGTGGAAAGAACACACATGCAATGAACACAGGTGGATCCATATGTGGTTCATGGAAACAACACACATGCAATGACATTGGTGGATGCATATGTGGTTTGTGAAAAGAACACACATGCAATGACTCTAGTGCTGGCTTTAGTATAAGAACACGCATGCAGTGACTCTACTGGGTCCATATGTGGTTTGTGAAAAGAACACACATGCAATGACTCTAGTGCTGGCTTTAGTATAAGAACACGCATGCAGTGACTCTACTGGGTCCATATGTGGTTTGTGAAAAGAACACACATGCAATGACTCTAGTGGATCCATATGCGGTTTGTGGAAAGAACACACATTGAATGACAGTGGTTGATCCATATGTAGTTTGTGGAAAAAACACACATGCAATGACACTGGTTGATCCATATGTGGTTTGCGGAAAGAACACACATGCAATGACTCTGGTGGATCCATGTGTGGTTTGAGAAAAGAACACACATGCAATTACTCTAGTTGATACATATGTGGTTTGTGGAAAGAACACACATGCAATGAACACTAGTGGATCCATATGTGGTTCATGACAGGAACACACATGCAATTACTCTAGTGGATACATATGTGCTTTGTTGAAAGACCACACATGCAATGAACTCTAGTGGATATAACTTGACATACTTTGATGTATGCCACAATGTATTTAATTATAAAAGACACCCACTTTCCATTTTTATACTACTCAGCTTTGCCCTTGGTTTTTTGATACTACCCAGTTTTGCCCCCTCTGTCTCTTTCGTAGAAGCCTAAACATGTGCCCACTCTGTCTGCTATGCCTTGATTGGTTGTCACAGTTGTGACACGGATCGTGCGCACCAACCATTGATCCTGTGTGATCCAACGAGGCTCGTTGCACATGTCGTGCCCTTCATAGGACAACACAAGACAGCACGGACGTCTCCCTCAACGAGACTTATAAAAGAAGGAACACGATGTCATCCATCGAAAAAGTCGTCGAGTGGTCATGTCACGTTTAATCTAGTATGCAAAGGCTACAAGTCTACTACACGGCAACTAATCATCCACGGCCCACGGGCTATACCATTTTTACTATGTAGTGCGGCTGCACTCTCACTTCCGACAGGCCCCCACCACACGAACCTTCCACGCGGCAGCCGCAACCGGAAGAGCTGCCTACCAGGGCTCTGAAGGAGGCCTAAACGTCCCCACATTAAAAACCCAGCCTATCGGGTCCTCCATTCGCACTCATCCACTACTCTCTCTTCCCTATCTAGCAAAACCCCACAATCTTGAACGTACTTTCATGAACCTTCTCCATGAAACCAGTGCGTGGGGGTGAGTGTCCGGGCATCGCCGCCGAGGTGGTGCTTCACGCGGCAAATATGGAGGAGCATCACGCAGCACAAGGCGAGGAGGACGTGCAGTTCAACCCCTTGGGTTACCATGTGCTCGTCGGTGTTGACGACTTCGAAGGCCCCGATGAGGGCATGGAGTTAGACGAACACGCTCCACTCGTGTACCCGGAGGTACATCTATTTCTACATGTTTCATATTTTCTGCTCGAGCTTAATCTATCCTGGCGTCATAAAAATATCTAGTCCTAATGATTAGGTGCAACATACGAACCGGTACATGGAGAGATCTAGTCTGTTCTAAATGAATCCACATTATTTATTTATTAATAAGTTATCAAGAACACAAACCACGTTAATTTAGGAGCGAGCTAGGGAGACGGCCATAATGAACTGCTAAACCTGTATAGACATGTTATTGCATCGAAAGTAACGCGGAATTGTGGAAGGAATATATATTTATTATTTTTCTCATTTTGGATTGCATTCCATACACTACAGGTGGATTTAAGTGAGATGGACTCTAACAACGAGACCAGGGACAACAAGAGCCTCCATGTCATGAAGAAGCTCAAGAGTGGGATAATCCCTTTCCGCACTCGACTTGGGGAGCTCAGGTGCCCTTTCTATAAGAAAGGAGTCAACCCGAGGATTGTCAGCTTGATTCCGCATGCGGTTGGCATCGGTAAAAGCCCGGCTAGTAAACACAAGTCGGCGACCAAGGCTAAGCACGCTTCTTATGGCAAATTCCCGAGGGAGTATGTCAAGACCGGCCTAGTGTCCCCTTACTTAGGAATCAGCAACTTCTAGCAGACCAACCCGTCACTGTGCTGGCCCGACCACTAATAATATTTAGTTCTCTTACCGTATCTAGACCCTTAAACTATGGGGATTTCTATTTTCATACCCTTCAAATTATATTCAAGTTCATTTGTTTATGGAGTTAAAGTTTCGGTGGCATACTCGTTATTTTGCATGGATAGAGGGGTGCCCCCGACAGATATAAGGGTTATCATGTCCACTAGATCACAGAGGATCAATAGTTGGTGGGCAAGATCTGTGTGACAACTATCTCGACCAATCAGAGCGTAGCAACAAAGATGAGCAGAGGTGCGAGAGATGGATACAAAGAGAGGGGAAAACTGAGTAGCACTTAAGAACCAAGGGCAAAACTGAGTAGAACTTAAAAACCAAGGGCAAAACTGAGTAGAACTTAAAAACCAAGGGCAAGAGTGACAAAGGGATATAGAAAATAGAAAATG
Organism: Avena sativa; assembly: GCA_916181665.1. Classification (NCBI taxonomy): domain Eukaryota; kingdom Viridiplantae; phylum Streptophyta; class Magnoliopsida; order Poales; family Poaceae; genus Avena; species Avena sativa. The sequence goes on along the minus strand of OV702288.1, from coordinate 451,795,287 downwards.
ATTTAAAAATAGAACCAAACAGCCAGTGTTACGCTCGAGGGCAAAACCGAGTACAACTGAATCGCCAGGGTTAGACACGAGGGAAAAAACGTGACACACGGTAAGCGTGTGCGGTGCACGGGGCGGTAGCGGACATGTGTGGCCGTGCACGGTGCATTAGCCTACGCGGTGCACGGTAGTGCAACGAAACGTCGCTTCCCTTCTCCTTTAATAAAGGCCTCCCCACTCCCACTCATCAAGCACTCGCTCACTCAACCGTCTCCACTATCCCATTACCTTCTACAAACGTCCAACAAAACCCCAACCATGTCGGTGATGGAGAAGAATGGCACGGTGGCCATCGGCGCCTCCAAGGCTGCCGTCGAGGAGCCCCCGTCCCCGTACAGACCCCCGTCCCTGTCCCTGCATCCGCCGTAGCCTCCGGCGAGGAGGCCCCTGCCGGTCTTGGACAAATCCCGCTCGGCTGGGCCCCTACGAGGAGGTTGTCTACATAAGGCCGGAGAGCCCCTATGACACCAGCATCGCTGACCCATGGTCGGAGGTAACGAGGGTATTCTCCCCTTCCCTTGTTCTTCCCGCGTTCCCATCGTTGGATGCTAGATCGTATGTTATTAGGGCCCGGTTGTTCGTATTTTTACAGTAGCTAATCCTCTTGTGTTAGATCTCGATTTTCGATGAATCCCCCTATTCATAGTTGGGATCAGTATTCGATTTGGTTTGAGATTTCGGGAATAATCGGGAGATCTCAATCAGTCAATCTATGCAAATAATCAATCCCGATAATCAAAGTATCTCAATCATGTCCTTATTGCACTTTACTGTTTTTTTCCAACAGGAGGATAGCAGCGACGTCCGTAGCGACGACGAGTCCGAGGACACCAAGACTCGTCATGTGCTGAGGAGGCTAAAGTCTGGCCAGTACAACAACTTCTTCACCGGTGACGTGTACAGGTTCCCCTTCTGCCTCACCAGGAGGCTCCACGCCACGGACTTCAACTCCCTCGTGAAGCATGCCGAGGATGTGAGGACCTGCGTCGAGTCCATGAACGTCCATGGCTTCATAGCCAAGCACCTGGCGCTCGGTCTTCACCTCCGCAACCTCCAGAAGGTGGCTATCGAGGAGGGTCGCATGCCCTCGATCAAACCCAAGAAGCCCAAGGTCAAGGGGCTGGGTAGTAAGAAGTGGAGGAGGTGCCAGAGGGAGGAGGCGGAGGCCCTCCTGGCAGAGGCCACGAGGGGCCACTGATCAGCTGCTGCTGTAAAGCAGCTTCTTTTGTCTTGTATGTGTTGAACCTGTCAGCTGCTGCTGCTGAGCAGCCTAATTGTCGAACCTCGTTAAGTACCGTACTATATAACCTTTATTAGCCGCTTTATCTACATCTGCTCTGTTTACTGAATTTATTTATGGTGCTGGTTTGTTTTGCTGCTCTAGATTTGCTACCATATTGGGGAAAAACGAGGGCAAAAGGAAAAATAAATGAAGAGAGAAGCTGCTCTAGATTCCCTACCTTTTTGGGCAAAGAAAACACAACTGTTAGCAAGAGAGGGGAAAAGGTGCTCTTAGAAAGGCCAAATAACAAAAAAAACTTCCAATTTAGGCGTCAGGGCGCACGTAACGGCCAAGTGTTTGACCAGAGGGCACCTCCCTCCGAGCGCTTGTGAGGGCTTTGGAATATCGGGAGGACAAAAGCGAGGACAAACGAGACACAATGTTGCTATAGCTAAATCAGACAAAAAGCTGAATTTGGCTTTACCATGCAATTTGGCTAGACCTCCATAATGTAGCTATTCTAAATCCCTAAACTATGTGGTGTGTTGAAACCTCATGCTTTTCCACCGACACGTGGGTTGCAAAGTTGCTTGATCGTGCATGCTTACACAAGTGGCCTACATAGAAACTTATAGAAGCATGGGTAAACGAGCTTCAATTTGGCAAATTTTGGACAAAATGAAATTGCAAGCTTTGCGCAATCGGCGGGCCTGATCGGCTGGGTGGCTGCCCCGGGGTGCAGGGATGCTAGGTCCCTGTCTATGCTTACACTTCTTAAACTTGTTAGGAATAATAGTTGTACACTTCCTTCTATCCTGTCATGTTACGTCGTGTCCGCACCACGCACCCGCTATGGATCAGCAAAGGGACAGTGGTCTACGTGACCGGTCTCTGCCACGGCAAAGCCACGTCGCACACCCATCTCATCGCCTACCGGGATGGACGCCGAATTTAATCGCTAGGATTGGAAACCAACGGTGGTCGCCCAATTAAACTTGCTTCCACATGGGTATGACCGGAATATTGGTAAACGCAATTTAAGCATCGCCTCAGCACATCACTGTGCAAAAAACCCAACTCATTCCGTCTCCTCTGCACATCACTGTGCAAAAATCCCCAACTCATTCCTTCCGCCACCCTCCGCCGCCGCAACCACCGCAAGAACCATCGACACTATCGCAGGCACCGCCTCCGCCGGGCCATACTACCGCAACAGATCACTCCACCGCCACGCCTAGTCCCAGCCACCGGTACTGACCCTAGGCCACCGCCGCCACATTAGCTGCTGCCATGGACACAGAGTACAACGTGTTCGGCAACGGAGCGACTTCTCCGACGAGTACACCGTCACCTCCCATGGAACCACCGAGCTGACGGTTGTCCACACATATGCGTCAGCGGAGGTCACCAAGGTCATCGCAATGTACAATCGGTGGCTACAGGAGCCGATGGATAGGTACTGATCGTCGGCCTTGACCTCGAGTATACCGGAGATAGGAAGAGGACGGTGCTTTTTCAGCTATCCATGCGCAACCACTGCCTCCTATATGACGTATGTAGGTCCAAATCTGTATGCCTAGAGCTTCACGAGTTCCTACACAGGAGGGAGATCTACTTCGCCAGTGTCGACATCAAGAATGACACTCCAAAGCTAGAGCGGGATCTCATCGTTCATGTCATCAATCACGTCGATCTCCAACATTTGTGGAGGTACCCCGATGGCGATACGGGGAAAGCCGGCATGGCTAGACTCTCTGCCGACATCATCGACCGCGAGTACGCCGGCATGAAAGTCGAGTTCCCGAAGCACCTGCACAAGCGATGGGAGTGGAGGCACCTGTATTACAATGGGGTCAAGTACGCAACCAGGGACGCGTATGTCTACTACGAGATGCTCAATAGGATCTGGCGGGTGGGTGAGTGTGCTGTTTGCCACTACTAGTTGCGCATTTCGTTCCTAGTTTTATCTCGCCTGTATTTATCTCGCATGTATTTTCTAAGCATTCTGTGTGTAAGAACCAAGCTCGTATGATCCCTGTGCTATTAGCTACTTAACCTGTATGAATTACATCCCCCCTTTTATGTGCCGAACCTTCATTCTTACAAATTTTGTCTGTGCCATTTACATGTCGAAGAATCCAGGACTGACATGCATAACGTGTGATACTGTCATAAGTCATAACCAAACCCAGATTATAGCGAAGGATACAGTCATAACCAAACCCAGATTATAGTTCGACAAAGGTAATACACAGCAGTTCGTAATTGCTCACATAGTGTACTTCTAAAATAACATGTTTTCATAAACATAACAAGCCCCATACAAACACAACAATCATGCACTAAAAGTCTACATCCCAGCCTGTTGGAGAAGGCAACTGATCCCAGGATGCCTTCGGTCACTTGCCCCGGCTTGTAGATTCATCTACACTCCGGCATTTGGGGCAAACAACCTGCCTTGGTGGTGGGTCAATGATGCGATGCCTGGAACGAGATTTTACAATCTGGTGGTACAGATCATGGCTAACATACCCGTCAATTGCAGCGTACTTCATATTAGGTTCAGAAAGCAGCTTATCCTCCCAGTAATCGTGCCCTAAACGCCTGCACGAACATGTCGGCAATTTTCCCTTAATGTCAGCGTACCACGGGTCGATGAGTTCGGAGGCAAGAGCGGCCATCCCGGTCCTGCCGCCCTTTGTCCATGGGATCCAGTAAATTTCCTGGATGTCCACTCTACACTCCTTTCGGATTCTAATGTTGACAGTCGGGCTTTCAAGCAGTTTAGTGTCATTTGTGATGTCAACACTAGTAAATGTTATGTGCTGGTTCACAAAAGAGATCCCTAATGCTTTCGCCCCACCTGCATGAAAATGAATTCAGACAAATAATATAGCAATTACTTTTGCAAACAGACGGATCAGGAACAAAAAGATAGCAAAGTCTACTAGATCCCGTCAGCCCCCTTCTTGCAAATAGGCTGGTATACGAGGACGTGCCCCTTCATGGAGACTTGCACCACGGCAATCCTACGGTGATCATGGCTGTACTCGAGGGCGAGACCTACGAACTTGTTTTCTTCGAACCGCAGCCAACTCATGTAATTACTCAGAGTCTTCCTCACCGTCACAGGATCGGTGGTGTAGACGACTTTGATATTGTTCCTGCCATGTACTTCTATGTCGAAGTGCGCAGTCGCTTGCCTGCCGTCGTTTCGGACGTCTGAAAAGTCCATGACTACAGGCAAGAGGGAAAGGATACAGAGGAAGAGGGTGATGCCGTGGCGGAGGAAATGGATGAGCCGTGGAGGAGAAAGACGATGAGGCCATGGAGGAGGAAATGAGACGGAGAAGTGAAAGATTGGAACCGCCCTTACCAATATCTGGAATGGTGCACGACCGTTCGTAGTATCGTGAAGGTGGAGAAAAACGGCGGTTCTACACATCGACGCTAGCGCTTCCTAAAATTTGTTCTGCGCCACTTGCAAGTGGTGGAATCGAGGTTTGCCATGCACGATCCAAGTCAAACATAGTCACGTTTGCGCGTGCTGACCTTCACTCACTGACAGGCGGGCCGCACATTTCTCTCTATTATGATTCATTTTTCACTTCCTCTAGACGGTTCCGGTGCGCGCTCTCAATAATTACGCCCCCTTCCTTGTCTTCCACGCAGACAAGAATCGGCAGCATCAGCGGTTCCTCACCGGGTCACTCCCTACTCGAACAACTACCCCATCCCTGATTCCATCCCCTCTCGAATCCATCCGCCTCCTTATCACAAAGCCTCCATTAATCTACCGGATTCCAGACTCCATTTTCTGCTATGGGTAGAGCTTGGGGTAGCAGCAGGCTGAAGGGAAAGGCATGCGACAACGACGCGGATGGCCAGGGAGACCGCCACCATGAGGATTGGGGATGGCCGAACCTCAGCGCCGCGAACATGCACAGGATCGCCACGAGGTTGGACATCATCTCTGCCGGCCGCCTCGCTTGCTGCATCCCTGGCTACCGCTTCACGATGCGGCACATGGACGAACTATCGTTCGGCACGCCTGGCCTTCTTTACCCTGATACCAGCAAATGGCCAAATGACCGTGATGGCCACGTAAGTTCCAGTATTTTGCTTATTGATTCAGTCATATCGTTGATTCATATGTGATGAACTCTCATCGGAATCCTATGTTCCTTTCGTCGAATGTGTTGTGTGCACACGTGGTTTGACGTTGAACCATTTAAGACTATTATGTACAGCGGAAACTCTACTCGTACCTGATATTCTGTTATTTTCGTAGTGACACAGTCTTACTTTAGGTGATAGACGAGTTGTCAATTTCGATTTGCAATGGAATGCCTGCTAGGTGATATTCTATTTCCTAGGGATAAAAACAAACAGATTAGACGATTTAAGGCTTTTATGCCCCGAGCTGTTTATGATCATCGTCAGGAGTTTGTTCTGGGGGGCTCTGCTCCTACTCCATATATTGGGTATCTTCGTAGTGACAGAGGCACAATTTAAGCGATATCTGAGGAGACACTCGTATTGAGCCGATATTTTGTGTACTTTAATCTGAAGGTCTAGTTGTCAAATTGTATTTGCAATGGAATCCATGCTAGGTGATTGTACCAACTGACAACAAACTCTACAGAATATTCATGCAGAACTGATGCTGCTGGATAAGTGGTCGGAATCAGTAGTGGTGAATATCAAGGAAGAAGAAGAGACGGAAATGGGAGATGACCAGAACTGGGTGGGTGGCAACGGCGAGTGCCTGGTCCTTTTATCTCAGGATGGGAGTACTTGGACTGTAAAAAATGGCTACGGATCATTGAGACTTACATTGCCATCTTTGGAGGGTGTCGGCATTACTGCATTCAACAACGGGTGGCCGCCGCACATTTCCGAATTCGCTTACAGGTTCAACATGGCAGAACTTGAGCTCCTGAAGGTACAACTCCCACATAGACCGCGGGAGGCGTGGAATACCTGGGAGTACGACCTCTTGGCGGTGTTCGACAAGGCAATCATATTCATTAGATTCCCAGAAGACAAGGAATGGACAGTCTTGCGCGATGACTTCCTGCGGCCGGAGAAGTATGTCGACGCTGTCTTCACCTCCAGCTACTATTCGTACAAACCGCAACGCATTTATGCGGTCACTGAACCTAGCGGCGACGTGCGTGTTTGGGTTCCATCCATTTGGGGTGAGTCATGGTGTCATATAGCATGTAAAATCCCATTCAAAATTCTGCTTACTGATTGTAAGTAACATGCATGTACTCACGCAGCCCCGCGCATCATTCTAGCTTCGGTTATCGAAGATGCAGTAGCAAATGCTGAACTTGGGACAGGGCACTGGTTCCTGGCACCTCTTGGAGGAGACACAAAATAGGATGTTGAACTCATGTGGATTCATATCAGGGGAGCACTAAACAGCGTTGGTGATACAATAGAACATATGGGGACACAACTTTCTTCATACCCAACGCTGCGGTGTGACGTTTTCTCGAGGTCCGCATGCCCATCCAAAGACCCAGTAGAGAAAGTCTGGAGCAGAGTTAACAATCTGAAGGGACAATCTGTGTTTCTTGGGATCAACTACCCTTTCTTTGTCGGAGCCCCTGGAGCTGTTGAACCTGTAATTGCTCAGGCAGCCCTGGCTCCTGATGATGCTGCTACTCCTACTGCTACTACTGGTTGTGGTGGTGGAGCTAACGAAGAACTAGCTGCTGCTGCTCTTGGTGAAGCTGAAGAAATACTTGGTGATGCTGCTGCTGGTGAAGCTGACGAAATACTTGCTCATGCTGCTGTTGGTGAAGCTGACGAAATACCTGCTGAGGCTGCTGCTGGTGAAGCTGGCGAAATACCTGCTGAGGCTGCGGCCGGAGTCTAGGAAGAACATGCTAGTGTTGTTGCTAAGGTTCCAACACTTCCAGTGTTTATAGCAGACTGTGTGTTTGCTTCACACTCATGCACCTATCATGTTGACACTCCAGATCCGACCTGGAGCCGAATCCACATCGGAAGGAGGGGGCCAACAATTGGCTCATCAGTGGGGTTGTACGATTTGATGGAGAATGACGGACAGCCAAACGCAACATTATGGTTCGTCCCGACGATACCACCAGCTCCAGGGACCTAGTGCTCATACTGGCAGATCCGATGAACCATTTTTCTTTATCTTTATCATTAGTTACGCTTATTTGTGTAAAGACTAAGCTATGCTTATTTGTGTAAGACTAAGTTAGGCCTAACTATATAATATTCAGTGAAGCCCAGCTTTTCTTTCCACGCCCATAACAACAGAATTGCAGCATAGATAATACAAAGGTAATGTGCATACTAGGCATTTGTGCTCAGGATAACAACCACTTCAAGTAAATGATACATGGTGTACGCATTTGAACGCATCACTAGAATGTGCCACCTATTGATGATTGATGATTGATGACATGGTTCTAGCTTGTCTGCACGTATTTGCATTGAATCGCTCATTGATTTGTTCACATATTTTTTGGCAATGGCTGATGAACTCCACTCTCTTGGTAACATGCTTCGTCAGCGAGCACTTGTTGATGCAATGCAAAGTACAGAACATGGTCGTCATCTTCATTCCATTTAGGTTCTCTATGTTTCATCATCATAGAGATATTAATTTAAAATCAAAATCTAGTAAACAACATATGTGTACATTGTTAGAGTATGCTACGGCCACGGTACATACATGTTTTTCTACAATCACAAGAAGAAAACTTGATGCATTTTCACCTTGTTCGTGTTGTGCCGAACTGGCTGGATGTGGCTCTAGGGTTCAGAGAGGAAGGCGCCGTGGCTGGTGCGTTTGCGACCACGGCGACGCCGAGCTTGGATTCTGGAGGAGGCCAACATGACCGAGCATGGTCAGCATGGTGACAGATCTCACACGGGAATGAGTTCCCGTCCCTGTGTCGTGCCATGGGTGCAGCCATGGTGAGCACGAGCTCCGATTCGGGATGGGGAGGAGAGTCGGGTCGAGCAGGTTCGTCCAAATCCTAGCTCCGCGCATGGCCGCGACCACAGATTGCCGCCCCAGAGGAAGAAGAAGACGCGGAAAGGATGCATGCGCCAATGCTGCAAGCCTACATGGCAGTCACAACGTCAGCGACATAACGGCGAAAGCTGACAAGGGGGGGCCAACTTGACGGTCGTTAGCCTGATATTTTGTATTGAAACGTAAAGTTGAATTCGTGCCGAAAAATACCCTCTGAGTATTTTGCACGCCAACTTTGGGCAACGCAGCTGATTGTAAGCATCTTGGGTACCGCGTTGCCTAGGCACCACAACTTTTGGGCCGCAAAATGATATTCTCCTCCGGAGATGGTGGGGAAGGCTAAGGGTGTTCTTAGTCGCATCCATGAGTACTTGACTCCCAAGGCCGGGCTGATCGATAATCTTGATGGCCTGGTGGAGTCAATCTTCACTTGACTCCCAGCGGTCCGTCGGCGCCACCATGGCACTCGCGATGGTGCAATCCCATGGTGTGGAGATGGACCCCGCCGCGATCTCCAATGCGATGCCCGTCGATGCGGATGGCCAACAGGTAGTGTTTGCTCCCTTCGCTACTGGCTATGGTAAGTATGGGCCGCAGCTCATCCATACAATCGCAAAATACTCCGAGGAGCTGCAACGAGCGAAGAAGGAGGTGAAGGTTGCGGCGTCAGGGGCTGGCACCGGAAAGTCTATGGGGTCAAAGGCTGCCACAGATTCGATGAGGCCCCCAAAGTCAAAGTCGAAGTCGAAGAAGCAGATTGCTCCTTAGTTGCCAATCTGTAATAGTTGTAGTTTGTCTTTTTTAAACTATGCTTTTGTGGGAGTGTCCCCGTCAAAACTTTGCTGTGCTTGAATGCATTCATGCCTTTATCAATGTATTTTTGGTCCCTTATTTGCTTCTTGCTTGATTGTGATAGGGTACATCGAGTGGTCCTTCGAATGATCCTCGTGACTCTCCTCCCACCGATGAAACCACGGCGCAACTGCGTTCAAAGGTGGAGGAACTATCATTGCTTTCGTGATTGCGCGATCGCATTAAGCAGTTGGAGCGCGAGTTGCCCATCATTCATGGTAGCGCGGATGTGTGGAAGTCGAAGGCGGACAAGGCCACTGCCCGTGAGAAGTATCTCTTGGAGGAAGTGGCTCAATTAAATGAGTAGTTTAAATGTTAGCTTTCTGTATTCTCATCTTTTATTTTTGTTAATCATGGTGATGCCTTGTCTTCACACTTTGCTGCTTCCTTGGTGTATTTGTTAGTGCTCTTCATCCACAAGATGAGAAGGACAGTGTGGCTATTCGTATGAACAACTTGACCCAGGAGCAGCTGCAGGCGAGTGGATACTTTTGGGTGGACCACAACCGTGTAGTTGCCTTGGCGACCCAGTAGGATCGCTCTTCTCGAGTGCTCCAGTGCCTGAAGAAGGCGCAGTCATGCCTTAAGGACATTTATGAAGAAATGTTTCCTCTCGACATGGTGCCTTCAAGCCTTATGGCTCTTCTAGCGAAGTTCCAGGATATGAGGGCGGTCCGCGAGTCCGTACTGCAGCAATTGGTAGCTAGTGCTAAAGCTGCGCTGTCGTTGGTGCGACTGCATAGTCCAGACGTAGATGTTGCGTATGTTGCTGCTAGGCCGCCGCCTCCGCCATAAGGAATGACTTGGAACATGATTCCGCATTATCAGGCGGTTGATCGTCCAGTAGAGGACATCATCGATTTTTTCGAGCAACAGACGAATGTTCTTCTTTTGCAGCAGTAGCGTGATTTGTATCCTGCACATAACTGTATAAGTGTTGTAAAGTTCATATGATTCTATTGGGTGTATGTAAATACCCATTTATTTGTGAAGAGCTTGCTAGCTAATATATTGTTCAAGTGTATTGTACTCTGCAGTTTCTTTTTGTTAGCCTGACTTGTGTTTATCTCAGCAACTTGCCAACCTGTCAGGTGCGTTGCAGCTGGGTTGGTGTTTATCAAGGGTTCGATTAGTATTGTGTCAGCTACTGAGGATACTACGACTTTTTCATAGAACAAAGATGTGAAGGGTGGCGCAACACCCGAGTGATGAAATTGCAGGAAAGTAGAAACATACATAGAGTTTCGGGGCACTTAGCTTTATTTATTCGCAGAATAGTATGAGGTACAATGTGTGGCTAAGTAGCCTGGCTGAATAGACTTATTTGTAATGTAAAATGACTAAGGGTAAAAACGACGCAGCTGCGCGACGTTCCAGGGGTTGGAGTATGCGACTCCACTCTCGAAATCTTTAAGGCGATAGGCGCCACCTGGGATTACTTCTATAATCACGTAAGCCCCTCGCAAGGGGAATCAAGCTTGAGATTCCCTTGTTTCTTTAGTCATAGGACCAGGTCTCCTTCGCCGAAGGACCTGGGGCATAGCCTTCTGCTGTCGTAGTTGCGGAGCCTCTGCTGGTAGATCGTTGATCTCTCCGCTACCATCTCGCGTGCCTCGTCAAGGAGGTCGACGGAGTATTTGAGTGCGAGGGTTGAGTCCTTCTCACTGTACGCAACCACCTGTGGGGATTTGAAGCGCACTTCTGCGGGTAGCACTGCTTCAGCCCCGTGCACCATGAAGAACGGAGTATAGCCCGTGGCGCTGTTTGGAGTTATGCGTAGGCTCCAGAGTACATATTGTATTCTTCTGGCTAGCATCCAGCGGCTTGTTCGAGTGTCCGAAGGAGTCTCTTCTTGATTCCACCGCACACGAGGCCGTTGGCCTTTTCCACTTGACCGTTGGTCTGCAGGTAAGCCACCAAGGCGTAGCTTACGTTGATTCCCAAGTTTTCGCATAACTCCTGGAACTTCTTGGAGGTGAAATTTGTTCCATTGTCCGTGATGATGCTATGTGGCACCCCAACGCGGTAGACAATGGAGTCAAAGAACTTGACAACGCTGGCACCTGATTGATTCATCACTGGCATGGCCTCGATCCACTTGGTGAATTTGTCTCCTGCAACCAAGAGGTAGACGTAGCCTCCTCGCGAGTATTTTGGGAGCTTGCCGACCATGTCGAGACCCCATTGTGCAAAGGGCCAAACCAATGGTATTGGTTGGAGCTCCGCGCCAGGTGCGTGAGGTTTGTCTGCGAATCGTTGGCAAGCGTTGCAGCGTTGGACGATGTCCTTGGCATCGCCCATGGCCGTGGGCCAGTAGAATCCAACTCGTAGAGCTTTGGCAACAAGGGTGCGACTGCCATCATGATGCCCGCAGGTGCCTTCATGTATGTCTAGGAGGACGGCCCGTCCATCTCCATTGGAGATGCACCGTTGAAGTACTCCTGTGATGCTGCGCTTGTACAGTTCGCCATTGATGAGGGCGGATTCCTTGGATTGTCGCACGATGTGTCGCGCATCCGTCGGGTCATCTGGCAGCCTTTTGCTGAGTAAATATGTGATGTAAGGTTGTGTCCAAGATGGCTCGATCATCAAGATGCCCATTGGTCCTTCGAGTCCTGTATCAGCCTCCAGGTCATTGAGTTCCATTGGCTCGTTGGGTGGCGTAGCGCCCGAGTATGTTGACGTGCTTGCTTTCTTCTCTGGAGCCTTGGGCTTGATGGAGCGCTTGCATCTGCGCTCGCGAAATACCCCAGGTGGTATGGGGGCACAGGTGGAGCCAATATTGGCGAGTAGATCCGCCTCTTCATTACTTTTGTGACCCACATTTCGCAGCTCGCAGCTGTTGAAGTCTCCTTCGAGTGTGTCGTAGAGGTTGCGATAGGCGATCATGTTGTCGCTCAGTGCGTTGCACTCGTGCATCGTTTGGTTGACCACCAGTTTAGAGTCGCCGTAGATGATGAGCCTTTTGGTGCCGCAGGCTTTCGCCATCTGCATCCCATGGATTAGGGCTTCGTACCCAGCTTCATTATTGGAGTTGGTGAACCGCATTCGCAGAATGTATTTCATCTTGTCTCCTTGGGGCGATGTCAGTATGACACCTGCGCCATCTCCGTCCTTTCGCTTGGACCCGTCGAAGTGCATTGTGCAAAGGTAGGACATATCTGGCTTGTCGGGGAGCTGGTTCTCCATCCAGTGCAAGAGAATGTCTGGGAGAACTTGCGACTTGATCGCATCGTGCTTCTCATATGTGATGTATCGTGGAGACAGCTCGATTCCCCAGAGCGTGACTCGTCCAGTGGAATCGGGATTATTCAGTATATGCCCGAGGAGAGCGTCATTTACCACCTCGATTGGATGCTCCTGGAAGTAGTGGCACAGTCGCCTGGCTCTCATGAAGACGCCATATGCTAGCTTCTGGTAGTGTGGGTACCTCTGCTTTATTGGCGTGAGCACCTCGCTGAGGTAGTATACTGGGCGCTGGACCCCATGGAATTTATTTTCTTTGGCTCGCTCCACCACGAGCACCGTGTTGACCACCTGGTTGGTGGCGGAGATGTAGAGCAGTAGTGGTTCCTTTTCGCGAGGCATCACCAGTACAAGCGAGGTGGATAGTAGGCGCTTGAGGTCTTTGAATGCTTCTTGCGCTTCGTCTGTCCACTCAAACTTGACAGCTTTGCGGAGAAGTTGGTAGAAGGGCAGTACCTTTTCACCCATTCAACTGATGAATCTACTGAGCGCTGCGATTCGCCCAGCCAGCTGCTGGACGACTTTTATGTTCTTCGGCTTCTCCATGGCCAGTATGGCCTTTATTTTATTCGGGTTTGCTTCGATCCCTCTCGCAGAGATGAGATACCCGAGTAACTGCCCAGATGGCACGGCGAAGGCGCATTTGTCCAGATTGAGCTTGATCTGGTAGCGGTCGAGGTTGACGAAGGTCTCATGGAGATTGTCGATTAGCGAGGCTTCCTCCTTGGTTTTGATGATGATGACGTCAACATAAACTTGGATGTTGCGACCAAGTTGATTCTTGAGGCAAGCCTGCATGCACCGCTGATAGGTGGCTCCTGCGTTTTTAGCCCGAAGGGCATCATGTTGTAGCAAAACACACCAAAGGGCGTCGTAAACGTTGTCTTCCCTTGGTCTTCCTCCTTCATTCGAATCTGATTGTAGCCTTAGTAGGCGCCAAGGAAACAGAGGTGCTCACATCCCGCGGTGGAGTCAATAATTTGGTCGATTCGTGGCAGCGGGAAGTGATCTTTTGGGCAGTGCTTATTCAGGGAGGTGAAGTCGACGCACATCCGCAGGATATCCATGTCTTTTTTGGGCACCAGCACTGTGTTAGCGAGCCAGGTACTTTCCTTGATCTCGCGTATGAAGTTTGCGTCGAGGAGTCTGTTGATCTCCATTCCGACTGCCTTTGCTCTTGGTTCAGACATTCACCGTATTGTCTACTTAACTGGCCTTGCGTCTGGGTTTACGTTCAGTGAATGCCCGTTGAATTCCCTGGGGACTCTTGGCATATCCGCTGGACACCAGGCGAAGATTTCCCAGTGCTCACGAAGGAATTTGATGAGCGCGAGTTCCTATGCGGAACTCAAGTTGTTGGTGATGAGGACAGTCTTGGTCTGGTCTGTTGGGTGGACCTGTACTTTCTTCGTGTGCACCGACGAGTCGAAGGATAGGTCGGGTGAAATTGGCCTGCTCAGGGGTGGCAGACTGTTGTCTGTCGACTCCTTCAATCTTGCGAGTTCTTCCTGCATGCCGAAGGACTAGCAGATTCAGTTGAATTCCCTGTCGCAGCTGTCGGATCTCTCGAAGCTTCCATTGATTGTGATGATGCCGTTTGGACCTGGCATTTTCATCTGCAGGTAGGCGTAGTGCAGCACTGCCATGAACTTAGTGAACGCGACACGTCCGAGGATGTAGTGGTATTGTGAGGGCCAGTCGATGTATTCAAAGTCGATGCGCTCTCGTCGAAAGTTTTGCAGCGTGCTGAAGATGACGTCGAGGTTGATTTTGCCCAGGGGATATACGCCCTTCCCTGGGACGATGTCGTGGAACATTGTGTATGAAACTTCCAGGCAAGTCAGAGGGATCCTCATTGCACGCAAGGTAATTGCGAACATGAGGTTGAGGCCGCTTCCGCCGTCCATGAAGACACGACTCATATCAAAGCCCCTGATCTATGCCTCGAGTACGAGGGGATAGTGTCCTGGACGAGGAACTTGATGCGGATGATCGTGCATGTCGAAGGTGATGCAGGAGTCACTTCCACTGAGGTACTCAGCGGTAAAGGGTGGAGAGTTTATCGCCAGATTGACTTGGCTAGTGATGGCCTTCTGCACTCGATTTGAGGGACGCCCTTTTTGGATCATCCCCATGTTGCCCACGGCTGTGGGTATGGCTCGCATCCGTGATGTTGGACCGGCGCAGCCACGGGTGGTGGTTGTCGTCTGGGTGGTGGTGGACGAGCTCCATGTGCCACAGTGCCTGGGGCGGCTCCATAGCCCCTGTTGACCGTGTCGCGATTCATCCGAGCCAGGCCTTCATGGAGTTTGAGGAACTCGCGGCAGTCCTTGAGAAGGTGGCTGGATTTCTTCTTGCCGTCGTGCTTGTTGATGTAGAAGTGCACGTCGCATGGTCCGGACAGTTTGTCCTCAATAGATGTTGCGGGTGCCTCTTCGCGGGTGCGATGCTGCCACACCCGCGTGGTTTTCCCGCTATCGCGGTATCCACCGCTGCGATAGCCGCTGTTGCGTTTGTTGTCGTGTTTATTGGCGTAGCCGGCTGCGACCATATTGACATCGTCGCGGTCATCGTAGATGCGCATTCGATGTTTACCTCGACGGCCGCGTATGCGCCCAAGGTCGTCATCATTGTCAGAGTGGGTGCGGTTTTTCACCGAATCTTCTCCGTCGGCCCACCGATTCATGATTTCCATCAGGTGGTCGATCGTCCTAGGCTTCGAGCGGCCCAGCTCCTCCCTGAGCTCTATACGGCGAACGCCGCCGTTGAACACGTCGATTGCGTGGTCTTCCGAGATGTTTTCTGCAGAGTTTTTGATGATGGACCACCTTTGGATGTACGAGCGTAGCGACTCGCCAGACCTTTGTTGGCAGCTTCTCAGCTCTTCGATTGATGCGGGCCTTTTGTAAGTGCCCTTGAAGTTGCGCACGAAGCTGTAGACCAGCTCTTCCCATCTAGGAATGGATCCGCACAGGAGGTTGTTGAGCCTTGCACAAGCGGCGCCCTGTAGCTGTAGCTGTAGGCATTGCATGGTTGTGCTTTGACTCCCGCTGTACAGCCTGACGGAGGAGATGTGTCTTGCCCGCATCTTGTCGACCTTGTGCTGCATGATGTCATCACCCGCGTCTATTCACGGTCATGCCGCCATGAGCGATGTCATCGTGACAGATCGTGGTTGTCGTCACCGGAGGAGTACGAGTAGTACTTGTCTAGAGCCTTGCTTTTCTTCGGCTCTGGTGTTGGATCTTTGTCAAGGGCAGCCTCGACTAGCCCCAAGCCCGCGATCGTAGATCGGTGCATGGAAGCTCACGGGTCTCTAGCCGGTGGCTGGTTGATAAGGAGGTACATGGTAGCCGTTGTCACCGTAGCTTGCAGCGTCTTTGGGAGCACGTTGCCCCACGTGTCGACTGTCATAGAGCTTAAGTCAAGGACTTTCGTGGCTTCTACGCATTCTTGCTCGGTGAGGTGGGCTAGTCAAGATCGTCTCTTGTTGGCCACATACTCGTTGCCTTTGGAGGAGGATCCTCCATGGGAGGAGAGCCCACCTCGTCAAAGACTCGACTCGTCTGCCGCCTTTCTGTGTGCTTCGAGTTGTGTGATCACCTGCTCCTGGCGCTTGAATTCCTCCTTTAGCAGCCAATGGTAGCCCATCAGCATGTCCTGCGGTGTGTTGGGGGGTAGAGGATTGCCCCGTAGAGCTTCATTGACAGCGGGCCCACTCGTTGTCATTGAGCTTGAGAAGCATGTGTTCTCTAGTGTTCTCATTCGCCGTGAGCGAAGGTTCTCCTCCCGTCCTGTTGTTGATGGACGCGCTGTTGCACCATTGGTGGGGCTGCCGTTGGGCGTGTTGCCGTTGGGTATACCGCCATTGGGTGGTCTGGTGCCAGATCCGGTACCAACGTTTTCGCGATTGACACTGGTGTCACCCGTGTTGATGACGGCACACATGAAGTGATTGGGGAAGCTGTTGCTCCCACAACTTTCAGATCCGGAGCCGTAGGCTCCATCATCTGTGGCTAGGTCACCCAGATCGGATCCGCGACTGCTGTCGTTGTCCGTGCCCTAGCTGTTGCCGGGGCGTTGAGCTTGCTGAGGGTGCCGATTGGTGGAGGGAACCACGATGTTGGAGCAATCGCAGCTGTCGTTGGCTGGTCAGGCATACGAAGTGTGCCCAGTTGACCAACCGGGAAGCGGAAGCTTCCAATCGCCATGTTGATCCCATCGCCCACGGATTCGAATGCCGGGCGAGTGGCTAGCGTGTGGACGGTGAAGTCGAACGCGCCGAAGAGCTGGTGAATCTTCGTTGTTGCGGAGTTGTAGATCATGGATGGGGCTGAACAAGCCGCAACATCAGCACTCCCAATTCCCACAGACAGCGCCAATTGACGAGGGTTTAACTCGTCAATGCCCATTGTTATGGACTTGGGTTTTGGAGAAGGAGGGAGTGCTGGAGGCATCAGTCGGCTAGCGAACGAGCACATAGGGATGCAAGGTTTACCCAGGTTTAGGCCTCATAGAGGTCCCTACTCCTGCTTGTCTGCTCTTAGTATTAATGAAGGAATCAAACATTACAGGGGTGCGCAGATGCAATCTGGCGATGACAGTGAAACTAGGGTTGTGATCGTCCTCCTCGCCGCCCCCTCCTACCCTTTATATAGATAGGCTAGGTCTCAAGTAGCAGGTCGAGTCGGTTACAGATTAGGGTTTGCCCCTTTAAACTTTCTATCTTAAGCTTCAACTTGCGTTGCAAGCAATCGAGGAGTCCGCGGGTCACCCGAATTCTGTATCGGGCCTTAGTAATGCCGTGGGCTTCTGCCGTATCTGGACCGCATATGCCAAGCTCGAGTACATGTAGGGTATAGCCATGTTAGGAACCAAGCAAAACGGCCCTCATCGCCAACAACTTGAGTCCTGCATAGGAACTCGTGCTCGTCGAATTCCTCCATGAGTGCTAGGAAATCTTTTCCTGGTGCCCAGCAGACATGCCAAGGGTTCCCAGGGAATTCGCCGAGCGCTCACTCAATGTGAATCCTGAAGCAAGACCAGTGAAGCAGACGATACGACGACTATCTGAGCCAAGGGCAAAAGGGGTCGGTATGGAAGTCCACAGACTCCTCGATGCTAACTTTATACGCGAAATGAAGGAAAGCACCTAGGTAGCAAACCCCGTGCTCGTTCCTAAAAAGGACACGGATATCCTGCAGATGTGCATGGACTTCACCTCCTTGAACAATGACTTCCCAAAAGATCACTTACCATTGTTGCGAATCGACCAGATAATCGACTCCACCACAGGATGCGAGCGCCTTTGCTTCCTCGACGCCTACTCAGGATACCACCAGATTCGAATGAAGGAGGAAGACCAGGAGAAAATGGCCTTCATCACGCCCTTTAGCATCTTCTTATACACAATGATGCCTTTCGGGATGAAAAACGCAGGGGCACCTATTAGCTGTGTATGCAGGCCTGCCTCAAGAACCATCTTGGTCGTAACATTGAAGTCTACGTCGACGAAATCATTGTCAAAACTAAGGAGGAAGCCTTGCTACTCGACAATCTCCATGAGACCTTTGATAACCTCGACCGCTACCAGATCAAGCTGAGTCCAGACAAATGCGCCTTCGGCGTATCATCTAGGAATGTGCTCGGGTACCTCATCTTCGCGAGAGGGATTGAGGCCAACCCGAAGAAAATAAAGGCCATACTAGACATGGAGAAGCCAAAGAACATAAAAAGCATCTAGTAGCTAGCTGGGTGAATCGCAGCGCTCAGTCGATTAATCTGTTGAATGGGCGAAAAGGTGCCGTGTTTCTACCAGCTCCTTCGCAAGGCTGACAAATTCGAGTGGACAGAAGAAGCACAAGAAGCATTCAAAGACCTCAAGCATCTACTATGCACTTCGCCGGTTTTGGTAACACCTCAAGAAAAGGAGACATTGTTGTTATACATCTCTGCCACCAACCAGGTGGTTAGTACTATTCTCATAGTGGAATGAGCCAAAGAAAACAAAGTCCACGGGGTACAATGCCTAGTCTACTACCTCAGCGAGGTGCTCAGACGGACAAAACAATGGTACCCACATTATTAGAAGCTGGCATACGACATCTTCATGACAGCCTGACGACTGCACCACTACTTCCAAGAGCACCCCATCATTGTGTTGAATGATGCTCCACTAGGGAACATCCTCAACAACCCTGACGCCACTGGACGAGACGCGCTTTGGCGGATAAAACTGTCTCCACGAGAAATCACATACGAGAAGCGAGATGCGATAAAGTCCCAAGTACTCCTGGACTTCCTCGTCCACTGGATGGAAAACCAGCTCCCTGACATGCCAGGCATGTCCTGCCTATGGACAATGCACTTCGACGGATCAAAACATTGAGAAGGAGCGAGCACGGTTGTCATCCTGACATTGCCACAAGGCGACAAGATGAGGTGTGTTCTATGAAAGCATTTCCGCGCCTCCAACAACAAAGTTCAATACGAGGCCCTGCTCCATGGGATACATATGGTCAAAGCTTGTGGCGCAACGCGACTCGTCATCTATGGTGACTCTAAACTGGTAGTAAATCAAACCATGAACCAGTGCGACGCTCTGAGCGACAACATGATCGCCTACCGCGACCTCTATGATGCACTCGAAGGTGACTTCGATGGCTGCAAATTGTGGCACGTCGGCGGCGAGAGCAATGAGGAGGCAGATACACTCACCAACATTGGCTCCACCTATGCTTCGGTGCCACCTAGAGTATTCCTGGAGCAAATCTGCAAAAGCTACATCAAGCCAAAGGCTCCAGAGCAAAAATCTAGCATGCCAAAGGACTTAGGGGCTACGCCACCCGACGAACTGAAGGCACTCAAGGACATGGAGCAAGATACAGGACTCTAAGGCCCCATGGAAGTAATAATGATTGAACCATCCTGGACACAACCATACATCACATACCTGCTCAACAAAAGGTAGCCAGATGACCCGACATTTGCGTGTCATATAGCACGACGATCCAAGGCTTTCGCCCTCATCAACGGTGAATTGTACAAATGCAACATCACAGGAGTCCTTCAACGACGCGTCTCCAATGGAGACGGAAGAGCCATCCTCCTCGAGATACACGAAGGCACTTGTGGGCATAACGCCGGCAGTCGCGCCCTTGTCGCCAAAGCTCTGCGAGCTAGATTCTACTAGCCAACGGTAATGCGTGATGCTAAGGACATCGTCCAGAGATGCAACGCTTGCCAATGATTTGCGGACAAACCGCACGCACCTAGCGCAGAAGTAAGGCCAATACCCATAGCCCGGCCCTTCGCGCAATGGGGACTCGACATGGTCGGCAAGGTGCAAAAATCTTCACCTAGAGGGTACGTCTACCTCCTTGCCGTAGTCGACAAATTCACCAAGTGGATTGAGGCCATGCCGGTGACAAACCAATCAGGGGCCACCACCGTCAAATTCTTCAAGTCCATCATCTTCCGGTTCGGGGTGCCGCATAGCATCATCATGGACAACGGAACGAACTTCACCTTGAACAAGTTCCAGGATTTTTGTGAAAACCTGGGAATCAACATCAGCTACGCCTCGGTGGCGCACCCTCAAACCAACAGTCAAGTTGAAAAGGCCAACGGCCTGGTCTGCAGCGGCATCAAGAAAAGGCTCCTCAGGTCACTCGAAAGAGCTACTAGGTGCTAACCCGAGGAGCTACAATCATTACTATGGATCCTGCGCACAACTCCAAACAGCGCCACAGGCTATACTCCATTCTTCATGGTACACGGCGCCGAGGCTGTACTACATGTAGAAGTACGCTACAAAGCACCACGGGTCGTAGCATATAGTGAAGCGGAATCAACTCTCGCACTCAAAGACTCTGTTGACCTCCTCAACGAAGCACGCAAGATAGCAACGGAGCGATCCATGATCTACTAGCAAAACCTCCGCAATTACCACAGTAGAAGGCTACACCTAAGGTCCTTCATCGAAGGGGACCTGGTCCTGCTACTTAAGCAGCAAGGGCACCTCAAGATCGAGTCCCCTTGGGAGGGACCTTATATGATTACCGAAGTAATCCTAGGTGACGCCTACCGCCTTAAAGACGTATAAAGTGGAGTCGCATACTCCAACCCCTGGAATGTCGTGCAGCTGCGTCATTTCTACCCTTAGATGTTTTACTTTACAAATAAGGCTATTCAGCTAGGCTACTTAGCCACAAATTGTATCTCCTTATATTTTACGAATAAATAAAGCTAAGTGCCTCCAACTTTGTGCTTCTTATTTTACTTGCAATTACATCACTCGAGGGTTGCGCCACCCTTTCCACCTCGTTACACAAATAATGCAGTAGCCTAGGTAGCTAACGTACTGTTAATTGAACCCTTGGTAAAACCAACCCAGCTGCAACGCACCTGATAGGTTGACAAGGTGCTAAGATAAGTATGCGTCACGCTAACGAAAAGGAACTGCAAGTACAGGCTACTCGAAAAATATACAAGCTAGCAAGCTTTGACATCTAAACAGGTAACAAAAAACACCCGACTCACTTATACGAACTTTACAACACCTATACATCTTTGTGCAGGTTCAAAACTACTCTACTGCCGTAAAAGGAGAACATTGGTACGTTCTTCGAACAACTCGACGATATCTTCGGCTGGCTGATCAACCGTCCGATAATGTGGCACCATGTCCATACCATCCCTTTTGGTGGGGGCGGCGGTCCAGAGGCAACAACTGCAAGATCTAGATCAGGTCGATGCAGGCGAACAGGTTCTAGTGCTTTCTTGGCACCCGCGACTAACTGTTGATGCACGCACTCGCGAACTGCGTTGGCATCCTGGAACTTCTTCAGTAAAGCTAACAAGCTTGAAGGTACCGCGTCCAAGGGAAACATTGCCCAAAAATGTGCTTCGGGCACGACTGCGCCTTCTTCAAGTACAGCCGCACCTGCGACACATGATCCTGCAATGTCACCAACACGACTGCACGATACCGATCAACCCAAAAGTACCCGCTAGCTTCCAGTTGCTCCTAGGTCAAGTTGTTTAACCGAACGGCGACTCTGTCCCTCTCCTCCTGTGGACGTCAAGCACTAACAACTACAAATGGAAGCAAAAAGGATAAGGGCAAATTGCTGCTACAACTACCTAAGAAAAAATAAGAAGCTAAGGAAACTAACATTCCAATTGCTCATTCAGCTAAGCCACCTCGCCAAAAGATATTTGTCCCGTTCATTGGCCTTCGACTTCCATACATCAGCGCTGCCATAGATAATGGGCATTTCTCGCTCCAAGTGCTTTATACAATCGTGCAATCGAGACAACAGCAACAACTCCTCCACCTTTGAACGTGGTTGCACCACAGGTTCATCGGTGAGAGGTGCGTCAGATGGATCACTCGAAGGACCCTATCCAGATAGAGGAAGAGATGGATAAGACCAACCACTCAAAACAATGCCAATAATAAAAATATCGAGTTGAACAAGTTTACAAAGGGCGCACCCTAGCAGACACAATGCAAATCAAAAATACATCTGGAGTCAGTGAGGGATAGCCTATATCTACGCATTAGCACTCGGTGTCTTCCTCGAGTCAGTGACAACCTCTGACGCTGCCGCCTTCTCGGTTACAGCCTCGGACGTTGTGGCTTTCACCATCTTCAACCGCCTTAGCTCCGTCGAATACTTTGCGAGTGTCTCAATGAGCCGAGGCCTATATTTATGACAACTAGTGTCAAAGGGGGCAAACACTACCTGCTAGACATCCGTAGTAACCGACATCGCCGAGGAGACCTTGCTGGCGTTCAGATCAACACCATGAGCTTGCGCCATCGCGAGTCCCATGGTCGCTCCAACCCTCCTCTAAGCATTCTTGAAGTCCATGGGAATGCCTCCAGCGAAGGTCTCCACCAAGCCATCAAGATCTACGATTAGCTTGGCCTTGGGGACCATATCCTCTCGAAGACACCCAAGCACACCCTTGGCCTTCTCGAGTGAGTCCTTGACGGAGACGCAGCGGTCTTTGACTGCAGGCACAACACCGGCCAAGGCATCTGGGCGAGCCAAAGTTTGAGCATCGAAGTCCACACCAATAGCATCTGCAGAAGATACATATGAGCACAGTAACATACAGGCAAAGCACATAACAAACAAAATGATGCAAGATCATACGCGAGGGTGCCTTAGCAATAGAGAAAAGTTGTTCTACAAACACTTTCTCTCTATTAGCTGCAGCAGAATGCAAGTCTTCCTCGCGCTTCTTCGACTCCTCAAGAGCTTCGAGCGCCTCGAGTGCCTCATCACGTTTCTTCTTTGCTGTTGCAAGACCCTTCTTGAGGGAGCTAACGCTACGGAGGAGCTCATTGTTCTCACCTGAAAACAATGGTAGCAAAAACATAAGATTGGCGATCTTCTGCAGCAACAACACAGATATACAAAGCGCAAGCTCACCCTCGAATGCACGATGCTAGGTCTCCAACAAAGCATGCTGACGGCCCATCGACGTAATTTGTTCGTTGAGGCGAATAGATTCCTTCACGATAGGCTGCAAGAAGATAGGCAACTGCATCAAGTTAAATTCAACTGTCTCAGTCAGGAGAAGTTACAAGATCCTCCTGGGACTTTGAAGTTTCCTTCTGCATAGGCGTTTGGGGAACCATCTGGTGCCCCCAGCATGGGGGAACTCGAAGAATTTGCACCGGAGTTGGCCGCCACCTCTTTTTCTTTTGAGTCCGTGACTCCAGACTCCTTCACAAAGTGGAAGTCATTGGATGACAATGATGCTGTTTTGCTACGACATAAATATAAAAAACAACTTCAGAGAAAGGGATTTCAGGACACAAGAACATATCAGTATAGGCACAAACTCAATAGTCGAAGTCATCAAGGTCGAAGAAGTCATCAGACACCTCCTTCGGTGTCCTAAGCTTCTTCCGTGGAAAGAGGAGCCACGGCATGCATAGGCACAGCAGGAATTGGCTCCTCTACCACAATCGGAGGACCCTCAGGCATCATCAGCGAGGATGCATCCGAGGCCTCGCTTCGGGAGTGCTTGCGAGTCTTGTTCCCACTGGACCCAGGGGCTTCCTGCTCTTCCTCAATAGGGACGGTAGAGCCTGACTCATCCTCCTCTTCCGCTTTGCTAGGGATTACTTCCTCCTGCTGAGGAGGCAACATAGTGGTCACCTTCTAGTCCTGGAACAAGGAGCAACATCAGTATAAAAGAAAACCTAGTAGGCAATCGAAAAACAAGAAGATCTCTTGTGTCCACACTTGAAAGAATTGGCAACTCTGCCTCATATTTTCCCTACAAAGAGACCGTGTCTCTCGGGCCACCTGAATCATCTTTGCGATGACAAAATTCGGATGCCACGCTTGTAGTGTGAAGATATGACTTGAAGAAGTCCTGGCAACATACCTTCTACCCTCTACCAGAAATAATCCGTGCCTGCAGGTACGATTTGCCATAGGTCGAAAGTTTTTCCGACAAGAACCTTTTTACATCCTCGCGGGACGGGCCTTCCACGCCCGATTCATTTCCTGCTGGATCACGCTCCTGAGCCTGAGCCTCCAATATGTGTTCCATGGGAACTTCTGGGATATCCCCCAAGTTAAAAGGGGGATAGGTATCAATTTTGTGGAGTGGCGGCTCTGAAAGGGCGATTCCCCCTTTTCCAGCTCAACATGAAAATTGTTGTTTTAATGTTGGGTCTACTAGCTGGTTTATGTAACATATTTTATTGTTTAGGGGGAATTACACTTACTTGTTTTCTAGTACAAGTCGCTACCGGTTTTGCTATGACTTTTTACTACCGCCCAACGGTTACAGAGGCTTTTTCTTCGGAAAGCTTTTTTTATTCTTTTAGTTACTGATTTTTTTGTTAGATTTCACTCCACCCGCGATTGGGAACTACTAATTCGTTGGGTTCACCTGTGGTGATAAATGGAGCCCGAATCATGCTTGTTCTTCTACAGTGTAACTTCATGTTATCGAGGAACTTCTGGCATCGAGTGCTCACACTTATACACTGGGATTCAATTTTATAAGACCTCCACGACATGAGTCAAATTACGCCAGCACTTTTCTGAATTCGAGTCTGGGGACTCGAGTTTCACTATATTGCATTGTTTTGCCCTAAGGTAGTTAACTGATCCCGATACATTGGATGAATCAGGCACGTAAATCGACAATCCCTATGATACAAATTAGAACACTCAAAAACATGCTCGACTATACGCTCGAAGGCTTCATATGTCTCCACTCAAATCTGTGATTCTACCAGACATTCGGGGGCTACTGACATGGGTATACCTTACAGGTACTCGAGATCAGCATATACGGTCCAGCCTAGAAGAAGCCCACGATGTTGCTAAGGCCCAGTCAAGATTCAGGTGACCTAGGAGACTTCAACTCGTTGCAGCACACGACCAACTCAAGATAAAAGTTTAAAGGGAAAACCATAATATGTAACCGACTCGGCTTGCTATCCCGAGACCTAGACTATCTATGTAAAGGCTAGGAGGGGGCGGCAAGTAGGATATCCGCAACCCTAGTTTCCACACCATCGCCAGATTGCATCTGTGCACCCCTGTAACTTTCGACTCCTCGATAATTCCAAGAGTAGACAAGCAGGAGTAGGGTCATCTGCAAGGCCTGAACCTGGGTAAACCTTGTGTCCCCTATGTGCTTGTTTGCTAGCCAATCGATGCCTCTAGTGCTCCCCACTTCCACGAACCTAAGTCCATCTGCGATGGGAATTGATGAGTTAACCCCTCGTCACTCAGGGTTCCACATTTTTCATTTGATCATAGGTTTCATGGGGTACATACACTGTCATACGACTATATGTAAAACGGATAGAGCAGGTCCATGTTATAGTGGCGCTCGGTCTCCTTGTCGGACTTGTCCATCTTGTTCTTGCACAGTTGTTGCGCATCGATGAGGTAGTAGGAGTTGTTGTGCATGGCTCGGCTAATGATGACGGGGCCCTCCCAAGGCGGTGATAACTTGTGCATGCCCTTTGTGTCTTGTACTAGTTGGAGAACTAGATCGCCCTCGCGGAATGCGACGGGTCAAATCCGGCTCGAATGGAAATGACAGGCTTTGCTGGTACAACGATGATCTTGACAGCGCTAGCTCGTGGGACTCCTCGAGGAGGTCCACGCTATCTTCCCGTGCCTCTTGATTTTCCTTTTCTGTGTAGAGGAACTTGCGGGGTGAGTCGAACTCGATGTCCACCGAGAGGACGACTTCTAAACCATAGATGAGGAAGAATGGAGTGAATCCGGTTGAGCAATTTGGGATGGTGCGGAGGCTCCACAGCATGGCCGGAAGCTCATCGATCCAGCATATGGGAGACTACTCCAAGGGATCGATGAGTCACGGCCTGATGCTGGCTAGCACTAGGCCATTTGACCTCTTGACCTGCCCGTTAGACTCTGGGTGCACGACAGATGCAAGGTCCACTCGGATCCCGTTATTGCTATAGAACCGAGCGAAGGCCCCCTTGGAAAAGTGCGTGCCATTGTTCATGATGGTGTTGTTGGTGTATCCGAACCGGTTGAGGATGTCCATGAAGAAGGTAAAGTCCGTCTCCCTGTCTAGTTTCCGGATAGGCTTTGCCTCTATCCACTTCGTAAAATTTTCCACCGCCACCAGCAGATGGGTCATGCCCGCGCGAGCCCGTTTGAAGGGGCCGACCATGTCCAGCCCCCAAACAGTGAATGGCCATGTGATCGGGATGGTTTTGAGCACCACAGCCGGCATGTGCCTCTGTTGGCTGAAGCGCTGGCACCCGTTGCATGCGTGGACCATCTTCTCTGCATCATCAAGTGCGGTGGGCAATAGAAGCCATGGTGGAATGCCTTGGCGACTATTGCCCAGGATGAAGTGTGATGTCTGCACTCTCCCTGGTGGATGTCCTTCGGCAGCTAGTAGCCTGTGTCCATGTCGACGCATCGCTAGAATATGCCGGATACACTTTACTTGTATAGCTCCTTGTTGATGATGGTGTACGTGTGCGCGTGTTGCCAGATCTGCCTGGCCTCCACCTCATCATCCAGGAGATCCACATTAGCAATGAAGTTCATGAAGGGTTGTGGCCAAGGTGGTATCTCCCGGATGGTGAGGACGCTCTCTTGCTCCGATTGGAGGACGTCAGGTGGCCGCCTAGGTGGGATGCCCAAGCTGGCATCCCCAAGCCGCATGACGAGCCAGCAGCCCCCGGGTCATTCAAGCCGAGTGGTGCGGGCACCTTGGAGTCAGTGCGGGCCTTCTTCCTTGTTGGTTCTGAGGATTCCGGGTCATTCGAGCCGGTAGCCCCCAGGTTTCCGGCCCAGATGATGGAGTCGGACTCGGGAGACGGGGTGATGGATGGCTTGCTCAGATGCTCCAAGGAGACCCCTGGTGGGATCACTTGCCTAGTGGATCCTACTTGTACGAGGTAGTCGGGTGCCTCGTGTTGGCGTGAGGGACATGATGGAATTTGCATCTATCGAAGCAAGTGTTGAGCTTCTGCACATGGAAGCGGTAGAGGGCCATGTTCGCGTCCCGAGCATCCTAGTCTCCGGATACATGCTGGATCACCATATCCGAATCTCGAAGCAGAGGATCCGGCTGATGCCTATCTCCTTTGCGAGCTGGAGGTGGTGCACCAATGCCTCGTACTCTGCCACGTTGTTCGAGGCATTGAAGTGGATCTGGAGGATGTACTCTGGTTGGTCCCCCTTGGGCGAGGTTAGGATGATGCTGGCTCCCAAGCCCCCGAGCATCTTCAAGCCGTCGAAGTGCATCTTCGAGTGATCCGAGTCAGGAACCGATGGCAAGTATTAGGTCTCGGCCCAGTCGACTAGAAAGTCTGCCAGGGCCTACAACTTGATCATCAGCCTTGGCTCGTACTAGACGGAGTAGGCGGCAAGCTCAATTGCACACTTGGCTACTCAGCCGGTGGTGTGCTTGTTGCCGATGATCTCAGAGAGGGGTATGGTGTACACAACCTTAATTGGATGCTCCTAGAAATAGTGCTTGAGCTTCTTGCACCCCAGGTACACTCCGTAGCACATCTTATGGTAGTGGTGGTAGTTCTGCTTGGAGAGGAAGAGGACTTCTCTCAGGTAGTAGACGGGTCTCCGAACCAGCTGAGCCTTGCCTTCCTCAGGGCCCTCCACCACCAAGACGACGCTGAAGACCCGGCTAATGGCTGGTATATAGAGCAACATGGGCTCCTTCTGAGCCGGCTTGACTAGCACCGGTGTTGTGGATAGCATGAGCTTGAGGTCATGAAACGCGACAGCCACTTGCGAGGTCCAGGAGAACTTGTTCGTCTTGTTCATTAGCTGGTAGAGTGCAAGTGCCTTCTTGCCCAGCCGGTTAAAGAAACGGTTGAGGGAGGCCAGGCATCCAGTGAACTTATAGACTCCGGGTTCAGCTTCATCTAGTACCAACGGAGGTTGGCAAATGTCTCCCTCAGGTCCTTGAGAAGGGTGCGCTTCTCCTTCGCCTTGATGATAATGTCATCCACATAGGCATGCACATTCCGGCCAAAATGCGAGTGCAAGCACCTCTACATGCAACGTTGATAAGTGGCGCCTGCCTTTTTAGACCGAAAAGCATGGTTACGTAGCAGTAAGCCCCGTATGGGGTGATGAATGATGTCTTCAACTGGCCAGCCAGATTTAACCGGATCTGGTTGTAACCAGAGTAACAGTCTAGGAAAGACAACAAGTCGCAGCCGACCATGGAATCGATGACTTGATCGATACGGGGCAGGTCGAAAGGGTCTTTTGGGCACGCTTTGTTCTAGGTGATGGGAGTCTCCGACCAGTTCAGGTACTGGAGGACCGGAGGGACGATGGGGTTCACCTCCGTGGTGTGTCATCTACGGCCGTGCTAGTCATGTGGCTCCGTCTTGAAGATGTGGTAGTTGGTGTATGGCTGCGAGTACCCATTGTGGTTGTTGTTGTTGCCGGCTTCCCTAGCCGGTGGTGGCGGTGGCGGTCGACCGGGACGGGAAGGGGTGGAGGGGGCATGCCACCTTGCTCCTTTATCTAGTGGGTCTAGTAGTAGTTTCGGGTGGTGTGTGTAGCTAGCTTGAAGGGTCCGCTATGCCACTTGCACGGTCCATTGAACATCTGCTCGAAGGTGAACTACGCTTTTTTGCTCTTGCATCGCTAGCCGGCGCTTCTAGCGTGCCCTCCACAACATTGACCTGCCTCGCGTGGTAGCGAGGCTTCTGCTGTCCGGCTGAGCACTTGCCCTAGAAGTGGTTGTCATTGCCCGGCCGTCATGATGATCCAGCCTCCCCGCCTGGGTTATCGCGACCCGGATCCGTGGAAACCGGTCGACCTTCGGCATTCACCTGGAGGGGTTTCTTCATTGTTGCGTCGGCCGTGGTGTACTAGTCTGCAACCATCATGAGTTCTGCCATGGTTGTCGGCTCGTCACATAGCAGCCGGTGGCGGAGCATGGTGCCTTCCCGGCATCCCTTGATGAAGAACCTGATGCCCTGGCTCTCCACCACACCTTCACAAGAGTTGCACGACTCTGTCCATCTACTCGTGTTCTGATCGCGAGGGTGACCCGGACGCTTGTACGTGTCATTGAAGTTGCGCACGAAAACCTTCTCGGAGTCGGGCCACATGCTGATGCTATTGGGCGCGAGGCTATTGAGCCATGTCCTTGCCGACCCGGTCAGCATGAGAGGGACATAGAGAACCACAACATGCTTGTTCCCATGGGAGATCCCACCTGCCACGGTGTAGTCGGTAAGCCAATCTTCCGACTTCATGCTACTGTCGTACTTGGGGGTGTCCCGTGGTAGAGTGAACTTATCCGGGAACGACTCATTCTGGATGCATGGTCCGAAGCAAACCGGCCCCATCGAGTCTTCCTCCTCCATGATGTGAGCTTGCGCTAGGAGCTCGATGCACTCGCGCGCATCCGTAGTATCCGGATTGGGTGCTCCTACCTGGCCCGAGAGACGAGAACCGACAGGCCATGCCGCTCCAACTCGCGGAGGTGCTGGTGGTGGATTGCTGTGGACCGTTGCGCCCTGCTCATGGCGCTGCTAGCCATTGTGGCCCGAGTCGCGACGCTTGCTGCGGAATTTTCCTGCCAAAGGAGAAGATGCCTCCTAGGTGTCGCGATATCCACCCTTGCTGTTTCTAGGTAGCTTGCTCCCCTTGGAGCCAAGATTATCACTTTGCGGCCCGAATGTTGGGGTGTACAGGCAACACGGTACCCAAGTTCCCTGAAATCAGCCGGGGTGACTACAGTTGGTGTGCCAAATACTCAGAGGGTCTTTTTTGGCACGAATTCAACTTTACGTTTCAATACAAAAAATCAGGCTAACGGGCGTCAAGTTGGGGCCCCCTGTCAGTTTGCCGTTATGTCGCTCCCGTCGCTTAGGCAAGGTGGCTGTCACGTAGGCTTGCAGCGTTGGCACAGTGGATATGACAACGCCCCCTACCCAGTGTATTGACGTGAAAAAACAGGGCCCATGTATCGGCGTTATATTTATTTTTTGTTTACTCAGAACCTAGAACGGCCACCGCCACGCGTCTCTCCTTGGACTTCCGTCCCAAATCGTTAACCCCTACCATAAAAGCGCATTGACGGTTCCACCGTTCCCCTGCCTCGTAGAAACCACTCTTCTTCTTCCTGTCATCTACTATCTTCTTCCCGTCTTCTCCTTGCCGCCATGGAAGATCTACACACTCTAGAGACAAGCTTCACTACCCATGACAACAGGAAGATAGATGTTGTCTACACCAACGAGGAGGAGACAGTGGTGCATGTCCTAAGGATGTACGAGGGTTGGCTTGGGATAGACGAGGACAAGTGTGTGGGATTGGACCTTGAGTACACCCCGAAGCACCCATATGAAGTGAATGAAGTCGCCGTCGTTCAACTTGCCATGCGGAAACACGTCCTCGTCTACCACCTCTCCCGGTTTGTAGATCTGCTCTCTGTAGCTAACCGCTTTTAGGGTTTTCTCCTCTTGTTCTTTATCGACTTGCTCATCTTGCAACTACTGGATTTTACTTAGGACCAAATAAATTAGGGTTTGCCTATGTCTCAATCGACTGAGATTTTCTTTAGTCTCAATCACCTAAGAAAAGTGCAACTGTAGTTAAAAGAAATGTGCAACTCATTCAGTCGACTGAGAAATAGCAAAACCAAATAAATTATGACAATACAATGTTGAGAGTCTTGATCTTGCATTTACTAAACTTTCTAAATTTTATTGAGATGATGATCTTGCATTGACAAAATATTTGTAGTTACAAATTTTGGTGATGACAAACTACATACTTTCAGTACTGACAAGAAATGTCCGGTGCTGCGCCAGTTCCTTGAAAAAAAAGGGAATTGTTTTCTGCACTATCGACACAACAACTGATTTTTTGAAATTGTATCAAGAGGAAATTATAATTCCTGCGCACAACTGGATCGATATTCAGCGTCTTGTCAAGATCCTAGGGGAAGGAAGAAGGATGGAATGGCATCACTCGCAACTAGAATCCTCGATGAGTCGTACGACACAATGAAGGAAGATTTCCCTACGGATAGGCACGATTTCTTGGACGAGTGGCCGTTGTCTGATATAAACCTGAAGTATGCAGCCATAGATGCTTACGTGACCTACCAGTTGTACAAGAAGATCCCTTTTTTTCAATGTTACCTCGTGTTTTGCCCTATTTGCAAGAGGGAAGACGAGCTTAGGGGATCCCTTTGTAGAAAATGCAGAATAGCTGAGCTTGAAGCTGAATATGCAAAGAAATTGGCTGCATCTGAAGTAGCTGACAAAGAGGCTACAAAAGCAGCTGGAAGAGAGCTTGCAGCTGAAGAAGCAGCTGACAGAGAGGCTACAGCTGAAGCGGCAAACAGAGAGGCAGCATCTTCTAGCGGCAACAATCAGGCATGTGATGCACCGCTAATTTTGCCGCAGGACGCTGAAGATAAAAAAGCCAAGTCAGATGCCATTTGGGACAAAGCAGTTCGTCGGACATGGAGTACCTGGAATGATGGCAAGCGCGTCAAGTGGTCTGATGAGGAGTGAATTTAATTTTACTTGTCAGTGTTATGTTTCTGTTTTGTGGAACTCAGTTAGCTTGCCAAGATGTCTAGCGCATCAAGTGATACTAGTAAAATAAATTTAACCCTCGTTGTGTTATGTTTATGCATGTGTCTTGTAGCTTGTCAAGATGGTAGCTTCTTAACTGGCAGTTTGAAAGAGTGCCCTTTTCCTCTCTCGCTAAACATATATGTTTTATTTTGCCCAAATTGGTAGCAAATCTAGAAAAGATTCTCACTTCGATATTTTGTTCCCTTTTGGACCTCTTTTTGCCTCCGATCAGGTAGCAAATCTAGAGCAGCAAATCGCACCAGGAAGAATACATTCATTCAGAAAAAAAATGTGGATATAGCTGTGCACAGATAAATAGGATATAGCCAGGAGACGAGGGCCTCCTCGCCGACGGCCACGGAGGCGACGATGGCAACCTTATCGTCCTCGGCCATCGCCAGCGCGAACGGGGTATTCTCGGGAGTTTGCAGATGCTGGTGGGGCAGTGGAGAGGGTTGCGTGGGGTCAGTGAGCTCAACAGTTAAGGTAGATAGAAGCAAGGCACGTTTCATTGCACCACTTTGCAACACGCCGCGCAGTCTACTGCACTGTGCACCGCGACACGCGCACGGTACGTCACGTTTTTTCCCGAGCCATGCATGGCAGTTCTGTATTGAGCCGCATGCAAAGGGCGCACACACAATTTCTATGTACAAAGTTTGACACGGCCCTAAACTTGGCGATAGTTAAAAGTAGAAATGTAGAGGGGGGTAGGTGGCTGTACGGCGAGATTTGTGGGGTTGTGGTAGATTCGCTAGAGGGATGTGTTGATGACTACGCGTGACTCAATGAACCGGAAACGTTAGGTCTCGTCGAGCTCAGATGTTCGGCCTCCGGCTAGCGCGTGTAAGCTTCTTACGGTGGGCCCTAGTTGGAAGTGAGATTGAAAGCCGCTACGTAAAAAATGGGATGTGTCTTATTAAAATCAAGTAGCATTAAATTGCAGCTGTCTATCGACGACCGTGCACTCGATGGCGCATGTGTTGTGGCGTAGTAGTAGCAGTAGTACGCTTTTCAGACTTGATGAAACGTGACATGACCGCTCGACGACTTTTTCCATAGACGGCATCATGTTCCTTCTTGTAGAGGGAGACATCAAGATGGTAGCTCGTTAACTGGCAGTTTGAAAGAGTATACTTTTCCTCTCTCGCTAAACAGATATGTTCATATTTGCCCAAATTGGTAGCAAATATAGAGAAGATTCTCTCTTCGATAATTCATTCTTTCAGAAAACAAAACTAATGTAGATATAGTTGTGCGCAGCTAAATAGGATATAGTGATAGAAAGTAGGTTGCTTAACGAGGTTCGATGCATTCAGCCAGAAATAGGATTTAGCTAGAAAGAAGCTGCTTAGCAGCAGGGGCAGCCGCCGTAGCTGCAGGCACATCCTGCAAGCGCCCGCGCCTCCGCCATCTCCCTCTGGTGCTTTCGCCACTTCTTGCTGCCCAGTTTCTTGGACTTGGGGGCCTTGGGCCTGATTGGAGGCATGCGACCCTCTTTGATGGCCACCCGCTGGAGGTTTCGGAGATGAATGCAGAGAGCACGGTGTTCAGTGATGTAGGCGTTGATGTTCGCGGGCTTGGTCTTGCCACTTTTGTGGATACCGGAGCCTGCAACCTCTGCATGCTTCAGTAAGGTGTTCAAGACGGTGCTGCCGGCGGCACGACTCGTCAAGCAGTAGACGCCCCCCTTGCGGATGGGGCAGCTGTAGGGGTCCCTAAGGAAGCCGTCGTACTTGCCGGCCCGTAGCCTCCTCAGCACCTGACGAGCCTTGGTGTGAATGGACTCGTCATCGTTGCAGACATCGCTACCTGAAACCTATTGGAAGATAGGGAAAAAGGGGGAAGTAGATGGTGTGAGAAGATCGAGCAATCGAAATGCGAACAAGCAAATCCTAATAAACCAAGATCTAGCATCCAACGAGAGGAACGGTGTTGGATAATTAGGAACAATTTACATGATTAATTCCAGAATATTAAACATGACAATACCAGCTAAATTTTAAATAGATTAACCCATTATTTCTAACAAACGGTAGAAGAACCAGGGGAGGGGAGCAAACCCAAGTTACCTCCGACCATAGCTCATCAATGCCGGTGTCGTAGGGGTTCAATGGAGCAATGTACTTATCTGGATCGTAGGTGCCCAAGAAGTACGTGATCTGCTTGTGACCGGTGGGGGCCTCCTCGCCGGCGGGGGGCTCCTCTTCAGCGGATCCATCGGTAGCTGGGACGGGGGCCTGGACGGGAACGGCGGCTACCATCGATGCCTCCACTGGGGCCTGGACAGGGACAGCGGCTGCTTTCAACGCGTAGAGGGGGACCAGCGAGGAGACGGGGGCCTCCTCGCCAGCGGCAACAGAGGCGACGATGGCCACCTTACCCTCCTCGGCCATCACCAGCACGAACGGGGTATTCTCGGGAGTTTGCGGATGCTGGTGGGACAGTGGAGAGGGTTGCGTGAGGACAGTGAGCGAGAGTGGGAGTGGGTGTGCGGAGAGGGGCTCTATAGCTAAGGTGGATAGAAGCAAGGCACGTTTCGTTGCACCACCATGCAACGCGCCGCGCAGTCGACTGCATCGTGCACCGCGACACGCGCACAGTACATCACGTTTTTTCCCGGGCCATGCATGGCAGTTCTGTATTGAGCCGCATGCAAAGGGCACACACACAATTTCTATGTACGAAGTTTGACACGGCCCTAAAATTGGCGATAGTTAAAAGTGGAAATGTAGAGGGGAAGGTAGGTGGCTGTACGGCGAGATTTGTGGGGTTGTGATAGATTCGGTAAAGGGATGTGTTGATGGCTGCGAGTGACTCGATGAACCGGAGACGTTAGGTCTCGTCGAGGTCAGCTGTTCGGCCTCCGGCTAGCACGTCCAAGCTTCTTACGGTGGGCCCCAGTTGGAAGTGAGATTGAGAGCCGCTGCGTAAAAATAGGATGTGTCTTATTAAAATCAAGAGGCAATAAACTGCAGCTGTCCATCGACGACCGTGCACTCGATGACGCATGTGTTGTGGCGTAGTAGTAGCAGTAGTAGGCTTTTCAGACTTGATTAAACGTGACATGACCGCTCGACTACTTTTTCCATGGACGGCATCCTGTTCCTTCTTATAGAAGGAGACGTCAAGATGGGGCCTCGTCAAGATGGTATCCCATTAACTGGCAGTTTGAAAGAGTACCCTTTTCCTCTCTCGGTAAACAGTTATGTTTCATTTTGCCCAAATTGGTAGCAAATCTAGAGAAGATTCTCTCTTCGATAATTCGTTCCCTTTTGGACCTCTTTTTGCCTCCGATCACGTAGCAAATCTAAAGCAGCAAATCACACCAGGCATAATATTTTTTTTTCAGAAAACAAAACAAATGTAGATATAGCTGTGCTCATCTAAATAGGATATATCGATAGAAAGTAGTAGGTGGCTTAACGGGGTTCGATGCATTCAGCAAGAAATAGGATGCAGGCAAAATATAGAAAATCAAAAGAAGCTGCTTAGCAGCAGCAGCCGTGGCAGATGCAGATACAATCAAGGAGACATCCAACCCGTTCATTCGCCAGCGCCTCCATCTCCCTCTAGTGCCTCCGCCACTTCTTGCTGCCCAGTTTCTTGGACTTGGGGGCCTTGGGCCTGATTGGAGGCATGCGAACCTCTTTGATGGCCACCCGCTGGAGGTTTCGGAGGTGAATGCTGAGAGCACGGTGTTCAGCGATGTAGGCATTGATGTTCGTGGGCTCGGGCTTGCTACTTTTGTGGATGCCGGTGCCCGCGGCCTCTACATGCTTCAGTAAGGTGTTCAAGACGGTGCCGCCGGCGGCGCGACTAGTCAAGCAGTAGACGCCCCCCCTTGCAGAAGGGGCAGCTGTAGGTGTCCCTAAGGAAGCCGTCGTACTTGCTAGCCCGCAGCCTCCTCAGCACCTGACGAGCCTTGGTGGGAATGGACTCGTCATCGCTGCAGACGTCGCTGCCGGAAACCTATTGGAAGAAAGGGAAAATGAGGGAGTAGATGGTGTATGAAGGTCGAGCAATCGAAATGCGAACAAGCGAATACTAATAAACCAAGATCTAGCATCCAACGATGGGAACGGTGTTTGATAATTAGGCACAATTTCCATGATTAATTCCAGAATATTAAACATGAAAATACCAGCTAAATTTTAAATAGATTAGCCCATTATTTCTAACAAACGGTAGAAGAACCAGGGGAGGGGAGCAAACCCAAGTTACCTCCGACCATAGGTCGCCGATGCCGGTGTCGTAGGGGTTCAGCGGAGCGATGTACTTATCTGGATCGTAGGTGCCCAAGAAGTGCGTGATCTGCTTGTGACCAGCGGGGGGCTCCTATTCGGTGGCTCCGTCGGTAGCTGGGACGGGGGCCTGGACGGGAACGACAGCTGCCATCGATGCCTCCACTAGGGCCTGGACAGGGACAGCGGCTTCTTTCAACGTGTAGAGGGGGACCGGCAAGGAGACGGGGGCCTCCTCACCGGCGGCCACGGAGGCGACGATAGCCACCTTATCCTCCTCGGCCATCGCCGGTGCGGACGGGGTATTCTCGGGAGTTTGCGGATGCTGGTGGGATAGTGGAGAGGGTTGCGTGAGGACAGTGAGCGAGAGTGGGAGTGGGTGTGCGGAGAGGGGCTCTATAGCTAAGGTGGATAGAAGCAAGGCACGTTTCATTGCACCATCGTGCAACGCGCCGCGTAGTCGACTGCACCATGCACCGTGACACGCGCACGGTACGTCACGTTTTTTCCCGGGCCATGCATGGCAGTTCTGTATTGAGCCGCATGCAAAGGGCGCACACACAATTTCAATGTACGAAGTTTGACACAGCCCTAAAATTGGCGATTGAGAGCCGCTGCGTAAAAAATGGGATATGTCTTATTAAAATCAAGTGGCAATAAATTGCAGCTGTCCATCAACGACCGTGCACTCAGTGACGCATGCGTTGTGGCGTAGTAGTAGCAGTAGTAGACTTTTCAGACTTGATTAAACATGACATGACCGCTCGACGACTTTTTCCATGGACGGCATCGTGTTCCTTCTTGTAGAAGTCTCGCTGAGGGAGACATCCGTGCTGTCTCACGCTGTACTGTGAAGGTCATGACATGTGCAACGATCATCATTGGATCGCACAGAATCAAGGGTTGGTGCGCACGATCCACGTGACAACTGTGATAACCAATCAGGGAGTAGCAGACAGGGTGGGCACAGATTTGTGCTTCTACGAAAGATAGAGAGGTGGGGGGCAAAACTGAGTAGTACCACATAAAACCAAGGGTGATACTGAGTAGTATAAGAAATGGAAAGTGAGTGTCTTGCACAATGAAATACATCGTTGCATACATCAAATTATGCCAAGATAGATCCACAGAGTTCATTGGATGTGTGTTCTTCTCATAAAACACTCATAAACCACGTAAGGATCCACTAGAGTCATTGGATGCGTGTTCTTCTCACAAACCACATATCACCAGTGTCATTGCATGTGTGTTCTTCCCACAGACCACACATGGATCCACCGGTGTCATTGCATGTATGTTCTTATCACAAACCACACATGAATCCACCAGTGTCATCGCATGTCTGCTCTTTTCATGAACCACGGCTAGAGTCATTGCATGTGTGTTCTTCAAACAGACCACATATCACCTGTGTCATTGCATGTGTGTTCTTCCCACGAACCACACATGGATCCACCAGTTTCACTGCATGTGTGTTATTCTCACAAACCACGTCAGGATCCACCGGTGTAATTGCATGTGTGTTCCTCCCATGAATCACACATGGATCCACCGGTGGCATCGCAAGTCTGCTCTTTTCATGAACCACAACCAGAGTCATCGCATGCGTGCTCTTTTCATGAACCACAGCTAGAGTCATTGCATGTGTGTTCTTCTCACAGACCATGTCATGAACCACACCCAGTGTCATTGCATGTGTGTTCTTCTCACAAACCACACATGGATCCACCGGTGTCATTGCATGTCTGCTCTTCTCATTAACCGCAGCTATAGTCATTGCATGTCTGTTCTTCTCACAAACCACATATCACAAGTGTCATTGCATGTGTGTTCTTCCCATGAACCACACATGTATCCACCGGTGTCATTGCATGTCTTCTCTTTTCATGAGCCACAGCTTGAGTCATTGCATGTGTGTTCTTCCCACAGACCACACATGGATCCACCAGTGTCATTGAATGTGTGTTCTTCCCATGAACCACACATGGATCCACCAGTGTCATTGCATATCTGCTCTTTTCATGAACCACAACTAGAATCATTGGATGTGTGTTCTTCTCACATACAACATATCACCAGTGTCATTGCATCTGTGTTCTTCCCATGAACCACACATGGATCCACCAGTGTCATTGCATGTGTGTTCTTCTCACAAACCACACATGGATCCACCCAGGTCATCGCATTTGTGTTCTTCCCATGAACCACACATGGATCCACTAGTGTCATTGCATGTCTGCTCTTTTCAAGAACCACAGCTAGAGTCATTGGATGTGTGTTCTTCTCACAGACCACATATCACCAGTGTCATTGCATGTGTGTTCTTCCCAAAGACCACACATGGATCCACCAGTGTCATTGCATGTGTGTTCTTCTCACAAACCATATCATGAACCACACCCAGTGTCATTGCATGTGTGTTCTTCTCACAGACCACACATGGATCCACCAGTGTCATTACATGTGTGTTCTTCTCACAAACCATATGATGAACCACACCTAGTGCCATTGCTTGTGTGTTCTTCCCATGAACCATATCATGAACCACACCCAGAGTCATTGCATGTGTGTTCTTCTCACAGACCATATCATGAACCACACCCAGTGTCATTGGATGTGTGTTCTTCCCATGAACCACACATGGATCCACCAGTGTCATTGCATGTCTGCTCTTTTCATGAACCATAGCTAGAGTCATTGGATGTGTGTTCTTCTCACATACCACATATCACCAGTGTCATTGCATGTGTGTTCTTCCCACAGGACACACATGGATCCACCAGTGTCATTGCATGTGTGTTCTTCCCACAGGACACACATGGATCCACCAGTTTCATTACATGTGTGTTATTCCCATGAACCATATCATGAACCACACCCAGAGTCATTGCATGTGTGTTCTTCTCAAAGACCATATCATGAACCACACCCAGTGTCATTGCATGTGTGTTCTTCCCATGAACCACACATGGATCCACCGGTTTCATTGCATGTATTCTCTTTTTATGAACCACGGCTAGAGTCATTGCATGTGTGTTCTTCCCACAGACCACACATGGATCCACCAGTGTCATTGCATGTGTGTTCTTCCCATGAACCACACATGGATCCACCAGTGTCATTGCATGTCTGCTCTTTTCATGAACCACAGCTAGAATCATTGGATGTGTGTTCTTCTCACATACCACATATCACCAGTGTCATTGCATGTGTGTTCTTCCCAAAGACCACACATGGATCCACCAGTGTCATTGCATGTGTGTTCTTCTCACAAACCATATCATGAACCACACCCAGTGTCATTGCATGTGTGTTCTTCTCACAGACCACACATGGATCCACGAGTGTCATTGCATGTGTGTTCTTCTCACAAACCATATCATGAACCACACCTAGTGTCATTGCATGTGTGTTATTCCCATGAAACATATCATGAACCACACCTAGAGTCATTGCATGTGTGTTCTTCTCACAGACCATATCATGAACCACACCCAGTGTCATTGCATGTGTGTTCTTCCCATGAACCACACATGGATCCACCAGTGTCATTGCATGTGTGTTCTTCCCACTGACCACACATGGATCCACCGGTGTCATTGCATGTGTGTTCTTCCCATGAACCACACATGGATCCACTAGTGTCATTGCATGTCTGTTCTTCCCACAGACCACACATGGATCCACCAGTGTCATTGCATGTGTGTTCTTCCCATGAACCACACATGGATCCACCACTGTCATTGCATGTCTGCTCTTTTCATGAACCACAGCTAGAGTCATTGGATATGTGTTATTCTCACATACCACATATCACCAGTGTCATTGCATGTGTGTTCTTCCCAAAGACCATACATGGATCCACCAGTGTCATTGCATGTGTGTTTTTCTCACAAACCATATCATGAACCACACCCAGTGTCATTGCATGTGTGTTCTTCTCACAGACCACACATGGATCCACCAGTGTCATTGCATGTGTGTTCTTATCACAAACCATATCATGAACCACATCCAGTGTCATTACATGTGTGTTCTTCCCATGAACCACACATAGATCCACCAGTGTCATTGCATGTCTGCTCTTTTCATGAACCATAGCTAGAGTCATTGGATGTGTGTTCTTCTCACAGACCACGTATCACCAGTGTCATTGCATGTGTGTTCTTCCCAAAGACGACACATGGATCCACTAGTGTCATTGCATGTGTGTTCTTCTCACAAACCATATCATGAACCACACCTAGTGTCATTGCTTGTGTGTTCTTCTCACAGACCACACATGGATCCACCAGTGTCATTGCATGTGTGTTCTTCTCACAAACCATATCATGAACCACACCCAGTGTCATTACATATGTGTTCTTCCCATGAACCACACATGGATCCACTAGTGTCATTGCATGTGTGTTCTTCCCACAGGACACAGATGGATCCACCAGTGTCATTGCATGTGTGTTCTTCCCATGAGCCACACATGGATCCAACAGTGTCATTGCATGTCTATTCTTCCCACAGACCACACATGGATCCACCAGTGTCATTGCATGTGTGTTCTTCCCATGAACCACACATGGATCCACCAGTGTCATTGCATGTCTGCTCTTTTCATGAACCACAGCTAGAGTCATTGGATGTGTGTTATTCTCACATACCACATATCACCAGTGTCATTGCATGTGTGTTCTTCCCAAAGACCATACATGGATCCACCAGTGTCATTGCATGTGTGTTCTTCTCACAAACCATATCATGAACCACACCCAGTGTCATTGCATGTGTGTTCTTCTCACAGACCACACATGGATCCACCAGTGTCATTGCATGTGTGTTCTTCTCACAAACCATATCATGAACCACAGCCAGTGTCATTACATGTGTGTTCTTCCCATGAACAACACATGGATCCACCAGTGTCATTGCATGTGTGTTCTTCTCACAAACCACACATGGATCCACCTAGGGTCATCGCATGTGTGTTCTTCCCATGAACCACACATGGATCCACTAGTGTCATTGCATGTCTGTTCTTCCCACAGACCACACATGGATCCACCAGTGTCATTGCATGTGTGTTCTTCCCATGAACCACACATGAATCCACCACTGTCATTGCATGTCTGCTCTTTTCATGAACCACAGCTAGAGTCATTGGATATGTGTTATTCTCACATACCACATATCACCAGTGTCATTGCATGTGTGTTCTTCCCAAAGACCATACATGGATCCACCAGTGTCATTGCATGTGTGTTCTTCTCACAAACCATATCATGAACCACACCCAGTGTCATTGCATGTGTGTTCTTCTCACAGACCACACATGGATCCACCAGTGTCATTGCATGTGTGTTCTTCTCACAAACCATATCATGAACCACACCCAGTGTCATTACATGTGTGTTCTTCCCATGAACCACACATGGATCCACTAGTGTCATTGCATGTGTGTTCTTCCCACATGACACAGATGGATCCACCAGTGTCATTGCATGTGTGTTCTTCCCATGAGCCACACATGGATCCAACAGTGTCATTGCATGTCTATTCTTCCCACAGACCACACATGGATCCACCAGTGTCATTGCATGTGTGTTCTTCCCAT
Source organism: Avena sativa (assembly GCA_916181665.1). Lineage (NCBI taxonomy): Eukaryota > Viridiplantae > Streptophyta > Magnoliopsida > Poales > Poaceae > Avena > Avena sativa. Next base: position 451,753,923 of record OV702288.1, on the reverse strand, counting down.
GAACCACACATGGATCCACCAGTCTCATTGCATGTCTGCTCTTTTCATGAACCACAGGTAGAGTCATTGGATGTGTGTTATTCTCACATACCACATATCACCAGTGTCATTGCATGTGTGTTCTTCCCAAAGACCATACATGGATCCACCAGTGTCATTGCATGTGTGTTCTTCTCACAAACCATATCATGAACCACACCCAGTGTCATTGCATGTGTGTTCTTCTCACGAACCATATCATGAACCACACCCAGTGTCATTGCATGTGTGTTCTTCCCATGAACCACACATGGATCCACTAGTGTCATTGCATGTGTGTTCTTCCCACTGACCACACATGGATCCACCGGTGTCATTGCATGTGTGTTCTTCCCATGAACCACACATGGATCCACTAGTGTCATTGCATGTCTGTTCTTCCCACAAACCACACATGGATCCACCAGTGTCATAGCATGTGTGTTCTTCCCATGAACCACACATGGATCCACCAGTGTCATTGCATGTCTGCTCTTTTCATGAACCACAGCTAGAGTCATTGGATGTGTGTTATTCTCACATAGCACATATCACCAGTGTCATTGTATGTGTGTTCTTCCCAAAGACCATACATGGATCCACCAGTATCATTGTATGTGTGTTCTTCTCACAAACCATATCATGAACCACACCCAGTGTCATTGCATGTGTGTTCTTCTCACAGACCACACATGGATCCACCAGTGTCATTGCATGTGTGTTCTTATCACAAACCATATCATGAACCATAGCCAGTGTCATTACATGTGTGGTCTTCCCATGAACCACACATGGATCCACCAGTGTCATTGCATGTCTCCTCTTTTCATGAACCATAGCTAGAGTCATTGGATGTGTGTTCTTCTCACAGACCACATATCACCAGTGTCATTGCATGTGTGTTCTTCCCAAAGACCACACATGGATCCACTAGTGTCATTGCATGTGTGTTCTTCTCACAAACCATATCATGAACCACACCCAGTGTCATTGCATGTGTGTTCTTCTCACAGACCACACATGGATCCACCAGTGTCATTGCATGTGTGTTCTTCTCACAAAACATATCATGAACCACTCCTAGTGTCATTACATGTGTGTTCTTCCCATGAACCACACATGGATCCACCAGTGTCATTGCATGTGTGTTCTTCCCACAGGACGCAGATGGATCCACCAGTGTCATTGCATGTGTGTTCTTCCCATGAACCACACATGGATCCAACAGTGTCATTGCATGTCTGTTCTTCCCACAGACCACACATGGATCCACCAGTGTCGTTGCATGTGTGTTCTTCCCATGAACCACACATGGATCCACCAGTGTCATTGCATGTCTGCTCTTTTCATGAACCACAACTAGAGTCATTGGATGTGTGTTATTCTCACATACCACATATCACCAGTGTCATTGCATGTGTGTTCTTCCCAAAGACCATACATGGATCCACCAGTGTCATTGCATGTGTGTTCTTCTCACAAACCATATCATGAACCACACCCAGTGTCATTGCATGTGTGTTCTTCTCACAGACCACACATGGATCCACCAGTGTCATTGCATGTGTGTTCTTCTCACAAACCATATCATGAACCATAGCCAGTGTCATTACATGTGTGTTCTTCCCATGAACAACACATGGATCCACCAGTGTCATTGCATGTTTGCTCTTTTCATGAACCATAGCTAGAGTCATTGGATGTGTGTTCTTCTCACAGACCACATATCACCAGTGTCATTGCATGTGTGTTCTTCCCAAAGACCACACATGGATCCACTAGTGTCATTGCATGTGTGTTCTTCTCACAAACCATATCATGAACCACACCCAGTGTCATTGCATGTGTGTTCTTCTCACAGACCACACATGGATCCACCAGTGTCATTGCATGTGTGTTCTTCTCACAAACCATATCATGAACCACACCCAGTGTCATTACATGTGTGCTCTTCCCATGAACCACACATGGATCCACCAGTGTCATTGCATGTGTGTTCTTCCCACAGGACACAGATGGATCCACCAGTGTCATTGCATGTGTGTTCTTCCCATGAACCACACATGGATCCAACAGTGTCATTGCATGTCTGTTCTTTTCATGAACCACACCTAGTGTCATTGCATGTGTGTTCTTCCACAGACCACACATGGATCCACCAGTGTCATTGCATGTGTGTTATTCTCACAAACCATATCATGAACCAGACCCAGTGTCATTGCATGTGTGTTATTCCCATGAACCATATCATGAACCACACCCAGAGTCATTGCATGTGTGTTCTTCTCACAGACCATATCATGAACCACACCCAGTGTCATTGCATGTGTGTTCTTCCCATGAACCACACATGTATCCACCGGTGTCATTGCATGTCTTCTCTTTTCATGAGCCACAACTTGAGTCATTGCATGTGTGTTCTTCCCACAGACCACACATGGATCCACCAGTGTCATTGCATGTGTGTTCTTCCCATGAACCACACATGGATCCACCAGTGTCATTGCATATCTGCTCTTTTCATGAACCATAGCTAGAATCATTGGATGTGTGTTCTGCTCACATACCACATATCACCAGTGTCATTGCATGTGTGTTCTTCCCAAAGACCACACATGGATCTACCAGTGTCATTGCATGTGTGTTCTTCTCACAAACCATATCATGAACCACACCCAGTGTCATTGCATGTGTGTTCTTCCCAAAGACCACACATGGATCTACCAGTGTCATTGCATGTGTGTTCTTCTCACAAACCATATCATGAACCACACCCAGAGTTATTGCATGTGTGTTCTTCTCACAAACCATATCACGAACCACACCCAGTGTCATTGCATGTATGTTCTTCCCATGAACCACACATGGATCCACCGGTGTCATTGCATGTCTGCTCTTTTCATGAACCACAGCTAGAGTCATTGCATGTGTGTTCTGCTCACAAACCACATATCACTAGAGTCATTGCATGTGTGTTCTTCCCGCAAACCACATATCACCGGTGTCATTGCATGTCTGCTCTTCTCATTAACCATAGCTAGAGTCATTGCATGTGTGTTCTTCCCATGAACCACAAATGGATCCACCAGTGTCATTGCATGTGTGATATTCTCACAAACCACGTAAGGATCCAACGGTGTAATTGCATGTGTGTTCGTCCCATGAACCACACATGGATCCATCGGTGGCATCGCAGGTCTGCTCTTTTCATGAACCACAGCTAGAGTCATCGCATGCGTGCTCTTTTCATGAACCACAGCTAGAGTCATTGCATGTGTGTTCTTCTCACAGACCATATCATGAACCACACCCAGTGTCATTGCATGTGTGTTCTTCTCACAAACCACACATGGATCCACCGGTGTCATTGCATGTCTGCTCTTCTCATTAACCACAGCTAGAGTCATTGCATATCTGTTCTTCTCACAAACCACATATCACTAGTGTCATTGCATGTGTGTTCTTCCCATGAACCACACATGGATCCACCAGTGTCATTGCTTGTGTGTTCTTCTCACAAACCACACATGGATCCACCTAGTGTCATAGCATGTGTGTTCTTCCCATGAACCACACATGGATCCATCGGTGTCATTGCATGTCTGCTCTTTTCATGAACCACAACTAGAATCATTTGATGTGTGTTCTTCTCACATACCACATATCACCAGTGTCATTGCATGTGTGTTCTTCCCAAAGACCACACATGGATCTACCAGTGTCATTGCATGTGTGTTCTTCTCACAAACCATATCATGAACCACACCCAGTGTCATTGCATGTGTGTTCTTCCCATGAACCACACATGGATCCACCAGTGTCATTGCATGTGTGTTCTTCCCACTGACCACACATGGATCCACCGGTGTCATTGCATGTGTGTTCTTCCCATGAACCACACATGGATCCACTAGTGTCATTGCATGTCTGTTCTTCCCACAGACCACACATGGATCCACCAGTGTCATTGCATGTGTGTTCTTCCCATGAACCACACATGGATCCACCACTGTCATTGCATGTCTGCTCTTTTCATGAACCACACCTAGAGTCATTGGATATGTGTTATTCTCACATACCACATATCACCAGTGTCATTGCATGTGTGTTCTTCCCAAAGACCATACATTGATCCACCAGTGTCATTGCATGTGTGTTCTTCTCACAAACCATATCATGAACCACACCCAGTGTCATTGCATGTGTGTTCTTCTCACAGACCACACATGGATCCACCAGTGTCATTGCATGTGTGTTCTTATCACAAACCATATCATGAACCACATCCAGTGTCATTACATGTGTGTTCTTCCCATGAACCACACATAGATCCACCAGTGTCATTGCATGTCTGCTCTTTTCATGAACCATAGCTAGAGTCATTGGATGTGTGTTCTTCTCACAGACCACATATCACCAGTGTCATTGCATGTGTGTTCTTCCCAAAGACGACACATGGATCCACTAGTGTCATTGCATGTGTGTTCTTCTCACAAACCATATCATGAACCACACCTAGTGTCATTGCTTGTGTGTTCTTCTCACAGACCACACATGGATCCACCAGTGTCATTGCATGTGTGTTCTTCTCACAAACCATATCATGAACCACACCCAGTGTCATTACATATGTGTTCTTCCCATGAACCACACATGGATCCACTAGTGTCATAGCATGTGTGTTCTTCCCACAGGACACAGATGGATCCACCAGTGTCATTGCATGTGTGTTCTTCCCATGAGCCACACATGGATCCAACAGTGTCATTGCATGTCTATTCTTCCCACAGACCACACATGGATCCACCAGTGTCATTGCATGTGTGTTCTTCCCATGAACCACACATGGATCCACCAGTGTCATTGCATGTCTGCTCTTTTCATGAACCACAGCTAGAGTCATTGGATGTGTGTTATTCTCACATACCACATATCACCAGTGTCATTGCATGTGTGTTCTTCCCAAAGACCATACATGGATCCACCAGTGTCATTGCATGTGTGTTCTTCTCACAAACCATATCATGAACCACACCCAGTGTCATTGCATGTGTGTTCTTCTCACAGACCACACATGGATCCACCAGTGTCATTGCATGTGTGTTCTTCTCACAAACCATATCATGAACCACAGCCAGTGTCATTACATGTGTGTTCTTCCCATGAACAACACATGGATCCACCAGTGTCATTGCATGTGTGTTCTTCTCACAAACCACACATGGATCCACCTAGGGTCATCGCATGTGTGTTCTTCCCATGAACCACACATGGATCCACTAGTGTCATTGCATGTCTGTTCTTCCCACAGACCACACATGGATCCACCAGTGTCATTGCATGTGTGTTCTTCCCATGAACCACACATGAATCCACCACTGTCATTGCATGTCTGCTCTTTTCATGAACCACAGCTAGAGTCATTGGATATGTGTTATTCTCACATACCACATATCACCAGTGTCATTGCATGTGTGTTCTTCCCAAAGACCATACATGGATCCACCAGTGTCATTGCATGTGTGTTCTTCTCACAAACCATATCATGAACCACACCCAGTGTCATTGCATGTGTGTTCTTCTCACAGACCACACATGGATCCACCAGTGTCATTGCATGTGTGTTCTTATCACAAACCATATCATGAACCACATCAAGTGTCATTACATGTGTGTTCTTCCCATGAACCACACATGGATCCACCAGTGTCATTGCATGTCTGCTCTTTTCATGAACCATAGCTAGAGTCATTGGATGTGTGTTCTTCTCACATACCACATATCACCAGTGTCATTGCATGTGTGTTCTTCCCAAAGACGACACATGGATCCACTAGTGTCATTGCATGTGTGTTCTTCTCACAAACCATATCATGAACCACACCTAGTGTCATTGCATGTGTGTTCTTCTCACAGACCACACATGGATCCACCAGTGTCATTGCATGTGTGTTCTTCTCACAAACCATATCATGAACCACACCCAGTGTCATTACATGTGTGTTCTTCCCACAGGACACAGATGGATCCACCAGTGTCATTGCATGTGTGTTCTTCCCATGAGCCACACATGGATCCAACAGTGTCATTGCATGTCTATTCTTCCCACAGACCACACATGGATCCACCAGTGTCATTGCATGTGTGTTCTTCCCATGAACCACACATGGATCCACCAGTGTCATTGCATGTCTGCTCTTTTCATGAACCACAGCTAGAGTCATTGGATGTGTGTTATTCTCACATACCACATATCACCAGTGTCATTGCATGTGTGTTCTTCCCAAAGACCATACATGGATCCACCAGTGTCATTGCATGTGTGTTCTTCTCACAAACCATATCATGAACCACACCCAGTGTCATTGCATGTGTGTTCTTCTCACAGACCACACATGGATCCACCAGTGTCATTGCATGTGTGTTCTTCTCACAAACCATATCATGAACCACAGCCAGTGTCATTACATGTGTGTTCTTCCCATGAACAACACATGGATCCACCAGTGTCATTGCATGTGTGTTCTTCTCACAAACCACACATGGATCCACCTAGGGTCATCGCATGTGTGTTCTTCCCATGAACCACACATGGATCCACTAGTGTCATTGCATGTCTGTTCTTCCCACAGACCACACATGGATCCACCAGTGTCATTGCATGTGTGTTCTTCCCATGAACCACACATGAATCCACCACTGTCATTGCATGTCTGCTCTTTTCATGAACCACAGCTAGAGTCATTGGATATGTGTTATTCTCACATACCACATATCACCAGTGTCATTGCATGTGTGTTCTTCCCAAAGACCATACATGGATCCACCAGTGTCATTGCATGTGTGTTCTTCTCACAAACCATATCATGAACCACACCCAGTGTCATTGCATGTGTGTTCTTCTCACAGACCACACATGGATCCACCAGTGTCATTGCATGTGTGTTCTTATCACAAACCATATCATGAACCACATCAAGTGTCATTACATGTGTGTTCTTCCCATGAACCACACATGGATCCACCAGTGTCATTGCATGTCTGCTCTTTTCATGAACCATAGCTAGAGTCATTGGATGTGTGTTCTTCTCACATACCACATATCACCAGTGTCATTGCATGTGTGTTCTTCCCAAAGACGACACATGGATCCACTAGTGTCATTGCATGTGTGTTCTTCTCACAAACCATATCATGAACCACACCTAGTGTCATTGCATGTGTGTTCTTCTCACAGACCACACATGGATCCACCAGTGTCATTGCATGTGTGTTCTTCTCACAAACCATATCATGAACTACACCCAGTGTCATTACATGTGTGTTCTTCCCACAGGACACAGATGGATCCACCAGTGTCATTGCATGTGTGTTCTTCCCATGAGCCACACATGGATCCAACAGTGTCATTGCATGTCTATTCTTCCCACAGACCACACATGGATCCACCAGTGTCATTGCATGTGTGTTCTTCCCATGAACCACACATGGATTCACCAGTCTCATTGCATGTCTGCTCTTTTCATGAACCACAGGTAGAGTCATTGGATGTGTGTTATTCTCACATACCACATATCACCAGTGTCATTGCATGTGTGTTCTTCCCAAAGACCATACATGGATCCACCAGTGTCATTGCATGTGTGTTCTTCTCACAAACCATATCATGAACCACACCCAGTGTCATTGCATGTGTGTTCTTCCCATGAAACACACATGGATCCACTAGTGTCATTGCATGTGTGTTCTTCCCACTGACCACACATGGATCCACCGGTGTCATTGCATGTGTGTTCTTCCCATGAACCACACATGGATCCACTAGTGTCATTGCATGTCTGTTCTTCCCACAAACCACACATGGATCCACCAGTGTCATAGCATGTGTGTTCTTCCCATGAACCACACATGGATCCACCAGTGTCACTGCATGTCTGCTCTTTTCATGAACCACAGCTAGAGTCATTGGATGTGTGTTATTCTCACATAGCACATATCACCAGTGTCATTGTATGTGTGTTCTTCCCAAAGACCATACATGGATCCACCAGTATCATTGTATGTGTGTTCTTCTCACAAACCATATCATGAACCACACCCAGTGTCATTGCATGTGTGTTCTTCCCAAAGACCATACATGGATCCACCAGTGTCATTGCATGTGTGTTCTTCTCACAAACCATATCATGAACCACACCCAGTGTCATTGCATGTGTGTTCTTCTCACAGACCACACATGGATCCACCAGTGTCATTGCATGTGTGTTCTTCTCACAAACCATATCATGAACCACAGCCAGTGTCATTACATGTGTGTTCTTCCCATGAACAACACATGGATCCACCAGTGTCATTGCATGTGTGTTCTTCTCACAAACCACACATGGATCCACCTAGGGTCATCGCATGTGTGTTCTTCCCATGAACCACACATGGATCCACTAGTGTCATTGCATGTCTGTTCTTCCCACAGACCACACATGGATCCACCAGTGTCATTGCATGTGTGTTCTTCCCATGAACCACACATGAATCCACCACTGTCATTGCATGTCTGCTCTTTTCATGAACCACAGCTAGAGTCATTGGATATGTGTTATTCTCACATACCACATATCAACAGTGTCATTGCATGTGTGTTCTTCCCAAAGACCATACATGGATCCACCAGTGTCATTGCATGTGTGTTCTTCTCACAAACCATATCATGAACCACACCCAGTGTCATTGCATGTGTGTTCTTCTCACAGACCACACATGGATCCACCAGTGTCATTGCATGTGTGTTCTTATCACAAACCATATCATGAACCACATCAAGTGTCATTACATGTGTGTTCTTCCCATGAACCACACATGGATCCACCAGTGTCATTGCATGTCTGCTCTTTTCATGAACCATAGCTAGAGTCATTGGATGTGTGTTCTTCTCACATACCACATATCACCAGTGTCATTGCATGTGTGTTCTTCCCAAAGACGACACATGGATCCACTAGTGTCATTGCATGTGTGTTCTTCTCACAAACCATATCATGAACCACACCTAGTGTCATTGCATGTGTGTTCTTCTCACAGACCACACATGGATCCACCAGTGTCATTGCATGTGTGTTCTTCTCACAAACCATATCATGAACTACACCCAGTGTCATTACATGTGTGTTCTTCCCACAGGACACAGATGGATCCACCAGTGTCATTGCATGTGTGTTCTTCCCATGAGCCACACATGGATCCAACAGTGTCATTGCATGTCTATTCTTCCCACAGACCACACATGGATCCACCAGTGTCATTGCATGTGTGTTCTTCCCATGAACCACACATGGATTCACCAGTCTCATTGCATGTCTGCTCTTTTCATGAACCACAGGTAGAGTCATTGGATGTGTGTTATTCTCACATACCACATATCACCAGTGTCATTGCATGTGTGTTCTTCCCAAAGACCATACATGGATCCACCAGTGTCATTGCATGTGTGTTCTTCTCACAAACCATATCATGAACCACACCCAGTGTCATTGCATGTGTGTTCTTCCCATGAAACACACATGGATCCACTAGTGTCATTGCATGTGTGTTCTTCCCACTGACCACACATGGATCCACCGGTGTCATTGCATGTGTGTTCTTCCCATGAACCACACATGGATCCACTAGTGTCATTGCATGTCTGTTCTTCCCACAAACCACACATGGATCCACCAGTGTCATAGCATGTGTGTTCTTCCCATGAACCACACATGGATCCACCAGTGTCACTGCATGTCTGCTCTTTTCATGAACCACAGCTAGAGTCATTGGATGTGTGTTATTCTCACATAGCACATATCACCAGTGTCATTGTATGTGTGTTCTTCCCAAAGACCATACATGGATCCACCAGTATCATTGTATGTGTGTTCTTCTCACAAACCATATCATGAACCACACCCAGTGTCATTGCATGTGTGTTCTTCTCACAGACCACACATGGATCCACCAGTGTCATTGCATGTGTGTTCTTATCACAAACCATATCATGAACCATAGCCAGTGTCATTACATGTGTGGTCTTCCCATGAACCACACATGGATCCACCAGTGTCATTGCATGTCTACTCTTTTCATGAACCATAGCTAGAGTCATTGGATGTGTGTTCTTCTCACAGACCACATATCACCAGTGTCATTGCATGTGTGTTCTTCCCAAAGACCACACATGGATCCACTAGTGTCATTGCATGTGTGTTCTTCTCACAAACCATATCATGAACCACACCCAGTGTCATTGCATGTGTGTTCTTCTCACAGACCACACATGGATCCACCAGTGTCATTGCATGTGTGTTCTTCTCACAAACCATATCATGAACCACTCCTAGTGTCATTACATGTGTGTTCTTCCCATGAACCACACATGGATCCACCAGTGTCATTGCATGTGTGTTCTTCCCACAGGACGCAGATGGATCCACCAGTGTCATTGCATGTGTGTTCTTCCCATGAACCACACATGGATCCAACAGTGTCATTGCATGTCTGTTCTTCCCACAGACCACACATGGATCCACCAGTGTCGTTGCATGTGTGTTCTTCCCATGAACCACACATGGATCCACCAGTGTCATTGCATGTCTGCTCTTTTCATGAACCACAGCTAGAGTCATTGGATGTGTGTTATTCTCACATACCACATATCACCAGTGTCATTGCATGTGTGTTCTTCCCAAAGACCATACATGGATCCACTAGTGTCATTGCATGTGTGTTCTTCTCACAAACCATATCATGAACCACACCCAGTGTCATTGCATGTGTGTTCTTCTCACAGACCACACATGGATCCACCAGTGTCATTGCATGTGTGTTCTTCTCACAAACCATATCATGAACCACAGCCAGTGTCATTACATGTGTGTTCTTCCCATGAACAACACATGGATCCACCAGTGTCATTGCATGTTTGCTCTTTTCATGAACCATAGCTAGAGTCATTGGATGTGTGTTCTTCTCACAGACCACATATCACCAGTGTCATTGCATGTGTGTTCTTCCCAAAGACCACACATGGATCCACTAGTGTCATTGCATGTGTGTTCTTCTCACAAACCATATCATGAACCACACCCAGTGTCATTGCATGTGTGTTCTTCTCACAGACCACACATGGATCCACCAGTGTCATTGCATGTGTGTTCTTCTCACAAACCATATCATGAACCACACCCAGTGTCATTACATGTGTGCTCTTCCCATGAACCACACATGGATCCACCAGTGTCATTGCATGTGTGTTCTTCCCACAGGACACAGATGGATCCACCAGTGTCATTGCATGTGTGTTCTTCCCATGAACCACACATGGATCCAACAGTGTCATTGCATGTCTGTTCTTTTCATGAACCACACCTAGTGTCATTGCATGTGTGTTCTTCCACAGACCAGACATGGATCCACCAGTGTCATTGCATGTGTGTTATTCTCACAAACCATATCATGAACCAGACCCAGTGTCATTGCATGTGTGTTATTCCCATGAACCATATCATGAACCACACCCAGAGTCATTGCATGTGTGTTCTTCTCACAGACCATATCATGAACCACACCCAGTGTCATTGCATCTGTGTTCTTCCCATGAACCACACATGTATCCACCGGTGTCATTGCATGTCTTCTCTTTCCATGAGCCACAACTTGAGTCATTGCATGTGTGTTCTTCCCACAGACCACACATGGATCCACCAGTGTCATTGCATGTGTGTTCTTCCCATGAACCACACATGGATCCACCAGTGTCATTGCATATCTGCTCTTTTCATGAACCATAGCTAGAATCATTGGATGTGTGTTCTGCTCACATACCACATATCACCAGTGTCATTGCATGTGTGTTCTTCCCAAAGACCACACATGGATCTACCAGTGTCATTGCATGTGTGTTCTTCTCACAAACCATATCATGAACCACACCCAGTGTAATTGCATGTGTGTTCTTCCCAAAGACCACACATGGATCTACCAGTGTCATTGCATGTGTGTTCTTCTCACAAACCATATCATGAACCACACCCAGAGTTATTGCATGTGTGTTCTTCTCACAAACCATATCACGAACCACACCCAGTGTCATTGCATGTATGTTCTTCCCATGAACCACACATGGATCCACCGGTGTCATTGCATGTCTGCTCTTTTCATGAACCACAGCTAGAGTCATTGCATGTGTGTTCTGCTCACAAACCACATATCACTAGAGTCATTGCATGTGTGTTCTTCCCACAAACCACATATCACCGGTGTCATTGCATGTCTGCTCTTCTCATTAACCATAGCTAGAGTCATTGCATGTGTGTTCTTCCCATGAACCACAAATGGATCCACCAGTGTCATTGCATGTGTGATATTCTCACAAACCACGTAAGGATCCAACGGTGTAATTGCATGTGTGTTCGTCCCATGAACCACACATGGATCCATCGGTGGCATCGCAGGTCTGCTCTTTTCATGAACCACAGCTAGAGCCATCGCATGCGTGCTCTTTTCATGAACCACAGCTAGAGTCATTGCATGTGTGTTCTTCTCACAGACCATATCATGAACCACACCCAGTGTCATTGCATGTGTGTTCTTCTCACAAACCACACATGGATCCACCGGTGTCATTGCATGTCTGCTCTTCTCATTAACCACAGCTAGAGTCATTGCATATCTGTTCTTCTCACAAACCACATATCACTAGTGTCATTGCATGTGTGTTCTTCCCATGAACCACACATGGATCCACCAGTGTCATTGCTTGTGTGTTCTTCTCACAAACCACACATGGATCCACCTAGTGTCATAGCATGTGTGTTCTTCCCATGAACCACACATGGATCCATCGGTGTCATTGCATGTCTGCTCTTTTCATGAACCACAACTAGAATCATTTGATGTGTGTTCTTCTCACATACCACATATCACCAGTGTCATTGCATGTGTGTTCTTCCCAAAGACCACACATGGATCTACCAGTGTCATTGCATGTGTGTTCTTCTCACAAACCATATCATGAACCACACCCAGTGTCATTGCATGTGTGTTCTTCCCATGAACCACACATGGATCCACCAGTGTCATTGCATGTGTGTTCTTCCCACTGACCACACATGGATCCACCGGTGTCATTGCATGTGTGTTCTTCCCATGAACCACACATGGATCCACTAGTGTCATTGCATGTCTGTTCTTCCCACAGACCACACATGGATCCACCAGTGTCATTGCATGTGTGTTCTTCCCATGAACCACACATGGATCCACCACTGTCATTGCATGTCTGCTCTTTTCATGAACCACAGCTAGAGTCATTGGATATGTGTTATTCTCACATACCACATATCACCAGTGTCATTGCATGTGTGTTCTTCCCAAAGACCATACATGGATCCACCAGTGTCATTGCATGTGTGTTCTTCTCACAAACCATATCATGAACCACACCCAGTGTCATTGCATGTGTGTTCTTCTCACAGACCACACATGGATCCACCAGTGTCATTGCATGTGTGTTCTTATCACAAACCATATCATGAACCACATCCAGTGTCATTACGTGTGTGTTCTTCCCATGAACCACACATAGATCCACCAGTGTCATTGCATGTCTGCTCTTTTCATGAAACATAGCTAGAGTCATTGGATGTGTGTTCTTCTCACAGACCACATATCACCAGTGTCATTGCATGTGTGTTCTTCCCAAAGACGACACATGGATCCACTAGTGTCATTGCATGTGTGTTCTTCTCACAAACCATATCATGAACCACACCTAGTGTCATTGCTTGTGTGTTCTTCTCACAGACCACACATGGATCCACCAGTGTCATTGCATGTGTGTTCTTCTCACAAACCATATCATGAACCACACCCAGTGTCATTACATATGTGTTCTTCCCATGAACCACACATGGATCCACTAGTGTCATTGCATGTGTGTTCTTCCCACAGGACACAGATGGATCCACCAGTGTCATTGCATGTGTGTTCTTCCCATGAGCCACACATGGATCCAACAGTGTCATTGCATGTCTATTCTTCCCACAGACCACACATGGATCCACCAGTGTCATTGCATGTGTGTTCTTCCCATGAACCACACATGGATCCACCAGTGTCATTGCATGTCTGCTCTTTTCATGAACCACAGCTAGAGTCATTGGATGTGTGTTATTCTCACATACCACATATCACCAGTGTCATTGCATGTGTGTTCTTCCCAAAGACCATACATGGATCCACCAGTGTCATTGCATGTGTGTTCTTCTCACAAACCATATCATGAACCACACCCAGTGTCATTGCATGTGTGTTCTTCTCACAGACCACACATGGATCCACCAGTGTCATTGCATGTGTGTTCTTCTCACAAACCATATCATGAACCACAGCCAGTGTCATTACATGTGTGTTCTTCCCATGAACAACACATGGATCCACCAGTGTCATTGCATGTGTGTTCTTCTCACAAACCACACATGGATCCACCTAGGGTCATTGCATGTGTGTTCTTCCCATGAACCACACATGGATCCACTAGTGTCATTGCATGTCTGTTCTTCCCACAGACCACACATGGATCCACCAGTGTCATTGCATGTGTGTTCTTCCCATGAACCACACATGAATCCACCACTGTCATTGCATGTCTGCTCTTTTCATGAACCACAGCTAGAGTCATTGGATATGTGTTATTCTCACATACCACATATCACCAGTGTCATTGCATGTGTGTTCTTCCCAAAGACCATACATGGATCCACCAGTGTCATTGCATGTGTGTTCTTCTCACAAACCATATCATGAACCACACCCAGTGTCATTGCATGTGTGTTCTTCTCACAGACCACACATGGATCCACCAGTGTCATTGCATGTGTGTTCTTATCACAAACCATATCATGAACCACATCCAGTGTCATTACATGTGTGTTCTTCCCATGAACCACACATGGATCCACCTGTGTCATTGCATGTCTGCTCTTTTCATGAACCATAGCTAGAGTCATTGGATGTGTGTTCTTCTCACATACCACATATCACCAGTGTCATTGCATGTGTGTTCTTCCCAAAGACGACACATGGATCCACTAGTGTCATTGCATGTGTGTTCTTCTCACAAACCATATCATGAACCACACCTAGTGTCATTGCATGTGTGTTCTTCTCACAGACCACACATGGATCCACCAGTGTCATTGCATGTGTGTTCTTCTCACAAACCATATCATGAACCACACCCAGTGTCATTACATGTGTGTTCTTCCCATGAACCACACATGGATCCACTAGTGTCATTGCATGTGTGTTCTTCCCACAGGACACAGATGGATCCACCAGTGTCATTGCATGTGTGTTCTTCCCATGAGCCACACATGGATCCAACAGTGTCATTGCATGTCTATTCTTCCCACAGACCACACATGGATCCACCAGTGTCATTGCATGTGTGTTCTTCCCATGAACCACACATGGATCCACCAGTCTCATTGCATGTCTGCTCTTTTCATGAACCACAGGTAGAGTCATTGGATGTGTGTTATTCTCACATACCACATATCACCAGTGTCATTGCATGTGTGTTCTTCCCAAAGACCATACATGGATCCACCAGTGTCATTGCATGTGTGTTCTTCTCACAAACCATATCATGAACCACACCCAGTGTCATTGCATGTGTGTTCTTCTCACAAACCATATCATGAACCACACCCAGTGTCATTGCATGTGTGTTCTTCCCATGAACCACACATGGATCCACTAGTGTCATTGCATGTGTGTTCTTCCCACTGACCACACATGGATCCACCGGTGTCATTGCATGTGTGTTCTTCCCATGAACCACACATGGATCCACTAGTGTCATTGCATGTCTGTTCTTCCCACAAACCACACATGGATCCACCAGTGTCATAGCATGTGTGTTCTTCCCATGAACCACACATGGATCCACCAGTGTCATTGCATGTCTGCTCTTTTCATGAACCACAGCTAGAGTCATTGGATGTGTGTTATTCTCACATACCACATATCACCAGTGTCATTGCATGTGTGTTCTTCCCAAAGACCATACATGGATCCACCAGTGTCATTGCATGTGTGTTCTTCTCACAAACCATATCATGAACCACACCCAGTGTCATTGCATGTGTGTTCTTCTCACAGACCACACGTGGATCCACCAGTGTCATTGCATGTGTGTTCTTGTCACAAACCATATCATGAACCACAGCCAGTGTCATTACATGTGTGTTCTTCCCATGAACAACATATGGATCCACCATTGTCATTGCATGTCTGCCCTTTTCATGAACCATAGCTAGAGTCATTGGATGTGTGTTCTTCTCACAGACCACATATCACCAGTGTCATTGCATGTGTGTTCTTCCCAAAGACCACACATGGATCCACTAGTGTCATTGCATGTGTGTTCTTCTCACAAACCATATCATGAACCACACCCAGTGTCATTGCATGTGTGTTCTTCTCACAGACCACACATGGATCCACCAGTGTCATTGCATGTGTGTTCTTCTCACAAACCATATCATGAACCACACCCAGTGTCATTACATGTGTGCTCTTCCCATGAACCACACGTGGATCCACCAGTGTCTTTGCATGTGTGTTCTTCCCACAGGACACAGATGGATCCACCAGTGTCATTGCATGTGTGTTCTTCCCATGAACCACACATGGATCCAACAGTGTCATTGCATGTCTGTTCTTTTCATGAACCACACCTAGTGTCATTGCATGTGTGTTCTTCCACAGACCACACATGGATCCACCAGTGTCATTGCATGTGTGTTCTTCTCACAAACCATATCATGAACCAGACCTAGTGTCATTGCATGTGTGTTATTCCCATGAACCATATCATGAACCACACCTAGAGTCATTGCATGTGTGTTCTTCTCACAGACCATATCATGAACCACACCCAGTGTCATTGCATGTGTGTTCTTCCCATGAACCACACATGTATCCACCGGTGTCATTGCATGTCTTCTCTTTTCATGAGCCACAACTTGAGTCATTGCATGTGTGTTCTTCCCACATACCACACATGGATCCACCAGTGTCATTGTGTTCTTCCCATGAACCACACATGGATCCACCAGTGTCATTGCATATCTGCTCTTTTCATGAACCACAGCTAGAATCATTGGATGTGTGTTCTTCTCACATACCACATATCACCAGTGGCATTGCATGTGTGTTCTTCCCAAAGACCACACATGGATCCACCAGTGTCATTGCATGTGTGTTCTTCTCACAAACCATATCATGAACCACACCCAGTGTCATTGCATGTGTGTTCTTCTCACAGACCACACATGGATCCACCAGTGTCATTGCATGTGTGTTATTCTCACAAACCATATCATGAACCACACCCATAGTCATTGCATGTGTGTTCTTCCCATGAACCACACATCGATCCACCAGTGTCATTGCATGTCTGCTCTTTTCATGAACCACAGCTAGAGTCATTGCATGTTTGTTCTTCTCACAAACCACATATCACCGGTGTCTATGCATGTGTGCTCTTTCCATGAACCACACATGGATCCACTAGTGTCATTGCATGTGTGTTCTTTCCACAAACCACACATGGATCCACCGGTGTCATTGCATGTCTACTCTTCTCATTAACCATAGCTAGAGTCATTGCATGTCTGTTCTTTTCACAAACCACATATCACCAGAGTCATTGCTTGTGTGTTCTTCTCACAGACCATATCATGAACCATACCCAGTGTCATTGCATGTGTGTTCTTCTCACAAACCACACATGGATCCACCGGTGTCATTGCATGTCTACTCTTCTCATTAACCACAACTAGAGTCATTGCATGTCTGTTCTTTTCACAAGCCACATATCACCAGAGTCATTGCATGTGTGTTCTTCCCATGAACCACACCCAGTGTCATTGCATGTGTGTTCTTCACATTAACCCCACATGCACCCACCGGAGTAATTGCATGTCTGCTCTTTTCATTAACCACAGCTAGTGTCATTGCATGTGTGTTCTTCTCACAAACCATATCATGAACCACACCCAGTGTCATTGCATGTGTGTTCTTCCCATGAACCACACATGGATTCACCAGTGTCATTTCATGTGTGTTCTTCCCACAAACGATATCATGAACCACACCCAGTGTCATTGCATGTGTGTTCTTCCCATGAACCATATCATGGATCCACTAGTGTCATTGCATGTGTGTTCTTCCCACAGGCCACACATGGATCCACCAGTGTCATTGCTTGTGTGTTCTTCCCATGAACCACACATGGATCCACGAGTGCCATTGCATGTCTGCTCTTTTCATGAACAACAACTAGAGTCATTGGATGTGTGTTCTTCTCACATACCACATATCACAAGTGTCATTGCATGTGTGTTCTTCCCAAAGACCACACATGGATCTACCAGCGTCATTGCATGTGTGTTCTTCTCACAAACCATATCATGAACCACACCCATAGTTATTGCATGTGTGTTCTTCTCACAAACCATATCACGAACCACACCCAGTGTCATTGCATGTATATTCTTCCCATGAACCACACATGGATCCACCGGTGTCATTGCATGTCTGCTCTTTTCATGAACCACAGCTAGAGTCATTGCATGTGTGTTCTGCTCACAAACCACATATCACCAGAGTCATTGCATGTGTGTTCTTACCACAAACCACATATCACCGGTGTCATTGCATGTCTGCTCTTCTCATTAACCACAGCTAGAGTCATTGCATGTGTGTTCTTTTCACAAACCACATATCACCAGAGTCATTGCATGTGTGTTCTTCTCACATACCACATATCACCTGTGTCATTGCATGTGTGTTCTTCCCATGAACCACAAATGGATCCACCAGTGTCATTGCATGTGTGATATTCTCACAAACCACGTAAGGATCCACCGGTGTAATTGCATGTGTGTTCCTCCCATGAACCACACATGGATCCACCGGTGGTATCATAGGTCTGCTCTTTTCATGAACCATAGCTAGAGTCATCGCATGCGTGCTCTTTTCATGAACCACAGCTAGAGTCATTGCATGTGTGTTCTTCTCACAGACCATATCATGAACCACACCGAGTGGTATTGCATGTGTGTTCTTCTCACAAACCACACATGGATCCACCGGTGTCATTGCATGTCTGCTCTTCTCATTAACCACATCTAGAGTCATTGCATATCTGTTCTTCTCACAAACCACATATCACTAGTGTCATTGCATGTGTGTTCTTCCCATGAACCACACATGGATCCACTAGTGTCATTGCTTGTGTGTTCTTCTCACAAACCACACATGGATCCACCTAGTGTCATCGCATGTGTGTTCTTCCCATGAACCACACATGGATCCATCGGTGTCATTGCATGTCTGCTCTTTTCATGAACCACAACTAGAATCATTGGATGTGTGTTCTTCTCACATACCACATATCACCAGTGTCATTGCATGTGTGTTCTTCCCAAAGACCACACATGGATCCATCAGTGTCATTGCATGTGTGTTCTTCTCACAAACCATATCATGAACCACACCCAGTGTCATTGCATGTGTGTTCTTCTCACAGACCACACATGGATCCACCAGTGTCATTGCATGTGTGTTCTTCTCACAAACCATATCATGAACCACACCCATAGTCATTGCATGTGTGTTCTTCCCATGAACCACACATGTATCCACCAGTGTCATTGTATGTCTGCTCTTTTCATGAACCACAACTAGAGTCATTGCATGTGTGTTCTTCTCACAAACCACATATCACCGGTGTCTATGCATGTGTGTTCTTTCCATGAACCACACATGGATCCACTAGTGTCATTGCATGTGTGTTCTTCCCATAGACCACACATGGATCCACCGGTGTCATTGCATGTCTACTCTTCTCATTAACCACAGCTAGAGTCATTGCATGTCTGTTCTTTTCACAAACCACATATCACCAGAGTAATTGCATGTGTGTTCTTCTCACAGACCATATCATGAACCACACCCAGTGTCATTGCATGTGTGTTCTTCTCAAAAACCACACATGGATCCACCGGTGTCATTGCATGTCTTCTCTTCTCATTAACCATAGCTAGAGTCATTGCATGTATGTTCTTTTCACAAGCCACATATCACCAAAGTCATTGCATGTGTGTTCTTCCCATGAACCACACCCAGTGTCATTGCATGTGTGTTCTTCACATTAACCCCACATGGACCCACTGGTGTCATTGTATGTCTTCTCTTTTCATTAACCACAGCTAGTGTCATTGCATGTGTGTTCTTCTCACAAACCATATCATGAACCACACCCAGTGTCATTGCATGTGTGTTCTTCCCATGAACCACAAATGGATTCACCAGTGTCATTGCATGTGTGTCCTTCCCACAAACCATATCATGAACCACATTCAGTGTCATTGCATGTTTGTTCTTCTCACAGACCACACATGGATCCACCAGTGTCATTGCATGTGTGTTCTTCTCACAAACCATATCATGAACCACACCCAGTGTCATTGCATGTGTGTTCTTCCCATGAACCATATCATGGATCCACTAGTGTCATTCCATGTGTGTTCTTCCCACAGGCCACACATGGATCCACCAGTGTCATTGCATGTGTGTTCTTCCCATGAACCACACATGGATCCACTAGTGCCATTGCATGTCTGCTCTTTTCATGAACCACAACTAGAGTCATTGGATGTGTGTTCTTCTCACATACCACATATCACCAGTGTCATTGCATGTGTGTTCTTCCCAAAGACCACACATGGATCTACCAGTGTCATTGCATGTGTGTTCTTCTCACAAACCATATCATGAACCACACCCAGAGTTATTGCATGTGTGTTCTTCTCACAGACCATATCATGAACCACACCCAGTGTCATTGCATGTATGTTCTTCCCATGAACCACACATCGATCCACCGGTGGCATCGCATGTCTGCTCTTTTCATGAACCACAGCTAGATTCATCGCATGCGTGGTCTTTTCATGAACCACAGCTAGAGTCATTGCATGTGTGTTCTTCTCATAGACCATATCTTGAACCACACCCAGTGTCATTGCATGTGTGTTCTTCTCACAAACCACACATGGATCCACTGGTGTCATTGCATGTCTTCTCTTCTCATTAACCACAGCTAGAGTCATTGCATGTCTGTTCTTCTCACAAACCACATATCACCAGTGTCATTGCATGTGTGTTCTTCCCATGAACCACACATGGATCCACCAGTGTCATTGCATGTGTGTTCTTCTCACAAACCACACATGGATCCACCTAGGGTCATCGCATGTGTGTTCTTCCCATGAACCACACATGGATCCACTAGTGACATTACATCTCTGCTCTTTTCATGAACCACAGCTAGAGTCATTGGATGTGTGTTTTTCTCACAGACCACATATCACTAGTGTCATTGCATGTGTATTCTTCCCAAAGACCACACATGGATCCACCAGTGTGATTGCATGTGTGTTCTTCTCACAAACCATATCATGAACCACACCCAGTGTCATTGCATGTGTGTTGTTCTCACAGACCACACATGGATCCACCAGTGTGATTGCATGTGTGTTCTTCTCACAAACCATATCATGAACCACACCCAGTGTCATTGCATGTGTTATCTTCCCATGAACCATGTCACGAACCACACCCATAGTCATTGCATGTGTGTTCTTCTCACAGACCATATCATGAACCACACCCAGTGTCTTTGCATGTGTGTTCTTCCCATGAACCACACATGGATCCACCAGTGTCATTGCATGTGTGCTCTTTTCATGAACCACAGCTAGAGTCATTGGATGTGTGTTCTTCTCACATACCACATATCACCAGTGTCATTGCATGTGTGTTCTTCCCAAAGACCACACATGGATCCACCAGTGTCATTGCATGTGTGTTCTTCTCACAAACCATATCATGAACCACACCTAGAGCCATTGCATGTGTGTTCTTCTCACAGACCGTATCATGAACCACACCCAATGTCATTGCATGTGTGTTCTTCCCATGAACCACACATGGATCCACCGGTGTCATTGCATGTCTGCTCTTTTCATGAACCACAGCTAGAGTCATTGGATGTGTGTTCTTCTTACATACCACATATCACCAGTGTCATTGCATGTGTGTTCTTCCCACAAACCACATATCACCGGTGTCATTGCATGTCTGCTCTTCTCATTAACCACAGCTAGATCCACCCGTGTCATTGGATGCATGTTCGTTTCATAAACCGCATATGGATACTAATTAACCTGAGGAGAGCCATAACCTTAGCGTTAGACCGAGTCTTCTAGAGGGCACGCACTAACACATTTGTTCTTCTTGTCGATTGTTACATACCGTCCGATCGGGGCGCTTGGACGATTGGGATGGTTTTCGTGAGATCGATCCGCGAGTAGTCTGTTCTGCGGCATGATTTGCCACGCTTGCTCTGGATAAACTGGCAACACCGGGGGCTCCCCTGTTGTGAGTGTCACGACTCACGAGTTGAGCGGGCCATATCCCAGTGTCACGGCCCCATTACTTCTCTTCCTCCCCGTACTTCTCTTCCTTCCCCTCGAAGCCACATTCCCCACTTCACTCCCATCCTGCCATAGCCGCAAGCCAACGGTACCGCCATCCCAATCCCCTCCCCGGCAGCCACCCCCCCACCCCCCTTCTCCCCTCTCGCCATGGGTTCAAGGGGAGACGACGAGGAAACGCGTCGTGAAGACAGGGACGGGGATTTCGATGTGAGTCGTCTCATCTCTATCTCTATCATCCGTGGCCAGTTATCTATTTTTTGAGCCAGATCTACTCCGTTTACTCATGAACGTATGATGTGTTAGGCCAACCAGACGATGTATGACGTCGACTATCACGGTTTAGCGGATGAAGACAGTCCTCTGCAATGTAAACATGGATATGTGCCCGCTAAATTTGTAGCGTTCGAAGGACGAAACGTAGGCAGGAGGTTTCTACGGTGTCAAGGTCGTGCAATGATGCGAGGCGGAAGTTGCGGTGTTGTCAAATGGGTAGATCCAGAGTGGCCCAAATCGATGCAGAAAACGCTGGACAAACTATGGGAAATGACTGTTGAGTTGAAGGAATCCGCATTCAGCTCACTTCTTGACAGTGTTGAGATGAAGCTATGGGAACCAGTTGACACGACCAAGCATAAGCGAGATATCATGGGGGTGGAAGACAAGGTTAGCAAAGTCGAGAAGGAGAGGGACGCGGTGTTGGCCCTGAAGGCTAAAGCAGAGCAAGAACTGACTCAAGCAAGGAAGGATCTTCACTAGGCCAAAGTCCTGCAGTTCACAACTACGAGTATTGACAAGTGCATGAGGAAAGATGCAGAGAAACAATTGAAGCTATGCAAGGAAGATGCTAAAAGGAAGGAGCAGACGATTCGATCATTGCTCTCGCAGGAAGATGCGCATAGGGCGAAGATTAGGAAGATCAAGGAGATGTGTGTTAACTAGTTCTATTTAGCTTAAGCCTCGTGCCCTTTTTAAGTTCTAATAGTTGTACTTGTTGACCTACCGGTCTGAACTATTGGCCCCGGAGTCCTTGGAGTAAAAAAATTGGTCGCCCATTAATCTGTCTTAAAGCTGCATTACTTCTTTTTGTCTGACCAATGCCCCTTGGATATTCCACCCGTCGCTTCGTCATCCTCGTGAACAAATAGGAGGCGCCACAGCTCGTCGCTTCATCGCCCATCCCCTCGCCCTCTCCAATCTCCACGGCGCCGTCCACCCCCTTGCTCCCTCTCCAATCTCCATCGTGCCGCCATGGAGATGACCTCGCTGAACTTCTACGAGGCGGTGATGTTCTCGCACTTCGACATCCTCGCGCCGCCGGCCGCGACGGTGCCCCACGGATGGTGCATCAGCTATGCGGGGGTGCCGATGGCTCCGCTCCTCTTCCCCGACGGAGCCGTGATGGAGAGCGAAATCGCGGCGCGCCGCCGCCAGATGCCCGCATGGAAGAGGGCGCTGCCCGGTACGCGGCGGCCAACCCGTACTGGCCGGCGCTGTTCAAGAAGGAGCGGAAGGCCAAGATTGGCAACCGCATCGTTTACGGGCGCATGGTGCACCGGGATCTCCGCAACCGAGAAGGGCGGGAGACATTCTGGTCTGTCCCTGGACGGACCAAGTTCACCGTCTTCGCCGCCGCTCACCGTGAAGAGGTGCCCTGTCTCGCGTACAATGCAGAAATCGTGGAGGTTCTGTCCAACGAAGACGAGGAAGCTGGCGGCTCGGAGGACAGCAGCAGCGGAAGTGAAATTGTTGACTTGTTGGTTGAATTAATGTAGGATGTGAAATCGCACCTTTGTTTAGAAGAATTTGTGGTTGAATTAATGAAATGCCTCGATTTAGATCTCTGTCTCGATTAATTTGTGGAAGAATTTGTGAGTTAGATCAATTTCTGCCTCGATTTAGATCTCTGTCCCGGATTGGGAACGTGACCGTGGACCAAAGACCCCTTTTCTACTAGTGTATTATGACATTGGTGGTTTGTTTAAACGTAATCTACGTGGATTTGGCCGCATGCAAATGGCACAACCACAATTTATAAAGTGGAAGCACATACACCCGGTTACTGGAGATCCGGGAGCTTCGCCAGATGCAGGGGATGCAGGAGTAGAGAGGCAGTGAGATAGACAGGCTCAAGATTAGGCCATAAAGTGCTACCCATTTCCTCCTCATCTGGGCATTATCAGTATGAACATTGCTGATTATGTTGCCACGTCATTGTGCAACATCTGAAATAAGTTGCTGCTTCGTGGAGTGTGGCAGCTTAAATAATTTATTTCTGTGCCACTTACATTCCGTCGTATTTGGAGACCTCCTGCCCCTCAGCAATCGTGGAACCGGTGAATCCTTGTTTTTAGATAGCAGTGGCACAATCACAATTTCGGATTCAACTACTGACTCAGGCGTTTCCAAACCCTAAGTCGCGCTACATTTTACTTAGAGAACGTGGGTAGATTGTTTCACCCAGCAACGTTCCACACACAGAGCTCTAGAATTTAACAGAATTACATATATAGGTTCAAGTTCAACACACTACTATGCATCTTCATTGCCAGCAGCCTTCTTCCGCAGCCTGGGTGCCAAGCCTTCACGTCCAATGGCTTCTTCATTTCCTTCCTTTTTCCTCTTCCTCGGTGCCAATTTTCTTAGCTTCACGTACTCTACATCGCTGGGACAATGGGCACCAGAATCGTGTCCAGCATCATCTTTCCACTCGTTTTTAATTTCTTTGGGCAGCAAAATGACTGACCCGACAGTCATGTTTCTAACCTGGCGGCGCTTCCTATCAAAGAAACAAGACTGTTGCATAACTGCCAAATATCTACAGAGTAAATAAACAAAAATTACAATTCGGCACAAACATGCGAACCCCAAGCGACCTTTGCTTACCAGGAGCTAATTGCGTTCGAGCAACTACCCTGTCCAAGAATAGAAGGGCGACTCCCAGTTGCAGTAGCTTCCACATCCAGTACATCACAATTCAGCTCAAACATGCAATCCGAAGCATACCTTTTCATCAACCCAATTAGCTGACTGTCACATGATATAGGAACATGGATGCCACGTTCATCCATGAAGCTGAACTTTGCAGTCTGCGTTCGCCATACTTCAACATGATTACGCAGAGCAGCAACCATACCAGATATAGTGCAGATCTGCGCAAGCTCTTCTTCCATCGTGAAACAATGGCTTCCATACCACTTGCCCTTAGAGTCGTACCTGTAGAGGACTACCATAACCAGGTAAGGGGGTCCGCGCAGATCCCACTTGACAGAAAACTGTGGACAAAATATGTTTGTTAGCGTTGGGCTAACGAACAATTTGAGATTCAGTAGCCAGGTATAGCAGTTGTAATTAGTGCGAATAGCAAAGAGAAGGGTAGCTCACCCGCTTGTAGGCAGAACTTCTTCTTCCTTGATAGTAGGATCTGCCATCCTCCGAACTGCTCGGCTCGTCGGCGGCGGAGGCGGGCTAGAGCCTCGCAACGGCGGCTAAGGCATGCGCCATTGGAGCTCAGTGCCGGCGACTGGGCGCAGCAACTGGGCGCAGCAACTTGGCCCTGGAAGTCAAATGTCTAAAGAGATCATCCTGCCTGGAGGATGGATTCCGACGCCGCCGGTGCTAGGGGAAAGCTGGGAATGGATTTGTGAAATTGGTCAACGCATCCAATCCACTTAGCTGCTCGATTTGCCTAAGAGGTTGCCGCGTTGGCGCCCATGTCACGGACAGATAACCAACATGTGGGTCCCGACCGTCTACTTCATGGGGCGGTTTAACGGAATGTTTGTATTTGGCGGGGTGAGATGAGTTTGCCTCGAAATGGCCCCTCTCAGTAGTTGGCGGCCCAACTTTTCAAAACGCGGTAGTTTCAGGCAACTTAGGTACCGCCATGCGCTGGCCTGCCAACTTTGGTACCGCAGACAAACAAGCCCCTTGGAGCCGGTGGGGTTCTAGTGAATATGTTGGTTGTCTTCGACCTGCTCGTCCACGATCTAGAGAAGTTATTGTACTCGCGTGTCTTGCTAGGCTTGTGCCTCACCCGTGCAGGTTCTTGATGGTTGTGCTGTAGGCGGGTCGGGCAAGGAGGGGTGGTGTCTCCGACTCGCTGTCCATCTCTAGTCTTCCGCCCAACTCACCGCCTTGGCGCTTCACTTGCCCGCACCGGCTCAGCTCCTTGCTAGCTAGGGTGAGGCCGTGAGCACGATTGTACTCGCATGTGGTGCTCTCGATCTGTTTCTTAGCCGTGGCCAAGTCGATCGCCTCCTGCATAAGGAGCTCCCTTTTCACGACGATGTTTGTAGCGGCCTCCTCTGGATTGTCTCCGGGGGAAACAGGGTAAGGAGCCTATTGATGGCGAGCTCCACCAGGTCCTTTTCCCGTGGAGGGATGGAATTTCTGACTCCCTCTCCCGCGTGGTCTAGGACGGGGTGCCGTTGGTGCGTGCTGGAGCCGACCATCATGACCTCCATGCTGCGTGGAGCAACGGGTGGATTGTGGCGGGGAAGCAGCGGATCCACGATAGAAACAATCTCACGGGGGAAATGCTCCGACATGTTGGCGACATATATCGGCAGGTCGTCGAACAACATGATGGTCCCATTCGCCGAGAAGGTGGATCCAGCAAAGCACAAAGCATTGTCGATAACACAGTCAAATATTCCCAAGGTGAGCATGAGGACGGAGGCCACGCACTCGCTGACTGAAGTGCGGAGTCCCATGCGGAACGTGACTCCGGTCGAAGCCATTATGCCCATGATGGGCGCCAACTGTCGTGATATGGAAATGGCAGTGCTAGAGGCTAGAAAGAGGCGTGGGAAACCGACAGGAAAGCTATCGACAACGTTTGTAGGCGGGATTGGGCACAAGCATGCGTAGCAGGATGCAGGAAGTACCCAGGTTCGGGGCCCTCGTGTGGAGGTAACACCCCTACTCCTACCGATTCTACTATGAGATGGTAACCACAGAGTGTACAAGCTGCTCCTCGAGCTGTATGTATGTTATCTATCCAACTGAGTTCAACCACTGGTATGGGAGACCCGCTCCCCTTATATAGGTTGGGGGCAGCGGTTACATTGGCTAGGCCGGCTAGCAGGTCCCACAAGTGGGCCCCAGCCGGCTGGTCATCTACAGTACCACGAAGTGGCGGTCTTGTCGACAGTGTCCGCGGTGCGAGGCATCATGGGTACAGTGGGTGTCGTGCGAGTTGTTGGGAGCATGACATCAGTAGTCACGCACTGTATCCCCTGTCAGCTACAAATTCGGCATCATGGGCATTGTCCTCTGCTTCCTTTATGTCTTGTCAATAGGCCAGGGCATACCGCGCATAGTGCCGCACGATGCCCTGTGTACTACCTCAATCTTGACTTCATCCGGCTAGGATCGTCTAGCCGGATCGACACCTTTGTGGTCTTCTTTTATCTGGTTGGTTTGTGCGCCGGCTCGTCCAGGTGTGGGTTCCTCTTTGTGCCTTGTCATGTTCCTCCGTCCGTCTAGGCCCTGCCAGCCGGCCAGAACTTGGGCTGCCTGTTCTTGTCCAGCTAGCCTATCCGGGGGTCATCCCCCCAACAACCCACTTGGCGATTCATCCACTTGCATCTTTGTTACCCATTATCTCGGATATTGGTGCTTCACATATCACCTTTATATGTTATTCTTAAAAGTAATGCCTAAGCTTTTTGGCCACCATATAGACGCCATATGCCATCTTTTGATAATGTGGGTAATTCTGTTTTGATGCAGAAAGTACTTCCCTTAGGTAAAAAGCTAGTCTCTGCACCGACTTACCCTCCTCGTCACGCTCCACCACTAGCACAACACTTGCGACTCGGTTGGTCGCTGCTATATAGAGGAACATCGGCTCTTTGGATAGTAGTGAGGATAACACAGGTGTAGAGGCTAGCATCCTTTTTAACTCATGAAAAGCACTATCTGCCTGTGGTGTCCAAATGAACTTGTTAGACTTTTTCATTAGCTGGTAGAGAGGCAATGCCTTTTCCCCCAGCCGACTAATGAAGCGACTCAACAAAGCCAGACAACAGTGAACTTCTGGACATTGTTGAGGCACTTCAGTAGTTCCATGCGCTCAACAACCTTTATCTTAGTCGGATTAGCCTAGATACCTCGGCTGGACACGAGGAAACCGAGTAATTTTCTGGCCGGGACACCGAAGGTGCATTTTTCTGGGTTAAGCTTCATTCGGAATCTTCTCAAGTTCACGAATGTTTGCTGGATATGATCTAGGAGCATATGACTCTCTTTGGTTTTTATCACCACATCATCAACATATATTTGGACATTTTTGCCAATTTGATCATGCAAGCATTTTCGCATGCACCTTTGATATGTTGCACCTGCATTATGTAAGTCGAATGGCATGGTGCGATAGTAATAAGCCCCGTACGGGGTAATAAAGGAAGTTTTTATTTGATTAGCAGGGTTCAATAGTATCTAGTGGAAACCAACATACATGTCTACAAATGATAGAAGTTCACAACCAACTGTCGATTCAATGACTTGTCCAAAGTAAATGGGTCCTTTGGACAAGCCTAGTTCAATTTGGTGTAGTCAATGCACATATAGCACACCACTACCATGTTCGGATCATCTTTCTTATTTTCAACCAGGACCGGATTAGAGAGCAAATTCGAATGAAGTACTCCATAATAAACCTTGGCGAAAGGAGCCAAGCTATCTCATCACCTATGATCTTTCTCCTATCCTCAGTGAAGCGGCAGAAAGGTTGCTTCACCGGCCTTGCATTAAGCTTGACATGCAAAGAGTGCTCAGCCAGCTCCCTCGGAACACCTTACATATCCTACATGGACCAAGCAAAAATATCTCGATTCTCACGGAGGAAGCTAATGAGCTCGCTTTCCTATTTGCCATTTAGGCCCGCACCAATAGTTATGGACGCTCTGGGAACTTCTCATTGATCTGAACTTTATTTGTATCCTTAGTCGGCTTAAAAGAGTCATTCCCATGCGGGTTACTCAGCGCTGACATATTCAGCTGAGCCGACTGAGCTAGTTGCACTGAATTGTGGATCCTCTTCTTCTCCTGCGTAATCACCAATGACTCCGCCAGATTTGATCCGGCCGAGGCACACTCCATTGAGCTCCTAAAGTCGCCAACAACAATGATAACACCATTGGGCCCTGGTATCTTCATCTTCAAGTAACTAACGTGTGTACTGGCCATGAACTTGGAAATTGTCGGCCTGCCAATTAATGCATGATAAAAACACTTGAGGTCCACCACCTCAAAAAACAAGGTTTTTGTCCTAAAGTTGTCCCTTGTGCTGAATAACACATCTATCCGTACTTTCCCAATGGGCTCAATGAGAAACCCGGCACAATGCAATGGAATGTGGTCTTAGTCGCCTGAAGCATGTCTTCGAGATACAGAACTTGTACATTGTGTCCTTCTATAGGATGTTGATACTGCTACCATTGCTGATGAGTACCTTGGAAAACTTCACATTTATGTTTGGCCCAATAAACATCGGGTCAAGCACTAGAGCATATGATCCTAGACTCGGCATCAACTTGGGATGATCCTTTATGCTCTAGGTAATATCCTGATCCGACCAATACATATACTTTGGCACTGCCGGCATAACTGTGTTGACCTCCATATGCCGCCTCCACACACTTTGCCTATCATTTTCCTCTGTGGTGAACACAACATAACTCTGGTGATGTTCCCGATACTCATTCTGGCCATCACAGTCAGGGTTTTCGTAGTTCCATTGGTTTTGATTCTCCACTTGATGCATAGCTTCTCTTCTTTCATGGTTCTCATGCCTCGGCGGTGGCGGAGGTAAGACTAGATGCTGAGCATTTCCCCTGCGAGTTGTGGCTGATGAGGTGCCTGAGGTGGACCCATGTACCCCATTGCATGTTGCATCCAAGCGCACTACCAAGTCATACGATTCACTGGTTTACTTGGATTATGTGTGTGAAACTTACATGGTTG
The DNA here is from genome assembly GCA_916181665.1 of Avena sativa. Lineage (NCBI taxonomy): Eukaryota > Viridiplantae > Streptophyta > Magnoliopsida > Poales > Poaceae > Avena > Avena sativa. The sequence goes on along the minus strand of OV702288.1, from coordinate 451,723,336 downwards.
ATCTAGAATAGACTCATTAGTGTATCTCGGCCTCTCCTGCCACTTTTTCTTCTGCTCATTGGTCCATGTTTTCTTGCCATCAGTTTTTTGTGTCCACTACTGGCCACCGTTATTCTGTCGTTGGCTACTCACAACACCTGGCTGATCTTGGTTCACTGCAACAACATGATTCGAACCATATCGATAGTATGGCCTCTCAACTCTTCTTTTACCTTGGAAATCAATCTGCCGGGATGACCCGGCCCCATCCCTAGAGTAGTACTTCTCCTTCAGCTATGCCGACATAAGCAAGGGTTAGGTCGGACCTCCCAATGCATAAAAATCTGCAATCCTGATAGTTTCAGCCAACATTGTTGCCATATCTCTTTGTAGCCTTTGCCACAACACACTTGCATGTCGGGACCCTTGGGAAAAACAAGCAACTGCATGTGACTCGATCACACCTTCACATGAGTTGCACAGCGTACACCACCGAGTTAAAAACTCTCGGTCAGTTTCATTCGGCCTTTTCTTACACATCACCAAGTGTTGTGGCCTATTCGGCCTCTTGTATGTACTAGTAAATTTACTGATGAACATATCCTCAAAATCTAACCAATAGTTGTTACTTCCTGCTAGTAGATTATTCAGCCAAACCCTTGCTAGGCCTTCTAGCATATGAGGAACATACCTCACCACCCATCTAAGATTGCCATGTGCGATGTGCACATATGTGGCATAATCGATCAACCAATCTTGTGGCTTGGTGATACCGTCATATGTCTTTGTCCCCTGGCTACCTGAAAGTTTGGCACAAGTGGCTCCCTCATAATCCGAGGTCCAAAACACACAGGACCCGAAGGACCTTGTCCTTCCATCATTTCTGACATATAAATTCTATCCATCTTCAACCTTGCATCATCTAGCTACAAGTTCCTGGTTCCTAGCCGAGATCCCATGGTATTTCCCATCATGTGATGATACTGCCTGGGAAATCAAGCATTGGTCGCAGCGGAATAACCATCATTTTATGTATTTTGCACCCAATGAGCGTACTGGTGCTGCATAGCTGGTCTAGCACTTTGCTCTTTCCGAGGTATACACTGTTGCTGGTGCTGCTACTGCGGATATTACCCTGCTCCAACCGAATTACGCTGATAGGCATTGCCGCTCCTAGCATCTCCTTGACTCGCATTGCCTTGGCCGAAGTTCCCGTGACCACCATTACCTCGGCTAACACTTCCTCGTTCAGCATTGCCCTGTACCACTTTGCCTTTCCCGGCCACATTCGGGTCATATGGTACCAAATGCTTGTTCCTTCTACTAGAAGTTACAACCCCCTCTCTTCCCGCACCGGGTGATGATGTTGTCCCGACAGATTTTGCAGGATTGCCCCCAGTCGAATGAAAGACATGGGAAGCACCTGCTCTTCCCGTGTTAGTTATGAGCAGTTTCTCATTCTGCTAGTTCACAATGTGCACCAACTTGGTGAATCTCTTCTGCTGCCTCTGCTGGTCCTCACCTGTGAAAGCATCTAACTTGGCCGCTGCTACATCTGCAGCCCTGAGGTTCTTTGTCAGGGTATTGTACCTCGGCAAGACTGCGGACATTGGGTTACTGAATCTATTGTCTTTGGTACATACTCCTTATCTATTTCACTGATGAGGTTCTTTCCTCTAATCTTTACACCATCCATGTGAGTGGGACTAGTGTTAACCTTATTTGACCTATTGTACTCATGTAGGGTGATGTTGAACGCATGCTGAGCTGCAAACACTTTCTTGGCCCCCTCTAGCACTTTTTGCCGAGTTTCCTCCATCTCGGCCTGTGCCTAAGAAGGATCAACTAAGGGAGCTACTGGAGTAGTTAAGATCTCTATGGCTTGCTGCAGTATGTTCTATAGACTCTCCAGTAGAGGGAACCTCAAACGAGTTACCTGGGGGTTGTTTCGCCTTCCTTGGCTGGATCTTTGCTGGTGCCAGCCCCTGGCATGGTCATCATCACCTTGACGCAGCTAGCGGGGTGAGTGATATGTGGACCATGAGCCACACAAAGAGGGGGATTTTCCGCCATGATGACTTGTTGCAGGAATACGCAGGAGACGTAGGCCTTGTGCATGCCAAAGCTGACAAACTTTCCGTTGCACGGGAGAGGGCAGTTGCCAAAGTTGCCCATTTTGTCCCTGACAAAGTCTAGCGAGTCGAATCGCTAAAACAAGCCAGAGCGATGTGCTCTCCCTTAGCAATGAAGTTTCCCGTTCGGATGAACAAACAATCTAGCTTCGCTGCTGGCCCCATGATGGGTGCCAAGTGTCATGGTGGTGTCACAAAAGATGCCATGGGTAGGCTAAAGATAGGGATGCAGAAGTGGGATAATTGGGACAAGTGGGATACCACTTTTAGACTACTAGACTAACTCAAAACTAAGTGAGACAAGTGGGATAAGCTAGATTTGACATATCCTACTTATCCCATTTATCCCATCTAAATTAGAGTTAGTCTAGTAGTCTAAAAGTGGTATCCCACTTATCCCGATTGTCACACCTCTTCATCCCAACTAAAGATGGGGCATATGGACACTAGTGGTATCCATGGAGGGATAGTGTGGTGAATCTCCACATGAAGAACACGCACGATGTACCCAATATCGAGGCTCTCCTATGGAGATAAAACCTCTACTCCTCCTCTAGATCTTATATTACAATCTCTGGACTAGTAGAAGTGCTCCTTGAGCTGTATCGAAGAAAGAAAGAACATGAAGTTCTTCTACTCTCTTCTCACTCTAGGTTTTCCCGTAGTGCTAATGAATCAACCCTCTCCTTGGAGGCCTAGGCTCACCTTATAAAGGGGTGGCCAGGTTACAACTAGAGCTTACGTGGCCCGGATATTCCTTGAAGATGCTTGTCCCGAAATAGCAGTTTGGTGCCCTCCTTTCCTATGTTGCCAGCCTCTGCGCAGCAATGTCTTAGGGTCCATGTTGTCTGACTGTTGGGGGTCAAACACTGTCACGTCCATGAACTTCTGCTTTTTCTGTGCTTCTCTGGCCCTTATCCCTAGCCCTTGTCTCCCAGGAAATCCAGGAGAGAGAGAGAGAAAAGTGCTAACCTTGGGGCTGGCTCGCTCCTTCCTGAGCATGCTAACACCTGACTCGGTCCTGTCCGGATGACTCGGCTAGGACGGTACCTACAAACATGAAACAACATAGACACCGAGCCGACATACAATATATGTCGGTCGAGTCTTGTATGGCCTGTCCGGACTTAGGTAACTCGGTCGGCCCTTATGTACCTCGGCGAGCTCACGCTTTAGCCGATGTATACCTCGGTGGACTCTGTCCTTATACCTCAACTTGACCCTACCTGGGGTCATCCCCCCAACATGATCCGTCACAGTTTTCGTATTTCCTTTGCCCGGTGTTGCTATCATTATTATGAGGCTCAGTCGGACGGTTTGTGTGTCTAGAAGGTGGCATTCTTTGTCGGTCCTTCTCCCGATGTTGTTCTTCATCTTCTTCTCAGTGGTGATCCGACTGTCGTTGGGGAGGTTGTTGTGGAACCCAAGCTTCTATGGTGTCTTGCTCTGCGGCTGGGGCAACATTTCTCAAACCACGTGCGAGCCTGTGTTGCTGTCCTGAAGAGCCGATTCTTCAGTAAGTATCATTCCGAGGGTCGAAGTGGTGATGCCTATCTGGTTCCTAATGGGGCATTATGTCCTGCTATCGGGCCATGTCCATGCGACATTGGTCGGATTTGGAGACTAGTTTTCTGCTGAAGGACATGGCGACGTTTTGTTGTTCTAGGACCTTTTTGAATAGTGCTACACTCATCCGAACGAGCTCTGGAGTTGGATTATTTGCCAAGATCTCTCAGGCCACAGTAGTATTTTCTAGTGGCATGTTATACACCCAGTTTCCCTTGCTGTTGATCCGAGGTTGTCCCATGACTATGTTTGTTTTATTTCGCTCGAAAAGGGATTTGTGAACTTATGGATATTTTTTGGCCAACACAGGGTCATTCTGGATCTTCTGATGCTGTAGGGAGTTGTATTGTCCTGCATCTGCAATTTTCTGCTTCTCCTTGTTGAGATGAGTGGCTTCATCCAGGAGTACCTAGTGTTGCGCTTCTAGGGCCAAGGCCCTTTCCTCCAACTTGTCCAACGTGAGATTCGAGGTGGTTGGGATCGGTGTTGTAAGTGCTTCTCCGAGGATTTCACGGGCACCTAGGGTTACCACATGTCCATCCAACGGAGCCTTTTTTGGTTCTTCGGGGATCGGAGCAACGTTTGAGTCCTCTTCGTATTATTTGGCGGCTACCTCCATACCGTAGGATCTTTGGTCGGAGTCTTCTTCTTCTTTTCCTTGCTATCCTTACTAGCACCTTTGGCAAAGATGGCTTTTGGTCTGATTCCTAGAGTCAAGCTTCTATTAGTACTATCGGACATCTGGATGTTGGGATTTTCTCTAAGATCCATATTATCTTGCGGTTCTAGAGAGTTTTTGTCATATCTCTCATCCATACTATTGTAGGGACTTAGATCCAGATCTTCTCCTTCTTCCGCAGTCTTGGATTTGGTATCTTCTTCAATTTCTGCTTCAAACGCCCAGAATTATGCCGACCTCATGAAATCCCAGGGGAGGCTGGTGTGTTGGCATTTGTTCCGATTGCGTCCAGCACCGAGTCGTTGTCGTATCCAACATTGGTAGAGCCTGATCCAAAAGCGATTTTCCTGCTCTAGCATCATCCACCGCATTGTGTGCGTCAGAAGCGGTTTTCTTGCTCCAGCATTGTCAGATTTGGATCCAGAGTTGTTGCTTCTTTGATCTTTTTGAGATTCAACCTCCTGGTGGAGATCTTCTTCAAATTCGATCTTCTCCATGATCTCCGCTTGAGGTGCGGGCTCGGTGGGATTAGGGTTTTCTGAGATCTGAAACTCTGCTGCCTCCACGGACAAAGCCGATCTAGAAGTTTCTTCTGCCTCTATCATCAACGTTGGGGTGGGTTGTGCAGGTTCAGCGAAACCGAGGTAAACATCGATCTCACCAAATGATATGATTGTGTAGCCGGTCACGGTCTCCCTAGCCAGAATCCATGTCTCGTCGAGGAGGACAAGTGGGACGTCGCTAGCGTAGAGAACCCGACCGACGATGATTGTCTCGTCGATTCCGATTTGCGCAGATTCCTCCCGAAACGTAGCTCCGAAAGTCACCTGCCCCACAGTGGGTGCGAATTGTCATAGAATTGAAGACAAGTACACCATGAGGGGGTCATTGAGGCGTTGGAATATGTGGGGTGTGAAACGTACGGTTGTCCGGGATAGTGAGCACACAATCTTACCAAGGTTCAAATATGCCTGCAGCGGAAGGATCCTACTCCTGCTAGCAATCCAGTAATACGACAGAGCTGGAGGTACATATTACACGAGAGGGTTCACTTCTGCGAGTTGAGGTTCTGATTGTCGATGCCCTAAAGGCTGGTCCATAGGATTGCTTATATAGTCATTCGGTCCTAGGGTTATAGGAGAGTCCTATTCGGCTATGATACAGAGTCGATTACATAGTACATCTTGGATTACAAGTATTCCTACCTGCCTAAGTCGATAAGTTTTCTGGGCCATCCCGTAGCCGGATGGGCTTCCAACTTCTCTCCCTGACTGGGTCGCCCGTGAAGCATAGCTCTGACCCAAAGTGGGCCATCCTGGTCAACGAGTCATAGTGGGTATACCCGGAAAGTATATCCCCAACAGAAATTCTTCTCTAACCTTGGGCACTTTCAACTTTCATTGTTTGGACTCGACAATTGGTTCGTTGGAAGTTACTCACTTCACTTCCTTGCCTTTAGTAGCCAACACCAACTCGGTTGGCTTTTCACTATTTGGAGTTAATATAGAAACAACACACTTGCATCCATCCTTTGTCACTTGATAAACTCACTTGATCACTTATTTCTTTACCCATCAGCTTCAGACCAATTTTTTTGATTGAAGCAGTGCTGGACATGTGACTGTTGATCAAATTTTGATATCCTTGGAGCTTCATAGTTTGGGTGATATGATCTATAATAAGATGGATAGTGTGCCCGTTAATTGTACCTTTCCCATGTTGTATGTTGCCATGCGCGTGAACACGTACAATGGGGATGCGGATCACCCTTTTTTGTTCGGCAAGGGAAACAGGGTGGTCCAAACTCAATGGGTTGGAAAGCACAGCAAACACACGGAGATTTTTACCGAAGTTTAGGCTGCCCTCTGGCTAACAACCCTATATCCTACCTTGTTAACTAACTCTAGAGTACAAAGATGGGAGAACTCTCTTGACAGGGAGTGTGACTCTACTTCCCGGGCTTTTTCCTCTCTCCCTCTCCCTACCTTGGCACTTGTAACCTGATCCTCTCTACTATCCTACTAGCTAGTACTCCTTGTATGATTTACAATCTTCCAACCCCTTTTTTAGAAGGTGTCGATCCTCCTTTTATACAACAAGGGGATACTACAAGGCCCTTGTGCAAGCATGCCACATACGGTTGTCAGGAGCGACGAGTCTCGCCAAGTGGTGTGGACGATGATAGGCGGTTCTACGAACCTCTCCCTTGCTCCAGGCAGAGCACAACTGTACTTGTGATGATGGGATGGAATGACTATCCTGCCTTGTCTCCTGGCGTGCCTACAATGCCATCATGATGGGGGCACGACCGCTGGGTTCCTTGCACCATGCGCCCCCATGAGGACTCGTACACTACCACCCCTGCCAGCATTGTTAACTTTAGTTTCCTGGCCCGCGATGGCCGGCAGGACGATAGAGGATCTTGGCAAATGCTTATCGGGGTTCTCTAGTCTTAGGCTAACATAGCCCACTAGTTTCTCCTATAAGTTATAGATCTTATAAGTCTCTACGCTCATACCCTTCCTCTGATAGCTTAGTCATCTAAACTAGGGAAGACACATACAAGTACGCATATATAGATACATATCCGTGTTAGCATACCCTCTTACCTTCAGGGGAAAGGGAACACATCACCTTCCAGAGATCCTTCGCCTGATCAACACGAGTGCCTTCTTTTGGATCTCACCTTGCCGAGCCAACCCATGTGCCTCAACACAGTGAGGGGTACCCCGGAAGCGACTGTGTCAATAGTATCCCTCGGGCATGGGCTGGCAAAAATTTTCTTTGGCCCCTCGGGTAATGTCTTTGCCTCACCTACTGGGCTATGCCCCAACCGTTGTGTGTGCCCCTCCTTGACGAAAATCCGAGATGTGAAACTATGGTTAGCGCCAACTTGGGCAACAGTTGCACGCATGGTCACGCACACTCAAGTGGTCGCTGACCCGAGGCGACGTGCCTTGACTCTGCCAGTTTGGTCAATATGCATTAGTTGTGCACCCCTCGATTCCTGCGAAAGCGGTAACCGCGGGCGAAGTGGGGGCACTTGCCTATTTACTACATTGTGGTGATCATGCGATACCACCGATAGACAGAACGGTCACCCATGTGTCGAATATCTTACATGATATAAAGGCCTTGGCCATGGTGGGGGCGAGCCTCGCTGCTCACTCTACCCCACAGCTTTCCTTTCTACGACCCCTGTGATCCATTTCGTCCATTGGGTCACCTTCCCTTCCCCTTCCCCGTCATTGCTCCCAAAAATAGAGGAGGGATAGAGTTAGCAAGGGAGCCTAGCAAGGAGGAGCAATGCACCAAGGAGGCATTCTTCTGTCCCACTCCGAGCGACTCCGACCTCCTAGCGTACCACACGATCGTCGGCTCCATGGGAAATGGCAATGCGCCACCACCCTGCGCTCGCCTCGGATTGACCCCACACACCTCCATATGCACCTCGACATGCGCATATTCATGTCCTTTCTGATGGAAGGAGCGATTCCTCCGATGTTGGCGTTTCTGTAGACCATGCTCACGGACTATTGGCTCCACGTGGCGCACCTGCACACCACCTCCGTTATCTTGCTCGCTTTATTTCAGTGGACATGCGAGCACTTCGTCGGTGTTCTCCCGTACATAGCCCTCTTCCACCACTACTTCTACCTAGAGGTCATGCCAGGGCATGTGATCTCCAGCGTGGTGATCTTTAGCATCCGGGAAGAGGTCGAGGACCGCTACATCGAATTGGAGTGTAAGGAGTGGCACGCGTAGCGAGCGTAGTGGTTCTACGTGCACGTGCCACACCCATAAGATTGCCTCGTTGTGCCCTAAGTTGTGCCCGTGCCCGGTGAGGCTCAGCCTGGGGAAAGGACACATAATTCTGTCCCGTGTGCTAGTGGATCCTAGATCCCGCCGAGGCGGGGATGACAACTCCCCATGTGGTAACATCGTGACTATTCCATGCCATGATGCCACTTTGGACAGGTCCCACCTAGCAAGGTTGCACGAAGGGGTGGGGGGCCAGACCAGACTCTTTGTCAGGGAGATGATGCAATTCTCCCCATACTATGCTGGCCTACTAGTGAACCGAATCCTCGATGGGGAAGAGGGGGCCTGATACTATGGGTCCTGTGGAAAAAGGGGTCCTCACGGGGTCACCTACTAGTGTGCCCGCCCATGCATCCGAGGAGATCAACCCTGCGCAAGCCTATCCCAGGCAGGCGAAGCCTGCTTGGACCCCTTCAGAGACCCGGTGCGCATATACCCGAGGGCACTCGGGGGTCACTCCATGAAGAAACGAGACAAGGACGCTGCTAGGGTCCCATGAGGAGATCCTTAGGACAAACGATACAAGTGTTTGATGATTCCTGACCTAGGCACTAGGCTACCCCTTCACGCACTCTGGAACATGCTAGGTACAACAGGACAACCATGTGATGCATGTAAAATGCATACATGAACTTTATAGTTTGTTGCTATGAATTCCCACATGTTTTCCACATAGTTATATTCATGTTTTACAATTATTTATGGGTATTAACCAATGATCCCCTTTATTTTGTTTATAACTCTCTCTACAACAGGAAAACCACGTTTTGTGTATTTTTGCCTTTCACGGACCAAAATGAAGTCAAATGGAGCTAGGCTTTCAGGGATGTCAATATTTCATCAAGATAAGCTCTAGAAGTACTTGGACCCCAAAATAGCACTGGTGGGACGCCTAGTAAGGGTGGGCATGCCACCCATGCTAGTTTCCTCCTCGACCATCAACTCGCTTTGATCTTTCTCCCATCGCCTTCGTTTGACCTAAAAACCACTATATAAAGGGCCCCTCGAGAGTTCCTAGAGGGAGGTGTGACAGAAAAAACTAAACAACAAAACAGAGCCATAACCAACAAAGATTAGAGGGAGAAACTACACCGGAGCCACCGCCGAAGGGATCTCTACCTTCTCCAATGTCTCCACCATCATCACCATGATGAAGAGGGAGTAGTCCACCCCCGGGACTATGGGTTTGTGGTGGTAACTTGATCTAATCTCTCTCTATGTATGATCATTGTTCAAGTCCATATGATGTACCTTGCATGAGTATGGATCTATCTATGTAATTCCTATGGTGGATATTATGGTATGAGATAATACTTGTGATGCATTTACCGTTGTGTTGGATCTTTTATGGTTTGTCATACTTTGGAAATATTCTATGATGCATGTAATGGTTTTATCTATACAAAATGCCTTGTTTATCCATGTCATGAGGTGATTGACACCACCAAGTGGAGGTAGATGATAGATATGTGGCAATTCACACAACATATGTATCGTTGTACTAGTGTTTGGAATGTTCTCCATTAATAAGTATGATGTATGTAGGTAATGGGTGGCCGAGTGACAATGACATATGTATTGAGTGACACAATGTAGTTGAACATCCTTTATCTAGGGGTAAAAAGGGGAAAGTATGATGTGTATTGTGACATAACCATATTCTAGCCTTATTACTGAAGGAGATATGCCCTAGAGGCAAATAATAAAAGGGTTATATTGTCTTATCTCATTAGTTCATAATAGTTGTATATAATTCAATAATTGTATCAAGAAGAAACATTGATACATGTGTAATGTATAAAAAAACCATGTCCCTAGTATCCTCTATTCAACTAGTTCATTGGGCAGCTGATGATCAAGGTTTCCTGATCATGGTGCTACGAAAGCAAACTGACAATGAATTCGTATCATCTGGATTGATGTGATGGACATTTCCTACCAATGGTTATTGCAACACGATCATGTCACATAGTTCACTTTTGCAATTGTCAGAAATAGAGTGTCCTAAAACTTAGATAGTGAGATCATATAAATCACTATTACCGGAGGATTGCTTTGACTACATCAACTGTCATTTCTGTGACTAGGTGACCATAAAGGTGCATGTTGGGTATCCGAAGGAGCATGCAGAGACCTATGCATCAAGATCGGGATTTGTTCTCCTGTGTGACGGGAAGATACACTCGGCCCACTCGGTGAATTACATCCATAAGTACAACAGATGACTAGGTCATGGGGATGGAATTTCATGGTAACAAGTAAAATAATACTTGTTGGAAACGAGATTGAGCAAGGTATCATGATACCAATGATCAGATCTCGGACAAGTCTTGTATCGTGTAACAAAGGAAATTAAGCATATCATTTAAGGTTCAACACGATGGTGATTTGTGGAGTGCATATGGGTCAACATGGGCATCCTGGTCTCGCTATTGATCATTGATAGAGATCATGTCTATGACATTCCCAAACCATAGGGAAACACGCTTAAGGGGGGTGCGATGCTTGGAGATCCTCCTAAGAGATGGAATCACAGAAGAGAGAGAAATGAGTCATTCCAGTCCAAAGCTATTCGGAGAAAGAAAGAAAGGAAACGTTGAAAGGAGATTGAGATAAATGGTAATTTATAATATGCATTTATTATATGTTAGTTGTGAATTAACTTATACTAAATAAATATTTAAATTAAAATTTATGAAGCAACTTTCGCATTAGGCCAAAATCCTGGAGGAAATTGGCCGAGGAGAAAATCATAGCAAAAAGGGAAAGAAAACAGAAAACGTATAGGGTTGGTTTGACCAGCCCACGCATGTGGGCGGTAGATAGTAGCCGCCGCAAGGGGCAGGCTCTAGCCGCTGCGAGGCCTACTTGACTCCATCCCGAGGGAACTCCCAGGGGAGCTGGCTAGCGGGCAGACCGACCAGGCCAGCTGGGCCATGCCATGCAACTGGTCCACCCAGGGCAAGCCAGCGCTAGCAGCCGCCGCTGGCACTAGCGGGCCACGCGGTCAAGCCGGCCCAACTGGGTCCGGCTGGTAGGCTCTCCTGGCCACCGCACAATGCGCGTGTTGGCCACCGCCTTTGCTGCCTGCTGGCTACCAGCCGAGCAGGGCCTCGCCAGGGTGCTGGTCCACCCGGTTTCTAGCTGGTTGGTTGCGCCGGTTGATGGACTGACCTCCCCAGGCCTAGCCAGCTGTACCCTCTCTTTTTCCCCTTCCCCTTATACTTTTAGTCCCACATGGGGCACCTAAACGGGAGGGCACACCTCCCTTACCCTATATAAAGTGGTGCCCATGGGAGGAATTAAACACACTAAATAGATATTCTCTAAGGTTGTTTCCTTAGAGAAAATCCCCCTCACTCTCTAGTTGCCTCTACCGTGGCATGGTCCCAAGAAACGACTGTACGTGCAAAGTCAACGCATATGCGGCACGCTGTTGTGCTGTAGGGATTCCGGCCAGGAGATCTACTTCCACAACTTCGGCAGGGATCAGAAGTTTTTGAGTCATTGTATTGAACCAAATGTGTGTGATGCATCTAGGAAGCTATACTTGTAGCGACCGACCATCATACAAGGACATGGATAAGGGGTGACGGGCTAGGAGCTTTGCAACCTTGAGGTCGGACGGGTACGACTACATCATCCATGCTCCTGCATTTGCGTAATGCTTTCTTGGTCTTCAAGGGTACGTTACTGCTATCTTCCTCTATTACTTCATTAATTATAGATAGATCCTTGGGCAATTAGGGCCTTTTGTGTAGTAATTTTTTTGTTATCTGCTATGAAAACCCTATAGTGGTATCAGAGATTGATCTATGGTTAGTATGCTAGTACAGATAGACACACGCATAGTGTGGGCATTGATACCCTAGTTGTTACCTTGCCACATGTATTTGTCTATATTGAAGTAATATGAGATGAAGCGGCCTAGACCGACCTTACGCGTAATCCTACGCGAGACTGGTTCCACGCGTAATCACCGAGGGAAACCTGGAGCTAGGATACGAGACGGAGAGGGGCTGGGGCCCGACCACACCACCTGGCCGCGCGGCCCAGCCTAGCCCGTGCCAGGGGGTGGTCTGGCCGCCCCAGGCACCCTCTCGGCCTCTCCTTCCGCCTATAAGTTGCCTCTGATACGCAAACCCTAAGTACCCGATCAAAATTCCACGAAAGAGTCTGTAGGTGCCGTCATCTCCATCCCTAGATCGGGAGGAATCTTAAGCTCTTCCCAGCACCCTACCGGAGAGGGGAATTCACCCTGGAGGCCTTCATCATCATCATGCAAGCCTCCGGTGTGATGCATGAGTAGTTCATCTCTGAATTATGGGTCCATGTAGTAGCTAGATGGCTGGTTCTCCTCCTTTGTGCTATCATGTTTAGATCTTGTGAGCTCCATTCATAATCAAGATTATCTATTTGTAATTCTGCATGTTGTGTTTGCGGGGATCCGATGGATATTGAGATGCTATTTCAGACTGATTATTGATTCTATCATATCTTTGTTATTTGTGATCTTGCATGCTTTCCGTTGTTAGTAGCTATCTTGGCCAAGTAGATGCTATTAACTCCAAGAGTTAGTATTGATGCTCTATTGTGGCTTCATGCCTCTGGTAATCTGGGGAAGTGACAAAAATCTCTAAGGTACTAGATGTGCTGTTGCTACTAGGGAGAAAACAACAATCCTTTGTTCATAGAACAATCATATTGTTTACTTTACACGCAATTCGTAATGCAATTATACGTTGCTTGCAACTAAATACTAGAGGGTGTTCGGATGATAACCTGAAGGTGGATTATTAGTCATAGATGATGTTGGATTATGGTCTATGTATAATGTTGTAATGCCCAATGAAATCTCAAATGAGTCAAGATGAGTAGTATATGCTTTTATGCCTTCTCGATGTTTCTCAACTGCCCCGCTCTAATTTGTTCACCCAACATGTCATCTATCTTAAGGAGAGCCACCTCTAGTGAACTATGGATCCCGGTCCTTTCTTTTACTATCAATCTACAATCAACTATTTACTGTTTTGTGTTTACTTTCTGCAAACTATTACTTTCTTCCACTCGATACGTTTAATCCGTTGTTTTCAGAAAAACTGGTGAGATTGACAACCTCGTCGCAAGTTGGGGACAGAGTTCTGTGGTTGTGTTGTGCAGGTCTCCACGTTGCTGTTGGCACCGGTAGTGCGCCCTGCCAAAGTTCAGCTAGCTACACCTTTGGGGTGTTTCCTTTCTCCTAATGGATTGATAACCTTGGTTTCATAACTGAGGGAAAACTTACTGCTATGCTCATCATACCTTCCTCTTGGGGTTCCCCAACGAGCTCGTTAATACACGAGTCAGCAAGTACATTTTTTGGCACCGTTGCCAGGGAGTCAAGGACATCTTCACAAGAGGAGTCCCTCATAACCAATCTCTTTACTTTGTTGTTTTTGTTTTGCTTAGTTTACTTTTGCTTTGTTTGTTTGCTTCTTTATCAAAAACACAAAAAAATTAGTTTTACTAGTTTGCTTTCTTTATTAAAAAGGCAAAAAATGACTACTCTTGAAAACACTAAGTTGTGTGACTTCACTAGCACCAACAACAATGATTTTATGAGCACACCTATTGCTCCAACTATTCCTAAAGCTACTTTCTTTGAGATAAAACCTGCTTTACTCAATCTTGTTATGAGAGAACAATTTTCTGGTATTGGTAATGAAGATGTTGTTTCCCATCTAAATAACTTTGTTGAACTTTGTGAGATCCAAAAGCATAGGGATATAGATGGAGATATTATTAAGCTTAAATTCTTTCCTTTCTCTTTCAGAGGAAAAGCTAAAGAATGGTTAAATTACCTAACTAGGAATAGTATTGATTCTTGGACTAAATGCAAAGATGCTTTTATTGGGAAATACTATCCTCCTGCTAAGATTATATCTATGAGAAGTGAAATAATGAAGTTTAAACAATCTGATAATGAACATGTTGCTCAAGCTTGGGAAATAATGAAATCTTTGGTAAAGAATTGTCCTACTCATGGACTGACTGCTTGGATGATCATCCAAACATTTTATGCACGATTGAACTATTCTTCAAGAAATCTATTGGATTCTGCTGCTGGAGGTACCTTTATGACCATTACTTTGGGTGTTGCAACAAAGCTTCTAGATAATGTGATGGTTAACTATTCTGAATGGCATACTGAGAGAGCTCCACAAGGTAAGAAGGTAAATTCTGTTGAAGAAACGCCCTCCTTGAGTGATAAGATTGATGTTATTATGTCTATGCTTGTTAATGGGAAAGCCCATATTGATCCAAATAATGTTCCCTTTGCCTCTTTGGTTGCTCAAGAAGAGCAAGTTGATGTGAACTTTATAAGAAATAACAATTTTAGCAACAATGCCTACAGGAATAATTTTGGTAACAACAATTATAAGCCATATCCTCCCAACAATGCCAATTCTTATGGAAATTCCTACAACAATAATAGGAGTGCACCCTCTGAACTTGAAGTTATGCTTAAAGATTTTATGGGAAACAAACTGCTTTCAATAAAACTATTGAGGAAAAACTCTCTATTGCTGAAAGAAATATAGCATCTTTGGTTGAAGCTCAATCTTCTTTGAATAAAATGGCTGCTAAACCTGAAACTAATGATAATCCCTTTGAAGCTACTAATTGCATACAATTGAGAATTGATGAAAATGTTAGACTATTACCTGAATTGCATGCTAAGTCGGAAAGAGAAGATGAAATTGCTAGAAACATTCGTGTTTCTACTATCACTACCACTAGTGTTGAGGCTAGTAATAGCTCTACTACCTTAGATGATAATTATGATTTTGATCTTGATGGTTGCAACATCTCTGAAGTTATTAAGTTCCTACAAAAGCTTGCTAAAAGTCCTAATGCTAGTGCTATTAATATGGCCTTTACAAAACACATTACTGATGCTCTCATAAAGATTAAAGAAAAAAGATGAAACATAAAGCTTCTATTGCTATAAAACAAGAAGATGGTTGGGAACCCATCATTAATATGAAAGTGAATTATTTTGATTTCAAAGCTTTATGTGATCTTGATAGTAGTGTTTCTATTATGCCTGGAAGGATTTATGATATGCTTGATTTGCCACCATTGGAAGATTGTTACTTGAATGTCCCACTTGATGATAATGCTAAAAAGAAACTCATGAGGAGTATTAATGATGTTCTTATTATGGTTGATTTCTACGTTTTGGATGTTGAATGCAATGCTTCTTGTCCTATTACTTTGGGAAGACCTTTTCTTAGAACTGTTGGTGCCATTATTGATATGAAAGAAGGCACCATTAAATATAAACTCCCACTCAAGAAAGGTATAGAACACTTCCCTAAGAAGAGAGAGAAGATTTCTTTTGCCTCTCCTATGAAAACAAAATTTGCTCCTAATCCTTCTTCATTTGAGAACACTTGATCCTTTTTCTTGCTTCTTATGTGTAACTTAAAGGCGTTAAAGAAAAGTTCTTATTGGGAGATAACCCAAAAGTATTAGATGAGTCTTGGAAGTTATTACTTCAGTAATAACCGCTCCTTATCCTTTTTATTTGCTTTTGGTGCCAAGAGTACCCTCTAATGAGGGTGAGGTGATGATTGGGAAAGTTGCTGTCCCGAAACAGATTTCTGTGCTTCACCATAAAAATTCGTGTAAAATATATGTACGTACTTTTGAGGCGTGAATTGTTTTGCTTCTTCCCCAGGTTGTTATCTAAGTTTCGTTAGTTCAACACTTTTCGATTTGAGCAACAGAAGGTCTTGGAAAAAATTCGTCTTTACTTGCTGGTCTGTTTTGACAGATTTCTGCCATTTTCTGCATTTGCTTCTTGTTGGTTCCTTTTTGTGTTCATTTGGGGAATTGAGGTTTTTGAGGGAAGTGCTACAGTAGCTAGTGGTTTAATGGAAGTTTTATTGGTGTTAGAACTGAACCTAAATACTTATTATCTTAAGTGCTCTAATGTTGCTAATAAAGATTGTGTGAAGTTTTTGTATAAAGGAAACAATTTCAGGTGTATGGAAGGAATGAGTAATGAGATGAAGGATGGACTAACGCTCAAGCTTGGGGATGCCACGCGTGTCACCCCAAGAAATATCCGAGAAGTACAAGCATCAAAGCATGGGGATTCCCAAGGCATCCCCTTCTTCATCAATAAAAATCCTAGGTTTCTTCCAAACACTTCATTTTTATTGTTTCATGCACAGTTGTGTTGTTCTTGGAGTGTCTTCTTTTTTTTTTTTGGTTTGGTTTTTTGTTTTCTTGGTTTGTTTAGTTTTCTGAATAAATTGGTTGTACCCCCTCTTTCATACATTGGTTTTCAAATAGTTTGATTTGGATTGGAAAAAGAGTAGGAAAGTTCATGCTTAAGTGGTAAAGAGAGCTTGTTTTTGACTGTGGCATGTGCTTTGTCATGCCATGATCGATATTGTTTTGGCTTTATGCTTAATATTCTTTGCTGTAGCATGACTTGTTATAAACAATTGAGATTGCTTAATGTGCCTTGGAAGAATCATGCGTTGTTTTAGCATATTAAATCATAGTATTGTGGTATTCTCCTTTGATGCTTTATTTGCCTTGACTTGGCACATGCTCACACCATGTATGGCTATCCCAAGTCACCATAGCCTTTATGATCCTTTAGTTTTCAACTTGTTGTATCACTTTATTCTTTGATCAATGATGTTTTGTCGCTCTGCATGATTATGGTCATTATTGCTCTCTTAGTTTGTCGCTCCAGTCTTTTGCTAGCCTCCTCAACCAAGTATGGGTTCCACTCATGCATCCAACTCCTAAAACCAAGTTATTCCAAAGAGTCCACCATACCTACCTACTAGCATATGCTATTCCAAGTATATTCATGTTTCTATCTACCTTCTGAATTAAACTTGTTATGAGAAAACTAGTGATTAAAGCTCTCACGAACTTGATGGCACACTTTACTTTTCTTGCCCTTAATAAACTTGAACCATTGTGTCGTCTATGTTGTATATTCTTGCACTTATTTTTTAGGGATTAGCAGAACCATGCTCTCATCGGGAACGCTTTCAACATTGCACTTGTACTTCGTACCTAGTTGATATCATGCTCTTTTCTCTATGGATGTCGTCGGTGTGAAATGAAAGGGGAGCTTGTAAGTCCATGGAGTTATGTATGTGTGTTAGAGAAATGCCTGGGCCGCTGGTCTAATCCATGATGTCATGGTGGAAACCTATAGCGTAACCATAATGAGCTGTCTATGAAGCATTCTTCTTATAAAAAAGAGTCAGATATTGAGAAAAAAAAAGAGAAAAAGAAAAAAAGAGATTATGAAAAGAGGAAAGAGAGAAAAAAAAGCACCATATTCCCATGGTAAATAAGAAGATTGCTGAGATGCTCCTTGTCTGCTTGCCTTGTCATTTTGATATGGGGATTCTTCCGTATCATCGGGCAAGGGGTACCACGTTGGCGGTTCTCTATGATACACGTGTACTTACGATGACAAGAACTTACTGGTGACTAAACTTGAGTAGCATGAGGAGTGGCCCTCGTATTCAAGGTACATGAGATTTCCAACTTATACTTTGTTAAGCATATACACAATAGTTTGTTCACTTTAACCTTAATCACTTCAAGATGCTTATGATAGGGGCAATGAGAGCTGAAAGCTATTAAGTACAATAATTTTTGGAAGCTCTTTATGAAACTTGAATCCCTACTTCCTTCCATGAAGGCATTTCTTCCACTTTTATATTGAGTCTCCACCTTCTATCATTATACACCTACTTTGAGAGCATAGTGGCCATTCTTAGTTCTATGTGCATTGTCCCAATACTTGTTGATTGATGCATAGTTTTGATATTGCTTGTTTTAAACTATTTGTATCTAGTCACTCTTACGAACTTTGAAGGTGTCCAATGCATTTATGTTTGCTACTCTATGGGGGACAAGCTGAATACTACTATGCTATGTTTTCTTTATGTGAAACAAAAAAATGTCTTGCAAAGCATTGTTATTCATTAATCTTTTGTTTGTGCCTTTTCATGTTGCATCATTGTTTCTTTGCCTTCTTGCTAGAACTTTGTTTTTCATGTTATGATTGAAGTACTATGATCCTAGCTTCGAATGTTTTACAATTAATTTGATCAAGTTTATGATGGTGCATGTCACCTCAAAAATTATTTTTTCTTTTTATCACTTACCTACTCGAGGACGAGCAGGAGTTAAGCTTGGGGATGTTGATACATTGCAAATGTATCTATAATTTTTGATGTTCCATGCTTGGTTTTATCTAATTTCTTGTGTTTTGTCCACATTTTGGAGTACTTTTCATATGATTTCTTTGACTAACCTATTAACAAGATGCCATAGTGTTAGTTGCCTGTTTTCTGCTGTTTTTGGTTCCAGGAAGTCAGAAAATGAATATTCTCGGAATTGGACGGGACAAAAGCCAAAGTTACTATTTTCCCGAAAGACTCACGAAGCCAGAAGAAGAGTCGGAGAGGGGCCACAGGGTGGCCACACCCCCCCTCGGCGCGGGCCAGCGCAGGCCGCGCCAGGGCATGGTGTGGGCCCCCTGACCGCCCACCGACCTTGCATCTTCGCCTATAAGATGCCTCCCGATGCAAAAACCCTAAATCGTCAAGCCTCTATCCACGAAAAGTTCCACAGCGCCGCCACCACCGAAGGGGAGATTCGGGGGACAGAAAGTCTCTGTTCCGGCACCCTGCCGGGACGGGGAAGTATCCCCGTAGCCATCTCCATCAATCTCCACCACCATCTCCATCACCATTGCAGATTCCCATGATGAGGAGGGAGTAGTTCTCTCTCGAGGCTAAGGGTTCTATCGGGAGCTATGTGTTCATCTCTCAATCTATGCATGATCATATTGTGATCATGAGCTTTGTAATCAAGTAGATCTACCTTGCTACTCAAGTGCTTTAATAGATATCTGCTCTCCCCATGTGTGTGAAAGTGACAGCGTGCACACCATGGTTGGTATGATGCGTGAGTATGATCCCTAGGCCTTGTTTCTAAGCACTGTGGCTCTTGTTGCAAACATATCCATAATTTTTTATGTTCCATGCTTGGTTTTATCTACTTTCTTATGTTTTGTCCACATTTTGCAGTACTTTGCATATGATTTCTTGGACTAACCTATTAACAAGAGCCACAGTGCCAGCTGCCTGTTTTCTGCTGTTTTTGGTTCCAGGAAAGTCAGAAAATGAATATTCTCGGAATTGGACGGGACAAAAGCCAAAGTCAGTTTTTCACCGAGGGACACCTGGATCCAGAATACAAGACGGAGAGGGGCTAGGGCCCGGCCACACCACCTGGCCGCGTGGCCTAGCCTGGCCCACGCCAGGGGGTGGTCTGGCCGCCCCGGGCACCCCCTCGGCCTCTCCTTCCACCTAAAAGTTGCCTCTGATATGGAAACCCTAAGTACCCGATCAAAATTCCAAGAAAGAGTCTGTAGTTGTCGTCATCTCCATCCCAAGATCGGGAGGGATCGGAAGATCTTCCCGGTACCCTGTCAGAGAGGGGAATTCACCCTGGAGGCCTTCTTCATCAACATGCAAGCCTCCGGTGTGATGCGTGAGTAGTTCATCTCTGGAATACGGGTCCATGTAGTAGCTAGGTGTCTGGTTCTCCTCTTTTGTGCAATCATGTTTAGATCTTATGAGCTCCGTTCATGATCAAGATTTTCTATTTGTAATTCTGCATGTTGTGTTTGCGGGGATCCGATGGATATTGAGATTCTATTTCAGATTGATTATTGATTCTATCATGTCTTTGTTATTTGTGATCTTGGATGCTTTCCGTTGTTAGTAGCTATCTTGGCCAAGTAGATGCTAGCAACTCCAAGAGTTAGTATTTATGCTCGATAGTGGGTTCATGCCTCTGGTAATCTGGGGAAGTGACCGAAGGCTCTAAGGTACTAGATGTTCTATTGCTACTAGGGAGAAAACAACAATCCTTTATTCATAGAACAATCGTATTGTTTACTTTACACACAATTTGTAATGAAATTATCCATTGCTTGCAACTAAATACTAGAGGGGGTTCGGATGATAACCTGAAGGTGGATTATTAGTCATAGATGCTGTTGGATTACGGTCTATGTATAATGTTGTAATGCCCAATTGAATATCAAAGGAGTCAATATGAGTAGTATATTCTTGTATGCTTTCTCGATGTTTGTCAATTTCCCCGCTGTAATTTGTTCACCCAACATGTCATCTATCTTAAGGAGAGCCACCTCTAGTGAACTATGGATCCCGGTTCTTTCTTTTACTATCAATCTACAATCAACTGTTTACTGTTTTGTGTTTACTTTCTGCAAACTATTACTTTCTTCCACTCGATACGTTTAATCCCTTGTTTTCAGCAAAACCGGTGAGATTGACAACCTCATCGCAAGTTGGAGATAGAGTTCTGTGGTTGTGTTGTGCAGGTCTTGACGTTGCTGCTGGCACCGTTAGTGCTTCCTACCAAAGTTCAGCTAGCTACACCTTTGGGGTGTTTCCTTGCTCCTACTGGATTGATAAACTTGGTTTCATAACTAAGGGAAAACTTACTGTTGTGCTCATCATACCTTCCTCTTGGGGTTCCCCAACATTCTCGTTCATACACGAGTCAGCATAGACATATCTATGTTCGCATATGGCGGATGCAAGCCATGAGTGCACATCAAATACACTATGGCTGGATTGGCGAGCCTTGCATGTATAGACATGGCCTCGGAACACAAAGATCAAATGATCAAGAACGAGTCAGATGGATGATCTGATCGATGGATATATAGTCCACCTTGGCAATCGCATCAAAGGCCGTGAAGATCGAGGATGATGTGGTGTAAAGGGGTCACAAAGTCACTAAACTATCTTTATTAACATGATTGAAAATTTGAACTCCATATTATGAACTAGGTCTAAGTCATTTTGCAAATTTCTTGTAGATTATGGCCATTCCTTGATTCAAAACATCTTTGGTCCATTAATTAACGGGGAGAAACTTAAGTTAGATGAGTCGAATTTCACCCACTGGTACCCACGCCTAAGTATGATCCTCATAGAAAACCATCTCCTCTATGTCCTTTGTGAACCCCTAGAAGATTTCCCTAATGAATCCGATGGTAGAGAAGATACGACTCTTCATGACCGTCGTGATACCTTCACCAAGGTCAAACCCAAAAGCTGGGATCATCGTCAACAGAAAGTGTATATGTGATATACAATTAATGAATGTTTCCATGAAACACTCATGCAGTTTCAAGTATTGGATACATAATCTTGTTTTGTTGAAAATAGGACCCTCTGTGTGAGAGTTATAGAATGCAACGAGGCCCTGATGGCATGATGACGGCAAACAAGCTAGCTAATGGCCAACGACACTCCTTCCCTCGAAGTTTATCATTAGGATTAGTTGATTTGAATAAAAGCTTTGTAATCAAGTTTGTGAAACTTATTAGTGTGTCTTGCTTATTGCGAGACGGATATTCATATTAATAAGAAATAATTCAGTTGTTCTGTTTGAATAATCTAATTTATGATTCACATTGGGATTATAAACAATTTATTCCAGTCTTTATCTGCATGATAAAATGACATTTATCAAAATTCCCAAAAGATATACAAGTTTAAATATTGAATAACACTATTGTTTAATTCATTGTGGTTATTACTTGATTTCATGTTTATGAAAACCAGGGACTTAGATATTTGATCTAGAGACTTTGCAAAACCATGCCTCATTGGGTAGAATGACAAAAACACCGCATTTTGGTAAAATGGTGATGTGTGAAGAATTGTTGAATTTTATACATATGATGTATTGCATTTTCAACAAATAGTGGAAATCATTATTTTTGGTAAGTTTAAGTAAATGTATGTATTTACTTAATGAAACACAATTTTGAAACTATTTGAATTGTTCAAATGATTTCAGAATGAAGTGGATATGAGATTAACAAGAATTCCAAAGACTTTGTGATTTGATCCAAGTGATTTCAAATTCAAGTTAATATCAAATTGGCATATAAGGGACTTGTGCAAAATGGTTTCACGAATTATGGTGATTGGAATAATCAAATAGTATTGATATGTCTAATACATCATAATCATAGTGTATGAAATCCATATGGTCCAAATGATCTTCGAAAGGATTAACAATAGGAATTAGAGTTTAGATATTGAATTAGTAAACACTCAAAAGTATTAGGAACATCTAAAAGATTCATGGAAACATCACCATATGAGATATGTCAAGCTCGAGTTTCTAGAGATTTCGATAGTTCGAGATCGTTGCAAATAGTAAGTCTTTTTGATACATTCTTAGTAAGACTATGAATACAAATTCCAAATTAATACCCGAAGAAGACAAAGTTTGTATTGTCTCAGCGTGGTACTTCTTTGAGAAATTGTTTTCTTAAAGAAGTTTTAGTGGAAAGGTATAATTGTAAGCATAAGTTTCTGCCAGTTGTTAGTGGAAAGGTATAAGTTTCTGCCAGTTGTTAGTGGAAAGGTATAATTGTAAGGTATAATTAAAAGTAGGATTCAAGGACTTGTTCTGCCAGTTGCAGAATTTCATTCTTGATCTACTTGTCCTATTATTGAAATACGACATACCTACGAACTACAAAGAAATATTGATGGACCCAAGTACAAGAAATGACTTAGAGTCATGAAATTAGAAAATGACTAATCAAAATTGCAAAGTCTTCAAAAGTTTAAAGTAAAAGGTTGTAACCAGAACAATAGGTAGTTTTGACCAATCTGGATTGCTAAATATTGTATAGAAAATTCTCGAGTTGATATAAGATCAATGATTTTTAGATTTTCCAGGATTATCGAGAAATGTCTGCAAGTAGAGTGGGAGATAAGAAGTTCTCCAAATAGAATATGTGGACGACATGTTTGAGTGGGAGATGAGTGACATCCTAGAATATCAATGTGTGAAATATTTGAGTGGGAGTGTGACAATGTTCTTGAATATGTAATTAACATATTAGTGAACAATGTGTTTGGTATTAGGAATGATTAGGTCATTAGACAGATGGAATTTAACTTAAATTAAATGTAGAGGATCTATGTGATTAGATCAGGATGTTTAATGAACATTAAATGTCAAAATGCTTGGAGAATTATAAAAGTGTTTAGAAGGACCTGGTTGAGATTCTAAAAGTAGTTTAGAATGGAAAACAAGCAAAAAGAATAAATGATTCTTACTTCTGAAACTAGGAGTAGCATCTGAGTAAAGTCTTGATATTTACGACAATGGTTAAAACAGGGAAAATGGATGCACTGCATCAACTATGCCTTGGCCAATTTTTCCAATGTAAAACTGATGTTGTTTATACTTGACATAATATGACCCATGTTCTTAGTTGTAAATAAGGAAGATTCTAGAGTGATTTTTGAATCAATCAGTAAATTAGAGTTAAGTTTGAACGCAGCAAAAGTGTGGCTGGACATCGAAGTCAAAGTATTGCACTTTGATTAAGATTTACATAGATATAAAAGTATTAGAATACTTTAGTGTTAGCAAGTATGATTTTGGTTTAAAGAAATATCTACTTTTGACTAAGTCTGTTTTATAGTTATATATGACATCTTGAAAATTATATTGACTGATAGATCGTTATTGTATATACTAGAAAACCGAAGTCTCACTTTGTCACCAAAATGCTACAACACATTATATGATAATGGTGTAAATATCAAAATAGTTGACATTAATGCTTTGCAAAGTAGGACCTTATCAATCCGATGAAACAGATTTAGGACAGAAAGTCCTCCATGAGAAATCATGATCAATAAACACATATGTGATATGGTTTATGATTAGTACAAATGTAGTTAAATTGTTTGTACTCTAGTGCAAGTGGATGACTAAAGGAGATATGCCCTAAAGGAAAATAATAAAAGGGTTTTATTATCATATCTCATTAGTTCATAATAGTTTTATATCATGTTATAACTGTATCAAGTGGAAACATTGATACATGTGTGATGTATAAACAAACCCATGTTCCTAGTAGCCTCTATTCAACTGGTTCATTGGGCAGCTGATGATCAAGGTTTCCTGATCATGGTGTTATAAAAGCCAACTAACAATGAAGTCATATCATCTAGATTGATGTGATGGACATTTCCCAGCAATGATTGTTACAACACGATCATGTCACATAGTTCACAGTTGAAATTTTCAGAAATGGAGTGTCCTAAGACTTAGACCATAACATCATATTAATTACTATTACTGGAGGATTGGTTTGACTAGATCAACCGTCATTTCCGTGACTGGGTGACCATAAATGTGCCGTTGGGTATCCGAAGCAGCATGTGGAGGCTTATGCATCAAGGTCGGGATTTGTTCTCCTGTGTGACTGGAAGATACACTGGGCCCACTCAGTGAATTACATCCATAAGTTACGCAACGCATGACTAGGTCACGGGGACGGAATTTCACGGGACAAGAAAAATAGTACTTGTTGGAAACGAGATTGAACAAGGTATCATGATACCAATGATCAGATCTCGGACAAGTCTTGTGTCGCATAACAAAGGGAATTGGGCATATCGTTTAAGGTTTTACACAATGGTGATTCGTGGAGTGCATAGGGGTCAACATGGCTATCCTGGTCCCGCTGTTGATCATTGATAGATATCATGTCTATGACATTCCTGAACCATACGGAACACTCTTAAGGGTGATATGACGCTTGGAGATCCTCCTAAGAGATGGAATCACAGAAGAGAGAGAAATCAGAATCATTCCAAAGAGATCCAAAGCTATTAAGAGAAAAGAAAGAAAGGAAAAGGCTGAAAGGAGTTCCAGATAAATGGCAATTTATAATATGTATTTATTATATGTTAGTTCTGAATTAACTTATACTAAATAAATATTTAAATTCAAATTTACGAAGAAACTTTCTCATTAGGACAAAATCTCGGTTTAAATTGGCCCAGGAGAAAATCATAGCAAAAGGGAAATAAAACAGCAAACATATAGGGCTAGTTTGACCAGCCCACGTGCATGGGCGGCAGATAATAGATACCGCACGGGACAGGCTCCAGCCACCGGCCACCACTGCCAAGCCTGCTCGACCCCGACCCAAGGGAGCTCGCGGGGGAGCTGGTTGGTGGGCGGACCGGCCAGGCCAGCTGGGCAGCGCCATGCAGCCGGCCTACCCGAGGCAAGCCAGTGCTGTTAGCCGCTAGTGGCACTAGTGGGCCACACGGTCAAGCTGGCCCAACCGGGTTCGCCCGGCAGGCTCGCCTGGCCACCGCATGGTGCGCGTGATGGGACGCGAGGCCAGGCCGCCTCGACTGCTGCTGGCCACCGCATTGGCTGCCCGCTTGCTGCCAGCCGAGCTGGGCCTCGCCGGGTGCTGGCCCACTCGGGTTCCAGCCAGTTGGTTGTGCCGGTTGATGAGCCGGCCTCCCTAGACCCAGCCGGCCGTGCCCTCTCTTTTTCCCCTTTTCCTTATACTGTTAGTCCCACATGGGGCACCTAAAGGGAGGTCATGCCTCCCTTCCCCTATATAAAGGGGTGCCCATGGAAGGTACTAAACACACCCATTAGATATTCTCTAAGGCAGTTTCCTTAGATAAAAACCCCTCTCTCTGTAGTTGCCTCTACCGCGGCATGGTCCCAAGAAAGGACTATACGCGGAAAGTCAACGCATCTGCGGCACGCCATTGTGCTGCTGGGATTCTGGCCTGGAGGTATACTTCCACAACCTCGGCAGGGATCAGAAGTTCGTGAATTGTTGTATTGCACTGTGTGTAATACATCGGGGAAGCTGCACTTGTAGCGACCAACCATCATACAAGGACCTGGACAAGGGATGACGTGCGAGGAGCTTCATGACCTTGAGGTCAGACGGGTACGACTACATCATCCATGCTCCTGCACGAGCATAATGCATTCTCGGTCTTCAAGGGCACGGTACCGTTGTCTTCCTCCATTACTGCATTACTTCTAGATAGATACTTGGGCAATTAGGGTGTTCTGCGTAGTAATTTTTTGTTATGTTCATAGGAAACCCTACAATTACAAGGGTGACCTAGCATCACAAAGGACTACTTCTTCCAACTACATGTAGCCACCATAAAGTTACCATTAAAACATGACAATTGTGTTTACATTTATTATCTATAATATGATCATCACCATAGATGGAGAGAGAGAGGATTGAGTGAACCCATGTCCATTGTTCCTATAAGAGAAAATCTTTGTCTTGTCCTCTTGCATTGAAGAGGATTGAGACACTTTTACATTCTTGCTTTGTTGCATTACACTTCCAAGCCTTAAATCAACCACCTTTTTCCTCAAACTCATTTAGTGCATAATCAACTAAAACTTGTGACACTTTAGTTGTAGAGAATAGATAGCTTTTCCTTCTTGCTCCTGTGGATTGATATCTTACTTCCGCATTGAGAGGTACTATAGTGATCCCCTGCTCTTGGGGGTTATCAAGTACATTTTCTAGCACTGTTGCTAGAGAGCGTAATGCTTAAGTTTCTATTCTTGTGTGCACTAGACAATGGAGTCTTCTAGTAATAACTATATGAGAGAATTTTGAACAAAACAGGCAATTTGCCTCATTTTACTTAAAAAGAAGGAGTGAGTTGACTAGTTCATTACTGGGAACTAGCCGAAAATTGATACAAATGCACCAATGTCATCATGGAACACGACCACATTGGGTACCACCACCATCGTCCGACCTAGCCACCCCACACGGAGCACACACACCACAAACAAGAAAGGCCATCGTCGAGGTTGCCACCTAGCATCATCATCATCACTCCTCCGCGAGCCAGAGACTCTGACTTCAGCTTCGATGATCCAAACAAAGCCTCGCTTCAAGTGACACTGGAACTCATGTCAGCCCATGTCAACAGTTGGCCACACACACCAACGGCAGAAAGCTCCGACTTTGACGATGAGCCTCCTATGATAAATATGTTGGGCTTGCATTGACCGAACCCCATGCAAAGACCACCGGCCACCGGAAAGTATCAAACAATTATTTTTCGGAAAGTACCATCAAGTCAACGATTAGTATGTGGGGTTGAGTACTACTAGGATTAAGACCTTAAGACAAAAACATGGCACCAAAGTTGTCGATAGACACTTTTTCTTATTCTTAAAAGCTTGGAATTTAATCCAAGGGGTAGTTTTTCAAACTGATATTAATTGTCAAAAGTCTTAACCAAAGTGGTGACAAAAACCTTTGAGCTCATGTCCTAAAAGATAACAAATTAAGCGCGGAGTCAAACTCAAGTACAACCGAACGAACATAAAATGTCCATGAATAAGCTTACAGAAAGAAGGAAAATAGGAATGTGTTACCTCCTCTTGCTTTCTCATATCCTACTTGATCCAACTCTTTGCGTTCGTCTACATAGCTCAATCACTAGAAACGAGTATCCTGCAGAAAAAATCAACGAGAGCCGAGAGAAATTTTCACAAATAAAATCAAAAGCTATTCTAATATTTTTGAGTTTTATTTTTATAAAATGAAAAACTGAAAGTAAACATGCATTGAAACAAAACATATAAAAAGAAGAAAGAAAAATATGAATGCGAAAAGGTGGGAGGACTTTAACCTCCCCAATCTTAGGCTCTTGGCCTATCTGGAATCAAGGGTCACCACCGTCGGGCGGCGGCTGCTCGTATGGAAATTTTGGGTAATGGTTTGGAAAGTCGGTCATGAAAGATGTGAAGTATTGGGTGAGGTTAACTATGTTGGCGTTCACATCATACAACGTGTTCCCTATGTTCTCAATGTGATGCACCATCTGGTCAAAGTTGCCCCTCAGGACATAGTTGAATTCCGGCTGTGGTTGAGGCATACCTTGATATTCGTGCTGAGGGAAAGACTATTGGTGATGGTGTTGTTGACCGTAGTCATCCCAACTTGCACCATTACAAACTTCTCCACCTTGATCTTGATGTTGTTGGCCAGTTGCTGCGTTTTCCCAGTTTGGGTGATCTCCTTGCGGTGCAATCCTTCCTGAGAGGATCAGTGCCTGCTAGAACTCCTCCGCAGTAAGGATACAACTTTGTTTACCTGTCAAACCAAAAGCTTGGACAAAACGAAGCAAAACTTGGTGGACATCACCATTAGGCTCAAATTAAAGTTGGTAAGCACAAAGGGATCGTTCGGGTCTATAGACCCCCATGAACTTGGTGCTAGCCATGTGAATGTCATCCAGACTCTTACTACCAGCCATAGCTCTTTCCTGTGGTAGGACAAATTCATTTGTGTAGGCGATCTGTGTGATCAACCCACCACAACGAATGTCCCTAGCGGATGCCGACCTTTGGCGGCAAAAGTGCTAGATGAACAAATCTCCTAAGTTTACCTTGTGCTCCATCTCTAGATGCAAGGCCATATGAATTACACTCATCTAGAGGCCTGCCATTGCCTCGACATCACCTTTCCTAAAAATATAATTCACTAGGAAGGTATGAAAATAACGGATAGTAGGATTCTGGATGGTGGCGCTCTTTTTGCACAAATAATCAGTGTTCCTGTGGATAGAAATTTTCTCCCAAGAATGCATTGCCTCTATGTGCACATTGTCATTAATATCGAGCTCCACCTCATGGGAGAATCCAAAACTATCACAAAATTCATAGAAGGAAAGGTTGTGGAGCTGCCCATTGAGTACAAAACTTATAGTGTAATTACGCTCTTGGGCTTCGAGATCATTAAGGGATGATGATAGGAACTCGTATGTGGCGAGCTTGTAGGTGTCGACAAAGAGGTAGGAGAAGTTTACCATGCCATCTTGCACAGTCATTTGCTCGAAATCCTCCAAAAGACCTTGGTGGGAGAGGAACTCACGGTCTACCCACTTGGTGGGCAAAACCTTGCAGTTGCTCACCCTCTCATAGTCTCGGCTCATGGCAGCCCTCAAGTTGTCCACCTCCGAGCACCTCTTCTTCAAACCCGGTGGATTGGCGGAGCCCGAGGCTCCCACCGTACCCGAGCCCTTGACCGAGCGGAAAATCCTTCCAATGTTATGCATTGTGCTGCAATTTCTTTAAAGAAAAATATAGGCATGAAGTTTCTATCACATCAAAAAGCGATTATAGATAGAAGTTACAAATCTTAACATGAGAAATCAACAATAATCTCAAAATATGATGAACTCATCTAAATAGCCAATGTGATGAATTCAACAATGGATTTTATGAAATAGAGCATGGATCAAATGAGAAACTTACCGATGTGAAGATTCCTCAACTCAAAAACACGAAATCAATGAAGAATCAAGGGTTCTAGGAGGCTAGGGTTTGAGGTGGAGAGATAAAGAACAAGAAAGAAATAGGAAGAAGAATGAGGTTGGTTGGGAGCCAGCTGCGGCCGGCCTTTACCTAGCGATGTAGTCGGTACAAGCGGGCGGTACTTGCGCAGCCTGCCCATACTGGTGTTCATCACCGTTGGATCAAAGTTAGGGTTCGAGATCAAACCTAGTCGGTCTGGTACGGGCACGCGGTACGGGCGCATCACGGCCATACCATTGCTCGTTATCTCTATAGTGAATCTTAGTATCCTTGTCGAGGTTTGGTATGGGCACGCGGTACGGGTGCGTCCCGCCCATACCACCTCTCATTATTGGTATTGTGCCCCTTGTCGAAGTTACCGTAATTCAGTACGGGCGCTCGGTACAGGCACACCAGACCGTACCGACACTCGTTCTGCGATTTGAACCTATTTCTTCTCTTTATTTTTCCCTTGCTTCAGGTAAACTCTCTGAACAACTCAAGACTTGAAATAAATTTATTAGTACATACAAATAATATAATAATAGAAACTTAATCTTAATTTATTGAGAATGGGTTAACTCCCATTAAGTATTTTATTCTAGAGTTTTGATCAGTCAAACTCCATATCATTAGCGTTTACCTCAAGCTACTCTTTATCTTCGGTTCTTGCTGCTTGAACACGCTTAGGAGGTGGAACATATTTTCCATTGAATTCATGTTTCTTTAGGAAGTATCAAACAATATGATCAGCATATATATTGAAGACAAACTTACCACTAGAGCAGTCTATGGTAGCTCCAGTTGTTCTAAGAAAAGGTCTTCCAAGGATGATAGAATTTTGTCATCCTCAGGGACATCAAGAATAATAAAATCAGTGGGTATAACATGTTGATCTATTCTAAGTAGAACATATTCGATCATACCGACAAGTTATTTAGTTGTTTTATACGCCATTTGTAAGGTGATTGAAGTAGGAGAGTATTCTCCAAGGTTTAATTTTTTAAATAGGGAATAAGGCATAACACTAACACCTACTCCTAAATCACAAAGAGCATTAAATATATTAGTTTTCCCAATTGCGCAGGAGATGGTTGGTATACCCAAGTCCCCTAGCTTAGCAGGAAGCTTATCACCAAAGCTTGTCATTACTGCTATAGTCTTAGTTACCTTATTCTTTCTATTAAGAATATCTCGCATACACTTTTTACAAGTAGGAACTTGAATAGAATTAGTTAAAGGAAGTTCTAAACATAAGCTTACCAGTGCCTCATCAAAATAGTCATAAATAGCTTTATTTGGTTCAAATTGAACAAGATTAGGATAAGGAATTTTCTTTTTGGTTGGTATTAGCTTTTCTTTTACCTTTTCTACTGGTTCAACATTCTTTTTGGTTTTACTTGTGGCTGGTTTTTTGCTTATCGATGTGTTGTTCACGCGGGATGATAACTTGCTCTTCTTGCTCCTTTCTGAGATCGACTTCTTCCCTTGAGTCGATTGTCTTAGAGTCTGAATCATATAGTTTATGTTTGTCCCCTGCTTCCTCTTCTTCTCCGGTTTTGGAAGCTTCATTCTCCATTTTCTAGGCCTCATAACCAATGTCATCTTGGGGATCAACTAAATCCTCTTCTTCTTGACTCATCTCCTTAGTCTCTCTTGCTTTTCGAGCTTACGGTCCTTGTGGTTCCTGAGTTTTTGTACCATGTCTAGTAACAATGTTAGTAGAAATGGTATTGAAATTTCCTTGGTTCAAAATCAAAGTTTGGGTTTCAATTATTTACTCAGACTAAGTTTTAACCATACTTAGATATCTATCTAAATGTTTTGTAGCTTCACCTAAGTCATCAAAGACTTCTGTTAGATCTCTTATATTCTTTTGTTGTGTCATGATACATTTATATTTTTTTTCACGGAATTGATTCTATTGATATCTAAACTTCTGCATTACAAGATTTATATCATCTTCTATTACATAAGTTTGAAGAATGTCAACTTTATTTTCTCTCACAAGTTCCGAGGCTATACCTTTTTATTCCATGGACTTTTTGACTTCAGGTATAAGATTTGGTGGTATGTGAAACATACCTTTTCGTGGTTCAACATCTGCAACTGGATTGTATTGTTTGTCATTAAAGGATCTTACCTCGAAAAGCTTTACACATTCCGACAGTGTTAAGTTGCATATACCTCCTCCTATAGGTAGATCAATCATTTCTTTTGTTTTGTCATTAAGACCATTGTAAAAATATTGAATAACTAAGTTCTCATGAAAACCGTGATTTGGGACTTTCATAATCATTGCATAAAATCTATTCCATGCTTGATAAAAGTTTTCTCCAACTATTTGAATAAAGTTTTTTATACTATGTTTGATTTGCATGATTTTAGTGAATGAACAATATTTATGCATGAATTCTCGAATGCAATCTTCCTAGATTTTTATAGTATGATTAGGTGATTATTGTAACCAAGTAAAAGCATTATCTATCAGAGACCAACGAAAACATTTAAGGAGTACAAACTTTATTGGTAAACTTGTTGGTTTAAGAGTAGCGCAAAGGTCATAGACCCTTCAAGTGGTCACTAGGATCTTCCTCTTCTTTTCCTGCGAAAGAAATTTCTTTCATCATATAAATTATCTCAGGATATGTTTCAAATTCCCGGCCTTCAAGTTCAGGACAAAGAATATGCATTTTCCTTAAGTGCCTAGATGGATTTCCATATGCTCCCAACGGTAGCTCGGGTTCGGCCCCTCGGCTGATGGTCAAATCTTCCATAAGTGGAATCAAACCGTTCACATCTACAGTACGTGAGTTAGTAAATCTTTCAATAAATTCTAGGCATCTCTCCATCGAAACACGATCAATATATGGAGGTAAATAAGTTTTTCCTGATTGAGTGGTACCTCTGTCTTTAACGCAGATCATGAATGGTCTCAACAACTGCTGTTGTGAAGAAACAACACTTAGCTCTTAGCTCCCCGGCATTGGCGCTAGAAAATATCTTGATAGCCTGCAAGTGCACAAGTTCGTCAGAGAATGTTTGTGCATAAGTATTAATTCCAGTTTTATATTGATCCCAATAAGGAGCCTAGGTAATTGTTTTATGTGGTCTTTCTGTCGCACTCAAGGTGTCACATGTCTTGAGTGAATTGACTGGAAAAGCTGACGGTGGAAGTGGTGAGTAAAAGATAGAGGAAACTTTCTTAGGAAATAAATAAATTGCATAAAAGTAAAGATGTGAAAAGTATGTAAAGGCCCTGCAGATGAGAAGTTAGGCACGGAGAGAAATAGTTCATGGTGATAGTGAAAATGCCAAATGGATAAAGTGGAATAAGTGATAGTGATATTTACTATTTATAAGTGAGTAGGCAAGCAACCCATATACCAGCTAGGAGTCCTCATGGACAATTCTCCCTAGTCCCAATGATCCATCTTCCTATTACCACGACATCGGTCAACACATTAATTAAGGCCTTGCGACCGAATCAAGGCTTTA
Source organism: Avena sativa (assembly GCA_916181665.1). Classification (NCBI taxonomy): domain Eukaryota; kingdom Viridiplantae; phylum Streptophyta; class Magnoliopsida; order Poales; family Poaceae; genus Avena; species Avena sativa. The sequence goes on along the minus strand of OV702288.1, from coordinate 451,690,381 downwards.
ATCTTGATGGTTCCTTGTTGTCCTCGAGTAGTGCTAGATCTTCATTGATATTGGCCGTGTCACTCGAGGGGTCACCGAATTTCTAGCATACAATCTCATACCTATGAGATCTTTGGATCATGTTACCTGGGACCTTAAATTACATAAGAAGCATTAGGCAAACATAGATAATCATTCTCACTATTCAATAAACACTACAATGATCACAAGTGGATGGATTTAAAGGAGGCACAACACATCTCACCAATCCCCTACATCTCTCACGCCTATGGGGATTTACACAAACATGAGAGGAAGAAAAATCAAAGGCATAATTGTATTGCAAGTAGGAATCATCTCAAAGTTATTGTAGCAAACCACAATAGCAATCAAAGATCAAATCAAATACAAACATATGGTAGATCAAAGTATTAAACCCTAATCTTACAAGTGCCAATCTCTCTCTCTCTCTCTATAAGTAATGATGGGAATAAAGGTGGAGTGTGTGGTTTGGGAGTTGTAGATCATCGAGGAACGAGGTGAAGTTCTTCTCCTCTTCCAGATCTGATCTAACCCCCTCTACATGGCTTGCGGCGACTATGTTTTTATGTTCTGTTGTTCTTCTCGTGTTCTCTCCTTCATGAAAGTTACTTTTATTAATATAAGGGAGCCATCGGCGTGTAGTACAAGCGGACGGTACGGGCGCGTCCTGACCATACGCTGGTAATTAAGCGTGCTGAACACCTCCAATGAAAGGGGCTCCAGTTGGGGATTTACTTCTTTGGATGCAATTAGTCCATAAATGCTATTAGATCTTCAATAAATTTTCATTACCTGAAAACCATCACAAGAAACCAAGGATTCGCTAATTGCGACATTAACATTAGTAGAAAGGGGTAATCTTCAGTGAAATCTGGCAATAAACAAGAGGAAATTCAATAGTAAAATGTGATGAAATTTGGAGCTATCAAGAACCAACTCCCAGACACACCGGACATGTCCTGTCTATGGACAATGCACTTCGACGGATCCAAGCATCAAGAGGGAGTTGGCACAAGCGTCATCTTGATGTCACCACAGGGTGACAAGATGAGGTATGTTCTGTGGATGATGTTCCATGCCTCCAACAACAAAGCAGAGTACAAAGCTTTGATCCATGGAATGTGGATGGCCAAATCTTGTGGCGCAACACAACACGTCATCTACAGTGACTCCAGGGTCGTGGTGAACCAAACAATGAATGAATGCAATTCTTTAAATGACAACATCATCGTGTACCGTGATCTCTATGACGCACTCGAAAGAGACTTCGACGGCTCCACCTGCGCCCCAGTGCCACCAGGTGTATTCCTCGAACAGATCTACGAGCGCTCCATCAAGTCAAAGACTCCCACCGGACCATCCAGTACATCAACGGACTCGAGGGCTGTGCCAATCGAAGAAGATGGAACTCCTAGCAACATGGAACAAGGACCCACACCCGAGGGACCCATGGAGGTCATGCTCATTGAACCATCCTAGACGCAGCCATACATCACATACTTGCTCACCAAAAGGCTACCAGATGACCCGACAGATGCGTGACACATAGCACGACGCTCCAAGGCTTTCACCATCATCAACGATGAGCTGTAGAAATGCAACATTACCAGATTCCTTGATCGATGTGTCACCAACGGTGACAAGAGAGCCATCCTCCTCGATATACACGAAGGCACCTATGGTCATGACGCCGGCAGTTGCTCCCTCGTCGCCAAGGCTCTGCGAGCTGGCTTCTACTAGCAAACGACAATGCGTGATGCCAAGGACATCATCCAGAAGTGCAATGCTTGCCAAAGATATAACACCCCAGCATTAGATCTTAGAAATAAGTTGAACACAGGTGTGTGCATTGCATTCATGCATAGAAAATCCAGATAATTTTCGCACCTTTAAATAAAACTTGTCAAAGTGATTGAAGCTTCTCTTAACTTGGTGGAACTAAAGTAGATCATCAAGTTGACTACGATAAGTTCAATATGACCTTTGCTAAAACCTTATCTTTGGGTAATATAATTTGATCTAAGGGTATATCAAATTTAATAAAACTAAGTCACAACACACTACTTAATAAGGATTACTGGATCTTCTAGAGATCATTACATGGTATTCCATACCACAACTCAAGGAGGAATACTTAGTATTCTAAAGATGGTATCAAGGTATTGTCTACCACAAACCTTGAATAGCAAAGTAAGTATATAACTTAAGTAAAGGAAACCCTATAACTAAATCTGGAAACACTTGTTTGCCATAGTTACTCCTACCATGGGTATCATGGTAGTTCATAAACATTGACTCTTATTACAAATAGAGTAGGAATGGAATTCAAGCCAAGACCATCCATTACATACCCTTAGTGTCATGATAATAGGAGACATTCCTATTTAACCTTGACCCATTGGGTTGACCTTCCAAATACCTTAAGTTAATTAATTTGAAGGAAAAACTAGATATGGTTGAGTGTACCAACATCAATGGAATGTGATCCTTAGTGAAGATCAAACCATTTGATGTTGGAGGAGTTGAGTTAACTAGAAGCAGTACCTAAACCCAAGAGTTGAGCTAGTAATTGAGGAGCTATGAGAAAGCTAGTAGTGTTAGTACATTAGATAAAAATCTTGTTAGGACAAGTGGATATAGACTTAGAATAAGCTTACTTAACAAGATAAGTCTATAGAGAGACTAATACAAGTTTACTACTTAGTTGAATATAGATCTTGATCAAACAATTAGAATTCTAAGCTTTGTTTGATCAAATGATGGTGGTCATTATTCTCAAGTCACTTGGGAATATATGACTAGGTGTTGAAGAAGAGTTATGAATATACCAAGTTAGGCAAGTCCTAGTAAGCTGAATCATCTAGCTTGATCATTAGGAGTCAAGATAGAGTATGATGAAGTATTTGATGAGTTGTATAGAGTAGTTGGAGGCATAGTAGCTTAACCAAGCTAATATAAGTACAACTAGTATTATGAGAGTAGTAATATACCTATTTCAAAGGATTGATATCCTTTGTATGTATAATAAGGATTGTAGTCTTGAAAACCCTTGCAAGATGAAGTTAAGGAAGTTAATAGATGGAGTTAGCAGTAGATACATTGAGAGGTGCATCAATGGTAGTTAATTAAGAGGAGTTATATATATAGAAGAATGAAGAATGAGAATTGTTGAAGTGGCATGACCATGTCATCATATGATAATGGATATGGTGGAGTCAGATGATTGCCTTATTCAGGAAGATGTGATCTTTGTGAATAAGATAAGAAAGATATATGGAGTATATTTAGGAAAGGAATTCCTTATATATAGATAACCTTGGTGAGGTATTAAGGTAAAAATTCTTTAGAAGCCTTAACCAAGAATATATCAAGCCATGACAAGACCATGTCTACTTCATTATTCAAAACCCTGGAATCAAATGGGTAGGGAAACCATTTCCTATACTAGGTAACCATTGGATAACATCTTTTGAACAAGTGAAACTTCCCAAAAGGTAATTAGAGAATGAGATGAATGTTTATAGATGAAAGCTTTGGTTAGCTTTATTGTCTCAAAACCCATATACCTATATTTGAATAAACCTTAGTATCTCTCTACCAATGATTTTTATGGATTCATCATCACTTAACTAAAAGTGTTCTATAGTAATTCTAAACTCTACAAACCAAGTAGAATTGGATTTGGCAAATTCCCAAATATGGAGAACCATGAATTTAAACCACCAATCTATGAACCCTAAGATTTAATTCAATAAGAAGGTTTTTTCCATTAATCCTTATATGAGTTTAGGCTAGAATAGAATTCCATTTATATCATTAGCCATATTAAACCATCAACCTTACCATGGTGAAAACAAGATCATTTCTATAAGATTTGCATAGAAGTAACAAATCCCTAAAACCCTAACCTCTATTAATACTTCTTAATGAAAAAAACTTCTCATATATTTATAAATATATTTTGTTGCCCAATACAAGATTAAGAGAAGATGGTTATAAATTTTACAAACAATGATATTAATGACTTACAAAGTTTCTGCACATTTTAAATCTTTATATAAATCGAATTAGAAGTGAATTTATAAATAGCAAAGAAAACAAAATATAAAAACAGAAATAGAAAAGGAAATAGTCTGTCAGCCGTCCGAGCCCGCCTCTCCTCATCATCGCCTCTGCAAGCTTCTAGGTCAGTTTCTGATTCCGATGAACCTCTCCGATTGGATCCTAGCCCACTATAGCACCCCCTCCACGAGCACCCGAATTGCGCCGACGTATGAGCTCGTCGCCGGTCAATTTCCGGTGGATGTTTGCTAGGACCGCCACCACTATCGGGTTCACAACAATATCCTGGTTCCAACGCACCCAACCGTAGTCGCTGGGATGCCCTACATTGCCACCGGCGACCATTCCCTGGCGGTGGAGGCCGAGCTGACATCATGTCGACGTCAGACCCGCGTCACCTCTGCCACGTCGCCGTGTGGACTAGTCTTCGGCACGTGTGGCTCCCGACGTGGCCCTGACCCCACGGGTCAGTGGCTGGGGCTAGTTGAGTCCAAGTGTAAAAAGTATTTTCTATTTAACTATTTAGATAAAACAATATAAGTCTAAATATAAATACATTCTAGGAATTTAGGAAAATAGTTAGATCTTAAACATTGAATATCTTTTGTTTTATAATTCTGAAAAATACGTATTATATATCAAAATGTTAAGAAAAATAAAATCTATAATTTAACTTTATTAAAAAGTATTATTGTGTTAACAATTTAATTAATTATTATTTAATAAAGATTTTATAAGTAATAAAACTTTTAAAATTCATATTTTAATATTAGTAAATAAGAAAAATATAAATAATATACTAAAATTCTTATAAAAAAATCTACAATTACCAACTTGTATCAATTATTTTTGTACCACTTAACCAATAGTTATTATTTATTAGGTATTTATAAAGTGATAAAACTTGTAAAAAATCATATCTTATTATTTAAAATTCACAAAAATACTTATAATATACCAAAATGATCACAAGAATAAAATCTACACACTAGAAATATAAAATCTTAATTTTGAAGTAAAATAAAAGGTAAAGGTCTAATAAATCTTATTTTAACTCTTTTCTTTTATTTTAATTCATTAAAAATATATAAATCTTTACTATTCTCTTTAGTACTATTTGTTTAAAGTCCACAGAGGTAATAATAAGTCAATTAATGTTTAAATGAAGTTACAATAGGTCAAACCATTTTAAAAATGTATCTACTAAAACTATAATCTCAAATTAAGGGTATTTTAATTTTCCTAAAAGTATTTTATCAATTATAAAATCAACTAAAATAGTATATTGTTCATCACAAGAATCCTATTCACTTATACTATGATTATTTAATGTAGTAATGTTTTCCTATTTAATAATCTTAGCTAATAAGAAACCTTAAAGTGTTAGCTTTAAGTTTGAATACTTTTTACTTTGTAAAAGTAATCTTTCCTCAAAAGTTATTCTTTAAAGAAACACTAAAAGTAATCTTTGAACACTTCTTTAAAAGATCTAATTGATTCTTAATCTTGTTTATGAAATATTTTAGACATCATGACCAATGTGAATGCTTTAGTATTTCATATAACTTGTTGTATTTACTTATTGTTTCACACACTCTCACAAGCCTTAATAAGAAGCACAAGTGTAAAGCTGTTATAAAAGTGCAACACATTCTAAGGAACTCATTTCCAGTTTCCAAACCCTAGATTAGATACGACTATTCTGGGAATTCGCATTTATCAAATTGCATTACATTACTTATGCATCGTTGCATCTTGCTTCTTTAAACATTAGTCCTTACCAGACCAATGATGCTGTTTATAGAATTTGGATATTCTATTGTCTTGAAGACCATGAGTGCATAATCTTGCAATCACAAAAGGCAAGTTCACAACTTGCTCATGTCCTTTGATTATTTTCTATGCTTGTAACCCAACTATGTCAGCACCTGCATTTCAAAAAGGATAGAAAATACTATTTTCATAATAATATGATTATGGATTATTTACCAAGTGGTAATAATATATTGATACAGTTCCAGTGGTAAAGGAACATAATATCTAGGACTTAACAACAATGTCTCTAGTGATTCTAGCGCGTATATTACACGTTGATACATTGCAAATTTATCTATAATTTTTGATGTTACATGCTTGGTTTTATCTACTTTCTTGTGTTTTGTCCACACTTTGGAGTACTCTTCATATGATTTCTTGGACTAACCTATTAACAAGAGCCACAATGCCATCTGCATGTTTTCTGCTGTTTTTGGTTCCAGAAAAGTCAGAAAACGAATATTCTCGAAATTGGACGGGACAAAAGCCAAAGTCATTATTTTACCGAGGGACACCTGGAGCCAGAATACGAGACAGAGAGGGGTTGGGGCCCGGCCACACCACCTGGCCGCGTGGCCAGGCCTGGCCCACACCAGGGGGTGGTTTGGCCGCCCCAGGCACCCCCTCGGCCTCTCCTTCCACCTACATATTGCCTCTGATACGGAAACCCTGAGTACCCGATCAAAAATCCACGAAAGAGTCTGTAGCCGCCGTCATCTCCATCCCTGTATCGGGAGGGATCTGAAGCTCTTCCCGGCACCCTGCCGGAGAGGGGGATTCACCCTGGAGGCCTTCTTCATCATCATGCAAGCCTCCGGTGTGATGCGTGAGTATTTCATCTCTGGATTACGTGTCCATGTAGTAGCTAGATGGTTGGTTCTCCTCCTTTGTGCTATCATGTTTATATCTTGTGAGCTCCATCATGATCAAGATCATCTATTTGTAATTCTACATATTGTGTTTGCAGGGATCCGATGGATATTGAGATGCTATTTCAGATTGATTATTGATTCTATCATTTCTTTGTTATTTGTGATCTTGCATGCTTTCCGTTGTTAGTAGCTATCATGGCCAAGTAGATGCTAGCAACTCCAAGAGTTAGTATTTATGCTCGAAAGTGGGTTCATGCCTCTGATAATCTAGGGAAGTGACAGAAATATCTTAGGTACTAGATGTGTTGTTGCTACTATGGAGAAAACAACAATCCTTTGTTCATATAACAATCGTATTGTTTACTTCATACGCAATTCATAATGCAATTATCCGTTGCTTGCAACTTAATACTAGAGGGGGTTCGGATGATAACCTGAAGGTGGATTATTAGTCATAGATGCAATTGGATGGCACTCTATGTATAATGTTGTAATTCCCAATCGAATCTCAAAGGAGTCAACATGAGTAGTATATGCTTCTATGCTTTCTCGATGTTTGTCAATTGCCCCGCTGTAATTTGTTCACCCAGCATGTTATCTATCTTAAGGAGAGCCACCTCTAGTGAACTATGGACCCCGGTCCTTTCTTTTACTTTCAATCTACAATCAACTATTGGCTGCTTTGTATTTACTTTCTGCAAACTATTACTTCCTTCCATTCGATACGTTTAATCCTTTGTTTTCAGCAAAACCGGTGAGATTGACAACCTCATCGCAAGCTGGGGGCAGAGTTCTGTGGTTGTGTTGTGCAGGTCTCCTCGTTGCTGCTGGCACAGGTAGTGCGCCCTGCCAAAGTTCAACTAGCTTCACCTTTGGGGTGTTTCCTTACTCCTACTGGATTGATAACCTTGGTTTCATAATTGAGGGAAACTTACTGATGTGCTCATCATACCTTCCTCTTGGGGTTCCCCAACGAGCTTGTTAGTACACGAGTCAGCACTCGCCAACCATGAGATTTGGAATGGGACAGAGAAGTCAGCTATATCTTCTCCCTTTCATATGGAGGCGAGATGACCTTATCGTGAGGCTGTTGATTTCTCGTGGAGTTCTAGAGAATCCAGCATATGGGTGGGACCCCTTAGTTCCCCATGAGCTAGGTGTCTACATTATCGGTGCATAGATGTCTGGGCCGGAGTTCACCATAGCTGATGGTGACCGCCAGTCAGATCTGCTTACAGAGTCTTCGAGAACTTCCCATGGTTATAGCTTTCCCTAGTTGGAGGCTTAACAGAGGTGTAGTCAGCCCCGGAGGATCGTGCAGACATATGGGGTCACGGAGAGGGAAGCGATTGGCTTGGATCTTAAGTTGGGCCTCAAACCAAGGAAGTTTAAACAGGGACATACTCCCGGTTGTGTAACAAAGCTTATGGTCTCTTGTGGGAAAAGTGATGTACCTCTGCAGAGTGTAAGAATTGTGACATGTTACTCCCTGTTCCGGGAAGGAGCTACGAACGCGGTAGGAAAGGAACTCCATGAAGTTCTGGTCAACCTATGAAGCCTGTCGGACATAGTTTTTAGAATAAAAGCAACCTTTGAAGAAATGTTTATGAAAACCTACATTGCATATGACCTATGGTCTGTGGCTGTAGAGATAGTGCATCATACACTCCTTTTTCGTGAACTTGTTGAGTATGCTCATACTCAACCGTACCTTCTTAACCCTTGCTAGGTCTAAGCCATTGAAGACGACGTCAACATCAATTTCTTCTCAAGAAATCATCATAAACAACTCAAGTTCTTCAATTAAGTCAATGAAGTCAATATATACATCAGTTGAAGTGAAGATAAAGTGTCGGTTTAGATAGGAGTAGATTCTCTATCCATGAAACCTATTTCTGTATAGCATTGCAATGGCAACAGTGGCAAGCCAAATAGTTTAGATACTAGTCTTAGTTACTATATATTTCTGAGTTATTATTTCTAGTTCTTCTTTGTAAGAAGTTCATTCTCTCTCTTTAACCTAGAGTGTTCTCTGGATCTTTTGTAAAGAGTCGAGTTGTAATCTATAGTCATGTCTTGGACCTGCTGTGTTTCTTTTGTACCACTCTGAGGGATGTAATACTAGTGAATGGTGTTTCATTGGTGTTATGTCAATGACTATAGTGTACTACATCATGTAGTGGTACATTGGGTCACCACAAAAGATTTGCGGATAAGCCGCACACACTAGGTGCGAAACTCAAGCCAATACCTATGGCTTGGCCCTTCGTGCAATGGGGACTCGAGATGGTTGGCAAGCTGTAGAAATCATCACCTGTAGGATATGTATACCTCCTTGTCGTAGTTGACAAGTTCACCAAATGGATCGAGGCCATACTGGTAACTAAGCAGACATGCGCTACCACCATCAATTTCTTCGATTCCATCATCTTTAGGTTTAGGGTGCCACACAGCATCATCACCGACAATGGGACGAACTTCACCTCGAGTGAGTTCCAGGATTTCTACGAAAACCTAGGGATCAACATCAGCTATGCCTTAGTGGCACATCCCCAAACCAATGGTCAAGTCAAGAAGGCCAACAGCCACATATGCAACAGCATCAAGAAAATACTCCTTTGACCAATCGAGCAAGCAGCTGGGTGTTGGGCTGAGGAGCTACCATTCGTACTATGGAGCCTACACATGACTCCAAATAGCGCCATGGGCTACACCCCATTCTTCATGGTGCACGGCTTCGAGGCGGTGTTACCTGCAGAAGTGCGCTACAAGGCCCCAAGGGTTGTCGCATACAACAAGGCCGAATTTGCGGTTGCACTCGAAGACTCTGTCAGACTCCTCGATGAAGCACGCGAGATCGCGACGGAACGATCAACAATCTACCAGTAGATCCTCCACAACTACCATAGCCAATGGCTGCACCCAAGATCCTTCGTCAATGGAGACCTCGTATTGCGTTTGAAGCAGAAAGGGCACCTCAAGTTCGAGTCCTCGTGGGAGGGACCCTATGTGATTACTGAAGTAATCCTAGGTGGCGCCTATCGCTTGAAGGACGTAGAGAGTGGAGTCGAATACTCCAACCCATGGAATGTCGCATAGTTGTGATGTTTCTACCCCTAGATGTTTTTACTTTACAATAAGGCTACTCAGCCAGGCTACTTAGCCAAACATTGTACCTCCTGATATTCTCCAAATAAATGAAGATAAGTGCCTCTAACCATGTATCTTGTTACATTTACTTTCATTGCTATTCTGCACTCGGGGGTTGCGCCTCCTTGACGACCTCATCACGTATACAATCTCACAAAGCAATGGCCTAACTAGCTGACCAAACTGTCAATTGAACCCTTGATAAACCCAACCCAGTTGCAATGCGACTGACAGGCTGGCAAGGAGATGAGATCCAAAAGTGTTAGTCTAACGAAAAGGCATTGCATAAGAAACACACTCACAAAACACATAGGCTAACAGCTTTACATATAACATGGGTATCAAAACACCCAGTTCAAAAATTATACAAGCTTGAAAGCACTTATATGTCCTGTGCAGGTTAAACACTACTCTACTAACACAAAACAAGAACATTGGTGTGATCATCGAACAAGCTAACGATATATTCCACAGGTAGGTTTACTGCTCGATAGTGGGGCACCATGTTCCATGCCATCCCTGCTGGCGGCGGTGGTGGTCCTGCGTAGCAACCTCCATGTCCACGTCGGGTCATTGCATGCTCACAAGAGCCAACACAGTCTTGGCACCTGCAACAAGTTGTTGGTGAACACATTTGCCTACTGCATCAGCATTATGAAACTTTCGCATCAGAGCCAACAAGCTTGATGGTGCGGCATCCAACGAAAACATCACCCTGAAGATATGCTTCAAGCATGATTGCGCTTTCTTCAGAAAGTGCAGCACCTGCGACACGCGATCCTGCAGCGTTGCCAATGTGGTCGTATGATCCCAGTCGGTCCAAAAAAAAACCAGCTTCTAGTTGCTCCTGAGTCAAGCAGTTTAGTCGAATGCTAATGCGATATATCTCTTCCTACAGAATAAGATTGACAACTAGACAAATAACAATAGCAAACATATCAATTAATACACTAGCCACATAGAAGAACAAGGGCAAGGAAGTAGAATGAACAGCCACATTGCAGCTGCTCGTTGATTTATGCCACCTCACCGATAAGGTACTTCTCACGCTCAATGGCTTTATTCGCCTTCGAGTTCAAGACACTGACATTGCCATGAATCCCCAGCGTATTTTGCTCCAAGTGCTTCACGCGATCACGCAAGCGAGACAAGACCAATGACTCCTCCACTTTCGAATGTGGTTGCGCCACAGGCACATCAGAAGAGGGCACATCTTGCATGCTAATCGAAGATCCCTAACCAAGAAAAAGATTCGAAGAATAATAGGCACTACCAATGGAATTCGAGTAACAGAAGCACAAAGACAATTTATACATCAAGAGTAGCAACAAGTTCTGACAAGGGAACCCCCACAATAGGTAGTTCAAGACAAGACCAAGGTTTTCCTGTTGCTACAAAAGGAAACAAGAAAGATAGCTACGCCTATGCATCGGCACCCGTGGGATTCGTCGACTCCATGGCAGCCTTCGACATCGCGGCCTTTGCTGTTGTAGCCCCTAATGTTATGGCCTTCCCTGCGTTCAGCCGGTTTCGGTCAACAGAGTACTTCGCGAGTGTCTCTATGAGCTGTGACCCATATTTATGACAGCGAGTAGCAAAAGGAGCAAAAGATACCTCTTGGCCCTTCGCGGTCGTCGGTATCTTTGAAGTAATCTGGCTAACGTCCAGATTGGCACTGCATGCCTATGCCATCGCCAACCCCACAGATTTGCCGGCTCCCTTCTACGTGTTCTTAAAATCTGCAGGAACACCACCCGTGAAGGTCTCTACTAGGCCATCAAGATCTTCAACGGTGGGAATAAAAATTTTGGCCATATAGCTCCGGTCGTATAGATATCGGTGGCTCCGTACAAATTATTTTCCAATGTACTGAGAGTTTAACGACCAACTACACGGCGGGAATAAAAAATTTGGTCGTATAGTTCCGGTCATATAGATATCGATGCCTTTGTATATTTATTTTCCTAGGGACGGACAGTTTGATGACCAATTATACGGCGGGAACATATTGTTTTAGCCATATAGCTACGCCGCCAGGAGGAAACCCTAAAATTTTGACAGAAGGCCAACTATACGGCGGGAACGCATTGTTTTGGCCATACAGTTGCGCCCGTATAGTTGCGTCCGACCACAAAATCGCACGGGAAGCTACCTCCAAATCCAAAACTTCAATCCTTTTTCTCTCTTCTACCTCCAAACTCTCTCAAAACCTCAAGAGATCTTCATCTCTACTCAATTTCGTTCAATTTCCTTGCACACAAGTGATCTACGGTATGTTTCTTCTCCGATCCTCCAATTACCTTTTGCAAATTCATCTTCAATGTATTGTCATTATCAATCTAGGGTGAGACCTACTATGAACCAATTACCATGATTCTCTTGCCTAGATTATTATTTTGAGGAGATTATTTAGTGTGCTATGATGAGGAATATGTTGTACTTACTATTGTTGGATAAAAAGTTTTATTTTTGTCTTTCTTCAATGTTTTAGATGATGAACACAAGGATCCAAACTCGTGCTCGTGCCACCTCTAGCGCTTCTCAGGCTGTCGCTCAAGAACACATGGGGATACGGTTCAGGACAAGATCAAGAACCGCGAAGTGAAGGCCACCAAGTGGGCTTGCCCTATTATATTGAACCAACTCGGTATTTCTGATGACTTCAATTTACTTTGCAATAGAGCTGGCCTACAAAACTTTGTGTACAATGATGTGCCTACTTATCGCCGATTAACCATTGAATTTTTAAGTTTGTTGCAAAGCACCATTAAACAATGGCAAGGAAAGGATACTATTTCTTTCCGACTCATGAACAACAACTACATTTTAACTTAGATGAACGGTGCACATGTTTTAATTTCCCAAGCAATGATGTTAATGCCTTATGCGCATCCTTTACTGGCTTAGAACCTACCCCTGAACAATACTATAATGGAATGAGTTTCACTACTAGAGTGAACAAGGGGAAGAATATTCAATATCCTGCAATTCGCTATTTGTTCTATGTTATTGCTAAAACCTTGCAGGCACGTAATGAGTTCACAAGACTTGAAGAGGAGGACATCTTAGTCCTCGCAAAGGTTGCTTACATCAACTGCGGCTTGTCACTCAACTTGGGCGCTATCCTTGTGCGCTACTTGGAGCACTAAGCATCCCAAAACCAAGGACCAATCACAGGTGGAGGTGTCATCACAGTGCTTGCCACCTCCCTAGGCATTGACCTAGGTGAGTTGCAACCCATGCTAGGTGAGCGAGGTGTTGGTTTCTCCACTTTGGAAGCTTGTGGAATGCTCACTAGGAGAGGTGGTGTTTATTACCAGCATATTGCTAGAGCTGGGCGTCTCTACCCCGCTCCTATGCCTAATGGTCTTTTCTCCATCGAGGAAGGACCTTTGCTATATGACTTGCAGGTTGAGCAACACCAACCCGAGGAGGAGGTTCCAGAGGAGGATGAGGACCAAGAGGAGGAGCAAGAAGTTCCTTACCAAGAGGAGCAACCACAAACCTGGTTCGGTACATACCAAGACTTCCAAGAACATGGAGGGACTATGGAGAGGATGCATAGCCTCTCTTTGAACCTCCGAGAAACAACCAGTAATCTCTCAACTCAATTTGCGAACTAGAGTAACGACTTTCTCCCGCCACCACAATGATTTGAAGGGCTTGCAAAATCCTAATCTTGGGGAAGTTTCCTCATGTATCTTTATTTGGCGTTCATTTGCTTTTATTTATTTTGAGGTTGTGTTTTTATTTGAGTTTATAAGCACTTGTGTTGGTTTCCCCAACACTTTATCTTTTATTTTCTATATGCTTTCGATATTTTCTAGCCGAGCTTTGCCGCCAATTTTCTATTCTTTAAATTCCCTCTCTTAAAAACAACAAAAAGATTTCTACATTTTCCTTATTTTCCCTTATTTTATTTTCTTTCTGCCTCGAGGTTCATATGTTTGTAGGATAGTGATCAACCTCGAGTTTCCAAGAAGCAAATAAAAAAGGAAGAGAGAAGTGGAACGAAACATGAGAGGTATGCCTTATGACTCTGCACTTTTGAAGTTTGAGAAACCTATGCTAGTTAGTAGTAAATGTTGAGATATTATATTGGTGGAGTGAGTCTTTTATTGTAGTAAGATTTTCGTTTGCATGCGTATTTAGTTGGGTACGTTTTGTTCTAGCTCTCGTAATTAACCAAGTCTTTCCTATGAATTGCTAAACAATTGTAATAAGAAAAAGTCTCACAATTGAAGGCTTGGGTGTTGTAGTGTTTAGTCTTGAAGGTTTATTTCTAGAGACACTCAACACCGCTGAAAATGTTGATTGACTTGATATCTCTCTTTAAAGGGATTTGCTCAATTGAATTAATGCTTAGCGGTTTTTGTGAGCATGCCAAAGTTTGACTTATTAATCATAAGAATGATATAGCTTTATGTGTGTCAAACTTCATGGGATGCCAACAACTCCGCTGGCCTACGAACTATCTTCATGGAGGAAACTCCTAGATTTCGGGTATGAGTTGATTAAACACATGTAGCGGCAATGCTATAGTGGGTAAGATTCTTGGAACTCCCAGGTAGCTGTAATCATGATGGAATCACTCCTCTGGCTGTTATGAGTAATCATTATGCAAAAGGAACAAAAACCATAGTGTTGCCACGAGTGTCCATCAAAACCTGACAAACTAATAAAAATCTTTGGGATGCTCTCAATTACTCAAAAAACTGAAATTCTTGAAGGACAATGAATAGAAAAGTAGTGCTTGAAAAGTCTTGATTTATTGATGTGGGAGAACTGAGATACTCTAGTGTATATGCTTTTCATGAAAACTCTCACACTCTCAATTTACATGATTATACTTTATTGTTCAAAGTCAAGCCTATGAGTTGATTACATGACATGGAAGAAAGTTTACTCATTTGAATCATCCATGTTAACAATAATTTTGCTGCACTATAAGGATGCATAAAACCCATATGATATGCTTGCCATTACTCTATCTATGCTGAAGTTTTTCAGATTTATGAAGTGGAGGAAACATGAGACTACCAATCATGAGTAAGATCACCATCTCGTTATTTCAGTTTAAATGTTGAGTTCCTTTTTAATTTTGGTTTTCTTGCTCGAGGACGATCAAGTTTAAGCTTGGGGAGGTTGATGGCTCTGAAATATAGCCATCTCCATCCACATTTAAACTAGATATTATTCATATTCTTGATGAAATATCTCTCTAAACCCTACCACTAATGCCTAATATTCAAAGGGGTATGCAATCTCTTCTTCGATTTGCGACATTGTAAGACTATTTATATCCATCTTATGATTTTCATTACAATGTTTGTGATTGTTGATCTCATCTCTATGTGTGTGTAATTCTCCTTGGGCTAAGGGCTTCGGCCTAGCCATGTAGCATTTGTGCATGTTATTTATCATAGATGGGATCATGTATTCATTTGTATGACATGATGATTATTGTATCCTATATTGCCTCACTCCAAGGACTTGTCAGGTACCCAAGACCCTGAGGGTTGATCCAGGTATATGGAGTAGTAATGACTGATCTACAAGTTGGGCACCCCAGTGACGGAAGGCATAGTATGGCTGTATGTGAGGGATTTACTTGGGATTAACGGTGACATCATTATGTATATCATTAGTTCTCTTTCTTCTATGGATGAGACTAGTAGGTTATTGCTATAAGCGGTTGCGGAGGCAATAGCAATTATGGATGCACTTCCCACATATAATTTATCTTGCTCTAACAATTATATGCATACTTTATTTCTATCTTTTATTCCCATCAGATGTTTTGCACAGCTACAGGTGAAACCAAACGCCCTAGGCCCTCTCTCTCCATCATCGACAACAACAAAAAGACGCAAACTATTGGTCTGGTGAAAACAGAAAAGGAATTCTAAAACTCCTAAAGGTCCTTTAAAGTAACTACACTACGCATTCGCTTCTCGAGGATTCGATAACCTAGGTCTACTAGGGAAAAAGAAGCTATACTACATCCATAATCCAGATCGAAGGTATCATCCTCTTTCCAGCAAGCCCAGCCATAGCCACGCGCGAGCACCCAATCGACCGATTGATCTTCGATCTGTGAGGATCAACATCGTGTGACATCACGATGACTTCATCTCGTGCATAGTCATCTAGTTTAACCCAGTCTTTGCTTATGTGGCATGTGACGTGGTGGGAGCCCCACCAGTCAGTGACTGTGTATAGGATTAGTCTCGGTATAAAAAGTATTTCCTCTTAAGAAAATGGATAAAACAATATAAATTCAAGTATAAATATTTTCTAGGAATTAAGAAAATGATTAAATCTTGTTAAATCATTATCTTTTGTTTTATAATTTAGAAAATATATATAATATATCAAAATGTTTAGAAAAATAAACTCTATAATTTAAACTTATTATCATATTTTATTTTCCAACTAAAATAAAATAGTTATTATTTAGTAAATATCCTATTAAGGATAAATATTTTAAAAGGCATATTCTATTATTAAAAGTTCATAAAAATAAGTTTAATACATCCAAATTCTTAGAAAAACAAAATATACATTTATAAACTTACTTTATACATTTTTCTGTCACTTAACTTAATGTTGTTATTTATTAAGTCTTTATAAAATGATAAAACTTATAAAAATCATATTTTATTATTTAAAAAACACAAAAATACATATAATATACCAAAATGATAAAAAATAAAGTCTACACATTAAAAATATCCTCTTGCACATTTGAAGTCAAATAAAGGTAAAATTTTCGTAAGTCTTGATTAAAACTATTTTCTAATAATTTAATGGATTAAAAATACATAAATCTTTACTTTGGCTTTGGCATTATTTGTTTAAAGTCTAAAAAGGAAATAACAAGTTCAATTGATGTTTAAGTGAAGTTAACATAGGTCTAACCATTTTAAGATGTATTTACTAAAACTATCATCTCAAATTAAGTGTATCTTAATTTTCCTAAAATGATTTTATCAATTATAAAATCAACTAAAATAGTGTATTGTTTATCACAAGGCTTCTATTCACTTATAAAATCATCAAGCTTATATCTACTAATTCCTCCACTAGTTTGGAAAACTACTTAAATTTAAACCAAGTCCTTAAGTAACTAAAGTAATGCCTATTTTGTATTTATGAAGTATATCCTTAAGAAAACACCAATTCCATAAAAAGCAATGCTACTTGTATTCTACCTTTAGGAATCATTAATAAGTAAACCACATGTAATAAGATGCCATATTCAAAATATATAAGTCTCCACTTGCTAGTGGAATAGCTATTCAAAATGCTAATTGTTTTCTTCATTAATACTCATAACTACTAAGAAAACATTAAAGTGTTAGATTTAAGTTTAAATACTTTCACTTTGTAAAGTTATATTTTCCTCAAAGGTTATTCTTTTAAGAAATATTAATTGTAATCATTAAAATAAATATGTGAAGACTCTAATGAATTAATAATCTCATTCAAGCAGTTCTTATGTGCCATTCCACACTTGAGTGCTTTAGTATTGTATGCTACTTCATGCATTTACATATTGTTTCACACACTCTGATACGTGGCACACGTATCTATATTTTTTATGTTCCATGCTTGTTTTATATCTACTTTCTTATGTTTTGTCCATACTTTGGAGTATTTTTATACACTTTCTGGGACAAACCTATTAACAAGATGCCAAAGTGCCAGTTGCCTGTTTTCTGCTATTTTAATCTTAGCCAGTTGCCTCTAGAAAAGTGCCAGTCCCTGGCCCCTCTCTGTCTCATCCTCTCTGTCTCATCTACGTATCCCCACATGTGTGAAGTTGACAGTGTGCACACCGTGTGGCACTTTGGCTAAGATTACAAATACTTGTTATGAGTTATATTTGGAGTTGGATGTCTCTATGAAATTGTGGTGTTTGTTGGAATCATCTAGCTCTCAAGGTGACAGTGTGGGGTTATCTAGATGAGGAGTGCTGTTATAGCCCTACCATGGATTAGAGTGTCCAACCGGAGAGTAGTTCAGAGTAGTATCATGAAGACAAGAGTGTTCACTAGCGAAAGTATGATCCCTAGGCCTTGTTTCTAAGCATGTAAACACCATTTACAACTAGATATGTTACATGCTTGCTTGCTTCCTTCTTTATTTCAGATTGCCTTTAGTCTCTTACTACCCGTCAACCATGCGTCATCAAAGCTATTTTCTGGCACCGTTACCACTTATAATTATCCATACCACTTGTATTTCACTATGTCTTCGCTGAACTAGTGCACCTATACACCTGACAAGTATATTGGGTATGTCGGGGACACAAGAGACTTCTTGTATCTTGATTGAAGGGTTGCTTGAGAGGGATAACTTTGACCACTTCCTCCCTGAGTGCGATAAACCTTGGGTAGTCCACTTAAGGGAAAGCTTGCTGCTATTCTACAAACCTCTGCCCTTGGAGGCTCAACAACCGTGTACAAGAATAGAACTGCGTAGACATCAAGCTATTTTCTGGTGCTGTTGCCGGGGAGGTAAGGTAAAAGGTACTCACATCCTCTGGCTATTAAGCTATCTTCTAGTACCATTGTTGGTGTGTGAGTGCTTGAAGTTATTTCCTTTAGATTCTACAATTATATCTTTTTGTTTCTTGCTTTTATTTTCACTAGTTAGGCTTAATGGAAAACAACAAAATTAGAGAGCTTTATAGTATTTATCTTGAGTTAGGACATGAAGTGTTTGAAGACAAAATTAAAAACCTATGGAACTTTATTTGCATGATAATAGCAATGTTGTTAGTATGAATTCTTTGGACACCATTATTGCTAATGCTATGGAAAAGTCTAAGATTGGGGAAGCTAGTTTTTATGAAAATGATCTTTTTAGTTCCCTAGCTTTGGATGATAGCTATTCTATTGCTTATGATGATACCAAACCTCCAATATATGATGATTACAATGATGAATATGATATTTTCAGTCCACCTACTATTGAGGAGAAAATTAATTATGATTACAATATGCCTCCTATATTTGATGATTATGGTGATGAGAATAATAATGATAGCTATTTTGTTGAATTTGCTCCCACTATAATTAATAAGAATGACTATGCTTATAGGGAGAGTATTAATTATTTTATGCATGTGGATCATGATAAGAATGTTTTATGTGATAGTTATATTGTTAATTTTATTCATGATGCTACTGAAAGTTATTATGAGAGAGGGAAACATGGTTTTATGTATCTCAACAATATTAAGTTTCCCCTCTTTATGTTGAAAATTTTGAAGTTGCACTTGTTTTGCTTTCCTATGCTTGTTGCTTTGTGCTTTCATGACTTGTTTCTTTACAATATTCCTATGCATAGGACGTGGTTTAGACTTAAATGTGTTTTGAATTTTCTTCTTGATGCTCTCTTTTACTTCAATTTATATTTCCTATGTGAGCATCTTCTCAAACTATCATGCCTAACTTAAAGGCGTTAAAGAAAAGTACTTATTGGGAGATAACCCAAAAGTTTTAGATGAGTCTTGGAAGTTATTACCTCTGTAATAACCTCTCCTTATCCTTTTTATTTGCTTTTTGTGCCAAGAGTAACCTCTAATGAGAGAGAAGTAATGCTTGGGAAAGTTGCTGTCCCGAAACAGATTTTTGTGCTTCGCTGTAAAAATTCGTGTAAAATATCTGTAGTTCGTTTTGAGGCTTGAATTTTTGTGCTTATGCCCCAGGTTGTTATCCAACTTTCATTAATTCAACACTCTTCGATTTGAGAAACAGAAGGTCTTCGAAAAAATTGGTTTTTACCTGCTGGTATGTTTTGACAGATTTCTGCCATTATTTGCATTTGCTTCTTATTGATTCTTTTTTGGTTCTTTTTGGGGAATTGAGATTTTTGAGGGAAGTGCTACAGTACCTTCTGTTTTAATGGAAGTTTTATTCATGTTGAAACTGAACCCAAAGACTTATTATCTTGAGTACATTAATTTTGCTAATAAAGATTGTGTGAAGTTTTGTATGAAGGAAAAATTTCAGGTGTAAGGAGAGAATGATGTAATGAGATGAAGAATGGACTAAAGCACAAGCTTGGGGATGCCACCCGTGTCACCCCATGAAATATCTAAGAAGTACAAGTGTCAAAGTTTGGGGATGTCCAAGGCATCCCCTTCTTCATCAATAAAAATCTCAGGTCTTTCTAGACACTTCATTTTTACTGTTTCATGCACAATTGTGTTGTTCTTGGAGTGCCTTTGTTTTTGTTTTTAGTTTTCTTTGGTTTGGTTTGCTTAAATAAGTTGGTTGGATCCCAACACACTTCTTTTGTAGAGAGACACCTCGTTATTCATTGCCTAGAACGCTCTAGTTTTCATTCTTATTGTTTTGTGCGTGTTCTCTTTTCCTAGCACTCTGTTTAGCCTTAGTTTTCTTGTGCTTTCAGCATAGAACTTGTTAGTTCTTCTTTTTGGATTTGTGAGACAAGCTCACTGGTCTTTATGTATTATTATCTTTGTGAGTTCTTTCAAATAAGTTGGTTTTGATTGGAAAATGGTAGGAAAGTTCATGCTTATAAGTGGTATAAAAGGAGCTTATTTTTGACTGTGGCCTAGGATTTGTCATTTTATGCTTGATATTGATTTGGCTTAATTCTTAGTGATTATTGCTGTAGCATGACTTGTTCCAAACAATTGAGATTTCTTAATGTGCCTTGAAAGAATCATGCGGTGTTTTAGAATATTAAAGCATAGTATTGTGGTATTCTCCTTTGATGCTTTATTTTGGTTGACTTGGCACATGCTCACACCGTTAAGACTATACCAAGTCACCATAGCCTCTATGATCATTTAGTTTTCGACTTGTAATATCACTTTATGCTTTAATTAATGGTGTTTTGTCGATTTGCATGATTATGGCCATTATTCCTCTCTTAGTTGGTCGCTCCCAGTCTTTTGCTAGCCTCCATACCAAGTATGAGTTCCTCTCATGCATCCAACTCCAAACAAAACCAAGTTATTCCAAAGAGTCCACCATACCTACCTATTAGCATTTGCTACTCCAAGTATATTCATGTTTTTATCTACCTTCCGAATTAAACTTGTTATGTGAAAATTATTGATTAAAGCTCTCACGAACTTGACGGCACACTTTACTTTTCTTGCCCTTAATAAACTTGAACCATTGTGTCATCTATCTTGTATATGCTTACACTTATATGTTGGGGATTAGCAGAACCATGCTATCATGGGGAACGCTTTCAACATTGCAATTGTACATTGTACCCAGTTGATATCATGCTCATTTGCTTATGGATGTCGTCGGGGTGAAATGAAAGGGGAGCTTGTAAGTCCATGGAGTTATGTATGTGTGTTAGAGAAACGCCAGGGCCGCTGGTCTAATCCATGCCTAATCATGGTGGAAACCTGTAGCGTAACCATAATGATCAATCTATGAAGCATTCTTCTTATAAAAAAAAGAGATAGATATTGAGAAAAAAAGAAAAAGAGAAAAGAAAAAAAATAGATGATAAACGAGGAAAGAGAGAAAAAAGCACCATTTTCCCATGGTAAATAAGAAGATTCCTGAGATGCTCGTTGTCTGCTTGCCTTGTCATTTTGATATGGGAATTCTTCCGTATCAACGGGCAAGGGGTACCCCATTGGTGGTTCTCTAGGATACACATGTACTTACTACGACAAGAACTTACCGGTAACTAAACTTGAGTAGCATGAGGAGCGGCCCTCGCATTCAAGGGACATGAGATTGCCAACTTATACTTTGTCAAGCATATACTCCATAGTTTGTTCACTTTAATCTTAATCACTTCAAGATGCTTATGATAGGGGCAATGAGAGTTGAAAACTAATAAGTACCATAATTTTTGGACATCTTTATGAGACTTGAATCCCTGCTTCCTTCTATGAAGGGACTTTCTTTTACTTTTATATTGAGTCTCCATGTTCTATCCTTAGGAACCAATTAAGAGAGCATAGTGGACATTCTTAGTTTAATGTGCATTGTCCCAAAACTTGTTGATTGATGCATAACTTTGATATTGCTTGTTCTTGAACTATTTGTATCTAGTCACCCTTATGAACTTTGAAGGTGTCCTATGCATTTATGTTTTGCTACTCCATGAGGGACAAGGTGAATGCCACTATGCTATGTTTTCTATATGTAAAACAAACAAACATCTTTCAATGCATTGTTATTCATGATCTTTGTTTGTATCCTTTCATGTTGCATGCATAGTTACTATGTCTTATTGTTAGCGCTTCATCTTTAATGCTCATGTTTAGAGTTCTTTGATCCCAACTTTCAATGCTTGCAAATGGTTTGATCTTGATTGTGATAGTCCATGTCACCTCAAAAATTATTCTTTCTTTTTATCACTTACCTACTCGAGGACGAGCAGGACTTAAGCTTAGGGATGTTGATACATTGCAAACATATCTATAATTTTTGATGTTACATGCTTGTTTTATATCTACTTTATTATGTTTTGTCCATACTTTGGAGTATTTTTATACACTTTCTAGGACTAACCTATTAATATGATGCCACAGTGCCAGTTGCCTGTTTTCTGTTGTTTTTGGTTCCAAAAAAGTCAGAAAATGAATATTCTCAGAATTGGACCGGACAATAGCCAAAGTTGATATTTTACCGGAAGACTCACGGAGCGAGAAGACGAGACGGAGAGGGGCCTGGCCACACCATGTGGTGGCACGGGTCCCCTTGGCTGATCCACCAGGTGGTGTGGGCCCCTGGTCCACCCTCTAACATCGCCCCTTCGCCTATAAAATCCCTCCGGGATGTAAATAATCCAGCCTCCAGCCATGAAAAGTTCCGTAGCGCTGCCGCCACCGAAGGGGAGATTCGGGGGACAGAAAGTCTCTGTTCCGGCACCCTGCCGAGATGGGGAAGTGCCCCCGTAGCCATCTCCATCGACTCAACCACCATCTCCATCGCCATTGCTGACTCCCATGATGAGGAGGGAGTAGTTCTTCCTCGAGGCTAAGGGCTCTACCGGTAGCTATGTGTTCATCTCTCTCTATGCATGATCTTATGAGATCATGGGCTTTGTAATCTATAGATCTATTATGCTACTCAAGTGCTCTCTACTTACCCCATGTGTGTGAAGTTGACAATGTGCACACCGTGTGGCACTTTGGCTAAGATTACAAATACTTGTTATGAGTTATATTTGGAGTTGGATGTCTATGAAATTGTGGTGTTTGCTGGAACCATCTAGCGCTCAAGGTGATAGTGTGGGGTTATCTAGATGGGGAAAGCGAACTTTGAGGAGTGCTGTTATAGCCCTACCATGGATTAGAGTGTCCAACCGGAGAGTAGTTTAGAGTAGTATCATGAAGAGAAGATATTTATATGAGAGTGTTCACTAGCGAAAGTATGATCCCTAGGCCTTGTTTCTAAGCATTGAAACACCGTTTACAACTAGATATGTTACACGTTTGTTTGCTTCCATCTTTATTTTAGATTGCCTTTAGTCTTTTCCTACCCGTCAACCACGCGCCATCAAAGCTATTTTCTGGCACCGTTACCACTTATAATTATCCATACCACTTGTATTTCACTATCTCTTCACCGAACTAGTGCACCTATACACCTGACAAGTGTATTGGGTGTGTTGGGGACACAAGAGACTTCTTGTATCTTGATTGCAGGGTTGCTTGAGAGGGATACCTTTGACCATTTCCTCCCTGAGTTCGATAAACCTTGGGTAATCCACTTAAGGGAAACTTGTTGCTGTTCTACAAACCTCTGCACTTGGAGGCCCAAAAACTGTCTACAAGAATAGAAGTGTGTAGACATCACACTCTCACAAGCCTTAATAAGAAGCACAAGTGTGAAGCTGGTATAAAAGTGAAATACATTCTAAAGAAACCATTCCCAGTTTCCGAACCCTAGATCAGATACGATTATTCCGGGATTCGCGTTTATCAAATTACTTTACATTAATTATGCATAATTGTATCTTGGTTCTTTAAACATTAGTCCTTACTGGACCAATGATGCTAATTTCAGATTTTTGATCTTCTAGTGTCCCGAAGATCGTGATTGCATAATCTTGCAATCACAAAAGGCAAGTTCACACTTGCTTATGTCCTTTGGTTATTTTCTATCAAATACGTGTAACTCAAATGTTGTCATAACCTGCATTACAAAAAGGTCAGAAAACTCTATTTTCAATAATAATGTAAAATATTGGTTACTGATCCAAGGTGATCAGCTAATCTATTAAGTCTGGCAATTGGGATACCATTGTCCAGGAATATACCATCTAGGGTCAGTGATTCTAGCGCCGTATATTACATGTTAACCATGAGTTTTGGAATGGGACGGAGAATTTAGCTGTATCTTCTTCCTTTTGCATGTAGCCGGATGCATGGGTCGTGCATTAATTAGTAATTCGTAGAGGATATGCAGCATATGGGCGGGAACCCTCAACGTCCCACGATAGTTCTGGCATCTGAATGGTCTATACTAACCATTGTTGTAATTCAATATGTGGGCATGGCGTACACCAAGGAGACATGCGGGGTTGCGAAGGGGGCAGTGATTGGCTTGGATCTTAGGTTGGGCCTCAGAAAAATGGAAGTTTTAACGGGGACATACTCCCGGCCGTGCAACAAAGCTTAAGGTCTCCCATGGGAAAAGTGACGCACCTCTGCAGAGTGTAAGAATTGTGACATGTTACTGCCTATTCTAGGAAGGAGCTACGAACACGGCAGGAAAGGAACTCCATGAAAGTTCTAGTAAACCTGTGAAGGCTGATGGACATAGATTTTCAGAATATAAGCAACATTTGAAGAAATGTTTATGAAAACCTGCATTGCCTACGACCTATGGTTTGTGGTTGCACATAGTGCATCAAACACTCCTTTTTAATGAACTTGCTGAGTATGCTCGTACTCAACCGTACCTTCTTAACCCTTGCTAGATTCTGAAGCCATTGAAGACGACGTCAATGCCAACTTATGATCAAGAAACCATCATCGACAGCTCAAGTTCTTCAATAAAGTCAATGAAGTCAACATATACATCAACCGAAGTGAAGACGAAGTTCCTGATTAGATAGGAGTAGATACTATAGCCATAAAACTTACTTCTGTAGAGTATTGCATTAGTAGCAATTGCAGGCCAGATAGTTTAGATGCTAGACTTATTAGCCAGATAGTTCTAAGTTATTATTTCTGGTTCTGCTTTGTAAGAAGTTATTTTCTTCCTCTTTAACCTAGAGTGTTCTATAGATCTTTTGTAAAGAGTCAAGTTGTAATCTATAGTCATGTCTTGGACCTGTTGTGTTTCTGTTGTACCACTCTGAGGGATGTAATACTAGTGAACGGTGTTTCATGGGTGTTATGTCAACTACTATAGTGTACTACATCATGCAGTGGTATGCTGGATCACCGCATTGTCTCTCCTACTATAGTCAATATCTGATTTAGAACGAATTGTTAGTAATTTTATTATCATCATTGTGGTTCCATGTTCGTAGGTAGGAACGGTTCTATCTTCGAAAGCCCTAATCCACGTAAACTTGCAATTCATAAATTAGAGGTGTCTAGTTTAGATTGTTGCCGGGCAAGTGTCATGATATGGTGATGTTATAATTTATAGTATGGATTGATACTCTTGGAAATTATAACATACCAAAGTGTAAGTTCCATAGACCTTGGACTTACACATATAGGAATGATAAAGATCATACCACAATAAACATGATAGTGATCAAGTGCAAGAACCATATCATATCACATTTTGCATATGATGTTTTTTTGCATCTTATATTTCTTGTTTGGCGGTTTAGTAGAATTATAAGATGATCCCTCATTTAAATATCAAGATAAGAATGTGTTCTTCCTTTAGTATGCACTGTTAAGAAAGTTCGTTGTTTCGAGACACCACATGATGATCGGGTGTGATAGACTCTACGTTCGCATACAATAGGTGTAAGACAGTTTTAAACATGCATATACTAAGGTTCTTACTTGGCGAGTGGTACCTTCGATCCGTATTCACGGATGTAGTACAATAGATTTTTCCCTAAAATACCTAGGTTTAATCGAACCATGGAAAGCAATGCTAAAACTAAATAAAAAGGACACGTCTACAAGACTTTGTTTGTTTGTTTTACCTTAGTTTATCGGACCAATCTAGTTTACTTTTATAATGGGTTGAATCAATGGATGGAGATAGGGCAGGGTTGAAGATCCACCTGCAACTGCACATCATATGGGATAAAAGATAATAATAAGCATAGTCATGTGTAATGGTTGAATAGGGATAATATCTTGTGGGCAACACATCCTAATATACTAGAGCCCCCGTGATGAAGTGGACATAGCAATAGTCTTTTAATACAACTGAGTGCACACCAAAGCAACGGGATACAAACGATTATTAAGTGTAAACCACATATCAAAGCATTAAGTGGTGATGTTGTTGTGATCCCGACTAGGTCGCTAAGCGAAGACCGTACTACCCTTTCTGTCACTAGGATTCCTATGAGATCGTTGCTAGCCAAGTATCTCACCTCAAGCCTTTATCAATATATGGGATCTTGGGTACCTACAAGTCCATAGATCAAGACAAGAGACAAGGAAACAAAAGATACAAATCTCTATTTGCGAACAAAACACAATACTCCCATGAATTAGATGCACATAATTGCTGAGAGGTATCTCCCCAACCCGCAGCCCGTGAGGACTACTCACTCATAACAAATAGATCGAAGATAGAAAACATTGTGCAAATACTTAGATTGAAATCGAATATTCTTACAATGGTCGCCAAATCATAAGGAGATCTAAATTACAAAGAAATGGTTGTGGATAATGGAGGGGATGGTTGATGTAAGTGATGAACAATGGCGTGGATCTCCTTTGGTGGCGTTGTGATGTAATCTGAGAATAGCGGCCCTCTAGCCGGCGGCTGCAACCTCAAAATATATAGGCGTCTTCACGAAAGCTGTAGGATTTGACGAGACGAGGCCGTCGCCAAATGGTACGGGTGGGACCTTCCCGTACTAGTGGTCGTTAAGCTTGCTGTCTCCTGGGAATGGCTTCCCAATTACTTGGCCGTGTGGACTTCCTCAAAAACCTTCATTATCACTCCTGATTTCGCATTAAAAAGCACGATTTCCCGCACAACAAAATTCAAAGCAAGGTTTTGCATATCTTTGTAATTATTAGTAATTAGTGGCAGGGATTGAGAGTTTCTTGTCCATTTCTTGACCAAAAACAATGTTTAAACGCGGTGGAAGATGGCCATTTTTGGAGCTATCAACTTCCCCAAATCTCAAACCTTGATCGCCCTTAAGCAAGAAAAAAAAGAACTATAAGGAATCTAGTGTTTAAACTTGCCACAACGAGAATAATAATTCACTTATGGTTGGTAGTCATATTGTAACACCCAAAAATGCTAATCAAGATTATCAAGTTCTAAGCACCCAAGTTTAGGGTTAACAAAAACTTTTATTCCAGAAATCTATATGAATGCATGGTGTGTTTTGCATTAGTGTATCATTGATTGAATTTTCCATGTTTGATTGCTAAAAATGATAAGAAATGGTTTAATGATGAATACTACATCATCTAGGACAATTACAAACCAAATCCAAAGAAAAAGAAATCAAATATGAATTAAATGAGCTAATGGTCATTTTGACCAAAGTTAACCACTAGGTCACTTTGAGTGTTCCTAGAAAAGAATTTATAAAAGAAACAATTCCACTTCTTTTCACCCCTTGCTAGACCAAGTAAAAGTGAACCAAGGCCCACTTTAGAAACTCACAGAAACTATTTTCAAATCTATTTAAAGAAAATTTGAAAATTGAATCAAGTTCATATGTTAAGATCACCATTTTGCAAAAAACACTCAATTCAATTCACCTTGCCTTATCCAAGCAACCATGGACACTCAAGCATAAGTGTAGATCACTCATCAAATTTCATTCAAAATTTTCAAACTTATTTTCTTTCGGCCATTTAATCAAACACCTTGCAGACACAAAACCAGCTCTGCCTAACTTCACTATTTGGGGCATTGATCACTCGACCAAATTCCCCAATTACACTCCCCTATCTCCCCTAGCCTCTAGCAGCACCAGACACGCTCCCCCTTAGCTGTTTTGCACCAGTGCACCACCGCCCGAAGCCACACTCGCCAACCGACCATGGACAAAGCGCTAGAGACCACGCCGCCCTCTCCCATGACGCGCAGCAGACATGCGACCATCCACCGCCACCCCTATCCAGCCCTCGGCCGCAGGAGAGCCCTGGACCACGCAGGACTAGCCGCGCCCACTCTCTCTGCGCCGTGCCGAGAGCGCGCCAGAGCGCCGCAGCCAACCAGCTCGCCCACGCCACGCCTTGACCTCACCCCGCGTGCACGGAACCGCATTAACGCCAGCTAGCTACCAGACACCCCCGTTCTCCGTTGCGCGACCCATAGCACCCGTGCGCCGTCTCGAACACCGCTGGTTCCGCGCAGAGCGTTGCATGCGCCTGACCAACCTAGACCGCCTCGTGCCGTCCCATTACGCTTGTGATGACCGCTAGGGAACACCGCACCGCCCCCTACCCACAGCCACACCGATAGCATGTTGTACCACCCTCGCCAGAGATGCCAGCCCATCCCGCTTGGTCCCCTCGTCAGTGTATAAATAGAGGCCCTCTCCGCCTCAATTCTCCACACCACCTCACTCCCCACTCTTCACAATGTCTCCCACACTTCTCCCCGGAGCAAGGCGAGCACCGCTTCGCCAGAATTTGGCCGGAGCCTGCCGCTGCACAAGGAGAAGGGCATCGTTGATTGGAGCCGCCCCAGGAGCTGCTGCGACCATCGTTTGAACCGACGTCATCGACCACGTCATTCGCCCCCATCACCGACCCTAGATGGAGCCTAGGTGAGCCCCACACGACCCCCACCGCCGTGTTAGGGTTAAAACCTCGCCGGAGTTGTTCGTCATTGACGATGAACCTCAGCCGTTAGATCACGTTCTAATCGTAGGGCCTAGATTGAAAGATATCGTTTCGTTTAGAATGAGCCACTAACTAGTGGGACCCCCCTGTTAGTAGCCCTCTGCACCGCGCTGTGCATATTGGGCCGGCCCAGTTAGTTTCCCGCGCAGGCCTGTGAAATTCAAATAAGTATTTTCCAATTTAGTTAAAACCACATTCTGTCAATAGATTCAATAATCAATTCAAAGAGATTCACTAAACAAAATTGCATGATTCCAATTTTGTTAGAAAGGTATTTAAATTATCTATCCAAGCCCATTGGATTCAAATCATTTGGAGTTAGAGATCACCTATAGTAAAAATAACAAGACAGAGACTTTTCCAACTTCAAACATTTTTCGAAAATCAACCATAAATGCTTTTGAGTTGATTCCAACTCTCAAAAATCACATTTGATAAGATCTATCTGAATATGTAAACATATTTAGGTTTACATGTAGTGACATTGGACTAGTACCAAAATAATGCTATATAGGCATTTCTAGTCACTTTAATTCTATTAAATGATAATCTTAAACTTTATAAAATATGACCAACACTTTAAATCACATTCCCAAGTATTAAAATATGTGGTGATGACATGTGTCAACATGATACCATATTTTAATTCGAGGATATTAAATCTTAAGTATTTTCAATGAGTAGAAATTACTTTTCTAAAATAAGATAAACAAGATTTAGACTTTATTTCATGTGATGATTGTGATGATGCTAGATCATCAAGTGTGAGCCTTAGTGTTCTAAATAGAAATAGTTAAGTATTGTTTGGTGATTGTGTACCCCGTATTCATTTATAGACGATAGTACCGACCCGGCATACAAGGAGGAGGAGTACTACCAAGAAGAAGAAGAAGAAAACTTCAACCACTGCACTACTCAAGGCAAGCTAACACTTGCAAGTTTCTTAACTATGTAAGCAATCACTAATTGCAAGATAGAACTATGCAAGCTAATACTTGCAAAGTTGATGACTTAAGCAAGATGCATTAGGCATGCTTTGGTTATACAACTTTGATTATACCAATCCCAAGTTTTACTTGCAAGCTTTATTCTTTTACTTTACCAAAGTTCTTTACTTTTAGTTAGTGCTTTGCGAGTGTTGGAAAAATAGTATAGATACCGTAGCAAGTATAAAACTAGGCCTAACTAGTTATATTTAGATGTCATTTCATGGCATGAGATTGGAGATTAGAACCCCTCATTAGTGAACACCCTCAACCTTAGTGGCTAGTGCTAAGCATAAAAGTTGGTCACTTTAAATGGGAATACTTGGTAAAAATGATTATGAAAACCTTGGAATGATGTTTCATTCTATTGAGTTGTTTTGACATGTGTTGAGAAACACAATGTTTTGATGATGAAAATGTTGAGGCATGAGCCTTAGACCTTTACAAAAACTGATGGTTGGGTTCGGATGCGATACCATTCCAATTTTACTGGACAACCACAATACCTGAATTAGGTAGGGATTAGCCGGAAGTTTATATGCCTTAGTATGGGTTCCCTTGTGGAACAGGTTGACCTGAGGCTACCTCGTGATGATTCTCCACCTATGCAGTGCCCAGGATGGCAGGTGGCCATGGCTGGGAGGCCAAGCTCATAGGGGAGGTTCCTATACTAGAGTGTGTAATTAAAACGTTATGATAGAATATCCGCATACTAAGTATGATGATTCAGGGTTATCTCTGACGGATGTATCGAATTTTGTGGTGAAAGTGTACCACCTCTGCAGAGTGTCAAACTACTCGAATAGCCGCGTCCGTGGTCATGGACAGTTGGAGTGGCCATACTGTTCCGTCGTCAGATGTTTTCAAAGTGAATCGAAACTGCAACCTCCCCTCGCTCGCACCTTCTGTCCCGCTTGTAACTAATAAACCACTCGACGTTTGATGAAATATAAGGGCACATGAACTATAAGTACACATGTCTCATGGTGAACAGCAGCAGGCAAAGCTCGTGGGAATTAATCCCAAAAAATAGGGCAAGAGGGACTCAAACCCACACCCTCCCTCGAGCGTCCATTGATTCCCGACTATAACCACTACACCAAACTACACTTCGTGAACTATAAGCACACAGAAGTATAAGTGGAATAACCTTGGTCGGCTGGTGGGCTTGAGCCTCGAGCGGAGGCAACCAAAGGACCTGAGGCTTTTGAGCTTGTGTTGGGCTTGGCCGTCTGGCTGGCGGGCTAGCACGTCCAGGCGCGTCCCTTTTTTTTCTGTTTATTGTTTTCTAAATTATTTTATATATTTTTATTCATAACTTCAAATTGAGTCAAAGAAAATTTAGAGAACTTATAAATTTTAGAGAATATTTTTAGGACATTACAAAACACTTTTACTTTCCATGCATATTTTTCATATATTGTTTGGACCATTTTAAAAAAATTTATGTCCAAAACAGCGGGCATGAAGGGATGGGCCTCGCTAAACTTACATTGGATCTCTGATAAAATAGCATATTGTGAGCCTAAAAATATTTTTTTCAAAAAATCACGAGCATTAGATCATGTACCTGTACTTCAAACTGGACCCACTTCCTACCGATTCGGCAGGAATTTGTCTTTTTACCATGGATGGACGAAAAGGTTTTAAAATCCCCGGTTGAAACATTGTTCATGTAAGGTGGTCTAGTATTTTATTTAAAATGGGGTGGTAGTAGTTTTTAATTGAACATTTGGTGTTGCTTCACAAAATGCCCTGATTTTGGCACTCGGAAAATAGAAAATGGTTTTTCCATGCGACGAAAAGGACAACTTCCTCTTGCAACATGGGCCGCCATTCCAAGATACACATACATGCATAGTATGAACACATTATCACAAACTATGTCATGATTTTGGTCATAACATTGGTCGTTTGACCTGAAAGCCATCAAACCTCGAACAAGATAGGTCATTTTTGTGAAGATTTTTTCGAGATGTTCGCAATATACCAAGTTTGTTATTTTTGCCTGAAAATATGTCACATAATATGACACCACGTGAAGGATTTACCTTGTTTGAACCATTTTTGAATTTCTTAAGCCTGTTTCAAACTTTAGTCAAAATGGCAGACACGAAAGTCCTTACCTAGGGGATGACCCTCGCAAAAATTGCATTGGATATCTGATAAAACAACATGTTGTGAACCTAAAAATGATTTTTGCAAAAAATCACGAGCATCGGATCATGTAGCTATAGTTCAAATCGGACCCACTTCCTACCGATTCGGCATGAATTTGTCTTTTTCGTCATGGGTGGACGAAAAGGTTTGAGATATCCTACTTGGTACATTGTCCATGTAAGGTGGTCTAGTATTTTTGAAAAATATGGTGGTAGCATTTTGGATTAACTATTTGGTGGTTGCTTCACAAAACGCCCTGTTTTTTGGCACTCGGAAAATGGAAAAAATGCTTTTTTGGTGCGACGAAAAGGAAAAATTCCTCCTACAATATTGTTCGCCATCCCAAGATGCACATGCTTTCACAATATGGGCACATTATCACAAACTATATCATGATTCTGGCTATAATATTGGTCGTTTGACCTGAAAGCCATGAAACCTCGAACAAGATAGGTCATTTCTGTAAAGGTTTTTTCGAGATGTTCGAAATATACCAAGTTTGTTATTTTTCCTTGAAAATATGTCACATAATATGACACCACGCGAAGGATTTACCTTGTTTGAACTGTTTTTGAATTTCTTATGTCCGTTTCAAACTTTAGTCAAAACAGCGGGTACGAAGGTTCTTACCTAGGAGATGACCCTCGCAAAACTTGTATTGGATATCTGATAAAACAACATGTTGTGAACCAAAAAATGATTTTTGCAAAAAATCACGTGCATCAAATCATGTAGTTGTAGTTCAAATCGGACCCACTTCCTATAGATTCGGCACGAATTTGTCTTTTTCTCCATGGGTGGACGGAAAGGTTTGAGATATCCTACTTGGGACATTGTTAAGGTGGTCTAGTATTTTTGAAAAATATGGTGGTAGCATTTTGAATTAACCATTTGGTGGTTGCTTCACAAAACGCCCTGTTTTTGGCACTCGAAAAATGGAAAATGCTTTTTCTATGCGACGAAAAGGAAAACTTCCTCCTGCAACATTGTTTGCCATACCAATATGCACATGCTTGCACAATATGGGCACATTATCACAAACTATACCACGATTCATGCCATAACATTGGTCGTTTGACTTGAAAGCCATGAAATCTTGAAGATGATAGGTCATTTATGAGAAGGTTTTTTGAGACATTTACAATATACCAAGTTTGGTATTTTTCCTTGCAAATGTGTCAAATTATATGATACCACACGATGGTTTTACATTGTTTCGACCGTTTTTGAATTTTTTATGCATGTTTTAAACTATGGTCAAAATGGCAGGCATGAAGGTTCTTAGCTAGGGGATGAACCTAGCTAAACTTGCATTGGATCTCTAAAGAAATAGCATATTTTTAAGCTAAAAATGATTTTTGCAAAAAATAATGAGCACTAGATAATGCACCTATTGTTCAAATCGGACCCACTTCCAACCGATTCAGCGAAGTTTGTCTTTTTTTTTCCGTGGGTGGATAGAAAGGTTTGAGGTACCCCGGTTGGGATATTTTCCATATGAGGTGGTCTAGTATTTTCTAAAAATGGTTTGGTAGCATTTTGAATTATGAATTTGGTGGTTGCTTCACAAAATGCCCCGTTTTTTGCGCTCGGAAAATGGAAAATGCCTTTTCCGTGCGACGAAAAGGAAAACGTCCTCTTGCAACATTGTTCACCATCCCAAGATGCACATGTGTGACCCATATGGGTATATTATAACATACTATGCCACGATTCAGGCCCTAACATTGGTCATTTGACCTAAAATAATGAAACCTCGAACATGATAGGTCATTTATGAGAAGGATTTTTTGAGATATTTACAATATACCAAGTTTGATATTTTCCTTGCAAATGTGTCATATTATATGACATCACGCGAAGGTTTTACATTGTATAAACCATCTTTAAATTTTTTATGCTTGTTTTAAACTATGGTCGAAATGGCGGCCAGGAAGGTGCTTAGCTAGGGGATGGACCTAGCAAAACTTGCATTGGATCTCCAAAGATATAGCATACCGTGAAGCTAAAAATGATTTTTGCAAAAAATCATGACACTAGATAATGCACCTGTAGTTAAAATCGGACCCACGTCCTACTGATTCAACGGGAATTTGTCTTTTTCGCCAGGGATGGACAGAAAGGTTTTGAGATATCCCGGTTGGGACATTTTCCATGTGAGGTGTTCTATTATTTTTGAAAATTATGATGGTAGCATTTTAAATTATGAATTTAGTGGCTGCTTCACAAAACGTCCCATTTTTGGTATTTAGAAAATAGAAAATCGAGACAGACAATCAGAGAAGAGAACAAGACTACCCACATATCAACCCCTGTAATAGATTTCAGCCGTCTACACTACCTCCATCCAACATCCAAAATTTCCACAGCCCCCACTCCTGCCGAAAGTCTGAAATGCCCTTCTATCCGTACTTGCACCAAAAATTGATTAGGGGTATTTGCGCAAAATACTCCACCCAAACTCACCACGACACCACCCATATGCCCCCAAACCCTAATCCCCTCATCACGAGACCGCAACTGCAGCCTCCACTTCTCCGCCACACTTCGCCACCAGATCCCCACCTTGTGCACTTTGCTCGCCAGATCCCCAACCTTCCTCCATAGCAGCAGTTGGTGCAGGGATGGTTGCCAAATCCTCCGCCCACCTCTCTCCGCATAGAGCCGGGAGGAGTTGGGAGATCCACGGTGGAGCAGAGGATCCAGTAGTGATGGACGCATTGGGAAAGCCAGATCTGGCGGTGATGGATGCGTTAGGAGAGCCACGACGACATGGAGAACGAGGTCATCGGGTCACGTGCCTGCTCGTCAAGAACCTCCGTAACCTCAACAAGTGCATCCCACACACCATCTTGCTCCTTGCATCACACAGTGCCTCTGCCTCCGACCCCATCGTACCCTGGTAGGTGCCCTTCTCTGTCCCTCTCCCTCCGCAGCGATCCCTCTCCCACCTGCCTAGCCATCCACTGCTGAGCCGTAGTGCCACTCCTCCCAAACCAACGTCGTGTGAGGCCCTCTCCTCTCCCCTAGGATCCTCCGCCTACCGCGTCGTTGGCATCTCTATCTCCCCTTCTCCTGCTGTCCCTATCCAGGATTATCTCACTCACTCTCTCTTTGTGCAGGCATCCCTGGACATGAGCCTGAATGGAATGGATTGGAGGTGAAGCCCCGCACGGATCCGGTGGCTTAGACTACCGCGCGGTCTACCTGGTAAGTCTCGCCTGCTCTTCTTTCCCCCTTCATCAATAGGTATGATGCTTTGATCACTCCTGCAAATAAAAACATGAACAAAAACATGAACTTATCTTGTGGAATATTTGAAAGGAAGGCCCTTAAATTTTGTGTAGGTTGCTGGGCCGAATATTGTTCTTATTATTACTTATATCTTTCTGTAGTAGGGTGGTAGTGTGATGATCTCATTGGCTATCTAATAATTCTGGATTTGGAATAAGAGATTTGTATGGCTTAGACTTACATTCTAATGTATGCGATTGTGATGTGCAAAAAAAACTGTTCCGAGACAATGGAAGTAGCTAGCATGATAACTTCTAGACTAGGCTACAAGTGTATTCACATTCTAAATGCAACTATGATATAGACGCCAAAACAAATGTTGACACCTAAAATGACATGCAGAAGTTACAAGAATGTGTATAGTCATGATTAATCGATTGGGGCTAAAAAAAACTGCTTTCCTTGTCCAACCTATAAAATCTGTAAATTCTTGGGCGTGGCAACATCCATCAGGTATTGTGTGTATAAACAGTAAACACCAGCACGGTTGAGACCGTCCTGACTTTTATTTCTAGAGTTAATTTTGTGGTTCTCTCGCTGCTAGCACCAAGCATATTCTTCTTAGTATTGATGATGAATTTTGGTAGAAATGCAATTCAAACAATCTGCTCCTGTTACTATCATACTCATACTGTTAGTGTGATTTATCAACTATTTTGTTTTTCTATGGCCATTTGATCTGCGAGTATAATTTTTTGTTTCTATGCAACTACTATTATGATTCCTTGCGCAATTTGATCTCTGTTTATGTACAAAGCACACTTTGTGCTTGAGACTGCTGTTATATGATGCTGACATGTTTTCGAGTATTACTGTTAATTGGGTACAAACTTGCAAGTTCTTGCTTACCATCTAGAGATGTACTTGATATAACTGGCATGAAAGCTTGTTGCTAGCACATCAGTATAGTGGTGAAATGCTTTGTCATTACTAGTTCCATGACACTATTTCTGCCATCTTTTTATTTTCATCAGATTACACTTTGCACTATTTATAGGATGCTGGAGCGCATCGATGTGGCCTTATGTTGACAAGGTATACTTGGTGTTGTTGATGGCTCTGAGTATGAGATGTTTATTTCTTACTGAAACTAAGATCTGTGTGCTATATGGTTTATTCAACTTGCAGAAGTTACCTTTGCTGTAGCGTAATGGACCTGTACTGAATGGGTGTTTTGTCCCCTTCATGTGTTCCATTTCATGTATATTTTGTTCTTAGAGAGTGAAAACATAACTATGCTAGCTAGAGTTCATCATAGCTCACTTGTTCTTTTGTTCGTTCTAGGTATCGAGTGCGGTGTTCCTCTCTCTTACAAGATCGCTAGTTCGAAGAAGCCTTCCTGTAGCTCGACACAACAAATATGATGTATTTTTAGAGTTAGATATTAGATAGCATATTGATAAGAAGATATGATTGTAATAGAAATTGGTTTGATTTTATTTGAAATTTTTCATTTGTTTACATTGTCTATTTGAAATATTGGTTGTTTACTATAAATCTTGTGAAACCGAAACCTACCAATATGGATTTGAGACATTGAAATTCCGTGAGAGTAC
This sequence comes from Avena sativa, assembly GCA_916181665.1. Lineage (NCBI taxonomy): Eukaryota > Viridiplantae > Streptophyta > Magnoliopsida > Poales > Poaceae > Avena > Avena sativa. The sequence continues at coordinate 451,653,477 of OV702288.1, read as the reverse complement.
TGGTACTTGACATTCAAAACGAATACTGACTAGTGGGACATGTTGGGAACTAGCACCTGAATTGTGGGACCATGTAGGAAAGTGGCACTGACAAGAGGGACCCACCGTGAAATAAATAAGAAAAACAAAAATGTTAGGCCGAACAAAATTCCATGGGCCAAAAATTTATGGGCTGAAGTTTTGGTCTTGAATTAACAAGGAAAAAACACACATGGGCTGAATTGATGGGCTCAGCCCATATAAAGCACCGTACTGGACTGGGCTGAATTTGATCAACGACCATCTGATTTGGTCATGGATTTGCCACGTAGGATCTACCACGTAGGATCTTATGTGGACAGGGAAGATAGCCCGTGACCAATTTTTTTGGTCATAGGTTCCATGACCATCTATTTTGGTCATAGGTATCCATGACCAATTCAAAAAAAGGTCGTTAGCTATCTATAGTGACCCGCGGTATGTGACCTACTATTTTTGGTCATAGAAAGGTCATAACTAGATTATTATAACCTTTTTATGACCAATATTTGGGGTCACCAGTTAACACATTCCTTGTAGTGTTAAGATTACTACTAGAACTATCCTACTTGTTAGTGATAGTTTGCGAGTACTTAAAGAGTACTCATGGCTTTGTCCCTAGCTATTCCCGTGGCCAGACTATGAGGAGGACTACCAGGATGATGGATAATAGGAGGTCTATGACAACTAGGATCATCTCCCTTCGTTAGCATTGCCTGTGAATCTAAAGATGGAGCCCCTACTACGTTTATTATTCCGCTGCTTTGATTGTATTAAGACTGGATCATGAGATCCTTTATTTGTAAGACCTTATTATGGTCTGTAATGGATGTTGTACTATGATATCAATCTGTTATGTCTCGCAAAAATGGTAATCCTTGGATTGCGAGGTATGACATAACAGGCATCTGGGATTAAAAATCCGGGTGTTGACACATATGAACTCAGCACTTCATTCATTTGCGAGGCTTATCAAAGTTAGAGAGATGACAAGAGTATTATACAAGCTTTGGTAAGTCAAGACAATCAAAGTAATGGTTAATATAAGAATAATCAACTAGAACTGTAGCAATTAGTCCAATTCTTCTAGTTAACTCTCAGCTTGCCAAGGAACACTAGGATGTTTAAATAGCATAGTAAGAGAGTTTCATGTCCTAAGTAGAATTACAGCAAAGTGTCTTATTTACACCCACATCAATAAATCAAGTCTATCTAAAACACTTCTAATCCAATCATTGTTTTTCAAGAAAATTTATAAAGTAGTAAGGAGACCATGCCAAGGACTTGTTATGTCGATCTTCATACATATATCTCTTTCCTTCTCATCAATCATTTTTTTTCATCCTCTTTCAAGGATCATTGGTTGTTTCTTTTAACAAGTGCTTGCACAACCTTTGAGAGTACCAATACTTTTGCCCATATATTGACACACATTCCACTCATGTAATCAACTCATAGCCGAAATCCGGGGTTATACCATAGATCGTTCAAAAGATAGAGGAGTTATTGGCATCCCAAGGGTGTGCATGAGAAACATAGAACTTTTTCTTTCTCTTTTTTTATGCTAGTACCGCAATTTGATCCACAAGGTTAGCTTTGGCATGCATCAAAATTACCACTAGACTTCATTTCAATCAAACAACTCCTTTCATGAGTGTCATCAAGACTATCAAAACATCTATGGGGTTAAGTATCTTCAAGGGTACACTTTCAAGATAATCATTGATCAAACAAGTCATAAATTTAAGAATTTTTGTTATTGTACTTGATTGGTAATATTATTTCCAAGGCAAGACTCGGTTAGCTAAAATAAGTAGAGCAAAAGCTTCAACAACTAATCACCATACTAATAAAAAGATATACTCTAACCATAATAAATTATTCCCACTAGCATGGCATCTTAGCAAATTGACCAACTAGGATAAACAACTCAAACTTCAAAAGTGGGAGACATAGGACATACCTCTCATAAGTAACTTCATGATCCTCATCCTTATATGGATGTGTTCCTTCAAAACTCAATCACGATTACTCCCATAATAATATTAAAGAAAAGAATCAAAGTGTGAATCCACAATTACAAAAAAGGAAAAACAGAAAAAATCTTTTTGTATTTTTGAGGATAGGGATTAAATAATAGAAAAGAACTTGCTACCAAGTAAGGGACTAACAAAAGAAAAACAAACGAAAAATAAAAATGAAAGCAACCTAAAAAAGCGAAGTGTTAGAACAAGCCAACATGAGTGTTTCAAATCTCCCAAGGAGCGGGAGTACAACCTCGTTATTACACAAATAAATTTGTTGGGGGAACAAATCCCCAAGCTCAGGCTTTTGCAAGCCCTTTTGTTGCTCATTATGGTGGTGCTGGATAGTCTCGCATGTTCCATTGGCTGCTCCAATCATGGAATTAGGTGGCCAGGTTTGTAGAAGCATCTCAAAGGTTGATGGAGAGGTTGTTCATGTTTTGAATATTCCCTTTGAGAAAATAGATATCTTCATAGGTGGTGTAGTAGTTTGGTGGTTGCATGTCTTGTTCGGGTCCCTCTTGTTCTACTTCTTCATGTTCTCCTCCTTCTCCCACAGGTATTTCCTGATGGGGTAGACTTTCCTCAACCTACGCATCAAAACGCAAACGTCCATCCTCGATAGAGAATAGACCATTAGGTAAAGGAGCTGGGGTCAAGTGATCCACTCCAGGTATATCAAGGAAGTATCTACCATCAGTTCTAGAAATCATACCACGTGCTCATAGATTAGAAAGACTGAGACCATGACTTCCTATCAATAGTTGGATATTACCTAGGTTAATGTGAAGTGCGTGTGAAAGAACAGTTACAACTCCTCCTCCGTATATGGGTCCTCGAGATTAAAGAGCCTGATGCTTAAGGTAAAGAACAAGAAGAGTGCCCAAATTTGGCATTAAGTTACAATTAATAATAGCAGCCTTTGCGAGGATCATTATGTCCTCCTTATTAACTCTAGTAAACTCACCACGTGCCTGCAAGGTGTTAGCAATGACATAAAACAAATAGCGAATAGTAGGATGATCAATCTGGTTCCCACTAGGTGTGTTTCCATGAATTATCATTAAATTAAAGTACTGCTAAGGTGCAGGATTTAAAACAAAAGTAGTGGAGCGTATGTCAGTGGTGTTGTTGGTAAACCCAAAATATTGAGCCCATTGGTCGACTGTTAAGCAGTACTCACGGTTCATGAGACGGAAGTTGATGTGATCAACTCTAGGCCTTTGATCCTCAGAACAATAGTGAGGCTCCACCGTATGCGTCAAGGTGCTTAGGAAATCAAGTGTCAAGCGGCGGTATGTGGCGACATCCTGAAAGACAAATTCATACAGACCAACAATATTGCAAAGTAAATTGAAATCAACACGAATGCCAAGTTGGTTCAGGATATAGGGACACGCCCACTTGGAGGACTTGATTTTTCGGAGCTTGAGACGGTTGAAACGGTTAAGCTGAAACTCCTCGGTGAACTCAATACCAAGTGACTCGGGGGTCAACGTATCAACAAGTGGTGCAGAAGGTTCCGCAGCCATCACACATGTACGTCTCCTCATGTTGATCTAAAAAATTAAATAAAATAAATAAAGATTGCTAATAAAAGATTTTAATCCAATGGAAACATAGCATAAAAGATTCTCTACACTAGTTACAAAAGAAACTCCTCAAAAACAATATTAAGCATGCTCAATATCAAGATTAGATCAAGAACAAGACCTAAGTCTAGATTGAAATGAAGAAAGATCGAGTGAAGCTTTAGCAAAAATAAGTTGAAGATCGGGGGAGAATCATACCTTAGATCGATTGAGTGTGAGGAATCGAAGAAAGAACGAGTAAATTTTAAGATCCAATGCAGGTGGTTTGGAGTTTGGAGGAAGAAGAAAGATAAAGATTTGTTTGAGAATTTTTAGGTTACCTCCTCATGGTTTTTATGGCGGCTGATGGCTCTGAAATATAGCCATCTACGTCCACATGTAAACTGGATATTATTCATATTTTTGATGAAATTTCTCTCTAAAGCCTGCCACTAATGTCTAATATTCAAAGGGGTATGTAATCCTTTCTTTCTATTTTTTCCTGCGCAGATAATGTCGTTTGAAGTTGGGAATCACTATCTTAAAGTCAAAGATACGAGATTTCCAACAACCAGAATAAACCACGATCTGTGAAGCGGAGGCGAACTCTTTAACGACCAACTATACGACCGGAATAAAATTCCGACCGTATAGTTCCGGTCGTATAGTTGGCGCCGCCACTGCTAGGTTGAACAGAAAAACTATCGTGAAGGGATCCCTATAAAAAGAAGCCTCGGGCGACGAGAAAACCCTCCTACCTCGCCCTGAAGTCTCTGCCCCAGATCATCAACCGCCTCTAGATCACAAAACCCTTCTCCATCTCTATAGCCATATTCCACCACTTGTAATAGTAGATCTCTTCTTACATTGGCAACATTGTAAGACTATTTGCTATTAATCTCATGATTTCCATTACAATGTTTGTGATTGTTGATCTCATCTCTATGTGGGAATAATTCTCCTTGGGCTAAGGGCTTCGGCCTAGCCATGTAGCATTTGTGCATGTTATTTATCATAGATGGGATCATGTATTAGTTTGTATGACAAGATGATTATTGTATCCTCTCTTGCCTCAGTCTAAGGACTTGTCAGGTACCCAAGACCCCGAGGGTTGAGCCAGGTATAGGAAGTAGTAATGACTGATCTACAGGTTGGGAAACCTAGTGACAGAAGGGGTAGTACGGCTGTATGTGAGGGATTTATTTGGGATTAATGATGATATCACTATGCATATCATTATTTATCTTTCTTCTATAGATGATACTAGTATTGCTATAAGCGGTTGCGGAGGCAATAGCAATTATGGATGCACTGCCCACATATAATTTATCTTGCTCTAACAATTACATGCATACTTTATCTCTATCTTTTATTCCTATTAGATGTTTTGCACATCTACAGGTGAAACCGAACGCCCTATGCTCTCTCTCTCCATCATCGCCAACAACAAAAAGATGCAAACTCTTGGTATGGTAAAAACACAAAAGGAATTCTAAAACTCCCGAAGGTCCGTTAAAGTAACTTCACTATGCATCTACGTCCCAAGGATTCGATAACCTAGGTCTACTAGGGAAAAAGAAGCTATACTACATCTGTAATCCGGATCGAAGGTATCAGCGGCCATATAGGTGGTACAAGCGAGGGGTAAGGCCGGAGCCTGTCCATACTGGGTAACATACCCTGGGGGTGACGAACCCTTCTAGCGATGCACTCGATACGGGCGCGCGGTATGGTCACGCCTGTCTGTGCTGCTAGTCGTTATCTATTCGGTACCTTTTCTTGAAATCTGATGGTTTGCTCGAGGGTATGATACGGACGCGTGCTGACCATACTGGTGGTCATTATGAGCATTGTTTCCTGCGACAAAAATCAGAATTTCTATCTTCTCGAGCCTTGATGTGGTACGGGCGCACGGTATAGTCCCTTCCGACCATACCGCAGGTTGTTAAACTACCTGTGAGCTGTAAAACTCAAAGAATTTGATTAGTATCTCTATGCGTCTTTGCACATTTTATCAAAGGACAAGATAACAACAAGTATACTATATAAAAATCAGAAATACCTCTTAGTCCATGTGTTAGTAAAATAAAAGATCGAGGATTACCTTATTTCTTCTCCTCTCTCCAAAGGTCTTCTTGAACACTCTTTATTAGAAACAAGAAAAACAAAAACAAAACAAAAAAACTAATAAGACTAACACGTAATTAAAAACTTTATTTCACATGGGTTGCCTCCCATTAAGTGTTTCTAGTTAAGGTCAATTAGCTTGACCCCGATGGCAATCATCTAGGTTTAATGAGTCGAATGCCCACTCCAAAGTAATTGGCTTTCAAAGTAATTATACCTTTGTCATCATTAGGCTTGTCCTTCTTCTTCCTAGGGAAGTGGACTATAAAAGGATCTCTAGATTGTAGCCCTTTTCTCACATTCCCCTCGCGTAAATTAATTAAATCTTTGATAGTTCTTAGGAATGGCCTACCTAAAATTATAGGTGTTATGGGATCTTCAGGCATGTCCACAATAACAAGATCAATAAGAGCGGGACTACCTTTAATTTCCACAACTATATTATTTTAACCCAATAGCTTGTTTATAAGTTGAATCCGCTAAATGGAGTCTTAATTCAGTGGTTACAAATGGCCCCAAGTTTAATTTATGAAATAGGCTTTTAGAAATTGTTGAGATGCTTGCACCAAGATCACAAAGTGCGGATATATCATTAACTCCTAGCTTAATTTTAATAGTGGGCTCAAATATATCATCTAGCTTAGTAGGAAGCTTATCAGCTAGTCTCTTATAAACCATATCTAAATATCGAACTTTAGATGCTACTTGTAGTATAAATTGTTGGTACATAGCATCATTACCTTGTTCTATACCGGGATTCTTCACGGTGATCATCTTTAGCAAATCTTCCATGCTATATTTCGGTGTCAGCGTGTTGCTATAATCTAGTTCTTCAGGCTTTTCTTCATTGGTTACCACCCTTATCATCTTGAGGTCTTCTACCAGATTTGGCTCCGGTTTTCCACCAAATTTTGCTAGCATGAGAGCTTGGCTCTCAGCTACTTTGCCCCGTTGTCAGGGGGATGATCCCCGGATACCCCACCCGAGTAAGAAACAGGACAGTCGGTCTCGGTCGGTTGACCAGATGGAGCCGGACAGGGTAGGAGGGACCGGCTATCACCCAGTAGCCGGACCCTGGAGAGGAAGCCGGATACAACTACGTAGCCGGATCCAATCAGAGGGACAGAACGACGTGCGTATCAGTGCACGGTATGCCCTGTACGACGACAAGACGGGCAACCACCCGCCCATGCCGAAGACTTGGCGTGGCTGACGGGGGAACAGTGGCCCGTGCTGACGATGGGCTCGCACGGCGTCCACTGTGCCTACGACAGCCATACCGCTCATACATCCATGTGACATACCATGCCGGGTACTGTAGATGACTAGCCGGCTGGGACCCGCCTGTGGGGCCCGCCAGCCGGACTAGCCAGTGAGACCCTTGCCTCTCTTCCTATATAAGGAGAGGGAGGGCCTCAGTAGAAAGGGTTGGTCTCAGTTCATTTAAGGCAGTAGCTAAGGGATACAGCTCGAGGAGCACTTGTAGCTCATATATTTCACCTAGTCAGATCAGGCAGGAGTAGGGGCTTTACCTCACCACGAGGGCCCCGAACCTGGGTACTTCTTGCGTCCCGCCACGCTCGCTCGTATCCAATCTCGCCTGTGGACGCTATCGATAGCTTCCCTGCTAGTCCCCACACCTCTATCTAACCTTTTTAGGTACTGCCGTTCCCAATACAACGACACCCGTTGTCAGGGGGATGATCCCTGGATACCCCACCCGAGTAAGAAACAGGACAGTCGGTCTCGGCCGGCTGACCAGATGCAGCCGGACAGGGTAGGAGGGACCGGCTATCACCCAGTAGCCGGACCCTGGAGAGGAAGCCGGATACAACTACGTAGCCAGATCCAATCAGAGGGACAGAACGACGTGCGTATCAGTGCACGGTACGCCCTGTACGACGACAAGACGGGCAACCACCCGCCCATGCCGAAGACTTGGCGTGGCTGACGGGGGAACAGTGGCCCGTGCTGACGACGGGCTCGCACGGCGTCCACTGTGCCTACGACAGCCATACCGCTCATACATCGATGTGACATACCATGCCGGGTACTGTAGATGACTAGCCGGCTGGGACCCGCCTGTGGGGCCCGCCAGCCGGACTAGCCAGTGAGACCCTTGCCTCTCTTCCTATATAAGGAGAGGGAGGGCCTCAGTAGAAAGGGTTGGTCTCAGTTCATTTAAGGCAGTAGCTAAGGGATACAGCTCGAGGAGCACTTGTAGCTCGTATATTTCACCTAGTCAGATCAGGCAGGAGTAGGGACTTTACCTCACCATGAGGGCCCCGAACCTGGGTACTTCTTGCGTCCCGCCACGCTCGCTCGTATCCAATCTCGCCTGTGGACGCTGTCGATAGCTTCCCTGCTAGTCCCCACACCTCTATCTAACCTTTTTAGGTACTGCCGTTCCCAATACAACGACACCCGTTGTCAGGGGGATGATCCCCGGATACCCCACCCGAGTAAGAAACAGGACAGTCGGTCTCGGCCGGCTGACCAGATGCAGCCGGATAGGGTAGGAGGGACCGGCTATCACCCAGTAGCCGGACCCTGGAGAGGAAGCCGGATACAACTACGTAGCCAGATCCAATCAGAGGGACAGAACGACGTGCGTATCAGTGCACGGTACGCCCTGTACGACGACAAGATGGGCAACCACCCGCCCATACCGAAGACTTGGTGTGGCTGATGGGGGAATAGTGGCCCGTGCTGACGACGGGCTCGCATGGCGTCCACTGTGCCTACGACAGCCATACCGCTCATACATCGATGTGACATACCATGTCAGGTACTGTAGATGACTAGCCGGCTGGGACCCGCCTGTGGGGCCCGCCAGCCGGACTAGCCAGTGAGACCCTTGCCTCTCTTCCTATATAAGGACAGGGAGGGCCTCAGTAGAAAGGGTTGGTCTCAGTTCATTTAAGGCAGTAGCTAAGGGATACAGCTCAAGGAGCACTTGTAGCTCGTATATTTCACCTAGTCAGATCAGGCAGGAGTAGGGGCTTTACCTCACCACGAGGGCCCTGAACCTGGGTACTTCTTGCGTCCCGCCACGCTCGCTCGTATCCAATCTCTCCTGCGGACGCCGTAGATAGCTTCCCTGCTAGTCCCCACACCTCTATCTAACCTTTTTAGGTACTGCCGTTCCCAATACAACAACACCCGTTGTCAGGGGGATGATCCCCGGATACCCCACCCGAGTAAGAAACAGGACAGTCGGTCTCGGTCGGTTGACCAGATGCAGCCGGACAGGGTAGGAGGGACCGGCTATCACCCAGTAGCTGGACCCTGGAGAGGAAGCCAGATACAACTACGTAGCCGGATCCAATCAGAGGGACAGAACGACGTGCGTATCAGTGCACGGTACGCCCTGTACGACGACAAGACGGGCAACCACCCGCCCATGCCGAAGACTTGGCGTGGCTGACGGGGGAACAGTGGCCCGTGCTGACGATGGGCTCGCACGGCGTCCACTGTGCCTACGACAGCCATACCGCTCATACATCGATGTGACATACCATGCCTGGTACTGTAGATGACTAGCCGGCTAGGACCCGCCCGTGGGGCCCGCCAGCCGGACTAGCCAGTGAGACCCTTGCCTCTCTTCCTATATAAGGAGAGGGAGGGCCTCAGTAGAAAGGGTTGGTCTCAGTTCATTTAAGGCAGTAGCTTAGGGATACAGCTCGAGGAGCACTTGTAGCTTGTATATTTCACCTAGTCAGATTAGGCAGGAGTAGGGGCTTTACCTCACCACGAGGGCCCCGAACCTGGGTACTTTTTGCGTCTCACCACGCTCGCTCGTATCCAATCTCGCCTGTGGACGCTATCGATAGCTTCCCTGCTAGTCCCCACACCTCTATCTAACCTTTTTAGGTACTGCCGTTCCCAATACAACGACACCCGTTGTCAGGGGGATGATCCCTGGATACCCCACCCGAGTAAGAAACAGGACAGTCGGTCTCGGCCGGCTAACCAGATGCAGCCGGACAGGGTAGGAGGGACTGGCTATCACCCAGTAGCCGGACCCTGGAGAGGAAGCCGGATACAACTACGTAGCCAGATCCAATCAGAGGGACAGAACGACGTGCGTATCAGTGCACGGTACGCCCTGTACGACGACAAGACGGGCAACCACCCGCCCATGCCGAAGACTTGGCGTGGCTGACGGGGGAACAGTGGCCCGTGCTGACGACGGGCTCGCACGGCGTCCACTGTGCCTACGACAGCCATACCGCTCATACATCGATGTGACATACCATGCCGGGTACTGTAGATGACTAGCCGGCTGGGACCCGCCTGTGGGGCCCGCCAGCCGGACTAGCCAGTGAGACCCTTGCCTCTCTTCCTATATAAGGAGAGGGAGGGCCTCAGTAGAAAGGGTTGGTCTCAGTTCATTTAAGGCAGTAGCTAAGGGATACAGCTCGAGGAGCACTTGTAGCTCGTATATTTCACATAGTCAGATCAGGCAGGAGTAGGGGCTTTACCTCACCATGAGGGCCCCGAACCTGGGTACTTCTTGCGTCCCGCCACGCTCGCTCGTATCCAATCTCGCCTGTGGACGCTGTCGATAGCTTCCCTGCTAGTCCCCACACCCCTATCTAACCTTTTTAGGTACTGCCGTTCCCAATACAACGACACCCGTTGTCAGGGGGATGATCCTCGGATACCCCACCCGAGTAAGAAACAGGACAGTCGGTCTCGGCCGGCTGACCAGATGCAGCCGGACAGGGTAGGAGGGACCGGCTATCACCCAGTAGCCGGACCCTAGAGAGGAAGCCGGATACAACTACGTAGCCAGATCCAATCAGAGGGATAGAACGACGTGCGTATCAGTGCACGGTACGCCCTGTACGACGACAAGATGGGCAACCACCCGCCCATACCGAAGACTTGGTGTGGCTGATGGGGGAATAGTGGCCCGTGCTGACGACGGGCTCGCATGGCGTCCACTGTGCTTACGACAGCCATACCGCTCACACATCGATGTGACATACCATGTCAGGTACTGTAGATGACTAGCCGGCTGGGACCCGCCTGTGGGGTCCGCTAGCCGGACTAGCCAGTGAGACCCTTGCCTCTCTTCCTATATAAGGAGAGGGAGGGCCTCAGTAGAAAGGGTTGGTCTCAGTTCATTTAAGGCAGTAGCTAAGGGATACAGCTCAAGGAGCACTTGTAGCTCGTATATTTCACCTAGTCAGATCAGGCAGGAGTAGGGGCTTTACCTCACCACGAGGGCCCCGAACCTGGGTACTTCTTGCGTCCCGCCACGCTCGCTCGTATCCAATCTCTCCTGCGGACGCCGTAGATAGCTTCCCTGCTAGTCCCCACACCTCTATCTAACCTTTTTAGGTACTACCGTTCCCAATACAACGACAGTTGGTGCCCACCGTGGGGGAGATGGCTTCGACCGGAGTCATGTTCCGCACGGGGCCCCGCACTTCAGCCGGTGAGCGCTTAACCTCCGGCCTGGTGCTCATGCTTGGCAAGTTCGACTGCATCATCGACAAAGCCTCCTGCTTCGCCGGAACTTCCTTCCCGGCAAACGACACCGTTCTGCTATTCGGCGATCTCCCCGTCTACGTCGCCACAGTCCTGGAGCGTTTCCCTAGGGAAATCGTCTCTGTCGCGGGGCCGCCATGCTCAGGCGGCGCCAGCTCCGCCGCACCTTGCAGCGTGGAGGTCATGATGGCCGGATCCAGCTCGCAGCCCCACCTGCCGCGGGACCGAGGCGTGGACGAGGTCGGAACTTCCGCTCCTTCGCATCCTCGGAACCCGGTCGAGGATGCCATTGATCGGCTCCTGATGCCGGTTACCCTCGGGGACAACCCGGAGGAGAAGGAGGCCAACTTCACCATGGAGAGACAGATCCTCCTCCAGAAGGCCATGGAGCTGGCAGCCGCCCGCAAGCAGCTGGACATCGCCAGGCGTGAGTATGACCGCGTGCATGGCCTCACCTCGGCTACCGTGGAGCCGAGCCGGCGCGGCCAGGTACGACATCGAGGCGGTGAGCTAGGCGGCAGGATGGAGAAGGACGGAGAACCGGATCCCGCGCCTGCCCCTACACGGCCCACCTACAGCACGCCCATCAAGAACTTGCGCGCGGCGCGAGCCGCAGCGGAGGAACTACCCAGCCTGGAGGGCGAGGAGCGGGCCCACCAGCACGCTCACGTCCAGGAGCTCCTCCGCGTCGCGGACGAGCAGGCCGGGGCCAACCGGCAGACGCAGGAGGACCTTAGATACTCTAGAGGAAGCAGGCTACCCGCCAACAGCAGGGGCACACCACGTGACACGCAGTAGGCGTCCTCCCCTCAGCCGGCAACAGGGGCCAGCCGCGCCAGGAGCAGACGGTCAACAGCAACCCGCCACCTCCACCCCCGCCAGCCGGAGCACCCAGACCAGCCGGTTCCCGCCTCTCGGGCCGGGTGGGCGCGCCCAACCCGGATTGTCCGGATGCCCGCGACCGCATCGAGCTGCTCGCTCAAGCGCGCGTCACGGAGGAGGAAGATTCTACCGGACCGGTTTGTTTCGGACCCCGCATCCGGAACGAGCCGTTTCCGGATAAATTCTCCCTGCCCAGGGACACCCCCAAGTACGACAGCAGCATGAAGCCGGAAGACTGGTTGACCGACTATGCCACGGCAGTCGGCATCGCCCACGGGAATAAGCGCACAGCCATGCGTTATGTCCCTCTCATGCTAACCGGGTCGGCAAGGACCTGGCTCAATAGCCTCGCGCCCAACAGCATCAACGCCTGGCCTGATTTCAAGAAGGTTTTCGTCCGCAACTTCAACGACACGTACAAGCGCCCAGGGCGCCCGCGCGACCTGGCCTTGTGCGTCCAGGGTGACCACGAGACCGACCGCGAGTACCTCGCCAAGTGGACGGAGCTCCACAACACTTGCGAGGGCATCCTGGAGAGCCAGGCCATTGGTTTCTTCATCGAAGGAAGCCGAGAGGGCACCATGCTTCGCCACCGGCTACTGTGTGACGAGCCGAAAACCATGGTGGAGCTCATGACGGTTGCTGACCAGTACGCCACGGCAGATGCCGCCATGAAGAAGCCCCTCCGAGTAAACGCGGAAGGCCGTCCGACTCCCACGGAGCCGGCTCGCGATCGTCCGAGCAATCCGGCTGGTGAAGCCGGATCCTCCAGACGCCACGGCAACGACAACCGGTTCCACGGGGACCGCCAGGACAGGCAACAGAAGCCTCGCTACCACGCGCGGCAGGTCAATGCCGTGGAAGGTACGCCCGACGCACCGGCTAACCACGCAAGAAGGAAGAAGCCCTGGCTCACCTTCGACCAGATGATTGACGGCCCGTTCAAGTGGCATAGCGGTCCCTTCAAACCGGCTACACACACCACCCGGAACTGCAGCTGGACTCGCCAGCTAAAGGACTAGGGCAACCATCCCCGTCTCCCGCCTCCCCCACCGGGTGGACCCCCACCACCGGCTAGGGGAGCCGGTAATGATGGTAACGGCGGCAACGGCGGCAACAACAACAATGTCTACCCCCAGCCGCACGCCGCCTACCACATCTTCGAGACGGAGCAGGGCGACAAGCACAGCCGGAGGCGACGCTCCAAGGAGGTCAACGCCATCGTTTCCCCGGTCCCCCAGTACCTGAAATGGTCAGAAACCCCCATCACCTGGAGCCGGTCAGATCAACCGGAGCACCTGCCGACTCCCGGGGGTTACGCCATGGTGCTCGACCCCCTCATCGTCTCCAACGCGCGCACCTGCCGATTTTCGCGCGTCCTCATCGACGGAGGCAGCAGCCTCAACCTCCTCTACCAGTCCTCGCTAGAGAAGCTGGGCATTCGCGAAAGCGACCTGCGCCCGACTACCACGATGTTCCACGGCGTACTGCCGGGGCTAGCCTGCACTCCGCTGGGAAAAATCCAGCTGGACGTCATCTTCGGGACCGAGGAGAACTTCCGCCACGAACCAATCTGGTTCGAGGTGGTAAATTTGACGAGATCCTACCACGCTCTCCTCGGGTGCCCCGCCCTCGCCAAGTTCATGGTCGTCCCCCACTATGCATACCTCAAGACGAAGATGCCAGGACCCCACGGCGTGATCACCGTCGCCGGCTGCTTCAGGCGATCGATGGAGTGTGCCTCAGCCGGTTCTAAACGGGCAGAGGCCCTCATCATAGCCGAAGAAAGGCGCGCGATCATGTGCAATGTGGCCATGGCCCAGCAGGACATTCCGGCCAGCAGCAAACCGGCTGGAGAAGGAGCTTTCCAGCCGGCAAAGGAGACGAAGAGGATCCTGCTCGACCCCTCCGACCCAACTAAGTTCGTCACAATTGGTGCCAGCCTGGACAGCAAATAGGAAGGCGCGCTCGTTGACTTCCTCCGTGAGAATCGGGACATCTTTGCATGGTCTCCCAAAGACATGCCGGGTGTGCCGAGGGAGTTCGCCGAGCACTCACTTCATGTGCGTCCGGATGCCAAGCCGGTCAAGCAACCTCTGCGCCGGTTCACAGAAGAGAAGAGAAAGATAATCGGTGACGAGATCACCCGGCTCCTCGCAGCCGGGTTCATTATGGAAGTATACCACCCGGACTGGTTGGCGAACCCAGTCCTGGTGCTGAAAAAGAGCAAGACCTGGCGCATGTGTATCGACTACACCAGCCTGAACAAGGCATGCTCGAAAGACCCCTTCGCCTTGCCCCATATCGATCAGCTCATCGATTCCACGGCCGGCTGTGACTTGTTGTCTTTTCTAGATTGTTATTCCGGATACAATCAGATCCGGCTAAACCCGGCTGATCAGATTAAGACATCATTTATCACCCCCTACGGGGCTTTCTGCTATGTAACCATGCCTTTCAGCCTAAAAAATGCAGGCGCCACCTATCAGCGATGTATGCAGAAATGCTTGCACTCGCAGATAGGCCGAAACGTGCACACTTACGTGGATGACATAGTCATCAAGACCAAGGAAAATCGCACCCTCCTCGAGGATCTGCGAGAAACATTTGGCAACCTCCGCCAGTACCAGATGAAGCTGAACCCGGAAAAATGCGTCTTCGGAGTACCATCCGGCCAACTACTCGGTTTCCTTGTATCTCAGCGAGGCATCGAGGCAAATCCGGAGAAGATCGCGGCCATCGAAAGGATGCAGCCGCCCAAGAACCTGCTTGGAGTCCAGAAGTTCACCGGATGCCTGGCTTCCCTCAGTCGTTTCGTCAGCCGGCTGGGGGAGAAGGCACTTCCGTTGTACCAGCTGATGAAAAAGACGGACAAGTTCTCCTGGACTTCGCAGGCCGACACCGCGTTTCACGACCTCAAGCGCATGCTGTCCACAGCGCCGGTTCTAGCCACACCGGCTAACAAGGAGCCGATGTTGCTCTATATAGCAGCCACCAGCCGGGTCGTCAGCGTCGTCCTGGTGGTGGAGCGCCCTGAGGAAGGCAAGGCTCAGCAAATTCAGAGGCCCGTCTAGTACCTCAGCGAGATTCTCTCCCTCTCCAAGCAGAACTACCCCCACTACCAAAAGATGTGCTACTACGTGTACCTAGCATGCAAGAAGCTCAAGCACTACTTCCAGGAGCACCCGATCAAGGTCGTGTGCACTGCACCCCTTTCGGAAATCATCGGCAACAAGGATGCCACCGGCCAGGTCGCCAAATGGGCCATCGAGCTCGCCGGCTACTCCATCCAGTACGAGCCCCGGCTCACGATCAAGTCACTGGTGATGGCGGACTTCCTCGTCGACTGGGCTGAGACCCAGTATCTCCCACCGGTTCCGGATTCGGACCACTGGAGGATGCACTTCGATGGGTCGAAGATGCTCGGGGGCTTGGGAGCCGGCATCGTGCTCACCTCGCCCAAGGGAGACCGGCTGGAGTACGTGTTGCAGATCCACTTCAAGGCCTCCAACAACGTAGCCGAATACGAGGCACTGGCGCACGGGCTCCGGTTGGCCAAGGAAATCGGCGTCAACCGGATCCTGTGCTTCGGTGATTCCGACTTGGTGGTACAACAGGTATCCGGGAAATGGGACGCCAGAGATGCCAACATGGCCCTCTACCGGTTCCACATCCAGAAGCTCAGCTCCTCCTTCGACGGATGTGAATTTCATCACGTCCCCCGCACCAACAACGAGGCAGCCGACGCGCTCTCCAAGATAGGGTCCACCAGGCAGGCCATCCCACCAGGGGTCTCCCTGGAGCACCTACCCAAGCCATCCATCGACCCGTCGCCGGAATCAGATTCCATCATCTGGGCGGGGAGCGTCCCAGCAGCCGGGGCAGCAGGGCCGGAGCCGGCAGATCCACCAAAGAAGAAAACTCGTGCCAACTCTGACCAGGCGGTGCCCTCCGGCTCGCAGGACCCGGGGGCTACCGGCTCGCCCAGTGGCTCAGGGGCTGCCCACCCGGACATCCCACCCGGACGGCCACCGACACCAGACAGCCGGAGGACAGGAGCGTCCTCGTCATCCAGGAAGTGCCATCCTGGGCACAGCCCTTCATGAACTACATCGCCAACAACGAGCTCCCGGATGACGAGGTGGAGGCCAGACAAATCCGACGCCGCGCGCATACATACACCATCATAAAAGGCGAGCTATACAAGCGCAGTGTATCCGGCATCTTCCAAAGATGTGTCGACGTAGACACAGGCTACCGGCTACTCAAGGACATCCACCAGGGCGAGTGCGGGCACCACGCTTCATCAAGGGCGATAGTCGCCAAGGCGTTTCGCCACGGCTTCTATTGGCCCACCGCCCTCGAGGATGCCGAGCAGCTGGTCCGCGCATGCAAGGGGTGCCAACGCTTTGGGCAGCTCAGGCACATGCCAACCTCGGTGCTCAAGACCATACCGATCACCTGGCCCTTTGCGGTTTGGGGCCTCGACATGGTCGGGCCCTTCAAGCGAGCTCACGCGGGAATGACCCACCTGCTGGTAGCGGTGGATAAGTTCACAAAGTGGATCGAGGCCAAGCCTATCCGGAAGCTAGACGGGGCGACGGTTGTTACCTTCTTCACCGACATCATCAACCGCTACGGCTACCCCAACAGCATCATCACCGACAACGGCACAAACTTCGCCAAGGGGGCCTTCGCCCGGTTCTGCAGCAACAAGGGCATCCGGCTAGACCTTGCCTCCGTTGCACATCCACAGTCCAACGGGCAGGTCGAACGAGCAAACGGCTTGGTGCTAGCCGGCATCAAACCACGCCTCATCGAGCCGTTGGAGCGGTCACCCGGATGCTGGATCGAAGAACTTCCGGCTGTGCCGTGGAGCCTCCGCACCACACCGAATAGATCAACCGGCTATACGCCGTTCTTCCTGGTCTACGGATCAGAAGCCGTCCTTTCCACCGACATCGAATTCGACTCCCCCCGCAAGCTCCTCTACAACGAGCCGGCCAACAAGGAGGCGCGGGAGGACGGGGTAGATCTCCTGGAGGAGGCCCGCGAGCTGGCCCTGTCCAGATCCGCCCTGTACCAGCAGCGACTACGTCGCTACCATTCCAGCCGGATTCGCCCAGTCGCATTCCGCGAGGGTGACCTGGTTCTCCGGCTGGTGCAAGACACGAAGGGCATGCACAAGCTATCACCACCCTGGGAGGGCCCCTTCATCATCAGCCGGGCACTTCCCAACGACTCTTACTACCTCATCGACGCACAGCAGCCGCGCAAGAACAAGATGGACAAATCAGACGAGGAGACCGAACGTCCGTGGAACACGGCCCTGCTGCACCCGTTTTACACCTAGTCGCCAAACAGTGTATGTATCCCGAAAACCTCATAAATGAAAGTGCGGACTCCCACGAGAATCTCGGGGGCTCCTTCTGAAAATGTGTGCGTACCTGTTCTCCGATTAAAAATCTTTTCGGCTCCGGCTACCCCTACCCGGGGGCTCGCCGGCTGGCCCGGCCTGTTAAGCCAACTAACCGGCTGAGTAGTGTGCGGTGATGTCAGAGGCCCACTCTTCGTCTCAGCTATAGACCGCAACCCGGCTGTCTGGCTAGCAAGAGCAAAGCCCGAGGCATCCCACATGAAAAACGGGGAAGAGGCGCGACAGATCGGGCGTCCCGGCCCAGCAACTAGCTCAAACCAATCCAGCCGCTAAGCCGCTAGTACCGTGCGTAATGTACTATCAGCTCCCTTCGATTCCGGCTGCAGACCGCAACCCGGCTGTCCGGCAAGGACGCAGCGAAAACAGCAGAACACACGAGAAAGCTACTAAGCGCCTAGAAAGGAGCAAGCCGGTTTTTGAAAAAATAAGCCGTTTTCCGGCTACGATTTGATGGACTGACCTATTAACCTATGAAGATGTATGTGTATGCATATGTGCGTTCTTGTCCGACTACTTTGAGTCAGAATTCAGGAGAAGGAAAGAAGATTCGAAGCCCTTGCCTTCATCAAGCGCTCCGAATCTCGGGGGCTACACCCACTAGGTGCGCTCGCGCGCCCCCAGTGGAATCCTGTAGTTCCCGGCCGACTAAGGGCGTTTAGCCGACAGTTCGGAGCCCAGGTGAGGGCAAGGGCGGGAGCAATAAAGGACAAGAAAGATTCGAAGCACCTGGCTACGCCAGCTACTCCAAATCTCGGGGGCTACACCCAGTGGGTGCGCTCGCGCGCCCCCACTGGAATGTTGGTTCCCCCGGCTGAAGGCGTCCAGCCGACGAAAGCAGCCGACTGGAACGAGGCCAGTCGGATAAAGTTAGAAGAGCGGGGAAGAACAAGGAAGATTCGAAGCACCTGGCTACGCCAGCTACTCCGAATCTCGGGGGCTACACCCAGTGGGTGCGCTAGCGCGCCCCCACTGGAGGTGTAGTTCATCTGGCTAAAAGCGTGTAGCCGGGCCAGGTCAGCCGGGCGAAGCGAGCCGACAAAGATATCAAAGGAAAACGCAACACACAAATAAAGGAGGCCCAAGAATTCAATATTAACAAGCAAAAGGGAGACGAAGCTCCTGAGAGTTACCCGGCATCAAAGATAGCCGGTACAGACAGACAGGTTTTATGATAATCAAAAACAAGACAAATACACCGGGCATCCCAGGGCAACAGCTAAACGGCAGGGCCTTTGCCGTGGGGACGCTCCTGGCTAGCAGATGCTGGAGGCGGGGGCGGAGCCGCAGTGCTCGTTCCGGCTCCGGCGCTGGCGGACGGCGGCACCGAGGACTCCGCATCCGAAGTGTCGGCGGACTCCGAGTCGGTGAGCACCTCGTCCGGATCCATGTAGTCGGCGATCTTGATGGCGGACCCGCGAAGCTCCGGATGGGCTTGGCGGATAGCGGCAAGATCGGCTCCGGCGCGGAAGCCCCCGTCGATCTTCTCGACGCGAGCATCCTTGTACCAGGAAAGCATCAGTGCAAAGGCCATCTCCACTCCACCCCGCGCCGCCAGATCCCACAGCCGGTCCACCGTAGCCGGCACCTCTCCCACCTTCGCCGCCAGCTGTGCCATCGTCTCCGGAACCGGAGCCTTCGGCCACATAAAGGAGAAGATGTCCTGTGCCGCCTGACGAAGCTTCGCGGCCTCCTCGCCAAGAAGAACAACGAGCTCCTGAGCCGTCGGCTGTGCTCCCATCCAGTTCTCCTGCAGCCGGTTGTAGGCCAGCAGGTCTATGCCGGGGTAAAAGGCTGTCAGAAAAGAGGAGTCAAATCCGGCTACTGGATCCGGAAAGAAAAGAAGACGGAAGAAAGAACTCACCTTTGGCGGTGTGGCCAACTTGCATCAGCTCCTCCACCAGCGCCTTCTCCTTGACCGCTAGCCGTTTTATCTCCTTCTCTTGGTCCTTGTTTTGGGCCTCGAGAAGGGAGAGGGCTTCGGCCCAGCTAGCGAGCGAGGCGTCGCGCTCCTTGACGGTAGCCTCCAAGCCGTCTACTCGCGCGTGCCAGTCCTTGTTCTGCAAGCGCAGCGTGGAGTTGGACATGCTCAGCCGGTCGTTCGCTTTCTTCAAGCGATCGATCTCGCGCTGGGCGCACACGAGGACAGCTGCAACGAAGCCGACTATTAAAAAAAAAAGCCAGACGGATGAGGCGGGCTTACTCTGGGAGGTCCCGTTGGCTGCAGCAAGCTTCTGCTCTAGCGTCCGGTTCCCACCGGCGGTGGCCTCAAGCAGCCGGATCTCCTTCACCGCCAGCTCGAGCGTGGTGGCAAGATCCGACAGCGAAGCGGTGGAAGAGGCGTCGTCGTCCACGACGTTGACGGCCAAGGAATCCTTCGCCGCGAGCACCGTTGTCTGCCACTCCTCCCCGAGCGCCTCGTTAGAGTCGTCATCGCCTACCACGACAAGCTCCTTGCCAGTAGCCCCCGCGTGACCATGGAGGAGCCTTCCGGCTGGGAGGGGGCAGCCGGCTCGGCTTGAGGAGGAGAAGGAGGCTGCGCCTCAGAGGAAGGGGAGGCGTCGGTTGGATCCGTCGGGGCGCGAGGCGCGACCCGGTTGGCATCCGAGCCGGGCTCGCGGCGCCGAAAGAAACCAGTGCGCTAAAGAGAAAGAGGAAAAGACAAGAGCAAAACAGGCTAAAGTCAGAAAAACAAGGACAAGGCAAAACAAACAGAAAGCACCAAGGAGGGGAGGGAGAAAAACGTACCCCGACAAAACTGGGGGTGGCCCTTTCTTCCGGCCAAGACGGCTTGGCGGCAGGGCGCTGGTTCGGCCCCTCTTCGGAGCCGGCTCCTCCGCCACAGGCCGGCGGGAGCCGGAATGGCCAGAGCCGCTCCCACCTGCTTCGCCGTCCGCCGCGGAGCGTGTCGCCGGCTCTGCGGTCGGCCCGGCATCCTCCTCCTCGTGCACCACCGCGTGCGGGTCGGCGTCCGACTTGTCGTTCTGGCTGGGGAAGGCATCGCCGTCCCCATCCGATTCCTCGCCAGATCGCCGAGCACGTGGCTCGGGCAAGTCTGGCGTGAACACCTCGAGAGGAGCGTCGCCCTCCTCGCGAAGGATGCAGGGGAAGATCTGGCAAACGCAAAAGGGTAAGCCAGACAGAACAAGGAAATGACAGAGGGAATAAGCAAAAGTTCCGGCTACAGGAGCTTACCTGGGGCGCGCGGTTCTCCCGGCTGTAGGGCGCCAGGCTGAACTTCCAGTTCTCCGGCAGCCGCTCCTTGCTAATCGTCCACAACCACTCCTTCAAGTTGTGGTAGCGGGGATCACGGCGCGACAGCCGGGTCGGGTCCAGCCGGGCGGAGTAGAAGCACATCTTGTGTGCCCGCTGCTGGAGCGGCATCATCAGCCGGGACATCCAGCTAAGGGTGATGTCCCGACCGGTCAGCTGGCAGGTGACAAGGGAGTGCATGCGTGCCAGCATCGCGTCCGTCTCCGCCTTGTCATCGTAGACCTTCAAGTCCCAGTTTTGCCGGCTGGACTCGACGTCTTGGAAGGACGGTAGGTTTATCCGGTCGACGTCGGTGACGTTCTTGACATAAAAGTACGACTGCTGCCACAGCCGTATTGTGTCCTAGAGCAGGAACTTCGGGTAGCCGGATTGGGAGCGGGAGTATATGGACGCGCCTAGGGGTGGTTTGGCCTCCCTGTGGCGCCTCTCCGTCTCATCTTCTGGCTCCGTTAGTCTTCCGGTAAAATATCGACTTTGGCTTTTGTCCGGTCCAATTCCGAGAATATTCATTTTCTGACTTTCTGGAACCAAAAGCAGCAGAAAACAGGCAACTGGCACTGTGGCTCTTGTTAATAGGTGAGTCCAAGAAATCATATGAAAAGTACCGCAAAGTGTGGACAAAACATAAGAAAGTAGATAAAACCAAGCATGGAACATCAAAAATTATGGATACGTTAGCAACATATCAACCCACAATAGACCTTAAGCTTTATTGAGCAGCTAGGAGTATGTCCTTGTTCAAACTTCCTTGGTTTGAGGACCAACCTAAGATCCAAGCCAATCACTACCCTTCTCCATGACCCCACATAAAGACACGACCCCCCCCCCAAGCAGAACGACCTCTATTAATACGTGTGTGGATATAACTATGGTTGACTACATTGAGGACTCTAGTGAGTAGGCATATCCTGGTCGCCCCAACGAGTTGGTGGTCCTACCAAGGATCGTCTCTCCAGATAGTCTAGATACCAGGATCACGGGAAACTAAGGGGTCCCACCCATATGCTGGGCCTAGAATGGTAACCAGCGCCACAATATGGTCATTCGTCCATGTGGAAGGAAGAAGATCCAGCTGACTTCCCTAAAGCCATTATAGATCTCATGGTTAATGTATGATATACAGCGCTAGAATCACTAGCGACATTGGTTGTTAAGTCCTAGATGATATATTCCTGGATAATGGTATTCCCATGTCCAGGCTTAATGGATTAGCTGATCACCCTGGATCAATAACCAATAGTTACCATTATTATCATAAATAGTGTTTTCTGAAAAAAATTAAATGCAGGTGATGACACAATAGTTTGCAAATACTTGATAGAAAATAATCAAAGGACATGAGCAAGTTTGAACATGCGTTTTTGATTAGAAGATTATGTAGTCAAGCGGTAAATTCAGATATCTGAAAACAACATCATTGGTCCAGTAAGGACTAATGTTTAAAGAAGCAATATGCTATTATGCATAGATAATGATAAGCATTTTGTATAAACCCTCAAAGTAAACCCTCATGTTTAATTATGGTTTAAGTTTGGTGATTTATGAAAGATTTGTGTTACAATCAAGTTTTACTTTACAAGTAAATTTATATTAATCTTATAAGAGTAATTGACAAGTGATGCAAGTAAGGTACAACAAAAGTTGTTTGTAGATGTTGATAGATAAACACTTTAAGGGTATTATAATTCAAGTGGGTGATAGTTAGCATATTGATTACAACTTTTGTTTGAAGTGGCAAATTGAACAACTTTCGAAGAAAATATTTATTATATCAAATTAAGTAATTTGTGGTGTTCTTAGATTAAAATTGATGACTATTTGGATCACTCCATCGATCATTCAGTTAGTGTACTCCTGGTTGATTAAGTAACATAGCAAAGTTAACTATAAAAGATAACTTGGATTAGAGTGTAGTATTTTTATATTGTGGTCGAGATTAAGAACTTCTTCGATAAGATCGAAGACAATTTTGTATAGCTATTTAGTATAACTTTATGAATCTAAACTGAACAAATCGATGCTAAGGAGATTTTAGAGTTAAAGATAAGAATAGATGTTCTTAATCATTCTTTTTAAATTGGGATTTCTATTTTCGTGCCCTCGGTTCGTTAGTTGTTCTCAGTTTTCCCCATCCGCTTAGTTTTTTCTCACTTTTCCCCTCCCTCTATTCTAAAACCCTCATAGGCGCTCGAACGGGAGTATGTCGTCAGGTCAAAGGCTTGACCGTTACATGCTGACTGGTGGGACCGCGTTGGGGCATGTCATGTGTTGAGCGTTACGTTACATCGCCTTGACCATTACATGCTGACAGGTGGGGGCACATTGGGACGGGTCTTGCATACGTGGTGAATGGTGGGGCTGCGTTGGGATGGGTCTTGGAGACGTGGTGAAGGGTGGGGCCGCATGAAGACACGTTGGACCGTCCATTATCACTCACCCAAAGCATTCGCTTCACCTGAGCCTGGAACAACTCCCACACCGCCCCTCCGGTCCCCCGCCGTTGTGCCCTCCTAACTTATGTCATCCTCGGCCTCTGAGCCACCCCCTCCCCTAGCCATGGAGCCCACTCCATCTCTAGCTCCGCTCCTGTCCCCACTAGATCTACCCCTTTCGTGGAAGAATATGCAACACCGGCTGGTGTACCGGTCCTCCCCGTCGAGCGTGGAGAAGATTGGGTGGAATCGAAGGGATCTAACGCATGGATTCCATATGGGTAAGCA
Organism: Avena sativa; assembly: GCA_916181665.1. Taxonomy (NCBI): domain Eukaryota; kingdom Viridiplantae; phylum Streptophyta; class Magnoliopsida; order Poales; family Poaceae; genus Avena; species Avena sativa. The sequence continues at coordinate 451,629,929 of OV702288.1, read as the reverse complement.
TTGTTCCCCTTTGTGGATTGATTATGGGCAGTAATTGAGCGTGAATCGCTAGTGCTCAGCTAACTGCCTTGCTTTTTGAATAGGATTGATCTAGCGCTTGCATTTCGGCTGGCAGTTAGACTAGATACTAGCATAATTCGTGGTTGTGAACAATATCTCTCTGGATTTTACTTCCTAGCAGTGGTTGCAACCTTCATAACTTCAAATATTTAAAAGATAAAATCTATTCTAAATTCCCCTGGAGCAATGGCAATTCAATTGATTTGCAATATTTCAACATTAGTGAGCAAAGATTGCTCCCACTAACTAGCAAAGATGATCTAGTAATTCTTTTCTCTTTGAATGCTGTCGAAAATTTTGGTTGAATTCATCTCCATGTGCAACCTAAACTTGAACATATGGGAAAGAGGGTTAAAGCATCATATGGTGGTTAGGCATCATCAGGTGGTCGGGCATCATGTGTCTCTGTTTTCTCTACTAATAGTGTGCACCCCCGCGCTCCTTGTAGGCCCATAGTAGTACCATCTATTCGCCCTGCGAGTGTAAGCCAAATCACTCGTGAAGCTAATGTGGAGGACAAAGCAGAGCCTGACGAGGGAGCGACTCCACTATATGATGAGAATGAGTTGATGTTTCCTAAATTGGTAGATAGATTCAGTAAACAGACAGTAGAGGATCAATACATGGAGGAAATTGCCCAAGGTGCCAGATTTGATGACACCGATGACGAAGAGAACGAGGATAACAATGTCAGTCCCGTTTTATCTGAGTATGATGGTGAGGACTTGCCAGTAATTGAGTGGGACAGGAACGATCCTAAGATTTTAGAAGGCACCATATTTGAAATGATGTGGGACTATAGTAATGCCCTTACTACATATTGCATCTAGACCAATAATGATTATGAAGTCATTAAGAGTGAGCTAGCAAGGTTCACAGTGAAGTTCCCATACAACAGGTGTAGGTGGAGGATGCATGCATCCACTATGCTCAAGAGCAGTTTGGTTCAGGTATTACAACCAGTTGTGTATTTAGATCATTGTCTAGAGTTTGTTAACTATACCTAGAATTTTCATTATGTTTCAGATAAAAAGTAACTGGTTCGAACATTCTTATCCACCTCAAGGGGGACAATCAAAGGAAAAAACAAAACTAGCAAAGACTAGGGGGTTGGCAGATGCAATCATGGATTGGATGAGAGCGAACCCATCACTTGGTGCAACAACACTCATAAAAGAAGTTTTTGAAAAGTTTAATATTCTAGTAACTTACATGAGGATGTTCTATGCAAAGGAAATCTCTCTTGATAGGAGCAATGGTCCATGGAATGAAAGTTTTCAATTTCTTTACATATTCAAAGCTGAAGTGGAGATGGCTAGTCCAAGTAGTGTTGTACAAATAGACATGCATAAAGTTTAGTACAAAATAAGAGGAAAGACAAAGGAGAAGGAGTGCTTTAGAAGGGATTTTGTTTGTTTCAAAGCTTGCTGGCAAGGGTTTTTGGATGGTTGCAGGCCTTATTTGGTCGTGGATGCAACACCTCTTCATGGCAGATTTAAAGGACAACTAGTAGCTGCCACTATAGTTGATGGCCACAATTGGATGTTCCCTGTTGCTTTTGGAGTTTTGGAGATTGAGTCAGAGGAAAGTTGGACTTGGTTTCTTGAGAATTTGTGCGACCTTATAGGTCATCCACCAGGACTTACTATCCACACGGACGCTTGCAAAGGTATGGAGAAAGCTGTAGAAGCAGTATTCCCCAGAGTGGATCATAGGGAATGTATGCGACACTTAGTGCAGAATTTTACAAAGAAATTCAAAGGTAAAGTTTATACTGACAACCTATGGCCAGTTTCATACACATGCAGTTTGAGGAAGCATATGTATCATTTGGAAGTGTTGTATAAACAAAAACCTGCGATGAAGGAGTATTTGGATGCACATCATGGAATAGTGTGGTCAAGAAGCTGATTCAATGAAATTTGCAAGGTAGACTATGTAACATGTAACCTTGCAGAGAGTTTCAATGCAAAGGTCAAGTCATTAAACGGGCTTATGCTATGGCAAATATTTGATAAGATTAGGCAGATGATCATGATAAAGATCAATTTGCGTCAAAGAATTGCATCAACGGTATATGTTGGCCATCTCATCCACCTATCTTTGATTAAGGCTTTGCATGCCTGGGAAAAACAATTGAAGATGAAGTGCATTAGAAGAGGAATGGAGGCTGAGGTAACGTACACTGATAGTAAAGACAGGCAATGGAGGTATCTAGTGAGTTTGGTTGATAGGACATGGCATTGCAGGCAATGGCAGCTTCGTGGGAAACTCTGCATACATGCATTGTTTTTCATGGGTGTTCTAGGAGGTGAAAAGGGTGAAGTTGATCAGTACGTGAGTATTTCTACGTTGCCAAACTTAGGGAAGCATATGCTCAGAATGTTCGAGCCTTGTTGGGAAAAGACCAATGGATGGAAGTGGATCCAGGCTTCAAGCTATACCCTCAAGTTTTTAGTAGACTAGTAGGTAGGCCAAGGAAGAATAGGATGAGAGCTAGTGCAGAGGGTGGTGCACCACCTCGACAACGTAAGTGCGAACATTGTGGGATCCTAGGGCACATTGCTAGGCTTTGTAAAAATGCAGTGGACCCATCTTATGGAATGGATGATTAGCCGGGAGCAGCAAATGCAGATGAGAATTAAGTATTTGAATGAGAGGAGAATGAAGCAATGGATACATTGCAGATTGAACCAATAGGTCGAGAGGAGATTGAACCAAATGCATATGAGATTGAACCAAATGCAGGGGAGATTGAAACGATGGATCTAGAGGAGATTGAACCAAATGCAGGGGAGATTGAACCAATGCATCGAGAGGAGATTCAACCAAATGCAGATGAGAATGAACCAAATGCATGGGACATTGAACAAATGGATCGAGAGGAGAATAAAACAATTTATTCATTGGAAGCAGATTTCAAAAGTAAAGGAATTACACAAGAGGATATTGAAGAAATTATGCCAATGCATTTTGAACCATATGAACCAATGGACCGAAATGTGATTGAACCAATTCTACGACAGACTGAAGCACTTGATTCATTGGATCCAGAGAAAAAGAACAAACGGAAGAAGCTGATAGTGGACTCTGTGAATATTCCAGCTAGGATCACTCGGAGCAAGGTGGTGAACCCAGCGAGAAACACTATGAGCAAGGGAAAAAATGAATTTGTATTTGTATGATGAATTTGACCTACTGTCAATTTTTGTATTGAATTCGAACTAGTATGATGCTCCCAAGTTTGTATGTTGGATAATCCCATAATGTATGTGTTGTTGCAAGTTTCTATGGCCATCCCCCTAGTTGCTTAGCACTACTCAGTTTTGTCCTCAACATGTGGTCAACACATTGGGTTTAGCTAGTTCATGGCTTAAACCATAGCAAACATTGAACAATTGATCCAAAATTTGGCACACTTGTGTATCTTGGATTGATTTACCATATGCAATTGGAAATTTTGGATTTACTTGTAATCAGGCACATTTTTTTCTAAGTAATCAAATTCAAAAAATGGTTTTAGGGTTAGTTTAATTCAAAAAAAGTCAAAACATAGTGCAACCTTCACATGGAGTCTTGTTATGTTACCTACAACCTAGCATGAATAATAAAGGAAAAGTAAAAAAAGAGAAATGGACTTATCCCCTAAACCACTTCTTAAACACTTCTTGAAATGAGCTACTAGCTATGAAGGTTCATGACTTTCTACTCAATCAACCTCCAAACTAACCCATCCCAGAACATACTTTGTCTAAATGAGGCCAAATTTGTAACACTTGTGTATCTTTGAGTTGCAAACAATATAATGTCAGCCAAGATGGATTATTTTGTTCAAATAACACATTTTCCATTTGTTATGCCAAAAGCTTAAATTTCCCTTAGTCATTTTTTATCTGGGTGCCCTTGTTTTCCTTAGCTCTACTCAGTTTTCCCCTCCTGATAAAGTTTTCCTTACGTTTCCCCTCCTGCTAAAGTTTTCCTCACTTTTCCCCTCTCTCATGTCTCAGTTTGGCTGTGGTTTGATTGGTCGAGATGTATGTCACACGGATCTTGGCCAACCACCATTGGATATATCATGATCCGATGGGCTAGAGGTCTCTCTCTCTCGTTGGGTGCACCTAACCTTGTATGGCGAGGAGAGCCCGATAGGCTGGATGTCTCTCCCTCCCTTTCCCCATCGCACGTATACTAGCCGCATCAACTCGCGCTCAATTACTGTAAAAAACTAGCGCTCAGTTTGGCTGCGCTCTGATTGGTCGAGATGTATGTCACACGGATCTTGGCCAACCAGTGTTGGATACAACATGATCTAATGGGCTGGAGGTCTCTCTCTCCCGTTGGGCTACGGAGAGGAGAGACCGACGGGCTGGATGTCTCTCCCTCCCTTTCCCTGACGCACGTATACCAGCCGCATCTTCCTCCCCTCCTATCGACATACGGCGTCGCGGCAGTCCAAACGGCGTGTGGCGGTGCGGATCTAAGCGTGGCAGTCTGAACGGCGTGCGGCAACGCGGACCTAAGAGTGCTTATCGAAACGGTGTGCGTTGGCGTGGACCTACGCGGGGGGTTCGGAACGGCTTGCGGCAGCGCGGTGTTGGAACGGCGTGCGGTGGTGAGGATCTAACCATTTGAAATTTATGTCTCTGTCTGTCTCACTTTCGTTCACATCCTCAGATCCATTGCTGATGAAAGACACCGACAGAAGCCATCATCCGCAGCATTAGTGCGATGGCGGTGGTATTGACAGTGTTCATCAATGCAAAGACGATTGATGCCATCATCCACAACATCACTGCAACGGCGTAGCTCAAGCCCTCGTGAACCAAAGCTCTGGGAGGCCAGCCGTGACTGGCACATCGAGGTGCACTTAAATGGTGAAGGCCGGATGTACCTCGTGGCCGGATGGGATCACTTTGCCCATACTTCTTGGAGTACACATATGGCAGGGAGGGTGGCTAGCTCACCGTCCACTTAAAATTCGGACAAATTTCAGTCAACTAATTTAAATTTGAAAAAAATTGATATGTATTTGAGCCGTGAGACTGGTGGATATGCTCTAAAGCTGATTCATAAGTAGTAGTACTTGCTTTGACAATCTCTGGTGGGCTTGTATAAATTTGATATGTATTTGAGTTGTGAGGACGGTGGATATGCTCTAAAGCTGATTCATAAGTAGTACTCTTTCTGACCCAAATCAGTTGATTTAAATTTGTCTAGATTCGCTTATATCTAGACATGAATTAGTATTATATTCATCTGTATCTTGACGAATTTGAGTCAACTAACTTGGATCGGAGTACTTTCTTTGAAAATCTCAGCCACTAATTTGGAATAGGGAACGGCTGCTGCCGCCAACACTACAAGTCTACATGGTAGCCATGATGGCACTATGGCAGCGACATAACGGTTAGAATTGATAGGGCCCCAACTTGACCCTCTAGGCATTTGGAAGGCCAACTATGGGTAACTAGATCCAATGGTAAGCAAGTCGGGCCCCGCAATGCGTTCTTTCAACAACTTTGGGACCGCTAGAGCTTATGGCAAGCAACTCGGGCCCCGCAATGCATTCTCTCGACCACTTTGGGACCGCTACATCCAATGGCAAGTGTGGCATCCCGCAAAACCACTACTAGAAAATCACGTTGTTTTTGTGCATTGCATCATCATGACCGAATGCTCATGTCATCATGCCACATTGCATTTGAGCATCGTCATGTCATCATGCATTTGTTTGTCTAAAACTATTTTCTAAGAACTTATATTTGTTTTTGAAATATTCCTCGTCTTTATTTCAAATCCAAAACCCTAGGTCGTCTTGTATTTGACTAAAACTATTTTTGACACGTTTTGTTTTATAAAAATAAAATAAAAGTTTTGACCAGGGATGCAGTCTAACCGGTCCGGCCAGAGGCCCAACCGGACCAGACTACCTACTACCCGGCCCATCTAAACCAGATCCTAGACTAGTCAAACCCTACCCTAGTCCTACCCCAAACCCTAGCTACCTACCCCTCCTCCCGCTTTTCCCTTCCCCAGCCGCCAACTCCCGCCGCGCTCACACTCTAACAACACACGCACGCACCCCGTGCGAGCCTGCCCGTCACCACCCTGTACGGTCGTCTCACCCTGGCCCCACCCATCAGGCACTGGCCCCGCTTGCCCTAACCCCACCCCGCCACCTGCACAACTCCCACGCCCCACCTGGGCACGCCCTCGCATGCTCCCAGCCCACCTGCCTCGATCTGATCTATCCCTACCTACTCTCCTGCTCGTTCCCATCCACCCACATGTGCGCCACCTACCCGACCACCTCGGATCCCCCACCAACCGCGTCTCCCCGCGGGCCCACCCCACCGACGCGCCCCACGTTCTCCCACCCCGCTCTCTCCCTCGCCAACTTCCTCTCCCGCAAGCCCCGCTCCACCTACCCCGCCGCCTGCGCGTGCCTGCCTCCCGACGGAGCCCCTCTCTGACCGCGTCGCCGCCAGCGACCGCCGCCGCGGCTCTCCTCCCTGGCCCGACCTCGTGCCCCTCGTCGCCTCCTCCGTCGACCGAGTCGCCCAGCCGCCTCCCTCTCTCCCTCATCCGCCTCTCCCCGCCGGCCTTCCTCGCCCCGGCGAGCCCTTCCTCCGTTCCCCATGGCGCCGCCTCCTTCCCCGACCTCCGCTCCCTCCCGGACCGCGCCCCTCCTCCTCACCGCACCCGACATCGGCCGCCGTCTGCGCGGGCCCCTCTCTGCCTCGCCGACCTACTCTCCCTGTCGCCGGAGCTCGGTCCACCGCCCGCCTTCGGCCAGCGTCGCCCGTCCTCTGCCTCGACCGCGGCCGCCTGAGCCAGGTCCTCCTAGCCTCGCTCCTCCATGCTCCGGCCGCCACCTACTGACGTTGCCGCCTGCCGCCTCTCTGGCCGCTGCTAACCGCACAAGCGCCTCGAGCGTGGGCCCGCCTTCGTCCTCGGTCGAGCCACCGTCTTCCCACCATTGGCATCGGCTGCCTCGACCCCATCACCGAGCGCGTCCTCGCCACCGCCCGCACCCGTGCACATGCTCGCCACATGAGGCTGCAGCGCTCTTTTCCTTCAAGGGTTAATCACGTTGGTGGCCATCTCCTCTTCGGTTCCTGTGTGGGTTTCATGATGTAAAATTCTTATCTGCTCTGCGTTGTTGATGTTTTGTGGTGAGGAGGTAGTGTACAGGTTATGTGAGTGTTGTGTGCAAAATTCGAAGGGCGTCGATGCCGGACCTCAAAGACACTCGAGGAACCACCGACCGATCTCCTACACGGAATCTAAAGGAACCATGCCGAAGACCCGTGGTACCCGGAGGTTGACAACGGCACCGGACAAGTCACACTCGATCACCGATGCCGAACCAAGTTCTCACAACCCCCGCCGAACCCTCGTACGCCAAGCTCTTCTCGTTGTCAAGAACGATCCGATGCCGGACCCCTCGGCGTGCCAAGACCTCCTTCCCGGATCCGATGCCCGAGAACCCGGACGACAAGATAGCCGACACGGATATGCCAAGTTCCTCATCCCGGACGCCATGACCATCTACATGGACCCAAAGGCCACAGATGCGACAAGAGCTACTCCGTTGTTCGAGAACATTCCCGCCGAGACCGGTCCCTGCTGGACCTCGAACCCCCGGAACCAAGATCTACCGAACCCAGATGTGTGACCCTAAACCTCTATTTTATAATATGACTCATACCTGTCGCATAATTAAATCATCATGTTGCTTACATGTCATCTGGTGGGTTGGGTTAAATAGTCGATTCACCTAAATTAAATAGGGAGTCTATATGCGGGCTATTCTAGTCTTATTTCGGACTCCATTTAAATTGGTTTAGCGAACCGATGCCATGTTTCACCTTGTTAAGCCAACATTTAATTTGCGGGGTAGTTAAATAACTTGAACCAAAAATAATAATTGTCGGGACCCCGGTTCCGCTTAATACTGCCTAATTGCACCACATCTGCATCATATCATAAGCATGCCAGATCTTCTTTTGTAGTATTAAATATTGCATCTGGTGTTTCTTCGAGTGTGTGCTTCGTCGCGGATTAGGCCGATGAGTTGATGTGAGTATCGACAAGTTCTCCGGATATGATCCGTCGGCAGTGTTTTCCTAGGCGAGCATCTCTTACCCTTCTACCTATTTTGCATTTATAGTCTTTATTTCCTCCTATTGATCTATTGCTCTCCGTGTCACGATGCTTTAATTTCCGTACACCAGTTATATCCTGTGCAACCTCTATATTGCCTTGGACACCTCCTATTACCTGTGTTTGGTAGATAGCTGGCCCTGCGAGTCGTAGTTGCTTGCTCAGGTGCGATCTCGTCTTGTCGAGTACCACAGTTGTTGGAATGCTGGCAAATGTTTATGGTGGAGATGCTTAATGGTGGAGTTGATCATGACTTTAAATACATCTATTAAAATGCTAGATATAACTAATGCAGAGGCATCGGTGGGCAATAGATGTTATTTGGTTCTTCCACGCTCACTTGTGTCCCATAGGACCCCGAGTACTTGATACCTGTTCCTTGATTTTTCGCACTATCCACATCCGGGAGGCCTTATGGACCCCCCTGAGCCAGAGATTGATTCATTTCTATTTCTTGGGGCCACAAACTAGTTTGGGGTTTTATTACTATCCTGTACTTATGCCATGTTACTGCTTTATTTATGATTGTGCGTGGAGCACCTGTACTATTTAGGATCGTGACACGGTTTCGTTGTATCGACAAGCCCAGTCACACTTTCGGGTTCCCAGTCGTTTATAGCCGTCCACACAAACCCTGGGTCCATTCTGGAGCCGGCCAACTTCGTTGCGGGTAGCTTAGTGGGGTAGCCCTCAGAAATATTATATGAATCCTGTGATCGCTTTGTCGTGAATGCCTCGTTGGGTTTTGAGTTGGTTTTTCCGAGGTTGATCGAGTGTGTGTTGCTATTTGTGCACCCCTGCAGGGTAAAACTTTCTGAAAGCCGTGTCCGCGGTAATGGACGACTTGGAGACAGTATCTCAATCATAGACAAGCATAACTAAAGTAGTGCTATAAATTTGACTTAATATGTGACTAGTAATTCAGCTTCAACTCCAATGGAATGTGATAAAAGTGCCAACAACTGCTGGGTTTGGGATTCCTCAGAACAATTATATCTGACTAGTAAATGTTCCAACTACAACGGAATGTTAATTGAAACTACCCACTATTTATGCTTCAGGATAACTCATGCTATACATCTAACTAGTAAATGCTGCAACTATAATGGAATGAGTAAAATTGCCAACTGTGTGAGTTCCTTGGTCCGACTTCCTCGTTTGGTCTCGAGGGGGGAAATACCAGGATGGGTATGTTTGGGGTTAGTATCAGGTAGGATCCAAATAGGTCTTTCTTACCCCTCTCTAATAGCCGCCAGTGATAACGAGTCTCTATAGGTTGTTTAGTGCCGCTGCGCTGCTGCTTCAGTCCACCATACCTATGTAGGCGAGAGCCACCGAATTCTAGCCTCTCCGTGTACTGGCCTCAGTACTGACGCTCCTCTGTTTCCTTTGCCCTTTGTCGGCACCCCTTTTGTTTTAGCAGGTTTGAGATCGACATCGTTAGCAGGGTTACCCTTCCGGCTTGGCCTGGGCAGGGTTATGGATGCCATTGGTTATTCTTCAGGGCTCTTAGCCCATTTGCATCTTGTCCATAGTCAGACGTTGTATCGTTTTCAAGGTGATTTGGATCTTTGTATTGTATATCTGTATTCTTGACTCGTTGAGTCGCTGTTGTATATATATCTGTTCTGTGGGTCCCATCGAGGACTGTTGTGTAATGGTATTACTTCGTTTTACACCCGCACGAAAGTGCCTGGTGGGCGTCCTTGAATCGTTTCTATGCAGGTTTGGCGGAAAGGGCTAAAACTTGCATAGGGCCGATTCGAGGGTGTTACAGCGTGGTATCATAGCTCAGCAGTTGCGATACCCCACAAGTCCAGCCTGTAGGATAACCTAGCTAACGGCCGAAGTAGAGTGTTAAAACTATTTTGCCAAAATCGGTTGGATAGATCTGATTAGGTCTGCTTTTACTCCTTACCCCTCTGTTGTTCTCCTCTTACCTCTGCGTGTTGTGAATCTGCTCTCTTTTCTTTTCTTCGAGTCCAGGAATTCTCGTGGTTGGGTTTCCGCCGTACCTTCAGGGTTTCGCTTCCTCCCTCTGATAACGGTGGAGCTACAATCATCAATCTACATCTCGTTTTTTGCACCTTCATCCAATCATTTTTCCTTGAACTCTTTATCCGTAGGTGCCCCTTGATAGATATATGTATCGTTGGAAAGCATATGAGAAGGATGAGCATTGGTGAAGTTGGAGTATACCTTGAGCATGTGTTGTTCATGCCAATGGAACCATTGCAAAACCTGATCATTGTGTATTTTAGTACGATGTTTCTTTGTATCTTCCAGTGGTCCCCAATGTGACGACATCATCTATGCCAGATCCGATGAAGATCCTGCATCACCCCTCTTGTTCTGAACACCGCTTGTGAAGATCTTCAGTCTAAATCCCGAGAGTTGGTTGCACGATTATGCGATTCATTTACAAAAGGATGCTTTGAGTACGGGATGGACTGATCACCCTACCCGCCTCTCACTGTGCACTTGTTTACACAGAATCACTGGATCAGCAATTTTACTCTGTCCACAGAAGCTAGAGGTGGCTTTATTTGTGATACCTCTACCTTTGCCCTTTGTTCCAGGAGTGTTCTCTCGACGATCACGGACAACGAAACCTTGTTGGTGGTGTCGCCGATTTCAAGATGGATCAAGAATCTTTGTTAGTGGTGTCACGGGGATCAACACGAAGCGAGAAGATTCAGATCGCCAACCTTCTTCCCGGTACCATGAGGCGGATCTCGAGGGCGAGATCCCGTGTTAGTGGTGTCGAATTGTGGCATCCCGCAAAACCACTACTAGAAAATCGCGTTGTTTTTGTGCATTTCATCATCATGACCGCATGATCATGTCATCATGCCACATTGCATTTGAGCATCGTCATGTCATCATGCATTTGTTTGTCTAAAACTATTTTCTAAGAACCTATATTTGTTTTCGAAATATTCCTCGTCTTTATTTCAAATCCAAAACCCTAGGTCGTCTTGTATTTGACTAAAACTATTTTTGAAACGTTTTGTTTTATAAAAATAAAATAAAACTTTTGACGGGGGAGGCAGTCTAACCGGTCCGGCCAGAGGCCCAACCGGACCAGACTAGCTACTACCCGGCCCATCTAAACCAGATCCTAGACTAGTCAAACCCTACCCTAGTCCTACCCCAAACCCTAGCTACCTACCCCCCTCCATCTTTTCCCTTCCCCAGCCGCCAACTCCCGTTGCGCTCACACTCTCACAACACACGCACGCACCCCGTGCGAGCCAGCTCGTCGCCACCCTGTACGGTCGTCTCACCCCGGCCACACCCATCAGGCGCTGGCCCTACTTGCCCTCACCCCATCCCGCCACCTGCACAACTCCCACGCCCTACCAGGGCACGCCCTCGCACGCTCCCAGCCCACCTGCCTCGATCTGATCTATCCCCACCTACTCTCCCGCTCGTTCCCATCCACCCACATGTGCGCCACCAACCAGACCACCTCGGATCCCCCACCAACCGCGTCTCCCTGCGGGCCCACCCCACCGACGCGCCCCACGTTCTCCCACCCCACTCTCTCCCTCGCCAACTTCCTCTCCCGCAAGCCCCGCTCCACCTACCCCGCCGCCTGCGCGCGCCTGCCTCCCGATAGAGCCCCTCTCTGACCGCGTCGCCGCCAGCGACCGCCATCGTGGCTCTCCTCCCCGGCCCGACCTCACGCCCCTCGTTGCCTCCTCCGTCCACCGAGTCGCCCATCCGCCTCCCTCTCTCCCTCATCTGCCTCTCCCCGCCAGCCTTCCTCGCCTCGGCGCGCCCTTCCTCTGTTCCCCGTGGCGCCGCCTCCTTCCCTGACCTCCGCTCCCTCCCGGACCGCGCCCCTCCTCGTCACTGCACCCGACGTCAGCCGCCATCTGCGTGGGCCCCTCTCTGCCTCGCCGACCTGCTCTCCCTGTCGCCGGAGCTCGGTCCACCGCCCGCCTCCGGCCAGCGTCGTCCGTCCTCTACCTCGACCGCGGCCGCCTGAGCCGGGCGCCGTCCTCCTCGCCTCGCTCCTCCACGCTCCGGCCGCCGCCTACAGACGCCGCCGCCTGCCACCTCTCTGGCCGCTGCTAACCGCACAAGCCCCTCGAGCGTGGGCCCGCCTTCGTCCTCGGTCGAGCCACCGTCTTCCCACCATTGGCATCGGCTGCCTCGACCCCATCGCCGAGCGCGTCCTCGCCATCGCCCGCACCCGTGCACATGCTCGCCACATGAGGCTGCAGCGCTCTTTTCCTTCAAGGGTTAATCACGTTGGTGGCCATCTCCTCTTCGGTTCCTGTGTGGGTTTCATGATGTAAAATTCGTATTTGCTCTGTGTTGTTGATGTTTGGTGGTGAGGAGGTAGTGTACAGGTTATGTGAGTGTTGTGTGCAAAATTCGAAGGGCGTCGATGCCGGACCTCAAAGACACTCGAGGAACCACCGACCGATCTCCTACACGGAATCTAAAGGAACCATGCCGAAGACCCGCGGTACCCGGAGGTTGACAACGGCACCGGACAAGTCACACTCGACCACCGATGCCGAACCAAGTTCTCCCAACCCCCGCCGAACCCTCGTACGCCAAGCTCTTCTCGTCGTCAAGACCGATCCGATGCCGGACCCCTCGGCGTGCCAAGACCTCCTTCCTGGAGGCGATGCCCGAGAACTCGGACGCCAACATAGCCGACACGGATATGCCATGTTCCTCATCCCGGACGCCATGACCATCTACACGGACCCGAAGGCCACGGATGCGACAAGTTCTACTCCATTGTCCGAGAACATTCCCGCCGAGACCGGTCCCTGTCGGACCCCGAACCCCCGGAACCAAGATCTGCCGAACCCAGATGTGTGACCCTAAACCTCTATTTTTATAATATGACTCATACCTGTCGCAGAATTAAATCATCATGTTGCTTACATGTCATCTGGTGGGTTGGGTTAAATAGTCGATTCACCTAAATTAAATAGGGAGTCTATATGCGGGCTATTCTAGTCTTATTCTGGACTCCATTTAAATTGGTTTAGCGAACCGATGCTATGTTTCACCTTGTTAATCCAACATTTAATTTGAGGGGTAGTTAAATAACTTGAACCAAAAATAATAATTGTCGGGACCCCGGTTCCGCTTAATACTGCCTAATTGCACCGCATCTGCATCATATCATAAGCATGCCGGATCTTCTGCTGTAGTATTAAATATTGCATCCGGTGTTTCTTCTAGTGTGTGATTCTTCGTGGATTAGGCCGATGAGTTGATGCGAGTATCGACAAGTTCTCCGGATATGATCCGTCGGCAGTGTTTTCCCAGGCGAGCATCTCTTCCCCTTCTACCTATTTTGCATTTATAGTCTTTATTTCCTCCTGTTGATCTATTGCTATCCGTGTCGTGATGCTTTAGTTTCCGTACACCAGTTATATCCCGTGCAGCCTCTATATTGCCTTGGACACCTCCTATTACCTGTGTTTGGTAGATAGCTAGCCCAGCGAGTCGTAGTTGCTTGCTCAGGTGCGATCTCGTGTTGTCGAGTACCACAGTTGCTGGAATGCTGGCAGATGTTTATGGTGGAGATGCTTAATGGTGGAGTTGATCATGACTTTAAATACAACTATTAAAATGCTAGATATAACTAATGAAGAGGCACCGGTGGGCAATAGATGTTATTTGGTTCTTCCACACTCACTTGTGTCCCACAGGACCCCGAGTACTTGATACATGTTCCTTGATTTTTCGCACTATCCACATCCGGGAGGCCTTATGGACCCCCCTGAGCCAGAGCTTGATTCAATTCTATTTCTTGGGGCCACAAACTAGTTTGGGGTTTTATTACTATCCTGAACTTATGCCATGTTACTGCTTTATTTATGATTGTGCGTGGAGCACCTGTACTGTTTAGGATCGTGACACGTTTTCGCTATATCGACAAGCCCAGTCACACTTTCGGGTTCCCAGTCATTTATAGCCGTCCACACAAACCCTGGGTCCGTTCTGGAGCCGGCCAACTTCGTTGCGGGTAGCTTAGTGGGGTGTCCCCCTGAAATATTATATGAATCCTGTGATCGCTTTGTCGTGAATGCCTCGTTGGGTTTTGAGTTGGTTTTTCCAAGGTTGATCGAGTGTGTGTTGCTATTTGTGCACCCCTGCAGGGTAAAACTTTCTGAAAGCCGTGTCCGCGGTAATGGACGACTTGGAGCACAGTATCTCAATCATAGACAAGCATAACTAAAGTAGTGCTATAAATTTGACTTAATATGTGACTAGTAATTCAGCTTCAACTCCAATGGAATGTGATAAAAGTGCCAACAACTGCTGGGTTTGGGATTCCTCAAAACAATTATATCTGACTAGTAAATGTTCCAACTACAACGGAATGTTAATTGAAACTACCCACTATTTATGCTTCAGGATAACTCATGCTATACATCTAACTAGTAAATGCTGCAACTATAATGGAATGAGTAAAACTGCCAACTGTGTGAGTTCCTTGGTCTGACTTCCTCGTTTGGTCTCGAGGGGGAAATACCAGGATGGGTATGTTTGGGGTTAGTATCAGGTATGATCTGAATAGGTCTTTCTTACCCCACTCTAATAGCCGCCAGTGATACCGAGTCTCTATAGGTTGTTTAGTGCCGCTGCGCTGCCGCTTCATTCCACCATACCTATGTAGGCGAGAGCCGCCGAATTCTAGCCTCGCCGTGTACTAGCCTCAGTACTGACGCTCCTCTGTTTCCTTTGCCCTTTGTCGGCACCCCTTTGTTTTAGCAGGTTTAAGATCGACATCGTTAACAGGGTTACCCTTCCGGCTTGGCCTGGGCAGGGTTATGGATGCCATTGGTTATTCTTCAGGGCTCTTAGCCCATTTGCATCTTGTCCGTAGTTGGACGTTGTATCGTTTTCAAGGTGATTTGGATCTTTGTATTATATATCTGTATTCTTGACTCGCTGAGTCGCTGTTGTATATATATCTGTTCTGTGGGTCCCATCGAGGACTGTTGTGTAATGGTATTACTTCGTTTTCCACCTGCACGAAAGTGCCTGGTGGGCGTCCTTGAATCGTTTCTATGCGGGTTTGGTGGAAAGGGCTAAAACTTGCATAGGGCCGATTCGAGGGTGTTACAGCAAGCAACTCGGACTCCGCAATGCATTCTCTCAAAAACTTTGGGACCGCAAAGTGACTAAATTATCATGAACTCACAACCATCCATTGAATAACAATTCTACTCTCTAAATTAGCTATCTATTCAACTAATCTTTACATGTGCCACCTTTCACCACAATCGCATACTGTAACTGTTAGGACGCGGATGACAACTTCTAAAAATGCCCACATGAATCTACTATTCCCCCCCTCCCCTTCACTTGAAGTTCATGTTTTATATTTTCCAACACTTGATCAGATACGGCAAGATCAGCCTCAAGTGTCAACTTCTCTTTGCGAATAAGCTCTGAATTCTTCCTCGACAGTATGCTTCAGCTCGAATATGAACAGGTTTTTATGGGCCAATTCATCACCTAACTTGGCAACCATCTCGTCCAAATCCATCATCTGGCTAGACCACTTGGTTGATTCATCTTGGTATGCAATGTACCGTGGATCATCGGCCTGCATAGCACACTGTAACAATCCCAAAACAAATCCAATTTAAATTAGTCCGATAGGCCATGGCAGCCCTTCAAATTCAACGGTAGTACAAAGAGAAGGAGCTACATGCACTTTTGACATGGTAGGAGAAGGATAATGTGGCCATGACATGATTGATTCCCCACCCTCGCCGATGTACCCTCTACGACCAGACATTGAGGAATAGTTTGCACCTCCAATATCAAGGAAATTACGGGAACCGAATCGATTAGGGTGGGCAGAGCAGGAGCGAAGGTCTTACCAAGCACTACTAGCAATTTATATGACTGTTCATCGAACTAGGGTAGCGGAACCAAATCCCGGTCATCGTGGGTGGCGGACCTGCCTGTGGTCGGTACTGCTTCAACGTACAATCCTTGCGGACAAAACAGGTGTTGGAGCCGTGGTTGAGGTGTAGTGCGGCAGTCCATCCCATACCACCGTAGGACGGATCCGGTGACGAGCCTACGATGGCTACTTTGTCCGCCGGTGGGATAGGAGCTCCTCGGGTCTAGGGGCTAGGAGTGAGAGGATGATAGAGAGAGAGCCGATGTGTCATACACGACCCCACCTATCAATTTTTGCATATTTGCTAATTTGGCATATCTGCCAAACTTTTTCTTTGAAATTTGCATATTTCCTACATGACCACCAAATGTCAGTGACACACAAAGTGGCAAATATGTAAGTTGCAAACTAAAATGTGGCAAATATGCAAATCCCCCTCCAGCCCCACATGATAGCCGCACTGGTCATTGGTACAACGGTCCCATAGGATGACCCCACATAGCGGCCCCATCATTCATTGGCTTCAAAGGCCCTACAGAATGGCCCCATTTGTCATTGGCTCCACCAACCACACAATCAGGAAATATGGGGCCCACAAGTCAGGGAGATATGCATGGCTGGTCCGCCATGTATCCTGGCCCCACCCATCAGCATCTAACGGTCGAGGCGACGCAATGTAACGCTCAATGCACGACCCGCCCCAACGCGGACCCACCGATCAGCATGTAACAGTCAACCCTTTGATCTGACGACATCCCCCGTCCGAGCACCTGTGAGGGTTAGAATAGAGGGAGGGGAAAGTGAGGAAAAACTAAGCGGCTGGGAAAAACTGAGTACAACTAACAAACCGAGGGCACGAAAATAGAAATCCCTTTTAAATTTATCAAATCAAAATATAATTTAGTGTTTTTCCTATGTAGTTTATATTTTTGTGATCATTTAGACATATTACATTTATTTTTAGGCTTTATATTTATTTTTATAGAGATTAATGAGTTCTGGGTTTATTTTAGTCTTTTACTAAAATAAATCTGGGTTCCTTTTATTTAAAACATGGGCCTGAACCACTGGGCTGGCTCAGCCCGACTCGGCCCAACTGGGTCGGGTCGAACCAACCCAGAGCTACACTGGGCTAGTCTCACCCGGCCTAGTACCCGTTACTCCCTCACCTTCAGGCTCGACCTCACCCTTCTCATCCACGCACTAGCGATGCCATGGCCATCATCGGCCCCGCCCGATTCCGGTAGACGTGGTCACTCCGGACGATTCAGCTGGCCGTATATGATGCACCACCCTTTGTTGTGTCTTCCTTCCCAACCAATTTTGCTTCTAGAGCTTGATCTCACTCACCCCATTCCTTCTCTGGCACTAGGGTTTCAGTGGTCTGACCTTGCCGTGCTACGGTGATATTGCGGCGGATCCTGTGATTCAAGTGATGTGGTGCTAGTGTAGTGATGAGGTGGTGATCATCTATCACTGCACGCTCCATCGATGGTTGTTGCTGGTGCGGCTCGGCGCGGTGCGGCCCTTCGGTGCCTGATGGCTCAGTGTTGATGTAGAGCTCGTTGGGAACCCCAAGAGGAAGGTATAATGAGCACAATGACAAGTTTCCCTCAGTTATGAAACCAAGGTTTAATCGAACCAGTAGGAGCAAGGAAACACCCCAAAGGTGTTGCTAACTGAGTCTTGGCAGGGTGCACTACCGGTGCTAGTATCTACATGGAGACCTGCACTACACAACCATAGAACTCTGTCCCCAACTTGTGATGAGGTTGTCAATCTCACCGTGTTTTGCTGAAAACAAAGGATTAAACGTATTGAATGGAAAGAAGTAAAAGTTTGCAGAAAGTAAACACAAAGCAGTAACAGATTCTAGATTGTATGTAAAAGAAAAAGGACCGGGATCCATAGTTCACTAGAGGTGGCTCTCCTTAAGATAGATAACATGCTGGGTGAACAAATTACAGCGGGGCAACTGACAAACATCGAGAGAGCAATACATGCATATACTAATCATCTTGAATCCTTTGAGACTTGATTGGGCATTACAACATTATACATAGACCGCCATCCAACTGCATCTATGACTAATAATCCACCTTCACGTTATCATCCGAACCCCCTCCAGTATTAAGTTGCAAGCAACAAATTATTGCTTTACAAATTGCGTATAATGTAAACGATACGATTGTTCTATGAACAAAGGATTGTTGTTTTCTCCCTAGTAGCAACAACACATCTAGTACCTTAGAGATTTCTGTCACTTCCCCAGATTACCAGAGGCATGAACCCACTATCGAGCATAAATACTAACTCTTGGAGTTGCTAGGATCTACTTGGCCAAGATAGCTACTAACAACGGAAAGCATGCAAGATCACAAATAATAAAGACATGATAGAATCAATAATCAATCTAAAATAGCATCTCAATATCCATCGGATCCCCGCAAACACAACATGCAGAATTACAAATAGATGATCTTGATCATGAACGGAGCTCACAAGATCTAGACATGAAAGCACAAAGGAGGAGAACCAGCCATCTAGCTACTACACGGATCCGTAGTCCAAGGATGAACTACTCATGCATCACACCGGAGGCTTGCATGGTGATGAAGAAGGCCTCCAGGGTGAATTCCCCTCTCCAGCAGGGTCCCGGGAAGATTTTCAGATCCCCCCGATCTAGGGATGGAGATGATGGTGGCTACAGACTCTTTCATGGATTTGTGATCGGGTCCTTACGGTTTTTGTCCTGAGGGCATCATATAGATGGAAGGAGAGGCCGAGGGGGTGCCTGGGATGGCCACACCACCCCTTGGCATGGGCCAAGCCTGGCCGCACGGCCAGGTGGTGTGGCTGCCCTCTGGCCCATCTCCGTCTCGTATTCTGGCATTTGATGACTTCCGGAAAAATAGGCACTTTGGCTTTTGTCCCGTCCAATTCCGAGAATATTCATTTTTTGACTTTCCTGGAACCAAAAACAGCAGAAAACAGGCAGCTGGCAATGTGGCTCTTGTTAATAGGTTAGTCCAAGAAATCATATGAAAAGTACTCCAAAGTGTGGACAAAACACAAGAAAGTGGATAAAACCAAGCATGGAACATCAAAAATTATAGATACATTTGCAATGTATCAACATCCCCAAGCTTAACTCCTCCTCGTCCTCGAGTAGGTAAGTGATAAAAAGAAAGAATAATTTTTGAGGTGACATGCACCATCAAAGACTTGATCAAAGTATTTGTAAAACATTCAAAGCTGGGATCATAGTACTTTAATCATAACATGAAAGACAAGTTCTAGCAATAAGGCAAAGAAACTATGATGCAACATGAAAAGGTACAAACAAAATATTCATGAATAACAATGCTTTGCAAGACGTTTGTTTGTTTCACATAAAGAAAACATAGCATAATAGTATTCAGCTTGTCCCTCAATCGAGTAGCAAATATAAATGGATAGGACACCTTCAAAGTTCATAAGAGTGACTAGATACAAATAGATTAAAACAAGCAATATCAAGTTATGCATCAATCAACTAGTCTTGGGACAATGCACATAGAACTAAGAATGTCCACTATGCTCTCAAAGTAGGTGCATAAAGATAGAAGGTGTAACATCCCAACTTCAGCAATCCTGATTTGTTGTCCAGAATGCAAAAATCAGGGGGAAACCAAAAACTTTTTCTTGTGCTTTAGTGCAGTGCTTGCTTGTGTTTGTTTGCACTTGTGCTTATGAAGTGTATCTTAGGATACTCCTTACCTCAACCTCAGTTGACAAAAGCTATTTACCAAAACTATCTTGGCTTACTTTACATATTCTGAAACGTTCTGGAATTTCAAACTAGGAGCTAGGATGCCTATGTAACCAAAACTACTTGGGTAGCTTCTATTGACAAAACTATGGAGAGATATATAATACAATCTCCTTATGTTTTCAAGATAGAACACTCAACTAATCTTACCTCTAGCTTTCTCAAAACCCTTGTTCAAAGCATTTGAAGTCTATTCTTGGTAGAGATACCAAGGACTCTCACATTCTTCAAAACTCCACCCCTTCAAAATGCCCCAACCTTACCCCAAGCTAGACTTGATGGTAACCCTAGAGTAGTTGATTTGTTTATAAGATGAGTTGTCTTGATCTGCTGTCTGATGAGTTGCTTTGATCTACTGTTTGATTTGTTTGCTTAGGAAGTAGAATGAGCTACCTTCGAAGCTCGTCCCTAGGACCAAGATGTGTTCCAAGTCCTCAATCCCTAAGCAAGAAAGCAAAACTTGTTGTGATCCCTAGCCACTAGGTGATCATCTAAAACCCTTAATCAAGATCCATTCTGAGGATCCCCATTCTAGATGTCTCCAAGTCCATGAAGACCAATATCAAGCAAGGATCTCTTATATTCACCCTACACCTCCCTATCAACCACTTGCTCAAGCTCTGATACCTTCCAACTCCTCCAAGAACTTTAGCTCTCATACTCGAGTCACATTCCTCCAAATTGCCAAATTGGGCCAAGTCTGGAAACAGTTCCAACATCACCTTTTTGGATGCCTCCTTTTCTCAAACCATGTGAATTTTTGTAAATGCACTTGAACCCTCTTGTTAACCATCCTAAGTACTACCAAGGCCCACGTGTGCCTCTGGTTAGATCCTCCTCCAACCCACTTGTCCATGATGGTTTTGCAGACAAGAAAATAACATTTCCTGCAAAACTAGTCATCATGCCTACTTTGGTAGAAGCTCACTTTCTCATATAACCTTCTATGGACCAACCCTCTGCATGGTTGTGTTCTACTCTTTTAGGTCTATCAAAACCTACCTCACTTGTTCCAATTGGACCACTGAGCTTATTAAACCCCCATGGTTTATAAGGCTTCATGACACTTCCTGCATGGCAGCCTTATTTTCAACAAAGTTTGCCATCACTTTTAAATCACCTCCAATGCTATTAATTCAAATTTCTCCTTCCATGATCATCTATATGATCTGGTCTACCCATCCACCTATCCCTTGAACCAAGGTGAGCTCTGAGCTCCGGGATGTAATTATGTTTTGATGGTATAAAAATAACACCACCCAAGATCATCAACTCCATGTTTTCCATCCTTTCCAAGTTGGAATTTCATTCCACAAGGTTGCCACTGCTTGATACACCTTGTTTATCTCATCTACATTGATCCTCAATATTCATGAAATTTTATCCATAATTATTGTGGCCCTAAAACTATTTAATTTCCTTAATAGTCAAAATCTCCAAAACTCCCTCCATAGAGGAAAGTTTGGTTCTTACCAAAACACTTCCCCAACTTTGGCTCATGTGAGTCCCCCAAATCATATCCTTTCTTTCCATCTCAAAAGTGAATATTTTTGAGAAGCTTTATTAATTCTTTTTGCCCTTTTTCTGAAAAGGCTAAATTGGAATAATAATTGTTTTAATCACTTTTAATCCTCAATAAATCTTGGGAAAATTCCCCTAGGTATGTATTCACATTTGGGACCCTCCCACCTCGAAATCCAACCTTGTCCAATGGAAATTTATCAAATGATCACCAAGAAATCACTTCTTCCCTTTTTGAGTAAATGGATTTAGGAGGACTAAAACTCCTTTGAAAAATCCCAATTAAATCCTAGAAGTCTAACTTGACCTTATCTATCTACCAGTACCATTCTCTCCTATGGTCCAATGCAAGATTTTGGACTTCCTTCCTAAACCCCTAGTTTGGTCAATTTTGGCAAACTAGCAATCCACTAGTCTAAACCACTTCCAAATTTCACCAACACTAGATCAAAGCTCATCCTCATCCCTAGGACACCCCACTAGTCGACCACCACTATAGCCCACCCAGCAATTAAACATTTTGCCATTGAACTAGTATTAAGAGAGAGAGAGACAACAAAGATCTTACAACAATTGTCCCCCATTATTTCCACTGATGCCACCCCTCCCTCTCTGGTCCAGCACCACCAAATACCCATACTACCCCTCTCCACCTCCCCCTGGACCAATCCCTGGCCAGCACTCCTCCCCACGATGCCCACATTGGTAATTTATCTCATCCACCCCCTCCCCTTGGTATATATGGCATGAGGCCTCTCTAGCCAGCCTCTGCCCCTCATTTGCTCCCTCTGACTCCCACTCACCTCCCCCGAGCACCCCCTACCTCTCCCCTGCTCTGTGCTGTCCGAAGGAAGAAGAAGAGGAGAGCCTCGGCCTCCTCACAAAATCGAGCAAGGCACCTCCCCCTCTGCTCCATTGCTTCTGCATGTCAGCCCATGAGATCCCCTCCTCCTCCTCTACCTGACCATGCTCTCTTTTCTGCCCAGGACCCTCTCCTTCGCCATCGCCGTCGAGCTCCGACGAGTCTACTCTCGGTCGTCGTCGCACGAGCTCCTTCCTGGCGTCTAACTGCAATCTGTTCAGCGTCGTCGACCGTGTCACCCTGCACCCTCCGCGCCGCCTCCCGAGCCCTCTGGTGAGCTCCCCTCCTCTCTCTCTCCGGTGAGCTAGGGATCTGTCCCCAGCGCTCTGTCGCTGCGACGACGACGAGCGCGGGCCGTCCATCGCGCCTTAAACGGATGACCCAGATCCGCCGATACCCCTTTGGCCCCCTCTCTCGCTGACTGCCGGGCCCCACCTGGCAGGTTCGAGCGCCAGCTCCCGCGCGTCGCGCTGCCCCGTCGTGGGCCGAATCCTCCCCTACAGCCTAGTGTCTCCCCAGATCCGGCCCACTTCACCCTCTTTCTTTTTCCTTTAGCTAACCCTTTTTTTTCTAGAAAAGTTTCTATTAGGATTAAATCCAAATAAAATGGTAAACCTAATCCAAATGTCTAGAACCAAATTCCTGGTGGTTCTCTGAAGTTTTCTCAAACATGCAGAGGCAACCCCAGGTCCAAAATAATTTTCTTTAATTACTGGTAATTAATCTGCTAAAATGAACCTGGTACACTAATTAAAATCCAGAGACGGTTTCACATCTCCAATTGAGGTGAACCAAATATCTACTAGAAGGTATTGGAAATACCTATCATCCAGCACAGGTCCCATGCCAAGTTATACAGTAGACTGCCTTTAGCAAAAATAACAAAACTAGCAATATTCTGTCTTAGATAATTTTCCCAGGTCTAACCAAATGAGGTATTGACCTAATTCCAATTCTCAGCACCTCCTAGGATCAGTATATGTCCAACCCCAGCAGCTCAAAATTTATTGAGCTAGTGATTTAAATACCTCTATGATGGGTATTTTCACTAATTAAATCCCCCAAGGAGTTTGGCAACTCCAAAAAGGATGAATCCAATTCCTACAGAAAGTTATTCCATATGCCTATCCCATTCCCTTGGAACCAACTCAATATCTCCTGTAGATCTAATCAGGTGAAAAGATTAAAAACTATACAGAACTGTCTTTAGGAATTTCCTGAGGGCATTCTGGTAATTCTTTTAACTTCATTCCAACTCTAGGTGGTTCAGAACAGTAAGTACTACCAAACCACCCAAGGAAATAAATTTTGGAGCTCCAGAACTTTTCTGGTGAATTATTTCCTCAAACTAGAGTTTAATCCAATATAAAAAGCATAACTAAATCTAGGAAATTGATTTTCAAATGAAACCACTTGTGTTGGTTTTGTCTTGACAAATCCTACCAGAGGATATCCCTTTTGCACATTGATATCCTACTGACTACAAGTCCCTAATCCAAGTCCCTTTTATCTAGCTTTGAACACTATCTTCCAAAAGAAAACACCCCGGTGGCAATCTAGTTAATTCCACCCTTTGAATCCCACTTCTCCAAACCCTCCCAAGTCTAGTAGTATTTCTCATGCTTGTTTTGATGTTGTATGCCTGGTATTGAGTGTGGTATTGTCTTCTTGCATGTATACCCGATGACGACGATAGTGTGAGTGTTTGACGACAAGAAGGAAGGGACTTCTTTTATTATTATTATATTATTGGGTATTCTTGGTCATCTGAAGAAGTCCAGGGACTTATTGCTGATCATAGGCAAGCCACCTTCTTGCTCATAAGCCTTGTCCTACTATTTTACTTATGCATGTTTTGTCTACTATTTGTGAAACTGCATGGTTTTACTGTATGTTGATGTATATATATATGGTAGTGGTTTGGCTCCTCCGAACCATTATACATTTGTACTATTAAGTACAGCCCCCTTGGTGACACCTACATGTCCCTAGTAGAATAGATGGTGCATATCCACCATACCCCTTTGGAGACCCTGTTTTAGCCGAAGCAAAAACTAGCGGATGGGAATACCCCGGAAAAAGATTTTACCAAATATTTTATGAGAAAACCTTCGTGAGGTGGGACCTCCCAAGAGGAGTTGAGAAAGAAAAAGGTTTTGTTTTACAAAATGTTGGAGGAAAACCGGAGGAAAAATGTTTACAAAAACGCACCTGGTTCTTTGCAGTTTTGCTAGAACAATTAAATCTGTGTAACCACATTACTTTGGAATGGGACATGGCTGGATTTGATGTTTGTCTATTCTGGTATAAGCTGCCTTGCAACAACTATAGGGGATTGGGGATCCCTGGAGGGTGGGCCTTCTCCGATAAAGGTGGGACCTGGGGAAGGAACAAAGGGTCGGCAGGCCTCCACGCGTTACTATGATCCCCTCATTGAAAGCGCACACTCGAGAAGTGGAAAAAGCGCTCCGGTTGGTCCTCGCTCGACGTCCCGGTGTTGAGGGGATTAACACTCATAGGGTAGGCACTTATATTGGGTGGGCATCCGGAGAGTCTTGATCGGTTACTCGACCCACGATCGGTGAAGATCAGGGTAGTGTACCCGGATGGTGTGGGTAAAGTGTACAACCTCTGCAGAGTGTAAATCTATTCGAATAGCCGCATCCACGGTCATGGACGGTTGGGAAGGTTGCTATAGAGCGGTGCTGGTTTTGTTTTCAAAAACGATATCGGAAAAGAAACGTTTTGACCATGGGATGGTCAGAGAGGTATGGAAGGCGTTTGGTCGTGGGACGACCTGAAAACGGACACAAATGGGTGACCCAGTCCTAACGTTTTCCAAAACTTTTCAAAAAGGATTTCCACAATGTTTACAAAAGTTTTTCAACAAAGATATGTAGATGTTGTATCTACGAGAGAAATTATTTAAGAAAAGAACCTCCCTTGATCCCACTACCACAGCCATGCTGCATATCTTGTTATTTTTATTCTCTTAAGGTGGTTTGCGAGTACATTCAATGTACTCACTGGCATTGTCCCTAGCTATTAACATGGTCAGATATCAAGACGAAGGTGAAGGGGACGACTATGCGAGCTAGGACGTTCTCCCAGTCAGTTGCCTATAGGTTAAGGCAGGGCTTGGGCTCTACGCTTGATGAAGATCCGCTGCTGTTCATTGATGTAGCCATAAAGGCCTTTATGTGAGTCTTGTATTTCGGTATATTCTCGGATGATGTAATGATACTGGTCGATTATGTGCCACGACTAACTGATCATGGGATCGTGGTTGTATGCATTACAGGGATTCTCGGAGGTTTAATCCGGGGGCCCCACAGACTTGGTATCAGAGCCATCCGGACTATAGGAGACCTTAGTTAGGGTGGACATTAGACAGGTAACGACAAACCTATTTTCTAAAATACAAGGGAGAAAAGATGACTATTTGCAAAAGTGCTTATGTCTTCTCCCCCTCTATTTCATAAGCTTAAAATCCTGCACACCTGTCACTAACCCAACCTGAACCTAAACCCTTCTGTAGATGGAGCCTATTAATGAAGAGTGGCTGAAGATTGGATTTCCCAAAATCCTATGGGACTCGATGCAACTGTGCGGTTGCCAGCAGAAACCTATCTACACCCTACACAAGGGACTGGAATCAGGAGATTATGTGGGACAGATTGTCATACTAGCCAAGCTAGGAACCAATGGAAGCCCTATCTACTCCACAGGACCTCGGATGCCTAGCCTCGTGCTTGCTATTGACTTGATAGCCAGAGAAGCTTTGATGCGCATCCGTAGTTCCCTCCTAGAGATGAGGCAGCCCACAACTTTCTACCTCCCCATGAAGGGAAATGTCGACTGCACCAGAGGAACTCAAGACCCCAGCCTGGCGAATTCTGTCCTCTCTTTTCAGACCCGCTACAGCTACTCTAGCAATGAGGCTTTAACAGCAGTCATTGATGAATACCGCCACTCCCAGATGGAACTCCACCGCCTGCAAGCCATCCTCAACCGTAAGGAAGCTCTGGAAACCCTGCAACAGAATCAAGCACGCTCAATGGCAACTGAAGGAACCTCGGGAGAAGCCGCCCCCAAGAAAAGCAGGAAGTGCACCACCGGCAGTCAGTACCTCCATAGGTTCAAGCCCCTCAAGAAGGCGCAGGAAACCTCCACTGATCTGCTCGAAGCTAGCCCCTACTCCATAGATGCACCCTCCGATTAATCCCCCGCGTTGCAATACTCGCCCCGCTAGCCATAGGGTAGAGTCATGTATCGTCCCTGAACGCGTTTTGTAATGACTAAGCACTATTAGCACCCTCGGGTGCAGATTTGGTGGGTATGTAATGACTTCCTTGATTGCTATGTTTGCTTGAATTATTCCTTTTTGCGTGTTTTACCCAAGTCGTTGCATCCGACCCAACCTGCATTGTCTGCCACCAACAAGACCTCCCCCAGGATGGCCTGGAAGACCGAAAGCTCGAAGAAGGCATGTAGTGATGTCTACGCACTTCTATTCTTGTAGACAGTTGTTGGGCCTCCAAGTGCAGAGGTTTGTACAATAGCAGCAAGTTTTCCCTTAAGTGGATCACCCAAGGTTTATCGAACTCAGGGAGGAAGTGGTCAAAGGTATCCCCTCTCAAGCAACCCTGCAATCAAGATACAAGAAGTCTCTTGTGTCCCCAGCACACCCAATACAATTGTCAGGTGTATAGGCGCACTAGTTCGGCGAAGAGATAGTGAAATACAAGTGGTATAGATAATTATAAGTGGTAACGGTGCTAGAAAATAACTTGATTGCGTGGAAAAGACTAAAGTCAAACTGAAATAAAGATGGAAGCAAGCAAACATGCAACAGATCTAATTGCAAACGGTGTATCAATGCTTAGAAAAAGGCCTATGGATCATACTTTCACTAGTGAACACTCTCATATAAATATCTTCTCTTCATGATACTAATCTTAACTACTCTCCGGTTGGACACTCTAATCAACGGTAGGGCTATAACAGCACACCTCAAAGTAAGTCTTTCGCATATAGAAAACCCCCACACTGTCACCTTGAGTACGAGATGAGTCCAACAAACACCACAATTTCATAAATACATCCAACTCCAAATATAACTCATAACAAGTATTTGTAATCTCTAGCCTAAGTGCCACCATGGTGTGCACGCTGTCACTTTCACACACATAGGGAGAGCAGAGATCTATTAAAGCACTTGAGTAGCAAGGTAGATCTACTTGGTTACAAAGCTCATGATCACAATATGATCATGCATAGAGAGAGAGATGAACACATAGCTACCGGTAGAACCCTTAGCCTCGAGGAAGAACTACTCCCTCATCATCATGGGAATCAGCAACGGTGATGGAGATGGCAGTGGAGATCGATGGAGATGGCTCCGGGGGCACTTCCCCGTCCTGGCAGGGTGCCGGAACAGAGACTTTCTGTCCCTCGAATCTCCCCTTCAGTGGCGGCGGCGCTGCGGAACTTTTCGTGGCTGGAGGCTTCTTATAGGCCAGAGGGCAAGGTCAGTGGGCGGCTAGGGGCCCCACACCACCTGGTGGCACGGGTAAGGCTAGCCCGCGCCTAGGGGGTGTGGCCAGGCCCTGGCCCTCCTCCGTCTCGTATTCTGGCTCCGTGAGTCTTCCGGTAAAATAGGAACTTTGGCTTTTGTCCCGTCCAATTCCGAGAATATTCATTTTCTGACTTCCTAGAACCAAAAACAGCAGAAAATAGGTAACTGGCACTATGGCATCTTGCTAATAGGTTAGTCCAAGAAATCATATGAAAAGTACTCCAAAGTTGGAACAAAACACAAGAAAGTAGATAAAACCAAGCATGGAACATCAAAAATTATAGATACATTTGCAATGTATCAACATCCCCAAGCTTAACTCCTGCTCGTCCTCGAGTAGGTAAGTGATAAAAAGAAAGAATAATTTTTGAGGTGACATGCACCATCAAAGACTTGATCAAAGTATTTGCAAAACATTCAAAGCTGGGATCATAGTACTTCAATCATAGCATGAAAGACAAAGTTCTAGCAATAAGACAAAGAAACTATGATGCAACATGAAAAGGCACAAACAAAAGATTCATGAATAACAATGCTTTGCAAGACGTTTGTTTGTTTCACATAAATAAAACATAGCATAGTAGTATTAAGCTTGTCCCTCAAAGATTAGCAAACATAAATGCATAGGACACCTTCAAAGTTTACAAGAGTGACTAGATACAAATAGTTTAAAACAAGCAATATCAAGGTATGCATCAATCAACAAGTCTTGGGACAATGCACATAGAACTAAGAATGGCCACTATGCTCTAGAGAAAGTGCTCAAAGAATAAGTGGAGACTCAACAAGGAAATGAAAAGGTTTTGAATAGTTTGAAAGGCTTCCAAATGCTGAAAGTATGGTACTCATTAGCTTTGAGGTCTCAATGCCCCTATCATAAGCATCTTTAATGTGGTTAAGGTGAAAGTGAGGTCCAATCTGAGTTATATGCTTGACAGACTATAAACTGAAAATCACAAGTCCCTTGAGTACGAGGGCCGCTCCTCATGCTACTCAACTTTAGTTACCGGTAAGTTCTTGTCATCGTAAGTATGTGCGTATCATTGAGAACCGCCAACGGGGTACCCCTTGCCCGATGATACAGAAGAATCCTCATATCAAAATGACAAGGAGACAATGAGTATCTCAGCAATCTTCTTATTTACCATGGGAAAATGGTGCTTTTTTCTCTCTTTCCTCTTTTCATCAATCTCTTTTTTTTCTTTTTCTCTTTTTTCTCAATATAGGACTCTTTTTTTAAGAAGAATGCTTCATAGACAGCTCATTATGGTTACGCTGCAGGTTTCCACCATGTCAGCATGGATTAGACCAGCGGTCTAGGCGTTTCTCTAACACATATACATAACTCCATGGACTTACAAGCTCCCCTTTTATTTCACACCGATGACATCCGAAAACAAAAGAGCAAGGTATCAACTAGGTATATATTTTTAAGTGTTGAAAGCATTCCCCGTGATAGCACGGTTCTGCTAATCCCCAGCTTATAATTTGCAAGCATATAACTTTCATGGAGAATCACAATGGTTCAGGTTTATTAAGTGCAGGAAATAAAGTGTGCCATCAAGTTCGTGAGAGCTTTACTAACTAACTTTCTCAAAACAAGCAAACATTTTATTCGGAAGAAAACAAGGCATATTGAATATGCACGGAAGTAGCAAATGATGCTAATAGGTAGGTATGGTGGACACTCTGGCAATATTTGGTTTAGGGAGTTGGAAACTTGAGTAAAACATACTCAGTGAAAGTGAAGGCTAGCAATAGTAAGGGAGCGACAAACGAGAGAGCAATAATGTCCATAATCATGCAGAGCGACGAAACATCATTGATCAAAGCATAAAGTGATACTACAAGTTGAAAACTAAAGGATCATAAAGGCTTATGGTGACTTGGGATAGTCATAACATGGTGTGAGCATGCGCCAAGTCAACCCAAATAAAGCATCAAAGGAGAATACCACTATACTATGCTTTAATATGCTAAAACAACGCATGATTCATCCAAGGCACATTAAGCAATCTCAATTGTTTATAACAAGTCATGCTACATCAAATAATATTAAGCATAAATCCAAAACAATATCAAGCATGGCATGACAAAGCATAGGCCACAATCAAAAACAAGCTCTTTTTACCACTTAAGCATGAGCTTTCCTACTCTTTTCCAAACCAAACCAAACTATTTGAAAACCAATGTATGAAAGAGGGGTTCCAACCAATTTATTTAATAAAACTAAGAAAACAAAGCAAACGAAAAAGAAGACGCTCCAAGAACAACACAATTGTGCATGAAACAATAAAAATGAAGCGTTTGGAAGAAACCTGGGATTTTTATTGATGAAGAGGGGGATGCCTTGGGCATCCCCAAGCTTTGACGCTTGTACTTCTTGGATATTTCTTGGGGTGACACGCGTGGCATCCCCAAGCTTGAGCTTTAGTCCATCCTTCATCTCATTACTCATTCCTTCCATACACCTGAAATTTTTCCTTCATACAAAACTTCACACAATATTTATTAGCAACATTAGTGCACTCAAGATAATAAGTCTTTGGGTTCAGTTCCAACACCAATAAAACATCCATTAAAACACTAGCTACTGTAGAACTTCCCTCAACAAGCTCAATTCCCCAAAGAGAACCCACAAAGGAACCAATAAGAAGCAAATGCAAATAATGGCAGAAATCTGTCAAAACAGACTAGCAGGTAAAGACGAATTTTTTCTAAGACCTTCTGTTGCTCAAATCAAAAAGTGTTGAACTAACTAAAGTTAGATAACAACCTGGGGCAGAAGCACAAAAAATCACGCCTCAAAATGACATACAGAGATTTTACACGATTTTTTACGGTGAAGCATAGAAATATGTTTCGGGACAGCAACTTTCCTAATAATTACTTCTCTCTCATTAGAGGTTACTCTTGGCACAAAAAGTAAATAAAAAGGATAAGGAGCGGTTATTAAAAAAGTAATAACTTCCAAGACTCATCTAAAACTTTTGGGTTATCTCCCAATTAGTACTTTTCTTTAACGCCTTTAAGTTAGGCATGATAGTTTGAGAAGATGCTCACATAAGAAATATAAATTAAAGTAAAAGAGAGCATCAAGAAGCAAATTCAAAGAAAATTTAAGTCTAACCCACTTCCTATGCATAGGAATCTTGTAAAGAAACAAGTCATGAAAGCACAAAGCAACAAGCATAGTAAAGCAAAACAAGTGTAACTTCAAGACTTTCAAAATAAAGAGGGGAAACTTAATATTGTTGAAACACACAAAACCATGTTTCCCTCTCTCATAATAACATTCAGTAGCATCATGAATAAAATTAACAATATAACTATTAGATAAAACATTCTTATCATGAGCCACATGCATATTATTACTCTCCACATAAGTATAGTCATTCTTATCAATCGTAGTGGGAGCAAATTCAACAAAATAGCTATCATTATTATTCTCATCACCATAATGATCAAATATAGGAGGCATATTGTAATCATAATTAATTTTCTCCTCCATAGAAGGTGGATTGAAAATATCATATTCATCATTGTAATCATCATATATTGGAGGCATAGTATCATCAAAGCAAATTTTCTCCTCTAAAGATGGGGGACTAAAAAGATCATTTTCATCAAAACTAGCTTCCCCAAGCTTAGACTTTTCCATAGCATTAGCAATAATGGTGTCCAAAGAGTTCATACTAACAACATTGCTATTAGCATGCAAATAAAGTTCCATAGGTTTTTTAATTTTCTCTTCAAACACTTCATGTCCTAACTCAAGATAAATACTATAAAGCTCTCTAATTTTGTTGTTGTTTTCCATTAACCCTAACTAGTGAAAACAAGAAACAAAAAGACAAAATTGCAGAATCTAAAGGAAATAACTTCGAGTACTCACACCGGAGGATGTGAGTACCTTTTACCTTACCTCCATGGCAACGGCGCCAGAAAATAGGCGTTTGCCGTGGGGGGTTCTTATTCTTTAATCCTCCAATGTGAATACCTTTTACCTTTCCTCCCCAGCAACGGCGCCAGAAAATAGCTTGATATCTATGCACTTCTATTCTTGTAGACAGTTGTTGGGCCTCCAAGTGTAGAGGTTTGTAGAACAGCAGCAAGTTTTCCCTTAAGTGGATCACCCAAGGTTTATCGAACTCAGGGAGGAAGTGGTCAAAGGTATCCCCTCTCAAGCAACCCTGCAATCAAGATACAAGAAGTCTCTTGTGTCCCCAACACACCCAATACACTTGTTAGGTGTATAGGCGCACTAGTTCGGCGAAGAGATAGTGAAATACAAGTGGTATAGATAATTATAATTGGTAACGGTGCTAGAAAATAACTTGATGGCGTGGAAAAGACTAAAGGCAAACTGAAATAAAGATGGAAGCAAGCAAACATGTAACAGATCTAATTGCAAATAGTGTATCAATGCTTAGAAACAAGGCCTATGAATCATACTTTCACTAGTGAACACTCTCATATAAATATCTTCTCTTCATGATACTAATCTTAACTACTCTCCGGTTGGACACTCTAATCAATGGTAGGGCTATAACAGCACACCTCAAAGTAAGTCATTCCCATCTAGAAAACCCCACACTATCACCTTGAGTACTAGATGAGTCCAACAAACACCACAATTTTATAAAGACATCCAACTCCAAATATAACTCATAACAAGTATTTGTAATATCTAGCCTAAGTGCCACCATGGTGTGCACGCTGTCACTTTCACACACATAGGGAGAGCAGAGATCTATTAAAGCACTTGAGTAGCAAGGTAGATCTACTCGATTACAAAGCTCATGATCACAATATGATCATGCATAGAGAGAGAGAGAGAGATGAACACATAGCTACCGGTAGAACCCTTAGCCTCGAGGAAGAACTACTCCCTCATCATCATGGGAATCAGCAACGGTGATGGAGATAGCGGTGGAGATCGATGGAGATGGCTACGGGGGCACTTCCCTGTCCTGGCAGGGTGCCGGAACAGAGACTTTATGTCCCCCGAATCTCCCCTTCGGTGGCGGCGGTGCTGCGGAACTTTTTGTGGCTGGAGGCTTCTTATAGGCTAGAGGGCAAGGTCGGTGGGAGGCCAGGGGCCCCACACCACCTGGTGGCGCGGGTAAGGCTAGCCCGCGCCTGGGGAGTGTGGCCAGGCCTTGGCCCTCCTCCGTCTCGTATTCTGGCTCCGTGAGCCTTCCAATAAAATAGGAACTTTGGCTTTTGTCCCGTCCAATTCCGAGAATATTCATTTTCTAACTTCCTGGAACCAAAAACAGCAGAAAACAGGCAACTGGCACTGTGGCATCTTGTTAATAGGTTAGTCCAAGAAATCATATGAAAAGTACTCCAAAGTTGGAACAAAACACAAGTATATAAAACCAAGCATGGAACATCAAAAATTATAGATACATTTGCAATGTATCATGTAGCCGCTGCGGAGACGAAGGGCACCAAGCCAACAAATGTTCCGGTAACTGCCCCAACTGTGGAGAACCTCATTCACCCAAAGTTTGCCCAACTCGACTCATCACTTGTTTCCTCTGCGAAGGCCAAGACCATGTCCCTATGGAATGCCCCATATATCCCCTCATTAGCATAGCCCGTCAAACTCCCGGTACCAGCGAAGGCAAGGCGTCAAAACAGCTACACCGACGGAAGAGGAACCCCTGCTTCACATGCGGACTACCCGGTCACTTCAAGAGAGAATGCCTCGAGAGAAGATACGCCAAGACTTCCTCGGCAGAGAAGCTCGAAGAAATCCAAGGTCCCCTCCCTCAGAAAAGATGGTCACCCTACCGCTCGCTACCACGCAGCTCAAGACTGAAGATGTCCCGCGCCCTCCTAGGTGACAGCGCCCCTTGGAAGTAAAGATAGAGAGAAGCTCATTAACTTGCTCCAGGACTTCCCGAAAGTCAACAAGTGCAGCCTGTAGTAAACTAGACCATGCCCCCCCTGGAACGACACCTATGATGCTACCCTCTCTTAAGTCGATGTTCGCTACCTTAAGAACCCTCTCTTGTCACCCTCCTAAGAAAGTCCCCTATTTGTAACTCTCCGACCTACCCAAGTCTAATACTAAGGGGGAAACACTGCATCTTTCCCGCAAAATAGATAACCTCTCTGCCTGACCGTGAGACCCGAAGAAACATATCTCTAGAGCATAGACCTGTCACAGACTTGGATTCAATAACCCACTTAAGAGAAGTGCCGCAAACCCTCACAGAAGGAAGATAGCTCCCCGCAACCATGGTTGAAGCTAGCTCGACCCTGAGCTTCAAGACGATTGAAGTCAACCTCACTGTCAAGGTGCTTCGACTCGGAGGCAAAGTCGACAAGATAGCCCGCAAGAAACACATGGTACTAACTCAAAGACAAATCCCCTAACCTTACTCTCTGAAATCTCGGCACGAGATTCTTTTAAGGGGGAAAGGTCTGTAACATCCCAACTTCAGCAATCCTGATTTGTTGTCCAGAGTGCAAAAATCAGGGGGAAACCAAAAACTTTTTGTTGTGCTTTAGTGCAGTGCTTGCTTGTGTTTGTTTGCACTTGTGCTTATGAAGTGTATCTTAGGATACTCCTTACCTCAACCTTAGTTGGCAAAAACTATTTACCAAAACTATCTTGGCTTACTTTACATATTCTCAAACATTCTGGCATTTCAAACCAGGAGCCAAGATGCCTATGTAACCAAAACTACTTGGGTAGCTTCTATTGACAAAACTATGGAGAGATATATAATACAATCTCCTTATGTTTTCAAGACAGAACACTCAACTAGTCTTACCTCTAGCTTTCTCAAAACCCTTGTTCAAAGCATTTGAAGTCTATTCTTGGTAGAGATACCAAGGACTCTCACCTTCTTCAAAACTCAACCCCTTCAAAATGCCCCAACCTTACCCCAAGCTAGACTTGATGGTAACCCTAGAGTAATTGATTTGTTTATAAGATGAGTTGCCTTGATCTGTTGTCTGATGAGTTGCTTTGATCTGCTGTTTGATTTGTTTGCTTAGGAAGTAGAATGAGCTACCTTAGAAGCTCATCCCTAGGACCAGGATGTGTTCCAAGTCCTCAATCCCTAAGCAACAAATAAAAACTTGTTGTGATCCCTAGCCACTAGGTGATCATCTAAAACCCTTAATCAAGATCCATTCTGAGGATCCCCATTCTAGATGTCTCCAAGTCCATGAAGACCAATATCAAGCAAGGATCTCTTATACTCACCCTACACCTCCCTATCAACCACTTGCTAAAGCTCTGATACCTTGCAACTCCTCCAAGAACTTGATCTCTCATACTCTAGTCACATTCCTCCAAATTGCCAAATTGGGCTAAGTCTGGAAACAGTTCCAACATCACCTTTTTGAATGCCTCCTTTTCTCAAACCATGTGCATTTTTGGACATGAACTTGAACCATCTTGTTAACCATCCTAAGGACTACCAAGGCCCACGTGTGCCTCTGGTTAGATCCTCCTCCAACCCACTTGTCCATGATGGTTTTGCAGACAAGAAAATAACATTTCCTGCAAAACTAGTCATCATGCCTACTTTGGTAGAAGCTCACTTTCTCATATAACCTCCTATGGACTAACCCTCTGCATGGTTGGGTTCTACTCTTTGAGGTCTATCAAAACCTACCTCACTTGTTCCAATTGGACCACTGAGCTTATTAAACCCCCATGGTTTAGAAGGCTTCATGACACTTCTTGCATGGCAGCCTTATTTTAAACAAAGTTTGCCATCACTTTTAAATCACCTCCAATGCTATTAATTGAAATTTCTCCTGCCATGATCATCTATATGACCTGGTCTACCCATCCACCTATCCCTTGACCCAATGTGAGCTCTGAGCTCCAGGATGTAATTATGTTTTATGGTATAAAAATAACACCACCCTAGATCATCAACTCCATGTTTTCCATCCTTTCCAAGTTGGAATTTCATTCCACAAGGTTGACACTGCTTGCTACACCTTGTTTATCTCATCTACATTGATCCTCAATATTTATCAAATTTTATCCATAATTATTGTGGCCCTAAAACTATTTAATTTCCTTAATAGTCAAAATCTCCAAAACTCCCTCCATAGAGGAAAGTTTGGTTCTTACCAAAACACTTCCCCAACTTTGGCTCAAGTGAGTCCCCCAAATCATATCCTATCTTTCCATCTCAAAAGTGAATATTTTTTAGCAGCTTTATTAATTCTTTTTTCATTTTTTTCTTAAAAGGCTGAATTGGAATAATAATTGTTTTAATCACTTTTAATCCTCAATAAATCTTGGGAAAATTCCCCTAGGTGTGTATTCACATTTGGGACCCTCGCACCTCGAAATCCAACCTTGTCCAATGGAAATTTATCAAATGATCACCAAGAAATCACTTCTGCCCTTTTTGAGTAAATGGATTTAGGAGGACTAAAATTCCTCTGAAAAATCCCAATTAAATCCTAGAAGTCTACCTTGACCTTATCTATCTACCAGTACAATTCTCTCCTCTGGTCCAATGCAAGATTGTGGACTTCCTTCCTAAACCCCTAGTTTGATCAATTTTGGCAAACTAGCAATCCACTAGTCTAAACCACTTCCAAATTTCACCAACACTTGATCAAAGCTCATCCTCATCCCTAGGACACCCCACTAGTCAACCACCACTATAGCCCACCCAGCAATTAAACATTTTGCCATTGAACTAGTATTAAGAGAGAGAGAGACAACACAGATATTACAACAATTGACCCCATTATTTACCACTGATGCCACCCCTCCCTCTCTGGTCCAGCACCACCAAATACCCATACTACCCCTCTCCACCTCCCCCTGGACCAATCCCTGGCCAGCACTCCTCCCCACCATGCCCACATTGGTAATTTATCTCATCCACCCCCTCCCCTTGGTATATCTGGCCTGAGGCCTCTCCAGCCAGCCTCTGCCCCTCATTTGCTCCCTCTGACTCCCACTCACCTCCCCCGAGCACCCCTACCTCTCCCCTGCTTTGTGCTGTCCGAAGGAAGAAGAAGAGGAGAGCCTCGGCCTCCTCCCAAAATCGAGCAAGTCACCTCCCCCTCTGCTCCATTGCTTTTGCATGTCAGCCCATGAGATCCCCTCCTCCTCCTCTACCTGACCATGCTCTCTTTTCTGCCCAGGACCCTCTCCTCCACCGTCGCCGTCGAGCTCCGACGAGTCTACTCTCGGCCGCCATCGCACGAGCTCCTTCCCGGCGTCTAACTGCATCGTGCCGCCCACCGATCTGCTCAGCGTCGTCGACCGTGTCGCCCTGCACCCTCCGCGCCACCTCCCGAGCCCTCTGGTGAGCTCCCCTCCTCTATCTCCGACGAGCTAGGGTTCTGTCCCTGGTGCTCTATCACTGCGACGACGACGAGCCCGGGCCGTCCATCATGCCTTAAACGGATGGCCCAGATCCGCCGATACCCCTTCGGCCCCCTCCTCTTGCTGACTGCCGGGCCCCGCCTGGCAGGTTCGAGCGCCAGCTCCCGCATGTCGCACTGCCCCGCCGTGGGCCGAATCCTCCCCTACAGCCTAGTGTCTCCCCAGATCCGGCCCACTTCACCCTCTTTGTTTTTCCTTTAGCTAACCCTTTTTTTTCTAGAAACGTTTCTATTAGGATTAAATCCAAATAAAATGGTAAACCTAATCCAAATGTCTAGAACCAAATTCCTGGTGGTTCTCTGATGTTTTCTCAAACATGTAGAGGCAACCCCAGGTCCAAAATAATTTTCTTTAATTACTGGTAATTAATCTTCTAACATGAACCTGGTACACTAATTAAAATCCACAGAGGGTTTCACATCTCGATTTGAGGTGAACCAAAGATCTACTAGAAGGTATTGGAAATACCTATCATCCAGCACAGGTCCCATGCCAAGTTAAACAGTAGACTACCTTTAGCAAACATAACAAAACTAGCAATAGTCTGTCTTAGATAATTTCCCCACGTCTAACGAAATGAGGTATTGACCTAATTCCTTTTCTCAGAACCTCCTAGGATCAGTATCTGTCCAACCCCAGCAGCTCAAAATTTATTGAGCTCTAGTTGAATTTTAGTGATTTAAATACCTCTGTGATGGGTATTTTCACTAATTAAATCCCCAAGGAGTTTGGCAACTCCAAAAAGGATGAATCCAGTTCCTACAGAAAGTTACTCCATATGCCTATCCCATGCCCTTGGAACCAACTCAATATCTCCTATAGATCTAATCTGGTGAAAACATTAAAAACTATACAGAACTGTCTTTAGGAATTTACTGAGGGCATTCTGTTAATTCTTTTAACTTGATTCCAACTCTAGGTGGTTCAGTACAGTAATCCAAGTCCCTTTTATCTAGCTTTGACAACTATCTTCCAAAAGAAAACACCCAAGTGGCAATCTAGTAAATTCCACCCTTTGAATCCCACTTATCCAAAACCTCCCAAGTCCAGTAGTATTTCTCATGCTTGTTTTGATGTTGTATGCCTGGTATTGAGTGTGGTATTGTCTTCTTGCATATATACCCGATGACGACGATAGTGTGAGTGTTTGACGACAAGAAGGAAGGGACTTATTTTATTATTATTATATTATTGGGTATTCTTGGTCATATGAAGATGTCCAGGGACTTATTGCTGATCACAGGCAAGCCACCTTCTTGCTCATAAGCCTTGTCCTACTATTTTACTTATGCATGTTTTGTCTACTATTTGTGAAACTGCATGGTTTTACTGTATGTTGATGTATATATATGGTAGTGGATTGGCTCCTCCGAACCATTATACCTTTGTACTATTAAGTACAGCCCCCTTGGTGACACCTACATGTCCCTAGTAGAACAGATGGTGCATATCCACCATACCCCTTTGGAGACCCTGTTTTAGCCGAAGCAATAACTAGCGGACGGGAATACCCCGGAAAAAGGTTTTACCAAATATTTTATGAGAAAACCTTGGTGAGGTGTGACCTACCAAGAGGTGTTGAGAAAGAAAAAGGTTTTGTTTTACAAAATGTTGGAGGAAAACCGGATGAAAAAGGTTTACAAAAACGCACCTGGTTCTTTGCAGTTTTGCTAGAACAATTAACCCTGTGCAACCACATTACTCTGGAATGGGACAGGACTGGATTTGATGTTTGTCTATTCTGGTATAAGCTGCCTCACAACAACTACAGGGGATCGGGGATCCCTGGAGGGTGGGCCTTCTCCGATAAAGGTGGGACCTGGAGAAGGAACAAAGGGTCGGCAGGCCTCCACGCGTTACTATGATCCCCTCATTGAAAGCGCACACTCGAGAAGTGGAAAAAGCGCTCTGGCTGGTCCTCGCCCGACGTCACGGTGTTGAGGGGATTAACACTCATAGGGTAGGCACTTATATTGGGTGGGCATCCGGAGAGTCTTGATCGGTTACTCGACCCACGATCAGTGAAGATCAGGGTAGTGTACCCGGATGGTGTGGGTAAAGTGTACAACCTCTGCAGAGTGTAAATCTATTCGAATAGCCGCGTCCGCGGTCATGGACGGTTGGGAAGGTTGCTGTAGACCGGTGCCGGTTTTGTTTTCAAAAACGATATCGGAAAAGAAACGTTTTGACCATGGGATGGTCGGGAAGGATACCTTCTTTGACCATGGGATGGTCAGAGAGGTGTGGAAGGCGTTTGGTCGTGGGACGACCTGAAAACGGACACAAATGGGTGACCTAGTCCTAACGTTTTCCAAAACTTTTCAAAAAGGATTTCCACAATGTTTACAAAAGTTTTTCAACAAAGATATGTAGATGCTGTATCTACAAGAGAAATTATTTAAGAAAATAACCTCCCTTGAGCCCACTACCACAGCCATGCTGCATATCTTGTTATTATTATTCTCTTAAGGTGGTTTGCGAGTACATTCAGTGTACTCACTGGTATTGTCCCTGGCTATTAACATGGTCAGATATCAAGACGACAGTGAAGGGGACGACTATGCGAGCTAGGACATTCTCCCAGTCAATTGCCTGTAGGTTAAGGCAGGGCTTGGGCTTTACGCTTAATGAAGATCTGTTGATGTTCATTGATGTAGCCATAACGCCTTTATGTGAGTCTTGTATTTCGGTATATTCTCAGATGATGTACTGATACTGGTCGGTTATGTGCCACGACTAACTGATCATGGTATCGTGGTTGTATGCATAACAGGGATTCTCGGAGGTTTAATCCGGGGGGCCCACAGAAGGTGGTGACTCAACATAAAAGTAAAAGAAAGGCCTTCATAGAAGGAAGTAGGGATTCAAGTCTCATAAAGAGCTTCCAAAAATTATGGTACTTATAGCTTTTAGCTCTCATTGCCCCTATCATAAGCATCTTGAAGTTGATTAAGGTTAAAGTGACACAACTAAGAGGATATGCTTGACAAGTTATAAACCGTAATCTCATGCCCCTTACTTACAAAGACCGAACCTCATGCTACTCAACTTTAGTCACGAGTAAGCTCTTGTCATTGTATGGACATGTGTATCATCAAGAACCGCCAACGGGGTACCCCTTGCACATGATACAGGAGCTATCCCATAATCAAAATGACAAGGCAAGCAGACAATGAGCATCTCAGTGATCTTTTTATTTGCTATTTGCATAGGTTTTTATTGAGGATGCTTCATAGAGTGCTCATTATGGTGATGCTACAAGTTTCCACCATGATTAGGCATGGCTTAGGCTAGCGGCCCAGGCGTTTCTCTAACACACATACAAACTCAATGATCTTACAAATTCCACTTTTATTTCACACCGACGGGATCCGTAAGCAAAAGAACATGATATCAACAGGGTACAAAGTACAAGTGCAATGTTGAAAGCGTTCCCCATGAAACATGGTTCTGCTAACTTCAACTTATAAAGCGCAAGCATATACGCAACAAAGAAGGACCCAATGGTTCAAGTTTATTAGATGCAAAAAAGTAAAGTGTGCCATCAAGTTCGTGAGAGCTTTAATCACTAGTTTTCTCATAACAAGTTTAATTTGGAAGGTAAACAAAAGCATGAATATACTTGGAATAGCATAAGCTAGTAGGTAGGTATGGTGGACTCTTTGGAATAACTTGGTTTAGGGAGTTGGATGCATGAGTGGAACTCATACTTGGTTGTGGAGGCTAGCAAAAGACTGGGAGCGACAAACTAAGAGAGCAATAATGGCCATAATCATGCAGAGCGACAAAACATCATTGATCAAAGCATAAATTGATACTACAAGTTGAAAACTAAAAGATCATAAAGACTTATGGTGACTTGAGATAGTCATAACATGGTGTGAGCATGCGCCAAGTCAACCCAAATAAAGAGAATACCACTATACTATGCTTTAATATGCTAAAACAACGCATGATTCATCCAAGGCACATTAAGAAATCTCAAATATTTATAACAAGTCATGCTACAGCAAAGAATACTAAGCATAAAGCCAAAACAATATCAAGCATGGCATGACAGAGCATAGGCCACAGTCAAAAACGAGCTCTTTTTACCACAAGTATGAACTTTCCTACTCTTTTCCAAACCAAACCAAACTATTTGCAAACCAATGTATGAAAGAGGGGGTCCAACCAATTTATTCAGCAAACTAAGCAAACCAAAGCAAATGAAAAACCAAAACAAAAAAAAAGACGCTCCAAGAACAACACAACTTTGCATGAAACTATAAAAATGAAGCGTTTGGAAGAAACCTGGGATTTTTATTGATGAAGAAGGGGGATGCCTTGGGCATCCCCAAGCTTTGACGCTTGTACTTCTTGGATATTTCTTGGGGTGACAGGTGTGGCATCCCCAAGCTTGAGATTTAGTCCATCCTTCATCTCATTACTCATTCCTTCCATACACCTGAAATTCTTCCTTCATACAAAACTTCACACAATCTTTATTAGCAACATTAGTGCACTCAAGATAAATAAGTCTTAAGGTTCAGTTATAACACCAAATAAACTTCCATTAGAACACTAGCTACTGTAGCACTTCCCTCAAAAATCTCAATTCCCTTAAAAGAACTCAAAAAGGAACCAACAAGAAGCAAATGCAGAAAATGGCAGAAATCTATCAAAATAGACCAGCAGGTAAAGACGAATTATTTCGAAGACCTTATGTTCCTCAAATAAAAAAGTGTTGAACTAATGAAAGTTAGATAACAACCTGGGGCAGAAGCACAAAAATTCACGCCTCAAAAAGACGTTCAGAGATTTTACACGAATTTTTACGGTGAAGCACAGAAATCTGTTTCGGGACAGCAACTTTCCCAATCATTACTTCTCTCTCATTAGAGGTTACTCCTAGCACAAAAAAGCAAATAAAAAGGATAAGGAGCGGTTATTACTGAGGTAATAACTTCCAAGACTCATCTAAAACTTTTGGGTTATCTCCCAATAAGTACTTTTTCTTTAACGCCTTTAAGTTAGGCATAAGAAGCAAGAAAAAGAATCAAGTGTTCTCGAATGAAGAAGCATTAAGACCAAATTTCTTGCCCTTACCTCTCTTACTTTTATTCTTAACCTTGGGGAAAATATGATTGTTTGGTGGAGAATAAAGGTGCATGGTCCCCTTTCGCACATCTATTATTGCTCCAAGGAGTTCTAATAGGGACCTTCCGAGTGTAATTTGTCCTTTTCCTGCACATTCAATAACAAGATAATCAGTAGAAATCATTTTCCCAAGGATCTTTGTAAACACTCCTTCAGATATTCCAATAGGTAATATGGTAGCATTATTAGCAACAGATATTTCTTTTCCTCCTTCAGTAAGCCCCCAAGTATTAAAAGATTCATAAATGTCTTTGGGCATAAGGCAAAATTCAGACATGATATCACAGCGAGCTTGAAAAGTTTCAGTATTTATCTCAATCTTTACTGTAGGGAGCCACTTTGATGGTTCAGAATTTATTTTAACATAATTGTGATGCTCCCTAAGCGTATTATAGCAATCTTTTAAGCTAGTAGTGCTAGTCTCAAGAGTGTTCAATCTAGCAAATATTCTTGCGAAAGAAATATCAGTTTGGCTAGGCAAGTTGTAAGTGCAGATCAATTTCTTTATAGCATTAATAGCATCATCCTCATTACATTGGAGGAAATCTCCTCCCACAATAGCATCTAAAGCATATCTATAGCAAAGACCAATTCCAAGGTAAAAACTGCTAAGGAACAAGCTTTGAGTCATTTTAGGCTCAGTTTTTTCATGTAGATCAGAGATTCTAGACCAAGCTTCCTTGAAACTCTATTCCATTCCTTGTTTAAAAGTGAAAATCATTTCCTCGGGTGACATAGTGATTGGAGCAAGGCTATACATAGTGTCAACTTAAAAAAAGGAACTAATTTTTTTGTGTTTTTGATAAAGAAAAGCAAACTTGTAAAACTAATTTTTTGTGCTTTTGATAACAAAACAAGCAAACAAAGAAAAAAGAAACTAAGAAAAACAAAAATAACAAAGTAAAGAGATTGGTTATGAGGGACTCCCCTTGTGAAGATGTCCTTGACTCCCCGGCAACGACACCAGAAAAATGCTTGATGGCTCAGTGTTGATGTAGAGCTCGTTGGGAACCCCAAGAGGAAGGTATGATGAGCACAGCAGCAAGTTTCCCTCAGTTATGAAACCAAGGTTTAATTGAACCAGTAGGAGAAAGGAAACACCCCAAAGGTGTTGCTAACTGAGCCTTGGCAGGGAGCACTACCGGTGCTAGTAGCAACATGGAGACCTGCACAACACAACCACAGAACTCTGTCCCCAACTTGCGATGAGGTTGTCAATCTCACCGTGTTTTGCTGAAAACAAAGGATTAAACGTATCGAATGGAAAGAAGTAAAAGTTTGTAGAAAGAAAACACAAAGAATTAATAGATTGTAGATTGTATGTAAAAGAAAAAGGATCGGGATCCATAGTTCACTAGAGGTGGCTCTCCTTAAGATAGATAACATGTTGGGTGAACAAATTACAGCGGGGCAATTGACAAACATCGAGAAAGCAATACTTGCATATACTAATCATCTTGACTCCTTTGAGACTTGATTGGGCATTACAACATTATACATAGACCGCCATCCAACTGCATCTATGACTAATAATCCACCTTCAGGTTATCATCCAAACCCCCTCTAGTATTAAGTTGCAAGCAACAAACTATTGCTTTATGAATTGCGTGTAATGTAAACAATACGATTGTTCTATGAACAAAGGATTGTTGTTTTCTCCCTAGTAGCAACAGCACATCTAGTACCTTAGAGATTTCTGTCACTTCCCTAGATTACCAGAGGCATGAACCCACTATCGGGCATAAATACTAACTCTTGGAGTTGCTAGCATCTACTTGGCCAAGATAGCTACTAATAACGGAAAGCATGCAAGATCACAAATAATAAAGACATGATAGAATCAATAATCAATCTGAAATGGCATCTCAATATCCATCGGATCCCTACAAACACAACATGCAGAATTACAATAGATGATCTTGATCATGAACGGAGCTCACAAGATCTAGACATGAAAGCACAAAGGAGGAGAACCAGCCATCTAGCTACTACATGGATCCGTAGTCCAAGGATGAACTACTCACGCATCGCACCAGAGGCTTGCATGGTGATGAAGAAGGCCTCCAGGGTGAATTCCCCTCTCCGGCAGGGTGCCGGGAAGAGCTTCAGATCCCTCCCGATCTAGGGATGGATATGACGGTGGCTACAGACTCTTTCGTGGATTTTTGATCGAGTCCTTAGGGTTTTCATCCCGAGGGCATCTTATAGGTGGAAGGAGAGGCCGAGGTGGTGCCTAGGCTGGCCACACCACCCCCTGGCGCGGGCCAAGCTTGGCCGCGTGGCCAGGTGGTGTGGCCGCCCTCTGGCCCTTCTTCGTCTCCTATTCTGGCATCTGATGACTACCAGAAAAATAGGCACTTTGGCTTTTGTCCCGTACAATTCCGAGAATATTCATTTTCTGACTTTCCTGGAACCAAAAACAGCAGAAAACAGGCAATTGGCATTGTGGCCTTGTTAATAGGTTAGTCCAAGAAATCATATGAAAAGTACTCCAAAGTGTGG
Source organism: Avena sativa (assembly GCA_916181665.1). NCBI lineage: Eukaryota > Viridiplantae > Streptophyta > Magnoliopsida > Poales > Poaceae > Avena > Avena sativa. Next base: position 451,584,999 of record OV702288.1, on the reverse strand, counting down.
ACAAAACACAAGAAAGTGGATAAAACCAAGCATGGAACATCAAAAATTATAGATACATTTGCAATGTATTAGTGCCCACCATTCCACCGTGTCATGCTTCTCTTCGCATCCTTTGCCTCCTCTCTGGCGAGCTTGGACTTGCCAGTAGGTAGGTACCACTTCCCTCTCTCACATATGTCTCTCTGTCTTGTTGTACATCCCTAATTAGGGTTTCTTCCTTCTTTTGTTGTTTGAGGGTTTCAATGGTTTGCTCAGTGAAATTTTTTGAGCATGTGAACTGTAGCGTGATTAAGGGTTAGTGTTTCTATTGATTATCTACTTTAGTTGTACCTATGCTCCTATAGCTTGATTTACAGCTTGAACTAAATATTGGCTTAGAGAAATGTTTACTGAACTTGTTTTTGTCAATCTTGAGAGTAACTCAGTGGGTTGGGTGCTTAGTTGCAATGTATATGTAACATTTATATAAATTTGGACAATGAAGCTAATGTATGATTTTGATCCCTAGGTTTCTCCTAGGAGAATGATATGAACATATATGCTGCTTACTAGCAGATTCTCCTGGTATTACCACCATGCCAGTGAACCATGCATATGATTCCTAGTGCCCCTTGACTAGGAAAATGATGTAGCTTTTGTAACATATACTAGATAAGTATGTTTGTATATGTATATTCCATTCCTCTCAATTGGCTTAATGTGGTATAAAGTGACCACACTTGATCTCCTAGGATTTTACTAGTTGCAGGTCAAATCTGGAATTGGTTGATTGTATCACTTTTATTAATATCTTGGATGGCTCTAATCTTCAGTTAATATTAATGCCACGGTGATGCCTCTAGTTTGATAATCTGCTGTTGTGGTGCCTCACAAGAATGTGCACAACAACAGTTTATCACTTTTTGTCTGGATATGTAGTTCTCTCATATTGTCCTGGTGATATTCATCCAATCTTGATGATTTGTACCATAAACATGATGCCAGGACCCCCCCACTTTCTAATGATGCAAAGTATGAGGCATATCATATTTGGTTAATAAGGAGGGATGCTATTATTGGCTTTTTCCGACTCTATGATGATTTTGGCAAAGCATCTCTTTGCAAGGTTGAGAGTACCACTTCTTTCAATCCTCCAAGATTACAATCTAGTTGAAGGGTATTTTGAATGTATCATGTTTGGATGCTTCTCTTCATTGCTCTTTCATCTTAATGATACAAACTAATAAGAACAAGTACTGCATGATCTGATTTATGCCCTAATGGATATCTACCTGATGTCGGTGTGATTTTTTTTGACACATGTTGGTGTGTGATTTATTGCATGTTGGATATCTTGACCATCTATGGTTTGTTCTTCTAGTCCTGATTACTTCTCCTTCTACATGAGCTTGATTATCTCCTGTTTCCTTTCAAGGGGATGGCCAGTTCCTCCTTGCAGCTGCAGATCTTCTTCTTGCCCTTGATCAGCTACTGAAACTCCTCCTTGAGCCCATGGATGGCTTTCCCAAGAAACCAGGTGCTTGTGGTGCAGCTATGGTGCACCATTGTATGTGTTCTTGATATACTAGAAGCAGTATTCTTGACACTCTTGTACTACTGAGATGGAGAAGTGTAGTTTTGGTTGGAATGGTCCGGTATGTGAGAAAAGTTCCTGGAATTCCCTCACTGCTACTTTTGTACTGATGTACTGATTGCTGAGGTGGTGATAACACATGTCATGCATGTGTTGTGTGAGCTACTTATAGCTGAGCCCCACATGATTCAAGTTCCCACTATTGGAACTTGTGCATGTGGATGAGCTCAGCTGGATCTGACATTTTCTCAAGCTTTGTTGTTATCTTCATCTTGCAAAGTGGATTTGATTTTCCCCCTTGGTTTATGATGCACAGCCTGAGACCTTTTACTAGATAAGAACAGATACTCACATTGGTGAAACTAGTCCCTAAACAAATCCTCAGTGATGACATTTTAATAGTGCAACTCACTATTTAGTGTGAGAGCACAACTAACCCCCCACTAATCCTCTTTTAGTTATTCTCTTTGTTTTATTTCTTTCTTGCGGGAACAAGATTGGGATGGTGAAGATACAGAAGAATTAGTTTAGGAATTTTCTATTTTCAATTTTTTGTAATTTTTATTTATCTTCTTTTGGTTTTATTACTTTGCAGGAATTAAAGTGAATAAGAAATGAATACTGAAGATGAAGAAGTAGATAAGAAATTAGTTTAGGCTTTTTATCTTTTTCTCTTTTTCTCTTTTTACCTTTTGTAATCTTTTTCATTTTGTTCTTGTAAAGAACAATGTAATATAAGTTTATTATTCAATAAAGCTCATTTTCCTTTATTCTTTTTGTTGTTGGAATATAATCTCTAATTCATTCATTTGTATTTGATATATTATTATTGAATAAGGGAAGAATAAGAAATAAACTTTCTTATTTGAATTCTTGTTTTTATATTGTATTCATTTCCTTTCCATGTATCATATTTAATATATATTCAAGAATTCATATCTTCTACTTGTAAATATTCTTTTTAAAACAATCAAAACTTTAATACTTCTAATTTTTAGAACTTTTCAAAAGTGATTCAAATTTAAATACGAATTCAAATTATTCACAAAAAATCCATTATAATTCCTAGAGATCATGTAAAAATTTATAACAATCACTATAAAGAGCTAAATCCTAACTCAAAATAGTGAAAGAAACTTTGATCTCTCCAGGGTTTTAGTTTGTTAAAAATTTACCCCAAATTTTGTTATGCATGAATGCAAATGCACAAACTCTCTTTTGTAGCCCTAAATGCTAGGGCATTACAGTCTCTCCCCTTAAACTAAACTCCGTCCCCTAAGTTACGGATATCACTCTTAATGGAATACGGAAACCTTTCCTTCTTAAACTTCTCCTTTGAAGTTTGGTAATCCTTGTCCATCCATTTGTCTCTTTCAGTGATCTTTAGGTTCCACCTTGCCCCTTTAAGTTTACCCACTCGAGATCTCTGACTTATTTAAATTTATATTCCTTGATAGAGTATTAGAAAAGCTACTTGCTAAAATCATTGAACTAATTCATTAGTTTCATGAGAGTATGAAGGTTTAGTAATGGTAAAGTTTTTGGATTCTTAAATTCTAATGGATCGTAATTAGTTCCTTTCAATGTCCTTCTAAGAATGAATTGAAATCATTTAGTCCATCCATTCAACACTACCCTACTTTTCCGTAATTGAGGTATTTGATCATTATATCCCTAATTGGAAATTCTATTGGTCTCAAGCTAGGTTTTATCAGTTGATACCAGTTGTGGTCTAAATATATCTTCAATACTAAAGTTATCGTCAAATTGGACATCCTTGAAAAGATTTAAATGCTTCTCTTAAAAAAATTATACTAACTGTTGGTTCTAGAAGTCTAATCTATGATTCACTCTCCCCCTTAGGGTTTTCCTAATGGTCTTATGAAGAGACATATGTTATACCCACACATTTGTGGATACATGTGTGAACTCTTCATCCTATAAGGTGTATGCATATAATAATTCATACTAAAGCTACTAAGGTGTCTTTCCACTTGCTAGGTTGTTTTGGACATCAGGGTTGATTTGCATCATAGCCTCATACTTCCTATTCCTCGAGGATGTTGCTTCATCAATACCCTCGCTTACTAGCGATACCCCAGTTGCCATGTCATTCCCTCATGCTGATAGAAGTATCGGGCAATTGATCCTGATATGTCCTGACTGTTCACATTCATAGCATATATGCGGATATTTACCCCAAGTTCTTCTCTTCTTTCCACCATGTGTTGTTGGTTCGCAACTCGGTGGTCGATTGGGACAATGGGGTCTAATATATCCTGATTCCCCACACTTGTGGGAAATAACTAGAGATTTGCGACATTCCTTATTGTTTCCATTAGCTCCCATAACCTTCTTATTTGCCACTTGAATAGATGCACTATCTAGTAACTCCTGGAACTCCATGGCATGAACAATCCTGAGGTGCATCCTCATGACTTCTTGTAGTCCTTTCATGAACTTCTTTTGATGTTCTGCCTCCTTATTTACTTCCTCAATAATATACCGGGATAAATGATTGAACTCCCGTACATGCTTCAGAACTAGAAGATTCTTGTTCTCTAAAGCATTATTATCCTTCATCTGCTCACTATTTCTATGAACAACTTCTTCATGGAATTTCTTCTTGAACTCCGCCTAGGTACTAATACTTCCTCGCGGAGCTACAAACTTTGACTTTTCCCACCATGTGATTATTGTTCCAGTGAATAGATAGGTTGCATATCTCACTTTCTCCTCATCCCTACATCCCAGGCTTTTGAGCTTACGAGATGTGTCCATTAACCAATTCTCCGCCTCCATAGGTTCTCCTATCATGGAAAAACTCTAAGGTTTGGTTTGTAAAAATTCCACGAATTTAAGCCTTGAATGTGATTCCTCAAATGGCTTCTTATGCATGTTCTTCAGTATATCCTGATAGAACTGATTCTGCCTCATCATTTCAATCCTCCTACCTTCCTCCATACCCTTCATGTACTGGAGAAATCCTTCATTGATGGTGGAATGTGGCATTGGAATTGATCCATCCCTTGGATTTGTGTTGATAGCCTCTTTTTGTGTTGTTTCCACCTTGTTACGAGCCTTCATCTTTTATTCATCACGATAGTAACTCGTTTATCCCTCACGTGAACCCATTTTCCCCTCTAGACATGTACATCAAGTACGAACTTAATGTAACACCATGCATATGCCCATCAAGTTCAAACTTCATGCATGGACCTAGTCACACAATAAATCAAGAACCAAATCCAAATAAACAGAATATATACCATGTATTACACACGGTTATTATAAAGTAGTACAAACAAACTATTCTCACAACTGTATCTTATCATCTGCTATTATAGTACTAGTATACTATGAGCTCTTACTAGTGCATGAACATACTCTCACTTATTATAGTTATCCTCTAAGTACTACAATACTCACTGCCGGGTATACACCCCTTTTCATAGCTCCCACTAACAATGGTTACTACTTCTTCTTACTTGTCACCTTCTTCTTAGTACTTCTTGGAAGTCTGTCTATGAAAACATGAAGTCTGATGACATCCTTCAGGAACATAAGAACATCCATAGGGTGCGTACTATGAATCATAAGTACATAGATTGAAATTAGCCATTGAAAAATTACAAGAAGATGTGTGATTCACTTCAGAATTATTCTACCTAGTTTCAATCCACTTCTAAAGTAGAACAAATCTTCCATCTCAGTGCTTACGCAGCCGTATTAAGCTGTGTAACGACCCTCTTCTAGAATGTCACACTTGGTATTCCCCTAGCTTCATGCTCAACTAAATATTTGACTTCTAGATCTTTAGGTGATTGAGGTTCATACTATTAATAGTCATAGGTTTCTAACTAAGGCTCATCAAGCTTAGTTTCATTGTACACCCCATCGAGAAAGACTGTTTTAGGGTGCCTATCTTCTCTATCAACTTCATTCTTGGGTGTAATGCCTTTATAGGATCAGTGAAATCCTCAAGGACAATATCCAATTCTTGGACTAGAACTTGTTAAGTGTTATAAACTAAATCGAGTAAAGAACCGTAATGATTCATATAATCGATAGCTAAAGTGAGTTCAATCTACACAAGAGCAGTATAATCCAACTCAAGATCCAAACCTAGGGACTCACGAGATATAGTCGTATGAATACTACCTTCAACTCTTTGAATTTCTACTCCTGGTCATGATTATTACTTCTACTATGACAATTTAATACACCAATGCCATACATCTCACCTCTACGAATGGCATTCTCCTACATAGTCATCTAAAATCCTACTCAACACTAGAACATTCCGGCTTGGATACCGAAAAAATGATAGTCCTTACGGTAGTTGAAATATTATAACTGGTTCTACCGAGTGATAACTCACCTTGGTTACTAAAATTACATCATAATAAAGAATTATCGCACTAGAAATATGATAATGAAATTCTCAGTTGAATACTCATCATATTTCTAGAGAACTCTTTACCGTTGCTAACACCCTTCCTACAGGTTCTACCCATTTAATAGGTGTCCAACGTAAGGTCAAAGCGTTTGCTCTGATACTAGCTACGGTGACCTAGCATACCGCTGCATGATGTAGTACACTATAATTGTTGACATAACACCAATGAAACATCGTTCCACTAGTATTACATCCCTTAGAATGGCACAACAGAAACATCACGGGTCCAGAACATGTCTTTGTATGACATATATCACATTATAGAAGATCTAAAGAACTTCCTCAATATAACAAGGATTATAATATACAAAAGATAACCTGAACTAACAACTCAAAGTCGATTCTAGAAATACTACTACTATATGGCTATGTCTTGCGATTGCTGTTATAGCAATTCTCTATAGAAGTAGGTTATGGTTTCTAAGATTATTTATATGCTTCGCTTCATCTTGACTTCTATGAATTCAGATGTATATGTTGACCCCGTTGATCTCTATTGGATATCTTCAGTTCTTTAAGTAGTTCACCTCCTAGGTTCCCCATTGAGTGCTCCTGAATCTAGCAAGGGTTAAGAAGCTACGGTTGAGTACGAGCGTACTCAACAAGTTCACTAAAAAGGAGTGTTTGATGCACTAACTACAACCACAGACCAAAAGTTCATAGGTTATGCATGTTTTCGTAAACATTTCTTCAAAGGTTGCTTTTATTCTAAAAACTATGTCCGTCAGCCTTCACAGGTTTACTAGAACTTCGTGGAGTTCCTTTCCTGTAGCATTCGCAGCTCCTTCCTAGAATAGGGAGTAACATGTCAAAGTTCTTACACTCTGAAGAGGTGCGCTACTTTACCGACAAGAGACCTTAAGCTTTGTTGTGCAGCCGGGAGTATGTCCCCGTTCAAAATTCCTTGGTTTGAGGCCCAACCTAAGATCCAAGCCAATCACTGCCCTTCTTCGCGACCCCACATGAAGACACATCCCCCAAGTAGAACGACCTATATTAATCTATGTGCGGTTATAACTATGGTTGACTACATTGAGGCCCCGAAGTGATAGAAATCGAGATAACCGGAGGGAATGGCTTTGATGTGAGGATCACATGTGTTCACGGAGTGTTAATGCTTTGCTCCGGTGCTCTATTAAAAGGAGCACCTTAATTGCCAGTAGTTCCCTTGAGGCCCCGCTGCAAACAGGCTGGTAGGACAAAAGATGTTGTGCAAGTTCTCATTGCGAGCACGTATGACTATATATGGAACACATGCCTAGGATTATCTAGTACTTGGATGATTTATCTTATTTATCTGCAATTTCCCTATGTTCTGATTGCTATGTGAATTGTATTGTCCATGCAACGCCTGTCCATCCATCCCTATGCCTACCGCACTCGAATCCCACTGTTTACTGCTATTGTTACTGCTGTCTTTACTTTACTACTTCTGCTACTTTACTATTCCTATTACAAAACTATTGCTACTGATAAACTACTATGAGCAAGATTGTTTCCAGGTGCAGCTGAAATGACAACTCAGTTGGTAAGGCTTATAAATATTCTTTGGCTCCCCTTGTGTCAAATCAATAAATTGGGTTTCACTTCCCTTGAAAATACTGCGATACACCCCCAATACTTGTGGGTCATCAAGACTATTTTCTGGCGCCGTTGCCGGGGAGCATAGATTTATTTATCAAGTTCACTTGGATTCTCTATTGTTCGCTGCTATCCATCCATCATGGGTAAGTCTCGTGATGGCAAGGTTCCTATTTTACCATCCACTACAAGAAGAGGTACGGTTCTGAACACCTATATTGCTCTTGATTCACCATCTGTTATGAGTAAGCTCGTTACACCACCACATACACATGTTACACACACTACTACTACTGCTGAATCTAAAACTTCTGATGCTTATGATGTTGCTTCTACTGTGCTTGATAAGAGTGGTTCATCAGGTCCTTTCCTAGATGCTACGATTGCTAGAACTATAGCTGGAAATACTGAAACTCCTAATGAAGACACTACTACACTTATTAGTTCACCTGAGTCTAGTGAAAGTTATGATATTGAAGATGGTTATGTTGAGATGACTGATGAATTTATTAAAGAATGTAAAAACATCCATGATAAGAGCGCTGCTAAGAGTCTCCTTGAGAGGTGTACTTTTAGACCCAAATTGTCTCCTATTGCTAAGTTTGCTGCTTCTCCCATAAACATTATAGATAAAGATTATGATTTCTCTCTCGATCTATCTTACATAGCTATTGTTGAGAAAGAACCTTTTTGTGGGACTAAGAATGAAAGTGTGGTAGCACATATGAATGAACTTTCTACCATGAGTGGCTTGTTTTCTGATGATATTAAGATGCGTACTTACTTTGTTGCTAAGATTTTCCCCTTTTCACTGAAAGGAGAAGCTAAAACTTGGTTTAGTAATTTACCTGCTGGATCTATTGATAGCCATGATTGCTTGATTAGTACTTTCCTGCAGAAATATTTTCCTCTAGTGCTAGACATGCTATTTTGCAGGAACTTTTTGATTTTAAATAGGGAGAAAAAGAGGTATTACCCGAATCTTGGGCAAGGTTTTGTGCTTTGATTCATGCACAGGCTGGAAGTCCATTACCTAAGAATGAGCTTCTTGATATATTTTATAATGGACTAACCGAGGAATCTAGGACATACCTAGATAGTTGTGCTGATTGTGTTTTCAGGAATAGGACTCCCAAGGAAGCTGAGGAATTAATGGCTAAAATATGCAAGAACTACGAAGATTGGAATCCTACTGAACAAGTTATACCTGAAGTAATTGTACCTGAACCTACTATACCAGTGACTATTCCAACATCAAAGAAGAGGGGAGTTATTGAATTAAATGATGAAGTGATGAAGGAAGCTAAGAAATGTCTTAAGGAGAAGGGAATTAAAGCTGCAGATGTCAAGAATTTACCTCCTATTGAAGAATTATGTGAGCCTATTCTCTACTCATCCACTATTGAGGTACACTCTCTCCAACACTTTGATGAAGGTGATATCCCTTACTCTAAACCTTCTGATCAATGCTTAGAAGAATTCGATATCTTTATTGTTAAGCAAGATAATTTTAATAAAAGGGTGCAAAATCATCTAATGGAAAACACTAGAGCTATTGTTGAGTTGAAGGATATTGTGGAAACAACCTCTAATGATGTTAAAATGATTATAAAACACTTTCAAATTGTTCAAAATCGAATAGATCAACTCGTTAAAGTGCAGAAAGACTTGCTAGTTAATGCTGCTAAAGAAAAACATGCTTATGAAATTACAACTAGAAGTGGTGCTGCTACCCAGGATCCTCTTTATCCTGAGGGGCATCCCAAAAGAATTGAGCAGGATTCTCAACAAGCTGAAAATAGTGGTTCTACTCGTCAGAAAAGGAAAAAGAAACATAAAACTGTTGTAGAACCCTCTAAACCTGCTATAGATCCTAATAGTATATCTATCTCTGATGCTGAAACTCAAAGTGGTAATGAAGAAAATGAAGCTCCTAATGAAGAAAAAGTTGAAGAAGAACCTGAAAAGCACACTAAGAATACTAAATACACTAAAGAAGATTTTATTGCTAAGAAACATGGTAGTGAAAGAGCACCTTGGGTCCAAAAACCTATGCCTTTCCCTGATAAGAAACACAAGTCAAAGGAAGATGAACACTATAATAAGTTTTGTGAGTGGATGAAACCTTTATTCCTACAAATTCCTTTGACTGATGCTATTAAATTGCCTCCTTACTCAAAGTATATGAAGGATATTTTCTCGAATAAAATGAAGATCCCTAATGAAGAATCTCTACTTTGCTTGCTAATTATTCCTTTAATGGTAAGGTTCCAAAGAAACTTGGAGACCCAGGGATTCCAACTATCCATTGCTCTATTAAGAATAGTTATGTTAGAACTGCCTTGTGTGATTTGGGAGCTGGAGTTAGTGTTATGCCTTTCTCTCTCTATAAGAGGCTTCAACTAGAAAAATTAATACCAACTGATATATCTTTGCAAATGGCTGATAAATCTAACACTATTTATGTTGGTATATGTGAGGATGTACCTGTTCAAGTGGCTCATAATTGCTTGATATTAACTGATTTTGTTGTGCTTGAGATGCCTGAAGATGATAATATGTCCATTATTCTTGGGAGACCTTTTCTTAATACTGCAGGAGCTGTTATTAATTGTAATCAAGGAAAGGTGACTTTTAGTGTTAATGACAAGGAACATACTGTCTATTTCCCCAAGAACATTGAAAGGACTTATGGTTTGAATTCAATTGAACATGTTGAGGGCATTCAAGTTGGAGAAATATATTGTCCCATACCAAGAGAAAAATTTGAAACTATTATGATTGGGACCATTGCTATCAAGGTTGAGGTCACATAATCATTAGTGGAATACAAAGTTTTGTCTCATATGAAATTGTTTTGGTAACAAGACCTAATCAACCTTGTTAACAAAAGGATTTCATTGAACAAAACAATGTTTTCACCATGATTATCTCCGCTTACTTCTATTCTATCCATTTTAGTTTTTGCTTATGCCTAACTTAAAGGCGTTAAAGAAAAGTACTTATTGGGAGATAACCCAAAAGTTTTAGATGAGTCTTCAGTAATAACCGCTCCTTATACTTTTTATTTGCTTTTTGTGGCAAGAGTAACCCCTAATGAGAGAGAAGTAATGATTGGGAAAGTTGCTGTCCCGAAACAGATTTATGTGCTTAACCGTAAATATTCCTGTAACATCTCTGTACGTCCTTTTGAGGCGTGAATTTTTTTGCTTCTGCCGTAGGTTGTTATCTAACTTTTGTTAGTTAAATACTTTTTTATTTGAGCAACAGAAGGTCTTCGAAAAAAATTGTCTTTACCTGCTGGTCTGTTTTGAAAGATTTCTGCCATTTTCTGCATTTGCTTCTTGTTGGTTCCTTTTTGAGTTCTTTTGGGGAATTGAGATTTTTGAGGGAAGTGCTACAGTAAATTGTGTTGTAATGGAAATTTTATTGGTGTTATAACTGAACCTAAAGACTTATTATCTTGAGTGCACTAATGTTGCTAATAAAGATTGTGCGAAGTTTTGTATGAAGAAAAAATTTCAGGTGTATGGAAGGAATGAGTAATGAGATGAAGGATGGACTAAAGCTAAAGCTTGGGGATGCCACGCGTGTCACCCCAAGAAATATCCAAGAAGTACAAGCGTCAAAGCTTGGGGATGCCCAAGGCATCCCCCTCTTCATCAATAAAAATCCCAGGTTTCTTCCAAACGCTTCATTTTTATTGTTTCATGCAAAGTTGTGTTGTTATTGGAGCGTCTTCTTTTTCGTTTTCATTTTGGTTTTTCGTTTGCTTTTGTTTGCTTAGTTTGCTAAATAAATTGGTTGGACCCCCTCTTTCATACATTGGTTTTCAAATAGTTTGGTTTGGTTTGGAAAAGAGTAGGAAAGTTCATACTTATGTGGTAAAAAGAGCTTGTTTTTGACTGCGGCCTATGCTTTGTCATGCCCTGCTTGATATTGTTTTGGCTTTATGCTTAGTATTCTTTGTTGTAGCATGACTTGTTATAAACAATTGAGATTTCTTAATGTGCCTTGGATGAATCATGCGTTGTTTTAGCATATTAAAGCATAGTATAGTGGTATTCTCCTTTGATGCTTTATTTGGGTTGACTTGGCACATGCTCACACCATGTTATGACTATCTCAAGTCACCATAGCCTTTATGATCCTTTAGTTTTCAACTTGTAGTATCACTTTATGCTTTGATCAATGATGTTTTGTCGCTCTGCATGATTATGGCCATTATTGCTCTCTTAGTTTGTCGCTCCCAGTCTTTTGCTAGCCTCCACAACCAAGTATGAGTTCCACTCATGCATCCAACTCCTTAAACCAAGTTATTCCAAAGAGTCCGCCATAACTACCTACTAGCATATGTTATTCCAAGTATATTCATGCTTTTGTTTACCTTCCAAATTAAACTTGTTATGAGAAAACTAGTGATTAAAGCTCTCACTAACTTGATGGCACACTTTACTTTTCTTGCCTCTAATAAACTGGAACCATTGGGTCCTTATTTGTTGCGTATATGCTTTTGCTTTATAAGTTGAAATTAGCAGAACCATGTATCATGGGGAACGCTTTCAACATTGCACTTGTATTTTGTACCCTGTTGATATCATGTTCTTTTGCTTATGGATCCCGGTGGTGTGAAATAAAAGTGGAACTTGTAAGATCATGGAGTTTGTATGTGTGTTAGAGAAACGCCTGGGCCGCTAGCCTAAGCCATGCCTAATCATGGTGGAAACTTGCATCATCACCATAATGAGCACTCTAAACATCCTCAATAAAAACCTATGCAAATAGCAAATAAAAAGATCGTTGAGATGCTCATTGTCTGCTTGCCTTGTCATTTTTATTATGGGATAGCTCCTGTATCATGTGCAAGGGGTACCCCATTGGCGGTTCTTTATGATACATATGTACTTACAATGACAAGAGCTTACTCGTGACTACAGTTGAGTAGCATGAGGTTTGGTCTTCGTAAGTAAGGGGCATGATATTTCGGTTTATAACTTGTCAAGCATATCCTCTTAGTTGTGCCACTTTAACCTTAATCACCTTCAAGATGCTTATGATAGGGGCAATGAGAGCTGAAAGCTATAAGTACCATATTTTTTGGAAGCTCTTTATGAGACTTGAGTCCCTACTTCCATCTATGAAGGCCCATTCTTCTACTATATATATGGAGTCTCCACCTTCTACCTTTATGCACTTACTTTGAGAGCATAGTGGCCATTCTTAGTTCTATGTGCATTGTCCCAAGACTTGTTGATTGATGCATACCTTGATATTGCTTGTTTTAAACTATTTGTATCTAGTCACTCTTCTGAACTTTGAAGGTGTCCTATGCATTTATATTTGCTACTCTATGAGGGACAAGCTGAATACTACCGTGCCATGTTTTCTTTATGTGAAACAAACAAACGTCTTGCAAAGCATTGTTATTCATGAATCTTTTGTGTGTGCCTTTTCATGTTGCATCATAGTTTCTCTGTCTTATTGCTAGAACTTTGTCTTTCATGTTATGATTGAAGTACTATGATCCCAGCTTTGAATGTTTTACAAATACTTTGATCAAGTTTATGATGGTGCATGTCACCTCAAAAATTATTCTTTCTTTTTATCACTTACCTACTCGAGGACGAGCAGGAGTTAAGCTTGGGGATGTTGATATATTGCAAATGTATCTATAATTTTTGATGTTCCATGCTTAGTTTTATCTACTTTCTTGTGTTTTGTCCACACTTTGGAGTACTTTTCATATGATTTCTTGGACTAACCTATTAACAAGAGCCATAGTGCCAGCTGCCTGTTTTCGGCTGTTTTTGGTTCCAAGAAAGTCAGAAAATGAATATTCTCGAAATTGGACGGGACAAAAGCCAAAAATCCTATTTCACCAGAAGACTCTCGGAGCCAGAATATGAGCCGGAGTGGGGCTGGGGCCCAGCCACACCACCTGGCCACGCCAGGGGGTGGTCTGCCCGCCCCAAACTCCCCCTCGGTCTCCCTCTTCGCCTATAAGTTGCCTTCTGACCTAAAAAGTCAGGGGCTTCGACGTTTTTCCAAAAGGAGTTCCGCTCCGCCGCCACCACCAGATTCCATGAAACAGCACCAGAAACTCCGTTCTGGCACCCTGCCGGGACGGGGAATTGGAGGAGATCATTGCCATCATCATCACCATCGCTTCTCCATCGACCATCCATGTTTCCCCCATCTATGAGTGAGTAATCCCCCACTGTAGGCTTTGGGGATGGTAGGGATTGGATGAGATTGTTCATGTAATGGCATCAGATTGTTAGGGCATGGTGCCTAGTATCTTCTATTAGTGCTTTATGACTTTGTTGCGACTTGTTATGCTTAATGCTTGTCACTAGGGCCCGAGTGCCATGATTTCAGATCTGAACATGTTATTGATTCATTATGATAGTATTGTTTTTGGTCTTATCTACAAGTTATTTACACACATTGTTGTCCGGAACCAATGGCCCTGAAGTGACAGAAATCAGGTTAACCGGAGGGAATGGCTTTGATGTGAGGATCACATGTGTTCACGGAGTGTTAATGCTTTGCTCCGGTGCTCTATTAAATGGAGCACCTTAATTGCTAGTAGTTCCCTTGAGGCCCCGCTGCAAACGGGCTAGCAGGACAAAAGATGTTGTGCTAGTTCGCATTGCGAGGACGTATGACTATCTATGGAACACATGCCTATGATTATCTAGTACTTGGATGTTTATCTTATTTATCTGCAATTGCCCTATGTTCTGATTGCTATGTGAATTGTCGTGTCCATGCAACGCCCGTCCATCCATCCATATGCCTACCACACTCGAATCCCACTGTTTACTGCTATTGTTACTATTGTCTTTACTTTACTACTGCTGCTACTTTACTATTCCTATTACAAAACTGTTGCTACTGATAAACTGTTGTGAGCAAGATTGTTTCCAGGTGCAGCTGAATTGACAACTCAGTTGTTAAGGCTTATAAATATTCTTTGGCTCCCCTTGTGTCGAATCAATAAATTGGGTTTCACTTCCCTCAAAAATACTGCGATACACCCCTATACTTGTGGGTCATCACTCAGAGGCAGCTGCATTGGAAGCCCTGAAGTTTTAGCTGGAGTGCTGTATCTTTCTAGTCCGGCAGTTACTATCATATCCGTCTGACCCGGCCTAGGCACATACTCCCTATCAATCTCGGTAATCAGGTTTCTACCTCGGATATTCAGTCCATCTATTCGGTTTGCATTTGCATACTCCCGCAGAGTGATGTTCAGTGACTCCTGTAACTCAGCTACTTTCTTCGCACCAGCTAGCTACTTTTGCCTAGTCTCCTCTAACTCGGCATGTGCCTAAGCCGGATCTACTACTGGCGCTATGGCTGTTGTTAAGCTATCTATTGCCTGCTGCAGCACATTCTCTTGCCTCTCTAGTGGAGGAAATCTGGATCTTGCCTGCTTTGGCGTTGTGTCCGGCTCTGGTGCCGGATCCTTGCTCGCACATGCGTCTGGCACTGTCACCATGACCTCAACACAGCTTGCGGGGCGAGTGATACGCATGCCGCGAGCCACGATGAGACGTGGTTTGCCTCCCTCGACAACATGCCGCGGATGTACGCAGGACTCGTCGATGCCGACGTAGATCTTGTGCATGAAGGGAATATGCCCGAGAGGCAATAATAAAGTGGTTATTATCTTATTCCTTGTTTATGATAAATGTTTATTTTGCATGCTATAATTGTATTGATTGGAAACATCAATACATGTGTGTTTAATAAAGAAATAAAAGATTCCTAGTTATGCCTCTCTTATAGACTAGCTCGTTGATTAACAAGATGATCAAGGTTTCCTGATCATGGACATTGGATGGTGTTAATAACAAGGTCGCAACATTTATGAAATGATGTGATGAACATTCATCCGAAGTATAGCATTACGATCAAAGACATTATGTTTATATTTCTATAACATCATACGAAGTAATCTTAGTCCTTAGACCATGAGATCATGTTAATTGCTAACATCGGAAGAGTGACTTGATAACATCAAACGTCACACTATAAAAGGGTGACCATAAAGGTGGGTTCAGATACTCCGAAGGTGTTATGTTGAGGCTCATGGATCAAGAGTGGGATTTGTCCATCCCGATGACGGATAGATATACTCTAGGCCATCTCGGTGATATCACATTGAGAATAGCTTGCAAGCAAGTGATGTGATCACTAGAATGTTATATCATTGGAACGAAAAAAGAGTGCATGTCGGTAACGAGATCAAACTAGGTAATGGGATACCGATGATCGAATCTTAGACATGTAATATATCACGAGACAAAGGGATTTGGTTACGACGTTAAAGGTTCACACGATCACAAGAGTCATCGTTGAATATGTGAAAGTCAGTACGGATCTCCAGGTCCCGCTATTGATTATTGATCGGAGAGGGGTCTCGATCATGTCTGCATTATTTGCGAACCGTAGGGTGACACATTTAAGGGAAACCGACACCATTTGGAGCAAATATGTTTCAGATAAATATTTAAGAAAGCGCTGGAATCATTTCGATGGAAACCGGAATTGTTTCGGGTGAAATTGCAGAAACTAGTTCTCCATGTGATATTGAAATGTTACAAGGGGTTTTATGTGAATGTTTGTTAATTAAAGTAATTAACAAAATTCTGAATAAAATAAATGAAATAGTTTTATTTAATGATAGCTTGCATTAAATTTGGTGGAAATTTAATGCATGTGAGTGGAAGTGTGAGTGGAGGCATATTTATGTGAGTGGAGCATCCACCACATGAATGATGGAAGAGGTGGGGGCACCACCATGGCTGCCACTCCATGTCCCTTAGCTGTCGCCCTCTTCCCTATAAAAGGCCCCCTCTCCTCCTCACAACACACACCTCCTCGTGAAGGATCTCTCTCCCCCTCTAGTTATTCGCCATGGTCTCGGATTAGCGAGATACATGTTCTCGGTGGTTTTATCTAGAAAGGAGTTGCTGCTTCCGCTGCTTTGCTGGAGCGAGGAACGAAGGTTGTCGGGGTACCGGACGTGTGTGTGATCAAGGATGCACCGCTGCTTTGTAGTGCTAGACTTGGTGGTGCTGGACTTGCTGGATCTGGATCTGATGGACGTGCTGGAGCCGGACATGCTGGACCTCCTACTTATTTGTTCTATTGCATCCAAGAGCACCGGCAAGTAGTAGATCAAATATGTGAAGCATCGATGAGAAAGTACTTCATCAAACCAAGTATAATGTCTCAAGGCGTGGACAAAAAGGATAGTCGGGGTGAAGGCATGGAGAAGGGCGCGGACAAAAAGAATTGTCGGCGTGAAGCCATGAAGAAGCCGACAAGAGCAAAGTCGGTGACATGGGTGCTGAGGAAGGGAGCGGCGAAAGCAATGCCGTGGATGACGCCCGCGAGGAGCAGCTGGCGTATTTGGGACCCAGGTCGATGTAAAGAAGCGCATCGTGATTAGGGGTGATTGTTAGATAATCACGTGTCCTACACGTATTGAAATTGCAGTCCGAGTAGGTATAGGTGTCCAGGTAGTATACGTATATGTGTTAGACTAGGTTTTGGAGTAGTAAACCGACTCCTAGTTGATTAGGTCCTAGTAGTGCATATATATACACACACACCTGGCCTTGTAATCTTGTACCGTGACCGTGTGAGTTGAGAAGCAATACAAAAAAAGCAAGGCTCGACAAGAGCCTTTGGCAATCAAAGTTGTTTTGCCTGTGCGTGCGTAAGTGTACTAGTTAGATCAAAAGTATCGATTGACTAGCAGCACGTGCATCTCGGTGAAAGTTATCGGATACGTGTGTGTCGTCTCGTCGGAATTTCCTCGTCGGTGTCGTTGGAAAGTACTCGACGGCAGGGGCTGTGCTAACAGCTGCGAGCGCGTGGAGCCATTTGGGCGCCCATCCAGTGGAGAGGGCGCTGGTGCGGACGGCGTGCTTCAGCGGGAGCACTCCGAGGATGGAGTGTAGGACGTCGTCAGGGAGGCCGCTCAGCCGGTCCTCCTCGGATGATGCTCCTCCCATTAGCCTTTGCGCACTTTTTCCGGTCGGATTCCAACTCCATTACCCTTGCCGCGCCACTTGACGTATTTTAGAGCCGTTTTTTCTTTTGCAGTTGCGTGGTAGTGCGACTTGTTGAATTCTCTGTGAGTGCTTGTGTGCTTGGTCTGATCTTTTTATAGATAGCTGTACAGAACACGGTGTCGCGTGGAAATGTTTACTCGCCTTCCCTTGCAAGATTTGACTGAAACAAGTGTAAGATCAGGTGAGTGAGAGTGACATCGCGGCGGCTTGCTAGAGAAGGTGGCGTGCGCCCGGTTCAGCGGGTAAGAGTGTAAGACCATCTCAAACAAATGCTCTAAAACAAATGTCGTGGCAGTACCTAAATACTACTGCTTTGAGGGCTGGAGAGGCAAAAACAGTGCTCTAATAGATACTCTATCCCTGTTTCGTGCCTAAAGATACTAGAGAGGGTAAATGGTATTTTACTATTGACGCACTTGCATCACTGTTTTCTGTCCCAGTTTTTAGGCATGTTCCAAATTTGACTGCCACAAAACAAAAACAAAGACTTTTGGTTTGGTGTCTCCCCTCTCCTCTAAACTTACAAAACTAAAAACACATGGATGCGCGGGATGATGGGGATATGCCAATTGGGATATACCCAGAAAGCGCAGCCGACTAGCCTCGTTGGCACGACAACTAAATGACCCATGATGAGTGGATTCCGAGGAGCATGGCGACTAGAAGCAGAAAGCCTAGAAGCGTAGCTAGGCCCAGTCGGTTAGGTCACTACTCTAAGGCCTTGTTTGGTACTAGAGTTTTTGTGAGGATTAGTGGGGATAATCCCCTAGAGTATTGGGTGAAACCTCTACCTTCACCCAATCTCCATAAAACCCCACCCACAATCCACTAGGTATAGGTAGAGTATTGGGGATTGAGAAAAATACACTAAAATTTGGAAAAAAGTGGGGATAAGAGGGAATTAAACTTGCTCAATACTCTAGTACCAAATGTATTTTTAAAAGTAAATGGGGATTTGGGTTTGTTGGGGATTATCCCCGTTAATCGCCACAAAAACTCTAGTACCAAACAAGCCCTAACCGATTTGGTGATGATCCTTATAAACCCTAGCCAGGTGACTCTATATAATTCTTACTTGGGACGACCTCAACACAGGAACACTCTGATACACCCCTTAGAAGTGACTCACCGCCTAGCAATCAAGCTAGCCACCATTGTATACTCTCCAAGATCAATAAAAAAATAGGAAGTGGGCTATTTTTCCTGTGGGAGGGCTAAACCTGGGTAAATCCATGTGTCCTTGCAATCTCGATCCGCAGATGGCTTACGACACATGAGCGCGTCGTGCTCATGCCAGCAACAGGCCAGCGCTGGGACACGGGGGGGGGGGGGGGGGGGGGGGGGGACGGGGACGGATCATTAGCTTGACAGGTGTGGAATGGCTTCAGGCAGAGCGGCGCTGGAGCGAGCAACGAGATACAGTCCGAGATATCCTAATCTTCGTCCTACTACGGCTCTGATTTTCTTCACAATCTCGATCCCGGACGAATTTTTTGGTTTATTGTCAAACCTTTTTTATGATTCCAACTTCCCGATCAATTCCTCTCGTCAGATCAATCTCTGTCGCCGGTGCAACGTCTCTCAACTGCCATCTGCCTCTCCACGTATGTCTCCGATGTAGCTGATGTTCGTGCCGCTAGCCTGCTATGCGGGTGTTTCTCCTCTACTTCCACATGTATGCTTGTGTGTCCTACTACCGCTTGCATGTTTCTCTTGTTGTATTTTAGTCTTGTTGGCTCACATGCTATGTGTGGACTATGTGGTATGTACATGGTAGTTTTTGTTAGACAATACTAGTATCTCAAGTATATGTCGGTTTAGATTTGTTTTAGAGTTTGTTTCAAAGACGGTTTCAGCTATCTTGGCTGGCAAGGCTTGTACCCCTCAAGCAATATGAGTAATTGAGTATGCAAGTTAATAAAATTTACATGGTGTCACATATCTGATCCTAGGTATGGCATCGCCACCAAAGACGCCGCCCCTCCCCCCTCCCGATTACTTCACCAAAAAACCAAACCTCCTCCTCTCTTGCCCTAGTCTCTCCTACCCTCCCCACCATATACTATGCCGACACAATCTCCGATGTTAGCCCTTTTATTCCAATCACCCCAGATCTACCTAAACACAACTACTACCATTGCATCATATTTTCGAGGTTCATCTCGGTCGCTGCAATATTCTCGACCACGTCGCCGCCGACTCCGTCTCCCAGCCCACAGATCCTCGTTGGGTTAAGGATGACCTCTAGCCATTATCTAGTGGATCTACCAGCGGGTGTCTACCGAGATCTTTACTCTTGTCCTCCGCGACGCCACCAACGTCGCCGCCCTCTGGACAACCCTTCGTCAGCTCTTTCAAGACAATGTCGATGTTCACGTCAACACCCTCCACACCGAGATTTGCAACACTGTGCAAGGCGACTCCCCTATCGGTGTCTACTGCCAGAAGCTCAGACCATCACCGATCAACTACGCGAGCCCAGGGACCCCGTCGACAATCGCCAGCTCATCAATGTTCTTCTAGTCAGGCTCGGTGAGAGATTCAAGAAGCAGGCCTCCTTCATCCCTATGATGCGGCTAGCCCCTCCTTCGCCGAGGTCCGATCCATGCTGCAGTGGGCCGATCATGCCCTAGCCAACAAAGAGGCTCGTCACCAAGTTTTTGCCGCAATCCTACGGCCACCCGTACCCGATTCTCCCGCATCGCCTCCTCCAACAGTGGTGCATCCACCGACAGGTTGGCGCCCTAGCCCAAACTACCGGGGCAAGAACCCCATCTGCCGGCCTCCTTGTCCGTCATCAACACCATCGGGCTCCTCCAAGTGGCCCTCCGCCACCAGCACCTACACACCCGTGTCTCCAAGTTGGCGCCCTCCGCATGATACATGGATGGCCTCGTCCAAGGCTGGTCCATGCCCTGTATGGTGTCCTCTCCGATTGGCGCTCCCCTGGCATACATAGGCACATGGGCACCGGCCATGCATCCCCACACTGGTTATCCCGGGCTCCTCGGCTCTCACACACCATAGTAGGCGTACATGACCACGCCGACCTACTACCTGTACGACGCCACAACTCCTCTCTCGTCGCCCACCGGTGGCTACCAGCCGCTCTATGCACCACCACCTGCCCCACTGCCTGCACCTACCTTTGCTTTCCAAATACATATGGCATGTCACCCATAAACTTGCTCCCTGATCTCGCCCATGTGTTTTTATTGGTTACCCCAATGAGCACAAATGTTATCGTTGTCTTGACTTAGTCTCTCGCCATGTCACCTTTATTGAGAACATGTTTCCCTTTTTACACGTGTAACTACCATCGATTGTGCACCATCCAACCTCTCTCCTACCCCTCAACGTTTAGCCCCACACCCTTTACACATACCCATAACAATTCCCGACTCTCTCATGCCCACAACACCATCTGCTGCGTCGGGCGTCACCATCTCCTCTTCTGTCGAGAGCCCTGCTGTGGGATCTGCCACGAACGTGCGACAGCCTGCCGTGGGCACACGACAACCTTCCGCAACACCACTTTCCACTGCCACGGCAGAGTCCCGACACCTCCCCTTCTCCTATGATTCGGATGTTTCTTTGTCTCCTAACACCTACCGATGTTACCAGCTCATGATATTCCTATTCATGCCGCTACCAATGATCACGTTATGCGTACACGTTGTAAGTCTGGTTTTCGTTTACCCGCCAAACGTCTCAATCTTTTTGCACATCCAACTATTTCTCCTATCCCTATGTCTTATAAATCCTCTCTCCTAGATCCCAATTGGTCTGCTACCATGAAAGAAGAATTTCAAGCCTTAGTCACCAACGATACATGGTAGCTCGTTTCTCGCCCCTCAAATGCAAATGTTGTTTTTGTCAAATGTTTTTTTTGCCAAAAATATCATTCCGATGGCAGTCTTTCTCTCTACAAAGCCTGGTGGGTCTGTCACAGCTATCCTCAGCATTGTTAAACCTAGCACTATTCACATTGTTCTTAGCATTGCTGTCTCCTCCTCCTGACCTATTCACCAGCTTGATGCCAAAAATGCTTTTCTTTATGGCTCTCTTTAGGAAATTGGTTATTGTTAGCAACCTCTTGGTTTTGAGGATCCCTCTTGAAAGGACACATATGCCACCTAGAGGAGGGTGAATAGGCGGTTTAAAATTTTTACGAGATGGGCTTAACAAAGACGGAATAAAACTAGCGTTTACTTTGTCAAGCAAAAAACCTATATATACTATGATCCACCTATGTGCACCAATAACTTATGCTAGGCAATACAAGGAACTATGTGATAGCAAGATATATGGCTTCAAGCACGAAGGCTGTCACAAAGTAAAGTGCATAAGTAAAGGCTCGGGTGTAGAGATAACCGAGGCACGTGAGACGTCTTGTTGGAGGGGTGGGCGGTACTAAGACCACTAGCGCCACAAGAGGCCTCACCCAATTCTCCCGAGAACCCGCCGCACGACAAGCACCCGATCCACTATGGAACACTTGAGCGCGGTCACCAAACCCGTACAAGATTGGGGTAACCCACAAAACTTAATTGGAGGCTGCCAATAATTACCATCAAGGCCACTAACTTGGGGAGATCTCCACAACTTAATTGGAGGCCTCTAGAACTCACCACAAAGGCCACTAAACCTTCTAGGGTTCTAAGAACCCAAGAGTAACAAGGTTCTTTATTTCACCAACCAAATCCTCCGAGGAGAACTCTAATCGATGCACCTAATGCAATGGCAAGTCCTTCACTTCCAAATTCCACCAAAGCTACAAAATCTATTGGGGAAATAAGAGAGGAAGAACACTAGAGGAAATCCATAAAAGACTCGAAGATCTAGATCCCAATATGTTCCCCTCACTTAGAGGAGACATGGATTGGTAAGATTGTAGATCTAGATCTCCTCTCTTTTCCCTCAATTAGATGCAAGAATCAAGGGAGGAAGAGGGAGAGGACAAGCTCAAGAGATTCAACAATGGAGCAGGAAATGATCTCAAATGGACAAAGTTAAATGGAGAAGAAGGGCCCCTTATATAGGGGGAGGGCAGGAATCTGCCTGTTACCCACCTAGGAGGACCGGTACTACCAGACTTCGTAGCGCCAGGTACTGGAGCGAGCAGTCGAGCGAGCCAGGGAGAAAACAAAAGGGGCCGAACCAGCACTGTGTCCACCGGTAGTGCCGGGTTAGGGGTGGTACTACTGCTTACCAGTAGTTCCGGGCCATGGTGCGGTACTACCGCTAGAACACCTATAGTACTAGGTGGCGGTATCAGACACTCCAGAGGAGGATACCCAGCTCACGACTAGGCTCGTATGATACTGGTACCATCGGACGGTACTACCGTTGCTGAGCGGTACTACCGGACAAAAGAGTCTGGTACTACCGGTCACGGTAGACAGTTCTAGCAGCAACATCAAATGCAATAACTCGAGCACCCGAACTCCAAACGGGATGAAACCAGTTTTGTTAGAAAGATAACGACATGTAGAATCCAACAAAATATTGGGTATCACCAAAAGGCATAAAATACCATGCATAAATAAGTGATAAAACTCCCAAGGTGAGGAGCCGAAAAACCTTGAAGATCAAAAACGCAAATAAATATACAAGGTAAATCCATTTTTGATGAACTAGAGCATGTTATGAAAATTACCTCAAGCTCTAGGACCACACATGGATAAGATCCAAATAACAACCAATAAAGATGATGCTAAGTATGAAAAGGTTTGAGCTCTCTCCGAAAGATATGATCGAGTTACTCACTCGAGAGTCCCTCTTGATAGTATAGTTATCTATCCTAAACCCGGTCTCCCAACTACAAACATGAGACCGGCAATGGGAAAACCTATCGACTGGGCTGGTTGTCCTGAGACTTGTCGGTCCAGATCAGGTTATTGTGTTTATCTTGGCAATGATTTGATTTCTTGGTCTTTAAAACATTAGATCACGATTTCTCGTTCATTTGCTGAGGCTGAGTACCGCGTGGTTGCCCACACGGTTGCAGAAACGGTTTGGTTGCGCCAACTTCTCCACCAACCACTTCAGCAGGCCACGATCGATCGTCTATTGTGAAAATATTTCCATGGATATATGGCAGGCAATCCAGTTTAGCATTGGAGTACTAAATATATTGAGATCGACATTTATTTTTTCCGTGAGAAGGTTGCTCTTGGTCAAGTACGGGTTCTTCATGTGCCAACCACGACACAATCTGCAGATATTTTCACAAAGGGGCTTGCTACTACGTGATTCAATGACATTCATTTCATTCTCAACATCATCAAGATCGTCGTTGATACTGCAAGGAGATGTTAGACTAGACTTGTATCTCAAGTATATGTCGGTTTACATTTGTTTTAGAGTGTTTCAAGACGGTTTCAGCTACCTTGGCCGGCAAGACTTGTACCCCAATATAAATCTTGTACCCCACAAGAAATATGATTATGCAAGTTAATCAATACCGTTTTCTTTAACAAAAGGCCGAAGCCTAGCTTTATATATAATGTAAATAGCACCAACACAAACTAGGTTTACAAATAGCAATACAAGGCCTTCATGGCGGCACAAATGAGAGGATACACGTGTCCAAACAAAAATTACAAGCATAAACTGAAGATCCAAAGGATGCAACACCTAACCACTAAGTTGGATTCACTACTAATATTAGTTGCGAGGCTTCTGAGCAATGAGACGACCCAGGTCAGTGCCGCATTATCCTTCAGACATCTTAGGATCCTCCAAGACTGCTAGAAGACAATGGTTTTAAAGATACAATTATCAAGCTAGTTGATAAGGGAGTGTTCAGTTGTCATTTTATTTCTAATCTACCACAGCACCCAACACATAGTAGCAAAGCACAACCAAGTGATTCTATGAGATCCACCCAAGAGCCCCTGCATAATAGAATGAACTCACTAGGCCCCTGCTAGGTTCCAGGTGCACTTAATAATCTCTCTCATGCAAGCCCATGAGAATTTAGCAAGGTGGCATCCAAATAAAATGTGGTTAGCATCCTCCCTCTCGTCACATAGGTAGCATTCCCCGTTAGAGGGACCCTGCCTATGGGCTATGTTATCGCTTGATAGCAACCGACCTCTAAAATGTTGCCAAAGGAAGATCTTTACTTTGAGAGGGACTTTCATGACCCGGACGTCTTTGAAATGGATCGAGCTTGCTCCCTGGCAAAGCTTGTGATACATTGAGCTCGTTGAGAAGCCACCATGTGGTTCCAACGCCTAAGAAATAATGTCCTTCTCCTCAGTCCTCACTACCTTGTGTCAGACCAAGTTTCCTGGTCAAATTGTCCCAGTAAATTGCTTCCATGGTGTCAAAATACTGTTTGAATTCTAACGTTTAGGTGTTGTTCCGTCTCACACTTGCAACCGGGATAAAAGGCTCAACACAGATGTCAAAGAGGCGAGGATAACGTTCTCAAAGGGGGCCCTACCCGCCTACTAGTCCAACCAAAACATAGTGGCTTGAGCATTCTTAACCTTGTGCTTAGCTCCCAGCTTGAATAGGTATTTGATTTTCTGTAGACTTCTTGAATGGGGAGCCTTTAAGGGTGCATCAAGAAATATATCTCTCTCCCTTAGATATTTCTCGCAAAGTAGATATGCCCACAGACCCTGCTCGTTTTGACTAAGTTTCCAAACCACTTTAGTAAACGGGCCCGATTCATGAGCTTTGTGTTTAAGGTCCCCCCAAGGTCTTTAGAGGAACACATCTTCGCCTAGTTAACCTAGTGTTGTTTCATACCCTCTCCTACACCTTCCAAAAAAAACTACCTCTACACTTTCCCATCCCTACATGTGTCCCATCTAGCAGGAGGTATAGGCTCATGACATGCGTGTGCATGTTTGAAAGGCATGCGTCGGTAAGCAAAAGCCTAGCCACGAAAGACATGAACTTTCCCTGCCATTGATCCACTCTATGTCCCAGCTTACCCACCAGAAACTCCCAGTCTTTGAGGTTAGCTTTGGGTTACTCGCGGGTAGCCTGAGATAAGTAATTGGGAAGGAGGATAGCTTGCAATTTAGTAGATTTGCTCTTCTGCTTTGTTCCCCTAGTCCATGACCAAAACCACCAATTCATTTTTGTTGAAATTAATCTTAAGCCCTGAGATATTCTCTAAGTAGAGCAAGATTAACTTAAGGTTGGTGATCCTCAGATCGTCCGGTTGAATAAGGATCATTGTGTTGACCGTGTACTGTAAGTGTGAGGCCCACCGGGATTAGATGTGACACCAAACCTTTGATGTGACCCGACACCCTGGCCTTATCTAGAATCATGGTCAAGGCGGACCAAACAAAGTCAAATAAGAGAGGTGACAACGGATCGTCTTGTCGAATGCCTCTCTTATTTGCAAAGCAAGGTCCTACCTCGCTGTTGATGTTGATAGCCGTCCGGCCACCTGAGGCCAGTTGCATAAGGCGGTGAACCACCCCTGGTTCAAACCCTTTTCTTTGTAATACAAGCCTGATAAAATCCCAATTTACTCAGTCGTACGCCTTCTCGAAATCTAATTTAAGAAAGATGCCACCAAGCTTGTTCACAGATATTTATGGGCTATCGCATTCTAGGCCAGGATTCCTTCATGAATTTGATAAATGTCATTTGGCTACGATCTAAGATACAGTTAGCTAGAGGTGAGTGGCGTAAGCTTTAGAGATAAATTTAAGGATCATATTAATCAATGTGATCGGTCTAAACAACTCAATATTATCTGCTCCCATCACCTTAGGAATTAGCGTTAATATCCCATAATTCAAACGCGCCATGTCAATGCGTCCTAGCACAAAGTCATTGAGGATTTGCAAGACCGTTCCTTTCAGTACATTCCAGAACCTCTTAAAGAATGACACTGGCAGCCCGTTTGGGCCTGGTGCTGAATCTGATATCATATCAACCAGCACTGCATCTAGTTCCTCGAGTGCCAAAGTAATCGCTAGGCCATCATTTTCCTTCCTGAAAACCTGCATGTGGGAGGGCCACAGATCAGCAGCTAGCGAGAACACACTGTCCTCTCCAGCCGTGCCCATTAATTGTCTATAGAAATCTAGACGTGTTCATGGATGGCACGCTGACCCTCAATCATCCCATGATCCATGATCAGGTGAGGGATCTAGCATTTGCGGCGGCGTCTATTCACAATCTCATGGAGGTAGGCCGTGTTTGAGTCTCCTTTTAGAATCAACTTTACCCTGCCCATTTGCCTCCATTATTCCTCCTCCATGACCGTAAAGCTAATCAGTTGTTCCTCAAGGAAGTATCAGAGGGCCCATCCCTCCTCATCCAGCATAGCTGAGTCAGCCACCCTGTCAATATGTTCAATTTGCCTCAACAGATTCATCTTGGCATCCGGACTCTCCTTCCCTAAATTGGCTCCCCGAACTTTTAGGAACTGCCTTGGTCCACAGGCTATGAATTGCCATTTCTCAACAATGCATCAAGGCTGGCCCGACGGGCCAAAAAACTCACCCAGTTTGGAACCCATGAGCTCCCCAAAACCCTGGATGCCTAACTATCATGTGTGGAAGAAAACCGTCTCTTCCTTGGTGGCCACTCCTCCCTAGATACCAATATCACTGGTATGTGGTCTGAACTGATGGAAGCCAAGCAGTAGGCCGCCCGAGTGCCTGTTCGCCGGCGACCAACTCCAAATGAAATGGCCACCACCGTCCAAGCAGTTTAATTCCACAAGGGAGAGTTCATATTTACTCGTTTCTTGCATGCCAACAAAGTCAATTTTCTCAACATGTATATATTATTTCAGTTGCGAATGACCCCATGTCAGCCAAAACCTATAGTGTTGTAGAATAGACTGCGCATTATGAACACTTGCATTTACCCTTCCCCGGTCGATTTCCTAACCCTTCTAGGCTTCAAAATCCTTTTTCCCGAGACTCCATCTCATAGCATGTCGAATCAATGATTAGGCCAGCCTTCCCGGCGTCCTTACTCCCCTGATCAGATTCTTCCACACCCATGGCCCCAGCCTCAGCACGGTGACGCTCTTCTTCTGCTTGCGCGACAGTAGCCAATGCTGCATGAGCGGCTTCTTTGGCACGGATTAGGGAAATTACCTGTGAAGGGTTGCCCCTTGATGGCACGAACATGATAGCATAATCTCTAGCAACCTATAAAAATGAGAATCTGGTAAAGAGTATAGAGATTTACCTCCTAGATTTTTCTCGGTCGTCCGCATCTGCGCCTCGATGGTGGAGTCGAGCGCTGCCAGCGCACCCTTGTTCTGGTGCTCTTCCTGGTCCCCGCCTTGGGAAGCACCTTGCTGCGTAAGCCCTTTGGAGTAAACCCGCCGCGACGCAGGTCCAGAAGGGCAGGTACAACAACCGCCACCACTTCCCCCGACACCCCGCCGCACATATCCTTCGTCTTTGACGTGGATCCCTTCGCAGCCTTCTCCGTGTCTTCCATAGTCTTCGTGTTGAAAGCCCAATGATCTAGGCTATCCAAAGCCAGCTCCTCCCTTAGAGTCGAACTGAGTTTCTTGGCCTTGAACGGCAAACAATGGTAGTTTTCTCGATGACACAACAAACAATCAGAGTAAGAACCAACAAATGTCGTCAGATCCGCCTCTCTCTTTACACCGTCGGATCTTATACCCATCTGGAATTTTGCTGGAGCCCTACTTCCACATTAGGATTGCTTATTAATGGTTGATCAAGCTTGATGGATCCACCCTATGAAACAAGAAGTTCTGGCCCAAGGGGGTATAGTATCAATCACTTGAGTCCATCGAGAGAAGTGCATATTTCAACCCTGAACTTATGCCATAGTTTAATTTGCAACCCTCAATTCAAAAACCGGTTAAAACACAACCTCAAACTCCTAAAATCGTTTATTTTATAAGCATGTGAATGGTATTGATGTGACGTGGCATTTGGAAAGAGAGTTCTATCGGCAAAATCTTCCCGAAACTCGCCGAAATCTGCCGCCGTACGCCGAAAGAGGTGAGGTCGACTTACATAGCAGGTTTGCACCTCGGCCTATCGGCAATGTGCATGTTGCTTCTCCTAGAGCTTTCCCTCGTCGTAGGATGCATGGTCGTAGCCGTCGAGCGGGAGCGCCCTCCTCCTCCTCTCTTCGGCGGCAGCAGAGGTGAGCGCCTTCTCACGCCGGAATTTTAAAGTCTAGGACCGTTTTAGCGCGTATGTTCTGGCCAAAAAATACTACCCAACTCGTATAGCCGCCGAAAAAATAAGGGCATGTCACTTTTAATGTGTATGTGGGAGATACCGCTGGCGTGTATATATATTGTATATCTCTAGGGTTGTACTATAATTACACCTAAACCCTAACCGGTCTAGTGCCTAATATAAATACCGGAACCGGGCTTTCCCCCAAACCATTTTACAGATACAGACCACCCGGCCCCGGCACCATGAGCCAGACCCGCTGCCGCTGTTCGTCCCCATCACCTTCCACAGCTCTTGATCCACTCCAATGGATAACTAGCAAGAGTTCAGGAATGTGGAACAGAGAGAGAGAGAGAGAGACTCAATCCATGCTGACGTGGCGCTAACTAGGACGGTGACTTGGTCAAAACCAGCATCGGACTGAGCCAGGGGCTAACTTAGCTGGTTTGCATACTTCAGGGATGTCTTTTAACCGGTTTTGAACTTCAGGGTTGTAATTTAAACTGCATGATAAGTTTAGGGTTGTAATATGCTCTTCTCTCGAGTCCATATGATGCATCAACTATGGATATTTTATAACACCTTGTTCTTTATATAGTATTTATCTTATGAGATGTAGCATAATAGAGCGTATTGCTACTCTTGCTACCACTGGGATAGATGTGTCCTCTTCCTTAGTTTCCCCCGCATATATGAGATATTTTAAGAAATAAGCATATTTTTCTAGGAGGATCAGGGGAAAGAATGAGAAAGACAATTTCATTATATTTCTTACCGGGAACAGGGCCTATCACACTTTTTTATCGGGACAATAACTCTCATAAGATATATTCCCTATATTTTAGTTTACATCATATGGAATGGGTTCCCTAAACTCTGTGCCCTAAAACCTCAAAAGTGGTGCCCTAAACCATTTTTCGGGTGCTCTGTTTTAGGGCATGGTCTAAGTGAATAATTTTACCTAGACAATGCTATTTATTTTTGAGAAAAACGTATACATAAATATTATATATGTGAAAATTCATCTTCATAGAAAAGATAGCTATGGTTGGGCAATGTGTGAAAAGAAAACATGGTCCTAACTCCCAACTACTTAGTATATACTTCCTCCATCCATAGATAAAAATAAGTGACTCGTATTTGTCTAGATTGGCATGTAGATACATGCTGATCTAGATAAATCAGTCACCTATTTCTAGATGGGGGAGTATTTGTTAATAAGTAACATCTACTCTCTGACACCCTTTCTCATACAACGTTAGAAATGTCGTCTTTAGCTTCACCGTCGTCGATTCAACACCAAGCAGAGTGAGTGTTTATGTACGACTGAAAGTCGCTCTTCATGACAGAGGCAAGCATATAATCCTTGTTTTAATCATTGTCGGTGTTCGACTAGCCCAGTGGACACGAGGGATAGGGATCAAGCAACTACAAAAGCTAGAGAAGTATAGGCAAAAGGTACCATGTTAGGAACTGAACGAATTGACAAGGTCGCTGAGCAAACTTTACCATGATAAAATAGAGATCTTCTTTCACCAACCAGGGTGTGGCCTACCAAATGGATTAGTAGGCTCCCTAAGGTTATGATACATACAGTGCAAGGATACCTTAGTGCGACTACCCAGTCGCAGGAGGATGAAGGAGAGGTTCTTGCGTGCCTTTTATGTAGAGGAGGCGTCGGTGGGTACGACATGACAAGAACGGTGTCCATGGGCACATTATGAAATAGAAAATACATAAATTTACACAATCAAGATATATTAGGTACACCTTGCACAAATACTAAACATGGGCATTGGACGAGAGAAGATGAGATGAAGCAGCCTGCGATCCATCGTCTGTGGCTGTGTGGGCCCTACTGTTCCTGTAGATTGCATAGATAACCAGTTGGATGCCGCCTAAGAAGCAGCCAATTCCATTTGGGACCTGCAGAGGTAAGATTTTTCACGTGAGTTAACCAAAGTTCAGTATGCAGTTAAGCTAAGTAAGATATACTTACCCCAAGGAAGATGTCTCTGTCGAGTACGGCATACGTAGCCCAGACTGCTCCGTTGAGGAAGAGGAAGAAGGACAAAAAGAACGGCATGAACTCCACGCTCCTCGAGGCGATCACCGTTCTCTGTTTATCATCCGCAAATTGTCAAGTGCACAGTTTTTCAGATTTTTCACTCTTAGTCAACTTCTTGAAATAGGCTTTCGCCCCGCTTTATAAATAAAGCACTCAGGTGAGACCGCTGTTGGTCTAGACAACACAACGCCCAAAGAAAGAGACACAACACAATCCAAGAAGTATGGGCGAACATGCCCAAAAAAAAAAAAACACAGATAGCAGTGAGTCGACTAAACAATGACGATCTGAGACCGCTGCGCTCACCGGCTATGCCCTACCATGCTCCAAGCCCCCCGATGCGCCCCGTACCAAGAAGCACCCTCACGGAGGGAGGCGCAGGCGCACGACGCAGCTACCCGGACCATTGAACTGGTCCTAGGGTTTCCCCCGGTACCCGGGGCACATAGGGAGGAGGATCTCCGTGACACCCTCCAAGAAGGAAATGCGCCACTCGAAAGCGGCACCGCGGCGGTGTCGGCTAAGCCGACAAGGATTTCTCCCGATCCCCTACCCACCAAGGCGCCTCGAGGCACACCGGAGCACCACCACCAACCTTGCCACCCACGAGCATGCGCCACCATGATCTCGAAAACACCATCGTCGTCTCTTCGAGGACCTAGGAGTGAGTCCTGCAAGACGGAGGACTACGTCGTCGCTAGACGAGGGACCGCAACATCGAAGCCGTGCGGGGGGGCAACCTCCACCACCAAGAGGTGGTAGTCGACCAGACAGGGTATCCGGGGCACACCAAGCCTCGACGGGCCTGGCCAGGCCCGGAAAGGGCCCGTGAAGCCCCAGTCACCCTGCTGCAACAGGCAGGGCACGAAAGCGAGGTCCCAAGTCCCAGCGGTATCGCCGCCACCATCTCCAGGAGGTGAATCACCCGCCAGCAGATTGGCCCACCCAGGCCTAGATGGGGCCTGAGGGGCCCAGATCTGGGCCAGAGAGCCCCAGCCCACACCGCTAAAGCGTTCCACCTTGCAGCATCGCCTGCGCCACCACCCCGCCGTCCTCCCGGCCTCGCGCCGGACCGCCGCCTGAGTAGCACCGCCGCCGGTGAAGGGCCACCGCAGCGCCCTGCTGCAGCAACGCCGCACCACCACAAGCCTCCGTCGCCGCCTCGAGGTGCGAGAGGTCTCCCTTGGCGTCACGCGCCGGCCGTCGTCACGCCAAACCCCTCCAACCTCCGCTGAATCGCGTTGTCGTCGGAGAGCGCCGCCCCGCCTCGATCTCCGCACGCCAGGTAGAAGAGGGCCTGCCGCCGCCGGCACCCCACGAGCTTTGCCCGGGGGCACACGCCGGCGGCGGCCGGGAAGGGAGGGAAGGGGGAGGGGGTCAGGGGAGGTCTAGGGTTTCATCCCCAAGGTCGCGCGGGGCGACCAAGGAGAGGACTCGTGCACTCCACTCTAGTCAACTGGATTAGCAAATTTAACGAAACAGCGAGATAGGTCCATAGGATGCGGAACGAACAGCCAGGCTCACGAAAAGGCCAACTTGCAAACGTAATTAGAAAGACTATAGTTATACTGCCTCCACAGAAAAGACAGCATAGTAAAGGTATTGTATAGTACTACTAATTCATTCACGCAAGAACGTGTGTTTCTGACTTGATACCGGGAAAGCACTAATCCCAATACTAATATATACAATATTGATTTACATAGTCGGCAAGATAGTGACTAGCATGTAGTACCCAGCTTAAAAAAAATTATAATATGGGAACACACACTAATCAAGATTTAGTGCTAGTCTATCGGGAAGATAGTGACAAAACAAAGATACTGTTCCATCTCGAAAGGAAAAATCAGAAAGATGTGTCCCCTAAAAATATTAGTATGTTTTGCGTGGATTCAAACAACCCAACAAGGCCATAAGCATGCATTAGTATAATCTACTCCCTCATAAGATGTTTTAGCGCTATGATGAATGAGATATATCTAGACCTCTTTTAGTGTGTAAGTTTATCTAGGTTTAAAGTGAACCTACGCACTAAAAGGAGTCTAGATATACTTCTTTCATAAAGCTAAAATATCTTATACTTCATCCGTTTCAAAATATAAGATGTTTTAGCTTTGTGAAAAAAGTGTATCTAGACCTCTTCTAGTATATAGATTTACTTCAAATCTAGATAAACCTAGACATTAAAAGAGGTCAGATACACTTCATTCACAAAGCTAAAACATCTTATATTTTGAAACGGAGGAAGTATTTATAAACGGAGGGAGTAATATATAATGTGGCAGATATATTTCAAATGTCCTGTTGAAGTACGTGAAGTACCGCCCATATATATGCTCTTTCCAAAACTAGATGACTTCCATGTCTATCATTGCACGTTTGATAGCTCTATTTTGTTATAGAAGTAAAGTAGATGTATGTCAACATATATATATATATATATATATATATATATATATATATAAAATATAATATATAGGACATATTCATACTACTCCTAGGTGTAACTACACCACGTGTGTTTCTCACCATCTAGGTAATATCTGTCATACCGAAGAGTATGTACGTGTAGTATGAAGTATTATAAGACTATTTGGTAGTATATATACAACTTTTGAGGTAGTATGTATAAGTTTTTTACATACTCTTATTTTACGTATATATATAAAGGATATTTTAGAAATATAGTGCAAACTATGGCTCCACTTGCATTTTTTTCATGTAATTTGATTTGAAGTATCTTAGATGTAGTATATGAACATACTCAAACCGATAAAGTATCACGTATACTTTCATATGGTAGTATATGAGACGTGAGTGTAACTACACCCAGGAGTAAGAAGTATTTTTCCTATATATATATATATATATATATATATATACTATATCTAAGATACTTCAAATGAAGTTACATGAAAAAATGCAAGTGAAGCCATAGTTTGTATTATATTTCCAAAATACCCTTCATATTTGTACGTAAAATAAGAGTATGTAAAAAACTTGTACATACTACCTCAAAAATAGTATATATACTATCAAATAGTCTTATAATACTTCATACTACATGTATATACTTTTCGGTATGACATATACTACCTAGATGGTGTGAAACACACGTGGGTGTAGTTACACCCGGGAGTAGTATGAATATGTCACACCCGGGTGTAGTTACACCCACGTGTGTTTCACATTATTTAGGCAGTATCTATCATACTGGAGACTATATATGGGTAGTATGAAGTATATACGAATATTTGGACAGTATATATACTACTTTTTTGGTAGTATGTAATTTTTATTCACATACTCTTTTTATACGTACAAATATGACGGTATTTTACATATATATAGTGTAAACTATGGGTGTATTTGCAATTTTTTCACCTAACTTGTTTGGAAGTATCTTAGATATAGTATATGAACATACTCAAATAGATAAAGTATTACAAATACTTCCGTAAGGTATTATATAAGACGTGGATGTAGTTACACCCGGGAGTAAGAAATATTTTTCCTATATATATATATATCTTGTGTGTACGCTTTGTCATAGCTCAGTTTTTGAGCACGCAACGCTTTTGACTATTTCCAAATATTGATTTCCATTATACACTTTATTTTCATCATTTCCACTTTGCAGTTAGGAAAGAAGTTGGAAAATAAATCAGAAAAGGCACAATATTTCGTGCACTAAGGTAGTTTTTTTGTTGGTTTGCCTACCCAGCCCCAATTAAATTTGGCAAACAGTACCATATATATACTACTTATAAGCAGTTAGAAAAGATATAGTGCTTTATTAAATAGCTCTACATGCAAATATAAGTTTGAAGTTCAAATTCACAATGAGGCGACGTTCTCGTCGATAGCGAGGCGCTTGTGGTGACTTCGTCAATTTCAAGACCCGCTGGCTCAGTATCTCGGAGGTGCTCATAGGGGTAGGGTGTGCGTGTATGTGTTCATAGGGGTGAGTGTATGTACGCATTGTGAGCGTCTGCGTTTGTACTGTGTTTCTCAAAAAAACAATGAAGGGTACAAGAATATATGAAAAAAATCTTGGAAAACTTTGAATTACAAATTTAGTCGCTCGCTTCGCCCACATGGAAGAATAGAAGTTCTAATTAATTTAGGATACTAGTATATTATTCTGATAACCGAACCAAAATTTATTAACTTATGTACCAAAATGGACTATTTATCTACTCACTTAATAAACCAACTAAAACATCCTACGAAGCATGATTTTGTGATGCACGCATAGCATAGAAGTGTCGTCTAGTGGGACTGGTATAATTGGACCAAAATATTGCATATCCCATGAAATCATTGTTATACATATGCATGATCACACATGATCTTATAGTGCTTTCCCGCGTCTAATTAAGATCTAATTGCATATAATAAATGG
This sequence comes from Avena sativa, assembly GCA_916181665.1. NCBI lineage: Eukaryota > Viridiplantae > Streptophyta > Magnoliopsida > Poales > Poaceae > Avena > Avena sativa. The sequence goes on along the minus strand of OV702288.1, from coordinate 451,549,657 downwards.
TACAACTTTATGGAAAAAATAACAAATGGTACAATGGTTAACAACAATATTTTGTTGTACAAGTTCAGAGTTAACTCTGTATAGTTTTCATTCGCAAAAAAAAACTCTGTATAGTTTTATGGTGGACTGTCAATACATTTTTAAATGAAAATAAAATTATTTTTTGGTGCTATACAACTTCAAGAAGATATTCACGATTGTTGGGCAAAGAAAAGATTCTACGGAAAACTGCTTCAATAGCATGACTTATATTTAAAGTGGTTTTCTCTTAGCTTTCTTGCAAAATGAGTTTGTTAAAATACAACAACTATTTTTCATCATATATGTATGTATGGAAACTAGTTGTTCCCCTAGCGTGGTTACTCCCGTCATATCTCAAGGCCTGTCTATGTAAGCCATGCAAGAAGCAAATTATTTCCGAAAAATATGCAACACCACCATCTAAAACATAGATATGTATATATATGGTATCCGATTTATTTGTGGGTGTGTGACGATCTTACCACAGCAGCCATTGGGGACCCATACATGGACACGCTAAGGCAGGCACATATCAATCCTATAATCAAGATTTTCATGTCAAGGCCATCAATGGCCAAGGTCGTAGCTGTGAACACGAGGCCGAAAAAACCAATGTCCAACGTTGCCACCAACTTCACGGTTTTAACCTGCAAAGAGTAACATGAAATGAGGCTGCGACCAGAAACAGTCTTGAATTGTTTAGTGATGAACTGCATCCCTTTGTGTCCCATTAATGGGGAAACAACTAACTTGCTCTCGCTAAGATTCGCTCCTTTTTTTTTACGCATATAGTATAATCACCATTATTCAGGTGTGTAATAGGATGTACTACTAGAAAAGAGGCATTTTTAAGAATACATATAAGCTTATGTTTGTCAACCATATCCGTGCTGGGCTCACCCTTGTGGCATGATCGACAGCGTAGATGAGGAAGAGGACGACGTAGATGGTCTGCATGACAGCCCCGAACCCGTTGACGGTGGCGACGAGGAGGCCGTCCGGCTTGGTGACGCCGTAGTAGAACCATAGCAGCGTGTTGAGCAGCGTGAGCACGTACGGCGCCGGCTCGAACTCCTCCGTCGACTTGCTCCTCACGATCCTCCAGAACGTCGTGCTGCTCCACCATGCATACACCAGCCATCGGTCATGCATATTCACAGTGTAAGTCTTTTTAGCAAGATGTATTGTGGAACAACGGAGAGAGTAACAACTAAAACAGAATAGATACTTCTGTAAATGCACACATGATCAATGGTATTCTCTTACATGGGAGAAGTGAAGACCAGAACCGAGATGATGTTTCCTGCAACACGCATAGAAGTTGAGAGAGAGAGAGAGAGAGAGAGAGAGAGAGAGAGAGAGAGAGAGAGAGAGAGAGAGAGAGAGAGAGAGAGAGATTTCATGTATGTGCATATACCTGTGATGCCGATGATGAACAGAATGGAGTCCATGGCGCACAGCTAATACACCGGTCGATCGGCCGGAAGGGAAGACGAAGACAAAGACGAAGAAGTCCGTTCTTCAAACTAAAAGGACGATCGAGTCAGGTGCCTACCTGGCGAGGAGTGCCTCCCATTTAATGAGGAGATCAAAGCACCGGAGAGACGTGCCTGGGCTATTCTATGAGAGAGACAGACGGTTACGAATTAAAGCTGGGCCAGCGCGGCCTCGTGTAACACATGAACAAAAACACATGTATAAAAAGCCAGAGATCGATGTGCTCATTTCTGATTGTTGTTTTCTTGCATATACTCTTCTGTCCCAAATTACTCTGCGTTTTAGATTTAGTCAAAGTCAAACTTCATAAACTTTGACTATAAATATAAGAAATAATATCAATATCTAAAATATGTAATAAATATAGTTAGACTCGTCATAAAACATACTTTTATATTATATACAATTAATATTATAAATATTATTATTCTGTTAAAGATATTTAGTCAAGTTTTAATATGTTTGACTTTGACCAAACCTAAAACGCAGAGTAATTTGGGACGGAGGGAGTACATAGTGATATATATGTTTGTACTACCTCCGTTTCATAATATAAGCCTTTTTAGAAAGCTGTTTTAGCTCGCTATAAAGCCTATATTATGAAAACGGAGGGAATAGTTACCATCATGAATCTGCACTTGCTCCTTGAGTTATTTTATTTAACACTCCCCATTTGTTTAATAAGCAAACTAGCAGGGAACATGGAAATGGAAAAAAATGTGAGAAATGTCAAGAATGGTGCAAATCGTCACAAGCTTTCTCGCCCTATCACATTTCACCACCGGATATCACCCTTTTTGCATATATCCTCTCTGCTCAAAGGAATTGACAAAAATGACACCTCTAAAGCGAATTGGAAAAAAAAACTACATTGGCAAGCAACGTGTCACTTTTTCACCCGGTCAAATGGGATTGCCCAAACAAATCACCTCACTCTAACTAATTTGGCTAAGAGCCACGAGGTTGGACACAACGGGTATATCCAAGCGGCATGGTAGGGATGCTATACTAACCGTGTGTGCGACGAGTCCATTTGAGGAATGGACAAGGAAATGCTAACATTTTCATACATTGGGTTGCGTGGAGAAATTCAACATGTCAATTCCTAGAAAGGGTATGTTTATTTGGACCAAGAACTGTGGATTATGTTTTTATGGGCTATGCTTTTGATAGTAATGGACAAATGGTGAAATCTGAGGTACCCTTCTACTCCGCGATTTAGTAGTAAAGAAACCTAGGAAAGAGTCGAGAGATTGCTTGACTTTTTCTCACGGTGCACAAATTAATAAAAAAATGCGAGGATGGGCCAAAAATCAAAGCAGTGTCTATAAGAAGGTAAAATAGAATATCTTCAAAATCTAATTGATTTCTTAGATCGAAAAGCCGAAACCATCTTATTAAGTTCGTCAAAAAGAGATATGCTAAATAAAGCTAATGATGATCTCGCTAAGTTTAGGTGCACCCAGAGAGAATTCCTTATTTGGTCCTATTTGAAGTTTGAGTTTCTTATTTGGTAATGAAAAACTTTTTCTTTCCTTTTATGATTTTGTATCTTAGTTTGTTTCCTTATATGACTCTCCCGTCAATTTTGTTAGCTCTTGCCGTTAATTTTTATTTTATTGGACCAATGTACCCTGCTTTAGTCAACAGAGAAAACGAAAAAAAAACAGATACTGCCACCACGTTGCTATGTTCCCTGACGCGGAAGCTGACCGTCGACCTGCCGTTGGTTGCCTCCACTCCAGGCGTGCGTGGCGGCGCCATGGTTGTCGCCTACAGTCCAGGCGCGCGTCACTGCCTGCCTCCCTTGCCTCTCGTCAGCGTAGTCTCCTGCAATGCTGTCACGACGGCCACTCTTTCTTCTGCACTACAGGAGTGTGCACCTCGTTTCTCCCAAGCTAGCAGTGCTGCATGTGCTCCTCGGTCAACTTGATTCAGTTGTACTAATTGTGTCTCTGCTGTGTACTTGTATGCACAGAGGTATGTACGATTATTTATAGCTAGTGATTCCCTGCTGATTTCTTTCCTACATACTTCCCCTTTTAAAATATAAAATATTTTAGCTTTATGAAAAGAGTGTATATAGATCTCTTTTAGTGTGTATGTTTATTCCAAACCTAGATGAACCTACATATTAAATGAAGTTTAGATATACTCTTTTTACAAAGCTAAAATATCTTATATTTTAAAACGGAGGGAGTACATGGCAGAATGTGCTAAAGGAAATTGTTGATCTATATCAGGGACTCGAATGAGTGGATGGAGAAATTGCCAATTTCTCTCCTACACATGCAACAAGTATTTCAATTAAAATCGGTTCTTTGATAAAATGTACATGCCTTATTTTGTTATATGGACATTGTCCAAATTAGGGATATTAAAACTGAGACAAGAGGGAGTCCTCTCACGCCATCAGCGATTTAGCCATCCGATCACGTAAGCTGGTCGGTTTTGCCTGTCTGATGTAGTGTTGCTCCAGCGTGGGCCGCATTTGGGACAGATATCCCAGCGAACGCTACTCTGGAAAACATATCTAATGATTCTCGTTCGTTTCCATACAAATGGTTGTGATAGAGCCACGTGTGCAGAAATATCGGAGGACCATGTGTGATGCCCTCCTCCTCCTACATGCCGCACTCTATCCCTACGTGCTCCTCGGCTCCTTCCCGCCAGCTCTCTCGCTCAACCTAGGGCAAACCCTAGAGGCCGCCGCCATGCCCACAACCAGTGGTTCATTGCGCTATGGTGGTTGCTCCTGGATCCCATCAAACATGTGTGCTCCCTGCTGCTCCCCTTCGCTTAGCCATTGCCGCCTTCTCATCTAGCGCTGCCACTTCTCTTGTTTGTCCTTACATCATTGATATTAAAAGAGGGAATCCTCTCACGCCATCAGTGATTTAGCCATCCGATCACGTAAGCTGGTGGGTTTTGCCTGTCTGATGTAGTGTTGCTCTGGCGTGGGCCGCATTTGGGACAGATATCCCAGCGAACGCTACTCTAGAAAACAAATCTAATGATTCTCGTTCGATCCCATACAAATGGTTGTGATAGAGCCACGTGTGCAGAAATATCGGAGGACCATGTGTGATGCCCTCCTCCTCCTACATGCCGCACTCTATCCCTACGTGCTCCTCGGCTCCTTTCCGCCAGCTCTCTCGCTCAACCCAGGGCAAACCCTAGAGGCCGCCACCATGCCCACAACCAGTGGTTCCTTGCGCTATGGTGGTTTCTCCTGGATCCCATCAAACATGTGTGCTCCCCGCTGCTCCCCTTCGCTCAGCCATTGCCGCCTCCTCATCTAGCGCCGCCACTTCTCTTGTTTGTCCTTACATCATTGCTCCATTGACTGGAAAGAAGCCTCGAAACATAACCTAAATCTCATGGTGTCCGATCTTCTCCAATTACCATGACCACCGACAATGATGGAGGGGGGAGGTGCGGCTTAAGGTTGGGGCGCGCCGGTAGGGATTCGTGCCGTTGTGCATCTCCTCTGGCAAGGGCGAGAGGGTGGTGTTGGTGCTTGTCCATCCCGTCATGACATATGCAATCTATGTTTCTGCATGCATCACTTCATTTGCATTCCTCTCTTCCGTTGTAATCTTGATTTTTTTGAGAATTTTCTAATCAATTGCTTGTTTAGCTAGAAAGCTTTATATTTAAAAATTGAGGAATAAACATTCTGAAAGTTTTTTCTTCGAAGCCTTTGAAACTAAACTTTTGTGCTTTGATAACAATCTTTCTACATGTTATGCAGAGACATGGTTTTGTTTGTTGCGAGATCTTTTTATACCAACAATGCTCTAGTCTGCTCTGATGAAACTGTGGTGCCAGCGGATTGCGCCTCCTAGAGCGCTTGGCCTTGTAATGCATAAGACGCCATTGATGAAAACAATAAGTGGGATCCTCTAACACTACAATTTTTAATTGAAGTGTTGTTGCCCATGGAGCCCGTTCTCCCGTCCTATTGTTTTAATTCTTGGATGCTACAGACGAATTCCAATACTTTGAGTTGCATTGGAGGGATTATATGTCGGGGACCAATGAACTTATTGCTATAGTGGGACATTTATGTCTTAATGATTCTTAGATATTCATGTGAATGGCTCTAGGACCCATCCAAAGTGGTGTATTTAGATCATACTTGTGGCTGCACCTAATTAGGCTCCGCCCTAAGAGAATGAAACTTGACAACATATTCACCATATTGTGTAGAAATCTTTATGCTAAGTAAATCCATACCGCCCTCGGGAATGCTTGTCACATATAAGTTCACGCACACATTTGAGCTTGTCCGCTTGCTTCATAGAGGATTGGGCTTTCTCTCATTGAGAGCATTTACTTATTGCTTTTTACTTTCAGCACTTTATATTCTTACAAACTACAAACCCAAAACACCAAATCTACTGCATTCACTATTATTTTGTTTGTCAAATTTGCTAGCCAGTACCCTCAGCTCCTTGTGGGTTTGACAACCTTTTTTTTATTGAAAAGTACTACAATTGATCTCCTGCACTTGGGAGCCATCAAGACACTTTTTTGGCGCCATTGCCGGGGAGCGTTGTGCTATTGGTAAGCTGTTTGGTAAGGAAACTTGAAATCTGATTTTTTTGTTACTGCTGTTTATCATGGCTTTCTCAAATAATAAAGGATTGGAACTGATCTATTTGAGTTCCTTCATGACAAAGATACAGAGAAGGTTGATAAGCCTACTGAACCAGAAGTTGAATATCAAATTCCTATTGGTATTGTCGATAGAGCTAGGGCGGTAACTTTTGCAGGTGATGGAAGCCAAACTGCTATGGGCATTTATATGAAATTGAAGAACTATGTTCCCTATTTAGACTTGCAGGTATTCATGAAAATGAATTAAGAAGGAAGCTATTATTTTTATCTTTATCTGGTAATGCTCGCGAATGGTATAGATCTCTGGATGATAAATATCGTCTTGATTGGGAAAATCTGAGAAAGGCTTTCTATCTTAAATATTATACTCCTAAAGAATCTTATGACGATCGCTGCCATATTTATAAATTTTGGCCTCATAATGGAGAAAGTATTTCTCAAGATTGGGGGAGAGTAAAGGGTCTTATTCATAAAAATCCTCATCATGGTATTCCTGAAAGCATTATCTTAATAAACTTTTATGTGACGTTGCTCCAGCATCATAGGGAATTCCTGGATAATTCTTCCGGAGGAAGTTTCACTAATAAAACTCAAGAAGGAGCAGCAAATTTATTGTAAACTATTTCTCAAAATACTGAAGCTTGGGATCTTGACAAAGATAATAAACCAGGTTTGGAATATGAATATTCATGTGTAGAGAATTTCTCTACTTCTATATTATTTGAGGAACTTAAGAACAGGTTTGTCGTTGACCCTCATGAGTTAGTAGAAATTTCTAAGTCTTTTTCTAACCATCTTAATGTTCCAAAGAAATGATTTAATATATTTTTTGAACCTCTTCAAAATTCTGCATATGTTTGTAAAGTTGTGAAACAGGTTCATCAAGTCTCATCTCCTAAGATAGAAGAAATCTTTGGAGCTCCTCCTTAACCTAACAAAGTGAAGGGAAATTTACTCACTACTATCACTAATAAGAGTGCTAGAAGATTTCATGAACCATATGAACAAATTCAAGTTCAACATCAAATTTTGGCTATTAAAGAATTGAATGAAGAAACACCTTGTGATGTTTATTTATCTGAAGATTCTACCAAGGTAATAAAAGGTAACACCACTAGAGTTGGGAAACCTATAATATCATGTACTATTAGAACTTCATGTTATCATGGACTTTGTGATATTGGATCAAGTATAAGTGTGATTCCATATTCATTATATCTTGAAATGAAGCCAGTTATTGATCCCATCAACATGGAAGATACAGGTATAACTATCCAACTTGCTAATAAAGAGCATATTTGTCCTCTTGGTATTATTAGAGATATTGAAGTGTTAATTGGAAAGATTAAGTACCTGTTGATTTCATTGTGCTTGGTTTCTCCAAGATGCATTTTGTCCTATTATATTTGGTAGACCTTTCCTACATATTGTTGGTGCTGAAATCAATTTGTTAAAAGAGAAAGTATTCATTAAATTTGCTGGTGAAAGACTTGAGTTTAACTTTTCAAAGTTTACTTATAAACATTTAGAAAAAGAAAAACTCTCTAAAGATACAGTGGAGACTCTGCTTCAGTGGCAGTTGCTTCATTGGACGTGATGGAACGATATGTGCTGAATCAAGAGGAACCATTTGATTATGAAGAGAAAGAAGCTCTAGAACAAATACTATCTCAACAACCACAACAGTTGCAATTACATATTCCACATGATAATCTAGGAGAACTACCACCACCTAAAGAAGATCCTAGTTTTGAACTTAAACCATTGCCTGAAGATATGAAGCCTGTTGTTGACTATCAACGCCGTCTTTATCCAATAATGAAAGAAGTGGTAAGAAAAGAGGTAATCAAACTCATTGAGGTAGGTATTATTTATCCCATAGCTGATAGTAAATGGGTAAGTCCTATCCATTGTGTGCCTAAAAAGGGTGGAATAACCGTGGTTCCAAATGATGAAAATGAACTTGTTGCTCAACATACTGTTACTGGTTATAGAATGTGCATTGATTATAGGAAACTTAATAAGGAAACTTGTAAAGATCATTATCCTTTACCATTCATTGATCAAATGCTTGAAAGATTATCCAAACACTCTCACTTTTTTATTTAGATGGTCATTCAGGTTTCTGATAGATTCAGGTGCACAAGGATGATCAATAGAAGACTACTTTCACATGTCCCTTTGGTACTTATGCTTATAGGAGAATGACATTCGGTTTGTGCAATGCTCCTGCTACTTTTCAAAGATGCATGAATGCTATATTTGTTGATTATATTGAGAAAATTCTGGAAGTATTCATGGATGACTTTTCTATGTATGGTACCTCTTTTGAAAACTGCTTGTTCAATCTTAACAAAGTTTTGCAGCATTGTGAGGACCAACACTTAGTCCTAAATTGGGAGAAATGCCATTTCATGGTGACTAAAGGTGTTGTTCTTGGACACCGAGTTTCAGGTAGAGGCATTGGAGCGGATCGCGCCAAGATAGAAGCCATAGAGAAGCTACCATATCCTAGGGATATAAGAGGTATAAGAAGCTTTCTTGGTCATGCTGGTTTCTATAGAAGGTTTATCAAAGAATTTTCAAAAATATCCAAGCCTCTAACAAATATTTTGCAAAAAGATGTTCCATTCTCTTTTAATGATCATTGTGTAGAGTCTTTTGATATTTTAAAGAATGCTTTGATAAGTGCTCCTATAATTCAACCTCCTAATTGGAATTTGCCATTTGAAATCATGTGTGATGCTAGTGACTATGCTGTAGGAGTTGTTTTAGGCCAAAGAGTTGATAACAAACTTAATGTGATATATTATGCTAGTAAAACTCTTGATGGCGCCCAAAGAAATTATTCTACAACTGAAAAAGAGTTCTTGGCTGTACTTTTTGCACGTGACAAGTTTAGACCTTACATTGTAGACTCTAAGATAATAGTACACACCGATCATTCTGCTATTAAATACCTTATGAACAAAAAATATGCTAAGCCTAGACTTATAAGATGGGTTCTTTTACTACAAGAATTTGACCTACATATTGTATATAGGAAAGGTGGGGATAACCCGATAGCTGATCATTTATCTAGAATGGAAAATATTCTGGTAGATCCTATTCCTATTATTGAGAGATTTGCAAACGAACAACTAGCAAACATTAATGTGTCTGCTGCTAGAGTAGCTTCACCATGGTTTGTTGACTATGCTAATTTCATTGTTCGAAAAGTTATTCAACCACATTTCACATACCAACAAAGAAATTCTTTTATGATCTTAGGCATTATTTTTGGGATGACCCATTTCTTTATAAGAAAAGTGTAGATGGTATTATTAGACGTTGTGTCCCGAAGTTTGAGCAGTAGGCTATCATGAGGGATTGTCATGACATCCCTTATGGAGTACATCATGCAGGAGAACACACTGTTGCAAAGGTATTAAATCTGGTTTTTATTGGCCTACTTTATTTAAGGATTGTGCTAATTATGTTAAAGCTTGTGACAAGTGCCAACGTGTTGGAAATATCGGTAAGAGAAATGAAATGCCTATGAATTATTCACTGCCTCTTGAACCATTTGATGTATCGTGATTTGACTTCATGGGACCATTCCCCCCATAAAAAACACACTAATATTTTGGTTGCAGTAGATTATGTTACAAAATGGGTTGAAGCAATTCCAACAAAAAGTGCAGACCACGCCATAGCAATGAAGATGCTTAAGGAAATCATCTTTCCCAGGTTTGGAGTACCTAGATTTTTAATTATTGATGGTGGTTCTCATTTTATTCATGGGGTATTTAAAAAACTTTATCTAAATATGGTGTTAATCATAGAATTGCATCTCCATATCATCCTCAAACCAGTGGGCAAGTTAAACTAAGTAATAGGGAAATTAAACTCATATTGGAGAAGACAGTCAATAAAGCTAGGTCTGATTGGCCAACTAAAATTAATGATGCTTTATGGGCTTATAGAACTGCTTGTAAAAATCCTATGGGTATGTCTCCTTATAAAATGGTTTATGGAAAAAGATTCATCTTCTAGTAGAATTAGAACATAAAGCTAGATGGGTTGTTAAACAACTCAACTTTGATTTTAAAACTACTATAGAGAAAAGAATTCTTGACTTAAACTTGTTAGATGAATGGAGGAATGAAGCATATGAAAGTGCTAGACTATTTAAAGAGAAAGTAAAAATTTGGCATGATAAGAAAATAAAAAGAAAGGAATTCAAAGTAGGAGATCAAGTATTATTGTGCAACTCTCGTTTCAAGTTTTCTGCAGGAAAGTTAGCTTCAAGGTGGCGGGGTCCATTAGTTATACAGGAGGTGTACCGCTCCGGAGCCATTCGTCTTCATGGAGACTTCAACGGTAAACCTCATGTCGTTAATGGACAACGTATTAAACATTATATTGTAGGAAAATCATTTGCTGGAAGGGTTGAAGTAATGAATCTCCAAAATCCGGAGGCCATAATTGGAAAAAGTTATCCCCTGCCAGATACCAAAAATCACCAAAAGTCAAAAAGAGGTGAGTAACAATCTCGAAATATCTTCATATTTTAGGAAAGTCATTATTTTGGAAAATTAATGCGTGTCACGAAAGAATTGGATGAAACAGTGTCCCGAGGAGGGAAAGAGACCAGGTGGCGTGCCCATCCCCTAGGCGTGCCACCCGAGGTATTTCCCTCTTCTGAAGTTTGTTTTGCCTCCATTTCTTCCTCAACACTTCATATTACCCTAAAAACCATCTACATATACTCCTCTCTGCCGATCTAATCCCGCATCGAGTCTTTTTCAATCAAACCTTGTTTTCTACCTATTTCTTCCAGATCTTACCTTGCGCTAGGACATGTCTTCAAGATGGAGCACCCCTGATGGAGGATTCCCTGTGCACCCATCAGAACCCTGGAGTGGAGTCCTCCACCAAGAAGCCAAGCTCCATGGAGAGGGGAAGACCGGGGAGTAATGCCATCTGGAGAAACCAACTTGAAGATGGAGCTGCAAGGATGAGGGAGATTGAAGAACCTCGCTTTACGGACTTGACTAACCCAAATCTTCAAGCACGGATCGATTCGCTGCATCGATAAATTGCTGATGAAGAGAGGCACTTTTCTGGCTCTTGCCGTCACATTGCACTTTTGAAGGATTACGAGGAGGCGATAAACACAAAGTTTGTCAGGAACATGCAAGCAACCTCTGCAGGTTGCACTGAGATTATAAAAAAGCTGGAAAAAGAGGTCCAGGATTACAATGAGATCCTGAAGGCCATTCTGTAGTGGACTAGCGACAACAACTTAAGCTTGGGGAGTTCCACCATACCTTATGCTTTTTAGTTATCATATTTGGATCTAGTTCGTAATTAGTAGGAGGTTTTCGCTTGCATCATTAGGTATCGATTTTCCTAGAGTTTGAAGAGCTCTTAGAGCATTATCATGTATACTTGGTTGAGTGGTTTTGAATAAAATATGAAGTATGGTGTCATCCATGATTCTCTTGTTTGGGATTTATGGGTAACACTCATGCAGATGTGCGCACCATATGTACAAATTTCACTTACATCTTACCTTGAACTAAATTAACTTGAGCATGTTGGGCAAGCATAGAATTACTCAACAAGCTAAACTTGCAAATAAGGAAAGATCCATGCAAGGAAAGCAACACTTATAAAAAGGAACATTGTGAATTTGTAGGCAGTCTTATAAAATAAATAGTTGGAAAGAGGAGAATGACAAGGGGACATGAGATACTCTTGTTCTATTTAGTAATCAACGAGTAAACTGAATGGGGTTGTCATGGGTATTTCAATACATATGCTCTATGGAAAAGTGTTTGAAAGGTAGGCACCCTAAGATTCAGCTAGCCACGGAAAGTGATAGACAAAGGTTGTTTAGAGTATATAACATGATTGAAAGACCCATGAATAAGGATTATACTATTACTAAGAGAGCAAGACCGTTAACTAATGCCATGAAAAAAGTGTTGAAAGTTCTCGACAAAAGTCAAAATAGTCATGTCTATCTGGTGTTTAAACAATTCTCTTTTCCACTATTTGTTTTATGAGAAACTTATCATTATTACAAAGGCATATCCAAAGGTTAATTTAATAGCTGGTAAAAATCCATGCAAAGCTATTGCAAATAGCGAAGTGTATGGTAAATTTGAGACTTGTTCAATTGTCCAACATGTAATGGTTAGTTTTTGTTCAAAAGTAAGGGGTAAATGATAATGTCTATCTATGTAGCCCACATTTGCGGGGTAGTTAGTGCATATTTCTTTTGGACAAGTGAATATGCATAATTTGATGACGCCATGCTCGTATTTTCTTGTCAACCGTAAGATCATTAATGCATGATCATGATCTATTCGCTTATTTGCTCAAGGACGAGCAAAGGTTTAAGCTTGGGGGAGTTGATACTTGCATTTTGCATCATAATTTTTAGGACTTATATGCACTGTTTAGAATCATATTTACCATGATCCATCATTATTTATGCATATTTTCATGATTTACGGGACTTTCCTACAAAGTCCCTTTCATTGGTATTAATTTCTGGGAGGCAGAAAACCTCCCTTTTCATGTTTTTGCTGTTTCAAGACCTTTTGGACGTCAATAAATCGAAGGAAAAAGACCTGATGAGTTTTTCACCTAGATAATCAACTTGGGACAAAGAATGAAGCGAGAGGAGCCACGAGGCCTGAAAGAGGCTAGGTGGCGCGCCCACCCCATGGGCGTGCCACCCCTGCTCTTTCGGCCCTCGAGCATCGTCTCGGCTCCTCCTTTTTACAGATGCCTCTATATCTCCAGAAAACCTACACTATATTTTTTCCATGATTTACAGAGGCGCCGGTGGAGGTGAAAGTCCTCTCCTACTCATAGCATGCAAATAAAGTTCCATAGGTTTTTTAATTTTCTCTTCAAACACGTCATGTCCTAACTCAAGATAAATACTATAAAGCTCTCTAATTTTGTTGTTGTTTTTCATTAAGCCTAACTAGTGAAAATAAAAACAAGAAACAAAAAAGAAAAATTGTAGAATCTAAAGGAAATAACTTCGACCACTCACACCAGAGGATGTGAGTACCTTTTACCTTACCTTCCCGGCAACGACGCCAGAAAATAGCTTGCTGGAGCGTGGTTGACGTGGGAGCTTCTTCTTCTTTGTTCCCCGGCAACGGCGCCAGAAAATAGCTTGATGTCTACGCACTTCTATTCTTGTAGACAGTTGTTGGGCCTCCAAGTGCAGAGGTTTGTAGAATAGAAGAAGTTTTCCCTTAAGTGGATTACCCAAGGTTTATCGAACTCAGGGAGGAAGTGGTCAAAGGTATCCCCTCTCAAGCAACCCTGCAATCAAGATACAAGAAGTCTCTTGTGTCCCCAACACACCCAATACACTTGTCAGGTGTATAGGTGCACTAGTTCGGCGAAGAGATAGTGAAATACAAGTGGTATGGATATAAGACAACGATGCCAGAAAAGAGCTTGATGGTGTGGAAGAGACTAAAGGCAAACTGAAATAAAGATGGAAGCAAGCAAACATGTAACAGATCTAGTTGCAAACGGTGTTTCAATGTTTAGAAACAAGGCCTAGGGATAATACTTTCACTAGTGAACACTGTCATATAAATATCTTCTCTTTATGATACTACTCTCCAGTTGGACACTCTAATCGATGGTAGGGCTATAATAGCACACCTCAAAGTTTGCTTTCCACATCTAGATAACCCTACACTGTCACCTTGAGTACTAGATGGTTCAAACAAACACCACAATTTCATAAAGGCATCCAACTCCAAATATAACTCATAACAAGTATTTGTAATCTCTAGCCTAAGTGTCACCATGGTGTGCACGCTGTCACTTTCACACACATGGGGAGAGCAGAGATCTATTAAAGCACTTGAGTAGCAATGTAGATCAATAGATTACAAGCTCATGATCTCAATAATATCATGCATAGAGAGAGAGAGATGAATACATAGTTACTGGTAGAACCCTTAGCCTCGAGGAAGAACTACTCCCTCCTCATCATGGGAATCAGCAATGGCGATGGAGATGGTGGTGGAGATCGATGGAGATGGCGGTGAAGAGGCGGCGGCGCCGCCGGCGGCGACGCGGAAGACTCCTTCCCCGTCGTCGGTATCACAGGGGAGCACCGCCCCTTGGCCCCCTTCCTTCATGGCTTCTTGGGACCCCTCTCCCATGGAGATGGTATCCATGGGGGAGGCAAAAACGTGGCTTTGGTGGCTGCAAATGCGTGGGTGGAGGTTTCTCCCATGAATTAGGTTTCCTCCCTTTATATAGCTTCTCGGATTCCCGTCACCCCATCTTGGGCTGCAGTAAATCAGGACTATCGGGCCCGTCCAGACTCGGAATCAGCTAAATTTTATGTCTAGAACATTTGTCGCGAAATTTGCAACAACTTTGTAGTTGAAGAGGTTTCCGTTTGACGCTGTCTTCGACCCGAAACGTGACCAACTTCAAAACGAGTTCTGAGACAAATTTCTGGAAAATCCCAATTTGACCCCAACAAGGTTTCCACTTGTATTCTTGGTAATTCCTACACATCAAAGTGTAAAACAAGAACATTGTGCACTTTTTCAACTATTAGTAGGTTAGTCCAAATAAATCATAAACTTTATATAAAGAGGAGTATCAAAAGCATATTATTAGCATAAAACCATCAAAAATTATTGATACGTTATGGACGTATCAACATCCCAAGCTTAGTTCCTGCTCGTCCTCGAGTAGGTAAACGATAAAAATAATATAATTTTTGAGGTGACACGCAACCAACACAATCTTGATCATCATTATTGTAAAAACATTGATAGCTGGGATTAAGGTACTCTAAACATGAACATGAAAGATAGAGTTCAAACAATAAGACATAGCAACTATGTTGTAACATGAAAGGATACAAACAAAGATCATGAATAACAATGAATTGAAAGTTGTTTGTTTGTTTCACATATAGAAAACATAGCATAGTAGCATTCAGCTTGTCTCTCATAGAGTAGCAAACATAAATACATAGGACACCTTCAAAATTCATAAGAGTGACTAGATATAAATAGTTTAAAACAAGCAATATCAAAGCTATGCATCAATAAACAAGTCTTGGGACAATGCACATAGAACTAAGAATGGCCACTATGCTCTCAAAGTAGGTGCATACAGATAGAAGGTGGAGACTCAACATAAAAGTAAAAGAAAGGCCTTCATAGAAGGAAGTAGGGATTCAAGTCTCATAAAGATCTTCTAAAAATTATGGTACTTATTAGCTTTCAGCTCTCATTGCCCCTATCATATGCATCTTGAAGTGATTAAGGTCAAAGTGAATAAACTATGGAGTATATGCTTGACAAAGTATAAGTTGGAAATCTCATGTCCCTTGAATACGAGGGCCGCTCCTCATGCTAGTCAAGTTTCGTCACCGGTAAGTTCTTGTCATCGTAAGTACATGTGTATCATAGAGAACCGCCAACAGGGTACCCCTTGCCCGATGATACGGATGAATCCCCATATAAAAATCACAAGGCAAACAAACAACGAGCATCTCAGCAATCTTCTTATTTACCATGGGAATATGGTGCTTTTTTCTCTCTTTCCTCTTTTCTCATATCTCTTTTTTCTCTTTTTTCTCAATATCTGACTCTTTTTTTATAAGAAGAATGCTTCATAAACAGCTCATTATGGTTACGCTGCAGGTTTCCACCATGACAGCATGGATTAGACCAGCGGCCCAGGCATTTCTCTAATACATATACATAACTCCATGGACTTACAAGCTCCCCTTTCATTTCACACCGATGACATCCATAGACAAAATAGAATTATATCAACTAGGTACAAAGTACAAGTGCAATGTTGAAAGCGTTCCCCATGACAGCATGGTTCTGCTAATCCCCAACAAATAAGTGCAAGCATATACAACATAGACGACACGATGGTTCAAGTTTATTAAGGGCAAGAAAAGTAAAGTGTGCCATCAAGTTTGTGAGAGCTTTAATCACTAGTTTTCTCATAACAAGTTTAATTCAGAAGGTAGATAAAAACATGAATATACTTGGAATAGCATATGCTAGTAGGTAGGTATGGTGGACTCTTTGGAATAACTTGGTTTTAAGAGTTGGATGCATGAGTGGAACTCATACTTGGTTGTGGAGGCTAGCAAAAGACTAGGAGCAACCAACTAAGAGAGCAAGAATGGCCATAATCATGCAGAGCGACAAAACATCATTGATCAAAGCATAAAGTGATACTACAAGTTGAAAACTAAAGGATAATAAAGGCTTATGGTGACTTGGGATAGTCATAACATGGTGTGAGAATGTGCCAAGTCAACCCCAAATAAAGCATCAAAGGAGAATACCACAATACTATGCTTTAATATGCTAAAACAACGCATGATTCTTCGAAGGAACATTAAGCAATCTCAATTGTTTATAACAAGTCATGCTACAGCAAAGAATACTAAGCATAAAGCCAAAACAATATCAAGCATGGCATGACAAAGCATGGGCCCCAGTCAAAACAAGCTCTCTTTACCACTTAAGCATGAACTTTCCTACTCTTTTCCAATCCAAACCAAACTATTTGAAAACCAATGTATGAAAGAGGGGGTCGAACCAATTTATTCAGCAAACTAATAAAACCAAGCAAACGAAAACCCAAAACGAAAGCGAAAAAGAAGACGCTCCAAGAACAACACAACTGTGTATGAAACAATAAAAAATGAAGTGTTTGGAAGAAACCTTGGATTTTTATTGATGAAGAGGGGGATGCCTTGGGCATCCCCAAGCTTTGACGCTTGTACCTCTTGAATATTTCTTGGGGTGACACGCGTGGCATCCCCAAGTTTGATCTTTAGTCCATTCTTCATCTCATTACTCATTCCTTCCATACACCTAAATTTTTTCCTTCATACAAAACTTCACACAATCTTTATTAGCAACATTAGTGCACTCAAGATAATAAGTCTTTAGGTTCAGTTTCAACACCAATAAAACTTCCATTAAAACACAAGCTACTGTAGCACTTCCCTCAAAAATCTCAATTCCCCAAAAGAACTCAAAAAGGAACAAACAAGAAGCAAATGCAAATAATGGCAGAAATCTGTCAAAACAGACCAGCAGGTAAAGACGAATTTTTTCGAAGACCTTCTGTTGCTCAAATCTAAAGGTGTTAAACTAACGAAAGTTAGATAACAACCTATGGCAGAAGCACAAAAATGCACTCCTCAAAAGGACGTACAGAGATTTTACATGATTTTTTATGGTGAAGTACAGAAATCTGTTTCGGGACAGCAACTTTCCCAATCATTACTTCTCTCTCATTAGAGGTTACTCTTGGCACAAAAAGCAAAATAAAAAGGATAAGGAGCGGTTATTACAGAAGTAATAACTTCCAAGACTCATCTAAAACTTTTGGGTTATCACCCAATAAGTACTTTTCTTTAACGCCTTTAAGTTAGGCATGATAATTTGAGAAGATGCTCACATAAGAAATATGAATCGAAGTAAAACAGAGCATCAAGAAGCACATTCAAAGCACATTTAAGTCTAACCCACTTCCTATGCATAGCAATCTTGTAAAGAAACAAGTCATGAAAGGACAAAGCAACAAGCATAGTAAAGCAAAACAAGTGCAACTTCAAGACTTTCAACATAAAGAGGGGAAACTTAATATTATTGAGATGCATAAAACCATGTTTCCCTCTCTCATAATAACTTCCAGTAGCATCATGAATAAAATTAACAATATAACTATCACATAAAACATTCTTATCATGAGCCACATGCATATAATAATTATTACTCTCCACATAAGCATAGTCATACTTATTAATTATGGTGGGAGAAAATTCAACAAAATAGCTATCATTATTATTTTCATCACCATAATCATCAAATATAGTAGGCATATTGTAATCACTCCGCAATAGTAGGTGGACTAAAAATATGATACTCATCATTGTAATCATCATATATTGGAGGCATAGTATCATCAAAGTAAATTTTCTCCTCCATGCTTGGGGGACTAAAAATATCATGCTCATCAAACCAGCTTCCCCAAGCTTAGATTTTTCCATAGCATTAGCAATAATGGTATTCAAAGAATTCATACTAATAATATTGCTATTAGCATGCAAATAAAGTTCCATAGGTTTTTAATTTTCTCTTCAAACACGTCATGTCCTAACTCAAGATAAATACTATAAAGCTCTCTAATTTTTTTGTTGTTTTTCATTAAGCCTAACTAGTGAAAATAAAAACAAGAAACAAAAAGACAAAATTGTAGAATCTAAAGGAAATAACTTCGAGCACTCACAACAGAGGATGTGAGTACCTTTTACCTTACCTCCCCGGCAACGACGCCAGAAAATAGCTTGCTGGCGCGTGGTTGACGTGGGAGCTTGTTCTTCTTTGTTCCCCGGCAACGGCGCTAGAAAATAGCTTGATGTCTACGCACTTCTATTCTTGTAGACAGTTGTTGGGCCTCCAATTGCAGAGGTTTGTAGAACATCAGAACTTTTCCCTTAAGTGGATTACCCAAGGTTTATTGAACTCAGGGAGGAAGTGGTCAAAGGTATCCCCTCTCAAGCAACCCTGCAATCAAGATACAAGAAGTCTCTTGTGTCCCCAACACACCCAATACACTTGTCAGGTGTATAGGTGCACTAGTTCGACGGAGAGATAGTGAAATACAAGTGGTATGGATATAAGACAACGGTGCCAGAAAAGAGCTTGATGGCGTGGAAGAGACTAAAGGCAAACTGAAATAAAGATGGAAGCAAGCAAACATGTAATAGATCTAGTTGCAAACGGTGTTTCAATGTTTAGAAACAAGGCCTAGGGATCATACTTTCACTAGTGAACACTCTCATATAAATATCTTCTCTTTATGATACTACTCTTAACTAATCTCCGGTTGGACACTCTAATCGATGGTAGGGCTATAACAACACACCTCAAAGTTTGCTTTCCACATCTAGATAACCCCACACTGTCACCTTGAGTACTAGATGGTTCAAACAAACACCACAATTTCATGAAGACATCCAACTCCAAATATAACTCATAACAAGTATTTGTAATCTCTAGCCTAAGTGCCACCATGGTGTGCACGCTGTCACTTTCACACACATGGGGAGAGTAGAGATCTATTAAAGCACTTGAGTAGCAAGGTATATCTATAGATTACAAGCTCATGATCTCAATAAGATCATGCATAGAGAGAGAGATAAACACATAGCTACCGGTAGAACCTTTAGCCTCGAGCAAGAACTACTCCCTCCTCATCATGGAAATCAGCAATGGCGATGGAGATGGTGGTGGAGATCGATGGAGATGGCGATGAAGATGGTGAAGAGGCGGCGGCGCCGCCGCCGGTGGCGCGGAGGACTCCTTCCCCGCCGTTAGTATCACAGGGAGCACCGCCCCTTAGCCCCCTTCCTTCATGGCTTCTTGGGAGCCCTCTCCCATGGAGATGGGATCCATGGGGGAGGCAAAAACGTGGCTTTGGAGACTGAAAATTCGTGGGTGGAGGTGTCTCCCACGAATTAGGTTTTCTCCCTTTATATAGCTTCTCGGATTCCCGTCACCCCATCTTGGGCTGCAGTAAATCGGGACTATTGGGCCTGTCCGGACTCAGAATCAGCTAAATTTTATGTCCAGAACGTTTGTCGCGAAATTTGCAACAACTTTGTAGTTGAAGAGGTTTCCGTTTGACGCTGTCTTCGACCCGAAACATGATCATCTTCAAAAAGAGTTCTGAGACAGATTTCTGGAAAATCCCAATTTGACTCCAACAAGGTTTCCACTTGTATTCTTGGTAATTCCCACACATCAAAGTGTAAAACAAGAACATTGTGCACTTTTTCAACTATTAGTAGGTTAGTCCAAATAAATCATAAACTTTATATAAAAAGAAGTATCAAAAGCATATTATTAGCATAAAACCATCAAAAATGATAGATACGTTATGGACGTATCAAGGGGGAGGCGTCTCCATCAACATCTCCACCAGCACCATCATCATCACCATCACCATCTCCGAGATCCATCTCATTCCCCTCATAGTTTTTGATTGATTGAACCCCGGATATTGTTTTAAGGGTTATTTACATGTTTGTGATTGGCATCTTGTCTTTATTTGGTGGAGAGATTATATTTTCAGATTGTGTTGTATCCCATATCCTACTGATCCATATCATGTTTGCCACTTGTGAGTAGATCCCCATGTTCCTGAGGGCATAGGATGAATTGGCTATGATTTCCATATAATATGCAATGAGTATGTGGTCCAGTTTTTATATTGTTCTATGATGGTTTTATGCGAACATCGACTGCATATTACTTCACCTATATGGGCTCATAGGAGAATACTTTGATGCAATGATAAGGGTTGGAAGGGACGGAATTGACAGAAACTGTTTTCCAATACTTTGAGTTGCATTGGAGGGATTATATGTTAGGGACCAATGAACTTATTGCTATGGTGGGACATTTATGTCTTAATGATTCTTAGATGTTTATGTGTATTTAGCTCATACTTGTGGCTGCACCTAATTAGGCTCTGCCCTAAGGGAATGAAACTTGACAACATATTCACCATATTGTGTAGAAATCTTTATGCTAAGTAAAATCCATGCCGCCCTCGAGAACGCTTGTCACATATAAGTTCACACACACATTTGAGTGTGTCCTCTTGCTGCATAGAGGATTTTGTTTTCTCTCGTTGAGAGCATTTACTTATTGCTATTTACTTTCAGCATTTTATATTCTTGCAAACTACAAACCGAAAACACCAAATCTACTACATTTACTATTATTTTCTTTGTCAAATTTTCTAACCAATACCCTCGGATCCTTGTGGGTTTGACAACCTTTCTTTATTGAAAAGTACTACAATTGATCTCCTGCACTTGAGAGCCATCATATCCCTTCTTTGCTTTTTTTTAATGTACCTCATTTCCTGCCGTGAATATGGGCACTTCATCGCAGCCTTCTTTGATTTAGTGTCTGCTTTGTGCTTTAAATTTGTTGGTTATTAACTGAGTTACATTTTTTGTGCCCCATACTTGTACACTTCAACGCGAAAGTGGCCAAATTAAGGACAAAAGAGAGATTAGCAAGCTAATGTAAAACTTGGTGCAAATAGCATGTATTGTTTGAGCCTTGAATCAATATTGTTTGTATCTTGAACCCGAGTATTATTCATTAGCATTTGGATGATCAGGTAATAAGCTCCCATCCCATTCTTATGTAAGATTTGGATGAAAAATAATCTAGCATTTCTTTTTGCCATATTGTTTGTTGTTCATGCATGGTATCTGAGTGTTTTACTAATGCAAATTATTTAGGAAATAATTCTTAGAAACGAATGACATCTTAAATGTCCGTCCTCACTCATTTCATTCTTGGTACTTCTTTCTAATTATTTCCAAGATTACATTGAATTTTTGAATATGAGATATGTAGCTGAAACAGTTGTTGTAATTGCATTTGTGTGCCTAGAACTTACCCTCTATCACCCTCATTTGCCTTATTCCAATTTATTATGTTCATGGTACTTCTTTGTATTGTTAGCATGATTACATTGAATTTTGCATAGAGGAAAGTCTCCTATTATTAATAGGAGACTTGTGGCAAAAACTCAGTTGTATTTTGCATTTTTGCTCCCAGAATCTCCCATCTATCACATCCACTTGCGTTGAGAGTTTTTTGGCACTTGTTTTTGTCTGTGTTAATTAATAGGGTTTTCTATTTTTGTGCCCCTGGTTCGTTAGTTGTACTCAGTTTTCCCCAGCCGCTTAACTTTTCCTCACTTTTCCCCTTCCTCTATTTTGAAACCCTCGCAGGCACTCGGGCGAAGGGATGCCATCAGGTCAAATGCTTGACCATAACATGCTAACCGGTGGGACCGTGTTGGGGTGGGTCGTGCATTGAGCATTACGTTACGTGGCCTCGACTGTTATGCTGATGGGTGGGGCCGTGTTGAGATGGGTCCTGCATACGTGGTAAAGGATGGGCCGCGTTGGGACAGGTCTTGCATAGTGAAGGGTGGGGCCCCATGGAGACACATAGGACCAACCATTCTCACTCACCCAAAGCATTCGCTTCCCCACAAGCCTGGAATGGCTCCCACACCGCCCTTCTGCTCCCGCGCCATCGTGCCCTCCTACCTTATGTCGTCCTTGGCCCCCGAGCCACCCCCTCCCCCTAGCCGCGGAGCCCACTCCACCTCCAACTCCGCTCCTTCCCCCGTTAGATCTACCCCTTTCGTGGAACAGTATGCAACGCCGGCTGGTGTACCAGTCCTCCCCGTCGAGCACGGAGAAGATTGGGTGGAATCGGAGGGATCTAACGCATGGATTCCATCTAGGTAAGCATTGTTTCCCTTTGTGGATTGATTATAGGCAGTAATTGAGCGCGAGTCATTGGTGCTCAACTAACTGCCTTGCTTTTTGAATAGGATTGATCCAGCACTGGCATTTTGGCTAGCGTGGATACTAGCGTAATTCATGGTTGTGAACAATATCTCTCTGGATTTTACTTCCTAGTGGTGGTTGCAACCTCCATAACTCTCAGAGATTTGAAAGATAAAAACTATTCTAAATTCCCCTAGAGCAATTAGCAAGCAAAGATTGCTCCCACTAAATAGCGAACGTTTTGGTCGAATTCGTCTCCATGTGCAACCTAAAGTTGAACATGCGGGGAAGAGGGTTAAAGAATTATCTGGTGGTCAGGCATCATCAGATGGTCAGGCATCACGTGTCTTTGTTGTCTCTGCTAATAGTGTGCACCCCGCGCTCCTTGTAGGTCAACAGCAGTACCATCTGTTTGCACTGCGAGTGTTAGCCAAATCGCTCATTAATACGTCCATTTTTCATCACTATTCTATATCATAATTTACTGTTATTCATTGATATATTTCATATTAAGAGATGACACTTATGTTATTTCATCTGTTTTTGCATGGTTGATGACTTTTGGAGCATGGACCGCTGTAGTCAGGATTCTGATGGAAAAGGTGTTGTTTGGAGGAAAAATTCGTGAAGATCAGAAAATCTAGGAAAATACATGGAAAATCCTATTTTTCCAAAAGACGAAGAAAGCCAGAAGGGGAAGCGGAGATGGGCCACAGGGGCCCACACCACCCCCTGGCGCGGGCCACCCTAGGCCGCGCCACCAAGTGGTGTGGCCCCCTGGTCCACCCCTGGCTCTCCCCTCTGGCGTATATTATCCTCCCAAAACCCTAAGACTCGGAGCGCGACCACATAAAGATTCCGCCGCCTCTGCGGGGCAGAAAACACCGAGAGAGAAAGATCTCTCCGACAAACAGAATTCTGCCGGGGGAATTCCTTCCCGGAGAGGGGAGATCGTCGCCATCAACACCACCATCAAGCTGGACTTCATCGGGATCATCATCATCATCATCACCACCATCATCTCCACCAGCACCATCATCACCACTTCATACCGCTGTAACAATTGGGTTGAATCTTGCATAGTTCTTAGGGAAACTTTCCCGGTGTTGATTACTCCTTGTAGTTGATGCTATTGAGTGAACCATTGAATTATTGTTTATGTTCAGATTGTTATACATCATTATTTCATCTCTGATCATGATCCATATGATGTCTTGTGAGTAGTTCGTTTTGTTCTTGAGGACATGGGAGAAGTCATGTTGTTAGTAGTGGAATTGTGTTGAGAAAGATTCAATAGTTTCATATTTAAGTTGTGGTGTACTTATTCTAGTGGTGTCATGTGAACATCGACTACATGACACTTCACCTATATGGGCCTAGGGGAATGCATTGTGTATTTGGCTACTAATCGTAGGGGTTGCCGAAGTGACAGAAACCTGACCCCCCATTAGGACACCATTGCAGAAGGGACGTCAGGGTCTTAGAGTTTAAAGTTGTGGTTAGGTTTCTACCTTAATTACTTTCTTGTACTTGCGGATGCTTGCAAGGGGTATAATCACAAGTATGTATTAGTCCTAGGAAGGTTGGTACATTAGCACAGGTTCACCCACACAACACTTACCAAACTAAAGAATATTAATCAACTACATGAAGCGAAAGCACTTGACGGTATTCCCATGTCTCCTCGAGAACGTTTTGTCATCTTAAGTAATACAACCGGCTTGTCCTTTGCTAAAGAAAGGATTGGGCCACATGCTGCATTTATTCTTATTGTCTTTTATTTACTCATACTTTATTTACCTGCATTATCAAAAACCCCTAAAAATCTGTTTGCTAAGTATTTACAGAGAATTCCTGCTCCTAGCCACTAGCCAATACCTTCTGCTCCTTGTTAGGTTCGACACTCTTACTTATCGAAAATACTGCGATACACCCCCTATACTTGTGGGTCATCAAGACTATTTTCTGGCGCTGTTGCCGGGAGTGAAGCCTTATTGGAGAGTGGAACTGGTAAAGGAAACTTCTACTATGAGTATTGTTTACTTCTATCAGTTGCTTTATTTTCATTATGGATAATTTGTTGAGTTTCTTATTTCGTAATGCTACTACCACTGCTAAGGTAGTAGATGAACAACCACCTGCTGAGAATGATACTTTTAAAATACCTACAAGATTTATTGATCGTGTTATGGATAACTATTATGTTGGAGATGGAACGGTCAATCCCGGTGATCATTTGCTCTTTATACACGAATTATGCAGGTTGTTCAAGTGTGCAGGTATAACTACAGATCAAGTTAAGAAGAAGGTATTCTCATTATCACTAAAAGGAAGAGCTGAGGACTGGTATAAGTTGCTGAAGAATGGTCAAGCTCTTGAATGGGAGGAAATAGTACCTCTCTTTTATTCAATGTTTTATCCTCCTAGTGATATTCATAAAGATCGGAATCAAATATACAACTTTTGGCCTCTTGATGGAGAGAGTACAGCTCAAGCTTGGGGGAGATTGAAGTTACTAATGCTCTCCCCAACAATATTATTATCAATAACTTTTATGCAAGGCTTTCTCTTCATGATAAAGATTTATTGGATGCTTGTTGTGCTGGATCATTTACACGCATGGAAGAAGAAGCCAAATGGGATCTTCTGGACCGTGTTCAAGACAATGCTGAAGCATGGGAGAATGACAAAGGAAGAAAGTCAGGTATAAATTATGATTATGAATGCATTGAATCTTTTATGGGAACTGATGACTTTCAAAATATTAAAAATGCTTATGGTCTAGACTCTCAAGCTATTGCAACTTATTTTAAGGCTTTTGCTTCCTATATTGAAGTTCCTAAAAAGAAGTGGAATAAGTATCATGAACCATATAAAGATGTCGCTAAGTGTGTTCCTGCAAGAAATACTGAAGTTTATACTGCTAATCATGTTTTACATGAACCTTACATTGAGAAAATCCATTTCCCAGTTAAGATAAAGGAACATTCTATGATAGCTAGTATGGTTAATGAAAGTACAAGTAAAGCTGTTGAACCTGATAAACAAATGGATGATAACCTATAATAGCAAATGTGAAAGATTTTGTCGCTAAAGATGTAGAAGATGGACACACTATCCTTTGTAAGGATATCCCTAATATTGTTTCACAAAGTAGTGTCATGAGAGCTAGTGTTCCTGTGTTTTTTGTTAGGATAAGTGATCATTGATACCATGGTTCTTGTGATAGTTATATCATTAAATTTATGCATGATACTGAAAGCTATTATGAGAGAGGGAAGACTGTTCTTATGCATCTCAATAATATCAAGTTTCTTCGTTTTATGGTGAAAGTTTTTATGTTGCACTTGTTTTGCCTTCCTATGCTTGTAGCCTCTGGTTTCAGCAACTTGTTTGTTTACAAAATTCCCTTGCATAGGAAGTGGGTCAGACTTAAACATGCGTATTTTTGCTTCTTAATGCTCTCTTTCACTTCAATTCATATTCTTATGTGAGCATCATTGAAATTATCATGCCCATCTTAATGGCTATAAATAAAGAGCTTTTTGGGAGACAACCCAAATTATTTGTGCTTTCAGTTGTTTTTGTTTCTTTGAGTCTTGGAAGTTATTACTTCGGTAATAACCTATCCTTATCCTTTTTGTTTGGTTTTTGCGTTAGGATCAACCTCTAATGAGAGAGAAGTAAGATTTGGGGAAGTTGCTGTCCCGAAACAGATTTTTGTGCTTCACCATAAAAATTCATGAGAGAGTTGAAGATTCATCCCAAGGAGTTGTTGCTTGAAAATGGGGAGGTACGGATAAAAGAGGTTCAAGGCCCTAAAGGTGAAGGAAGTCTAGAGGATAGGATGGAAGCACTGGAGCAAGAAGTCTTTAGGTACAAGAAGATGGCGGAATGCAAAGTGGATATCATCCATAAGATTTGTTCTGAACACATCGCCGAGCAGCAAAAGGAGACTATGAGCTCAAGGATGAAGTCCTCTCACTCTGCCAAACAACAAACCAACTGCAAGCATAGCTCTACGATGTTCAAAATCAAAACTGTGAGTACGAGGTTAGGTTTAAACGCATAAGTGCTGCTGCAAGTTTTAGGATGCTGGAGACCATGATGTCCTTTGTTGATGGGGAGCCCTTACCCTGGAAGTCGGACGATGACGAGAGAATACCACCACCACCGAAGGAGTAATTCGTCATCAAGTTTTGGCATCCCCTTGGTTTGTTCCAAGCTTGGGGGAGTGCCGCGGTATCACATCACTATCTTCTATCTTTTTACCTTTTTAGTAGAGTCATATCATGAATAGAGAAGTTATCATGTAGGATGGTTTGCATTATGGAAGTGTCTCCCCTCTCGTTAGATATCTATGTATCCCTTGGTGTGAGTTGCCGTTATGGAATATTAATGAGAAGTTCTAGCATTTACTCTTTTGCATATCTTATATTAGTTTTCAATTCATGGTTATATGATTGATCTTGTCATTAGTATTGGTATCACTTTTGGATCATTGAGTTAATTTAGTTGGTTTTGGCAAACCTGGCTCGGTCAGTAGCAACACAATTTTGAGAATTGAATGAAAAAGATAAAAGTACTCTAAAGAAATATAATTTCATCATCTTTCTTTCTTGATTTGCTCATAAGCTTAGTATTCTCTAGTTAAGATCTTTTGTGCTTCCAAGGAAGATTGCATGTTTGTTTTTTATCACTTGTATGTTTGTTTGTTTCCTTCAACTCTTATGCTTGCTACCTAGCCTTGCTAGCCAAAAACCTGTATTGAGAGGGAATTCTTCTCGTGCATCCAATCCTTAAACCAAAACCTATGCCATTTGTGTCCACCATACCTACCTATTAGCACTATTGCTATTCCAAGTAAATTCATGTTTTTATCTACCTTCCAAATTAAACTTGTTATGTGAAAATTAGTGATTAAAGCTCTCATGAACTTGATGGCACACTTTACTTTTCTTGCCCTTAATAAACTTGAACCATTGTGCCCATCTATGTTGCGTATATGCTTGCGCTTTGTAAGTTGTGAATTAGCAGAACGATGCTGTCATGGGGAACGCTTTCAACATTACACCGGTACTTTGTACCTAGTTGATATCATGTTCTTTTGTCTATGGATGTCGTCGGTGTGAAATGAAAGGGGAGCTTGTAAGTCCATGGAGTTATGTATGTGTGTTAGAGAAGCGCCTAGGTCGCCGGTCTAATCCATGATGTAATGGTGGAAACCTTCAGCGTAACCATAACGAGCATCTATGAAGCATTCTTCTTATAAAAAAGAGATTGAGATTAAGAAAAAGACAACAAGAAAAAATGATGAGAAAAGAGGAAACAGAGAAAAAAGCACCATATTCCCATGGTAAATAAGAAGATTGCTGAGATGCTTGTTGTCTGCTTGCCTTGTCATTTTGATATGGGGATTCTTCTGTATCATCGGGAAAGGGGTACCTCGTTGGCAGTTCTCTATGATACACATGTACTTACTATGACAAGAACTTACCGGTGACTAAACTTGAGTAGCATGAGGAGCGGCCCTCGTATTCAAGGGACATGAGATTTTCAACTTGCAACTTGTCAAGCATATCCTCATATTTGATCACTTTAACCTTAACCAGCTAAAGATGCCTATGATAGGGCCAATGAGAGCTGAAAGCTATTAAGTATCATAATATTTGGAAGCTCTTTATGAAACTTGAAATCCCTGCTTCCCTCTGCGAAGGGCCTTTCTTTTATTTTTCAGTTGAGTCAGTAAACCTATTTCCTTCTACCTCAGCAAGTATTTTGAGTTGTTGTGTTTCATTCATTCATATGATGATTTATTCAATCATGTTTCTTATGTTCCTTGTTTTGCACTTTGCTCTTATCTTAGTGTCTACTACTTTGAAAGCTATCATTGAAAATCAGTTATTTGTGAACTCCAGCAAATTGTCAACTATTTTTCGACCAAGAGCTAAGTTTGCCATTACCAATTATGATTTACTTTATGTACCTTTATTGTGTTTCCTTTACTTATTGCAAGTTAAGTTATATAATAGTGAGTTTTCTTCTATTATGACTTATGTATTGATGAATGTGATACTTCTTGTCTGTATTCTTTTATCGACTCTTCACTCCATAAACCCGAGGTCATGTTTATTGAGTTCAGTTTCGCTTGGGGACAAGCGAAGTCTAAGCTTGGGGGGAGTTGATACGTCCATTTTGCATCACTATTCTATATCATAATTTACTGTTATTCGTTGATATATTTCATATTAAGAGATGACACTTATGTTATTTCATCTGTTTTTGCATGGTTGATGACTTTTGGAGCGTGGACCGCTGCAGTCAGGATTCTAATGGAAAAGGTGCTGTTTGGAGGCAAAATTCGCGAAGATCAGAAAATCCGGGAAAATACATGGAAAATCCTATTTTCCAGAAGACGAAGAAAGCCAGAAGAGGAAGCGGAGATGGGCCACAGGGGGCCCACACCACCCCTAGCGCGGGCCACCCTAGGACGCACCACCAGGTGGTGTGGCTGCCCTGGTCCACCCCTGGCTCTCCCCTCTGGCGTATATTATCAGCTCGAACCCCTAAGACTCGGAGAGCAACCAGAGAAAGATTCCGCCACCTCTACGGGGCGGAAAACACCGAGAGAGAAAGATCTATCCGGCAGACAGAATTCTGCTGGGGGAATTCCTTCTCGGAGAGGGGAGATCGTCGCCATCAACACCACCATCAAGCTAGACTTCATCGGGATCATCATCATCACCACCATCATCTCCACCAACACCATCATCACCACTTCATACCATTGTAACAATTGGGTTGAATCTTGCATAGTTCTTAGGGGAAACTTTCCCGGTGTTGATTACTCCTTGTAGTTGATGCTATTGAGTGAACCGTTGAATTATTGTTTATGTTCAGATTGTTATACGTCATTATTTCATCTCTAATCATGATCCATATGATGTCTTGTGAGTAGTTCGTTTTGTTCTTGAGGACATGGGAGAAGTCATGTTGTTAGTAGTGGAATTGTGTTGAGAAAGATTCAATAGTTTGATATTTAAGTTGTGGTGTACTTCTTCTAGTGGTGTCATGTGAACATCGACTACATGACACTTCACCTATATGGGCCTAGGGGAATGCATTGTGTATTTGGCTACTAATCGTAGGGGTTGTCAGAGTGACAGAAATCTGAACCCCCGTTAGGAAACCATTGCACAAGGGACGTCAGGGTCTTAGAGTTTAAAGTTGTGGTTAGGTTTCTACCTTAATTACTTTCTTGTACTTGCGGATGCTTGCAAGGGGTATAATCACAAGTATGTATTAGTCCTAGGAAGGTCGGTACATGAGCACAGGTTCACCCACACAACACTTAGCAAACTAAAGAAGATTAATCAACTACATGAAGTGAAAGCACTTGACGGTATTCCCATGTGTCCTCGAAAACGTTTTGTCATCTTAAGTAATACAACCGGCTTGTCCTTTGCTAAAGAAAGGATTGGGCCACTTGCTTCATTTATTCTTATTGTCTTTTATTTACTCGTACTTTATTTACCTGCATTATCAAAAACCCCTAAAATCCGTTTGCTAAGTATTTACAGAGAATTCCTGCTCCTAGCCACTAGCCAACACCTTCTGCTCCTTGGGTTCGACACTCTTACTTATCAAAAATACTGCGATACACCCCTATACTTGTGGGTCATCACTCGTGCGGCCTATGTGGAGGACAAAGTAGAGCCTGACGAGGGAACGCCTCCACTAGATGATGAGGATGAGTTGATGTTTCCTGAATTGGTAGATAGATTTAGTAAACAGGCACTAGAGGATCAATACAGAGAGAAAATGGCACACGGTACCAGATTTGATGACACTGATGATGAAGAGAACAAGGAGAACAATGACAGTCTCGTTTTAGCCGAGTACGATGGTGAGGACTTGCTAGTAATTGAGTGGGATAGGAACGATCCTAAGATGTTAGAAGGCACCATATTTGAAACGATGTGGGACTATCGTAATGCCCTTACTACATATTGCATCCGCACCAATAATGATTATAATGTTATTAAGAGTGAGCCAACAAGGTTCATAATGAAGTGCCCATACAAGAGGTGTAGGTGGAGGATGCATGCATCCACTATGCCCAGGAGCAGTTTGGTTCAGGTATTACAACCAGTTGTGTATTTTAGATCATTGGGTAGAGTTTGTTAACTATACCTAATATTTTCATTATGTTTCAGATAAAAAGTAACCGGTTCGAACATTCTTGGACAAAACAAAACTAGCAAAGACTAGGTGGTTGGCAGATGCAATTATGGATTGGATGAGAGCGAACCCATCACTTGGTGCAACAATGCTCATAAAAGAAGTTTCTAAAAAGTTTAATATTAAAGTACCTTACATGAGGATGTTCTATGCAAAGGAAATGGCTCTTGATAGGATCAATGGTCCATGGATTGAAAGTTTTTAGTTGCTTTACAGCTTCAAAGCTGAAGTGGAGATGGCTAGTCCAGGTAGTGTTGTACAGACAGAAAGGCATAAAGTTTAGTATAAAATAAGAGGGAAGTCAATGGAGAGAGTGCTTTAGAAGGGCTTTTGTTTGTTTCAAAGATTGCTGGCAAGGGTTTCTGGATGGTTGCAGAATTTATTTGGCTGTGGATGCAATAGCTCTTCATGGTAGATTTAAAGGACAGCTAGTAGTTGCTACTGTAGTTGATGGCCACAATCGGATGTTCCCTTTTGCTTTTGGAGTTTTGGAGATTGAGTCAGAGGGAAGTTGGACTTGGTTTCTGCGGTGACCCAGCATACCACTGCATGATGTAGTACACTATAGTCGTTGACATAACACCAATGAAACACCATTCACTAGTATTACATCCCTCAGAGTGGTACAACAGAAACACAGCAGGTCCAAGACATGATTATAGATTACAACTCTACTCTTTACAAAAGATCCAGAGAACACTCTAGGTTAAAGAGAGAGAAAGAACTTCTTACAAAGAAGAACCAGAAATAATAACTCAGAACTTTATAATAACTAAGACTAGCATCTAAACTATCTAGTTTGCCATTGCTGCTATTGCAATGTTCTACAGAAGTAGGTTTTATGGCTAGAGTATCTACTCCTATCTAAACAGAGACTTCGTCTTCACTTCAGTTGATGTATATGTTGACTTCATTGACTTTATTGAAGAACTTGAGCTGTCGATGATGGTTTCTCGAGTAGAAATTGATGTTGACATTGTCTTCAATGGCTTAGAACCTAGAAAGGGTTAAGTAGGTACGGTTGAGTACGAGCGTACTCAGCAAGTTCACTAAAAAGGAGTGTATGATGCACTATCTCTATAGCCACAGACCATAGGTTGTAAGCAATGCAGGTTTTCGTAAACATTTCTTCAAAGGTTGCTTTTATTCTGAAAACTATGTCCGACAGCCTTCACGGTTGACCAGAACCTTCATGGAGTTCCTTTCCTGCCGCGTTCGTAGCTCCTTCCCGGAACAGGGAGTAACATGTCACAATTCTTACACTCTGCAGAGGTACGTCACTTTTCCAACAAGAGACCTTAAGCTTTGTTGCACAACCGGGAGTATGTCCCCGTTCAAACTTCCATGGTTTGAGGCCCAACTTAAGATCCAAGCCAATCGCTGCCCCTCTCCGTGACCCTGCATGAAGACACGATCCCCCG
Organism: Avena sativa; assembly: GCA_916181665.1. Taxonomy (NCBI): domain Eukaryota; kingdom Viridiplantae; phylum Streptophyta; class Magnoliopsida; order Poales; family Poaceae; genus Avena; species Avena sativa. Next base: position 451,517,428 of record OV702288.1, on the reverse strand, counting down.
AGACAACTACCACGGTTACTCTTTGGGTAGCCTCTCGAAGACTCCGTAAGTAGCTCTATCTGGCGGTCACCATCAGCTATGGTGAACTCAGACCCAGTCAGAGATGCACAGATAATCTAGACACCTAGTTCGCGGGGAACTAAGGGGTCCCACCCATGTTCTAGATTCTCTGGAACTCCATGAGAAATCAACATCCACACGATAAGGTCATCCATCCATTCGAAAGGAAGAATATCCAGCTGACTTCTCCGTCCCATTCCAAATCTCATGGTTGACGCGTAATATACGGCGCTAGAATCACTGGCGACATTGGTTGTTAAGTCCTAGATATTATGTTCCTTTATCACTGGAACTGTATCAGTAGATTATTACCATTTGGTAAATAATACATAATCATATTATTATGAAAATAGTGGTTTCTGACCTTTTTGGAATGCAGGTGATGACAACATTTGAGTTACAAGCATTTGATAGAAAATAATAAAAGGACATGAGCAAGTTGTGAACTTGCCTTTTGTGATTGCAAGATCATGCACTCACGGTCTTCAAGACAATAGAAGATCCAAATTCTGTAAACATCATCATTGGTCTGGTAAGGACTAATGTTTAAAGAAGCAAGATACAAATTATGCATAAGTAATGTAATGCAGTTTGATAAACGCGAAACCCCGGAATAATCGTATCCGGTCTAGGGTTTGGAGTTTGTGATGAGTTCTTTGGAATGTGTTGCACTTTTATACTAGCTTTACACTTGTGCTTCTTATTAAGGCTTGTGAGAGTGTGTGAAACAATAAGTAAATACAACAAGTAGTATACAATACTAAAGCATTCAAATGGATCATGGTATCTAAAATATTTCTTAAACAAGATTAAGAATCAAGTAGAGCTCTTAAAGAAGTGTTCAAGGATCACTTTTTAATGTTTCTTAACTGAATAACTTTTGAGGAAAGATTACTTTTACAAAGTAAAAAGTATTCAAACTTAAAGTTAACACTTTAAGGTTTTCTTATTAGCTAAGATTATTAAAGAGGAAGACATTACTACATTAAACAATCATAACGTAGGTGTTTTTATTAAAGTTATAAGCGAGTAGATTCACTTACCTATTATAGAATCAATACTTATTTCTATAACATGGGAATGGAATTAGGTTATATACTTAAAGACTTTGCTTAGCGTTTAAAGTGGATTCCCAAACTTGTAAAAGAATTAGTATTCAAATCTTGATAATTTTATAATTGATAAAATATTTTTGGAGAGAAAGATTTACTTAATTCTAAATGGTAGTTTAAGTAAGTACAACTTAAAATAGTTAGACTTATGTTACTTCAATTAAACATCAATTGAACTTGATATTATATTTTTAGATTTTAAACAAATAATACTAAAGGCAATAGTAAAGATTTATATATTTTTAAGGAATTAAAATAAAGGAAAAGGGTTAAAATAAGATTTATTAGACCTTTACCTTTTATTTAACTTTAAAGGTGAAAGTTGATATTTTTAGTGGGTAGATTTCATTTTTGTGATCATTTTGGTATATTATAAGTATTTTTGTGATTTCTAAATAATAAGATATGCCTTTTACAAGTTTTAATCACTTATAAATACTAAATAAATAATAAATACTTAGTTAAGTAATATATTATTTAAAATTTATTTCTTATTATTTCCAAGAATTTTAGTATATTTTTTATATTTTTCTTATTTATCAATATTAAAATATGAACTTTAGTATTATTATTACTTATAATATCTTTATTAAATAATTATTATATAAATAGTTAACACAATAATATTTGATAATAAGTTTATAATATAGAGTTTATTTTTCTGAACACTTTGATATATTATATATATTTTTCTGAATTATACAACAAAAGATATTCAATTTTTAAGGCTTAACTATTTTCCTAAATTCCTAAAATGTATTTATATTTAAACCTATATTGTTTTATCTATTTACTAACAGAGGAAACTTTTCACACCGGGTCCTAATCTACCCAGGGTCACGGACAGGTGAGGTCTGGACCACGTTGGTTACCACGCGAGCACAGATCAGTCCACCTGGCGACGTGGAAGAGGGTGATGTGGGTCTGACGTCAACCTGACGTCAGCCCGCCCTCCACTGCCAGGGAATGGTCGCCGGCGGCGAGCCAGACCACCCTGACCAAAGCGGATGGTCGCGTTGGAACCGTGGGACGGTGGGGAACCTACTAGTACTTGCGCCGCCTAATTTGTGCTTTCGGAGGTCGTCCAACGATGGGAGACAGCGGCGGCGGTGGCGGGTGCCCGTGGCGAGACTGATAGTGTAACATCCCAAAATTTCATCTGAAATCATCATCATTGCACTCATATCATCATAGCATGTAATTGCATTGCATTTAGAATGTCCTCCAAAAATTTGGTGCAATTTTGAGCCATGAATAAAAGATATGAATTATTTTGAAAAATAGAATCAAAGAAAATGCTATATTACCTATTAAATCCAAGTAAATACTTTGGATTAAAATAGAAGATAAATATGTTTTATAATACCCTAAAAACCTAATTTGAGTTTTTACAAATTTTCACAAATTGGTTTGATTCAATTTGAATCCTTAAATCAAAAGTTTTGGAGAAAACAGAATTAGAAAAAGAAAAAGAATTAAGGGAGAAAAAAAGGGGGCAGCAGACAGCTTCTGGCCTTTTGGCCCAATCCGGCCCAGCAGCCCACCCGGACTCCCTCTCCCCTTCTCTGTCTTTTCTCACCCCCTCGTTTCTACCCCCTCCCACTGACAGACCGACCCCACGCCACGTCACCCTGTCGTCTTCAACCCCCGGCGACGAACCGCCCCACCTCCTCTGCCGTTTCAAAACGATTCAATTCCGGTCGTTTCTCGTAGTAATTCTCCCCGGTGATTACCCCTACTAAACCCCCTCTCCCTCCTCATCATTTTCCCCATAGACACCACCCCGGAGAGCCCCCAGGCTCCCCAAATTTCGAGCTCGAACCGCCGCTGTCCGACGGACTCCGGCGACGATTCCGGTCAACCCAGGCCGCCAGGCGTCCTCCCCTCTGTCCCATCTGTTTCGCCATGTTCTGGCGCGTGTTTTAACCCCGGCTATGTGATTTCTCGTGCTCCAGGTCGACGACACGGACCAAGTCCGGCGAGCTCCCTCTGCCGCCACTGTCAGTCGCCTTCTCCGGTAAAGGTAGGGTTCCCGCCACCCCCTTTTGGTCTTTACTAGGTCGTGCAGACACTTGAGCACCTCGCTGACCTCTTTGCTGGATGGTTCGAGCCCTAGGTCACGGTCTCCGACACCGAGCTGTGAACTCCACTGTCTGCACAACTCCGGCGAGGGATCCAGGCCAAGCCCGAGCACCCCCCGCACTGCAGTGACCTCCATCGAGATCGCCACGACCTCCTCAACCTCTGGTACATGTCCACGGTCTCCCAGCCCTCGTAGGATCGCCAGAACCTCATCGGCCGACGCTCCGCCGCCGCGCGCAGTTGGTCGGCGCCGCCCATCTCTGGCCAAGTCACTAAGGACCATTAGATCTTGTATCTGTGGCTAGGATTAGATCACTAAACGAAAGGGTACGGGCTAATCAGATCCGTCTGTAGTCATTAAGATCTGACGGCCCCCAGCGGTCGATCCGGCCGAACCGGTACCAGCCAATAGGATAGCGCCACGTCGCCAGACTATTTCTGTTTAATTAGAAAATAGACAGATTTAGTATTAAACTTAGAAAATCCATAACTTTTGATCCACAAATCAGAAAAATACAAATTTGGTGTCTATGGATTCAGAAAAATAAGACCTTTATTATGGAGGCCTTGTTTCACACTTTTGCCTCTGTAAACTTGGAATTATAGGCAGAACCTTTTTAGGAGTATTTTGCTCACAAAAATTGTTCTATAAATTATTTTGGGGTATTTCTTATGTATTTAGATGAGGTGTTTTATCCTCTGTACTGTAGACTCTGTAAATTATAGAATTATGTTCATGTCATTGCATTTTGCATGCATTCATGTTTTTGTAATGTTTTATTGATTGAATTATTATTGTTGTATTAATCTTGTGTAGATTGTGTGGATTGTGAAGTTTGTTGCTGTGAGGATTGTACCTATTCCCCTAGCTATCAAGGCAAGTGATATTTCATATCATGTCCTATTATTTTCACTATTGCACTAGTGATATTTTGGTAGATCTTAGCATGATAGAATTATTCATATGTTACCATACTATGCTATGCTATCTTGGTAGTATCTCCTAGTTGAAAGACTTCGTATGCTAGAATGCTTAGCCTTGCTATTAGAATTCGTGGGTGGAATATACACATAAGAAAGTATTTTTGTTTAACTAAGAAAACAACTAAAGTTAATGAAACACCTGGGTGGAATGGGCTTGCTTGGATTATGTTGAGTGGTTACTCAGGGGCCATGTCTATGGTCAGCTGGTGTATCACACTTGTGGATGGCCACCCAGGAACAAAGAGATTGGAGACATTCTTGTCGTGAAGCTTCCAGTGCAGCCACATGGCATATGGGCTCTGCCTTGACCGACTAAGTTGTGAGAACTCAGCTAGACGGACAGAGGGTGGTAGTGATGATAGGATGGAACGCGTCCGTGGTGGTATGAGGGATTGCTTCTGAAAAGTCTCGTCTCGATGCATGTCGAGTCTTGTGGGGAAAGTGCACCACCTCTCGAGAGGGTAAAACTAAGTACTTAGCCGTGTCCCCGGTTATGGACACTCTTGAGCCTCAAGACAGTGAAGCAGTTCAATAATCTCCTCATACAAATTTCTCTAAGTTAAAACTTGAGGGTGAACAAGGGTAAAGGTTCAGTGATGTCTATCATTGGTACCTTATAGCTGGAATGAAAAACTTCTTCAAAAACTATAAGTTAAACCAGCTTTTAGCAAAGCCAGCCATAACCCCACTTAGCCATATATTCCTGTATTGACCCTTGTTGGATTATACTAAGTATCTATGGTATCACTTGCCCATACAATTCCAAATGTATTGACCCTTGTGGCTGTAACTTATTATGTTGCAGGATACTCTAATGATGAGTAGGGTTGCGGGTCTACACTCGACATGCTTGCCTGTGGAACATGAAGACTAAAGACTCTATTATTATTATGCTATGTAATGTGAACCTTAAGTGTCTTAGCCTTGGGCTAAGTGAGCTGTAAGAACCATTATATTCCTGGATATGCGATATAATAATGACTTTTGTTTCTGTGTACTTCATCTTAAACTGTGGGTGCTAGCATTTTCGATCCAAGGACTAGCACTGCAATGACAGGGATCTTACCTTATTATGGTGAGATCTTACAGATGGTAACAGAGCATCGTGTTTCCTGTAGGTTCGTGACCCTAGAATGGATTAGACTAAGGAAAACCCTTAGGAAAAATAACTCTATATTTCAACTTTACACTTTTCTTTTCATCTCGTAAAGCTTTTCCTAATCATCCTTCTCATCTATTTTTGTAGATGTCCACCATCAATGAATCTGTCAAGAAGGGACCACTGATGACTATGACCCTGGAGTGTGAGACAGAATTTCCCAATGTGCTCAAGAACCTCATGCTCGGCTTGGGGATGAATGGTGAAGCCGTGTACAAGGGATTTCCTGTGATAGATGAAGGACAAGAGTATTGGTGGGTGCAACTCCACTTGTACAAGAACAAGGAAGACGATCCCAAGAGTACGGGATTCTGCATGTTCACCAACTCTAAAATGCACCCGTCATTCTTTGACTCTGCAAGGAATGCTGCATGGAAAGCTATTGAGGAACTTGGGGAGAGACTCAAGTATAGAATGCTCAATACTCAGGAGGATCTCAAGGAGGAGAAGCGTCTTGCCCAAGACTCAAAGGCCACTGTGAAACGCCTAAGTAAGGATATCATAGGCCTAGCTTTGGAGCTATGTGACCAAGACAAGCAGATTGCTGCCAAGGATGCCCAGATTGCCACCTTGGTTAAGAAGGAGTGAGATATTAGTTGGACCACCACCCTTGGCGTTTTATCACGTTAGTATTTCGACCATACCAACCTATGTGGTATGGCAAAAAAAAAGTTATGTCTAGAACCTTGAGTGCTTGAGTTGTATTAATGTATTGCTACTTGGAATGTTTTGTTGGTTGAATTCCCTCTTATTTTGTGACTTGTATTTTCTTTCTCTATTGTGTTACTAATTTTCTCCATACTATGCAAAAGATGCCGAACTTTGTCTACAACACGGCCGAGGATTTCAAGGGGACTCGCTTTGGGACTCGTATCTTGGAGCTAGTCCAAGTGCTCGCTCTTCCAATCCCCACTATTCAGGGACTTCAGCTGAGGAAGTTTCAGAGGAAGGACTTATGGGGATTCAGAGTTACCCAGCCAGGACATGAGACAGAGCCCCAAACTAGGGAGATTACCTTCAAGGTTCTCCATGATGACATGGAGAGGGGCCTCGACGTCGCTATGCAGGAGCTGTTGGGATGCCTATGTGGACGTCATTCTTCTGAGATCAAGAGCCACTACTTCCACTTCTTTGGAAGGCGCGACGAGGATGGAGAGCCTATTGTGTTGGACAAGGCCACTAAGGAGTCTATCAAGCCCGTGCGTCACTACCTCCAGGACTTAGAGAGCCTTATTAGACACCTTGATACTGATAGGACTAACGTGATGCTTAGCAATGATGAACTACGAGTCCAACTCAAGGAGAAGGACAAGGCCTTCCAGGAACAGGAAAATCGAATCAAGGAAATGGAGAAGAAGTTTGAAGACCAAGATAAGAAATTCAAGAACCAAGAGAAGAGAGTTCAGGAGAAGAACAAGAAGATTAGAGACTTGGAGACCGAGTTAGAGCTGGAGAACATTGAGCTGGAAGCGGATCACGAGGTGATAGAGAGGCTACGCACACAGAAGAGAGAGTTACAGACAAAGATTGATGCTCTGACTACCAGCTTGGAGGAATACAAGGCAGGATTCGCATCAGCAGGACTTGCTCTAGTAGAGGAGGAATTCGACATGGAGGAGTAGTGATACTGTTCCATCTACCTATCGTTCTATTAATATTGAGTGCATAGGTCATACCGACTTGTGGGTGACTATGCTAGTATGTTATCTTTGCAAACTCTGTTATTGTTGTGATGTTGGAACTTGCATGTGCTTGTTTGTCTGAATTGTTGTTTTATTTGGGTTATCTATCATTACTTGCCCTTACTAAACCCACAGATGCCTCCCCGACGCAACAACGAGGATAACAATGACAATGGAATGCAGCAGATGATGGTTGCACAGACCCAATTGATGCAAATGATGACTCAATTTATGGCGAACCAGAATCAGAACAACAATAATAACAATAACAACAACCAGAACAATCCACCACCTCTGGATATGCTGACCAGATTTCTAAGGCTGAGACCTGCTAAGTTCTCAGGTACCTCTGACCCCATGGTAGCAAATGATTGGTTACACTCTGTGAATAAGGACCTAGTCACGGTTGGATGCACGGATGCAGAAAAGGTCAGATTTGCAGCACACTTATTGGAAGGTCATGCAGCTGCTTGGTGGGATAATTTTCAAATTACCCACCCTATTGAGGAAGTGACTTGGGCAATGTTTGAAGATGGGTTTCGCACCACTCACATCTCTGCTGGAATAATGGGATTGAAGAAAAAGGAGTTTCATAACCTCAAGCAACGCCACCGCAGTATTTCTGAATACATCGAGGAGTTCAATAATTTGTCACTTTATGCACCCGATGATGTTGACACTGATGCAAAGAGGAAGGAGAAGTTCCTAGATGGGTTAAATGATGAAATTTCTATGCAACTATCTGTTGCATATGTTCCAACTTATCAATATTTATGTGATAAAGCTACCATCCTGGAAAACAAGATGAAGCTAGTAGAGGGTAGAAAGAGGAAGCATCATTTTGATAAGTTTGGATCAGGATCTCCTCACAAGCGCCCTCATGGTGAAGGAAGTGGGAGCTCAGGATTCCACAAGAATGGGAATCATAATAACCATCGTAACAACAACCACCACCATGATGGAAACAATCATCATGGACATAACAAAAGTGGATTCAGGAACAATCACAATAATCATGGACATGGGAACCAAAATGGTCAGAACCGTCATAGTCAACCAACGAAGAAAGACATCAGTCAGGTGGAATGTTTCAAGTGTAAAAAGACAGGACACTATGCTAATGAATGCCCAGAAAAGAAGACTGACGGGGCTAAGCCAAACCCATTCCAAAAGGGTCATGTGAATCACATTAATGTGGAGGAAATCCAAGAAGGATCTGATGTCGTGATCGGTAAGTTCAAAATTAATGCCTTTCCTGCACTTATCCTTTTTGATACTGGCACATCGCATTCATTCATTTCAAGAGCATTTGTAATCAAAAATGAACTCTCCACTGAAACCATTGGATGTCCCTTTAAAGTAAGTTCTTCGGGTGGAGAAATGATAGTAAATTCAGGGTGCCGACATATCATCCTAGAAATTGGAAAGCATAAGTTCCCGATTAGTTTAATAATCCTAGAGTCCCAAGGATTAGATGTAATATTAGGGATGGACTGGTTGACCCGTTATGAAGGGGTGATTGATTGTGCCAAGCGGACTGTTATGCTCACTACCCCAGAAAAGAAAAGGATCAGGTTCAAGTCTAACTTTGAACCCAAGGGGAGCAAGGTTAATTCTCTTAAGGGGGTTAGCCTAGATAATGTGCCAATAGTGAGGGAATATCCAGATGTGCTCCCCGAGGAATTACCTGGCATGCCACCAGATAGGGACGTGGAGTTTCTGATAGACATGCTACCAGGAACGGGGCCTATAGCGAAGAGACCTTATAAAATGTCGGTGGACGAGTTAAAAGAACTCAAGAAACAGCTGGGAGAACAGTTGAAAAAGGGATTTATTCAACCAAGCTCGTCGTCTTGGGGAGCACCAGTCTTGTTTGTTGAGAAGAAGGACCGGAGTCAAAGGCTATGCATAGATTATCGTTCACTCAATGAAGTGACCATAAAGAACAAATATCCCCTGCCCAGAATTAATGATCTCTTTGATCAGCTAGAGGGAGCATGTGTGTTCTCAAAAATTGATCTTCGATCAGGATACTTCCAACTAAAGATTAGAGAACATGACATGCCCAAGACCGCATTCACCACTAGATATGGGTTGTATGAATATACAGTGATGCCATTCGGATTGACTAATGCACCAGCCTATTTCATGAACATGATGAATAAGGTATTCATGGAATTCCTTGACAAGTTCGTAGTGGTATTCATCGATGATATATTGGTATATTCCAAGAGCAGCAAAGAACATGAAGAACATCTACGCCTCATTCTAGAGAAACTTAGAGAACATAAACTTTATGCCAAGTTCAGCTAATGTGAATTCTGGTTGAATGAAGTGGGTTTTCTTGGACATATAGTATCTGGAAATGGTATATCTGTTGATCCAGCAAAAGTGGCAGCTGTGACAGAATGGGAACCTCCTAAATCCGTTAAAGAAATCCGTAGTTTCCTTGGCCTAGCAGGGTACCATCGAAGGTTCATTGCAAATTTCTCTAAGATTACAAAGCCCATGACTAACCTGCTGAAGAAGGAGAATAAGTTTAATTGGACAGAAGCTTGCGAAACCAGCTTTCAGGAATTGAAAAAGAGGCTAGTGTCAGCCCCAGTGTTATGTTTGCCAGATATTGAGAAAGACTTTCAAGTATACTGTGATGCATCTCACCAAGGATTAGGAGGTGTATTGATGCAGGAAGGTAGAGTGGTAGCTTATGCATCAAGACAACTCAAAAATCATGAAGTGAACTACCCTACTCATGATCTAGAGTTGGCATCAGTTGTGCATGCACTAAAAACATGGAGGCATTATCTTATGGGAAAACGTTGTGAGATGTTCACTGATCACAAGAGTCTGAAATACATTTTTACACAGAAATAACTCAACATGAGACAAAGAAGATGGCTAGAACTTATCAAAGATTACGACTTAAGTTTGCAATACCACCCTGGAAAGGCAAACATCATAGCCGATGCATTAAGCCACAAGGCTCATGTAAATGGCCTCAATAAAGGAGAATTGCCGGAGGAGTTATGTGCCCAATTTAGAGAGCTGAGACTTGAAATTGTGCCCGAAGGGTACCTTGCATCCTTGGAAGTGCAACCCACACTAAAGGACAAAATTCAAAAAGCCCAAAAGTTGGACAAAGAAATAGAAGAAATCAAAAGTAAAGTTACTGAAGGCAAGGCAAAAGGATTCCATGTAGATGATCAAGGAATCTTATGGTACAAAAAACGTATCTGTGTTCCGCAGGATATTGAACTTAAGAAGTTGATCTTACAAGAAGCGCACAACTCACCATATTCAATTCATCCTGGTAATACTAAGATGTATATGGATGTTAAGGAGAGGTTTTGGTGGAACAATTTAAAGAAGGACATAGCAGAGCACATTGCCTTGTGCGACGTGTGCAGTCGTGTAAAGGCGGAACATCAGAAACCGGCAGGATTATTACAACCACTGCCAATACCTGATTGGAAATGGGATAAAATTGGTATGGATTTTATCACCAGACTACCCAGGACTAAATCTGGATACGATTTCATATGGGTTATCGTTGACCGCTTGACAAAAGTGGCCGATTTCATACCAATGAAAACCACTTATACAAGTGCAAAACTAGCCAAGATTTACATGAATAGAATTGTATGTTTGCATGGGGTACCTAAAAGTATCGTGTCCGACAGAGGAACTCAGTTTACTTCGCACTTTTGGCGACAACTTCACGAGTCACTGGGAACTCGGTTAGAATTCAACACTGCATTTCATCTGCAAACAGATGGGCAGACAGAAAGGACCAATCAAATATTAGAGGATATGCTGAGAGCATGTGCGTTAGATTATGGATCCAGTTGGGATGAAAGTCTACCATACGCAGAGTTTTCCTACAATAACAGCTATCAATCAAGCATATAAATGGCTCCGTTTGAATTTCTTTACGGAAGGAAGTGTACTACACCATTACTATGGAATGGAGTAGGGGAAAGAAATTTGTTCGGGCCAGACCTAATAAAAGAGGCCGAAGAGAAAGTCAAGATGGTGAGAGATAGGCTAAAGGTAGCTCAATCTCGGCAGAAGAGCTATGCTGATCCAAAACGTAGAGAGGTCACCTATGAGATTGGTGATAGAGCTTACCTCAGGGTATCACCACTTCATGGTGTAAAGAGATTTGGAATCAAAGGAAAACTAGCACCACGCTATGTAGGACCTTTCAAAATTTTGAGCCACAAAGGAGAAGTGGCATATGAGATAGAATTACCAGAATCTTTGTCAGCAGTTCATAATGTATTCCATGTTAGTCAGCTGAAAAAGTGTCACCCAGAGATGGAAGAAACTTCGTTGAAAGACACTATACCATTGGAGGAAGTTCAGCTAGATAATGATCTCACTTATGAAGAGAAACCTATTAAGATTCTAGAGACCGCAGAAAGAATTACCCGTACCAAGACCATCAGATTCTGCAAAGTGCAGTGGAACCATCACACTAAATCAGAAGCAACCTGGGAGCAAGAGGATGAACTTCGGAGAGATCACCCTCACCTATTTGCTAGCCAACCCGAATCTCGAGGGCGAGATTCATCTTAAGGGGGTTAGATTTGTAACATCCCACAATTTCATCTGAAATCATCATCATTGCACTCATATCATCATAGCATGTAATTGCATTGCATTTAGAATGTCCTCCAAAAATTTGGGGCAATTTTGAGCCATGAATAAAAGATATGAATTATTTTGAAAAATAGAATCAAAGAAAATGCTATATTACCTATTAAATCCAAGTAAATACTTTGGATTAAAATAGAAGATAAATATGTTTTATAATACCCTAAAAACCTAATTTGAGTTTTTACAAATTTTCACAAATTGGTTTGATTCAATTTGAATCCTTAAATCAAAAGTTTTGGAGAAAACAGAATTAGAAAAAGAAAAAGAATTAAGGGAGAAAAAAAAGGGGGCAGCAGACAGCTTCTGGCCTTTTGGCCCAATCCGGCCCAGCAGCCCACCCGGACTCCCTCTCCCCTTCTCTGTCTTTTCTCACCCCCTCGTTTCTACCCCCTCCCACTGACAGACCGACCCCATGCCACGTCACCCTGTCGTCTTCAACCCCCGGCGACGAACCGCCCCACCTCCTCTGCCGTTTCAAAACGATTCAATTCCGGTCGTTTCTCGTAGTAATTCTCCCCGGTGATTACCCCTACTAAACCCCCTCTCCCTCCTCATCATTTTCCCCATAGACACCACCCCGGAGAGCCCCCAGGCTCCCCAAATTTCGAGATCGAACCGCCGCTGTCCGACGGACTCCGGCGACGATTCCGGTCAACCCAGGCCGCCAGGCGTCCTCCCCTCTGTCCCATCTGTTTCGCCATGTTCTGGCGCGTGTTTTAACCCCGACTATGTGATTTCTCGTGCTCCAGGTCGACAACACGGACCAAGTCCGCCGAGCTCCCTCTGCCGCCACTGTCAGTCGCCTTCTCCGGTAAAGGTAGGGTTCCCGCCACCCCCTTTTTGTCTTTACTAGGTCGTGCAGACACTTGAGCACCTCGCTGACCTCTTTGCCCTAGGTCACAGTCTTCCACACCGAGTCGTGAACTCCACTGTCTGCACAACTCCGGCGAGGGATCCAGGCCAAGCCCGAGCACCCCCCGCACTGCAGTGACCTCCATCGAGATCGCCACGACCTCCTCAACCTCTAGTACATGTCCACGGTCTCCCAGCCCTCGTAGGATCGCCAGAACCTCATCGGCCGACGCTCCGTCGCCGCGCGCAGTTGGTCGGCGCCGCCCATCTCTGGCCAAGTCGCTAAGGACCATTAGATCTTGTATCTGTGGCTAGGATTAGATCACTAAATGAAAGGGTACGGGCTAATCAGATCCGTCCGTAGTCACTTAAGATCTGACGGCCCCCAGCGGTCGATCCGGCCGAACCGGTACCAGCCAATAGGATAGCGCCACGTCGCCAGACTATTTCTGTTTAATTAGAAAATAGACAGATTTAGTATTAAACTTAGAAAATCCATAACTTTTGATCCACAAATCAGAAAAATACAAATTTGGTGTCTATGGATTCAGAAAAATAAGACCTTTATTATGGAGGCCTTGTTTCACACTTTTGCCTCTGTAAACTTGGAATTATAGGCAGAACCTTTTTAGGAGTATTTTTCTCACAAAAATTGTTCTATAAATTATTTTGGGGTATTTCTTATGTATTTAGATGAGGTATTTTATCCTCTGTACTATAGACTCTGTAAATTATAGAATTATGTTCATGTCATTGCATTTTGCATGCATTCATGTTTTTGTAATGTTTTATTGATTGAATTATTATTGTTGTATTAATCTTGTGTAGATTGTGTGGATTGTGAAGTTTGTTGCTGTGAGGATTGTACCTATTCCCCTAGCTACCAAGGAAAGTGATATTTCATCTCATGTCCTATTATTTTCACTATTGCACTAGTGATATTTTGGTAGATCTTAGCATGATAGAATTATTCATATGTTACCATACTATGCTATCTTGGTAGTATCTCCTAGTTAAAAGACTTCGTATGCTATAATGCTTAGCCTTGCTATTAGAATTCGTGGGTGGAATATACACATAAGAAAGTATTTTTGTTTAACTAAGAAAACAACTAATGTTAATGAAACACCTGGGTGGAATGGGCTTGCTTGGATTATGTTGAGTGGTTACTCAGGGGCCATGTCTATGGTCAGCTGGTGTATCACACGTGTGGATGCCACCCAGGAACAAAGAGATTGGAGACGTTCTTGTCACGAAGCTTCCAGTGCAGCCACATGGCATATGGGCTCTGCCTTGACCGACTAAGTTGTGAGAACTCAGCCAGACGGACAGAGGGTGGTAGTGATGATAGGATGGAACGCGTCCGTGGTGGTATGAGGGATTGCTTCTGAAAAGTCTCGTCTCGATGCATGTCGAGTCTTGTGGGGAAAGCGCACCACCTCTCGAGAGGGTAAAACTAAGTACTTAGCCGTGTCCCCGGTTATGGACACTCCTGAGCCTCAAGACAGTGAAGCAGTTCAATAATCTCCTCATCCAAATTTCTCTAAGTTAAAACTTGCGGGTGAACAAGGGTAAAGGTCCAGTGATGTCTATCATTGGTACCTTATTGCTGGAATGAAAAACTTCTTCAAAAACTATAAGTTAAACCAGCTTTTAGCAAAGCCATCCATAACCCCACTTAGCCATATATTCATGTAGTTGTTGGATTATAAGTATCTATGGTATCACTTGCCAATACAATTCCAAATGTATTGACCCTTGTGGCTGGAACTTATTATGTTGCAGGATACTCTAATGTTGAGTAGGGTTGCGGGTCTACACTCGACATGCTTGCCTGTGGCACATGAAGACTAAAGACTCTATTATTATTATGCTATGTAATGTGAACCTTAAGTGTCTTAGCCTTGGGCTAAGTGAGCTGTAAGAACCATTATATTCCTGGATATGCGATGTAATAATGACCTTTGTTTCTGTGTACTTCATCTTAAGCTGTGGGTGCTAGCATTTTCAATCTAGGGACTAGCACTGCAATCAGAGGGATCTTACCTTATTATGGTGAGAGCTTACAGACAGAGAGGAAGAAGAAGACGGTGGAGATGTCCTAAGGACCAGTGACTCACCCCGGTTGTCGTGCTGGTGACGGTGAGGGCAGGTGTGGCCGGAATCAGTGGAATTAACGATGATCGGCGTCGGGAACGGAGGTATCAATCCGAGCATCTGGGGCTTCTACAGCTTTCCTGGGTTGGGGCAATCGATCGAGAAGATACAGAGGAGCACCGTGGTGGTCTTTGATAGTCTTGGGACGATCGAGAGCGTCGGCGATGAGTGGCTCCGACGAGCTAGGTTTCGGTACCGAGAGAGAGGAAGAGATTGAGCAAGGGGGAATGAGGATGAGGATGAGCGAGAGCGTTGCGGTGGCATACTTATCCCCTCCTAGTGACAGCAACACGAATCTAGACGAGGCCTATGTCACGGCGCGGCGGCGGACGGCGGAGCTTCGGCCAGCGAGCTGCATGTGTGCATATCGGTGACGACGATGGCCATTATGTAAGAAACCCCCTGGCCAAAACTCTGGATCAACCCGTGGTCCTTCTTCGATCCCACCGGTCAGTCAGAGATTGAGAGGCTAGATGGGCTGGTACTGGGCCGTGACAAAGCGTGCGAAGATTTGCTGCTGCTACTCGCGCATGACACGGCCCAAGCTCGTGTGCTGGCTCGCCTAGGTCTTTTTATTTTCTGTTTTGTTTTCAGATTTTTATTTTCACATTTGCTTTGTATTTTTTCCCATAGAAATGTATTTGCTAAGTAGTTGTAGCAATACTGAAATGTATTGAGTATAATTTTGTGAACTTTTATTATATAACGTTATAGTTTCTTTATTTTCTTTATATGGGTCCTTTCCTTTTAATAATTTGTAAGGACCCCTTGTTATGAATTTAATTTGCATAATAAACCATAACTTATAAAAGGATTTACTACTACTCATTCATAGAACTTGATCTCATTAACTTTACAGTTTGAAGGTAACTTTTATATGGTGATCCTTCATTATTATATGATACATAAAGTTCTAAGGAATTAATATGGTTAATATTATTCCCATGGGCTTGGGTGGTATCAAAGTGTATATTTTGCTATAACTTGTATAGAAGTTAGGGTTTAAAAACAATAAAACAAATAAGCTTTCATCCATAACATTCATCTCATTCTATAATTATCTTATGGAAGCTTTAGTTGTCCAAGAGGTATTGTTCAATAGTTATCTAGGAATAGGAAATGGTTTCATTATCCATTTGATTCTAGAGTTCTTTAATAATGAAGTTCACATGGGTCTTGTCATGGATGCATGTATAGCTAGCTAAAGGTTTCTAAATAATTCTTACCTCAATACTTCACTAAGCTTATCTTGAGATAAGGAATTCCTTTCCTAAATATACTCTCTATATATCACTTATCTTATTCATAAAGATCACTTCTTCCTGAATAAGATAATCGTCTGACTCCACCATATCCATCATCATATGATGACATGGTCATGCCACTTCAATAATTCTCATTCTTCATCCTTCTATATATAACTTCCCTCTCTAAACTACCTCTCAGATAATTCCACTAAAGTAGTTATTATTAACTTCATTCCATAAACTCCTTCATATCTACCTTGCATTTACTTCTAAGGCTTGCAAAATTACAATCCTCTCTATATCACATGTGATATCAATCCTCTGGAATAGATATGGTACTACTCCCCATAATACAAGTTTGTTCTTGTATTACCTTGGTTAAACTATTATACTTCCATATACTCCTGTTATATACTTCATCATACTCTAGCTTGAATTTTCATTTTCAAGCTAGATGATTCATCTTACTAGGCTTTACCTAATTTGGTATACTCACCTCACTTCTTCATTATCCAGTCATATATTCTCAAGTGGCTTGAGAATAATGACCACCAACCCTTGATCAAACAAAGCTTAGGCTTTTAATTGCCTGATCAAGATCTATAATCAACTAAGTAGTAGACTTGTACTAGTCTCTCTATAGGCTTATCTTGTTAAGTAAACTTACTCTAAGTTTATACCCACTTGGCATAACAAGATTATTATTTGATGTACTAATACTACTAGCCTTCTCATAGCTTCTCAATTACTAGCTTAACTCTTGGGTTTAGGTACTGCTTCTAGTTAACTCATGAGTGAGTTAACTCTTCCAACATCAAATGGTTTGATCTCCACTAAGGATCACATTCCATTGATGATGGCACACTCTACCATAACTAGTTCCTTCTTCTTATTAACTTACTTAAGGTCTTTGAAAGGTTAATATAATAGGTCAAAGGCTACGAGTCAATAAGTGCTAGGTTAAGAATTGATCACACACATTGATGATCAGTAAACACTAGGACTTGGTTAAATAGGATTGTCATCTATTAACATGACACTAAGGGTATGTGATGGATGGTCTTGGTTTGACTTCCCTTTCTAATATATTTGTAATAAGAGTTAATGTGTAACATCCCAATTTCTGCAACCCTGATTAGTTGTCCAGAATGCAAAAATCAGGGGGAACAAAAACATTTTCTTGTTTAAAGTGAAGTGTTTGCTTGTTGTTTGGATATGCTTATGCATATGTATGTGTATTAGATGACATACTCCCTTACCTTAACACCAGTTGACAAAAGCTACTTCCCAAAACAGTCCTGGCTCATTTTACATATTCTCAAATGTTTTGGCATTTCAAAACCTGAGCCAAGAAGCCTTTGCAAACCAACTATTTTAGTAGCTTCTATTTATCAAACTATGGAGAGCTATATAACATAATCTCCTTATGTTTTCAAGACAAAACCTTCTACTACTCTTATCTCTAGATTTAACAAAACCTTTTTGTGAAGCATTTGAATTCTACTCTTGGTCGAGATACCAAGGACCTTACCTTGATTAAAACTACAACCTATCTCAAAATACCCATCCTTACCTCAAGCTAAGTTTGGTGGTAACCCAAGTAGTAGTTGATTTATTTGTAAGATGAGTTGCCTTGATCCGCTGCCTCATGAATTGCTTTGATCTGCTGTTTGACTTGTTTGCTTAGGAAGTAGCATGAACCACTCTAGGAGCTCATCACTAGGATTAGGATGTTTCCCAATCATCAACCCCTAAGCAAGAATACAAATCTGGATATGATCCCTAACTGCTGGGTGATCATCTAAAACCCTTACCCAGATCAATTCTGTAATTATCCATTCTAGAAGCTTCCAAGTCAATGAAGACCAATATCAAGAATGGATCCCTTCTAGTCAATATACTATTAAAAATCATCCACTTGATGATTCTTGGGTACTTTGCAACCCATCAAAATCATCTCCACCAACATTCTAGTTAAAAACCCTAAATCTGCCAAATTTGGCTGTCTAGAAAACCATTTCCAACATCACCTTTTTGAATGCCTCTCTTTCTCAACCATTGGGCAATTTTGGTAATGAACTTGAACCATATTGTTAACCATCCTAAGGACTACCAAGGCCCACTATTTCCCTTGGTTAGGTCACCTTCCAACCTACTTATTCTTGTGGTTTTGCAGGCAAGAAAATAACTTTTCCTGCAAATCTAGTCAGCATGCCTACTTTGGTAGAAGCTCACACCACCATCCAACCTTCTTGGGCCCAACTCTTAGCATGGTTATGTTATACTCATATAGGTCTATCCTTACCTACTTAACTTGTTACAAGTGGATCCTTGTGCTGCCTAAACCCACAAGGTTTTGAAGGCTAGTTGTTAATCTGCTTTGGCAGGCTTATTTTATTCAAAGTTTGAAAGCCTGTCTTGGTGAGATCAAGCAGGATCAATCTCAAACCCCTACACCATTGCAATCTAAATCACTTTTTCTATCCATCCATATATCCCATGCCCCAAGGGGAGCTCTGAGACCCAAGATCTAACATGGTTTTGATGGTATGAAGTTAACTTCACCCTAGATCCTTAATCTAGGGAATTCCACCAAAATCAACTTGGATTCTCCAATCTCAAGGTTGCAAATGCTTGATATACCTTGTATACATCATCTACCTTGATAATCGAGATTTATCAAATATTTTCAATAATTATTTTGGCTCCAAATCTATTTAATCTCTTTAATAGCCAAAATCTCCAAAACTCCTCTCACAAAGGAAAGTTTGTTTTTTATCAAAACACTTACCCAAATCTAAGAACTTTTGGGTCCTATATATCATCCCCTATCATCCCACTTCAAAAATAAATATTTTTGAAGAGCTTTATTATTTCTTTTTGCCCATTTTCTAAAATGGCAGAAACAAGAAATAATTTTTTAAAAATACTTTCCCACCTCAATAAATCTTGGGAAAATTACCCTAAATGTGTATTCCTATTTGGGACCATCTCACATCAAAAACTCCACTTGTCCAATGTAAATTTATCAAATGAGCATCTATAAACCACTTCTGCACTTTTTGGATAAATGGATCTAAGTGGACTTTAAATCCTTAGAAAAATCCCAAATAATTCCTGGATATCTATTTTGACCTCATCTACCTACCAGTATCATCTCCCCACCTTGTCTAATACAAATTGAGGAACTTACTTCACACACCTCCACGTGGTCAATCTTGCCAAATCAATCAAGCATTGATCCAAAACCAAACCAAAACACCACCAATCTTGCCCAATGCATCTCCTCGGCACCAGGAAACTCCCCCAGGTCGACCAACACTATAGCATCCCCTGTAGCATCTTGTCCTCTAGTGCTTGGACACTAGTAATTAGCCTCATATGAGTGCTTTGCTTGCAAACTTCTTCTCCCCTTGCTGCTGCTACCACTCCCCCTCTCTGACCTGCAACACGACCAGATACCACCTCCACCGCCCCCAGAAAACCCTCCCCTGGTCTCACCTCTTCCTCCTCACCCCTCATAGACCATGTCCATGGTGCACCTTCCCCCACTCGAGATAAAAGGGCACAGGCCACCCCAGCCCCCAGCCCCCAGCTCCTGGCTCATTTGCCCCCTCTGTCTCCTCTTACCACCCTAGCACCCCCACTCCCTCTCCACTGCACTCCTCTGCCTGAGAGAGAGAGAGGGAGAGAAAGCTTCGGCTTCCTCCATTAATCAAGCTAAGCTCCCCCTCCTCCATTAATCGAGCTAAGCTTCGGCCGCGGTGCTGGTTGGGCCGGCCCACTGGCAACCGCTTGGACCAGCCCAGTTTCGGCCAGCCTCTTTTTCCTTTTTCATTTCTAATATTCCAGATCTGAGAAATTAGTTGCTGGATTAATTCAAAATAAAAATGGAAAATGCTTCCAAATGCCCAGATCTAATTTTTACCAAGTACCCTGGTGTCTTGGGCAACACGCAGTGCAAAAATTAACTAAAAATATTGACTAGGGTGCCATTAGTGAATTAAATCCTCAGCTGTATACTTTTTCACTAATAAATTCTTTCTGTGAATTGTACAACTCCAATTGGAGTAAAACCAACTACCTCTGAAAGATATTGGAAGCATCTATCCCTGGACCTTGGTCTCATGCCAAGGTGAACAATAGGTTAGCTTGAGGAAAAAATAACAAAAACAATTCAGTTATGACTTTAGAAAATTCCCTACACCAAACCATGGGTCTAATTGAACCAATTCCAAATCCCAGTGATGTGGTACTACAATACCTATCCAAATCCAGGAGCTCAAGATTTATTGAGCCTTGGATCTTTCTCTGTGAATTAAACCCTTCTGTGCATGGTTTATTCACCTCTAAATTCACTACATTAGCTATACAACTCCAAGAAGGGTGATTCCAAATTCTACAGAAAGGTATTCCAACTACCTATAATGTGTGCTTGGATTAATCTCAAAAGCTACTGTAGATTTAATTTGGTGAAAAAGACAAGTTGTCTACAGAACTGCCTTTGGGAATTTCCTGAGGGCATTCTTGTAATTATCTTGACCTGATTCCAACTCTCAGTAATCAAGTACTCAAAACCCTACTGAACCATCCAAGGAAATAATTTTTGGAGCTCCAGAACTTTTCTGGTGAATTATTTCCTAAAACTAGAGCCTTTAGCACTAGAATATTCATAAGTATTTCAAGAAAATTGATAAAATAGTGAAACCACTTTTGTTGGTTTCATATTATCAATACTTATATTTTGGTATCATGATTTTACAATGGTACCCTATAGAATATGGTCTTGCTCCAAAATCCATCTCTTAGGTAGTTTCTAGACTAGAAATCCTAAGGGATTTTCATCCCCTTCTACAAGACCATCCCAATCTCCTATTTCCAATCCTCTCAGAACCATCTGAATCTTAACTATGTAGTATTCAATTGTTTGTTGTATGTATTGGTGCTTGAATGCCTAGTGTTGATTGTGGCTTGGTTTGCTTGCATGTGATGTCGGGACGACGATAGTTGCGATGAAATCGGAGAGCAGAAGAAGGGGTATTTATTATTGATATTGGTATTCTGGGGTATCTAAAGAAGAAGTCCAGGGACATTTATGCCATACTGCTGATCACAGGCAAGCCACCTTCTTTCTCATAAGCCTCGTCCTACTGTTTTACTTATTGTTTTATGAAAACTGCATGTTTACTCTATGTTGATGTGTATATATATGGTAGTGGTTTGGCTCCTCCAAACCATTATACCCTTGTACTATTAAGTACAGCCCCCTTGGTGATACCTACTTGTCCCTTGTAGAATAGATGGTGCATATCCACCATACCCCGTTGGAGACCCCGTTTTAGCCGAAGCAAAAACTAGCAGATGGGAAGACCCCGGAAAAAGGTTTTACCAAATGTTTTATGAAAAAACCTTGGTGAGGTGGGACCTCCCAAGAGATGTTGAGAAAGGAAAAAGGTTTTGTTTTACAAAATGCTGGAGGAAAACCAGAGGAAAAAGGTTTACAAAAACGCACCTAGTTCTTTGTAGTTTTGCTAGAAGAATTAACCCGTGCAACCACATTACTCTGGAATGGGACAGGGATGGATTTGAAGTTTGTCTACTCTGGTATGAGCTGCCTCGCAACAACTACAGGGGATCGGCGATCCCTGGAGGGTGGGCCTTCCCCGGTAAAGGTGGGACCTGGAGAAGGAACAAAGGGTCGGCAGGCCTCCACACGTTACTATGGGCCCCTCATTGAAAGCGCACACTCTCGAGGAGTGGAAAAAGCGTTCCGGTTGGTCCTCACCCGAGTCCTGGTGTTGAGGGGATTAACACTCATAGGGTAGGCACTTATATTGGAGTGGGCATCCGGAGAGTCTTGATCGGTTACTCGACCCACGATCGGTGAAGATCAGGGTAGTGTACCCGGATGGTGTGGGTAAAGTGTACAACCTCTACAGAGTGTAAATCTATTCGAATAGCCGCGTCCGCAATCATGGATGGTGTGGGTAAAGTGTACAACCTCATCATCACCACCATCATCACCATCAACACCCTCATCACGATCTCCATATTGCTGTAACAATTGCATTGAATCTTGCATAGTTCATAGGGGAAACTTTCCCGATGTTGATTACTCTTTGTAGTTGATGCTATTGAGTGAACCATTGAATTATTGTTTATGTTCAGATTGTTATACATCATTATTTCATCTCTGATCATGATCCATATGATGTCTTGTGAGTAGTTCGTTTTGTTCTTGAGGACATGGGAGAAGTCTTGTTGTTAGTAGTGGAGTTGTGTTGAGAAAGATTCAATAGATTGTTATTTAAGTTGTGGTGTATTTCTTCTAGTGGTGTCATGTGAACGTCGACTACATGACACTTCACCTATATGGGCCTAGGGGAATGCATTGTGTATTTGGCTACTAATCGTAGGGGTTGCCAGAGTGACAGAAACCTAAACCTCCGTTAGGAAACCATTGCACAAGGGACGTAAGGGTCTTAGAATTTAAAGCTATGGTTAGGTTTCTACCTTAATTACTTTCTTGTACTTACGGATGTTTGAAGGGGTTTAATCACAAATATGTATTAGTCT
The DNA here is from genome assembly GCA_916181665.1 of Avena sativa. Taxonomy (NCBI): domain Eukaryota; kingdom Viridiplantae; phylum Streptophyta; class Magnoliopsida; order Poales; family Poaceae; genus Avena; species Avena sativa. The sequence continues at coordinate 451,494,858 of OV702288.1, read as the reverse complement.
TGGATGGGGCGGTACATTAGCACAGGTTCACCCACACAACACTTAGCAAGCTAGAGAAGATTAATCGACTATATGAAGCGAAAGCACTTGACAGTCTTCCCATGTGTCCTCGAGAACGTTTGGTCATCTATAGAAATACAACCGGCTTGTCCTTTGCTGCATAAAGGATTGGGCCACTTGCTGCATTCATTCTTACTGTCTTTTGTTTACTCGTACTTTGTTTACTTGCTTTATCGAAAACCCCTAAAAATCTGTTTGCTAAGTATTTGCAGAGAATTCCTGATCCATACCACTAGCCAGCACCTTCTGCTCCTCGTTGGGTTCGACACTCTTACTTATCGAAAATACTGCGATACATCCCCTATAGTTGTGGGTCATCAAGACTATTTTCTGGCACCGTTGCTGGGGAGTGAAGCGCTATTGGAGAGTGGAACTGGTAAAGGAAACTTCTACTGTGAGTATTGTTTACTTCTGTTAGTTTCTTTATTTTCGTTATGGATAATTCGCTGAGTTTCTTATTTGGTAATGCTACTACCACTGCTAAGGTAGTATATAAGCCACCACCTGCTGAGAAAGATGTCTTCAAAATACCTACAAGAATTATTGATCATGTTATGGATAACTACTATGTTGGGGATGGAACTGTCCATCCCGGTGATCATTTACTCTTTATACACGAATTATGCGGGTTGTTCAAGTGTGCAGGTATTACTTCAGATCAAGTTAAGAAGAAGTTATTATCATTATCACTGAAAGGAAGAGCTGAGGAAAGGTATAAGCTGCTGAAGAATGGTCAAGCTCTGGAATGGGAGGAAATAGTGCCTCTCTTTTATTCAAAGTTTTATCCTCCTAGTGAGATTCATAAAGATCAGAATCAAATATACAACTTTTGGCCTCTTGATGGAGAGAATACAGCTCAAGCTTGGGGGGAGATTGAAGTTATTAATGCTCAAATGTCCCATTCATGAGCTCCCCAACAATATTATTATCAATAACTTCTATGCAAGGCTCCCTCTACATGATAAGGATTTTTTGGATGCTTCTTGTGCTGGATCATTCACCCGCATGGAAAAAGAAGTTAAATGGGACCTTCTAGATCGTATTCAAGACAATGCTAAAGCTTGGGAGAATGACAAAGGTAGAAAGTCAGGTATAAATTATGATTATGAATGCATTGAATCTTTTATGGGAACTGACAACTTTCAAAATATTAAAAATGCTTATGGTCTAGACTCTCAAGCTATTGCTTCTTATTTTAAGGCCTTTGCTTCCTATATTGAAGTGCCTAAAAAGAAGTGGAATAAGTATCATGAACCTTATAAAGATGTTTCTAAGAGTGTTCCTACAAGAAATACTGAAGTTTATACCGCTAATCATGTTTTACCTAAACCTTATATTGAGAAAATGCCTTTCCCAGTTAAGGTAAAGGAACATTCTATGATGGCTAGTATGGTAGATGAAAGTATGAATAAGGCTGTTGAACCTGATAAACAAATGGTTGATGAACCTATTGTAGCAAATGTGAAAGACTTTGTTGCTAAATATGAAAAAGAGGGACACACTATCCTTTGTAAGGATACCTCTAATATTGTTTCACAAAGTAGTGTTATGAGAGCTAGTATTCCTGTGTTTTCTGTTAGAATAAGTGATCATTGCTATGATGGCCCTTGTGATAGCTATATTGTTAAGTTTATGCATGATACTGAAAGTTATTATGAGAGAGGGAAAAGTGTTCTTATGCATCTGAATAATATCAAGTTTCCCCATTTTATGCTGAAAGTTTTTATGTTGCACTTCTTTTGCCTTCTTATGCAAGTTGCCTTTGGTTTCAATAACTTGTTTGTTTACAAAATCCACTTTCATAGGAAGTGGGTTAGACTTAAATGTGTGTGTGTTTTTGCTTCTTAATTCTCTCTTTCGCTTCAATTTATATCCCTATGAGAGCTTCTTCAAAACTATCGTGCCCATCTTAATGGCTATAAAGAAAGAGCTTTATGGGAGACAACCCAATTTGCTTTTGCTTTCAGTTTGTTTTTGTTTCTTTGAGTCTTGGAAGTTATTACTTCGGTAATGACCGCTCCTTATCCGTTTTGTTTGGTTTTTTGTGTCAAGATCAACCTCTAATGAGAGAGAAGTAAGATTTGGGGAAGTTGCTGTCCCGAAACAGATTTTTGTGCTTCACCGTAAAAATTCGTGAGACACCTCTGTGTGTCGGATTGAGCTGTAATTTTTTGTGCTTCTGCGCTAGGTTGTTATTTAACTTTCTTTAGTTTTGCACTTTTTTATTTGAGCAACAGAAGATTTTCGACAAAATTGATCTTTACCTGCTGGTCTGTTTTTACAGATTTAGCCACTCTTGTATTTGCTTCTTTATTCGATTTCCTTTTTGAATTCTTTTTGGGTTTTCAGAAGGAGTTGCTACAGTAGCTTATGTTTTGATGGTTTTCAGTTGAAGTTGGACTCAAAAGGTTCTATCACTTCACTTATACTAATGTTGCTAATAAGAACTGTGTGAAGTTTTGTGTGAAAGAAATTACCAGGAAGTGGAGATAATGGTGTAATAAGGAAGAGAAAGGTTTTATGACTCAAGTAATAAGTATATGAAGATGAAGATATCGATGATATTCAAGTGATGATTCCGGAAGGATCTACTAGATACCAAATTCAGAGACCTGCAGAGTCCATATTCAAATAGGTAACAGTTCTGGTAAGAAAAGTTCCACGAAAGTACAATCCAACTATATTTTTGCAGTTTTCAGTCAATAAGGAAAGTTTTGAAGCGAAAAAGGGACGGAACCGGAGCCGGGGTGGCCCACACCACCCCATGGCGCGGGCCCACCCCTGGCCGCGCCACCAGGTGGTGAGGCCACCCAGGACTCCGTCTCCGACCCGTTTTCTCCCAGTACCTTCCTTTTGATATGAAACTTCATAATATATAACCCCCCGGATCTCCCGAGGTTCGTATATCGTGTTTTTGTCGTATTTTTGTTTCGATCTGTTTCTACCAGGACATACTCTTTGAAGGTTTAGAAGCACAATGGTGTCTGCCAAGGATAAAGGGAAGGAGCCCATGGAGGAATACCTCCAAGACCCCGGGAAGGAGAAGGAGATCAAGAGTGAAGGTGAAGAGGAGCAAGGCCAACATCCGCATAGTGGCACCACCATTGCAAGCATTGGAGTGGTGAAACCTGCCAAGATTAGAAGGACTGCACAGATGCAGACTGGGGGGAAAGCTCCTCGTCACAGTTTGGCACCACGGACACCTTCTCCGAACACCAAGAATACCTTCCATACCTTTACCCATAACCATGCAGGAAAAGAAGACTCCAAGTGGGAAGAATGGAAAAAGAATCACAAGAGCTGGGATCCACAAATTGAAATGATTATGGGCCGTATTGAGCACAACTCGGAGTTGATTCGTACTCTCACCTTTGAGATTGAGGACTTTGGGAAACTGATCAAGGAGCTCATCGAGAGGATACCACCACCACCTAAGGAGTAATTCGTCATCAGGTTTGGCATCCCCTTGGTTTGTTCTAAGCTTGGGGGAGTGTCGCGGTATCATATCACTATCTTCTATCTTTTTACCTTATTAGTAGAGTCATGTCATGATTAGAGGAGTTATTTTATAGTATGGTTTGCATTATGGAAGTGTCCCCTGTCTCGTTAGATATGTATCTCTTGGTGTGAGTTGCCGTTATGGAATATTAATGAGAAGTTCTATCATCCACTCTTTTGCATAGCTTATATTAGTTTTCAATTCGTGATTATATGATTGATCTTGTTGTTAGTATTGGTAGCACTTTGGGATCATTGAGTTAATTTAGTTGGTTTTGGCAAACCTGGCTCGGTCAGTAGCAACACTATTTTTGAGAGTTGAAAGAAAAAGATAGAAGTACTCTAAAGAAAAATAATTTCATCATCTTTCTTTCTTGATTTGCTCATAAGTCTAGTATTCTCTAGTTAAGATCTTTTGTGCTTCCAAGGAAGATTGCATGTTTGTCTTTATCACTTGTATGTTTGTTTGTTTCCTTCAATTCTTGTACTTGCTACCCAGCCTTGCTAGCCAAAAACCTGTACTGAGAGGGTACTCTTCTCGTGCATCCACCTCCTTTAAACCAAAACCTTTGCCATTTGTGTCCACCATACCTACCTAGTAGCATTATTGTTATCCCAAGTAAATTCATGTTTTGTCTACCTCCCAAATTAAACTTGTTATGTGAAAATTAGTGATTAAAGCTCTCACGAACTTGATGGCACACCTTACTTTCTTCCACTTAATAAACCTGAACCATTGTGAACTCTCCATGAAAGTTATATGCTTGCAAATTATAGGCTGGGGATTAGTAGAACCGTGCTGTCATGGGGAACGCTTTCAACACTTGTAAATATATACCCAGTTGATACCTTGCTCTTTTGTTTGCGGATGTCATCGGTGTGAAATAAAAGGGGAGCTTGTAAGTCCATGGAGTTATGTATGTGTGTTAGAGAAACGCCTGGGCCGCTGGTCTAATCCATGCTGACATGGTGGAAACCTGCAGCGTAACCATAATGATATCTATGAAGCATTCTTCTTATAAAAAAATAGAGAGATAGCTATTGAGAAAAAGAAAAGAAAAAAAAGAGATACTATGAAAAGAGGAAAGAGAGAAAAAAGCACCATTTTCCCATGGTAAATAAGAAGATTGCTGAGATACTCATTGTCTGCTTGCCTTGTCATTTTGATATGGGGATTCTTCCGTATCATCGGGCAAGGGGTACCCCGTTGGCAGTTCTTAATGATACGCACATGCTTACGATGACAAGAACTTACCGGTAACTAAAGTTGAGTAGCATGAGGAGCGCCCCTCGTACTCAAGGGACTTGGGATTTTCAGTTTATAGTCTGTCAAGCATATAACTCAGATTGGACCTCACTTTCACCTTAATCACCTAAAGATGCCTATGATAGGGGCAATGAGAGCTGAAAGCTAGTAAGTATCATAATTTTTGGGAGCTCTTTATGAGACTTGCAATCCCTGCTTCCCACTTTGAAGGGCCTTTCTTTTACTTTGTAGTTGAGTCAGTAAACCTATTCCCTTCTATCTCAGCAAGTATTTTGAGTTGATGTGTTTCATTCATTCATATGATGATTTATTCAATCGTGTCTTATGTTCCTTATTTTGCACATTGCTCTTATCTTGATGTTTACTACTTTGAAAGCTATCATTGAAAAAGCCAGCTATTTGTGAACTCCAGCAAATTTTCAACCATTCTTTGACCAAGAGCTAAGTTTGCCATTACCGATTATGATTCACTTTATGTATCTTTATTGTGTTTCCTTTACTCATTGCAAGTTGAGTTGTATAATAGTGAGTTGTCTTCTATTATGATCTATGTATTTGATGAATGTGATGCTTCTTGTCCGTATTCTTTTATCGACTCTTCACTCCATAAACCTGAGGTCATGTTTATTGAGCTCAGTTTCGCTTGGGGACAAGCGAAGTCTAAGCTTGGGGGGAGTTGATACGTCCATTTTGGATCAATATTATATGTCTTAATTCACTATTATTCATTGATATATTTCTGATGGACCGCTGCAGTCAGGATTCTGATGGAAAAGGTGTTGTTTGGAGGCAAAATTCACGAAGATCAGAAAATCCGGGAAAATATATGGAAAATCCTATTTTTCCAGAAGACTCAGGATGCCAGAAGATAGAGTGGAGGTGGGCCACAGGGGGCCCACACCACCCCATGGCGCGGGCAGGCCTAGGTCGCGCCAGGGAGTGGTGTGGCCACCCTGGCCCACTCTAGCCTCTCCCCTCTGGCGTATATCATCCCCACGAAACCCTAAGACTCGGGGAGCGACCACAGAAAGATTCCGCCACCTCTGCAGGGCGGAAAACACCGAGAGAGAAAGATCTCTCCGGCAGACAGATTTCTGCCGGGGGAATTCCTTCCCAGAGAGGGGAGATCATCGCCATCAACACCACCATCAAGCCGGACTTCATCGGGATCATCATTATCACCACCATCATCGCCATCAGCACCCTCATCACCATCTTCATATTGCTGTAACAATTGCGTTGAATCTTGCATAGTTCATAGGGGAAACTTTCCTAGTGTTGATTACTCTTTGTAGTTGATGCTATTGAGTGAACCATTGAATTATTGTTTATGTTCAGATTGTTATACATCATTATTTCATCTCTGATCATGATCCATATGATGTCTTGTGAGTAGTTCCTTTTGTTCTTGAGGACATGGGAGAAGTCTTGTTGTTAGTAGTGGGGTTGTGTTGAGAAAGATTCAATAGATTGTTATTTAAGTTGTGGTGTACTTCTTCTAGTGGTGTCATGTGAACGTCGACTACATGACACTTCACCTATATGGGCCTAGGGGAATGCATTGTGTATTTGGCTACTAATCGTAGGGGTTGCCGGAGTGACAGAAACCTGAACCCCCGTTAGGAAACCATTGCATAAGGGATATAAGGGTCTTAGAGTTTAAAGCTGTGGTTAGCTTTCTACCTTAATTACTTTCTTGTACTTACGGATGTTTGCAAGCGGTTTAATCACAAGTATGTATTAGTCTTGGATGGGGCGGTACATTAGCACAGGTTCACCCACACAACACTTAGCAAGCTAGAGAAGATTAATCGACTATATGAAGCGAAAGCACTTGACAGTCTTCCCATGTGTCCTCGAGAACGTTTGGTCATCTATAGAAATACAACCGGCTTGTCCTTTGCTGCATAAAGGATTGGGCCACTTGCTGCATTCATTCTTACTGTCTTTTGTTTAATCGTACTTTGTTTACTTGCTTTATCGAAAACCCCTAAAAATCTGTTTGCTAAGTATTTGCAGAGAATTCCTGATCCATACCACTAGCCAGCACCTTCTGCTCCTTGTTTGGTTCGACACTCTTACTTATCGAAAACACTGCGATACAACCCCTATACTTGTGGGTCATCACATATCTCCTTATTATTACTATTCTCTTAAGGTGGTTTGCGAGTACATTCAAAGTACTCATCGGCATTGTCCCTGGCTATTAACTTGGCCAGATCTCAAGAAGAAGGCGAGGATGGCGACTATGCAAGCTAGGACGTTCTCCCAGTCAGTTGCCTGTAGGTTAAGGCATGGCTCGGGCTCTGCGCTTGTTGAAGTCCGCTGCTGATTATTGATGTAGCCATAACGGCATTTATAGTCTTGTAGTTCAGTATATTCTTGGATGTTGTAATGATACTTGTCAGTTATGTGCCACGGCTAACTGATCATGGGATCGTGGTTGTATGCATAACAGGGATTCTCAGAGGATTAATCCGGGGGCCCCACATAATGTTTAAGATCTACAATGATACCCATGGTATAATTAACTACGGCAAGCAAGTGTCTCAAGATTTAGTTATAGAGTTTTCTTTACTTAAGTTACATACTTAACTTGGTATTGAGGGTGTGTGGTAGATAATACCTTGATATCATCTTTAGAATATTAAGTATTCATCCTTGAGTCGTGGAATGGAATACCATGTAATGATCTCTAGGAGATCAAGTACTCCTTATTAAGTAGTGTGTTGTGACTTAGTTTTATTACATTTGATATACCCTTAGATCAAATTATATTATCCAAAGTAATGTTTTAGCAAAGGTCATATTGAAACTTATCGCAGTCAACTTGATGATCTACTTTAGTTCCACCAAGTTAAGAGAAGCTTCAATCACTTTGACAAGTTTTATTTAAAAGCGCGAAAATTATCCGGATTTTCTATGCATGAATGCAATGCACACACATGTGTTCAGCTTATTTCTAAGCTCTAATGCTGGGATGTTACAGTTTCTTGAGAATTTGCGCGACCTTATAGGTCATTCACCAGGACTTACTATCCACACAGACGCTTGCAAAGGTTTGGAGAAAGTTATAGAAGCAGTATTCCGCGAAGTGGAGCGTAGGGAATGTATGTGACACTTAGTGCGGAATTTTACAAAGAAATTTAAGGGTAAAGTTTATACTTACAACCTATGGCCAGATTCATACATATGCAGTTTGAGGAAGCATCTATGTCATTTGGAAGTGTTGCATAAACAAAAACCTGTGGTGAAGGAGTACTTGGATGCACATCATGGAATGGTGTGGTGAAGAAGCCAATTAAATGAAATTTGCAAGGTAGACTATGTAACAGGTAACCTTGCAGAGAGTTTTAATGCAAAGTCAAGTCATTGAAAGGGCTTATGTTGTGGCAAATATTTGATAAGATTAGGCAGATGATCATCATAAAGATCGATTTGCATCAAAGAATTGCATCAACATTATATGTTGGCCATCTCATCCTCTCATCTTTGATTAAGGATTTGCATGCCATGGAAAAAAATTGAAGATGAAATGCATTAGAAGAGGAATGGAGGCTGAGGTAACGTACACTGACAGTAAAGATAGGAAATGGAGGTATCAAGTGAGTTTGATTGATAGGACATGCCATTGCAGGCAATGGCAGCTCCGTGGGAAACCCTGCATACATGCATTGTTTTTCATGGGTGTTCTAGGAGGTGAAGAGGGTGAAGTTGATCAGTACGTGTCGGAGTATTTCTCCATTGCCAAATTTAGGGCAGCATATGCTAAGAATGTTCTAGCCTTGTTGGGAAAAGACCAATGGATGGAAGTGGATCCAGGCTTCAAGCTATTCCCTCTAGTTTTTACTAGACCTGCAAGTAGGCCAAGGAAGAATAGGATGAGAGCTAGTGCCGAGGGTGGTGCACCACCTTGATGACGTAAGTGCAAACGTTGTGGGATCCTAGAGCACATTGCTAGGCCTCGTAAAAATGTAGTGGACCCAGCTTATGGAATGGATGATCAGGCGGGAGCAGCAAATGCAGATGAGAATGAAGTATTTGAACGAGAGGAGAATGAAGCAAGGATACATTGCAGATTGAACCAACGGATCAAGAGGATATTGAACCAAATGCAAGGGAGATTGAATCAAATGTAGGGGAGATTGAACCAATGGATCGAGAGGAGATTGAAAAAAAATTAGATGAGATTGAACCAAATGCAGGGGAGATTAAACCAATGGATTGAGAGGAGATTTAAACAAATGTAGAGAATAAAACAATTTATTCATTGGACGCAGAGAATAAAACAATTTATTCATTAGAAGCAGAGTTCAAAAGTAAAGGAATTATACAAGAGGATATTAAAGAAATGATGCCAATGCATTTTGAACCATATGAAGCAATGGATCGAGACATGATTGAACCTATTGTATGATAGACTGAAGCACTTGATTCATTGGATGCAGAGAAAAAGAACAAAGATAACAAATGGAACAAGCCGATGGTGGACTCCGATAATATTCCATCTAGGATCACCCGAAGCAAGGTGGTCAACCCAGCAAAAAACACTAGGAGCAAGAAAAAATGAATTAGAATTATTAATTTGAATTTGTATGATGAATTTGAACTACTGTCAATGTTTGTATTGAATTCGAACTAGTGTGACGCTCCAAAGTTTGTATATTGGATAATCCCATAATGTATGTGTTATTGTAAGTTTCTATGGTCATCCATCTAGTTGCTTAGCACTGCTTAGTTTTTCCCTCGACATGTGGTCAACACATGGGGTTAGCTAGTTCATGGCTTAAACCATAGCAAACATTGACCATTTGATCCAAAATTTGGCACACTTATGTATCTTGGATTGATTTACCATATGAAATTGGAAATTTTGGATTTACTTGTAATCAGCCACATTTTTATTTTTCTAAGTGATTAAATTCAAAAAAATGGTTTTAGGGTTAGTTTAATTCAAAAAAAGTCAAAACATGGTGCAACCTTCGCATGGAGTCTTGTTATGTTACCTACAACCTAGCATGAATAATAAAGGAAGAGGAAATAAAGAGAAATGGACTTATCCCCTAAACCACTTCTTAAACCCTTCTTGGAATGAGCTACTAGCTCTGAACATGCATGGCTTTCTACTCAATCAACCTCCAAAATAACCCATCCCAAAACATACTTTGTCTAAATGAGGCCAAATTTGGAACACTTGTGTGTCTTTGAGTGGCTAACAATATAATATCGGGCAAGATGGATTGTTTTGTTCAAATGACACATTTTCCCTTTTTTATGCCAAAAACTTGAATTTCCCTTACTCATTCTTTTATTTGAGTGACCTTGTTTTCCTTAGCTCTACTTAGTTTTCCCCTCCCGCTAAAGCTTTCCTCACTTTTCCCCTCCCGCTAAAGTTTTCCTCACTTTTCCCCGCTCTCCTATCTCAGTTTGATTACACTCTGATTGGTCAAGATGTATGTCACACGGATCTTGGACAACCACCGTTGGATACATCATGATCCGATGGGCTAGAGGTCTCTCTGTCCTGAGGGGCGCACCTGCCTTGTACGGCGAGGAGAGCCTGACAGGCTAGATGGCTCTCCCTACCTTTCCCTATCGCACGTATACTAGTGTAACACCCCTAGTTTTAGTAATTGTTAATTAGGGTTTGTTTGTGCATCATAAGCATTGCATACATCCTTTTAACTGAAGAAATGTTACATAAAAGGAAAAGAAACTAAAAACCCTAAACCCTAGTGTTCCCTCTCTCTTTGAAATTTATTCAAAGGGGTGGTTTTGAAAGTATTTTGAAAATTATCAAAATATGTGGATCCCAAATGGACTAAAAGGGCCCCACAATATTTCAATAGTTTTATAACACCTCTGGTATTTTCGAAATGTTTAAAAACAGATAATAGAAATTGAAAAAGGGTTTTACAGAAAAAGAAATAGAGCCTGCAAGCTACCTGGGTCGTAGCCCATCTCTCTCCTTCTCTATCTGCCTCCCAGCAGCTTGTTTCTCTTCCTTTGCCGCGGCCCAAGTGCAGCCCACCTCGGCCCGCTCGGCCTTGTACCGTTTCCTCGAGGCTATCATCGTCGTCCACCTTCCTCCGCGCTAGAAACAAGTCACTGGCATCACTGCGTCGCTTGCTGGCATGGATATGCGCACCACTGATGGCGCCGATGCCTACAAGTACCCCATGCCGCCGTCGGAGAACCCTAGCCCTCTTTCTCCCCTCGTGCATGTTCTCTAGCTCGCCGGCAACCGCTAGTTCTCGCAGTCCTTGGATGCCTAGAACTAACCGAGGCCACCGTCGAGATCCCCTTGTTGTCCTCGTTCTCCTCCGCCACTCCATGGAAGCCAGAGTGCCCGCAGTCGCTTCAATCGCCACCTTGTTCCCCCGGCCTCCGCAGCCTCTGTCATCAATTCCGGCGTTGTCCGAGCTCGTGTCTCTTTGTTGACCCATCTGCTAGCTTCCTGGTGAGCTCCTGCTCCTCGTGGACCCTCTCCTTCTCTCCCTCTCTCGCTGCATCGCTACCTCGGCGATCACCTGCCACCGCCGCCGCTGTCCGCCGTCGCACGCCTTGTTCCGGCGACCAATTCGAAGCGGCGCCACCACTAAACGGATCAGCACACCCGTGCGAGTCGAACGAGACCAGCCCCGTGTCCCCTCTCGCCCTCCTGCCTAGGAATCGAGCTCGACCTAGAGTTCCCCATTGCTAACATCAGCATGAGGTCATAATGTCTTTTCTTTTTGTTAATGGTTTTTGTAATTATTTTTTGGAAATAAAAATAACCCATGTGGGCCTAGTCTGTCAGGGTTTTACTCATTTTGGAAATTAATTTCTGAATAAATAAATATCTGACATGTGCGGCCAGATGGAAAATATTTTATATATCCCAAAAATGTTTAATTGTTTTAAAAATGATTTAAAATGGATTTAAAAGATAAAAATCATAACTAATTAATTTTAAATCAGAAAAAAAATATGTATAATATATCAAAATGTTTAGAAAAATAAGATCTACACAATAGACTCATATTCATGCATTGATAATCAACTTGCATGACAAGTTTAATTAGAAGAACAAATGAACCCCCGTAGGTGATTCCGAGGTTCACCCTGAACTAGGGTTTTCACCCTTCGGGCCCTGTTTAAAATGACCAAGCATGTACTATGGTTCATTGCAATACACTTTAACTTGTCATATCATCATTCTTGATTGAGCATTCCATCGATGTCGTGTGTTGATTGTTGATTTCCTTCTAGTGTTTCTGCTTCTTCTTGGTACACCTTGGAGTTGATGTAAGCAACAAGATCGAGTCCAAGATTGAAGATCTAGATCAACACAATCGAATGTTATCGACAAACAAGATCATCTGATAAACCCTAAAGATCTATATCTGGGTATCAATAGGCAAAGGCAAGCAAACCCCACAAATGATAAAATCCTATACTTTCAAAGTACTTTAATTCTTGCCATGTGCATACAATTCCAAAGTCTTTTACTAATATATAGAGTAATCCTATCTGATGCATGTTACCTTTGTAGCCTATATTGCCAGATCCACTGCTCCTAGCATAACTAGGGTTTGGATTTATGAGCTTTGGTAGAGTTGTTTATATATGTTGTGCTTAGCCAAGCTTAGATGTTATTGCTGGTCCATCCAGTTGATGAATCAAAGCTGCGAATGAACCTAGTATGATAGGATGACGTGGTATGATCAGATATGAAAATTACACATGCTAAGGATTGTATGGGAAACCACGTCGGGTTGTGGTTTTTCCAGTCCCATACTTGCCATCACTAGGACCTGAGTTCTTGCCTCTTGAACCAAGACGATCTTACAAACACACGGGGGCCTGGAAACCCCCTCGACCAACTAACTTGCCTAGTATATTCCATGAGTCACATAGTTTGGGCATTCCATTCGACATATGCATTCTAGTTGTTCTCCAAGGCGGTGAAGGGGGTACATTCATACAGGTAGGTAAGCATTGCCGGGAACAAGAGAGGCACGGCCTCCGTAATCTTGAACCCTGCGCACATCTCTAGGGACCAACTTCGGGACTTGACCCGTTACGGCAGCATCTCCTTAGGGCGTGACTCATGGTCTCGGAGAAAACAAGGTAAAGGTCATGTCTAACCACCCTCTGCCAGCCTACCACATATGAGTCTAGCTTCTTGGAGTATCATGATAAGTTTGTTATTGAGCCCATTGATGACATCATTATCCTTCCCAAGCTAGACAAGATTCATATGGAACAGTTAGCATTAATGTTGGAAACTTTTGAGAACCATCTTAATGTCATCTGGAAGTATGTGTTCTGGATGTCAGAAGTAACCTTCTTTGGTTCATGTGCAATAGTTGAAAGTTGTCGCCATGGATTCGAAAAGAGTTATATTTATTTCCTCGGGAATTGTTTCAAGTCAGTTAAGCATGTGCGAAGTGTTCTTGATATGGTAGGTTAATGCCTTCACGTCTTGAGAAGATTCTTTAAGCACTCAAAGTCACTAACTGATTTGTCATGGAAGAGAAGTCCTACAAACTTTAGTATCCTCCTAAATGTTTCCCAAACAAAGGATTCATTTGTGTTTCGTTGCAATCAATTCATGTAGGTGAAATTATCCCTTGATAACTTGCTAATACATGGGTTCTGCAACCTAGCTCATTCCTGTGGAGCTTGGCACTATAATCCATATCTTGAGAATTTAGTAACTTTACCTATGTGGTAAATGTTGCAAACTTTCTATTCGGGCATGCTGAGTCTGAAGTATCTCTCAAATTAACCAAAGCTGAATCTCAAGCAGTAATGATGGTTAGTGTTTATCAACGTTTTTAATGTATGTCTCTTTGGAAATCTAGCAATGTTGATGTGGTAGTTAACACAATTAGCCGGAAGACCTATTGCCACATTATCTTGATTCAGCAAAAACAACCACTCCTCATAAGGCTTCTTCTATGACTTATTATAGGAGTTATGCTTATGGTTTCCTTTGTATCCAAAGTCTGAACTTTACTTGATGTTTGTTTCTTGAACATCAAGGAGAACATTTAAAGTAGAGTTGCTAAATGTCTCTCAGTTGATCATCTAGGCCCTTTTATGTTTCTAAGCATCTTGTTGTGCCAAGTAACTAAAGTCTGAGAATGAAGTTTCTTTTTCCACGTGTCATCACGAATCTTCTTATATATATATTCATCTAGGTGGTGTAAAGTGATATCACGATCTTTGACAAAGATTTTGATAGACCTGGATGAATAAAGAGTTTCCTTCGATTCCTCTAACATATTCTAAGAGTGACTATGGTTTTTATAATCAAAAGTTTCTCTTGCTACATGTTCCTTGTGACTCTTACGAGTCCTCTCCATCAAAACAACCATTTTGTCTTGACCTTATGTTGAATGAAGAGTGATCCTTCTATATCAAAAGTAGTTCAACAACTTGGTCATCCGTATCTCTGTACCTTGGAAGCTCTACTTAAGCCGCCTAGTAGAGTTTCATCTTTCGAAATTTGTGGTCGTGTTCTTTCTGTTGTATGCTCTCCTTTTGAGAAGCTTAAACTCTTCTAAAGCTCCATGGTCTCAATCCATATGAACACCAGCTATCTAACACCTTGAAACCATCTTCTCGTGTTTCATGCGCGTTGGCTTCAAAGATGTTATGGAACATCTATCCATGAGTTACTCTATTGGTGGTTTTCTGGCCTTCCCTCTCTTATGTAGTGTGTGTAGAAACCTCGAAGAAATGAGGGCTTCATCCATCCGTGGGGATGAGGATCAACCTCTTCGAAGAGATTGTCAAAGTATGGTATAACCCTATTTCTTCTATCTTCCTACCTAGGAATCTCGGGAAAGATTCTGCTAAAGGGGAATGGAACTGTAACACCCCTAGTTCTATTAATAGTATTTAGGGTTTGATTGTGCATCATGAGCATGTCATGTATATCATGGTTTGATAAATATTGCATTAAGAGAATGAAGAAGAAAGTAAAACCCTAAACCCTAGTTTTACCTTCCTTCTTGTAAAATCCATTCAAAAAGTTTTGTATTTTGAAAACTACCAAAATGTATGGAGCCCAAATGGATTAAAAGGGCATCACAGTATTTCAATAGTTTTACAAAAACCCTCTAGTACTTTTGAAATGTTCAAAATAGTTTTGAATTGGAAATACAAAAGGAAAAGGAAAAACAAAAAAAGAAAGCCGCATCAACTAGCGCTTAGTTTGGCTGCGCTCTGATTGGTCGAGATGTATGTCACACGGATCTTGGCCAACCACCGTTGGATACATCATGGTTCGACGGGTTGGAGGTCTCTCTCTCCCATTGGGCAAACCTACCATGTATGGAGAGGAGAGCCCGACGGGTTGGATGTCTCTCCCTCCCTTTACCTGCCACACGTATACCAGCCGCATCTTCCTCCCCTCCTATCGACGTACGGTGGCGCGGCAGTCCAAACTGTGAGCGGCGGTGTTGATCTAAGCGTGGTGGTACGAACGACGTGTGGTAGCATGGATCTAAGCATGGCAGTCCGAACGGCGTGCGGCGGCACGGATCTAAGCGTGGCGGTCGGAATGGCGTGCAGTGGCACGAACCTAAGCATGGACGTCGGAATAGCTTGTGGCGGCGCGGATCTAAGTGTGGCGGCTAGAACGGCGTGCGGCGGTGAGGATCTAACTGTCCGAAATTTATGTCTCTGTTTGTCTCACTTCCGTTCACCTCCTCAGATCCGTTGTTGATGGAAGACACCGATGGAAGCCATCATCCACAGCGTCAGTGTGAACGCGGTGGTGCCGACAGTGGTCATCGATGTGGCGACGATTGAAGCCATCATCCGCAACATCAGTGCGATGGCGGTGGTGATGATAGTGGTTATCAATGCGACAGCAATTGAAGCCATCATCCGCAACATCAGTGGTGACGGTAGTGGTGCCGACAGTGGTCATCAATGCGATGACGATTGAAGCCATCATTCGCAACATCACTACGATAGCGCAGATCAAGCCCTCGTGAACCGAAGCTGTGGGAGGCGGGCCGCGGCTGGCACATCGAGGTGCACTTTGACGGTGAAGGCCGGATGTACCTTGTGGCCAGATGGATGGGAGCACTTTGTCCGTACTTCTTGGAGTACACATGTAGCATCCCAATTGTCTAACAATTGTAATGCTACTTGGTCTAGTAATAAAATGGCTACTTCAAATATATAATTGTTGAATCATCATTATATCATGCTCATGTCATCATGTCACCTTGCATTTGAGCATCATATAAAACCCTTTTCCATTTGGTTCTTATCTCATCTGCATTATTAATTGTATTTGCCTCTTGATATTGTATTTGGTTCTTGATATATTGTTTAATGCCCAAGTTTAGTTGGGGGCATATCTCTTATTAACTCCACCACCTTTCTTTCACCACCTTATAATTCCACCATCCAACTAAATATGAGCTTGGCACTTATTGGTTTTACCTCTAGCTCATGTGGGTTGGGATGGATCCAATTCTTTTCCACATGCTCTCATCATATATCAATAATGTTGTTTTCACAATATGGAAATGTGGAGAGCCACATGGCCACCTTTGCATGCTTTGTGAGTGGAACCTTTTTCATGGCTTCCATATGGATTGTTTTGGGGTTATTATCATGTTGGAATATTGTTGGACTTACTAAATGACTAGTGGCACATACACACTAGCAAGTCCCAAGCTTACTCAAACATGATCATCTCCATCTATTTTCCACTTGGAACTTCCCTTAAAATTCTCTTGCTTGGGCCTTACTCCACACTTTGGAATGCATAAGGAAATGCCATGTAAATAATCTTGTTTCCACAAAGATAAAACATGGTATTAATTAATTATGCATGGCCCATGCAAGTACTCCTTTAGCTTAACATTTGATTTTTTATTTGTTTTTAAAATGGATCATCTCTCTCTACACCTTAGGCTTGGTCTTGTTTGATCATGCCTAAACCTCATCACCATACCATCCTTACCATCACCACCTTTTCCCTCTTTTCTTGTCTTGTTCTTGTTGGGGTTTGGTTTGTGCTTGGCTTGATCTTGACAAAAGGACACCCTAGCATCTAACCTTCCCCCTCTCTAAACCCAAACCCTAAGCCACCCCCCTCTCATCTTAAATCCCGCCATGACCAAACCCTAGCTAACATGTCCCCCTCTCTCTCGGCCCTACCTCCCTCTCTCACCTAGCTGGCCCCACCGGCCACCCTCTCTCCCTGGCCACCTCTCCCTGCCTAGCTACCAACCCCCAAACCCTAACCTAGATCCAAACCTAGCTCTACCCGAGCCTAGCTCTAACCTACCCGAGGCTCCCCCTCTCTCTCTAGCTCCCTCCCTCTCTGCCTTGTGGCCCTAGCCCGAGCCTGCCCCTGCCTCCCAGACCACCCTACCCCACCTGTCAGCTCCCCATGCGCCTGCCTGCCCCTGCCGACCCCAGCACGTGAGCGAGGAGGAGAAGAAAGGTGGCACCCGAGCCACCTTTTACATCCACCTGCTCCCCACGCTCCTCTCCTCTACCCCTCTGCTTTACCCCCGCCACACGCCTCCTCTGGTTCCCCAGATCTACCCCGAAGGCGCCCTGCCTCTCCCCCTCTCTTCTCCATCGCCACCGGCTACGCCATCGCCGGCAACCCTCGGCCCCCTCGCGGCTACACCGTTCCAGACGACGAGCACGACGGGGAGGTGATCGAGGAGAACGAGGAGACTCCGGGGAGGCCGCCTGTACACGCGGTCGCGGAGGAGAAGCGCCGGAGCCGCCAGAACCAGCGCCGCGCCCACCGGAAACCCTAGATCGCCGGCCTCTGCATCATCGGCGATCGCCAGCGCCTCGGCCCGAACAGACACCGTCAGCATCCTCGCGGTGAGCAACCCCACCCCCCTGACACAGTCCGCCTCCCTGTACCCCCCTAGTCTCGCCGGGCCTTGCGTCGAACGGCCTCTGCTCGTCGGAGTGCACTGTCTTCTGCTCGCCCCCGCAAGGCGCAGAACCATATCTAGTCCTCGCCCGCCTCCCAGACAGCAACCCCCGCCTAGCCCAGTGGCTGTCGCCTCCGCGCGCGCTGCCAGGTCCCCAGTTCGATTCCCCCGCGTGCCGCGCGTCCGTGTCAAGCACCGTTTTGTCGACAGAGAGAGAAGAAGTACAGTACCGCGGCCGCTCTTTTGCTGAAAACCCCCTGCCTCTCTTTATGCTTAACCCGCGCTCCCTCGTGGCCCACTCGTCAGCCTCGTGGCGCTTTTGTAAAAAGGCTCCTCCAAAACCCTGTGCTTAACCCGCAGTCCCCCCTGCGCCGCGTAGCACCCCCTTGGTCGTCCGCTGTCACGTGGCCCCGCGAGCACCCTGGCCCCACCTGTCATCCTCTAGGCTAGATCCAGCTGCGGTGTAAAACGTTTCTCTGCGTGCGTGTACACCCAGTCACCTGGCCCCACCTGTAAGCGTCTGTGGCTAGATTAGACTGAGTAACAAAAGTATTTGCCTGTGATCTGTTTAAATTCAAATCTTTTCAAATTAAATTAAATTCAAAATTTGAATTCTGTTTTTAAATAACTTTCAAAATATAAATCCAATCTAAACATATAATATATGTTTTCAAATCAGAAAAATATGAGGATTTCAAATATGCAATCCAAAATATATTTTGAACCTTTAAAATTCCAAGTTTATTTAAATTACAATAAATGCCCCTTCTCTTTAATAAATTAATAACTTTTGTTTTATAACTCCAAATTTAATAAATGATATGTCTAAAACGATTAGCTCGACGAGACCTTTCTGTTTATGCATTCCTTGGTTTGTTTTGAAGCATGAATCATATAAATATAATGTGGACAGCAACTAAAATGAGAATAAAATGGGGCCAAAACTAAATAAAATGGTTTATTCTTGTGTTCCACATCTCACCTATGCCATGCTACTTTAATGCCATGCAAATTGTGCATCATTCATCATGGCATGATTGTTTGCTTGTCACATTTTATTAATATGCTTGTGCACTTTATTTATGTTGGCCCTTGTTTGTTTGGTTCTTCTTCGAATAGACGCTGGGCAGGGGATATATCAAGAGAACCAGGAGCACTACCCAGATCCATCCTTTGCTTCAACTGAGCTGCCAGGCAAGCACTACCACATGCTTGCATACATACAGTACCTATTGCCTCTTTCTTATTCTTGCATCATTGAGTCGCGATTGCATTAAATTGAATCCCAAGTATTGCATAGCCTTTACTTTTAAACCTCACCGAAGCTTGTTCCTCCATCCCATGAGCCCTTACTACAGGAGTTGTTTGAGCCATGTGAGTCGTAGAATAGC
Organism: Avena sativa; assembly: GCA_916181665.1. Lineage (NCBI taxonomy): Eukaryota > Viridiplantae > Streptophyta > Magnoliopsida > Poales > Poaceae > Avena > Avena sativa. Next base: position 451,475,725 of record OV702288.1, on the reverse strand, counting down.
ATGTGTAGGGTATGTGAGTGTCTGATGGATAACGAGGTACCTAAACAACTTAACCTGAGTAGTAATGGGATAACTAATGAAAGTGGCATCGGTGAGCCATATTCGCTATTTGGTTTTTCAGGCTCACTTGTGTCCCGTAGGACCCCGAGTACTTGATTCCTGTTCCTTGAATATTCGCGCTATCCACATCCGGGAGGCTTATGAACCCCCCTGAGCCAGAGCTTGATTCATTCTTATTTCTTGAGGGCCACAAACTAGTTTGAGGTTTTATTTACTATCCTGTACTTATGCCATGCTTTACTGCTTTAATTTAAATTGTGCGAGGTAATGCACATTGTACTGTTTAGGTCCGTGACCCATTTTCGCTGTATCGACAAGCCCAGTCACACTTTCGGGTTCCCAGTCGTTTATAGCCGGCTCCACAAACCTTGAGGCTGTCTCGGAGTCAGCTAACTTCGTTGCGGGTAGCTCAATGGGGTGGCCCCCTGAAATATTTCTGAATCCTGTGATCGCTTTGTCGTGACTGCCTCGTTGGGTTTTGATTTGGTTTTTCCGAGGCATATCGAGTGTGTGTTGCTATTTGTGCACCCCTGCAGGGTAAAACTTTCTGAAAGCCGTGTCCGCGGTTATGGACGACTTGGAGCACAGTTTCTCGATCATAGACAAGTATAACTAAAGTACCGCTTTTAAGTTGACTAGACTAGGTACCTGACTAGTAAATAGTGCAACACCCATGGAATGGATAATAAAACTGCCTACGGATGGGGGGTTGTTCGTCCGCTTCCTCTTCGGTAAGCGAGGAGGAGGATGGATCTGTGGAGATTACCATTATAACCGTTATAATTGTTGCTATTAATTCACGGACATCCGTCTATCTCTGGTTAGGCGGATGGTTAGCGAGTATCTATAGAATTGCTAGGGTTTATCTTCTGCTGCAATTGCTCACCCCAGGTTGTGTTCCCTTTAGAGGCATAAAGACTTGCTGAGTACCCCTAGGGTCTCACACGATAAATTATTTGGTTCAGATGAACAGGTACACTCGCAAGATGGATACTGGGTGGAAGAGACGGACGATGTGGGCAACGATCATTCGGTGTAGAGATTCCGGGAACGGGGATCCGTGGGATCTGTGGGCGGGATCTGCTTATTTATGGGGCATCTTATGCCGATTTGCTTCTTATCCGTACTCGGATTTTGTCTTCCGCTTCCGCTTGTTACTCTGTTGATTGATGTATGAGGAGATATCCTAAACTATTATATCTATCTAGGATATTTGGATCTTGTCGTATGGCGTTGCTATATTTCCTTTCTTTTTAGATGGAGTGGCTCTGATGTACTGTTGTATGGTGGCTTGCATACATACTCATTTGTGTATGTAGTTGATCCCTTCGCCTGCCGATTACGCCGCCCGTTCTTGTCCCGATGTGTGGAAATGGTTGGGACGGCCGAAAGGTCTACCTGTGAGTGGCATTTGGGCCCCACCGTACTATTTCAACCATTTCTGCTCATCCAGGCTTGTAACTAGGAGCGTAATTCACCGAGGTAGTTACAATTGGTATCAGAGCCATCCCGCCCTTCAGGGTCTCAGCCAAATGGTCGTTGTCTGTCTAGCAAATATTTTGGTAGTTATGTATACTAGGGAAAAACAAAACGCGAGAGTAGGACTGCTTCCACTTTTCTTCTTACCCACCCACCCACCCTTTTCTGGTAAGGAAGTGTAACATTTTCAATTCTCTCCTTAAAATTCAAACTAGGATTCACGTGTTCTGGGTTTCCGTAGTACCATAGGTTGTGTATCTGTGTGTGTGAGTGTGTGTGTGTAATTCCTTGTCTATCTGTTGCATCCAAGTTGTTATCTTATCGGCCTTTTGGTTATCAACTGTTGGTACATTCCATACCGACAGGCTTTTGCAAACCGACGCGATCTATCTGATTCGTTGTATACCGACGCGATCTGTCTTACTCTTTGTTATCCGACGTTATCTTGTTTGTGGTGTTTGTTTCCGTAGTTACCAATCTTTAGGTTCACCGTGAGAAGAAGGGGTTGGGATATGTGTTTTACTTATTCATGTGCGGGGTAATGATTTGAGTGCGGGATGGAGTCGCGACCATACCACTACTTTTATCATTCGCTCTTGTATATTGAATTGGTAGAGTCACTAATCTTGATTCGTTAAGTGATTTTGCGCATCTATTGGTATTTTAATGCCGAAATTTGTGGAAAAATTTTCTTTGATATATTTGTGTACCACACTCCTTTTCAGTCGTGTGCGATATGCTTAATATCTTCTAGGTGCTTTGAACTTTGTTGATATTTTAATATCATCTTAGTAAATTGTATCCTTTAATCTTGATTAATTCCATTTTGGTACTATTTTGGATTATTATTATTCTCCATCATAGTACTGACTTGTGTTTTATATCAATCACAGGATGGCACCACCACGCCGTTCTGAGGAGGACATACAACCTGAACTGGGGGCAGCATTGTCAAGCATCGCCAATGCCTTGGCAGCAATGCAGCAAAACCAACAGCGGTTTGAGGAAAGTGTCAGGAGGAATGAGTTTGTTCCGCTACCTCCACCTCCCAAGCGAGGAGACATCAAAAGCTTCCTGAAGTTCAACCCTCGCCAGTTTGATGTTTCTGATCAACCACTTGATGCGGATGATTGGTTGCGTGAGATGTCAAGGTTACTGGCAACTGCTGATGTTCCTGAGCAAGAATGGGTAAAGTGTGCTACTCACCTTCTGAAGGGAGATGCAGCTCTCTGGTGGGAGAATTACCTGAAGGCAAACTGCACTGGTTTTTAGCCTACTTGGGAACAGTTTACTGGAGCTTTCAAGGAGCAGTATCTGTCAGAAATTGTCATGGAGAGGATGAAGGAAGTGTTTCTCAACCTCAAGCAGGGCAATGATAATGTCAATACCTACATCAGGAACTTCATGAACCTTTCTCGTTATGGTGGCGATGAGATCTCTGATGACAAGAAGAAGCAAAAGAGGTTCAGGCAAGGGATCAATGCATCGATTAAGTATGCAATCACACATGCAAGGCCGGCGTCTTTTCTGGAACTTCAGCATACAGCTCTGCAGGAAGAAGCAAGTAGGCAAGTGTTTGAGGAGTCAAAGAAACACAGCCGTGATGCAGCAAGCTCTTCAGCTATGTCAGCTCCTTCTAAGCGTCGTGTCTGGGTTCCTAACACCCCACCGTCGCTCCCGGATCCATCAAGACCTTCAAGCTACGCGGCAAGGCCACCAAACTTCCTCACTGCTGCTCCCAGGGGCTACAACCACCACTACCCTGGAGCGCCTGGCGGAGTCCCTGGCTACGTTGCTCCACGTCCACCTGGTGCTTGTTACACTTGTGGAGACTCTGGGCATAAACAATGGAACTGTCTGATGAAGAACAAGGCTCTTCCTCCACCACCTCCAAGATCTGTGGCAAGCTCTCCTTTGGTTCGTGCACCACCACCACGGGCTCTCAACATCAACACCAAGCCCGGGTCTACTGTTGCTCGTGCCAACTACATCAACGCCGCTCAAGCTGAGCATGCACCTGGAGTTGTGATGGGTATGCTTCCCGTGAACTCAGTTCCTGCAAGAGTTTTGTTTGATTCTGGTGCTTTGCATTCTTTTGTTTCGCATAAGTTTGCGCAAGATCAGGATCTGGATAAGGTTCCTTTATCACGTCGTCTGGTGGTACAATCTCCTGGTTCAAACATGAGGGCTGCTCATATCAGCCATGGCAATCAAATTGAGATTGGTGGCTATTCGTTCTCGGCGTCCTTAATCTTTCTGGGCAATTCTGACATTGATGTCATCTTGGGCATGGATTGGTTGACAGCAAATGCAGCTGTGATTGATTGTGCTGAACGCTCGGTTTCTCTGAAGATTCCTGAAGGCCATATAGTCTATTCTCCAAGTCTGACTCCTGCTATCCAGCTTTTCTCTTTGGCGGCTCTGAATGTTGATGCTATGGAAGCTATTCAGAGTGTTCCGGTGGTCTGTGAGTTCCCAGATGTCTTTCCTGAAGAGTTGTCGGGTATGCCTCCGGAACGTCAGGTTGAGTTTGTAATTAAGCTTGAACCTGGTACCGCTCCTATCTCCAAGCGGCCTTATAAGATGGGTCCTGCTGAGTTGGCTGAACTCAAACGTCAGCTTGATGAACAAGAGAAGTTGGGTTTTATTCAGCATAGTACTTCTTCTTGGGGTAGCCCTACTCTCTTTGTGAAGAAGCGAGACCAGACTGATAGACTTTGTGTTGACTATCGGGCTCTCAATGCTAAAACCATCAAGAATAAATATCCCCTTCCGCGGATTAATGATCTCTTTGATCAGCTAGCTGGAGCTGTGGTTTTCTCTAAGCTGGACTTGAGAAGTGGTTATCACCAAATCAAGATTCGCAAGGAAGATGTTCCGAAGACAGCTTTCACCACCCGCTATGGCCTGTATGAGTACACGGTTATGTCTTTCGGTCTCACCAACGCACCTGCCACCTTCTCGAGGCTCATGAACTCGGTTTTCATGGAGTATCTTGATAAGTTCGTTGTGGTCTATCTGGATGACATCTTAGTCTATTCTAAGTCAAAAGAAGAGCATGAAGAACACCTTCGGTGTGTCCTAAACAAGCTTCGTGAGAACCGCCTGTATGCAAAGTTCTCCAAGTGTGAGTTTTGGCTGCCACAAGTTACCTATCTCGGTCACGTCATCTCTGCCAAGGGCATTGCAGTCAATCCGGAAACGGTGAAGACAATTGTTGAATGGCTTCCTCCTGTCAATGTCAAAGAAGTGCGGAGTTTCCTTGGTTTGGCTAGCTATTGCCGTCGCTTCGTTCAGAACTTCTCGAAGATAGCGAAGCCTCTTACCGATCTCCTCAAGAAAGGCAAGAAATACCTTTGGACTCCTGCATGTCAAGCAAGCTTTGAGTCACTCAAAGAGAAGCTCACTTCCACACCAGTCTTGGTTCCTCCGGATACATCCAAGCCGTTCCAGATCTTCTGTGACGCCTCTTTGCATGGATTGGGTGCGGTCCTTATGCAAGAAAAACAAGTTGTTGCTTATGCCTCTCGTCAGTTGAAGACGCATGAGATCAACTATCCTACACATGATCTCGAGCTCGCAGCAGTTGTCTTTGCTTTGAAAGTATGGAGGCACTACTTGCTTGGTAACCGTTGTGAGATCTTTTCTGATCACAAGAGTCTGAAGTATATCTTTACTCAGCCTGATCTCAACCTTCGGCAAAGGATATGGATTGAAGCAATCAATGACTTCGATTTGACCATCAACTACACTCCGGGCAAAGCTAATGTTATGGCAGATGCTCTCAGCCGCAAAGCTTATGCCAACAACTTCATGATGGAAGAACAACAACCTCTCTTGTGCGAGGAATTCCGTCAGCTCAACCTGGAAATTGTGGAACAAGGGTATCTCCTGAACCTTCTAGCAACACCTCTCTTGGAAGAAAAGGTTCGCTCCTATTAGCTTGGTGATCCGTACACAAGAAAGATCATCTCCAGGATTCAGCTTCTGAAGTATGAGTCCTTCCACGTTGATGATCAAGGCACGCTTTTCTTTGAACACCGGATGTTTGTTCCGAACTACCCGGGTTTGAGAGAGCAAGTTCTCAAGGAGGCGCATGATTCTGTTCTTTCTATCCACCCTGGCAGCACAAAGATGTACATGGACTTGAAAACACAATATTGGTGGCCTGGTTTGAAAAGGTATTGTGCCAAGTATGTCTCAGAGTGTGATGTCTGCCGCAGAGTGAAAGCTGTCCATCAGAAACCTTCCGGTCTTCTACAGCCATTGAAACCCCCGGAATGGAAATGGGAGAAAGTAGAGATGGACTTCATCACTGGTTTTCCAAGGTCGCAGAAGGGCAACAATGCAATCTTTGTTGTCATTGACAGGCTTTCTAAAGTGGCTCACTTCTTCCCCGTCAAGGAAACCATTTCTGCAATTCAGTTGGCTGAGCTCTATATTAACAGAATTGTCTCTCTATATGGGGTTCCGCTTGAGATCAGTTCAGACCGTGGAAGCATCTTCACTTCCAAGTTCTGGGAAAGTTTCCAAAATGCTTTGGGAACAAAGTTGAACTTCAGCACAGCTTACCACCCTCAGTCGCAAGGACAAGTTGAAAGGATCAATCAGATTCTGGAGGATATGCTTCGTGCTTGCGTCATCTCTTTTGGCATGAAGTGGGAAGAATGTCTTCCTTATGCTGAGTTCTCTTACAACAACAGCTTCCAGAAAACTCTAAAGATGGCACCATTTGAGGCTCTCTATGGTCGCAAATGCAGAACTCCGATTGGTTGGTCAGGTGCAGGTGAAAGGATCTTGTTTGGCCCTGACATTGTGACTCAAGCGGAGGAGAAGGTTCACATCATTCTTGAAAATCTGAGAATTGCTCAAAGTCGCCAGAAGAGCAATTATGACAGGAAGCACACGGACATGGAGTATGTCCCTGGTGATCTCGTTTACCTTCGTGTCACTCCCATGAGAGGCACGCACCGCTTTGGTATCAAAGGGAAACTGGCTCCTAGATACATCGGTCCTTTCAAGATTCGTGGAAGAAGAGGAGAAGTTGCCTATGCTCTTGAGCTCCCGGAAAAACTCAAGGTCCATGATGTTTTCCACATCTCTCAGCTCAAGAAGTGCTTCAAGGATCCCGGCAGGACCGTGGATCATGATCTTATCAATCTCCAAGAAGACCTGTCTTATCAAGAACACCCCACAAAAATCCTTGAAGTCACAGAAAGAAGGACTCGCAACAAGTCCATCAAGTTCTGCAAGGTGCAGTGGTCGCACCATTCTGTTGATGAAGCCACTTGGGAACGTGAAGATGATCTCCGTGCCAAGTATCCTACCCTCTTTGTGTCTTCTTCTTCATCCTAGAATCTCGGGACGAGATTCCTGTTTAGTGGGGGAGAGTTGTAGCATCCCAATTGTCTAACAATTGTAATGCTACTTGGTCTAGTAATAAAATGGCTACTTCAAATATATAATTGTTGCATCATCATTATATCATGCTCATGTCATCATGCCACCTTGCATTTGAGCATCATATAAAACCCTTTTCCATTTGGTTCTTATCTCATCTGCATTATTAATTGTATTTGCCTCTTGATATTGTATTTGGTTCTTGATATATTGTTTAATGCCCAAGTTGAGTTGGGGGCATATCTCTTATTAACTCCACCACCTTTCTTTCACCACCTTATAATTCCACCATCCAACTAAATATGAGCTTGGCACTTATTGGTTTTACCTCTAGCTCATGTGGGTTGGGATGGATCCAATTCTTTTCCACATGCTCTCATCATATATCAATAATGTTGTTTTCACAATATGGAAATGTGGAGAGCCACATGGCCACCTTTGCATGCTTTGTGAGTGGAACCTTTTTCATGGCTTCCATATGGATTGTTTTGGGGTTATTATCATGTTGGAATATTGTTGGACTTACTAAATGACTAGTGGCACATACACACTAGCAAGTCCCAAGCTTACTCAAACATGATCATCTCCATCTATTTTCCACTTGGAACTTTCCTTAAAATTCTCTTGCTTGGGCCTTACTCCACACTTTGGAATGCATAAGAAAATGCCATGTAAATAATCTTGTTTCCACAAAGATAAAACATGGTATTAATTAATTATGCATGGCCCATGCAAGTACTCCTTTAGCTTAACATTTGATTTTTTATTTGTTTTTAAAATGGATCATCTCTCTCTACCCCTTAGGCTTGGTCTTGTTTGATCATGCCTAAACCTCATCACCATACCATCCTTACCATCACCACCTTTTCCCTCTTTTCTTGTCTTGTTCTTGTTGGGGTTTGGTTTGTGCTTGGCTTGATCTTGACAAAAGGAAACCCTAGCATCTAACCTTCCCCCTCTCTAAACCCAAACCCTAAGCCACCCCCCTCTCTCCTTAAATCCCGCCATGACCAAACCCTAGCTAACATGTCCCCCTCTCTCTCGGCCCTACCTCCCTCTCTCACCTAGCTGGCCCCACCGGCCACCCTCTCTCCCTGGCCACCTCTCCCTGCCTAGCTACCAACCCCCAAACCCTAACCTAGCTCCAAACCTAGATCTACCCGAGCCTAGCTCTAACCTACCCGAGGCTCCCCCTCTCTCTCTAGCTCCCTCCCTCTCTGCCTTGTGGCCCTAGCCCGAGCCTGCCCCTGCCTCCCAGACCACCCTACCCCACCTGCCAGCTCCCCATGCGCCTGCCTGCCCCTGCCGACCCCAGCACGTGAGCGAGGAGGAGAAGAAAGGTGGCACCCGAGCCACCTTTTACATCCACCTGCTCCCCACGCTCCTCTCCTCTACCCCTCTGCTTTACCCCCGCCACACGCCTCCTCTGGTTCCCCAGATCTACCCCGAAGGCGCCCTGCCTCTCCCCCTCTCTTCTCCATCGCCACCGGCTATGCCATCGCCGGCAACCCTCGGCCCCCTCGCGGCTACACCGTTCCAGACGACGAGCATGACGGGGAGGTGATCGAGTAGAACGAGGAGACTCCGGGGAGGCCGCCTGTACACGCAGTCGCGGAGGAGAAGCGCCGGAGCCGCCAGAACCAGCGCCGCGCCCACCGGAAACCCTAGATCGCCGGCCTCTGCATCATCGGCGATCGCCAGCGCCTCGGCCCGAACAGACACCGTCAGCATCCTCGCGGTGAGCAACCCCACCCCCCTGACACAGTCCGCCTCCCTGTACCCCCCTAGTCTCGCCGGGCCTTGCGTCGAACGGCCTCCGCTCGTCGGAGTGCACTGTCTTCTGCTCGCCCCCGCAAGGCGCAGAACCATATCTAGTCCTCGCCCGCCTCCCAGACAGCAACCCCCGCCTAGCCCAGTGGCTGTCGCCTCCGCGCGCGCTGCCAGGTCCCCAGTTCGATTCCCCCGCGCGCCGCGCATCCGTGTCGAGCACCGTTTTGTCGACAGAGAGAGAATAAGTACAGTACCGCGGCCGCTCTTTTGCTGAAAACCCCCTGCCTCTCTTTATGCTTAACCCGCGCTCCCTCGTGGCCCACTCGTCAGCCTCGTGGCGCTTTTGTAAAAAGGCTCCTCCAAAACCCTGTGCTCAACCCGCAGACCCCCCCTGCGCCGCGTGGCACCCCCTTGGTCGTCCACTGTCACGTGGCCCCGCGAGCACCCTGGCCCCACCTGTCATCCTCTAGGCTAGATCTAGCTGCGGTGTAAAACGTTTCTCTGCGCGCGTGTACACCCAGTCAGCCTGGCCCCACCTGTAAGCGTCTGTGGCTAGATTAGACTGAGTAACAAAAGTATTTGCCTGTGATCTGTTTAAATTCAAATCTTTTCAAATTAAATTAAATTCAAATTTGAATTCTGTTTTTAAATAACTTTCAAAATATAAATCCAATTTAAACATATAATATATGTTTTCAAATCAGAAAAACATGAGGATTTCAAATATGCAATCCAAAATATATTTTGAACCTTTAAAATTCCAAGTTTATTTAAATTACAATAAATGCCCCTTCTCTTTAATAAATTAATAACTTTTGTTTTATAACTCCAAATTTAATAAATGATATGTCTAAAACGATTAGCTCGACGAGACCTTTCTGTTTATGCATTCCTTGGTTTGTTTTGAAGCATGCATCATATAAATATAATGTGGACAACAACTAAAATGAGAATAAAATGGGGCCAAAACTAAAAAAAATGGTTTACTCTTGTGTTCCACATCTCACCTATGCCATGCTACTTTAATGCCATGCAAATTGTGCATCATTCATCATGGCATGATTGTTTGCTTGTCACATTTTATTCATATGCTTGTGCACTTTATTTATGTTGGCCCTTGTTTGTTTGGTTCTTCTTCGAATAGACGCTGAGCAGGAGATATATCAAGAGAACCAGGAGCACTACCCAGATCCATCCTTTGCTTCAACTGAGCTGCCAGGCAAGCACTACCACATGCTTGCATACATACAGTACCTATTGCCTCTTTCTTATTCTTGCATCATTGAGTCGCGATTGCATTAAATTGAATCCCAAGTATTGCATAGCCTTTACTTTTAAACCCCACCGAAGCTTGTTCCTCCATCCCATGAGCCCTTACTACAGGAGTTGTTTGAGCCATGCGAGTCGTAGAACAGCATGTGTAGGGTATGTGAGTGTCTGATGGATAACGAGGTACCTAAACAACTTAACCTGAGTAGTAATGGGATAACTAATGAAAGTGGCATCGGTGAGCCATATTCGCTATTTGGTTTTTCAGGCTCACTTGTGTCCCGTAGGACCCCGAGTACTTGATTCCTGTTCCTTGAATATTCGCGCTATCCACATCCGGGAGGCTTATGAACCCCCCTGAGCCAGAGCTTGATTCATTCTTATTTCTTGAGGGCCACAAACTAGTTTGAGGTTTTATTTACTATCCTGTACTTATGCCATGCTTTACTGCTTTAATTTAAATTGTGCGAGGTAATGCACATTGTACTGTTTAGGTCCGTGACCCGTTTTCGCTGTATTGACAAGCCCTGTCACACTTTCGGGTTCCCAGTCGTTTACAGCCGGCTCCACAAACCTTGAGGCCGTCTCGGAGTCAGCTAACTTCGTTGCGGGTAGCTCAATGGGGTGGCCCCCTGAAATATTTCTGAATCCTGTGATCGCTTTGTCGTGACTGCCTCGTTGGGTTTTGATTTGGTTTTTCCGAGGCATATCGAGTGTGTGTTGCTATTTGTGCACCCCTGCAGGGTAAAACTTTCTGAAAGCCGTGTCCACGGTTATGGACGACTTGGAGCACAGTTTCTCGATCATAGACAAGTATAACTAAAGTACCGCTTTTAAGTTGACTAGACTAGGTACCTGACTAGTAAATAGTGCAACACCCACGGAATGGATAATAAAACTGCCTACGGATGGGGGGGTTGTTCGTCCGCTTCCTCGTCGGTAAGCGAGGAGGAGGATGGATCTGTGGAGATTACCATTATAACCGTTATAACTATTGCTATTAATTCACGGACATCCGTCTATCTCTGGTTAGGCGGATGGTTAGGGAGTATCTATAGAATTGCTAGGGTTTATCTTCTGCTGCAATTGCGTCACCCCAGGTTGTGTTCCCTTTAGAGGCATAAAGACTTGCTGAGTACCCCTAGGGTCTCACACGATAAATTATTTGGTTCAGATGAACAGGTACACTCGCAAGATGGATACTGGGTGGAAGAGACGGACGATGTGGGCAACGATCATTCGGTGTAGAGATTCCGGGAACGGGGATCCGTGAGATCTGTGGGCGGGATCTGCTTATTTATGGGGCATCTTATGCCGATTTGCTTCTTATCCGTACTCGGATTTTGTCTTCCGCTTCCGCTTGTTACTCTGTTGATTGATGTATGAGGAGATATCCTAAACTATTATATCTATCTAGGATATTTGGATCTTGCCGTATGGCGTTGCTATATTTCCTTTCTTTTTAGATGGAGTGGCTCTGATGTACTGTTGTATGGTGGCTTGCATACATACTCATTTGTGTATGTAGTTGATCCCTTCGCCTGCCGATTACGCCGCCCGTTCTTGTCCCGATGTGTGGAAATGGTTGGGACGGCCGAAAGGTCTACCTGTGAGTGGCATTTGGGCCCCATCGTACTATTTCAACCATTTCTGCTCATCCAGGCTTGTAACTAGGAGCGTAATTCACCGAGGTAGTTACAACACATACGGCAAGGAGGCGGCTAGCTCACCGTCCACTTAAAATTTGGACAAATTTGAGCCCAATTTGAACCAAAATTCTGTGACTTAAAATATATGTATGACTTGAATAAATTTGATATTTATTTGAGCCATGAGACAAGTGGATAAGCTCTAAAGTTGATTCATAAGTAGTAGTACATGCTTTGACAATATTCGGTGGGATTGTATAAATCTGATCGAAATATGTATGATCTGAATCAAAATTGATATGTATTTGACCTATGACGACGGTGGATATGCTCTAAAGCTGATTCATATGTAGTACTCCCTCCGACCCAAATTTGTTGATTTAGATTTGTCTAGATTCGATTGTATCTAGACATGAATTAGTATTAGATTCATCTATATCTTGACGAATTTGAGTCAACTAATTTGGATCAGAGGGAGTAGTACTTTCTTTGACAATCTCTAGTGGGCTTGTATAAATTTGATAGAAATATGTATGATTTGAATCAAAATTGATCTGTACTCTTGAACCGTGAGGCCAAGGAATTGGCATCCCATCTCCGTGCCCTACCGTGGCCACAGATCACTCTCTTGAGAAGAAGAATGCAACATCAAGAAGAACAGGGAATGGATGTTGTCGCCAATGCTGCAAGTCTACATGGCAGCCATGATGGCAGTGATAGAACGATGAAACTTGATAGGGCCCCAACTTGACCCTCTAGGCATTTGGCAGGCCAACTATGGGCAGCTAGATCCAATGGCAAGCCACTCGAGCCCCGCAATGCATTCTCTCAACAACTTTGGGACCACAAAGTGACTAAATTAGCAGGAACTCACAGCCATCCATTGAATAACAATTCTACTCTCTAAATTAGCTATCTATTCAACTAATCATTACATTTTCCACCCTTCCCCAAAACCGCATACTATAGCTATTAGGATGGGGATGACAACTACTAAAACTGCCCACATGAATCTACTATTCTCCTCCACCTTCACCTGAAGTTCATGTTTTAGATTTTTCTACCACTTGATCAGATACGGTAAGATCAGCCTCAAGTGTCAACTTCTCTTTGCGAATAAGCTCTGAATTCTTATTTTCTTCCTCGACAGTATGCTTCAGCTCGAATATCAACAAGTATTTATGGGCCGATTCATCACCTAAATTGGAAACCATCTCCTCCAAATCCATCCTCTAGATAGACCACTGGGTTGATTCATCTTGGTAAGAAATGTACCATGGATCATCGGCCTGCATAGCACACTGTAACAGTCCCAAAACAAACCCAATTGAAATCAGTCTGACAGGCTATGGCAGCACTTCAAATTCAATGATAGTACAAAGCTAAGGATCTACCTACACTTCTGACGTGGTAGGAGAAGGAGAATGTGGCCACGACATGATCGATTCCCCAACCTCGTTGGTGTACCCACTACAACCAGACATTAAGGACTAATTTGGACCTCCAATATTGAGGAAATTATAGGAATTGAATTGATTAGGGTGGGCGGAGCAGGAGCGAAGGTCTTACCAAGCACTACTAGCAATTGCTTCAACTATTCGTCGAGCTATGGTGGCAGAACAAAATCCTGGTCGTCGTGGGCGACAGACCTGCCTGCGGTCGGTACTGCCTCAACATACAATGCGTGCGGACGAAACAGGTGTTGGAGCTGTGGTTGAGGTGCAGCGCTGAAGTCCATCTGACGGTGCCGTAGGACGGATCCGGCGACGTGCCGACGATCGCTGCTCTATCTGCCGGTGGGATAGGAGCTACTCGAGGCTGGGAGCTAGGAGCGGATGAGAGAGAGAGCCGACCTCATGTGTCATACATGACCCCACCTATCAATGTTTGGGGGAGTAGTTGCTCCGAGATTTTTGCATATTTACCAATTTTGCATATCTGCCAAACTTTTTCTTTAAAAGTTGCATATTTGCCACATGACCACCTCAAGTCAGTAACACAAAAAATGGCAAATATGCAAGTTGCAAAGTAAAATGTGGCAAATATACAAATCCTCTCTAGCCCCACATGACGGCCCCATCGATCATTGGCTTTGACGGCCCAGTATAATAGCCCCACATGGCGGCTCCATCGTTCATTGGCTTCGACGGCCCCACAGAACGGCCCCATTTGTCATTGGCTGCACCGGCCACATAATCAGGAAAAAGCGGCCCACAAGTCAGCGAGAGATGGATGGCTGGTCCAACATGTATCATGGCCCTGCTCGTTAGCACGTAACAGCCACGGAAGGACCCGCCCCAACACGGTCACATCGGTCAACATGTAATGGTCAATCCTTTGACCTAACAGCATTCCTTCGTGCAAGCACCTGCGAGGGTTTTAGAATAGAGAGAGGGGAAATGTGAGGAAAAGTTAAGCGGCTAGGGAAAACTAAGTACAACTAATGAACAAGGGGCACGAGAATAGAGGGAGGGGAAAAGTGAGTAACACTTCATGAGAGAGTAGTGGCATTTAAATCTAGCTATGAATTTTCCAGATCCTCGTCCTACATTATGTACAATTATGTTCCATTTCTAATGTGCATGTCCCATGTCTTCTTCGGGATTTATGGTTCCTCGACAGATTTGTCCACCCTTCTCGAATATGAGAAACATCAAAACTGCTAAATACTTGTGACTGATATTTTACATGCTTCTTACTATCATTGCATCATGCACACATTTAAGACATATTTTTGATGCATACATCAATTTAGTTTATTTTCCACCCCCTACTTCATTTCTTCTATGACTAACAAATATATATATATATATATCTGTGTGTGTGTGTATTTGATCATGCAAATTTAATTTCTAAGTTCCTTTACTATAAATTTATAAAAAAACTAACATTATAATTTAAATGGATGGGCGTGGCAACGCCCGCCATCATGATCTAGTATGCCATATAATCGTTGTCTTGTATAGATTTTTGGTACCATAATGCATCAGGGGAAAACGGCTTTTTCTCTTGCTATTTAACACCGTTAGTACTCAAAATAAACTAGAGAGTCATATAAGGAAAAAATAGAAAAAGAGTCAAAAAGGGAAGGAAAACTTTTTTAGGACCAAATAACAAACTGAAACTTCAAGTAGGGCCAAATAAGGAATTCTCTCGTGCAATGAAGAGTCCAGGTGGGCTCAGAGGGAAAAGGCCAAGCATATCCAAGAAGGGGGAAATAACATGAAATATATGTCATTACTAATGGAAAACATAGGAGGAAGAAGATCTTCCAACTAGAACAACATGAAGGGAGTATCATCGGGTAAGAGAGTCTTAAGGTTTACATCTTTGAATTTTATAAGACCTTTTCGGAGAACTAATGCATAACATTTTCCCTATGGGGGAAACTGATGACTGTAAGAGCACGGGTCATTTATAGCTAGTTTCTAAATAAAGATATCAATCCCACAGGGAGCAGGAGTCTGGAGTCTAATAACTCTTGAAATTTATATTACGATAGAAATGCTAGATAAAGTTCCAAGTGACAAGATAAAATGCGAGTATTGTATAAAAAGGTGTTTTCGGTTTTGGGTATAAGAGCAATAAAGTAAAGTAAAATAATTGAGTATAGAAAGTAAGTATCGCGTATGTAAAAGAGATTGGAACTGCAGTAGGGAAAAGGCATTCTCAGGGAGTAGCGGATACACCACTAGTATTGTAAAGATCTAAGATAAAGATTATCATCATGAACATTCTCAACTATGTATGTGTGGGAGGAACTCTGTATATGGACGATTAACTAGCAACCACTGAGCACATCATCCTCATAACCACAGCCATCAGCAATCGACATTAATCGAATTACTGTGCTATTAAGGGACGTAATCCCGTAGGACGTATCCCATGGCATGGATAGTGTTCCGTGAGTTTCCTCGGTTTCCCAAGTTGATATGTAAGGGGTGCCAACAACTTTATAGTCACTGTAAGTGCTAGCACACCTCTATCTACCAATAAGTAGTTTCCTCCATCAAGTCCCCACAAGAGGCAAATATTGAGAGGTCGACTTCTCTCAATATCAAGATGTAGAAAATCTAACATATGGTCACAACGATGAATATCATAATAGACTTTATCTTATTTCAATCTCATATAGGGTTTCTCCATCTCCCCAAGAACTAATGATCTACTCAGACATGGAGGCAATCAACATCATGGCAATGGTAATGGAAACAATCATAGATGAATAGTACTTGTATAAATCCACAAAGAGTATAGGAATTACAATAAGATCTAAACAAGATGTAGATGGGATGGATGGAGATGGTGGTGATGCTGCGGTGGATGATGAAGATCGATGCCTTAGCCTCCCGGATCTGCGCAGGGCGAAGATGGATCCCTGGTGGGTGAGTTCCCCTCTAGATGCCTTCCAGAGGTGACGTTTTAGTGATTTCTTGCATTTTGTATGTCGTCTCCTCGAACCAATTGCACGGGGTGAAACTATTTGACGAGACGGAGGCGGCGCCAGCTATACGGCCGGAGCTATTCGGCGGGAAAATTCCTCTGCCCGTATAGTTGGTTGTTGCGCCCTCTGTCTCCCTCGTTCGCTTCTGGTTTTCTTCTGGTATTATTAATATTTCCCAAATAAGCGATTTACGTTGTTTTTTACTCCTTTTCTCCATAGTACAATTGCTTCAAGAATTGTGTCCATTGGATCCATTATCTGTCCTGATCTTGGTTAAAACAGACATAAAATGTGTGCGCGAACACCGTAAAATACCAAGATCCTACATCTACAATGCAAAATAATAATATAAAACATGATGCAAATATGCACTCATCAGAAACCGAGAGAGAAGGCATACCACAAATCTCCATGGAAGAGAACACAATACTCATAGCCGAATTCACAGAGAATGAGGTTTGTGAAGCAATTATGCAAATGGAAAAAAATAAAGCTCTAGGCGTCCAAATGCATTGTCGGCTAAGTTATATCAAACTTTCTAGGGTGTAATTAAGGAGGACTTAATGGCTATGTTTGCTCATTTTCATAGAGGAGATTTGCCATTATTCTAGCTGAATTTTGGTACCATCATACTCCTCCCTAAAAAAGAAAATGCCATTCAAATCCATCAATATCGACCCATTTGTGTACTAAATGTGAGTTTTAAGGTATTCACTAAGGTTAGAACAAATAAAATAACAACCATTTCTCACAAGGTGATAAAACCAACACAAATAGCTTTTATGTCGGGGAGACACATTCTCGAAGGAGTGGTAGTGCTCCATGAAACTATTCACAAACTCCGTAGGAAGAAATTGGACAAGGTTTTTCCCAAAATAGATTTTGAGAAGTCCTACGATCAAGTTACTTGGTCAATTTTTCAACAAACTTTGTGGATGGAAGAGATTGTTCCTCTATGGTGTCAACGGACTAATGACTTTGTTAGAAAGGGAGTGTAGGCATTCGAGTTAATTATTAGAATGGCCATATGACGAGGGGTTAACTCATCAATGTCCATCGTTGATGGACTTAGGTTCGAGGAAGTAGGGAGCACTGGAGGCATCGATCGGCTAGCAAACAAGCACACAGGTGACATGAGGTTTACCCAGGTTCAGGACTCGTAGAGGACCCTACTCCTGCTTGTCTGCTCTTGGAAATATCGGGGAGTCGAAAGTTACAAGGGTGCACAGATGCAATCTGGCGATGGTGTGGAAACTAGGGTTGCGAATATCCTCCTCACAGCCCCCTCCCAGCCTTTATATAGATAGGATAGGTCTCAGGATAGCAGGCTGAGTCGGTTACATATTAGGGTTTTCCCTTTAAACTTCTATCTTGTACTTTGTCGTGTTCTACATGGAGTCGAAGTCTCCCAGGCCACCCGAATCTCGACTGGGCCTTAGAAACGTCGTGGGATGGACCGTATATGATGATCACGAGTACCTGTAGGGTATGCCCACGTCAGTAGCCCCCGAGTGTCCGATTGAATCGCAGATTCAAGTGGAGACTATGAAGCCTTCAAGTGCATAGTCGAACATGTTTTCGGGTGCTTCAATTTATGTCATAGGGATTGTCGATATATGTGTCTGATTCATATGATGTATCGGGATCAGTTAACTGCCTTATATTAGGGAAAAACAATGCAATCTACTCAAACTCGAGTCCCTGGACTCGAATTTGGAAAAGTGCTGGTGTAATTCGACTCATGCCGCAGAGGTCTTACAAAATTGAATTCCAGTATATAAGTGTGAACACTCGACGCGTCCGTCAAGGCATATTTCATCGTACTTACAGGTACGAATTATTTCTGGTAGAGCACAGCAGGTGCACTGCCAGGCCTTTTTCAGGTCTTATCTTCATGCTGTGAGCGTTGCATCTGAATTTTGTTATTGCGTAGATGATTCGGGTGGCCTAGGAGATGCAGTCTCCTTGCAGGAAAAATACGAGGCAGAGTCACCAATGCTTTCGAGTGTGGATGTAGTCAACACACATTCAGTAAAATAAAATCATAGGGTGCACGGCCAGTGCTCCCTATGGGAGAAGCCCCCGAGTGCCTATTTGAGTCGTAGACTCGAGTGGGGACTATGAATGTTTTTGACTACTGTCGTCTTTTTCTTGTTTCAGCCGAATATGCTTTCAGTGCTCCCTATGGGAGTAGCCCTAAGTTCACAATCAAATCGTTGATTCGAGTGAGGGGTTTAAGTGCAGTTGTCTTGTCGAAATGTTTCCATGTCCATGAAGTTTTCGAGTGCGTGACCAGCGCTCCTGTTAGGAGTAGCCCCCGAGTGCTTAGTCGAGTCGTAGAGTCGAGTGTGGACTAGATTAGTCGAAAGATTCTCTTGCTGGAGTGGATGACGTCAGTGCTGACGATGAGATGACCTTGTTTGCCCGCATGAGCGGTTTTGACGGGACGTGACGAAAGTGGGACCCCATTTCTGACTTGGATTTGACCAGTCGTGTGTAATCTTCGGTGTTAACTGCGTCTCCTCGATTCTCGCGTGTAATGGGAAAAGTGGGGTGACGGTTCACCGTTTGCATCGCCACGCATCCACCTTGATTTGCGCCACGCGTCTGGTTGGTGCGCTTCTGGCCATTGGATTGCATCTGTGCTGAGGTTAAGTAGGGGTCGCTGTGCGGTAAATTTTCCCCACAACTCATCTTCCGCCTTGCGCGCTACCTCCATTGATGCCCATTGCTATTCCATTGCTCACGCCTCCATTGCTGCACTGGACGGCCTCAAGACCTTCCCGAGCTACTTTCTACGCTCCCACCACGAGCGAAAGATGGGGAAAAAGAAAGGCGCTTCCACCGCTGGATCTGTAGCCACCACTGTTGCAGCCAAGAAGAAGGGAACCGCCGCTATGGGCTCTAGTACTGATGTTGCCACTGGCAAGAAGAAGGGCGCGGGCATGCGCATCACCAATGGATCATGGCGGCGGTCCGCCATAAAGGAGATGGAGCTCTTCAACTGGTGTCAAGATGGCGGTCTTCCGGCCACTGAAGCTGATTGCCAAATGCCCGGCGACGAGGTAATCCCCGATCCCCCTGCCGAATTTCGGGTGATGTTTCTCGCTTTTATCATTCGGGGCCTCTCTCTCCCTCTCCACAAGTTTGTGTGAGGGATACTCTGCTTCTACGGGCTCCAGCTCCATCAGCTAACCCCAATTCCATTCTCCACATTGCCTACTACATAACACTTTGCGAGTGCTAGCTTAGAATCGAGCAACACTTTGGTCTTTTCAAAAAGATCTTAAAATTTAAGCGGTTGTCGGGCTCCAGGTCGGTAGTCTATGATATAGGAGGCTGCGGGATCCATGTGGACCCAAATGTCCAATATTTCTCCCTGAAGTTTAATGCATCCGTCCAAGGATGGAGGAAGAAATGGTTCTACATCCGCGACCAGAAGGTCGACGGTGAACTCTTCAGGCTCGCAACTTTCGATCCAGAGGTGGAGCACAAAAGGAGGAGGTCGTGGAAGAACACAGTGATGCCTAGCGAAGCCGAAGAAACTGAGGTTTTGTACAAGCGGGTCTGTGACCTTTAACTCATCCGAGGGAAGGAAGTGGGTGGTGCAGACCTCATTCACACTTGGATGTGTCGTCGAGTGCAACCGTTGCAAGCTAGGGCGCATTTGATGTGCTACTGGACCGGTGTTGAAGACGTCACTTGCATCTCTTGGGAAAATATTTATTCGAGTGAAGTAGACATGAGGTTTTGGATGTTCACCAAGTTCATAGCGAGGGAGAAACTCCCTGGTGACTTAGCAGTGCCTCCGTTCTGCGCGAGTCGCTGATGGATGTGAAATATAGCCATCTACATCCACATTTAAACAGGATATTATTCATATTTTTGATGAAATATCTCTCTAAACCCTGCCACTAATGCCTAATGATCAAATGGGTATGCAATCCTTTCTTACTATTTTTTCCTACACAGATAATGACGTTTGATAATGGGAATCACAACATTAAAGTCAAATATATGAGATTTCCAACAACCCAAAGAAACCAGGGGTCATGAAGTGGAGACAGAAGCTTTAACGACCAACTATATGGTGGGAATAAACTTCTGGCCGTATAGTTCCGGCCGTATAGTTGCCATCAACACCGCTAGGTCAAACAGAACAACTTTCATGAAGGGACCCCTATATAAAGAGGCTTCGGGCGACGAGAAACAGCCCCCCAAAACCCCAAAAACCTGCATCCATAACACCGAAGAGCCGTCCGAGGAATGGACTTAGATCTAATCTCCAAACCCTTCTCCACCACCATAGCCATATTCCACCACTTGTGATAGTATATCTCATCTTGGATTGGCGACATTGTAAGACTATTTTCTATCAATCTCATGGTTTCCATTGCAATGTTTATGATTGTTGATTTCATCTCTATGTGTGAGTAATTTTCTTTGGGCTAAGGGCTTCGGCCTAGCCATGTAGCTTTTGTGCATGTTATTTATCATATATGGGATCATGTATTAGTTTGTATGACATGATGATTATTGTATCCTCTCTTGCCTCAGTCCAAGGACTTGTTAGGTACCCAAGACCCCGATGATTGAGCCAGGTTGTGAACACCCGGATTTTTAAGTCCAGATGCCTATTATGCCGTACATCGCAATCCCAGGATTACCATTTTTGCGAGACATAAAAGAATTGGTAGCACAGTACATCATCCATTACAAACCATAATATTCTTACAAATAGTTGATCTCATGATCAAGTCTTAATACACATCAAAGCTGTGGAAAATAACGTAGTAGAGGCTCCATCTTCATTGTCACAGGCAATGCTAACGATGGGAGATGATCCTAGTTATCGTAGACATCCTGCTGTCCGTCCTCTGAATAGTCCTCTTCATAGTCTGGCCATGGGAATAGCTAGGGACAAAGCCATGAGTACTCTTAAAGTACTCGCAAACTATCACTAATGTAAGTAAGACAATTCTAGTAGGAATCCTAAGCTCTAGTCTTGTTTGCAGTAAGCCAGTTTTATTTCAGAAGTACTTAGTAGTAAAGCCTATTTTAGTTATCTAGATTACTTAAGTGGGAACCTAGTTTCATGTCCACAATCCTGTTGTGGTCAAGTCAAAGTCATATTTCAAGTCACAAGTCATTTTGAAAACATCTGACAATGGAATAGTATGGCCACTCCAACTGTCCATAACCGCGGACGCGACTATTCGAATAGTTTGACAATCTATAGAGGTGGTACACTTTCACCACAAAATTCGATACATCCGTCAGGGATAACCCCGAATCATCATACTTGGTCTGCGGATAATCAATACTAACATTTCAGTTACACACCCTAGTATAGGCACCTCCCCTATGAGCTTGGCTTCCTAGCCATGGCCAACTGCCATCCCAGGAACTGCATAGGTGGACATTCATATTCACGAGGTAGCCTTAGCTCAACCTCTTTCCACGAGGGGACCCATACTAAGACTGAAGGAAATATGCCCTAGAGGCAATCATAGAGATGATTGTATTTCATGTGTATCCATGAGTTATTATAATGTTCCTTGACTATCCATATACCAGGCAACTTGTATTGATTGGCAATTATGTGAATTGTTTGTGAAACTCTTTACTTGTATGGTTATCTAATAATTGTCCCTAGTCGGAGTTCATGTGAGGACACACGTGAATATTAGACTAGCACATCGATTGGTTGATGACTATGTTTCGCAAGTCATAGACATGGAGATGTCAAACCAATGATGTGGACACATGTTATGAACATGGGGTTGGACTGACCCAACTTGAGACTAGCAATAATACTTGCATCTCTCTCTACACATCATGTACGTTTTATCCTTAGACCTGAGATTGTCACATGTACTTGAGATGTGGATCGACCTACTTTGGGGCTATGAAACACTACTCCGTAGCTGGGTAGTTATAAAGGTAGCTTTCGGGTTTGTCCTGATACATGCTGCAAGGCATCGGTCAATCAAGATGGGATTTGCCCCTCTCTACTTGAGAGAGATATCTCTGGGCCCCTCGAGTGATCGGATCCAGAAATGCATGGTCGTGCTACATATGGTTAAGAGTTAACCTAGTAAAGGGATTCCGAATCACAGTATCGAGAATGAGAGGTCAGCTTGGAGCTAGACCAAATATCGTGAGGCAAAGGGAAAGACATGTACTCAACCTTGTGATGGTTTGTCCGAATGATCTTTATATGCGTTTAGGAGTTGGCACGTCTTGCTAGAGGCCGCTACCAACTATTGACGGAGTAAGTGTACTCGTGCCATGTCTATATGTGTATGAACCTATAGAGTCACACACTTTAGGGGCTAGAAGCCTAATAAGGATTGGATCCGAATTAGACCAGGCTTAGGCTGCTAATGGGCTACTAATGTAGAAGCCCACCAGGGATGCCTATATAAGAGAGAGTGAGGCGAGCTGAATAGGGTTGAGCATTCCACCCAGCCGCCACTCCTCTTCTGCATGTGTTGCACGTGCAGACCTAGCAGTCTGGCGTGTGACGGCTTCCACTCTGGACGTGTGGATACCTCGGAGGTGCTGCAGCTGTAGCACTTGGACGAG
This sequence comes from Avena sativa, assembly GCA_916181665.1. Lineage (NCBI taxonomy): Eukaryota > Viridiplantae > Streptophyta > Magnoliopsida > Poales > Poaceae > Avena > Avena sativa. Next base: position 451,453,066 of record OV702288.1, on the reverse strand, counting down.
CCGCGCAAAGGGGAGCTGCTCGTGGGACGAGGACGAGGAGGAGATGTAGAACATCTACACTGCCCCGACGTGCTTCATCAAGTTCCGCAACTGCGCGTCTAGTGGTAATCCCGTGATCTATGAAAATAGTATTCCTGGTTGACGCGGTAGAAAATTTTGATTTTACCCTAGTGTAGCCTACCCGTTTCCCTTCAAAGACATATAAACTTCCAGTTAAGCCCTACCCAACTCAGGTATTGTGGTTGTACGGTAAAGTTGGAATGGTATCGCATCTGAACCCAACCATAAGTTTTTTTATCAAAGTCAAGGCACATGTTTCATTCAGTATCATCTTCAAATCATTGTGTTTCATAACACATGTCAAAACATTTCAATAGAATGACTCATCATTCTAAGGTTTTCTTAATCATTTTCTCCAAGTGTTCCCATCTAAGGTGATCCATATTAGTTTAGCACTAGCAACTATCAATGAAGGTGTCACTATTGAGGGGTGCTAATCAATTGTACTACCCAAACCTAGTTCTATGCTCTTGATAGCATCTATCCTATTTTTCCCTTAATCACCAATTAATTAACTATTTGAGCAGCTTTGGTAAGGGAAAGAAAAGATAAAGCTTGCAAGTAAAACTTGGGATTGGTATAATCAAAGTTGCATCCCAATAGAATGCATAATGTATATTGCATATGATAGCTTGCATAGTGGGGCTTGCATAGCTTAGCTTGCATAGGATGGCTTGCCTTGGTTGGTGCAGTTGTCGAAGTTCTCTTCTTCGTCTTCGTAGAACTCCTCTTCTTCGTAGACCGGGTTGGTACTAGCGTCTATAAATAAATACGAGGTACACAATCACCAAACAATACTTAACTACTTCTATTTGGCACACAAAGGTTCACACTAGATGATCTAGCATCATCTCAATCACCACATGAAATATTGATATGGCCTTATTTATCTTATTTTAGAAATGCATTTTCTACGCATTGAAAAATACTTAAGATTTAATATTCTCCAATTTAAAATATGGGATCATCTTGACCATGTCATCACCACATATTCTAATACTTGGGAATGTGATTTAAAGTGGTTGGCATATATTACAAAGTTGAATATTACTATTTAATATAATTAAAATGACTAGAAATGACTATATAGCATTGTTTTAATACTAGTCCAAGATTATTTCGTGTAAAATCATATATTTTTATATATTCAGATATAGCATGGCAAATGTGATTTTTTAGAATTGGAATCAACTCAAAAGCATTTATGGTTGATTTTAGAAAAATGTTTGAAGTTGTAAAAGTCTCTGCCTTGTTATTTTTACTATGGATGATCTATATATTCAAATGGTTTGGATCCAATGGTAGTGGTTAGATATTTTCATTTCCTTTCTAACAAAATTTGAATCATGCAATTTGGTTTAGTAAATCTCTTTGAATTCAATTTTGAACACAGCTACAGAATAGGGTTTTGAATAAAAAGGATAATCTATTTTTGAATCGTTGGACAAGCGCGGGAACGAACATGGGCCGGCCCAACTACACGGCATGCGCGCAGCGGGCTGCACCTGCGTTGGTCCCACATGTCAGCGCCTACTCTAACGCGAAACAGTATCCACTAATATGGCCCGCACGATTAAAACGAGATCAACGGCTGAGCGTTGTCTTCTCTGTCGAACAGCGTGCGGGGATTCCAACCCTAGTTCTACGCAGGGGGTCGTCAGAGGCTTACTAGGGATCCAGTGGGGTTTAGCGAGGTGGGCAAACGAGCTGGTAGACAACGGTGCTTTGAATGGTGGTCGCGGCGGCTTCTGGGCAGCTCCAATCGCTGGCTCCGTTCCTCCACAGCAGCGGCAGGCTCCGGGGAAATTCCGACGATGTAGTGCTCGCCTTGCTCCGGGGATGGGTCAGGGGGTTTCTAGGAGAGAGGTGAGTCGAGTGGTGTGCATTTTGAGGCAAGGGAGGGGTCTATTTATACCCCTGGCAAGGGAGCATTGCGACATGGCTCGGGCTCATCGGTGAAGTTGCTACATGGCGCTACTGGCATGGCTGAGGGCGTAGGTCGATGCGGTGCTCCCTGGTGGTCATCATGTGCATAGTGGCATGGCGAGGCGCGGTCTTAATCGGACGGGAGACGTCCATCCTCTGCTCAGGTACCACGGCGTTCGTCATGGCGTACGGTTGTCACGGGGCGCGCGGCAACGAACGGTCGTGTCTAGGAGGTTGCTGGTGACGCAGCGAATGCATTTGTGCAAGGAGAGAGCGAGGCGCGGTGTGGCTGCACGGGACGGCTCGGCACTCTGGCATGCGCTCGGCATGGCAGAGAGATAAATGGGCGTGATGATGCTGGCGTCTCCACTGGCTGTCGTTGAGCGAGGGGTGGACTCGCGGGTGCGGTGAGGTCACGCCTACCTTCTAGACAGCGTGGGCGAGGGCGGCGAGGCTTGTGGCATCGTGTCCATGCTCGACCAGCATGGCACGCTCGGGTACAGGCTAGCACTAGTCATTTGGTCGAGTGAGTGGTGCTAGCTGCACGGGCTGGTACTGGGGGTGATCATGGGCGAGTGAGAGAGGCTCAAACAAGTACAATGGTGATCACTAGATTGATTCAAATAGTAAATAGTTGGTAGTGTTGTACTATGCTCACTAAGTGCTCGATCAAATGGCCTCATGAACTAAACATTTGAATTTTCAAATGTTTTTGGTGGGTGTGTTTGTCATATGCTTGAGTGTCTCTGGTTGCAAGGATTTTTCAAGTGGAGATGGTTTGGTTGGTTTTTGTAAAATGTCTATCATGATGTCTATTGTAGATTCAATTTTGGAAATTCCCTCAAATGGTTTTGAAAATGTTTCTATAAGTTTTTAAAGTTCACTTGGGTTCATTTTCACTTGGTCTAGCAAGGTGAGAAAAGAAATAGAATTGTTTCTGTTTGAAATCATTTACTAGAGATGCCCAAAGTGTGCTAGGTGTTAACTTTGGCAAAAATGTCCATTAGGTCATTTGCTTCATATATTGATTTTCTTTTGATTTGTTTTAGTTTGGATTTGACCTAGATGATCTTTCTTTGATCTTTAAACTATTTCTCAACATATATAACAAACAAACATGGCATAACAAGCATTCATACATCATTAATAAACACACACGCATTCATATAGGGTTTAAGATTAAAAGTTTTTGTTAACCCTTATTTTCTTGATTGGAAATTGACATACTTATTTAATATTTTTGAGATGTTACACAAGTATAGGGAGTATGAGTAATGACTAATCTGCAGGTTGGGAACCCCAGTAACAGAAGGGGTAGTACGGCTGTATGTGAGGGATTTACTTGGGATTAACAGTGACATCACTATGCATATCATTAGTTCTCTTTCTTCTATGGATGAGACTAGTAGGTTATTGCTATAAGCGGTTGCGGAGGTAATAGCAATTATGGATGCACTGCTCACATATAATTATCTTTCTCTAACAATTACATGCATACTTTGTTATTATCTTTTATTTCCATCAGATGTTTTGCACAGCTACAGGTGAAACCGAAAGCCCTAGGCCCTCTCTCTCCATCATCGACAACAACAAAAGACAGCAAACTCTTGGTCCGGTAAAACACAAAAAGAATTCTAAAACTCCTGAAGGTCTGTTAAAGTAACTTCATTACGCTTTCTGCTTTCCGAAGATTCGATAACCTAGGTCTACTAGGGAAAAAAGCTACACTACATCCGTAATCTGGATTGAAGGTATCAACTCCCGATCACCAGGCCGATTCCGTCGCCCACGGACTCGAAATCCAGGCGAGTGGCCAGCGCATGGACGGTGAAGTCGAAGGTGCCGAAGAGGAGGCGAGTCTCCGCTCCTACGGAGTCGTAGATCGCGGTTGATGGAGTCGTAGATCACTCCTGTTTCCCACAGACGGTGCCAATTGACAAGGGGTTAACTCATCAATGTCCATTGTTGATGGACTTAGGTTCGAGGAAGTAGGGAGAACTGAAGGCATCGATCGGCTAGCAAACAAGCACACCGGTGACACGAGGTTTACCTAGGTTTGGGTCTCATAGAGGACCCTACTCCTGCTTGTCTGCTCTTGGAAATATTAGGGAGTCAAAAGTTACAGGGGTACGCAGATGCAATCTGGTGATGGTGTGGAAACTATGGTTGTGAATATCCTCCTCGCTGCCCCCTCCCAGCCTTTATATAGATAGGATAGGTCTCGGGATAGAAGGCCGAGTCGGTTACATGTTAGGGTTTTCACTTTAAACTTCTATCTTGTACTTTGTCGTGTTCTACAAGGAGTCGAAGTCTCCCAGGCCACCCGAATCTCGACTGGGCCTTAGCAACGTCGTGGGCTAGATCGTATATGCTGATCACAATTACCTGTAGGATATGCCCACGTCACCATAATTTCCAAACAAAAAATAGGCTGAGGCAAAGGGATCCACTATCTCCAATAATGTTCAACCTAGTTGCAGATATGCTGGCCATCCTAATTTCTAGAGCCAAGGAGGATGGTCAAGTTGAAGGTCTCATTCGTCACCTTGTAGAGGGTGGAGTTTATGTTGGGTCGTGTAGAGATAAATAAAAAAATCTCCGAAGAACTCCCAAGATATAGTTGAAGTATAAGGCCATGAGGATTACCACCAGATGCGTAGACCAGATGCGTAGATACAGAATCGTTGAAGTGCGTTGAAGCAGTCCACTCCTATGATCGTCGAAGTGCTGAACGTATAGCACCTCTGTCGGTATCCACACGTACGAGGAGGAGCACCGATGGTGGACTGCTAGGTATGGTACAACGGCTGGACTCAATGGGGCTAGGGTTTCGAATGCATAGAAGTGTCTTACCGTGCCTTTTGGGCATCCTGCACCCCACTTTATATAGGGAGTGGTAGTGGGCTACACAACACTTATGGCCCATCCACTAAATTCCTATTCTGGTCATCGTGATTCCAACTCACTGACCTAGTCCATGTCTAGTTCAGTTCCAAACCGAGTGACATACTTCTCAGTTGGATTCGCATCCGACTATCTCCTGCTCTTTTGTGTGTGACCCCGCAGGCTCATTGCGACTTGGACACGATTTGAGTCCGACTCACAATTGATTAATCGGTAGCGGCTCCTAGTAGAACGTGCTGATTCCCAAGTGCCATAGAGTCATGACGACATACTATTTCAATGTGACTTTCGTCCGGGTCCCTTTCCTCACGATATACCTTGTCAAGCTATAGGTGAATCATCGTCATCCCTTTAATATCTCAACTCTCTCCTTGTCCTGTACTATGTGATTCATCCGACTAACTCTTAGTCGATCGCTCCGGTTAACACTTAACTAAGTCGCGCATGGATATGCTTTCTAAACCATATCACCCGAGATGGCCTAGAGAATATCTCTCTAGCCGGAGGGAAAAATCTCATCTTAGTTATCCATATCACGTAGCTTGATTCTCAACCGATCCGAAGTTTGCTTTTATGACTGTCATATGTTAGAACAACGTTTGACAGAACCTAAATCGGTTGATTCACAACTCGGATTATGCGACAACCTCAGGACTAAGGATTACATTGACTGAGACATACAAATTACAACTTAATCATTGTATCTCAACATGGGCCAGTACAACTCGTTAAACTCTTTAGTCGAATCTGGAATAGCATCATCATGCCCATGACAAGTGGAACCGAGTCATCAGTCGACTTTCACATTAGTCTAAGTTGTGTGTCCAGCACAACCTCGACGAATAAGGACATCTAGTATGAACAACATGAATATATAGTTTGCACAACTGAATCACATATTCAATGATACACATCTGACATTTATAAAAGGACAACTTAATGACTTCATGAATACACTGGGAATTACATCATGCATGATTGCCTATAGGGCATATTCCCAACAGTTTATATATTACAGTAAGCAGATGATACTATTATCTTCATCGAAAATGACTTGCAAAAAGCCCATAATATGAAACTAATCTTATGTATTTTTTAGCAGCTATCTGGGCTAAATTAACACTCTTATGAAAAGATACAAAAGATCAATATATGGAGCTATTTGGGTGCGAAATGGGCTCGTTCCCTTTTAGATACCTTGGTGTTCCTATCCATTTTAGAAAGCTAAAGCATGAGGAGTGGAAGCCAGTGGAAGATCGTTTTGAAAAAAATAGCTTGTTGGCTCGACAAGTTATTCTCATAAGGAGATCATTTGGTTCTAATTAATAATGTCCTGACAAGTTTTCCAATATTTATATTGTCCTTCATGGAAACTCCAAGGGGGGCGAAAGAGATTAGACTTCTTTCGGTCTCCGTTTTTTGGCAAAGTGATGATCACAAAAAAATCGTCTAACTAGATGGAATATTATTTGTAGACCAAGGGATCAGGGAGGTCTAGAAGTCGAAGTTCTCGAGGTAAAAAGAAGTGTTTACTCAGCAAGTGGTTGTTTAAACTTTTGAATGAGGAAGGGGTTTGGCAAGAAATACTGAAAAGTAAATATCTACACTCCAAAATCCTTTCACAAGTGAAAGCCATGCCTCCCGACTCTGCATTTTGAAAAGGGCTTATACGGATGAAAGAAGAGTTTTTTAAGAGAGGGTCTTTTGTTACTCCCTCCGTCTCCGTTTAAAGGGCTACGCGTATATATTGGTCGTTAATTTGACCACTTAAATATTAATCATTTAACATAAAACTTATATCATTAGAAAGAATACCATCTAAATTTTTTAATGATATAATTTATGCGTTAAATAATTAATATTTTATTGGTTAAATTAATGACATAGGTATACGCGTAGGTCCTTTAAACTGGGATAGAGGGAGTATTAAGAATGGTAGGAACACGCACTTCGGGAGGATATTTGGTTAGGTGAGGCTCCTCTATCTATATAGTACCCGTCACTGTATACTATTGTGAAAAGATAAGAAGTTTTGATTGCGCAATTATTAGTTAATAATCTGTTGAACATTGATTTTCGTAGAGCTTTAACTAGTCCTAAATGGGCACGGTGGTTACATTTACTGAATAGCTTGACGGAGATACAAACTTGTTGACGGGGAAAATCATTTCAAGTAGAACCTAACGTCATCGGGTGTTTCCTCGGTCCAAACTATGTACCTAGACTTACTAAATGAACCTACGGGATTCCTATGCAAGTACCTATGGAAATGAAGGTGTCACTAAAAATCAGAATTTTTATGTGGTTTATAAATCACAAAATTGTTAATAAAATATAACTTAGCAAAAACGAATTGGCAAGAAAACTAACAGTGTTTCTTTTGTGATTAAAATGAGATGACGTAACACATTTTTATTGATTGGTCTTTCGCAAAAATTGTTTGGCACTCCCTAAAAAATATTAAGAATTTGTCTGGGAATTGGCTAAATGTTGTTGAAAAGTTGGAGAAATTTCAGATATGGGTGTTTGTGATTTACTCTAGGCTATATGGCATATGGAACATTCAGAATGATCTCATTTTTAATATAACATCAATATCTTGTTTTATGTAGGTTATTTCATTAACCATACACTGGATTCGTATGTGGTCTTTTCTTTATCCATAGGAGCGCCGACCAGCTATGGCTATTGGGTGCAGCAGTTTAGAAATGGTGGCATGAAACTTATTCAGCCGGTGTTGCTGGCGTTTTGATAATATAATCTCATATTGATGCGACAACTGTCTGTGATTCTTGATTTTTTTAGATGGATGGTGCATGTCTCTACTTTATGTGACCCGTGAGCTAGAAGGATTGTAACGAACGGATGTGATAATTTCAATAATATAATAAAAGCTATATGTATCGGTCGATGCAGAGGCCTAGGTACAAACCCCATTTTGAAAAAAATGACAATGTTACAATCATGGACTCTAATGATGCAAATTTATTTGAGAATTTCTTTCCCATGCAAGATATGCCTACCTCATCTAGTACCAGTTATAATTCTTGAACCATACATTTGTATAGTAGAGCAAAGAAGATCGATAGTAAAGCAAAAAAATAAAGCTATTGTTCATAAGGTCATCGACAACTCTGGTCTACAACAAATAAGCCGTTTGTGGACCACATAAGCGAACATAAAAAATTCTCCGTCCGTCTCGCATTGCCTCCGCTTGGGCGATGGAGACGGCCCGATCCCAGAGCCCAACAACCTCTCTTCCCTCCGCTTCCTCCCGCTGCCGCCGGCTAGAGGCCCCGGGCAAAGCTCCGGTGGTGCCGGCAGTGGTAGGACATCTTTTCCCTAGTGGCTGGGTGGTTGGCAAGTGTGGCCAGGCCAGGTGGCGGTGCTCTTAGCGGGTGGAGGCACGGCGGACTAGCGGCATCGGTTGATCATGGGCGAATCTGAGTTGGCAGAGCTAGCGGCGTCTAGGCCAGGAGGCGGCTGCTGCAGGGGCACGGGGGGTAGGGCTTCTAGCGACAGAGCTAAAGGAGATATGCCCTAGAGGCAAATAATAAAGGGTGTTTATTATCATATCTCATTAGTTCATAATAGTATTGTATCATGCTATAAATATGTCAATCAGAAACATTGATAAACATGTGATATATAAACAAACCAGAGTCCCTAATAGCCTCTATTTAACTAGTTCATTGGGCAGATGATGATCAAGGTTTCCTTATTATGGTGCATTTATGCTAACTGACAATAAAGTCATATTATTAGTGAATGATGTGATGGAAATTACCCAATATAAGTATTGCAACATGATCAAGTCACAAGTATATCGTTGCAACAGTTAGAAACAAATTATCCTAATCCTTATAACGCGAGATCATGTTTAATCACTATCACCCGACGCTGCTTTGACTACATCAAACGTCATGACCATAATCGGGTGATCATAAAGGTGTATGTTGGGTATTCCAGAGGTATGGGTTAAGGCGCATGTATCAAGATCAGGATTTTTCTCCTGCATGACGGGAAGATACATTGGTCCCATCCAGTGAGATTACATCCATAAATATTGCACAACATGTGACTAGGTCACGAGCTGGAATATCACGGAATGAGTAAAAAAGCACTTGTCAGTAACGAGATTGAACGAGGTATGATGATACCGATGATCAGATGCCGGACAAGTCATGTATCGAAGTAACAACAGGAACTGGACTCGCGTTTATGGTTCAAACAACAATAAAGATCGTGGAATGCATAGGAGTCATATGGGTATCCCGGTCTCGCTATTGATCATTGATCCGAGAAAAGTCTCAATCATGTCTGTGATCTTCCCGAACAGTATGGGTAACACACTTAAGGGTATGATGGCATTTGGAGATCGTTTGGTTGAACGGAATCAATGAAGCAAGAAAGAGAGAATACCGGAATTGTTCCAAGTAAGAATTAGAATTGTTCCAGGAGGATCTGAAGTCGTTCGGAGTAGACCGAAAGGTGTTTCGGGTCAAAAGGATATTAATAATATCTATCTATATATTAATTATTAGAATTAATATTAATAAATAGTTATTATTAAAATTTAGGGGCAACTTCCCCTAATGGGCCCAAACCCCAAAGGGAAATGGCCCAAGAGTGAAAGCCACCCGAATAGGGCAAGGGGTAGCTTCCGCCGCTGGCCTTGGCCACCGTGTGGGTGGGGCCCACCTAGCCTCTGCGCCCGCCTCGGGCTGTGTGCGCATGGAGCCCACCGGGCCAGCCGGCTCCTCCTCCCGCATGCCTCCACCTCTCCTCTCCCTTAGTACCACCCCGGGACTTGGGGAGAAAGGGGTCTCCCCTTTTCCCCTATATAAGGAGGGGGCCTACGGTGGGGAAAAAGACACAGAAAATTGAGATATTTTATAAGGCAATTTTCCTTAGAGAATTTCTCTTCCTCTCTATTCTCTCTTGCAACTACGGCCTTGAGTCAAGGCTATGTAGGCAAAGGAGTGCTTCGTTGCAGTCGACGTAGTGTTGCGGTGATTCCAGCCAGAGATCTACTTCTGCACTCTCGACAAGGATCAGGGAGCTGTTGGTCGCCATCATACACCGCATGTGTGCGAAACCTCGGAGGTGTTGCTATTAGTGGCACCTGAGTTATCGTACAAGGACCAGGGGTGACTTCCAAGGAGATTAGGCTACAGTTTCGACTACCTCATCCACGTTCTCCACGAAACGTTAAGCGATTTTGGTCTACAAGTGTATATCACTGAAACCTTCTCCGTTACAGCATTACTCCTAGATAGATCATGGCACTGGGTGTTGCGCTAGTCATAAAAAATGTGTTTTCTGCTACGAACCTTTTCAGTGGTATCAGAGTCTATCTATATGTAGTACTGATGTACGGTTAGACCACACATTGATTGTGTGGGCATTGATCCTATAGTTTTTACCCTCTCACGTTACTTGCTTATATCGCGGCACTGTTTGATGAAGCGGCCCAGACTGATCTTATGCATAATCTTACACGACACTGCTTCCACGCTCAATATACGGCTTGTATAGTATAAGTGGCTAGCGGGCGTCTGTCTCACTTTCAGTAGTTGATATGGCATTTACATCGGAGGGCCCCGAAAGGGGTGTAGTAGAGACAATCGTTTAATCCATGTTGTGGTTGGGAGTTTCATAGGTAGAAACGGTTATGTCTCGAAATCCTAACAACCACATAAAACATGCAAAGTATAAAGTAGAGGCGTCTAACTTTATTTTGCAGGAGGCATATGATGTGGTATGGTCTTGATCGTAGTTAAGGTAAAGTAATTTACTTTATGTTACTAAGTAGCATAGTAATAGTCATCTTCCTGATGGACCACGAATTGGTGGTGTCGTGGACTTGACGCCATACTGGTGGTAAGATCGAGATCATGCCGGAGCGCTCGATGGAGATTATGGCGCATGAAGAAGACCATATCATATTACTATATCTGCATGTGATGTTGATATTTTATATATCTTGTTGTGTGCTAGTATTAGATACACTAATATTAGTATTAAATAAGATGATCTCTAATTAATATCAACTGTAGTGTTCTCCTATTAGTGTGCACCACCAGGAAAGTCCATTGTTATGATGCAGGCCATGGCGATCGGGTGCTAGACATATTGACGTTCACATACGTTGGGTGCAATCCATGCATGTACTATGAATACACTAAGGTTAAGTTTGCGAGACTATCATGTACAGGCATGGCCTCGGAACACGAGAAGATCAAAAGCTCGAGCATGAGTCACATGAATGTTGTGATCGACACTATGTTGTTGACCCTGGCAGCTATATCAATGGGCGTGATGACCGGGAATGATATAGTGTAAAAGTATTGTGTGATCACTAAAACTATCTTAGGGATGATGGTTTTAGTGGGAGCTCAACTGCTAATTTGATTGTAAATTTGAACTCGTATTATGAACTTAGTCTAAAGTCCTTTGCAAATATCCTTGTAGATTATGCCCAGTTTTTTTGAATATGAGTCCTTCCTACATGATGTGGAACTTAAAGTAGATGGGCCTAACTTCATATACTGGTACGAACGCCTCTGGAATACCCTCGTCATGCCACTAGGAAATCACCCCAATGAATCGGTAAGTGAGCAAGAGAATAAGGATTATAGAGCTCGACACAACACTTCCATCATTGTCCAATGTGCCATGCTCCACTAAATGGAGAGAGGGTTGCAACTACGGCTCTTCAACACTGACTCATTTAAGATGGTCGCTGAGTTGAAGACGCTTTTCTTGTCGCAAGTCGGGCTAATGAAGTATAGCCTGCTAGACAAGTTTCTCTCATGCAAAATGAGAGAAGATGGATGCCTGCAAAGTCACTTATCGGTCATGCATGAGTTGCATGAATGACTTGGAAGAGATGTGGACTACCAGATGACGGATGATTTTACGATAGGTCGGGTGTTGCACTCGCTTCCTCCTAGCTACAAGAACATTGTCATAGGCTACATCATGATGGGAGAATCATCTACCTTTCATGAGTTCGTAACTGTGTTGAGAACTCTGGTAGTATCGATCGCTGATGATTCCATCGATGATGAAGAAGGTATATTTGATACCCAAAGTTATAAATGTTTCATGCAAACACTTATTGCAGTCTGCCAAGCATACTGATACTTGTTCTATTTATGAAAACAATATCATCTTCTTGAGAGCTTGTTGAAGAGGTGATCATCGTGTGCTGAAGACATACAAGCTAGTTGATGGCCTGCAAACACGCTTCCCTCTACATTTATCATTTAGATTGATGGATTTGAATAAAGTTTCTAATCATAGTGAGTGTGAAGACCTTATTAGTGTGTATTGCTTTCTGCAAGACGATTATTCAATAAGCTTGTAACAAGCCAGTTGTAACGATCTTATGAATAAAATCTTTTATGGTCACATCTTGGTTATGAATGGATTATTCTTATTATTGCTCTTGTTGGTAATGACTTAAAGCATTTATAAAGAATTAGAATGCCCAAAAATATCCAAAGTTTAAATGGTAACATCATTCATGAATACCACTATTGTTTGAGTCATGTTAAGTATTAATTGTGATATTTTTCATAATGATGAAAATAAAAGGTCTTGTATCATACTTCATCTCTTGACTGACAAGCAATACCTTGCCTCATTGGGCAAAATGACTAAAACTCCATGTTCTGGTAATACATCAGACACGGATTGTTGAGTATCATGGGATGATGGAATTTCAACAAAATAGTTGATACTGCGATAGATCGAAGTAAATAATTATATTTACAATGAGAAAAACGAATCAAGAGATATCTAAAATGTTCAAAGAAATTCAAAACGAAGTTGGATATTAGATTAACAAGAATACCAAAGTCATTGAGATTTGGATCAAAATCGACTAAGTATTCTTGTTAAAATTTTGCGGCATGGAGACATTTGAAAATGTTATATGAATTACGAAGTTCAGACACTTCAAATCATGTTGATATGTCTATAACAGCACAGTCATATTGTATTGGTACATATGGTCTAGAATTGATCTCTTACTAGGGTTAGAGTATCATTTAGAGTTACAAAATGAAATAGCAAACACTCATAAGGAAACAACTAAAGATTCGTGGAAACAACACCATAAAAGTTATGGCACATTTGAGTTTCTGGAGATTTTGATAGCATCGAAGTCGTGATGAAGTCTTCGTAGTGTATTCTTAGGAAACTATGAATACATTATCGAAACTAAAACCAAGGAAGAAGGCAAAATCTTATGTGGCCTAACATGCTGCTTCCTCGAGAAAATGTTTTCTCAAAGAAGATGTTAGTAGAAGAGAGTGAAGTTCAAACAAGTTATTTGACCTTACCTTCAATTATCAGAGTGGCACAATGGAATGTGTTCCATAAGCTAAACTTTATAATTAAAGGAGAAACTATTGATAAGGATCATAACGTCTCAATTAGTACTTTGGCTAAAAGAAAGTAGGATTCAAGAGCATATTCTGCCATTTGCAGAATTATATTGTTGATTCACTTGTCATGTTAATGGAACATGACATACCTACGGACTAGAAAGAAGCATGATGGACCTAGGTGCAAGAAATGACTATGAGTCATGGACTCCACATTCAGTTGTATTTAAGATTACAAGGTAATGTGTTACTTGATCTTATGAAGTAAAGAATGTTTACTTAATCTTCTAAAAGACTACAAAGTTGTAAGGGAGAAATGAAACTTAAGGGAAGACTTTAAAAGAACGATTTGTCACAAATAGTTTTTTAACAAATTCAAGGGATTGACTAGAATAAAGTAGCAATACTTAAGTCTGTTGGATCTACATTAGCAAGGTTGCCGAAACTGCGTGATCTTTAATCTTACAGATTGAAGAAAGAGTTATATATAGTACAACAGGCAGGCTTCGTAAATCAGATGATTGCTAAGTGTCTCGTAGTGGGAAATTCTTGAGTTGATCTATGATCAAGGAATTTTGGAAGTTACCAAAATATCGAGAAGTCCTGCATTTAAATAAAATTGAGTGAGAGCTAAGTAAGTTTTTCCAAATCTTAATATGTATATGACATATTTTGAATGGGAGCTGGATAGGAATCCTGATCTCATATGTGTATGACATATTTTGAGTGGGAACGTGACAACATTCTGGACACTTGTATGTAATGACATATTCTGAATGGTGTAGTTGGTATTAGTAATTATTTAAGGTAGTAAATATTTGATGAAGTTGTATAAATGTTAAACTTTAAGATCTATAGAGATAGATCGATATGTTTGACATAACATTAATATCGAGTTTCAACAAACTATATCCTGAAAGAAGTTCAGCATTCTCCAGTTTATATTCTAAAAGAGTTCAGAACGGAACAAGGAAATAAAGAGGTTCTTACTTGTAATATTAAAAAACATTGAGTTTATCTCAACATAAACAACAATGTAAAGTAGGGAAGAAAAGATGATCTACATCTCCTTGATTGGATCATAAGTTCTTCCAACGAACCATGTTGTATGATCGACGGAATATGACCCATGTTCTTGGTTAGAAGAACAAGTTCCGAAGTGATTCCTGAAGGAATTACATGAACAAGATTAAGTTAAACCTCTAGAGCTTGGGAAGGAATAAGTATCTACATTGATATAAGAAGTATATGAATACTTTATAATCATCAAGTATGATATTTGGATAAGGAAGTTTGACTTCCATATGAGTGTGTTTCTGGTATACATGACAACATTGAAAGTTCGATTGACTGATAGACCATCATTGTAAGCACTGGAAACAAATTCTTACTTTGTTTCCAAAAAGAGTACTTATGCTCATTATGTGATAATGGTATGAATGTCAAAAGTAGGAGACATTAAAGATTTGCAAAGAACATGTGGATCTAGTAAAACAGATTTATGACAAGACGTTTTCCATGAGCAAGCATGATCATATGATCATATATGATATGATGACTAGTATCAAATGCAACTATATTATTTGTACTCTATTGCAAGTGTGAGACTAAAGGAGATATGCCCTAGAGGCAAATAATAAAGGGTGTTTATTATCATATCTCATTAGTTCATAATAGTTTTGTATCATGCTATAACTATATCAATCGGAAACATTGGTACATGTGTGATATATAAACAAACCAAAGTCCCTAGTAGACTCTATTTATACTAGTTCATTGGACAGCTGATGATCAAGGTTTCCTAGTCATGGTACAATTCTGTTGGCTGACAATGAAGTCATATCATTAGTGAATGATGTGATGGACATTACCCTAATATAGGTATTGCAGCACGATCAAGTCACATGTTCATCGTTGCAATATTTAGAAACGAAGTGTACTAGTCCTTTGGCCGCGAGATCATATTAATCACTATCACCCGAGGCTACTTTGACTGTATCAAATGTCATGTCCGTAACTAGGTGACAATAATGATGTATGTTGGGTATTCCATAGGGATAGGTTGAGCCTATGTATCAAGATCGGGATTTGTTCACCCTCATGATGGGAATATACACTGGGCCCACTCAGAGAGATTACATCCACAATTGTTGCGCAACATGTGACTAGGTCACAGGGATGCACTATCACGAACTGAGTAAAATTGCACTTGACGGTAATGAGATTTAACTAGGTATGTAATACCGATGATCAGATTTGGACAAGTCATGTATCAAAGTAACAAAAGTATTTAGACTCGATGTTTATGGTTCAAACGACAACAGACATCGTGGAATGCACAGGGGTCATTATGGGCATCCCGGTCCCGCTATTGATCATTGATCTGAGAGAGGTCTCGATCATGTCTCTGATGTTCCCGAACCATAGGGGTAACACACTTAAGGGTATGATGATATGTGTAGATCATTTGGTTGAATGGAATCGACGAAATATGAAAGAGAGAATACCAAAATCATTCCGAGAGAGGACTGGAATTGTTCTAGGTGAATCCAAAGTCGTTTGGAGCGGATAGAAAGATTTTTGGGGACTAGAGGATATTAATAATATGTATTTATATATTAATTAATGGAATTAATATTAAATAAATATCAGATTAAATAATAGTGCCATATTGTTTTGGCCCAAACTACTATCCATGTCACCCCGATTCTTTTCCGTCCTAGGATATCGACGATCGATGGCTGAGAAACGTCGTCCAGACCCGAAATTTTAGTCCAATTCGGCGTTTGTTGATCTTTGGCGTCCGTCTTCGACCTAGAGTGTGACCGGATACGCTGACTGGTGGGTCTCACATGACCATTGCTCGCCGTATGTTGGATAGCACGCGCACACCCATGGCCCGCTCTAAGCGTACGCGGGTAGTACCCCACTCGGTGAGAGGCGTGTGGTGGACCGGACCGTGCGTGCCCTGGACCCTCCGTCAACGTACGTGGGTAGTACCATGCTCGATGAGATGTGTTCCTAGTACGATATGCCTCCACGACCGCCGGTTTGCGTGACCAGCCTAGAGCCGACATGGCGATGTTAGTTTATTATTAAATATTTGGGGCAACTTCCCCTAATGGTTCAAGACCCTGAAGGAAAAAGTCCTAGGAGGGCAAGCCACCCATATGGAGAAATGGGGCGGCCACCACCACCGCCGTGAGCCATGGGCCATCACGCGGGGTCGTGCCCACCCAGCCGTAGCCAATGTTTATATTGTCTGAACAAACCAGAGTCCCTAGTATTTAACTAGTTCATTGGGCAGTTGATGACCAAGGTTTCCTGATCATGGTGCATTTGTGCCAACTGACAATAAAGTTATATTATTAGTGAATGATGTGATGGATATTACTCAATATAAGTATTGCAACATGATCAAGTCACATGTTCATCATTGCAATAGTTAGAAACGAAGTATCCTAATCCTTAGAACGTGAGATCATGTTTAATGACTATCACCCGAGGCTGTTTTAACTACATCAAACGTCATGGCCATAAATGGGTGATCATAAAGGTGTATGTTGGGTATTCCATAGGTACAATTTGATGCGCATGTATCAAGATCAGGATTTGTTCTCCTATGTGACACGAAGATACATTGGGTCCACTCAGTGAGATTACATTCATAAATGTTGCACAACATGTGACTAGGGGTCACAGGGATGGAATATCATAGAATGAGTAAAACAACAATTGTCAGTAAAAAGATTGAATGAGGTATGATGATACTGATGATTAGATCCCGGACAAGTCATGTATCGAAGTAATAAAGGGAATTGGACTCGACATTTATGATTCAAACAAAAATAGACATCATGGAATTCAGAGGGGTCATTATGGGCATCCTGGTCCTGCTATTGATCATTGATCCGAGAGAAGTCTCGATCATGTCGGTGATGTTCCTGAACCGTAGGGGTAACACACTTAAGTGTACGATGGCATTTGGAGATCGTTTGGTTGAACAGAATCAACGAAGCAAGAAAGAAAGAATACCGGAATTCTTCTGAGTAAGAACTAGAATTGTTCTATGAGGATCCGAAGTTGTTTGGAGTAGACCCAAAGGTATTTCGGTACAAGTGGGCATTAATAATATGTATTTATATATTAACTGTTGGAATTAATATTAAATAAATATTTATTATTAAAATTTGGGGGCAACTTCCCCTAATGGGCCAAAATCCCAAAGGGAAATGGCCCAAGAGGGCAAGCTACCTGAATGGGGCAAGGGGCAGCCACCGCCGGCGGCCTTGGCCACCGTGAAGGTGGGGCGCACCCAGCCATCGTGTCTGCCTCGGGACACGCATGCATGGTGACAAGGGGGCAGTTCCCATTTTTATGGACATAGGCTTTCAGGGAAAGAGGAGCGTTGGTGATTTCATCGGCTTATCAAACAAACAAGGGAGTCGATGAAAGTCTGATTATTTTCGAAGATGATTATAGAACCAACAATTCGCTAGATGCAGTCTAACTCATGGCAGGTTGTGGTTTGCTAAAAGCTATGAGGTCCTCTCCCTTGGCTCCTCCCAGCCTTTATATGAGAATCTAGGTCCTAGAGCCAAGTTCGGGTCGGTTACAAGTTGGAATCATGACTCTACTATTATGTCGCTTTGTATATCTATCTTGATCTCCACGTCTGGTTCCTGGGCTTCAAATGCTTCCAGGACTCTTTTTTTCTTGTGGGATTCATGGGCTGTAACTTAGGTAAGTACCAGACATACCAATCATGGGAACCCAATAATTCATAACCAAGTCAGTAGCCCCCGAGGCTCCACTCGAACCGTAGATTCGTGTTGAGTCTCAAGACATTTTCAGTGTAGAACCCAAAGATTTCTTCGAGTAACAAACTATGAGTTCAATATTTTTTGTCATGGGGATTTTAGTATAATGACTCTGGTGCATCCGACAGATCGGGAACCAGTTAATTGCTCTTGGACAAAAACGTCATGAACCTTTTCAAGCTCAAGTCCCCGGACTCAAACTTGGTAAATACTAGCGTAATTCGGTTCGGGCCACAGAGGTATTATCGAATACTAAATCCTAGGTCTATGTTTTGGGTACCTGATGTGTCCAAAATTGAGGCATATTTAAGTATACAAATTATTCATATTGTCACTCATTACATACTACATCTATCTATAACTATGCCTATTATGTATGATTACTAGTTCTCATTCATTTTCATGGGTTTTGCACAACTAGTAGTTTTATTAGGAATTTATTATTTTTTCTTGTCTTTGACATATGTGTAGGTGTTGTGTTGGATTATGGATAAAGCAAGGCAAAAGGAACCAACAAGATGCAATATGGAGGAGCTGTAGGCACCAGACTTACCCATTTGAGAGGTGGAAAAAGTGGATTTTACCATAAACTTCAAATAAAGATCTAAGGCCATGGTGTTGTAGCCCTCGTCCATACGAATCCAACAAGTTGAAGAACACCCAAATCGAAGTTCGTATGAAAAAATGGCAGCCACAATACAAAATCATACCGAATGTATAACGGACACTCGTACGGGCAGGTACGAACGTACCGTCCGCCCGTACCACGGGTCTGGACGCACAAAAACAGCTGTTCTAAACGAGTTTCTTCATAGAATCCGCCCCCGTTTGTTCCTATACCTTTCTTAGGTCATAAGGAATGCATTGGGGGCTATTGGGGGCACCCCTAGGCTATATAAAGAGGCAACGAGCCAAGGGAGAATGATACCTCTCCACATACCTCCACGGCGGTGTTATATGTTGATCCAAATTCTACAAAGTAAAGGCCAACTTCTGATGGAGCGGAGCAAGGCCCGTCGCCGGAGGCTTGGGCCGAAGGCTTGGGCAACAGCCCCCCCACAGTACGGATCGTTGATGACCTAGGTTACCACCACTATATATACCTCTTGTAAGCCGCCGGCTGGTAAAAGTTGCATCTATGAAGTCCTCGCCATTGTGTAAACACTCCCCATTATAGTGAAGTTTCACTGGCTGGCGCTCGTGGTTTTTCCCCTCTCTTTGTTGGAGAGGGTTTTCCACGTTAAATCTGTGTCCCCCTTGCTGCGATTTTATTTTCGTTCTTCGTTATTTACTTGTCGCAAAGCTAACAAGTGGTATCAGAGCCCCAGGTTATAATATAGGGTTTGCTACATGTCGTCATTGAAGTTTGATCTACCACAGCTGGACTACTCCACAAGATTCTGCTTGTGGCAGGTGAAGATGTGGGCAATTCTCGCCCAAACTTCAGATCTGGATGAAGCGCTGGATGGATTCGGCGAAAAGGATGCTAAGAGCTGGTCTGATGAAGAGAAGCGGAAGGACCGTAAGGCTTTGTCTATGATTCAACTTCATCTGTCCAATAATATTTTGCAGGAAGTTTTGACAGAGAAATCTGCTGCTGCCCTTTGGGAAAAACTGGAATCGATCTGCATGTCAAAGGATCTAACCAGTAAGATGCATGTGAAGATGAAGTTGTTCTCGCATAGATTGCAGGAAGGTGGATCGGTAATGAATCACTTATCTCTTTTTAGAGAGATTATTTCTGATTTGCAATCTATGGAAGTAAAATATGATGATGAGGATCTAGCTATATTACTCTTATGCTCGCTGCCTAGTTCTTATACACACTTTCGTGATACAATGTTGTTGAGCCGTGATAACCCTTGATGAAGTACAAGATGCCCTCAAACAAAGGGAAAAGATGAAAACTATGGTGCAGGCTGATGGAGCATCATCCAAGGCTGAAGCTTTGCAGGTTCGTGGCAGGACTGAGCAGAGATCTAACAACTATGGCAATCGAGATAAGAGCAAAGACGGCAGAAGTCGTTCGAAGTCCAAGGGAAAGGACAAGTTCTGCAGGTATTGTAAGAAATCTAATCATGTTATTGATGATTGTTGGAAGCTGTAGAATAAGGAGAAAAGGAACGGTACTTACCAACCGAAAGAGAAGGATCAAGGTAATGGTAAGGCTGATGTTGTTTCTGGTGATAGTTCTGATGGTGAATGTTTAGCCGTTTCTGCTACTTGTGCTTCTCGTGATGATGAATGGATACTTGATACTGCATGTTTGTTTCATATTTGCTGTAACAAGATTGGTTTAGTTCATATGAGTCTGTGCAGACTGGAGATTTTGTATGTGTGGGGAATGAAAACCCATGCCATATTGTCGGAGTTGGATCTATTAAGATCAAGGCACATGATGGCGTGACGCGTATGTTGGATGAGGTGAAGCACATACCAAGCATGGCTAGAAATTTGATCTCCCTGAGTACCATGGATGTTGATGGATAAAAGTACGCCGGTGGGCGTTGGTTGTTGAAGGTATCAAAAGGTTCTCTTATTCACATGATAGGTGATATGAATTATGCTAAGTTATATATTCTTAGAGGTAGCACTTTTCCTGGTATTGTTGCTGCTGTTACTTCTAATGATTCTGATGATTGTGGTAAAAAAATCTGTGGCATATGCGTCTTGGGCATATGAGCGAACATGGCATGGCAGAGTTGGTTAAGAGAGAACTGATTGATGGTTGCAACTTGGGTAAGTTTGAGTTCTGTGAGCACTGCGTTTTTGGTAAGCATAAAAGAGTTAAATTCAATGCTTCTGTTCATACCACCAAAGGCATTTTAGATTATGTGCATGCTGATGTATGGGGGCCTTCCCGTAAGACATCTATTGGTGGTGCTAATTATATGCTTACTATTATTGATGACTACTCAAGAAAAGTGTGGCCATATTTTCTGAAACATAAATCTGATGTTTTTGATGCTTTTAAGAAGTGGAAAGTTATGGTAGAAAAGCAAACTGAAAAGAATGTAAAGGTACTACGTACTGACAATGGTATGGGATTCTGTTCTAATGAGTTTGAGGAGTTTTGCAGTAATGATGGTATGATCAGGCACCACACCATCCCTTACACTCCTCAGCAGAATGGCGTGGCTGAGCGCATGAACAGAACCATCATCTCGAGGGCTCGTTGTATGTTGTCCAATGCAGGTATGCATAGACGTTTCTGGGCTGAAGCAGCCAACACAGTGTGCTACCTCATCAACAGGTCACCTTCTATTCCACTTGAGAAGAAAACTCCCATTGAGGTATGGTCAGGTTCGCCTGCTGATTATTCACAGTTGAGAGTTTTTGGTTGCACTGCTTATGCTCATGTTGATAATGGAAAGTTAGAGCCTAGAGCTATTAAGTGCATATTCCTTGGTTATGGTTCAGGAGTTAAGGCATATAAACTATGGAACCCTGAAACTAAAAAGATTTTGTTGAGTAGGAATGTTGTTTTCAATGAATCTGTTATGTATCATGATAGCTTGCCATCAGATCCCTCTCCTGTTGCCATGGGAGAGGAGGGAGTTCGTGTGCAGGTGGAGCACCTGCAGAAAACTGTTGATAATAATGTTGTTGTTGATGATACTCATGAGGAAAATATTGATGATGATGTTGTTCAGCACTCACCTACTGTTTTGCAGCAGCCACATGAATCTATTGGTGCTGATAGACCGAGGCATAACATAGTTCCACCTCGTCGTTTAATTGAAGAATGTAATCTTCCTCATTATGCTTTGAGTTGTGCTGAACAGGTGGAGCATGATACTGAACCTGCTACATACAATGAGGCTATTGCATCCGTTGACCGCGAGAAGTGGGTTTCTGCTATGCAAGAAGAGATGCAATCGCTTGATAAGAATGGCACATGGGAAGTTGTGCACTTGCCTAAACAGAAGAAGGTCGTCCGCTGTAAGTGGATCTACAAGAGAAAGGAAGGTTTGTCTCCTAATGAGCCTCCAAGGTTTAAGGCAAGGTTAGTAGCAAAAGGTTTTAGCCAGATTCCAGGTATTGATTATAATGATGTTTTCTCTCTGGTTGTGAAGCATAGTTCTATCCGTGCATTCTTTGGTATTGTTGCTATGCATGATCTTGAGCTTGAGCAGCTAGATGTAAAGACTGCCTTTCTGCATGGTGAACTGGAGGAGGAGATTTACATGGACCAACCTGAAGGGTTCATAGTTTCTGGAAAACAGGATTTTGTGTGCAAATTGAAGAGGTCGCTTTATGGATGTAAGCAATCTCCAAGACAGTGGTATAAAAGGTTTGATTCATTTATGATCTCACAAGGTTTTAAGAGGTCTCAGTTTGATAGTTGTGTTTATATAAAGTTTGTCAATGGATCACCTATTTACTTGATGTTATATGTTGATGATATGTTAATTGCTGCCAAGAGCATGAAAGAAATCACTACTTTGAAGGCACACCTAAGTAGTGAATTTGAGATGAAAGATCTTGGTGCTGCTAAGAAAATCCTAGGTATGGAAATTAAACGGGACAGAAAATCTAGGTTGTTGCTTCTTAGTCAGCAAAGTTACGTTGAGAAAGTTCTCCAACGTTTTAATATGCATGATGCAAAGTCAGTTAGTACTCCTGTTGCTCCTCACTTTAAATTGTCAGCATTGCAATGTCCTAGTTCTGATAAAGATATTGAGTACATGTCTCGAGTTCCTTATTCTAGTGTTGTTGGTTCCTTGATGTATGCCATGGTTTGTTCTCGTCCTGATTTATCATATGCTATGAGTTTGGTGAGTCGTTACATGACTAATCCTGGTAAAGAACATTGGAAAGTTGTTCAGTGGATTTTCAGGAGCCTCTGTGGCACATCGAATGCTTGCTTGAAGTTTGGTAAGACTGGTGAGGGACTCGCAGGCTATGTGGATTCAGATTTTGCTGTCGACTTGGATAAGAGGAGGTCCCTCACAGGTTATGTGTTCACGGTAGGTGGATGTGTCGTGAGTTGGAAGGCAACGCTGCAACCAGTTGTTGCTTTATCTACAACCAAAGCAGAATATATGGCTATTGCTGAAGCTTGCAAAGAGTCTGTTTGGTTGAAAGGTTTGTATGCTGAGCTTTGTCAGGATGATTCTTGCATTAACCTGTTCTGTGACAGTCAAAGTACTATTTACCTTACTAAGGATCAGATGTTCCATGAGAGAACAAAGCACATTGATATCAAGTACCATTATGTTCGTAACATTGTTGCACAAGGTACACTAAATGTATGCAAGATAAGCACTCAAGATAATCCTGCTGATATGATGACAAAGCCTGTTCCTGTTGCTAAGTTTGAGCTATGCTCAAGCTTAGTTGGTATAACTACTTAGCCCAAGTGGTTGTTGGCGCCGAAAGTGTTTTCTTTGTTTGTTCAGGGAGTTGATTACTGTTGATGCTACAAGAAGGAATTTGTTTCAAGGTGGAGTTTGTTATATGTTGATCCAAATTCTACAAAGTAAAGGCCAACTTCTGACAGAGCGGATCAAGGCCCGTTGCCGGAGCTTGGGCTGAAGGCTTGGGCGATAGCCCCCTGCGGTACGGATCGTTGATGACCTAGGTTACCACCGCTATATATACCTCTTGTAAGCCGCCGGCTGGTAAAAGTTGCATCTGTGAAATCCCCGGCGTTGTGTAAACACTCCCCGTTATAGTGAAGTTTTGCTGGCTGGCGCCCGTGGTTTTTCCCCTCTCTTTGTTGGAGAGGGTTTTCCACGTTAAATCTGTGTCCCCCTTGCTGCAATTTTATTTTTGTTCTTTGTTATTTACTTGTAGCAAAGCTAATAGGCGGAGCCCTACCGCCTTGCAAACTCCATAGCCACCGCCTCCACAAGATCTCCACCATCACCATTGCTCAAGAGGAGAAGGGACTTGGATCTTGAAGGCCTCAACACTGATCTACATCACCATCATCATCACCAACGTCTCCAACACCGATACCCTTCTTCTACTTGGTTTTAATCCAAACCCTAGTGTGGATCTTCACTTGTATTCGATTGTACTCTGATATCCCATCCATATGATTCCATTGATTGCCTTTATATGTGAGTAGTTCCTTTTTTCTTGGGGAGATGGAGATACCCTAGCACCATTATGAACTTGTAATAAAGATGATCTATTCTTGTGTCCATATGACTTCCTTTTCCATGATGTAATTATGATTTGTATTTGATCTCTCTCTTTAGATGGTATGTGTAGTCGGGCGCATATCATTTGCCCTCGGGACTAAAGGGAGGGATAAATCCTTTGGAGGTGCCTTGGAAGCATACCCGGAATGCCCCATGACAGATTGGCGCTGGCTCGTAACCTACACGGTCAAAGGAGGATTAAAGAGGGACTCCCTAAGCTAATTACGATATCCACAGGGAAACCCTTAATTGCGGTGGTTTGTATGGGTGACTGCTCTCAGACATCGCAGTGGTTATTAGAGGTGACCTCACTCTTGGCTCAACAACCTGGCTTCCTACGAGCCTTGTATTGAACATCTTATTATGGGGCTCTCTCCACACATATCATGACACAAGGAGTATGTTATCTTGATTACATATAACAATAATACTATGCTAGTGGTGTATCATACATTCCCCGAGAACATTTTAGCCCTATTGAGTTCAACCACGCTTTCATACAAACTTCTTACTTATTTTCTTTTACTTGTTTTAATTACTTTTCTGCAAACAACCATAAACCTTTCAAACACCCTTTACTTGAGATCAAAGGCAGCTTACACGTATCCTTTGATAGATAGTGACGAGGGGCATAAAGACCTTTACCAATAGCTCTCTGTGGGTTCGATATCTTTACTTCGAAACTAGCTACAATTGATATGTGCACTTTGAAGGGTTTGTAGCATAGAAAACAAAAAAATTCCTGCGATGAGAACTATACGCCAAGATCTATCTACTAGATACAAGCAATGAGTGGATATACATCCATGGAGAACTTACCCTCAAAGACAACAAAATTTTCTTAACAAGTAGGAACTCGTAGATGATGTAGTCGTACGCTTGTCGATCTCAAGATCGTGTGGAAGTCCTAGCGCCACAAACTAGCAGCGCATCTGCACTCGCACACACATTCAGGCCACCGAACAACCTCCGCCTCCTTGCTCTAGCGATGCAGCGGAAGCAGCAACTCCTTCTAGACGAAATGCCACTGGGAACATGTATATCGCTAATCCGAGACCATGGGGGAATAATTCTAGAGGGGGAGAGAGATCCTTCACGAGGAGGTGTGAGGAAGAACGGTGAAAGGGGTGGCCTTTTATAGGAGGATGGGGGTACCCTCCCCATGGGCGGCGCCCCATGGGGGCTGACCCCTCACCTCCCCCATTCATGTGGTGGTAACCCCCTCCACATAAAAGTGTCCCTTAACATTCCTCTTTAAAGTCTTTACTTTAAATGCATTAAATTTCTCCAAATTTAATGCTCTGTCATTTAAAAAAACTCTTTTATTAAATTTATTCAGAATTTTGTTAATTACTTTAATTAACAAACATTCACATAAAACCCCCTGCAACATTTCAATATTACATGCGGAACCAGTTTCGGCAATTTCACCCGAAATAGTTTCGGTGTCTATTGAAATAATTCTAGCGCTTTGCAATTCATTCGTCTGAAACACATTTGCTCCAAATGGTGTTGGTGTCCCTTAAATGTGTCACCCTACGGTTCATGAATAATGCAGACATGATCGAGATCCCTCTCAGATCAATAATCAGAAGCGGGACCTGGGGATCCATACTAACTCCTACGCATTCTACGATGACTTCTGTGATCGTGAGAACCTTTAACGCTAGTAACTAAATCCCTTTGTCTCGCGATATATTACATGTCCGAGATTCGATCATCGGTATCTCCATACCTAGTTTGATCTCGTTACCGACATGTACTCTTTTCTCGTTCCCGTGATATAACATTCTAGTGATCTCATCACTTGCTTGCAAGCTAACCAATGTGACATCACCGAGAGGGCCCAGAGAATATCTATCCATCATCGGGATGGACAAATCCCAGTCTTGATCCATGAGCTTCTACATAACACTTTTGTAGCACTAACCACCTTTATAATCACCCTTTCATGGTGTGACGTTTGATGTTATCAATATACTCTTCTAGTGTTAGTGATTAACATGATCTCATGGTCTAAGGACTAGGATTACTTTGTTAGATGTTATAGAAATATAAACACAATTACTTTGATCATAATGCTATACTTCAGATGAATGTTCATCACATCATTCCACTAATGTTGTGACCTCGTTATTAACAACATCCAATGTCCATGATCAGGAAACCTTGATCATCTTGTTAATCAACAAGCTAGTTTATAAGAGAGGCATAACTAGGAACTTTCCTTTTGTTTATTAAACACACATGTATTAACATTTCCAAATTAATGCAATTATAGCATGCAAAATAGACATCTTTCATATACTTGGATTATGTATAATAACAACTTTATTATTGCCTCTTAGGGCATATTCCCTTCAGTCTCCCACTTGCACTAGAGACAATAATCTAGTTACATGGTGATAAATCTAACACCCATGGAGTTCTAGTGTTGATCATGTTTTGCTCTAGGGAGAGTTTTAGTCAAGGGATCTGCTACATTGATATCCGTATGTACTTTACAAATCTTTATATCTCCATCCTTGACATGCTCACGGATGGAGTGAAACCGGCGCTTAATATGTTTGGAATTCTTGTGAGACCTTGGTTCCTTTGCGTTGGCTATGGCTCCATTGTTTTCACAATAGATCACCATTGGATCCAACGCACTAGGAACCACACCCAGTTCGGTAATGAACTCCTTCATCCAAACCGCTTCATGTGCTGCTTCTGAAGCAGCAATATATTCTGCCTCCGTTGTTGACCTTGGTACCACGGGTTGTTTGGAGCTCCTCCAACTAACTGTTGCTCCGTTCATGAGAAATACGTATCCGGATTGAGACTTAGAGTTGTCCGGATCAGTGTCAAAGCTAGCGTTGACATAACAATTAGCGACCAGCTCTTCTTCACCTCCGTATACAAGAAACATTTCCTTGGTTCTTCTCAAGTACTTAAGGATATTCTTGACTGCTATCTAGTGTTCCAAACCTGGATCAGATTGGTACCTACTAGTCAAACTAATAGCATGTGCCACATCCGGTCTTGTACATAGCATGGCGTACATTATAGAGCCTATGGCTGAAGCATAGGGGATCTTATCCATTATCTCTCTTTCTTCCGCCGTAGCCGGACTTTGAGACTTACTCAATGTCTTGCCTTGTAACATAGGTAAGAACCCCTTCTTACTTTCATCCATTTTAAACTTCTTTAAAATCTTATCAAGGTATGTACTTTGCAATAGCCCTATTAGGCGTCTTGATCTATCTCTATAGATCTTTATGCCTAATATATATGACGCTTCACCAAGGTCTTTCATAGAAAATTTGTTGTTTAGATAACTTTTAACACTGTTTAAAAGATCTATATCATTTCCAATCAATAATATGTCATCCACAAATAATATCAGAAATGCCACATTGCTCCCACTCACTTTCTTGTAAATACAAGCCTCTCCATAAGTTTGGACAAATCCAAACTCTTTGATCACCTCATCAAAGCGGAGATTCCAACTCCGTGATGCTTGCTTCAGTCCATAGATGGATCGCTGAAGCTTGCACACCTTGTTAGCATCCTTAGGATCGACAGAACCCTTTGGTTGTATCATATACAACTCTTCTTCAATGTTACCATTGAGGAACGCAGTTTTGACATCCATCTGCCATATTTCATAATCGAAATATGCAGCAATTGCTAACATAATCCTAACTGATTTTAGCATCGCTACGGGAGAGAATGCCTCATCGTAGTCAACTCCTTTAATTTGTCGAAACCCTTTTGCGACAAGTCGAGCTTTATAGACGGTTACATTACCATCAGCATCAGTTTTTCTTTTGAAAATCCATTTATTCTCAACGGCCTTTTGGTCATGAGGTAAGTCCACCAAGGTCCAAACCCGGTTTTCGTACATGGATTCCATCTCAGATTTCATGGCTTCTAGCCATTTGTTGGAATCCGGGCTCATCATAGCTTCTTCATACGTCGCAGGGTCATCTATTTCATCAACCATGAAATTTACAACAGGATTCCCGTACAGTTCAGGAGCTGCACGTGTCCTGCTTGACCTGCGAGGTTCAGTAGTGTCCTCTTTCGGAGTTTCATGATCATTATCATTAGTTCCTTCTTCATTTGGTGAAGTCAACTCCGGAACGACTTCCGGTGCTGCACCACTCGCCATTTTAGGAAGAGAAGGTTCAGTAACCTCTTCGAGTTCTACCTTTCGACTACTCACACCTTTCGCGAGAAACTCTTTCTCTAGAAAGGATCCATTCTTGGCAACGAAAACCTTGCCCTCCGATCTGTGATAGAAGGAATACCCAATTGTTTTTTTAGGATATCCTATGAAGACGCATTTTTCCACTTTGGGTTCGAGTTTATCCGGTTGAAGTTTCTTCACATAAACATCACATCCCCAAACTTTAAGAAATGACAGCTTCGGTTTGTTTCCAAACCATAATTCATACGGTGTCATTTCAATGGATTTAGACGGTGCCCGATTTAAAGTGAATGTAGCGGTGTCCAGTGCATAACCCCAAAATGATAGTGGCAAGTCAGTCAGAGACATCATAGATCGAACCATATCCACTAGAGTATGATTACGATGTTCCGATACACCATTACATTGTGGTGTTCCGGCATGCGTGAGTTGTGAAATTATTCCACACTCTTTCATGTGTGTGCTAAACTCATAACTTAGATACTCACCTTCATGGTCAGAGCGCAGAAATTTGATCTTTCTATTACAATGATTTTCCACTTCATTCTGAAATTCCTTGAACTTTTCAAAGGTTTCAGACTTATGTTTCATCAAATAGATATACCCGTATCTACTCAAATCATCTGTGAAAGTAAAAAAATAACGATATCCACCGCACGCCGACACACTCATTGGACCACATACATCAGTATGTATGATTTCCAATAAATCTGTCACCCGTTCCATTGAACTAGAAAACGGCGTTCTAGTCATCTTGCCCATAAGGCATGGCTCACATGTATCAAATGATTCCAAAAGTCCATCAGAATGGAGTTTCTTCATGCATTTAACACCAATATGACCTAGACGGCAGTGCCACATATATGCAGATATATCATTATTAAGTTTAATTCTTTTAGCATCAACATTATGGATGTGCGTATGAGTATTATCGAGATTCAACAGAAATAAACCATTCATCACGGGTGCATGACCATAAAAGATACTATCCATATAAATCGAACAACCATTGTTTTCGGATTTAAACGAATAACCACATTGCATCAAACAAGATCCATATATAATGTTCATGCTTAGTGCAGGCACCAAATAACAATTATTTAGGTTTATAACTAATCCCGATGGTAGGTGGAGAGGCAGCATTCTGACGGCGATCACATCAACTCTTGATCCATTGCCGACACGCATCTTGACCTCACCCCTTACTAGCGGTCGCTTATTCCGCATCCCCTGATTCGAATTACATATGTTAGCAACCGATCCGGTATCAAATACCCAGGTGCTATTGCGAGTACTAGTCAAGTACACATCAATAACATGTATATCAAATATACCTTTGTTTGCCTTGCCGGCTTTCTTGTCTGCCAAAAACTTTGGGAAGTTGCGCTTCCAATGGCCAGTACCCTTACAATAATAGCACTCGGTATCACACTTAGGGCCAGCCCGGGATTTCTTTTCAGGCGCAGCAACAGATTTGTCGCCCTTCTTTCCCTTTTGTTTACCCTTCTTGTCTTTCTTTAAACCGGTGGTCCTATTGACTATCAACATTTGATGTTCTTTCCTAATCTCCACTTCTGCAGTCTTAAGCATTGACAAAAACTCGGGGAGAGTCTTCTTCATGCCCTGCATGTTATAGTTCATCACGAATCTCTTGTAGCTAGGTGGCAGAGATTTGAGAACATGATGTATGCCTAAATCAATGGGAATCGTTATTTCCAAGGACACAAGCTTATCGGTGTACCCAGACATTTTGAGTACGTGCTCACTTATGGAGTTGTTCTCTTCCATCATGCAGCTAAAGAACTTTTCTGAAGCATTATAACTCTCTACAGCACCATGGGTATCGAAAATCATTTTCAATTCACCCATGGTATCAAAGGAATTGCCATTTTCAAAACGCTTTCGAAGTTCTGGCTCTAGCCCATACAGTATGCCGTAATGAACTAAGTTGTGGTCCTCCTGATGAGTCACATAGACATTCTTTTCCTCGTCAGGGGCGTCAGGAGCTGGTGGGGGGGCCTAGCGGTGCTTCTAGCACATATTGCTTTTGTGCAGTAGAGAGGAGAATCCTCAAATTCATAGCCTAGTTGGTGAAGTTGCTACCATTCGTAGCAAGTTTCTCTTTTTCCATGAACACATTAAAATTAAAAGCAGGTGGTGCCATCTACAACAGAATTTGTAAAGTTTATTTAGACTAAGTTTATGATATATTGAGTTCAACTAAACTCCCACTCAAAAACAACATCCCTCGTATCTTTTTGGTGATTACATGAACCAAATCCACTACACCAAGTCTGATCATCATGTGAGTCGGTGTAGCTTCAAAGGAGAGCATCTATATGGGCATCATATCAACTATATGACTCATGCTTAACCTTTCGGTCCGTGTTTCGAGGCCATGTCTGTACATGCTAGGCTCACCAAGTAAGAACATTAGTACTCGCATGTGTAAAATTGTCTTACACCCGAAATATGACCGTGGATTCAAGTACATCCGATCATCATGTGATGTCTTGAAACGGTGAAACATAAACGGTGCATACTTAAGGAAGAACACATTTTTATATTAATATTTAAATGAGGGATCATCTTATAACGCTACTAAAATGCCAAACTAGCAATCTAAGATGCGAACATCATATGTGTAAAGTGAAATGATATGGTTCTTGCATTTGATCACTATCATATGCATTGTGGTATGATCTCTATCATTCCTTTGTGTGTAAGGCCAAGGTCTATGGAACTTACACGTTAAGTGTGTTGTAAGTGTATCAACTATACATCAACTCACAACAATACCATATCATGACACAAGCCCAGCAACGATCTAAACTAGACGCCTCTAATTTATCAATTGCAAGTTTTACGTGGCTTATAGCTTTCAAACATAGAACCGTTCTTACCTACAAACATGGAACCAAAACGATGATAACCAAATTATTAGCAACTCGTTGTAAATCAGATATTGACTATAGTAGGAGAGACAGACACCCGCCAGCCACTTATGCAAAACTAGTTGCATGTCAGTCGTGGAACCGGTCTCATGTGAGATGACATGTAAGGTTGGTCCGGGCCGCTTCATCCCACTATGCCGCCAATATCCAAAGTACATATAAGAAGCAATAACATGATCATCACCGCCCACATACTCTTATGTGTTCTACCCGTGCAAAGCACCTACGCATAGATCAGGCTCTAATACCACTGAAGGGTTCGCAGCATAGAAAACAAAAAAATTCCTACGATGAGAACTATACGCGAAGATCTATATACTAGATACAAGCAACGGGTGGATGTACATCCATGGAGAACTTACCATCGAAGACAACAAAGTTTTGTTAACGAGTAGGCACTCGTGGATGATGTAGTCATATGTTTGCCGATCTCAAGATCGTGTGGAAGTCCTAGCACCGCAAACCAGCAGCGCATCCGCACTCGCACACACGTTCAGGCCACCGAACAACCTCCGACTCCTTGCTCTAACGATGCAGCGGAAGCAGCAACTCCTTCTAGACGAAATGCCACTGGGAACATGTATCTCGCTAATCCGAGACCATGGGGGAATAATTCTAGAGGGGGAGAGAGATCCTTCACGAGGAGGTGTGAGGAAGAACGGTGAGAGGGGTGGCCTTTTATAGGAGGAGGGGGTTACCCTCCCCATGGCCGGCGCCCCATGGGGGGTGACCCCTCACCTCCCCCATTCATGTGGTGGTAACCCCCTCCACATAAAAGTGTCCCATAACATTCCTCTTTAAAGTCTTTACTTTAAATGCATTAAATTTCTCCAAATTTAATGCTCTGTCATTTAATAAAACTCTTTTATTAAATTTATGCAGAATTTTGTTAATTACTTTAATTAACAAACATTCACATAAAACCCCCTGCAACATTTCAATATTACATGCAGAACCAGTTTCAGCAATTTCACCCGAAATAGTTTCGGTGTCTATTGAAATAATTCCAGCGCTTTGCAATTCATTTGTCTGAAACACATTTGCTCCAAATGGTGTTGGTTTCCCTTAAGTGTGTCACCCTATGGTTCATGAATAATGCAGACATGATCGAGACCCCTCTCAAATCAATAATCAGAAGCGGGGCCTAGAGATCCATACTGACTCCTACACATTCTATGATGACTTTTGTGATCGTGAGAACCTTTAACGCTAGTAACTAAATCCCTTTGTCTCGCGATATATTACATGTCCGATATTCGATCATCGGTATCTCCATACCTAGTTTGATATCGTTACCGACATGTACTCTTTTCCCGTTCCCGTGATATAACATTCTAGTGATCTCATCACTTGCTTGCAAGCTAACCAATGTGATATCACCGAGAGGGCCTAGAGAATATCTATCCATCATCGGGATGGACAAATCCCACTCTTGATCCATGAGCATATATATAACACTTTTGTAGCATTGAACCCACCTTTATAATCACCCTTTCACGCTGTGACATTTGATGCTATCAGTATACTCTTCTAGTGTTAGTGATTAACATGATCTCATGGTCTAAGGACTAGGATTACTTTGTTAGATGTTATAGCAATATAAACACAATGACTTTGATCGTAATGCTATACTTCGGATGAATGTTCATCACATCATTCCACTAATGTTGTGACCTCGTTATTAACAACATCCAATGTCCATTATCAGGAAACATTGATCATCTTGTTAATCAACGAGCTAGTTTATAAGAGAGGCATAACTAGGAACTTTCCTTTTGTTTATTAAACACACATGTATTAATGTTTCCAAATTAATACAATTATAGCATGCAAAATAAACATCTATCATATACTTGGAATATGTATAATAACAACTTTATTATTGCCTCTCAGGGCATATTCCCTTCACACTTGCAGTCATCAAGTTATTTTCTAGCGCCGTTGCCGGGGAGCTAAGCGCTTTTGGTCTTTGTTCTTAGTTGCTAATTTATTATTGCTTTACTAAAGTTGTTTAAGTTTCAAGTTATTACCATTTACTGCTTTTTATCCTTTTTCTTTTACGTATTTGAAAACAAAAGAAAATTAATTACTATTACACTAGTTGATAGTTTTTGAAATGCAAATGATCTCTGTTAAAGATAGAGGTGCGACACATTTTGGAAGAACTTATCTACCTGCTTATTTTGAACGTGTACCAATTGATAAATTCCCTGAATTCATTGCAAAACTTTCTAACTCACGTTATATGGACGTGAACAATTTGATTCCTTTGATGGCAGATTTGACCATCAACCAAGGGGAGGAAGACCCCGAGAAATCATTGGGAGATTATAGGCTTCCATCTAGGCATCATAGGAAAATGCCTATTCTCTATCATTATTATGAAGGCATGGAATTTGAAATACCACCTGAACTAATCTTTATGATGAAAGAATATATTGCTTTTGCAGGAAGAGAAGCTGAAAATCCAAGCGAACATCTGACGAAGGTTCATGACCTTTGTGATACTCTTAAACCAGTTGGACTACCAAAAGAGTTTGTACTTCTTAAAATGTTCCACTAGTCATTAAAAGATAAAGCTTTTACTTGGTTACAATCCTTGCCTAATCACACTATAAAAAGCTGGGCGGATTGCACCCGAGAATTTATGCAAAGACTCTTCCCATTTACTAAGATTATGCAGATTAAGCATGACATATCCAAATTCTTTCAGAGAATTGGAGAAAGTTCCTCACAAGCATGGAAAAGATTTTATGGGATGATTATGAAATTCCCAAATCATGGTTTTAAGGAGCATCTAATTATATAATACTTTTATAATGGACTCACTGATGACTCAAAACAAATGATTGATTTTACTACATGAGGAACTTTGAGCAATTTTATGCTACCTGAATGCATAGATCTTTTCGCTGTAAGATCCTTCAATGATGAGCAGCATAATCCCATTGAAGGTATTAGACCAAAGAAAGGTATGCTTCATATACCCCCAGAACTTATGCCTGAAGTTAAGAAGTCCATGGAAGAAAAAGGTATTGCAGCGGAACTCGTAAAAGAGAATCAAGTTGATGTTCTCAAAACTTTTGTATTAGAAGATGAAATGAATCTTGTTTTGCAAAATTTAATCATCAACAATGTCAGTTCTATGATATATATATTAAATGCCTCATGCTTAACAAGAAAAATATAGAAGAATTGACTACAACTTTTGATGATCTAGGACATGCTACTAGACATCTCGATAAATATATTAGTATGGTTAAATTTCAATGTGATCAAATAGTTGTAGATCAAGCTTTGATTTTAAGTCAAATAAATTATGATCTCAATACTGTTTCTACTCATTTTGTTACCAGACGTGGTACAAAAACACAGGAACCTCAAGGGCCACCTTGGTACCAAGAAGAACGGGCCCGGGAAGCAAAAGAGACTCAAGTAATGAGTCAAGAAGAAGAGGACCTTGTTGATCCACGAGATGATATTGATATTGAAGCAAAAAGAAAAGAAAAGGAAGCTTCTAATGAAAATGAAGAAGAGGAAGAGGCAGAAGACAAAGATAAACAATACGACTCTGACGCTAAAACTATTGACCCAGGAGAAGAAGCTGAGCTAAGTCAAGAACAAGAAGAACAAGTTACCATATTGATACATTGCAAATGTATCTATAATTTTTGATGTTCCATGCTTGATTTTATCCACTTTCTTGTGTTTTGTCCACACTTTGGAGTACTTTTCATATGATTTCTTGGACTAACCTATTAACAAGAGCCACAGTGCCAGCTGTCAGTTTTCTGTTGTTTTTGGTTCCAGGAAAGTCAGAAAATGAATATTCTCGGAATTGGACGGGCCAAAAGCCAAAGTGCCTATTTTTCCGGAAGTCATCAGATGCCAGAATATGAGACGGAGAAGGGCTGGGGGGCCGGGCACACCACCTGGCCGCACGGCCAGGCCTGGCCCGCGCCAGGGGGTGGTCTGGCCGACCCTAGCACCCCCTTAGCCTCTCCTTCCGCCTATAAGATGCCCTCGGGAAGAAAACCCTAAGTACCCGATAAAAATCCATGAAAGAGTTTGTAGTCACTGTCATCTCCATCCCTTGATCGGGAGGGATCTGAAGCTCTTCTCGGCACCTTGCCAGAGAGGGGAATTCACCCTGGAGGCCTTCTTCATCACCATGCAAGCCTCCGATGTGATGCGTGAGTAATTCATCCTTTGACTACGGATCCATGTAGTAGCTAGATGGCTGGTTCTCCTCCTTTGTGCTTTCATGTCTAGATCTTGTGAGCTCCGTTCATGATGAAGATCATCTATTTGTAATTCTGCATGTTGTGTTTGCGGGGATCCGATGGATATTGAGATGCTATTTCAGATTGATTATTGATTCTATCATGTCTTTGTTATTTGTGATCTTGCATGCTTTCTGTTGTGAGTAGCTATCTTGGCCAAGTAGATGCTAGCAACTCCAAGAGTTAGTATTTATGCTCGATAGTGGGTTCATGCCTCTGGTAATCTGGGGAAGTGACAGAAATCTCTAAGGTACTAGATGTGCTATTGCTACTAGGGAGAAAACAACAATCCTTTGTTCATAGAACAATCGTATTGTTTACATTACACGCAATTTGTAAAGCAATAATCTGTTGCTTGCAACTTAATACTAGAGGGGGTTCGGATGATAACCTGAAGGTGGATTATTAGTCATAGATGTAGTTGGATGGCGGTCTATGTATAATGTTGTAATGCCCAATCAAGTCTCAAAGGAGTCAAGATGATTAGTATATGCTTGTATGCTTTCTCGATGTTTGTCAATTGCCCCGCTGTAATTTGTTCACCCGGCATGTTATCTATCTAAGGAGAGCCACCTCTAGTGAACTATGGATCCCAGTCCTTTTGTCTTACATACAATCTATAAACTGTTTACTGCTTTGTGTTTACTTTCTGCAAACTATTACTTCCTTCCATTCGATACGTTTAATCCTTTGTTTTCAGCAAAACACGATGAGATTGACAACCTCATCGCAAGTTGGGGACAAAGTTTTGTGGTTGTGTTGTGCAGGTCTCCACGTTGCTACTAGCATCGGTAGTGCACCCTGCCAAGGCTCAGCTAGTAACACCTTTGGGGTGTTTCCTTGCTCCAACTGGTTCGATTAAACCTTGGTTTCATAACTGAGGGAAACTTGCTGCTGTGCTCATCATACCTTCCTCTTGGGGTTCCCAACGAGCTCTACATCAACACTGAGCCATCAAGCATTTTTCTGGTGCCGTTGTCGGGGAGTCAAGGACATCTTCACAATGGGAGTCCCTTATAACCAATCTCTTTATGTTATTTTTGTTTTGCTTAGTTTCTTTTTGCTTTGTTTGCTTGTTTCTTTATCAAAAACACACACAAAAATTAGTTTTACAAGTTTGCTTTCTTTATTAAAAACACAAAAATTAGTTCCTATCTTAAGTTGCTTTTATGTCTAGCCTTGCTCCAATCACTATGTCACCCGAGGAAATGATTTTCACTTTTAAACAAGTAATTGAGGAAAGCTTCAAGGAAGCTTGGTCTAGAATCTCTGATCTACATGAAAAAACTGAGCCTAAAATGACTCAAAGCTTGTTCCTTAGCAGTTTTTACCTTGGAATTGCTCTTTGCTATAGATATGCTTTAGATGTTGTTGTGGGAGGAGATTTCCTCCAATGTAATGAGGATGATGCTATTAATGCTATAAAGAAATTGATCCTTACTTACAACTTGCCTAGCCAAACTGATATTTCTTTCACAAAGCATATTTGCTAGATTAAACACTCTTGAGACCCGCACTACTAGCTTAAAAGATTGCTATAATATGCTTAGGGAGCATCATAATTATGTTCCAATAAATTCTGAACCATCAAAGTGGCTCCCCACAGTAAAGATTGATATAAATACTGAAACTTTTCAAGCTCGTTGTGATATCATGTCTGAATTTTGTCTTATGCCCAAAGATATTTATGAATCTTTGAATCTTTGGGGGCTTACTGAAGGAGGAAAAGAAATATCTCTTGCTAATAATGCTA
Organism: Avena sativa; assembly: GCA_916181665.1. Classification (NCBI taxonomy): domain Eukaryota; kingdom Viridiplantae; phylum Streptophyta; class Magnoliopsida; order Poales; family Poaceae; genus Avena; species Avena sativa. Next base: position 451,415,623 of record OV702288.1, on the reverse strand, counting down.
CCTTATTACCTATTGGAATAGCTGAAGGAGTATTTACAAAGATCCTTGGGAAAATGATTTCTACTGATTATCTTGTTATTGAATGTGCAGGAAAAGGACAAATTACACTTGGAAGGTCCCTATTAGAACTCCATGGATCGATAATAGATGTGGGAAAGGAGACCATGCACCTTTCTTCTCCACCAAACAATCATATTTTCCCCAAGGTTAAGAATAAAAGTATGAGAGGTAAGGGAAAGAAATTTGGTTTTAATGCTTCTTCATTTGAGAACACTTGATTCTTTTTCTTGCTTCTTATGCCTAACTTAAAGGCTTTAAAGAAAAATGTACTTATTGGGAGATAAACCAAAAGTTTTAGATGAGTCTTGGAAGTTATTACTTCAGTAATAACTTCTCCTTATCCTTTTTATTTGCTTTTTGTGCCAAGAGTAACCTCTAATGAGAGAGAAGTAATGATTGGGAAAGTTGCTGTCCCGAAACAGATTTCTGTGCTTCACCATAAAAATTCGTGTAAAATCTCTGAACATCTTTTTGAGGCGTGAATTTTTGTGCTTCTGCCCCAGGTTGTTATATAACTTTCATTAGTTCAACACTTTTTGATTTGAGCAACAGAAGGTCTTCGAAAAAATTCGTCTTTACCTGCTGGTCTGTTTTCACAGATTTCTGCCATTTTCTCCATTTACTTCTTGTTGGTTCCTTTTTGAGTTCTTTTGGGGAATTGAGCTTTTTGAGAGAAGTGCTACAGTAGCTAGTGTTTTAATGGAAGTTTATTTGGTGTTAGAACTGAACCTTAAGACTTATTTATCTTGAGTGCACTAATGTTCCTAATAAAGATTGTGTGAAGTTTTGTATGAAGGAAAAATTTCAGGTGTATGGAAGGAATGAGTAACGAGATGAATGATGGACTAAAGCTCAAGCTTGGGGATGCCAGCGTGTCACCCCAAGAAATATCCAAGAAGTACAAGCGTCAAAGCTTGGGGATGCCTAAGGCATCCCCCTCTTCATCAATAAAAATTCAAGGTTTCTTCCAAACGCTTCATTTTTATTGTTTCATGCACAGTTGTGTTGTTCTTGGAGCGTCTTCTTTTTCGTTTTTGTTTTGGTTTTTCGTTTGCTTTTGTTTTCTTAGTTTGCTGAATAAATTGGTTGGACCCCCTCTTTCGTACTTTGGTTTGCAAATAGTTTGGTTTGGTTTGGAAAAGAGTAGGAAAGTTCATGCTTATGTGGTAAAAAGAGCTCGTTTTTGACTGTGGCCTATGCTTTGTCATGCCATGCTTGATATTGTTTTGGCTTTATGCTTAGTATTCTTTGTTGTAGCATGACTTGTTATAAACAATTGAGATTGCTTAATGTGCCTTGGATGAATCATGCGTTGTTTTAGCATATGAAAGCATAGTATAGTGGTATTCTCCTTTGATGCTTTATTTGGGTTGACTTGGCACATGCTCACACCATGTTATGACTATCTCAAGTAACCATAAACCTTTATGATCCTTTAGTTTTCAACTTGTAGTATCACTTTATGCTTTGATCAATGATGTTTTGTTGCTTTGCATGATTATGGCCATTATTGCTCTCTTAGTTTATCGCTCCCAGTCTTTTGCTAGCCTCCACAACCAAGTATGAGTTACACTCATGCATCCAACTCCCTAAACCAAGTTATTCCAAAGAGTCCACCATACCTACCTACTAGCTTATGCTATTCCAAGTATATTCATGCTTTTGTTTACCTTCCAAATTAAACTTGTTATGAGAACTAGTGATTAAAGCTCTCACGAACTTGATGGCACACTTTACTTTTCTTGCCCTTAATAAACTTGAACCATTGTGTCGTCTATGTTGTATATGCTTGCACTTATTTGTTGGGATTAGAAGAACCATGTTGTCATGGGGAACGCTTTCAACATTGCACTTGGTACTTTGTACCTAGTTGATATCATGCTCTTTTGTATATGGATGTCGTTGGTGTGAAATGAAAGGGGAGCTTGTAAATCCATGGAGTTATGTATATGTGTTAGAGAAACGCCTAGGCCGCTGGTCTAATCCATGCTGACATGGTGGAAACCTGCAGCGTAACCATAATGAGCTGTCTATGAAGCATTCTTCTTATAAAAAAGAGTCATATATTGAAAAAAAGAGAAAAAGAAAAAAAGAGATTATGAAAAGAGGAAAGAGAGAAAAAAGCACCATATTCCCATGGTAAATAAGAAGATTGCTGAGATGCTCGTTGTCTGCTTGCCTTGTCATTTTGATATGGGGATTCTTCCGTATCATCGGGCAAGGGGTACCCCGTTGGCGGTTCTCTATGATACACATATACTTACAATGACAAGAACTTACCGGTGACTAAACTTGAGTAGCATGAGGAGCAGCCCTCGTATACAAGGGACGTGAGATTCCTAACTTATACTTTGTCAAGCATGTACACCATAGTTTGTTCACTTTAACCTTAATCACTTCAAGATGCTTATGATAGGGGCAATGAGAGCTGAAAGCTATTAAGTACCATAATTTTTGGAAGCTTTTTATGAGACTTGAATCCCTACTTCCTTTTATGAAGGCCTTTCTTCCACCATTATATATTGAGTATCCACCTTCTATCTTTATGCACCTACTTTGAGAGCATAGTGGCCATTCTTAGTTCTATGTGCATTGTCCCAAGACTAGTTGATTGATGCATACCTTGATATTGCTTGTTTTAAACTATTTGTATCTAGTCATTCCTGTAAACTTTGAAGGTGTCCTATGCATTTATATTTGCTACTCTATGAGGGACAAGATGAATACTATTATGCTATGTTTTCTTTATGTGAAACAAACAAACGTCTTGCAAAGCATTGTTATTCATGAATCTTTTGTTTGTACCTTTTCATGTTGCATCAAAGTTTCTTTGTCTTATTGCTAGAACTTTGTCTTTCATGTTATGATTGAAGTACTATGATCCCAGCTTTGAATGTTTTACAAATACTTTGATCAAGTCTTTGATGGTGCATGTCACCTCAAAAATTATTCTTTCTTTTTATCACTTACCTACTCGAGGACGAGCATGAGTTAAGCTTGGGGATGTTGATACATTGCAAATGTATCTATAATTTTTGATGTTCCATGCTTGGTTTTATCCACTTTCTTGTGTTTTGTCCACACTTTGGAGTACTTTTCATATGATTTCTTGGACTAACCTATTAACAAGAGCCACAGTGTCAGCTGCCTGTTTTCTGCTGTTTTTGGTTCCAGGAAAGTCAGAAAATGAATATTCTCAGAATTGGACGGGACAAAAGCCAAAGTGCCTATTTTTCCGGAAGTCATCAGATGCCAGAATACGAGACGGAAAAGGGCTGGGGGCGGCCACACCACCTGGCCACGCAGCCAGGCCTGGCCCGCGCCAGGGGTGGTCTGGCCGACCCCAACACCCCCTCGGCCTCTCCTTCCGCCTATAAGATGCCCTCGGGACGGAAACCCTAAGTACCCGATCAAAAATCCACGAAAGAGTCTATAGCCGCCGTCATCTCCATCCCTAGATCGGGAGGGATCTGAAGCTCTTCCTGGCACCCTGCCGGAGAGGGGAATTCACCCTGGAGGCCTTCTTCATCACCATGCAAGCCTCCGGTGTGATGCGTGAGTAGTTCATCCTTGGACTACGGATCCATGTAGTAGCTAGATGGCTGGTTCTCCTCCTTTGTGCTTTCATGTCTAGATCTTGTGAGCTCCGTTCATGATCAAGATCATCTATTTGTAATTCTGCATGTTGTGTTTGCGGGGATCCGATACATGCTATTTCAGATTGATTATTGATTCTATCATGTCTTTGTTATTTGTGATCTTGCATGCTTTCTGTTGTTAGTAGCTATCTTGGCCAAGTAGATGCTAGCAACTCCAAGAGTTAGTATTTATGCTCGATAGTGGGTTCATGCCTCTGGTAATCTGGGGAAGTGACAGAAATCTCTAAGGTACTAGATGTGTTGTTGCTACTAGGGAGAAAACAACAATCCTTTATTCATAGAACAATCGTATTGTTTACATCACACGCAATTCTTAAAGAAATAATCTGTTGCTTGCAACTTAATACTGGAGGGGGTTCGGATGATAACCTAAAAGTGGATTATTAGTCATAGATGCAGTTGGATGGCAGTGTATGTATAATGTTGTAATGCCCAATCAAGTCTCAAAGGAGTCAAGATGATTAGTATATGCTTGTATGTTTTCTCGATGTTTGTCAATTGCCCCGCTGTAATTTGTTCACCCAGCATGTTATCTATCTAAGGAGAGCCACCTCTAGTGAACTATGGATCCTGGTCCTTTTCTTTTACATACAATCTATAAACTGTTTACTGCTTTGTGTTTACTTTCTGCAAACTATTACTTCCTTCCATTCGATACGTTTAATCCTTTGTTTTCAGCAAAACACGGTGAGATTGACAACCTCATCGCAAGTTGGGGACAAAGTTTTGTGGTTGTGTTGTGCAGGTCTCCATGTTGCTACTAGCATCGGTACTGCGCCCTGCCAAGGCTCAGCTAGTAACACCTTTGGGGTGTTTCCTTGTTCCTACTGGTTCGATTAAACCTTGGTTTCATAACTGAGGGAAACTTGTTGCTGTGCTCATCATACCTTCCTCTTGGGGTTCCCAACGAGCTCTACATCAACACTGAGCCATCACATATCAAATGAGAAACAAGTAGAGAATAAAAGGCATGAGATTAAGAAGAAGAATAAAAAAGATGTTGAGCCGGCAACCAAGTTAAATGAAAAGGTAAAACCAACTAAAAAGAAAATTCCTTATCCCAACCGTGTTCAATATGAACCTGACAAGAGTGTCTATGACTGATGTAATTCAAGTTCCTACTTATAAAAAGTTCATGCGAGATATGCTTAATAGAAATAAAAAAGGTAACTAAGACTGTAGCGGTGATGACAAGCTTCCCGCTAAGCTTAGGGATCCTGGTATACCAACTATCTCTTATGCTATTGTAAAAACTAAGATTATCAATGCTCTATGTGATCTAGGTGCAGGAGTTAGTGTCATGCCTTATTCCCTCTTTAAGAAACTAAATCTCGGAGATTACTCGCCTACTTCAATTACCTTGCAAATGGCTGATAAAACCACTAAACGGCTTATTGGTATGATCGAAGATGTTTTAATTAGAATTGATCAACATGTCATACCTACTTATTTTATTATACTTGATGTTCCTGAAGATGAAAAACTTTCAATCATCATTGGGAGACCTTTTTTAGCACTGTAGGGGCTAACATTGACTGCTCTAGCGGGAAAATTGATTTCAACATATATGATGATCAGATTGTTTGTTATTTCCCAAAGAAACAAGAACAAGGTGTAAAATATGTACCGCCACCTAAACGAGTTCAAATGGTAAGTATCCTTGATGAAGGGCAGCCCAAGGTATGTGCCAAAGAACTAGAGGTTGGTTAAGTCGAATCAACCATTTCAAAATAAATGCCCAATGGGAGTCAACCCATCCTTTCATAAAGTAGCATAGTTGTTTTTGTGTCTTGAGTTTAGTTGCATTCATGTTGTATTCGGACTTGTATTTATGCATGACTACCTATTAGAGTTGGCTTGGGACTATTTTCCACAGATAGAATTATTTGTTGCTCTAATCTTGTGTTGCATATCTTGGTTAAATCTTCTCAATAAAAATATATGTTTGCTTTGTTTGGTTGCTGGACTAACATTTCAGGTCTATAATAAAATTTTCAAAGAAAACAACTTGTTCTAAAGTTCACAGCGAGCTTACCGAGTAGCAGTACGGGTGGACCTGTCCGCATCGCACACCCGTACCGCTCATGTGATACATTAGAAGAAACATAAAATTTTCCAGAAAATTGACTGCAAGCTTAACGAGCACCGGTACGGTCGGATGCGTCCATACCGTCCACCCGTACCGACCTCGTTACCAGGCAAAGGAAACATGAAGACAACCTAGAGGATGTAACAACCACCCGTACGGGCGCATCCCACCTGTACCACCCAGTCGTACCAACTTCGAGAGAACCCTTCAAAAAAACAAGGAAAGAGAAGACGGGGTGCGGTACAGGCGGAGACCGTCCGTACCACGCACCCGTACCAACGAGCATCACCACGCAGCAATGGCTGGAACAGTTTAAAAAAGGTTACAACCCCTCCAAGTTTTTTTGACAATCTCAGTTCAGTGGGTTACGTTCTACATGTGCCATTATACTTCATTTTTTTTACCTACCTTTGAAACTCCCTAGCCTATAATTATATGTAGTGTTTCATGTTTCTTTTGTTTTGCTTCTCACGGTTGGGTGAACGAACTCTGTTCGTACACCGAGTCCTTTGCTTTTATTTCATTTGTTATTTTCACATGGACTTGAACCTTGTGTGATGACGTGCATGGTTTGTGTCAACAATGCAAATACTTTCATAAGCCACTTGGTTGTTTCAACTTAACACTTCAACAAGGAAGTATTCGTTGAACCAAAGGTCCATGTCCATCAAAAGTGAGGTTATTCATACCTCAACGGTAAAGTGTGTCACCCTTGCTTTATTTAAGCTTGGGGAGGTAACCACTTCTCACACTCTCTTTTGATAACTGCACTTTCTCTTTTTGGTAATCTATTCAAGTTTGGTTCTTTCAAAAGTTCTAGCTTGGGGAAGTTACTTACGCATGTGTAGAGTCTTGTGCAATATTCTTGTTCGATGATTTTTTGTGCAATCATGTATCTCACTGTTTTTGAATGCTTGCTTTGGGTAAGTAATGATCCATGTTTATATAATGGATGCACTTGCTTTTGTTGTGGTTGATAGGACTTGAGTTAGAGCTCGGTGTATGTTGTTAAAGTCTTTATCCAGCTTGAGAAGAACTTTGTGATCCTGTAAAAATATATTGCCATGATTTCTACACTTAAAACCTTTGTCTCCCACTTTTGAAGTTTGACTTGTTTATGTTAGTTGGTTGATTTGTGAAGATTCCATGCTAGTGGGAGTAATTCAAAATAGTTAGAGTAAAGCTTTTATTTGAATGAATGATTAGTTGTGGAAGATTTTGCTCTAGTTATTTTAGCTAACCAAGTCTTGCCTTGGAAATAATATTGCCAAACAAGTACAACAAGAAAAAGTCTGAAATTTATGGCTTGTTTGATGAATGATTGTCTTGAGAGTTTACCCTTGAAGATACTTAACCCCATAGATGTTTTGATAGACTTGACGGCACTCTTGAAAGGAGTTGTTTGATTGAAATGAAGTCTAGCGGTAATTGTGATGCATGCCAAAGCTAACATGGATCAAACCGTGGTACTAGTTAAAAAAATAAAAATGGGGGGTTCTATGTTTCGCATGCACACCTTTGGATGCCAACAACTCCGCTGGCCTACGAGCGATCTATGGTATAACCCCAGATTTCGGTTATGAGTTGACGACATGAGTGGAATAAGTGTCACTGTAATGGGCAAAAGTATTGGTACTCTCAAAGGTTGTGCAAGCTATTGTAAAAGAAACACTCAATGATCCTTGAAAGAAAGAAAAAATGAAGAAAAAAATGAAGATCCACATAACAAGTCCTTGGCATGGTCTCATTACTACTTTATGGATTTTCTCTAAAGACAATGATTGGATTAGAAGTGTTTTTGATAGCCTTGATATACTGATGTGGGTGCCAATAAGACACTTCATTGTTATGCTACTTAGGACATCAACTCTCTTACTCAATTTTGCTATTAAAACATCATAGTGTTCCTTGGCAACCTTAGAGTTAACTAGAAGAATTGGATTGATTGTTACACTTCTAGTTATTTATACTTATATTAAACTCTACTTTGATTGTCTTGATTTACCGAAGCTTGTATAGTGTTCTTGTCATTTCTCTAACTATTATGAGCTTTTCAAATGGAAAAGCGATGGACGCATATGACTACCAACCGTAAGTAAATTCATATTCTTGTTGAAACCCTTACTTTACAAAAGTGAGGCGAGACAAAACATAAAAGGCACAATAAGAGGATCACAAGTTCGCTTTCAAAGCTAGATTCACTCTTGACATGGAGCATTGAAGTTTTAATTGATCTTTTATGGATTGACATAACTGAGCTTATGTTGCCTTGTATGCATATGTTATTTCTTACTTTAAGCTTGCAGAGAAAATAAGGATAAAAGGCATCGATCTTCTACATTCTATATTATACCTTTGTTTCAATTTTTGCCTCATTTATTTTATCGACTCGTGCCTCATGAACATGATGACCTTGTCCATAAGCCACCATCTTTCTTAGGTACGAGAAGTTGATGAGTCCAAAATTGAGGCATATTTAAGTATACAAATTATTCATATTGTCACTCATTACATGCTACATATATCTATAACTATGCCTATTATTTATGATTACTAATTCTCATTCATTTTCACATGGGCTTTCCACAACTAGTAGTTTATTAGGATTTTATTACTTTTTCTTATCTTTGACTAGTGTGTATGTGTTGTGTTGGATTATGGATAAAGCAAGGCAAAAGGAACCAAGAAGATGCAATATGGAGGAGTTGGAGGCACCAGACTTAGCCATTTGAGAGGTGGAAGAAGTGGAGTTTTCCATAAATTCCAAATTAAGATCTAAGGTCATGTTGTTGTATCCCTCGTCCATACGAATCCAACAAGCCGAAGAACACCCAAATCGGAGTTCGTATGAATAAATGGAGGCCAAAATACGAAAGCATACTGAATGATAACGACCACTGGTACAGGCAGGTACGACCGTACCGTCCGCCCGTACCACGGGTCTGGACACACGAAAACAATTGTTCTGGACGTGTTTCTTCACAGAACCCGTCCTCGTTTGTTCCTAAACCTTCCTTAGGTCATAAGGAATGCATTGGGGCCTAACTCTTTGGTCAACAAAGTGGCTTCCTACAAGCCTTGTAGTGAACATCTTATTATGGGGCTCTCTCCATACATATCATGACACGAGGAGTGGGTTATCTTGATTACGTATAACAATAATACTATGCTAGTGGTGTATCCTACATCCCCGAGAATGTTTTAGCCCTATTGAGTTCAACCACGCTTTCATACAAACTTGTTACTTGTTTTCTTTTACTTATTTTAATTACTTTTCTGCAAACAAACATAAAGCTTTCAAATACCCTTTACTTGAGATCAAAGGCAGCTTACAAGTATCCTTTGGTAGATAGTGACGAGGGGCATAAATACCTTTACCAATAGCTCACTGTGGGTTCGATATCTTTACTACGAAACTAGCTACAATTGATGTGTGCACTTGCAGTCATCAGTACCTAATACCTTCGATCCAGATTCATGGATGTAGTATAATAGCTTTTTCCCTAGAAGACCTAGGTTTAATCAAACCTTGGAAAGCAATGCTAAAAGGAAATAAAAACCACACGTCTACAAGACTTTGTTTCTTTGTTTTACCTTAGTTTACCGGACCAATCTAGTTTACTTTATAATGGGTTGAATCAATGGATGGAGATAGGCCAGGGTTGAAGATCCACTTGCAGCTGCACATCATATGGGATAAAAGATAATAATAAGCATAGTCATGAGTAATGGTTGAATAGGGATAATCTCTTATGGGCAACACATCCTAATATACTATAGCCCCCGTGATGCAACGGGCGTAGCAATAGTCTTTTAATCCAACCGAGTGCACCACAAAGAAACGGGCTACAAACGATTATTAAATGTAAAACACAGATCAAAGCATTAAGTGGTGATGTGTTGTGATCCCGGATGGGTCGCTAAATGAAGGTCGTACTACCCTTTCTGTCACTAGGGTTCCTATGAGATCGCCGCTATCCAAGTATCTCACCTCAAGACTTTATCAATCTATGGGATCTTGGGTACCTACAAGTCCACAAATCGAGGCAAGAGACAAAGAAACAAAAGATACAAATCTCTATTGCAAACAAAACACAATACTCCCATGAGTTAGATGCATATAATTGATGCGAACTCCCCAACCCGCAGCCCATGAGGACTACTCACTCATAATAAATAGATCAAGGATAAAAAACATTGTGCACAATAATTGGATTGAAATCAAAAATTCTCACAATGGTCGCCGAATCACAAGGAGATCTAAAGTACAAAGAAATGGCTATGGATAATGGAGGGGATGGATGATGGAAGTGATGAACAATGGATGAGCAATGGCGTCAATCTCCTTTGGTGGGGTTGTGATGTAATCTGAGTATGGCGGCTCTCTGGTCGGCGGCTGGAGTCTCAAAATATATAGGTGTCTTCACGAAAGTTGTAGGGTTTTACGAGACAAAGACATCGCTACATGGTATGGGCGGATGGTACGGGTGGTCGTTAAGCTTGCTGACGCCAGGGAATGACTCCCCAATTACTTGGACATGTGGACTTCCTCAAAAACCTTCATTATGACTCCTGATTTCGCATTAAAAAGCGGGATTTCCTGCACAACACAATTCAAAGCAAGGTTTTGCATATGTTTGCAATTATTAGTCATTAGTGGCAAGGATTGAGAGTTTCTTGTCAATTGTTGACAAAAATAATGTTTACACGTGGTGGAAGATGGCTATTTTTGGAGCCATCAATCTCCCCAAAGCTCAAACCTTGATCGCCCTCGAGCAAGAAGAAACAAAAGAACTATAAGGAATTCAGCGTTTAAACTTGAAACAACGAGAATAAGAATTCACTTACGGTTGGTAGTCATATGCGCTCAGCACTTCATTTATTTGCGAGGCTTATCAAAGTTAGATAGATAACAAGGGTACTATATAGGCTTCGGTAAGTCAAGACAACCAATGTAAATTTTAATATAAGTATAAATAACTAGAAGTGTAGCAATCAATCCAATTATTCTAGTTAACTCTCAGCTACCAAGAAACACTAGGATGTTTAAATATCATAATTGAGTAAGAGAGTTTCATTTCCTAAGTAGCATAACAGTGAAGTGTCTTATTTACAACCACATCAATAAATCAAGTCTATCAAAAACACTTATAATCCAATCATTGTCTTTCAAGAAAATTCATAAAGTAGTAACGACACCATGCCAAGGACTTGTTATGTGCATCTTCATACATATCTATTTTCTTTTTCTCTTTTTTCTCTTTTTTCTCTTTTTTTCCTCCTCTTTCAAGTGCTTGCACAACCTTTGAGAGTACCAATACTTTTTTCCCATATATTGACACGTATGCTACTCATGTCATCAACTCATAGCCAAAATCCAGGGTTATACCATAGATCGTTCAAAAGCTAGCGGAGTTGTTGGCATCCCAAAGGCGTGCATGAGAAACATAGAACTTTTTCTTTCTCTTTTTTTATACTCGTATCGTGGTTTGATCCACACATTTAGCTTTGGCATGCATCAAAATTACCACTAGACTTCATTTCAATCAAACAACTCCTTTCATGAGTGTTGTCAAGACTATCAAAACATCTATGGGGTTAAGTATTTTTGAGGGTATACTCTCAATACAATCATTCATCAAACAAGTCATAAATTTCAGACTTTTTCTTATTGTATTTGTTTGGTAATATTATTTCCAAGGCAAGACTCGGTTAGCTAAAATAACTATAGCAAAACCTTCAACAACTAATCATCATACTAATAAAAAGATTTACTCTACCATATTAAATTAATCCCACTAGCATGGCATCTTAGCAAATCGACCGACTAGGATAAACAACTCAAACTTCAAAAGTGAGAGACATAGGACATATCTCTCATAAGTGACTTCATGATCCTCTTCCTTATAGGGATGTGTTGCTTAAAAACTCAAACACGATTACTCTCATAATAATATTAAAGCAAAGAGGCAAAGTGTGAATCCACATTTACAAAAAAAGGAAAAACAAAAAAATCTTTTTGTATTTTTTAGGATAGGGATTAAAGAATAGAATAGAACTTGCAACCAATCAAGGGACTAAGAAAATAAAAACAAATGAAAAACAAAAGCAAACTAAAAATGAAAGCAAAGGAAAAAAGCAAAGTGTTGGCTTGGAACAAGCCAACACGAGTGTTTCAAATCTCCCAAGGAGATGGAGTTAAACCTCATTATTACACAAATAAATTTATCGGGAGAACACATCCCCAAGCTTAGGCTTTTGCAAGCATTTTTGTTGCTCATTGTGGTGCGGTGGACAGTCTCTCATGTTCCATTGGCTGCTCCAATCATGGAACTGGGTGGTGACGTTTGCAGAAGCATCTCGAAGGTTGATGGAGAGGTTGTTCATGTTTTAAATATTTCCTTAGAGTGCATAGATATCTTCATAGGTGGTGTAGTTGTTTGGTGGCTGCACATCTTGTTCAGGTCCCTCTTGTTTTTATTCTTCATCTTCTCCTCCCACGGGTATTTCTTGATGGGGTAGATTTGCCTCAACATGCGTGTCAAAACACAAACATCCATCCTCGATAGAGAATAGACCATTAGGTAAAGGAGCCAGGATCAAGTGATCCGCTCCAGGTATATCAAGGAAGTATCTACCATTAGTTCTAGAAACCATACAATATGCTCTTAGAGTAGAAAGACCGAGACGGTGACTTCCTGTCAACGGTTGGATATTACCTAGGTTGATGTGAAGTGCACGTGCAAAAACGGTTACAACACCTCCTCCGCATATGGGTCCTCGAGATTGAAGAGCCTGATGCTTAAGGTAAAATACAAGAAGAGTGCCCAAATTTGGCATTAAGTTACAATTAATAATAGCAACCTTTGCGAGGATCATCATGTCCTCCTCATTAACTCTAGTTAACTCACCACGTGCCTACAAGGTACTAGCAATAACATAAAACAAATCACGAATAGCAGGATGATCAATTTGGTTCCTCTTGGGTGTGTTTCCGTGAATTCTCATTAAATTAAAGTACTACCAGTGGAGCATATGTCGGTGGTGTTGTTGGCAAACCCAAAATATTGAGCCCATTGGTCGAGTGTCAAGGAGTACTCATAGTTCATAAGACGGAAGTTGATGTGAGCAACTCCAGGCCTTTGATCCTCGGAACAATAGTGAGGCTCCACCGTATGCGTCAAGGTGCTTAGGAACTCAAGTGTCAAGCGGCGGTACGTGGCGACATCCTGAAAGACAAAGTCATAAAAACTAACATTGTTACAAAGCAAATCGAAATTGGCACGAATGCCAAGTTGGTTCAGGATATATGGGATCTTGGGTACCTACAAGTCCACAAATCGAGGAAAGAGACAAAGAAACAAAAGATACAAATCTCTATTGCAAACAAAACACAATACTCTCATGAATTAGATGCACATAATTGCTGCGAGATTTCTCCCCAACCCGTAGCCCATGAGTACTACTCACTCATAACAAATAGATCAAGGATAGAAAACACTGTGCAAAATACTTAGATTGAAATCAAACATTCTCACAATGGTCGCCGAATCACAAGGAGATCTAAAGTACAATGCAATGGCTATGGCTAATGGAGGGGATGGAGGATGGAGGATGGAAGTGATGAACAATGGATGAACAATGGTGTGGATCTCCTTTGGTGGTGGTGTGATGTAATCTGAGAACGGCGACTCTCTGGCCGACGGCTAGAGCCTTAAAATATATAGGCGTCTTCATGAAAGCTGTGGGGTTTGGCGAGTCGAAGCCATCGCCACATGGTACGAGCGGCCATTACGGGCAGGCCTGCCCATACCAGTGTTCCTTAAGCTTGCTGACGCCAGGGAATGACTCCCCAATTACTTGGCCATGTGGACTTCCTCAAAAACCTTCATTATGCCTCCTGATTTCGCATTAAAAAGTGTGATTTCCTTCACAATACAATTCAAAGCAAGGTTTTGCATATCTTTGCAATTATTAGTCATTAGTGGCAAGGTTTGAGAGTTTCTTGTCAATTGTTTGACCAAAAGCAATATTTAAACACGGTGGAATATGGCTATTTTGGATCCATCAGTACCCAATGCATCCATTGGGATTCTCATCATATCGTCGATATAGAAATTTTCTAGCAGAGCACATTCGTGTGCGATTACTAGGCCCACAGGATGGATCCCGAGGAATTATCATCATGTCATAGACACGGCATTCAGACATGTTATCACGGTGGACACGGTCTGAGAACTCGAAGATCTTTGTCGACTACCTTGTTTGGCTGTTAGAATTGCTGAAGTTGCCACTTTGTTAGCATTTTCATCGGGTGCATTACTATCGCTCCTGATGGGAGTAATCGTTTGAGTATACACTTGGGTAAAACTCGTAGGTTTTCATTTGTCGACTCTTTAGGATGATTTTTTCCTTCTCTTTTGGGTGCACGTTCAGTGCTCCCGATGGGAGAAGCCCCCGAGGCTACATTCAAAAGCTTGCTTTCGAACGTATGCTCAAAGTTGCTCGTTATTTTCTGTTATCGAGTCCGCGGGAGGATTGGTGATTTTTCTATCAGGTGCATGATCAGTGTTCCCGATGGGAGTGGCCCCTGAGGCTATGTTAGGATGCTTGGACCATAGCATAGGCTTATTGTTCCTCCTTGTGACGCATATGTTCCTGCACTATTGCTCCTTCTGCCCTTCTCCCACTTCCTCGCACACCGACGCCCTCAACACCATCACCACAGGGAAGAGCAAAGGCGTCGGCTCTGTCGTCGATGCCACGGCGACAAAGGCAAAGGTTGTTCGATGGGACCGCTCACGATGCACTATGCAGGACCTGCACGATGCCCGGAAGGACAGATTTATTGCGGAGAACTCCTTCAAGATTTCCGGCGATGAAGCAGCACCCTTACCCGAAGAGAGCTAGCGGGTAATTTTTATCTCTTTTCTTTTCCGCGGCCTTTCCCTTCCTGCCCATGAGTTCCTTCGTGGGCTTCTTTTCGTCTATGGTGTGTAGCTCCATCAGCTCATGCTTAATTCCATTCTTCATATCACATGCTTCATCACTCTTTGCGAGTGTTTTCTTAGGATCCAACCCCATTGGGGATTGTGGAAACACTTCTTCTTTGCTCGAAGGAACGCCAAGAAAACCTTTGACTACAACGTTGGCGGTGCAATAATCTCCATTCACCCGGACATTTAGTACTTCGACATGAAAATCACGGATTCCATCCAAGGGTGGTGGTCGAAGTGGTTTTATATCAAGGACCAGCATCTTGTGGGTCAATCTTATGGGTTGGCTCCCTTCGACCCGAAGAAAAACTACAAGAAGCTCAAGTCTTGGGAACAACACCCAAGTTCGGAGGAGATGAAGGAGATGAAGCCATTGATGGACCGGATCCACGAATTGAGGTACCAGACTAGAAAAGAAGTCTCGGGTATTCAAATTATGGCCTATTTCCTTTGGATTCACGTCCAACCTCTCCAAGCTAGGATTTCTAGTATGTGGGCATATACTGGAATGAAGGACCCGATGAGGATCTCTCTGGAGAACTTATCTCACTCTGAACTCGGGAAGAAGGTCAGGTCCTTCACCATGCTCATGAAAAATGACATCCATCGGAGTGTCTGTAGGGTCCCCAACCTTTAATAAGATTGAGCCCCCTGTGTTTACAATGCTAGTCCCTGGATCAATAGCTAGCATCCACAGTTCAAATGTAATATCAAGAAACAAAGGTCATAATACAACTTTATAACCAGGAATAAAATAATTTTATTACATCAAACATAGCTCATTGGCTATTTACATTACATTGCAGCGGAATAACTATAGTCATGGGTCCTTCATCTTCAAAGTGCCACAGGCAGATGTTGGTTGTAGACTTTGTAATCCTAATCAATCAATCTTCACTAAAATCAATCAAACCTGCAACATTACAAGTTACAGCCACAAGGGTCAATACATTTGAATTGTATTGGCAAGTGATACTTTGGTAGTATAGTGGAGTCTATCATCTATATGCATTTTGGCTAAGTGGAGCTGAGGTTTGCATTGCTCAAAATAGATTTTTCCTATCATTTTTGAAAATACTAAGTTTTGTTTGGCAAAAACTTTCCAAGACATCTACTAATCAAAGACTGGAGATCCACTCAGGGCATCTACCAATCAAAGACTGAAGATTTGCTTGGCAAAAACAATTTTCCTCAATCAATGATTTCAAGATCCTTGTACCAAGCCATCTCTCCATCAAAGATTGAAGAATTTCACACAACCCTTGTTCACCCACAAGTTTTAATTTAGAAATTGGAGTGATGAGATTCTTGATTGCTTCCATGTCTTGATGCTCAAATTGTCTTTTACCAGGGACATGGCTAAGTACTTAGGTTTTACACTCTGCAGAGGTGGTGCACTTTCCCCACAAGACTTGGTTTCCCAAGAAAAAATCTTTCAGAAGCCTTCCCTTAGACCAACATGGACGCGTTCCAACCTATCAAACACTACCACCCACTGTCCATGTGGCTAAGTTCTTGCAACCTATATGATCATGGCAGAGCCCATATTGCCAAGTGGTTGCACTTGAAGCTTCTCAACATTTGACATCTCAAATCTCTTTGTTTCCTGGGTGGCCATCCACAAGTGAGATACACAAGGTTCACCAGTACCCCTGGCCTTGTGTAACCACTCAACATAACCATTCCATCCATTCCACCCAGGTGATTCATTAACTTAGTTGATTTATTAATCAAAAACATAAGTCCTCAGACTTAGAGATTTTTCCATAGTGAATATATATCCCACCCAAGTTTTCTATTAGCTAGGCTAAGCTTGATGGTAATAGGATTCCTAACTTAGGAAAATCCTACTAAGGATTCATCTACTAGTTTTCCTATAGTAAGGTCTATACTTAGCAAAATAAAAACCATGCAAGTTTTACTTAACCAAAAACACTAATGCATAGTGAAAATAATGGGACAAAAGATATGAAGCATCACTTGCCTTTTTGGTAGAGGGTATAGGTTCACTCCTTGATCTTTGTAATGTTCACTCTTCAAGTCACTACAATCAATCAAGCAAGGCACAAACTCAATCTACCAATCAAGCAAAACAACACACATAAAATAACAAAGTCAAAGAAATGCATGCAAGCATGCCAAGCTTTGCTTTGTTTGAAAAAGTGGTTCCTAGTGGGTCATAGACATTTGGGTACATCTAAGTCATGCATAAGCATGCAAAGGTTGGTTCTATTGTAGGGATGGTCTTCACTAGGCTTCTAAACTTTGTAAGTTCCAAATTGGTCATTTACCAAAATGGCAAAGTCATTTGCAAAGAGGGTCTCTATTAGATTCCTAAACTTTGTAAGATCCAAAATGGTCATTTACCAAAATGGCAAAGTCATTTGCAAAGAAGGTCTCTATTGGATTCCTAAACTTTGTAAGATCCAAAATGGTCATAGGCATTTGGAGTACACCTAATGGTCATTTTGTGAAGTGGCTAGGTCATTTGCAAAAGGTTTCACTATAAAACCATTTGCAAAACAAAGTATCACTCTATGTGGTGTAGAAACATTTTTACTAAGGCTTTAACCTATAGGGTTCACTCAATGAGTTGCTATTGCAAAACTTGGTGTTTTGGGTCAGTAGGTTTGGTCTAAACCAATTCTCACAAAGTTTTCTTTATGAAAGCATTTTCATAAACAAAACAAATAGTTTTAGTTAGCTAGAAATGGACTAAACTAATTAATCCATTCTATTCTTTTCCAAAATCATTTTCCAAACTATGGGTTGGTTCCTAGGGTCAGTAAGGTCACAACAAACTAATTGGAAAATGTTTTAACCCTAAAATCATTTTTAAATGATTTTCCTAATGTTAGCAAGCACACAAAAGAATCTACAAAATCAAACAAGTTAACAGATACTATTTGCTAAACTAAGGGCAGGGTTGGTTAGAGCTTGTCTTGCTGATTCCAACGACATCAAATTTGTAAAATTTGGACGTGTGGATCAAAAGATACATGGGTTTGAAGTTTGCAAAAGTTTCTGTTTTCAAATTCTGTTTTAAACAGATTAGGTGACACGCGGCGTGTTCTTACTGGTCGATACCGGTTCGGTCGGATCGAGTGCTGCGGTGCGTTAGATCTAAATTAGATCGTGCGGCTTAGGTAGCGTACCTCTTCGGCGTTTAAGTGAACTAATCGTGTCCGATGGATCTGCATCTAACGGTCGCTGCTTGCTTGACCTAAAAGGAGCGGCGATGCGGCGGCTGCTGGCGGCGGAGTGATCGGTTGATGACGGTGCCGGCGATGCAGAAAGCGAGAGAGAAAGAGGGCATGCTCACCGGGCTCAGGGGATCACGGCGAAGCTCAACTCGCTTGCAGTTTGTCGAGGGACGCACAGAATCAGTCGGGATTCCTCGCCGGAGTAGAGAACGTCGTCGGGCGGCTCTGTCCACGGTCGAAGACGGTGCTGTGGATCACCTCAAAGCGAAATGACTATACAGTTAGATGTGCAAGATCGAGACGGAGTCGTGTGCGTGAACGAGAGGGGTCGGGGCGGTCGAGGCTTACCGGGAAACGTTGCCGGAGAAGAAGCAGACACGGCGGCGCTCTGTGCTTGTCGGAGTCGTCGCTACAGATCGCCCTAAGGCAAAACAAAGGCACGGTAAGATGCGGGTGATCATGGGGTTCACGTGAGCATGATCGAGAGATGCTGGGACGGACGGAATTCACCTGGAAAGTTCGCCGGAGAAACGGCAGACGGCGGTGTGGTGCTGTGGTCGTCGTTGTCGAGGCTCTGGGGTACCCGCGGATGAACGGAGAGCACGGACAGATGCGCCAGGGAGTGTGGAGTATGCGTGCGTGGTCAATGAGGCAAGGGGAGGTCTGGTTTCGCCGGAATTGCTCGAAGACGGTGGTCGGAGCTGCGGTGGTACAGAGAGAAATGGAGGCAGCCTAGGGGCAGAGGGGAGGCGATGTCTGTGGGAAATGACAGAGGAGAGGGAGGCGGTTAAATAGGCGTTGTCGCTGGACTGAATAAACGCGGCAGTAACTCGAATTGATGCGAGCTTTCAACGGGCAGAAACGGCCGGCGAAGTCTGGGGGAGACGGGGTCGCGGGGAGGACGATGAACAGTAAAGCGGGGTCTACCTGGCAGTGGGAAAAAAATAGAAGGGAGAGGTCTACCGGTCAGCTGCTGTGTGGGTTTCTTTCGCGGTACAGAAAAACGGTTCGGGGGGGGAACAGGTGGGGTCTGTTGTCAGCGAGTGAGGGAGAGGGGGAAGTGGATCCACGTTGTCTGTGACTGAGTGGGTCAGTTTCTGAGTAAGAAAAGGTTTCTTCGGGGGAGGAGAGAAGTCTGGGCTGGACTGGTTACTGGGCCTTAGTGGGTTGCTGTTGGGCTGCTCTATTTTTTTCTGTCTAAATCTTTTTCTTTTTCTAATTCTTTTTCTGTTTTGAATTTCAAACAATTATTCAAACAATCAAACAACACTCAAGTCAATTCAAACAATCAAACAACTTCACTTTGAATTTGGTTCTGTTTGGCAACATAATCCAAATCTCAAAATGAAATATTATTTTTATTTATTTTAGGATCCATTTAATAATTAAATAAATGGATCTTTAGTTATTTAATAGTGTTTGATTTATTTAATAAAATTTCCATTTGAAATCCAATTATTTTCAAAACCAAACCAGAAGGTTTAATTTGAAAAATAAAAGATTACTTGGAAACTTATTTAAATAAATAAATAAGTTTTGGTGTTTAATTAAAAATGGGAAAGCCTTTACTTAAATAAAATTGGATATTTAAATCCTTATTATTTTATTTAAATAAACCTTTACTCATTTTATCAAAACAAAATATTTATTACAAAAGCTTGGCCAAAATTAATTTGGCTCACCTTTTCATTTGAAACAAAGTCTTTTATTTAAAGATCTAAATTTGTGTTTCCAAAACAATTTATTTTCCCTTTATAAATGTTTATCTTTTTAATCCCTTTAGGATTATAATTGTTCACCAATTGATGTGGGATTTGGTAAGGGCTTTATTGGCTTTGGAAATTCAATTTCCTTATCTTATTATAGTCATAAGATTTTTATCTATGGTTCCAAACTAAGTGAAACCAACTTTTAAGGTCTTTCTTGATCCTTTGAGAAAGTTTGTTGATCAAATTTGGTATGGATCAAATCCATGGATTTGGAGATACTTTGGAAATGATTTCCTTCCATTAGGGTTTAGGGATTTGGATTACTTTCCAAATGTTCAAATTTCCAGATACATTCATTGAGGAATGCATTTCCCTTGATTTGAATTCAAACTTTAGAATCCCATCTTTAACAAACTTTGGCTAAAGTTTTCCTTTTAGAAACAAAAGTTTCTTTTCACCCTGATTTTCAACAAAGTTTTATTTTGTCTAATTTATTTTTCACATTACAAGATTTAGAAAATCTTGGGATGTGACAGGCTACCACCCTTAAAATAAATCTTGTCCCGAGATTTGGGGAGGCTAGGGTTACAAGCAGGTTCAAAATATCTAGGGTACTACCACCGTTAAAAATTTTCCAACTAAACTACATCTTGGCTTGCTTGGAATCTTGAGGAAAACTTCTTCTTGGAAAACTTCTGCTTAGTGTCCTTTGTTTCCATGCTTGACTCATGGGCCAAGGTTGAGATCCTTCATAGGCTTGTTTATCTTGTTCTTCATCTTTTCTGGACAATTGCTTACATAGTGTCCTGGTTCCTTGCAATTGAAACAGTGGATATCTTGGAGTTCTTTACGTTGCTCTTGTGGACAAGTGGCTACATAGTGGCCTAGCTCTTTGCAGTTGTTGCACACTACTTGGTCCATCCTTTTATTCTTTATGGACTCTGGGCATCCACTGGGGTTGTGTCCCATTTCCTTACATTTACGACGTTGCACAAGGCTCATGTCTTGCTTTGGTTTCTTGGGCTTCTTTGATCCTTTGAATTGGGTTGTCTTGTTTGGAGGTATAAGTGGTCCTTTTCCTTTGTCATCAACATTCTTGGCATACTTGGATCCTTCTTGTTTCCTTTGTTCAACAATGGCATAGATGGGGCATTGAGTAGAAACATGGTCGTTTCCTTCACAAAGGTAACAAGTAACTTGAGATGTGGGGCATTGGCCAACTGGATGTTCCTCTTCACAATTGGGGCATTGATCTTCATGCTCCTTGGAAGTGTGATCCTTGTCTCCACAAATAATGCAAGCTGGGGCTCCATCTAGAATAACATTCTTGTCATCCTTGTTGTCATACACTCTTTTGGGATAGTTTTCTTCCATGCTGATCATTTGATTAGTCACCTTAAGCATCAGTTGGGATTGTTCTTCCAAAAACTTTTGCAAGGTAGGGTCTTTATCACTATTGTTGGCTATGAACTGAGCTGTTAGTTGGCTCAATTGGTGTTGGGTTGCTAGGAGTTCTCTCATGCTGTCAACTTGGTTGTTGTTGTTGTCACCATCCTTGATGCTGGAGTCTCTTGGAGAAGTCATCTGTTTGGGTTGGATTGGGATTAGAATAGGCAAAAGATATTTCTAAGGAGTCAATCCTAATCACACACATTACAATTCACACAAGCAAGGTGCAAGTAATTACAATCAAGCATTCCACTCAAACAACAAGTTTCAAGCACATACTTAGGCAACAAAATAATTTTTACACCACATAAGTTGGTGGGTTTGACTTAACTAAAATATGGTGGTCCATCTATATGGTTTACTTGTGATCCATCCTTGGTTGATTCTTCTTGAATGAGATCTTTGTATCCTTGGAGAAGTCTTGTCTCTTGGTCACAAATCTTCAAAAGTGTTCATGGTTCCTTCTAAGTTGTGTTTCCCTAGTCTTCAAGTGAAATGTTACTCAAGACTTGTATTCTTTAGTGATATCCAAGTTGAAGTCCTTGGTGTACATGTTGAAGATGTTGAAGAAGTTGAAGTCATTAGAGTTGATGAAGTTGAAGAAGTCCTTTGCACATGGTGTAGTCTTTGGTCATAGGGTAGGCTTTCCATCAAGTTGAAATAGAAGAGAAGTAGAGTTGAAATCAAAAATGATTGAGGAAAGAGTTTACAAGATTGTTTTTGTAAATAAGTTTTGGAATAAGACAACTCCTATTTTCTAAGGGTTTTTGTCCAATCCTAGGGTTACAAATCTTACAGGCAACACAATGCTCTGATACCATTCTGTAGGGTCCCCAACCTTTAATAAGATTGAGCCCCCTGTGTTTACAATGCTAGTCCCTGGATCAATAGCTAGCATCCACAGTTCAGATGTAATATCAAGAAACAAAGGTCATAATACAACTTTATAACCAGGAATAAAATAATTTTATTACATCAAACATAGCTCATTGGCTATTTACATTACATTGCAGCGGAATAACTATAGTCATGGGTCCTTCATCTTCAAAGTGCCACAGACTTTGTAATCCTAATCAATCAATCTTCACTAAAATCAATCAAACCTGCAACATTACAAGTTACAGCCACAAGGGTCAATACATTTGAATTGTATTGGCAAGTGATACTTTGGTAGTATAGTGGAGTCTATCATCTATATGCATTTTGGCTAAGTGGAGCTGAGGTTTGCATTGCTCAAAATAGATTTTTCCTATCATTTTTGAAAATACTAAGTTTTGTTTGGCAAAAACTTTCCAAGACATCTACTAATCAAAGACTGGAGATCCACTCAGGGCATCTACCAATCAAAGACTGAAGATTTGCTTGGCAAAAACAATTTTCCTCAATCAATGATTTCAAGATCCTTGTACAAAGCCATCTCTCCATCAAAGATTGAAGAATTTCACACAACCCTTGTTCACCCACAAGTTTTAATTTAGAAATTGGAGTGATGAGATTCTTGATTGCTTCCATGTCTTGATGCTCAAATTGTCTTTTACCAGGGACATGGCTAAGTACTTAGGTTTTACACTCTGCAGAGGTGGTGCACTTTCCCCACAAGACTTGGTTTCCCAAGACAAAATCTTTCAGAAGCCTTCCCTTAGACCAACATGGACGCGTTCCAACCTATCAAACACTACCACCCACTGTCCATGTGGCTAAGTTCTTGCAACCTATATGATCATGGCAGAGCCCATATTGCCAAGTGGTTGCACTTGAAGCTTCTCAACATTTGACATCTCAAATCTCTTTGTTTCCTGGGTGGCCATCCACAAGTGAGATACACAAGGTTCACCAGTACCCCTGGCCTTGTGTAACCACTCAACATAACCATTCCATCCATTCCACCCAGGTGATTCATTAACTTAGTTGATTTATTAATCAAAAACATAAGTCCTCAGACTTAGAGATTTTTCCATAGTGAATATATATCCCACCCAAGTTTTCTATTAGCTAGGCTAAGCTTGATGGTAATAGGATTCCTAACTTAGGAAAATCCTACTAAGGATTCATCTACTAGTTTTCCTATAGTAAGGTCTATACTTAGCAAAATAAAAA
Organism: Avena sativa; assembly: GCA_916181665.1. Taxonomy (NCBI): domain Eukaryota; kingdom Viridiplantae; phylum Streptophyta; class Magnoliopsida; order Poales; family Poaceae; genus Avena; species Avena sativa. The sequence continues at coordinate 451,392,361 of OV702288.1, read as the reverse complement.
CCATGCAAGTTTTACTTAACCAAAAACACTAATGCATAGTGAAAATAATGGGACAAAAGATATGAAGCATCACTTGCCTTTTTGGTAGAGGGTATAGGTTCACTCCTTGATCTTTGTAATGTTCACTCTTCAAGTCACTACAATCAATCAAGCAAGGCACAAACTCAATCTACCAATCAAGCAAAACAACACACATAAAATAACAAAGTCAAAGAAATGCATGCAAGCATGCCAAGCTTTGCTTTGTTTGAAAAAGTGGTTCCTAGTGGGTCATAGACATTTGGGTACATCTAAGTCATGCATAAGCATGCAAAGGTTGGTTCTATTGTAGGGATGGTCTTCACTAGGCTTCTAAACTTTGTAAGTTCCAAATTGGTCATTTACCAAAATGGCAAAGTCATTTTCAAAGAGGGTCTCTATTAGATTCCTAAACTTTGTAAGATCCAAAATGGTCATTTACCAAAATGGCAAAGTCATTTGCAAAGAAGGTCTCTATTAGATTCCTAAACTTTGTAAGATCCAAAATGGTCATAGGCATTTGGAGTACACCTAATGGTCATTTTGTGAAGTGGCTAGGTCATTTGCAAAAGGTTTCACTATAAAACCATTTGCAAAACAAAGTATCACTTTATGTGGTGTAGAAACATTTTTACTAAGGCTTTAACCTATAGGGTTCACTCAATGAGTTGCTATTGCAAAACTTGGTGTTTTGGGTCAGTAGGTTTGGTCTAAACCAATTCTCCAAAGTTTTCTTTATGAAAGCATTTTCATAAACAAAACAAATAGTTTTAGTTAGCTAGAAATGGACTAAACTAATTAATCCATTCTATTCTTTTCCAAAATCATTTTCCAAACTATGGGTTGGTTCCTAGGGTCAGTAAGGTCACAACAAACTAATTGGAAAAGGTTTTAACCCTAAACTCATTTTTAAATGATTTTCCTAATGTTAGCAAGCACACAAAAGAATCTACAAAATCAAACAAGTTAACAGATACTATTTGCTAAACTAAGGGCAGGGTTGGTTAGAGCTTGTCTTGCTGATTCCAACGACATCAAATTTGTAAAATTTGGACGTGTGGATCAAAAGATACATGGGTTTGAAGTTTGCAAAAGTTTCTGTTTTCAAATTCTGTTTTAAACAAATTAGGTGACACGCGGCATGTTCTTACTGGTCGATACCGGTTCGGTCGAATCGAGTGCTGCGGTGCGTTAGATCTAAATTAGATCGTGCGGCTTAGGTAGCGTACCTCTTCGGCGTTTAAGTGAACTAATCGTGTCCGATGGATCTGCATCTAACGGTCGCTGCTTGCTTGACCTAAAAGGAGCGGCGATGCGGCGGCTGCTGGCGGCGGAGTGATCGGTCGATGACGGTGCCGGCGATGCAGAAAGCGAGAGAGAAAGAGGGCATGCTCACCGGGCTCAGGGGATCACGGCGAAGCTCAACTCGCTTGTAGTTTGTCGAGGGACGCACAGAATCAGTCGGGATTCCTCGCCGGAGTAGAGAACATCGTCGGGCGGCTCTGTCCACGGTCGAAGACGGTGCTGTGGATCACCTCAAAGCAAAATGACTATACGGTTAGATGTGCAAGATCGAGACGGAGTCGTGTGCGTGAACGAGAGGGGTCGGGGCGGTCGAGGCTTACCGGGAAACGTTGTCGGAGAAGAAGCAGACACGGCGGCGCTCTGTGCTTGTCGGAGTCGTCGCTACAGATCGCCCTAAGGCAAAACAAAGGCACGGTAAGATGCGGGTGATCATGGGGTTCACGTGAGCATGATCGAGAGATGCTGGGACGGACGGAATTCACCTGGAAAGTTCGCCGGAGAAACGGCAGACGGCGGTGTGGTGCTGTGGTCGTCGTTGTCGAGGCTCTGGGGTACCCGCGGATGAACGGAGAGCACGGACAGATGCGCCAGGGAGTGTGGAGTATGCGTGCGTGGTCAATGAGGCAAGGGGAGGTCTGGTTTCGCCGGAATTGCTCGAAGACGGTGGTCGGAGCTGCGGTGGTACAGAGAGAAATGGAGGCAGCCTAGGGGCAGAGGGGAGGCGATGTCTGTGGGAAATGACAGAGGAGAGGGAGGCGGTTAAATAGGCGTTGTCGATGGACTGAATAAACGCGGCAGTATCTCGAATTGATGCGAGCTTTCAACGGGCAGAAACGGCCGGCGAAGTCTGGGGGAGACGGGGTCGCGGGGAGGACGATGAACAGTAAAGCGGGGTCTACCTGGCAGTGCGAAAAAAATAGAAGGGAGAGGTCCACCGGTCAGCTGCTGTGTGGGTTTCTTTCGCGGTACAGAAAAACGGTTCGGGGGGGAACAGGTGGGGTCTGTTGTCAGCGAGTGAGGGAGAGGGGGAAGTGGGTCCACGCTGTCTGTGACTGAGTGGGTCAGTTTCTGAGTAAGAAAAGGTTTCTTCGGGGGAGGAGAGAAGTCTGGGCTGGACTGGTTACTGGGCCTTAGTGGGTTGCTGTTGGGCTGCTCTATTTTTTTCTGTCTAAATCTTTTTCTTTTTCTAATTCTTTTTCTGTTTTGAATTTCAAACAATTATTCAAACAATCAAACAACACTCAAGTCAATTCAAACAATCAAACAACTTCACTTTGAATTTGGTTCTGTTTGGCAACATAATCCAAATCTCAAAATGAAATATTATTTTTATTTATTTTAGGATCCATTTAATAATTAAATAAATGGATCTTTAGTTATTTAATAGTGTTTGATTTATTTAATAAAATTTCCATTTGAAATCCAATTATTTTCAAAACCAAACCAGAAGGTTTAATTTGAAAAATAAAAGATTACTTGGAAACTTATTTAAATAAATAAATAAGTTTTGGTGTTTAATTAAAAATGGGAAAGCCTTTACTTAAATAAAATTGGATATTTAAATCCTTATTATTTTATTTAAATAAACCTTTACTCATTTTATCAAAACAAAATATTTATTACAAAAGCTTGGCCAAAATTAATTTGGCTCACCTTTTCATTTGAAACAAAGTCTTTTATTAAAAGATCTAAATTTGTGTTTCCAAAACAATTTATTTTCCCTTTATAAATGTTTATCTTTTTAATCCCTTTAGGATTATAATTGTTCACCAATTGATGTGGGCTTTGGTAAGGGCTTTATTGGCTTTGGAAATTCAATTTCCTTATCTTATTATAGTCATAAGATTTTTGTCTATGGTTCCAAACTAAGTGAAACCAACTTTTAAGGTCTTTCTTGATCCTTTGAGAAAGTTTGTTGATCAAATTTGGTATGGATCAAATCCATGGATTTGGAGATACTTTGGAAATGATTTACTTCCATTAGGGTTTAGGGATTTGGATTACTTTCCAAATGTTCAAATTTCCAGATACATTCATTGAGGAATGCATTTCCCTTGATTTGAATTCAAACTTTAGAATCCCATCTTTAACAAACTTTGGCTAAAGTTTTCCTTTTAGAAACAAAAGTTTCTTTTCACCCTGATTTTCAACAAAGTTTTATTTTGTCTAATTTATTTTTCACATTACAAGATTTAGAAAATCTTGGGATGTGACAGTGTCGAGTCAAACCCTTCGGCATGAAGAATCTTATACCTATCGTAAGTTACTTTCTTTTATTCGTAATATGTCGAGTTGTGTCCTTTCACAATCTCGTTTCTTTGTATCGATTTGCTCCTCTATAGGATCATGACCACCTAGACTCTCTGCCCCCATTGCCTAAAAATGGCGAGTTGCCTGAAGCTGCTGCAGCATCCGATGGTGATACGGGAGCTAGAGTAGTTGGTGACAATGAGTAAGGTTCCACCACGGAATCCTCCAATAGCGCCACAATGATTCCCTCCGCCAACTCAAAGTACTTCAAGATGGTTCCTGCTCCAGGTAAAAGGAAATGCCCTGAGGAAGACATCGAAATAGTTGAAGATTCAGATGATTCGACTGGCTCCAAGCCAAAGATGGTTCGGCCATTGGCATCAGCTCCTCCTATCAAAAGAGGGCCCTTTGGAATGCCACAAAACATCAGCTCGTAAGTTATAATCCTTCTGTTTTTGCTTTTGACAGTTTTTTGACTACTTATTGATCTGAGTGTTTGTGCTTTGCTTCCATAGTGACAAGGAGGAGGATCCCCAAAGTGCCAGCCACTGCTTCTGTCGAACAAGTTTACACTGCAGCCAAGCCATCAGTGAAATCGACGGAACTAGCGGACCTGCAGAAAAACCTTGCAGATGCGCTGAACCCGAAAGATTTGGTGGTGTCACCCAAAGATCTTCCTCAAAGAAAAAACACCGACAAGGGCATAATTTTATTGGAGAACCCTGCCGAACCTGATATGGAAGACGTGAGTCTCCTCTTCTACTTCCTTTGCGTATTGTCTAGCCCAACAGCCCCCGAATATTTGTTGATGCTCCTTTTTTGTCCAGCTGATAGTGCGTGAGATGGTTGATATGGCCACTCATTTTATCAGGATTCGGGATAATGCTTCTACTTCCAAGGGTTTATTCTATTACCTCTATCTACCTCTATTCTATTACCTCTATTTACCTCTTGTGTGTGAACTTCTCCACTCGATAACTTCTTCATTTTCTTGCAGTGACTACCAGGGAATCCGAGATTATCCGTGATGCTCCCTAAAGCATGCAGAGGACCTTAAGGCCAAGCTGAAGGCCTCCTAGAAGGCACTCGAAGAATACTGGGCAACAGCTAAATCTGAGGCAGAGAAACACGAAGCTGCTACTGTGGCATGACGATACAGAGATCTTCGGAAGAGGCTAGAGGCCCTGAACACTTCCTGGACCAGTAAGTTACTTTATTTTCTATGAATCCCTTTGTACCACTTCATCAAACATTTCTTTGCTTCTTTTATCATTTGGATCCTTCTTTTCTTTGACTTATAGATATTACAAATCACTCGTTGGCACGAAAGAGGATTAGAGATCCGATCCTTTGTCACATGCTATGAGAATTTTGGAAGGACATAGCATCCACGGCCGCAATATTCTGACTCGTTCACTCCGCGCCTTCAAATGCCTTTATGTGGAGATTTTCCTAGACAAGAAGATGCCGACAGATCTGAACGATCTCGCCAATTTCTTCAACAGCGAACCGAACCCTTTGATGGGCTATAGCTTGATCCTGGCAAAGAACAACGCCGAGAGTTCAATGGCCTTGGCCTTGGCGCATGGAGAAAAGGTCGACTGGGAGAAGGTTAACACCTCCTTTCCAGTCAACAATGTCGGCAAAGAGGTCGATCTCACGCCCTATTTTAAAAAATCCAAGAGATACTCTAAGATGCTCCTCGCAATGGTTGAGGAACAAGAAGCTCCTCATGCAAAACCTTCGGCTGATGCTCATCTGCACGCAAGTACACATGGGAGGTTAACAATCATATGATAAACACCCACACAATCAACATGTGTTCTACCCGTACTAGCATAACTACGCATAGATTGGCTTTGATACCACTGTTGGGGTTTAGCACCTGAAAACAATATTTATTCCTATGCCAAGAACCTTAATGTCAGGATCTATCTATTAGTAATGCAGTAACGGGAGGGGATTTTCGCTAACTTACCCTTGAAGACCAAAAAGCGTTGTCAATGTTCAGGAGAACATGGTTGATGTAGTCGTACCAACGCTGACCTCAAGGTCATTCTGAACTCGGACGGCTCCACTAGATCTAATGATTCTGATGGCTCAAACGACTCGAGTGTTGCTTGTGCAGTGCCTCGTAGGGGTTCACACACATATGATGTTTGACAACGACTCCTAGACCCTGATCCAGCTGAGGTTGCGGAAGTAGATATCCTAGATCCAGGATCCCCGCATCTCGATGGTGCTCCGCAGTGAAGAACACTCTCTTTCACGCAACCCTTACAGTGGGGCCGTGCTCACAAGAGAGAGAGGGAGAGAGGAGGGCACTTGAAGGGGGAATCCTCAAAGCTTTCGATTAATTGGTGTGTTTAAATCCTCCATATGCCCTCCTTTATATAGGATGAGGGGAGCCCCCAAGTCCCTTAACTTAGCCATGTAGGACTAAACCAAGGGGAGGAGAGGGGGAGGCTTGGCCGGCCAACTTGGTGGGCTTGGCCGGCCACCATGTGGCCCAGCCGGCCACCAAGGAGCCCAGCCGCCCAGTTTTCCCTCATGGGCATTTTCCCCTACGGATTTGGCCCATTAGACATGGGCTGCCTATTAAATCATATATAAATCATTAAATAATTATAAATAAATGTATAATTCAATAATTGACATGTATTTACATATTATTCAATTCCCGTTGCATCGGAACTCCTTGCGGACACCCTTTGGACTTTCCCGGAACCCTTCCAGTTTTCCCTACTCTTTTCTTCGGTGATTCCTATGATACCAAAACGATCTCCAAGCATTGTCAAACCCTTAAGTGAGTTACCCTCACAGTTCGGGAACACTCTAGACATGGTTGTGACCCCTCTCAGACCAATGATTATCAGCGGGACCTGGATGCCCATAATGACCCCTGTACATTCCACAAGAATCTTTGTCGTTGAACCATTAAACATAGATTCCTATTCCCTTTGTTACTTTGATACTTTAGTTGTCCGAGACCTGATCAACGACATTGCCATGTCGAGTTCAATCTCGTTACCGACAAGTACAACTTTACTCGTTCCAAGCTATGTCATTCCTGTGACCTAGTCACACGCTGCAGCTCTATAGATGTCATGTCTCCGAGTGGGCCCAGAGTATATCTCTGTCATGCAAAAGAATAAATCCCGCTCTTGAGACATACGCCTCTACATGCCCCTCTGAATACCTGAAGACACCTTTATGATCACCGTTTCACCGAGTGACGTTTGATGCAAACAAGGTACTCTCGGGTGACAGTGATTAAATATGGTCTCACGGTCTAAGGAATTGGTTACTACGTTCCCTAGTCATTGTAATGGTGAACTTCGTGACTTGATCGTGTTACAATTCCTGGGTAGGGTATGTTCATCAGTTTCATTCACCTAATGAAATGACCTTATTGTCAATTGACATAAATCTCCATGATCGAAAAACGTCGATCATCAATTGACCAATGAACTAGTGTCTATAGGATCACTAGGGACTCTGGTGGTTTACATATCACACGTGTATTGACATTCCTATCAATACAGTTATAGCATGATATAAAACATATTATGAATTTAATAAAATATGTTAATAATCTATATTATTATTTGTCTCTAGGGCATATTTCCAACAACAAAGACTTCACTAACTTACACATATTTTCTTCTTGACCATCTACTACAAAACAATCAGGCTGCTCCATATAAATTTCCTCATCTAGCTCTCCATTTAAAAAAGTTGTCTTAACGTCAATTTGATGAACGAGAATACCATGTGAGACAGCCAAGGATAGTAGTACTCGAATAGTGGTCAATATGGCTATAGGTGAGTAGGTATCGAAGAAGTCTTCACCTTCTTTTTGGATATAACCCTTGGCCACAAGACGTGCCTTGTACTTTTCAATGGTACCATCAGGTATAAGCTTTTTCTTGAACACCCACTTACATCCTATGGGTTTCCGCCCACAGGGACGATCTTGTAAACCATGACTAGCTCTTCTATCTGAGTTCCATACTATGTGCTTCAATGCTAGCTAGATGAATATCTTAGATTTGAGTGGTGTTCCTGATTCCCAAATACAGTTAATGGCTGCAAATCTGAGCTACTTGTGACAGTGCATATCATATGTAGACTTTGACGTATACTCCCCTGAACTAGACCATGGCCAGGTGAAAGCATCCGGTAAAATTGTGTCCCTTTGCACCCCTACAACCTAAATCCATAGTTGCAATATCTGTAGTGCATCCCCTTCTGCAGGAACTTCGGTTAAATCTTCCACCCACACGTTCTCATCCAAACCATCAGCTACATTCCTCACATTCCCCCTTCTTTTGTTGATGGTTTGAAACACTATTGGGGCAATATCCTGCACTGTTTTGCCATGGATTCGCTTATCCTTCCAGAACAGGACTGCTTTGCCATCACCAACTATGATCAGTCACTTCTGATACAAATGGCATGTAGCATGCAACCCAACACAATGAGGTAAAACATCTATTGCTCCATTATACACTTCAATCATCTCCTTCACGGTGAAGATATGGGCACATTTTGGTAACCTGCACCACTTCTCGGCCTGGCCCGGTAGTGCTGCAGTGGATAGTGACAGCCTCAAACACGAGTTGGGCCAACATTTGCAGCCTGTTTGGTAGCATAGGTCGTGTTAGTTGGACCAAAATTGCAACCCGTTTGGTTACTTTTTTTAGCAGGTGCAAAAAAATGGATGTTTGGGTGTCTCCTGGTTTCCTCTCATTGCACACACAATCAAGGTACACTCACCACTTTCATATATGGTGAGATTACCACACAACACACATGAACACTAGCAACACACATATGAACATAAATGCTACAAGTTATCACCGAAACATGTCTATAACTAGGGGTAGTTCATAAACAAGTGCATCCCATGCCACCTGATTGGTACTTACGTCCGGGTAAATATCCCTGACCCAAAAGAACTTCAAACCACAGCAAGTTCATCATCACCATCGAACTACTATGACTGACTACTATATACATCACAAGTACATAACCTAGGCAGAACGGTAGATCAGATCAGCATTTTGCAGGTGATCAACTCATGTGTGTTGGTGTTAGTGCGGAGGAGAGTCACCTTAAAGCCCTTCTAGTTGTTGATAAACTTGAACGCCACCACGTCGCCAACCACACCTTGATCTTCATGGTGAAGTCATGTTAGCCTTTCATGAAGTAGACCTTTCCCTCGAACATCTCTAGTTGGACACGGAACTCGCAGAAGCTTGCAGTCTTTAGCAGCACAGTGCAGACTTGCTGCTTTATCTGCAATTGCTTCACCACCCCAGCTTCATGACGTTAGGCACCTGAAGTGCAGACAAGTTCGTGGCCTTGATGTGGATGAATAAGCGATGGGGGAGGTCGTTCTTGTTGTTGTTGCCAATCCGAGGAGCGTGGCCTGCTATATCCTTCTGCTTCACACTGAGAGCAACCAGCAAGCGTTGAAGATTGGGGCGAGTGGTGGCGGCAGGGACGTCTCGAAGGAAGTGCCCATACCCTGGCAAGGGATGAATTGTGTTCCAGCAGAGGGTGTCCTAGTCCGGCTTCGGTACCTTACCAAACACCACCGATCAGCAAGCAAGCAAGTGAAGCAAGACAATCATACACAAGAACAAAGTAATAGAAGCAATGCCTAGCAACATAAGGTACAGATCATCCTAGAATGTGCTGTTAATATACATAAGGTGTTAATCTACAAGAGTATTTGCAATAAGTAAATAGTTGTGACATGCATATGAGCAACAATAGCATCACAAGGACAAGTGAGCAATCTTACATATTCTATGATAACAAGTATACATCTACGAGTAAGATGGTGGAGGAAAAAACTAACCTGCACCAGTGTTGTAGATCCCCAGATCACAGGACCAGCAGATGCAGCAGAGGCCGAAGAAGAAGACACCGTGCCCATGGTGGAGAAGGCATGAACGGGCGTCGTGGCCACGAGCATCGTCGCAGGCGGCATGGTGGCCTCTGGCGTGGTGGTCGCGCCCGTCATGGCCGATGGCGTGTTGGCCGCGGTCGGTCCCCACGCGATGTCGGACACTCCAGTAGCCGCAAAGCTGGCCAGGAACGCAGACGGCATTAGAGGAAACCCTACCGACATAGGGCTAAACTAGGGCGGATAAGACAGGTCCGCCACGGACCTGAATTGGGGGGGCAGCCATCACAGTGATCCTCACTCGACTCTGAAAAACTTCATATGCCTCTGTATCTTCCATAACTAGAAGTCCCCGCCACGGTCTGTTTGGGTCTGTTCGCCATCATACAGCAAACTAAAATACTACCCATCCCAAGGGATGGCACCCGCTGGGTTCGGGTCCGGGTCAAGGCTCCCCATACCCTCCTCCGCCCCATCCCCCCCCCCCCCCCCCCCCCGCGACCCGCCCGATATCGCCGTCAGGTCTGGAAATCCACCAGACCCACGACTCAGCTGGGTTCAGGGACCCGATGGCACAGCGGTGGCGGGATCAGCATGGCAGCGGCGCTGGGAACCGCAAGGCGGTTGGTGGGAGCTACGACCGGCGGCGGCGATGCTGGGAGCTGCGACCGCGATGAGAGCTACGACTGGTAGCGGCGCTGGAGCTGTGAACTGAGGACAGGGCGGCGAGCAACTGGGCGGCGATCGATGTTGAGGACGGGGGGTGTTGGTGGCGATGGGATTGGGGAAGGACGTGTGGTGTGCGTGTGGTATGTGTGTGTGCCTGTGTGTGCATCAATAGGATTTAGATCAGGAAAAGAAGAATTAGTGGGATTTGTCGAGTTTGCAGGTACGCCCGCCTAGACCCGACAGGTCTAGGTATTTACCAATAAGCAGCTGCATGGTTTTTTTTTTTTACCAAACCCTCATCGTCTAAAGCGGATCCCATCACCCATGGTCATCCCTACCCAACCCCTTTGGTCGGCTAAACCGCAAGCAGAGGGACCTGTGGCCTCGCGAGCAAGCAGATCTTACCACTCAAGTACAAACTATGCTGCTGAATGCTTGCCACTTTTGGAGATCTACAAAGCAGCGAATCTTCTTTGATGATTGGGCGCCAAACATCAAATTTGAACGGTCGGCTGTCTCTGAGACAGGGGAACAGCTACAAAATGGACTGTTCATGACCCTAGAATTAAGAGCGATGGCAGTGCACTACCCAGTCCTCAGATGGCCAGTCCTCCCATGCATATCATCCATTGCATCGATACAATTTTTTCCCGCTTTTGATGACTCAAAAAATGGAACGTTTGCTCTGAATGTAGATGATTTGTAGCCAGCACAACAGAGAAAATTCCTCACAAACATAGCATGCTCTGATGAACACTTCAAAAATATTCAGAGCCTGGATGACTCCAGACAAACATTATACAGAAAAGAATCAACGCATATTCCAACCTTAGCATCCGATGATAACGACCAGATTCTATACGAGAGAAGACCACTTCAAAAATAGAGAAAGCACAAAAAACAGAAGATAAATCACCATATGATATACAGATATAGTCCAGTGCACGATGCTACTGGTATTCTACCAGCGACGAGCTTATAATCATGTGGCCCTGCTGCTCACTCACCGCCAACCAGGCGTTTGAACTGGGTCTCTACAGTTCTGCATGGGGTGTGGCTCTTGCGCGAGACAGGCTTCCAAGCAAAATGCAGCAGGGCATTTCTGACACGGGAGAGTGTAACCCTCACAGGAAGACCCAGGTCTGAAAACAAAGAAATAATAACAGAAATGGTCATTAAGCAATGTTTTATCTCTTGTTTGTAGAATAGAAGATAAAAGGAATCAATATCAGCACATGTCCAAAAGAAGAACTCAGTTCAAGTTCGACAACCTACTTCTAGTAAGAATGCCAAGGTGTTCCCAAAAATACCCAACAGAATCTAATAATTTGGTGACAGATTTTTTGTACAGGGTCGAGGCATATCAGAGGCCAGAACTGAGCTTGTAGGATGTCCTTATTTTGCTGCGTTTATTTTATCTTACTTCCTCCGTCCAATAATATAAGATGTTATTACAGAAAAAATATGAGTATATTGGCTGTAATAACATGTGGGAGGGAGGGAGTACCACATAAAACAAGCAATGAAAGATGATAGATAACCATTTCGAAAAATAAAAGACAAAGACAAGATGAGAGCAGCAAAACCGACCTTTTTCACTCAAGAAGAAAAATTGACATATTATGTTTGCTATGCATTAGGCTTTATCCACATTGTCAATTTCATCACGCTCACTTTGCTTCCGATAATGGAAATAAAGGAACTGAAGAATAATCTGTAAGAGATGGTTAAGGATTCTTCCAGTGTTACAACTGATCCAAAACTAACATGAATTGTGATATAGTTTTATGGTACTCTTCAAGTACCAGCAATCAGCTTCATAAACGTTCTATTTTTGGTTAAGTAACATATGATCCTAAGACACAGCGTTCTCAAGTATACGGTAACTTTATTTTAGATAGGTTAGAAAGGCATCTAAAAAATGAATCTAAAATAGGGCATCAGAAAATAAAATCAGTTGAAACCTCTCCAGATCAAAAGTCTGCACAAAAAACACTATTTTGAGTTATGAATAAAAATAGGATCCAATGATCCTCAAGGATACGAAAGAATCAAGCAGAACACATCCTCCAGCATCCACAAGCCACGGGAGATTTGGTTTAAGTCTTGCCCAGTCCAAACTATTCACAAGTATACTGCATTGGTAAAGAAGGGATATGAGAACCGTAAAAAGCAGCCAACTAGAGCTAGTTTCAAGATTTAAAAAGGAATATAAAATTATGTCCTCAGCATCTTAGTTATGGAATCTTAAAAGGAAGTGACATGGGATGCACTTGCTTGGGCATTGAACATCCGAGAAAGTCTATATAACTTTTGAGGCTACATAGCTATACAAAGGGACTTAGCTCGAAGGACATTTTCACTAAACAACACATTATTACAAATGCATCTAAAGCAACTTCGATACTATTAAACAGATAAAGCCTGATTAAACTTTACCTCCCTACGTATGTCGTATTTCCCACCAAAGCAAAGGTAAACATTAGCGGATTGAGCCCCTGAATAAATTTACAGGTCAAATAAGTTAGCCAGCATCCAAACTAACAATGATCCATGAAGTTAATGCAATACAACAAACAAGTGAATACAACCTACGTACATTGGCTTCTTACATAAATAAAATGCTTTTGTGTAGTGAAAATATGAATAGTATGTCTCCTGTCAGCACAAAAGGACAGGATACTTTACAATGCTTCTGTTTAGTGAGAAATTGGCATCTCCAGTCAGAAATATCGGATATGGGGTCTTATCTTTAGCCCAAACAAGGTGCAGCAACGCTGCAAAATGGAAAGGCCATACGTACTAACAGGAGAAGGCCTAAACTTAAACACCAGATACTAACACAACCTTTCCACTTCACAATAATCACAAGTAACATATGTAATCAAAAACTACGGGGTGTTTTCCTACTACGTATTGTATGCAAACGCTTTTATAACAAATTGACGCGAGATCTTGTGGGCTACTAGTTCCTGTTAGAGCCGAATCGCCCATTCATCTATTCTCTCAATAATGCAAAACAAGTTGACAAAACTTTGAAAATGTCTCCAGCAGTAAAAGAAGATTGGAGAATAATTATTGGTGAAGATGAAGATAAACTTGCCTCGGCATGGCCTCTTTGCATCTGCAGAGTAGTAGAAAGAGGTTAGATATACCAAAAAAACAAGGCGTATTGCACTATACTGTTGTAAAGAATTTCTCAAGGTTAACCAGAATTATGTTATTCAGCCTTAACATACAAGCATTTGCAGGATATGCAAGTAGAGCAAGAAGATCAGTAAGCCAGTAACTAAGAGTAGAGTAGGAACAGTAGTGGCCTGTGGTATGGATGTTCCTTTTTCTGCCAGTCAACTTACAATACCTTTTCTAGCTTCTAAAACTCATAACTCATACCATACCCATCACTAAAACTAAGTATCACAAATGTATTTCCAGTAACCAAGAGAATAAAAGGCAAAAAAAAAAAAATCAGTCTTACATTTAAGTAAATCTGGGGAAGTCGTCCACCCATATAGATTACTGCCATCGCCCAACCAAGAAAGCTTCCAATTCCACTTCCAATGTCTGCATGATCATCCTATAGCACAAAATGAAACTAATCAGATCACTGTGCAAAAAGAAAACAAAAGTTAATTCTTATTCGCGCAAATTGCACAGTAAACCAGAAACTCTGGCGAAGGTCTGATTCTCAGAGAGCAACTACAGCTTACCGCTAAAGCTAAAAGCTTTCTTCCGACAGGTATGATAATTTCATTGGGAGCATCCATGTGTGCGGATCCAACCAAAATATGCAAGAGACACATACCCAAGAGAACAGAAATCCATGGTACCTGAATTCAATCAATAAATGTGTTTGTAGTCTCAACACCAGTATACAGAGTATCAACAGTATAAAAGGTAACGTACCACTGCAAGGGAATTTTTTGTTATAGCAGCTGGTGCAGACTGTGCTGGAGCAAACTCGCCAGATTCACCCTGGTCATTCATTTGTGGAGAAGCTCTTGCCGTCTGGCGATTATTGCCCAACCATGTACCTGCAATAGGCACTGGGCTCCTTGATAGAGATCTTGCTGACCTGTAAAATCAGACATGGGTTAGATGCTCCTGAACTTTTATCTACTCTCCACTGTTCTGTCGGTGGGTAAGAATAGAACTGCAAGAACCAGAATCCATTTAAATAAAGAAAATTAACAATAATCAACGAATCCAAACCAAGGACAATAATTGGCTTTAAGGAATAAAATATGATGAAACATTAACAAGACCAAGAACATTACACATAGTAGTAGTCTGAGTTGGGGCTGATTGCACCATGACGCTGCCAGAATACTTCTGCGTTCACCTGGATTGGGGAGCTTGGGACAGGAATAGTCACACCTGACTGGATGTTGTTTTTGGATGCATCATCCCTTTGCCCCAAAAGCTTTTCACGCAATGAAGCATCCCCTCGATGATGCTTCTGAGGCTGAAAACGTAAATTATTGTCCACACAGAAGTGAGAGAATAGTTTAGGAAGATCCTAAATGAATTTAGCGTGCACGTCTCACCATGATATATCATGGATAGTATGACAACACCGTTCACATTGTATGAAAAAACACTTAACTATTTAGCAAAGAAAAGAGCAATAAACTTCATAAGATCATGAATCCAGAACAAGAAGTATTGTTTGTATACGGTGGTTGCTTATAAGTGTTAACATTGTATGAAGAACACTAGTTGCTATGCAAAGAAGAGAGCAATATACTTCATAAGTTCATGGATCCGGAACAACAAGTATTATTCGTATACAGTGTTGCTGACAAGTGTTCACATTGTTAGCTATATTCACGCAAAAAATTCATGCAAACATGATGACAGTCTCCAATGTTTTCAATCAATTACCTTGCCAGTTGCCCCAGTTTTCTTTACTTTAAGACAGTAGATGTGGCTATAGTATATTGTCTGTCCAGTGAGAATCAGAGTTGTGATGGTATATAGCTGCATTGCCAAAAAAAAAATCAGATGACAGAAACTACAGAACAGGAGTGGAACAACAGAAGTCCAAAAAATAATCTTCTTACCAATGCCATGTAAAACTGTGTCGGAAGCTGCATTAGAAACAGAATGGAAAATATTAGATTTGAGGTATTTAAAATAAGAAGTGCTTATTTAATCCCACGTGTACGTCCTTGTCACACTTGACCATGAAGTTGTATACAAAATGCAACAGTGATATATTGGTAAGCATAATCAGATTTATCTGCAACATATATAAATCATTACATAACATATGTATATCTGAAACTCTCCCTTTTTAAAATACTATGTTTAGAAATAATAATAATAGTATATATAAATGTCCATGTTCAATTATTATCTGCCTGCAGATAATTTTGTTGTGCATCCAACATAACTAGCTCTTGCTGGTTCACAGAATAGTGCAGGTTGGCAGAAATAATTAGTTGGCTTTCCTGGTCAGGAATAGCACGTCCTCACATTGTCCAGATAAAACCACAGTCCGATAATTTACTAAATCAGAAAGAAAACTAATACAGTAGTTTCCTAGGATATGAACATGACTAACTGAGTAACTGGTGCATGTGCCTCGGAAGGGAAAAAAAAGTTGCGAACAATTGCGATCTGGAAAGAGGGGAATTGTTAATGAATCTTACAGTAGCAGGTTCCAGGAAGCAGCCGACAAGGTTAAACAAATCCCTGCATGATTACAGAAAAAACATACAACGTTAGATAGAGCATATATACATCACCTTAAGAGGAAGGTGGGGAAAAATGAGAAAACATACCCAACTACCCAAGTCATTAGAAAAGCAATGGAAAGCCCTTCTGTTGACTTCTGTTTGTAATTTGTTATGATCTGCGGCACCTCGGCAACACCCCAGCTGAGGACACTAGCCAGTCCAAGACCCAGGGCAACACCATCCTTGGTGCTGCACAGGCAGTACTTCAGGTAGGTTCGAGCCCACTGCGCACAATGCCGAGCCGAGGGGCAGCTCGGTGGCGGCGTCCCACTGAAGATACCCATTTGTGTATGTGTAACGGTGTGCTCCAGTCCTGGTGATCAAATTACACAGAACATGAACAGTGTAAATATGCTGTTTTTGCCAATATTGACACATGTGAAGAACTTTTCCCGGTAGTTTTTTGAAAACCTATGGAAAAAACTGAAGAGCTCAAAACATGTGGGGTGGGGGTGAGTCAGGAATAATGAACAGCATCAACACAGAATATACCAGGTAAACAAAGAAAATGCCGAATAATTGTGTGAAAGAATACTCGAAAGAAGACAAACAGGACGCTAGGAAACATCTGTGACAAAAGAGACGCGAGTTGTCTTGTTAAAGCACGCAACATTACTGCAGAAAACTGAATCAATTTTTCATAGTAAAATTGGACAGAATTTTTAAATTGGTACGGACATGACTTAATAAGTTACTGCAGGAGTAATATGCAAGTGGCCGACATTCTCTTCTCAGTAAATCCACATGAACCACCGACTAAAACAGCCAGATAATCATTTTAAAAAAAATAGACAGATAACAGGAGCATGATCGAACTCCTGGTGTCACCGTTCTTTCGTTCTCCATCTCTCAGTTTATATATCCCCTTCCTTTCGGCCATAGTTGTGTCCAGAAGAACACGATACGGATCTACAGGCACCGATTCTAACAATCGCGTTCAGATGGAAACCTCGAGAGATCAACCCTGGGCGACGAAGGACGAGTAAAAACCCAACCCAATCGAGACATCGTTACAAGTCACGTCTCAAATTTGCATCCAGCGCCTAGCGAATCCCACCCATCTTTCTAACAGACTAACGGCAACCAGTCACCTCACCGCCTATAACAAAAATCCCTCGAAAAAATAAAAAACAACCTTAAAGGAATCGAACGCCGATGGGTTAAATCGAGGAGAAAAGCGTCCGATGCCAACGGGCGCGCCGCCAAGAGCCGGCACCCAGCAATGTGTGACGTTCACGAGCGAAGGCGGCGAGAGAAGAGACAAAAGCGCCGCGGGGGTTGGGAAGGAGGGGAGAAGGGAAGGGAGTTCGTACCAGAGTTCCTCTTCCCGAAGAAGCGAGCGAGTTGGAGTTGGAGAGAGGAGGGTGGCGGAGGACGGAAATCGAAACCGAGGGAGTCCGCGATTTATCGCCGCACTCGCGCTCGCGCTCGCCCTCGCCGCCTCTTCTTCTTAAGCTGTGGTGTGGGTGGGGGTGGCTGGTTCTCGCGAGACCGGGATGCCTATTTTGGCGGCTCCCTCCCGTGCCCTGCCGCGGCCGCGTGGCACCGCTCGCCTCGCTCCGGCTCGTGCCGCTGCTCGCCCTCGGCCACGTTACCTGGACGGGCGGGGCGTACCTGACGCCCGAGGGCGTAACTCGTGAGCCCTACATCCACAGCTATTTTTTCGTTTCCGTGACGAGTACGCCCACGCCTCTATTTTTCAAGCTGTGCCGTGCGCGGTCCACATCATCATCGCCAGCGCAGGAAACAGGGCTTTCTGTTTCTAAGTACTCCTTGCTACTCCCTCCTATTCAAATTAATTAACTTAAATTTATCTAGATATATCTAAATCTAGATAAATTTAAGTCAATTAATTTAGATCAAGAAAGTAACAAAATACCCGTGTATAACGGAACTAATAAAATAAATATAGCAAATATGTCTGAGCATTGCAACGAGTTAGTTTTTTATTGAATGTTTGTCTGAATCTTCTAGACTTCACAATTATATTGGGGAAAAAGTTACTGGTTTACATAATTTGAATTTCAGTTTTGCCATTAGCATAAATATGATGCATTTTGATAATTTGACATGAGTCAAATATGAAATTTAGAAAATATATACTGCACAATTGAATTGAAATTCTATATACTTCTATCCTTCTCGAAAGAGGCTTTCGCCCAGCTATATTAATATAATAACTAACCGATTGAAACCGCTGCTGGGTCAGACAGAACAACGACCAAAAGAAGAAGAAAAAGAGAAAACAAAGCCGATATTGGCGGTTCGACGAAAACGGAGATAACTCGTAACCGTAGCGCCCTCCATAAAAGTACCACCACGCGCCTAACAATCTGAAGCGCCGCGTACCAAGAAGCACCGCCAAGAAGGAAAGCGACGACGACGTTGTTGCTGCCCAGACAGGTCCTAGGGTTTCCCCCGTTACGCTCCTGCAGGAGGTGAGGAAGAGATACACCCGACGCCCTTCAGGAAGGACGGTGACACCCGCAGGCGTAGACGATAAGGATTTCTTCCGACCCCTCAAAAAAACCATACTCCCGGATGCTTCCTAGTGCTCCACCAAGCTTGCCATCCACTAGCACACGTCACCACGGTCTTGCAGTTTCTCACCGTGACCCACGATGCGAGGCCGATAGGACCAAAAGTAGGAAACTTCGGCAAGGATTAGCGGTACAGCAGCACGCGGGAGGGAATTGCCTCCACCACTGGACGGCGGTAGCCAACCGGATGCAGCTGCAAGGAAAAACCAAGCCATCTTTCCCTGGTCGAGCCCAACTAGGCCCATGAAGCCCCGTTGTCGCACTGCAGCAAGGGTGCCACTGTCCACGCCAACCCCAACACTAGTCCCTACACTTCCGTCCATCGAGGAATCCAGCACCGCCGATCCTTGTCGCCAAGCAGCAGCTTTGTCACCATCGTGCTCATCCGGGCTTGCCGGACCACCACCAGTCTGAGGAACACCACCTAGGCCCGCGCGGTCGAGGTGAGACGAACATGACGAATACGGCGTCTCCGTGCCGCCCACGGGGTCACCCCAAGCGGATGCGCCGGGCGACCACCGAGTCAAGGCCAGAGCCGGATCAGCATGTAGAGAGTAGAGATGCAACAGGCATGGTTGACACGGCACCTCAGTGCCACCTGCAAGTCGCAACCATGCAGAGCCCCAGGTGGGTCTGCAGGTCGGCTGCCGGAACTAGGCCCGCTCGGCCCACATCCGGCGCCCCAGCTACAAAGCAGCGGGGAAGTGCGTAGGGAACCAGGGAAACTGGCCAAGGAGAAGCTCCAGCCAGGGCTTGCTGACCTAGATCGGGCCCAATCTAGCCTAGATCTAGGCCTGCGCCACCCGATCCCCCATCACACTGCAGCATCAGCCATCCCCCACCTCCAGCCGCCCTGCACCACCGGAGAACACCATCCACTACCCAGGAACCACCACCGCCACGCCATGCCTGCACCAGTCCAATCTCTGTCGCCCCAAGGTGTGCTGCCACCTGACAAAGCTGCCCGCGAGGACCCCCACGCGCGGAAAGAAGATGGCCCGCCACCGGTGGCGGCGGCAGAGAGAGAGGAAGACGGTTGAGGAGGAGGGCGGCTTGGGTGCGCCCCTGTCGTCACCCGCAGGGACGATGTAGGAGTGGGATTTTTCGGTCCACTCTTCCTATATACTTCTATCCCATGACTTGATTGTGGGATCAGTGCAGGTTTATGGCATTCAATTGATGGAATGTCCCAGAGTCAATAATAAATTGTTATTTCTTCTTCATAATTAAATTTATTATTCCGTGCTATAGTTGTATTAGTTATGGATAATGAGTATTTGGAGGAAAACCCTAATATGTGTGGAATCATAAACACCATTTAGATATTTCTAGTCTCGCCTCTAAGACTAGTTCATGTATTATTGATAGTCTCAGTTTTCTGACTATGGACAAAAAGACAATATGTTGTGGAGTTGCTGATGATATATGAGATCGGAGTTTTTGGGAGGACAACGATGATGGATAGACCCAACATTATATATCATGAAACACATCGTCAATATTGTTATCGGTAGTTTCTCATAAACAATGCATTGCCTTTACTAAAGATTGTTTGACCGCGAAACACATGTGAACTTGGGTACACATGGACGTGGCAAGATTCTTCAAACATTGCTCTTAAGGGAGTAATCATAAAGTTAATACTTTCTCTTACCGGATGATACGCCAATTATTCACATGAGGTGCTTGCGAGAATTGCTACTCTTGGCGATGGAGAGATACACTATGGGCCCACTCATGTACTATGGTGTTCGTTATCGTCTGGCCAGCAGAGCCGGCTCTATATTTTGGAGGGAGCTAGGGCGAAGTCAACGACATGGGCCCTGATGAGGCTATATATATGCACACGTATATTAATATAAAGACGTTTGAATGGCTATTTTTACTTGCAAACTATTAAGAGTTAATATCCGGCAACACATTCTTAGTTCAAGATGTATAAATATGGTTGTTAAGCACTTAAACCATGTCATATAATGACAGAGAAAATAAAAGAGTAGTTAAATAACTTGTTGTTGCAAAATCATCTTCTCACGGATCAGATTCTTGCAATTGATTATTGTTGTTGATATCAAAACTATTTGTTAACCGGAAAATACTTATTTTAAATCACCTCTTTATGATTCAATAAACAAACTCTTAGTTTTTAATTTCTTTTCCCAACACATGACTTATGTTTTTCGAGCAACATTTGAACACCTATAATTGTGAAGGAATTAAATAGTACTTGAAACTAGAACTCTAAGTCCCTAATCTCACATTAGAATTGGATCCGGTGGCGATGGTACGTATCGGGGGCGGGGTAGCAGAGAACATAGCCATGAGGAGCGGGACGGGGCGTAGATGGATTCACAAGTTCAAATGACCAATTCTGGATTCCCAATAGGCAATGACAAATTGGTGATCTCCAATCTAGAGTAGGGCAGCCAGAAAAGTCCGCAGTTGAACAAACGATAGTAGGGAATAGGGGATACAAACAGGTGAACACGAACTAGACTAGTTGGGAGATCGATTCTTTCGGTTTGGTCCGTTCTCTCTCCATACTGGGCCTTTTAATTGGATTTTTTTAACCCAAAACCAAACAGTGGACTAATAAAGGAGCATGCAAATCATGGCCCCCAAAAGCTATGGGCCCTAGGGAACCGCCCATGTTAGCCATGGGTGAGAGCCGGCCCTGCTGGCCATACACGTGATCAACTTGTTGAACACATGAACATCGATAGTGCAGTATGAGTAAAGAGTATATATTGGGTAACGAGAATAACCTAGTGTTTCATCTCGAGCAATGTAAAGTATCGACGAAGCAATACGATATGTATCATACATAATACAACGGTTTTCACATGATAAAGATCTTCGTGTTATTTGTAGGGGTTAATACGTGTATCAAGACGCCAATAGTAATTATTGTCACGGAAAGAGTTCCGTACATGTCCACAAATATCCGAACCCATAGGCTCACACACTTAAGAGTTCAATGGCATTTAGAATATGAGTGCTAATGAAGATTTAGTAGTTAATTCCGAAGGTGTTCGGAGTGTCTCGGAATATCTTGGAGGTATCCGAAATATTACCGAGAGTGTTTGAAATAAGCTCTGAGCATTAATGAGATGATATAAGGGTTCCGAGAGTGTCTCAGATGGTCTCGGAATGGTTCCGAGAGGTCCCGGATGATCCCGAAAGTGTTCAGAATAGTCCCGAGAGTGTCTGAAATGGTTCCGGACATATATGGAAGATTTTGGAAGGAGCACAAAGTTCCGGCATGTTATGGAAGGTTCTGAAAGGTGCCGGGGTGACCAGGTTCATCTTAGGATGTCCGGAAGGATACATAATAGGTCTAGCTATGTTTCCGTAAGGGACAAGGAGATGTCCCATACCCTAATTCGGATTGGTCAAAGGAGGCAGTTTTGGAGTAGGTTTGGATTAACCTACACCTACTAGAACTCGTCCAAATTTTGGGGATGGGTCAAGGACGAACCAAGGGACCTTGACGCCTATAAAAGGGAACCAAGGGGCACCCCAAGAGACACTCAAGTCGTGGCCTTTTCCTCCACCAAGCCGTTGCACCCCACCGCCCCAAAACCCTAACCGCCACGCACCATACGCCGCCCGCGCACCGTCGCCTCGTGCGTCACCGCCACCTCTCTCCTCCATCACCATGGCATGGTTCTAAACCCTAGGGAGGGTGTTCCCTAGGTACTTCTTCTACGACACCGGAGAGCTGCCAAGTTCTACCTTCGTTTGGATCTAATCTAGACGGGACTACGAAAGCGCTGCCGGATCTTCATCGACATGTTCCCACTTCGACTTTGTGTTCTTGATCACACCTAGATGCGGTGCCTTTGATCTCGTACGTGTGGATACCAGTGGAGGTGCGACACTTGGAGCACTTGATTGTGGGGTTCTTCACAAGGAGAAACCTTCTCACGGCTAATCAACTAGCTGCGGGAATCGACGTACTGACTACTTCAACAATGACATCTTCATCGATGCATGTTCGTGGGAGCCATATGTGGGATAATACATCTCCTCGCGATTCGCTAAGGCTTGTTGCAGGGATCGATGCACGACCAACCTCGTCATCGATAAACTTCCGCTAGTTCGATCTTCGAGGGTATGATCCATTGCTTCTCCGCTTACATATGATCTTGGTTATGCGCTAGATTTTTTTTGTTTTGTGTAGCGTGTTCCCCAATAGTGGTATCAGAGAGGTCTATGAATAGGGACGGATAGAGGAATCGTCGAATTCCGGTATTGTTAATATTGTTCTTTCTACCCAATTGTTGCAATTTGGATCTTGGTGGTATTGTGTGATTATCGGCCTGAGTTGACTTTACGATCCTCGGATCTGTTGGAAATATGCCCTAGAGACAAATAGTAGTAAGGACTATTATCATATTTCGTATAGTTTATGATTAAGTTTTGTATCATGCTATAACTATGTTGAGTGGAAACATCAATACACGTGTGATATATAAACAAACCAGGGGTTCCTAGTGAAACTCTAGTCACTGGTTCATTGGTCAATAGATGATCATGTTTCCTGATCATGTGGCATTTATGCCAGTTGGAAATGAGGTCATCTCATTCTGAGAATGAGATGATGAACCAATACCCAACCTAAACATCGTGATTCGATCATGTCACGAAGTTCAAGTTACGATGATTAGAAAAGGATCCTCGTAGACTATTCCTTAGACCGTGAGGCTATATCAATCATTGTCTCCCGAGAGTGCTTAGATAGCATCAAACGCCATCTGGTAAAATGGTGGTTATAAAGGTGTGTTCAGGTATTCAGAGGAAACCGTAGAGGCAATATATGTCAAGAGCGGGATTTGTCTGTCCATGTGACGGGAAGATACTCAAGGGCCCACTCGGAGAAGTTATATCCAATAGCTGCACAGCGTGTGATTAGATCACGGGGATATCACTTGTCGGAACGAGTCAAATAGGATTGTTCAGTAACGAGATTGAACTCGACATGAAGATGTCATTGATCAGGTCTCGGGCAATGCAAGTATCGAATGACAAAGGGAATAAGACGCGACTGTCCTGGTTCAAACGACGAAAGATCTTCGTGGAACGCATAGGGGTCACATGGCCATCCAGGTCCCTCTGTTGATCATTGGTGCGGGAGTGTCTCGACCATGTCTGGAGTGTTCCTGAACCGTAGGGTATCACGCTTAAGGTCTTGATGATGCTTAGAGAGTGTTTATGGGATCGGTAGAATCACCGAAGAAAAGAAGGGAGAAAACCGGAAGGGTTTCGGTAAGTCCGGAGGATGTCCGGAGTGGAGGTGGAAGGTGTTCCATGGCCACGGAGATTAGATAATATGTGAATGAATGTTAAATATTGATTTAATCATTTATTCATAATTATTTAATAAAGAGAAAATCAATTAAAAGGTCAAAAGGCTTAATGGGCCAATTCCGGAGGGAGAGGGCCCATTAGGGAAAAGGAGAAAGGGGAGAGGGACCAAGGGGGAGGCCGGCTGGGCCTTGCCCCCGCGGGGCCCACTAGGGGCTAGCCGGCGGCCACCCCTCCCCCCTCCTCTCCTTTAGTCCCACCCCGGGACTTGAGGGGAGGTAGTACCTCCCCTCCCCCTATATATAGTGGGGTATATTGGCCTAGAAAAGACACCCAATAATCAATAAAGGTCTCCCCACTTTTGGGAGGACCTCTAATTGATATTTTCTCTCTCCCCCCCTCTCTCGTGACCGTGGTCCCAAGTCTGGACTGCGCGAGCGAGAGACATCTTCACCTTGGAGCGCCGTCGCGCTGCGGGATTCGGATCCGGGAGCTCTACTTCTGCAACTGCTGCTAGATCGGGGAAGCGGGAGTCATCGTCAGGCACCGGACGTGTGTAACTCTCACGAGGTGTCACACTTGAGGCACTCAAGTCGTTGGAGCCAGAAGGAGCGCAAGGACTTCATCACGACCTTGAGGTCGGCTTCGGCTCGTCTACATCAACCATGCTCTCCTGAGCGTTGACAACACTTTTAGGTCTTCGAGGGTAAGTTCGCGAAAAGCCCCTTCCGTTACTGTATTACTAATAGATAGGTCCTGGTAGCTTCAGGGGTTCAGGGGCATAGAGTAAAATTTTATTTTTTTTATGCGCGGAACCCCTACAGTGGTATCAGAGCTAGATATATGCGTAGTAATGCTAGTACGGGTAGAACACACGAGATGTAGCGTGTGGGCGTTGATCTTTTAGTTGTTACCCTCCCACGTGTACTTGTGTATACCGCAGTAATGCTTGATGAAGCGGCCCCCAACCGACTTTACGCGTTCATTCGCGAGACTGGTCCACGCTTGACATACGGCTTGTACCGTATAAAGTGGCTTAGGGGGGTGTCTGTCTCTCTCGCATTAGTTGGTATACCATTTGCAATGGAGGGCCCCAAAATGGGTGTAGTATAGACAACTACTTGATCAACGTTGTGTTGAAAGTTCGTAGGTAAGAATGGTTCTTGTACGAAAGCCCATTCAGCCACGTAAAACATGCAAAGATAAAGTAGAGGCGTCTAACTTTGTTTTGCAGGAGGGCGTTGCTTTGTGATATGGTTGTGGCAAAGGTAAAGTAATTATCTTTTGTTGCATAGTAGTAGATAGTCACGGTAATGACAAACTACCACGCCGGAATGACACTGGTACCCTGGTGTCTACGGCGCCGGAACCCGGTAACGGCGGATGGAGATCACGACGTGATGGACCATATCACATAGCATTTACATTTAATGTTATTGTTTGTATGTCTTACTGTGTGCTAGTATTAGATACTCGACGGTAGCCTAATAAGAAGATCCCTGTTAAAATAACCAACGATTGTGTTCCCCCTTAGTGTGCACCACCAAGAAAGTTCTTCGGTATGAGGCGATCCAGGGTGACAGGCCTGGGTGTCATACATATCTACGTTCACATACAGTGGGTGTAAGCCATGTTGCACAGCGAATACACTAAGGTTGAGTTGGCAAGCCTAGCACGCTAGAGAAGTGTGGCCTTGGAACACGGATGGTCGAAAGATCGAGCACGAGTCGCATGAATGATGTGACCGATGTTTAGCGTCCACCCTTGAACCCACATTGATGGCCGTGACGATCGGGGGAGATGTGGCTGATAGGGGTCGTGTTATCACTAGGAACCCTCACTGGGGATAGGTGTTTCTGAGTGGAGTTATTATTAACTCATTTAATTATAAACTTAGTCTAAATTCCTTTTGCAATTATAAATGTAGATGGCTCACCGTGAAGCTTACTTTGAGATTAAGGATTGGGTAAAGGGTGAGAAACTTAGACTTGATGGATCCAACTTCCCTAGTTGGCTTGTGCGCCTAGATGATCTCCTGACTAGGAATCATGTGGTAGACTACATACACCGCACGATGGATTTGACTGAGCTAGACTACTATGAGACCCCACAAGAGCTGGCAGACCGCTACTATCGCCAAGAGATGTCCACTTACATTCAGATAATAATGCATTACGGGATGGTGGATGAACTACATCCGCTCATGGGTAATCTTGACCCATATTCGATGGTGGATCAGCTGAGAGCAGAGTTCATAGGCCATGTGCGCATGTGGAAGCACGAGTTGCTTGGAGAGTTCCTTTCCATACAGATGGAGGAGCATACATGTCTGAGGAGTCACCTGGAGCGCATGCTTGATGCACACACGAGACTGGTTCACTTCATGGATTACTGGATGGCTGATCCATTTGCGATAGACATACTGCTTCGGTCATTGCCTCCCAGCTACAAAGGACATGTCCGGAGTAGCATCATGAGTGGTGATACGGAAGCACTAGACTTCCATGAGTTCATATTATGTTTTCGGAACGTAAAGGTTGAACCAATCGCCGGGGAGGTCATCGACGACCAAGGTATATATTTGATATACAGTTTTATAAATGTTATAATCTTGCAAACACATTTGCAGTGTTAAGTATATCTGATACTTGTTCTATTTTATTGAAAACAGGTCCTTCTGCATAGAGGTTCTTGCTGGAGAGGAGGTGACGTTGTGTGTTGATGGCAAGCATGATGATGACGGCCAACGACACTCTCCCTCAACATTTATCACTTAGTTTATTTTTTAGGATGATTATTGTAATCGAGAGATTTGAACTTCTTTAGTGTGTCTCACACTTCGTGAGACTGTTATTCATATGAGTTTGTAACAAACGGTTGTTCCACTTTTATGAATGATTTCTATTCATGTTCATATCTTGTTTGATTATATGTGAATTATCCTTGTTGTTTGAAACTAATTGATAATGTATGAACATTTGTAAAACATTAAAAATGCCTTGTTTAAAATACCCAATTTAATGATATTTCATTAATGAATGAAACCATTGTTTAAATTCAAAGTTATGTGATAATATGTGAAAGTCATTCGATTTCTTTTCACATATAAATCATGCCTAAGTTTGGCAAAATAACTTGAACACCGTGTATTACTTGAATACAAAGTGTTTAAAGAATTGTTAAGTATAATACATATTCGATGTATTATGTTTTAACAAAAATGGTAATTATCATTAAATGATTGTTTAAATATGTAAAGTAGTTTACCAAAGGAAACATGAATATGAAACTATTTTGATTTGATCAAAGTGTTTCATCAATAAAAGGGTATAAGTATAAAAGAGAATCTAATTACTATGATTTGATCAATAGTAATGAAATTCAACTTTATAAGAATGGCATGAAAGAAATTGTGGAATGCAAAGTGTTTTGAAACGTCAAAATGCAAAGCACCATAATGTGATATTAGATATCAAAAGGGGTTGAATAGAAGGCACCAAATAAATCGTTGTAGAGTATATGTAGAGACCATTAGTTTAGAAATAGTTAGCACTCAATGAGTTTACAGTGAACCATTAGAATTCATGAAAAGTTTTGGGGTTATTCGATATAACCAAAACAATAGCGAATAAGTCCTTGTAGAGTATTCATTGGAAACTTTGAATACGAAACCCATAGCTCAAACCAAAAGGAAAGCAAGATTCGTATTGCTTGGATTTTGGTACATTCTTGAGAAAGCTCACTTCAGTAATATTTCTCAATTATGGAGCAAATGGAAATTAGTGTAAAACACGATGAGGATTCAAAACCCTGCATCAGAGTGTTGAAAAGCGCAACGGACAACATTCCTGAACGATTCTCTTCACAGAGGGAAAGAACCAATGATTTTGATCATTGTGTTTTTCCCTCCACTGTTGTTTTTCACTATATGAAGTAGGATTCAAAATATAAATCCATATCTTGTATGGAGACATTTGTGAATCACTTGTCATAATTTTGGAATATGACATACCTACGAACTACAAAGGAAATGATGGTAAACTGAATTGTGAGAAATCCTAATAGCAAAATTTCCTTGAGATTAGAAAGCAATTCATTGCTGAATCTCACAAGTAAAAGGAGTTACTTGGAAGTTTCCCAAATGACTGCAAAGCCATAGTGGAAAAAGGGGTGAATGACAAAAGAACAATTTGTCAAGTATTGGACAAATTCAAATGAATTTGATTCATGTGTTCTAAATGTCTACTGGATTTAAAACTAGTAAAGTACTAGTATCTCATAGTAAATCTCCAAGTTTGATATTTAATCAAAAGGATTTTGAAGTTATTCAAAATAGTAAAGGAGATATGCAATTTGCATAAAATTGAGTGGGAGCTATAAAAGTCTTCCTTAAACAATATGAGATTGACATATTTTTAAGTGGGAGCAATATGAGTCTCAAATTCAAATATGTAGGAACATTGTTTGAGTAAGAGTACTGACTCGTACCCAAATATGTTAGCAACATAGTTTGAGTGGGAGCTCATAGGAGTAATTCTTAAGTAAGTTAAGGATGAAAGCGCAAATACTTATAAATAATGATTTATAAGATGTAGAAGTTGATAATAAGTGTATTATGATATTATGTAGTATTCCTTAAGAGATTCTGAAAGGGATTTTCAGAATAGAAGTTAATTGAGGAACCAGTCCTTAATAACTCGAATTAGGAATAGCATTAAGTTTAGTATCAATGGTTGAAAGAAAGAATAGGATGATCATCATCCACTATGTTGAGACATAGGTTCTATCTTAGAAGCCATGATGGTAACTTAGCATAATATGTAATCCAAATAAGGAACGTTTGAAAGTGATCAAGTTCGAATCACAGAACGTTGAGCTAAGTTTGTCCGCAGTGTCTAGTAGAGAACTGTAGACATATTTTCCAAATCCATAAAGGATAACATATCTTAAAGCATAAAGAGTTATGTTATAAGGGAATATGTTGGAAACTCCTCTAGATACCAATTAAAAGTCAAGTAGGAAGCGAGGTGAACAAAACATCGAAAGTTGCACCGAGTGCACTAGTGTTTCGATGAATACATTTATAATAATAGATAAGGGTACCATCTAAAGTGTTGTATAATGTTATGGCGGGGCTAGTTCGCTTTTAACGTAGAATGATGTGTCCCAGGGCACAGTGCCCATGAGAAAGCCCTCGAGGTTGATCTAACGTCACTGTAGGCTCCTGGAATCAGGCCTCGTTCTGCTGCCATGACAACGATGCATACACACAGATGCTATCATGTGATGATAAAATATTAATGTCAATCAAAGTGACATTAGTAAGTTGCAAAGGATCTGGGACTGTAAAGTACAGAACCAAGACTCAACCTCTTCCATGAGCAAGCATGTTCTAGGTACCGGTTATATGGTGCCAATAATTAAGAGCAAATGCAGCTAGTGTATTTGTACTCTAGTGCAAGTGGGAGACTATTGGAAATATGCCCTAGAGACAAATAGTAGTAAGGACTATTATCATATTTCGTATAGTTTATGATTAAGTTTTGTATCATGCTATAACTGTGTTGAGTGGAAACATCAATACACGTGTGATATATAAACAAACCAGGGGTTCCTAGTGAAACTCTAGTTACTGGTTCATTGGTCAACAGATGATCATGTTTCCTGATCATGTGGCATTTATGCCAGTTGGAAATGAGGTCATCTCATTCTGAGAATGAGATGATGAACCAATACCCAACCTAAACATCGTGATTCGATCATGTCACGAAGTTCAAGTTACGATGATTAGAAAAGGATCCTCGTAGACTATTCCTTAGATCGTGAGGCTATATCAATCACTGTCTCCCGAGAGTGCTTAGATAACATCAAACGCCATCTGGTAAAACGGTGGTTATAAAGGTGTGTTCAGGTATTCAGAGGAAACCGTAGAGACAATATATGTCAAGAGCGGGATTTGTCCGTCCATGTGACGGGAAGATACTCAAGGGCCTACTCGGAGAAGTTATATCCAATAGCTGCTCAGCGTGTGATTAGAT
Organism: Avena sativa; assembly: GCA_916181665.1. NCBI lineage: Eukaryota > Viridiplantae > Streptophyta > Magnoliopsida > Poales > Poaceae > Avena > Avena sativa. The sequence goes on along the minus strand of OV702288.1, from coordinate 451,362,576 downwards.
CACGGGGATATCACTTGTCGGAACGAGTCAAATAGCATTGTTCAGTAACGAGATTGAACTCAACATGAAGATGTCATTGATCAGGTCTCGGTAAATGCAAGTATCAAATTACAAAGGGAATAAGACGCGACTGTCCCGGTTCAAACGACGAAAGATCTTCGTGGAACGCACAGGGGTCACATGGCCATCCAGGTCCCTCTGTTGATCATTGGTGCGGGAGTGTCTCGACCATGTCTGGAGTGTTCCCGAACTGTAGGGTATCACGCTTAAGGGCTTGATGATGCATAGAGAGTGTTTATGGGATCGGTAGAATCACCGAAGAAAAGAAGGGAGAAAACCGGAAGGGTTTCGGTAAGTCCGGAGGATGTCCGAAGTGGAGGTGGAAGGTGTTCCATGGCCACGGAGATTAGATAATATGTGAATGAATGTTAAATATTGATTTAATCATTTATTCATAATTATTTAATAAAGAGAAAATCAATTAAAAGGTCAAAAGGCTTAATGGGCCAATTCCGGAGGGAGAGGGCCCATTAGGGAAAAGGAGAAAGGGGAGAGGGACCAAGGGGGAGGCCGGCTGGGCCTTGCCCCCCCCCCCCCCCCGCAGGGCCCACTAGGGGCTGGCCGGCGGCCACCCCTCCCCCCTCCTCTCCTTTAGTCCCACCTTGGGACTTGAGGTGAGGTAGTACCTCCCCTCCCCCTATATATAGTGGGGTATATTGGCCTAGAAAAGACACCCAATAATCAATAAAGGTCTCCCCACTTTTGGGAGGACCTCTAATTGATATTTTCTCTCTCCCCCTCTCTCTCTCGTGACCGTGGTCCTAAGTCTGGACTGCGCGAGCGAGAGACATCTTCACCGCGGAGCGCCGTCGCGCTGCGGGATTCAGATCCGGGAGCTCTACTTCCGCAACTGCTGCTGGATCGGGGAAGCGGGAGTCATCGTCAGGCACCGGACGTGTGTAACTCCCACGAGGTGTCACACTTGAGGCACTCAAGTCGTTAGATCCAGAAGGAGCGCAAGGACTTCATCACGACCTTGAGGTCGGCTTCGGCTCGTCTACATCAACCATGCTCTCCTGAGCGTTGACAACGCTTTTTGATCTTCGAGGGTAAGTTCGCGAAAATCTCCTCCTGTTACTGTATTACTAATAGATAGGTCTTGGCAGCTTCAGGGGTTCAGGGGCGTAGAGTAAAATTTTATTGTTTTTATGCGCGGAACCCCTACAGGATCGAGACTGGTTTGTGAAGTGTACTTTGGGTGCACAAAACAACTTTGTTAGGTGCATGTTTTTTTGCAATAGTCGAGAGAAATTTGGCACTTTATTTTGTGAATTTGGTAAAGTTCACACGGGGGGTCACGCGTATTAACAAAGTCTAGTGAAGCTACTGTACTATTTATAGTGCAATAGGGACACACTCCGGACAAGTTAAAAAGCAAGTCGGTTGGTGATGATGCTTTCTTACCACGTAGGTAAAAGAACGGTTCTCTACGTCACCCTAGAGCCCCGTAGGTTAGCAAAGCATGTTAGAGGTGTCTAACTTGTTTTTGCAGGAAGCGATGTGGTATAGCTATGAGATGTTTGCAATGTGATATATGAGATGTATTATGTTGTAATCTCATTGGGCATGAGTGGCAGGAGCCGCGATGATTATCATATTATTATAATAGCCATAGTTGTTTTTTTTTACTTTATTAGTTAGAGTAGCAATAGTTGTAAAAGCAAGACTTGGTGATGATGATCAAGCAACGATGGACCTCGATGCTATGTCCAAGGCGCGTGGAGGAGTACATGGCGTCGGAAGACGTTGATGATGGAGATCATTGAGCAAAGTGCTATACAATATCACTATATGAATTGCATGTGATATTAATCCTTTTATGTACTTTATTTTTCATGGTAGTCGTAATAAATAGGGAGATCTCTCACTTAAAATTATTAAGGTATCATGTGTTCTCACTAAGTTAGACACCACATAACATGGGCTTCAAACTAGTGTGGGTCATGTCACACGGGTGCACCTAGCGACATTCATAATGTGGGTGCGAAACTGTCGCACTGCTGGTATACTAAGGTTCACTTGACATATTACCTAAAACGTCTAGAGTATGGAACACAAGAATCGAAAGATTAACAAGAGACATATGGTGATATGATTGGTATGATTACCTACCAGTCGTGTTCCCCGGTGCGCGATGTAACATTGGTGCCGGGAAAACAAGTTCGTGGATCAATCACTAAGTATCAATCATGAGAGATATTGATTTTAGTGGGAGCTAAAAAATAATTAAGTTGTTAATTTTGAGTAGCTCATTAATCATGAACTATTAATCAAGAGAATTTGCATAGTGCATAGTAGTCATTGGCATCCGTTATCCACCTTTCACTTAGTTTGTTAATTGAGATAAAAGAACTATAGATATCTGGTAATTTTACTTTATGAACTGGTACCGTAATGTTAGAGTGACAATTAAAGATTGAGTCCTACTACAACCTTTTGGTAAACCCTCTTATGATCGATGAAATTTGAGCAAAGTGCAATGGTTCCAATTAGTATCTACATCATGCTTGCCTCCATGAAACTTGATCTTCAAAATATGTTTTGAGAATCTAAGTGTTCCAGGAACTAAAAAAGATTGTTTCGGAAACAAACAAGGAGTGAAAGATATTTGATATCTAAAACCTTGTTTTGTTGCAAGATGATTGAGAATTATTCAGGTGCAACATGTGCTCATATTGTATGAGTGTATGCAAAGATTGAAGATGCTAGGCGCCTAAATCAATCAAAAGTTGAAGCACTGGTCTTGTTCTCATATCCCTTCTATCAAGATATAATAACTTCATCATGAAGTAGTCATGATGGAATGGATAAAAAGGTATGGGTAAATTGTTTACTATACTTAAAGATTGCTAAAAGTTGAATCCAGAAGAACGCTAGTCATGTGATGATAGTGAATAAAACATCAATTTAAAAGTGTTAATCCAAGGGTGCTAGTACTTGACTAACACACGTAGGATCATTGTGCCAATGTAGCTGGCACCACTGTTGATGTTTATGCTTCTCCTACAACAAGAGGAAAAGACCGAAAGAAAAATTGCAAAATTATATGGCAAAAAAGAAAGTCTAGAAATATCTAGCTCAGGAGTATATAGATGATATACAAGTTACGGATGTATTCTTTGCTGGTTAACAATATAATTCTTGGGTATTGGATACCAAATTGGTTGGTATGAAGTGTCATACATAGCAACACAATGCAGAAACTACAATGGCCTAAGTAACTAGCAAGAGGGTGTGGTGATGATGCATGCTGAGAACAAAATAAAGTGTTATTGTGTTCATCGTCAGCATCTTACCTAGCATATGAGACTTATTATAAGAGCTTAGTAATTGTTACATAGTTCTGGCTTTATGAGAACAATGGTTGTTCAACTTGAAGTTGTGATCCATAGTGGATGGATTAGTTATTATAAATCTTGATGGTGATACACACATCGTAATACTGACTCTAAACGTCATAAGACAATGGTTGAATTTCACTTAATTGTGACACCACTTTTTAGGTCATATTGGAAAGAAACACATGAAGAAAATCCATGTGACTTTGAATCAATTGATGCTTGTGAGACTTATCTAAAAGACCAAAACTCCGTTCACAGGACAATATTAAACTGACGACTAACTTGTTGGAGATCATATATGTTGATGTGTGTAGTACATTATGTGTAGCCGTGCGTGGTGGATTCTTCTACTTCATATAGTTTCACCGATGATTTGAGTGGATATATATGGGTATATCTATTTGATGAGAAAGAGGTATGACACATTTGAAAAGTGTTCGAAGTGTTTTGACATGAAGTGGAAAATCATCGTAACAACAAAATCAAGAGTCTATGATTGGATCACAAAGGAGAAATATTTGAGTTACGAGTTTAGCAAGCATCTGAGAGTTGCAGAATTGTTCCACAACTTGCACCTCTCGAAACACCACAAGAGTGTGGAGTGTTCTTGAGATGTAACCAAACCTTGTTTGACATGGTTGGAACTACGATGAAACAAATAAAACTGCTGTTATATTTTTGTGGATTGTGCTTTAGAGACTACCACTTTACACTAAATAGTGCGCCATCATAATCCGTTGAAATTACACCATATGAGTTATGCCATAGGATCAAACCCTAGATTTTTCTTCTTAAATTTTGGTATGCTAGGCATATGTAAATTGTTTACAAACCAAAATAGGATGAACTTCTCTTTGTAGGTTATCCCTTGGTAACATCTGGGAATTCCTTCTACCTTAAAAGTAAAATACAAAAGTGTTTGTCGCCAAGTATGGCATATTTCTCAAGAAAGAAGTTCCTCGTGAAAGTTTTGAGTGGGAGGACAATAGAACTTGATAATGTTATTAAATCTGAGCAAGATGAGAAAAGTAGCACAACACCATAAAGTGTTCCGGAGACGGCTATGGCACCTGAGGCTCCCGTGTCTACAAAATGTTGTAGTCCCGAAAATCAAAGTTCCTATTGAACCAAATAGGTTGGGTAAAGTTTGTACTCAAATAGTAAGATTTGAGCATGAAACGTTTTTGTTGGACAATGATGAACCAACTACAAAGAAGTAATAATGGGTGCTGACTCCATTAAATGGCTAGATGCCATAAAATCCAGGATAGTATCCATGTACGAAAATCAAGTTTTGATCCTTGGTAGACCCTCCGGAAGGCATTGAGCCTATCGAACGTAATTCGATCTATAAAGAGATAGACGTGGCTGTTCATATCCATAGAAGCCTGACTTGTCGAAAAGGAGTTTACGACAAAGTTTAAAGAGTTGACTATAATAAGATTGGATCTTCCATAGCGATGCTTAAGTCTATTGGGATTATTATAGTGACCACTACATATTCACAAGATATGATAGTTGAATAACAAAACAAAGTTCCTTTCAAGGAGTGTTAACCTAGGACGTGTATTTAAACAACCCAAGAGTTTTGTTAGTTCAAAGGAAGCTAGAAATTGGTGCAAACTTCAATGGTAGAAGTTAGCATCACGGAGTTGGAATCTTCACTTTGATGAAATTGAAAGAGTTTAGTTTCATCAAAGAACGGTGAAGATGTTTGTATGTTTACAAGAAATTAAGTGGGAGCGCTAAGACATATTTCTAATACTTTAAGTGGATGACATATAGTTAATTGGAAATGATGTATCTTTTCTTGACACAAGTAAGATTTCACTAAAATTAGATTTGTGGGAAAGTCTTAGGCAACACGGGAATGTGGGGCATCAATATCTATGTAGATAGATTGAGGCGTCTAATATAGTTATGCCAAAGTACATATATGGGATATTGAATTGGTTCAATATGGAGACAGCAAGTGACATGGGTATACCCTACAGGTACTCGAGTTCGGTATATACGGTCCAGATACGGTAGAAGCCCACGGTGTTACCAAGGCTCAAATGAAGAATTCGAGTGGCCCACGAACTCTCGATTGCTTGCGAGACAAGAAGAAGCTTAAGATAGAAAGTTTAAAGGGAAAACCCTAATCTGTACATGACTCGACCTATTACCCGAGACCTAGCCTATCTATATAAAGGCTAGGAGGGGCGGCGAGGAGGACACACGCAACCCTAGTTTCCACAACTCTCGCTAGATTCATCTGCGTGCCCCTGTAATCTTCGATTCCTTCGTTAATTCCAAGAGCAGACAAGTAGGAGTAGGGACCTCTATGAGGCCTGAACCTGGGTAAAACTTGCGTCCCTGTGTGCTTGTTTGCTAGCCAACTAATGCCTCTAGCGCTCCCTCTTTCTCCAAAACCTAAGTCCATAACAATGGGCATTGACGAGTTAAACCCTCGACAATTGGTGCCGTTTGTGGAAATTGGGAGTGCTGATGTCGCGGCTTCTTCAGCCCCATCAAACGCGATCTACAACTCCGCAACAATGGAGATTCGCCAGCTCTTCGGCGCGTTCGACTTCACCGTCCACACGCCGGCCACTCGCCCGGCTTTCGAGTCCGTGGGTGATGGAATCAGTCTGGCGATTGGGAGCTTCCGTTTCCAAGTTGGTCAGATGGGCACGCTTCGCATGCCTGATCAGCCAACGGCACCCGTGATTGCTCCAGCATCATGGTTCCCGCCACCAATCGGCACCCTCAGCAAGCTCAACACCTCGGAAACAGCTGGGAGCACAAACAACGATAGCAGTCGTGGATCCGATCTAAGTGACCTAGCCACTGAAGATGGAGCCTACGGCTCCGGATCTAAAAGTTGCGGGAGCAACAACTTCCCTAACCACTTCATGTGCACGGTCATCAACGCGGGCGACACCGCTGCCAATCGCGAAAACGTTGGCCCCGGATCTGGCATCGGACCGCCCAATGGCGCTGAACCACCCAACGGCAGCACGCCCAACAGCGGCCCCACCAACGGTGGCAACGGCGTGCCCGTCAACAATGGATCGGCAGTCGAACCACCAACCATGGTGAACGAACACACAGAAGAGCATGTCGTGATTAAACTCAACGACAACGAGTGGGCCCGTTGCCGAGAAGCTTTGCGAGGCAATCCTCTGCCCCCGGCACGCCGCAGGACATGTTGATGGGCTACCATTGGCTACTAAAGGAGGAGTACAGACGCCAGCTACATGCAAGCGCGCAACTCGAGGCGTGTAAAAAGGCGGCGGATGAGTCGAGTCTTCGATGGGCTAGGCTCTCCTCTCACGGAGGATCCTCCTCCAAAGGCAACGAGTACGTGGCCAACAAGAGACGATCTTGGATGGCCCATCTCACCGAGCAAGAATGCATATAATCTGCAAAAGTCCTTGACTTCAGCTTTATGACAGTCAACACGCGGGGCAACGTGGTCCCAAAGACACCGCAAGCTGCGGTGACAGCGGCCACCATGTACCTCCTCAACAACCAGCCGCCAGCTGGAGATGCACGAGCTGCCATGCACCAATCTACGATCGCGGGCTTGGGGCTAATCGGGGCCGCCCTCGACAAAGAGCCAACGCCGGAGCCAAAGAAAGGCAAGGCTCTAGCAAAACGCTATTCCTCACCCTCGTCCAGCGACGATAGTCACGATCTGTCTCGGCGTCGCCGCTCACGGCGACACGGTCACGACTACGATGCGCGCGATGACCTCACGCAGCGTAAAATCGACAAATCAAGGGCAAGACGCGCTCGTTCGACTGATTCAAGAGAGGACGAGATTGAACTCTGCGGCACCACATACTTCAGCAGGGCCATCAGGCAGAAGCGAATGCCTAAAGGGTTCAAAATCCCGTCAGATAACCCAAAGTTCGACGGCCTACAAGACCCAAAAATCTGGTTGGAAGACCACATCTCCTCCGTCAGGCTACATGGCAGGAGTCGAAGCACGGCCATGCAATGCCTGCAGCTACAGCTGCAGGGCGCCACCCGCGCATGGCTCAACAATCTCCCGCGCGGATCCATTCGCATCTGGGAAGAGCTGGTCTACAGCTTTGTACGCAACTTCAAGGGCACTTATAAAAGGCCCTCATCAATCGAAGAGCTGAGGAGCTACCAGTAAAGGTCGAGCGAATCGCTACGCTCGTACATACAGAGGTGGTCCGTCATCAAGAATTCCGTGGAAAACATCTCGGAAGACCGCGCAATCGATGCGTTCAATGGCGGTGTTCGCCGCATATAGCTCAGGGAGGAGCTAGGCCGCTCAAAGGCCAAGACAATCGACCACCTGATGGAAATTGCGAATCGGTGGGCCGACAGAGAGGATTCGGTGAAAAATCGCATCTACTCCGACGACGACGACCTCGGGCGCAGACGCGACCGTCGAGGCAAGCGGCGAATGCGCATCTACGATGACCGCGATGATGTCAACATGGTCGCAGCCGGCTACGTCGACAAACACGACGACAACCGCAACAGCGACTATCGCAGCGGTGGATACTGTGACTCCGGGAAAACCACACAAGTGTGGCAGCGCCGCACTCGCGAAGAGGCACCTGCAACAACCATCGAGGTCAAACTGTCTGGGCCGTGCACCATGCACTTCTACATCGACAAGCACGACGGCAAGAAAAAATCCAGCCACCTTCTCAAAGACTGCCGCGAGTTTCTCAAGCTCCACGAGGGTCTGGCTCGGATGAATCGCGACATAGTTAACAGGGGCTATGGAGTCGCCCCAGGCGCTGTGGCACATGGAGCTTCTCCACCACCGCCCGGATTACCACCACCCGCGGCCATGCCAACCCAGAATCACGGAGGTGAACCATACCCACGACCTGTGGGCAACATGGGGATGATCCAGAAGGGGCGTCCCTCAAATCGAGTGCAGAAGGCCATCACTCGCCAAGTCAACTTGGCAATCAACTCTCCTCCTTCCACCACTGAGTACCTCAGTGGAAGCGACTCCTGCATCACCTTCGACAGGCGTGACCACCCACGCCAAGTTCCTCGTCCAGGCCACTGTCCCCTGATGTCTACGCACTTCTATTCTTGTAGACAGTTGTTGGGCCTCCAAGTGCAGAGGTTTGTAGAACAGCAGCAAGTTTTCCCTTAAGTGGATCACCCAAGGTTTATCGAACTCAGGGAGGAAGTGGTCAAAGGTATCCCCTCTCAAGCAACCCTACAATCAAGATACAAGAAGTCTCTTGTGTCCCTAACACACCCAATACACTTCAGGTGTATAGGTGCACTAGTTCGGCGAAGAGATAGTGAAATACAAGTGGTATGGATATAAGATAACGGTGCTAGAAAATAGCTTCATGGCGTGGAAAAGACTAAAGTAACACTAAAATAAAGATAGAAGCAAGCAAGCATGTAACAGATCTAATTGCAAATGGTGTTTCAATGTTTAGAAACAAGGCCTATGGATCATACTTTCACTAGTGAACACTCTCATATAAATATATTCTTTTTTATGATACTACGCTGAACTACTCTACGGTTGAACACACTAATCGTTGGTAGGGCTATAACAGCACACCTCAAAGTAAGCCTTTCCCATCTAGAAAACCCCACACTGTCACCTTGAGTACTAGATGAGTCCAACAAACACCACAATTTCATAAAGACATCCAACTCCAAATATAACTCATAACAAGTATTTGTAATCTCTAGCCTAAGTGCCACCACGGTGTGCACGCTGTCACTTTCACACACATGGGGAGAGCAGAGATCTATTAAAACACTTGAGTAGCAAGGTAGATCTATAGATTACAAGCTCATGATCACAATATGATCATGCATAGAGAGAGAGATGAACACATAGCTACCGGTAGAACCCTTAGCCTCGAGAGAGAACTACTCCCTCCTCATCATGGGAATTAGCAATGGTGATGGAGGTGGTGGTGGAGATCGATGGAGATGGCTCTGGGGGCACTTCCCCGTCCTAACAGGGTGCCGGAACAGAGACTTTCTATCCCCCAAATCTCCCCTTCGGTGGCGGCGGTGCTGTGGAACTTTTCGTGGATTTCTGATTGACGATCTAGGGTTTTGGTATCGGGAGGCTCTTATAGGCGAAAGAGGCAAGGTCGGTGGCCGGCCAGGGGGCCCACACCATGCCCTGGCGCGGCCTAGGCTGGCCCATGCCAAGGAGGGTGTGGCCACCCTGTGGCCCCTCTCCGACTCTCCTTCTGGCTCCATGAGTCTTCCGGGAAAATAGTAACTTTGGCTTTTGTCCCGTCCAATTCCGAGAATATTCATTTTCTGACTTTCCTGGAACCAAAAACAGCAGAAAACAGGCAACTGGCACTGTGGCATCTTGTTAATAGGTTAGTCCAAGAAATCATATGAAAAGTACTCCAAAGTGTGGACAAAACATAAGAAAGTAGATAAAACCAAGTATGGAACATCAAAAATTATAGATACATTTGCAATGTATCATCCCCTCGTACTCGAGGTGCAGAATGGGGGTTTAGACATGAGTCGCGTCTTCATGGATGGCGGCAGCGGCATTAACCTCATGTTCGCGAGTACCTTGCATGCGATAAGGATCCCTCTGACGTGTTTGGAAGTTTCAGACACGACGTTCCACGGCATCGTCCCAGGGAAAGGCGTATATCCCTGATACATTGCAAATGTATTTATATTTTTTGATGTTCCATGCTTGGTTTTATCTACTTTCTTATGTTTTGTCCACACTTTGGAGTACTTTTCATATGATTTCTTGGACTGACCTATTAACAGTAGAACATAGTGCCAGCTGCATGTTTTCTACTGTTTTTGGTTCCAGGAAAGTCAGAAAATGAATATTCTCGGAATTGGACGGGACAAAAGCCAAAGTTAGTATTTCACCATGGGGGACACGGAGCCAGAATATGAGACGGAGAGGGGCCAAGGGCTGGCCACACCACCTGGCCACGCGGCTAGGCCTGGCCCGCGCCAGGGGGTGGTCTGGCCGCCCTAGGCACCCCCTCGGCCTCTCCTTCCGCCTATATATTTCCTCTGATACGGAAACCCTAAGTACCCGATCAAAAATCCACGAAAGAGTTTGTCGCCACCGTCATCTCCATCCCTATACCGGGAGGGATCTAAAGCTCTTCCCGGCACCCTGCCAGAGAGGGGAATTCACCATGGAGGCCTTATTCATCATCATGCAAGCCTCCGGTGTGATGCGTGAGTAGTTCATCTCTGGACTACGGGTCCATGTAGTAGCTAGATGGTTGGTTCTCCTCCTTTGTGCTTTCATGTTTAGATCTTGTGAGCTCCGTTCATGATCAAGATCATCTATTTGTAATTCTGCATGTTTTGTTTGCGGGGATCTGATGGATATTGAGATGCTATTTCAGATTGATTATTGATTCTATCATGTCTTTGTTATTTGTGATCTTGCATGCTTTCCATTGTTAGTAGCTATCTTGGCCAAGTAGATGCTAGCAACTCCAAGAGTTAGTATTTATGCTCGATAGTGGGTTCATGCCTCTGGTAATCTGGGGAAGTGACAGAAATCTCTAAGGTACTAGATGTGCTATTGCTACTAGGGAGAAAACAACAATCCTTTGTTCATAGAACAATCGTATTGTTTACTTTACACGCAATTCGTAATGCAATTATCCGTTGCTTGCAACTTAATACTGGAGGGGGTTCGGATGATAACCTGAAGGTGTATTATTAGTCATAGATGCAGTTGGATGGCGGTCTATGTATAATGTTGTAATGCCCAATCGAATCTCAAAGGAGTCAAGATGATTAGTATATGCTTGCATGCTTTCTCGATGTTTGTCAATTGCCCTGGTGTAATTTGTTCACCCAGCATGTTATCTATCTTAAGGAGAGCCACCTCTAGTGAACTATGGACCCCGGTCCTTTCTTTTGCAATCAATCTACAAATTGTTTACTGCTTTGTGTTTATTTTCTGCAAACTATTACTACCTTCCATTCGATATGTTTAATCCTTTGTTTTCAGCAAAACCGGTGAGATTGACAACCTCATCGCAAGTTGGGGACAGAGTTCTGTGGTTGTGTTGTGCAGGTCTCTACGTTGCTGCTGGCACCGGTAGTTCGCCCTGCCAACGTTCAGCTAGCAACACCTTTGGGGTGTTTCCTTGCTCCTAATGGATTGATAACCTTGGTTTCGTACTGAGGGAAAACTTGTTGTGCTCATCATAACTTCCTCTTGGGGTTCCCCAACGAGCTCGATATATTTTGGGCCATCAATCCCCTAGGCAAAATCAACCTCGACGTCATCTTCGGCACACCGCAAAACTTTCTGCGAGAGCGCATCGACTTTGAGGTTGTCGACTGGCCTTCAAAATATCACTGCATCCTCGAACGTGTCGCGTTCGCGAGGTTCATGGAAGTGCCACACTACGCCTACCTGCAGATGAAGATGCCAGGCCCAAACGGCGTAATCACAATCAATGGCAACTTTGAAAGGTCCGACAGCTGCGATAGAGAGTTCAACAGAATCTCCTAGTCCTTCGGCATGCAGGAGGAACTCGCAAGACTAAAGGAGTCGACAGACAACAGTCTGCCTCCCCTGAGCAGGCTAAGCTCACCTGACTTGTCCTTTGACTCGTCGATGCACACGAAGAAAGTCCAGGTCCACCCAACAGACCCGACCAAGACGGCCCTCAATGCCAACAACTTGAGTTCCACATAGGAACTCGCACTCGTCGAATTCCTTCGTGAGCACTTGGAAATCTTCGCCTGGTGTCTAGCGGACATGCTAGGGGTTCCCAGGGAATTTACCGAGCATGCACTCAACGTAAATCCAGACGCAAGGCCAGTCAAGCAGACAATTCGACGACTGTTTGAACCAAGAGCAAAGGCGGTCGGAATGGAGATCAACAGACTCCTCGATGCCAAATTCATACGCGAGATCAAGGAAAACACTTGGCTCACCAACACGGTGCTTGTACCTAAAAAAGACACAGATATCCTGTGGATGTGCGTGGACTTCACCTCCCTGAATAAGCACTGCCCAAAGGATCACTTACCGTTTCCATGAATCGACCAAATCATCGACTCCACCGTGGGATGTGAGCGTCTCTGCTTCCTCGATGCCTACTCAGGCTACAATCAAATCCGAATGAAGGAGGATGACCAAGATAAAATGGCGTTTACGACGCCCTTTGGTGTGTTCTTCTACAACACGATGCCCTTCGGGCTAAAAAACGCAGGGGCCACATATCAGCGGTGCATGCAGGCATGTCTCAAGAATCAACTTGGTCACAACATCCAAGTCTACTTTGATGACATCGTCATCAAAACAAAAGAGGAAGCCTCGCTAATCGACGATCTACGTGAAACCTTCGCCAACCTAGACCACTACCGGATCAAGCTCAATCTGGACAAATGCGCTTTCGACGTATCATCTGGGCAACTACTCGGGTATCTCATCTCTGCGAGGGGGATCGAGGCGAACCCGAAGAAAATAAAAGCCATACTGGCCATGGAGAAGCCGAAGAACGTAAGCGGCGTCCAGCAGCTGGCTGGGCGAATCGCGGCGCTCAGTCGATTCATCAGTCGGGTGGGCGAAATGGCACTGCCCTTCTACCAACTTCTCCGCAAAACTGACAAGTTTGAGTGGACAGACGAGGCGCAAGAAGCATTCGAAGACCTCAAGCGTCTACTATCCACCTCGCCAGTACTGGTGACTCCACGTGAAAAAGAGTCGTTGTTGCTCTACATCTCCGCCACCAACTAGGTGGTCAGCACGGTGCTCGTGGTGGAACAAGCCAAGGAAAACAAGGCCAGCACCTAGTCTACTACCTCAGCGAGGTGCCCACACTAACAAAACAGCGGTACCCGCACTACCAGAAGCTGGCGTATGGTGTCTTCATGATAGCCAGGCGACTGCGCCACTGAAAGAACATTTCATGTTTTCTTGTGTTTTGTGTGTTAGATAACAATACTGTGGAGATTATTCATGTGCGCTCAGTGTGCAGGAAGCTTTGAGGGGGGCCGGATTATCCAGCCTACCTCATTGCTCAAAGACTGCCAAGGCGCGTCACCCAGAGAGGGGGTGGATTATCTCCCAGAAAATCCGGACTAGGGGCAGTTTTTCTTCCCCAGGCCGGATAATCCAGCTGTTGCATGGGCTAGATAATCCGGCCCCCAGTTTTTGAGCAAAGCAAGCCAAGGCGCGTCGCTCGGAGTCCGGTCGGATTTTCTCCCGAAAAATCTGAACTGGGGCGGTTTTCCTCCCCAGGCTGGATAATCTGGCCTTCTCACGGGACCGGATAATCCGGCCCCCATAAGTTGATCAAGTGCAAGCTCTGCGCGACACTCAGAGAGGGGGCAGACTTTCTGCCGGATATTCCGACTCTAAGGCGGAGTTTTCCCCAGGCCGGATAATCCGGCCCTCACTTGGGCCGGATAATCCGGCCCCCAAAGTCTCCAACGGCTGGTTTTGGAAGGGGTATAAGTACCCCTTCGTCCTCAACGTTCAGAACTCTTGATCCATTCGAAATTGTCTAGACATTGTGCAAGAGCTCCCATTCTAGATCTCCCACTTCAACCACCCAAAGGCTTCGATATTTGGGGGAATTGAAGGAGGAGAGAATCATTGTCGTCATCACGAATCAAGCGCATCAACTCCTCTCCATTCATTTGGAGAAATCCCTGATCTAGTATTCTTGTCAATATCTAGATCTTGTTCGTTGTATTTGATAACTTTGTTCTTGTGGCAGCTTGTTGTCATTTTGGGAGCCTCCAAGTTGATTGTGGAGTTATGCCCCGCTAGTTGTGTAAAGGCGCTGGTACCCGCCTCGAAGGGTCCCTATAGTGGAAAGGTGGATCAGGCCTTTGGTGGCGGGATCAATCGGAGAACAGGGTGAGGCCTATTGTGGCGTGGTGGTCTGTAACAACCTCGGACCCTACGCTCTAAGTTCGAGCCTGGATGGACCAGAAGTGGTTAAAATAGTACAGCGGGGGCCCAGGGGCCACCCACGTGTAGACCCGTCGGCCGTCCTAACCACTTCCAAGAACATCGGGACAAGAGCGAGCGGCGTAGGCAACAGGCGAAGAGATCAAATACATACACAAGTGAGTATGTATGCAAACTACCTTACAACAGTTCTCAGAGCCATACCATCTAAAAGAAATAGAAATATTGCAACACCATACGGCAAGATCCAAATATCCTAGATAGAGATAATAGTGTAGGATAGCTCCTCATACATCAAACATCAGAGTATCAAGCAGAAGCGGAAAACAAGATCCGAGTACGGATAAGAAGCAAATCGGCATAAGATGCCACATAAGTAAGCACATCCCGCCCACAGATCTCGCGGATCCCTATCCCCGAAATCTGTACACCGAGTGATCGTTGCCAACATCATCTGTCTCCTCCACCCAGTATCCATCTTGCGAATACACCTGTTCATCTGAAACAAACAATTTATCGTGTGAGACCCTAGGGGTACTCAGCAAGTCTTTATGCCTCTAAAGGGGACATATACCTGGGGTGACACAATTGCAGCAAAAGATAATAACTAACAAGTCTATAGATACTCGCTAACCATCCGCCTAACCAATGATAGACGGATGTCCGTTAATTAGAAACAACAGTTATAACAGTATAAAGTAACAGATCCATCCTCCTTCTTGCTTACCAACGAGAAAGCGGACGAACAACCCAACCATTGGCAGTTTTATTAATCATTCCATGAAAATCGCACTATTTACTAATCCGATATTTAGTCAAACTAAAGACGGTACTTTAGTTATACTTGTCTATGATCGAGAAACTGTGCTCCAAGTCGTCCATAACTGCGGACACGGCTTTCAGAAAGATTTACCCTGTAGGGGTGCACAAATAGCAACACACACTTGATCAACCTCGGAAAAACCAACTCAAAACCCAATGAGGAATTCATGACAAAGCGATCACAGGATTCATAAAATATTTCAGGGGGCCACCCCACTAAGCTACCCGCAACGAAGTTGGCCGGCTCCGGAATGGACCCAGGGTTTGTGTGGACGGCGGTAAACGACTGGGAACCCGAAAGTGTGACTGGGCTTGTCGATACAGCGAAAACGTGTCACGATCCAAAACAGTACAGGTGCTCCACACACAATCGTAAATAAAGTAGTAAAGCATGGCATAAGTACAGGATAGTAATAAACCCCAAACTAGTTGTGGCCCCAAGAAATAGAAATGAATCAAGCTCTGGCTCAGGGGGGTCCATAAGGCCTCTCGGATGTGGATAGTGCGAATAGTCAAGGAACAGGAATCAAGTACTCGGGGTCCTACGGGACACAAGTGAGCATGAAAAACCAAATAACAGATATTGCTCACCGGTGCCTCTTTCATTAGTTATCCCATGCTACTCAGGTTAAGTTGTTTAGGTACCTCGTTATCCATCAGACTCTCACATACCCTACACATGCTGTTCTACGACTCGCATGGCTCAAACAACTCCTGTAGTAATGGCTCATAGGATGGAGGAACAAGCTTCGGTGGGGTTTAAAAGTAAAGGCTATGCAGTACTTGGGATTCAATTTAATGCAATCGCGACTCAATGATGCAAGAATAAGATAGAGGCAATAGGTACTATATGTATGCAAGCATGTGGTAGTGCTTTCCTGGCATCTCAGTTGAAGCGAGAGACGGATCTGGGTAGTACTCCTGGGATTCCTGATATTTCCCCTGCTCGGCGTCTATCCGAAAGAAGAACCAAACAAACAAGGGCCAACATAAATAAAGTGCACAAGCATATAAATAAAATGCGACAAGCAAACAAGCATGCCATGATGAATGATGCACAGTTTACATGGCATAGCATAGCATGGCATGGGTGAGGTGTGGGGTACAAGAATAGAGCATTTTATTAAGTTTTTAGTCATGTTTTGCTCCCATATAACTTGCTGTCCACTTAATATTTATATGCTGCATGCTGCAATTTAGAACATGGAATGCATAGTTAGAACGGGCTCGTCACGCTGATCGATTTAGACATATTATTTGTCAAATTTGGAGTTATAGATTTAAAGTTATTAATTAATTGAGAAAAGGCATTTTTATTGCAATTAAACAATTTCGAAATTTTAAATTAGCCAAACATTAAATTGGATGGCAGATTTGAAATCCTCACATTTTTCTGATTCGAAAACATATATCATTTGTATTATTTGGATAAGTCAATTAAAATATATTAGTTTCTGGATTTTAAAACATTTAAACAATTTCTGGAAAAATATTTTTATTAAACAGAGAAAGAGCCGAGATTTTTTGTACGCAGAGGAAGCTAGCCACAACCACTGACAAGTAGGGCCTACGCTGACTCAGTGCTCGTTGACGCAGCGGTTTGGGTGGGAACTTTTGTCACCGCGGGGTGAGCTATCCGGTGCGGATGACAGGTGGGACCGGCGTCCGGCGGGTCCACCACGCGCGTGACCCAGCCAGGGCTAGCCACGCGGCAGATCCGGGGAGCGCGGGTGGGAATCAACGGAAGCCAAGGTACCGTTTCGTAAAAATCGGCGCGGCGGCTGACCGGTGGGGCTTAGTGGACCGCGGGTGGAGGCAGGAAAAACCACAGGGGCTTTTACGCAAAACCTTCCGCGGGGCTGACGAAACTGAAAACGACAACAGCACGCGAGGGGCAACTCCGGCCATCTATCGGTGACGAAAGCGGGCGAACGGGGGCACGAAACGCGACGGCGCAAAAACCAAAGATGAAGAGGAAGGCACCCTCTACAAGATTCGTACAGACAACTCTGCCTAAGGAGGGCTATAACGGCGGGAAACTGAGCGGGAACAGAGGGGGACCAAGCGCTGTTGCTGCTGTCTGCCAGAGCGCGGCGCGCGGCGGCGAGCGGCAAGGCGCGGTGCGGCGAGTCGGCGGCAGGGGAGGGCGATATAGGAAGGAGGGTCCGTGTCTGGCAGGAGAGGAACTCACCGGCGGCCTACTGGCGCAGATAGCATGCTCGGGGAGGACTGGATCAGCGGCGCGGCTCGTGCACAGCGAGCTCCTGGCACATGCGGCCACCGGCGTCCTGCAGCTTCTCCGGCGAGCTCCTGGTGGGGGGTCATGTACAGGACGAAGAAGAGGAAGCCGGGGAGTGTCCTGGTGCTCCCGGATCGGCTCGACGTCCACCTGAATGAAGAAGGACAGAGGGGGGTCGTGGCTAGGATTTTGGTGCCATGGGAGTGGTCTTGGGGAGGAAGAAGAGGGAGAGGGGAGATGGGGCTGCAGATCTCGATCCAGGTATCTGCAGGATGTGGAAGAGGGTGGATGGCAGGTGGGAGAAGGTCACATGGGGTGGGGTGGTAGCTTTTCCAAAAAGGTGAGAGGGAGGCTCGGGTATGGCATGAGATAGGGTGATCGGCTGCTGTCTACTCTCCTCTCTCTTGCTTGTTCTCGCTGCTGCCAACGTGAGAGAGGGTCGGTGGGGGTCAAGAAGATGTGTGGTGGTGGCTGATCAAGGGAGAGAGGGAGGGAAGCACATGGGGTGTGGTGTCTTTTGCACAAGAAAATAAGGAGAGGGACTCGGGTGGATGAGCTCTCCTCTCTCTTGCTTTGATTAGAGAGAGAAGGGAGGATCCAGCGACATGGTGGTGGGGGGTGATCGGTTCTTGGTCTGGTGCAAACAAAACAAGGAGAGAGGGCTCGGTTAGATTAGGTTTTGTTCAAAAACAAGCAAGCAAACTAATTCAAAAGAATTTGAAAAGAAAGGTCACATGTGGCATGAGGATAAGGAATAAAAGGCATATGCTATAGCAAAGGAATCAAATGTAGAGGGCACATGCACATAGATAAAAGAGAGATAGTGGCAAAGGCTTGCATGGGGCATGCATGTGCTAGTTGTGAAGACAACTAGAATTTGATAACATCACATGATTTCCAACTAGCCTTCCCAAAATAATAAAGATTCAAAAGAAGAAGAATATGGAACCCTCCCAACTATATGGCTTATTCAAATTTAAGTGCATGCATCGATAATAAGGTGGCCATGCATAGTGTGTCTGCACCACTGTAAATTCATATGGCCACAATATATTCAAACATAACCTTAGTTCAAATAAGAACATATGACGATTGGAAAGAGCACCACTCACATAGCATGCAAAGGTGGCCATGTGGCTCCACATTGTTAATATCGTGAAACAACATAGATCATATATGGAAGCATATAGAAATAGAAGTGGACCCATCTAGGCACATATGAGCTAGAGGTAAAACCAAATAAATTGCAAGGCTCACATATAGTTGGATGGTAGACTAATGGGGTGGTGACAATAAAAGGTGGTGGAGTTAAATAAAAGATATGCCCCCAACTCAACTTGGACATCAAGCATTTATCAAGAACCAAATACAATGTATCAAGAGGCAAATACAGTTATTAATGCATATGAGATAAGAACCAAATGAAAAGGGTTTTATATGATGCTCAAATGCAATGTGGCATGATGACATGAGCATGATATAATTATGATGCAACCATTATATGTAGGAAGTAGCATATATGTAGACTAGGTTAGTAGCATTGCAATTGTTAGACAATTGGGATGCTACATGGTCTTAGTACCGCCCACCCCTCCAACGCAGACGTACTTCCCTTAACAAGGAAGGAACTGCGGTCAAACAAATCATGTGTCTCCGCGTGCTTCACTACGGTTTACCCGTTCCTCTTCCACTCACTCTTTACTCGCTAGTAGATAGGTTTGCATATAGGGAAATTCCACCTAATAGTTTATCTAGAGAATTTACCCTTCGTGCTAAGCCTAAATTTGAAAAAGCATTAAAATTTGAAGTAGCACCTATTCACCCCCCCTCTAGGTGCCCATACGATCCATTTCAATTGGTATCAGAGCCCTGGCTCTTAATTCGGGCTTAACCGCCTAAGAGTAGTATGGGTACCAAGGGTGATGGGAATGAGGCTGTGGATAAGGTCACAATGGATGACCTCAAGACGTTGGAAACAACCTTGTTGAAATCCTTTGAGGCCAAGATGGAGGATATGAATCAAATGATTGCTCGCCTCACATCATCCATAGCCCCATCTACATCCTCCTTTGAGGCAGCCACACCATCATCTAAGGAAAAGGCTAACACCGGATCCAAGGATGATGATGCGGAGGGTGAAAAACTTAATGGTTCCACCTCCAAGAAGGGAAGTGGTAAGGAGGAATATAGTGAGGTTCGTCATGTATATTCCCCCGACCCACCTATCCCTCATCCTCATATAAATAATAGGGGTGATCCACCCAAGCTCACTGCATCCTCCTTTAATCAATGGCAATTCCTAATGAAATCTCATGTTTGCAGCTCCTCTATTGAATTGTGGAGGATTATTGAAGAGGATCTTCATATTGGAGATCAAACCAACCTACCGAGAAGATAAGTTGTGGATAGCCAATTGAATGCCACTACTCTCCACATGATACAGCTTGGTGTGGGTCCCAAGGACATGCCACACATTAAACATCTCAACACAGCTAAAGAAGCTTGGGATGCCCTTACTGATCTCTTTGTTGGGAATGAAAGCATGAGAAGGAATAGGTATGATGCCCTTAGTAATGAAGCTGAGGGATTCTACATGTTGGATATTAAAAACCATGAAGACATGTATAGAAGACTCAAGGGCATCGCAACAACATTTAGAAAGCATGGAGCCACTCACGTTGATGATGCGTGGATAAAAAGGAAATATGTGAGTGCCTTAATGCCTTTCGAGCCAACAGACTTGAAGAGCCTGCAAGGTAGACATAACTACCATCAAATGACATCCAATGAGGTCATGCAAGAAATGGCGTCATTCAAAGTGGCGACAAAGAATGCTGAAGATGCCCGTGCTCGAGCTATTGGAATGCAAAAGGGTGTCAATGTTGCTCTAAAAGCCAATGTTGTTGAGCAAGAGGAGGATGAAAGAGCGTTTGATGGGGCCTCCATGGACTGCCTCGATGAAGTCAAACGTGCTCATGGTGAGTACATGACGTTTTATGCAAGGAACTTTTGGAAGGATCCTGCCAAGGCCAAGTCGGAACTCGAGCGCAAGAACGGGTCAAATGGAAGAAGAGAAAGTGGCCCAAAACTAAGAACTTGCTACAACTGTGGAGATAGGATGCACTTTGTAGCCGAGTGTCTGTATCAAAATAGAGAAGACAATGGTGGCAGGCTCATTCTTAAAGAAAAATCCAAAGCACCTAAGAAGAAGCCATTTATTAAGAAAAATGGCCCCTACAAGAAGCAACCCAAGATTGTCTTAGTGGCACAAGAAGAATACTCCTCTGCAAGTGAAGATGAAGAGGATGAAGATAGTTCTCGCAAGGTGGCTGCTATAGCCACCACATCAACTCCATCATCTCTCTTCGACTCGCCAAACGAGAACGTCATCAACAACAACGCTACTTGCCTAATGGCAAGAGGGTCCGAGGTATCAAGTTCTAGCTCTTCATTTCCTAAGACTAACATAATTTTGGATATGGATGATCATGACAGTCTTAAAATGAAAGAAGAAGTCATTGCTTTGGACACCTTTTTCACTAACCTGCAAGGTGAGCACAAACTCCATTTTGATGCTCTTATGAGTTAACTTTCTCAAGCCGAAGATCTTCTAGAAGAAAAGGGCAGAATCGAAAGAGAAGATGCCTTGGAGATATCTTCTCTGAAGAATGCTTTGGAAGAAGAAGAGGAAGCTCGAGTATCTTTGGAAGAGAGACTCGAATCCATTGAGGAGTCACATGAAGAAGTTGTGGCTCAGCTCATCAAAGAATGTGACCATGCTCTTGCCAAGGTAAAGAAGCTAAAGAAAGAAAAGGTTGAATTTGGGGCTGTTCATGCTAGACTTTTGGAGAAGTTTGATAATCTTGAAAGTGCTCACAAGGCATTGAAGAGTGATCATTCTACTTTAAATGAGTCTCATGACCAGCTCCAAACTCAACTGAAACGGTATGATGTGCCAAGTACCTCCACATCATCTTATGGAAAAGAAGATCTTGCAAGAGGTTCTCAACACAAAGGTAAAGAGATTATTGATGAGATACTGAGCAAGCAAAGGACAAACAATAGAAAAGAAGGTCTTGGTTACATTCCCAAGACAAAGAGCAAGAAAAACAAGAAGAAGAAGAAGAAGAAGAGCAAGACTGCTCAACCAAAGACTAGCAACATTACCAATGACAAGACTAATTATAATGGTTTTGTAGGGGCTAACAATCCTAACTTTGAATTATATTGCGATTATTATGGTGATGTTTATGCTGGTTATGTAGGCCCTTATGATTGTTACATTCCTTGGTCTATTTGGGTCCCCAAGACCCTTGTCACTAACATGAGAGGACCCATTGAAAAATGGGTACCTAAAACCAAGAAGTAACTTTCTTGCAGGGCTATGCTTCCGGTGGTTCTAAATGGGTACTCGATAGCGAATGCACAAGTCATATGACCGGAAGCAAGGAGATCATCATGGAGATGTGACCAAATCATGATCATATAACCGTCTCCTATGGTGACAAGTCAAAATCTGAGGTATTGGG
Organism: Avena sativa; assembly: GCA_916181665.1. Taxonomy (NCBI): domain Eukaryota; kingdom Viridiplantae; phylum Streptophyta; class Magnoliopsida; order Poales; family Poaceae; genus Avena; species Avena sativa. Next base: position 451,340,673 of record OV702288.1, on the reverse strand, counting down.
TCTCGGCAAAGTTGTGGTGGCTCACGATATCTCTCTCGTGGATGTCATGCTTGTTGAGACCCTCGGGTACAACTTACTTTCAGTTCGTGCCCTTGGTAAGATGGGCTTTGCAGTTTATATTGATGCTGATTTGGTGGTACTCTTGTGGAGCAAGTCTCTAAAAGTCGCTTTCGTGGGATATGTCGAAAATGACCTGTACGTGGTGGACTTTTCGGGGAAAACCACTACAGGCCCGATGTGTCTTTTCGGAAAGGCTGACGCGGGTTGGCTATGGCATCACCGACTAACCCACATCAATATGAGAACTTTGCAAAGTCTCCACAAGGGTGGCCACATCCTTGGACTAAAAGAAAATGTCTCCTTTGCCAAAGATCGTGTTTGCAGGGCGTGTGTTGAAGGGAAAATGCATGACTCTCCTCATCGAAGGAAGACTATTATCTCATCAAAAAGGATCTTAGAGCTCCTTCATGTGGACCTCTTCGGGCCTCCATCTCATGCAAGCCTCGGTGGGAAGAAGTATTGTCTAGTAATTGTTGATGATTACTCAAGATACACTTGGGTCTATTTCTTCAAGTTGAAGAGTGAAACTCAACAAACGGTCATCGACTCCGCAAATGAGGTTCAACGTCAACACAACGTCCCTATACTGGCAATAAGAAGTGATAACGGCTCTGAGTTCAAGAACTACACCTTAAATGAGTTCCTAAGTGAAGAGGGGATAAGACATCAATATTCCGCTGCGTACACCCCTCAACAAAATGGTATAGCCGAGAGGAAGAATCAGACTCTAATGGATATGGCAAGATCAATGCTAGCTGAATTCAAGTCTCCATATAACTTCTGGGCTGAAGCAATCTCTACCGCTTGTCACTCATCCAACCGGTTATACCTCCGTAAGATCTTGGACAAGACTCCGTATGAAATACTTACCGGTAACAAGCCAAACATCTCATACTTTCGGGTATTCGGGTGTAAGTGTTTCTTTCTCATCAAGGGAGTTCGTTTATCTAAGTTTGAATATAAGGCTTTAGAAGGTATTTTTGTTGGTTATGGTGCCGAATCCCACACTTATAGAGTCTACAATAAGCTCTCTGGAACTATTGTAGAATCTTGTAGTGTGGTGTTCGAAGAAAATGACGGTTCCCGTGTGGGGCAAGTTGGTGTTTGTGATGCAGATGTTGAAATACCCCAAGATGCCATAAGAAGAATGGGCGTGGGATTTTTCCGCCCCATTGAGGAACCCCTTGTGGCGGTCAGGAAGGACAATGCTCTACTCATGAAGAGCCCTCATCTACACAAACCCAACATGTTACCACCACGGGAGCAACTTCTGCACCATCTCCATCAACTGCTGAAGGTCGAGATGTTCCAGAAAGCTCCAGGCCGGATTATCCGGTGGACACCGGATTATCCGGCCACCCCGCTCCTGCTGACCATATTGCTCCTGGTGCTGAAGATATCGATGCAAGCTCCAGGCTGGATTTTCCGGCCCCTCGCCAGTTTAAGCAAGCCCCAGGCATCCTGACGAAGCTGCTACAAGTACTCCCAGGCCGGATTATTCGGCCCCTCCATCGGCCGGATTATCCGGCCCTGACTCACCTGTTGTTCAGCAGCCTCCTATTACAGCTACTGATTCATCTCAAGCGCACGCTTCATCACCACCTACCGTTGTTATCCCAGTTTCTAATCAAGGTCGAACAAATGATTCCAATGAAGATTCAAGTGATGAAACTACTCCACCAAGAGACAACAAACTTATTTACTTCGTCGCAAGGCTCGGGCTGATCGGAACCTTGAGTTAAGGGGTCACACCCTCGACAAGGTTGTTGGTGATCTTCGACGAAGGGTTTCTACAAGAAGGGAATTGGCCAGTTTTGATGAGCATCAAGCTCACATCTCAATGGTGGAACCCAAGAAGGTCTTTGAAGCTCTTGAAGATCCAGACTGGGTTGTTGCTATGCATGAAGAATTGAATAATTTCAAGCGCAACAGAGTCTGGAAACTCGTGGAGAAACCCAAATATTGCCGCAATGTTATCGGCACCAAATGGATATTTAAAAACAAGCAAGATGAGAATGGAATTGTTGTGAGGAACAAGGCAAGACTTGTGGAACAAGGTTACTCTCAAGTTGAGGGCATTGACTTCGGCGAGACCTATGCTCCAGTGGCTCGCCTTGAGTCCATCCGTATCCTACTTGCTTATGCTGCCCATAACAATTTTAAATTGTAGCAAATGGACGTCAAGAGTGCTTTCCTTAATGGTCCTCTACATGAGTTGGTATATGTAAAGCAACCCCCAGGCTTTGAGGATCCTAACTTCTCGAACCATGTCTATAAACTCGATAAGGCACTCTATGGCCTTAAACAAGCCCCACGTGCGTGGTATGAGCACCTTAAAGAGCTTTTGCTAGACCGTGGCTTCGAAGTTGGGCAGATCGATCCCACTCTTTTTACTAAGAAGGTTAAGGGGGAGCTCTTCGTATGCCAACTATATGTAGACGATATCATCTTTGGTTCTACTAATAAAGCTTTTAATGATGAATTTTCAAAGCTTATGACTGACAGGTTTGAGATGTCTATGATGGGGGAATTACGGTTCTTTCTTGGATTCGAGATCAAGCAACTTAGAGAAGGAACCTTCATCAATCAAGCAAAGTACATTCAATACATTCTCAAGAGATTCAAGATGACGGATCTTAAGGGTGTTGCCACTCTGATGCAAACAAAATGTCATCTTGAACTTAACCCACATGGTAAAGAAGTGGACCAAAAGGTATACCGGACCATGATCGGCTCTCTTCTTTACCTCTGTGCATCTAGACCTGATATTGTGTTGAGTGTGGGGGTGTGTGCAAGGTATCAAGCAGCTCCTAAAGAAAGCCACTTAGTGGCGGTCAAGAGGATCTTTCGGTATTTGGTTCATTCCCCTAACTTTGGTCTCTGGTATCCCAAGGGCTCCAATTTCTCTCTATGTGGTTATACTGATTCAGATTGGGCTGGTGATAAGGATGATCGGAAATCCACTTCTGGAGCTTGTCAATTCTTGGGAAGATCTCTTGTGTGTTGGTCATCTAAAAAGCAGAATTGTATATCTCTCTCCACCGCCGAAGCTGAATATGTTGCTGCTGCTAGCGCTTGCACTCAGTTATTGTGGCTGAGGCAAACTTTAAAGGAATACGGTGTCAATTGTGACAAAGTGCCGCTTTTATGTGATAATGAAAGTGCAATCAAAATTGCGTACAATCCGGTCCAGCACACAAGGACAAAGCAATATTGAGATTCAGAATCATTTTATTCGAGACCATGTTGCTCGAGGCGATATTAATCTATCTTTTGTGAGCACGAAGAACCAACTTGCGGATATTTTTACGAAGCCACTTGATGAAGCAAGATTCTGCTACTTGAGGAATGAGCTAAATATCATTGATTCCAGGAGTTTGTCTTGATTACCCATGCACTCACTCGTACATCTCAATCTTATTTGGTCTAGGTGTGGGCATGGATATAGGGGGAGTGTGGTCCTAACTCATTGGGCTAACCCTCCCCCCATAATGCCAAAAACAAGATAAATCATTTCTCTTAATATCATTTTGTGATATGTGAGCTTATTGATGAGTATTGGTCGTGAACCCAAGATATATCTTTGCAGTGTCACACCATCCACTCCAACAAGGTGGCTCCGGCCACCGTCCTCTCCCTTGAGGAGAATTGGATCTTTTTGGATGTTTTTGCTCTCTCATGTTCTTATGGGAATCACACTCAATCTTGGCTTTTATTTGATTTGGATCTTGCAATTTTGAGTGTCTAGTACCATCTCAGTTTGGTTCTCTTAATCCTAAGCCTTTCCCCACCCCTAAGCCATCTATTCTTGCACACAAGTCCCTTGTACACTGATATGTCCAAAACGTATCTACTTTCCCAAACACTTTTGCTATTGTTTCTCCTCTATACTTGTGTGATTTGGATGCAACTAATGCCAACTGACGCTGTTTTCAGCAGAATTGCCTTGGTGTCTACTTTTTGTGCAGAAAATCAACTATCAGGAAAATTCCCGGAAAATATGCCAAAAATCATATTTCACCCGAAGACTCCAGGAGCCAGAATACGAGACGGAGAAGAGCCCTGGGGTGGCCACACCACCTTCTGGCGCGGGCCAGGCCAGGCCGCGCCAGGGGTGGTGTGGGCCCCCTAGGCACCCCCTCGGTCTCTCTCTTCGCCTATAAGGAGCCTTCTGACCTAAAAACTTCGGGAGGTTCGACGTTTTTCCAGAAGGAGTTCCGCTCCGCCGCCACCACCAGATTCCACGAAATAGCACCAGAAACTCCGTTCTGGCACCCTGCCGGGACGGGGAATTGGAGGAGATCATCGCCATCATCATCACCACCGCTTCTCCATCGACCATCCATGTTTCCCCATCTATGAGTGAGTAATCCCCCGCTGTAGGCTATGGGGATGGTAGGGATTGGATGAAATCATTCATGTAATGGCATCAGATTGTTAGGGCATGGTGCCTAGTATCTTCTATTAGTGCTTTATGACTTTGTTGCGACTTGTTGTGCTTAATGCTTGTCACTAGGGCCCGAGTGACATGATTTCAGATCTGAGCTTATTATTGATTCATTATGATAGTATTGTTTTGGGTCTTATCTGCAAGTTGTATACACACGTTGTTATCCGGAACCTATGGCCCCGAAGTGACAGAAATCGGGATAACCGGAAGGGAAAGGCTTTGATGTGAGGATCACATGTGTTCATGGAGTGTTAATGCTTTGCTCCGGTGCTCTATTAAAAGGAGCACCTTAATTTCCAGTAGTTCCCTAGAGGCCCCGCTGCAAACGGGCTGACAGGACAAAAGATGTTGTGCAAGTTCTCATTGCGAGCACATATTACTATATATGGAACACATGCCTAGGATTGTCTAGTACTTGGATGCTTTATCTTATTTATCTGCAATTGCCCTATGTTCTGATTGTTATGTGAATTGTCTTGTCCATGCAACGCCCGTCCATCCATCCCTATGCCTATCGCACTCGAATCCCACTGTTTACTGCTTTTATTACTACTGTCTTTGCTTTACTACTGCTGCTGCTTAACTATTCCTACTACAAAACTATTGCTACTGATAAACTGCTATGAGCAAGATTGTTTCCAGGTGCAGCTGAATTGACAACTCAGTTGTTAAGGCTTATAAATATTCTTTGGCTCCCCTTGTGTCGAATCAATAAATTGGGTTTCACTTCCCTCGAAAATACTGCGATACACCCCCTATACTTGTGGGTCATCAAGACTATTTTCTGGCGCCGTTGCTGGGGAGAATAGCTTTATTTATCAAGTTCACTTGGATTCTCTATTGTTCGCTGCTATCCATCCATCATGGGTAAGTCTCGTGATGGCAAGTTTCCTATTTTACCATCCACTACAAGAAGAGGTACGGTTCTGAACACCTCTGTTGCTCTTGATTCACCATCTGTTATAAGTAAGCTCGTTACACCACCACATACACATGCTACACAGACTGCTACTACTGCTGAATCTGAAACTTCTAATGCTTATGATGTTGCTTCTACTATGCTTGATAAGAGTGGTTCATTAGGTCCTTTCCTAGATGCTACGATTGCTAGAACTATAGCTGGAAATACCGAAACACCTAATGAAGGCACTACCACACCTGTTAGCTCACCCGAGTCTAGTGAGAGTTATGATATTGAAGAAGATTATGTTGAGATGACCGATGAGTTTATTAAAGAATGTAAGAACACCCATGATAGGAGCGCTTCTAAGAGTCTCCTTGAGAGGCGTACTATTAGACCCAAATTATCTCCTGTTGCTAAGTTTGCTGCTTCCCCCATAAACATTATAGATGAAGATTATGATTTCTCTCTCGATCTATCTTACATAGCTATTGTCGAGAAAGAACCTTTTGGTGGGACTAAGAATGAAAGTGCGGTAGCACATATGAATGAACTTTCTACCATGAGTGGCTTGTTTTCTGATGATATTAAGATGCGTACTTACTTTGTTGCTAAGATTTTACCTTTTTCACTGAAAGGAGAAGCTAAAACTTGGTTTAGTAATTTACCTCCTGGATCTATTGATAGCCCTGAGTGCTTGATTAGTACTTTCCTGCAGAAATATTTTCCTCCCAGTGCTAGACATGCTATTTTGCAGGAACTTTTTGATTTTAAATAGGGAGAAAAAGAGGTATTGCCTGAATCTTGGGCAAGGTTTTGTGCTTTGATTCATGCACAGGCTGGAAGTCCATTACCTAAGAATGAGCTTCTTGATATATTTTATAATGGACTAACCGAGGAATCTAGGACATACCTAGATAGTTGTGTTGATTGTGTTTTCAGGAACAGGACTCCTAAGGAAGCTGAGGAATTAATGGCTAAAATAAGCAAGAATTATGAAGATTGGACTCCTCCTAAACAAGCTATACCTGAAGTAATTGTACCTGAACCATCTATTCATGTGCCTATTCCAACACCAAAGAAGAGGGGAGTTATTGAATTAAATGATGAAGTGATGAGGGAAGCTAAGAAATGTCTTAAGGAGAAGGGAATTAAAGCTGCAGATGTCAAGAATTTACCTCCTATAGAAGAATTATGTAAGCCTATTCCCTACTCATCCACTATTGAGGTACACTCTCTCCAACACTTTGATGAAGGTGATATCCCTTACTTGAAACCTCCTGATCAATGCTTAGAAGAATTTGATATCTTTATTGTTAAGCAAGATAACTTTAATAAAAGGGTGCAAAATCATCTAATGGAAAACACTAGAGCTATTGTTGAGTTGAAAGATATTGTGGAAAGAACCTCTAATGATGTTAAAATGATTGTTAAACACTTTCAAATGGTTCAAACTCAAATAGATTAACTCGTTAAAGTGCAAAATGACTTGCTAGTTAATGCTGCTAAAGAAAAACATGCTTATGAAATTAGAACTAGAAGTGGTGCTACTACCCAGGATCCTCTATATCCTGAGGGGCATCCCAAAAGAATTGAGCAGAATTCTCAACAAGCTGAAAATAGTAGTTCTACTCGTAAGAAAAGGAAGAAGAAACATAAAACTGTTGAAGAATCCTCTGAACCTACTATAGATCCTAATAGTATATCTATTTCTGACGCTGAATATGAAAGTGGTAATGAAGAAAATGAAGTTCCTAATGAAGAAAAAGTTGAAGAAGAACCTAAAAACCACACTAAGACTACTAAATACACCAAAGAAGATTTTATTGCTAAGAAACATGGTAGTGAAAGAGAACCTTGGGTCCAAAAACCTATGCCTTTCCCTGATAAGAAACACAAGTCAAAGGAAGATGAACACTATAATAAGTTTTGTGAGTGGATGAAGCCTTTATTCTTGCAAATTCCTTTGACTGATGCTATTAAGTTGCCTCCTTACTCAAAGTATATGAAGGACATTGTCTCGAATAAAAGGAAGATCCCTAATGAAGAAATCTCTACTTTGCTTGCTAATTATTCTTTCAATGGTACAGTTCCTAAGAAACTTGGAGACCCAGGGATTCCAACTATCCCTTGCTCTATTAAGAACAGTTATGTTAGAACTGCTTTGTGTGATTTGGGAGCTGGAGTTAGTGTTATGCCTTTCTCTCTCTACAAGAGGCTTCAGCTTGAAAAATTGATACCAACTGATATATCTTTGCAAATGGCTGATAAGTCTACCACTATTCCTGTGGGTATATGTGAGGATGTACCTGTTCAGGTGGCTCATAATTGCTTGATATTAACTGATTTTGTTGTGCTTGAAATGCCTGAAGATGATAATATGTCTATTATTCTTGGGAGACCTTTTCTTAATACTGCAGGAGCTGTTATTAATTGTAATCAAGGAAAGGTGACCTTCAATGTTAATGACAAGGAACATACTGTCTATTTCCCCAAGAAGATTAAAAGGACTTATGGTTTAAATTCAATTGAACATGTTGAAGGCATTCAAGTTGGAGAAATATATTGTCCCATACCAAAAGAAAAATTTGAAACTATTATGATTGGGACCATTGCTATCAAGGTTGAGGTAACATAATCATTAGTGCAGTACAAAGTTTTGTCTCATATGCAATTGTTTTTGTAGCAAGACTTGATCAACCTTGCTAACAAAAGGATTCCATTGAACAAAACAATGTTTTCATTACGATTATCTCTGTTTATTTCTATCCTTTGCATTTTAGCTTTTGCTTTGGTTTAGTTTTCTTTGTGTTGTTAGTTGCTTGCATGCTAGAACTTCTATAGTTCTAGCCTTGTTTTGTCCTTGCATCATGTTTCCAAAAGAAAAAAATCTGTCTGTCAGAAAAATCATTCTTCTATTTCTGAAAAAAGCCCAAAAATAAAGTGTCTCGAAAAATTCCAGAAAATTCATATTAAATTTTTACGTGAAAAAAGGGTCAGAGGAGTACCTGGTAGGTACCAGGGGGGCCCACCAGGCAGGCACACCATGTGGTGGCGCGGCCAGCCCTGGGTGGCGCCATGCCCTGGTGTGGGCCACCCCTGGTCTCCCACTTACTCTCTCACCTGCCACTTTCTTCTCTCTCCCGGGTAAGCTCCAGTTCATAGCTCAAAATCACGTTCTTTTTGTGCTTGCTCTCGATTTCTTCGATATCCTTGCTCAGCCCATCTTTCTTGCTGAAATTTGGAGCAATTGTTTCTTGGTATGTGACTCCTCCCCTTGTCCAAGTAGATTTGTGTTTAGTGGATTATATGTTGAGTGTTTTGTTGCTGTAGGTGACTGGTTATGAGAGCTTGTAAGCTTGTTTGATGCTTAGAGATATAGTTTTGATGCATGTTTAGGCCTCTTGCAAGTCCCTATGAGTAGAATCCTTTATTATATTTACTTTGCAATCACTTGTTTAATAGGTGTTTAAATTTCAGAATAAAAGATGAGTGAGCACCACCTAAACCAACATGAGCTTTGGGTGCCTGAGGTGATGAAGGTCCACAGGGAGGAGGAAGTTTTTCCCTCCATTTATCCATGCCCTGAGTTCATGAGAGCTGCAGGAATTCTACAAGATTTCCACACTTTGGTTTCTAATGTAGGGTTAGAGCGTTTCTTGGAAGATGAACCTTGTCAATTTGTGAAGCTAACCATGTCTGTGGTGCAGGATTTCCAATTTAGTCACTCTTTGCCTAACCCCATGGTCCATTACAAAATTTACAATATTGTTGTCAATCTTTCTCTTGATGATTTTTGTGCAGCCATTAAGGTACCTCAATGGGGATCATGTAAGAAGATTAAAGAGAGACCGAAACCACTCATGGATTTATACGTAGAAATTTGTCAAGGGAGTAGCTTCTCAAAGGAGAATGGAAAAATCCGTAACATTCATCTTCCCTCCATTCCCTACTTTGCCTACTTTATTGCCAAGTGTGTTCTTGCTAGGAAAACTGCCAATAAGTTATCTTCGTTTGATCTAGCATTTATCTCTGCTGCTCTTAGACGAGATAGGTCTTACAACTTGGGTGCTTTGATAGCTTTCCGTCTTGCTGCTAACCGTGAGAAAGGTGGGATTTGTGGAGGCCTCATTGCTTCTCGTTTGCTAGCATTGCATGGTTTAGTGCCTCATCATCTAGACCTACAGTTTCCCATAGAGAGGCTTGATTTTAATTCCATGATACAGCATAAATTTATTTCCTCGTGGGCTAGTTTGAGTGAGTTATCTTATGAAATAACCTTTCTCAAAGCTGGTTGGAGAAAGAGAAAGTCCGAGCGTGTTGTTCTTTTGCCTGCACCTGTTTTGTTTAACCTTGATAACAGGGAAGGATGGTCCCTCACTGAGGAGGAGCTTGACACGTACTTGGGAGAGCTCTCCCAACAGGAGCAGGACACTAGAAGGGAGGTCACGGACGATTCGGTCCAGCCCTCGAATGAGGGAGAGTCTTCATATCAGCAGCCCGCTTATGATTGGGGAGCTTCCTCTTCTTCTCATGGGCCCAGCTACGACCATTCTTACCAAGATCCGCGCGCTTGGAACCCCTATTCGTACATGGATTGATACCCACTTAGGCCAAAAGCCTAAGCTTGGGGGGAGGTACGCCGACACCGCACTCATCTCCATATCATGTTGCGTCAGTACTTTGTATATTCATGTTTTTGTTCTCTTTTTAATTTTTGTTCTTCTTTGCTTTTGCTTTCTAAAAACACAAAAAGACCAAAAATATTTTTGTTGTTTCTCTTTGGTTTGCTTCTTCTTTTTGCCTTAGTTTGTTTTTCCCTTTTTGTTTTGTTTGAACTATTCGAAAAACCCAAAAAGATTTTGCTTTGCTTGTTTTTCTCTTTTGGTTCTTATTTAAAAATCGAAAACACCAAAAATATTTGTCGTTCTTCTTTGGTTTTTGCGAGTTTGCTACAGGGTTCGGCAGTTCTCAGTGGATTATTGGTTTCATATTATTATTCAAGCCACACAAGTGAAGAGCAATAATGAGGATCAATGACAACTTGAGGCCTGGTAAGAGGCTGGTAACGAACTCCATTTGTTTTCATTTTTGTACATATACTCATCACTGTGGGCGTGCTTAGTCTGTTCATATAGAGTGTATGTTTTCTTTGGATGCTTAATAGTTCTTGCTTTCTTATGATTAGCTCCAGCTCGCTAATAGTTTGTAGCATGTCTCATTAATGTTTGCTTGCATTGCTCTATTCATAAATTGGTATGCCACCATAGTATCCTCCTCTGAATGTTTCATTTGATTGACTTGGCACATGCTCACGCATGCACATGACTGTAATAATCAGTTAAGCCTCGATGAATTATTTTGCCTTGAGGATCTTGAATCACTTTCATGCCATTATTAGTCCTGTTTTGTTGCAAGCATGATAATGACAGCTATTGCTCTCTCGTTTGTCGCTCCTTTACTATTGCTAGCCTTCACTTCCACTGAGTGTTTTACTCATGTTTCCAACTCCCTAAACCAAATATTCCCAAAGTGTCCACCATACCTACCTATTAGCATCACTTGCTACTCCCGTGCATATTCATTATGCCTTGTTTTCTTCCGAATAAAATGTTTGCTTGTTATGGGAAAATTAGTTAGTAAAGCTCTCACAAACTTGATGGCACACTTTATTCCCTGCACTTAATAAACCTGAACCATTGTGAACTCTCCATGAAAGTTATATGCTTGCAAATTATAGGCTGGGGATTAGCAGAACCGTGCTGTCACGGGGAACGCTTTCAACACTTGTAAATATATACCCAGTTGATACCTTGCTCTTTTGTTTGCGGATGTCGTCGGTGTGAAATAAAAGGGGAGCTTGTAAGTCCATGGAGTTATGTATTGTGTTAGAGAAACGCCTGGGTCGCTGGTCTAATCCATGCTGACATGGTGGAAACCTGCAGTGTAACCATAATGATATCTATGAAGCATTCTTCTTATAAAAAAGAGAGATAACTATTGAGAAAAAGAAAAAAAAGAGTTTTATGAAAAGAGGAAAGAGAGAAAAAAGCACCATTTTCCCATGGTAAATAAGAAGATTGCTGAGATACTCATTGTCTGCTTGCCTTGTCATTTTGATATGGGGATTGTTCCGTATCATCGGGAAAGGGGTACCCCGTTGGCGGTTCTAAATGATACACACATACTTACGATGACAAGAACTTACCGGTAACTAAAGTTGAGTAGCATGAGGAGCGGCCCTCGTACTCAAGGGACTTGGGATTTCTAGTTTATAGTCTATCAAGCATATAACTCAGATTGGACCTCACTTTCACCTTAACCACATTAAAGATGCTTATGATAGGGCAATGAGATCTCAAAGCTAACAAGTACCATACTTTCAACATTTGGAAGCCTTTCAAAATTATTCAAAACCTTTTCCTTTACTTGTTGAGTCTCCACATATTCTCTGAGCACCTTCTTGAGAGCATAGTTGTCATTCTTTGTGTTTGTTCCAATACTTGATTATTTGTGTTATGATTTTGATGCTTGAATTCTTGATATCTTTACTTCTAGTCATCACTTGAACTTCAGAGGTGCCTGGACATTCATAATCACAGGCAAGCGAGATACCACTCTATCATACCTTTTTATGAGCATTGTAATGTTGATTATGTTCGTGCTTTATGCTACTTATTATTCTTGAGTTGGAATCTCTTCATAGCTTGCAATGACTATTAAGTAGACTTGGTTGCATACTCTTTATTATGAATTGTCTAAGTAGTTGATCACATTGCTGAGAATATTTACATCATATGAAGCAAATGTGTTCGTGAAAGTTCTTTTATCGCACTCAGTTTTTAACTGAATTGCTTGAGGACAAGCAATAAGCTAAGCTTGGGGGGAGTTGATACGTCCAAAACGTATCTACTTTCCCGAACACTTTTGCTACTGTTTCTCCTCTATACTTGTGTGATTTGGATGCAACTAATGCCAACTGACGCTGTTTTCAGCAGAATTTCCTTGGTGTCTACTTTTTGTGCAGAAAATCAACTATCAGGAAAAATCCCGGAAAATATGCCAAATATCCTATTTCACCCGAAGACTCCAGGAGCCAGAATACGAGACGGAGAAGAGCCCTGGGGTGGCCACACCACCTGCTGGCGCGGGCCAGGCCAGGCCACGCCAGGGGGTGGTGTGGGCCCCCCAGGCACCCCCTCGGTCTCTCTCTTCGCCTATAAGGAGCCTTCTGACCTAAAAACTTCGGGGGGTTCGACGTTTTTCCAGAAGGAGTTCTGCTCCGCCGCCACCACCAGATTCCACGAAACAGCACCAGAAACTCCGTTCTAGCACCCTGTCGGGACGAGGAATTAGAGGAGATCATCGCCATCATCATCACCATCGCTTCTCCATCGACCATCCATGTTTCCCCTATATATGAGTGAGTAATCCCCCGCTGTAGGCTATGGGGATGGTAGGGATTGGATGAGATTGTTCATGTAATGGCATCAGATTGTTAGGGCATGGTGCCTAGTATCTTCTATTAGTGCTTTATGACTTTGTTGCGACTTGTTGTGCTTAATGCTTGTCACTAGGGCCCGAGTGCCATGATTTCAGATCTAAGCTTATTATTGATTCATTATGATAGTATTGTTTTGGGTCTTATCTACAAGTTGTATACACACGTTGTTATCCGGAACCTATGGCCCCGAAGTGATAGAAATCGGGATAACCGGAAGGGAAAGGCTTTGATGTGAGGATCACATGTGTTCATGGAGTGTTAATGCTTTGCTCCGGTGCTCTATTAAAAGGAGCACCTTAATTGCCAGTAGTTCCCTAGAGGCCCCGCTGCAAACGGGCTGACAGGACAAAAGATGTTGTGCAAGTTCTCATTGCGAGCACGTATGACTATATATGGAACACATGCCTAGGATTGTCTAGTACTTGGATTTTTTATCTGGAATTGCCCTATGTTCTGATTGTTATGTGAATTGTCTTGTCCATGCAACGCCCGTCCATCCATCCCTATGCCTACCGCACTCGAATCCCGCTGTTTACTGCTTTTGTTACTACTGTCTTTGCTTTACTACTGCTGCTGCTTTACTATTCCTACTACAAAACTATTGCTACTGATAAACTGTTGTGAGCAAGATTGTTTCCAGGTGCAGCTGAATTGACAACTCAATTGTTAAGGCTTATAAATATTCTTTGGCTCCCCTTGTGTCGAATCAATAAATTGGGTTTCACTTCCCTCGAAAATACTGTGATACACCCCCTATACTTGTGGGTCATCATACACCTTGTCGGGGTGTTTCTTGGGGACGCGCGGGCCTGAATCTGTGTACAACAGAATTTCAGATTTGAGGCTGGATAATCTGGCCCAAGTGTAGGCCGGATAATCCGGCCCTAGCGGATTTTGTTTTAAAGGGCAGGGATCGGGGGGAAGGGCTCATAACGGGCAGCACTTCTCCCCCAACCCTCTCCTCCTCCTCAGCCGCCGCCTGCCATCCCTCACCCTCCCCGGAGCCTCTCCGGCCACCGGATTTTCTGGGCCTCCCCGGATCTTCTTCTCCGCGCCTCCGGGCACCTTCCCCTCCGCGTTCTTCATCCAATGAGTGAGGGTAACTCCCTCTCTCCCCATCTTTGGCTAGATGTGTTACTTGTTGGGTGGAACGTTGACTAGAAGGATGTTATTTCGCATAGAAATCGTAGTCTTGCAGTTTCTAGGCCCGATCTAGTTTTGCATTCAATCTAGGTGAAATCGAAATTTTCTGCCAAGGCCGGATTATCCGCCCCTGGCCAGGCCGGATAATCCAGCCTGACAGATTCAACTCTGGTTCAGTTTCACCATGGAGTATGCATTGAGTAGATTTGTCTTATGAACTTTTTGACTACTTTTTCCATGCTCTCTCCTGGACTTGTGTGTATGCTTATCCCCATGCTATCACTCTTGTTCTTCTCACAGGTGGTTCCAGTGTTCCCAAGACCTACAAGCACCGCCCTCGCGGTAAATATTTCCAGGACGACGGACAAGGTAACTTAGTGGACGAGGTTGAGTTGAGGAGGAGAAAGAATGAAGAGAAGCGAATGGCTGAACAAGCAAAGAGAACTAGGAAGGGAGTGTCCAAAAGGAAGGGCAAGGATCCCAAGATCAACTACAAGGCTTTGGATGCAGTCACCTACTCCTCCATCCGTCACCGTGACTTGTTTGCTGAGTTGCCTCGTGATGATGAGCTGGGGGATGCTCGTTTTTGGTGTGCTGAACAGAAAGGTATTTATGAAGATGTGTATGCCAGGCTGAACATTAGGCCTATGCACCCTCTGGTTCTTGCTGAGGCCTTGGAGAAGGCCCACCTTGTGGATGCAATGTTTGTGGCTGAGCGGATGGGGCTGCACCATCTCATGTCTCTCTAGTGCTCTTATGACTCTGAGGTGGTGAAGCAGTTCTTTTCCACTTTGGTTATTTGTGGTGATGAGCATCGCACTATGAAGTGGATGACTCACGGCAGGCCTATGTCTGCTGATTTTCATGTGTTTGCTGAGGTTCTTGGGTACTTGATACATTGCAAATGTATCTATAATTTTTGATGTTCCATGCTTGGTTTTATCTACTTTCTTATGTTTTGTCCACACTTTGGAGTACTTTTCATATGATTTCTTGGACTAACCTATTAACAAGATGCCACAGTGCCAGTTGCCTGTTTTCTGCTGTTTTTGGTTCCAGGAAAGTCAGAAAATGAATATTCTCGGAATTGGACCAGACAAAAGCCAAAGTTGTTATTTTCCCGGAAGACTCACGAAGCCAGAAGGAGAGTCGGAGAGGGGCCACAGGGTGGCCACACCCCCCTTGGCGCGGGCAACCCTAGGTTGCGCTAGGGCATGGTGTGGCCCCCCTGGCCGGCCACCGACCTTGCCTCCTTCACCTATATATTCCTCCCGAGGCAAAAACCCTAGTGGGTCAATCAGAAATCCACGAAAAGTTCCGCAAAGCCGCCGCCACCGAAGGGGAGATTCGGGGGACAGAAAGTCTCTGTTCCGGAACCCTGCTGGGATAGGGAAGTGCCCCCGGAGCCATCTCCATCGCTCTCCACCACCATCTCCATCACCATTGCTGATTCCCATGATGAGGAGGGAGTATTCTCTCTCGAGGCTAAGGGTTCTACCGGTAGCTATGTGTTCATCTCTCTCTATGCATGATCTTATTGAGATCATGAGCTTGTAACCTATAGATTTACCTTGCTACTCAAGTGCTTTAATAGATCTCTGCTCTCCCCATGTGTGTGAAAGTGACAGCATGCACACCATGGTGGCACTTAGGCTAGAGATTACAAATACTTGTTATGAGTTATATTTGGAGTTGGATGTCTTTATGAAAT
The DNA here is from genome assembly GCA_916181665.1 of Avena sativa. NCBI lineage: Eukaryota > Viridiplantae > Streptophyta > Magnoliopsida > Poales > Poaceae > Avena > Avena sativa. The sequence goes on along the minus strand of OV702288.1, from coordinate 451,324,904 downwards.
TGTGGTGTTTGTTGGACTCATCTAGTACTCAAGGTGACAGTGTGGGGTTTTCTAGATGGGAAATATGAACTTTGAGTTGTGTTGTTATAGCCCTACCATCGATTAGATTGTTCAACCGGAGAGTAGTTAAGAGTAGTATCATGAAGACAAGATATTTATATGAGAGTGTTCACTCGTGAAAGTATGATCCCTAGGCCTTGTTTCTAAGCACTGAAACACCGTTTGTTATTAGATCTATTATATGTTTGCTTGCTTCCATCTTTATTTCAGTTTTACTTTAGTGTTTTCCACGCCATTAAGCTATTTTCTGGCACCGTTACCACTTATAATTATCCATACCACTTGTATTTTACTATCTCTTCGCCGAACTAGTGCACCTATACACCTGACAAGTGTATTGGGTGTGTTGGGGACACAAGAGACTTCTTGTATCTTAATTGCAGGGTTGCTTGAGAGGGGATACCTTTGACCACTTCCTCCCTGAGTTCGATAAACCTTGGATGATCCACTTAAGGGAAAACTTGCTGCTGTTCTACAAACCTCTGCACTTGGAGGCCCAACAACTGTCTACAAGAATAGAAGTGTGTAGACATCAGTACTCTTTCCACAACAGGGATAGAGCCAGCGGCCACCATATCATCACCCAGCTGAAGCCCAACAAAGATGCAGCTCTCTCTCTCCTTGCATAGTGGACAATGGAATTGCGGGCACTCTGGCTGGTCTTGCTCCTATCTATGCTGCCTTAGTGGGCCTCTTCCGTGACTCCATCACTCCGAGTGGGGGCAACAATGACAGCATGCGTGGTCACCTTGTCCAGCTCCTTCAGTTTTCTCATGAGGTTGCCTCGTGCGAGGACGAGTCTGTGCAGTACAGGCTAGATGTCATGGACTTTATCTACCATGAATTGACTGATGTTATGTTCAATCGTCTGTCCATCCCCTATGCACCCTACATTATGATGCTCATAAGGCACCTGCTCCCTTCTGAAGAGTTCAACATTGATTCTGTCCATAAGGCCAAGAAGATCTACACCAAGGTTCGGAAGACCTCTCACCCCTCCTCTGCTCCTGAGGGTCTCATGAGAGATGCTCGCAGGCCCACAGTGCCTCCCATTGCCCGCGAGATCAAGCAGTTGAACTGGTTCCAGCGACACATCCTTTGCATGGGAGTGGACACGCGCAAGGGTCAGTACGAGGCATACAAGCATCACCATGAGTTGGCTCACTCCTAGCAGTTCATCCTTCAAAATGTGTCCGGTGCTTCCGGTGACCCCCCGGCTCCTACACCTCCCACACCATATGCTCGGTGGAACTCTTCTTCCGGGTTGAACTATGGAGAGATGGAGCCTCACTTGTTCCCCCCTGTGACCACTGCTGATGACGAAGATAGTGACACCGAGGAGCTTGAAGATGAGGATGAGGACGAGAATGAAGACGAGGACGAGGACGAGGATGAGGACTACGAGTGATCCCTTGGGGCGCTAGCATTGCTCTTCTTCCTTTTTGGTGTCTCGATGCCAAAGGGGGAGAAGCAGATCTATTAGGATCTTCGAGGATTTGCATGTGTCGGGCATAAGCACTTGCATTCTTTTCTATTCGTCGTTTTCTCGCTTATGCCCATTTAGCGTTGAACTTTAAATTTGTGATTTGTGGTTGGTTTGAGACTCTATGTCAGTGGATGTCTGGATTTATCTCATGGAGTATGCTTATGGATTCATCTATTCATCTACTATTATGCTGGAAATCTTGATCAAGGAAGGCGCGTATATTGGTTATCACGTTGTTAAGTGAGGCTATTTCAAGGATGCCTCTCTTCTACCTCGGTGGTATGATTATATTGCTCATATGTCTATGGAATAGATTCACCTATATGTGTGCATTTGTATTCAAATGCAAATTTCTAATATGCACACATTAAGGGGGAGTCTCTTCCATTTTTATTGCTGGTTGTCTTGTAATCGTTTCCTGCAAATCCTAGTATTGTCATCTAACACCAAAAAGAGGGAGATTGAAAGAACATTTCATGTTTTCCTATGTTTTGCGTGTTAGATAACAATACTGTGGAGATTATTCATGTGCGCTAAGTGTGCAGGAAGCTTTGAGGGGGGCCGGATTATCCGCCCCACCAAGGGCCGGATAATCTGGCCTACCTCATTGCTCAAAGACTGCCAAGGCGCGTCACCCAGAGAGGGAGCGGATTATCTCCTGGAAAATCCGGACTGGGGGCGGTTTTTCTTCCCTAGGCCGGATAATCCGGCTGTCGCATGGGCCGGATAATCCGGCCCCCAGTTTTTGAGCAAAGCAAGCCAAGGCGCGTCGCTCGGAGTCCGGTCGGATTTTCTCCCGGAAAATCCGAACTGGGGCGGTTTTTCCTCCCCAGGCCGGATAATCCGTCCTTCTCATGGGACCGGATAATCCGGCCCCCAGAAGTGGATCAAGTGCAAGCTCTACGCGACACTCAGAGAGGGGGCGGACTTTCTGCCGGATATTCCGAGTCTGGGGCGGAGTTTTCCCCAGGGCGGATAATCCGACCCTCACTTGGGCCGGATAATCCGGCCCCCAAAGTCTCCAACGGCTAGTTTTGGAAGGGGTATAAGTACCCCTTCGTCCCCAATCAGAACTCTTGATTCATTCGAAATTGTCCAGACATTGTGCAAGAGCTCCCATTCTAGATCTCCCACTTCAACCACCCGAAGGCTTCGATCTTTGGGGGAATTGAAGGAGGAGAGAATCGTCGTCATCATCACGAATCAAGCGCATCAACACCTCTCCATTCATTTGGAGAAATCCCTGATCTAGTATTGTTGTCAATATCTAGATCTTGTTCGTTGTATTTAATAACTTTGTTCTTGTGGCAGCTTGTTGTCATTTCGGGAGCCTCCAAGTTGATTGTGCAGTTGTGCCCCGCTAGTTGTGTAAAGGCGCCGGTACCCGCCTCGAAGGGTCCCTATAGTGGAAAGGTGGATCAGGCCTTTGGTGGCGGGATCCATCGAAGAACAGGGTGATGCCTATTGTGGCGTGGTGGTCTTAGTACCGCCCACCCCTCCAACGCAGACGTACTTCCCTTAACAAGGAAGGGACTGTGGTCAAACAAATCCTGTGTTTCCGCGTGCTTCACTATGGTTTACCCGTTCCTCTTCCACTCGCTCTTTACTCGCTAGTAGATAGGTTTGCATATAGGGAAATTCCACCTAATAGTTTATCTAGAGAATTTACCCTTCGTGCTAAGCCTAAATTTGAAAAAGCATTAAAATTTGAAGTAGCACCTATTCACCCCCCCTCTAGGTGCCCATACGATCCATTTCAGCCACTACTTCCAGGAGCACCCAATCGCGGTGGTCAACGACGCCCCGCTCGGGCATATCCTCAACAACCCCGATGCCACCGGACGAGTCACACTTTGGGGAATCGAGCTGTCTCCACGAGACATTACATATGAAAAGCGCGACGCAATCAAGTCGCAAGTCCTCCCTGATTTCCTCGTGCACTGGATGGAGAACCAGCTTCCCGAAAAGCCAGATATGTCTTACCTTTGGACAATGCACTTCGATGGATCCAAATGAAAGGACGGGGCTGGCGCAGGTGTCATACTGGCATTGCCCCAGGGAGACAAGCTGAAATACATTCTGTGAATGCAGTTCACTGCCTCCAACAATGAAGCTGAATACGAGGCCCTGCTTCATGGGATGCGGATGGCGAAAGCCTACGGCGCGAAGAGGCTCATCATCTACGGCGACTCCAAACTGGTGGTCAACCAAATGATGCATGAGTGCAATGCGCTGAATGACAACATGATCGCCTACTGCGACCTCTACGACACACTCGAAGGGGACTTCGACGGCTGTGAACTGCGATACGTAGGCCGCGAAAGCAACGAAGAGGCGTACACACTCGCCAATATTGGCTCCACCTGCGCCCCCATACCACCTGGGGTATTTCTCGAGCGTATCTGCAAACGCTCCATCAAGCCAAAGGCCACATAGAAGAAAGCAAGCGCGTCAACAGACTCGGGGGCTACGCCACCCAATGAGCCAATGGCACTCGACGACCTGGAGCTCGACACAGGATTCAAATGACCAATGGGTGTCATGATGATCGAGCCATCTTGGACTCAACCCTACATCACATATCTTCTTAGAAAGAGGCTGCCTGCCGACCCGACTCATGCGCGACACATTGCGCGGCGATCCAAGGCATTCGCCATCATCAACAGCGAACTATACAAGTGCAGCATCATAGGAGTACTCCAACGGTGCGTCTCCAACATGGACGGAAGGGCCGTCCTCCTCGACATCCATGAAGGGACTTGCGGGCACCATGCTGGTAGTCGCGCCCTCGTCGCCAAAGCTCTACGAGCTGGATTCTACTGGCCCACGGCCATGCACGACGCCAAGGACATCGTCCAGCGCTGCAATGCTTGCCAGCTATTCGCGGACAAACCGCACGCACTTGGTGCAGAGCTCCGGCCAATACCATTGGCTTGGCCCTTTGCGCAGTGGGGACTCGACATGGTCGTCAAGCTCCCGAAATCCTCACGAGGAGGTTACGTCTACCTCTTGGTCGCAGTCGACAAATTCACCAAGTGGATCGAGGCCATGCCGGTGACAAACTAGTCAGGAGCCAGCACCGTCAAGTTCTTCGAGTCCATTGTCTATCGCTTCGGAGTGCTACACAGCATCATCGCGGACAATGGAACGAACTTCACCTCTAAGGAGTGCCAGGTTTTCTGCGAGAACATAAGCTATGCCTATGTAGCTCATCCATAGACCAACGGTCAAGTCGAAAAGGCCAACGGCCTCGTCTATGGTGGAATCAAGAAGCGACTCCTCCGGCCACTCGAACAAGCCGCCGTATGTTGGCCAGATGAGTTGCAGTCCGTACTTTGGACCTTGCGCACAACTCCAAACAGCGCCACGGGATACACCCCGTTCTTCATGGTGCATGGTGCTGAAGCGGTGCTACCCGCAGAAGTACGCTTTAAAGCCCCACGGGTGGTCGTGTACAGCGAGCAGGACTCAACACTTGCACTCAAAGACTCCGTCGATATCCTTGATGATGCACGGTACATCGTAGTAGAAAGATCGACGATCTACCAGCAGAACCTGTGCAACTACCACAGCAGAAGGCTATGCCCCAGATCCTTTGTCGAAGGAGATCTGGTCCTACGACTAAAGCAGCAAGGGCACCTCAAGCTCGAGTCCCCTTGGGAGGGACCATACGTGATTACAGAAGTAATCCTAGGTGGAGCCTATCGCCTTAAAGATTTTGAGAGCGGAGTCGCATACTCCAACCCCTGGAACGTCGCATAGCTGCGTCGCTTCTACCCCTAGTTGTTTTTTTTACATTACAAATAACGCTATTCAGCCAGGCTACTTAGCCACACATTGTACCTCGTACTATTCTGCGAATAAAAAAATCTAAGTGCCCCGAAACTCTGTGTTTCCCTTATTTTTTTGGCAATCTTATCAGTCGGGGGCTACACCACCCTTTACATCCTCGTTCTACGAACAAATCGCATTATCCCGAGTAGCTAACACAACATCAATCAAACCCTTGATAAAACACCAACCCAGTTGCAACGCACCTAACAGGTTGGCAAGGTGCTGAGATAAAATAAGTCCGGCTAACAAAAAGGAACTGCAGAGTACAAATACACTCGCAAAAACATATAAGCTAGCAAGCTCTTTACATATCAATAGAAATTAATTACATCCAATATATCCATACGAACTTTACAACACTGGTACACTTATGTGTAGGATACAAGTTAAACTACTGCTACAGCAGAAGAACGTTTGTTTGTTCCTCAAAGAAGTCGACAATTTCTTCTACTAGACGATCCACCGTCTGGTAATGTGGAACCATGTTCTAGGTCGAACCTTCCGGCGGGGTCGGTGGCCCAGTAGAAACAACTGCAACATCTACATCCGGCCTATGCAGTCGCACCAGCGACAAAGCAGCCTTGGCACCAGCCACTAACTGCTGACGCACGCACTCGCGAACTACACTCAAATCCTGGAACTTAGCCAGGAGAGCCAACAGGCTCGAAGGGACGGTGTCCAGTGGAAACATCATCTGGTAGATATGCCTCAAGCACGACATCACTTTCTTCAAAAAGTGAAGTACTCGCGAAGCACGATCCTGCAGGGTGATGACCCACAAGTATAGGGGGTGTATCACAGTATTTTCGAGGGAAGTGAAACCCAATTTATTGATTCGACACAAGGGGAGCCAAAAAATATTTATAAGCCTTAACAACTGAGTTGTCAATTCAGCTGCACCTGGAAACAATCTTGCTCACAGCAGTTTATCAGTAGCAACAGTTTTGTAGTAGCAATAGCAAAGTAATAGCAGTAGTAAAAGTAAAGACAGTAGTAACAATTGCAGTAAACAGTAGGATTAAAGCACGGTAGGCATAGGGATGGATGGACAGGTGTTGCATGGACAAGACAATTCATATAGCAATCAAGACATAGGGCATTTGCAGATAAATAAGATAAAGCATCCAAGTACTAGATAATCGTAGGCATGTGTTCCATATATAGTCATACGTGCTCGCAATGAGAACTTGCACAACATCTTTTGTCCTGCCAGCCCGTTTGCATCGGGGCCTCAAGGGAACTACTGGCAATTAAGGTGCTCCTTTTAATAGAGCACCGGAGCAAAGTATTAACACTCCGTGAACACATGTGATCCTCACATTAAAGCCATTCCCTCCGGTTATCCTGATTGCTGTCACTTCGAGGCCTTTGGTTTCAGACAACAATATGTGTATACAATTTGCAGGTAAGACCATAAACAATACTATCATAATGAATCAATAACATGTTCAGATCTGAAATCATGGCACTCAGGCCCTAGTGACAAGCATTAAGCATAACAAGTTGCAACAAAGTCAAAAAGCACTAATAATAGATACTAGGCACCATGCCCTAACAATCTGATGCCATTACATGAACGATCTCATCCAATCCCTACCATCCCCATAACCTACAGCGGGGGATTACTCACTCATAGATGGGGGAAACATGGATGGTCGATGGAGAAGCGATGGTGATGATGATGGCGATGATCTCCTCCAATTCCCCGTCCCGACAGGGTGCTAGAACGGAGTTTCCGGTTCCGAATCGCGAAATCTGGTGGTGGCGGCGCCAGCGGAACTCTTTCTAGAAAAATGTCGAAAACCCTTTGGTTTTTAGGTCAAGAGGCGACTTATAGACGAAGAGGGAGGCCGAGGGGGCAGCCGAGGCGGCCACACCACCCCCAGGCGTGGCCTGGCCTAGCCCGCGCGGCTAGGTGGTGTGGGCCCCTTGTGGCCCTACTCCGTCTCGTCTTCTGGCTCTGTGAGTCTTCTGGTGAAATAGGATTTTTGGCATATTTTCCGGGATTTTTCCTGATAGTTGATTTTCTGCACAAAAACTAGACACCAAGGTAATTCTACTGAAAATAGCGTAAGCCCGTGTTAGTTGTATCCAAATCACACAATTTTAGAGGAAAAACAATAGCAAAAGTGTTCGGGAAAGAAGATTCGTTTTGGATGTATCAACCCCCCCAAGCTTAGCTTATTGCTTGTCCTTAAGCAATTCAGTTGAAAACTAAGTGCGATAAAAGAAACTTTCACGAACACATTTGCTTCATAAGATGTATATATTCTCAGCATATGATCAACTACTTGGGCAATTCATAATAAAGAGTATGCAACTAAGTTTACTTAATAGTCATTGCAAGCTATGAAGAGATTCCAACTCAAAAATAATAAGTAGCATGAAACATAAACATAAGCAACATTACAATGCTCATAACAAGGTATGTAAGAGTGGTATCTCGCTTGCCTTTGAGTGTAGATCAAACATAAATGCCAAGGCACCATTGAAGTTCTAGTGAAGACTAGAAGTAAAGATATCAAAGATATAAGCATCAAAGTCATAACACAATTAATCAAGTTTTGAGACAAGCACATTACACTAAGAATGACAACCATGCTCTCAAGAAAGTGCTCATAGAATGTGTGGAGACTCAACAAGGAAATGAAAAGGTTTTGAAAAGTTTGAAAGGCTTCCAAATGCTGAAAGTATGGTACTCATTAGCTTTGAGCTCTCATTGCCCCTATCATAAGCATCTTTAAATGGTTAAGGTTAAAGTGACACAACTAAGAGGATATGCTTGACAAATTATAAGTTAAAATATCATGCCCCTTACTTACGAGTACTGAACCTCATGCTACTCAACTTCAGTTACAAGTAAGCTTTTGTCATTATAAGTACAGATATATCATAGAGAACCGCCAACGGGTACCCCTTGCACATGATACAGGAGCTATCCCATAATCAAAATGACAAGGCAAGTAGACAATGAGCATCTCAACGATCTTTTTATTTGCTATTTGCATAGGTTTTTATTGAGGATGCTTCATAGAATTCTCATTATGGTTATGCTACACGTTTCCACCATGATTAGGCATGGCTTTGGCTAGCGGCCCAGGCGTTTCTCTAACACATATACAAACTCCATGATCTTACAAGTTCCCCTTTTATTTCACACCGTTGGGATCCATAAGCAAAAGAATCATGATATCAATGAGGTACAAAGTACCAGTGCAATGTTGAAAGCGTTCCCCATGATACATGGTTTTGCTAACTTAAACTTATAAAGCGCAAGCATATACGCAACAAAGATGGATGCAATGGTTCAAGATTATTAAGTGCAAGAAAGTAAGTGTGCCATCAAGTTTGTGAGAGCTTTACTAACTAACTTTCTCATAACAAGCAAACATTCTATTCGGAAGAAAACAAGGCATACTGAATATGCACGGAATAGCAAATGATCCTAATAGGTAGGTATGGTGGACACTTTTGGCAATATTGGTTTTGGGGAATTGGAAACACGAGTAGAGCTCATACTCAGTGCAAGTGAAGGCTAGCAATAGTAAGGGAGCGACAAATGAGAGAGCAATAACTGTCATAATTATGCTTGCAACAAAACAGGACTAATCATGGCATGAAAGTGATTCAAGACCCCCGAGGCAAAATAATTCATCGAGGCTTAACTGATTATTGTTTCAATCATATGCATGCATGAGCATGGGCCAAGTCAATTCAAGTGAAACATTCAAAGGAGGATACCACAGTGTCATACCAAGTTATGAATAGAGCAATGCAAGCAAACATTCATATGACATGCTACAAACTATTAGCAAGCTGGAGTTAATCATAAGAAAGCAAGAACTACTAAGCATCCATAAATAACATACACCCTACATGAACAGACTAAGCATGCCCACAATGATGAGTATATGTACAAAAATGAAAACAAATAGAGTTCGTTACCAGCCTCTTACCACACCTCAAGTTGTCATTAATCCCCATTATTGCCCTTTACTTGTGTAGCTTGAATAATAACATGAAACCAAATTCCACCGAGGACTGCTGAACCCTGCAACAAACTCCACAAAACCAAAGAAGAACAACAAATATTTTTGGTCTTTTTGATTTTTAAAGGCAAGAACAAAAAGGGAAAGCAAGCAAAGTAAAATCTCTTTGGGTATTTTGAATAGTTCAAACGAAGCAAAAAAAGGAAAAAGGAAACCAAGGCAAAAATAAAAAGAAGCAAACAAAGAGAAACAATAGAAATATTTTTGGTCTTTTTGTGTTTTAGAAAACAAAAGCAAAGAAAGAACAAAGACTAAAAAGAGAACGAGTCATTGATATACAAAGTACCGAGTAAACATGATATGGAGATGAGTGTGATGTCGGTGTACCTCCCCCCAAGCTTAGGCTTTTGGCCTAAGTGGGTATCAATCCCAAGCTGGCCAAGATGGAGCGCCTCTGTAGTATGGCGAGGAGGTACCCTCGTCCTGGTATGAGCTCGAGGACGCCCCACCGTAGTGTGCAGAGTAATCGTAAGAGGGCACATCCTCCTGGTGCTGCCTATGGAAACCAATCAAGCGGAGTTGCTCGTCCACCTCCTCCTTGGAACACGACCACGACCTCCTGTGAATACTGAACAAAGTAAATTGTGGCAAAGGAATCTCCCTTTCATCCCCGTCAGTAAACAACATCCTGTATACTAAACTGTCCGTATCAGAGTCAGAAGTGACGAAGTGATGTGTTTTCATGGCAGCAAGATCAAGCCTTTGTGGTGCCAACACAGTGTCATTAGGATCCACAGAAAGTTCTAATGCAACAACCATACGTGAAGCAATAATGCCCCCATAAATAGGTCCCCTAGCATCTAGGCGGCGAGCAATGAGAGAGCCAAGATTGTACCGGATATCATTATTAAGTGCAGCAGCGAGGAAGGCTAAATGATAATTGGAGATATTACTTGTGTTCTCCCTACCAAGAATGCTAGTGGAAAGATAATAAGCAAAGTATCTAAGAGCTGGGAGTTGGATGTTTCTTATCTTCCCGCGCTGTGCTATACGGTCATCGTCATTTGTCACACTTCGATAGAGCTCCAGCAAATCAGCGGGTTGACCTTGGATCTTCTTCACGGTCCCCATCATGCCTATACCTATAATGCTGCAAAATCTTTCCAATGACATGGTAATAGGCTGATTATAAATTCTGAAAGAAACAGTTGACTGATAGGGGGTGTTAGTGAAAACGAAACTCTCAACGAAAGTTTTGGTGAGCACGGCATATTGCTCACTCTCATCTTCCATGTATGAGGTCAAACCGACCCTCTGAACCAGTAGTAAGAATCATAGAGGATCCCTGCAGCTTGCAAAAAGGTAAAACAAGGAAAAGTAGATGGGTGAGCATCCCCCTCATCTCCTTCATTGCCAAAGCGTGGTGCAATGAGATCTTCATTGTATGAAGGCCTAAACTGAGAGGCTGATCTTGTGGGCCTTGACCTCCTAGGTGTGTCCCTCTCAAATATTTCTCCAAAGTTGTGGTTGTTCATCTTTGATATTCTGAAATTTAAACATCCATTAAACAAGTGATTGCAAAGTGAATACATAATGAAGGGCACTACTCATAGGGACTTGTAAGAGGCCTAAACATGCATCAAAACAATATATGTAAGCATTGAACAAGCTTACAAGCTCTCATAACCTGTCACCTACAGCAGTAAAATACTCAAGATATAAACCACTAAACACAAATCTACTTGGACAAGCGGAGGAGTTACATACCGGAGAACAAATGCTCCAAATTTCAGCAGCAAAGATGGGCTGAGCAAGGAGATCGAAAAAATCGTGGGAAAGAATAGCAAGAACGTGATTTCGAGTAAAGAACTAATGTTTTCTCGGGAGAGAGAAAGAAGTGGGAAGTGAGAGAGTGAATGGACGGCTAGGGGTGGCCCACACCATGGCCAGGCGCGCCCCTGGGCTGGCCGCGCCACCAGGTGGTGTGCCTGCCTAGTGGGCCCCCCTGGTACTCTCCAGGCACTTCTCTGCCCCTTTTTTCACGTAAAAATTTAATATGAATTTTCCAGAATTTTTCGAGACACTTTATTTTTGAGCAATTTTCAGGTATAGATGAATGATTTTCTGACAGGAAAAGGTTTCTGGAAAGATGCAAAAGCTAAACAAAGCTAAAACTTCAGAAGTTCTAAGACACTCTAACATGCAAGCAACTAACAACAGAAAAGTAAACTAAACGAAAGTAAAAACTAAAATGGATAGAACAAAAGTAAGCAAAGATAATCATGATGAAAACATTGTTTTGTTCATTAAAATCCCTTTGTTAACAAGGTTGATCAGGTCTTGTTACCAAAGCAATTTTATATGAAACAAAACCTTGTATTCCACTAATGATTATGTTACCTCAACCTTGATAGCAATGGTCCCAATCATAATAGTTTCATATTTTTCTCGTGGTATGGGACAATATATTTCTCCAACTTGGATGTCCTCAACATGTTCAATTGAATTTGAGCCATAAGCCCTATCAATCTTCTTGGGGAAATATACAGTATGCTCCTTGTCATTAACATTGAAAGTCACATTTCCTTGATTACAATTAATAACAGCTCCTGCAGTATTAAGAAAAGGTCTCCCAAGAATAATAGACATATTATCATCTTTAGGCATTTCAAGCACAACAAAATCAGTTAATATCAAGCAATTATGAGCCACTTGAACATGTACATCCTCACATATACCAACAGGAATAGTAGTAGATTTATCAGCCATTTGCAAAGTTAAATCAGTTGGTATTAGTTTTTCCAGTTGAAGTCTCTTATATAGAGAAAAAGACATAACACTAACTCCAGCTCCCAAATCACACAAAGCAGTTCTAACATAACTATTTTTAATAGAGCAAGGAATGGTTGGAATCCCTGGGTCTCCAAGTTTCTTTGGAACCTTACCATTGAAAGAATAATTAGCAAGCAAAGTAGAAATTTCTTCATTAGGGATCTTCCTTTTATTCGAAACAATATCCTTCATATACTTTGAATAAGGAGGCAATTTAATAGCATCAGTCAAAGGAATTTGCAAGAATAAAGGTTTCATCCACTCACAAAACTTATTATAGTGTTCATCTTCCTTTGACTTGTGTTCCTTATCAGGGAAAGGCATAGGTTTTTGGACCCAAGGCTCTCTTTCACTACCATGTTTCTTAGCAACAAAATCTTCTTTAGTGTATTTAGTATTCTTAGTGTGCCTTTCGGGTTCTTCTTCAACTTTTTCTTTATCAGGAGCATCATTTTCTTCATTACCACTTTCAGTTTCAGCATCAGAGATAGATATACTATTAGGATCTTTAGCAGGTTCAGAGGGTTCTACAATTGTTTTATGTTTCTTTTTTCTTTTCTTAGAAGTAGTACCACTATTTTTAGCTTGTTGAGAATCCTGCTCAATTCTTTTAGGATGCCCCTCAGGATATAGAGGATCCTGGGTAGCAGCACCACTTCTAGTTCTAATTTCATAAGCATGTTCTTCTTTAGCAGCATTAACTAGCAAGTCTTTTTGTACCTTAATAAGCTGATCAATTTTAGTTTGAACCATTTGAAAATGTTTAACAAGCATTTTAACATCATTAGAGGTTCTTTCCACAATATCTTTTAACTCAACAATAGCTCTAGAGTTTTCCATTAAATGATTTTGCACCCTTTTATTAAAATTATCTTGCTTAATAATAAAAACATCAAATTCTTCTAAGCATTGATCAGGAGGTTTAGAGTAAGGGATATCACCTTCATCAAAATGTTGGAGAGAGTGTACCTCAATAGTGGATGAGTGGGGGATTGGCTTACATAGTTCTTCTATAGGAGGTAAATTCTTGACATCAGCAGTTTTAATTCCCTTCTCCTTAAGACATTTCTTAGCTTCCTTCATCATTTCACCATTTAGTTCAATAACTCCCCTCTTCTTTGATGTTGGTATAGGCGCAGGAATAGTTGGTTCAGGTATAGTTGTCTCAGGTATAGCTGGTTGAGGAGGAGTCCAATCTTCATAATTCTTGCTTATTTTAGCCATTAATTCCTCAGCTTCCTTGGGAGTCCTATTCCTAAAAACACAATCAACACAATTGTCCAGGTATGTCCTAGATTCTTCAGTTAGTCCATTATAAAATATGTCAAGAAGCTCATTCTTAGGTAATGGACATCCAGTCTGTGCATGAATCAAAGCACAAAACCTTGCCCATGATTTAGGCAATATCTCTTTTTCTCCCTATTTAAAATCAAAATGTTCCTGCAAAATAGCATGTCTAGCACTAGGAGGAAAATATTTTTGAAGGAAGGTACTAATCAAGCAATCAGGGCTATCAATAGATCCGGGAGGTAAATTATTAAACCAAGTTTTAGCTTCTCCTTTTAGTGAAAAAGGGAAAACATTAGCAACAAAGTAGGTGCGCGTCTTAATATCATCAGAAAATAAGCCACTCATGGTAGAAAGCTCATTCATATGTGCTACCGCACTTTCATTCTTAGTCCCACAAAAAGGTTCTTTCTCAACAATAGCTACGTAAGATAGATCAAGAGACAAATCATAATCCTTATCTTTAATGTTTATGGGAGATGCAACACAAACTTAGCATTAGGAGACAATTTGGGTTTTATAGTATGCCTCTCAAGGAGACTCTTAATAGCACTCCTATCATGGGTGTTTTGACATTCTTTAATAAATTCATCGGTCATCTCTATATAACTGTCTTCAATATCATAGCTCTCTCTAGACTCAGGTGAACTGATAGGTGTAGTAGTGTCTTCATTAGGAGTTTCAGTATTTCCAGCTATAGTTCTAGCAATCGTAGCATCTAGGAAAGGACCTAATGAACCACTCTTATCAAGCACAGTAGAAGCATCATCATAAGTATCAGAAGTATCAGATTCAATAGTAGTAGCAGTGTGTGTAGCATGTGTATGTGGTGGTGTAAGGAGCTTACTCATAACAGATGGTGAATCAAGAACAACAAAGGTGTTCAGAACCGTATCTATTCTTGTAGTGGATGGTAAAATAGGAACATTGCCATCACGAGACTTACCCATGATGGATGGATGGCAGCGAACAATAGTGATTCCAAGTGAACTTGATAAATAAAGCTATGCTCCCCGACAACGGTGCCAGAAAATAGTCTTGATGACCCACAAGTATAGGGGGTGTATCGCAGTATTTTTGAGGGAAGTGAAACCCAATTTATTGATTCGACACAAGGGGAGCCAAAGAATATTTATAAGCCTTAACAACTGAATTGTCAATTCAGGTGCACCTAGAAACAATCTTGCTCACAGCAGTTTAACAGTAGCAACAGTTTTGTAGTAGCAATAGCAAAGTAATAGCAGTAGTAAAAGTAAAGACAGTAGTAACAATTTCAGTAAACAATAGGATTAAAGCGCGGTAGGCATAGTGATGGATGGACGGGCGTTGCATGGACAAGACAATTCATATAGCAATCAAGACATAGGGCATTTGCAGATAAATAAGATAAATCATCCAAGTACTAGATAATCATAGGCATGTGTTCCATATATAGTCATATGTGCTCGCAATGAGAACTTGCACAACATCTTTTGTCCTGCCAGCCCGTTTGCAGCGGGGCCTCAAGGGAACTACCGGCAATTAAGGTGCTCCTTTTAATAGAGCACCGGAGCAAAGAATTAACACTATGTGAACACATGTGATCCTCACATCAAAGCCATTCCCTCCGGTTATCCCCATTGCTGTCACTTCGGGGCCTTTGGTTCCGGACAATAATATGTGTATACAACTTGCACGTAAGACCATAAACAATACTATCATAATGAATCAATAACATGTTCAGATCTGAAATCATGGCACTCGGGCCCTAGTGACAAGCATTAAACATAACAAGTTGCAACAAAGTCAAAAAGCACTAATAATAGATACTAGGCACCATGCCCTAACAATCTGATGCCATTACATGAACGATCTCATCCAATCCCTACCATCCCCATAGCCTACAGTGGGAGATTACTCACTCATAGATGGGGGAAACATGGATGGTCGATGGAGAAGCGATGGTGATGATCTCCTCCAATCCCCGTCTCGGCAGGGTGCCAGAACAGAGTTTCTAGTTCCGAATCGCGGAATCTGGTAGTGGCGGCGCAGTGGAACTCTTTCTAGAAAAACGTCAAAAACCCCTAGGTTTTTAGGTTAAGAGGCAACTTATAGGCGAAGAGGGAGGCCGACGGGCAGCGGAGATGGCCAAACCACCCCCAGGCACGGCATGGCCTGGCCCGCACGGCCAGGTGGTGTGGGCCCCTCGTGGCCCTACTCCGTCTCGTCTTCTGGCTCCGTGAGTCTTCTGGTGAAATAGGATTTTTGGCATATTTTTTGGGATTTGTCGTGATAGTTGATTTTTTGCACAAAAACTAGACACCAAGGTAATTCTGCTGAAAACAGCGTCAGTCCGTGTTAGTTGTATCCAAATCAGACAAGTTTAGAGGAAAAACAATAGCAAAAGTGTTCGGGAAAGTAGATACGTTTTGGACGTATCAAAGGGTCGCAAGTGCGATCGCACGATCATGGTGCACCCAAAAATACCCACTCGCCTAAAGCTGCTCCTGGGTCAGGTCATTCATTCGAATGGCGATTCGGTCTTTCTCATCCTGCGGATGACGAGTACTGACAACTACACCAAGCAAAAAAGGCAAAGTATGAAGACAAAGAAGTACCGCAACTGACTAAAAGAAAAGATAAGAGGGCAATGAGCTAACACTTGAATTGATCGCCCAGCTGCGTCACCTCCTCCAATAGATACTGCTCATGGGCGGTAGCCTTCTCCGCCCTCGACTTCCATACATCCGCGTTACTGCGGAGGATGGGAAACTCATGTTCCAGCTGCTTAACGCGATCGCGCAGTCGCGAAAGCAGGGACAACTCATCCACCCTTGAGCACGACTGCGCCACGGTTTCATCGGCTGATGGAAGATCACGAGGATCACTCGAAGGACCACTCGATGTACCCTATCACGAACCAAGCAAAGGCAAATAAGAGGCTGAGGATACATTGACAGAAGGCTTAGATGCATTCAAACATATCAAAGTCCTGACTGAGGCACCCCCATAAAAGTATTGTTCCACAAACAAAAGGCCAAACACTAGAGCTATTACACAGACAAACTACGGAGCATTTTTCTTCGACTTGGATTTGGGCTTCGGGGGCTTCATCGCATCCGTGGCAGTCTCCGACGCCACGGATTTGCTAGCAGTACCCCCAGATGCCGCAGCCTTTGCAGCCTTCGCTTGACGCCACTCCTTGGAATACTTGGCGAGTGTCTCGATAAGCTGAGGACCATAATTTTTGCATTTATCAGCAAAGGGAGTAAACACTACCTGCTGGCCTCCAGTGTCGACATGCATCGCCTTAGAAATAGCGGTAGGATCCACCTCCACGCCATGGGCTTGCACCATTGCGAGTGCCATGGTGGCGCCGACAAAGCGCTGCGAGTTCTTGAAGTCCGTGGGGATTCCTCCAGCTAGGGACTCCACCAAGACTCCAAGGTTGTCGATCAGTCCGTCCTTGGGAGTTAAGTCCTCGCGGATACGACTGAGTACATCCTTGGCCTTCCCCAACATCTCCTGGAGGGATACACTGTGGTCTTCGACTGTAGCGATGGCGCCTGCCAAAGCATCCGTGCAGCGCAGAGATTGGGCGCCAAAGCTCAAGCCGCTGGCATCTGCATACACAAAAGTGTTAGTATAACACCCATATGTCAAAGAACAGAAAGAGCAAGGCACATCCATATGAAAAAGAAGACCTGAGAGGGACTTGGCAATCGAGAAAAGTTGCTCCTCGAACAACTTCTCCCTCTCAGCAGTGGAGACACGGAGATCCTCCTCTCGCTTCCGCGACTCCTCCAAAGCTACGACCGCCTCATCGCGATTCTTCGTCGCTGCGGCCAACGTCTTCTCCAGTGCAGCAGCATGGCGAAGTAATTCATTATGCTCGGCTGCAACATATAGGGAATATCACCAAATTGAATCAATGAAATTCGCAAAGACAAAGACGAAGTCAAGACTTACTTTCGACAATGCGATGGCGATTGTCCAGTCGCGCATGTTGTCGACCCATGTCAAGGACTTGCTCCGCCAGGCGGGCAGCCTCCTTCACGATGAGCTGCACCAGGAGACAATAAAAGTTCAAGTAAACAGCGCCAAGAATAAATTCGACTGCCAATTATAAGATACCTACATGATCCTCCACAGACTCTGAAGAAGGCTGTCGCACAGTCATCCGGGTAACCATTTGATGTTCCCCAACATGTGGGGAACTCGATGAATTATGCTCAGAGTGGGCCGCCAATGGAGGAGAAGGAGACCACTCGGCCATCTTCTCGGCCTTGGAGTCTGCGACTCCAGACTCCTTCACAAATTGGACATCATCAGAAGACGCCGCCGCCGCTTGGATGGAACACACATCAAGCAAAAGCTTTAGGAAAAACTGCAGCTCAAAGAAGAAACCAAAACGAGGTCGCAAATACAGAACTTACCAGTCAAATCTATCAAGGTCGAAGGAGTGCTCCTCTGACTCCGACGACTCCTTTGGCAGTCGTAGCTTCTTCTGAGCAGGAGGAGCCACAGACCACACAGGAACAGCAGGAATCCGCTCCTCTGCACCAACAGAAGGACCTTCTGGAGTCGACGACGACGAAGCATCCGAGTCCTTGCTGCGGGAACGCTTGTGAGTGTCTAGATCACTAGACTCGGGGGCTCCCACCTCCTCTTCAACTGGGACGATCGATTACGACTCGTCCTCTTCATCCACTTTGCGAGGAATAACCCCTCCAGGAAGGGGGGCAAATTGGGAGACACCTTCCAATCCTGCATTCAGAAGATAATTGATTATACATCAAGAACTTAATGGCAATCGACAAAGAAAGCTACTTCGTAGCAGAATTCTACCTCAGGAGGAGGGTTAGAGGCGTCGAAGGGAGGCATGACTGGTTCGCCTGGGAGAACCTCCTTGGCGGTATACTCTATCACTAGTCGCAGCGTCTTAACTACTTCACCTGCAGAAATGCCATCGGCAGAAACGCGAGTGGCATCGTTCGCACCAACCCATCGGAGCATGGGGTGGACTCTGGCCTGCAGAGGCTGGATACGACGGTGCAACCATGTGCGAATGAGGGCAGCGCCTCCCTCTTCTTTAGCTATGCGACTCTCGAGGTCGCATACGCGCTTGTACAACACTTCCATCTCCTCGGACTCGCCAGGCATCACTACGTTCTTCCAAGAACGCCTCCTCTTGCACGGCGTCGCAGGATCAAAGGCCGCAAGTCCGTAGTGCTCTCCGTCGGGCTTCTGGTCGCGGATGTAGAACCACTTGTCTCTCCACCCTTGGATGGAAGCCATGAGTTTGATATCGAAATAAGTGGCGGAGGAGTCAACATGGATTCCGCAGCCTCCTACGTCGTAGACTACAGAACCAGACGCTGACTGACGCTTCAGCTTAAAAATCCTCTTAAAAAGGCCAAAGTGTGGCTCGACTCCGAGCCAACACTCGCAAAGGGTAATGAAGCAGGAGATGTGGAGAATAGAATTTGGGGACAACTGATGCAGCTGGAGCCCATAGAAGCAAAGGAGGCCCCTGAAGAAAGGATGCAGGGGCAGAGAAAGACCTCATATGATGAACGCAAGGAACATCACCCGGAAGCTAGCAGGAGGGCAAGGAATTACCTCCACGCTGGGAACTCGCGATTCATCCTCCACGGAGGGAATAACTCCATCTTGACGCAGGAGATGAAGCTCGGAGGACTTGATGATGGATGCGCGCCATGCGCCATTGGTGACATGGGTACCCGTGACCTTCTTCTTCCCAGCGCCGGCGGCGCTGGTGCCCACAGTAGCGGAGCCGCCCTTCTTCTTGGCGGCGGCAATGGCGGTGGCAGACCTAGTGGCGGCGCCTCCCTTCTTCTTTCCCATCTTGCGATGGCAGTGAGAATGGAGGAAGTAGCTCGGAAAGACACAGAGTTAGTCCAGTGTCGTGAATAGGATGTGCGCAGGGAAGCAGATAGCAGAAGCAATGGGAATGGAGACACGAGTAGAGAAAGGCAGATGGGAAAATTACCACAGCTGCGCTGCTACTTAACCTCCTCACGAATGCCATCCAACGGCTAGTAGAAACCCTACTAGACGCGTGGCGCACATCGCCATCGACACGTGGTGAAGCCAAAACACGATCTGTCCCTCCACTATCTCCATTACGCGTGGAAATCGAGGAGACGCAGTTAAAACAGAAGATTACGCACGCCCGGTCAAATCAAATTCAGAAAGTGAGACCCACCGCTCGTCACGTCCTGTCAAAGCCACTCACGCGGGCAACGGAGGTCATCACATCGTCATCACTGATGTCATCAAGTTTAGCAGTAGAAGATTTTGACTAATTTAGTCCTTGCTCGAGTCTTCGACTCCACCAAGCACTCAGGGGCTACTCCCATAGGGAGCGCTGGTCGCACACCTTACGATTTATTTTTATGCAGGTATAAGAACATTCAGGACATACCCAACACTCAAATCTACGATTCAATTGAGAATTATGGGTTAGTCCCATAGGGAGGGCCGAAAGCAAATTCGACTGAAACAAGCAACAAAAGATGACAGCAGTCGCAAAAAGTTTTTAGTTCCTGCCTGAGTCTTCGACTCAACCAGGCACTCGGGGGCTACTCCCATAGGGCGTGCTGGTTGCGCACCCTATGATTATTTGTACATCGTACTGTGTGTTGATCACATCCGCACTCGAATTGTGACTCCGCCTCATACTAACCCTACAAAGAGACTGCGTCTCCTGGGCCACCCGAATCATCTCCGTGATGGCAAAAATTCGGATGTCGCGCTTACAACATGAAGATAAGACCTGAATAAGTCCTGACAACGCATCTGTTGTGCACTACCAGAAAACATATCCATGCCTGAAGGTACGATGAACATGCCTTGACGGACGCGTCGAGTGCTCACACTTATACACTGGAATTCAACTCCTGTAAGACCTCCGCGGCTTGAGTCGAATTAGGCCAGCACTTTTCCGAATTCGAGTCCAGGGACTCGAGTTTGAGTAGATTGCGTTGTTTTGCCCTAAGGAAGTTAACTGATACTGATACATCGGATAAATCAGGCACGTATATCAACAATCCCTATGACATAAACAGAACACTCGAAAATATACTCAGTCATACTCTCGAAAAGACTCCATAAAAGTCCCTAGTCGAATCTGCGATTCCACTGGACACTCGGAGGCTATTGACATGGGTATACCCTACGGGTACTCGAGTTCGGTATATACGATCCAGATACGGCGGAAGCCCACGGTGTTGCCAAGGCCCAAATGAAGAATTCGAGTGGCTCACGGACTCTCGATTGCTTGCGAGATAAGAAGAAGCTTAAGATAGAAAGTTTAAAGGGAAAACCCTAATCTGTAACCGACTCGACCTGTTACCCGAGACCTAGCCTATCTATATAAAGGCTAGGAGGGGTGGCGAGGAGGACACACGCAACCCTAGTTTCCACAACTCTCGCCAGATTGCATCTGCGCGCCCCTGTAATCTTCGATTCCTTCGTTAATTCCAAGAGCAGACAAGCAGGAGTAGGGACCTCTACGAGGCCTAAACCTGGGTAAAACTTGCGTCCTTGTGTGCTTGTTTGCTAGCCGACTGATGCCTCCAGTGCTCCCTCCTTCTCCAAAACCCAAGTCCATAACAATGGGCATTGACGAGTTAAACCCTCATCAGCAAGAAAGAGTTCTTATTACATGGAAGAGGTTGGAGCAAGAATCAAGTGGTTTGACACTTGATGAGTAAAAACCGCATGAACGATTATATCAATCTTGTACACCATGATATGTACATAACTAGATATGGCTTATGCTATACCTTATTACCAGCATATACCAGAGTGATACATATGATGATCACATGACAATAGTAAGTATATTCTTATGTACTTTGGAATGACAAAGAATATGTTTTGTATGCATAAGTGACAAACGGTTCGTTGTAAGGTGTTACATCGATACTCGGCTTGTAACATATACTAATAGTTTTATCTCAATTAGGCTACATGAATTATAGAAGGTGGAAAAGTGGGATGGAAGTAAGTTCCATGTTTGATTTGGATGAGTTTCAAAGTTAAATACTATGATAGATACTACTACGAAAGGTTGAGTATATCATTGTCATGACAACGACAAATGAGGACGTTATGAGTCAAAAGGTTCATTTTTGAACTTAGTGTAGTTCTGAGGGTGCTAGTACTATGAAGATCTATTGTGAGACAATAGGGGACACACAGTTCCGGCCGATGAACTAAGGTCCCACTAGTTGACCATACATATAAAAATGCCATCTCATTGAAAACGAGTGATGCGTAAAGACATAAAGATATGCAAATACACATGGACCTGAACTTGTTAGATCCATTGAGAAAGTTTACCACATACAAAGCATGAAAGACACCGGTATGCCATAGGTGTTAAGTGCTGAAATATTGACTAGATTATTGACTAGTGCAAGTGGAAGACTGATGGAAATATGCCCTAGAGGCAATAATAAATTGTATTATTCTATATTTCCTGTTCATGATTAAGTTTATTATTCCGTGCTATAATTGTATTGGTTCTAGATAATGAGTATTTGGAGGAAAACCATAATACATGTGTGGATCATAAACACCATTTAGATATCCCTAGTCTTGCCTGTAAGATTAGTTCATGTATCATTGATAGTCCCGGTTTCCTGACTATGGGCAAAACGACAATGTGTTGTGGAGTTTCCGGTGATATATGAGATCGGAGTTGTTGGGAGAACAACGACGATGGATAGACCCAACATGATCTACCGTGAAACACATCGTCAATATTATTATTGGTAGTTTCTCATAAACAATGTATTGCATTTACTAAAGATCGTTTGACCGTGAAACACATGTGAACTTGGGTACAATATGGACATGGCAAGATTCTTCAAACGTTGCTCTTAACGGAGTAATCATAAAGTTGATACTTGCTCTTACCGGATGGTATGCCAATTATTTACATGGGGTGCTTGCGGGAATTGCTACTCCTGACGATGGAGAGAAACACTCTAGGCCCACTCATGTAATATGGTGTTCGTTATCGTCTGGCCAGACACGTGATCAAGTTGTTGAACAGATGAACATCGATAGTGCGGTATGAGTAAAGAGTACATGCCGGGTAACGAGAATAACATAGTGTTTCATCTTAGGCAATGTAACGTATCGACGAAGCAATATGATATGTATTGGACATAATACAACGGTTCCCACGATAAAGATCTTCGTGTTATTTGTAGGGGCTGCTATGTGTATCAAGACGCCAATAGTAATCATTATCGCGAAAAGAATTCCGAACATGTCCGCAAATATCCGAAGCCATAGGGTCACACACTTAAGATTTCAATGGGATTCAGAATATCAGTGCGAATGAAGATTTAGTAGAGAAGTAATTCCGAAGGTGTTCGGAATATATTGGAGGTATCCAAAATATTTTCGAGAGTGTTCGAAATAAGTTTTGAGCATTAATGAGATGATAGAAGGGTTTCGAGAGTGTCTTGGATGGTCTCAGAATGGTTTCGAAAGGTCCCGGATGATCCGAAAGTATCTGGAATGGTCCCGGGAGTGTCCGGAATGGTTTCAGATATATATGGAAGGTTTTGGAAGGAACGAAAGGTTCCAAAATGTTATGTACGGTTCCTAAAGATATCGGGGTGAACCGGGTCATCTTAGGATGTCCGGAAGGTTCCATAATAGGTGCAGCCACGTTGCCGTATGGGACAAGGAGATGTCCCCTACCCCAATTCGGATTAGCCAAAGGAGACAATTTTAGAGTAGGTTTGGACTGACCTACACCTATCGGAACTCGTCCAAACTTTGGAGCTAGGTCAAGGACGACCCAAGGGACCTTGCTGCCTATAAAAGGGAACCAAGGGGCACCCCAAGAGACACTCAAGTCGTGGCATTTGCCTCCACCAAGCCGCTGCACCCCGCCACCCCGCCACCCTAGCCATCGCCGCGTGCCGCCGTCTCATGCGCTGTCGTCACCTCTCTCCTCCATCACCATGGTGTGGTGCTAAACCCTAGGGTGGGTGTGCCCTAGGTACTTCTTATTCTACGATGCTGAAGCGCTACCGAGTTCTACATCCGTTTGGATCTAATCTGGACGAGACTATGGAAGCACTGTCGGATCTTCATCGACATGTTCCCACTTCGACTGTGTGTTCTTGATCACACACCTCGATGCGTTGCCTCTGATCTCTTATGTGTGGATATCGGTGGAGGTGCGACAATTGGAGCACTTGATCGTGGGGTTCTTCACAAGGAGAAATCTCCTCACGACTAATCGACTAGATGCGGGAATCGACGTACCGACTACTTTGATAACAACATATTCATCGGTGCATGTTCGTGGGAGCCATCCGTGGGATAATACATCTCCCCGGCTTGTTTCAGGCATCGACGCACGACCAACCTCGTCATCGACAAACTTTCACTAGTTCGATCTTCGAGGGTATGATCCGTTGCCTCTCCCCTTGCATATGATCTTGGTTATGCGCTAGAAATTTTTTGTTTTGTGTAGCGCATTCCCCAACATCAACACTGTTGAAGTTTGATCTAAATTCATTAAGGGGCTAACTTCTGATGATCGGAGCGAGACCCGTCGTTGGGGCTTTTGGTCGAGTGGAGGGGCGAAGCCCCCCCCCCCCCGGGGCGGTACGGATCGTTGAAACCTATATTTCACCGTTATATGTATCTATTGTAAGCCACCGATAGGGATAATTCGCATCTAAGGATGACAATGGGTAACCTTTGGGTACCCTTTACCTTTTTTAGTACAAAAAATGAACTAAGTTTTTAGAAATTACCATTTTTAACAAAACTAGTTCATTTGTTTGAACTAGACTAGAATATAGGGTACCATAAAGGTTCCAAACTTCCATCTCTATTCGCAACTGATAATACTGGCGTTGTGTAAACACTTCTTATATAGTGAAGTTTCGTTAACTGGTACACTTGGTTTTTTCCTATCTTTGTTGGAGAGGTTTTCCACGTTAAATCTTGTGTCCTCTACGTTCTTCGTTATTTTATTATCACGTTTATAACAAACACAATCTACTATCCATTGGAATTGATGAATGTCTAAGATCAATTACATCTCAATCCGCAAGAGATCGCCATGGCCTTGTAGTCATGGACTGTATTAGAAGGAAACTATGATTCGAGCATACATAGAGTGTTGCATTTTACAGGGAGTAATAAAAGATCAAAAAGGTACCTAAGGGTCCACTGTCCAGATACAAAGTTTCTGGTGGCATATCAATGGAGAATGGGCTGCCTAAGTGGATTGATTTTTATTTAATAGACAACATAATTTGTGTTCACATCGTGAAAATTTCTCATGTCCTAACTGCATCAAGAAAAAAGAAATTCGTCCATGCTCCAATCAACCGAGTTATTCTAATGCCTCGGTCGATTCTAAAAGTGTAACTCCAATTTACAAGTAGTACACAATTTTTTCCACTAAATCAAAGTTGTTACACTTTTGAAAACATGAATTACACTTTTGAAAAATTTAATGAGATATCTAAAATATACTTTTTGACCAAGAATAAGAAAATCTAACCGTGGAATAAAACCCTTTGTGTAAGTAAAACATGTGATGTCATTCCATAAGAAAGAAATCCCTGCTTGTTGGAGCGTGTGGTACAAACAAGCATGTGCTTCATAGTGTTAGGATGCAGTAATTGACATAATACTACATGGAATTATGAACAAACAAAGAATATTTAGTAGTATAGGTAACATATCATAGAACACGAATGTAATGTAACAACTTCAGAACACACACAATGCAGCTAAAAGAAGGAACAAACCTAATGCATGTAGCAAAGTCAGAAATGAGGCACTACATCGAGTACTCGGCTTTTAAGTACGACTATGATCTTTTACACATTTGGATGGAGCAACAAATTTGTCCAGACTCTTGGTAGAGTCTATAAGACCAAGACTGATCCTCAGGGAATCGATCGTGATTTGGAACCTGTTCTTTACATGAACCCTCTTAACTAAGATTTTCTTATTTATACCTGTCCTAATGTTTTCTTTTTTTCTGTTCTGGCTCAGTTATTCCATCTAGCCGAGCCATTCATTCCTTTTTATGAAAGAAAGATAATGGACAGAATAAAGAAAAAATTAAAGAAACAAACATATTCAATAAGCAAAAGGAGAGAGAGGGATTCGAACCCTCGGTAGTTAAAAAAAGCCATACCCTAGATAACTTAACTATTCCTAGTTCGGCGTTTTCTGTGTCCGAAGACTAGTAAAATAGGCGGATTCTGGAACCCTAAGAATTAAATTACCCAATATGATTCGTGGAAGGAACATTTGGTAATGGTCTTGATACTCTATGTTCTTTTTTATGCGTTCTTAGTTCTATTTTTATTCTTTTAAACAAGAATCTAATAAAATAGAATTGAGTGAGTGGAAAAAAGGATAGAGAGGAAAGTCCGCTAATATATTCCCGAAAAGTCGAAAGCTAAGCGATAATGGTTTTGTGAAATCCTCTAGGATGTTAATTGGTAAAAGGATTGGGGTTGGTTTAATATATTTCTCGAAATAGCTCAATCCTTTTTTGCTAACACCCGCATAAAAATATGCTGCTGACGTGAGTAAAGCTAAAGCAACAGTAGTATTTATATCATTCGTGGGCGCTGCTAATTCCCCATGGGGTAACTCTATAATTTTCCAAGGTAAAAGAGCACCCGACCAATTCGAAACAAAAATAAAAAGGACCCAAACTTTTCCCTCGCCTGGACCAGGAATTGTCTTTGATACAAAGCACCTCTCTTCCTGAAGAATTTCCATAGTAGACTAGTGAGTTAGCGCCTGCGTATTTAGTAATGTGCCAGGAAAAATTGGTACAAGAAGCCATGGATACACTTCTTGATAGTGGGTCCCGCGGGCAACCGATAAGGGATGGTCACAATAAATTATACAAATCACTTTCAGATGTAATTGAAGGTAAAGAGGGAAGGTTTCATGAGACTCTGTTTGGTCGGAATATATGATTTTGATTCATGCACGGCCCCTTCGAAAACAAAGGCCTAGGCGAGATTCGATTTAGTTAAAGAAAATGGACCTTGTCCACGTCTAACGGCGGTACCCGCAGATCCTCATGTTTCTTTCCAAATAGACTAAATATTCTTTTTTGTCACTTTGTTCCAAGATCGGGTCGAGCAAACAGGGTTGAATTACTCAGTACAATATTGTTAGAACAAACTCCTCTGATATATAGAATAAAAGTTTTGGTATACTATGTGCTAAGTATTCTTTTCCTATCAATGATTCATGAATTTTTCATAATAGAATTCTCATATTTTATTATGAGGATTCTATTATGAAAAGTAGAGTATTCTTGCAATAGTACTTACGACTTCCATTTTCTCCAAAGCGTTGGTTTAATGTTAGTGACGAGGGTTTAACTCGTCAATGCCCATTGTTATGGGCTTGGGTTTTGGAGAAGGAGGGAGCGCTGGAGGCATCAGTCGGCTAGCAAACAAGCACACATGGACGCAAGATTTACCCAGGTTCAGGCCTCGTAGAGATCCCTACTCCTACTTGTCTCCTCTTGGAAATAACGAAGGAATTGAAGATTACAGGGGCGCGCGGATGCATTCTGGCGAGAGTTGTGGAAACTAGGGTTGCGTGTGTCCTCCTCGCTGCCCCCTCCTAGCCTTTCTATAGATAGGCTGGGTATCGGGTAGTAGGTCAAGTCGATTACAGATTAGGGTTTTCCCTTTAAACTTTCTATCTTAAGCTTCTTCTTGTCTCGCAAGCAATTGAGAGTCCATGGGCCACTCGAATTCTCCACTGGGCCTTGGCAACACCGTGGGCTTCTGCCCTATCTGGACTGTATATACCAAACTCGAGTACCTGCAGGGTATACTCATGTCAGTAGCCCCCGAGTGTCTAGTGGAATCGCAGATTTGACTGGAGACTTTATGAAGTCTTTCGAGTGCATGACTGAACATTTTTCGAGCGTTCTGTTTATGTCATAGGGATTGTTGATATACGTGCCTAATTTATCCGATGTATCAGTATCAGTTAACTGCCTTAGGGCAAAACAACGTAATCTACTCAAACTCGAGTCCCCGGACTCGAATTCGGAAAAGTGCTGGCGTAATTCGACTCAGGCCGCGTAGGTCTTACAGGAGTCGAATTCCAGTGTATAGGTGTGAGCACTCGACACGTCCGTCAAGACATGTTCATCGCACCTGCAGGCATGTATTTGTTTATGGTAGTGTGTAGCAGATGCGTTGCCAGGTCTTATTCAGGTCTTATCTTCACGCTGTAAACGCGGCATCCGAATTTTTGTCATCCCGAAGATGATTCGGGTGGCCCAGGAGACGTAGTCTCTTTGTAGGGAAAATATGAGGCGAAGTCGCTGTAACATTCGAGTGTGGATGTTATCAACACACAGTACGATGTACAAATAATCATAGGGTGCGCGACTAGCGCTCCCTATGGGAGTAGCCCCCGAGTGCCTGGTTGAGTCGAAGACTCAAACAGGGACTAAAGAACTTTTGCGACTGCTGTCGTCTTTTGTTGCTTGTTTTAGTCGAATTTGCTTCCAGCGCTCCCTATGGGAGTAACCCATAACTCACAATCGAATCGTAGATTCGAGTGGTGGGTATGTCTTTGAATGTTCATACCTGTATAAAGATAAATCGTAGGGTGCGCGACCAACGCTCCCTATGGGAGTAGTCCCGGGTGCTTGGTTGAGTCGAAAACTCGATCAAGGACTAAAGTAGTTGAAATCTTCTGCTACTGCAATCAATGACGTTAGTGCTGACGATGTGATGACCTTGGCTGCCCGCGTAAGCGGCTTTGACGGGACGTGACCAGCGATGGGTCCCACTTTCTGACTTTGATTTGACCGGGCGTGCGTAATCTTCTGTTTTAACTGTGTCTCCTCAATTTCCGTGCATAATGGAAATAGTGGGGCGGCGGTTTATGCTTCATCTTCGCCACGTGTCGATGGCGATGTGCGCCACGCGTGTAGTAGGGTTTCAGCTGGCCATTGGATGGTGTCTGCGATGAGGTTAAGTAGCAGCACAGCTGCGGTAATTTCCCCATTTGTCTTCATCGTTCCTGCCTCCATTGCCATTGCTGCTGCTCTCTGCTTCCTTGCGCACTTTCTCGTTGCTGCGCTGGACCAGCTCCGTATCTTCCCCAGCTACTTCCTCTGTTCTCACCGCCATCGGAAGATGGGCAAGAAGAAGGGAGGTGCCACCGCTGGGTCTGCCGCCGCCATTGCCGCCACCAAGAAGAAGGGAAGAGCCGCCACTGTGGGCACCAGCGCCGCCGGCGCTGGGAAGAAGAAGGGTGCGGGTACCCACGTCACCAATGGCGCTTGGCGAGCGTCTATCATCAAATCCTCTAGGCTTCATCTTTATCATCAAGATGGAGTTCTTCCACCCGCAGAGGGCGATTCGCGAGTGCCCGGCGAGGAGGTAATCCCATGTTCTCCTCCTGGTTTCCGGGTGATGTTCCTTGCGTTCATCATCCAAGGTCTTTCTCTGCCCCTGCATCCTTTCTTCAGGGGCCTCATTTGCTTCTACGGGCTCCAGCTGCATTAGTTGTCCCCAAATTCTATTCTCCACATCTCCTGCTTCATTACCCTTTGCGAGTGTTGGCTCGGAGTCGAACCGCACTTTGGCCTCTTTAAGAGGCTTTTTAAGCTGAAACGCTAGTCGGCATCCGGTTCGGTAGTCTACGACGTAGGAGGCTGTGGAATCCATGTTGAATCTTCCGCCACCTACTTCGATATCAAGCTTACTGCGTCCGTCCAAGGGTGGAGAGAGAAGTGGTTCTACATCCGCGACCAGTAGGCCGACAGAGAGCACTACAGACTCGCGCCCTTCGACCCCGCGATGCCATGCAAGAGGAGGTGCTCTTGGAAGAACATCGTAATGCCTGGCGAGTCCGAGGAAGCAGAGGTGCTCTATAAGCATGTCTGCAACCTCGAGAGTCGCTTAGGCAAAGAAGAGGGAGGAGCTTCCCTCATTCGCACATGGTTTCTCCGTCATGTCCAGCTTCTATAGGCCAGAGTCCACCCCATATTCCACTGGGCTAGTGCGGACGATGCCACTCGCGTATCTGCCAATGGCAATTCCGTGGGTGAGGTTGATAAGAGGGTGCGACTGGTGACCAAATATACCACCAAGGAGGTTCTCCCAGGTGAACCAGTCGTGCCTCCTTTTGACGCCTCAAACCCTCCTCCTGAGGTAGAATTGTATGATGAAGTAGCTGTCATTTTCGGTTGCCGTTTACGATGCTATGATATATAATATTGTATCTTGTGAATGCAGGATTGGCAGGTGTCTCCCAATTTACCCCTCGTCCTGAAGGGGTTATCCCTCTCGAGGTGCATGAAGAGGACGAGTCGGAGTCGACCGTCCTAGTCAAAGAGGAGGAGGGAGCCCCCGAGTTCAGCAACCCGGACACTCGCAAGCGTTCCCGCAGCGAGGACTCGGATGCCTCATCACCGACGATGCCAGAAGGCCCTTCTGTTGCCGCAGAGGAGCCAATCCCCACCGTTCCTGTGCGCTCCATGGCTCCTCCTGCCCGGAAGAAGTTGCGACTGCCGAAGGAGTCATCGGAGTCGGAGGAGCAATCCTTCGACCTTGATAGATTTGACTGGTGAGTTCTCGACTTTGCCTTGGTTTCTTTTTTGGAGTTGCATTCCCTGATGTTTTTGCTGGATATGTTTTGTAGTCAAGCAGCGTCGTCGTCTTCTGGCGACGTCCAATTTGTGAAGGAATCCGGAGTCGCAAACTCCATGGCCAAGGAAGTGGCCGGACAATCGTCTTCTCCTCCATTGGCGGCCCACTCCGGGCATAACTCATCGAGCTCCCCGCATGCTGGGGGACACCAGGTGGTTGCCCGGATGACTGCACAACAATCATCCTCGGAGTCTCTGGAGGACCACATAAGTATCTCTTTGCTGCTGTGTCAGTCGAATATATACTTGGTGCTATTGCTGAACTTTGTTTTCTTCTAATGCAGCTCATCGTGAAGGAAGCTGCCCGCCTGGCGGAGCAAGTCCTGGACATGGGTCAACAACATGCACGGCTGGACAATCGCCATCGCGTTGTTGAAGGCTGGTTTTTTCCTTTGTCTTTGTCTTGGTGAAGTTCCTAGATTCGTTTGACGATACATCCTGTTCTTTGCAGTTGAAGATAACAAACTTCTGCGTCATGCTGCTTCACTTGAGAAGGCCCTTGCCGCAGCAGCGAAGAGTCGCGACGAAGCAATTGCGGCCTTAGAGGAGTCGCAAAAGCACAAGGAGGACTTGTGAAAGCGCAAAGAGGATTTGCGTTCCTCCAATGCTGAAAGGGAGAAGTTGCTACAGGAGCAACTTTTCTCAATTGCTAAGTCCCTCTCAGGTATTCTTTCATCTGAATTTTCTTTGTTTCTTGCTTCGACATCGTGTTATTGTACTAACACTTTGCTGTATGTAGATGATGAAGGAAATATGCCCTGAGAGGCAATAATAAAGTTGTTATTATGTATTCCTTGTATATGATAGATGTTTATTTTACATGATATAATTGTATTGATAGGAAACATCAATACATGTGTGTTTAATAAACAAAAAGGGTTCCTAGTCATGCCTCTCTTATAGACTAGCTTGTTGATTAACAGGATGATCAAGGTTTCCTGATCATGGACATTGGATGTTGTTAATAACAAGGTCACACCATTGGTGGAATGATGTGATGAACATTCATCCGAAGTATAGCATTACGATCAAGTCATTATGTTTATATTGCTATAACATCATACGAAGTAATCTTTATCCTTAGACCATGAGATCATGTTAATTGCTAACACCGGAAGAGTATCTTGATAACATCAAACGTCACACCGTAATAGGGTGACTATAAAGATGGGTTCAGTGCTACGAAGGTGTTATGTTGAGGCTCATGGATCAAGAGTGGAATTTGTCAATAAAGATGACAGATAGATATACTCTGGGCCCTCTCGGTGATATCACATTAGGATAGCTTGCAAGCAAGTGATGTGATCACTAGAATGTTATATCACGGGAACGAGAAAAGAGTGCATGTCGGTAACGAGATCAAACTAGGTATGGAGATACCGATGATCGAATCTCGGACATGTAATATATCGAGAGACAAAGGGATTTAGTTACAAGCGTTAAAGATTCTCACGATCACAGGAGTCATCGTTGAATGTGTAGGAGTCAGTACGGATCTCCAGGTCCCGCTGCTGATTATTGATCGGAGAAGGGTCTCGATCATGTCTGCATTATTCGCGAACCGTAGGGTGGCACACTTAAGAGTTACCGGACACCATTTTGGAGCACATATGTTTCATACGAAAGAATTGCAAAGCGCAGGAATTGTTTCAATAGAAACCGGAAATTGTTTCGGGTGAAATTGCAGAAAGTGGTTCTGCATGTGATATTGAAATATTGCAAGGGGCTATATGTGAATGTTTGTTAATTAAAGTAATTAACAAAATTCTGAATAAATTTAATAAAAGAGTTTTATTAAATAAGAGAGCATTAAATTTGGAGAAACTTAATGCATTTAAAGTGGAGACTTTAAAAGGGAATGTGAAGAGGCATTTTAATGTGGAGGAGTTACCACCACATGAATGGGGAGGTGAGGGGTCACCCCCCTATGCACCGGCCATGGAGAGAGGGGGCACCCCCTCCTCCTATAAAAGGCCACCCATTCCCTCCTTCATCCACACACCTCCTTGTGAAGGATCTCTCTCCCCTCTAGAATTATTCCCCCATGGTCTCGGATTAGCGAGATACATGTTCCCGGTGGCATTTCGTCTGGAAGGAGTTGCTGCTTCCGCTGGATCGCTGGAGCGAGGAGGTGGAGGTTGTTCGGTGGCTTGAACGTGGGTGCGAGTGCGGATGCGCTGCTGAGTTGCGGCGCTCGGACTTCCTCACGATCTTGAGATCGGCAAGTGTACGACTACATCAACCACGAGTTCCTACTCGTTAACAAAGCTCGTTGTCTTCGAGGGTAAGTTTTCTATGGATGTATGTCCACCCGTTTTCTTTGTACCTAGTAGATAGATCTTGGCGTGTAGTTCACACCGTAGGAAATTTTTTGTTTTCTATGCTGCGGACCCAACAGTGGTATCAGAGTCTGATCTATGTGTAGGTGCTTTGCACGGGTAGTACACATATGTTTATATGTGGGCGATGATGATCATGTTATTGCATCTTCTATGTACTTTGGATATTGGTGGCATAGTGGGATGAAGCGGCCCGGACCAACCTTACATGTCATCGTACATGAGACCGGTTCCACGACTGACATGCAACTTATTTTGCATAAGTGGCTGGCGGGTGTCTGTCTCTCCTACTATAGTCAATATATGATTTACAACGAGTTGCTAATAACTTGGTTATCCTCGTTGTGGTTCATGTTCGTAGGTTAGACAGGTTCTATCTCCGAAAGCCCTAATCCACGTAAAACTTGCAATTGATAAATTAGAGGCGTCTAGTTTAGATCGTTGCTGGGCTAGTGTTTTGATATGGTATTGTTGTAAGTAGATGTATAATAGATACTCTTACAACTCACTTAACGTGTAAGTTTCATAGACCTTGGCCTTACACACAAAGGAATGATAGATATCATACCACGATGCAAATGATAGAGATCAAATGCATGGACCATATCACCTCACTTCACACATTAGATGTTAGCATCTTATATTGCTAGTTTGGCGCGTTTGGTAGCATTATAAGATGATCCCTCATTTAGATATCAAGATAAAATGTATTCTTCCTTAAGTATGGACCGTTTTGTGGATCGTGTTTTGAGGCATCACGTGATGATCGGGTGTTTTCAACTCTACACTTTCATACAACGGGTGTAAGACAGTTTTACACACGCAAATACTAAGGTTCTTACTTGACGAGCCTAGCATGTACAGACATGGCCTTGAAACACGGACCGAAAGGTTAAGCATGAGTCATATAGTTGATATGATGCCCATATAGATGCTCGCCTTTGAAGCTACACCGACTCACGTGATGATCGGACTTGGTGTAGTGGATTTGGTTCATGTAATCACCAAAAGGACACGAGGGATGTCGTTTTTGAGTGGGAGTTCATTAGTAATTTGGATTAGTTGAACTCAATCTATCATAAACTTAGTCTAAATATACTTTACAAATTCTGTGGTAGATGGCACCACCTGCTTTTAATTTCAATGTGTTCATGGAGAAAGAGAAACTTGTTGCGAATGGTAGCAACTTCACCAACTGGGCTATGAATTTGAGGATTCTCCTCACTGCTGCACAAAAGCAATATGTGCTAGATGCGCCGCTAGGCCCCCCACCAGCTCCGGATGCCCCTGACGAGGAAAAGAACGTCTATATAACTCGTCAGGAGGACCACAACTTAGTTCATTGCGGCATACTGTATGGGCTAGAGCCAGAACTTCGAAAGAGTTTAGAAAATGGCAATGCTTTTGATACCATGGGAGAATTGAAAATGATTTTCGATACCCATGCTGCCGTAGAGAGTTATAATGCTACAGAAAATTTCTTTAGCTGCATGATGGAGGAAAACAGCTCCGTTAGTGAGCACGTACTCAAAATGTCTGGGTACGCCAATAAGCTTGTGTCCTTGGGAATAACGATTCCCATTGACTTAGGCATACATCGTGTTCTCCAATCTCTGCCACCTAGCTAAAAGAGCTTCGTGATGAACTATAATATGCAGGGCATGAAGAAGTCTCTTCCCGAGCTTTTGTCAATGCTTAAGACTGCAGAAGTGGAGATTAGGAAAGAACATCAAGTGTTGATGATCAATAGGACCACCAGTTTCAAGAAGGACAAGAAAGGCAAGCACAAGGGAAAGAAGGGTGGCAAGTCTGTTGCCACGCCTGAAAAGAAACCCCGAGCTGGCCCTAAGTCTAACACCGAGTGCTACTATTGCAAGGGGACTGGCCATTGGAAGCGCAACTGCCCCAAGTATTTGGCGGACAAGAAGTCCGGCAAGGCAAGCAAAGGTATATGTGATATACATGTTATTGATGTGTACTTGACTAGTACTCGCAGTAGCACCTGGATATTTGATACGGTATCGGTTGCTAATATATGTAACTCGGTTCAGGGGCTGTGGAACAAGCGACAACTAGCAAGGGATGAGATCTCGATGCGGGTCGGCAATGGATCAAGAGTTGATGTGATCGCCGTCGGAACGCTGCCTCTCCATATGCCATCGGGATTAGTTATAAACCTAAATAATTCTTATTTGGTGCCTGCACTGAGCATGAACATTGTATCCGGATCGTGTTTGATGCAAAGTGGTTATTCATTTAAGTCTGAAAACAATGGTTGTTCGATTTATATGAATAATATCTTTTATGGTCATGCACCTATGTTGAATGGTTTATTTCTGTTGGATCTCGATAGTAGTATTACGCATATTCATAATGTTGATGCTAAAAGGATTAAACTTGATAATGATATATCTACATATATGTGGCACTGCCGTCTAGGTCATATTGGCGTTAAACGCATGAAGAAACTCCATTCTGATGGACTTTTGGAATCACTTGATTTTGAATCATTTGATACATGTGAGCCATGCCTTATGGGCAAGATGACTAGAACGCCGTTTTCTGGTTCAATGGAACGGGCGACAGGTCTATTGGAAATCATACATACTGATGTGTGTGGACCAATGAGTGTGTCGGCGCGAGGTGGATATCGTTATTTTGTTACTTTCACGGATGATTTGAGTAGATATGGGTATATCTATTTGATGAAACACAAGTCTGAAACTTTTGAAAAGTTCAAAGAATTTCAGAATGAAGTGGAAAATCATCGTAACAGAAAGATCAAATTTCTGCGGTCCGACCGTGGAGGAGAGTATCTTAGTTACGAGTTTAGCACACATATGAAAGACTGTGGAATAGTTTCCCAACTCACGCCTGCCGGAACACCACAACGTAATGGTGTGTCAGAACGTCGTAATCGTACTTTATTGGATATGGTTCGGTCTATGATGTCTCTGACTGACTTGCCACTGTCATTTTGGGGTTATGCACTGGAAACCGCTACATTCACTTTAAATAGGGCACAATCTAAATCCGTTGAAAAGACACCGTATGAATTATGGTTTGGAAACAAACCTAAGCTGTCATTTCTTAAAGTTTGGGGATGCGATGTTTATGTGAAGAAACTTCAACCGGATAAACTCGAACCCAAAGCGGAAAAATGCGTCTTCATAGGATACCCTAAGGAAACGATTGGATATACCTTCTATCACAGATCCGAGGGCAAGGTCTTTGTTGCCAAGAATGGATCCTTTCTTGAGAAGGAGTTTCTCGCGAAAGGTGTGAGTAGTCGGAAGGTAGAACTCGAAGAGGTTATTGAACCTTCTCTTCATGAAATGGAGAGTAGCGCAGCTCCAGAAGTTGTTTCGGAGTTGACTTCACCTAATGAAGAGAGAGCTAATGATATTGATCATGAAACTCCGAAAGAGGACACTACCGAACCTCGCAGGTCAAGCAGGACACATGCAGCTCCCGAACTGTACGACAATCCTGTTATGAATTTCATGATTGATGAAATGGATGACCCTGCGACATATGAAGAAGCGATGATGAGCCCGGATTCCAATAAATGGCTAGAAGCCATGAAATCCGACATGGAATCCATGTACGAGAACCAAGTTTGGAACTTGGTGGACTTACCTCACGGTCGAAAGGCCGTTGAGAATAAATGGATTTTCAAAAGAAAAACTGATGCTGATGGTAATGTGACCATCTATAAGGCTCGACTTGTCGCAAAGGGGTTTCGACAAATTCAAGGAGTTGACTACGGAGACATTCTCTCCCGTAGCGATGCTTAAGTCGGTTAGGATTATGTTAGCAATTGCTGCATATTTCGATTATGAAATATGGCAGATGGATGTCAAAACTGCGTTCCTCAATGGTAAGATTGAAGAAGAGTTGTATATGATACAACCTAAGGGTTTTGTCGATCCTAAGGATGCTAATAAGGTGTGCAAACTTCAGCGATCCATCTATGGACTGAAGCAAGCATCCCGGAGTTGGAATCTCCGCTTTGATGAGGTGATCAAAGAGTTTGGATTTGTCCAAACTTATGGAGAGGCTTGTATTTACAAGAAAGTGAGTGGGAGCAATGTGGCATTTCAGATATTATATGTGGATGACATATTATTGATTGGAAATGATTTAGATCTTTTAAACAGTGTTAAAAGTTATCTAAACAGCAAATTTTCGATGAAGGACCTTGGTGAAGCTTCATATATATTAGGCATTAAAATCTATAGAGATAGATCAAGACGCCTAATTAGGCTATCACAGAGTACATACCTTGATAAGATATTAAAGAAGTTTAATATGGACGGAAGTAAGAAGGGGTTCTTACCTATGTTGCAAGGCAAGACATTGAGTAAGACTCAAAGTCCGGCTACGGCGGAAGAAAGAGAGATAATGGATAAGATCCCCTATGCCTCAGCCATAGGCTCTA
This sequence comes from Avena sativa, assembly GCA_916181665.1. Lineage (NCBI taxonomy): Eukaryota > Viridiplantae > Streptophyta > Magnoliopsida > Poales > Poaceae > Avena > Avena sativa. Next base: position 451,287,922 of record OV702288.1, on the reverse strand, counting down.
TAATGTATGCCATGCTATGTACAAGACCGGATGTGGCACATTCTATTAGTTTGACTAATAGGTACCAATCTGATCCAGGTTCGGAACACTGGATAGCGGTCAAGGATATCCTTAAGTACTTGAGAAGAACTAAGGATATGTTTCTTATATACGGAGGTGAAGAAGAGCTAGTCACTAAGTGTTATGTCGATGCTAGCTTTGACACTGATCCGGATGACTCTAAGTCTCAATCCAGATACGTATTTCTCTTGAACGGAGCAGCAGTTAGTTGGAGGAGCTCCAAACAATCTGTGGTGGCTGGATCAACAACAGAGGCAGAATATGTTGCTGCTTCAGAAGCAGCGCAGGAAGCGGTTTGGATGAAGGAGTTCATAACGGAACTGGGTGTGGTTCCCAGTGCGTTGGACCCGATGGTGATCTATTGTGACAACAATGGAGCCATAGCCAACGCCAAGGAACCAAGGTCTCACAAGAATTCCAAGCATATTAAGCGCCGGTTTCACTCCATCCGCAAACATGTCAAGGATGGAGATATAAAGATTTGTAAAGTGCACACGGACCTGAATGTAGCAGATCCGTTGACTAAAGTACTCCCTAGGGCAAAACATGATCAACACCATAACTCCATGGGTGTTAGATTTATCACTATGTGAACTAGATTATTGTCTCTAGTGCAAGTGGGAGACTGCAGGAAATATGCCCTGAGAGGCAATAATAAAGTTGTTATTATGTATTCCTTGTATATGATAGATGTTTATTTTACATGCTATAATTGTATTGATAGGAAACATCAATACATGTGTGTTTAATAAACAAAAAGGGTTCCTAGTCATGCCTCTCTTATAGACTAGCTTGTTGATTAATAGGATGATCAAGGTTTCCTGATCATGGACATTGGATGTTGTTAATAACAAGGTCACACCATTGGTGGAATGATGTGATGAACATTCATCCGAAGTATAGCATTACGATCAAGTCATTATGTTTATATTGCTATAACATCATACAAAGTAATCTTTATCCTTAGACCATGAGATCATGTTAATTGCTAACACCGGAAGAGTATCTTGATAACATCAAACGCCACAGCGTAATAGGGTGACTATAAAGATGGGTTCAGTGCTATGAAGGTGTTATGTTGAGGCTCATGGATCAAGAGTGGAATTTGTCAATCCAGATGACGGATAGATATACTCTGGGTCCTCTCGGTGATATCACATTAGGATAGCTTGCAAGCAAGTGATGTGATCACTAGAATGTTATATCACGGGAACGAGAAAAGAGTGCATGTCGGTAACGAGATCAAACTAGGTATGGAGATACCGATGATCGAATCTCGGACATGTAATATATCGAGAGACAAAGGGATTTAGTTACAAGCGTTAAAGGTTCTCACGATCACAGGAGTCATCGTTGAATGTGTAGGAGTCAGTACGGATCTCCAGGTCTCGCTGCTGATTATTGATCGGAGAAGGGTCTCGATCATGTCTGCATTATTCGCGAACCGTAGGGTGGCACACTTAAGAGTTACTGGACACCATTTTGGAGCACATATGTTTCAGACGAAAGAATTGCAAAGCGCAGGAATTGTTTCAATAGAAACCGGAAATTGTTTCGGGTGAAATTGCAGAAAGTGGTTCTGCATGTGATATTGAAATATTGCAAGGGGCTATATGTGAATGTTTGTTAATTAAAGTAATTAACAAAATTCTGAATAAATTTAATAAAAGAGTTTTATTAAATGAGAGAGCATTAAATTTGGAGAAACTTAATGCATTTAAAGTGGAGACTTTAAAAGGGAATGTGAAGAGGCATTTTAATGTGGAGGAGTTACCACGACATGAATGGGGGAGGTGAGGGGTCACCCCCCCATGCGCCGGCCATGGAGAGAGGGGGCACCCCCCCTCCTCCTATAAAAGGCCACCCATTCCCTCCTTCATCCACACACCTCCTTGTGAAGGATCTCTCTCCCCCTCTAGAATTATTCCCCCATGGTCTCGGATTAGCGAGATACATGTTCCCGGTGGCATTTCGTCTGGAAGGATTTGCTGCTTCCGCTGGATCGCTGGAGCGAGGAGGTGGAGGTTGTTCGGTAGCTTGAACATGTGTGCGAGTGCGGATGCGCTGCTGAGTTGCGGCGCTCGGACTTCCTCACGATCTTGAGATCGGAAGTGTACGACTACATCAACCACGAGTTCCTACTTGTTAACAAAGCTCATTGTCTTCGAGGGTAAGTTCTCTATGGATGTATGTCCACCCGTTTGCTTTGTACCTAGTAGATAGATCTTGGCGTGTAGTTCACACCATAGGAATTTTTTTGTTTTCTATGCTGCGGACCCAACAGATGACCGCGGCCTAAGCTTTGACGCCCAGGCCCTTTGTCGCGACGATGCGTTGGCTGGTGACGTCGCCACAGTCGAAGACTGCAGTGCTTCTCTTCAAGGGACGCTGACGAAGGCCAGGAATGTGCTCAGTCGCATACGCAGGGATCTAACTCCCAAGGCTGAACTGCTTGATAGCCTAGAGGACCTGGTGGAATCCCTTGCTGGGGGTATTTCCATGGACTTCAGGAACTCCCAGCGGTCCGTCGGCGCCACCATGGCACTCGCAATGGTGCAAGCCCATGGCGTGGAGGTGGATGCCGCCGTGATTTCCAAGGCGATGCCCGTCGGCGTAGATGGCCAACAGGTAGTGTTTGCTCCCTTCGCTAATGGCTGTGGTAAATATGGGCCGCAACTCATCAATACAGTCACCAAGTACTCCGAGGAGCTGCAACGAGCGAAGAATGCAGCGAAGGCTGCGGCATCAGGGGCTGGCACTGGAAAGTCTGTGGCGTTAGAGACCGCCACGGATTCGACGAGGCCCCCGAAGCCCAAGTCGAAGTCGAAGAAGCAAGCTGCTCCTTAGTAGCTATCTTGTAATAGTTGTAGTTTTTAGCTTTTGTGTTGGAACAATGCTTTTATGGAAGTTTCCCAGTCAAGACTTTTGCTGTGCTTGAATGCGTCTATGCCTTCTGTCAATGTATTCTTGGTCTCTTATTTGCTTTTTCTTTGTTCGTGATAGGGTACGTCGAGTGGTCCTTCGAGTGGTCCTCATGATCCTCCACCCACCGATGAAACCTTGGTGCAGCCGCGCTCAAAGGTGGACGAGTTGTCCTTGCTTTCGCGATTGCGCGATCGCATTAAGCAATTGGAGCGTGAGTTGCCAATCCTCCGTGGTAGCGCGGATGTATGGAAGTCGAAGGCGGAGAAGGCTACTGCCCGCGGCAATGTCTCTTGGAGGAGGTGGCGCAGCTGAGCGATCAGTACAAATGTTAGCTTTATGTCCTCTTATCTTTTCTTTTAGTCAGTCGCGGCAATGCCGTGTCTTCATACTTTGCCCTTTTTTTGCTTGGTGTAGTTATCAGTGCTCGTCATCCGCAGGATGAGAAAGACCGGATTGCCATTCGGATGAATGACCTGACCCAGGAGCAGCTTCAGGCGAGTGGGTAGTTTTGGGTGGACCATGATCGTGCTTCTCGAGTACTTCACTTTCTGAAGAAGGCGCGGTCGTGCCTTAGGCATATCTATCAAACGATGTTCCTGCTTGACGCCATCCCTTCAAGTCTGTTGGCTCTTCTGGCGAAGTTCTAGGATCTGAGTGCAGTTCGCGAGTGTGTGCCGCAGCAGTTAGTGGCTGGTGCCAAGGCTGCTTTGTCGCTGGTGCGACTGCATAGGCTAGATGTAGACGTTGCAGCTATTGCCGCTGGGCCTCCGACTCCGCCGGAAGGTATGACCTGGAACATGGTTCCGCATTACCAGGGAGTTGATCGCCCAGCAGAAGAAATCGTCGACTTCTTCGAGGAGCAAACGACCGTTCTTCTATTGCAGCAGTAGCTTTAACTTGTATCTTGCGTATAATTGTACAAGTGTTGTAAAGTTTGTATGGATATGTTGGATGTAATTAATTTCTATTGATATGTGAAGAGCTTGCTAGCTTATATATTTTGCGAGTGTATTTGTACTCTACAGTTCCTTTTCGTTAGCCTGACTTGTGTTATCTCAGCACCTTGCCAACATGTCAGGTGCGTTGCAACTGGTTTGGTGTTTTATCAAGGGTTTGATTGATGTTGTGTCAGCTACTCGGGATACTGTGATTTGTTCGCAGAAAAAGGATGTAAAGGGTGGCGCAGCCCCCGAGTGATAAGATTGCCAGAAAATTAAGGGAAAACACGGAGTTTTGGGGCACTTAGCTTTATTTATTCGCAGAATAGTACGAGGTACAATGTGTGGCTAAGTAGCCTGGCTGAATAGCCTTATTTGTAATGTAAAAACGACTAGGGGTAGAAACGACGCAGCTCTGCAACGTTCCAGGGGTTGGAGTATGCGACTCCTGTCTTGAAATCTTTAAGGCGATAGGCGCCACCTGGGATTACTTCTGTGATCACGTAGGGTCCTTCCCAAGGAGACTCGAGCTTGAGATGCCCTTGTTGCTTGAGTCGCAGGACCAGGTCTCCTTCGACGAAGGATCTTGGACGTAGCCTTCTGTTGTGGTCGTTGCGGAGGCTCTGCTGGTAGATCGTTGATCTTTCCGGTGTGATTTCTTGCGCCTCGTCAAGAAGGTCGACAGAGTCTTTGAGTGCAAGAGTTGACTCCTGCTTGCTGTAGGCGACCACCCGTGGGGCTTTGTAGCGTACGTCTGCGGGTACCACTGCTTCAGCACCGTGTACCATGAAGAACGGGGTATATCCCGTGGCGCTGTTTGGAGTTGTGCGCAGGCTCCAGAGTATAGATTGCAGCTCGTCTGGCCAGCATCCGGTGGCTTGCTCGAGTGGTCATAGGAGTCGCTTCTTGATTCCACTGCAGACGAGGCCGTTGGCCTTTTCAACTTGACCGTTGGTCTGTGGGTGAGCCACCGAGGCGTAGCTTATCTTGATTCCTAGGTTTTCGTAGAATTCCTGGAACTCCTTAGATGTGAAGTTTGTCCCGTTGTCCGTGATGATGCTGTGTGGCACCCCGAAGCGGTAGACAATGGACTCAAAAAACTTGACGGTGCTAGCTCCTGATTGGTTTGTTACCGGCATGGCCTCGATCCACTTGGTGAATTTGTCGACTGCGACCAAGAGGTAGACATAACCTCCTCGCGAGGATTTCAGGAGCATGCCGACCATGTCGAGTCCCCATTGCGCGAAGGGTCAAGCCAATGGTATTAGCCGGAGTTCCACGCCAGGTGCGTGCAATTTGTCCGCGAATCGCTGGCAAGCGTTGCAGTGCTGGACGATGTCCTTGGCATCGCGCATGGCCGTGGGCCAGTAAAATCCAGCTCGTAGAGCTTTCGCGATGAGGGCGCGACTGCCAGGATGGTGCCCGCACGTCCCTTCATGTATGTCGAGGAGGACGGCCCTTCCGTCCCCGTTGGAGACGCACCGTTGGAGCACTCCTGTGATGCTGTGCTTGTATAGTTCACCGTTGATGATGGCGAATGCCTTGGATCGTCGCGCGATGTGTCGCGCGTCAGTCGGATCATCTAGCAGCCTCTTGCTGAGTAGATATGTGATGTAGGGTTGTGTCCAAGATGGTTCGATCATCATGACGCCCATTGGTCCTTCGAGTCCGGTGTCAAGCTCCAGGTCGTCGAGTGCCATTGACTCATTGGGTGGCATAGCCCCCGAGTCCGTTGACCCGCTTGCTTTCTTCTCTGGAGATTTTGGCTTGATGGAGCGTTTGCAGATGCGCTCGAGAAATACCCCAGGTGGTATGGGGGCACAAGTGGAGCCAATGTTGGCGAGTTTGTCCACCTCTTCATTGCTTTCACGGCCTACGTGCCGCAGCTCACAGCTGTCGAAGTCCTCTTCGAGTGTGTCGTAGAGGTTGCGATAGGCGTTCATGTTATCACTTAGTGCAGTGCACTCGTGCATCGTTTGGTTGACCACCAGCTTGGAGTCGCCGTAGATGATAAGCCTCTTGGCGCTGCAGGCCTTTGCCATTCGCATCCCATGGATTAGAGCCTCGTACTCAGCTTCATTGTTGGAGGCAGTGAACTGCATTCGCAGAATATATTTCAGCTTGTCTCCCTGGGGCGATGTCAGTATGACACCTACGCCAGCTCCGTCCTTTCGTTTGGACCCATCGAAGTGCATTGTCCAGAGATAGGACATATCTGGCTTTTCAGGGAGCTGGTTCTCCATCCAGTGCACAAGGAAATCAGGGAGGACTTGTGACTTGATCGCGTCGCGCTTTTCGTATCTGATGTCTCGTGGAGACAATTCGATTCCCCACAGATCGACTCTTTCGGTGGCGTTCAGGTTATTCAGGATGTGCCTGAGCGGGGCGTCGTTGACCACCAAGATTGGGTGCTCCTGGAAGTAGTGGCGCAGTCGCATGGTTGTCATGAAGACGTTGTACGCCAGCTTTTGGTAGTGCGGGTATCGCTGTTTTGTTGGCGTGAGCACCTCGCTGAGGTAGTAGACTGGGCGCTGGACCCCGTGGACCTTGTTTTCTTCGGCTCGTTCCACCACAAGCACCGTGCTAACCACCTGGTTGGTGGCGGAGATGTAGAGCAACAACGGTTCCTTTTCTCATGGGGTCACCAGTACTGGCGAGGTGGATAGTAGACGTTTGATGTCTTCGAATGCTTCTTGCGCCTCGTCTGTCCACTCGAACTTGTCAGTTTTGCGAAGAAGTTGGTAGAAGGGCAGTGCCTTTTCGCCCATTCGATTGATGAATTGACTGAGCACCACAATTCCCCCAGCCAGCTGTTGGACGCCTCTTACATTTTTTGGCTTCTCCATGGCCAGTATGGCTTTTATTTTCTTCGGGTTTGCTTCGATCCCTCTCGCGGAGATGAGATACCCGAGTAACTGCCTAGATGGTACGCGGAAGGCGCATTTGTCCGGATTGAGCTTGATTCGGTATCAGTCGAGGTTGGTGAAGGTCTCGCGTAGATCGTCGATTAGCGAGGCTTCCTCTTTTGTTTTGATGACGATGTCATCGACGTAGACTTGAATGTTGCAACCAAGTTGGTTCTTGAGGCAGGCATGCATGCATCGCTGATAGGTGGCTCCTGCGTTTTTTAGCCCGAAGGGCATCGTGTTGTAGCAGAACACACCAAAGGGCGTTGTAAACGTCGTTTTCTCCTGATCTTCCTCCTTCATTCGAATCTGATTGTAGCCTGAGTAGGCATCGAGGAAGCAGAGACGCTCACATACCGCGGTGGAGTCGATGATCTAGTCGATTCGCGGCAACGGGAAGTGATCCTTTGGGCAGTGCCTATTCAAGGAGGTAAAGTCCACACACATCCGCAGGATATCTGTGTCTTTTTTAGGCACAAGCACCGTGTTGGCGAGCCAAGTGCTTTCCTTGATCTCGCGTATGAATTTGGCGTCGAGGAGTCTATTGATCTCCATTCCGACTGCCTTTGCTCTTGGTTCAGACAGTCGCCTCATTGTCTGCTTGACTGGCCTTGCGTCTAGATTTACATTGAGTGAGTGCTCGACGAATTCCCTCGGAACTCCTGGCATGTCCGATGGACACCAGGTGAAGATCTCCCAGTGCTCACGGAGGAATTCGACAAGCGCAAGTTCCTATGCGGAACTCAAGTTGTTGGCGATGAGGGTCGTCTTGGTCGGGTCCGTTGGGTGGACCTAGACTTTCTTCATGTGCACCGACGAGTCGAAGGACAGGTCGGGTGAACTTGGCCTACTCAGGGGAGGCAGATTGTTGTCTGCCGACTCCTTTAATCTTGCGAGTTCCTCCTGCATGCCGAAAGACTAGGAGATTCTGTTGAATTCCCTATCGCAGCTGTCGGACCTCTCGAAGTTGCCATTGATTGTGATTACGCCGTTTGGACCCGGCATCTTCATCTGCAGGTAGGCGTAGTGTGGCACTGCCATGAACCTCGCAAATGCAACGCGTCCGAGGATGCAGTGATATTGTGAAGGCCAGTCGACGACCTCGAAGTCGATGCGCTCTCGCCGAAAGTTTTGTGGCGTGCAGAAGATGATGTCGAGGTTGATTTTCCCCAGGGAATATTTGTCCTTCCCTGGGATGATGTCGTGGAACATCTTGTCTGAAACTTCCAGGCACGTCAGAGGGGTCCTCATCACCCGCAAGGTACTCGCGAACATGAGGTTAATGCCACTTCCGCCATCCATGAAGACGCGACTCATATCGAAGCCCCCGATCTACGCCTCGAGTACGAGGGGATAGTGGCCTGGACGAGGAACTTGGAGCGGGTGGTTGATGTCTACGCACTTCTATTCTTGTAGATAGTTGTTGGGCCTCCAAGTGCAGAGGTTTGTAGAACAGCAGCAAGTTTTCCCTTAAGTGGATCACCCAAGGTTTATCAAACTCAGGGAGGAAGTGGTCAAAGGTATTCCCTCTCAAGCAACCCTGCAATCAAGATACAAGAAGTCTCTTGTGTCCCCAACACACCCAATACACTTGTTAGGTGTATAGGTGCACTAGTTCGGCGAAGAGATAGTGAAATACAAGTGGTATAGATAATTATAAGTGGTAACGGTGATAGAAAATAGCTTGATGGCCTGTGGTTGACGTGGGAAAAGACTAAAGTAAAACTAAAATAAAGAAGGAAGGAAGCAAACATGTAACAGATCTAATTGCAAACGGTGTATCAATGCTTAGAAACAAGGCCTAGGGATCATACTTTCACTAGTGAACACTCTCATATAAATATATTCTTCTTTATGATACTACTCTTAACTACTCTCCGGTTGGACACTCTAATCCATGGTAGGGCTATAACAGCACACCTCAAAGTTCATCTTTCCTATCTAGAAAACCCCACACTGTCACCTTGAGCACTAGATGGTTCAAACAAACACCACAATTTCATAAAGTCATCCAACTCCAAATATAACTCATAACAAGTATTTGTAATCTCTAGCCTAAGTGCCACCATGGTGTGCATGCTGTCACTTTCACACACATGGGGAGAGCAGAGATCTATTAAAGCACTTAAGTAGCAAGGTAGATCTACTTGATTACAAAGCTCATGATCACAATATGATCATGCATAGAGAGAGATGAACACATAGCTACCGGTAGAACCCTCAGCCTCGAGAGAGAGAACTACTCCCTCCTCATCATGGGAATCAGCAATGGTGATGGAGATGGTGGTGGAGACCGATGGAGATGGCTCTGGGGGCACTTCCCCATCCCGGCAGGGTGCCGGAACAGAGACTTTCTATCCCCTGAATCTCCCCTTCGGTGGCAGCGGCGCTGCGGAACTTTTCGTGGATGGAGGCTTGATAATTTAGGGTTTTTGCATCGGGAGGCATCTTATAGGCGAAGAGGCAAGGTCGGTGGGTGGCCAAGGGGCCCACACCACCTGGTGGCGCGGCCAGGGCTAGCCCGCGCCACCATATGGTGTGGCCAGCCTGGTTCCCTACTCCGTCTCTGCTTCGTGTTTCCGTGTTGCTCCAGGAAAATAGCAACTTTGGCTTTTGTCCGGTCCAATTCCGAGAATATTGATTTTCTGACTTTCCTAGAACCAAAAACAGCAGAAAACAGGCAGCTGGCACTGTGGCTCTTGTTAATAGGTTAGTCCAAGAAATCATATGAAAAGTACTCCAAAGTGTGGGCAAAACATAAGAAAGTAGATAAAACCAAGCATGGAACATCAAAAATTATGGATACATTATCAACGTATCAGTGGTCACGCCTATCGAAGGTGATGCAGGAGTCGCTTCCAGTGAGGTACTCAGTGGTGGAAGGTGGAGAGTTTATCGCCAAGTTGACTTGGCGAGTGATGGCCTTCTGCACTCGATTTGAGGGATGCCCTTTTTGGATCATTCCCATGTTTCCCACGGCTCGTGGGTATGATTCACCTCCGTGATGCTGGACTGGTGCGGGCGGGGGTGGTGGTGGTCCGGGCGGTGGTGGAGGAGCTCCATGTGCCACAGCGCCTGGGGCGGATCCATAGCCCCTGTTGACTGCATCGCGATTCATCTGGGCCAAGCCTTCATGGAGTTTGAGGAACTCGCGGCAGTCTTTGAGAAGGTGGCTGGATTTCTTCTTGCCATCGTGCTTGTCGATGTAGAAGTGAACGTTGCAGGGCTCGAACAGCTTGTCCTCGATAGATGTTGCAGGTGCCTCTTCGTGAGTGCGGTGTTGCCACACCTGCGTGGTTTTTTCGTTGTCGCGGTATCCGCTGTTGCGGTTGTCGTCGCGATTGTCAGCGTAGCCGGCTGCAACCATGTTGACCTCGTCACGGTCATTGTAGACGCGCATTAGACGTTTGCTTCGGCGATCGCGTCTGCACCCAAGGTCGTCGTCATTGGAGTAGGTGCGGTTCTTCACCGAGTCTTCTCCGTCAACCCACCGATTTGCGATTTCCATCAGGTGGTCGATCGTTTTGGGCTTCAAGCGGCCCAGCTCCTCCCTGAGCTCTATACGGCAAACGCCGCCGTTGAACCCGTCGATTGCGCGGTCCTCCAAGATGTTTTCTACGGAGTTCTTGATGATAGACCACCTCTAGATGTACGAGCGTAGCGATTCGCCCGATCTTTGCTGGCAGCTTCTCAGTTCTTCGATTGATGTAGGCCTTTTGTAGGTGCCCTTGAAATTGCGCACGAAGTTGTAGACCAGCTCTTCCCAACTGCGAATGGATCCACATGAGAGATTGTTGAGCCATGCACGGGCGGTGCCTTGCAGCTGTAGCTGCAGGCATTGCATGGTCGTGCTTCGACTCCCGCCATGTAGTCGGACGGAGGAGATGTGGTCCTCCAACCAGATTTCCGGGTCCTGTAGACCATCAAATTTTGGGTTCTCTGGCGGTAGTTTGAACCCTTTAGTCATTCGCTTTTGCCTGATGGCCCTGCTAAAGCATCTGGCGCCGCAGAGCTCAGTCTTGTCCTCTTCTGAGTCAGTCGAATGAGTGCATCTTTCCTGCATATTGTCGACTTTGCTTTGTGTGAGGTCCTCACGCGCATCGTAGTCACGATCATGCCGCCATGAGTGACGACGTCGAGACAGGTCGTGGCTATCGTCGCTGGACAAGGGCAAGGAGTAGCGTTTTACTGGAGCCTTGCTTTTCTTTGGCTCTGGTACGGGCTCTTTGTCGAGGGATGCCTCGACTATCCCCAAGCCCGCGATCGTAGATCGGTGCATGGAGGCTCGTGGATCTCCAGCTGGCGGCTGGTTGTTGAGGAGGTACATGGTGGCCGCCGTTACCGCGGCTTGCGGCGTCTTTGGGAGCACGTTGCCCCGTGTATCCACCGTCATGGAGCCGAAGTCGAGGACTTTCGCGGCCTCCACGTGTTCCTCCTCGGTGAGGTGTGATAACCCACAAGTATAGGAGATCATGTGTATCCTTTTCGATAAGTAAGAGTGTTGAACCCAACGAGGAGCTAAAGGTAGGATAAATGTTCTCTCAAGTTCTATCAACCACTAAAACAACTCTACGCACACTAAACGTTTGCATTATCTAGGAAATAAAACTAGAGCAACAATACGAGTACTAGAGATAGCTTTGCATGATAATAAATAACAAGAAAATAAAGCTAGTTGTTGTAGCAATAAGATACACTAAACTAACAGAACCATGGGTGTGGAATAGTGGTGGTAATTGTGGTGGCTTTGTCCAAGTTTAAATAGCGAATAGATCGGGTTCATTGTCTTCGATGCAGTTTTCTATGTGGGACAGGCTAAATATACATGCGCTTCACTACTTGGAATTTCATGTACTATATGATTGGATTGTTAGCAACAATCCGTAAGTACTAACAATGCATTAAGGTTTCCCCAACCATAACCTTAAGTTTAATGGTCCTCTTACTCCCATACATGCAACGTTCCGGTTCGCGTCCTTAGGTTTCTGTCACTCCGGCAGAACTCTCTCTTCCTTTTACACATACTACAAACCCTATGATGTTTAATCCATGCACGCACAAAATATAATGGACACCAAAGGACTGTACCATCTCAACATACAACTCTAATGAACCAAAGATGTTCAACCATTCAATCTAAGAACAAAGAAACTACACAAACATGACATAGATCATAGGATTATAACTTATAGCATCAAACACCATGTTTACATAGGATGGTACAGAGGTCTGTGGGAGGATGAACCACTGCACACTAGGAGGATTAGGTGATGGAGATGGTGGTGAAGATGGTGAAGAGGGGGGCGACGGCGCCGGCGGCAGCACGGGGGACTCCTTCCCCGCCTCCGGTATAATGGGGGAGCACCGCCCCTTAACCCCCTTCCTTCATGGATTCTTGGGAGCCCTCCCCCATGGATATGGGATCCATGGGGGAGGCAAAAACATGGCTTTGGTGGCTGCAAATTCGTGGGTGGAGATGCCCTGGGCGAATTAGGTTTCCTCCCTTATATAGCTTCTCGGATTCTCGTCACCCCATCTTGGGCTGCAGTAAATCGGGCCTAGCAGGCCGTCCGGACTCGGAATCAGCTAAATATTATGTCCAGAACGTTTGTCGTGAAATTTCCAATAACTTTGTAGTTGAAGAGTTTTCCGTTTGATGCGCTGTTCGACCAGAAACGTGACCATATTTAAAAATAGTTCTGAGACAGATTGCTGGAAAAATCCTAATTTGACTCCAACAAGGTTTCCACTTGTATTCTTGGTAATTCCTACACATCAAAGTGTAAAACAAGAACATTGTGCACTTTTGCAACTATTAGTAGGTTAGTCCAAATAAAGCATAAACTTTATATAAAAAGGAGTGTCAAAAGCATATTATTAGCATAAAACCATCAAAAATTATAGATACGTTATGGATGTATCAACATCCCCAAGCTTAGTTCCGGCTCGTCTTCGAGTAGGTAAACGATAAAAACAATATAATTTTTGAGGTGACATGCAGACAACACAATCTTGATCATCATTATTGTAAAAGCGTTGATAGTTGGGATCAAGGTACTCTAAACATGAACATGAAAGATAGAGTTCTAACAATAAGACATAGCAACTATGTTGTAACATGAAAAGGTATAAACAAAAGATCATGAATAACAATGCTTTAAAAGACATTTGTTTGTTTCACATAAAGAAAACATAATGATAATGGTATTCAGCTTGTCCCTCATAGTGTAGCAAAACATAAATGCATAGGACACCTTCAAAGTTCATAAGGGTGACTAGATACAAATAGTTTAAGAAACAAGCAATATCAAAGTTATGCATCAATCAAAAAGTCTTGGGACAATGCACATTAAACTAAGAATGTCCACTATGCTCTCTCAATAGGTGCATAAAGATAGAAGATGGAGACTCAACATAAAAGTAAAAGAAATGCCTTCATAGAAGGAATCAGGGATTCAAGTCTCATAAAGAGCTTCCAAAAATTATGGTACTTATTAGCTTTCAGCTCTCATTGCCCCTATCATAAGCATCTTGAAGTGATTAAGGTTAAAGTGAACAAACTAAGGAGTATATGCTTGACAAAGTATAAGTTGGCAATCTCATGTCCTTTGGATACGAGGGCCGCTCCTCATGCTACTCAAGTTTAGTTACCGGTAAGTTCTTGTCATAGTAAGTACATGTGTATCATAGAGAACCGCCATCGGGGTACCCCTTGCCCGATGATACGGAAGAATACTCATATCAAAATGACAAGGCAAGCAGACAACGAGCATCTCAACAATCTTCTTATTTACCATGGGAAAATGGTGCTTTTTTCTCTCTTTCCTCTTTTATCATCTCTTTTTCTCTCTTTTTTCTTAATCTCTATCTCTTTTTTTATAAGAAGAATGCTTTATAGATTGCTCATTATGGTTACGCTGCAGGTTTCCACCATGATTAGGCATGGATTAGACCAGCGGCCTAGGCGTTTCTGTAACACACATACATAACTCCATGGACTTACAAGCTCCCTTTTCATTTCACACCAACGACATCCATAAACAAAAGAGCATGATATCAACTGGGTACAATGTACAAGTGCAATGTTGAAAGCGTTCCCCATGACAACATGGTTCTGCTAATTCCCAACGTATAAGTGCAAGCATATACAACATAGATGACACAATGGTTCAAGTTTATTAGGGGCAAGAAAAGTAAAGTGTTCCATCAAGTTCGTGAGAGCTTTAATCACTAATTTTCACATAACAAGTTTAATTCGGAAGGTAGATAAAAACATCAATATACTTGGAATAGAAAATGCTAATAGGTAGGTATGGTGGACTCTTTGGAATAACTTGGTTTTATTTGGAGTTGGATGCATGAGTGGAACTCATACTTGGTATGGAGGCTAGCAAAAGACTGGGAGCGACCAACTAAGAGAACAATAATGACCATAATCATGCAAAGCGACAAAACATCATTAATTAAAGCATAAAGTGATATTACAAGTCGAAAACTAAAAGATCATAGAGGCTATGGTGACTTGGTATAGTCTTAACATGGTGTGAGCATGCGCCAAGTCAACCCAAATAAAGCATCAAAGGAGAATACCACAATACTATGCTCTAATATGCTAAAACAACGCATGATTATTTCAAGGCACATTAAGAAATCTCAATTATTTGTAACATGTCATGCTACAGCAAAAATCACTAAGCATAAAGCCAAAACAATATCAAGCATGACATGACAAAGCATAGGCCACAGTCAAAACAAGCTCCTTTTGTACCACTTATAAGCATGAACCTTCCTACTCTTTTCCAATCCAAACCAATATTATTTGAAAACTAATGTATGAATGAGGGGGTCCAACCAATCTATTCAAGCAAACTAAGCAAACGAAGCAAACGAAAATGAAAACGCTCCAAGAACAACACAACTGTGTATGAAACAATAAAAATGAAGTGTTTGGAAGAACCTGAGATTTTTATTGATGAAGAAGGGGATGCCTTGGGCATCCCCAAGCTTTGACGCTTGTACTTCTTGGATATTTCTTGGAGTGACATGGGTGGCATACCCAAGCTTGAGATTTAGTCCATTCTTCATCTCATTACATTATTCTTTCCCTACACCTGAAATTTTTCCTTCATACAAAACTTCACACAATCTTCATTAGCAACATTAGTATACTCAAGATAATAAGTATTTTGGTTCAGTTATAACATAAATAAAACTTCCATTAAAACACAAGCTACTGTATCATTTCCCTCAAAAAGCTCAATTCCCCAAAGAGAACCCAAAAAGGAATCAACAAGAAGCAAATGCAAATAATGGCAGAAATCTGTCAAAACAGACCAGCAGGTAAAAACCAATTTTTTCGAAGACCTTCTGTTGCTCAAATCGAAAAGTGTTGAACTAACGAAAGTTGGATAACAACCTGCGGCAGAAGCACAACAAATTACAGCTCAAACCGATGTATAGAGAGTTTACACGAATTTTTACAGCGAAGCACAAAAATCTGTTTTGGGACAACAACTTTCCCAAGCATTACTTCTCTCTCATTAGAGGTTACTCTTGGCACAAAAACGAAAATAAAAGGATAAGGAGCGGTTGCTACAGAGGTAACAACTTCCAAGACTCAAAGAAAACAAATGTAACTGGTGTTTGATGCTAAGACAAATAAATAAAAAGATACAAACGCTCCAAATTTATTCTAGTTTCTATGCTGCTCAAAAAACAAAGTTTAAAGGTTTGCAAACTGAGGGGTTGTTGAAGAAAATTTTGGACATTCTTCAATTTCTCTGTTTGGTGTTCCTTATTCTCTGTGAAAAAACTTCAACACAAAAACTTTCCCATTACTTTCTGCGGTTTTTAACTGAAAAGCTTCCAGGGAAGATTTGTTTTGGTTTCATAGGCATGAACACAAGTGTTCAAGCTCAACCCCCACTTAACCATTACTCATATTCCAATCACTTTCCTTTTTGAAAATGTTTTTAGGTAACAAGTACAACTAATTTTTTTTTGTAATTCACATTCTCTATCCATACTAAGATAGAGAACAACTTAAAACTGAAAGTAAAAATTATTTAGAGATAAAGCAAACAAATGCACACAAGAATATTCACCCACACGCTATTGCTCCTCGGCAACGGCGCTAGAAAAGATCTTGATAACCCACAAGTATAGGGGATCGTGTGTAGCCTTTTCGATAAGTAAGAGTGTCGAACCCAACGAGGAGCTAAAGGTAGGATAAATGTTCTCTCAAGTTCTATCAACTACTAAAACAACTCTATGCACACTAAACATTTGCATTGTCTAGAAAATAAAACTAGAGCAACAATACGAGTACTAGAGATAGCTTTGCATGATAATAAATAACAAGAAAGTAAAGCTAGTTGCTGCAGCAATAAGATACACTAAACTAACATAACCATGAGTGTGGAATAGTGGTGGTAATTGTGGTGGCTTTGTCCAAGTTTAAATAGCGAATAAATCGGGTTCATTATCTTCGATACAGTTTTCTATGTGGGAGAGACTAAATATACATGCGCTTCACTACTTGGAATTACATGTA
The DNA here is from genome assembly GCA_916181665.1 of Avena sativa. NCBI lineage: Eukaryota > Viridiplantae > Streptophyta > Magnoliopsida > Poales > Poaceae > Avena > Avena sativa. Next base: position 451,271,540 of record OV702288.1, on the reverse strand, counting down.
CTATATGATTGGATTGTTAGCAAACATCCGTAAGTACTAACAATGCATTAAGGTTTCCCCAACCATAGCCTTAAGTTTAATAGTCCTCTTACTCCCATACATGCAACGTTCCGGTTCGCGTCCTCAGGTTTCTGTCACTCCGGCAGAACTCCCCCTTCCTTTTACACATACTACAAACCCTATGATGTTTAATCCATGCGCACAAATATAATGGACACCAAATGACTGTACCATATCAACATACAACTCTAATGAACCAAAGACGTTCAACCATTCAACCTAAGAACAAAGAAACTACACAAACATGACATAGATCATAGGATTATAACTTATAGCATCAAACACGCCCCCCTCTTCACCATCTTCACCGCCATCTCCATCACCTAATCCTCCTAATATGCAGTGGTTCATCCTCCCACACACCTCTGTACCATCCTATGTAAATGGAGATGGCGGTGAAGATGGTGAAGAGGGGGGCCGCGGCGCCGACGGCGGCGCGGGGGACTCCTTCCCCGCCGCCAGTATCATGGGGGAGCACCGCCCCTTAGCCCCCTTCCTCCATGGCTTCTTGGGAGCCCTCCCCCATGGAGATGGGATCCATGGGGGAGGCAAAAACATGGCTTTGGTGGCTGCAAATTTGTGGGTGGATATGCCCTGGGTGAATTAGGTTTATATAGCTTCTCGGATTCCCGTCACCCCATCTTGGGCTGAAGTAAATCGGGCCAAGCGCGCCCGTACAGACTCGGAATCAGCTAAATTTAATGTCCAGAATGTTTATCGCGAAATTTCCAACAACTTTGTAGTTGAAGAGTTTTCCGTTTGACGCTATCTTCAACCAGAAACATAACCATCTTTAAAAAGAGTTCTGAGACAGATTTCTGGAAAAATACCAATTTGACTCCAACAAGGTTTCCACTTGTATTCTTAGTAATTCCTACACATCAAAGTGTAAAACAAGAACATTGTGCACTTTTGCAACTGTTAGTCCAAATAAATCATAAGCTTTATACAAAAAGGAGTATCAAAAACATATTATTAGCATAAAACTATCAAAAATTATAGATACGTTATGGACGTATCAAGGTGAGCCAGTCGATATCTTCTCTTGTTGGCCAGGTACTCGTTGCCTTTGAAGGAGGATCCTCCGTGGGAGGAAAGCCTGGCTCGTCGAAGGCTTAATTCGTCCGCCGCCTTTTCACATGCTTCGAGTTGCGTGATTGCATGTAGCTATCGTCTATATTCCTCCTTCAGTAGCCAATGGTAGCCCATCAGCATGTCTTGCGGGGAATTGAGGGGCAGAGGATTGTCTCGCAGAGCTTCTCAACAGCGGGCCCACTCGTTGTCGTTGAGCTTGATCACCACGCACTCTCTAGTGTGCTCATTCACTATGGTCGGCGGTTCTCTTGCCGCTCCATTATTGACGGGCGCGCTGTTGCCACCGTTAGTGGGGCCGCTGTTGGGCATACTTCCGTTGGGTGGTTCGGTGTCGTTGGGCGTGCTGCCGTTAGGCGGGCGGGTGTCAGCGTTTCGCGATTGGCGGTAGTGTCACCTGTATTGATGACTGCGCACATGAAGTGGTTGGGGAAGCTGTTGCTCCCGCAACTTTCAGATCCAGAGCCATAGGCTCCGTCTTCAGTGGCCAGGTCGCCTAGATCGGATCCGCGAATGCTGTCACTGTCTGTGCTCCTAGCTGTTGCTGAGGCGTTAAGCTCGCTGAGGGTGCCGATTGGTGGTGGGAACCACGATGCTGGAGCAATCGCGGGTGTCGTCGGCTGGTCAGGCATGCGAAGCGTGCCTATATGACCAACCTGGAAGCGGAAGCTCCCAATCGCCAAACTGATTCCATCGCCCACAGACTCGAAAGTCGGGCGAGTGGCCGGCGTGTGGACGGTGAAGTCGAATGCACCGAAGAGATGGCGAATCTCCGCTGTTGCGGAGTTGTAGATCGCGGTTGATGGGGCCGAAGAAGCCGCGACATCAGCACTCCCAATTCCCACAAACGGCGCCAATTGACGAGGGTTTAACTCGTCAATGCCCATTGTTATGGGCTTAGATTTTGGAGAAGGAGGGAGCGCTGGAGGCATCAGTCGGCTAGCAAATAAGCACACAGGGACGCAAGATTTACCCAGGTCCAGGCCTCGTAGAGGTCCCTACTCCTGCTTGTCTACTCTTGGAAATAACGAAGGAATCGAAGATTACAGGGGCACGCAGATGCAATCTGGCGAGAGTTGTGGAAACTAGGGTTGCGTGTGTCCTCCTCGCCGCCCCCTCCTAGCCTTTATATGGATAGGCTAGGTCTCGGGTAGCAGGTCGAGTCGGTTACAGATTAGGGTTTTCCCTTTAAACTTTCTATCTTAAGCTTCTTCTTGTCTCGCAAGTAATCGAGAGTCCGTGGGCCACTCGAATTCTCCACTGGGACTTGGCAACGCCATGGGCTTCTGCCGTATCTGGACCATATATACCAAACTCTAGTACCTGTAGGGTATACCCATGTCAGTTAGTAAAGTAAATCCTTTGCTTATTTGGATGTCCATGTGACCCATATAAAGTTGGTCATATAATACATACATAATTGTATTTATAACTATAATAAAAAGGAAGGGAAATTGGATAAGATTAAGAATTTTAGCTATTAACTAGATTCTAAATTTTAAGTTCTACTTAATCTTATAAAAAAAATTAAAACTTCTTAAATATAAAGTTACCTTGATAAGCTTAACTAGAAGATATCTTTAAATAAAATTTAAAAATTTATTGAATTTTGTGAAGAAATGATTAACAGAGTTGTATTTGCGAGAGAATTAGGGGTTCCTATTGTAATGCATGACTACATAACTAGGGGATTCACCTCAAATAATAGTTTGGCATTTTTTGCATTGGGCTCTTTCATAAATTGATTTCAAAATCAGTTAGTCCACCATAGTTTTTCTTTATGGAAAGATAATGAGATGGCTCCCTGTGCTCTGATTGATTATTTGTATTATGATCTATCTAGGAGCAATACCAAAGTGTTTCAAAGGTCCCGTTATGCGCCAATGCTTGAATAGGACCGTTGACCTTTACCAAGCCAGTTTCCTATAGTTGACCGATACAGTTCGACCGATTGAGACATCAGGGCGGATGTGACCGATGGATTTGAAGAAGGAACTTGATACATTGCAAATGTATCTATAATTTTTGATGTTCCATGCTTGGTTTTATCCACTTTCTTGTGTTTTGTCCACACTTTGGAGTACTTTCCATATGATTTCTTGGACTAACCTATTAACAAGAGCCACAGTGCCAGCTGCCTGTTTTCTGCTGTTTTTGGTTCCAGGAAAGTCAGAAAATGAATATTCTCGGAATTGGACGGGACAAAATCTAAAGTGCCTATTTTTCCGGATGTCACCAAGTGCCAGAATACGAGACGGAGAGGGGCCAGGGGCACCACACCACCTGGCCGCACGGCCAGGCCTGGCCCGCGCCAGGGGGTGGTGTGGCCGCTCCCGGCACCCCCTCGGCCTCTCCTTCTGCCTATATATTTCCCTCGGGACAAAAACCCTAAGTGCCCGATCAAAAATCCACGAAAGAGTCTATAGCCGCCGTCATCTCCATCCCTAGACCGGGAGGGATCTGAAGCTCTTCCCGGCACCCTGTCGGAGAGGGGAATTCACCCTGGAGGCCTTCTTCATCACCATGCAAGCCTCCGGTGTGATGCGTGAGTAGTTCATCCTTGGACTACGGATCCATGTAGTAGCTAGATGGCTGGTTCTCCTCCTTTGTGCTTTCATGTCTAGATCTTGTGAGCTCCGTTCATGATCAAGATCATCTATTTGTAATTCTGCATGTTGTGTTTGCGGGGATCGGATGGATATTGAGATGCTATTTCAGATTGATTATTGATTCTATCATGTCTTTGTTATTTGTGATCTTGCATGCTTTCCATTGTTAGTAGCTATCTTGGCCAAGTAGATGCTAGCAACTCCAAGAGTTAGTATTTATGCTCGATAGTGGGTTCATGCCTCTGGTAATCTGGGGAAGTGACAGAAATCTCTAAGGTACTAGATGTGTTGTTGCTACTAGGGAGAAAACAACAATCCTTTGTTCATAGAACAATCGTATTGTTTACTTTACACGCAGTTCGTAAAGCAATAATATGTTGCTTGCAACTTAATACTGGAGGGGGTTCAGATGATAACCTGAAGGTGGATTATTAGTCATAGATGCAGTTGGATGGCGGTCTATGTATTATGTTGTAATGCTCAAGCAAGTCTCAAAGGAGTCAAGATGATTAGTATATGCATGTATTGCTTTCTCGGTGTTTGTCAATTGCCTCGCTGTAATTTGTTCACCCAGCATGTTATCTATCTTAAGGAGAGCCACCTCTAGTGAACTATGGATCCCGGTCCTTTTCTTTACATACAATCTATAAACTGTTTACTGCTTTGTGTTTACTTTCTGCAAACTTTTACTTCTTTCCATTCGATACGTTTAATCCTTTGTTTTCCGCAAAACACCGTGAGATTGATAACCTCATCGCAAGTTGGGGACAAAGTTCTGTGGTTGTGTTGTGCAGGTCTCCACGTTGCTACTAGCACCGGTAGTGCGCCCTGCCAAGTCTCAGGTAGTAACACCTTTGGGGTGTTTCCTTGCTCCTACTGGTTCGATTAAACCTTGGTTTCATAACTGAGGGAAACTTGCTGTTGTGCTCATCATACCTTTCTCTTGGGGTTCCCAACGAGCTCTACATCAACCACGCACCAGCACTTTTCTAGGCGCCGTGCATTGAGCCATCAAGCGTTTTTCTAGCGCCCTTGCCGGGGAATCAAGGACATCTTCACAAAGGGGAGTCCCTCATAACCAATCTCTTTACTTTGTTATTTTTGTTTTGCTTAGTTTCTTTTTGCTTTGTTTGCTTGTTTTGTTATTCAAAAACACAAAAAAATTAGTTTTACTAGTTTGCTTTCTTATTCCAAAACACACAAAAATTAAGTCTCCTTTAGTTGTCACCTCTTCCTTAGCTCACCATGTTGATCCCTACTTTCACCCTGAAAGACCTTTCAATTGGTAGTGGTTCTATAATTGGGAAAGATAATATTGAAGAATTCTTTAATCATGTTAGCAAACATGAAGATACTGAGGATAGATCCCTTGCATAACTTGCTCCAAATTATGAGATTGCTGCAGCTTCTTTAATTCACATGTTAGAAGCTAGGTTTGTTAATCTCAACCCCTTAATGCAAGTAATGTTTCTTAAGCTTAAAGAAATTGAAGACCCTGAAAAGAGGGATTTTATTCTAGAAACTTTGTTTAAGGAGTTCTATGATGTTGCCAAGGAAGCTAGGAAAGTCTTTGAACATTTCAATATGCTAGGCTCATGTGTAGATGTTGTTGGTACACGAGAAAAGATGAACAAAACCGAACCTAATGGGGAGGAACCTAAGATACCAACACTCTTTAAACTAGTAGCAATACATGATGCCATAGAAAAGAATCTTGATTGGATTGTTCCTCCAACCCTTTTGATGAGAATAGTGAACCTAAGAGTATTGAGAGAGGATCCTCTAGAACTTACTTGGATGATATACCTTGCCTTGTTGAAAATATTTCTAGTATTGATCTTAATGCTTCTTCATTTGAGAACACTTGATTCTTTCTTTGCTTCTTATGCCTAACTTAAAGGCGTTAAAGAAAATTACTTATTGGGAGATAACCCAAAAGTTTTAGATGAGTCTTGGAAGTTATTACTTCAGTAATAACCGCTCATTATCCTATTTTTTTTGCTTTTTGTGCCAAGAGTAACCTGTAATGAGAGAGAAGTAATGATTGGGAAAGTTGTTGTCCCGAAACAGATTTCTGTGCTTCACCGTAAAAAATCGTGTCAAATCTCTGAACGTCTTTTTGAGGCGTGGATTTTTGTGATTCTGCCCCAGGTTGTTATCTAACTTCCTTTAGTTCAACACTTTTTTATTTGAACAACAGAAGGTCTTCGAAAAAATTCTTCTTTACCTGCTGGTCTGTTTTGACAGATTTCTGCCATTTTCTGCATTTGCTTCTTGTTGGTTCTTTTTTGAGTTCTTTTGGGGAATTGAGATTTTTGAGGGAAGTGCTATAGTAGCTAGTGTTCTAATGGAAGTTTATTTGGTATTATAACTGAACCTTAAGACCTTTTATCTTGAGTGCACTAATGTTGCTAATAAAGATTGTGTGAAGTTTTGTATGAAGGAAAATTTTCAGGTGTATGGAAGGAATGAGTAATGAGATGAAGGATGGACTAAAGATCAAGATTGGGGATGCCACGCGTGTCACCCCAAGAAATATCCAAGAAGTACAAGCACCAAAGCTTGGGGATGCCCAAGGCATCCCCTTCTTCATCAATAAAAATTCCAGGTTTCTTCCAAATGCTTCATTTTTATTGTTTCATGTACAGTAGTGTTGTTCTTGGAGCGTCTTCTTTTTCATTTTTGTTTTTGGTTTTCGTTTGCTTGGTTTGCTTAGTTTGCTGAATAAATTGGTTGGACCCCCTCTTTCATACATTGGTTTGCAAATAGTTTGGTTTGGTTTAGAAAAGAGTAGGAAAGTTCATGCTTATGTGGTAAAAAGAGCTCGTTTTTTACTGTGGCCTATGCTTTGTTATGCCATGCTTGATATTGTTTTAGCTTTATGCTTAGTATTCTTTGGTGTAGCATGACTTGTTATAAACAATTGAGATTGCTTAATGTGCCTTGGATGAATCATGCATTGTTTTACCATATTAAAGCATAGTATAGTGGTATTCTCCTTTGATGCTTTATTTGGGTTGACTTGGCGCATGCTCACACCATGTTTTGACTATCTCAAGTCACCATAGCCTTTATGATCCTTTAGTTTTCAACTTGTAGTATCACTTTATGCTTTGATCAATGATGTTTTGTCGCTCTGCATGATTATGACCATTATTGCCCTCTTAGTTTGTCGCTCCCAGTCTTTTGCTAGCCTCCACAACAAAGTATGAGTTCCACTCATGCATCAAACTCCCTAAACCAAGTTATTCCAAAGAGTCCACCATACCTACCTACTAGCGTATGCTATTCCAAGTATATTCATGCTTTTGTTTACCTTCCGAATTAACTTGTTATGAGAAAACTAGTGATTAAAGCTCTCACGAACTTGATGACACACTTTACTTTTCTTGCCCTTAATAAACTTGAAGCATTGTGTCTTCTATGTTGTATATGCTTGCACTTATTTGTTGGGAATTAGCAGAACCATGCTTTCATGGGGAACGCTTTCAACATTGCACTTGATACTTGTACCTAGTTGATATCATGCTCTTTTGTATATGGATGTCGTCGGTGTGAAATGAAAGGGGAGCTTGTAAGTCCATGGAGTTATGTATATGTGTTAGAGAAACGCCTGGGCCGCTGGTCTAATCCATGCTGACATGGTGGAAACCTGCAGCGTAACCATAATGAGCTGTCTATGAAGCATTCTTCTTATAAAAAAAGAGTCCTATATTGAGAAAAAAAGAGAAAAGAGAAAAAAAGAGATACTATGAAAAGAGGAAAGAGAGAAAAAAGCACCATATTCCCATGGTAAATAAGAAGAATGTTGAGATGCTCGTTGTCTGCTTGCCTTGTCATTTTGATATGGGGATTCTTCCGTATCATCGGGCAAGGGGTACCCCGTTAGCGGTTCTCTATGATACACATATACTTACGATGACAAGAACTTACCGGTGACTAAACTTGAGTAGCATGAGGAGCGGCCCTGGTATACAAGGGACATGAGATTTCTGACTTATACTTCGTCAACCATGTACACCATAGTTTGTTCACTTTAACCTTAATCACTTCAAGATGCTTATGATAGGGGCAATGAGAGCTGAAAGCTATAAGTACCATAATTTTTGGAAGCTCTTTATGAGACTTGAATCCCTACTTCCTTTTACAAAGGCCTTTCTTCCACCATTATATTGAGTCTCCACCTTCTACCTTTATGCACCTACTTTGAGAGCATAGTGGACATTCTTAGTTCTATGTGCATTGTCCCAAGACTAGTTGATTGATGCATAACTTGATATTGCTTGTTTTAAACTATTTGTATCTAGTCACTCTTATGAACTTTGAAGGTGTCCTATGCATTTATATTTGCTACTCTATTGAGGGACAAGCTGAACACTTTTATGTTATGTTTTCTTTATGTGAAACAAACAAACGTCTTGCAAAGCATTGTTATTCATGAATCTTTTGTTTGTACCTTCTCATGTTGCATCATAGTTTCTTTGCTTATTGCTAGAACTTTGTCTTTCATGTTATGATTGAAGTACTATGATCCCAGCTTTGAATGTTTTGCAAATACTTTGATCAAGTCTTTGATGGTGCACGTCACCTCAAAAATTATTCTTTCTTTTTATCACTTACCTACTCAAGGATGAGCAGGAGTTAAGCTTGGGGATGTTGATACATTGCAAATGTATCTATAATTTTTGATGTTCCATGCTTGGTTTTATCCACTTTCTTGTGTTTTGTCCACACTTTGGAGTACTTTTCATATGATTTCTTGGACTAACCTATTAACAAGAGCCACAGTGCCAGCTGCCTGTTTTCTGCTGTTTTTGGTTCCAGGAAAGTCAGAAAATGAATATTCTCGGAATTGAACGGGACAAAAGCCAAAGTGCCTATTTTTCCGGATGTCACCAAGTGCCAAAATACGAGACGGAGAGGGGCCAGGGGGCCACCACACCACCTGGCCCGCACCAGGGGGTGGTGTGGCCGCTCCCGGCACCCCCTCGGCCTCTCCTTCTGCCTATATATTGCCCTCGGGATGAAAATCCTAAGTGCCCGATCAAAAATCCACGAAAGAGTCTGTAGCCGCCGTCATCTCCATCCCTAGATCGGGAGGGATCTGAAGCTCTTCCTGGCACCCTGCCAGAGAGGGGAATTCACCCTGGAGGCCTTCTTCATCACCATGCAAGCCTCCGGTGTGATCATGAGTAGTTCATCCTTGGACTACAGATCCATGTAGTAGCTAGATGGCTGGTTCTCCTCCTTTGTGCTTTCATGTCTAGATCTTGTGAGCTCCGTTCATGATCAAGATCATCTATTTGTAATTCTGCATGTTGTGTTTGCGGGGGTCCAATGGATATTGAGATGCTATTTCAGATTGATTATTGATTCTATCATGTCTTTGTTATTTGTGATCTTACATGCTTTCCGTTGTTAGTAGCTATCTTGGCCAAGTAGATGCTAGCAACTCCTAGATTTAGTATTTATGCTCGATAGTGGGTTCATGCCTCTGGTAATCTGGGGAAGTGACAGAAATCTCTAAGGTACTAGATGTGATGTTGCTACTAGCGAGAAAACAACAATCCTTTGTTCATAGAACAATCGTATTGTTTACTTTACACGCAGTTCGTAAAGCAATAATCTGTTGCTTGCAACTTAATACTGGAGGGGGTTCGGATGATAACCTAAAGGTGGATTATTAGTCATAGATGCAGTTGGATGGCGGTCTATGTATTATGTTGTAATGCCTAATCAAGTCTCAAAGGAGTCAAGATGATTAGTATATGCATGTATTGCTTTCTCGATGTTTGTCAATTGCCCCGCTGTAATTTGTTCACCCAGCATGTTATCTATCTTAAGGAGAGCCACCTCTAGTGAACTATGGATCCCGGTCCTTTTCTTTACATACAATCTATAAACTGTTTACTGCTTTGTGTTTACTTTCTGCAAACTTTTACTTCTTTCCATTCGATACGTTTAATCCTTTGTGTTCCACAAAACACGGTGAGATTGACAACCTCATCGCAAGTTAGGAACAAAGTTCTATGATTGTGTTGTGCAGGTCTCCACGTTGCTACTAGCACCGGTAGTGCGCCCTGCCAAGGCTCAGCTAGTAACACCTTTGGGGTGTTTCCTTGCTCCTACTGGTTCGATTAAACCTTGGTTTCATAACTGAGGGAAACTTGCTGCTGTGCTCATCATACCTTCCTCTTGGGGTTCCCAACGAGCTCTACATCAACCACGCACCAGCACTTTTCTGGGCGCCGTGCATTGAGCCATCAGAACTCATTTTTGACTTTTTAGCCCTACCTACACCTTAGTCTTCCAAGAAAGAGAGGGGGTTCACATAGAGAGAACAATATTAGTAAAGCAAACCTACGCTTCAGGAAGGTGAGGTGAAATCATTCCTTTTTCTGACGAATCACGTAATCCCCCCAAGTTCACGAACTAATAAGGTTATCAAATGAATCATAATCACAATAGAAATGGTTGAGAAAGAGATGTGAGTTAGTATATGTTCTATACCACTTTGATAATATGGTTAACCCCCCTATTCCATTATCCATCGCTCCATTATCAAAAGAGATTCCTATGAATCCAATGAACAAAGTAAAAAGCAGTAATATAAGAAGAGGAAATAACATAGTATTTTCCGTTTCATGCGGAGAGGCAAAAGTAGCATGCCGCCAGCGTTCATCCTGAGCTAGGATCAAACTCTCCATGCGATTCATAGTTGCATTACTTATAGCTTCCTTATTTGTAGACAGAGCGGGTTTGAAATATTCTAAACCCAAGGATTTCACAAATCAAAGATAAATGATTCCAGAACAAGTAAACACAATTTTCAATTGTCTCAACAGCAGAATTGGTAAAAAGATGAAAGATGTACAATCCAATTTCTCGATTCAATAGAAGCCCAATGAGGTGCATATGGTACCCAACTAAGAATAGGATAGAATAAATATGTCCTTTACGACCAGATTTAATCTAGCAAGAGCACCCCAATTAGTTGCTCCACTGTATCATTATTACTTCAAAAGAGGAATGCAGCAACGGTATTACTCATATGCATTGTGTCGAGCATACGACATGCACATGACAAAGTGATAAATCATTGAAAAAAGAAATGTGAATAGGCAACAGGTGCAGCTAATAGGAGGAGGGGGAGTTCAGTAGAACTTTAGCTCGTCGAGCTTGCGGGAGAGGCGGTCGACGACATTGTTGTTAGAAATGGAGGTCGAGGATGGGCAGGGTGACCTGGGCCATGTCCACATCTCTAACATCCATCGACACGGTGTGCACTATTGCCTGCATCACGGTGTACAACAGGCGTGATGCCAGCCTCACGCCATGTCATGTGGCTCAAGCATGTCTTGACGGCAATCGTAGTGGCCATGTGCACCTAGACGTGCAAGTTGTGGATTGTTGGGGATCATCAACTTATGAGGATAGGCTGGTTGCTGCCATAGTAGCGATGATATATGGGATGCACGGATCACCTGGTGAATGTGAAGATGGAACCATCTAGCTATGTTGATGCCCCTATAGTAATACCATTTTTCGTTCCTTGATTTGTCACGGGAGCATGGCTGCTCAGACCACAAGTGGCGGCAATAAATCTAGATATCTGTTTCCTCGTGCTTGGATGGATTTGAACACCCATGAACTCAGTGATAGATAAGTGTATACTTAGCAAGATCCATGTACCCGAGTTGTACACAAATCGGAGAGCTAGCATGAGCCAAGGACGGAACTTGACGTACAAAGATGAACCAGGTGAACGGACGAAACGAACCATCACGAACGAAAATGTCATTAAGCAATTTAATAGTAAAGATAAGCCATATATTAAAATGTAGTCGCTAATTTTCAAAAATGAGATATGTGTAATTTGTATGTGTGTTGTAGCTTTTCTAGAAACTTCTGCAACTTGCAAGGGTGCAACCAAGGTCGGGTGGACCGAGTACCTTCCTTAGTAGCCCGGATGTGCACCCGTCGGTCATGCGATGTATGGGGTGTGATCTCGTAACGAGGGTGAGACGATGAAATAGTGTGGTAAAACATGGTTGATATTATTCCAGAAGAACATGGTTGATACTGCAATTTTTCGTGCATCACAAGCCCCACGCATAGTTTATGCTTCTTGCCTAATCGCCTTTATCCATAGCATTGTGGCGATCAACATTGTACAAGTTTCATCCACTTAAAAAAACATAGTGTGGTATTTTTATGTTTGTTTCACATTTGTACAAGTCCATTGTTAAAGGCTTGCAGACAAGGTACAATAAGTAGAAATCAGTTGCCAAGAACTGGACATGATACCAACATATTTGCAGTTGTAACATCGTTGTTTGACACCGTAAAAAGAAGAAAGAAGTGATGTGCTTTTATTCTAGAAAGGTTTTAGTTCCTCCATACGCGTGAGGGTTGATTTGTGCCCTTCATTTCAACATTGTTTACTCAAAATCACCATGTATATGTACCATTCAATCTAGGACCTAGTGTTGTTGGTTGTCTTGAAGACGTCACATCTCATTTGTGTGCCAAACTAATGCTATAGTCAAGTGCGTATATATGTTGATTAGGAAACATGTATAAAAAATGGCATATTTCTCCATTTCATGTTCCATATATCCAGTTCCATATCTTAGATCTATCCAATATGGATGCATGTAGGTGGAACATAGTCTCTGATGGCTTCTCATTATCCACCACCAAAGACAACATGGTTGTAGAGAAGATGTGTTTGAGCTCAGTGTCTCGGATATCACCGAGGAAATAATTAAGAGGAAATAGAAAGAAGATACAAAAGTGTATGATGGACAACCAACCAACTGTGATTTCTGGATACAAATCAAAAACATTTATGTACCCCCTAGAACCCACGAGATAAGTTTTAAGCTTTTTATATTGGATGTCGATTTCTTTTTTGTCTAGATTTTATCAATCGCATGATAGCAAACTTCGTGGGGATTTTGCGCACATATCTGAAAGCTAAATGCAAGGAGGGTAACATATTCCACCTTCTCGCTAGATGCCACTTCATCAGAATTACATAGGACCGCCACCACAGGTGCAATGGCATATAATGTCATCACCATTGACCATCCCCACCAGCCCTCTCACTAGCTTTTAGGTTATGTGTTTTGATCTCCCCACCTTTTTATTCTCCACATTACAATTGATCCTCGCGTGTATTTACATTCATTTGTTTTTTTTTCTAGTATGGTATAATCTTATTCCTAAATCTAATCTTGTTCATGTTCATTTGGTTTTATCCATGTTTGTCGTTCTCACTGGGTTGGATCTTCCCTACTTGGTTATTCATCTTGTCGTTTCTTAATCACTTACCGATTGATTTTATTCACAGTGTGTTTGCATTTGATTGATTATGTACCCGTTTGGTTTCATCATATTTATAAATTGGCTCGTATTTGTATGATTCTTCATCGCATTTGGTTCTTAATCATTTTGTTTCATTTTCCTCCTAAGTTGGAATGCGTAGAATTTTGCTAGAATTAGATAGGTAAAATTGAGGTGGCAACATATTTGCAATTGTTGGATCTTCTCTATGAAATGGATATGATACCAACATATTTGCAATTAATTTCGTCACCGGTGACCATCCCCACCAGCTTTTAGATTGCGTGTTTTGATGTCTCCACTTTTATAGCTTTTCTTCTAGTTTGGTATAATCTTATTTCTTGAATCTAATCTTGTTCACGTTCATTTGTTTTATGTGTGTTTGTCTTTATCACTGTGTTGGATTTTCCCTACTTGGTTATTCATCTTATTTTGTTTGTTAACCGCATACTGATTTATCTCCTTCACATTTTGTTTGCATTTGTCTGATTTTGTCCTTGTTTGGTTTCATTATTATATTTATAAGTTGGGTCGTATTTGTATGATTCTCCATCGTGTTCCGTGCATAATCACATGGTTTCATTTTCTTTCTGAGTTGGATCTTCTATGTGAATACATGCGTAGAATTTTGCTAGAATTAGATCGGTAAAGTTGAGGCGGCAACCAGACGCTCCCATATCTACTGGGATTTTATCCAAGTCCCATGATCTCGGGTTCAATGTCTGAACCAAACATCATGAAAATGCTTCGGTATAATTGCTATGGTAACATCATTATGTGTTTCGGTATAACCACGAAATTGCTTGTAAAACCATCATGGAAAGTTACAACGCACAATCTCTCACGAGTGCGATGTAGACTAGATACCTGGACAAATTTACACTTCGGCGGCTGCCCTGTCCGATCTTTGAAGATAAGCTCAAACCAGATTTTCAAGAAGATATGCTCAACAGGGGTCGAGCACCATGCACTTCGACTTTGGCGCCCGCATGGGCGGCGCGCGACGCAGCACGACACTCAGCCTAGTCGTCTTCGCTATCGCCGCGTCCGCATGCTGCAGCGTCGTGTCGCGGCGTCGCAAAAAAGTGTAGCTGGCAGATCGAGCTAGCTAGCTAGCTAGTCCAGACGTCCCGATCGGATCGCTGCGGAGGACGAGGACGTCGGTACATTAGGGACTAGGCCCGTTTCGTTTGCACACTGGAGGAAGGAACGAACCCCGTTACGTTACGTTCCAGCTTGACTGCTTGAGGCTGGGCACCGAGAAAACTCGTGGCCGTCCACTGCTGGGCTGAGCTAGCCTAATTCGTTTCGCTCTCCATGCGGCTTCATGTTGGCAGGTTCTAGCAGTAGGTAGTACTCCCTTCGTTTTAAAATATAAAATGTTTTATCTTTGTAAATAGAGTGTATCTAGACCATTTAGTGTGTAGTTTTATCTAGGTTTGGAGTAAACCTACATAGTAAAAGTAGTCTAGATACACTTTTTTTACAAAGCTAAAACATCTTATATTTTAAAACAGAGGGAGTACATGTCATCGTCGTGGTCTTTATACTTTTTCATATGCGAAGACGACGATTCACCCGCGAGAGCCGAGCCGATTTTCCATGTGCTGCCTGCGTCCCCAAACGTGGCCAAACCCCCCAAACCATCTTTTGCAGACGGTTGCACCTGCGCGGTCTCGTCGCTAGCGGAGGAGGCTCTGTTTGCCTCTGAGTCGAGACGCCGCGATTGGTAGTAAGGACAATAATGATGAGGCAGGTTCCAAACCGGAAAGGCTGGAAAAGCCGGAGCGATGAATCATTCGGAGCATATCCACTCACCGTCGACAACAGCGCCAATCCAAAAGTTCAGTGTCATAGCGTCTAGTGCTGCACACCTTTTGCTCGGAGAGGAGATCGGATAACATAAAGAAAACGCAGCTGGCCATGGTGTAAAGGGGGAAAACATAGCATCATGGGGATGGTTCCAATTTCGTTCAGAATTAACGTGCCCGTCTTTTGCAATAATGCCATGTCTATCGCCCCAAAACACAATCAGTTCGTGAGTTATTCAGCTAGCCATGTCATTTCTCCGCGCTGTTTTTGTTGCTTTGCCTGCAGGAAGTTGCTTTTAATGCATCCCAGATTGCAAAGTTCAAGCTTGACCTCTCTTTTTTGTGTAATAAAGTTCAAGCATGAAAAAGCTTTTTTTTACAACAGTCTGCTTATATTTTAGGTTTTTATTATTTCCTAGTCTAATAATGAGAACTTTCCGGATCTGCATCGTGTTTTTACATCCTATGAGTCGCAACTTGGGCGCAACTAGTGTGACAACGTCACTTGACCCGAGAACTAAGATGCAGTCGAGCGAGAGCTAGATGGAGTACTACACACACATTTCAATGTCTCTAAAAAATACTACTAGTAGGATTAGATCATCAAAGCTTGACAAATTATTTTTTCTTCAAAGCTTAACTTTTTTTTTGCGAAGAGCAACAAAAGAAATCTGAAAGACGGGTACCCATATACAACGCCAGTAGCGCACGCTACGGGGTTGCCGCCCGCATGGTTTGCTCCGATGGACTGATCCAGGTAGGATTCTTTAGTTTTTTCCTTATTCTTTTTGTTTTTTCTTTAAATAATGATCAGATCTAGAAAAGTTTTGACTTTGTAAATAATATTATGATTTCAAAAAATATTCAGATTATAAAATTGTTCAAATTTTAAAATGTTATTTTTTCAAAAAAAGTTCAAAGTTTAAAAATGTTAAAAGTTTGAAAATACTATTATTTTGAAAATTTTAAATCTATTTTTTTCAAATCTAAGACCTATTTAAATTGGAGTATTTTTACATCCTATGAGTTGCAAATGGAGTGTTTTTACATCCTATGAGTTACAAAAACAAAAAAGAAGAACAACCATAAAAAACGAAAACCAACAAAAGCAGAAGGAAACCAACCGAAATATTCCTAAAACCAAAGAAACCAACTCACTAGGATTCTCTCTCTACCAGGCAGCTCGCTTAGAAAAGTTAACCCTAGAAGGACGCAATGAGCATGATTACAGGAATTGCCTTGAAAACTTCAAGGCAAGTTTTCATCACATCGATTTTATGAGGAACCCTATTCTTTGCCCGATGTGGGTCGAAATACATCCCTGCTGGGCCGCGGCCTGTTAGTGCGGTTTTTTCCTTTCTAGTTTTGGTTTTCTATGTTTGTTTTCTAGTTATCGGTTCTTTTGGTTCGTTTTTGGCTGTTTTTTAGTTCCTGTTTCTTTTTTATTTTTAAAATTTGAATATTTTTTGAATTCAAACATTTTTGAAATTTAAACAATTACGAAATCTGAACATTTTTAAATCCAAACAACTGTCTAATTTGAAGAATTTTAAAATCTGAACAAATTTAGAATTTTGAACATTTATAAGTTCTGAACAAAATTCAAATCAGAACATTTTAAAAATCTGAACAGTTTCAAACACTTTTTAAAATCATAAAAAATAAAGTAAAATTAAAAACAGAAAAAAAACAGCAACATACCTATTACTGGGCTGCGGCCCATCTAGCGGTCCCTTCAGACGGGAGGGACGAAGGCGGCAAATAGGGGCACCCAATTTTATGCCCATATATACGATAGACTGACTTTGCCGCCTGAAGAAGCAATTGTCTGACCCACAGTCCGAGAATTTGAGATCAACACGGCAGCCCACATAAAACCCGCCGGCCCAAATAAATGGCAGACCGAGCTTCGTGCACTCGAAGAAAGAAATCCAGCGGTCGCAACGAAGAAGACGCAAGCAGCAGCAGCAGAGAAGAGATTCAGAGAAGCCAAGCCGTCTCTCCCGGGACCAAATCGAACAAGCGAGTGAGAAGCCATGGAGAGGCTGCAGCGGATCTTCGGCGCCGGCGGGATGGGGCAGCCACCTTCTGACTCGCCCCTTCTCGACTCCTCCGAGCAGGTCTACATCTCCTCCCTCGCGCTCCTCAAGATGCTCAAGCACGGTCAGTCCCAAACCCTACCCTGCTTTCGGCCGCGATCTCTGCCTTCCTCCTTCTCCCTGGATCTAGGATTGACTCCGGGGTGGCTGTAGGGAGGGCCGGCGTGCCGATGGAGGTTATGGGCCTCATGCTCGGGGAGTTCGTAGATGACTACACGGTCCGGGTGGTCGACGTCTTCGCCATGCCGCAGAGCGGGACAGGGGTCAGCGTCGAGGCCGTCGACCACGTCTTCCAGACCAACATGCTCGACATGCTCAAGCAGACCGGCAGGTGTGGCCACTGATCTGGATCGTAGATCTGTTGGTCCTGGCGGCTTTCCTTCTCTTGCTTCAGATTTAGTGCCTTTAATTTGTTCATACTAGTTGATAAAACTGAAAACGATTAGCCTCATCGACTTTAGTATCCAAAATTGAACTATGCACCCGTGCCCATACTTTTTGTTCAGATTTGTGGGGTTGATTTGCTGCTAGTGATGGCTGTTAATTTTCTGAAGATTGGCACTATCGGAACACTAGATTCGAAACATATCAACTTGTTATGTGTTGCTTTATGTGGGGAGTAAGCGATTTTGGACCAGTGTTTGTACTATGCATAGTCTTAATTACATTTTGGTTCGTGTAGTTCCCATAAGCTTATTGTATCTGTCAGTACTTTATTTGCTATGACTCCATACTTGACTTCACACTTCCATTTATTCAACGGTTTCAACAATAGTATATGCGATACTTATTTAGAACAATATGCAGTTGCTAGGAACACGGGTTATCACAATTCTTCTGTGTCTAGTTGGAGGTTTCAAGGTTTCATAGATAGCTGATCCAACAGGGGATTGTTCATTTAATTCCTTCCTTGTACTTGAAGTATGATCTATGGTGTGCATTCATGGAAGCAATTTCGTTGGCAGTTGATATACTTTTCACAACCCTGCCATGATTACCAGCACTATAGATTTTTTTTGTTCATAGCATAAAATGTACAGAAGCAGAGTTTTAAACGAATAATGAGTGAACCAATCTGATAAGATACACTTAATCACTTTGTAACAAAGGATACATTTGCATTGTTTAGTATCTAACTGTAAGTTAAGAATTTCATTAAAAAAATCCTGGAGTTGGAGGGTTCATAACAGGCTTGGCCTCTAAACAAACTCCACCCTTGGTTATGCATCAATGCATCAATGATGTTAGTTTTGTGGGCATGACGAGGTCTAAGTTTGACCGTCGATTTGCCCAACCAAACATGGATTATATATCATGCATGATATGCCATTAAATTTGTATTTGAATAAAGTATAATTTTATAGTGGTCAAAGTTTAAAGACTGAAAGACGCTACATACTGTGGGATGGAGGGAGTATCTTTTATGATTAAAATTTTGTTAGTGCTGTAGTTTACTTCTGTGGATCTTAATCTTTCTTGTTACATGCCGATACTTTTTGCTTACAATTCAGATAAGTTGAACATAGGTCTAGGAGTTTGACACATAAGTTTTGATGGACAAAAAGGAGTTATCCATATGCAGCACATATTTAATCTCTCTGTGCAGCGACCATCCTGTGCACCCTTTATTTTATGTTCTAATTTCTGCATATTTGAATAGATGGATAATAATAATAATAAAAAATCACTACCAGCTTTAGATAGTCAGGTACTTATTTGCTACTTCCTACATTTTGGAACTGCTAGAAAGGCTTACATTTTGGAAAGGAGGTAGTAGTTGAGTGTAATATTTGGCTCTCGTGGAGCTGAATCTGGATGAGAAGAAAGCTATGCTTTGCAATAAGATTTCATAAAAAAGACATATATCTCTAAGTTCCACTATACTTAAGTTCTGGATTTGTTTTGAATAAAATGTTGGCCGTAGCTTAATCCTTTGAATTTTTTCTTTGCCAAATATATCAGTTAACACTTGGATTTACTTTTACAGACCAGAAATGGTGGTAGGGTGGTATCACTCCCATCCTGGTTTTGGTTGCTGGTTATCAGGTGTCGATATCAATACTCAACAGGTGAATGCATACCCCATCAATATTCTATGGGCTTGTAAAAGGAGTCTGCTGTCTTGAGACAAACGGACATGTAATGAAGTTTGTATGTCTTATCATCTTAAGAACTGAACCTGCAGAGTTTTGAAGCTTTAAACCCCAGGGCAGTTGCTGTTGTGATAGACCCCATCCAGAGTGTCAAGGGGAAGGTGGTCATTGATGCATTTCGTCTCATTAATCCTCAGACCATGATGCTTGGGCAGGAGCCACGACAGACAACATCCAATGTTGGGCACCTGAATAAGCCATCTATTCAGGTAAAATACTAACTTGTATGATAGATTACAAACTGCTGTGCTGTTCATTCTTATAAATGATTATATATACCGTCTGTTTATTGCCAGGCTCTTATTCACGGGCTGAATAGACACTACTACTCCATTGCAATAAATTACCGGAAAAATGAGCTCGAGGAAAAAATGCTGCTGAACCTTCACAAAAAGAAATGGACTGATGGATTAATTTTAAAGAAATTTGACCCACATTCAGAAACCAATGAGCAGACTGTTCAGGTGCGTAGCAATCAACTTTCTGCTTCCGCTCAAAGATCCTTTTTGTTGACAATCAAAGTGGAAGCCGATGTCGTTTCTTAGTTTTTATGTGTGTTCTTACATGCAGGAAATGCTGAACCTAGCCATCAAGTACAACAAGGCAGTGCAAGAGGAGGATGAGCTATCACCTGAGAAATTAGCGATAGCTAATGTGGGACGGCAAGATGCCAAGAAGCATCTAGAAGAACACATCTCAAATTTGATGTCGTCAAACATAGTTCAGACCCTAGGTACCATGCTCGACACGGTTGTCTTTTAGTCTGCTACTAGTGTTGTTCCAACAATGTATACAGATTCACCCGGTCTTATCATTCATGTTATCAAAGCTTGCCACAAGCTAGGTTTGGTGCAAGGTACATTCTGGTTCTAACAGTTGGCTCGGTGGACTTAATTTTCCGCAGCACTATCTTCTGCATGTTGCATGCTAGTAAATGTTAATCTCGCAGCACTTTTCATCTATGTCTGATACTCCCTTTGTTTCAAAATATAAGATGTTTTTAGCTTTGTGAAGCAAATGAATCTAGACTTCTTTTATAGATTCATTTTACTAAAAGAAGTCTAGATTCATTTGCTTCACAAAACTAAAACATCTTATATTTTGAACCGAAGGGAGTACTTTGTGTAAATTCTGGTTACAGTCATGGTTAGGCTACCATGATTGGTATGTTGCCGATCGACCATGTGTCAGCAGGGTTATGGTAGAGTAGTTTAGTCCCCTAGATAACCCAGTCAGGTAGCTGTAGTTTTCTCGCATGTTCGGGCGTAATATGCTCTACCGTTATAACTACTACCTTCTTGTCAGATGCTGAAAACAGTTTGGTCCACTTGGAGAACTGCCCAGTATGAATTATGAAGCTGTTGATTAATTCAAGCTGGGCCAATGCATCTGGTCAGATTTAGATAGTCCGGTAAACCAACAAACTGAATCTGTCAAAATCATCAGTAAATGTAACAATCTGGAGTCTTCACTTGTCTCACTTATAAGTCTTGGTAGGTTGGTTTTGTTGCTGCAGGCTGCAGCAATTCATTCTTTACTCCTGTTTCACTCAATGAGTCATTCTAATTTCTTGACCAAAAATTCTATAACCAGGTGTGCATATCGTTTGGATTCTACTCCTTTTGTTCACTAATGTAAGATATTCTAACTCTCCATCCGTCCACTAATGTAAGACATTCTAGATTCTAGCCTTTAGTGTGGAAGACATTCTAGCCTTTAGTGTGTAGGTTCACTTATTCTGAAGTGCATCTATCTACCTCGTATCTAAAATGTGGGGAGCAGTAGGTGCTAGTACTATTCTACACTTCGTATGCGTCGTGGTAGATTAAACGGTGGACGGATCGATCGATTAGGATGTCAAGTGGGATCCACTCAAATCTCACTTTTACTTTATTTGTTAAAATCTAATTTAAATTTTTACTCAAAATTTGCACTAGATTTTGGCAAATGAACTAAAAGTGGGACTATGATGAAATCCCACTTGACACCTTATGGAAGTGTGGACTTGATGTATCGTCGGTGGAAGCCAAAATGCTCCGTCCAACGCGAGATGTTCGCGGGCTATTTGAGTACATAGGCCATCTCCAAGGGCACCCCGCAAAATGGACAGGTCTTTTGACCGTTTTGACCTTGATGTCAAACCAAATTAACAGAGGACCAGCACAGTATCAAATCAAGACATTGACACAAATGGATGATACCTATCAGGGATATGTCAAATGGGTACCACCATTGCATTTCTCTAATCCTAATCTGGGTGGCCCACAGTTGGTAGCACGGCCCATGACCTGCTGGGCGGCCCAGTTAGACGGATCTAGAAGGGAGGTCCATGCCGGATAAAGGAAGACAACGTTGAAGTCACCGACCTACTCGGAGCCTTGGAGTACAAGACACGAAGACTAGTTATTGTTAGTGTAGGACTCTGTAACCTGTCCGACAAGGTCTTTCCCATGTAACCCTAGGTTCAGGTGACTTTATAAGCCGGACCTATGGGAGCTTTTAGGGCACAACGTACAACGATTCACAACACCCTCGCACAGCAAACCAATCCATGTAACTCGGCGTATTGTCATTATAGTGATTTATAGCAGGAGTAGAGTTCCGCCACCGTCGCGGAATTTGAACCTGGGTAAGTTGTGTTACCTCGTACTTGCCAACTCGCCGCCTTCCCCCACCCCTCTAAACACGCTCTGTGAGGACCCCTCCATGGCGTACTCGTTGGTAATACCACGATAGTTGACGCCCACTGTGGGGCAAGAGGCGCTTTGAGCTCTACAGCGGGCGAGGTACAATCTCTTCACGGGAATCGGCGACACCAGCCATTGGGCGCATCCTCTTCTTCGGCAATGTTCCGATCGTCCCTCCGGACGAGTTCTGGATCCCGCCGAAGACGAACCCCACCCGTCGGGGACATCCACATCTTTATTGGCGAAACTGACTCAGGTCCTAGCTCTTAGGAAGTCGGAAACTCGTCAAGGACCGCACGGACCGCCTCCCGGCAGGACACGTTCGCGGAAGGATCTGGATCGGATCTCTCTTTGGAGTTTGCCGGCTCAGATCGGAAAAATTCAAGGCCCATCCAAACCGCCCTTGTGCAGGATATAACGGTGGAAGGACCCCGCAGATCCGTTTGGCTTCCCCGAGCGTTAGAGACACGGAGGTCACACTTTGTTGGCGTCGTCACCATCTTCGATCTGGCTCGATGTGTTCAGATGGACGGCGAATCCCCTCGTGAATACCTCGCTAGATGGTTGAGGGTAAGGGAAACCCTAGATGGTGATCGCACCGACGATCTTGTCTACCACTTTGTGGAAGGGCTCACGCCCAAAACACTCCTTCGGCATACGCTTCGGAGGCGACATGTCGTCGACTTGCTTACCCTCAATGAGATGATCACAATTGTTAACAGTTTCGCTAACACCAACAAGGAAGTTGAGTCCGACATCGCCGCCGCAACCGAAGGAGGCAACAACAACAATGGCCCTGCACCGTCCCCCTCCACCTCCGTCGTCGAAAACACCGAAGCCAACTCCGACTCAGTGCGTGACACCCTCTATGAAGACATCAACATGGATGGCGGTGGCTCAGACGCTAACTCGGAGGAATATGATGCTGCTATGAGGGAGATCGAGAAGGAGATCGAGAGGGATGAGCTTGCCGAGAAGGCTATCACTTCTCGTCAGGTACTAGTGGTCATCAGGAACGTGATAGAAGAAGACCAACAGAACCAAGTTACCGGTAAAGCTCCGCCAGTAGCGGCGGAGGCAGGAGCTACGGCAACAAAAGGCAAAAAACCCGTCGATCCTATGGGTCCGGCTAAAGCCATGCCGCCTCCGGCTACCCCCCCACAGCAGCCATAGGAACTCACCACCGGACCAAGTGCTGTGAACACAACAAACATACCGCCACCTCCATCCACGTCAGCAGCTGGCAATCCCTTGGTCACTCTAGCCGACAAGATGATGTACGACCCACTTCTTGTCGAGCCATTAACCGTCGCCCATATCTAGAGTGTCAGGGAGCTTGACAACAAGCGCGCTGAGATACTTGTGGAAGCCAAGTGCATCGCGAAGCAGGGTGCCCAGCTGGACAGGGATTTGGCCAAGGCACAACAATCAATCAAGGCGGCAAGAGCAATGGAGGCTGAATATAAGCAGTTGCTGTTAAAGCACAAGATGGAGAAGGCACCAGCTCGCGTCGTCGACGATCCCGACGTTCAACGCAAGTTAGGATGGAAAGCGTCTAAACCGGCAAAAGCCACACCATACATTGATTCAGAGGGGAGGCAAGTAATGCCAACTCTCGCCCTTAACATGGTCGTCGCCAAAACCCTCCTTGAGCAAGACAGGTCACTAGAAGCGGTGGCTCAGGTCTAACCTCGTAGCTAAGGCTTGCAAGCAGTAGGAAAAGGCCACCTCTCAAAGGCTCGAGTCCAATCTAGAGCTTTGCCAGTCAAGCATGAACAACCGCTGAAAGCCAAGATCTCCCCGTGATGAAGGATCCCACATGGGCTCCATGGAACGAAGGCGGAGAGACGCGCACAATAGGGCTAACACCATCCCAATATCCTCCAACAATGGAGACAAGGCTCACCCTCATCGCTCGCCGCCACCCCCGCGGTCCCGACATCATGAGGAACCACAACCGTGCCACCGTACAAGCATGCCACCCCCAGGCGCCCCCAGGTTGGTATCGCCATATGTGACCAGGGGGAGCAGTCCCGGTGTGACAGAGAACATAGCGACAACGAGCGACATAGGAGAAGATCCCACAAGGAAGCACCACGCCTGACAAGCAACTGTGACATGCGTGAGGATTCGCATGGAGGGAGCAGCAAGAAGGCTAACCCACCACCGCCACCACCACCGTCGCCACCCAGTAGCCACCATGGCGGAGGACCTGGCGGGTCCCATGGCTCGCACCACAACTCTCCTTCCCATGGCGGAAAGGGGAAACAACCGGAGCCGTATGATGCACGTTCACGACTTTAGAAGATTCAAGAGGCCCGGGAACTCCCATACCTGGGGCCAGGTTGTTTCAGACTAGTAATCCGGGCCACAACTTACCCCAAGGGTCTCCGGATCGACAATACCATCAAGCCCTATGATGGCACTGCCAGGCCAACCACGTGGCTGCAGGACTACAACGTCACATTTCTAGGGAAACCCCAATGTCGCCGTCAAGTACCGCCAACTTATGCTCACCGGCACTGCCCGACAATGGATCGACGACTTGCCGGAGAAATCAATCTGCAATTGGTTGGACATGCATGAAGCATTCACCAAGAATTTCGAGGGTACGTACAAACGCCCCAACACTATCGGTGACCTACAGTGGTGTGTGCAAGAAAATGATGAATCCTCTCATGCCTACCTCTCTTGTTGGCTTGATATGAAAAAAATCATGCGCGGGAGTGCACGATCAAACCGCTACGGCCGCCTTCATCGATGGCCTGGAAAAGGGCACAATGCTCTGACATACGCTGAAGCGCCACCAAGACAATGACAAGCTTGACCTCAACTCAATGATTGACATGGCTAGCGAATTTGCTACCACTGATGACGACGCTCACGGTTTGTTGCCCACCCTCGCCATCCCTACCTAGGCCAATAAGAACAACAATAACAAGCAGAAGAATCCGCTAGAAGAGAACAAAGCAGCCGACATGGTCGCCACGATGTTTGCTGGCACAGGCGATGGCGGATAGCATGGTCATGGCCGGGGAGCTAGCCATGGACAACAGAGGAGTGACCCTACACCCTCAGCACCCTACCTTCCCCATACGTACAAGGAGTACCGCGATATGCCGTGTTTCGTCCATCTCGACGCAAACGGCAAGGCCACCCACACCAACCGCAAATACAAGTTTGTCAATGACCTCAAGGAGGACCCTGAGTCTGGCTACAAGCAAAGTCGGAAGAACAGACCCCGCAAAAAAGGTAGAGGGAAGAACAAAAAGGAAGAGTCCAAGGATTCAGATGACATGGAAGAGGACGCAAACCCTAAACCCATCAACAAGGGCGATGGCAAGGGCAAGAATCCCTTTGAAAAGAAGGCTCCAGTCTACCACACCTTCCTTGGTACTCCCACCATCCGGGCCTAGAAAACCTCACCGAGGATACTGATGGCTACCCTCCCCCAGTTCCCCAGTACGTCAGGTGGTCGGAGATTCCAATTACTTGGGATAGAGAATATCACCTAGAGCTCATCCCAATAGAGAACCAGTATGCCATGGTCATCAACCCTTGAATGGCAGCAACGAGTTCACCAAGTGCCTCATGGACAGTGGAAGCAACATCAACATTATGTACCTGCATACACTGCACAAGATGAACTTGACGGGGACTCAGCAAAGTAAGAGCAACACCATGTTCCATGGTGTCGTTCCTGGCCGACAAGCTAATTCCCTTGGCTACATCACCCTTCCGGTCGCCTTTGGTGATGTCAACAATTACACCAAGAACGCATGACCTTTGAAGTGGTGCCATTCAAGAGCGTGTACCACGTCATATTTGGACGCAACATCTTCCACTCCTTCCTCGCCAGGCCATGTTTCGTCTATAACAAGCTCAAGATACCCGAACCAAAAGGCATCATCACTATTGCTGGAAGCTTGTCAAAGGCAAGGGCGTGTGAGCTGAGCGAATCCGCCTTCGCCGAAGCGGTCCTCTACGGTGAAGAATTCCAGGAGATCCAGCACCAAGTCGATGCCTCAAAGATGCCGGCTTCGAAGAAGCAAATTTCTGACTCTGAACTCACATTTAAGGCCGCCATCAAGACCAAGCAGGTGGGGCTTGTTGAAGGATATTCCTCCAATACCACCTCCATTG
Source organism: Avena sativa (assembly GCA_916181665.1). Lineage (NCBI taxonomy): Eukaryota > Viridiplantae > Streptophyta > Magnoliopsida > Poales > Poaceae > Avena > Avena sativa. Next base: position 451,245,538 of record OV702288.1, on the reverse strand, counting down.
GGACAAACCTAGATCCCAAATAGGAAGGCGCGCTCGTCGAGTTCCTCCGTGAAAATAGGGACATCTTCGCCTGGCAACCTACCGATATGAAGGGTGCACCTAGGGAACTTGCCGAGCACAACCTAAACATCGATCCTAAAGCAAAACCGGTGAAACAACCTCTATGATGCTTCGGTGATGAAAGACGACGGGCTATAGGCAAAGAGATAGCTAGGTTACTTAAGGCTAGTTTTATCCGAGAAGTCATCCACACCCAATGGGTGGAAAATCCTATACTTGTCCCCCAAAAGGGAACCAAAGAATTAAGAATGTGTGTTGATTACACTGACTTGAACAAAGAGTGTCCGAAGGATCCATTTGCTTTGCCTCACATTGACCAAGTCATTGACTCGACGGCTGGCTCGAAACTTCTGTGTTTTCTCAATGCATACTTAGGATACCACCAAATCAAAATGCGAAAGGCGGACCAATTGGCCACTTCGTTCATCACACCTTACGGGACATACTGTTATGTCACGATGCCCTTTGGGTTGAAAAACGCTGGTGCTACTACCCATGGACGATGCAGCATTGCCTACACTATCAAATAGGTCGCAACATACACGCCTACATGGACGACATCGCGGTGATGTCAAAGAAATCAAACGACCTCATCGCCGACTTGTAGGAAACCTTTGACAATCTTCGGAAGTACAACATGATGCTTAACCCTAAGAAGTGTGTCTTCGGGGTACCATCCGGCAAATTGTTGGGCATCATCACTTTGCATCGTGAAATTGAGGTTAACCCGAAGAAGATCAAGGCCATCCTTGACATCAAACGTCTGACATGCTTGAAGGACATATAGAGGCTCACAGGCTATGTTGCAACGGCAAGCCGGTTCATCAGCCGACTTGGAGAAAAGGCCATGCCACTCTACAAGTTGCTCAAGAAGACAGACAAATTCATATGGACGGATGAAGTAGATGCATCACTTCAGGAGTTGAAGAGAATACTTTCCTCTACACCAATACTTGCAGCACCGGAGTCAATGGATCCAACGTTAGTTTCCATGGCGGCAACCAACTGGGTTATCAGCATCGTCATCATGGTGGAGCGCAAGGAGCCAACACACGAGCATGGAGTTCAGCGACCAGTTTACTACGTAAGTGAGGTCTTGACGGAATCCAAGCAGCGTTATGCGCACTACTAGAAGTTAGCTTATGGAGTTTTCCTTGCTTCACGGAAGCTAAGACATTACTTCCAAGAGCATCCCATCACAGTGGTGAGCAAGGATCCACTATGCGACATCATGAACAACCGCGATGCGACAGGAAGGGTGGCAAAGTGGGGCATTTAACTCGCCGCCTTTGAAATCACCTACAAGAGGCGCAGTGCTATCAAATCTCAAGCATTGGCGGATTTTATCGCAGATTGGACAGAACTGCCAGAATACACTCCTGTACCAGAGCCAGAGTATTGGGTCATGCACTTTGATGGATCCAAGTTGCTCAATGGCTCGGGGCTGGTGTATTACTACAATTGCCAACATGAGAGAAGTTACAATACGCCTTGTAGATCCACTTCAATGCTACGAACAACATGGTGGAGTATGAGGCCCTCATTCACGGACTCCGTGTAGCCAAGGATATTGGCATCAATCGCATAGTTTGCTGTGGAGATTTTGACTTGGTTGCCCAGCAGGTCGCTAGCACCTGGAACGCGCGGAACCCTATGATGGCGGCATATCGGGACGAAGTAGACGAGATAGCCAAGTGCTTCGATGGCTACGAAGTCAAGTACGTCAAAAGGGAGGACAATGAAGCGGCAGATCTGATGTCTAAGCTTGGATCGGCTTGCCGACCAATTCCACCAGGCTTTTTCCTAGAGCATTTGTGAACCCCATCCGTGAAAGGAGCAGACCCCGACAACTCGGATAGAGTGGACTCATTTGTGAACACAGTAACAGTGACCTCTCTGGCTTGGACGAAACCGTTCATGGACTATCTTCAAGACGGAATACTGCCCACCGATGAAGTCGAAAGCCGGCAGATAATACGCAGATCAAAGGGCTACGTTATCATTGATGGCCAGCTATACAAAAGAAGTACCACATGAGTTTTCCTACGGTGCGTCTCCCAACAACAAGGTATGGATATCCTTAGAGAGATACATCTCGAAGATTGTGGGCATCACGCTGCTCCCTGATCGCTGGTGGCAAAAGCCTTCCGAGAAGGATTCTACTGGTTGACCGCCAAGGAGGACGCTGACAAGCTGGTACAAACCTGTATTGGGTGCCAGTACTATGCACGGCAACCACATGTTCCATCTAAAGAATTGCGAACAATACCAATTACTTGGCCATTTGCAGTCTAGGGGCTTGACATGGTAGGGCCTTTGCAAATAACACCCTGTGGATTCACGCATCTGCTAGTAGCAGTTGATAAGTTCACAAAATGGATTGAAGCTAAACCCATTAGAAAGCTCGATGGGGCAACAACCCTAAAATTGGTCTAGGATTTAGTGGTGATATTCGGTCTCCCACATAGCATCATCACCGACAATGGCATCAATTTGTCTCTCGGAGAAGTTGAGGACTATTGTCCTGACAAAGGCATCCACCTTGACCTAGTGATACGTCCATTTTGCATCACTATTCTATATCATAATTTACTATTATTCATTGATATATCTCATATTAAGAGATGATACTTATGTTATTTCATCTGTTTTTGCATGGTTGATGACTTTTGGAGGATGGACCGTTGAAGTCAAGATTCTGATGGAAAAGGCACTGTTTGGAGGAGAAATTCGCGAAGATCAGAAAATTCCAGAAAAATACATGGAAAATCCTATTTTTCCAGAAGATGAAGGATGCCAGAAGGGGAAGCGGAGATGGGCCACAGGGGGCCCACACCACCCCTGGCGCGGGCTACCCTAGGCCGCGCCACCAGGTGGTGTGGCCACCCTGGCCTACCTCTGGCTCTGCTCTTTGGCGTATATTATCCTCCCGAAACCCTAAGACTCGGGAAGCGACCACAAAAAGGTTCCGTCGCCTCTACAGGGCGAAAACTACAGAGAGAGAAAGAGCTCTCTGGCAGGCAGAAATCTGCCAGGGAAATTCCTTCCTAGAGAGGGGAGATCGTCGCCATCAACACCATCATCGAGCTGGACTTCATCGGGATCGTCATCATCATCTCCATCACCATCTCCACAAGCACCATCATCACCACTCCATACCACTGTAACAATTGGGTTGAATCTTGCATAGTTCTTAGGGGAAAATTTCCCGGTGTTGATTACTTGTTGTAGTTGATGTTATCGAGTGGAACCATTGAATTATCGTTTATGTTCAGATTGTTACTTATCATTATTTCATCTCTGATCTTGATCCATATGATGTCTTGTGAGTAGTTCGTTTGTTCTTGGGGACATGGGAGAAGTCATGTTGTTAGTAGTGGAATTGTGTTGAGAAAGAGTCAATGGTTTGATAATTAAGTTGTGGTGTTATTCTTCTAGTGGTGTCATGTGAACGTCGATTACATGACATTTCACCTTTATGGGCCTAGGAGAATGCATTGTGTATTTGGCTACTAATCGTAGAGGTTGTCGGAGTGACAGAAACCTGAACCCCCGTTAGGAAACCATTGCACAAGGGAGTGTAGGATCTCAGAGTTTAAAGTTGTGGTTAGGTTTCTATCTTAATTACTTTCTTGTACTTGCGGATGCTTGCAAGGGGTATAATCACAAGTATGTATTAGTCCAAGGAAGGTCAGTACATTAGCACAGGTTCACCCACACAACACTTCTCAAACTAAAGAAGATTAATCAACTATATGAAGCGAAAGCACTTGACGATATTCCCGTGTGTCCTCGAGAACGTTTGGTCATCTTAAGTAATACAACCGGCTTTTCCTTTGCTAAAGAAAGGATTGGCCACTTGCTGCATTTATTATTATTGTCTTTCATTCACTCGTACTTTATTTATCTGCATTACAAAAACACCTAAAAATCCGTTTGCTAAGTATTTATAGAGAATTCTTGCTCCAAGCCACTCATCAACACCTTCTATTCCTCGTTGGGTTCGACACTCTTACTTATCGAAAATACTGCGATACACCCCTATACTTGTGGGTCATCAAGACTATTTTCTAGCACCGTTGCCGGGGAGCTGAGCGCTATTGGAGAGTGGAACTGGTAAAGGAAACTTCTACTGTGAGTATTGTTTATTTCTGTTAGTTACTTTATTTCAATATGGATAATTCACTTAGTCTCTTATTTCGTAATGCTGCTACCACTGCTAAGGTAGTAAATGAACCACCACCTGCTGAAAATGATACTTTTAAGATACCTACAAGAATTATTGATCGTGTTATGGATAACTACTATGTTGGGGATGGAACTGTCCATCCCGGTGATCATTTTCTCTTTATACATGAATTATGCGGGTTGTTCAAGTGTGCGGGTATTACAACAGATCAAGTCAAGAAGAAGTTATTCTCATTATCATTGAAAGGAAGAGCTGAGGAATGTTATAAGATGCTGAAGAATGGCCAATCTCTTGCATTGGAGGAAGTAGTGCCTCTCTTTTATTCAAAATTTTATCCTCCTAGTGAGATTCATAAAGATCGGAATCAAATATACAACTTTTGGCCTCTTGATGGAGAGAGTACAACTCAAGCTTGGGGGAGATTAAAGTTATTAATGCTCAAATGTCCTATTCATGAGCTCCCTCACAATATTATTATCAATAACTTTTATGCAAGACTTCCTCTTCATGATAAGGATCTATTGGATGCTTCTTGTGTTGGATCGTTTACACGCATGGAAGAAGAAGTTAAATGGGATCTTCTAGACCGTATTCAAGACAATGATGAAGCATGGGAGAATGATAAAGGAAGAAAGTCAGGTATAAATTATGATTATGAATGCATTAAATCTTTTATGGGAACTGATGACTTTCAAAATATTAGTAATGCTTATGGTCTAGACTCTCAAAGTATTGCAAATTATTTCAAGGCTTTTGCTTCTTATATTGAAATTCCTAAAAAGAAATGGAACAAGTATCATGCGCCATATAAAGATATTGCTAATTGTGTTCCTGCAAGAGATACTGAAGTTTATACTGCTAATCATATTTTACCTAAACCTTGCATTGAGAAAATGCCTTTCCTAGTCAAGGTAAAGGAACATTCTATGATAGCTAGTATGGTTAATGAAAGTACAAATAAAGCTGTTGAACCTAATGAACAAATAGTTGTTGAACCTGTAATAGCAAATGTGAAAGACTTTGTCACTAAATATGTAGATGGACACACTATCTTCTGCAAGGATACTTCTAATATTGTTTCACAAAGTAGTGTTATGAGAGCTAGTGTCCCTATGTTTTCTGTTAGAATAAGTGATCATTGCTACAATAGTTTAGGTGATAGTTATATCGTTAAATTTATGCATGATACTGAAAGTTATTATGAGAGAGGCAAAAGTGCTCTTATGCATCTCAATAATATTAAGGTTACTCGCTTTATGCTGAAAGTCTTTATGTTGCACTTGTTTTGCCTTCCTATGCTAGCAGCCATTGGTTTCAACAATTTATTTTCTTACAAAATTCCCTTGCATAGGAAGTGGGTTAGACTTAGACATGTGTATATTTGCTTCTTGATGCTCTCTTTTACTTCAATTCATATTCATATGTGAGCATCACTGAAATTATCATGCCCATGTTAATGGCTATAAAGAAAGAGCTTTTTGGGAGACAACCTAATATATATATATTTCTTTCAGCTTGTTTTTGTTTATTTGATTCTTGGAAGTTATTGCTTCTGTAATAACCTCTCCTTATCCTTTTGTTTGGTTTTTGTGTCAAGATCAACCTCTAATGAGAGAGAAGTAAGATTTGGGGAAGTTGCTGTCCCGAAACAGATTTTTGTGCTTCACCATAAAAATTGTTAAAAATCACAGAATGTCGTACTGATCTGTAATTGTTTGTGTGCATGCCCTAGGTTATTATTTAACTTTAGTTAGTTTTGCACTTTTTGATTTGAGCAACAGAAGATTTTCGAAAAAATTGATCTTTACCTGCTGGTCTGTTTTGACAGATTTTTGCTACTCTTGCATTTGCTTCTTATATCGCTTTCCTTTTTGAATTCCTTTTTGGGATTTTGGAAGGAGTTTCTATAGTAGCTTATGTTTTGATGGATTTCATTTGAAATTGAACCTAAAGGTTTATTCTCTTGCATGCACTAATGTTGCTAATGAGGATTGTGTGAAGTTTTGTGTGAAAGAAATATTCAGGTTATAGGAGAACATGGTGCAATGAGATGGTGTATGGTTAAATAAATCAAGTAATATGTGTATGAATATAAAGAAATTGATGTTATTCAAGTGGTGACTCTGGAAAAATTTATCAAAGACCAAAATAAGAGACCTGCAGAGTTTGTTTTGGAATAGGTAACAGTTCTGGTAAGAAAAGGTCCACAAAAAATCTATCAATTCATATTTTTGCAGTTTTTATCTAATAAGGAAAGCAATGAGTTGAAATAGGGATAGAAATAGAGTTCGGATGGCTCACACCACCCCGTGGTGCGGGCCCACCTAGCCGTGCCACTAGGGGGTGTGGCCACCCCGGAGCCCGTCTCCGACCCGTTTTCTCCCAGTACTTTCCTTTTGTTATAAAAAATCGTAATATATAATCCTCCAGATCCCCAAGGTTCGTATATCGTGTTCTTGTCATGTTTTCGTTTCGATTTGTTTCTGCCAGGAACTATTCTTAAAGTTTAGAAGCACAATGGTCTCTGCCAACGATAAGGGCAAGGAGCCTGCAGAGGAGGATCTCCAAGACTCTTAGCAAGAGGAGGAGATCAAGAGTGAAGTTGAAGAGGAGGCAAAGGAAGACCAGCATCCGCACACCAACACCACCATTGCAAGCATTGGAGTGGTGGCGAACCCTGCCAAGTTCAAAAGGACTGCACGGATGTCCACTGGAGGAAGACTCCGTGTCATTGCTTGGCTTCACGGTCACCTCCTCCATGCACCAAGAATCCCTTCCATACCCTTATCCATGAGCATCAATTCCAGAATATGCCAAAGGAGAAACTACCCTCCAATTGGGATATGCCCCATTCTAACTATGCAAGAAAAGAAGACTTCAAGGAGGAAGAGTGGGGAAAGAATCGTATGAGCTGGGATTCACAACCCGACATGATCATGAACCACATTGAGCACAAATCGGAGTTGATTCGTACTCTCACCTTTGAGATTGAGGACTTTAGGAAATTGATTGAAAAGCTCATCGAGAGAACACCACCACCACTGAAGGAGTAATTCGTCATCAGGTTTTGGCATCCCCTTGGTTTGTTCCAAGCTTGGGGGAGTGCCGCGGTATCACATCAGTATCTTCTATCTTTTCACCTTTTTAGTAGAGTCACATCATGAATAGAGAAGTTATCATGTAGGATGGTTTGCATTGTGGAAGTGTCTCCCCTCTCGTTAGATATCTATATATCCCTTGTTGTGAGTTGCCGTTATGGAATATTAATGAGAAGTTCTATCATTCACTCTTTTGCATATCTTATTTTAGTTTTCAATTTCTGTTATATGATTGGTCTTGTTGTTAGTATTGGTATCACTTTGGGATCATTAAGTAGATTTAGTTGGTTTTGGCAAACCTGGCTCGGTTAGAGCAACACTATTATGAGAATTGGATGAAAAAGATAAAAGTACTCTTAAGAAATATAATGTCATCATCTTTCTTTCTTGATTGGCTCATAAGCTTAGTATTCTCTAGTTAAGATCTTTTGTGCTTCCAAGGAATATTGCATGTTTTGTTTTTATCACTTGTTTGTTTCCTTCAACTCTTATGCTTGCTACCCAGCCTTGCTAGCCTAAAACCTGTACTGAGAGGGAATACTTCTCGTGCATCCAATCCTTAAACCAAAACCTATGCCATTTGTGTCCACATACCTACCTATTAGCATTATTGCTATTCCAAGTAAATTCATGTTTTTATCTACCTTCCAAATTAAACTTGTTATGTGAAAATTAGTGATTAAAGCTCTCATGAACTTGATGGCACACTTTACTTTCTTGCACTTAATAAAGTTGAACCATTGTGCCCATCTATGTTGCGCATATGCTTGTACTTTGTAAGTTCTGAATTAGCAGAACCATGTTGTCATGGGGAACGCTTTCAACATTGCACTTTATTTAGTTGATATAATGTTCTTTTGCTTATGGATCCTAGCAGTGTGAAATGAAAGGGGAGCTTATAAGGCTCATGGAGTTCATATATGTGTTAGAGAAACACCTAGGCGGCTGGTCTAATCCATGCCTAATCATGGTGGAAACCTGCAGCGTAACCATAGTGAGCAATCTATGAAGCATCCTCTATAAAAAAAGAAGCCTATGCAAATAGGAAATAAAAAAAGGGAGAGAAAGAAAAAACAGAGAAAAAAAGATACCTATGCAAATAGGAAATAAAAGGATGCTGAGATGCTCATTGTGTGCTTGCCTTGTTATTTTGATATGGGGATTCTTCCGTATCATCGGGCAAGGGGTACCCCGTTGGCGGTTCTCTATGATACACATGTACTTACAATGACAAGAACTTACTTGTGACTAAACTTGAGTAGCATGAGGAACGGTCTTCATAAGTAAGGGGCATGAGATTTTCAGCTTATAACTTGTCAAGCATATCCTCATATTTGATCACTTTAACCTTAATCACCTAAAGATGCTTATGATAGGGGCAATGAGAGATAAAAGCTAATAAGTACCATAATTTTTGGAGGCTCTTTATGAAACTTGAAATCCCTTCTTCCCTCTGCGAAGGGCTTATCTTTTACTTTTTAGTTGAGTCAGTAAACCTATTCCCTTCTATCTTAGCAAGTATTTTGAGTTGTTGTGTTTCATTCATTCATATGATGATTTATCCAATCATGTTTCTTATGTTCCTTGTTTTGCACATTGCTCTTATCTTAGTGAGTATTACTTTGAAATTTATCATTGAAAACCCCATTATGTTTGAACTCCTGCAAATTGTTAACTATTCTTTGACCAAGAGCAAAGTTTGCCATTACCAATTATGATTTACTTTGTGTATCTTTATTATGTTTCCTTTACCTATTGCAAGTTAAGTTATGTAATAGTGAGTTGTCTTCTATTATGATTTGTGTATTGATGAATGTGATGCTTCTTGTCCGTATTCTTTTATCGACACTTCACTCCATAAACCTGAGGTCATGTTTATTGAGCTCAGTTTTAGCTTGGGGACAAGCGAAGTCTAAGCTTGGAGGGAGTTGATACGTCCATTTTGCATCACTATTCTATATCATAATTTACTATTATTCACTGATATATTTCATATTAAGAGATGATACTTATGTTATTTCATCTTTTTTTGCATGGTTGATGACTTTTGGAGGATGGACCGCTGAAGTTAGGATTCTGATGGAAAAGGCACTGCTTGGAGGTGAAATTCGCGAAGATCAGAAAATTCCAGAAAATACTTGGAAAATCCTATTTTTCCAGAAGACGAAGGATGCCAGAAGGGGGAGCGGAGATGGGCCACAGGGGGCCCACACCACCCCGTGGCGTGGGCTACCCTAGGCCGCGCCACCAGGTGGTGTGGCCACCCTGGCGCACCTCTGGCTCTGCTCTTTGGCGTATATTATCCTCCCGAAACCCTAAGACTCTGGGAGTGACCACAGAAAGGTTCCGCCGCCTCTGTAGGGCGGAAACTACAGAGAGATAAAGAGCTCTCTGGTAGGCAGAAATCTGCCAGGAAAATTCCTCCCCGAAGAGGGGAGATCATCGCCATCAACACCGTCATCGAGCTGGACTTCATCGGGATCATAATCATCATCATCATCATCATCATCTCCATCACCATCTCCACCAGCACCATCATCACCACTCCATACCGCTGTAACAATTGGGTTGAATCTTGCATAGTTCTTAGGGGAAACTTTCCCGGTGTTGATTACTTGTTGTACTTGATGCTATCGAATGGAACCATTGAATTATCGTTTATGTTCAGGTTGTTACTTATCATTATTTCATCTCTGATCTTGATCCATATGATGTCTTGTGAGTAGTTCATTTAGTTCTTGAGGACATGGGAGAAGTCATGTTGTTAGTAGTGGAATTGTGTTGAGAAATATTCAATGGTTTGATAATTAAGTTGTGGTGTTATTCTTCTAGTGGTGTCATGCGAATGTCGACTACATGACACTTCACCTTTATGGTCCTAGGGGAATGCATTGTGTATTTGGCTACTAATCGTTGGGGTTGCCGGAGTGACAGAAACCTGAACCCCCATTAGGAAACCTTTGCACAAGGGAGTGTAGGATCTCAGAGTTTAAAGTTGTGGTTAGGTTTCTATCTTAATTACTTTCTTGTACTTGCGGATGCTTGCAAGGGGTATAATCACAAGTATGTATTAGTCCTAGGAAGTTCAATACATTAGCATAGGTTCACCCACCCAACACTTGTCAAACTAAAGAAGATTAATCAACTATATGAAGCGAAATCACTTGACGATATTCCTGTGTGTCCTCGAGAACGTTTGGTCATCTTAAGTAATACAACCGGCTTGTCCTTTGCTAAAGAAAGGACTGGGACACTTGCTGCATTTATTATTATTGTCTTTCATTCACTTGTACTTTATTTATCTGCATTATCAAAAACACCTAAAAATCTATTTGCTAAGTATTTACAGAGAATTCCTGCTCCAAGCCACTCATCAACACCTTCTTCTCCTCGTTGGGTTTGACACTCTTACTTATCAAAAATACTGCGATACATCCCCCTATACTTGCGGGTCATCACGTAGCATCTATGGCAAATGCGCAAGTTGAGCGAGCCAATGGACTAATTCTGCAAGGAATCAAGCCACGCTTAGAGGCATCGTTACATAGAGCAGCTGGAGCCTAGGCAGGGTAACTGCCATCTGTATTGTGGAGTTTACGAACAAGACCCAACAGGTCTACCGGCTTGACTCCTTTCTTCATGGTTTATGGAGTAGAAGCCGTACGACCATCCGACATCCTCCACGATGCACCAAGAGTCTCCGCCTATGACAAAGATGACGCTGAAGAATCCAGACGCTTATCTGTGGACCTACTCGAGGAGGAGCACATGCTGGCATGCCAAAGATCCGCCATCTACCAATAGAAGCTATGCGGATACCATAGTCACCGTGTTAGGCATCACTCATTTAAAGAAGGGGATCTGGTGCTTAGACTCAAGCAGGAAAAATCACACAAACTATCCCCGCCATAGGAAGGACCATTCGTCATAAGCAAAGCATTTCTCAGTGGTTCCTATTACCTCGTCAATATTCATGAGTTGAAAGATATGCCAAAAAAGCACAAGCGTAAGCAACGTGACTCTGATGATGATTTCCTGGAGACAGATCGGCCATGGAACATAGCACATCTACGTCCCTTTTATACTTAGCAATTTTATATTATGTAATAAGTATCTTGTATGATCGATGAAATAAAGCATTTGGTTCACTCATATTTTCTGAGTCTTTTACCTCCCCTAGTTGTTCATTTTTGGATCTTGTAAACCCTTTATGCGCAAGTTTGCATTTGCACTTGTGAAAATTCTACCTACGGGCATTAGCTTAAGTTTTCTGGTCTACACGTTTTCTGATGTTTTTATGTGAATTCTGGAGTAGTGACTTTTCGGCACTCAAAGCCAACTATTTTGCTCTTAGGTTCTTGACAGTGGTATTAAGCATCATCACCTGAGAGCATGGTTCTGCGTTGCGAATCTTCTGACTCACGAAAGGTCAAGCACTACGAACCAGAATAATGGATAAGCCAGCACTTGCTTAAAAAATATATACATGCTGGATCTAGTTAAGTAGTAGGAGGCTTGCAACCAAGTTTTCTGCCTTAATTTTACATAAGTTTTTCCGCATAAAACATTATAGAGATACATTTAATACAATAATGTTTTTTATGGCTATGTTGTAGGGGACTTTGCAACTACATTGTCAGAAGTAGGAGAGCCAGGCCTGGAAAGTTCATCAAATTCGTAGGAGTGCGGGCTAGACTCTGAAGATGCCGACTCATCGTCCATCTCCTCGGTAGGCACATAGACGTCCGCCTTGGTCAACTTGGAAACCTTGGTGTCGTAGCTAGCGAGGGAGTTCCATATAGCATCGCTATCGATATCATTCCCTTCCTCGTCAAACTTCGGCATGCCGGAGCTTATCAGGTTCATGTCGGCGTCATCATAGTGTGCATTGACCAAAGACAAGGCCATACTTGCACTAGCCCAGACGCAAGAAGCTTTCCAACTCTTGACTTTCTCGGGGGCTCGACGCAGGATTTCCGACTATTTGGCCATAGAGTCTGCCGTCTTGATGGTGATGTCCAGGGGCTGGGCTATCTCCTTGGCTTGAGTGATGGTAGTGTTGATGAAGTTGCTAGCAAGAATCATGCATTCCTTTGGATCTGGAGCACCTTCACCCATGTTGGTCAAGCCAATGGGAGATGTGTTTTCGTTAGAGACAAAGGCCATGAATATAAATAGTACAAGTAACCGACTTACAGAATTGACAAAAGCTAGAGGAAAGTTACCAAAGATGCTCGTCTCAGCTTGACTGCAGGTCTCCGCCATGACATTATGCTCCTCTGAAGTTTCTTGTACATCTCAAGGTTCCGAGTATTCTGCCTTTTAGTAGCTTGGTTCTATTCCTTGAGTTGTTCAATATCCTTCTTTAGGCACTGAATCTTGGTGTCGGATGATTCTTGCATCACCCTTATCGCCTCTTCATGGCCCTTGATGGCATCAGCCAGGTCTTTCTTCAAAATTTTGTTTTCATCATCGAGCTCCTGGATATGTTTGGATTGCTCGACGATGCTCTTGTCCTTGGCGATGGTCTCTGTAAGACGGAACAAAGACAACATTATGAGAATTCAGATGAAATGGTTCCAAGTGAAAATTGGGAGCTGTTGGAGGAAAACAAACGCTTGCTATTTGTGATCTGTTCCTTTAGAAAGGCTGTTTTACCCTTTTTAATGTCTAGTGCTTCCTGCAGCTTGGCATACTTTTCATTGGCAGCTTTCCTCCGGGCATTCTCATTTTGCAAAGAGATTTACATGATTAGTTTCTCTAGAGCATCTAGTTGAAACTTTTTAGTTTCAACTAAATGCTCGGGAGCTATAGTATCAGCTTTAAAAAAATAGATATATTCTCTCTTAGAGTATCTAGTCGGAAATGTTCATTCTAAACTAGAAACTCGGGGTCTACACTATCAAGTTCTACACTTAGTTCTTTGGAGCACTCAGGACAAAAACTATTGGTTTTCCGCCTAAGAGCTCGGGGCTACAGTGGGATATATTGCAAAGTAAAAGAGTAAAGTTCAACGACTTACACCGGCAATAACCTTCAGATTGTTGGCTAACTGAGCGTATGTATTATGGAAAGTCCGGGCATTGTTATAAACAACATCTGCTTACTTTATAAGACCGTCCAAGCTCAAAGTCAGAGGAGTCAGAGGTAGAGGAGTTGTAGAAGCTGGAGGCATGGATGAAGCCATGGTTGCCTCTTGCATAATTATAGCAGTTGATGGCGCAGAGGCTCTCGTCTTATCCATTGTTGCTCCTTCTTCTTCTCCCTCTGCTGGTTGCTTCCCTTTCTCGGTGGCATCCTTAGCCAAAGCTTCAACCACTTTGGAGGAAATGCTCTCCTGTGTCGCATGGCCACTGGGAGCAACGTCCATGCCGGCAGAGCCTAAGACATCTGGAGTCGGATTGATGTCTATCTCCATGGCGGAGGTCTTAAGGATAACGGGGACAAGGCTCCGGTGGAGCCTGTTGCAGGCTTGGCGGAAGGGGTCAGGGGAGCAGCAATGGGGGACAACTTGGAGAACATCTCACGAATATTCTTGGAACCTCCAACATCTTTGGAGGTCCGCCTCAAACCAACGCCAGATTTCTTCCTGAAACATACATAGTATAACTACAGGAATTGAATAGGTGCAAAGAAAAGTAAATCCGGAGAATGAATATACTTACACTATGGAAGATGCCTTAGCCAAGGGGATGCCTAAAGATTTCTTCTTCTCTGCCTCTAAGGCTGTAGTGGATTTTTTGGAGACTCCACTCTCCGTTTTCTTCTTCTTGCCCTCGGCAACAGCTTCAAAGGTGGAGCTCTTCCGCTTTCGAGCTGCTGGAGCTGGATGATCCTTGGGAGCATCATCATCAGACACTATGTGGATATCCTTCAGCTTTGGGTCATAGACCTGGGAGGCCATTTGATCCGCCGCCAAGGTCGCCAGCTGATAGATCAAACAACGATTCAAATGAGTAATGCATTCAAGACGGAAGACCTTAGAGCATATATATATAACGAGCAACAAAGGAAGCATAGTGACCTCTGGGCACTTGCCGCATTCGAACTTGTCAAAAACGATCTTGAAGCCACGCTTCCTGTCCTTCACTTTGATGATGTCCTTTAGCCGGAGCTTGATGGAGTCATTAGAGAAGTTGTTGAAGGGTTCCGTAGCAGAAAACAAAAAATTCCTACGTTGGAACTCCCCAACGCCAAGATCTATCTATGTAGTAATGCAGTAATGACCGGAGCATATAGAATACATACCCTTGTAGACCGTACGTGGTTAACGTTCCGAGAGGAATGTGGTTGAAGTAGTCGAACTCGTAGCCGACCTCAAGGTCGCGATGCTCCTCGCAGGTCACCCATTGCTCCTTCTTCATCGTGTAGCAGCTTCGGCTCACGACATCCAAGGTGCCTCAAGTGAGGCCCCTCGTGGTTTCGTACACATACGGTGTATGATGATGACCTCCGACTCCTTGATCCCTGCCGGGAGTGCGGAAGTAGATCTCCGGCTTGGAATCCCTGCAGCGCAACGGCGTGTTGTAGGTGCGCCGTCTCTTGCGCGTATAGTCCTTTCTTGGGACCATGCCAACATGTGGAGACAACTATGTAGAGAGAGAGAGAGGGAGGAATTCTCTAAGGAAAATGCCTTAGAGAACATCTCAAATTGTGTGTTTAATCCCACCCATGGGCACCCCTTTATATAGGGGGAGGGAGGTGTGCCCTCCCCTTTGGGTTTCCCATGTGGGACTAATCAAAGGAGAGACGGGGGAGGAGCATGGGCCTCATGGGCCAGACGTCCAGGGGTGGGACCCACCCTGCGCACATCCCTAGGCTGGCCAGGTGGGCCCCTTGAGTCAGCTAGGCCTTTGCCCTTGGCCCTTCCTTCTTGCGGTTTTCCCTCATGGGCCCTTTTCCCTAGGAAGTTTGGCCCATTAGTGGAATACCCCTTCAAATTACATTTTAATGTTATATTTAATATTAATTACATTAATTAACATGTAAATACATATTACAAAATCCAATTTGACCCGAAACACCTTTCGGTTCCCGTTCGATTTCCTCTGAACAACTTCAGAACTTTGCCGGAACAATTCTGGTTCTCTCACGGAACTTTTCTGGTTTCCTTTTCTCTTTCATATGGTGATTCCAACTTGTAGAGGATCTCTAGCACATCGTACCCTTAAGTGTATTTCCCCATGGCTCGGGAATGGCACAAACATGATCTCCATCAATGATCAATAGCGGGACCGGGGTGCCCATAATGACCCTTGTGCATTCCATGATAATAATGTCGTTTAAACCGTAAATGTCGGTTCCCATTCCCTTTGCCACTTGATACCTAGTTCACCCGAGATTTGATATATGGTATCTCCATACCTTCGTTCGATCTCGTTACCGATGAACTTGTTTTCTCGTTCCCATGTCGTTGCATTTTGTGACCCAGTCACACGCTTGCAAGCTTCATTAATGCAATGTCACTGAGATGGTCACAAATGTATATGTCCGTTACATGGATGGGAAAATCCTGGTCTTGATATGTACTCCTCTACACGCCCCTTTGGGAAACTTGAGTGGCACCTTTTCGATCATCCAGTCACGGAATGATACTTGATAACCATCTAAGCTCCCTCCAGAACGGTGATTTGCATTATCTCATAGTCTAAGGATCAGGTTGTGAGATTTCCTTAGTTTATCATTAATGGTGAACTCTGTAACTAGATCTCATTATGATACAACTTGTTGGGCTGTTTGTCTATCACATCATTCAACTAATGACATGACCTCATTGTCAATTGACATACATGCCCATGATCTCGAAACCCTAGATCATCTTCATGACCAATGAACTAGTTCGCTAGAGGTAACTAGAGACCTGGTTTGTTTACATACCACACGTGTATTAACGTTTCGTATTAATACAGTTATAGCACAGTATGAAACTATTATGAACTAACTGAGATATGACAATAAAAACCTACTTATTATTTGCCTCTAGGACATATCTCCTTCAGTCTCCCACTTGCACTAGAGTACAAATAAACTAGCTCGCATTTTACTCATCATAAACCAAATCACATATGTGTTTATTGATCATGCATCCTTATGGAAAATGTCTTGTCCATGTTTTGTTTTACTAGATCATTATGTCTTTGCAAATCGTTAATGTCTTCCTAACTTTGACATTCATACCATTATCTTATAATGGGTTGAAGTATTCGTTTGGTGACAAAGTGAGACTTTGTTTCTAGTGTTTACCATGAAGGTCGCTTTCACTGTTGTGACGTAAACTATGAAACACACTTCGCACTCCTTTGTGTGTATATATAGTAGTTATGGCAACAGAGTGAGGTCTGTATCCAGGAGCCAACAGTGATGTTAGATCAGCCACAACGAGCTTTCTCATGGGCACTGTGCCCTAGGACACACCCTCTGCATAAAGACGAACTAGTCCCGCCACAACAATATACATCACGTCAGATGGAGCCCTTATACTTCTATATCTATGTAGATCCTAGTGCATGAAATGAAAATATGCTCCTTACTTTGCTTCTTGCCATTTAAGGACAAACTTAATTCTAGTTTAGTGATTAACTCTAGAATCATTTTAAGACATGTTCTTATAGTTAAGAGCCTATCGTTCCAACCAGAACCTGGGCCACATTACGTCGAGTACACAATATGGTTGCATGGAAGAACCTACGACTGAGGCATAGGAGATGCAACACATCTCTTTCTTTATTTAAACCATGGTTTGTAATACTAAGACTAACTCAATGCTTCATACAAGTAAGAACCTCTTTCTTTTCCTTGTTCCATTCTGAACTACTTCAGAATCTTATGTAGGATATTCTAAACATCTTCAGAATCAAGTCCAGGAAGCATTCCACTATGATGTTTATTAAACTTACTAATCTATCTTGATAGATCTCATTGTTTAATAACTTGTTCAACTTCATTCATATTTACTAACTTAAATGTTATCAATACCAATCACATCATTCATATATTTTTTATTTATATTTTTTTCTATAGATCAGATCAGACATTTTATTTTATGGAAGAAAAATAAAAGGATTTAGTTCATATTCACGAAGTCCTAGATTTTTCAGCCGAGCTGGATTTGAACCAGCGTAGACATATTGTCAACGAATTTACAGTCCGTCCCCATTAACCGCTCGGGCATCGACCCAGGAAGAATTTATTCTAGGTTTTTTATAATCTATGATTAACATCCTTTCAAAATACCCCCTACCCCCAGGGGAAGTCGAATCCCTGCTGCCTCCTTGAAAGAGAGATGTCCTGAACCACTAGACAATGTCCACATATCTCAGAATGATTTCACGCTCCCACTCAAATATGGCATCCATATATGAGATCCAGGGATTTCACTTAGCTCCCACTCAAAATATGTCAACTACATATTAAGATTTGGCCAAGCTACTTAGCTCCCACTCAAATGCAGGTCCTCTCGATAATCTTGGACATTCCAAAATTCTTGATCACCATCAAATCGAGAATTCTAGTTACGAGACTTCAATATCCACATATTTCCGGTGTAAATCCAATAGACTTAAGCATCGCTAAATTTGTAGTCAACTCCTTGAATTTTTCCATACTTCGAGCTTTACGTCTCCATTAAGTTTCATTTCCATCTTATGACTTTGAAGTCATTCAGAAATATCAAGTAAACTTCTTTACTTAATAAGATCAACATATTACTTTGCAATCTTAAATGTAACTTAATATAGGATTTTATGACTCCTGCTCATTTCTTGCACTTAGGTCCATCACGCTTCTTTGTAATTCGTAGGTATGTCTTGTTCATAAACATGACAAGTGAATCAATAATATATTTCCAAAAACTTGCAGAGTATATATTGTTGAATCCTACTTTCTTTAGTAAAAGCATTCACTGAAACTTAATAATCATTATCATTAGTTTCTCCTCTATTCGTAGAGTTCGGTTTCATGAAAAAAATTTCGCTGCGCTACTCAACAATCAGGAGGTAAGGTCAAATACCTTGTTTTGATCTTTTACTTTCTTCCACTTGTATCTTCATTAAGACACATCAACTTTGGACAACAACAGGTTTGCCCCTTGTGTAATATGTATTCATAGTTGCCTAAGAATACGCTACAAAGACTTGTTTATTTGCCATGATTTTGAATTATCGAAACCTCTAGAAACTCAAACATGCCATAACTCTTATGTTGTTGTTTCCACAAATCTTTAGATGTTCCGTTGTATTTCAACCGAGTGTTTGCTCATTTCGATCTCTAACTCTAGATGATAACTATAACCCCGATAAGAGATAATATTATACCATATGTATCTAATACATAATGATTATGATATTTAGACATTTCAATACACTTTGAATTTGCCCTATTATCATAATTTGTGAAACCTCTTTCACATGTCCTTTTATGCTAAAATTAAAATAAATACTTTAGTAATGTTGATCATATCAAAGATACTTGTATTCTTGTTAATTCAATTTCCTCCTTCACTTTGAAATCTTTTGAACAATTCAAAACAATTTCAAACTTATGTTTCATTAAGTAAATACTCATATTCACTTAAATCCACAATGAAGTATGTAATGAATTCCACTATATGTTGAAAATACGATACATCACCATGCATAAATTTCAACATGAAGTATAAATAATGATTTCCACTATTTGTTGAAAATACGATACATCATTATGTATAAAGTTCAACATTTCTTTGCATATCACCGTTTTACCAGAATGCGGAGTTTTAGTCATTCTGCCCAACGAGGCATGGTTTTGCAAAGTCTCTAGATTAAGCATCTAAGACCCCGATCTTCATTTATAATGAAGAACATGCAATAACCAAAATGACTTAAACTATAGTGTCATGTCATCATTAAACTTTGGATATCTTTTAGCATTATAATCCTTTATAAATGTTTAAACTATTATCATTAACATAGTGATGAGAATAACTCATTTATAATCGTAATGTGACCATAACGGTATTATTCATAAGAATAATACAACTGGATTGTAACTTATTTATATGAACAATTGTCTCGCTAAAATCAAGACACACAAGCAAGGATTACAAAATTATATTCAGGTACACTAATCAAATGATAAACCTTGAGGGAATGAGTGACGTTGGCCATCAACCAGTTTTCTCGCCGTTATCAAGCCACATTGCCTTAATTCCAGCAATTCCCAAATAGACCATCCCGTTTTCACAAAACGGTACAAGTATCCAATACTTTTGTAAACTACAATGAGTTCTGCAAGAATTACATTTATAACTTTGTATATCTAACATATACCCTTTTCATTCATGACCTCCATTGAAATCAAGCCCTTATGAGAGTTCACAACTCTAATGCAAGATCGCTAAGTATTTCTCCAAATATTCTCTTTTCATCCATCATGGAAGAAAACTCATCCAACGACTCATACTTTATGTGCCTGATCTTGCAGAATACAAGATTGTACTCCAATTCTCCATCGAATGGAGAATGGCTTATTGGATGATTATGGAGAACATACAAATATTGCGGAGTCATCGGATTATCTCCTAATGGTCATTGTATCAAGAAGAGAAGATCACCTTTTACGAGGATATCCCTCAGGCGTGGTTATTAATCTATGAAGTTGGACCCTTGTGCTAAGTTCCACATGAAGCAATAAATTTCCCATGGTTGCAAAGGACCTCAATGGGATAGGCCATGATCTACTAAGATATATGCAAACATACATCTAGACTAAGTTCATAATATGAGTCCAATCCTAATTGAGATCCCACTAAAATTGTCATCCCCTAGACGATTTTAGTGATCACACGATCCCAATCCGCTACACCACCCCCGATCATCACGGCCGGCAATGCAGTTTCAAAGGTAGACATTCCCCAATGTCAATCACATCAACCATGTGACTCATGCTCGACCTTTCGATCTCTTGTGTTCCGAGGCCATGTCTACACATGCTAGGCTTGCCAAATCTAACTTGTGTGTATTTGCTGTGTAACATGGCTTACACCCATTGTATGCGAACGTAGATATGTCTAGACCCCGATCGTTACGGCTGGCTTCATAACACTAACTTTCTTGGTGGTGCACACACAAGGGGAACACTATCATTGGAATTATTTAGGGATTATCTTATTTTCTACCGTTGAGTATCTAATACTAGCATATAATAAGATATAAAGTAGGTCTCAACATCACATGTGTATTGTGATATGATATGGTCCTTCTTCTTGCGCCTTGATCTCCATCGAGCGCTCCGGCATGATCTCCACCTTGCTCCTGGTTTGACGCCAAGTCCACGACGCCACCAGCAGGTCGTCCATCGGAACAATGGCTATTAATATACTACTTAGTAACATAAAAGTAAACTACTTTACCTTCATAATGACCAATACCATATCATAACACAAGCCCTCCTGCAAAACAAAGTTAGACGCCTCTACTTCATCTTTGCAAGTTTTACGTGGTTGTTAGGGCTTTCACAATAGAACTGTTTCTAACCTACGAACTTTCCAACCACAACATGGATCCAACAATTGTCTCTACTATACCCCTTTAGGGGCCCTCCATTGTAAATGCTATATCAACTATTGAATGAGAGACAGACACCCGCTAGCCACTTATACAGTACAAGTCGTATGTCGAGCGTGGAACCAGTCTCGCATATGAATACGCGTAAGGTTGGTCCGGGTCGCTTCATCAAACAATATCGTGATATAAACAAGTACACGTTAGAGGGTAACAATTAAGGGATCAATGCCCGCACAAAACTTGTGCATACTAGCCATACAATACTCCTACGCATAGATTAGCTCTGATACCAGTAAAGGGTTCCGTAGCAGAAAACAAAAAATTTCCTACGTTGGAACTCCCTAACACCAAGATCTATCTATATAGTAATGCAGTATCGACCGAAGTGTGTAGAATACATACCTTGGAGACCATACGCGGTTAACGTTCCGAGAGGAACATGGTTGAAATAGTTGAACTCGTAGCCAACCTCAAGGCCGCGATGCTCCTCGCGGGTCACCCCTTGCTCCTTATTCATCGTGCATCAGCTCTGGCTCACGACATCCAAGGTGCCTCAAGTGAGGCCCCTCGTGGTTTTGTACACATACGGTGTACGATGACGACCTTCGACTCCTTGATCCCTGCTGGGAGTACGGAAGTAGATCTCCGGTTTGGAATCCCTACAGCGCAATGGTGTGCTGCAGGTGCGCCGTCTCTTGCGTGTACAGTCCTTTCTTGGGACCGTGCCAACGTGTGGAGACAACTATGTAGAGAGAGGGGGAGGAATTCTCTAAGGAAAATGCCTTAGAGAACATCTCAAATTGTGTGTTTAATCCCACCCATGGGCACTCCTTTATATAGGGGGAGGGAGATGTGCCCTCCCCTTTGGCTTTCCATGTGGGACTATTCAAGGGAGAGAGCAAGGAGGCGCATGGGCCTCATGGGCCAGCCGGCCAGGGGTGGGCCCCACCCCGCGCACATCCCTAGGCTGGCTAGGTGGCCCCCCTTGAGTAGGCTAGGCCTTGGCCCTTCCCTCTTGCGGTTTTTCCTCATGGGCCCTTTTTCCCTAGGAAGTTTGGCCCATTAGTGGAATACCCCTTCAAATTACATTTTAATGTTATATTTAATATTAATTACATTAATTAACATGTAAATACATATTACAAAATCT
The DNA here is from genome assembly GCA_916181665.1 of Avena sativa. Taxonomy (NCBI): domain Eukaryota; kingdom Viridiplantae; phylum Streptophyta; class Magnoliopsida; order Poales; family Poaceae; genus Avena; species Avena sativa. Next base: position 451,223,500 of record OV702288.1, on the reverse strand, counting down.
GATTTGACCCGAAACACCTTTCGGTTCCCTTTCGATTTCCTCCAAACGACTTCGGAACTTTCCCGAAACAATTCTGGTTCTCTCACGGAACTTTTCTGGTTTCCTTTTCTCTTTCATATGGTGATTCCAACTTGTAGAGGATCTCTAGCTCATCGTACCCTTAAGTGTATTTCCCCACGGCTCGGGAATGGCACAGACATGATCTCCATCAATGATCAATAGCGGGACCGGGATGCCCATAATGACCCCTATGCATTCCACGATGATAATGTCGTTTGAACTGTAAATGTCGTTTCCCATTCCCTTTGCCACTTGATACCTCGTTCACCCGAGATTTGATCTATGGTATCTCCATACATTCGTTCTATCTCGTTGTTGATGAACTTGTTTTCTCGTTTCCATGCCATTGCATTCCATGATGCAGTCACACGCTTGCAAGCTTCTTTAATGCAACGTTACCGAGATGGCCACAAATGTATCTGTCCGTTATATGGATGAGAAATCCGGGTCTTGATATGTACTCCTCTACACGCCCCTTTGGGAAACCTGAGTGGCACCTTTTCAATCATCCAGTCATGGAATGATACTTGATAACCATCTAAGCTCCCTCCATAACGGTGATTTGCATTATCTCATAGTCTAAGGATCAGGTTGCGAGATTTCCTTAGTTTATCATTAATGGTGAACTCTGTAACTAGATCTCATTGTGATACAACTTGTTGGGATCTTTGTCTATCACATCATTCAACTAATGACATGACCTCATTGTCAATTGGCATTAATGCCCATGATCTCGAAACCCTGGATCATCCTCATGACCAATGAACTAGGTCGCTAGAGGTAACTAGGGACTTGGTTTGTTTACATACCACACGTGTATTAACATTTCGTATTAATACAGTTATAGCACAATATGAAACTATTATGAACTAATTGAGATATGACAATAAAAACCTATTTATTATTTGCCTCTAGGGCATATGTCCTTCAGTTGTCCTGCGAAATCCGCATAGGATCTTTTCTATTCTTGGAGTACTTGTGCATTAGGTTGGCATGGTGTTGCAGAGGTTGGATCCGCCTCGTGAACCAGCACATGGCTAGGTTAAAGCCGACCAGTCCTCTGTCCACCAGCCACTCGATCCACCTTACAGCACGAGAGGCCTCATCATCGGACGGGAGGGGGCCTTGGGATCTCTAGGTGGGGCCTCGGCGGCGGCTCCATCAACCAAGTCAAGGTATGAGTCTTGGCAGCCGGCCAAAGGGATATCTGGGTCGTAGAAGTATGTGTGTTGCCAGTTCTTGTAGGACTCATGGCCGACGATGTCGGGGAATTGCCGGTGAGGATGGATCTTAAAACTAATTATTCCGCAAATCCGCAGCTCATCCTTGGATTCTACAGACTCTCTCTTGACGGTGAAAAAGTAGATGAATAGATCTAACCTAGGCTTAATTCCTAGGTATCCTTCACACAAAGCTATAAAATTGCTGAGTATGAGGATGCTGTTGGAAGAGAGATTGTGGGGAAGTACCGGAAATGTCGAAGGATCTCGAGGAAGAAGTTGGAAACTAGCCGGCTAACACCACGAACCAGCTAGGACTTGAGGTAGACCTTCTCTCTGGCTTGGGGGGAAGGGACCACCTCGCCGGACGGCACCGGCCGCCAGGCCAAGCCTTCCAATGCAGGAAGATAGCTCTCTATGATGAGTTCTTGAAGATGCTCAGCGGAGAGGTCAGAGCCCCTCGACACTCCCTTGTGGGAGTCAGCGTCTTCCTCTGCAGCATTAGGCGCCACCCGTTTCTATTCACCACCGGTGGATTCCACCACGACGGAGACTGGGATAACCACCCCTTCCGACAGGACAGAAACTCGCCGCGATGGCTCGACCGTAGCCTCGGGAGCTTCCGTCGTCGAGGGAGTGCTGCTGCTGGAGGCCATTGCGTAGGTGGATGGAAGTTTGGGGGAGACAGAATCTGGCTAGGGTTTTCCGCTGCAGAGCTTGAATGGTCGTGTGGCGGGAGGAAGAAGAAAACGCAGGGAATAATGCGGGTAAAAGAAAATTTTCTTGCCGCAGTAAATATTTATAGACCCTAGCACCAAGATTCGTGCAAGGAATATCTAACGGATACAACATTGACAACGTGTGGATGAACGTGCACGGTAATTCCGCCACGTCCCTCGATTTGCCGCTTAACATTTCAGATTTTGCGCGTGTGAAAATAGTTAATGATTGATTCACTTCTATATGTGAGTTTCGAGGTAGGGTAGGTTGTAGTCTATGTCATTCTTCTGACCGTTGCAGTGGAAGAGTCATGTCCGAAGATTCCATGAAAGTCAGAAACCATCCGACTTTGGAAGAAAGGACTTGAAGAATCTTTGGCTTACATGATGAAGACAGAGAGGATTGCAGGGTTCTTTGGGAGACCTTCGGGATATTGCTTGACGAATTTCCGGCATAACCTAGATGGAGCATTCAAGATTGAATGGCAAGACGGCGCAAGATCTCAAAGTCCTCCGGGGGCTACTGTTAGGTATATGCCAAATGGGTACCACCATTGCATGTCTCTAATCCGGCTAACCCGGGTGGCCCACAGTTGGTAGCACGGCCCATGGCCTGCTGGGCGGCCTAGTTAGATAGATCCAAAAGGGAGGCCCATGTTGGATAAAGGAAGGCAACATTGAAGTCATCGACCTAGTCGGAGCCTTGGAGTACAAGACATGAAGACTAGTTAGTGTTAGTGTAGGACTCTATAACCTGTTCGGCAAGGTCTTTCCCTTGTAACCCTAGGTTATGGTGCCTTTATAATCCGGACCTATGGGAGCCTTTAGGGCACAATGTACAATGATTCGCAACACCCTCACACAACGAACCAATCCCTGTAACTCGGTGTATTGACATTATAGTGATTTATAGCAGGAATAGAATTCCACCACCATCATGGGACTTGAACCTGGGTAAGCTGTGTTACCTCGTACCCGCCAACTCGCCGCCTTCCCCCACCTCTCTAAACACGCTCTATGAGGACCCCTCTATGGCGTACTCGTCAGCAATACCACGACAATACCAGTTCAGCAGCCTATGTCCCGCGCGTACCCATGGTTCATACATGAACACAAACATAAATAAAGCACGAGCAATCTACGCATCTCGCTCGTAGGCAACTTCCTTGTCTTTTTGAACCAACTCTGTTGAATTGTGTCCATATCCGTGAGATCCGTAATCATGATCCGGTTTTCCTCGCGAGTTTCTTGAGTTGTACCTTCTTCTCCCTAGCACGGGCGTTGATCTCTTCTATCTCAAGACGCTTCGATTGGATCTCATAGAGTTCTTCACCCCATCTTACCTTTTCTTGCATTTCCTCTCTTCCCTCTTGTCGTAGGACACCTCCTTCTCGGCGATCAAACCTTTCAACGTCTCTTGGATGGCAATTGACGAAGCTTCATGCTTCAGTTCTAGCTTTGAGTTGTTCCTTCCTCTTGGACTTGTGGTATCCGACCCTTCCTTGTCGATGATGATTCCGGCGCCTCCTCCCTTTGCACTTACCGCATAGATCTCTTTCCATTTCTCGCAATCTTTGAGCTTTGTCCAACAATGGGCCAATGTGAAAGCTTTCATCTCATGGCAAGTCTTGCAATGCTTGCCACACCTAAATCAATAAGTTCAAGTTCATGTTTGAATGCTACAACATGTATGCTCAAACTAAAACATATCGTCACGCAACAACATACCATGTCTCCGACACCTATGCCACTCACGGACATTGACTTCACATGGTCATGGGAAGCACAAAACTTTGTGCATTGTTCGGAGATGAATGCCCACCTCTTCGTAAGAGAGTTCTCATTGCGGTCACTTTTAAACGGATGCTCCCCAAAGTTTTTTTGATCATGGAAGTACTTCCATATTTGGTTCCAAAATGCACCACCCTTTTGCTTGGCACCGGTTATTGGATCTTGCCCAATTTCCATCCATGCCTCGCAAAGCATGTGGTGATGGAAATATGCCCTAGAGTCAAATTGTAGTAATGACTATTATCATATTTCATATAGTTTATGATTAAGTTTTATATCATGCTATAACTGTATTGAGTGGAAACATCAATACACGTGTGATATACAAACAACCAGGGGTTCCCAGTGAAACTCTAGTCACGGGTTCATTGGTCAACAGATGATCAAGTTTCCTGATCATGTGGCATTTATGCCAGTTGGAAATGAGGTCATCTCATTCTGAGAATGAGATGATGAACCGATACCCAACCTAAACATCGTGACCCGATCATGTCATGAAGTTAAAGTTACGATGATTAGAAATGGATCCTCGTAGACTATTCCTTAGACTGTGAGGCTATATAAATCACTATCTCCCGAGAGTGCTTACATAGCATCAAACACCATCTGGTAATACGGTGGTTATAAAGGTGTGTTCAGGTACTCGGAGGAAACCGTAGAGGCAATATATGTCAAGAGCATGATTTGTTTGTCCATGTGACGGGAAGATACTTAAGGGCCCACTCGGAGAAGTTGTATCCAATAGCTGCGCAGCGTGTGATTTGATCACGGGGATATCACTTGTCGGAATGAGTCAAGTAGCGTTGTTCAGTAACAAGATTGAACACGACATGATGATGTCATTGATCAAATCTCGGGCAATGCAAGTATCGACTGACAAAGGGAATAAGACACGACTGTCCTGGTTCAAACAACGAAAGATCTTAGTGGAACACACAGGGGTCACATGGCCATCCAGGTCCCTCTGTCGATCATTGGTGCGGGAGTGTCCCGCCATGTCTGGAGTGTTCCTGAACCGTGGGGTATCACGCTTAAGGGCTTGATGATGCTTAGAGAGTGTTTATAGGATCGGTAGAATCAGCGAAGAATAGTAGAGAGAAAACTAGAAGGGTTTCGGTAAGTCCGAAGGATGTCCGGAGTGGAGGTGGAAGGTGTTCCATAGCCACGGAGGTTGAATAATATGTGAATGAATGTTAAATATTGATTTAATCATTTATTCATAATTATTTAATAAAGAGAAAAATCAATTAAATGGTTAAAGGCTTAATGGGCCAATTCCCGGAGGGGAGAGGGCCCATTAGGGAAAGGAGAGAGGGAGAAGGGTCCAAGGGGGTGGCCGGCTAGGCCTAGCCCCCCCACCCCACGCACGGGGCATCCTAGGTGGCTGGCGGCCTCCCCTCCCCCTCCTCTCCTTTAGTCCCACCCCGGGACTTTGAGGGAGGTAGTACCTCCCCTCCCCCTATATATAGTGGGGATATTTGGCCAAATAAAACACACCAATAATCAATAAAAGTCTTCTCACTTTTGGGAGGAGCTCCAGTTGATATTTTCTCTCTCCCCCTATATCTCTCGTGACCGTGGTCCCAAGTCTGGACTGCGCGAACGAGAGACATCTTCACCGCCGAGCGTCGTCGCGCTGCGGGATTCGGATCCGGGAGCTCTACTTTCGCAAATGCTGCTGGATCAGGGAAGCGGGAGTCATCGTCAGGCACTGGACATGTGTAACTCCCCGCGAGGTGTCGCACTTGAGGCACTCAAGTCGTTGGAGCCAAAGGAGCACGAGGACTTCATCATGACCTTGAGGTCGGCTTCGGCTCGTCTACATCAACCACGCTCTCCTGAGCGTTAACAACACTTTTCGGTCTTCAAGGGTAAGTTCACAAAAAGCCCCTCCCGTTACTGTATTACTAATAGATAGGTCCTGGCAGCTTCAGGGGTTCAGGGGCGTAGAGTAAAATTTATTGTTTTTATACGCGGAACCCCAACAGTGGTATCAGAGCTAGATCTATGCGTAGTAATGCTAGTACGGGTAGAACACACGAGATGTAGCGTGTGGAAGTTGATCTTTTAGTTATTACCCTCCCACGTGTACTTGTGCATATCGCAGTAATGCTTGATGAAGCGGCCCCCAACCAACTTTACACATTCATTCGCGAGACTGGTCCACGCTTGACATACGGCTTGTACCGTATAAAGTGGCTTAGGGGGTGTCTATCTCTCTCACATTAGTTGGTATGCCATTTGCAATGGAGGTCCCCGAAAGGGGTGTAGTAGAGACAACTACTTGATTAGTGTTGTGCTGAAAGTTCGTAGGTAAGAACGGTTCTTGTGCGAAAGCCCATTCAGCCACGTAAAACATGCAAAGACAAAGTAGAGGCATCAAACTTTGTTTTGCAGGGGCGTTGCTTTGTGATATGGTTGTGGCAAAGGTAAAGTGATCACCTTTTGTTACGTAGTAGCAGATAGTCACGAAGGTGACGAACTACCATGCCGGAATGACACTGGTACCTTGGTGTCTACGGCGCCAGAACCCGGTGACGGCGGATGGAGATCACGACGTGAAGGACCATATCACATAGCATTTACATTCAATGTTATTGTTTGTATATCTTATTGTGTGCTAGTATTAGATACTCGAATGTAGCCTAATAAGATGATCCCTGTTAAAATTACCAACGATTGTGTTCCCCTTAGTGTGCACCACCAAGAAAGTTCTTCGGTATGAGGCGATCCAGGGTTACAGGCCTGGGTGTCAGACATATCTACGTTCGCATATAGTGGGTGTAAGCCATGTTGCACAACGAATACACTAAGGTTGAGTTGGCAAGCCTAGCACACCATAGAAGCGTGGCCTCGGAACATGGATGGTCGAAAGATCGAGCACGAGTCGCATGAATGATGTGACCGACGTTTAGCGTCCACCCTTGAACCCACATTGATGGCCGTGACGATCGGGGGAGATGTGGCTGATAGGGGCCGTGTTATCACTAGGAACCCTTTTGGGGATAGGTGTTTCTGAGTGGAGTTATTATTAACTCATTTAATTATAAACTTAGTCTAAATTCCTTTTGCAATTATAAATGTAGAAAATGGTTCTTCCCGAGATTACCTTTCCTATCGATGATTGGTTAAAAGGAGAAAAGCTCAAGTTAGATGGATCCAACTTTTCTGCATGGGTCGTGCGCATGTTTGATCTCCTTGGCGAGAACAATGTAGCTGACTACATGACCTATGAGATGTATTTGGAACCACCCTATTCTCATGAGACCCAGGAGCAGCGAGACCTGCAGTGCCGACATCGTGTGATGGCCACATTCATATCAGTGACGATGCGCCTCGGAATGGAGGATGGGCTATGGCCAATGGTGGAAAGTCTTAAACCCCGAGTGGTCATGGCACATCTGAGATCGCATTTCGTGGAACAAGTGCGCATGTGGGAGTATGAGCTGATGGGGGACTTCCTCTCCATAAAGATGGAAGAGGGCTTGATGACCCACAAGTATAGGGGGTGTATCGCAGTATTTTCGATAAGTAAGAGTGTCGAACCCAACGAGGAGCAGAAGGTGCTGGCTAGTGGTATGGATCAGGAATTCTCTGCAAATACTTAGCAAACGGATTTTTAGGGGTTTTCGATAAAGCAAGTAAACAAAGTACGAGTAAATAAAAGACAGTAGGAATAAATGCAGCAAGTGGCCCAATCCTTTATGCAGCAAAGGACAAGACGGTTGTATTACTTAAGATGACCAAACGTTCTCGAGGACACATGGGAAGACTGTCAAGTGCTTTCGCTTCATATAGTTGATTAATCTTCTTTAGCTTGCTAAGTGTTGTGTGGGTGAACCTGTGATAATGTACCACCCCATCCAAGACTAATACATACTTGTGATTATACCCCTTGCAAACATCCGTAAGTACAAGAAAGTAATTAAGGTAGAAACCTAACCACATCTTTAAACTCTAAGACCCTTACGTCCCTTGTGCAATGGTTTCCTAACGGGGGTTCAGGTTTCTGTCACTCTGGCAACCCCTACGATTAGTAGCCAAATACACAATGCATTCCCCTAGGCCCATATAGGTGAAGTGTCATGTAGTCGACGTTCACATGACACCACTAGAAGAAGTACACCACAACTTAAATATCAAACTATTGAATCTTTCTCAACACAACTCCCCTACTAACAACATGACTTCTCCCATGTCCTCAAGAACAAAACGAACTACTCACAAGACATCATATGGATCATGATCAGATATGGAATAATGATGTATAACAATCTGAACATAAACAATAATTCAATGGTTCACTCAATAGCATCAACTACAAAGAGTAATCAACACCGGGAAAGTTTCCCCTATGAACTATAGCAAGATTCAACCAATTGTTACAGCAATATGGAGATGGTGATGAGGGTGCTGATGGTGATGATGGTGGTGATGATGATGATCCCGATGAAGTCCAGCTTGATGGTGGTGTTGATGGTGACGATCTTCCCTCTCCGGGAAGGAATTCCCCCGGTAGAAATCTGTCTGCCGGAGAGATCTTTCTCTCTCGGTGTTTTCCGCCCCACAGAGGCGGCGGAATCTTTCTGTGGTCGCTCCCCGAGTCTTAGGGTTTCGGGAGGATGATATACGCCAGAGGAGAGAGGCTGGAGTGGGTCAGGGTGGCCACACCACCTCCTGGCGCGGCCTAGGGCTGTCCGCGCCATGGGGTAGTGTGGGCCCCCTGTGGCCCATCTCCACTCCGTCTTCTAGCATCCTTAGTCTTCTGGAAAAAATAGGATTTTCCGTATATTTTCCTTGATTTTATGATCTTCGCGAATTTTGCCTCCAAACAACACCTTTTCCATCAGAATCCTGACTGCAGAAGTCCATGCTCCAAAAGTCATCAACCATGCAAAAACAAATGAAATAACATAAGTATCACCTCTCAATACGAAATATATCAATGAATAATAGTGAATTAAGACATAGAATAGTGATGCAAAATGGACGTATCAACTCCCCCCAAGCTTAGACTTCGCTTGTCCCCAAGCAAAACTGAGCTCAATAAACATGGCCTCAAGTTTATGGAGTGAAGAGTCGATAAAAGAATACGGATAAGAAGCATCACATTCTTCAAAAGCATAGATCATAATAGAAGACAACACTATTATATAACTCAACTTGTAATGAGTAAAGGAAACACAATAAAGATACATAAAGTGAATCATAATTGGTCATGGCAAACTTAGCTCTTGGTCGAAGAATAGTTGATAATTTGCTAGAGTTCACAAATAGCTCGTTTTCAATGAAATCTTTCAAAGTAGTAAACCTCAAGATGAGAGCAATGTGCAAAACCAGGAACATAAGAAACATGATTGAATAAATCATCATATGAATGAATGAAACACAACAACTCAAAATACTTGCTGAGATAGAAGGGGGTAGGTTTACTGACTCAACTACAAAGTAAAAGAAAGGCCCTTCACAGAGGGAAGCAGGGATTGCAAGTCTCATAAAGAGCTCCCAAAAATTATGATACTTACTAGCTTTCAGCTCTCATTACCCCTATCATAGGCATCTTTAGGTGATTAAGGTTAAAGTGACACAACTAAGAGGATATGCTTGACAAGTTATAAATTGAAGTCTCATGCCCCTTACTTATGAGTACCGATCCTCATGCTACTCAACTTCAGTCATGAGCAAGCTCTTGTCATTGTAAATACATGCGTATCATTGAGAACCGCCAACAGGGTACCCCTTGCACATGACACAGGAGCTATCCCATAATCAAAATGACAAGGCAAGCAGACAGTGAGCATCTCATCGATCTTTTTATTTGCTATTTGCATAGGTTTTTATTGAGGATGCTTCATAGAATGCTCACTATAGTTATGCTGCAAGTTTCCACCATGATTAGGCATGGCTTAGTCTAGCAGCCCAGACGTTTCTCTAACACACATATAAACTCCATGATCTTACAAGTTCCACTTTTATTTCACACCACCGGGATCCATAAGCAAAAGAACATGATATCAACTAGGTACAAGTACCAATGAAGTGTTGAAAGCGGTCCCCATGATGCATGGTTCTGCTAACTTCAACTCATAAAGCGCAAGCATATACGCAACAAAGAAGGACCCAATGGTTCAAGTTTATGAAATGCAAGAAAGTGAAGTGTGCCATCAAGTTTGTGAGAGCTTTAATCACTAATTTTCACATAACAAGTTTAATTTGGGAGATAGATAAAACAAGGATTTACTTGGAATAGCAATAATGCTACTAGGTAGGCATGGTGGACACAAATGGCAAAGGTTTTTGGCTAGCAAGGCTAGGTAGCAAGTACAAGAGTTGAAGGAAAAAAACGAACATAAAAGTGATAAAGACAAACATGCAATCTTCCTTGGAAGCACAAAAGATCTTAACTAGAGAATACTAAACTTATGAGCAAATTAAGAAAGAAAGATGATGAAATTATTTTTCTCTAGAGTACTCTTATCTTTTTCTTTCAACTCTCAAAAATAGTGTGCCACTGACCAAGCCAGGTTTGCCAAAACCAACAAAATTAACTCAATGATCCCAAAGTGATACCAATACTAACAACAAGATCAATCATATAACCATGAATTGAAAACTAATATAAGCTATGAAAAAGAGTGAATGATAGAACTTCTCATTAATATTCCATAACGGCAACTCACACCAAGGGATACATATCTAACGAGAGAGGGGACACTTCCATAATGCAAACCATACTACAAAATAACTCCTCTATTCATGATATGACTCTACTAATAAGGTAAAAAGATAATAGAAGATAGTGATGTGATACCGCGACACTCCCCCAAGCTTGGAACAAGCCAAGGGGATGCCAAACCTGATGACGAATTACTCCTTTGGTGGTGGTGGTATCTTCTCATCTTCGTCTGTCTTCCAGGGTAAAGGCTTCCCATCAACAAAGGACATCATGGTTTCCAACATCCTGAAACTTGCAGCAGCACTTATGCGTTTAAATCTAGCCTCATACTCACAGTTTTGATTTTGAACGTCATAGAACTGTGCTTATAGTTTGTTGGTTGTTTGGCAGAGTGAGAGGACTTCGTCTTTGAGTTCAGCAGTCTCCTTTTGGTGCTCGGTGATGAGTTCGGAACAAATCTTATGGATGATATCCACTTCGTGCTCTGCCATCTTCTTGTACCTAAAGACTTCTTGCTCTAGTGCTTCCATCCCGTCTTCCAGACTTCCTTCACCTTTAGGGCCTCGAACCTCTTTAATCCGAACCTCCCCACCTTCGAGCAATAACTCCTTGGGATGAATCTTCAATTCTCTCATGTATGGGTTGATGATATCTTCCAAGGAATCTCCCTCGACTGATCCAGTGGAAGACATTGTGGCTACAAATCTGGGATCTTACCTGGCAGAAACAGATCGAAACAAAAACACGACGAAAACACGATATACGAACCTTGGGGGATCCGGGGGGTTATATAATTCGAAGTTTCATGTCAAAAGGAAGGTACTAGGAGAAAACGAGTCGGAGGCGGAGTCCGGGGGTGGACTCACCACCTGGTGGCGCGGCCAGGGGAGGGCCCGTGCCACAGGGTGGTGTGTCTCTTTTTCGCTTCGTAGCTTCCCTTATCGACTGAAAACTGCAAAAATATAGTTGTATTGTATTTCCGCGGAACTTTTCTTACCAGAACTGTTACCTATTTGAAAATAGACTCTGCAGGTCTCTAAATTTGGTCCTCAATGAATTTCTCTGGAGTTATAACTGGAAAGGCATCAACATCTTCATTGTAAGAATCTCCAGCAATATAGTGTTTGAGTCGCTGTCCATTCACTACTTGTGTAGTATTATCTTTTGGAGAAGAAATTTTTATTGCTCCTGAACGGTATACTTCTTCAATGATGAAAGGTCCTTCCCATTTTGATAGTAGCTTACCTGCAAAAAATCTGAGATGAGGCCTATACAATAGAACTTTCTCACCAACATGAAATTCTCTCTTAAGTATTCGCTTGTCATGCCATCTTTTAACTTTTTCCTTAAAGAGCCTAGCATTCTCATAGGCTTCACTCCTCCATTCATCTAAAGAACTTAAGTCAAATAATCTTTTCTCACTAGCGAGCTTACAATCTCTATTTAGTTCTTTAACTGCCTAGTAAGCTTTGTGTTCTAATTCTAAGGGTAGGTGACAAGCTTTCCCATAAACCATTTTATAAGGAGACATTCCCATAGGATTTTTGTAAGCAGTTCTATAAGCCCATAAAGCATCATTCAACTTCTTAGCCCAATTTTTTCTAGACCTATTAACAGTCTTTTGCAAGATAGATTTAATTTCTCTATTTGATAACTCTACTTGCCCGCTAGTTTGGGGGTGATAAGCTGAAGCAATTCTATGATTAACATCATATTTAGCAAGGGTCTTCCTAAAACCACCATGAATGAAATGAGAACCTCCATCAGTCATGAGATACCTAGGCACCCCAAACCTAGGAAAGATAACATCCTTAAGCATTTTTAGAGAAGTCTCCCCGTCAGCACTCTTTGTAGGAATGGCTTCTACCCACTTAGTAACATAATCAACGGCAACGAGAATGTGAGTATAGCCTTTCGAAGGAGGGAAAGGACCCATAAAGTCGAATCCCCAACAATCAAAAGGTTCAATAACTAGAGAGTAGTTCATAGGCATTTCATTGCGTCTAGAAATATTACCTACACGCTGACATTCATCACAAGATAAAACAAATTTTCTTGCATCTTTAAAAAGGGTAGGCCAGTAGAAACCTGATTGTAGCACCTTTTGTGCGGTTCTATCTCCTGCATGATGTCCTCCATAAGCACTGCCATGACATTTACGCAATATCTCCTTTTGTTCATATTCTGGAACACATCTTCGCATTATACCATCCACTCCTTCTTTGTATAAGTGTGGGTCATCCCAAAAATAATGCCTCAAATCATAGAAGAACTTTCTTCTTTGCTGAGCTGTAAAAGTTGGAGGCAAATACTTGGAGACAATAAAGTTAGCATAATCAGCGTACCAAGGGCTCCCTCGCGATCTCACTCCTACTGCAGCCAACTATTCATTTGGGAAACTATCATTAACAGGCATATGGTCAAAAGAGATGTTTTCCAAACGAGATAAATTATCAGCTACAGGGTTTTCAACACCCTTCCTATCTACTATATGTAGATCAAACTCTTGTAAAAGCAGTACCCATCTAATAAGCCTAGGCTTAGCGTCCTTCTTCGTCATAAGATATTTAATAGCAGCATGATCAGTATGAATGGTGACTTTTGAGTCCACAATATAGGGCCTAAACTTATCACAAGCAAAAACAACAGCTAGAAATTCCTTTTCAGTAGTGGCATAATTCCTTTGAGCAGCGTCTAGAGTCTTACTAGCATAATGGATAACGTTTAACTTTTTATCAATACATTGCCCAAGGACAGCCCCTACAGCAAAATCACTAGCATCACACATTATTTCAAAGGGTAAACTCCAATCAGGTGGTTGAACAATAGGGGCTGTAGTTAAAGCCTTCTTAAGAGTTTCAAAAGCTTCCCTACAATCATCATCAAAAACGAAGGGTACATATTTTGGAAGAAGATTAGTGAGAGGTTTTGATATCCTAGAAAAGTCTTTAATAAACCTCCTATAGAAACCAGCATGACCAAGGATACTACGAATACCTTTGATGTCTCTTGGACATGGCATCTTCTCAATTGCCTCAACCTTACCTCTATCAACTTCTATGCCTCGTTCAGAAACTTTATGCCCAAGAACAATCCCTTCATTAACCATGAAGTGACATTTCTCCCAATTAAGAACAAGATTAGTTTCTTCACATCTCTGTAAAACTTTATCAAGGTTGTGCAGACAATTATCAAAAGAAGTTCCATAGACAGAAAAGTCATCCATGAACACTTCTACAATTTCCTCACAAAAACCATGAAAGATAGCAGACATCCACCTTTGGAAAGTAGCAGGCGCATTACATAAACCAAAAGGCATACGTCTATAAGCATAAGTTCCATAAGGGAAAGTAAAAGTAGTTTTTTTCTTGATCTTGTTGTTTATTAGCAATTTGAGAGAAACCAGAATAACCATCAAGAAAACAAAAATGGGTCTTTTTAGACAACCTTTCCAACATTTGATCAATAAAAGGAAGCGGGTAGTGATCTTTCTTAGTAACTTTATTGACTTTCCTAAAATCGATGCACATCCTATAGCCTACCACTATTCTTTGAGGAATAAGCTCATCATTATCATTAGGGACAACGGTAATACCTCCCTTTTTAGGAACACAATGAACAGGACTAACCCATTCACTATCGGCAATAGGGTAAATGATACCAGCATCAAGGAGTTTCAATACCTCATCCCGTACCACTTCCTTCATCCTAGGATTTAAACATCGTTGGTGCTCCACTACTGGCTTCGCATCTGGTTCTATGTTGATAGAATGCTAACATATAGTAGGTGAAATCCCTTTTAAATCATCCAGAGTATAGCCCATAGCTCCTCGGTGTTTCCTCAAAACCTCCAATAACCTTTCTTCTTCCTTCCTTGAAAGTTTAGCGCTAACAATAACAGGATATATCTTTTTATCATCAATATAAGCATATTTAAGATCATCAGGGAGAGGTTTTAGATCGAAAACCGGATCCTTTTTAGGTGGCATCGTGGTACCCAAGTCTTCTACAGGCAAGTCGTGCTTAAGCATCATAGGTTGATCACAGAGAATCCTGTCAATTTCATTCCTTTCTTCCATGAAGATTTCACTTTCATGATCTTCCATAAATTGCTGCAAAGCATTGTTAGGAGCAAGAGAAATAGAAGCAAGTTGTTCAACTCTAAAATCCTCATTATGGGTTTCCTCTTCACAAGGTTCTTTAGCAAATTTCGAAAAATTAAACTCATAAGATTCCCCATCAAACTTAGTCAAGATTTTCTCCCTCTTGCAATCAATAATAGATCCACAAGTACTCAAGAAAGGTCTACCAAAAATGATAGGGTAGGTTTTACTAGCAGCTGAACCAAGTACTAGAAAATCAGCAGGGTACTTAATCTTACCACAAAGAACTTCCACGTCTCGTACAATACCAATTGGAGAGATGGTCTCTCTATTAGCAAGGTGAATAACCACATCAATCTCTTCCAACTCGCAAGGACTAATTTTATGCATAATTTATCTGTAAAGCTCATAAGGAATAGCACTGGAACTTGCACCAATATCACATAAACCATAATAGCAATGATCACCAATTCTAACAGAAAGCACAGGAACACTGGCCTTTTTAGTTCTATTGGGATGTGAAACAATATTAGAAGCATCCTCACAAAAGACTATGTGCCCATCTTCTACGCTTTTAGTGACAAGGTATTTCACAATTGCTACCACAGGTTCAATGTTTATTTGTTCACCAGGTTTTACAGTTCTTTTTTCACTTTTGGTGATTACATTAGTTATCATAGGATGGTCCTTTACCTTTTCGGGGAAGGGAATCTTCTCGATATAAGGTTCAGGTAAGATGGGATCAATAATGCAATACTCAACACTTCCAATAGGAGCATAGTCAACAATATCTTTGTAAGGTGCATGGTATTTGTTCCATCCCCTTTTTGGAATTTCGATATAGGAAGCAAAAGCTCTAAAGCAATTCGTAATAACTTGCAAATCAAGACCATAAACATTACTAATATTTTGAAAGTCATCAGTTCCCATAAAAGATTCAATGCATTCATAATCATAATTTATACCTGACTTTCTACCTTTGTCATTCTCCCAAGCTTCAGCATTGTCTTGAATACGGTCCAGAAGATCCCATTTAGCTTCTTCTTTCATGCGAGTGAATGATCCAGCACAAGAAGCATCCAATAAATCCTTATCATGTAGAGGGAGCCTTGCATAGAAGTTATTGATAATAATATTGTTGGGGAGCTCATGAATGGGACATTTGAGCATTAGTAACTTCAATCTCCCCCCTAGCTTGAGTTGTACTCTCTCCATCAAGAGGCCAAAAGTTGTATATTTGATTCCGATCTTTATGAATCTCACTAGGAGGATAAAACTTTGAATAAAAGAGAGGCATTATTTCCTCCCATTCCAGAGCTTGACCATTCTTCAGCAGCTTATACCATTCCTCATCTCTTCCTTTCAGCGATAATGAGAATAAATTCTTCTTGACTTTGATCTGTAGTAATACCTGCACACTTGAACAACCCGCATAATTCGTTTATAAAGAGTAAATGATCACCGGGATGGACAGTTCCATCCCCAACATAGTAGTTATCCATAACATGGTCAATAATTCTTGTAGGTATTTTGAAAACATCATTCTCAGCAGGTGGTGGCTTATCTACTACCTTGGCAGTGGTAGTAGCATTACCAAATAAGAAACTCAGCGAATTATCCATAACAAAAATAAAGCAACTAACAGAAGTAAACAATACTCACAGTAGAAGTTTCCTTTACCAGTTCCACTCTCCAATAGCGCTTCACTCCCCGACAACGGCGCCAGAAAATAGTCTTGATGACCCACAAGTATAGGGGGTGTATCACAGTATTTTCTATAAGTAAGAGTGTCGAACCCAACGAGGAGCAGAAGGTGCTGGCTAGTGGTATGGATCAGGAATTCTCTGCAAATACTTAGCAAACAGATTTTTAGGGGTTTTCGATAAAGCAAGTAAACAAAGTACGAGTAAATAAAAGACAGTAGGAATAAATGCAGCAAGTGGCCCAATCCTTTATGCAGCAAAGGACAAGCCGGTTGTATTACTTAAGATGACCAAACGTTCTCGAGGACACATGGGAAGACTGTCAAGTGCTTTCGCTTCATATAGTTGATTAATCTTCTTTAGCTTGCTAAGTGTTGTGTGGGTGAACATGTGCTAATGTACCGCCCCATCCAAGACTAATACATACTTGTGATTATACCCCTTGCAAACATCCGTAAGTACAAGAAAGTAATTAAGGTAGAAACCTAACCACAACTTTAAACTCTAAGACCCTTACGTCCCTTGTGCAATGGTTTCCTAACGGGGGTTCAGATTTCTGTCACTCCGGCAACCCCTACGATTAGTAGCCAAATACACAATGCATTCCCCTAGGCCCATATAGGTGAAGTGTCATGTAGTCGATGTTCACATGACACCACTAGAAGAAGTACACCACAACTTAAATATCAAACTATTGAATCTTTCTCAACACAACTCCACTACTAAATACATGACTTTTCCCATGTCCTCAAGAACAAAACGAACTACTCACAAGACATCATATGGATCATGATCAGAGATGGAATAGAGATGTATAACAATCTGAACATAAACAATAATTCAATGGTTCACTCAATAGCATCAACTACAAAGAGTAATCAACACCGAGAAAGTTTCCCCTATGAACTATAGCAAGATTCAACCAATTGTTACAGCAATATGGAGATGGTGATGAGGGTGCTGATGGTGATGATGGTGGTGATGATGATGATCCCGATGAAGTCCAGCTTGATGGTGGTGTTGATGGCGACGATCTTCCCTCTCCGGGAAGGAATTCCCTCAGCAGAAATCTGTCTGCCGGAGAGATCTTTCTCTCTCGGTGTTTTCCGCCGTACAGAGGTGGCGGAATCTTTCTATGGTCGCTCCCCGAGTCTTAGGGTTTCGGGAGGATGATATACGCCAGAGGAGAGAGGCTGGAGTGGGCCAGGGTGGCCACACCACCTCCTGGCGCGGCCTGGGGCTGCCCACGCCATGGGGTGGTGTGGGCCCCCTGTGGCCCATCTCCACTCCATCTTCTGGCATCCTCAGTCTTCTGGAAAAATAGGATTTTCTGTATATTTTCCCGGATTTTCTGATCTTCGCGAATTTTGCCTCCAAACAACACCTTTTCCATCAGAATCCTGACTATAGCGGTCCATGCTCCAAAAGTCATCAACGATGCAAAAACAAATGAAATAACATAAGTATCACCTCTCAATACGAAATATATCAATGAATAATAGTGAATTAAGACATAGAATAGTGATGCAAAATGGACGTATCAGGGCTCCTCACTAGACGAGCACTTATTGAGCATATACGATGCATACATGAGTCTGGCATACTACCTGGACAACTGGTTCTCAAGATCATTTGCGATGGGAGTTGTGCTACGGTCGCTTCCAAGCATAGTTCAGGATCTGCATTATGATAGGCGACACGGAAACACTGGATTTCCTCGAGTTCATATCACATTTCAGAAATGTGGTGGATGAACCCAATATTGATGGAGTCATCAATGACAAAGGTATATATTTGATATACAGTTTTATAAATGTTATAATCTTGCAAACACATTTGCAGTGTTAAGTATATCTGATACTTGTTCTGTTTTGCTGAAAACAGGTCCTTCTGCATGAGAGGTGCTTGCTGGAGAGGAGGTGACGTTGCGTGTTGATGGCGAGCATGATGACGATGGCCGACGACACTCTCCCTCGACATTTATCACTTAGTTTATGTTTAGGATGATTATTGTAATCAAGAGATTGTGAACTTCTTTAGTGTGTCTCACACTTCGTGAGACGGTTATTCATATGAGCTTGTAACAAACAGTTGTTCCACTTTTATGAATGATTTCTATTCATGTTCATATCTTGTTTGATTATGTGTGAATTATCCTTGTTGTTTTAAACTAATTGATAATGCATGAACATTTGTAAAATATTGAAATGCCTGAAAATACCAAACTTAATGATATATTCATTAATGAATGAAAACCATTGTTTAAATCCAAAGTTATAATGATAATATGTGGAAGTCATTTCAATTTCTTATCACATATAAATCGTGCCTAAGTTCGGCAAAATAACTTGAACACCGTGTATTACTTGAATACAAAGTGTTTAATGAATTGTTAAAGTTAATACATATTCGATGTATTGTGTTTTAACGAAAATGGTAATTATCATTAAATGATTGTTTAAATGTGTAAAGAAGTTTACCAAAGGAAACATGAATATGAAACTATTTGATTTGATCAAACTATTTCATCAACAAAGGGTATAAATATAAAAGGGAATCTAATTACTATGATTTGATCAATAGTAATGAAATTCGACTTTATAAGAATGGCATAAAAGTAATTGTGAAATGCAAAACGTTTTGAAACGTCAAAATGCAAAGCATCACAATGTGATATTAGATATCAAAGGGGTTGAATAGAAGGCACCAAATAAATCGTTGTAGTGCAGATGTAGAGACCATTAGTTGGAAATAGTTAGCACTCAATTAGAATTTATAGTGAACCATTTGAATTCGTGAAAGTTTTGGGGTTATTCGATATAATCAAACCAATAGCGAATAAGTCCTTGTAGCGTATTCATTGGAAACTTTGAATATGAAATCCATAGCTAAAACCAAAAGGAAAAGCAAGATTCGTACTGCTTGGATTTTGGTGCATTCTTGAGAAAGCTCACGTTTAGTGATATTTCTCAATTATGAGGCAAATGGAAAAAATAGTGTAAAACACGATGAGGATTCAAAACCCTGCATCAGAGTGTTCAGAAGCGCAACGGACAATGTTCCTGAACGATTCTCTTCACAAAAGGAAAGAATCAATGATATCTATCATTGTATTTTGCCCACTAGTGTTTTCACTACATGAAGTAGGATTCAAAATGAAATCCATATCTAGTATGGAAACATTTGTGAATCATTTGTCATGATTCTTGTAATATGACATACCTACGAACTACAAAGGAAATAATGGTAAACTAGAATTATGAGAAATCCTAAAAGCAAAATTCCCTTGAGATTAGAAAGCAATTCGTTGCTGAATCTCACAAGTAAAAGGAGTTGCTTGAATTTTCCCAAATGACTGCAAAGCCATAGTGGAAAAGTGGGTGAATGACAAAAGCACAATTTGTCAGGTATTGGACAAATTCAAATGAATTTGATTCAAATGTGCTAAATGTCTAGTGGATTTAAAACTAGTAATAGTACTAGTATCTCATAGTAAATCTCCAAGTTTGATATTTGATCAAAGTTTTTGAAGTTATTCAAAATAGTGAGTAGATATGCAATTTGCATAAAATTGAGTGGGAGCTATGAAATCCTTCCTAAAACAATATGTGATTGACATATTTTTGAGTGGGAGCTCATAGGAGTAATTCTTAAGTATGTTAAGAATGAAAGCGCAAATACTTATAAATAATGATTTATAAGATGTAGAAGTTGATAATAGGTGTATTATGATATTATGGAGTATTCCTTAAGGGATTTTGAAAGGGGTTTTCAGAATAGAAGTTAATTAAGGAACTGGTCCTTAATAACTCAAATTAGGAATAGTATTAAGTTTAACATCAATGTTGAGACATAGGTTCTATCTTAGAAAACCATGATGATAACTTAACATAATATATGATCCAATTAGTAACGCTTGAAAGTGATTAAGTTCGAATCACACAACGTTGAGCTGAGTTTTGTCCCACAGTGTCTAATAGAGAACTGCAGACATGTTTTCCAAATCCATAAAGGATGACATATCTTAAAGCATAAAGATTTATGTTATAAGGGAATATGTTGGAAACTCCTGTAATACAGATTAAAGTCAAGTAGGAAGCGAGGTGGACAAAACATCGAAGGTTGCATAGAGTGCACTAGTGTTTTGATGAATACATTTATAATAATGGATAAGGGTACCATCTAAAGTGTTGTATAATGTTATGGCGGGGCTAGTTCGCTTTTAACATAGAATGATGTGTCCTAGGGCACAGTGCCCATGAGAAAGCCCTCGAGGTTGATCTAACATCACTGTAGGCTCTAGAATCAGGCCTTGTTCTACTTCCATAGCGACGATGCATACACACAGATGCTATCATGTGATGATAAAGTATTATTGTCAATCAAGGTGACATTAGTAAGTTGCAAAGGATTTGGGACTGTAAAGTACAGGCCCAAGACTCAACCTCTTCCATGAGCAAGCATGTTCAGGGTACCGGATATATGCTGCCGATGATTGAGAACAAATGCAGCTAGTGTATTTGTACTCTAGTGCAAGTGCGAGACTGTTGGAAATATGCCCTAGAGTCAAATAGTAGTAAGGACTATTATCATATTTCATATAGTTTATGATTAAGTTTTATATCATGCTATAACTGTATTGAGTAGAAACATCAATACACGTGTGATATACAAACAACCAGGGGTTCCCAGTGAAACTCTAGTCACGGGTTCATTGGTCAACAGATGATCAAGTTTCCTGATCATGTGGCATTTATGCCAGTTGGAAATGAGGTCACCTCATTCTGAGAATGAGATGATGAACCAATACCCAACCTAAACATCGTGACCCGATCATGTCATGAAGTTTAAGTTATGATGATTATAAATGGATCCTCGTAGACTATTCCTTAGACCGTGAGGCTATATCAATCACTGTCTCCCGAGAGTTCTTAGATAGCATCAAACGCCATCTGGTAATACGGTGGTTATAAACGTGTGTTCAGGTACTCGGAATAAACTGTAGAGGCAATATATGTCAAGAGCGGGATTTGTCCGCCCATGTGACGGGAAGATACTCAAGGGCCCACTCGGAGAAGTTGTATCCAATAGCTGCGCAGCGTGTGATTTGATCACGGGGATATCACTTGTCAGAACGAGTCAAGTAGCGTTGTTCAGTAACGATATTGAACACGACATGATGATGTCATTGATCAGATCTCGGGCAATGCAAGTATCGAGTGACAAAGGGAATAAGACACGACTGTCCCGGTTCAAACGGCGAAAGATCTTCGTGGAACGCACAGGGATCACATGGCCATCCAGGTCCCTCTGTCGATCATTGGTGCGGGAGTGTCCTGACCATGTATAGAGTGTTCCCGAACCATGGGGTATCACGCTTAAGGGCTTGATGATGCTTAGAGAGTGTTTATAGGATCGGTAGAATCACCGAAGAATAGTAGAGAGAAAACCGGAAGGGTTTCGGTAAGTCCGGAGGATGTCCAGAGTGGAGGTGGAAGGTGTTCCATAGCCATGGAGGTTGAATAATATGTGAATGAATGTTAAATATTGATTTAATCATTTATTTATAATTATTTAATAAAGAGAAAAATCAATTAAATGGTCAAAGGCTTAATGGGCCAATTCCCGGAGGGGAGAGGGCCCATTAGGGAAAGGAGAGAGGGAGAAGGGTCTAAGGGGGTGGCCGGTTGGGCCTATCCCCCCCCCCCCGCATGGGTCCCACTAGGTGGCTGGCAGCCTCCCCTCCCCTCCTCTCCATTAGTCCCACCCCGGGACTTTGAGGAAGGTAGTACCTCCCCTCCCCTATATATAGTGGGGATATTTGGCTAAATAAAACACACCAATAATCAATAAAGGTCTTCTCACTTTTGGGAGGACCTCTAGTTGATATTTTCTCTCTCCCCCTATCTCTCTCGTGACTGTGGTCCCAAGTCTGGACTGCGCGAACGAGAGACATCTTTACCGCGGAGCGCCGTCACGCTGCGGGATTCAGATCCGGGAGCTCTACTTCCGCAACTACTGCTGGATCGGGGAAGCGGGAGTCATCGTCAGGCACCAGACGTGTGTAACTCCCCGCGAGGTGTCACACTTGAGGAACTCAAGTCATTGGAGCCAAAGGAGCGCGAGGACTTCATCACGGCCTTGAGGTCGGCTTCGGTTCGTCTACATTAATCACGCTCTCCTGAGTGTTAACAACACTTTTCGGTCTTCAAGGGTAAGTTCGCGAAAAGCCCCTCCCATTACTATATTACTAATAGATTGGTCCTGGCAGCTTCAGGGGTTTAGGGGTATAGAGTAAATTTATTGTTTTTATATGCGGAACCCCAACATGTTGCCCTCAAGGGTTATGTATGATCTGCTCCTTTGGCTAGCGCCTTGTGTTTGTTGGACTAGTTCATCCCCAAACAAAGGCTCGTGATCAATAGAGATACCATCTTCCTGGGTACCAAGGTCGGGATCCTGCAAGGGCGTATTGTTGGATCATGTACACTGAGAAAAGAGCAGGGACCAGTGTAACACCCCTAGTTTATTTAGTTCTCTAATTAGGGTTTGTTTGTGCATCATGAGCATCATGTATTTTTACTAAGACAAAATGCAAGCAAAGAAAATTCATGCAAAACCCTAAACACTATTTCCCCCTCCCTCTTTGAAATCCCTTCCAAATGGTTTTTATATTTTGAAAATTACCAAAAACATTCAAGCCCAAATTGACTACAGGGCCCCCTGAGTGTTTTGTACTGTTTTATAAATCCTCTGGTATTTTTGAGTATTCAAAACAGAAAAAGGATTTAAATTTACAAATAGAAAACATAAAATAGAAAAACAAAACGTTTTTAGGAAAAAAATAGAGCTAGCAGTAGAACCAGGTCGCAGCCTAGCAACCTTCCTATCCTCTCTTCCTTTCTCGTGGCCCGTTTCTGGCCCAAGCGTAGCCAGCTAGCCCACGTACCCCTACGGCCCTCATGTTTGTCGTCTTCCTCGCCAACCTCCTGCGTGTCCATGCCGATGCCGTTTGCCACTCTGTCGTGATGCCTGCCTCCTCGCCGCCTCCTGGACAAGGATACCTGATGATCCGTGCTTGTCTTCTACTTGCTCTCTCAGTCGCTCCGGCAACCTCTCACTCATGTTCCCCTTCTAAACCTGAACACTAGCTGCAGACCTCGCCACCGACCCATCGTCTCCGGCCTCCCCTCGCCCATCTGAGGCCACTGGCGTGACCACCACCGTCTCCTCGTTCTTGTCGTTGAAGCACGTGAGCCGGAGAAGACCCATGCACCGCAATCGAAAGCTCCTTCCCGAGGTCCGGCCACCGTCCAATCGCCGCCGCCCGACCTTGCCTCGGCCATACAACCGCTCCATCACAATCCTGATGAGCTACTGGTCCTCCTGGACCCTTTTGCTTGCCCGCGCTCGCTCTGTTTACTCGCCGTGCCAATCGCCTGCAAGCTCCACTGTCGCTGCTCCGTTGGTCAATCCATAGCGGCGCTGCCACTTTTAGGTTCAATGCGCACGCCTGCTGATACGTCCAAAACGTATCTACTTTCCCAAACACTTTTGCTATTGTTTGTCCGCTAAACTTGTGTGATTTGGATACAACTAACACAAATTGTCGCTGTTTTCAGCAAAATTGCCTTGGTGTCTAGTTTTTGTGCAGAAAATCAACTATTAGGAAAAATCCCAAAAAATATGCCAAAAATCCTATTTCACCAGAAGATTCACGGAACCAGAAGACGAGACGGAGTAGGGCCGCGAGGGGCCCACACCACCTGGCCGTGCCTGGGGGTGGTGTGGCCGCCTCGGCTGCCCCCTCGACCTCCCTCTTTGCCTATAAGTTGCCTCTTGACCTAAAAACCAAGGGGGTTTGACGTTTTTCTAGAAAGAGTTCCACTACGCCGCCACCACCAGATTCCACGACTCGGAACCAGAAACTCCGTTCTGGCACCCTGTCGGGACGGGGAATTGGAGGAGATCATTGCCATCATCATCACCATCGATTCTCCATCGACCATCCATGTTTCCCCCATCTATGAGTGAGTAATCCCCCGCTGTAGGCTATGGGGATGGTAGGGATTGGATGAGATCGTTCATTGTAATGGCATCAGATTGTTAGGGCATGGCGCCTAGTATCTTCTATTAGTGCTTTTTGACTTTGTTGCGACTTGTTATGCTTAATGCTTGTCACTAGGGCCCGAGTGCCATGATTTCAGATCTGAACATGTTATTGATTCATTATGATAGTATTGTTTATGGTCTTACCTGCAAGTTGTATACACACGTTATTGTCCGGAACCAAAGGCCCCGAAGTGACATAAATCGGGATAACCGGAGGGAATGGCTTTGATGTGAGGATCACATGTGTTCACAGAGTGTTAATGCTTTGCTCCGGTGCTCTATTAAAAGGAGCACCTTAATTGCCAGTAATTCCCTTGAGGCCTCGCTGCAAACGGGCTGGCAGGATAAAAGATGTTGTGCAAGTTCTCATTGCTTGCACGTATGACTATATATGGAACACGTGCCTATGATTATTTAGTACTTGGATACTTTACCTTATTTATCTGCAAATGCCCTATGCCTTGATTGCTATATGAATTGTCTTGTCCATGCAACGCCCGTCCATCCATCCCTATGCCTACCGCGCTTTAATCCTACTGTTTACTGCAATTCTTACTATTGTCTTCACTTTTACTACTGCTGTTACTTTGTTATTGCTACTAAAAACTGTTGCTACTGATAAACTGCTGTAAGCAAGATTGTTTCCAGGTGCAGCTGAATTGACAACTCAGTTGTTAAGGCTTATAAATATTCTTTGTCTCCCCTTGTGTCGAATCAATAAATTGGGTTTCACTTCCCTCGAAAATACTGCGATACACCCCCTATACTTGTGGGTCATCAAGGCTATTTTCTGGCGCCGTTGCCGAAGAGCATAGCTTTATTTATCAAATCCACTTGGAATCATTATTGTTCGCTGCCATCCATCCATCATGGGTAAGTCTCGTGATGGCAAGGTTCCTATTTTACCATCCACTACAAGAAGAGGTATGGTTCTGAACACCTCTGTTGCTCTTGATTCACCGTCTGTTATGAGTAAGCTCCTTACACCACCACATACACATGCTACACACACTGCAACTACTGCTGAATATGAAACTTCTGATACTTATGATGCTGCTTCTACTATGCTTGATAAGAGTGGTTCATTAGGTCCTTTCCTAGATGCTACGATTGCTAGAACTATAGCTGGAAATACTGAAACTCCTAATGAAGACACTACTACACATGTTAGTTAACCTGAGTCTAGAGAGAGCTATGATATTGAAGACGGTTATATTGAGATGACCAATGAATTTACTAAAGAATGTCAAAACACCCATGATAGGAGTGCTGCTAAGAGTCTCCTTGAGAGGCGTACTATTAAACCCAAATTGTCTCCTAATGCTAAGTTTGCCGCATCTCAAAGATAAGGATTATGATTTCTCTCTTGATCTATCCTACATAGCTATTGTTGAGAAAAATCCTTTTTGTGGGACTAAGAATGAAAGTGCGGTAGCACATATGACTGAGCTTTCTACCATGAGTGGCCTGTTTTCTGATGATATTAAGATGTGCACCTACTTTGTTGCTAAAATTTTCCCCTTTTCACTAAAAGGAGAAGCTAAAACTTGGTTTAATAATTTACCTCCTCGATCTATTGATATCCCTGATTGCTTGATTAGTACTTTCCTGCAGAAATATTTTCCTCCTAGTGCTAGACATGCTATTTTGCAGGAACTTTTTGATTTTAAACAGGGAGAAAAAGGGATATTGCCTGAATCATGGGCAAGGTTTTGTGCTTTGATTCATGCACAGGCTGGATATCCATTACCTAAGAATGAGCTTCTTGATATATTTTATAATGGACTAACTGAAGAATCTAGGACATACCTGGATAGTTGTGCTGATTGTGTTTTCAGGAATAGGACTCCCAAGGAAGCTGAGGAATTAATGGCTAAAATAAGCAAGAATTATGAAGACTGGACTCCTCCTGAACCAGCTATACCTGAAACAATTATAACTGAACCAACTATCCCTGCGCCTACACTAACATCAAAAAAAGGGGAGTTATTGAACTAAATGATGAAGTGATGAAGGAAGCTAATAAATGTCTTAAGGAGAAGGGAATTAAAGCTGCAAATGTCAAGAATTTACCTCCTATAGAAGAATTATGTAAGCCTCTCCCCCGCTCATCCACTATTGAGGTACACTCTCTCCAACACTTTGATGAAGGTGATATTCCTTACCTTAAACCTCCTAATCAATGCTTAGAAGAATTCAATATTTTTATTGTTAAGCAAGATAATTTTAATAAAAGGGTGCAAAATTATTTAATGGAAAACTCTAGAGCTATTGTTGAGTTAAAAGATATTGTGGAAAGAACCTCTAATGATGTTAAAATGCTTTTTAAACATTTTCAAATGGTTCAAACTCAAATAGATCAGCTTATTAAAGTGCAAAAAGACTTGCTAGTTAATGCTGCTAAAGAAAAACATGCTTATGAAATTTGAACTAGAAGTGGTGCTGCTACCCAGGATCCTCTATATCCTGAGGGGCATCCAAAAAGAATTGAGCAGGATTCTCAACAAGCTGAAAATAGTGGTACTACTCATAAGAAAAGAAAAAAGAAACATAAAACTATTGAAGAAACTTCTGAACCTGCTAAAGATCCCAATAGTATATCGGTCTCTAATGCTGAAACTGAAAGTGGTAATGAAGAAAATGATGTTCCTGATAAAGAAAAAGTTGAAGAAGAACCTGAAAGGCACACTAAGAATAGTAAATACACTAAAGAAGATTTTGTTGCTAAGAAACATGGTAATGAAAGAGAGCCTTGGGTCCAAAAACCTACGCCTTTCCCTAATAAGAAACACAAGTCAAAGGAAGCTGAACACTATAATAAGTTTTGTGAGTGGATGAAACCTTTATTCTTGCAAATTCCTTTGACTGATGCTATTAAATTGCCTCCTTATTCAAAGTATATGAAGGATATTGTCTCGAATAAAAGGAAGATCCCTAATGAAGAAATTTCTACTTTGCTTGCTAATTATTCCTTTAATGGTAAGGTTCCAAAGAAACTTGGAGATCCAGGGATTCCAACTATTCCTTGCTCTATTAAAACTAGTTGTGTTAGAACTGCTTTGTGTGATTTGGGAGTAGGAGTTAGTGTCATGTCTTTTTCTCTTACAAGAGACTTCAACTGGAAAAACTAATACCAACTGATATATCTTTGCAAATGGCTGATAAATCTACCACTATTCCTGTTGGTATATGTGAGGATGTACATGTTCAAGTGGTTCATAATTGCTTGATATTAACCGATTTTGTTGTGCTTGAAATGCCTAAAGATGATAATATGTCTATTATTCTTGGGAGACCTTTTCTTAATACTACAGGAGCTGTTATTAATTGTAATCAAGGAAAGGCGACCTTTAATATTAATGACAAAGAGCATACTGTCTATTTCCCCAAGAAGATTGATAGGACTTATGGTTTAAATTCAATTGAACATGTTGAGGGCATTCAAGTTGGAGAAATATATTGTCCCATACCAAGAGAAAAATTTGAAACTATTATGATTGGGACCATTGCTATCAAGGTTGAGGTAACATAATCATTAGTGGAACACAAAGTTTTGTTACATATAAAATTGTTTTGGTAACAAGACCTGATCAACCTTGTTAACAAAGGGATTTTAATGAACAAAACAATGTTTTCACCATGATTATCTTTGTTTACTTTTATTTTATCCATTTTAGTTTTAGCTTTCGTTTAGTTTACTTTTTGTTGTTAGTTGCTTGCTTTTTAGAGTGTCTTAGAACTTCTGAAGTTTTAGCCTTGTTTTGTTTTTGCATCATTCCAGAAACCTTTTTCTGTCAGAAAAATCATTCATTTATACCTAGAAATTGCTCAAAAATAAAGTGTCTCGAAAAATTTCAGAAAATTCATATTAAATTTTTACGTGAAAAAAGAGGCAGAGATGTGCCTGGAAGGTACCAGGGGGGGCCCACCAGGCAGGCACACCACCTGGTGGCGCGGCCAGCCTAGGGGCACGCCTAGCCATGGTGTGGGCCACCCCTGGCCCTCCACTCACTCTCTCACTTCCCACTGCTCTCTCTCTCTCTCTCTCTCCAGAAAACACTAGTTTATTGCTCAAAATCGCGTTCTTGCTGTTCTTGCCCTTGATTTTTTATCTCCTTGCTCAACCCATCTTTGCTTCTGAAATTTGGAGCATTTGTTCTCTAGTATGTGACTCCTCCGCTTGTCCAAGTAGATTTGTGTTTAGTGCTGCTACCCAGGATCCTCTATATCCTGAGGGGCATCCAAAAAGAATTGAGCAGGATTCTCAACAAGCTAAAAATAGTGGTACTACTCATAAGAAAAGAAAAAAAGAAACATAAAACTATTGAAGAAACTTTTGAACCTGCTAAAGATCCCAATAGTATATCGGTCTCTGATGCTGAAACTGAAAGTGGTAATGAAGAAAATGATGTTCCTGATAAAGAAAAAGTTGAAGAAGAACCTGAAAGGCACACTAAGAATAGTAAATACACTAAAGAAGATTTTGTTGCTAAGAAACATGGTAATGAAAGAGAGCCTTGGGTCCAAAAACCTACGCCTTTCCCTAATAAGAAACACAAGTCAAAGGAAGCTGAACACTATAATAAGTTTTGTGAGTGGATGAAACCTTTATTCTTGCAAATTCCTTTGACTGATGCTATTAAATTGCCTCCTTATTCAAAGTATATGAAGGATATTGTCTCGAATAAAAGGAAGATCCCTAATGAAGAAATTTCTACTTTGCTTGCTAATTATTCCTTTAATGATAAGGTTCCAAAGAAACTTGGAGATCCAGGGATTCCAACTATTCCTTGCTCTATTAAAAATAGTTGTGTTAGAACTGCTTTGTGTGATTTGGGAGCAGGAGTTAGTGTCATGTCTTTTTCTCTTACAAGAGACTTCAACTGGAAAAACTAATACCAACTGATATATCTTTGCAAATGGCTGATAAATCTACCACTATTCCTGTTGGTATATGTGAGGATGTACATGTTCAAGTGGTTCATAATTGCTTGATATTAACCGATTTTGTTGTGCTTGAAATGCCTGAAGATTTATGTCTATTATTCTTGGGAGACCTTTTCTTAATATTGTAGGAGCTGTTATTAATTGTAATCAAGGAAAGGCGACCTTTAATATTAATGACAAAGAGCATATTGTCTATTTCCCCAAGAAGATTGATAGGACTTATGGTTTAAATTCAATTGAACATGTTGAGGGCATTCAAGTTGGAGAAATATATTGTCCCATACCAAGAGAAAAATTTGAAACTATTATGATTGGGACCATTGCTATCAAGGTTGAGGTAACATAATCATTAGTGGAACACAAATTTTTGTTACATATAAAATTGTTTTGGTAACAAGACCTGATCAACCTTGTTAACAAAGGGATTTTAATGAACAAAACAATGTTTTCACCATGATTATCTTTGTTTACTTTTATTTTATCCATTTTAGTTTTAGCTTTCGTTTAGTTTACTTTTTTGTTGTTAGTTGCTTGCTTTTTAGAGTGTCCTAGAACTTCTGAAGTTTTAGCCTTGTTTTGTTTTTGCATCATTCTAGAAACCTTTTTCTGTCAGAAAATCATTCATTTATACCTGGAAATTGCTCAAAAATAAAGTGTCTCGAAAAATTTCAGAAAATTCATATTAAATTTTTACGTGAAAAAAGAGGCAGAGAAGTGCCTGGAAGGTACCAGGGGGGCCACTAGGCAGGCACACCACCTGGTGGCACGACCAGCATAGGGGCGCGCCTGGCCATGGTGTGGGCCAACCCTGGCCCTCCACTCACTCTCCCACTTCCCACTGCTCTCTCTCTCTCCCGATAAAACACTAGTTCATTGCTCAAAATCGCGTTCTTGCTGTTCTTGCCCTTGATTTTTTTATCTCCTTGCTCAACCCATCTTTGCTGCTGAAATTTGGAGCATTTGTTCTCCGGTATGTGACTCCTCCGCTTGTCCAAGTAGATTTGTGTTTAGTGGTTTATATCTTGAGTATTTTGCTGTTGTAGGTGACAGGTTATGAGAGCTTGTAAGCTTGTTCAATGCTTAGAGATATTGTTTTGATGCATGTTTAGGCCTCTATACGTCCCTATGAGTAGTGCCGTTTATTATATATTCACTTTGCAACCACTTGTGTAATGGATGTTTAAAATTTCAGAATAGAAGATGAATGAGCATCAACTCAATTTGGATTGATACTCACTTAGGCCAAAAGCCTAAGCTTGGGGGGAGGTACACCGACATCACACTGATACGTCCATTTTGCATCACTATTCTATGTCTTAATTCAGTATTATTCATTGATATATTTCGTATTGAGAGGTGATACTTATGTTATTTCATCTATTTTTGCATGGTTGATGACTTTTGGAGCATGGACCGCTGCAGTCAGGATTCTGATGGAAAAGGTGCGGTTTGGAGGCAAAATTCGCGAAGATCAAAAAATCCGGGAAAATATACGGAAAATTCTATTTTTCCAGAAGACTCAAGATGCCAGAAGATCGAGTGGAGGTGGGCCACAGGGGGCCCACACCACCCCATGGCGCGGGCAGGCCTAGGCCGCGCCAGGGAGTGGTGTGGCCACCCTAGCCCACTCCAGCCTCTCCCCTCTGGCGTATATCTTCCTCCCGAAACCCTAAGACTCAGAGAGCGACCACAGAAAGATTCTGCCGCCTTTGCGGGGTGAAAAACACCGAGAGAGAAAGATCTCTCCGGCAGACAGATTTCTGCTGGGGGAATTCCTTCCCGGAGAGGGGAGATCGTCGCCATCAACACCATCATCAAGCTGGACTTCATCGGGATCATCATCATCATCACCACCATCATCACCATCAGCACCCTCATCACCATCTCCATATTGCTGTAACAATTGGTTGAATCTTGCTATAGTTCATAGGGGAAACCTTCCCGGTGTTGATTACTCCTTGTAGTTGATTCTATTGAGTGAACCGTTGAATTATTGTTTATGTTCAGATTTTTATACATCATTATTCCATCTCTGATCATGATCCATATGATTTCTTGTGAGTAGTTCATTTTGTTCTTCAGGACATGGGAGAAGTCTTGTTGTTAGTAGTGGAGTTGTGTTGAGAAAGATTCAATAGATTGTTATTTAAGTTGTGGTGTACTTCTTCTAGTGGTGTCATGTGAATGTCGACTACATGACACTTCACCTATATGGGCCTAGGGGAATGCATTGTGTATTTGGCTACTAATCGTAGGGGTTGCCGGAGTGACAGAAACCTGAACCCCCGTTAGGAAACCATTGCACAAGGGACGTAAGAGTCTTAGAGTTTAAAGATGTGGTTAGGTTTCTACCTTAATTACTTTCTTGTACTTACGGATGTTTGCAAGGGGTATAATCACAAGTATGTATTAGTCTTGGATGGGGCGGTACATTAGCACAGGTTCACCCACACAACACTTAGCAAGCTAGAGAAGATTAATCGACTATATGAAGCGAAAGCACTTGACAGTCTTCCCATGTGTCCTCGAGAACGTTTGGTCATCTATAGAAATACAACCGGCTTGTCCTTTGCTGCATAAAGGATTGGGCCACTTGCTGCATTCATTCTTACTGTCTTTTATTTACTCGTACTTTGTTTACTTGCTTTATCGAAAACCCCTAAAAATCCGTTTGCTAAGTATTTGCAGAGAATTCCTGATCCACACCACTAGCCAGCACCTTCTGCTCCTTGTTGGGTTCGACACTCTTACTTATTGAAAATACTGCGATACACCCCCTATACTTGTGGGTCATCACACACTCATCTCCATATCATGTTTAGTCGGTACTTTGTATATTCATGTTTCGTTCTCTTTTTAGTTTTTGTTCTCTCTTTGCTTTTGCTTTCTAAAACACAAAAAGACCAAAAAAATTCTTTTGTTTCTCTTTGTTTGCTTGTTTTTGCCCTGGTTTGCTTTTCCCTTTTTGCTTTGTTTGAACCATTCGAAAACCCCAAAAAAAGTTTTGCTTTGCTTGTTCTTCCTTTTTTGGTTCTTACTTTTAAAAATCGAAAACACCCAAAATATTTGTTGTTCTTCTTTGGTTTTGTGAGTTTGTTGCAGGGTTCAGCAGTCCTCAGTGGAATTTGGTTTCATGTTATTATTCAAGCCACACAAGTGAAGGGCAATAATGAGGATTAATGACAACTTGAGGTGTGGTAAGAGGCTGGTAACAAACTCTATTTGTTTTCATTTTTGTACATATACTCATCATTGTGGGCATGCTTAGTCTATTCATGTAGGGTGTATGTTATTTATGGATGCTTAGTAGTTCTTGCCTTCTTATGATTAGCTCGAGCTCGCTAATAATTTGTAGCATGTCATATGAATGTTCGCTTGCATTGCTCTATTCATGACTTGGTATGACACTGTGGTATCCTCCTCTGAATGTTTCACTTTAATCGACTTGGCACATGCTCATGCATGCATATGACTGAAACAATAATCAGTTAAGCCTCTATGATTTATTTTGCCTCAGGGGTCTTGAATCATGTTCATGCCATGATTAGTCCTGTTTTGTTGCAAGCATGATTATGACAGTTATTGCTCTCTTGTTTGTCGCTCCCTTACTATTGCTAGCCTTCACTTGCACTGTGTATAAGCTTTACTCGTGTTTCCAACTCCCTAAAACCAATATTGCCAAAAGTGTCCACCATACCTACCTATTAGCATTATTTGCTGTTCCGTGCATATTTAGTATGCCTTGTTTTCTTCCGAATAAAATGTTTGCTTATTATGAGAAAGTTAGTTAGTAAAGCTCTCACGAACTTGATGACACACTTTACTTTCTTGCACTTAATAATCTTGAACCATTGCGTCCATCTTTGTTGCGTATATACTTGCGCTTTATAAGTTGAAGTTAGCAGAACCATGTATCATGGGGAACGCTTTCAACATTGCATTGGTACTTTGTACCTCGTTGATATCATGATTCTTTTGCTTATGGGGAACTTGTAAGATCATGAAGTTTGTATATGTGTTAGAGAAACGCCTGGGCCGCTATCCTAAGCCATGCCTAATCATGGTGGAAACTTGCAGCATAACCATAATGAGCATTCTATGAAGCATCCTCAATAAAAACCTATGCAAATAGCAAATAAAAAGATCGCTAAGATGCTCATTGTCTGCTTGCCTTGTCATTTTGATTATGGGATAGCTCTTGTATCATGTGCAAGGGGTACCCCATTGGCGGTTCTCTATGATACATATGTACTTACAATGACAAGAGCTTACTTGTGACTGAAGTTGAGTAGCATGAGGTTCGGTACTTGTAAGTAAGGGGCATGAGATTTTAACTTATAACTTGTCAAGCATATCCTCTTAGTTGTGTCACTTTAACCTTAACCATTTAAAGATGCTTATGATAGGGGCAACGAGAGCTCAAAGCTAATGAGTACCATACTTTCAGCATTTGGAAGCCTTTCAAACTATTCAAAACATTTCCATTTCTTTGTTGAGTCTCCACATATTCTATGAGCACTTGCTTGGGAGCATAGTTGTCATTCTTAGTGTAATATGCTTGTCTCAAAACTTGATTATTTGTGTTATGACTTTGATGCTTGTATCTTTGATATCTTTACTTCTAGTCTTCACTTGAACTTCAGAGGTTCCTTGGCATTTATGTTTGCTCTACAATCAAAGGCAAGCGAGATACCACTCTATCATACATTTTTATGAGCATTGCAATGTTGCTTATGCTTATGTTTCATGCCACTTACTATTTTTGAGTTAGAAGCTCTTCATAGCTTGCAATGACTATTAAGTAAACTTAGCTGCATACTCTTTATTATGAATTGCCTGAGTAGTTGATCATATGCTGAGAATATATACATCTTATGAAGCAAATGTGTTCGTGAAAGTTTCTTTTATCGCACTCAGTTTTCAACTGAATTGCTTGAGGACAAGCAATAAGCTAAGCTTGGGGGGAGTTTATACGTCCAAAACGTATCTACTTTCCCGAACACTTTTGCTATTGTTTTTCCTCTAAACTTGTGTGATTTGGATACAACTAACACGGACTGATGCTGTTTTCAGCAGAATTGCCTTGGTCTCTAGTTTTTGTGCAGAAAATCAACTATCAGGAAAAATCCCAGAAAATATGCCAAAAATCCTATTTCACCAGAAGATTCACGGAGCCAGAAGATGAGACGGAGTAGGGCCACGAGGGTCCCACACCACCTAGCTGCACGGGTCAGGCCAGGCTGCGCCTGGGGGTGGTGTGGCCGCCTCGGCTGCCCCCTCGGCCTCCCTCTACGCCTATAAGTTGCCTCTTGACCTAAATACCAAGGGGGGTTTGACGTTTTTACAGAAAGAGTTCCGCTATGCCGCCACCACAAGATTCCGTGATTCGGAATCAGAAACTCCGTTCTGACACCCTGCCGGGACGGGGAATTGGAGGAGATCATTGCCATCATCATCACCATCACTTCTCCATCGACCATCCATGTTTCCCCCATCTATGAGTGAGTAATCCCCTGTCGTAGGCTATGGGGATGGTAGGGATTGGATGAGATCGTTCATTGTAATGGCATCGGATTGTTAGGACATGGTTCCTAGTATCTTCTATTAGTGTTTTTTGACTTTGTTGCGACTTGTTATGCTTAATGCTTGTCACTAGGGCCCGAGTGCCATGATTTCAGATCTGAACGTGTTATTGATTCATTATGATAGTATTGTTTATGGTCTTACCTGCAAGTTGTACACACACGTTGTTGTCCGGAACATAAATCGAAATAACCGGAGGGAATGGCTTTGATGTGAGGATCACATATGTTCACGGAGTGTTAATGCTTTGCTCCGGTGCTCTATTAAAAGGAGCACCTTAATTGCTAGTAGTTCCCTTGAGGCCCTACTGCAAACAGGCTGGCAGGACAAAAGATGTTGTGCAAGTTCTCATTGCGAGCACGTATGACTATATATGGAACACGTGCCTATGATTATTTAGTATTTGGATACTTTACCTTATTTATCTGCAAATTCCCTATGTCTTGATTGCTATATAAATTGTCTTGTCCATGCAACGCCCGTCCATCCATCCCTATACCTACCGCGCTTTAATCCTACTATTTACTGCAATTCTTACTACTGTCTTTACTTTTACTACTGCTATTACTTTGCTATTGCTACTACAAAACTGTTGCTACTGATAAACTGCTATGAGCAAGATTGTTTCTAGGTGCAGCTGAATTGACAACTCAGTTGTTAAGGCTTATAAATATTCTTTAGCTCCCCTTGTGTCGAATCAATAAATTGGGTTTCACTTCCCTCGAAAATACTGCGATGCACCCCCTATACTTGTGGGTCATCACCCGCTCACTACTCCGCTCGCATCCTAGTGTCGTTCCATATTGCCATCTAACGAGCTCGCCAGTGAGCCGACATGGCAGTGAGGTGTCACCCGCGTGTCGCCTGTGTGGCGCTGGTAAGGTTGGCTAGCGTGGCTAGGTGACATAGCCCCATGTCCCATCTGTCAGTCACTATGGGTAACCCAGTAGTGGTATAAAAAGTATTAGATGCTTGTGTTGACGTTAGCCTGATGTAGTAAATAGTTTAATATTTTCAGAAATTGAATAAATATTGTAAAATCAATATTTTAATATACAAGTCAGAAAACTATGTACAATATATCAATGTTCAGAGAAATAAGATATATTTCTTAGCATCAAAATCATGCATTGTTAAGCAACTTTCTTGACAAGTTTAATTAGAAGAACAAAGTCACCCCTCGTAGGTGTGTCCACGGTTTTCCTGTTTTAGGCTTTATACCCCTCAGGCCCTGTTTAAAATGATCAAGCATGTTTTAGGGTTTCATCAAAGTACTATTTAACTTATCATATCATCATCCTTGCTTAAGTATTACATCGATACCGTGTGTTAATCGTTTCTCTTTCTTTCCGGTGTTGGTTCTTCCCGGTAGAATACGAGATCGAGTTCGAGATCGAATACCAAGATCAACACTATTGAATCTCGAAGATCTATGCTTGACCAACTATGCCTAAGTCAAGTAGAAGGCTACCAAGGATATGCTTATGGGTTATCAACGGGCAAAGTCAAGCATAGCCCCACCATTATATAATCCTATGATTCCGAAGGCATTTCAATTCTTTACATCATGCATACAATTCTACCGTGGTCTTTTATCGATAGATAGAGTATCCTATCTGTTGCATTACTACCTTTGAGCTTATATTACCTGATCCACTGCTCCTAGCATAACTAGGTTTGGCTTATGTGCACTGCTAGAGCTTATATCTGTGTCCTTAGCCATGCTTAGTTGTTGGTGCTAGTTCATCCTATGATGTATTAGATGCAAATGAATCTAGTATGACAGGAGATCGAGATATACTGATAATGTGAGATCAGTGGTAAAGGTTAAACATGCTAAGGTTTGTATGGAGGCCACGGTTTTTGCAGTCCCATGCTCGCCACCCCTAGGAACTGGGAGTTCTTTCCCTCCGAACCAAGACAAGCGTATAGCCACACGGGGCCTGGAAAACCCCATGAGTAACTAACTTGCCTAGTAGATTCCATGAGTCACATAGTTCGGACATTACATTCGGCATATGCATTCTGGTTGTTCTCGAAGGCGGTGAAGGAGGTGCATCATAACAGGTAGTAAAGCGTGGACCGGGTTGCTTGGGGTGGATAGAGCCCCTAGTAAACCAACCTCGTCTCACATCTCTAGGGATCGGCTTCGGGATTTGACCAGTTATGGCGGAACCCTTCTTAGGGCGTGACTCATGGTCTCAACGAAAGCAAGGTGAAGGTCATGTACAACCACCCTCTGCCAGCCTTCCAAGGAAGAGGGATAATCTTAAGTGGCATTAAGAGTCGGTTGGTACGTGTGGGTAAAGTTGTACACCCCTGCAGGGTTTTAATATTTTCGAAAAGCCGTGTGCACGGTTATGAACGACTTGGGAATGAACGTGAGATCATAGAGAACATTAACCTAATCGTAAAACTTGGCAACTAAGGTTTGTTAAGGATGCTTTCTCAGCGTACGAGGGGGTGATCCTAGTTGGGAGAAGATGAGGATGATTTGGTGGATATCAAGGAGATGATGATCAATACTTTGGAGATATCGCTCTCTTACCCTCTTTTAAAATGTTCTGATTAGACGAGCTTCTTCTCCCTCTTGTTTTACAAACAAAGATAGCTTTATGCAAAATAGGTTCACTAGCCATAAGTTTTGCGGAGTGCACCATGTACTTATCCTTGCTTTGTTGATACTTTTGTAAGTAGAGTAAGTGTTTCCTGAAGATGAGTTATGTACGACATCGACACCGACGAGTAGATTGGGGTTCCCGACCGACAGCCTGGAATCTATGGGCTAGGACGTCATCATTATACTTTAGGCCTCTTACGCTATTTGTTAAGTTTGCTATACTTAATAGCATAATTGCCTTCTGTTGTTTGATGTTTGTGGTCAGTAACCTCTGCTTGTAATATTTTGGTTTTCTGCTCAGTTATGAGCTTGCTGTAGTAATTTTTGTGTCGCAGGGCCGCTGTTGTGTTACCGATTCTTCACTGGATATCCTCGAACTCTAGGTTAGGATTATGTAAGACTAAGGTCTAGGATTTGTTTAATCCTGATCCTGGGGGCGTCACAACCAGGTACAATGGATGACACTAACCTGGGTCGGAGTTGGGGTCAGAGTTGGGGCCGACGTTTCATCAAACAGCTCGCGGGGAGCGGGCATGCTGTCGGCGGGGATGGTCCGCATAGTCTTGCTGCTACATGAAGAGCTGTTGTCGGCGAGGACTCGCCGACGATCTCCGGCGTGGTCATGAATTTGGCCGCTTCGACAAGCGGTGGCTTGTTTGCGGACGCGGTCAAGCTCGTCATGGCGGCGGCCACGCCCGTCGCGGCCGGTAGCAGCTGCGCAGCGAGGGCCTCGGCGTTGGCCTTTGCCACGGCGTGCTCAAGGGCGGTGGCCCTTTCCTAGACGGCTTGGGCAGCGGCAATGCGCCTCCGGGCCTTCTCTCTATGGCCAACCCTCTTTCTTGACTCCTCCTTCCGCTGGTCGTCCGTCATCTTTCTTCACCCGTATGAGGGCAGGGCAGCAGCAACTTTGCCGGCAGCTTTTGAGGTACGAGCAGCGGCCGGCTGCGGCAGATCAACTACAGGAGCTCCGGGAGGTACGAACAGGGCACGGCTGGGGATGGGCGGTGCGTCCATGGCGGTGGGTGCTAGTAGTTGGTGGTCAGAGTGGATGAGATGGCGGGGCCGCCGAAGACACCGACACGTCTAAAAATCTTAGGGGTTGTGATGTATCGTCGGTGGAAGGCAGAACGCTCCGTCCAACGCGAGACGTTCACGCGCGGTACTTTGACACGGAGCCAGCGCGCGCGTGGAGGTACTTGCGTCGCCATCCGCGAACCCCAGGTAGCCACCGGCGGACCTGCCGTCGCTCGATCTCGCTGCGGTAGGCATTTCGTATTTTGGTGACCGATGGAGCTCTCCCTGCAATCGAGTCGTCGTACGCATTTTGCATTTGCTGATCAATCGGCGCCAGTCGTTAGCTCGCCACGTCGGCCGCCTCGATCTGGTGTTTGGGCGCCACCTGGGAGAGGCCGCATCCGGACGGGCGATGGACTCGGACTTGTCGTGGCCCGATCGGTCGAATGATTGATCGATCGACTGCACGTGCTACGTCCCCTGCGCCGACCGAGACGCGTATTTGCCTGACAAGGACCAGGAAAGCTTTGATTTGTTTGCAGGCAATATTTACGTCTCTAACTTGAGAGAGGAAGAAGATGTTCCAGTTAGCTGCCAAACCATCGGCCACATCTGGGCTCCAAACTCGTGGACATACTTGGATCAGTGAACGAGAGAGGGGCACGTCGAGCTCCGGTAAGAACAAACAGGAGCTAGGAAGATACGGAAAGACAGGATGATGCACCATCGGCCGGCAGCTGGCTCCACAAGTCAAGTGTACAGCAGAGCTCCAGTAGAACCGTACGTGCACGTCCCGTTGGCCCAGTCACACTCAAGCTAGCGAGTTACTCCCTCTGTTTCAAATTACTTCGCCGACGCGTTTATGTAGATAGGCTAGTACTCTCTCATTTTTCATTTAAAAAAATTCTAAATTTTTTGAAATAGATAGTATGAAATGTGTACTACGTATGCCAAAAATCTCAGAAATTTTTTGGATGAAAAATGAGAGAGTATTAGCCCACCTAAGTAAGCGTGCGTGCGGAGTAGTTTGAAACAGAGGGAGTAGTATTAATATTTTTGATCGATCAAGCTCGTCGATCCACACAACTCAAAGTGCTCTCTCCGACCCATATTAGTTGATTTAGAATTGTCGAGATACGGATATATCTAATACTTTCTCCGACCCACATTAATTGACTTAGATTTGCCTATATTTAGATGTATCTAGCACTAAAACATATATAGATACATCTGAATCTAGACAAATTCAAATCAATTAATTTGGGTCGGAGAGAATCCTAAAATGTATCTAGATACATCCGTATATATACAAATCTGAATCAACTAATATGGGCCGGAGGGAGTAAATAAATTACTACTTAAAAAAAAAAAGGAAAATCTGCCCACCTCGCGACGTGACAGGATAAGGTAGGCAGCACCTCTTGGCCGTGGCAAATCAAGAGCGCCAAATCAACCGATCGATCATTTCGGATTCGGAAAGAAACTATTCGCCACTACTGCCTCTCATGAGTTATGGACCGTTCACCTGGAAACCACGCTGGCCGGCCAGCTGCCACTCGATCGATGCATCATGCATCGCAAGTTTGTTGTTAGCGATCGAGTACGTACTCTGCAAAGATCGATGTTAAGTTGCAGCTAGCAGTGGCGTGCGATTTTGTACAAACTCTCCTGCGTTTACACTTCGTTCAAAAGATAAAAATATCTTATGGAGTATTATGAAACAGAGGGAGTACGTACATATAGTCAGCTAGCGTGTAGCGCATGTGTGCGGGTCTGTCCAATATACTACCGCCGAACAGGTCAAGGATCTAACGTGTACGGATTACTGCATGACTCAGTGCGATATCGATGATGTGATTAATAATCCATCAGCAGTTGTGAAATTTATTAGACATTGAAATGTGCCGGTTACATCTCGGGGAGGCATTGCCTACGCTCGCTACGCAGCTCTTCTTCGGCTCTTCCGTCGCCCGGGCTTATCCGGCAGGGGCCCGGCGCAGTGGGGCCTGGTGGCCGGCCGGCGAACGTCACTGCGGTGGACCAGTCGACCGGACCTCAGAATAAGAGGTGTTTTAATGAGTTTTATGGTGCTGCAGGTTGATACTTTTCAGTCGTAATAGGAACAGAATAGGAGTGTTTTTTGTTCTTGTAGAGGTTAGAACACAAGGTTGATAAGCCTAAAATGTTATCCAACTAGCGTAATACTTTTCAGTCCTCGGAACAGAACACAAGGTTGAATCTTTAGGAGAACTAAACAGAGATTGATAAGAAAAATATGTTATCTAAGTAGTAACTAGTGTAGCAATAGTACTCCCTCCGATCCAAATTTGTTGACTCAAATTTGTCTAGATACGGATGTATCTAACCTAAATCGTGTCTAGGTACAATAAAATATAGACAAATTCAAGTCAACTAATTTAGGTCGGAGGGAGTACTTTTTTACGAAAACTAGTGTGATACTTTTCAGTCCTAGGAGCAGAAGGTTGGTTTTCTGAGAATTAACAGAAAGTTTATAAGCATAAAAATCGTCAAACACGCTGCATGAACGTCATAGCGTGCGCACATGGCATGCATGAATACAAAAGAAAAAAAAATGCTCGTATCCGTCCACCACGTTGACCTGTCCAGATAAGACCTGACCAGCCTGTGTCGGTTCGTCGCCGTCAGGGCAGGGCGCCGGCAGGTTGCCCCGTGCACCAACCGCCGCCAGCTCCTCAGCCCCCCAAAGGCTGGTTCACGAAAAAGGCCGCGCGCCACCGTGGCGGGATTCTTATCCGGCTCTTGAGTCTTGACGTACGTGCGATCGTGCTTATCTGGACGCCAAATCGACTGCGCGCTTGCTGCTAATCATTACTAGTAGTACTTAACACTATCCGATTATTTTAAAAAAAATTTAGGTATCCGATTTTTTTACCTAGCCTACTTGGTAGCTGTCTGGAACTTGGATTTTTTTTTGAGGGGTCGAACTTGGGATTTTGGATAGGCGCCAAGGGAAAAGGCCATGGCCCAGTCGCCTGGATATTGCACCTGACGTGGCTCCTTATATGACGAGTCATCACAGCAGGAACATCCACTTGGATAATTTACTCGCTAGCTGCTGCTATAGTACAAGCTTTCAAGTTTGTACTTTTCATGTCATCTTTGCTGCAGTACTAGTACTACTTGTAACTTTGTAAGTGAAATATTTTTCAGTTCTCTGAATTTTTTTTCACTTGGATATTGTACCTGACGTGGTGCCTTATATGACGAGTCATCACAGCAGAAACATCCCACTTGGCCAATTCACTTGCTAGTTGCTCCTATATAGTACAGAAATAGCTTTCAGTTTTGTAGTTTTCAGGCCAGCTTTACTAATTTGTAAGTCGAGCATTTTTCAGTTCTTTCAAGAAAAAAAAGGTATGAGCAGTCACTTGAATGTTGTATCTGACGTGGCACCTTATATGACTCGTCACAGCAGCAACGTCCCACTTGGACACTTGACTTACAGTACGTGTAGACATTTCATTTCGCGGAACAGTTCCCAAACAGAGTTGTGTTCCCGCGCGCCTATAAGAAGGAACGCTGAAACCTTTTTGGTCAGCAACAAAGAAGCAACGTTACCTGCGATCGAGAACGAACGCGAAACCAGAGTTCATTTGTTGGATCGATCGGCACACATGGATCCACGGTGCAGCCAGCACTGGGAGAGCTCGCTGGAGGACCTGAGCGTGACGACGCCGCTGCTGCCTCTGCATGACGACGGCGGTGCGACGGACGGCCGGCGCTCGTGCTCGGCCCTGACGTCGAGGCTGCTCGCCAACAAGTACCTGGCGATCGCGGCGGGGCCTCTGGCGTCGGCGCTGGTGTGCTCGTTCGTGGACTTCGGGGACGGGCGCGCCCCGGCGCGCAACATGCTCGGCGCGCTGGCGTGGGTGTTCGTCTGGTGGCTCACCGACGCCGTGCCGCTGGGCGTGGCGTCCATGGCCCCTCTGTTCCTCTTCCCCGCCTTCGGCATCTCCTCCTCCGACGCCGTCGCCAAGGCCTACATGGACGACGTCATCTCCCTCGTCCTCGGCAGCTTCATCCTCGCTCTCGCCATCGAGCACTACAACATCCACCGCCGCCTCGCTCTCAACGTACGCACGCACGCTCCACCATTGATCAAACGTTCTAACATTGTGCAGCTGTTAAGAAGCCTCTAACTGAAACAATCAACACGCGCCTACATGCAGATCACGTCGCTCTTCTGCGGAGACCCGGTGAAGCCCCCGCTGCTGCTGCTGGGCATCTGCGGCACCACCATGTTCATCAGCATGTGGATCCACAACACGCCGTGCACGGTGATGATGATGCCGGTGGCGACGGGGATCCTGCAGCGGTTCCCGCGCGGAGAAGCACAGGCCGGGGCGGACGCCCACGAGGTCCGGAGGTTCTCCAAGGCGCTGGTGCTGGGGGTCACCTACGCGTCCACCATCGGCGGGATGTCGACGCTGACGGGCACGGGCGCCAACATCATACTGGTGGGGATGTGGTCCACCTACTTCCCGGAGCAGCGGCCCATCACCTTCAGCTCCTGGATGTCCTTCGGCTTCCCCGTGGCGCTCGTCCTCTTCCTGGCGCTCTGGGTCACGCTCTGCCTCATGTACTGCTCCAACAACACGGGGAGAGCGCTCTCGGCTTACCTCGACAGGACGCATCTCAGGAGGGAGCTCAGCTTGCTTGGTAGGTTCCCTTTCTTTTCTTCTCTTTTCTCGGTCATGCCAGTGCCACACGCCACACGCCACACGTCACGCATGGTGTTGATTTGCTTGAGGACAACAGCTATCTATTCCTTCCTTGTTTTTTATGTTCTGGTCAGGGGTCAACTCTTTGCTTTCTGAACCTTAGTCCGTTGAAGCATAACACCAGTGTTAACTGATTTATCTGATGGCTCTTGCTAATTCCTATTTGTCGCAGGTCCAATGGCTTTTGCGGAGAAGATGGTTCTAGCCGTTTTTGGGGTACGTTTTCAGCATTCTACATCCTCAGCCAGTACAAGTCTAGTGATTTTGATTAGCTTCTTGAACAATACTCATTCAAATGCATGCCTAATCCTTGCAGGGCTTGATTGTCCTATGGATGACGAGGAGCCTGACGAACGACATCCCTGGGTGGGGAGTCCTCTTCGACGGCAAAGTTGGGGATGGAACAGTAACCGTAAGTATAATCCCGCAGCTTCTGACAAACAAACCTTTACTTGTCGCATGAGCTCACTGGATATGTGTGCATCACAACGCAGATCATGATGGCGACTTTGCTCTTCATAATCCCGACGGGCAAGGGCGACGGCGAGAAGCTCATGGACTGGGGCAAGTGCCGGAAGCTGCAGTGGAACATCATCCTTCTCCTCGGCGCAGGTTTCGCCATCGCCGAGGGATTCAAGGCCAGCGGCCTGACGGACATCCTCTCGGAGGGGCTCGGCTTCCTCAGGGGCGCGTCGCCGCTGCTCATCGCGCCCGTGGCCTGCGTCTTCAGCGCCGCCATCACGGAGTTCACCTCCGACGACGCCGCCACCACGCTGGTGCTGCCGCTGCTCGCGGAGCTGGGTGACACCATCGGCGTGCACCCGCTGCTGCTCATGGTCCCCGGCACCGTCGGCGCGCAGCTCTCCTACCTGCTGCCCACCGCCTCGCCACCAAACGTCGTCGGCTTCGGCACAGGCTACATCACCATCAAGGATATGGTGCTCACCGGGATACCACTCAAAGTGGTCGGCGTTGCAACTCTCGCCACCCTACTGCCAACGCTAGGTATGTACTGTAAATCACTTAACTTACAATTCCTTCACTACCTACCATTAAGTCTGACTACATATACAATGAAAAGAGAAAAATTGCCACCTAGTGCTGCTGCTCCTGTTCTGACATTTTTTGCCTTGATGTCATGCAGGTTCTGTGGTTTTCGGCATGGATTAGAAGTTAATACGTAGGAAATTTAAGCAGAAGAGCACAACTCAGCAGAATTCTGAGCATTTCGAATTGTAGGCTATTGGTTATCTTCAGAGTCATCGAAAAGGACAGGTGCTCTGCCAAACACTATCATCAGACAGAGTGACAAGGCTTCCTGTAAATTTTAGACAGCAGATTTTCTAGTACTGTAGGATGTTTAGATTGTACACTATGTATAGCCAACGCCATTGCCCCCATGAGTATCTTCCTCATGTTTTTTTGTTCCAATCCAGTGCACCTATCTCAGGCTTCATCCCCTTTCATCTGAACTCATATACTATAGTAGTATTATTTTTTAAGGAACATTATTCAACAAATCATAAATACAAAGAAATATTTCATCTCTACGATTGCCTCTAGGGCAATGCCTCTATCAACGCCACCTGCCGCCGTACAAAAATAATAACAACAAGCGGCGTGCAGCGAAATATACTAAGCTTA
This sequence comes from Avena sativa, assembly GCA_916181665.1. NCBI lineage: Eukaryota > Viridiplantae > Streptophyta > Magnoliopsida > Poales > Poaceae > Avena > Avena sativa. The sequence continues at coordinate 451,178,545 of OV702288.1, read as the reverse complement.
AAGGGGGAAGAGGATCACAAGATAGAATAACAGGTCCTGGTTCTCGCCCAGGTCGTAACGCAGTGTTACTGCATCAATGCTTCTTTCTGTTGCCAGCAAAGTGCAGGTCGAAGGTGCACATAAGACCGACAACTGTAGCCGCGTTTAGCATGAAAAACACCAAGTGATCGCCTGCAGGATCAACAGAGAAGATCAGAAACTAGAGCTAACGAAAGCTACGAAATATGAATTTAGGGGTGATCCTGAAATCATAGCTTAATTCTTGCATGTTTAGCATAATATTCTTAGGATCAATATAGCTTTAACACTTCAATTCAAATTTTCAAGGCATCAGATAATGTAAAAACATCCTAATACAATGGAAGGTAAAATAGATGAAAAACTAATCGCACTTTCGTTAATGCAGCAACATGCTATTGGAAATTCGTGTAGATGTACTTGAAAAAGATTAATAAACTATGTAATACCTGGAAGAAATGAAGCAGTTTGGCGCCTCTGAGCCCATGAGAATCTACAAGAAAGAACAAATTTAGGTGATACTTTCCCCCAAAAAATGCGATAATGGAAAAGAAAAAGGTTTGCAATCGAGTGTCATTCTAAGGTGTGTCAATACTGTTGAAAATGATAGAACATACAATGTCATTTTTTAACCTTAAATTGTCAGTGAACTGATTAAAAGAAACTATTTGGGAAACCAAGACAGCAGGTGTTTGCCATTGGAAATATTTTATCATAACTCCGATATGTTCCTCCGTGGTTTCAATACAATGTTAAAGGGCTGGATCATTGATACTTACATAATACCAGCAAGAGCCGGGGCGATAGCTTTGAAGATGGACATCAATGTTACCGAAAGGCCATTTGCTGATGCTCTTAGGTCTTGACTCTGTTTTTGTCATATGCACATCCGAAGGTCAGGAAATGAAAACTATGATGGCCACTATCATGGCACGTATGGAAGAAAACTTTTGATATAGTTACCAAGTATTAGAAATCTAGCAAACTTACCACAGCATCATTCATCAAAATATTGCACACGGTTATGGTAGAGACCTGAAATATTTTAGAAAACCATGAGTTCCGATAATATAAGGCCATAAGCATTAGTCCTAGCAATATGTAAGATAATCAGACAAAAAAAATGGAATTTTGTCCCAATGGGTAGCTTGTCTGATTTTTATTGTCATTTTCCAGTAACTAAAAAAGTGTTTCAGATAAAACTGTGTGTACGGCTTAGCCATCAGTATGATAAATAGACCAAGCCTGGAATATTTTTCAGAATAGGAACTAGTAGCACGTCCAAACTTAAATATTTTGTTCTACTCAAAAAATGAAGAACTTTGCACTCACTTGGAAAGAATTCTTCAGAGAAGATGCGCAATTTACTACCACGTGAAGTCCGAACCCTGATAATGCAGTCATGAATGGATAGCTTGCAAGAAGTGGTAGTGTCAAGATCTGCATATGAGAATATCTGATGAGTCAAACCGTTACAGTATAACGAGGCTGGTCAAGTAATAGATAAATCTTACCGCAGTTGCACGGACTAATGTGACAGGTTCTATAGCTTTTGCAATCGATGGGTAAATCAAAATTTGATATATAAGGAGGCAGAAACCTGACAAACATACGGTCAGTACAATGAACTTTGCATATAACACAAGATACACTATTTGCTGAGCTCCTGGTGAGTTCTCATGGACGCATGCTTCATATAGGACATGGTTAAATTAAGCATATATCGTAACTAATCAAACACGGCATAATTCAGAACTAATTGAACCAAACATTGCAGTAGCCCTTATTAAGGAGGTACTTGCCCCCGACACAAGTAACTAATCTTGTCCTTCCGAAGGTACTTGATCTCAGTCTCTTAAATGCCAGATATAAATATAACAAACTATGGAAAGATAGATCTGAAGAGACATGCCTGGTTATGTATGTCTCCTATGATTATGCACATATGAAAGAAAATAGTCATATATATACATGGGGCTAGAGTTTCCCTAGGATCTCTATCTCAACATTGTGCATGATGTTCAAAAACCTTACGTCTCGATCAAAATATAAATAGGTCAGGACATACAAATTTAGAACTCGAAATTTAGAGGAAATTTCCTATTTGTATTTATCCTAAATACCTGAGAGTGCAAGGACACTGCCCACATCTGTAGAAGTAAAGTTTAATCCGCCATACTTCCTATCACTGACAGCCCAAAGAGAAAATACCTGCAATTTATGTTTTCTACTGAATCAAATCCATAAAGACAATGGCAGTGCAAGCCATGGTACATAAAACAGTAAGACAATAACAAAAACACCATTAAGAAAAAAAAACATGAGATGCTTTCTCAAGGAAAAAAAGAATGATATGCTAAGCTAAAATGGGAAGATATATTAGCAATCAAAAGGCTCATGTTACCTCTGCGTAAGCCACATCCTGAAGAGAGAAAATACAATATACAGTGATAGAGGACATCAATGGCCAGTTTGTGAATAAACTCCAATATCCACCACCACTTTCCTCAGAGTTAGGTTCAGAAATAGATTCTTCCACGGCTTCAATGGAATTATTTGAATCCACAGGTTGATTGTGTTTATGTAAAGTTTCCTGTAACAGTGCAGCCAAGTTAAGCAAAGATGAGAACTTCCACAGAAAAGAGTAAATATGAGGTTATACGTTCAAAGACATTAAGGTCTAGGTGCATAAAACAAACATAAAAGGCCTAAAGCACTTAAAGCTACTCATGTCATTTGTTGAGTGCCTTAACACTCCTCCATCAATATTCAAAAGATTGTGGCAATGCCGTTGTATGTGGTATGGGAGAAAAAAGGAAGCAAAAGATTATATTTATCAAAATTCTCAAAAGTTTATAGATACGATGAAATATTATTTCTGTGTCAAAACTTCTGTTTCGCTAGTGTTTTTTTATTACTTGATACTATATATTATATCTTCAGAAACTTCTAGAAAAAGGGTATGTTTTTGTGTCCTACAGAAGTGACTAGTGGCCCAACTGAGTTCAAGTTCAGCATGCAGACTATGTATTGGTACATACAACTAATGTCCTATCATATCTGATCGCAAACTATCAACATGTCTTTTAGAATAAAATTTGCCACTGCATCATCAGCCTATGATATGACACAAACAAGTGTTTGTCAGAATACAAGATTACATTGGAATGCATGCTACCTCCAGCAAGATCTAGTATCATTTATGACCCAAAAGACAAATGCAACTCCACGTATACTCTATTCAGGTCTCAAAACATGACATTCGGAAAGCATGACGGTCTTGAAAACATAACTTTGACCACAAGTTTATTTTAAAACATATTCATAAAACTTAACAAAACTATGATACTGCGAAATACTTTTGAAGAAAAATCAACATGCATGATTCTCAATTGTCCAATCTAAACATTTCAAAATATATAGGTATTCAAGTTTCGAGTTTTATCAATTTTCTTGTCCAGAAGAAAATATTAACTGTGAAAACATCTATTCTTATCCCGAGATGATTTCCATTTCAATAGAAAAGGAGCATTAAAAATATGCAACTAGGATAAAAAAACTTACCGGAAGCCAGATGCAAGAAATTAAAGCAGCAATGGCGAGGATTGATATACATAGGCAGGGGAGAAAATATGGAAATCTGAAAAGTACATGTGTAAGCAGAATTAGCATCGCATAAGAAACTGATATAAAAAGGGTGCACATAGAAAATTCTTACCTCCCGAATATGGATTGCTGGGAGAATATGCTTGGATATTTATCTGCCGGCTGATATAACAACAATGCAAAAGAAAAATTAGCTTATAAGGTCTCTAACCAATTATTTTACCATAATTTTATGAAAAACAACGAAATAAAAGAGGAACATATGGGCTCTATTTCAATTGCGGAGTTGTAACTAGCAGATGTCACATTATTACTATTTCACGTTTCATGAGAATGAAAATTAGAATTGGAGATCAACTTCAGTTTAATTGTTGGAATGGCAATAGAATTTTCGACCATACCACTAAAAGTCATTCCGATGATGTTTGGTTGAACTCTTTGGAAAAATACAACACATACAAATATAAACATGTACATGCATATGTATATGTAGAGGTAAGTGCATATGATAAATAATGGAATGTCGGTAGCATATCTACAATCCAATATGAGGTAATATAGTTATGTTATGTATATTTATTAGGTACTATATTACATTTATTATTTTATTCATATAATGGTTGAGGTATTACAATATTTATTCCGCACTACTATACACATACATGTGTAAGAAAAGTGTTGTCTCCATTTCCAACCAACCGAGACATTTACCCCTCTGAATTGAGATGGATTTGAACTTTTAGTTAAACAAAAGAAGATGGACTCATATTATTTTTGCACCAGTTCGTTTTCAATTTGCCTAGAAATCCAATTTTATGGTGGAACTAAACAACATATAAAATCAGCACAATTTCAGTTCATCAATTATGTGTTCATTTCCTCAATCCAAAGGCTACACTTAGAATATGAAGTACAGTGAGAACAAAGTTAACTTGTATTCATCCATGATCTTTAACAAAATTTGCATATGAGGCACTTTGCATATTTTTGACTTGAAGAGTTAGCATTGAGTGTATTAAACTGCATGGAGAAAGCAATTCGGTAGAGTATATAGCACGTAAATGAGTTATATAAAGAGGTCATAACCAACTTAGATGGTAATGCACATATTAGTTATTTGTGAAATATTGAACTTTTACCTGTGCAAGATAACCACCGATTGCTGGTCCAACAATGAGGCCTATGGCACGCGAGGAAGAAATCTGAAGGAGCAATCAACAGTAGCATTACGTGACCATTATTACATATGGCGCCATAAAGTTGCACCAGGAGAGGGAAGGGGGTGGGGGAAGGGGGGTAAGATTGACATTAGAAATATAAATAATAACTTGGGAATCTTACAAGCGATAAAGCCAGGTGACTATATTCTTTCCGGCATACTTCTGTAGCGTAAGCCTGAGTACACACAAAGAAGACGGTCATGAATATTTCTTTGTATACTGTATTAAACACCACAATCGCACTAGGGAAACCTTTATACTGTTTTTTTAGAAATGACAGTTTACGGTCCGTGCATCATGTGAAATACATGTTGCTTGACTGAAATTTATCTACTGCATTGGGATGTAACAAAGACTGCATTCACTAAAAAATAACAAGCTTAATCCAAAACATGCTAATCTAAAGAGTAACGTGCATTAGACGACAACCATATTTAAAATCTTGCTCTCACGAAAAAGAGCCATAAATTAAGTTCAGTGGAAAACGTAATAAGAGTTATTGTTGAATAAACTTATGAGTATGGACAAGAAGACACGAGCAGTTAGCAAACAAAGCTACAAGAACATGATTTCGTATTATAGTAACAAAAGGTAAGTACACTCATGAGTGTTTAGGTACCTTAATTGGTCCCAGCATACCCGACAACAGCCCAAGGGAACCTCTTGTGGCTAATGCCATCCAATAGCTGGAGCTGAGTCCAAATAATGTATTCAAGAAAATTCTGCAATAGACGAGGATAGATGCTTAAATGTTAGTTTTATGTGCGAAATTGGAGAAAAAAAAAGAAAAAGCTCCTATTGGAGAGTACAAGCTAGAGTGTGAGCTTTGTTGAAAGAATATCCTTACACTGCTATAAGGGTAATTACAAGAACAGGTTTCCTCCCATGCTTGTCGGCCACGATTCCCCATAGCGTAGAGGTGAGTGCTCTACCAATCATATATGAAGCGCCTTGAACAATAGCAAATTAAGGCACCATAAGTTCATGACGGTAGATAAAATTAAGGTATATCCATCACAACAGGTAATCCTTGCACGGCTATGTTCAATTGCTCCAGAAGATTGACACAAGTTTTTGAGGTAAACTCACCAACAAAACCAGCATAAAACCCAATATCTTCCACTTGTTTAGCAATGTGCAGGTCCCTTATCTGCAAATAAACATCCAATGAATGTACTGTTTGAGAAGACAATATTTTAACATTTGCCGAAAGCAATATTTAATTCAAAGTCATGTTTCCAAAACTTAAAAGTAACTTAGTTATTTTCAAAACAAAGTATATTTTATTTTCCGTAGTTATCATTATATGGTACTAAGCTGAAAGTCGCATAATTTTCACTGATATTTCATACATATATTGTCATAATTCACAATAGTGTAATAATAATTCGATTTAGGTAGCCTTTATTTCCTAGTGTGAACTGTTCAGGCTTGAAGCATAGTAACAAACAAAGCACAAAAACATGGGCCATTTCGTGGAAAGCTTGGGCAAGTATGGCCGGCTGGATGCTCCGTCACTGTCAGTGTCATGGTATGTTTTGCCAGGGGGTCTAGCTAGTACGCCCTGTGACATCTTTGTTTCAACTATAATTCACAATCCCAATTAACTTTCTGTGAAAAAAATTCTTTGAACATAGAGAAGTGGATGTAACATTAATTAACTCACCATAAAATACAAGAAAGGGAACAAGGACTGGATCGGCAAGGCTGCAATAGCAAAAAAATAAATCATGTGAGTTTATAGAATAATAAGCATGTGCCATAGCAGACCGAGAATGAATGACAGAATAATGCTCGATTTGTTCGTTTGTGCGTGGGTGGAATGAAGAATATACGTACGTATATTATTTGAAACGGAGTGGGTGGAAAGCATAATATGCCGACAAAATTAGATTCGTTTCGAGTGGTCTCAAGATCGATCCACAATTTTCCCGGCGTCCACCATTGAAGCTACAGTATGAACGAGATCGGGTAGAGATCGATCAGATCACAATTTTCCCTCTCCCTAATTTCCTCCTGATCTCTCTCGCCTCCTGTGTGTTCCCGGAGCGGAGACCGGTACTGCGAGCGGTGGTCAACGACATGGAGCAGGAGTCGCGCTGCGGCGCTGTTGCGTGCGCCTTGCCCGTGCTGCTGCCGTGGGGAGGGAAGGGAAAGGGAGTTTATTTTATTTTATTTTATTTTCAGCAAAAAAGCGCAGGGTCAAATCTGTTATGGGTACTCCACTAGAAGCAGACATAGCCGCAAAGGGTGTTCTAGTGCAAGCCCGAATTACTAGAATCTGCTTAAAATGGTAATGAAGGAAAGATGAATATAGAATTATAGTAGATGGGAAAAGTGGACGACAGAACTATCAATCAAATCAAAGTAGCAAAGTGACGTAAGTAGATGTGGGGAAACGATACTCAAAACAGCAACGACACAGATATAGTAGCACTAGTCTAACAAACGGATCTATTATTATCTATAGTCTGCCCCACTCCCATCGCATTCGACAAGAACAAGTGCAAATGAAGAAACCCAAATTAGCTGCGTGCTCCAGACTTGAGGCCAAATTCGGCAAGAAGCACAAGTAGAGCAACAGAGTTCAATGTTCATTTTATTCCTTCTTATGAACGGCAGAATTGCCCGTGGTCTTTAGCAAATCGTTGAGGAACAACCAGGACAGTGACACGAACCATGGAAGAAATGTGAATGCTATACCAAACGTTGTTAGCACCAGGAGAGGTCTAACAGTGAGGGAGGAAAAAATAAGATCTACTCCTGCTGCCATAAAGCGGATTCGACATGCATCGGTGGAGGAAAACAGCAGTCACCAATTAATTAATTAATATTTTAATACTGTACTACAGTACTAATCTGCTGTAGAGATTGTTAATACTACCATAAAAAGCAAGGAAGGAATGAAGGAAGGAATGAATGGGGGGAGAACGGAGCGAGCAAACGCACTGGAGCAGACGGTGACGAGCCACATGCAGGCGAACTCGGTGTACGGCACCCCTCTCCGCGTCTCCTTCCGCCGCTCCAGCCTGCACCCGGGGCAGTTGCCGTGGTAGTACGTCTTCTTCAGCAGCGGCACCTCCAGCCCGTCGCCGCCCTGCCCATCTTTGCCCTGCATCTTCCCCGGCCGGTGAGCAAAGGGAAGCGGCGGAACGAGGATGGCGGGGCAAATGCTGGAGAAGAAATCGCCTTTTGGTACTGCTGCTGCTTGTCTCTCTGCTGGCTTGGTTTCCTCCGGCGGAAACGGGCCTCCTCTTTATGGAGCAGGGAACGCGAGCGCACCCAGCTGTTATTACCAAATACCAAAAGTATATAAAATAAAAGTGAACCCGGTCGTTTTCGAGTAAACTAACCATGGCACGATGCACCTACCAGTCAACCAGATTGAAAAAAAATTGACGAATGTTTTTTTTACAGTAGTAGATTAAATAAAGGACCCGGCTAGCGAGCACCCGGATGCTCCTTTGTCCGGCACGACACTCGCCCGAAAAAGAGAACACCGATCCCAAGGGGTGCGTTTCAGCGCGACCTAAGCCTTCCTTGGCAGGCTCTTTCCTCGTCCCATCTCTTTTCCCTCCCCAGCAGAATATAGAAACAAGACAGGTTGTGAATCAAATAAACCGATTACAAGATACCCTGGTGCTTGCAACCAAGAAAATCACAAATGATTGCATCTCCTAATCTCTCCCTTGCCAGTTGAGCACCATCTCCATTAAAATTTACAATTTACCAAACTAGATCAAAAAAGAAAAAAAGTACTCCCTCCATCCGGAAATAAGTGACGTGGATTTGTCTAGATTCGGATATATCCATACACTAAAACATGACTAGATACACGCGAATCTAGATAAATGTAAGTCACTTATTTCCGAATGGAGGGAGTAGTAGATCTTCTGTACATTCCATCAAGTGCAACGAGTAGATCATGGAAGCACCCCTCGGAGCATTAAAGCTAGCGTTGTCCATAAACAAAACCGATGCGCCTGCGCGCATGCAAAGATCAATCTTGCTTATTACTAAAACATAATCTGACCCTGCCTTGCTGGATGGGGCTGCTTATTCCATACGGAGAAGCAACTTAATTAAAATTGAGTAGCCAACTTAAACATATTGATTAAGCAACATAATGAAATTAGTAGCCAACTACAAAGCAAGTTAATAAATAGGTAAACCTAGATAAGCACGATGAGAAAAACAACTTAGTAAGATTTAATAGACAATTTTATGCATACAAAGAAAGCAACTTAGTTCAAATTTAAGAGAAAGGTTGATAACTAGCAAAACTTAAGAAAGAATGATATGGAGAAGCAACTTAATTAAAAATTAGTAGCCAACTTAAGCATATTGATTAAACAACTTAATTAAATCAGTAGCTAGCTAAAAAGCAAGTTCGTAAATAGGTAAACCTACTAGGTAAGCACGACGAGGAAAACAACTAGGTAAGATTTGATAGACAACTTTAGACATACCGAGAAATCAACTTAGTTATATGTAACAACAGGTGATAACTACCAAAACACAACTAACCGTCGTCTCAGAAAGGATTGAAAAAGTATAAGGTAAGCACGATTACACAAAAAACAACTTGAATAGATTGAGAAAGACAACTTAGTCAAGGTGACAGAGCAAACTTAATCAAAATTAAAAACCAACTAATAAGCAAAGAGGTTGATAAAAAATAGGAAAAAGACTAAGGTAAAGCCTGATTACACAATAACCACTTGGTTAGATTGAGAAAACAACTTAGTCATGATGATAGAGCAACTTAATTAAAATGAGAAACGAACTAATAAGCAAAGAGGTTGATAAAAATAGCACAAATCTAAGGTACACATGTTGATACAAAACAACTTGGTTAGATTGAGAAGACAACTTATTTATGATGACAGACCAACATAATGAAATCATTAGCCATCTTAAATCATGTTGCTAAAAACCCGGAGTTCCCACCAAGTTAGATGATACATGTAGATAAAAAGAGATTAGTATGCAACTTAGACTAATGTGTATGAACAACTTACTTAACAGTATAAGCAACTTGATTTACGGGGATAAGCAACTTAACTAAAGTGGCACACAACTACTCTTTAAGTAGTAACGGATAAGGATTTGCTTTACATGCCTAGAACTGAATGTTTGAAAACCAATTCAGGGACATATTGCCCCCGCAGGCCGAGGTCTGGAGACGTTGTCATCTACGTGTTTCCTAGGAAGAGATCTCCCGCATTTCACCACCGGACAGAAGGCTGAATCTATCCCCTGTGTTGGCTAGCAGTCCAGCTTGACAATTTTCGAAGTTCAGATTTCATTCTATATAGAGAATGAGATTTCAGTAGCATGTACGAGTGACATCAGGCTGACTAACTAGCTGAGCAAAGTACTCACCGAACATGAAGGTTGTGGTTGAAAGAGGCCAGGGAGGAGAGCGGCTGCCCTTGCGAGGTGAATCGGATCTGGCGCGTCATGAGGTCGTCCGTCAACATCTTCTCCCCGAAAATCCAGCGGGGGCGATGGCCTTGGCCGGCGGCGATGGCGGCTGGGAGGATCCGGCGTCGGACCGATTGGAGAGGTCGAAGGAGTCTGTGCCCAGGGATAGGACGGAGGGTGGGAAGCGGCCGGGTCAGAGAGGAGTAGTGGCGGCTGGGCCTGGGCGGGCGGGGAGGAGCAGGGTCGACTCAAGGAAGGGAAACACATTGGAGTTGCCGTGCAAGACGCTCTGCAGTGTCAGGACGAGGACATGACGCACACCTGATTAACTCGTTCAGAGACGATCGGATGGCCACGGAGCTAGTGCTGGAACGTGACAGCCAGCACCCGGATGTTTTTTAGCATTTGGGTTAAATAAAATTGGATGAATGCTATCCCCATGTTTAGGGTCGCTCCACAATGGGTCCCACCTGTAAGCTACCGAAAGCCAGGGAAAATCAGTGCCCAGGTCACGTCACACGATCACGTGCCTGTGAGAACGTGCTCAAGTACAGCAAGAACATGACACCACCGGACCAAAGCATCCCATCGGTTCCAGCACCCTCGCAAACCATCCCATCGGTTCTCTCACAAAACCGGACCAAAAAGCGTATCCAAACTCTGTTAGTGTCCGCTCATGGTATATTTGGCCCCAAAGTGTCCTAAACCTGAGGACGATTTGGGAGCAAGTAAACCCGGTCCTCTCGTGTTCATGCCTGCCAACTTTATCTTCCACCTCCCTCTCCACCTCGACGCCTCTGACCTTCCCGTCCACTCTGTGGTGGGGCCACCACCACCACTCCCTCGTCGTCTTCGCCCTGCCTACCGACCTAGCCCCTTCCCCCCACTTTCCGATCACCTACGAGCTGCAGAGCCGTTAGTTCACAATTGTAGTCGTGTTGACTGTGTCGCCGTCGATCAGGCAGTCCAGCTCGTCCTCACCACCACTTCGAACAATATTTGACCCCTGCAAGCTACACCACCTCGACCTCGCTGGCCCTTCCCGAGGCCATTCGGATCCACGGACGCCCCAAGCTTGACGGCTCGCTGTTGCGTCCACAACCTGCTCAATCCTTTGCATGCACGTCATTTTTTAGGTAAAGTAAATTCGATAACTCAATCCGATAATTGTGTTTGCGCTGTTTTGCTTTGTAGAGAACAACGGACGATCTAGAATTGTATTTCTTCACGAAGTTTATCGATACATCGTCGGACGACTTGCTCGATGATGACGATGATATATTGCTCATGACTGCTCTTGTCCTCCATGATAACTAGCAGAATGCCATTCCAAGGCTGAGAGGGTCCGTCCTAGGACATGAGATCCTGAACCGCGACAGAGATGAGGCTCACATTGTGGTTGTACAATAATTATTGAACTTTGAATACATATACTCCCTCCGTCCCAAAATAAGTGATATGGGTTTGTCTAGATTCAGATGTATCTAGACACGTTTTAGTATATAGGTACATGCGAATCTAGACAAACTCAAGTCACTTATTTTGGGACGGAGAGAGTATTTTATGTGGACTAGGTGCATAATTTGGTTGAAATGGCCAAACTAGGCAACAGGACAATATTTGGAGGGATGGTTCAAGGGCTGGAAAAATGGTGGGAAAATGTCCACCTCCCCTAAATCGGGCAAATCAAGGACGATTTGGGAAAAAGTTTAGGAGAGCTCATAACTTGTACTCCATCTGGTTTATATTAATGACTTTAACTTTATATAGATTTATATATATCTAGTTAAGTATTTATACTACTTTCTCTATCCTAAAATAACTGGTTTAGGTTTATCTAGATTCGTATGTATCTATATATATACCAAAATATGTCTAGATACATATGAATCTAAACAAACTCACATCACTTATTTTGGAAGAAAGGAAGTAGATGCATTCGTATATAGACAAAGCTGATGCCATTAATATGGAACGGTGTAGCAAAAGTGCCAGAATGACAAACATGATATATTTCGCGGGGACAGTGACGCGCTGGCATTCAAGTGATGTATTCGTATATAGTTTTTTCGCGGGGACCCCTGGCTTTCAAGTAAACGGGATTCAAGGATGTACCGACAAACATGATTTCCAATGTTAAAAAGTTTCTAAAGAAAAAGTAAATAGAACTTTTTTTTTACAAAATACTCTCTCTGTTTTATAATAATGATGTTTTAGTTTTGTAAAAGTAATGTATCTATATCTCTTTTAGTGTATAGGTTCGCAGTAAATTTACACACTAAAGAGGATAGATACACTCCTTTTACGAAGCTAAAACATCTTATATTCCCTCTATCCTGAAAAGGATATCGTAGGTTTGTCTAAATTTGAATATATCTAGACACAATTTAGATTATACTCCCTCTGTTTCAAATTACTCCGCGCGCACGCTTACCTTGGTGGCTTAGTATTCTCTCATTTTTCATCAAAAAATTTCTACGATTTTTGGTATACGTAATATACATTTCATACTATCTATTTAAAAAATCCCAAGATTTTTTTGAATGAAAAATAACGGAGTACTAGTCCACCTATATAAGCGCGCCGGCGAAGTAATTTGAAACAGAGGGAGTAGATTCATCTAAATTTAAATAATTTGCGGCATCTTTTTTAGGACGAAAGGAATATTATAAAATAGAGAAAGAATGTTTTAACTTTTGTGAAACAAATACATTCAAAGCGGAGGGAGTAATTTTGGACGCGACACACCTGGTACCGTACCACACAGGGGTTCCCAGATCAGCCTTTACTGATTGGACGAGCCAATCGATGTAAGTCCCAGGGACCAGGGTACGGGATGCAGACGAGAACGTGCAGCACGCCTGCGTTAACCTGTAGTAGCAGCACCGGCATAGAATAAAAACCTGTAGTAGCAGAATGCAAGAGAGGTTCGTGATTCTTTTTCTTCTTTTTTCACTGGACAGTGACGCGCTGCATTATTGGCGTAGAAAACGGAACAAAGGGACGTGGCGACTTATAAACCGAAGGAAATGCAAAGGGTGGCCGAGGAGAGGATCTGCATCTACTGATGATAAAGTAGTTAGCCTATCAGGTTCAAGCCAAGATTCGTGTCGGGCCAGTTTTGACCGTATATCAACAACATACCCAGCTCAGCTGGCAGTAATACGGTTTATTGAGAAGTTGATTGCCGTCCACGTCCGCAATATACTTGATTTAAAAGGTACTCGCGTGTGTGTATGATAGAACCATCTTCTCTATTGTCAGCTCACATAATTAAGAAAGACACGTACAGTTATCATGTACTCCTAGTCTTTCTTTTTTTGCGAGTAAAAGAAGCTGATATTAGATCGGTAACAATACAGAAAAGTCCACGGAGAAAACAAAATTACAGCCAAGCATACAGTTATCATGTCCATATTCATCTATACGCCTATAGTGATATGAATACATAGTCTCTACCTGCCAAAATGCAAGACCGTGTAGGATGTTCGTTTCCTGGCATTTCCCTCCTACACATTTACTCTTCATATGCCCGAGCCCAACTAAAACTGCGAAAACTCTTCCATGCGGAAATTTAAGAGAGGGCATATGTGGTGCACAAATTGTCTCGTGAAATACTTCAAGCCGACAAACTTCAGTATAACTCGTAGTACAAGAAAATAAGTGTAGAATCCTTCTTTTAGGTATGTGATGAAGTTTCTCCTACTGAATAATGCATTCATCTAAACCTTTTAGCTAGCGAGTCCCAGGCTCGATGACGATGACCTAGGCGACCCAACCTTGGTGTATGTCCTCGGAGCACCACCACCAACCTAGGGAATCGTTCGCACCCTACATTTTAGCCACCATTGTAAATTACTGGGGTGTTCATCATTTTTTCCAAGTTTTTCCTATTTATTGTAATTCTTCTATTTTCTACTCTGCTAATGGTTATGGTATATGATTTCTTGGTGTGTTCCTCATTTTTTGTCTTGACTTTTGTGGATTTTACCCTGTTTGTGCCATATAGGAACGTTAGATAGATTATTTTTCATTTATTTGTGTTCTTTAGAAGGCAAACCAATTTGTTGCTAGGAAAAAAGTTTAATTATGTTCATAATAATGCCTTTGTGCTACATGCCTAGGTCAGATATTTTTCCAAGATGAATTAGTTGGGGTGCTAAATGTCACATCCCAAGATTTTAGAAATTGGGACTAGAAAAAAATTGTATTTGCATGTCATTCATGATCATTGCATTGCATATTGGCATCATGAAAAAATGCTCAAATGAAAACAAAGACCTAAAACCCTAAATTCCATGTGCCACTATATTCCTAAAGGGAATTAAATAGGATTTATTAAAATCATTATTGCTTGATAGTTTGGGAGAGAAATAACTTGTATTGATTTAGAAAATATTACAACGTTTATATAGAAGAGAGGGGGAGTCGGCCGGCCTAGGGTTGGGCCCTAAACCGACTTAGGCTAGAGTTCTACTCCAATACAAAACAAACTCTAATACCCCCCCGCAGTGTCAACATCGGGTGCCACGATGTTGAGACTGGAGCGAATGTCGATGAAGGACGAAGGATGTAGTCCTTTGGTAAAAATATTTGCAAACTGTGCACTCGTTGGAACATGTAGAACACGAACTTCTCCAAGAGCAACTTTTTCCCGAACAAAATGAATGTCGATATCGATGTGCTTGGTACGACGATGTTGCACGGGGTTGGAGGCCATATAGATAGCTGATATGTTGTCACAGTAGACAATAGTGGCGTGCTGGACGGGACGCTGAAGTTCCACAAGTAGTTGGCGAATCCAAACTGCTTCAGCAACAGCATGCGCAACCGCCCTGTATTCCGCTTCAGCCGAAGACCGGGAGACCGTAACCTGCCTTTTCGATGACCAAGAAACAAGATTTTCACCCAAATAAACACAAAAGCCGAATGTGGATCGTCGAGTATCTGGACATCCTGCCCAGTCTGCATCAGAATAAACTGTCAAGCTTGTTGGGGAGGATGAATTAAGAAGTAGACCATGATCAAGAGTGCCTTTTAAGTATCGAAGAATCTTTTTGACATGAGCTAGATGGGGTAAACGAGGATCATGCATATAGAGACATGCTTGCTGAACAGAATAAGAAATGTCAGGTCTGGTGAGAGTGGCGTATTGCAAAGCACCAACAAGACTACGATATAGAGTTGGATCGGGGACAGAATCACCTTCAGCTGAAAGTTTTGAGCCAACATCAGCTGGTGTATGACAAGGTTGACAGTCTATCATGCCTGCTCGGTTTAAGAGATCAAGAATGTATTGACGTTGAGAAAGAAATAGAGTAGAAGATGTTCTAGTGGCGGTAACACCGAGAAAATGATGAAGTGATCCTAAATTAGTCATAGAAAATTCTTTGTTGAGAAGAGTAATGATATGTTTAAGAAAAGAATCAGAAGAAGCTGTAAGAACAATGTCATCTACGTATAGAAGAAGATATGCTGTGTGAGAGGAAGAATGAAAGATAAAAAGAGATGTATCAGATTTGGAAGGAAGAAAGCCAATAGTTTGAATAAATGTAGCAAAACGTTGAAACCAGGCACGAGGAGCTTGTTTGAGACCATACAAAGATTTCTTGAGAAGACAGACAAGATTGGGATTAGAGGAATCTTCAAAACCGGATGGTTGTTGTCAATATACAGTTTCATTGAGAGTTCTATTAAGAAAAGCATTTTTAACATCAAGTTGATGAATAGACTAGGAAGAGGAGACTGCAAGTCTGAGAATAATGTGAATAGTGTTGGGCTTAACAACAGGGGAGAAAGTTTCATCAAAGTCAATTCCTTGTTGTTGAGAAAAACCTCTGCAAACCCAACGAGCCTTGTACCGAGCCAAAGACCCATGGGAGTTATACTTATGACGAAAAATCCACTTTCCCGAGACAATATTGGCGCTAGATGGTTTAAGAACGAGAGTCCATGTATTCTTTTGAATAAGAGCATTGAACTCATCTCGCATGGCTGAGTGCCATAATGGATCAAGAAGGGCTCATTTGTAGGAACTTGGGATAGGAGAAATCGAAGGAGTAGCCGAAAGATTGAGAAAACTTCGGGGAATATGGAAGCCTCGTTTGCCACGAGTACACATAATATGATCATTTATAGGAATGGGTATTGGAACGGCATGAGAAGGAATGTGAGTAGTTGTGGAAGGAGATGATTGAGTAGGGGGTGTGTTTGAGGCGGGAGAGACGGAGTTGGATGATGTGCTAACGGGAGACTCTGCCGCGGCAGGAGAAGGAGACGCGGCAGGAGGTGAGGCTGCCGCGGTAGGGTTTTGGGCAGACTCAGCTGCCGCGGTAGGGTTTTGGGGGGTTTTGGCTGCCGCGGCAGGGGAATCGACGGGAACAAAAACATGACGCGATATAGGGGCAGTAGATGTGGATAGAGGGGTAGGGACCATCGGTGACTGAATGGCCGAAAAGGGAAAAGTATTTTCATCAAAAGTGACATGACGAGATATAAGAACACAACCGGAGGAGGGATCAAAACATCGTGATCCTTTATGGTCATCGGATGGACCTAAATATATGCATGGCAATGATCTTGGAGCGAGTTTATTGGCAACAGTAAATGAAGTGTTAGGAAAGCAAAGGCAGCCAAAAACACGTAAATCAGAATAATCGGGGTGAGATAGAAAAAGAGATTGAAAAGGGGAATAAAGAGGACATGTTTTGGTTGGTCGTATATTTAGAAGATAGGTGGCGGTCCGGAGAGCCTCAGCCCAAAAACATGGTGGAAGAGATGCTTGAATGAGGAGAGTGCGTAAGATGTCGTTGATAGAACGAAGAGAGCGTTCAGCCTTGCCGTTTTGAGGAGAAGTGTAGGGACACGAAAAACGAAATAGGATGCCTTGGGAGAGAAAGAAAGTTCTGTTTTGGTTGTTATCAAATTCTTTTTCGTTGTCACATTGGATGAAACGAATAGGGAGGCCAAAGTGTGTTAGAACATATTGTCGAAAATTAAGAAAAAGTTGATGAACATCAGATTTAGCACGAAGAGGAAAGGTCCAAACATAATGAGAATAATCATCCAAAATAACGAGATACTATTTGAAACCAGAAACAGTTGGTATTGGAGAGGTTCATAGATCACAATGTAACAATTCAAACAGAAAAGAACTATAGGTTGAAGAAGTACCGAAAGGTAATCTAATATGTTTGCCGCATTGACAGGCATTACAAACTGAGGAATCATGCGAAGAACTATCACTAGATATGCGAAACTCTTGAAGCAGGGAGGACATGGTATGTTTATTGGGGTGACCAAGACGATGGTGCCAAAGGGTGACGGAGGCAATCATGGCTTGAGGTGTGGAGGTGGGTGCGCCATGGAGAGGATAGAGATCGCCCGAACTATTGTAACAAGCGAGGACCGCCGCCATTTTCAGATCCTTCACAGACAAACCAAAGGGATCAAATTCAATGGAAATATTATTATCAATAGTAAATTGTCAAACAGATATTAGATTTTTAATTAATGAGGGAGCAACTAGGATATTTCGTAGAATAAAATTGGTGTTTGGATTAATGATGTAAGATTGGCCGGTGCAAGAGATGGGGATAGAAGATCCATCGCCAATGGTGATAGAAGAAAAAGGAGAGGAAGAACAAGCTGATAGAAAATCCATATTTGAAGACATATGCGAGGAAGCACCAGAATCAAAAATCCAATCCGTACCTTCATAATTGTTGAATGTAAAATTGTTCATGGCAGCGATGAATGC
This sequence comes from Avena sativa, assembly GCA_916181665.1. Lineage (NCBI taxonomy): Eukaryota > Viridiplantae > Streptophyta > Magnoliopsida > Poales > Poaceae > Avena > Avena sativa. Next base: position 451,160,515 of record OV702288.1, on the reverse strand, counting down.
GGCTTGGTCCCAGCTTGGTGGAGCGGTTGACGGAGCGGGAGACGCAGGCATGTACCGAGGAGCTGGAGTAGCATTGTACATGTAGGGCAGCGACGTCGACGAGGCCACGTATTGAGGTGGCGCCATCTGGGCCATGTAAGGAGGGGGTGGCGCCTGCGTGGTGGAGACTTGCTGAGGCTGTCGTCCAAGGAGCCCGGGGAACCGATTGCAGTACAGAGCCCGGGACGTTCCGGTGTAGGCGGGAGGGGTCCTGTAGGAAGACGGAGCGGACCAAGGCATGGACCACGCCTGAACAAGTCCAGTCCACGGTTCGTGCGGAGGTCGCCACGTCGGAGCCGATGGTGGTGCTGTCGGGGGCGCTGTAGGTGGAGCAGGAGCAGGTGGTCGAGGTTGAGGCGGTCTGTACGTGGGATTCTTCCCGCAATAATTTGGACTTGGACGCCATCCAGGTGGGGGCTGTGGGGCAGCGTGGGGAGGGCTGGCGGAGGGGACCGGAGGGGGAGGCCGAGCCGCCGTGTGGAACACCTGAGCTTGAGTGGGGCGCGATGCTTTGCGACCTTGCATCGTGGCCTCCAGTTGGAGGAGAGATCGGACTTCAGCGAAAGTGGGACGCGGGCGCATCATCGGAATAAAGGCCACCTGCTTGTCGAATTGCTCGCCGAGGCTGACGAGGAGAGCATTGATGAGTGTGCGATCTTCAATAGGGTCGCCAAGCTCACGTAATTCCTCGCCGATAGCCTTGATCTTATGGCATAGAACGGTGATAGAGGCGTCTCCTTGAGACATGGTGCGGAGCTCGGTATGTAGGGCATTGATGCGGGCGTCGCTATTATCCTGGAAAAGCTGTTGAAGAGAGACCCATAGATGCGCAGCGGTGGCGTCGTCGTTGGAGACGAAATTGAAAAGCTCGGTGGATATGCAGGTGTAGATCCATTGTATAATTGCTAGATCATCTTGGACCCAGCGAGGATCGGCAGGACGAGGCACCGAGTTCGGATCGACGTGATCACGAAGACCACATCGGCCGAGATGAACATGAAATAAGTGGAGCCAATGGTAGTTGTTGTGGAGTGCAAGATCTAGGGTAATATGTATGAACGGAGAGATGTTGGAGATTGTATCGGCTAAAGAAATTGGGGCTATTTGGATAGGATTTTGTTGGGTAATAGGGGTAGAGGTGGAGATAGAGGAGGTGGAGGAGGAGGGTTTCACGCCGGCGGCGCGAGCTTCCGACGCGGTCCAGAGAGGACCTTTCAGCGGCGGTGGTGGAGTAGGCGGAGCCATCTAGGTACGGAAAAACCTAGGCGTCTGATACCATGATAGTTTGGGAGAGAAATAACTTGTATTGATTTAGACAATATTACAACGTTTATATAGAAGAGAGGGAGAGTCGGCCGGCCTAGGGTTGGACCCTAAACCGACTTAGGCTAGAGTTCTACTCCAATACAAAACAAACTCTAATATTGCTAAGACAACAACCTTTGCTAAATAGTAGCCTAAAATGATCCACTTGAATTTAGAAAAATTTAGAAACTAGTTTGAACTCATTTGGAGTTCATATTAAAAAGTTATGAAGAAAATACAAAAGAAAAGAACAAAAAAGAAACTAAACCTACCCCGCCCCGGCCATCACCTGAGTCGTCCGCTGCCGCTCGCCGTCACAAGGCCGACCAGCTCCGGTCGCTTTCGTTCCCAGCCGACGTGTCTACATCTGACGGTCCAGATTAGATCTCATCCACGAACCGATACTGGCCACTCTCTGCACACCACGTGTCAAGCCTCGTCAGCGAAAGCATCATCTCCAGGTCAGCACCGTGTCCCAGTCAGCAGCCTAGTCAGCGTAGAATATTCCCTGGCATATTCCCTTTCGAATTGAAATTGAATTAAAATTGCAGAAAATAGATATATCTTAGAAAATTCATAATAAAGATTTGTAGATCCAAAAATAGAAAATTATATACCCATGGATTCATAAAATTGTGTAGAACACTAATATGAGATTACATCTAACTTTTATGGTATATATTTACTGTAACGATTTAAATAGTATTAATGGACTTTTAGAGTATTAAATTCATAGTAAATTATTTATAGCTCCGAAAAATATGAATAATATGTCCCTGAAATCACAATCTCGTGTAGATTACAGATCTGGTTTTAGTTTTAATTTTAGACAGTGCAAACTATTAAAGTGATTTAAATTCTATTAACCACTAATTAAATCCTAGAAAAAGATCTACAACTCGGATTAGGGTGAATCCAATTCCTACTGGTTCGTATTAATGCCCCCTATCCATTACACTTCAGATCCAAATTTAATTTGACACTGAGAATAGAAGTTACAATAGATCTGTTGAAACCCCTTTATTGGTAATTAAGGATTAATATTAAGGGATTTCTATTTTCGTGCCCATGGTTCGTTAGTTATACTCAGTTTTCACCAGCCGCTTAGTTTTGCCTTACTTTTCCCCTCCCTCCATTCCGAAACCCTCACATGCGCTCAGATGGGGGGATGTCGTCAAGTCAAAGACTTGACCGTTACGTGCTGACAGGTGGGACCGCGTTGGGGTGGATCCTGCGTTGAGCGTTATGTTGTGTCGCCTCGACCATTACGTGCTGACAGGCCGAGCCGTGTTGGGACGGGTCCTGCATACATGGTGAAGGGTGGGGCCGTGTTGGGATGGGTCTTGCATACGTGGTGAAATGTGGGGCCGCATGGAGACACGTCGGACCGACCATTCTCGCTCCGAGCCTGGAACAACTCCCACACCGCCCCTTCGCTCCGCTCCCCCGCCGTCGTGCCCTCCTACCTGAGAGCTCCTCCTACCTTATGTCGTCCTCGGCCCCCGAGACACCCCCTCCCCTTAGCCGTGGATCCTACTCTGGCTCCGCTTCTTCCCCCGCTAGATCTACCCCTTTCGCCGAACAGTATGCGACGTCGGCAGGTGTACCGGTCCTCCCCATCGAGCCCGAAGAAGATTGGGTGGAATCGGAGGGATCTAACGCATGGATCCCATCTGGGTAAGTATTGTTTCCCTTTGTGGATTTATTATAGGTAGTAATTGAGCGCGAATCGCTGGTGCTCAGCTAACTACCTTGCTTTTCGAATAGGATTGATCCAGCACTGGCATTTCGGCTGGCGGTTAAACTGGATAGTAGCGTAATTCGTGGTTGTGAATGGTATCTCTCTGGATTTTACTTCTTAGTGGTGGTTGCAACCTCCATAACTCTCAGAGATTTGAAAGATAAAATATATTCTAAATTCCCCTGGAGTAATGGCGATTCAGTTGATTTGCAATATTTCAACATTAGCGAGCAAAGATTGCTTCCACTAACTAGCGAAGCTGATCTGGTAATGCTTTTCTCTTTGAATGCGGCCGAACGTTTTGGAGATTGAGTCAGAGGAAAGTTGGACTTGGTTTCTAGAGAATTTTCGCGACCTTATAGGTCATCCACCAGGACTTACTATCCACACGGACGCTTGCAAAGGTTTGGAGAAAGCTGTAGAAGCAGTATTCCCCGGAGTGGAGCATAGGGTATGTATGCGACACTTAGTGCAGAATTTTATCAAGAAATTCAAGGGTAAAGTTTATACTGACAACCTATGGCTAGCTTCATACACATGCAGTTTGAGGAATCATCTGTATCATTTGGAAGTGTTGTATAAACAAAAACCTACGATGAAGGAGTACTTGGATGCACATCATGGAATGGTGTGGTCAAGAAGCCAATTTAATGAAATTTGCAAGGTAGACTATGTGACAAGTAACCTTGCAGAGAGTTTCAATGCAAAGGTCAAGTCATTGAAAGGGCTTATGTTGTGGCAAATATTTGATAAGATTAGGCAGATGATCATGATAAAAATCGATTTGCATCAAAGAATTGCATCAATAGTATATGCTGGCCATCTCATCCTCCCATCTTTGATTAAGGCTTTGCATGCCAGGGCAAAACAATTGAAGATGAAATGCATTAGAAAAGGAATGGAGGTTGAGGTAACATACACTGATAGTAAAGATAGGCAATGGAGGTATCCAGTGAGTTTGGCTGACAAGACATGCCATTGAAGGCAATGTCAGCTCCGTGGGAAACCCTGCATACATGCATTGTTTTTCATGGGTGTTCTAGGAGGTGAAGAGGGTGAAGTTGATCAATACGTGTCGGAGTATTTCTCCGTTGCCAAATTTAGGGCAGCATATGCTCAAAATGTTCTAGCCTTGTTGGGAAAAGACAAATGGATGGAAGTGAATCCATGCTTCAAGCTATACCCTCCAGTTTTTACTAGACCAGTAGGTAGGCCAAGGAAGAATAGGATGAGATCTAGTGCAGAGGGTGGTGCAGCACCTTGACGATGTAAGTGCAAACATTGTGGGATCCTAGGGCACATTGCTAGGCTTTATAAAAATATAGTGGATCCAGCTTATGGAATGGATGATCAGGCGGGAGCAGCAAATGCAGATGAGAATAAAGTATCTGAACAAGAGGAGAATGAAGCAATGGAAACATTGTAGATTGAACCAATAGATTGAGAGGAGATTGAACCAGATGCAAGGGAGATTGAACCAGATACAGGGGAGATTGAACCAATGGATCAAGAGGAGATTGCACCAAATGCATGGGAGATTGAAGCAATTTATTCATTGGAAGCAGAGTTCAAAAGTGAACGAATTACACAAGAGGATATTGAAGAAATGATGCCAATGCGTTTTGAACCATATGAACCAATGAATCAAAACGTGGTTGAACCAATTGTACGATAGACTGAAGCACTTGATTCATTTGGTGTAGAGAAAAAGAATAAAGGGAACAAACGGAAGAAGCTGATGGTGGACTCCGGGAATATTCTAGCCAGGATCACCCGGAGCAAGGTGGTGAACTCCGAGAATATTCTAGCGAAAAATACTAGGAGCAAGAAAAAAATGAATTTGAATTTGTATGATGAATTTGAACCACTGTCAATGTTTGTATTGAATTTGAACTACTGTCAATGTTTGTGACGCTTCCAAGTTTGTATGTTGGATAACCCCATAATGTATATGGTATTGCAAGTTTCTATTGTCATGCACCTAGTTGCTTAGCACTGCTCAGTTTTGCCCTCGACATGTGGTCAACACATGGGGTTTAGCTAGTTCATGGCTTAAACCATAACAAACGTTGACCAATTGATCCAAAATTTGGCACACTTGTGTATCCTGGATTGACTTACCATATGAAATTGGAAATTTTGGATTTACTTGTAATCAACTACATTTTCTTTTTCTAAGTGATTAAATTCAAATAAATGGTTTTAGGGTTAGTTTAATTCAAAAAAGAAGTCAAAACATAGTGCAACCTTCGCATTGAGTCTTGTTATGTTAACTAAAACCTAGCATGAATAATAAAGGAAAAGGAAATAAAGAGAAATGGACTTCTCCCCTAAACCACTTCTTGGAATGAGCTACTAGCTATGAATAAGCATGGCTTTCTACTCAGTCAACCTCCAAGATAACCCATCCCAAAACATACTTTGTCTAAATGAGGCCAAATTTGGCACACTTGTGTATCTTTGAGTTGCAAACAATATAATGTCGGCCAAGATGGATTATTTTGTTTAAATAACATATTTTACATTTGTTATGCAAAAAGCTTGAATTTCCCTTAGTCATTTTTTATTTGAGCGCCCTTGTTTTCCTTAGCCCTACTCAGTTTTCCCCTCCCGCTAAAGTTTTCCTCAGTTTTCCCCTCCCGCTAAAGTTTTTCTCACTTTTCCCCTCTCCCATGTCTCAGTTTGGCTAGCACTCTGATTGGTCGAGATGTATGTCACATGGATCTTGGCCAACCACCGTTGGATACATCATGATCCGACTGGCTGGAGGTCTCTCTCCCCCGATGGGCGCACCTAACCTTGTACGGCGAGGAGAGCCCAACAGGTTGGATGGCTCTCCCTCCCTTTCCTTGACGCACGTATACCAGCCGCATCAACTAGCGCTCAGTTTGGCTGCGATCTGATTGGTCGAGATGTATGTCACACGAATCTTGGCCAACCACCATTGGATACATCATGATCCGACGGGCTGGAGGTATCTCTCTCCCGTTGGGCTACGGAGAGGAGAGCCCGACGGGCTGGATGTCTCTCCCTCCCTTCCCTGTCACACGTATAACAGCCGCATCTTCCTTCCCTCCTATCGATGTACGGTGGCACGAACCTACGCGTGGGGGGTCAGAACGGCTTGTGGCAACGCGGATCTAAGCGCGGCTGCTAGAACATCGTGCGGTAGTGAGGATCTAACCGTCTAAAATTTCTGTCTCTGTCTGTCTCACTTCCGTTCAAATCCTCAGATTCGTTGCTGATGAAAGACACCGATGGAAGCCATCATCCGCAACATCAGTGTGAAGGCGGTGGTGCCGACAGTGGCCATTGATGAAAGACACCGATGGAAGCCATCATCCGCAACATCAGTGTGACGGTGGTGGTGCCGACAGTGGCCATTGATGAAAGACACCGATGGAAGCCATCATCCGCAACATCTACGGCTGTGGTGCCGATAGTGGTCATCGATGCAATGCTGATTGAAGCCATCATTTGCAACATCTATGGCTATGGTGCCGACAGTGGTCATCGATGCGAAGACAATTGAAGCCATCATCTGCAACATCACTACGATGGCGTAGATCAAGCCCAATTTGTGGGAGGCAGGCCGCGGCTGGCACATCAAGGTGCACTTCGACGGTGAAGTCTGTATGGGAGCACTTTTCCCATACTTCTTGGAGTACACATACAACGGGGAGGGCGGCTAGCTCACCGTCCACTTAAAATTGGGACAAATTTAAGCCCAATTTGAACCAAAATTCCGTGACTTAAAATATATATATGATTTGAATAAATTTGACATGTATTTGAGCCATGAGACCGGTGGATATGCTCTAAAGCTGATTCATAAGTAGTAGTACTTGCTTTTACAATCTCCGGTGGGCTTGTATAAATTTGATCAAAATATGTATGATTTGAATCAAAATTGATATGTATTTGAGCAGTGAGGACGATGGATATGCTCTAAAGCTAATTCATAAGTAGTACTCCCTCTGACCCAAATTAGTTGATTTAGATTTGACTAGATTCGATTGTATCTTGAGGAATTTGAGTCAACTAACTTGGATTGACAATCTCAGCCACTAATTTGGAACGGGGAATGGATGTTGTCGCCAATGCTACAACTCTACTTGGCAGCCACGATGGCAGCGACAGAATAGTCAAAATGGATAGGCCCCAACTTGACCCTCTAGGCATTTGGCATGCCAACTATGGGCAGCTAGATCCAATGGAAGCAACTCGGGCCCCATAATGCATTCTCTCGACAACTTTGGGACCACTAGATCCAATGGCAAGCAACTCAGGTACCGCAATGCATTCTCTCCACCACTTTGGGACTGCTAGATCCAATGGAAAGCAACTTGGGCACCGCAATGCATTCTCTCGACAACTTTGGGACCTCAAAGTGACTAAATTAGCAGGAAGTCAGAACCATCTATTGAATAACAATTCCACTCTCTAAATTACCTATCTATTCAACTAATCATTACACGTGCCACCCTTCACCACAACCGCATACTGTAACTGCTAGGAAGCAGATGACAACTACTAAAACTGCCCACATGAATCTACTATCCCCCCTCTTCACTTGAAGTTCATGTTTTAGATTTTCTACGACTTGATTAGATACGGCAGGATCAACCTCAGGGGTCAACTTCTCTTTGCAAATAAGCTCTGAATGTTGGGGATATACTTTCCGGGTATCCTCACAGTTCCTCACTGACCAGGGTGGCCCACTTCGGGTTAGAGATTTGCTTCACGGGCGGCCCAGTCAGGGAGAAAAGACGGAGTCCAATCCGGCTACGGGAAGGCCCAGAAGACTTACTGACTTAGGCCCATAGTGTTACTTGTAGTTCAAGATGTACTCTGTAACTGACTCTTAGTAGTAGCCGGATGGATCTCTCCTGTAAACCCTAGGCCGGATATCTATATAAGCCATCCTAGGGAGAGCCTTTAGGGCACCCTCAGTAGTCTACAATCTCAACTTGCACAGGCGAACCCTTGTAACCCATATTCCGGCTCTGCCGTATTACTAGATTGCTAGCAGGAGTAGGATCCGTCCAAAGCCGGCGGATTTGAACCTGGGTAAACTTGTGTGCTCACCGTCCCAGAACACCGTACGTCTCACACCCGTCTCTTCCGCACGCCTCGAGGACCCCCTCATGGTGTACTTGTCATCAATCCGACGACAGTTGGCGCCCACCGTGGGGCAAGTGAGCTTCGGATCTGCGTTCCGAGCGGAATCTGCAAGAATCGAAATCAGCGAAACTATCGCTGTCGGTCGCATCCTCTACGCCAGCGACGTCCCTCTCATCGTTCTTGACGAGACCTGGATTCCAGCTAGGGAGGCTGTAACTACCTACACAACCATGTCTTTTGGCGAGATCGATGTTTACATTGGTTTTGCTGAACCTGTCCCACCCACCCAAGTGGTGATGATAGAGGCAGAAGAATCTTCTAGGTCCCCTTTGTCCACGGAGGCGGCAGAGTTCCGGATCTCAGAAAACCCTAATCCCACCTAGCCCGCACCAATTGCGGAGATAGTGGAGAAATCCGAGCCTGAAGAAGACCTAGCGGCCCAAGACGAATCTGGAGTGGATCTCCTTGGAGAGACCGAATCCCAGATTGACCCACCCGTGAGAGTCGAAATCCAGGAGGAGCTTATCAACGACACTGATTCCAGCTCTGACGATGCCGAGTCAGACATGCCTTTCCTAAGGTACACACTGCAACGTATGATAATGCAAAATTCAAGCACAGATGCAATTCTCGAAGCCATCAAAAGTTTCGACGAAGCTGATCGCGAGAGCCGCGGGTACCTCAGGAGGAACGCAACGCACTTTGTCGGATACGTGGGATTCGGATCCGGCTCTGCCGATGCTGGAGACAACACCGACTCTGTGCTAGAGGCAATTGGAACAAACGCCGACGTACCCGCATCCTCGGATGAATCGATGACGTTGGCAGATTTCCGAAAGTTCTTCGTGGAGTATGAAGAGGAGTACAACTCCAAAGCTGCAGAAGAAGGAGAAGCCATGGATGAAGGATCCGGGGAACACTCTCCCAAAACGCAGGATGACATGGAAGTCGGAGATAATCCCGAAGTCCAGATGTCTGAAAGTACCGATCAGAGCTTGACTCCGAGAAACGGACCCAAAGCCGTCTTTGCTACCGACGCTGCCAAGAAGGCAAAGAAGAAGAACAAGAAGAACAAGACCCTGAAAAAAGACCCTCTGACAGAGGAGGTGATTGCCGAGGAATATGAGGAAGACTTGGATGGAGCACTTATCCCAGAAGAGCCGAAAAAATAAGAATTGGTGGATGGACACGTGATCACTGAAGGTACGCGTAAACTCATCGATGCTGCATTAACCACATCTATCCCTACAGTCGCAGAATTTACTGCTGAAGAGCTGGACGAAAGGGCCCAAGCCCTAGAAGCGCGTCGTCAACAACTCCTAGATGAAGCCAAAAACATCGAGGAGGAAAATAAACGCGTGGCAACTAAGGATTACATGTCTCGGTTGCATCAGAAGACACGGAAACGTTACACGCGTGACGGTAAATTTCCGGAAGTGAACAGGGTCCTCTTTGAAGGAGATCCAGGGATGCCTCGTCTCGACAACAAGGGAGATCTGGTGTACCCAACACCGGTATAGAACACTGTCGCAGCTCGAGATATCCTGTCAAATAACCCAGGCCCAAAACAGGTTCGATTGGGCATCAAGCTACTCACCAAGGGTCTGGAGCAACAGATGGCTGCGTAATCCGGAAGTGGAAATCTGGTCTCCAAATCCGACCAATGCCACACGGACTCAGCTTGGAATGATATAAGACCCCAGCGTGTTCCAGAACAGCATCACTGTTCTGACCGACAGGAAGACAACTACTCCAGAACCGGATCATCGGGACAGCATCACAGATCTGCACATGACTAGAGCAACGTCGCTCCAGCGGCCAAGCAAGAGGCCATTGCTGCACTGTATCCGAGGAATCCTCCCCGACGAGAGTCGAACGATCGAAAGGGAGAAGATAAAGAAAAACGTTGGGAGGAGGATCGTCAAAAAATGCCACCTCCTAGACATGCAAGCCGTCCGGCTGAGCCTCACCATAGTGGGAACGACGGACGAAGGAACGACAGAAACCATGCCGGGACAAGATGGTAGGGGGCTCGTCGTAGTAAAGACCCTCCCCGGAACCGGAATAATGACGCTACATTCGGAGGCCGGCGAACAGCCGGAAACAATCCAGCTGCTCCACCCTCTCCACCAAGCAGTCATCACAATGGCTCTCACGGGGGACAAGGAGGACGACGTGACGGAGGAGGTGGTGGCAGAAGCCGAAGTCCGGCTCCAAGGCACCGCAGCCATAGCCGACATTCGGGATGATCTCTATCCCCGAACGATGCAAGGCACGGGATCAACTCCAACATAGAGGCGCGGCGCTACGAAAACGATGATATCTACGTGGGCCCGAAGTGCTTCGGACCAGGCATCAGAGCTACAAGATTCCCGGAAGGATTTGCTATCTCAAGACATATCCAAGCCTACGATGGCATTGCTCGGCCAGATACCTGGCTACAGGATTTTTTCCAAGCTTGCTACATCGCCAAAGGCGAAAACAGCCTGGTCGCAACCTGATATCTCCCACTTATGTTGCGGAAGACGGCACGATCATGGCTTAATGAACTTCCGGAGAACACCATCCACAACTGGTATGACATGCAAAGTGCGTTCTTTCGGAATTTCAAAGGCACATACCGGAGGCCTTGTATAGCCAGAGACCTACAGCGTTGCACCCAGAAGGTCAAAGAAACTTGTCGGGATTACCTCAGATGATGGATCGACACCAAGAACTCCTGTGAAGGAGTAAATGATCAAACTGCGATTGAAGCTTTCATTGCAGGCCTCCCAATTGGTCTACTGCGTCATCGTTTGAAGTGTGACAAAGTCACTGATTTGGGAGAGATGATAGAAACAACGAGCAAGTATGCAGATGCTGACGACGATGCAGAAGGATTACTCAATGCCCTAGTTGTACCACAGTCGGCAAAACAACCAAAACAACAAGCTCAAAAGCGCAAAAATACCTCGGAAGAAAAACCCAACGCGGAAACGGCAGTGGTCACTCCTACTTTCGGGTCTGGAGGACAAGGAGGACGTGGCGGAGGCCGCGGGCGTGGCCGTGGGACTTCGAGAGTCCAAGGTAGAGGAGACCGGCAACCGGGAAAAACCTACTCCTGGGCCGACATTGCCAATAACCCATGTGTGCATCACTTAGACGCAAATAGGGGCTCGTCCCACACCAACGCTAAATGTCGTTTCAATGATGACATCAAAAGATATGACACCGCGGGCTACAAAGCTAAGCAGAAGAAGGGAAAGAAGAATCCCGAAAAAGATAAAGAGACCAAGGACGACTCCGACATGGAGGAAGCAGATGCTTCAAATCCCAGGGCGGAAGGGAAGAAAAATTTTCCGACCAAAAAAGACATTTATGTCACCTTCCTCGGATCTCAACCAACAAAGGTTAAGAAAAGAGTTCTACACGAGCTCAATGCCACAGTTTCGGCTGTCCCCCAATTCTTGGACTGGTCGGAAGTGGCAATCACCTTTGACCGTGCTGATCATCCGCCTAAGCTACATAGGCGAAGAAAATACGCCTTAATCGTCAATCCACTTATTAACGATTATGGTTTCTCCAAGACCCTCATGGACGGCAGCAGCAATATCAATATTCTGTATGTCGAAACGCTACGTCGGATGAAGATCTCGAAGACCCAGCTGAACCATAGCTCTGTGATTTTTCACGGAGTTGTCCCAGGAAGACAGGCTAATTCCCTAGGGGATATTACTTTGGATGTTACCTTTGGAACTCCAAAGAATTATCGGACAGACGCACTTTCCTTCGAAGTGGTCCCACTCAAGAGCGTGTACCACGCTATATTCAGACGTCCGGCTTACTGGGCCTTTATGGCTCGTCCGTGTTACATTTATAATATGATGAAAATTCTAGGTCCCAACGGCGTAATTACTATTAGGGGAGACCCGAAGAAAGCACGAGAGTGCGAGGATGGAAACGCCGCCTTTGCTGAAGCCATGCTACACGCCCAGGAGTACCAGGAGATCAAGAAGAGCATGGATCTGTCCGAGATGTCCGCAACAAAGAAGGAGGTGACAAAGCCAAATCCGGAGTTCAAGGCATTAGAAGAGACGAAGAAGACACCGTTGAAGGATGATGACCCCTCCAAGGTGACCCAGATAGGCGTAGGCCTAGATAGCGCATAGGAAAGCGCGCTCGTCAAGTTCCTCCAAGCAAATCAAGATATCTTCGCATGGCAGCCATCTGACATGACCGGAGTACCTAGGGAACTTGCCGAGCACTCTTTAAATGTAAACCCGAACGCTAAACCCGTAAAACAGTCCTTACGATGTTTCGGCGATGAAAAGCATAAGGCAATAGCTAAGGAACTAGCACGGCTCGAGTTAGCCGGATTCATAGAAGAGGTCATCCGCACTGAGTGGTCAACCAATCCTATAATGGTCCCTAAAAAGGACACTGCTGATTTAAGGACGTGTGTTGATTATACTGCCTTAAACAAGGCTTGTCCAAAAGATCCGTTCGCTCTGCCTAGAATTGATCAAGTTATCGATTCTACGGCAGACTCGGAACTCCTCTGTTTTCTCGACGCATATTCCGGTTATCACCAAATCCGGATGAAGGAATCTGACAAAGTCAAAACTTCATTCATAACCACCTTCAAAACCTTCTGTTTTGTTATGATGCCCTTTGGGCTGAAGAACACAGGAGCTACGTACCAATCCATGATGCAGCGTTGTCTCCATGACCAACTCCGACGCAATGTGCATGCATACGTGGATGATATTGCGGTGATGTCCAAAAAGAAGGAAACGCTGATTTCTGACTTGGAGGAAACATTCGTCAATCTACAAAAATACAACATCATGCTTAACCCGAAGAAATGTTTCTTTGGAATACCAGCCGGAAAATTGTTAGGTTTCATCGTGTCTCAAAGAGGCATAGAGGTGAACCGGGACAAAATCAAGGCTATACTCAATATTTCCAGGCCAACTCGCCTGAAGGACGTACAAAGACTAACTGGTTGCATCGCTGCAGTCAGTCGGTTTGTAAGCCGGCTTGGTGAAAGAGCCGCACCATTATACAAGATCCTGAAAAAGACCAAGGATTTTGTTTGGACTGACGAAGCTGAAGCCGCACTACAAGACCTGAAGAAAGTACTCTCATCTGCTCCTATCCTTGCTACGTCGGAACCATAGGAACCGATGTTGCTCTATCTTGCTACGACAAACAAGGTCGTTATTATCGTCATGGTGGTGGAGAGACCGGAGGAAAATCAGGAACACCTGGTGCAGCGTCCGACTTACTTTGTCAACGAGGTCCTGACAGAATCTAAACAGCGGTATCCGCACTATCAAAAGTTGGCTTACGGTGTTTTTCTGGCATCTCGTAAGCTACAACATTATTTTCAGGAGCATCCAATTGCCATGGTGAGCACAGCTCCTATGAGAGATATAATCAACAAAAGTGACGCCACAGGACGTGTCCCCAAATGGGGCATAGAGCTTTCAGCTTTTGATATTGAGTATAAACCTCGGACAGCAATCAAATCCCAAATTCTTGCCGACTTTGCCGCTGATTGGACAGAGACGAAGGAGAATATGACCCTCCCTGAGTCGGAATATTGGACCCTCTACTTTGATGGGTCTAAGGCTCGAGGGGGCTCGGGGGATGGCATGGTGCTCAAATCACCCCAAGGAGATAAACTTCTATATGTGTTGCAGATCCACTTCACAACGACAAATAATATTGCCGAGTATGAAGCACTGCTACATGGAATCCGGATTGCTAAGGATATTGGCATCTAACGTTTGATGTGTTATGGAGATTCAGATCTTGTTGCTCAGCAAGTTTCGGATATTTGTAATGCAAATAAATATATGGCATCGTATAAAGCTGTCATGGATGATATATCTAAATCGTTTGAAGGGTTTGAGGTTCAACACATCCCTCGAGTAGAAAACGAGGAAGCAGATGCATTATCTCGGATAGGCTCTGCGCGGAAAGAGGTCCCGGATGGCGCTTTTTTGGAGCACCTCAAAGTTCCCTCAATAAAGGGAGTAGATGAGGAATATCCGACCAAATCCGACTCACCTCTAATAGCAGTCCTAGCTGTAATTCCTAGTTGGACCCAACCCTACCGTGATTATCTGGTAGATGGAAAATTACCCGAAGACGAGGTTCTGAGCCGGCAGATTATCCGACTAGTGAAATCCTATACTATAGTTAAAGGTGAGCTCTATAAGCAGAGTGTTTCTGGGGGGTTTCAGCGCTACGTATCTCCGGAAGAAGGAGTGGAAATCTTAAGAGAAATCTATGAAGGCGAGTGTGGTCACCACGCTGCAGCCAAATCTTTAGTGGCAAAAGCTTTTAGACACGGATTTTTCTAGCTTACAGCTCAGACAGATGCCGAACGATTAGTCAAGACGTGCAAAGCCTGCCAAAAGTACGCCAAACAAGCTCATGTTCTGGCTGATCAGCTGCGAACAATACCCATAACATGGCCTTTTGCGGTCTGGGGGCTTGATATGGTAGGACTGTTTAAACGAGCTCCAAGTGGATTTACTCACCTCTCGGTGATGGTGGATAAGTTCACCAAATGGATTGGGGCTAAACCTGTCACTAGTTGTGATGGAGCAACAACCAAAATATTTGTCGAGGATGTCATAATCCGGTATGATTATCCACATAGCATTATCACGGACAACGGGAGTAATTTCTCTATGGGAGAATTGGCCAAATTCTGCAATGAGCAAAATATCCGGCTTGACATTGCGTCAGTCGCACATCTACAGGCTAACGGACAAGTCAAAAGAGCAAATGGTTTAATCCTATAAGGCCTAAAACCGAGACTCGAAGCACCACTACGACGTGTTGCGGGGGCTTGGGCAGATGAATTACCCTCTGTAATATGGAGTTTACGAACAACTCCAAACAGGTCAACCAGATACACACCTTTCTTCTTAGTCTATGGTGCATAAGCAGTTCTTCCTAGTGATTTAATTCACACTTCTCCTAGAGTGGCCGCGTATATTGAAGAGGATGCTGAGATTTCTCGACAAAATGATCTCGACTTGGTCGAAGAAGTTCACGTCGTTGCTAAAATGAGATCAACAGCCTATGAGCAGAAGTTACACAAGTATCATAGCCAGAGAGTCAGAAACAGATCTTTCAATGAAGGCGATTTGGTTCTCCGTCTTGTGCAACAAAGAAAGCACAAACTTTCCCCAGTATGGGAAGGCCCCTTTTTAGTTAGTCGAGTATTGAACAATGGTTCGTACTACTTAACTGGCATGAGGCCAGTCAAAGAAAGACATGCTACTAAGAAGAGAAAGAGAGCTGGAGGCAGTACAAATCCGGATGAGTTAGACAGACCATGAAATATTGCTCAGCTACGTCCCTGTTATTCTTAGTTTATCCTTCTTTATAAACATATATATGTACATGTTCTGTGAGAAATAAAAGTCTTGGTTGCCTTAAGTTTTTTCTGAGAAGTTTTGACCATCTTATTTCCTAATGATCATGTCATAGTCGAAAATCCTAGAATACTTGAAAGTACTTTATGCTCATCTTTGTTCTGGTTTAGATTTCCGATTCTAAAAATGCTACCTTCGGGTATAACCCTAAAAGTTTCTAGTCTATACTTTGGTTATTTTTCTGATTGCTGGATGCGGGTATTTTCCGAGTAGTGAATTGTTGGTACTGGAAGCCGGCTTTGTTTTCGAGTTTAAACCGGTTTAGCAATTGAGCTCCGTTGCTCGGCAAAGTTTCCGTGCAGAAGGTTTAGCCGGCTCACGAAAGGGACGAGGCGGAAAGCCAGATAAACGATAAGTATAGGCGAAAAAATATAAGTGCTTATGTAAACATTTCAGGCACACAAAAAATTTAAAGCCAAAAGTGCTGAATAGATCAAAAAGCTTAGCACTAGCAAAATTATAGTACTGCATATTTACAGACCCATCATGTTTTTCAGAATAATACAAATGTTTCTGGCAATCTATGATGCAGGAGGAGAGGAAGGAGCTGCCGGCTCGCTGGATACATCGCCTTGATATCGTTCCGAGATGTCCACTTCTGATATGGTGTGATCATCGTCGGAAACTTCTGCTGATTCTTCTGGAGGCAGAGGTGGAGTGTCCACATGGGTGGAGAAAGGAGTTTCGTAGCTGGTCAAATCAGCCACGTGACACCCATATCTGGCGCAGGAGTCCATAATAGCCTTGATGTCCTGCTCCTGGCCGTCTTCATCCACCTTGCAGTACCCTCTGGTCACTTGCCATATTTCCATGTTTCCATGGTGGCTCATGACCATGGTGAGAGCGTTCTGTGCTGTGGACCACGCGTAGGACATGTTCCAATCCTGGACGAGTTGCGGCATCTCCTTCGCCTTGTCCCGCACCTGAAAATCCGACATGCTATGCATGTCCGAAATCTTGAGAGCTTCGCCAATATCCTCAAGGGATTGGCAAAAGTCATGAAGTAGGTCACCGACTTGGGTAAGCCAGGGGGTGCGGGGCTCGGCGGAGGTGGAATCCGTCAAGTTCAGAGGACCTATATACAAAACAGTTAATAAAATCCGACATTGAAAGAAGTCGAAGAAAATAGACAAATCAGACAGATGGAACATACCGAAGATGACATCGTCAATCTTGGTCCTCTCTTCCCGAAGACTTCGGAGTTCAGTCCGGAGCGCCTCGGAAAGGTCCTTCTCTCTGCACAGCTCATTATTGAGGTCCGAGATTTTCTGATCCTGAGCGGCAATCTTACGATCACGCTCGTCAGTGGCCATGGAGGAGGATTCGAGAATTTGAGCGATGCTCTTCTCATGATCCGCCTTGAGCTTGTCCAGCTCTTGGCGAAGCTCTTTGTTCTCCACCACTAAGGTTTTGAGGTTCTCGACCTCTTCAATCATAGCGCAGGACTGTTTTACCAGTGCTGTAAGTCAAAAAGAACAACATTTCAGTAAAAATTCCACTATGAAAACATGAAAAACAAGGTTTGAATCTCGGAATGTTTACCTTCGGCCTCATCCTTGGCAACTTTAAGCTCAGCATTCTTAAGTCGGAGATCTCTGATCTCTCTCCACTTGTTGCAGACATTTTTCAACAAATCCTGGTTATAGGAATATACTTTCTGTAAGTCAGAATACCCAAAGTCAGAAGTCTACTAAAGACTCTGGCTAATATTTTTACTAATATCAGCACGAGCCTTAGGGGCTACACTAGTTCATTCTTTGGCATAACCCGGATTATATATCCTACTTCATGCTTGGGGGCTAGAGGATACGATATGAAATAAAGGAAAAACAGGAGTTAGAATTCCGACTTACATATTGCTCGTGAGTAAGTTTATCCAAACTCGCATTCACTTCAACAGCAACCTTCTCGGCGAGAGTCAGAGCACTGGAGCAGTTGGAAGCTCACCGGACCTTATCCTCTCGTTGCAAAGACGCACTTGTTCAAGAAGGTCAAAGTGCTTGATGTCCTCTGCCTCTCGCTCTTCTTCTTTGGCAGATAGATTTCTTTTCTCCAGGCACTGCCTGGCCAGCTGCTGGATCTCTTCTGCAGATTTCCGAGATAGGCCAAACTTGGCAAGTCCCGGATTGCTGAGAAGGTTTTCGGCAAAGGTTTCTGCCGAGGGATCATTACCTGAAGAGGGTTCACCCTTATCTATACCCGACTCACTCATGGTGACGTCAGTTTGCGATTCAAGGATCGCAGGCTCGATTGAAGGAGCCAGATCTTCTACGAAAGCCGGAGAAGGAGTGATCACCGGCGTTGCGGAAGGTTGAGGGGCAGGAGTCGGAGGAGCTACGGCAGGAGAAGCTATGGTAAGCTTCATCTGTCGCAGGGGCTTCGAAGAAGTTCCCTTCCCCTTACCCTTGATGAACTGCTTAGCTCTGAGAATGTAATAGAATCGAAAACATTACATCTCGGAAGAAAATTCGAGTAAGGTACAAAGGCAGAAGTTGTGTTGAAAGTTACCTCTTCACAACAGGCACCTCCTTTGTGCCAACAACCACTGTCGGAGCCCTGTGCTCCTTGGGCACAATGTCTGGCAATGGGACCAGTTCCGCCTCCTGAGAAAACTCTGGAGGATATCCTTCAAGTGGAGCAAATTCCGACTCAGGGAGGTCAGCAAGCTGAAAAGAAGAAAACATATCAGTATTGCGATATAATCTAAAGAATGAAACACCTAAAAAGGTTTATTGTTAGAAGCTTACTGGCACCACGGGGTTTTCCGCTGTATGCATATCCAGAGAAACCTCCGAGATCTTCCTCTCGATCCGCTCCCTTATCAACCATTTAATCTGGCTTATATAACCTTGCGAGGTATAGGCTCTAGGGCTGATGCGGAGGGAATCATTTTTGGACGATGTGATGGAGTGCATCAGTCGGTCTCCTTGGTAGTGAAGGGGTTGGATCCGGCGTGACACCCAACATTGGACCAAGTCGGATCCCTTCAGTCCTTTGTGTTTAATCAGATATTCGATCCGCCTCTTAGCAAGGATCAGATCGTCACTGAGAGCCGGAGGGGCCTCGTCCCAAGACGGTTGGGCCGTGGCAGCTCTGTCGATGAAAGCCGGCAAAGAAGTGGCTTTGCCGGGAGCCGGAATATCCTTGTGATAAAAGAAGGTGGCTGGCCATTGTTTGACCGAGTCACTGGCTAGAATCTTGGGATATGCGCGCTCACGACTAAGTGAAAAGCTAATTGTACCGGTAATATACGGATTACCGGTAGTGATAGAATTTCTCCGGACATGGAAGTAGTACCGGAATAAGGTAAGACTCAGCCTAATGCCAAGATATCCCTCGCACAAAGCCGCATAGGCGCTCATCTCTAGGAGGGAGTTGGGAGGAAGATGGTGGAGCTGAACACTATACTGATCTATCACCTCGGAAAAGAATTCCGAGGGAGGAAACGACAAACCTCTGTCGAGGTGGGTGCCGAGGTGGACCCGCTCGCCGGCGCGTGGGTTGGGGACGGTCTCGCCGACACTGCTCCGCCAGTCGCCGGTGCGGAGGAGCCCTTCTGTCTCCACGCCACGGAGCTTCTCGTTGTCAAGCACGCAGGGAATCCAAACCCCGCGGAAGCTTTCCTTTTCTGCCGCCGCCTCTGTCGCTGCTGCCGTCGCCAAACCAGAAGAGGATGAGGAAGCCATTTCTCCGGTGCGCCGGTGACTAAGATGGGTGGCGCTGGGAGTTTTTGGGGAAAGCAAAGGAGCTCTGTGCGCGGGGGAGATTTGGAGGAGAAGAAACGTCAAAGGAACAAGTGAAGAAAGGAGGAGGAGAATCCTCACACCTTATATCCACCTAACCGCGCCAAGATTCGTGCAAATGCTACAGTGTAACCGCCACGCGTCATGGAAGGAACTGGGAAGGACCCATGCGATGATTACGTCGCCTCGATCTCCGCGTACGCATTAAAACGACGCCTCGGTTTTGCGAATTGTGGACCCACCAACGGTCGTGCTGATAGGATGTCTGTCAGATGACGTGACTTGACCATGACTGGTGTTAGGTGGCGTTAGAGGCCAAGTTCCGGCTTAATTTGAAATCAAGCTGGAAAATCCGAGTAACCTGTTGATAGGTCCGACTTATTTTTAAAAGATCCGAATCGTATTTTTTGTTGTCAAGTTTCAGGAACCCTTCATATTCTGCAAGACGACGATCAAGCTAGACGATGATGAATCCAACTTTGGATCTTGGAGACTTCCGGGGGCTGCTGTTGGGGATATACTTTCCGGGTATCCTCATAGTTCCTCACTGACCAGGGTGGCCCACTTTGGGTTAGAGCTTTGCTTCACGGGCAACCCAGTCAGGGAGAAAAGATGGAGTCAAATCCGGCTACGGGAAGGCCCAGAAGACTTACTGACTTAGGCCCATAGTGTTACTTGTAGTTCAAGATGTACTCTATAACCGACCCTTAGTCGTAGCTGGATGGATCTCTCCTGTAAACCCTAGGCCGGATATCTATATAAGCCGTCCTAGGGAGAGCCTTTAGGGCACCCTCAGTAGTCTACAATCTCAACTCGCATAGGCGAACCCTTGTAACCCATATTCCGGCTCTGCCGTATTACTGGATTGCTAGCAGGAGTAGGATCCGTCCAAAGTCGGCGGATTCAAACCTGGGTAAACTTGTGTGCTCACCGTCCCGGAACACCATATGTCTCACACCTCTCTATTCCGCACGCCTCGAGGACCCCCTCATGGCGTACTTGTCATCAATCCGACGACACTGAATTCTTTCTGACAATACACTTCAGCTCGAATATCAACAGGTTTTTACGGGCCAATTCATCACCTAACTTGGCAACCATCTCCTACAAATCCATCCTATGGCTAGACCACTGAGTTGATTCATCTTGGTATGCAATGTACCATGGATCATCGGCCTACATAGCACACTGTAACAATCCCAAAACAAACCAAATTGGAATCAGTCCGACATGCCATGTCAGCACTTCAAATTCAACGGTAGTACAAAAAGAAGGAGCTATATGCACTTCTGACGTGGTAGGAGAAGGATAATGTGGCCACGGCATGATCGATTCCCCACCCTCGCTGGTGTGCCCGCTACGACCAGACATTGAGGACTAATTTGCACCTACAATATCGAGGAAATTACGGGAACCAAATTGATTAAGTTGGGCGGAGCAAGAGCGGAGGTCTTAGCAAGCACTACTAGCAATTGTTGTGACTGTTCGTCGAGCTATGGCGGCGGAACCAAATCCCGGTTGTCCTGGGCGGCGGACCTGCCTACAGTCGGTACCGCCTCAACGTACAATGCGTGTATAAGAAAAAGGTGCCGGAGCCATGGTTGAGGTGCAGCACGGTAGTCCGTCTGATACTGCCGTAGGATAGATCCGGCGACGCGCCGACGATGGCTACTCTGTCCACCGGTGGGATAGGAGCTACTCGAGGCTGGGAGCGAATGAGAGAGAGAGTCGACGTGTCATACACGACCCCACCTGTCAATTATTTCATATTTGCCAATTTTGCATATCTGCCAAACTTTTTCTTTAAAATTTGCATATTTGCCACATGACCACCACATGTCAGTGACACACAAAATGGCAAATATGCAAGTTGCAAAGTAAAACATGGCAAATATGCAAATCCCCCTCCAGCCCCACATGACGGCCCCATCGGGCATTGGCTACGAAGGCCCCACAGAACGGCTCCACATAGTGGCCCCATCGTTCATTGGCTTCGATGGCCCCACATAACGGCCCAATTTGTCATTGCATGCACCAGCCACATAATCAGGAAAAACGGGGCCCACAAGTCAGCGAGAGACGGATGGCTGGTCTGTCGTGTATCCTGGCCCCACCTGTCAGTATGTAACGGTCGAGGCGACATAACATAACGCTCAACATAGGACCCGCCCAACACGGTCCCACTTGTAAGCATGTAACAGCCAAGCCTTTAACCTGACGGCATCCCCCCGTCCGAGTGCATGTGAGGGTTTCAGAATGGAGGGAGGGGAAAAGTGAGGAAAAATTAAGTGGCTAGGGAAAACTGAGTACAACTAACGAACCAGGGGCACGAAAATAGAAATCCCTAATATTAAATACCCTATTGCATTAAAATACTTCTGCACGCATCATGGGATATACTAGTATCCTATGGACTGAACTAAACCTCTATTCCATACTTGAAATTGTCATGCATGTATTTGTGCATTTGTCTATGATTATATGGTTGTTTATGTGTTATGCAATTGTTTGATTGATAGATTGCGAAGAGTGCAACGCCTGTTCCTGTGAGGATTGTACCTTAGACAACTGCAACCTAGGCAAGTAGATGCTATCTTGTTCATCGTTTTTTCCTACTACATTCTATGAATGTGTATTGTATTTTGTAGATGCATGTGTAGGAAAGTACTATCATGTTGGGAATATTCCCTAGAGGCAATCACATATGATGTTATTCCCAATGTATTCATAAAGTTATTGTCCATGTATGAACTACTGATATGTATCATTGAATATGTGATTCGATTGTGGAACTATATATTCATGTTGTTTATACTAATTGTCCTTGGTCGTTGAGGTTGTGCTGGACACACAACTTAGACTAATGTGAAAGTCGGCAGATGACTCGGTTCCAGTTGTCATGGGCATAGAGATGCTATTCTGACTTACACGGATTCGGCTAAAGATTTTAGCGATTCGGACTGACCCATATTGAGATGCAACGAACAAGACGTCATTTGCATGTTCAATCAATGTAATCCTTAGACCTGAGGTTATTGCACAATCCGAGTTGAGGATCACCGACTTAGGTTCTGTCAAACGTTGTTCCGTCACTAGGCAGTTATAAAGGCAGAGTTCGGGTCGATTAAGAATCAAGATGTGTGATGTGAATAACCAAGAGGAATTTTGGCCCTCCATTTGGAGAGATATTCTCTGGGACCTCTTGGAAGATATGATTCGGAAAGCATGGCCATGCACAACTCGGTTAATTTTAACCGAGGCGATCGACTAAGAGTTAAACGGATGAATCACTTATCTCGGATCGAGAAAGAGAGTCGGACTATTTAAGGGATGACGAATATTCGCCTATAGTTCGACAAGGTATATCGTGAGGCAAAAGGGACTTAGATGAAAGTCGCATTGGAAGGTATGTCGTCATGACTCTTTAGTACTTGGGAGTCGGCATGTTCTGCTTGGAGCCGCTACCGACTGATCGGTCTCGAGTGAGACTCGGATCGTGTCTGGGTTACCATGAGCCTGTCGGGCCACACACTTAAGAGCAGGAGCAAGTTTGGGTTAGACCCAAACAGGAAATCTATTTGGGTTGGACCCAAATATAGACATGGACTTAGTCAGTGAGTTGGACTCGCAGTGACTAATATAGGCCTTTTAGTGAATGTGCCACAAGTGAGTGGAGCCCACTTTCACTCCCTATATAAGCTGGGGCGCAGGTGCTTAGAGTACAAGGTTAGGTCACTTCTTGTGTTGGAAACCCTAGCCCCAGTCCATCCTGTCGCCGCCGTACCGGACCTAGCAGTCCACCGTCGGCGCTCCTCCTCGTACGTGTGGATACTGGCGGAGGTGCTGTACGTTCAGCACTTCGACGATCATGGAACCGGAACGGATCGTGAGGACTGCACTGCATCAAGCGACGTGCTTCATCGATTCTGCAACTGCGCGTCTAGTGGTAATCCTCGTGGCCTTCTACCTGAGCTGGATCTTGGGATCACCGCGTAGGGAAAACGTTTTGTTTATCTCTCCGTGGCCCAACAGTGGTATCAAAGCGTTAGCTTCTGGTTTTAGGCTTGAGATCATGCATATGTCATATGCGGTTGGTGTTAGATTGGATCTAATTGCAGTTTTGGCGGTCGATCTATGAGATAGATCGATTTTGTACAAGGTTGATTGGATCAACTATACTCAGGGAATTGGATGATCCGGTTTCCGTGATGATACTGCTAAGATCGTGGAACGACATACCCCTACCGGTTGGCTTCCGCCATCAGGGTAGACTGTGACACGTAAATCCGGATGCGGTGATCGAATATCAAAGAGTTTGGTCGAATCGGAGTCCGGATCGGATTTGGGTAAAATTGTTTTATCCGATGACGAAAAACATGTCCGAAATGCAGATGAGATCTGCTTTTTCGGAAAAATCGTCGGGTGCTGCTGGCACCCGCGAGGGGCACTGCCCCTTCGATCCCCGCCCACTATCCGGCTATTGGGACCGCCGGCTTCGCCCTGTCGTAGCGCCTTAGATGTCGTTGCGAGTTTCACAACGACGGTAAATATCGTATCTATGCATAACTTGTTTTTGCAGGATGATGTTGTGAATGGTATGGCTTATGTGCATGTGATGTGTGTAATCCATATGTGATCTGTGTATCACTTTTTTTTGTCAGCCGGCTGGAGCCTAGTGATACGTCCATTTTGAATCACTATTCTATGTCTTAATTCACTATTATTCATTGATATATTTCGTATTGATAGGTGATACTTATGTTATTTCATCTGTTTTTGCATGGTTGATGACTTTTGGAGCATGGACCGCTACAGTCAGGATTCTGATGGAAAAGGTGTTGTTTGGAGGCAAAATTCATGAAGATCAGAAAATCCAGGAAAATATACAAAAAATCCTATTTTTCCAGAAGACTAAGGATGCCAGAAGACGGAGTGGAGATGGGCCACAGGGGCCCACACCACCCCTGGCGCGGGCAGCCCTAGGCCGCGCCAGCAGGTGGTGTGGCCACCCTGGCCCACTCCAGCCTCTCCGATCTGGCGTATATCATCCTCCCGAAACCCTAAGACTCGGGGAGCGACCACAGAAAGATTCCACCGCCTCTGCGGGGCGGAAAACATCGAGAGAGAAAGATCTCTCCGGCATACAGATTTCTGCTGGGGGAATTCCTTCCCGGAGAGGGGAGATCGTCGCCATCAACACCACCATCAAGCTTGACTTCATCGGGATCATCATCATCATCATCACCATCAGCACCCTCATCACCATCTCCATTTTGCTGTAACAATTGGGTTGAATCTTGCATAGTTCATAGGGGAAACTTTCCCGGTGTTGATTACTCTTTGTAGTTGATGCTATTGAGTGAACCATTGAATTATTGTTTATGTTCGGATTGTTATACATCATTATTCCATCTCTGATCATGATCCATATGATGTCTTGTGAGTAGTTTGTTTTGTTCTTGAGGACATGGGAGAAGTCATGTTGTTAGTAGTGGAGTTGTGTTGAGAAAGATTCAATAGTTTGATATTTAAGTTGTGGTGTACTTCTTCTAGTGGTGTCATGTGAATGTCGACTACATGAAACTTTACCTATATGGGCCTAGGGGAATGCATTGTGTATTTGGCTACTAATCGTAGGGGTTGCCGGAGTGACAAAAACCTGAACCCCCGTTAGGAAACCATTGCACAAGGGACGTAAGGGTCTTAGAGTTTAAAGCTGTGGTTAGGTTTCTACCTTAATTACTTTCTTGTACTTACGGATGTTTGCAAG
The DNA here is from genome assembly GCA_916181665.1 of Avena sativa. Lineage (NCBI taxonomy): Eukaryota > Viridiplantae > Streptophyta > Magnoliopsida > Poales > Poaceae > Avena > Avena sativa. The sequence goes on along the minus strand of OV702288.1, from coordinate 451,135,357 downwards.
GGGTATAATCACAAGTATGTATTAGTCCTAGGAAGGTCGGTACATTAGCACAGGTTCACCCACACAACACTTAGCAAGCTAAAGAAGATTAATCAACTATATGAAGCAAAAGCACTTGACAGTCTTCCCATGTGTCCTCGAGAATGTTTGGTCATCTTAAGTAATACAACTGGCTTGTCCTTTGCTGCATAAAGGATTGGGCCACTTGCTGCATTTAGTCCTACTGTCTTTTATTTACTCGTACTTTGTTTACTTTCTTTATCAAAAGCCCCTAAAAATCCATTTGCTAAGTATTTGTAGAGAATTCCTGATCCATACCACTAGCCAGCACCTTCTGCTCCTTGTTGGGTTCGACACTCTTACTTATCGAAAATACTACGATACACCCCCTATACTTGTGGGTCATCAAGACTATTTTCTGGCGCTGTTGCCGGGGAGTGAAGCGCTATTGGAGAGTGGAACTGGTAAAGGAAACTTCTACTGTGAGTATTGTTTACTTCTGCTAGTTGCTTTATTTTTGTTATAGATAATTCGCTGAGTTTCTTATTTGGTAATGCTACTACCACTTCTAAGGTAGTAGATAAGCCACCACCTGCTGAGAATGATGTTTTCAAAATACCTACAAGAATTATTGATCGTGTTATGGATAACTACTATGTTGGGGATGGAACTGTCCATCCCGGTGATCATTTGCTTTTTATACACGAATTATGCGTGTTGTTCAAGTGTGCAGGTATTACTATAGATCAAGTTAAGAAGAAGTTATTCTCATTATCGCTGAAAGGAAGAGCTGAGGAATGGTATAAGCTGCTGAAGAATGGTCAAGCTCTGGAATGGTAGGAAATAGTGCCTCTCTTTTATTCAAAGTTTTATCCTCCTAGTGAGATTCATAAAGATCGGAATCAAATATACAACTTTTGGCCTCTTGATGGAGAGAGTACAACTCAAGCTTGGGGGATATTAAAGTTACTAATGCTCAAATGTCCCATTCATGAGCTCCCCAACAATATTATTACCAATAACTTTTATGCAAGGCTCCCTCTACATGACAAGGATTTATTGGATGCTTCTTGTGCTGGATCATTCACTCGCATGGAAGAAGAAGCTAAATGGGATCTTTTGGACCGTATTCAAGACAATGCTGAAGCTTGGGAGAATGACAAAGGTAGAAAGTCAGGTATAAATTATGATTATGAATGCATTGAATCTTTTATGGGAACTGACAACTTACAAAATATTAGTAATGCTTATGGTCTAGACTCTCAAGCTATTGCTTCTTATTTTAAGGCTTTTGCTTCCTATATTGAAGTGCCTAAAAAGAAGTGGAATAAGTATCATGAACCTTATAAAGATGTTTCTAAGAATGTTCCTTCAAGAAATACTGAAGTTTATACTACTAATCATGTCTTACCTAAACCTTATATTGAGAAAATCCCTTTCCTAGTTAAGGTAAAGGAACATTCTATGCTAGCTAGTATGGTTAATGAAAGTACAAGAAGAGCTGTTGAACCTGATAAACAAATGGTTGATGAACCTATAATATCAAATGTGAAAGACTTTGTCACTAAGTATGAAGAAGAGGGACACCCTATCCTTTGTAAGGATACCTCTAATTTTGTTTCACAAAGTAGTGTTATGAGAGCTAGTATTCCTGTGTTTTCTGTTAGAATAAGTGATCATTGCTATGATGGTCCTTGTGATATCTATATTGTTAAGTTTACGCATGATACTGAAAGTTACTATGAAAGAGGGAAAAGTGTTCTTATGCATCTCAATAATATCAAGTTTCCTCGTTTTATGCTGAAAGTTTTTATGTTGCACTTCTTTTGCCTTCTTATGGAAGTAGCCTCTGGTTTCAACAACTTGTTTGTTTACAAAATTCCCTTGCATAGGGAGTGGGTTATACTTAAATGTGTGTATTTTTGCTTCTTAATGCTCTCTTTCACTTCAATTCATATTCCTATGTGAGCATCTCCAAAATTATCATGCCCATCTTAATGGTTATAAAGAAAGAGCTTTTTGGGAGATAACCCAATTTGTTTTTGCTTTCGGTTTGTTTTGTTTCTTTGAGTCTTGGAAGTTATTACTTCAGTAATAACCTCTCCTTATCCGTTTTGTTTGGTTTTTGTGTCAAGATCAACCTCTAATGAGAGAGAAGTAATATTTGGGAAAGTTGCTATCCCGAAACAGATTTTTGTGCTTCACCGTAAAAATTCGTGAGAGATCTCTGTATGTCGGATTGAGCTGTAATGTTTTGTGCTTATGCCCCAGGTTGTTATTTAACTTTAGTAAGTTTTGCACTTTTTGATTTGAGCAACATAAGATTTTCTAAAAAAATGATCTTTACCTGCTGGTCTGTTTTGACAGATTTAGCCAATCTTGCATTTGCTTCTTTATTCGATTTCCTTTTTGAATTCTTTTTGGGTTTTCGGAAGGAGTTGCTACAGTAGCTTATGTTTTGATGGTTTTCAGTTGAAGTTGGACTCAAAAGGTTTTACCACTTCACTTATACTAATGTTGCTGATGAGAATTGTGTGAAAGAAATTTCCAAGAAGTGGAGATAATGGTGTAATAAGGAAGAGAAAGGTTTTATGACTCAAGTAATTGAAGGATATATGCCCTAGATGCAAATAATAAATAGGGTTTTATTGTCATATCTCAATTAGTTTATAATAGTTTCATATTGTGCTATAACTGTGCCAAGTAGAAACATTGGTACAGGTGTGGTATGAAACAACAAAGTCCCTAGTAGCCTCTATTCATACTAGTTCGTTGGTCACGAAGATGATCTGGGTTTCAAGATCATGGGCATTTATGCCGACTGACAACGAGATCATATCATTGGAGAATGATGTGATTGGACATTCCTCGAAGGATTGCAACACGATCAAGTCATATAGTTCATTGTTGCAACAGCTATACCTAGACTCCTCCTTAGACCGTGAGCTCATATTACTCACTGTTTCCCTAGGTTGCTTTGACTGCATCAAACGTCATCTGGTAATGCGGTGGCCATAAAGGTGAACATTGGGTAGTTAGAAGGAACAGTAGATGACATGTGACTACAAGACCGGGATTTGTTCACCCACATGACGGGTAAAGATACATACCGCCGACTTGGTGAGATTACATCTATAAATGTTGCAACATGTGACTAGGTCACGGGGATGTAATATCACGGTAACAAGAAAAAAAAACTTGTTGTGAACAAGATTGAACAAGGTATGGGATACCAATGATCGGATCTCGGACAAGTTGTATCGAGAAACAAAAGGAACAGGATGCTACATTTAGACGGTTCAAACGGCATTGTCATCAGGAATGCATAGGGGTCACATGGACATCCCTGGTCCCTCTGTTGAACATTGATATAGATCATGTCTAGAGCATTTCCGAGCCGTGAGAGGATACACTTAAGGGTACGATGAGAGCGATCATTCGTAAGATGGAATCATAGTAGATAAAGAGAAAGCTGGAATCGTTCCGCAGAGAGATCCAAAGTTGTTCGGAGAAAGAATAAAAGACCGGAATCATTCCGGGAAAGATCCGAAGTCGTTCGGAGGAAATCAAAAGGGAACCGAAAGGTGTTTCGAGTCAAGACAGATTTTGTAATATGTATTTACATATTAATTAATGTAATTAATATTAAATATAATATTAAAATCTAATTTGAAGGGTTATTCCACTAATGGGCCAAACTTCCTAGGGAAAAAGGCCCATGAGGGAAAACCGAAGGAGGGAAGGGCCAAGTGAAGGAAATATGCCCTGAGAGGCAATAATAAAGTTGTTATTATATATTCCTTATACATGATAGATGTTTATTTTACATGCTAGAAATGTATTGATTCGGAAACATCAATACATGTGTGTTTAATAAACAAAAAGGGTTCCTAGTCATGCCTCTCTTATAGACTAGCTTGTTGATTAACAGGATGATCAAGGTTTCCTGATCATGGACATTGGATGTTGTTAATAACAAGGTCACACCATTGGTGGAATGATGTGATGAACATTCATCCGAAGTATAGCATTACGATCAAGTCATTATGTTTATATTGCTATAACATCATACGAAGTAATCTTTATCCTGAGACCATGAGATCATGTTAATTGCTAACACCGGAAGAGTATCTTGATAACATCAAACGTCACACTGTAACAGGGTGACTATAAAGATGGGTTCAGTACTACGAAGGTGTTATGTTGAGGCTCATGGATCAAGAGTGGAATTTGTCAATCCAGATGACGGATATATATACTCTGGGCCCTCTCGGTGGTATCACATTAGGATAGCTTGCAAGCAAGTGATGTGATCACTAGAATGTTATATCACGGGAACGAGAAAAGAGTGCATGTCGGTAACGAGATCAAACTAGGTATGGAGATACCGATGATCGAATCTCGGACATGTAATATATCGAGAGACAAAGGCATTTAGTTACAAGCGTTAAAGGTTCTCACGATCACAGGAGTCATCGTTGAATGTGTAGGAGTCAGTACGGATCTCCAGGTCCCGCTGCTGATTATTGATCGGAGAAGGGTCTCGATCATGTCTGCATTATTCGCGAACCATAGGGTGGCACACTTAAGGGTTACCACCACATGAATGGGGGAGGTGAGGGGTCACCCCCCATGCGCCGGCCATGGAGAGAGGGGGCACCCCCCTCCTCCTATAAAAGGCCACCCATTCCCTCCTTCATCCTCGCACCTCCTTGTGAAGGATCTCTCTCCCCCTCTAGAATTATTCCCCCATGGTCTCGGATTAGCGAGATACATGTTCCCGGTGGCATTTCGTCTGGAAGGAGTTGCTGCTTCTGCTGGATCGCTGGAGCGAGGAGGTGGAGGTTGTCCAGTGGCTTGAACGTGTATGCGAGTGTGGATGCGCTGCTGAGTTGCGGCACTCGGACTTCCTCACGATCTTGAGATCGGCAAGTGTACGACTACATCAACCACGAGTTCCTACTCGTTAACAAAGCTCGTTGTCTACGAGGGTAAGTTCTCGTTGGATGTATGTCCACCCGTTGCTTTGTACCTAGTAGATAGATCTTGGCGTGTAGTTCACACCATAGGAATTTTTTTGTTTTCTATGCTGCGGACCCAACAGTGGTATCAGAGCCTGATCTATGCGTAGGTGCTTAGCACGGGTAGTACACATATGGTTGATATGTGGGCGATGATGATCATGTTATTGCATCTTCTATGTATTTTGGATATTGGTGGCATAGTGGGATGAAGCGGCCCGAACCAACCTTACATGTCATCGTACATGAGACCAGTTCCACGACTGACATGCAACTTGTTTTGCATAAGTGGCTGGCGGGTGTCTGTCTCTCCTACTATAGTCAATATCTGATTTACAACGAGTTGCTAATAACTTAGTTATCCTCGTTGTGGTTCATGTTCGTAGGTAAGAATGGTTCTATCTCCGAAAGCCCTAAGCCACGTAAAACTTGCAATTGATAAATTAGAGGCGTCTAATTTAGATCGTTGCTGGGCGAGTGTGTTGATATGGTATTGTTGTAAGTAGATGTATGGTGGATACTCTTACAACACACTCAACGTGTAAGTTCCATAGACCTTGGCCTTACACACAAAGGAATGAAAGAGATCATACCATGATGCAAGTGATAGAGAACCAATGCATGGACCATATCATCTCACTTTACACATTAGATGTTAGCATCTTATACTGCTAGTTTGGCACGTTTGATAGCACTATAAGATGATCCCTCATTTAGATATCAAGATAAAAATGTGTTGTTCCTTGAGTATGCATCGTTCTATGGATCGTGTTTCGAGACATCACGTGATGATCGGGTGTACTCGAATCTACGCTTTCATAGGAACGGGTGTAAGACAGTTTTACACACGCGAATACTAAGGTTCTTACTTGGCGAGCCTAGCATGTACAGACATGGCCTCGGAACACGGACCGAAAGGTTAAGCATGATTCATATGGTTGATATGATGCCCATATAGATGCTCGCCTTTGAAGCTATATCAACTCACGTGAGATCGGACTTGGTATATGGGGTTTGGTTCATGTAATCACCAAAAGGACACGAGGGATGTCGTTTTTGAGTGGGAGTTCATTAGTAATTTGGATTAGATGAACTCAATCTATCATAAACTTAGTCTAAATAACCTTTAAAAATTCTGTTGCAGATGGCACCACCTGCTTTTAATTTCAATGTGTTCATGGAGAAAGAGAAACTTGTTGCGAATGGTAGCAACTTCACCAACTGGGCTATGAATTTGAGGATTCTCCTCACTGCTGCACAAAAGCAATATGTGCTAGATGCGCCGCTAGGCCCCCACCAGCTCCTGATGCCCCTGACGAGGAAAAGAATGTCTATGTGACTCGTCAGGAGGACCACAACTTAGTTCATTGCGGCATACTGTATGGGCTAGAGCCAGAACTTCGAAAGCGTTTCGAAAATGGCAATGCCTTTGATACCATGGGAGAATTGAAAATGATTTTCGATACCCATGCTGCCGTAGAGAGTTATAATGCTACCAAAAAGTTCTTTAGCTGCATGATGGAGGAAAACAGCTCCGTTAGTGAGCACGTACTCAAAATGTCTGGCTACGCCGATAAGCTTGTGTCCTTGGGAATAACGATTCCCATTAACTTAGGCATACATCATGTTCTCCAATCTCTGCCACCTAGCTACAAGAGCTTCGTGATGAACTATAATATGCAGGGCATGAAGAAGTCTCTTCCCGAGCTTCTATCAATGCTTAAGACTGCAGAAGTGGAGATTAGGAAAGAACATCAAGTGTTGATGATCAATAGGACCACCGGTTTCAAGAAGGACAAGAAAGGCAAGCACAAGGGAAAGAAGGGTGGCAAGTCTGTTGCCACACCTGAAAATAAACCCCGGGCTGGCCCTAAGTCTGACACCGAGTGCTACTATTGCAAGGGGACTGGCCATTGGAAGCGCAACTGCCCCAAGTATTTGGCGGACAAGAAGTCCAGCAAGGCAAACAAAGGTATATGTGATATACATGTTATTGATGTGTACTTGACTAGTACTCGCAGTAGCACCTGGGTATTTGATACCGGATCGGTTGCTAATATATGTAACTCGGTTTAGGGGCTACGGAACAAGCGACAACTAGCAAGGGATGAGGTCAGGATGCGGGTCGGCAATGGATCAAGAGTTGATGTGATCGCTGTCGGGACGCTACCTCTCCATTTGCCATCGGGATTAGTTATAAACCTAAATAATTGTTATTTGGTGCCTGCACTGAGCATGAACATTGTATCTGGATCGTGTTTGATGCAAAGTGGTCATTCCTTTAAATCTGAAAACAATGGTTGTTCGATTTATAAGAATGATATCTTTTATGGTCATGCACCTATGTTGAATGGTTTATTTCTATTGGATCTCGATAGTAATATTACGCACATTCATAATGTTAATGCTAAAAAGATTAAACTTTATGATGATATGTCTACATATATGTGGGACTGCCGTCTAGGTCATATTGGCGTTAGACGCATGAAGAAACTCCATTCTGATGGACTTTTGGAATCACTTGATTTTGAATCATTTGATACATGTGAGCCATGCCTTATGGGCAAGATGACTAGAATGCCGTTTTCCGGTTCAATGGAACGGGCGACAGATCTATTGGAAATCATACATACTGATGTGTGTGGACCAATGAGTGTGTCGGCGTGAAGTGGATATCGTTATTTTGTTACTTTCACGGATGATTTGAGTAGATATGGGTATATCTATTTGATGAAACACAAGTCTAAAACTTTTGAAAAGTTCAAGGAATTTTAGAATGAAGTGGAAAATCATCGTAATAGAAAGATCAAGTTTCTACGGTCTGACCGTGGAGGAGAGTATCTAAGTTACGAGTTTAGCACACACATGAAAGAGTGGAATAATTTCACAACTCACGCCTGCCGGAACACCACAACGTAATGGTGTGTCGGAACGTCGTAATCGTACCTTATTGGATATGGTTCGATCTATGATGTCTCTGACTGACTTACCTCTGTCATTTTGGGGTTATGCACTGGAAACAGCTGTATTCACTTTAAATCGGGCACCATCTAAATCCGTTGAAACGACACCATATGAATTATGGTTTGGAAACAAACCTAAGCTGTCATTTCTTAAGGTTTGGGGATGCGATGTTTATGTGAAGAAACTTCAACCGGATAAACTCGAACCCAAAGCTGAAAAATGCGTCTTCATAGGATACCCTAAGGAAACAATTGGGTATACCTTCTATCACAGATCCGAAGGCAAGGTTTTTGTTGCCAAGAATGGATCCTTTCTTGAGAAGGAGTTTCTCGTGAAAGGTGTGAGTAGTCGGAAGGTAGAACTCGAAGAGGTTATTGAACCTTCTCTTCATGGAATGGCGAGTGGCGCAGCACCGGAAGTTTTTTCGGAGTTGACTTCACCTGATGAAGAGAGAGCTAATGATAATAATCATGAAACTCCGAAAGAGGACACTACCAAACCTCACAGGTTAAGTAGGACACGTGCAGCTCCTGAACTGTACGGCAATCCTGTTGTGAATTTCATGGTTGATGAAATGGATGACCCTGTGACGTATGAAGAAGCGATGATGATCCCGGATTCCAACAAATGGCTAGAAGCCATGAAATCCGAGATGGAATCCATGTACGAGAACCAAGTTTGGAACTTGGTGGACTTACCTCACGACCGAAAGGCCGTTGAGAATAAATGGATTTTCAAAAGAAAAACTGATGCTGATGGTAACGTGACCATCTATAACGCTCGACTTGTCGCAAAGGGGTTTTGACAAATTCAAGGAGTTGACTACAATGAGAGATTCTCTCCCGTAGCGATGCTTAAATCAGTTAGGATTATGTTAGCAATTGCTGCATATTTCGATTATGAAATATGGCAGATGGATGTCAAAACTGCGTTCCTCAATGGTAAGATTGAAGAAGAGTTGTATATGATACAACCTAAGGGTTTTGTCGATCCTAAGGATGCTAATAAGGTGTGCAAACTTCAGCGATCCATCTATGGACTGAAGCAAGCATCACGGAGTTGGAATCTCCGCTTTGATGAGGTGATCAAAGAGTTTGGATTTGTCCAAACTTATGGAGAGGCTTGTATTTACAAGAAAGTGAGTGGGAGCAATGTGGCATTTCTGATATTATATGTGGATGACATATTATTGATTGGAAATGATATAGATCTTTTAAACAGTGTTAAAAGTTATCTAAACAGCAAATTTTCGATGAAAGACCTTGGTGAAGCGTCATATATATTAGGCATTAAAATCTATAGAGATAGATCAAGGCGCCTAATTGGGCTATCACAGAGTACATACCTTGATAAGATATTAAAGAAGTTTAATATGGACGAAAGTAAGAAGGGGTTCTTACCTATGTTGCAAGGCAAGACATTGAGTAAGACTCAAAGTCCGGCTACGGCGGAAGAAAGAGAGATGATGGATAAGATCCCCTATGCCTCGGCCATAGGCTCTATTATGTATGCCATGCTATGTACAAGACCGGATGTGGCACATGCTATTAGTTTGACTAGTAGGTACCAATCTGATCCAGGTTCGGAACACTGGATAGCGGTAAAGAACATCCTCAAGTACTTGAGAAGAACTAAGGATATGTTTCTCATATACGGAGGTGAAGAAGAGCTAGTCGCTAAGTGTTATGTCGATGCTAGCTTTGACACCGATCCGGATGACTCTAATTCTCAATCCGGATACGTATTTCTCTTGAACGGAGCAGCAGTTAGTTGGAGGAGTTCCAAACAACCTATGGTGGCTGGATCAACAACGGAGGCGGAATATGTTGCTGCTTCAGAAGCGGCGCAGGAGGCAGTTTGGATGAAAGAGTTCATTACGGAACTGGGTGTGGTTCCCAGTGTGTTGGACCCGATGGTGATCTATTGTGACAACAATGGATCCATTGCCAACACAAAGGAACCAAGGTCTCACAAGAATTCCAAACATATTAAGCGCCGGTTTCACTCCATCCGCGAGCATGTCAAGGATGGAGATATAAAGATTTGTAAAGTACACACGGACCTGAATGTAGCAGATCCGTTGACTAAAGTTCTCCCTAGGGCAAAACATGATCAACAGCAGAACTCCATGGGTGTTAGATTTATCACTATGTGAACTAGATTATTGTCTCTAGTGCAAGTGGGAGACTGAAGGAAATATGCCCTGAGAGGCAATAATAAAGTTGTTATTATATATTCCTTATACATGATAGATGTTTATTTTACATGCTAGAAATGTATTGATTCAGAAACATCAATACATGTGTGTTTAATAAACAAAAAAGGTTCCTAGTCATGCCTCTCTTATAGACTAGCTTGTTGATTAACACGATGATCAAGGTTTCCTTATCATGGACATTGGATGTTGTTAATAACAAGGTCACACCATTGGTGGAATGATATGATGAACATTCATCCGAAGTATAGCATTACGATCAAGTCATTATGTTGATATTGCTATAACATCATACGAAGTAATCTTTATCCTGAGATCATGTTAATTGCTAACACCGGAAGAGTATCTTGATAACATCAAACGTCACACCGTAACAGGGTGACTATAAAGATGGGTTCAGTACTACGAAGGTGTTATGTTGAGGCTCATGGATCAAGAGTGGAATTTGTCAATCCAGATGACGGATATATATACTCTGGGCCCTCTCGGTGATATCACATTAGGATAGCTTGCGAGCAAGTGATGTGATCACTAGAATGTTATATCACGGGAACGAGAAAAGAGTGCATGTCGGTAACGAGATCAAACTAGGTATGGATATACCGATGATCGAATCTCGGACATGTAATATATCGAGAGACAAAGGGATTTAGTTACAAGCGTTAAAGGTTCTCACGATCACAGGAGTCATCGTTGAATGTGTAGGAGTCAGTACGGATCTCCAGGTCCCGCTGCTGATTATTGATCGGAGAAGGGTCTCGATCATGTCTGCATTATTCGCGAACCGTAGGGTGGCACACTTAAGAGTTACCGGACACCATTTTGGAGCACATATGTTTCAGACGAAAGAATTGCAAAGCGCAAGAATTGTTTCAATAGAAACAGGAAATTGTTTCGGGTGAAATTGCAGAAGGTGGTTCTGCATGTGATATTGAAATATTGCAAGGGGCTATATGTGAATGTTTGTTAATTAAAGTAATTAACAAAATTCTGAATAAATTTAATAAAAAGAGTTTTATTAAATGAGAGAGCATTAAATTTGGAGAAATTTAATGCATTTAAAGTGGAGACTTTAAAAGGGAATGTGAAGAGGCATTTTAATGTGGAGAGGTTACCACCACATGAATGGGGGAGGTGAGGGGTCACCCCCCATGCGCCGGCCATGGAGAGAGGGGGCACCCCCTCCTCTTATAAAAGACCACCCATTCCCTCCTTCATCCACACACCTCCTTGTGAAGGATCTCTCTCCCCCTCTAGAATTATTCCCCCATGGTCTCGGATTAGCGAGATACATGTTCCCAGTAGCATTTCGTCTGGAAGGAGTTGCTGCTTCTGTTGGATCGCTGGAGCGAGGAGGTGGAGGTTGTCCGGTGGCTGGAACGTGTGTGCGAGTGCGGATGCGCTGCTGAGTTGTGGCGCTCGGACTTCCTCACGATCTTGAGATCGGCAAGTGTACGACTACATCAACCACGAGTTCCTACTCGTTAACAAAGCTCGTTGTCTACGAGGGTAAGTTCTCATTGGATGTATGTCCACACGTTGCGTTGTACTTAGTAGATAGATCTTGGCGTGTAGTTCACACCATAGGAAATTTTTTGTTTTCTATGCTGCGGACCCAACATCTTCGCATAATACCATCAACTCCTTCTTTGTATAAGTGTGGGTCATCCCAAAAATAATGCCTCAAATCATAAAATATCTTTCTTCTTTGCTGAGCTGAAAAAGTTGGAGGCAAATACTTGGAGACAATAAAGTTAGCATAATCAGCATACCAAGGGCTTACTCGTGAGCTCACCCCTACTGCGGCTAACTGTTCATTTGGGAAACTATCATTAACATGCATAGGATCAAAAGAAATGTTTTCCAAAAGAGATAAATTATCAGCTAGAGGGTTTTCAGCACCCTTCCTATCTACTATGTGTAGATCAAACTCGTGTAAAAGCAGTACCCATCTAATAAGCCTAGGCTTAGCGTCCTTCTTCGTCATAAGATATTTAATAGCAGCATGATCAGTATGGATGGTTACTTTTGAGTCCACAATATAGGGCCTAAACTTATCACAAGCAAAAACAACAGCTAGAAATTCCTTTTCAGTAGTGGCATAATTCCTTTGAGCAGCGTCTAGAGTCTTACTAGCATAATGGATAACGTTTAACTTTTTATCAATATGTTTCCCAAGGACAGCCCCTACAGCAAAATCACTAGCATCACACATTATTTCAAAGGGTAAACTCCAATCAGGTGGTTGAACAATAGGGGTTGTAGTTAAAGCCTTCTTAAGAGTTTCAAAAGCTTCCCTACAATCATCATCAAAAACAAAAGGTACATCTTTTTGAAGAAGATTAGTGAGAGGTTTTGATATCCTAGAGAAGTCTTTAATAAACCTCCTATAGAAACCAGCATGACCAAGGATACTACGAATTCCTTTGATGTCTCTTGGGCCTGGCATCTTCTCAATTGCCTCAACCTTAGCTCTATCAACTTCTATGCCTCTTTCAGAAACTTTATGCCCAAGAACAATCCCTTCATTAACCATGAAGTGGCATTTCTCCCAATTAAGAATAAGATTAGTTTCTTCACATCTCTGCAAAACTTTATCAAGGTTGTGCAGACAATTATCAAAAGAAGTTCCATAGACAGAAAAGTCATCCATGAACACTTCTACAATTTCCTCACAAAAACCATGAAAGATAGCAGACATGCACCTTTGGAAGGTAGCAGGAGCATTACATAAACCAAAAGGCATACGTCTATAAGCATAAGTTCCACAAGGGCAAGTAAAAGTAGTTTTTTCTTGATCTTGTTGTTTAACAGCAATTTGAGAAAAACCAGAATAACCATCAAGAAAACAAAAATGGATCTTTTTAGACAATCTTTCCAACATTTGATCAATAAAAGGAAGCGGGTAGTGATCTTTCTTAGTAACTTTATTGACTTTCCTAAAATCGATGCACATCCTATAGCCTACCACTATTCTTTGAGGAATAAGCTCATCATTATCATTAGGGACAACGGTAATACCTCCCTTTTTAGGAACACAATGAACAGGACTAACCCATTCACTATTAGCAATAGGATAAATAATACCAACATCTAGGAGTTTCAATACCTCATTCCTTACCACCTCCTTCATCTTAGGATTTAAACGTCATTGGTGTTCCACTACTGGCTTCGCATCTGGTTCTATGTTGATAGAATGCTGACATATAGTGGGTGAAATCCCTTTTAAATCATCCAGAGTATAGCCCATAGCTCCTCGGTGTTTCTTCAAAACCTCCAACAGCCTTTCTTCTTCCTTTCCTGAAAGTTTAGAGGTGGCGGAATCTTTCTATGGTCGCTCCTCGAGTCTTAGGGTTTCGGGAGGATGATATACACCAGAGGGGAGAGGCTAGAGTGGGCCAAGGTGGCCACACCACCTGCTGGCGCGGGCGCCAGGGGGTGGTGTGGGCCCCCTGTGGCCCATCTCCACTCCGTCTTCTGGCATCCTTAGTCTTCTGGAAAAATAGGATTTTCTGTATATTTTCCCGGATTTTCTGATCTTCGTGAATTTTTCCTCCAAATAGCACCTTTTCCATCAGAATCCTGACTGCAGCGGTCCATGCTCCAAAAGTCATCAACCATGCAAAAACATATGAAATAACATAAGTATCACCTCTCAATACGAAATATATCAATGAATAATAGTGAATTAAGACATAGAATAGTGATGCAAAATGGACGTATCAACTCCCCCCAAGCTTAGACTTCGCTTGTCCCCAAGCGAAACTGAGCTCAATAAACATGGCCTCAGGTTTATGGAGTGAAGAGTCGATAAAAGAATACGGATAAGAAGCATCACGTTCATCAAATACATAGATCATAATAGAAGACAACTCACTATTATATAACTCAACTTGTAATGAGTAAAGGAAACACAATAAAGATACATGAAGTAAATCATAATTGGTAATGGCAAACTTAGCTCTTGGTCGAAGAATAGTTGATAATTTGCTGGAGTTCACAAATAACTGGTTTTTCAATGATAGCTTTCAAAGTAGTAAACATCAAGATAAGAGCAATGTGCAAAACAAGGAACATAAGACATGATTGAATAAATCATCATATGAATGAATGAAACACAACAACTCAAAATACTTGCTGAGATAGAAGGGAATAGGTTGACTGACTCATCTATAAAGCAAAAGAAAGGCCCTTCGCAGAGGGAAGCAGGGATTGCAAGTCTCATAAAGAGCTCCCAAAAATTATCATACTTACTAGCTTTCAGCTCTCATTGCCCCTATCATAGGCATCTTTAGTTGATTAAGGTTAAAGTGATCAAATATGAGGATATGCATTAACAAGTTGTAAATTGAGAAACTCATGTCCCTTGAATACGAGGGCCGCTCCTCATGCTACTCAAGTTTAGTCACCGGTAAGTTCTTATCATCGTAAGCATATGTGTGTCATTGAGAACCGCCAACGGGGTACCCCTTGCCTGATGATACGGAAGAATCCCCATATCAAAATGACAAGGCAAGCAGACAACAAGTATCTCAGCAATCTTCTTATTTACCATGGGAATATGCTGCTTTTTTCTCTCTTACCTCTTTTCATAATCTCTTTTTTCTTTTTCTCTTTTTTTTTCTCAATCTCTATCTCTTTTTTATAAGAAGAATGCTTCATAGATACTTGTTATGGTTACGCTGCAGGTTTCCACCATGTCAGCATGGATTAGACCAACGGCCCAGGCATTTCTCTAACACATATGCATAACTCCATGGACTTACAAGCTCCCCTTTCATTTCACGCCTACGACATCCATAGACAAAAGAACATGATATCAACTAGGTACAAAGTACCAGTGCAATGTTGAAAGCGTTCCCCATGACAACATGGTTCTGCTAATTCACAACTTACAAGGCGCAAGCATATACGCAACATAGGTGAGCGCAATGGTTCAAGTTTATTAAGTGCAAGAAAGTAAAGTGTGCCATCAAGTTCGTGAGAGCTTTAATCACTAATTTTCACATAACAAGTTTAATTTGGGAGGTAGATAAAACAAGAATTTACTTGGAATAGCAATAATGCTAATAGGTAGGTATGGTGGACACAAATAGCAAAGGTTTTGGTTTTAAGGAGGTGGATGCACGGGAAGAATTCCCTCTCAGTACAGGTTTTTGGCTAGAAAGGCTGGGTAGCAATTATAAGAGTTGAAGGAAACAACCAAACATAAAAGTGATAAAGTCAAACATGCAATCTTCCTTGGAAGCACAAAAGATCTTAACTAGAGAATACTAGACTTATGAGCAAATCAATAAAGAAAGATGATGAAATTATATTTCTTTAGAGTACTTCTATCTTTTTCATTCAACTCTCAAAAATAGTGTGCTACTGACCGAGCCAGGTTTGCCAAAACCAACTAAATTAACTCAATGATCCAAAAGTGATACCAATACTAACAACAAGATCAATCATACAACCATGAATTGAAAACTAATATAAGCTATGCAAAAGAGTGAATGATAGAACTTCTCATTAATATTTCATAACGGCAACTCACACCAAGGGATACATATCTAATGAGAGAGGGGACACTTCCATAATGCAAACCATACTACATAATAACTTCTCTATTCATGATATGACTCCACTAATAAGGTAAAAAGATAGAAGATACTGATGTGATACCACGGCACTCCCCCAAGCTTGGAACAAACCAAGGGGATGCCAAACCTGATGACGAATTACTCCTTTGGTGGTGGTAATATTTTCTTAGTTGTCGTGAGGAAATCTTCCAGCATCTTGCGAAGCCTATTATTCTCCCATTGAAGCATGTCCACCTTCCTCTGCAGGTCTCGATACTTATCGCAGAACTCCTTAGTTACTCGTAGGGCTTTCGCTGATGCAGGGCAAGACTAAAGGTACCAGCCCCTGCTTGGGGTCTTGAAAATCCTACTCCATAGGCTCCTTCCCTTTATCCTTGGCGGACACCATTGTGCTTATAAACCTTCAAAGAGTATGTCCTGGCAGAAACAGATCGAAACAAAACACGATCTACGAACCTCGGGGGATCCGGGGGGTTATATATTACGAAGTTTCAGAACAAAAGGAAGGTACTGGGAGAAAACGGGTCGGAGGCGGAGTCCGGGGTGGACTCACCACCTGGTGGCGTTCAGGGGAGGGCCCATCCCACAGGGTGGTGTGAGCCACCCTGGCTCCGTTTCCGTCTCTTTTTCGCTTCGTAGCTTCCCTTATTGACTGAAAATTGCAAAAGTATAGTTGGATTGTATTTTCGCGGAACTTTTCTTACCAGAACGGTTACCTATTTGGAAACGGACTCTGCAGGTCTCTAAATTTGGTATTTAGTGGATTCTTCCGGAGTCTCCACTTGAATAATCATCATTATCTTCATCTTCATACACTTATTACTTGAGTCATAAAACCTTTCTCTTCCTTATTACACCATTATCTCCACTTCTTGGAAATTTCTTTCACACAAAACTTCACACAATTCTCATTAGCAACATTAGTATAAGTGAAGTGATAAAACCTTTTGAGTCCAACTTCAACTGAAAACCATCAAAAACATAATCTACTGTAGCAACTCCTTCTGAAAACCCAAAAAGAATTCAAAAAGTAAATCGAATAAAGAAGCAAATGCAAGATTGGCTAAATCTGTCAAAACAGACCAGTAGGTAAAGATCAATTTTTTATGAAATCTTATGTTGCTCAAATCAAAAAGTGCAAAACTAACGAAAGTTAAATAACAACCTGGGGCAGAAGCACAAAAAATTACAGCTCAATCCGACATACAGAGATCTCTCACGAATTTTTATGGTGAAGCACAAAAATCTGTTTCGGGACAGAACTTCCCCAAATATTACTTCTCTCTCATTAGAGGTTGATCTTGACACAAAAACCAAACAAAACAGATAAGGAGAGGTTATTACTGAAGTAATAACTTCCAAGACTCAAAGAAACAAAACAAACCGAAAGCAAAAACAAATTGGGTTGTCTCCCAAAAAGCTCTTTCTTTATAGCCATTAAGATGGGCATGATAATTTTGGAGATGCTCACATAGGAATATGAATTGAAGCGAAAGAGAGCATTAAGAAGCAAAAATACACACATTTAAGTCTAACCCACTTCCTATGCAAGGGAATTTTGTAAACAAACAAGTTGTTGAAACTAGAGGCTACTTGCATAAGAAGGCAAAAGAAGTGCAACATAAAAACTTTCAGCATAAAATGAGGAAACTTGATATTATTGAGATGCATAAGAACACTTTTCCCTCTTTCATAATAACTTTTAGTATCATGCATAAACTTAACAATATAGCTATCACAAGGACCATCATAGCAATGATCACTTATTCTAACAGAAAACACAGGAATACTAGCTCTCATAACACTACTTTGTGAAACAAAATTAGAGGTATCCTTACAAAGGATAGGGTGTCCCTCTTCTTCATACTTAGTGACAAAGTCTTTCACATTTTCTATTATAGGTTCATCAACCATTTGTTTATCAGGTTCAACAGCGTTTCTTGTACTTTCATTAACCATACTAGCTAGCATAGAATGTTCCTTTACCTTAACTGGGAAAGGGATTTTCTCAATATAAGGTTTAGGTAAGACATGATTAGTAGTATAAACTTCAGTATTTCTTGAAGGAACATTCTTAGCAACATCTTTATAAGGTTCATGATACTTATTCCACTTCTTTTTAGGCACTTCAATATAGGAAGCAAAAGCCTTAAAATAAGAAGCAATAGCTTGAGTGTCTAGACCATAAGCATTACTAATATTTTGAAAGTCATCAGTTCCCATAAAAGATTCAATGCATTCATAATCATAATTTATACCTGACTTTCTACCTTTGTCATTCTCCCAAGCTTCAGCATTGTCTTGAATATGGTCCAGAAGATCCCATTTAGCTTCTTCTTCCATGCGAGTGAATGATCCAGCACAAGAAGCATCCAATAAATCCTTGTCATGTAGAGGGAGCCTTGCATAAAAGTTATTGATAATAATATTGTTGGGGAGCTCATGAATGGGACATTTGAGCATTAGTAACTTCAATCTCCCCAAAGCTTGAGTTGTACTCTCTCCATCAAGAGGCCAAAAGTTGTATATTTGATTCCGATCTTTATGAATCTCACTAGGAGGATAAAACTTTGAATAAAAGAGAGGCACTATTTCCTCCCATTCCAGAGCTTGACCATTCTTCAGCAGCTTATACCATTCCTCAGCTCTTCCTTTCAGCGATAATGAGAATAACTTCTTCTTAACTTGATCTGTAGTAATACCTGCACACTTGAACAACACACATAATTCGTGTATAAAAATCAAATGATCACCGGGCTGGACAGTTCCATCCCCAACATAGTAGTTATCCATAACACGATCAATAATTCTTATAGGTATTTTGAAAACATCATTCTCAGCAGGTGGTGGCTTATCTACTACCTTAGAAGTGGTAGTAGCATTACCAAATAAGAAACTCAGCGAATTATCCATAACAAAAATAAAGCAACTAGCAGAAGTAAACAATACTCACAGTAGAAGTTTCCATAACAAAAAGGAATTCGAATAAAGAAGCAAATGCAAGATTGGCTAAATTTGTCAAAACAGACCAGCAGGTAAAGATCATTTTATTATAAAATCTTATGTTGCTCAAATAAAAAAGTGCAAAACTAACAAAAGTTAAATAACAACCTGGGGCAAAAGCACAAAAAATTACAGATCATTCCGACAGACATCTCTCACGAATTTTTACGGTGAAGCTCCTCGCAGGTCACCCCTTGCTCCTTCTTGATCTTCATCATCTTCATCGTGCAACAGCTCCGGCTCACGACATTTAAGTGCCCCAAGTGTTGCACCTCGTGTCTTCGTACACATCCGGTGCATGATGAGACCTCCGGCTCCCCGATCCCGCCGGGAGTGCGGAAGTTGATATCCGGCTAGGAATCCCTGCAGCGCAACGGCGTACTGCAGGTGTGCCTTGATCGCACAGCCCGGACTTGGGGCCATGGTCACAAGGCATAGAGAGAGAGAAGGATAAAGTCAACCAAAGGACTTCTCCAAATATTGGTGTGTTTGATCCCACCCATGGGGACCCCTTTATATAGGGGGAGGGGGTGTGCCCTCCCCTTTGGGTTTCCCATATGGGACTAAACAAGGGAGAGAGGGGGGAGACGCATGGGCCTCATGGGCCGCCGGCCAGGGGTGGGACCCAGCCCGTGCACAGCCCTAGGATGGCCGGGTGGGCCCCCTTGAGGCACCTGGGCCTTGGCCCCTTGGCCCTTGGCCCTTCCCTCCTTCGGTTTTCCCTCATGGGCCTTTTTCCCTAGGAAGTTTGGCCCATTAGTGGAATAACCCTTCAAATTAGATTTTAATATTATATTTAATGTTAATTACATTAATTAATATGTAAATACATATTACAAAATCCGTCTTGACCCGAAACACCTTTCGATTCCCTTTCAATTTCCTCCGAACGACTTTGGATCTTTCTCGGAATGATTCCGGTCTTTTATTCTTTCTCCGAACAACTTCGGATCTCTCCGCGGAACGATTCCGGCTTTCTCTTTCTCTACTATGATTCCATCTTACGAATGATCGCTCTCATTGTACCCTTAAGTGTATCCTCTCACGGCTCGGGAATGATCTAGACATGATCTATATCAATGATCAACAGAGGGACCAGGGATGTCCATGTGACCCCTATGCATTCCTGATGACAATGTCGTTTGAATCGTCTAAATGTAGCATCCTCTTCCTTTTGTTTCTCGATACAACTTGTCCGAGATCCGATCATTGGTATCCCATACCTTGTTCAATCTCGTTCACAACAAGTTTTGTTTTCTTGTTACCGTGATATTACATCCCCGTGACCTAGTCACATGCTGCAACATTTATAGATGTAATCTCACCAAGTCGGCAGTATGTATATTTACCCATCATGTGGGTGAACAAATCCCGGTCTTGCAGTCACATGTCATCTACTGTTCCTTCGGAATACCCAACGTACACCTTTATGGCCACCGCATTACCAGATGGCGTTTGATGCAGTCAAAGCAGCCTAGGGAAACAGTGAGTAATATGAGCTCACGGTCTAAGGAGAAGGAGTCTAGATATAGCTGTTGCAACAATGAACTATATGACTTGATCGTGTTGCAATCCTTCGAGGAATGTCCAATCACATCATTCTCCAATGATATGATCTCGTTGTCAGTCGGCATAAATGCCCATGATCTTGAAACCGAGATCATCTTCATGACCAACGAACTAGTATGAATAGAGGCTACTAGGGACTTTGTTGTTTCATACCACACCTGTACCAATGTTTCTACTTGGCACAGTTATAGCACAATATGAAACTATTATAAACTAATTGAGATATGACAATAAAAACCTATTTATTATTTGCCTCTAGGGCATATCTCCTTCAGTCTCCCACTTGCACTAGAGTACAAATAATCCAGTTTGCATTTTACTCGTATAAACCATATACCATATGCGTTTACAGATCATGCATGCTCATGGGAAACGTCATGTCCATGTTCTGTTTTACCAGATCATTATGTCTTTTGCAAATCGTTAATGTCTTCCTAACTTTGACATTCAATCCATTATCTTATAATGGGTCGAAGTATTTGTTTGGCAACAAAGTGAGACTTTTGTTTCTACTGTTTATGATGACGGTCGTTTTACACTGTTGTCATCTAAACTTCGAAACACACTTTGCTATCCTTTGTGTATATACTATAGTCATGGCAGTAGAACGAGGCCGGATTCCAGGAGCTTATAGTGACTTTAGATCAACCTCGAGGGCTTTCTCATGAGAACTAGGCCCTAGGACACATCATTCTACGTTAAAAGCGAACTAGCCCCACCATAACATTATACATCACATCAGATGTAGCCTTTATACTTCTATATCTATGTAGATCCTAGTGCATGAAATGCATCTATGCCACTTACATTGCTTCTTGCTACTTAAGTACAAACTTAATTCTGGTTCAGTGATCAACTCAGGAATCACTTAAAGACATGTTCTTACAGTTAAGAGCTAGTCCTTCCAACCAGAACCTTGGGTCACTTTATGCCGAGTATACAACATGGTTATGTGGAAGAACCTATGACTGAGGCATAGGAGATGTAACACATCTCTTTCTTTCAACCATAGTTGCAATACTAACTCAATGCTTCATACAGTAAGAACTTCTTTCTTACCTCGTTCTATTATGAACTACTTCAGAATCTTACTTAGGACATTTTGAACATCTTTTAGAATCAAGTCTAGGAAGCATTCGACATTCATTTTTTTATTAAACTCACCAATCTATCTCGATAGATCTTATTGTTTAATAACTTCAACTTCATCCTAACTTAAATATTATTAACACCAATCACATCATTCGTATATGTTGTCCACATATCACAGAATGATTTCATGCTCCCATTCAAATATGACATTCATGTTTGAGATCCAGGGATTTCACTAAGCTCCCACTCAATTATGACATTCATGTTTGAGATCCAGGGATTTCACTTAGCTCCCACTCAAAATACGTCAGCTACATATTATGAATTAGCCAAGCTGATTTGCTCCCACTCAAGTCTAGGTCCTCTCGATAATCTTGGACATTCCAAAATTCTTTGATCATTATCAATTTGAGAATTCCAATTACGAGACTTCAATATCCATATATTTCTAGTGTAAGTCCAAAAGACTTAAGCATCACTACTGTTGTAGTCAACTCCTTGAATTTGTCCAAACTTGTGACAAATCGAGCTTTTGTCATTCATTAAGTTTCATTTCCTTCTTATGACTTTGCAGTCAATCAGAAATATCAGGTAAACTTCTTTACTTTAATAAGATCAAGTAACATGTTACCTTGAAATTTTAAATGTAACTTAATATAGGATTTTATGACTCCTAGTCATTTCTCGCACTCAGGTCCATCACGCTTCTTTGTAATTTGTAGGCATGTCTTGTTCAAAACATGACAAGTGAATCAACAATATAATTCCACAAACTTGTAGAATGTATGGTTGAATCCTACTTTCTTTAGTAAAAGTATTCACTGAAACTTTATGATCATTATCATTGGTTTCTCCTCTATTTGTAGAGTTTGGTTTCACGAAACAAATTCCGCTGCGCCACTCAACAATCCAGAGGTACGGTCAAATACCTTGTTTTGATCTTTTACTTTCTTCCACCTGTATCTTCATCAAGACACATCAACTTAGGACAACAACATGTTTGCCCCTTGTGGAAGATGCATTCATAGCTTCCTAAGAATGCTCTACAAAGACTTGTTTATTCGCCACGACTTCGACTTGTCAAAAACTACAGAAACTCGAACGTGCCATAACACTTATGGTGTTGTTTCCACGAATCTTTAAATGTTCCTTTGCATTTCAAATGAGTGTTTGCTTATTTCGATTTCTAACTCTAAACGACAAAAACAACCCCGATAAGAATAATATTACACCATATGTATCTAATACATATTGATTATGATGTTTAGATATTTCAACATTGTTTGAACTCATCCAATTATCATAATTTGTGAAACATCTTTCACAAGTTCCTTTTATGCTAAACTTAACTTGAATACTTCAGTCATGTCGATCAAATTGAAGAGACTTCGTATTCAATATCCCATTTAGTTACGAACTCATTTGAACAATTCAAATCATTTCAAACTTCATGTTTCATTAAGTAAATACACTTATTCACTTAAGTCCACAATAAATGATTTCCACTACTTGTTGAAAATATGATACATCATTATGTATAAGATTCAATATTTCTTCGCATATCACCGTTTTACCAGAATGTGGAGTTTTAGTCATTATGCCCAAGAGGCATGGTTTTGCAAAGTCTCTAGATTAAGCATCTAGGACCCCGATCTTTCATAAAGAACCTGAAATAACCAAAATGACTTAAACTGTAGTGTCATTTCATTATTAAGCTTTGGATATCTTTTAGCATTCTAATCCTTTATAAATGTTTAAACTATTATCATTAACATAGTGATGAGAATAACTTATTTATAATCATAATGTGACCATAAAGTATTGTTCATAAGAATAGTACAAACTGGTTTGTAACTTGTTCATATGAATAATCGTCTCGCCAAAAGCAAGACACACAAACTAGGATTATAAATTATATTCAAGTCCACTAATCCAAATGATAAACTTTGAGGAAAGTGGTGATGTCGGCCATCAACTGTTTTGCTTGCCGGCATCAAGTCATGTTGCCTCAAACCCAGCAATTCTCAAGCAGATCATCCTGTTTTCACAAAACGGGATAAGTATCAAATACTTTGCAAATTGCAATGAGTTCTGCAAGAACCACATTTATAATTTGTATATCTAACATATACCTTTTCATCCATGACCTCCATTTGCAATCAAGCCCTTCTAAGAGTTCTCAACTCTAATGCAAGATCGCTAAGTGTTTTTCCAAACATTCTGGAGTCATCGAATTATCTCCTTATGGTTATTGTATCAAGAAGAGAAGATCACATTTACGAGGATATCCCTCAGGCGTGGGTATTAATCTATGAAGTTGGACCCTTTTGCTAAGTTCCATATTAAGCAATATATTCCCATGGTCGCAAAGGGCCTCAATGGAATAGGCTAAAATCTAATAATATATTTGCAAATAGACATCTAGACTAAGTTTATAATAAGAGATCAATTTATAATTGGTCTCCACTAAAACGGTCATCCCCTAGACGATTTCAGTGATCGCATGATCCCTATCCTCTGCACCTCCCCCGATCATCACGACCATCAGTGCATTATCAAAGGTAGGCATTCAGTAATGCCAATCACATCATCCATGTGACTCATTCTCGATCTCTTGTGTTCCGAGGCCATGTCTGTACATGCTAGGCTCGCCAAATCTAACTTGTGTGTATTCGCTGTGCAACATGGCTTACACCCACTGTATGTGAACGTAGATATGTCTGACCCCCGATCATCACGGCCGGCCTCATACCGAAGAACTTTCTTGGTGGTGCACACACAAGGGGATCACGTAACATTGGAATTAAATAGGGATTATCTTATTTGCTACCGTTGAGTATCTAAATACTAGCACACAATAAGATGTAAAAACTGGTATCAACATCATATGTATAATGTGATATGATATGGTCTTTCTTGCGCCTTGATCTCCATCGAGCGCTCCGGCATGATCTCCATCGTGCCCTTGGTTTAACGCCAAGTCCACGACGCCTCCACCAGATCGTCCATCAGAACGATGACTATCACTATACTACCTAGTAACAGAAAGGTAAACTATTTTACCTTTGTAATGACCAATGCCATATCATAATCACATGCCCCCCAACAAAATAAAGTTAGACGCCTCTACTTTATCTATTGCAAGTTTTACGTGGTTATTAGGGCTTTCGCACTAGAACCGTTTCTAAACTACGAACTTTCCAACCACAACATGGATCCGACAGTTGTCTCTATTACACCCCTTCCGGGGCCCTCCGTTGTAAATGCTATATCAACTATCGAATGAGAGACATACACCCGCTAGCCACTTATACGGTACAACCCGTATGTTGAGCGTGGAACCAGTCTCGCGTACGAATACGCGTAAGGTCGGTCCGGGCCGCTTCATCAAACAATACCACGATATAAACAAGTACACGTTTAGAGGGTAACAACTAAGGGATCAATGCCCACACAATACTTGTGCGTACTGGCCGTACAACAGTCCTACGCATAGATCGGCTCCGATACCACTGTTGGGGATCGGTGCAGAAAACAAAAAAAATTCCTACGAAGGATCCCCGGAAACTTAGCCTAGGATCTATCTATGTAGTAATGCGGTAACGGCCAATGCGTAGAGAGTACACACCCTTGTAGTCTGTACGCGGTTAACATTCCATGGGAACATGGTTGATGTAGTCGTACTCGAAGCCGACCTCAAGGTCGCGAAGCTCCTCGCAGGTCACCCCTTGCTCCTTCTTGATCTTCATCGTGCAACAGCTCTGGCTCACGACATTTAAGCGCCCCAAGTGTTGCGCCTCGTGTCTTCATACACATCCGGTGCATGATGAGACCTCCGGCTCCCCGATCTCGCCGGGAGTGCGAAAGTTGATATCCGGCTAGGAATCCCTGCAGCGCAACGACGTACTGCAGGTGTGCCTTGATCGCACAGCCCAGACTTGGGGCCATGGTCACAAGGCATAGAGAGAGAAGGAGAAAGTCAACCAAAGGACTTCTCCAAATATTGGTGTGTTTGATCCCACCCATGGGCACCCCTTTATATAGGGGGAGGGGGTGTGCCCTCCCCTTTGGGTTTCCCATATGGGACTAAACAAGGGAGAGAGGGGGAGGCGCATGGGCCTCATGGGCTGCCGGCCAGGGGTGGGCCCCACCCCGCGCACAGCCCTAGGCTGGCCGGGTGGGCCCCCTTGAGGCGCCTGGGCCTTGGCCCCTTGGACCTTGGTGTTGGGTCCGCAGCATAGAAAACAAAAAAATTCCTACGGTGTGAACTACACACCAAGATCTATCTACTAGGTACAAAGCAACGGGTGGACATACATCCAACGAGAACTTACCCCCGTAGACAATGAGCTTTGTTAACGAGTAGGAACTCGTGGTTGATGTAGTCGTACACTTGCCGATCTCAAGATCGTGAGGAAGTCCGAGCGCCGCAACTCAGCAGCGCATCCGCACTCGCACACACGTTCAAGCCACCGGACAACCTCCACCTCCTCGCTCCAGCGATCCAGCAGAAGCAACAACTCCTTCCAGACGAACATGTATCTCGCTATTCCGAGACCATGGGGAATAATTCTAGAGGGGGAGAGAGATCCTTCACAAGGAGGTGTGAGGATGAAGGATTGAATGGGTGGCCTTTATAGGAGGAGGGGGGTGCCCCCTATCTCCATGGCCGGCGCATGGGGGGTGACCCCTCACTTGCCCCATTCATGTGGTGGTAACCCTTAAGTGTGCCACCCTACGGTTCGCGAATAATGCAGACATGATCGAGACCCTTCTCCGATCAATAATCAGCAGCGGGACCTAGAGATCCATACTGACTCCTACACATTCAACGATGACTCCTGTGATCGTGAGAACCTTTAACACTTGTAACTAAATCCCTTTATCTCTCGATATATTACATGTCCGAGATTCGATCATCGGTATCTCCATACCTAGTTTGATCTCGTTACCGACATGCACTCTTTTCTCGTTCCCGTGATATAACATTCTAGTGATCACATCACTTGCTTGCAAGCTATCCTAATGTGATATCACCGAGAGGGCCCAGAGTATATATATCCATCATCTGGATTGAAGAATTCCACTCTTGATCCATGAGCCTCAACATAACACCTTCGTAGTACTGAACCCATCTTTATAGTCACCCTATAACGGTGTGACGTTTGATGTTATCAAGATACTCTTCTGGTGTTAGCAATTAACATGATATCATGGTCTAAGGATAAAGATTACTTTGTATGATGTTATAGCAATATAAACATAATGACTTGATCGTAATGCTATACTTCGGATGAATGTTCATCACATCATTCCACCAATGGTGTGACCTTGTTATTAACAACATCCAATGTCCATGATCAGGAAACCTTGATCATCCTGTTAATCAACAAGTTAGTCTATAAGAGAGGCATGACTAGGAACCATTTTTGTTTATTAAACACACATGTATTGATGTTTCCGAATCAATACATTTCTAGCATGTAAAATAAACATCTATCATGTATAAGGAATATATAATAACAACTTTATTATTGCCTCTCAGGGCATATTTCCTTCAGTCTCCCACTTGCACTAGAGACAATAATCTAGTTCACATAGTGATAAATCTAACACCCATGGAGTTCTGGTGTTGATCATGTTTTGCCCTAGGGAGAACTTTAGTCAACGGATCTGCTACATTCAGGTCCGTGTGTACTTTACAAATCTTTATATCTCCATCCTTGACATGCTCATGGATGGAGTGAAACCGGCGCTTAATATGTTTGGAATTCTTATGAGACCTTGGTTCCTTTGCGTTGGCTATGGCTCCATTGTTGTCACAATAGATCACCATCGGGTCCAACGCACTGGGAACCACACCCAGTTCCGTAATGAACTCTTTCATCCAAACTGCTTCCTGCGCCGCTTCTGAAGCAGCAACATATTCCGCCTCCGTTGTTGATCTAGCCACCACAAGTTGTTTGGAAGTCCTCCAACTAACTGCTGCTCCGTTCAAGAGAAATACGTATCCGGATTGAGAATTAGAGTCATCCGGATCGGTGTCAAAGCTAGCATCGACATAACACTTAGCGACTAGCTCTTCTTCACCTCCGTATATGAGAAACATATCCTTAGTTCTTCTCAAGTACTTGAGGATGTTCTTTACCGCTATCCAGTGTTCCGAACCTGGATCAGATTGGTACCTACTAGTCAAACTAATAGCATGTGCCACATCCGGTCTTGTACATAGCATGGCATACATAATAGAGCCTATGGCCGAGGCATAGGGGATCTTATCCATCATCTCTCTTTCTTCCGCCGTAGCCGGACTTTGAGTCTTACTCAATGTCTTGCCTTGCAACATAGGTAAGAACCCCTTCTTACTTTCGTCCATATTAAACTTCTTTAATATCTTATCAAGGTATGTACTCTGTGATAGCCCAATTAGGCGCCTTGATCTATCTCTATAGATTTTAATGCCTAATATATATGACGCTTCACCAAGGTCTTTCATCGAAAATTTGCTGTTTAGATAACTTTTAACACTGTTTAAAAGATCTATATCATTTCCAATCAATAATATGTCATCCACATATAATATCAGAAATGCCACATTGCTCCCACTCACTTTCTTGTAAATACAAGCCTCTCCATAAGTTTGGACAAATCCAAACTCTTTGATCACCTCATCAAATGCCACATTGCTCCCACTCACTTTCTTGTAAATACAAGCCTCTCCATGACAGATTCCAACTTCGTGATGCTTGCTTCAGTCCATAGATGGATCACTGAAGTTTGCACACCTTATTAGAATCCTTAGGATCGACAAAACCCTTAGGTTGTATCATATACAACTCTTCCTCAATCTTACCATTGAGGAACGCAGTTTTGACATCCATCTGCCATATTTCATAATCGAAATATGCAGCAATTGCTAACATAATCCTAACCGATTTAAGCATCGCTACGGGAGAGAATGTCTCATCGTAGTCAACTCCTTGAATTTGTCGAAACCCCTTTGTGACAAGTCGAGCCTTATAGATGGTCACATTACCATCAGCATCAGTTTTCCTTTTGAAAATCCATTTATTCTCAACAGCCTTTCGGTCGTGAGGTAAGTCCACCAAGTTCCAAACTTGGTTCTCGTACATGGATTCCATCTCGGATTTCATGGCTTCTAGCCATTTGTTGGAATCCGGGCTCATCATCGCTTCTTCATACGTCATAGGGTCATCCATTTCATCAACCATGAAATTCACAACAGGATTGCCGTATAGTTCAAGAGCTGCGCGTGTCCTGCTTGACCTGCGAGGTTCGGTAGTGTCCTCTTTCAGAGTTTCATGATCATTATCATTAGCTCTCTCTTCATCAGGTGAAGTCAACTCCGAAACAACTTCCGTTGTTGCGCCACTCGCCATTCCATGAAGAGAAGGTTAAATAACCTCTTCGAGTTCTACCTTCCGACTACTCACACCTTTCGCGAGAAACTCCTTCTCAAGAAAGGATCCATTCTTGGCAACAAAAACCTTGCCCTCGGATCTGTGATAGAAGGTATACCCAATTGTTTCCTTAGGGTACCCTATGAAGACGCATTTTTCCGCTTTGGGTTCGAGTTTATCCGGTTGAAGTTTCTTCACAAAAACATCGCATCCCCAAACCTTAAGAAATGACAGCTTAGGTTTGTTTCCAAACCATAATTCATACGGTGTCGTTTCAACGGATTTAGATGGTGCCCGATTTAAAGTGAATGCAGCTGTTTCCAGTGCATAACCCCAAAATGACAGAGGTAAGTCAGTCAGAGACATCATAGATCGAACCATATCCAATAAGGTACGATTACGACGTTCCGAGACACCATTACGTTGTGGTGTTCCGGCAGGCGTGAGTTGTGAAACTATTACACACTCTTTCATGTGTGTGCTAAACTCGTAACTTAGATACTCTCCTCCACGGTCAGACCGTAGAAACTTGATCTTTCTATTACGATGATTTTCCACTTCATTCTAAAATTCCTTGAACTTTTCAAAAGTTTCAGACTTGTGTTTCAGCAAATAGATATACCCATATCTACTCAAATCATCCGTGAAAGTAACAAAATAACGATATCCACCTCGCGCCAACACACTCATTGGTCCACACACATCAGTATGTATGATCTCCAATAGATCTGTCGCCCGTTCCATTGAACAGGAAAACGACGTTCTAGTCATCTTGCCCATAAGGCATGGCTCACCTGTATCAAATGATTCAAAATCAAGTGATTCCAAAAGTCCATCAGAATGGAGTTTCTTCATGCGTTTAACGCCAATATGACCTAGACGGCAGTGCCACATATATGTAGACATATCATCATCAAGTTTAATATTTTTAGCATTAACATTATGAATGTGCGTAATATTACTATCGAGATCCAATAGAAATAAACCATTCAACATAGGTGCATGACCATAAAAGATATCATTCTTATAAATCGAACAACCATTGTTTTCAGATTTAAAGGAATGACCACTTTGCATCAAACACGATCCAGATACAATGTTCATGCTCAGTGCAGGCACCAAATAACAATTATTTAGGTTTATAACTAATCTCGATGGCAAATGGAGAGGTAGCGTCCCGACGGCGATCACATCAACTATTGATCCATTGCCGACCCGCATCCTGACCTCATCCCTTGCTAGTTGTCGCTTGTTTTGTAGCCCCTGAACCGAGTTACATATATTAGCAACCGATCCGGTATCAAATACCCAGGTGCTAATGCGAGTACTAGTCAAGTACACATCAATAACATGTATATCACATATACCTTTGTTTGCCTTGCTGGACTTCTTGTCCGCCAAATACTTGGGGCAGTTGCGCTTCCAATGGCCAGTCCCCTTGCAATAGTAGCACTCGGTGTCAGACTTAGGGCCAGCCCGGGGTTTCTTTTCAGGTGTGGCAACAGACTTGCCACCCTTCTTTCCCTTGTGCTTGCCTTTCTTGTCCTTGTTGAAACCGGTGGTCCTATTGATCATCAACACTTGATGTTCTTTCCTAATCTCCACTTCTGCAGTCTTAAGCATTGATAGAAGCTCGGGAAGAGACTTCTTCATGCCCTGCATATTATAGTTCATCACGAAGCTCTTGTAGCTAGGTGGCAGAGATTGGAGAACACGATGTATGCCTAAGTAAATGGGAATCGTTATTCCAAAGGACACAAGCTTATCGGCGTACACAGACATTTTGAGTATGTGCTCACTAACGAAGCTGTTTTCCTCCATCATGCAGCTAAAGAACTTTTCTGTAGCATTATCACTCTCTACGGCAGCATGGGTATCGAAAATCATTTTCAATTCTCCCATGGTATCAAAGTCATTGCCATTTTCGAAACGCTTTCAAAGTTCTGGCTCTAGCCCATACAGTATGCCGCAATGAACTAAGTTGTGGTCCTCCTGACGAGTCACATAGACATTCTTTTCCTCGTCAGGGGCATCAGGAGCTGGTGGGGGGCCTAGCAGCGCATCTAGCACATATTGCTTTTGTGCAGCAGTGAGGAGAATCCTCAAATTCATAGCCTAGTTGGTGAAGTTGCTACCATTCGCAGCAAGTTTCTCTTTCTCCATGAACATATTGAAATTAAAAGCAGGTGGTGCCATCTACAACAAAATTTGTAAAATTTATTTAGACTAAGTTTATGATAGATTGAGTTCAACTAATCCAAATTACTAATGAACTCCCACTCAAAAACGACATCCCTCGTGTCCTTTTGGTGATTACATGAACCAAATCCACTATACCAAGTCCGATCATCACGTGAGTTGATATAGCTTCAAAGGCGAGCATCTATATGGGTATCATATCAACCATATGACTCATGCTTAACCTTTCGGTCCGTGTTCCGAGGCCATGTCTGTACATGCTAGGCTCGCCAAGTAAGAACCTTAGTATTCGCGTGTGTAAATCTGTCTTACACCCGTTCCTATGAAAGCGTAGATTCGAGTACACCCGATCATCACGTGATGTCTCGAAACACGATCCATAGAACGGTGCATACTCAAGGAAGAACACATTTTTATATTGATATCTAAAAGAGGGATCATCTTATAATGCTATCAAACGCGCCAAACTAGCAGTATAAGATGTTAACATCTAATGTGTAAAGTGAGATGATATGGTCCATGCATTTGATCTCTATCACTTGAATCGTGGTATGATCTCTATCATTCCTTTGTATGTAAGGCCAAGGTCTATGGAACTTACACGTTGAGTGTGTTGTAAGAGTATCCACCATACATCTACTTACAACAATACCATATCAACACACTAGCCGAGCAACAATCTAAACTAGACGCCTCTAATTTATCAATTGCAAGTTTTACGTGGCTTAGGGCTTTCGGAGATAGAACCGTTCTTACCTACGAACATGAACCACAACGAGGATAACTAAGTTATTAGCAACTCGTTGTAAATCAGATATTGACTATAGTAGGAGAGACAGACACCCGCCAGCCACTTATGCAAAACAAGTTGCATGTCAGTCATGGAACCGGTCTCATGTACGATGACATGTAAGGTTGGTCCGGGCCGCTTCATCCCACTATGCCACCAATATCCAAAATACATAGAAGATGCAATAACATGATCATCATCGCCCACATATCAACCATATGTGTACTATCCGTGCTAAGCACCTACGCATAGATCAGGCTCTGATACCACTGTTGGGTCCATAGCATAGAAAACAAAAAATTTCCTACGGTGTGAACTACACGCCAAGATCTATCTACTAGGTACAAAGCAACGGGTGGACATACATCCAACGATAACTTACCCTCGTAGACAACGAGCTTTGTTAACGAGTAGGAACTCGTGGTTGATGTAGTCGTACACTTGCCGATCTCAAGATCGTGAGGAAGTCCGAGCACCACAACTCAGCAGCGCATCCGCACTCGCACACACGTTCAAGCCACCGGACAACCTCCACCTCCTCGCTCCAGCGATCCAGCAGAAGCAGCAACTCCTTCCAGATGAAATGCCACCGGGAACATGTATCTCGCTAATCCGAGACCATGGGGGAATAATTCTAGAGGGGGAGAGAGATTCTTCACAAGGAGGTGTGTGGATGAAGGAGGGAATGGGTGGCCTTTTATAGGAGGAGGGGGGTGCCCCCTCTCTCCACGGCCGGCGCATGGGGGGGTGATCTCTCACCTTCCCCATTCATGTGGTGGTAACCCCTTCATATTAAAATGCCTCTTCACATTCCCTTTTAAAGTCTCCACTTTAAATGCATTAAATTTCTCCAAATTTAATGCTCTCTCATTTAATAAAACTCTTTTTATTAAATTTATTCAGAATTTTGTTAATTACTTTAATTAACAAACATTCACATATAGCCCCTTGCAATATTTCAATATCACATGCAGAACCACCTTCTGCAATTTCACCCGAAACAATTTCCGGTTTCTATTGAAACAATTCCTGCGCTTTGCAATTCTTTCGTCTGAAACATATGTGCTCCAAAATGGTGTCCGGTAACTCTTAAGTGTGCCACCCTACGGTTCGCGAATAATGCAGACATGATCGAGACCCTTCTCCGATCAATAATCAGCAGCGGGACCTGGAGATCCGTACTGACTCCTACACATTCAACGATGACTCCTGTGATCGTGAGAACCTTTAACGCTTGTAACTAAATCCCTTTGTCTCTCGATATATTACATGTCCGAGATTCGATCATCGGTATCTCCATACCTAGTTTGATCTCGTTACCGGCATGCACTCTTTTCTCATTCCCGTGATATAACATTCTAGTGATCACATCACTTGCTTGCAAGCTATCCTAATGTGATATCACCGAGAGGGCCCAGAGTATATCTATCCGTCATCTGGATTGACAAATTCCACTCTTGATCCATGAGCCTCAACATAACACCTTCGTAGTACTGAACCCATCTTTATAGTCACCCTGTTACGGTGTGACGTTTGATGTTATCAAGATACTCTTCCGGTGTTAGCAATTAACATGATCTCATGGTCTAAGGATAAAGATTACTTCGTATGATGTTATAGCAATATAAACATAATGACTTGATCGTAATGCTATACTTCGGATGAATGTTCATCACATCATTCCACCAATGGTGTGACCTTGTTATTAACAACATCCAATGTCCATGATCAGGAAACCTTGATCATCCTGTTAATCAACAAGCTAGTCTATAAGAGAGGCATGACTAGGAACCCTTTTTGTTTATTAAACACACATGTATTGATGTTTCTGAATCAATACATTTCTAGCATGTAAAATAAACATCTATCATGTATAAGGAATATATAATAACAACTTTATTATTGTCTCTCAGGGCATATTTCCTCCAGAAGATGTGTTCCAGAATATGAACAAAACGAGATATTGCGTAAATGTCATGGTAGCGCCTATGGTGGACATCATGCAGGAGATAGAACTGCACAAAAGGTACTACAATGAGATTTCTACTGGCCTACCCTTTTTAAAGGTGCAAGAAATTTTGTTTTATCTTGTGATGAATGTCAGCGTGTTGGTAATATTTCTAAACGCAATGAAATGCCTATGAACTACTCTCTAGTTATTGAACCTTTTTATTGTTGGGGATTCGACTTTATGGGTCCTTTCCCTCCTTCAAAGGGTTACACTCATATTCTTGTTGCCGTTGATTATGTTACTAAGTGGGTAGAAGCCATCCCTATGAAAAGTGCTGATGGGGAAACCTCTCTAAAAATGCTTAAGGACGTTATCTTTCCTAGGTTTGGAGTGCCTAGGTATCTCATGACTAATGGGGGTTCTCATTTCATTCATGGCGGTTTTAGGAAGACCCTCGCTAAATATGATGTTAATCATAGAATTTCTTCAGCTTATCACCCCCAAACTAGCGGGCAAGTAGAGTTATCAAATAGAGAAATGAAATCTATCTTGCAAAAGACTGTTAATAGGTCTAGAAAAAACTGGGCTAAGAAGTTGAATGATGCTTTGGGCTTATAGAACTGCTTACAAAAATCCTATGGGAATGTCTCCTTATAAAATGGTTTATGGGAAAGCTTGCCACCTACCCTTAGAATTAGAACACAAATCTTACTGGGCAGTGAAAGAACTAAATAGAGATTGTAAGCTCGCTGGTGAGAAAAGATTATTTGACTTAAATTCTTTAGATGAATGGAGGAGTCAAGCCTATGAGAATGCTAGGCTCTTTAAGGAAAAAGTTAAAAGATGGCATGACAAGCGAATACTTAAGAGAGAATTTCATGTTGGTGAGAAAGTTCTATTGTATAGGTCTCGTCTCAGATTTTTTGCAGGTAAGCTACTATCAAAATGGGAAGGACCTTTCATCATTGAAGAAGTATACCATTTAGGAGCAATAAAAATTTCTTCTCTAAAAGATAATACTACACAAGTAGTGAATGGACAGCGACTCAAACACTATATTGCTGGAGATTCTTACAATGAAGATGTTGATGCCTTTCAAGTTATAACTCTAGAGAAATTCATTGAGGACCAAATTCAGAGACCTGCAGAGTCCATTTCCAAATAGGTAACAGTTGTGGTAAGAAAAGTTCTGCGAAAATACAATCCAACTATATTTTTGCAGTTTTCAGTCAATAAGGAAAGCTACGAAGCAAAAAAGGGACGGAAACGGAGCCAGGGTGGCTCACACCACCCTATGGCGCGGGCCCACCCCTGGCCGCGCCACCAGGTGGTGAGTCCACCCAGGACTCCGCCTCCGACTCGTTTTCTCCCAGTACCTTCCTTTTGATGTGAAACTTCGTAATATATAACCCTCCGGATCCCCCGAGGTCCGTATATCGTGTTTTTGTCGTGTTTTTGTTTCGATCTGTTTCTGCCAGGTAAAAATCCTAGATTTGGAGCCACAATGTCTTCCTCTGGATCATCCAAGGGAGATTCCTTAGAAGATATCATCAACCCGTACATGAGATAATTGAAGATTCATCCCAAGGAGTTGTTGCTCGAAGGTGGAGAGGTCCGGATTAAAGAGGTTCAAGGCCCTAAAGGTGAAGGAAGCACTGGAGCATCAAGTCTTTAGGTACAGGAAGATGGCGGAGCGCAAAGTGGATATCATCCATAAGATTTGCTCCGAACTCATCACCGAGCACCAAAAGGAGACGGCTGAACTCAAAGACGAAGTCCTCTCACTCTGCCAAACAACCAAAAAACTGCAAGCACAGTTCTATGATGTTCAAAATCAAAACTGTGAGTATGAGGCTAGATTTAAACGCATAAGTGCTGCTGCAAGTTTCAGGATGTTGGAAACCACGATGTCCTTTGTTGATGGGAGGCCTTTACCCTGGAAGACGGACGAAGATGAGAAGATACCACCACCACCGAAGGAGTAATTCGTCATCAGGTTTGGCATCCCCTTGGTTTGTTCCAACCTTGGGGGAGTGCGGCGGTATCATATCACTATCTTCTATCTTTTTACCTTTTTAGTAGAGTCATATCATGAATAGAGGAGTTATTATGTAGTATGGTTTGCATTATGGAAGTGTCCCCTCTCTCGTTAGATATGTATCCCTTGGTGTGAGTTGCCGTTATGTAATATTAATGAGAATTTCTATCATTCACCCTTTTGCATAGCTTATAGTAGTTTTCAATTCGTGATTATATGATTGATCTTGTTGTTAGTATTGGTAGCACTCTGGGATCATTGAGTTAATTTAGTTGGTTTTGGCAAACCTGGCTCGGTCAGTAGCAGCACCTTTTTGAGAGTTGAAAAGAAAAAGATAGAAGTACTCTAAAGAAAAATAATTTCATCATCTTTCTTTCTTGATTTGCTCATAAGTCTAGTATTCTCCAGTTAAGATCTTTTGTGCTTCCAAGGAAGATTGCATGTTTGTTTTTATCACCTGTATGTTTGTTTGTTTCCTTAAACTCTTATACTTGCTACCCAGCCTTGCTAGCCAAAAAACATGTACTGAGAGGGTATTCTTCTCGTGCATCCACCTCCTTTAAACCAAAACCTTTGCCATTTGTGTCCACCATACCTACCTAGTAGCATTATTGCTATTCCAAGTAAATTCCTATTTTGTCTACCTCCCATATTAAACTTGTTATGTGAAAATTAGTGATTAAAGCTCTCACAAACTTGATGGCACACTTTACTTTCTTGCATTTAATAAACTTGAACCATTGGGTCCTTCTTTGTTGCGTATATGCTTGCGCTTTATGAGTTGAAGTTAGCCGAACCATGTATCATGGGGACCGCTTTCAACACTTCATTGGTACTTGTACCTAGTTGATATCATGTTATTTTGCTTATGGATCCCGACGGTGTGAAATAAAAGTGGAACTTGTAAGATCATGGAGTTTATATGTGTGTTAGAGAAACGCCTGGGCCGCTAGCCTAAGCCATGCCTAATCATGGTGGAAACTTGCAGCATAACTATAGTGAGCATTCTATGCAGCATCCTCAATAAAAACCTATGCAAATAGCAAATAAAAAGATCGCTGAGATGCTCACTGTCTGCTTGCCTTGTCATTTTGATTATGGATAGCTCCTGTGTCATGTGCAAGGGGTACCCCGTTGGCGGTTCTCAATGATACACATGTATTTACAATGACAAGAGCTTGCTCGTGACTGAAGTTGAGTAGCATGAGGATCGGTACTCATAAGTAAGGGGCATGAGATTTCAACTTATAACTTGTCAAGCATATCCTCTTAGTTGTGTCACTTTAACCTTAATCACCTAAAGATGCCTATGATAGGGGCAATGAGAGCAGAAAGCTAGTAAGTATCACAATTTTTGGGAGCTCTTTATGAGACTTGCAATCCCTGCTTCCCTCTACGAAGGGCCTTTCTTTTACTTTGTAGTTGAGTCAGTAAACCTACTCCCTTCTATCTCAGCAAGTATTTTGAGTTGATGTGTTTCATTCATTCATATGATGATTTATGCAATCATGTCTTATGTT
Source organism: Avena sativa (assembly GCA_916181665.1). Lineage (NCBI taxonomy): Eukaryota > Viridiplantae > Streptophyta > Magnoliopsida > Poales > Poaceae > Avena > Avena sativa. The sequence continues at coordinate 451,097,989 of OV702288.1, read as the reverse complement.
CCTTGTTTTGCACATTGCTCTTATCTTGATGTTTACTACTTTGAAAGCTTTCATTGAAAACCAGCTATTTGTGAACTCCAGCAAATTATGAACTATTCTTCGACCAAGAGCTAAGTTTGACATTACCAATTATGATTCACTTTGGGTATCTTTATTGTGTTTCCTTTACTCATTGCAAGTTGAGTTGTATAATAGTGAGTTGTCTTCTATTATGTTCTATGTATTTGATGAATGTGATGCTTCTTGTCCGTATTCTTTTATCGACTCTTCACTCCATAAACCTAAGGTCATGTTTATTGAGCTCAGTTTCGCTTGGGGACAAGCAAAGTCTAAGCTTGGGGGGAGTTGATACGTCCATTTTGCATCACTATTCTATGTCTTAATTCACTATTATTCATTGATATATTTCGTATTGAGAGGTGATACTTATGTTATTTCATCTATTTTTGCATGGTTGATGACTTTTGGAGCATGGACCGCTGCAGTCAGGATTCTGATGGAAAAGGTGCTATTTGGAGCAAAATTTGTGAAGATCAGAAAATCCGGGAAAATATACAGAAAATCCTATTTTTCCAGAAGACTCAGGATGCCAGAAGATGGACTGGAGGTGGGCCACCGGGGCCCACACCAGCCCATGGCGCGAGCAGGCCTAGGCCGCGCCTGGGAGTGGTGTGGCCGCCCTGGCCCACTCCAGCCTCTCCCCTCTGGCGTATATCATCCCCACGAAACCCTAAGACTCGGGGAGCGACCACAGAAAGATTCCGCCACCTCTGCGGGATGGAAAACACCGAGAGAGAAAGATCTCTTCGGCAGACAGATTTCTGTCGGGGGAATTCCTTCCCAGAGAGGGGAGATCATCGCCATCAACACCACCATCAAGATGGACTTCATCGGGATCATCATCACCACCATCATCACCATCTGCACCCTCATCACCATCTCCATATTGCTGTAACAACTGTGTTGAATCTTGCATAGTTCATAGGGGAAACTTTCTCGGTGTTGATTACTCTTTGTAGTTGATGCTATTGAGTGAACCTTTGAATTATTGTTTATGTTTAGATTGTTATACATCATTATTCCATCTCTGATCATGATCCATATGATGTCTTGTGAGTAGTTTGTTTTGTTCTTGAGGACATGGGAGAAGTCATGTTGTTAGTAGTGGAATTGTGTTGAGAAAGATTCAATAGTTTGATATTTAAGTTGTGGAGTACTTCTTCTAGTGGTGTCATGTGAACGTCGACTACATGACACTTCACCTATATGGTCCTAGGGGAATGCATTGTGTATTTGGCTACTAATCGTAGGGGTTGCCGGAGTGACAGAAACCCGAACGCCCGTTAGGAAACCATTGCACAAGGGACGTGAGGGTCTTAGAGTTTAAAGTTGTGGTTAGGTTTCTACCCTAATTACTTTCTTGTACTTACGGATGTTTGCAAGGGGTATAATCACAAGTATGTATTAGTCTTGGATGGGGCGGTACATTAGCACAGGTTCACCCACACAACACTTAGCAAGCTAAAGAAGATTAATCGACTATATGAAGCGAAAGCACTTGACAGTCTTCCCATGTGTCCTCGAGAACGTTTGGTCATCTCAAGCTTGAAGCTTTCAATTTTTTGCAGGTTATCCACTTGGCCACACACTGGATCCAGCTATGGTCGTTCCTGCCCCCTTCGGATCAGCAGGAGCTTATGGATACTAGAGGCAACAATCTGGTGATGATCACTCAGGATATCTTTAGCCGGTTGGCGGCATTTTAGTAGACTTCAGAATGCATAGATGCTAAATGCTTGATATCTTCCGTTGGTCAATTATAGAAATACAACCGGCTTGTCCTTTGCTGCATAAAGGATTGGGCCACTTGCTGCATTTATTCCTACTGTCTTTATTTACTCGTACTTTGTTTACTTGCTTTATCGAAAACCCCTAAAAATCCGTTTGCTAAGTACTTGCAGAGAATTCCTGATCCATACCACTAGCCAGCACCTTCTGCTCCTCGTTGGGTTCGACACTCTTACTTATCGAAAATACTGCGATACACCCCCTATACTTGTGGGTAATCATGAATCTGTCTATAATATAAATGTGAAAAGGTTAAAACCAAATGATCTGAATATGACTTACTTTTGGCATTGTCGGCTTGGTCATATAAGTTGGAAACACATGAAGAAGCTCCATGATGATGGACTCCTAACTTCGTTCGACTTGGAGTCATTTGAGACATGTGAATCCTGTGGCAAGATGACCAAGACACCTTTTGCAAAGAGTTGTGAAAGGGCGTCCGACTTATTGGGACTAGTACATAGTGATGTATGTGGCCCGATGAGCACGACAGCCAGAGGTGGTTATGAGTACTTCATTACCTTCACTGATGATTTGAGTAGGTATGGATATATCTACTTGATGAAACATAAGTCGGAAACCTCTGAAAAGTTCAAGGAATTCCATAATGAGGTGCAGAATCAACTCGGCAAGAAAATAAAGTTTCTTCGGTCGGACCGAGGAGGCGAGTACATGAGCCATGAGTTTGATGACCATATGAAGAGTTGTAGAATAGTTCCCCATCTCACTCCTCCAGGAATGCTGCAGAGAAACGGTGTGTCAGAAAGGAGGAATCGGACCTTGTTAGACATGGTACGATCAATGATGAGTCGGACAGATCTGCCTTTATCATTTTGGGGTTATTGTCTAGAAACTGCAGTGTTCACACTAAACAGAGTACCATCAAAATCGGTAGAGAAGACACCGCATGAGATGTGGACTGGCAAGAAGCCGAGTTTGTCCTTTCTTAAGAGTTGGGGTTGTGAAGATTTTGTCAAGCGACTTCAGTCGGACAAGCTTACAGCCAAGTCGGATAAGTGTATTTCGTGGGGTATCCAAGAGAAACCTTGGGTTACTACTTCTACAACCGAGAAGAGGGCAAAGTGTTTGTCGCTCGGAATGGTGTCTTCCTTGAGAAAGAGTTTCTCAGTCGGGGATTCAGTGGGAGCACGGTGCAGCTCGAAGAAATTCGAGAGATACCGACCAGTAGCGAGTCGGCAAAAGCCTTAGAGGTTTAGCCGGTCATGGTACCTGAGCCGGCAACTGCACCGACACTGCGAAGATCGGCCAGATTGCGAAGTGTCCGTGATGTGTTACTGTTGGAAAGTGATGAGCCAGCAACTTGTTCAGAAGCGATGGTGGGTTCTGATTCTGAGTCATGGCTTGGAGCCATGAGATCCGAGTTAAAGTCCATGGATGAAAATCAAGTTTGGAACTTGGTTGATCTGCCAGACGGTGCAAGACCCGTCGAGCGCAAATGGGTCTTTAAGAATAAAACTGATATGGATGGAAATGTTTCTGTCTATAAAGCATGGCTTGTCATGAAGGGGTTCTGATAGGTTCAAGGAGTTGACTACGATGAGACTTTCTCTCCCGTGGCGATGCTTAAGTCAGTTCGGATCATGTTAGCTATAGCAGCCTATTTCGACTATGAGATATGGCAGATGGATGTCAAGATAGCTTTCCTTAATGGAAATTTAACCGAGGACGTGTATATGATACAACCCGAGGGTTTTGTCGATCAAGCTAATGCTGACAAGGTATGCAAGCTTTAGAAATCCATTTATGGATTTAAGCAAGCATCTCGGAGTTGGAATATTCGCTTTGATGAGGTAGTCAAATCATTTGGCTTCATCAAGAGTGATCATGATTCTTGTTTATACAAGAAGTTTAGTGGGAGCAAAGTAAACTTTCTGATCTTATATGTGGATGACATATTACTGATTGGAAATGATGTCCAGATGTTGCAAGAAACCAAGGATCATTGGAAAAGAGTTTTTCAATGAAAGACTTGGGTGAGGCGACTTACATACTAGGAATCTGGATCTATAGAGATAAATCAAGGCGGCTCATTGGATTGAGTCAGAGTACATATTTGGACAAAATGCTAAAGAAGTTCAACATGGAATCGTCTAAGAAGGGGTTCTTATCGATGTCCCATGGCGTAAAACTTACAAGACTCAGTATCCTTCGACAACTGATGAGCGAAGTTGGATGAGTGCGATTCCATATGCTTCTGCAGTCGGATCCATCTTGTACGCTATGATTTGTACTAGGACGGATGTTTACTATGTTATAAGTGTTGTTAGCAGATACCAGGCTGACCCTGGAGAGATCCTTTGGGCAGCGGCTAAAAATATCCTTAATTACTTGAGAAGGACTAAGGATATGTTCCTGGTTTATGGAGGTGAGGATGAACTCAGCGTAAGGGGTTACACAGACGCGAGTTATGTCACTGACTCGGATGATTCTCGTTCACAATCCGGATATGTGTTTGTGATAAACGGAGGGACTGTGAGCTAGAAGAGTTCCAAGCAAGAGACGGTGTCTGTGTCTACAACAGAGGCTGGGTATATTGCTGCCTCGGAGGCGGAAAAAGAAGCCGTTTGGATGAGGAATTTCCTCATGGATCTTGGTGTGGTTCAGGGCTCGTCCAATCCGTTAGATGTGTATTGTGACAACAATGGTGCTATCGCACAAGCAAGGGAACCTAGACAACACCAGAAGAACAAACATATACTCATGCGGTACCACCTTATTCGCCAGTTTGTGGATCAAGGTGATATCAAGTTATGCAAGATACACACGGATGCAAACATTGCGGATCCGTTGACAAAGCCACTTCCACAGCCGAAGCATGAGGCACACCTGAGAGCTATGTGCATTAGATGCTTAGACATATGATGTCGGATGCTTGACTCTAGTGCAAGTGGGAGACTGTTGGGAATATGCCCTAGAGGCAATCACATATGATGTTATTCCCAATGTATTCATAAAGTTATTGTCCATGTATGAACTACTCATATGTATCATTGAATATGTGATTCGATTGTGGAACTATATATTCATGTTGTTCATACTAATTGTCCTTGGTCGTTGAGGTTGTGCTGGACACACAATGTAAAGTCCCCAACCTTTAATAAGATTGAGTCCCCTGTGTTTACAATGCTAGTCCCTGGATCAATAGCTAGCATCCACAGTTTAGATGTATTATCAAGAAACAAAGGTCATATACAGCTTTATAACCAGGAATAAAATAATTTTATTACATCAAACATAGCTCATTGGCTATTTACATTACATTGCAGCGGAATAACTATAGTCATGGGTCCTTCATCTTCAAAGTGCCACAGGCAGATGTTGGTTGTAGACTTTGTAATCCTAATCAATCAATCTTCACTAAAACAATCAAACCTGCAACATAATAAGTTACAGCCACAAGGGTCAATACATTTGAATTGTATTGGCAAGTGATACTTTGGTAGTATAGTGGAGTCTATCATCTATATGCATTTTGGCTAAGTGGAGCTGAGGCTTGCATTGCTCAAGATAGATTTTCCTTATCATTTTTGAAAACACTAAGTTTTGTTTGGCAAAAACTTACCAAGGCATCTACTAATCAAAGACTGGAGATCCACTCAGGGCATCTACCAATCAAAGACAGAAGATTTGCTTGGCAAAAACAATTTCCTCAATCAATGATTTCAAGATCCTTGTACCAAGCCATCTCTCCATCAAAGATTGAAGAATTTCACACAACCCTTGTTGAACCCACAAGTTTTATTTAGAAATTGGAGTGATGAGATTCTTGATAGCTTCCATGTCTTGATGCTCAAATTGTCCTTTACCAGGGACATGGCTAAGTACTTAGGTTTTACACTCTGCAGAGGTGGTGCACTTTCCCCACAAGACTTGGTTTCCCAAGACAAAATCTTTCAGAAGCCTTCCCTTAGACCAACATGGACGCGCTCCAACCTATCAAACACTACCACCCACTGTCCATGTGGCTAAGTTCTTGCAACCTATATGATCATGGCAGAGCCCATATTGCCAAGTGGTTGCACTTGAAGCTTCTCAACATTTGACATCACAAATCTCTTTGTTTCCTGGGTGGCCATCCACAAGTGAGATACACAAGCCAAGTCCATGGCCTTGTGAACCACTCAACATAAGCCATTCCTTCCATTCCACCCAGGTGGTTCATTAACTTAGTTATTTTATTAATCAAAAACATAAGTCCTCAGACTTAGAGATTTTTCCATAGTGAATATATTCCACCCAGGTTTTCTATTAGCTAGGCTAAGCTTGAGAGTAATAGGATTCTTAACTTAGGTAAATCCTTCTAAGGATTCATTCTACTAGTTTTCCTATAGCAAGGTCTATACTTAGCAAAATAAAAACCATGCAAGTTTTACTTAGCAAAAACACTAATGCATAGTGAAAATAATGGGATAGATAGTATGAAGTATCACTTGCCTTTTTGGTAGAGGGTATAGGTTCACTCCTTGATCTTGCTAGTCTCACTCTTCTCTAACTTAACTACAAGTCAATCAAGCAAACACAAACTCAATCTTTCAATCAAGCAAATCAACACACATAAACAAAAATAACAAAGTCAAAGAATTGCATGCAAGCATGCCAAGCTTTGCTTTGTTTGCAAAAGTGGTTCCTAGTGGGTCATAGACATTTGGGTACATCTAAGTCATGCATAAGCATGCAAAGGTTGGTTCTATTGTAGGGATGGTCTTCACTAGGCTTCTAACTTTGTAAGTTCCAAATTGGTCATTTACCAAAATGGCAAAGTCATTTGCAAAGAGGGTCTCTATTAGATTCCTAAACTTTGTAAGATCCAAATTGGTCATTTACCAAAGTGGCAAAGTTGTTAGCAAAAGGTTTCACCTCAAAACCATTTTCAAAACAAGGAACCTTTTTGGTCATTTTATGAAGTGGCTAAGTCATTTGCAAAAGGTTTCACTATAAAACCATTTGCAAAACAAAGTGTCATTCTATGTGGTGTAGAAATATTTCTACTAAGGCTTTATCCTATAGGGTTCACCCAATGAGTTGCTTTTGCAAAACTTGGTGTTTTGGGTCAGTAGGTTTGGTTCAAAACATTTTCTCCAAAGTTTTCTTTATGAAAGCATTTTCATAAACAAAACAAATAGTTTTAGTTATCTAGAAATGGACTAAACTAATTAATCCATCCTATTCTTTTCCAAAATCACTTTCCAAACTATGGGTTGGTTCCTAGGGTCAGTAAGGTCACAACAAACTAATTGGCAAAGGTTTTAACCTTAAAATCATTTTTAAATGATTTTTCTAATGTTAGCAAGCACACAAAAGAATCTACAAAATCAAACAAGCTAACAGATACTATTTGCTAAACTAAGGGTAGGGTTGGCTAGGGCTTGTCTTGCTGATTCCAACGACATCAAATTTATAAAATTTGGACGTGTGGATCAAAAGATACATGGGTTTGAAATTGGCAAAAGTTTCTGTTTTCAAATTCTAATTCAGATCTAATACTGGCCACGCGGCGTGTTCTTACTGGTCGATACCGGTTCGCTGGGATCGTGGCTGTGGGGCGTTGGATCAAGTCTAATCGCACGGCTTAGGTAGCGTACCTCTTCGGCGTTAAGGGAAACTATCGTAGCCGATGGATCTGCATCTAACGGTAGCTAGGCGTTTGACCACTAAGCAGCGGCGCTGGCGGCGGCGACTGGCGGCGGAGCGGTCGGTTGATGACGGTGCCGACGATACAGGGGGTGAGGGAGAGAGGGAAGTTGCTCACAGTGCTCAGGAGGTTGCGGCGAAGCTCAGGGTACTGCTGGCTTGACAAGGGGCGCTCAGGTGCAGTCGCAATTCCTCGTCGGAGTTGGGAACGGCGGCGGTTGGCTCTGGTTGTCGTTGTTGGCGTCGCTGTGGATCACGAAAAGACAAACGGAGGTCTGGGTTAGACGCAGGAGATCATGGCGGAGCTGTGAGCGTGAACGAGGGGGCTCGGGGCGGTCAAGGCTTACCGGGGAAACTCGTCGGAGAGGAAGCAGACACGGTGGCGCTTAGAGCTTGTCGGAGTCGTCGCTGGAGATCGCCCTAAGGCAAAGGAGAGGCAGGGTTAGGTGCGCACGAGGGTCGCGAATGAGGGAGCATCATTGAGAGGTGCTGGGGAGGTCTGTCCTCACCGGGGAATGTCGCCGTAGTTGGAACAGACGGCGGCGCTGCAGGTCGTCGTCGAAGGCGAGGTTTCAGGGCACCCGCGGGCGAACTAGGAGTACTAGGAGATGCGTGAGGTCGAGAGGAGTCCACTCGCGTGAAGTAGAGGCAGAGGGGTGGTTGGAGTTGGCCGGGATTGCTGCGACAGCTCGTCGGAGCAGAGGGTGCTCGGGGAGGAATTGAGGCGGCCTGGGGGCGAGCTTGGGGAAGGGGTCTGAGGGAAATGACAGAGGAGAGGGAGGCGTTTAAGTAGGCGTCGTCGTGGCGAGGGATTAACGCAGCATTAACGCGAATTGAAGCCGCGGATTGAAGGCAGCAACGGCAGCGTCGTCTGGGGGAGAAGAAGTCGCGGGGAAGAAGAAGCCTGCGTGGCGGTGGGGTCCTCTGGTCAGTGGGAAAAGGAGAAGGAACGGGGTCCACGGGTCAGTCTCCTTGCGGGTAATTTCCTGAGTGCGAGGAAAAACGGTTCGGAGAGAGGGGCAGGTGAGAAAGGTGGGACCGTCTCGTCAGCGAGTGAGTGAGAGGAAGAAGTGGGTCCGTGCTGCCATTGGCTCAGTGGGTTTGTTTCTGGGTGTAAAATGTTTTCCTTCGGGGAGGGAGTACTGGGCTGGACTGCTGTTGGGCCAAAGCTGGGCTGGTTATGTTTTCCTATTTTTTTTCTGTCTAAACACTTTTCTTTTTCTATTCTATTTTCTGTTTGGAATTCAAACAATTAATTCAAACAATTTCAAACAACACTCAATCAATTCAAATAGCAAAACTTTTCATTTGAATTTGGTTCTGTTTGACAACATACTCCAAATCTCAAAATGAAATAATCTTTCTATTTATTTTAGGATCCATTTAATAATTAAATAAAATGGATCTTTAGTTGTTTAATAGTGTTTGATTTATTTAAATAAAATTTCCATTTGAATTCCAATTATTTTCAAAACCAAACCAGAAGGTTTTATTTGAAAAATAAAAGAATACTTGGAAACTTATTTAAATAAATAAATAAGTTTTGGTGTTTTAATTAAAATGGGAAAGCCTTTACTTAAATAAAATTGGATATTTAAATCCTTATTATTTTATTTAAATAATTCTTTACTCATTTTAATCAAAGCAAAACCTTTTAATAAAAGATTTCAAAGTAGTAATAAAATACTTGGTGTTCATTTAAAATGGGAAAAGCCTTTACTTAAATAAAATTGGATATTTAAATCCTTTATTTTATTTAAATAAACCTTTATTCATTTTATCAAAACAAAATATTTTATTACAAAAGCTTGGCCAAAATTAATTTGGCTCACCTTTTCATTTGAAAACAAAGTCTTCTATTAAAAGATCCAAATAGTATTTCCAAAACAATTTATTTTTCCTTTATTAAATGTTTATCTTTTTAATCCCTTTAGGATTATAATTGTTCACCAATTGGTATGGGTTTTTGGTAAGGGCTTTATTGGCTTTGGAAATTCAATTTCCTTATCTTATTAAACTCCTAAGATTTTGCTTATGGTTCCAAACTAAGTGAAACCATCTCTAAGGTCTTTCTTGATCCTTTGTGATTATTTGTTGATCAACTTTGGTATGGATCAAATCCATGGTTTGGGAGATAACTTGGAAAATGATTTCCTTCCATTAGGGTTTAGGGTTTTGGATTTAATTTCCAAATGTTCAAATTTCCAGATACATTCATTGAGGAATGCTTTTCCCTTGATTTGGATTTGTTGAATTCAAACTTTTACCAAAGTTTGTTCAAGATGGGATTTTAAATCTCCTTTTAGAAACAAAAGTTTCTTTTCACCCTGATTTTCAACAAGAATTTTATTTTTGTTTATTTATTTTTCACATTACAAGATTTGGAAAATCTTGGGATGTGACACACAACTTAGACTAATGTGAAAGTCGGCAGATGACTCGGTTCCACTTGTCATGGGCATAGAGATGCTATTCCGACTTACACGGATTCGGCTAAAGAGTTTAGCAAGTCGGGCTGACCCATATTGAGATGCAACAAACAAGTCGTCATTTGCATGTCTCAATCAATGTAATCCTTAGGCCTGAGGTTATTGCACAATCCGAGTTAAGGATCATCGACTTAGGTTCTATCAAACATTGTTCCGTCACTGGGCAGTTATAAAGGCACAGTTCGGGTCAACTGAGAATCAAGCTACGTGATGTGAATAACCAAGATGGAATTTTTTCCCTCTGTTTGGAGAGATATTCTCTGGGCCCTCTCGGAAGATATGATTCGAAAAGCATGGCCATGCACGACTCGGTTAAGTGTTAACCGAGGCGATCGACTAAGAGTTAGTCGGATGAATCACTTATCTCGGATCAACAAAGAGAGTCGAACTATTTAAGGGTTGACGATTATTCGCCTATAGTTTGGCAAGGTATATCGTGAGGCAAAAGGGACTTAGACGAAAGTCGCATTGGAAGGTATGTCGTCATGACTCTTTGGTACTTGGGAGTCGGCACGTTCTGCTAGGAGCCGCTACCGACTGATTGGTCTCGAGTGAGACTCAGATCGTGTCCGGGTTACCATGAGCCTGTCGGGTCACACACTTAAGACAAGGAGCAAGTTTGGGTTAGACCCAAACAGGAAATCTATTTGGGTTGGACCCAAATATAGACATGGACTTAGTCAGTGAGTTGGACTCGCAGTGACTAATATAGGCCTTTTAGTGAATGGGCCACAAGTGAGTGGAGCCCACTTTCACTCCCTATATAAGCTAGGGCGCAGGTGCTTAGAGTACAAGGTTAGGTCACTCCATGTGCTGGAAACCCTAGCCCCAGTCCGTCCTATCACCGCCGTGCCGGACCTAGCATTCCACCGCCGGTGCTCCTCCTTGTACGTGTGGATACTGGTGGAGGGTGTTGTACGTTCAGCACTTCGAGGATCGTGGAACCGTAATAGATCGTGAGGACTGCATTGCATCAAGCAGCGTGCTTCATCGATTCCGCAACTGTGCGTCTAGTGGTAATCCTCGTGGCCTTCTACCTGAGCTGGATCTTGGGATCACCGCGTAGGGAAAAAGTTTTGTTTATCTCTACGTGGCCCAACATATCGCTATGCTATATCCTATATATCTTGGTAGGAATTCCTTGTAGTTGAACAACCGTATATCTAGATGTGCTTAGGTATGATATGTTAGACAAGGGCTTGGCTACATCATATGATAGCTGTTGTTGCAAGTGTTGTTTTGAGAAAACTAAAACAACTTAATTAATGAACCTCCTAGGTGTGATGGGATTGACAATGTTTCGTGGTATCAATACGGAAAGACACTCAGGTATCTAGAGAATATGATTGACTTCTTTATTTGGTAGCTTACGTGTATAACCATGGTCCAATAATGAAATGGGCGGTTGGATGGACTTAGTAGGTTGTGGTGACTCAAACCCACGTAGCCAGAGATATAGAATTTTGGTAGGTTAGTACGGTGCGTGTAGGGTTTGGGTAGATACTTGTCTTGGACTTCTCCCTATCATAACAAAATATGAATGTCATGGTACAATCTGGGTTGTCCAGGTGACATGTGTAAAGTGTACACATCCCTGCAGAGTGTGGCTAATCTAAGTACTTACTCATGTCCCCGGTCATGGGAAAATTGAGTTTCTGAATATCGAGGTTATGTCATACATTCTCGCTCATCCCAACTTCTTAAATTACTTAATATTGATGGGTTAACTTAATTGGGATCTTTTTAAAAGAAAAACTAAAACTGTTTATGGAAAGTAGGACAAAAGAGTTTATGTGTTGCTCGCAAAATAGCCAAGCTTCCACCTAGCCAAGTAAGCATGTAGTTGCTAGGTACTATGTCTCCTTACTTAGCTCTACTTGCCATACATTCCAAGTATTGATCTTTCGGGGATGCTATGTTTTATGTTGCAGGATATTCCGATTCCGAGTGATCTACTAGGTTGTGGTACTCCACTCAACACTTGTTCACTTGTGGGCAATTTGAAGATTGGAGGAGTTATTTTCTTTTTCTTGATACCTAAATAAATTTGTGCTAGCCTTCTTGCTAAGCATTCTTGTAATAAATGAATACTCTTGATCTTTCATTACATATGATGCACGGATTATTTACCTTGTTATTCATCTATAAGTTCTATGTAAGCCAATGAACCAATCTAGGGATTGACATGTTGTATAGAAGCTATAGTCTTTTCAGGCCATAGTGTTACAGATGGTATCAGAGCATGTGTGTTGACTATGGATCATGACCTAAAATTGGATTAGAATTTATTAAACACTTATATTCTTTCTCATGTTTCCTATCTAGTATCTTCTTATCACTTTCAATTCTCATACTCTTCTCTTTAAACTTGTAGATGAACACCATCAACGAATCTGCCAGGAAGGGACCAGTGATGACCATCCATGACCCTGGAGTGTGACAAGGAGTTCCCGCATGCACTAAAGAATATCATGTTAAGCATGGAACTCGAAGGAGAATCAGTGTATAAGGGATTTCCTATGATGTATGAAGGTCAAGAATATTGGTGGGTACAACTCCATTTGTACAAGAGCAAGGAGGATGACCCCAAGACAATGGGACACTGGATGTTCACCAACCCGGAACTTCATACATCATCCTTTGACTCAGCAAGGTGTGCTGCATGGGAAGCAATTGAAGAACTTGGAGAAAGACTTAGGTGGAGACTGTATAACACCCGAGAGAACCTTAGGGAGGAGCAGGAGAAGACCCATGATCTTGAGTGTACTGAAAGGCATCTTAGAAGAGACATCATAGACCTATCCATGGAGTCATGCAATCAAGATGCTCAAATTGCTGCATTGAAGAAGCAAATACCACCAGCATCAAACACTGTTCCAAGGAGGCGCAACATTTAAGAATAGTTAGATGATGTCCACCATACAATCTTTGATAGGAACTCGTTCAGTTCTAGCTTTCGATAATACCAAACATTGTAATGGTTAGTTTACCTTGCTTAGAAGATGTTATTTTGATACCATAAAGTTCCAGGAGTTTTCGTGAGATATGATAATGGAATAATAAATGCAATATATATCAAATTCGTGGTAATTCTCATTGCAGTTTTCTACCTGAAACCTTTTACTGCGCGATTTTTCATATTTAATTGGTAACTCGGTTTAAGCTCCAATTTTAGGATCTGGTCCATAACTTTCCAATCCACTAGCAAAAGAATCAGCTAAATTTTCAGACATGTTTAATGTGCCCAGAAAAATTTGTGAATACAACAATAGCTTCAGGACAAATTATGTCCTTTACTCCAAAGATTGTAGGATCCCCCCAAATGAATTGTAGACAAAAGTAAACTATTATGTAGATAGTATGCTACTAAAATAAAGCTTCTGGAACATAAAACAAAACTATTTTGTATTGAGTGTTGTTTGTGATGATTGTTTTGCTTGTGTGCCTATTGCTTGCTTCATATAGTTATGGGTAATAGTACTTCTCTAGCCCTTCTATCTATACTCATCTATGCTATCCCAACAGATGCCTCCCTGTCACCAGCCCGATGAGATCGCTCAGCTTATTGCAGCACATGCACAGTTAGCCCAGGTGATGACTCAATTCATGGCAAGCCAGAACAACAACAATAACAACAACAACGGGAACAATCAACCCCAAGGTGATGCTCTCACCAGGCTCCTGAGGCTGAGGCCAGTCAAGTTTTTCTCTACACCTGAGCCCATGGTTGCTCTCGACTCGCTGCTTTCTGTGAACAAGGACTTGGTGACCATTGGTTGCACTAATGCTGAAAAAGTGAGGTTTGCTGCTCACTTACCGGAGGGACTAGTTGCTTCTTGGTGGGACACGTTTCAGATCACTCACCCACTAGACACTTTTACTTGGGCCATGTTCGAGGAAGGATTCAAGACCAACCATGTCTCTTCAGGGGTCCTGAGCTTGAAGAGGAAGGAGTTTTGCAACTTGCGCCATACCAACCGCATAGTGGCAGATTACAGAGAGGAGTTCAATAATCGGTCACGCTATGCGCCCGAGGATGTGGACACTGATGCTAAGAGGAGAGAGAGGTTTCTGGATGGCCTCAGTGATGAGCTCTCGCTGCAACTATTTGTGGTCTACTGCCCCACTTTCCAGGAGCTGATGGACAAAGCCAGAATTCTTGAAGGAAAGCATAAGCAAGCGGAAAGACGCAAGAGCAAGTACAATGATCATCATTCAGGATCACACCATAAGCGTACCTTCCATGATGGTAATGGAAACTCGGGACATCACAAGCAAGGAGGCAATGGACACAACCACAATTGAGGCAATGGCCATCACCACAATAGAGACCGAGATCTCAGCAACGTGGAATGCTTCAAGTGCAAGGAGATGGGACACTATGCTAATAACTGTCTAGAGGAAAATGATGGAACCAAGCCAAACTCAACTGAGAAGGCAACTATGAACCATGTGAACGTCAATGAAGTATTCAACAAACCATGATCCGTGACTAGTAAGTTTCTGGTTAATTCATGCATCGCACTCGTAATTTTCAAATAATGGTGCATCGCATTCATCCATATTAAGGCATCCATGGATAAGAATAGTTACGTATGGATCTACTTAGAGGAATAGTTAAAGTACACTCACTAGAGAAGAATGGGTAGCTAGCATCATGCCACAATTATATCCTAGAGATTGGAGCACGCAGTTTTCCCAGTAGCTTAATTATATTGGACTCACACGGGTTAGATATAATTCTAGCATGGATTGGATGGTTAAGAATCAAGGTCTGATAGATGGATATTATACCCATGCCCAGAAGGAAAACCAATCGGATATAGCTCAATAGTTCTATTGGAGATACAAAGCTCAATTCTCTTAAGGGGGTTAGCCTCGAGAACACCACCCAAACCTTGCTAGCCATTCCGAATCTCGGGACGAGATTCATCTTAAGGGGGTTAGTCTGTCACATCCCAAGATTTTAGAAATTGGGACTAGAAAAAAATTACATTTGCATGTCATTCATGATCATTGCATTACATATTGGCATCATAAAAAATGCTCAAATGAAAACAAAGACCTAAAACCCTAAATTCTATGTGCCACTTTATTCCTAAAGGGAATTAAATAGGCTTTATTAAAATCATTATTGCTAAGACAACAATCTTTGCTAAATACTAGCCTAAAATGATCCACTTGAATTTAGAAAAATTTAGAAACTAGTTTGAACTCATTTGAAGTTCATATGAAAAAGTTATGAAGAAAATACAAAACAAAAAATAGAAAAGAAAAGAACAAAAAAATAAACCTACCCCGCCCCCACCATCACCCGAGCCGTCCGCCGCCGCTCGCCATCGCTAGGCCAGCCAACTCCGGTAGCTTTCGTTCCCAGCCGGCGGATGAGCATCTGACGGTCCAGATTAGATCTCATCCATGAACCGGTACCATCCACTCTCTGCACGCCATGTGTCAAGCCTCGTTAGCATACGCGTCATCGCTAGGTCAGCACCGTGTCCCAGCCAGCAGCCCAGTCAGCATAGAGTATTCTCTGGCATATTCCCTTTCGAATTGAAATTGAATTAAAATTGCACAAAATAGATAGATCTAAAAATAGAAAATAATACACCCATGGATGAGATTGTGTAGAACACTAAGATGTCCCTGAAATCACAATCTCGTGTAGATTATAGATCAAGTTTTAGTTTTAATTTTATACAAGGCAAACTATTTGAGTGATTAAAACTCCATTAACCACTAATTAAATCCTAGAAAAAGATCTACAACTTCGATTAGAGTGAATCTAATTCCTACTGGTTCGTATTAATGTCTCCTATCCATTACACTTCAGTTCCAAATTTAATTTGACAATAAGAACAGAAGTTACAACAGATCTATTAAAACCCCTCTATTGGCAATTAAGGATTAATATTAAATACCCCATTGTATTAAAACACTTCTGCGTGCATCATGTGATATACTACTATCCTATGGACTGAACTAAACCTCTATTCCATATTTGAAATTGTTATGCATGAATTTGTGCATTTGTCTATGATTATATGGTTGTTTATGTGGTATGCAATTGTTTGATTGATAGATTGCGAAGAGTGCAATGCATGTTCCTGTGAGAATTTCACCTTTGACGAGTACAACTAAAGCAAGTAGATGCTATTTTGTTCATGGTTTTGTCCTACTACTTTCTATGCATGTGTTGTGTATTTTGTAGATGCATGTGTAGGAAAGTACTATTGTTATGCTATGTCCTATATACCTTGGTAGAAATTCCTTGTAGTTGAACCACCATATGTCTAGATGTGCTTAGCTATGCTGTGTTATACGAGGGCTGGGCAACATCATATGATAGCTGTTGTTGCAAGTGTTATTTTGAGAAAACTAAAACAACTTAATTAATGAACCCGTGGGTGTGATGGGATTGATGGTATCAATGCGGAAAGGCATCCATGTGTCTAGAGAATATGATTTATTTATTTATTTGGTAGCTTACGTGTACAACCATGTGCCAATAATGAAATGGACGGTGGCTATACTTAGTAAGTTGTGGTGACTCAAACACACGTAGCCAGAGATGTAGAATTTTGGTAGGTTGGTACGGTGTGTGTCGTGTTTGAGGAGCTACTTCCCGAATTGTCTCGTCTTGGACTTCTTCCTATCATAACATAATATGAGTGTCATGGTACGAGCTAGGTTGTCTAGGTCACATGGGTAAAGTGTATAAACCCCTGCAGGGTGTGTCTAATCTAAGTACTTAGTCGTGTCCCCGGTTATGAACAAATTGAGTTCCTGAATATCGAGGTTATGTCATACATTCTCGCTCATCCCCAACTTTTTAAATTACTAAATATTAATTGGTTAACTTAGTTGGGATCTTTTCAAAGAAAATCTAAAACTGTTTATGAAAAGTAGGACAAAACAGTTTATGTGTTTCTCGCAAAATAGCCAAGCTTCCACCTAGCCAAATAAGCATGTAGTTGCTAGGTACTATGTCTTCTTACTTAACTCTACTTGCCGTACATTCTAAGTATTGACCCTTCGGGGCTGCTATGTTTTATATTGCAGGATATTTCGATTCCGAGTTATCTACTAGGTTGCGGTTCCCCACTCAACACTTGTTCACTTGTGGACAATTTTAAAATTGGAGGAGTTATTTGCTTTTGCTTGATACTTGAATAAATTTGTGCTAGCCTTCTTGCTAAGCATTCTTGTAATAAATGAATACTCTAGATCTTTTGTTACCTATGATGTACAGATTATTTACTTTGTTCTTCATCTATAAGTTCTATGTAAGGCAATGAACCGATCCAGGGATTGACATGTTGCAGAGAAGCTATCGTCTTTTCAGGCTGTAGTGTTACACTAAATAATTCAGTTCTAGATTTTTGTGTTAACTATGCCATTCAACTTTGAATGTTCTTGATGAACGGTGGCAAATATTTGATAAATTGTCCATGTTTTAAGAAATCCCAGGATAATGTATAAAATCGTCAGCGAATAGAGACGGTCTTGTATTCCTTCCTAAAAGGTTGCATAGGTTAAGGTCTGAACGTACTGACGAGTGATTTTTCCCAAACTAACCCGTGGCGTTGGAATCCGTGTAGAAGAAAAAACCCGTAAAGTTGGCCGAACCGCCGAATTGATTTCCTGTGGCGGGCTGGCCAGTGTCATCTCAAAATTGGACGTCCCTTAGAAGTATACCTGCCCCAGATAGGACGTTTGGTACTTGGCGAACGTTAGTTCTAAAATACCGCTGGCATAGGCTAGCGGCACTCTAATTAAGCAAGTGTATCTGTATAAAAAAGGAACAATTATTGAGAGGTGATGACATAAGACAAGTGTACTCTAA
The DNA here is from genome assembly GCA_916181665.1 of Avena sativa. Classification (NCBI taxonomy): domain Eukaryota; kingdom Viridiplantae; phylum Streptophyta; class Magnoliopsida; order Poales; family Poaceae; genus Avena; species Avena sativa. The sequence continues at coordinate 451,080,154 of OV702288.1, read as the reverse complement.
CCATCACTAGTAGAAACAGGGCCTTCTGTCCCGGTTTGTTAGGGGTTTTAGTCCTGGTTGCCTAACCAAGACGAAGCAATCGGGACTAAAGCTCCACCCCGTTAGTCCCGGTTGGGCTGCGGGGCCATCCACGTGGTCGCTGGCTGGGGCGAGGGGGAGAGGGACATTCGTCCCGGTTCGTATCACGAACCGGGATCTATGTGTCTCTGCCGTGGCAGGATTTTTTGCACTTTTTGTGACATAGTAGAGAATTCATTTTGTATATTTTCATTTATTTTATTTCCCCTTTATCTATTTCCTTTTTATTTTGTGTTTTACACTCAGCTATGAAGGAACCATTATATTACACAACATCTTCCGATTATATTACACAACAAGTTTCAAACATATTACATTCATGCATATATACAATATAAAGTCTTTTATGATCCCTATTACGTTATCATCATCTTCCGATAGTATTCTGCTTTTCGATCTAGGACCTCTGCATCTAAGAATCCCACAATTTCCTCTTGGATTGCTTGTACGCGATCCTTTGGTAGAAGATCGTCCTGCAACCGTTCAATCTAATTTAAAAAAAGAGTCAACATATATGAATGAAACTAAACACAATTGATGGTAATAAAACAAAATTCTAAATATTGTTTAAGTACTCGAAGTTGTTCTCAATTTCTACCCTTCTCACAGGTCGTCTGACGAATGAACTCGCAAATATAGTATCTACGTCGAGATCACGTCACGCTCCACCTTGGTCGAGACCCTTCCCTGCGCAAAACCATCAAGTCACGCTCGACGTCGAGATCACACTGCCGAGACTTGTCGTAGTTGACGTGGTAAATGCATCTCTCTACCTTGGTCGATGTGCAGCCACCAAAGCCATCCCGTGGTCTGACTGGCCAATGTATGTCTTCAAAGATGATGCTCACACAAGGGTGACGATACATGAATGTCACCATTGTCGTCGGATTGAAGACAAGTATGCCATAATGGGGTCCTTGAGGCATGGGAAAATATAGGGTGTAAGACATACGTTGATCCGGGACGGCGAGCACACAAGTTTACCCATGTTCAGATACGACTGTGGTGGCCAGATCCTACTCCTGCTAGCAATCCAGTATATCGGCAGAGCCGGAGGTTACAATGGATTACAAAGATCAGTCTCGCATGTGCGAGTTGAGATTGGTTATTATGGCTGTGAGAATCTGCCCTAAAGGTTGCCCATAGTTCGGCTTATATAGACATCCAAACTAGGGTTTACATAGAGAGATCTATCCGGCCACAATACATATAACTAAGTCATATATTCCAAGTCTTCTATCAACTGGACCTTCTGAATCCAGATTATCTCCTGTGCTTAAAGTAGCCAGATGGACCTCCGTCTTCTCTTGTCGGCTGGGCTGCCCGTGGAGCCATGGGTTCTAACCACAAGTGGGCCACCCCTGGTCTCCGATTACGATTCCTTGTTGTGGGTATATCTAGAAACTATAACCCTAACAGTAGACCCTGGTCACTCCAAGATCTCCATTCAGATTGTTGATGTGTTGATTCAGCTTCCATCTTTAGTCATCAATGGACTTCAACTAGAGCATGTTTAAGTGGTCCTAAAACTATATAATAAAATTTGTCCGATTCTGATAAATTCAGGTAATCATTAGTCATTCTTTTTTTCTTTCCCACTCGATTCAAAACTGAGTCGAAAATATTTTCTTAATCAAACGAGGAGACCGATGTTCTGCCAGTTTAGAATAAGTAGAACAGATACTTGGTTAATCATCCACGAAGGGTTGTGAGTGAGCCGGATAATCATCGGTGTCACAATTTAGTCATCCTTCATGAGCCGCATCTCAAAACAGGAAGTTCCAAAGGAAATCCATAAATTAGAATTTGTTTTTCAGCTATCCATTAGCTAGATTTTTATTGCGACTGATATGTAGGCTATTAGCGGGATTTTTATTGAGACTCACGTGAAGCTAGATTTTTTTGAGACTCGGACGAAGCCAAAAAAAATTTGAGACTCAAACGAAGCCCCTAGTAGCCCCCCCGAGAGTTGAGTCGACTTGCTTAGAACGCATCTTCATGCTCAATAGTTCGAGGCTCGGTAACCTTCTTGCTTGTAGGCCGTGAGGCTCGTGCCAGCTTAACAAAAATCACATCGGCGTTCGCAGTTCCCTAGTCCAAGGATAGGCTAAAGCATCCAAGCATCACATACCAATGACAAAAAATAAATATACAATTGCATAAAATTATTCTTTTGGTCATGTCTAATAAACGGACGTAAATAAAATCTCAATATTATAACTATGAATTGTAATGATACTGAAGTAACTTAAGCATGATAAACTATGCCGTTACAAAATTTGCTTGATAAGACTTAAGCAAGTTTTCTAGCTTATTATTTATCTTGCTTTTCTACTTTGTTCTTTTCGTGAGCCAGCTAACCTTCAGCATGGAAAACATTATCGAGCAACGGAGCTCAATTGCTAATCCAGTTTAAACCCGAACATAGAGTTGGCTTCTAGTACAAGAATTCACTACTTATAAAATACCAGTGTCCAAGCAATCACCGGAAAACATGACAGACTTACACTTGAAGACATCATTTTTTGAATCGAAAATCAAATCAGAATAAAATACAAGCATAAAGTACTTTCGAGTATTCTGAGATTTTTCGAGTTATACATGATCATTCGGAAATAAGATGGTATATAAAAGCTTCTCAAAAAATATATGAGGTAACAGACACTTTATATCATGATCATGATTAAGAATCTAAAATACTAAATATAAATAGAGACTTAGGTGTTTGAGCAAAATCAACGTGAGCCGCTTCGAAGCTGAGTCGGAAATAGAGCAAGACCATGTCGAAGGTGAGTTGGATGTTATAGAGTCCAAGAAATTTCAGACTTCCACCTAGTTTTAAAATCGATGGCGTCTAGGACTAGGTCATTTTCGGCTCCAGCATCGGCAGAGGCAAATCCAAAGCCGACATAGCCAAAAAAAGCAGTGTGTTTTTCTAAGATCCGATCTTAACAGGAAGTTCGTCCCCAGAATCATCTTCCACCTCGATCTTCGCCTCAAGAGTGAGTTGGGTGGGTTTCGGTTTTTTTGAGACCCGGAACTCCTCCGTCTGCCTCTACCATCACCACTAAGGTGGGTGGGGCTGGATCAACAACCGAGGAAGATATCGATCTCCCCAATCGTCCAGATGGTGTAGCTTGTCACGGCCTCCCCGGGCGGAATCCAGGTCTCCTCGAGAAGGATGAGATTGTTGGAATTATGCCCTAGAGGCAATAATAAAGATGTTATTATTATAATTCTTGTTTATGATAAAGTTTATATTCCATGCTAGAATTGTATTAAGCGGAAACTTTAATACTTGTGTGGTTTGTGAACAACACCGTGTCCCTAGTACGCCTCTATGGACTAGCTCATTGATCAATGATGGTTAAGGTTTCCTAACCATAGACATGAGTTGTCAATTGATAATGAGATCATATCATTGGAGAATGATATGGTGGATAGACCCAAACTAAGCGAAGCAATTAGATCGTGTCATCGTGTTCGTCTTTGCAAAGCTTTACTTATGTCAAATATTGTATTCCTTAGACCATGAGATAATACAACTCCCTGGTATCGGAAGAAAGCTTTGAGGTCATCAAACGTCATCCTATGAGAGGGTGATCATAAAGGTGTCTCTCAGGTGATCGGAAAGTATCTGTTGGGTTGTATGTATCGAGATGGGATTTGTCCCTCCCAAGTCGGAGAGATATGCTTCGGGCCCACTCGGTAATCGATATCAACACCGCTTGCAAGCATGTGGTTAAGGAGTTAATCACAAAGTGATATCGGATTACGGAACGAGTAAAGTACTTGCTGTGAACGAGATTGAACTAGGTATGACGATACCGACGATCGAATCTCGGGCAAGTAAAATATCGCGAGACGAAGGGAATATATATATGGGATTGATTGAATCCTGGCATCGTGGTTCATCCGATATGATCATCGATGAATGTGTGGGAATCAATATGGGTGCCCAGACCCCGCTGTTGATTATTGATAGAAGATCATGTCTGCATATTCTCGAACCCGCAGGGTCACACACTTAACGTGTCTCGACGCTAGGATAGATTGGATACTTGGTTTATAAATTTTTGTTCGGAGTCTCGGATGGGATCCGGGATATCACGAGAGGTTCCGGAATGGTCCGGAGAATAAGATTCATATAAGGCAGTGCAGTTTTTGGAGTTCGGAATAGTTCCGGGTTAATCGGTATTGTACCGGAAGCTTCTAGAACCTTCCGGAAGGGGGCCAACGTGGTCCCACCTTCCGGGAGGGGGCATGGGCCTATGAGGGAGTGTCCTGGCTGCATTGGGCCAGGGGCACAAGGCCCCATAGGGCCCAGCCGATCCTAGAGAGTTTAAATCGTTTAAACTAGAGATAAGATAAGATAGGATTTCTAGATAAGGGAGAGTTTAAATTGTTTAAACTAGAGATAGGCTTGGAGGAGAGGCTAGGGCTGGCCGCACCCCCCCCTCTATATATAGAGGGCTGGTGCGCCCCCTCTCACACCCCCTTACACCTTCCTCCAAACCCAGTTGCCCTGCTGCCCTTCCTCTCTCCCTCCCGACTGTTTGTAGGCGAAGCCCTGCGGCAGAAATTCTCCACCATATACACCACGCCGTCGTGCTGTAGATCCAATCTATCTCTCCACCATACTTGCTGGTCCTAGGAAGGAGGAGACGTCGAGGTGCCGCACGTGTGCATCTCACGGAGGCACCGCCACTTGTGGTGCTAGATCGGATCGGATCGCGAGGAGGAGAAGCGAGTACGACTACATCACCCACGTTCCGACGAACGTTCCGCTGTGCGAATCTTCAAGGGTATGAAGATCTAGTCCAATCTCTCTTGTTGTTTGCATCTCCTAGATTAGATCTTGGCTTTCCCTCTGTTCGCTTCCGTAGAAAATTTTGATTTACTATGCTGCGAAACCCTTCAGTGGTATCAGAGCTAGATCTATGCGTAGATGTGATTCACGAGTAGAACGCAACATGGTTGTTACGGGCGTTGATGTTTTCTGTTGCAAGCCTCTTGTTCGTGTTCTTCTTATGACGCGGGATAGTGAGATTGAAGCGGTCCAGGCCAACCTTACGCGACGTCGTTCGCGAGACCGGCTCCGCACTTGACGTGTGGCTTGTACCACACATGCGGCTGGTGGATGTCAGTTTCTCTCACTATAGTTGTCATGGGATTAACACCGGAGTTTGGCAACCATAATATCACCGTTGTGGCTTTCCGTAGGTAAGAATCATTCTTAGCATCTACTCCCATGAGCCACGTAAAACATGCAACAACAAAGTAGAGGCGTCTAACTTGTTTTTGAAGGGAGTGTTTTCTGTGATATGGTATGGCCCAAGATGTGATGTGTATAATGTATGCGATGATCATGTTTTGTAATGTTTCACGACTTGCATGTCGATGAGTACACAACCGGCAGGAGCCATATGGTTGTCTTTATAATTGTGTATGACCTGCGAGTCAACTTCTTATACGCCATGTAATAGCTTTACTTTATCGCTAAGTAGTTAGCAATAGTTGTAGTTGCTATTCGTGGTGGAGGCAATCATGGTGGAGTGATGGAGATCATGCCGGAACGCACAAGATGGAGATCATTGCGCGAAGATTGGCTATACCATGTCACATAAAGTTATATGCATGTGATGTTTATCCTTTTATGTATCTTATTATGCTTAGATCGCGACGGTAGCATTATAAGATGATTCCTCACTTAAAGATCGAGATAAAAACTGTGTTCTCCCCAAGTATGCACCGTTGCGAAAGTTCGTCGTGTCCAAGCATCACGTGATGATCGGGTGCTATAGACTCTACGCTCACATACAACGGGTGCAAGCCAGTTTTGCACACGCGGAAATACTTGGGTCTAACTTGACGAGCCTAGCATGTACAGACATGGCCTCGGAACACAAGAACCGAAAGGTTAAGCATGAGTCATATGAATGATATGATCGATACTTTGTTGTCCACCATTGAAACCACATCTCTTCTCGTGATGATCGGATTAGGTGTGGTGAATTTAGATCGTGTTCACTAAACAACTTGAGGGATGTTGAATTTAGTGGGAGTTCATCTAGTAATTTGATTAAGTTGAACTATTTATCATGAACATAGTCTAAATTGTACTTGCAAATACTGTAGATCACATGGCCAAGTCCAACTTCAACTTCAACGTTTTTGCTGAGAAAGAAAAGCTTAGAAACAATGGGTCTAACTTCACCAACTAGTTCCGCAATCTAAGAATCATTCAGTCTGGCGGACAAAAGGACTATGTCCTTGGGAAAGCGTTAGGTGACCCCCCTGCTGCAACTGCGCCGGCTGATGAGAAAGCTGTCTATCAGTCGCGCAAAGATGATTATGGTGTGATTAAGAGCACCATGTTGTTTGCTATGGAACCGGAACTTCAAAATCGTTTTGAAAACTATCCCGGGCCCTTTAAGATTCTCGAGGAGCTGAAAACCATGTTTCAGACTCAGGACCGTTCTGAGAGATATGAGATCTCCGAGAAGTTCTTTAACTGCAAGATGGAGGAAGGGAGTTCCGTTAGTGAGCACGCCATAAAGATGTCGGGCTACACTCAACGCCTTGAGCAACTGGACTGCAAGATTCCAGAGGAGCTCAAGATTTACAGGGTTCTGCAATCACTCCCTCCCAGCTACAAAAGTTTTGTAGTGACTCATAATCAGATTGGTTCCACTGATACGATCACCGAGCTCTTCGCAAAGCTGAAGGCTGCGGAGGTGGACATCAAAAAGGATAATCATGTGTTGATGGTCAACAATCCCTCCTTTAAGAAAGGTAAAGATGCAAAGAAGCCCTTCAAGAAAAGCGGCGGCAAGCGCGTTGCCCCTACTGAGAAGAAGCTCAAGTCTGGTCCTAAGCCGGACACTGAGTGCTTCTATTGCAAGGACAAGGGTCACTGGAAGCGCAACTGTCCGAAGTACTTAGCGGACAAGAAGGCTGGAACCATCAAAGGTATATTTGATATACATGTTATTGATGTTTTCCTTACTAGCCCTCATTGTAGTGCCTGGGTATTTGATACTGGTTCGGTTGCTAATATTTGTAACTCGAAACAGGAGCTACGGAATAGACGGCGGCTTGCGAGGGATGAGGTGACGATGCGCGTTGGCAACGGATCAAGAGTTGATGTGATGGCCGTCGGCACGCTCTCCTTAGTTTTACCTTCGGGATTAGTTTTAAACCTTAATAAATGTTATTATGTGCCTGCGTTGAGCATGAACATTATTTCTGGATCGTGTTTATTGCAAGACGGTTATTCATTTAAATCGGAGAATAATGGTTGTTCTATTTATATGAGTAACATCTTTTATGGTCATGCACCTCTTGTGAATGGTTTATTTCTTCTAAATCTCGAAAGGGATGAAACACACATCCATAACATTGAGGCTAAAAGATGCAAAGTAGATAGTGATAATACTACTTATTTGTGGCACTGTCGTCTAGGTCATATTGGTGTAAAGCGCATGAAGAAACTCCATTCTGATGGACTTTTGGAGTCTCTTGATTTTGAATCATTTGACACATGCGAACCATGCCTCATGGGCAAGATGATCAAAACCCCGTTCTCCGGTATGATGGAGCGAGCAACGGACTTGTTGGAAATCATACATACCGATGTATGCGGACCGATGAGTGTTTCGACGCGCGGTGGATATCGCTATTTTCTCACTTTCACCGATGACTTAAGTAGATATGGGTATATCTATTTAATGAAACATAAATCTGAAACGTTTGAAAAGTTCAAAGAATTTCAGAATGAAGTGGAGAACCATCGTAACAGAAAGATTAAGTTTCTACGATCCGATCATGGGGGCGAATATTTGAGTTATGATTTTCTCACGCATCTCAAAGCAAGTGGAATCGTTTCACAACTCACGCCACCCGGAACACCACAGCGCAATGGTGTGTCTGAACGCCGGAATCGAACCCTATTAGATATGGTCCGATCGATGATGTCTCTTACTGATTTGCCGTTATCATTTTGGGGTTATGCATTAGAAACCGCTGCATTCACTTTAAATAGGGCTCCATCTAAATCCGTTGAGACGACACCGTATGAACTGTGGTTTGGTGCTAAACCTAAGTTGTCGTTTCTTAAAGTTTGGGGATGCGAAGCTTACGTCAAGAAGTTGATGCCGGACAAGCTCGAACCCAAAGCGGAGAAATGCGTCTTCATAGGATACCCTAAGGAAACTATTGGGTATACCTTCTATCACAGAACTGAAGGCAAAGTGTTTGTCGCAAAGAACGGTTCCTTTCTTGAGAAGGAGTTTCTCTCGAAAGAAGTGAGTGGGAGGAAAGTAGAGCTAGACGAGGTTATTGAACCTTATCTTGAATTGGAGAGTAGCGCAGCACCTGAAATTGTTCCAGTGCCGCCTGCACCAACAATAGAGGAAGCTAATGACAAGGATCATGAAGCTTCGGACGATGCTGCTACTGAACGTCGCAGGTCGACAAGGTCGCGTGCCCCTCTTGAGTGGTACGGCAACCCTGTCTTGACTGTCTTGTTAGTAGAAGACAGTGAACCTACGAACTATGAGGAAGCGATGATGAGCCCAGACTCTGAGAAATGGCTAGAAGCCATGAAATCCGAATTGGGATCCATGAGCGAAAACCAAGTATGGACTTTGGTGGACCCTCCTAGCGACCGAAAGGCCGTTGAGTGCAAATGGATCTTCAAGAAGAAAACGGACGCGGATGGTAATGTTACCGTCTATAAAGCACGGCTTGTTGCGAAAGGTTTTCGACAAGTTCAAGGTGTTGACTACGATGAGACTTTCTCTCCCGTAGCGATGTTTAAGTCCATTCGGATTTTATTAGCAATTGCTGCGTTTCATGATTATGAAATATGGCAAATGGATGTCAAGACTGCTTTCCTCAATGGCAACATTGATGAAGAGTTGTATATGATGCAACCCGAAGGTTTTGTCGATCCTAAGGATGCTGATAAAGTATGCAAACTTCAGCGTTCCATTTATGGACTGAAGCAAGCATCTCGGAGTTGGAACCTTCGTTTTGATCAAGTGATCAAGAGCTTTGGATTTGTTCCAAATTGCTACGAAGCTTGCATCTACAAGAAAGTGAGTGGGAGCTCGGTGACGTTTCTGGTACTATATGTGGATGACATATTGATTATTGGAAATGACATCAACATGCTTAACGATGTGAAGAGTTATTTGAACAAGTGTTTTTCAATGAAAGACCTAGGTGAAGCTGCTTATATATTGGGCATCAGGATCTATAGAGATAGACAAAGACGCCTGATAGCTTTAAGCCAGAGTACATACCTAGACAAAGTTCTGAAAAGGTTCAGAATGGATAAGGCATTGAAAGGTTCAGTGCCTATGTTGTCAGGTAAGATATTGAGCAAGGCTCAGTGTCCAGCTACGGTAAATGATAGGGAAGCTATGAGCAAAGTGCCTTATGCCTCGGCCATAGGTTCCATCATGTATGCCATGTTGTGTACTAGACCGGATGTGTCCAATGCCCTTAGTTTGACGAGCAGATATCAAAGTGATCCAGGAGTGGAACACTGGACAGCCGTGAAGAACATCCTAAGGTACCTAAATAGGACTAAAGAAATGTTCTTAGTCTATGGGGGTGATGAACAGCTCGTCGTAAAAGGTTACGTCGATGCTAGTTTCGACACCGACAAGGATGATTATAAATCTCAGACAGGATACGTGTATATTTTGAATGGAGGAGCTGTGAGCTGGAGAAGCTGCAAGCAAAGCGTGATCGCGGGATCTACAGTAGAAGCGGAATACATGGCTGCTGCAGAAGCGTCAAGTGAAGGAGTTTGGATCAGAAACTTCATCACTGAGCTTGGCGTGGTTCCAAGTGCATTGGACCCACTGGAGATATTGTGTGACAACACTGGCGCCATAGCACTCGCTAAGGAACCAAGATATCATCCAAAGACCAAGCATATCAACCGCAAGTTTCATATAATCCGAGATTATATAGCAGATGGAGATCTGAAGATTAGCAAAGTACATACAGATCTGAATGTCGCAGATCCATTGACTAAACCTCTTCCACGTGTAAAACATGATCAGCACCTCAGTGCCATGGGTGTGAGATTGTTGCCAGATGTAAACTAGATTATTGACTCTAGTGCAAGTGGGAGACTGTTGGAATTATGCCCTAGAGGCAATAATAAAGATGTTATTATTATAATTCTTGTTCATGATAAAGTTTATATTCCATGCTAGAATTGTATTAAGCGGAAACTTTAATACTTGTGTGGTTTGTGAACAACACCGTGTCCCTAGTACGCCTCTATGGACTAGCTCATTGATCAATGAAGGTTAAGGTTTCCTAACCATAGACATGAGTTGTCAATTGATAATGAGATCATATCATTGGAGAATGATATGGTGGATAAACCCAAACTAAGCGAAGCAATTAGATCGTGTCATCGTGTTCGTCTTTGCAAAGCTTTACTTATGTCAAATATTGTATTCCTTAGACCATGAGATAATACAACTCCCTGGTATCGGAAGAAAGCTTTGAGGTCATCAAACGTCATCCTATGAGAGGGTGATCATAAAGGTGTCTCTCAGGTGATCGGAAAGTATCTGTTGGGTTGTATGTATCGAGATGGGATTTGTCCCTCCCAAGTCGGAGAGATATGCTTCGGGCCCACTCGGTAATCGATATCAACACCGCTTGCAAGCATGTGGTTAAGGAGTTAATCACAAAGTGATATCGGATTACGGAACGAGTAAAGTACTTGCTGTGAACGAGATTGAACTAGGTATGACGATACCGACGATCGAATCTCGGGCAAGTAAAATATCGCGAGACGAAGGGAATATATATATGGGATTGATTGAATCCTGGCATCGTGGTTCATCCGATATGATCATCGATGAATGTGTGGGAATCAATATGGGTGCCCAGACCCCGCTGTTGATTATTGATAGAAGATCATGTCTGCATATTCTCGAACCCGCAGGGTCACACACTTAACGTGTCTCGACGCTAGGATAGATTGGATACTTGGTTTATGAATTTTTGTTCGGAGTCTCGGATGGGATCCGGGATATCACGAGAGGTTCCGGAATGGTCCGGAGAATAAGATTCATATAAGGCAGTGCAGTTTTTGGAGTTCGGAATAGTTCCGGGTTAATCGGTATTGTACTGGAAGCTTCTAGAACCTTCCGGAAGGGGGCCAACGTGGTACCACCTTCCGGGAGGGGGCATGGGCCTATGAGGGAGTGTCCTGGCCGCATTGGGCCAGGGGCACAAGGCCCCATAGGGCCCAGCCGATCCTAGAGAGTTTAAATCGTTTAAACTAGAGATAAGATAAGATAGGATTTGTAGACAAGGGAGAGTTTAAATTGTTTAAACTAGAGATAGGCTTGGAGGAGAGGCTAGGGCTGGCCGCACCCCCCCTCTATATATAGAGGGCTGGTGCGCCCCCTCTCACACCCCCTTACACCTTCCTCCAAACCCAGTTGCCCTGCTGCCCTTCCTCTCTCCCTCCCGACTGTTTGTAGGCGAAGCCCTGCGGCAGAAATTCTCCACCATATACACCACGCCGTCGTGCTGTAGATCCAATCTATCTCTCCACCATACTTGCTGGTCCTAGAAATGAGGAGACGTCGAGGTGCCGCACGTGTGCATCTCACGGAGGCACCGCCACTTGTGGTGCTAGATCGGATCGGATCGCGAGGAGGAGAAGCGAGTACGACTACATCACCCACGTTCCGACGAACGTTCCGTTGTGCGAATCTTCAAGGGTATGAAGATCTAATCCAATCTCTCTCGTTGTTTGCATCTCCTAGATTAGATCTTGGCTTTCCCTCTGTTCGCTTCCGTAGAAAATTTTAATTTACTATGCTGCGAAACCCTTCAGAGATGGTCGTTATCAGTGTAGAGGACGCGGACGACATTGATTGTTTCTCCGATTCCCGCAAGCACAGATTCCGTCCGGAACGTAGATCCGAAGGTCACTTGTTCCATGGTGGGTGCCAATTGCCGTCAGATCGAAGACATGTACGCTATGAGGGGGTCCTCAAGCCGTGGGAAAATGTGGGGTGTAAGACGTACGTTGATCCGGGATGGTGAGCACACAAGTTTACCCATGTTCATATCCAACTGTGACGGTCAGATCTAGCAATCCAGTATATCGACGGAGCCAGAGGTTACAATGGATTACAAGGACCAGTCTCCCCTGTGCGAGTTGAGATTGGTTGTTATAGCTGTGACAATCTGCCCTAAAGGTTCCCCATAGTCCGGCTTATATAGACATCTAGACTAGGGTTTATATGGAGAGACCTATCCGAGTACAATACAAATAACTAAGTCTTCTATCAATGGGGCCTTCCCAGAGACGGATTATCTTCTGGGCTTCAAGTAGCCAGATGGACCTCCGTCTTCTCTCGTGGACTGGGCCGCTTGTCGAGCAATGTTCTCTAACCACAAGTGCGCCACCCTGGTATCCGAGTATGATTCCTTGTCATGCGTATATCTAGAAACTATAACCCTGACATCCATCATACGATTCGAGAAGCCTGAATCTAGGGTTTCCCCAGACCACATATGGAATGAGAAACACCTCGACAAGGCCTCCAGCGAGGTATACAATGCCCACAGGTGCCACCGATGACGGAAGATCCTCGCACCTTTCACCAGTTGGGGCATCATCCGTTATGCCCCAAGGGTGTGTCCGATCCACCGGGAGCCGCCGTGAGGATGGTGCCACCTAGTTCCCGCCGGTGCCAGGGTGGGTTGTTGAAAGTAGAGGAGACCACTTCACGTGCCAAGCGAGACACCTGCTCGAGAACCACCGCAACCGCGCCGAGCGAGGCACGCCCCCGAGAACTGTCGCGATAAAGGGGAGCCTGACCGCCGCCATCCTCCCCCACTTGGGTTTCTTCCTACCGGCACTTCGCTGGCGACGAGGAGATCAAATGAGGTGGTGGACTTGCAAAGCCGACTAGATGGTACCGTTTTGTTCTTCTGTTTCTATTAAGTCTATGGGGGAGCGAAACTCCTAATGTCCCAATAACATGTTCCTTTTTGATAACATGAATATATTAATATTCCGCATATATCAATTACACTCAGCCTCTACACCAACAAGATGACTAAAGATATTCAGGATGCACACAACTAAAAAAAACTGCTACAGTGATCAATCACCCGCAGCAACACTCTAACCATCACCAAAGACAGAACCCAGACTACAAAAGAAGTTCTCCAAAAGCAACGCTCCCCAAATAGAAAACAATGCACACGCTTTGCCTAAAAACCGCATTCCCAAAACAAGGCCTTTTAACATGGCCACTGCCAAGTACAACTAACAAAAATCAGACCCTAAAAGTCACGACTCGGTACTCAACGAGCACCCAAAAAAATCCTCTGGTGCTGCAGCGCCCACTTATGGTGGCTGCTACCACGAGTCACGAGCCACCAGACTCACATGAACTTTATCCGGTCTAGACGGGCACATATCCCGCAAGCCAGGTACAAACAAGAGTCTGTTAAGCAAAATCTTCATCGCGTCCGAAACCCCACCTTCACCGCTGCCGGGTCCTCCAATCACAACCACCTTTCCCGGGAGTCTCTCTCGCATGCCGGTTCCATAACTTATTCAACCCTCGTGTAGAATCAAACTTTTGTTCAGTCTCGTGTGGTATCCAAGGATGGCATTGCAATCTGTGTTTTCCCTATTTCTGTGTTTTGAAGATCTTTATCGAAAGAAGGAGAAAAATGTTTTGGAGGTCTTGAAAACACGTTTTCCATGCTGAGAAGGCTACAAACGAAGTGAAAATGAGGGTGGGGAGAAGCGAAAATGCAAGGTGGAAAAAACAGTATACGATAGGCCCAGGTTCATATGTGCGTCCTTATCGGCACTTGAATTATTGTGGCACTGCTAGGATTTACCGTGGTGACACCGTTAATATACCAATATTCCGTTCATAGGAGTCTCTTTCGGCCGCCACTGTCATAATTAATTGGTTCGACCACGGCAGCGGCAATAATGCAAAGACGTACGAAAGGAACACACTGTCTTGCCTCCCACCTGGCATTAACTTGGATTTGAATTGATAATGATCTGGTCGATAAGCTAGCGAGGCCACGCATCGCGCGATCTACTTATCAGTGTTATCACAGGTGTGCATACGCGCTGTCTTGTCGGCTGCTGTAAAAAGTAGTACTCGGTCATGCCGAGAAGGCTACAACCAACAAAAAGAAAACGAGAGCATGGGGACAAGCAAGACCATGAGGTTGAAGATGATCTCCTGCAACTATCTTGTCAAAATCATACACCTAGATGAACTTAGACACTAAAAGAGATCTAGATATACTTCATTCATAAAGCTAAAACATCTTATATTTTAAATCGGAGGGAGTAGTTGTTACAAAGATTACATCATAAGTCGCTCAAGTGTATATCAATCATCTAAATAATAAAGACAACATGAAGTGCCTCTGCATCAACGTGAAATTCTAAGATCAAAACACAAGTTGCACTGGATGTATAACCCCATGCAACCATTTCCAGTGCGTCCAACATCCAAAATCTCTCGCTTATATTCACATCTGTGGATCCGACGAGGCCAACGTGAAGACAGGTACAGTACTACCTCCTCAGCGGCTGCGGAGGCAGGTGTGGGAAAAAGGTCCATCGGGATCAACCGATTCATTGGTGAGCAGCCGACGGACTGGGCCGAAGCCGATGGAAACATATATGCACCGATTGTTTTCCAGAAAACTGTTTACATTTGCAGGCTGTACGTCCGATCAAGCGCACTGTTCGGACGCTTATCACTCCATATAGTAGTGTATATGTTTTTTTTAGACAGAAACCGCTCCATTCAAAGAGATTCTTGATGTGGACGTGCTCGGTTTGCAAGCAATATATGGCACTGTCGTTCGAAACGATTTTGGCGTTCATTTATCAAGTGTGAGTAGTAGCTATACGTCGCTTTTGGTGTTTGTTTCTAGCCGGCTGGTCGATCCGGCGGAAGAAAGGGTCGACGTGAGTGTCAATGTCACCCTTTCTGCACCATTCTTTTCATGTGTTTATGGTGTGTCCGGTCGAGGCAGCTCTCAAGAATGTGACGGCCAACCTGACCTTAACTTATCAAGGAACTTAACAGACGTTCATGCACTAGGCTATGCAATGTTTTTTTTTCCGCGAAAATGCAAAAAGCTTTGTGTTTCGATACATTGATAGAAAAAGAGAGTTATATTTACAAAATCCAAAGTGGACCGACACTCATGCCATACAATTCAACCCGAGAAAACAGAGGGATAGCCCCCTTGCTCCCGCCACCGTCCAAGACCTCGCCCCAGTTTTGATCGTGTCGACTAGGGAGGGCACCAACAACACCTCGTTGTTGAAGATTATCGTCTTCCTATACTTCCAAAGCCACCACACCGTGAGCATGATTAGCGAGCAGGTTCCTTTGCGCATGTGACGTGGGCTGGAGCGCACCACTGAAAGAATATTTCATGTTTTCCTATGTTTTGCGTGTTAGATAACAATACTATGGAGACTATTCATGTGCGCTAAATGTGCAGGAAGTTTCGAGGGGGGCCGGATAATCCGCCCCACCAAGGGCCGGATAATCCGGCCTACCTCATCGCTCAAAGGAAGCCAAGGCGCGTCGCTCGGTACCCGGTCGGATTTTTTTCCGGAAAATCCGAACTAGGGCGGTTTTTCCTCCCCAGGCCGGATAATCCAGGTGTCGTACGGGCCGGATAATCCGGCCCCCAGTTTTCGAGCAAAAGGGGCCAAGGCGCATCGCACGGTATCCGGTCGGATTTTCTCCCTGAAAATCCGAACTGGGGCGGTTTTTCCTCCCCAGGCTGGATAATCCGGCTCTCACATATGGCCGGATAATCCGGCCCCCAGAAGTTGATCAAAGGCAAGCTCAGCACGACGCTCTGATAGGGGTCGGACTTTCTGCCGGATATTCCGAGTCTGGGACGGTGTTTTCCCCAGGCGGGATAATCCGGCCCTCACTTGGGCCGGATAATCCGGCCCCCAAAGTGTGCAACGGCTGGTTTTTGAAGGGGGGGTATAAATACCCCTTCTTCCCCAATGTTCAGAACTCTTGATTAATTCGAAATTGACCAGACATTGTGCAAGAGCTCTCATTCTCGATCTCCCACTTCAACCACCCAAAGGTCTTGATCTTTGGTGGAATTGAAGGAGGAGAAGTTCATCATCATCAAGAATCAAGCGCTTCAACTCCTCTCCATTCACTTGGATAAATCCCTGATCTAGTATTCTTGTTAATACCTAGATCTTGTTTATTGTATTTGATAAGTTTGTTCTTGTGGCAGCTTGTTGTCATTTCAGGAGCCTCCAAGTTGTTGTGGAGTTGTTGCCCCGCTAGTTGTGTAAAGGCGCCAGTGCCCGCCTCGAAGGGTACCTATAGTGGAAGGTGGATCAGGCCTTTTGTGGCGAGATCCATCGGAGAACAGGGTGAGGCCTTTTGTGGCGTGGTGGTCTTAGTACCGCCCACCCCTCCAACGCAGACGTACTCCTCTTAACAAGGAAGGAACTGCGGTCAAACAAATCCTGTGTCTCTGCGTGCTTCACTTCGGTTTACTCGTTCCTCTTCCACTCGCTCTTTACTCGCTAGTAGATAGGTTTGCATATAGGAAAATTCCACCTAATAGTTTATCTAGAGAATTTACCCTTTGTGCTAAGCCTAAAATTGAAAAAGAATTAAAAATTGGTGTAGCACCTATTCACCCTCCCCTCTAGGTGCCCATACGATCCATTTCAATTGTTATCAGAGCCCCGACTCTTATTTCGGGCTTAACCGCCTAAGAGTAGTATGGGTACCAAGGATGATGGAAATGAGGCTGTGGATAAGGTCACAATGGATGATCTCAAGTCGTTGGAAACAACCTTGTTGAAATCCTTTGAGGCTAAGATGGAGGAGATGAATCAAATGATTGCTCGCCTTACATCATCCATAGCCCCATCTCCATCCTCCTCTGAGGCTCCCACACCATCATCTAAGGAAAAGGGTAACACCGGATCCAAGGATGATGATGTGGAAGGTGAAAAACTTAATGGTTCCACCTCTAAAAAGGGAAGTGGTAAGGAGGAATATAGTGAGGTTCGCCACGTATATTCCCCTGACCCACCTATCCCTCATCCTCATATAAATAATAGGGGTGATCCACCCAAGATCACTGCATCCTCCTTTAATCAATGGCAATTCCTAATGAAATCTCATGTTTGCAGCTCCTCTATTGAATTGTGGAGGATTATTGAAGAGGGTCTTCATATTGGAGATCAAACCAACCTAACGAGAAGAGAAGTTGTGGATAGCCAGTTGAATGCCACCGCTCTCCACATGATACAGCTGGGTGTGGGTCCCAAGGACATGCCACACATCGAACATCTCAACACAGCTAAAGAGGCTTGGGATGCTCTTACGGATCTTTTCGTTGGAAATGAAAGCATGAGAAGAAACAGGTATGATGCCCTTAGTAATGAAGCTGAGGGATTCTACATGTTGGATGGTGAAAACCATGAGGACATGTATAGAAGACTCAAGGGCATCACAACAACATTTCGAAAGCATGGGGCCACTCACATTGATGATGCATGGATAAAAAGAAAATATGTGAGTGCCTTAATGCCTTTCGAGCCAACGGATTTGAAGAGCCTACAAGGTAGACACAACTATCATCAAATGACATCCAACGAAGTCATGCAAGAAATGGCTTCATTCAAAGTGGCAGCAAAGAATGCTGAAGATTCCCGTGCTCGGGCCATTGGAATGCAAAAGGGTGTCAATGTGGCTCTCAAAGCCAATGTTGTTGAGCAAGAGGAAGATGAAGGAGCTTTTGAGGGAATATCCATGGACTGCCTCGATGAGGTCATACGTGCTCATGGTGAGTACATGGCATTCTATGCGAGGAATTTTTGGAAGGACCCTGCCAAAGCCAAGTCTGAACTTGAGCGCAAGAACGGGTCAAATGGAAGAAGAGAAAGTGTCCCAAGATTGAGAACTTGCTTCAACTGTGGTGATAGAATGCACTTTGTAGCCGAGTGTCCATATCAAAATAGAGAGGACAATGGTGGCGGGCTCATTCTTAAAGAGAAATCTAAAGCACCTAAGAAGAAGCCGTTCATTAAGAAGAATGGCCCTTTCAAGAAGCAACCCAAGATTGTCCCGGTAGCTCAAGAGGAATACTCCTCCGCAAGTGAAGATGAAGAGGATGATGATAGTTCCCGCGAGGTGGATGCTATAGCCACCACATCGACTCCTTCATCACTCTTCGACTCGCCGAACGAGAATGCCATCAACAACAACTCCACTTGCCTAATGGCAAGAGGGTCCGAGGTATCAACTTCTAACTCTTCATTTCCTAAGACTAACATAATTTTGGATATGGATGATCATGACAGTCTTAAAATGAAAGAAGAAGTTATTGCCTTGGATACTTTTTTCACTAACCTACAAGGTGAGCACAAACTCCATTTTGATGTTCTTATGAGTCAACTTGCTCAAGCCGAAGATCTCCTTGAAGAAAAGGGCAGAATTGAAAGAGAAGATGCCTTGGAGATAGCTTCTTTGAAGAATGCTTTGGAAGAGGAAGAGGAAGCTCGAGTATCTTTGGAAGAAAGACTCGAATCCCTTGAGGAGTCACAAGAAGAAGCTGTAGCTCAGCTCATTAAAGAATGTGACCATGCTCTTGCCAAGGTAAAGAAACTAAAGAAAGAAAAGATTGACTTTGGGGCTGTTCATGCTAGACTTTTGGAGAAGTTTGATAATCTTGAAAGTGCTCACAAGGCATTGAAAAGTGATCATTCTGCTTTAAATGAGTCTCATGACCAGCTCCAAACTCAACTGAAACGGTATGATGTGCCAAGTACCTCCACTTCATCCTCTAGAAAAGAAGACCTTGCAAGAAGTTCTCAACACAAAGGTAAAGGGGTTATTGATGAGATACTGAACAGGAAAAGGACACACAATAGTAAGGAAGGTCTTGGTTACATACCTAAGACAAAGAGCAAGAAAAACAACAACAAGAAGAAGAAGAAGAAGAAGAAGAAGAAGAAGAAGAGCAAGACTGCTCTACCAAAGACTGGCAACATTACCAATGACAATACTAACTATGATGGTTTTGCAGGGATCAACAATCCTAACTTTGAACTATATTGTGATTATTATGGTGATGTTTATGCTAGTTATGTAGGCCCTTATGATTGTTACATTCCTTGGTCTATTTGGGTTCCCAAAACCCTTGTTACTAACATGAGAGGACCCATTGAAAAATTGGTACCTAAAACCAAGAAGTAATTTTCTTGCAGGGCTATGCTTCCGGTGGTTCTAAATGGGTACTCGATAGCGGTTGCACGAGTCATATGACCGGAAGCAAGGAGATCATCACGGAGATGCGGCCAAACCTTGATCACATAACCGTCTCCTATGGTGACAAGTCAAAATCTGAGGTATTGGGTCTCGGCAAAGTTGTGGTGGCTCACGATATCTCTCTCGTGGACGTCATGCTTGTTGAGACCCTCGGGTACAACTTACTTTCTGTTCGCGCCCTTGGTAAGATGGGATTTGCAGTTTATATTGATGCTGATTTGGTGGTACTCTTGTGGAGCAAGTCTCTAAAAGTCGCTTTTCTGGGATATGTCGAAAACGACCTGTACGTGGTGGACTTTTCGAGGAAAACCACTACAGGCCCGATGTGTCTTTTCGGAAAGGCTGACGCGGGTTGGCTATGGCATCGCCGACTAGCCCATGTTAATATGAGAACTTTGCAAAGTCTCCACAAGGGTGGCCACATTCTTGGACTAAAAGAAAATGTCTCCTTTGCCAAAGATCGTGTTTTCATGGCATGTGTTGAAGGGAAAATGCATGACTCACCTCATCGAAGGAAAACCATTATCTCTTCAAAAAGGATTTTGGAGCTTCTTCATGTGGATCTCTTCGGACCTCCATCTCATGCAAGCCTCGGTGGGAAGAAGTATTGTCTAGTGATTGTTGATGATTACTCAAGATACACTTGGGTTTATTTCTTCAAGTTGAAGAGTGAGACTCAACAAACTGTCATCAACTTCGCCAACGAGGTTCAACGTCAACACAACGTCCCCATTCTGGCTATAAGGAGTGATAACGACTCTGAGTTCAAGAACTACACCTTAAATGAGTTCCTAAGTGAAGAGGGGATAAGACATCAATATTCCGCTACGTACACCCCTCAACAAAATGGTGTAGCCGAGAGGAAGAATCGAACTCTAATGTATATGGCGAGATCAATGTTAGCTGAATTTAAATCTCCATATAACTTCTGGGCTGAAGCAATCTCAACTGCTTGTCATTCATCCAACCATTTATACCTCCGTAAGATCTTGGACAAGACTCCGTATGAAATACTTACCGGTAACAAGCCAAACATCTCATACTTTTGGGTATTCAGGTGTAAGTGTTTCTTTCTTATTAAAGGAGTTCGTTTATCTAAGTTTGAATCTAAGGCTTTAGAAAGTATTTTTGTTGGTTATGGTGCCGAATCCCACACTTATAGAGTCTACAATAAGCTCTCCGGAACTGTTGTAGAATCTTGTAGTGTGGTGTTCGAGGAAAATGACGGTTCCCGTGCGGAGCAAGTTGGTATTTGTGATGCAGATGTTGAAATACCCCAAGATGCCATAAGAGGAATGGGCATGGGATTTTTCCGCCCCATTGAGGAACCCCTTGTGGCGGACCGGGAAGAACAATGCTCTACTCATATAGAGCCCTCATCTACACATGCTCAACATGTTCCAACAACGGGGGCAACTTCTACACCATCTCCATCAACTGCTGAAGGTCAAGTTGTTCCAGAAAGCTCCAGGCTGGATTTTCCGGCTGACACCGGATTATCCGGCCACCCTGTTCCAGCTGATCATTCTGCTCCTGGTGGTGAAGATATCAACACAAGCTCTAGGCCAGATTTTCTGGCTAGCCCCGGATTATCTGGCCCCTCGCCAGTTCAAGCAAGCCTCAGGCCTCCTGATGAAGCTGCTACAAATACTCCCAGGCCGGATTATCCAGGCTCTCCATCGGCCGAATTATCCGACCCTGACTCTTCAGTTCTGTAGCCTCCTGTTACGGCTACCAACTCACCTCAAGGGCACGCGTCTCCACCACCTGCTACTGACATTCCAGTCCCTGATCAAGGTCGAGCAAATGCTTCCAATGAAGACGAAAGTGATGAATCTCCTCCTCCAAGAGACAACAAGCTTATTGAACTTCGTCGCAAGGCTCGGGCTGATCGTAACCTTGAGTTGAGGGGTCACACTCTCGACAAGGTTGTTGGTGATCTTCGACAAAGGGTTTCTACAAGAAGAGAATTGGCAAGTTTTGGTGAGCATCAAGCTCATATCTCTATGGTGGAACCTAAGAAGGTCTTTGAAGCTCTTGAAGACCCAGACTGGGTTGTTGCTATGCATGAAGAATTGAATAATTTCGAGCGCAACAAAGTCTAGAAACTCATGGAGAAACCCAAAGAATGCCACAATGTTATCGGCACCAAGTGGGTTTTCAAAAACAAGCAAGATGAGAATGGCATTGTTGTGAGAAACAAGGCAAGACTTGTGGCACAAGGTTACTCCTAGGTTGAGGGCATCGACTTCGGAGACCCCTATGCTCCAGTGGCTCATCTTGAGTCCATCCGTATCCTTCTTGCTTATGCTGCTCATAACAATTTTAAGTTGCAGCAAATGGACGTCAAGAGTGCCTTCCTTAACGGTCCTCTACATGAGTTGGTATACGTAAAGCAACCCCCGGGGTTTGAGGATCCTAACTTTCCGAACCATGTCTACAAACTCGATAAGGCACTCTATGGCCTTAAACAAGCCCCACGTGCGTGGTATGAGCACCTTAAAGAGCTTTTGTTAGATCGTGGCTTCGAAGTTGGGCAAATTGATCCCACTCTTTTTACTAAGAAGGTTAAGGGGGAGCTCTTCGTATGCCAACTATATGTAGACGATATCATCTTTGGTTCTACTAATAAAGCTTTTAATGATGAATTTTCAAAGCTTATGACTGACAGGTTCAAGATGTCTATGATGGGGGAATTACGGTTCTTTCTTGGATTCGAGATCAAGCAACCTAGAGAAGGAACCTTTATTAATCAAGCAAAGTACATCCAATACATGCTCAAGAGATTCAAGATGACGGATTTAAATGGTGTCGCCACTCCGATGCAAAAAAAATGTCATCTTGAACTTAACCCACATGGTAAAGATGTGGACCAAAGGTATACCGGTCCATGATCGTCTCTCTTCTTTACCTCTGTGCATCTAGAGCCGATATAGTGTTGAGTGTGGGGGTGTGTGCAAGGTATCAAGCAGCTCCTAAAGAAAGCCACTTAGTGGCGGTCAAGAGGATCTTTCGATATTTGGTTCATTCCCCTAACTTTGGTCTCTGGTATCCCAAGGGCTCCAATTTCTCTTTATGTGGTTATACTGACTCAGACTGGGCTGGTGATAAGGATGATCGGAAATCCACTTCTGGAGCTTGTCAATTCTTGGGAAGATCTCTTGTATGTTGGTCCTCCAAAAAGCAGAATTGTATATCTCTCTCCACCACCGAAGCTGAATATGTTGCTGCTACCAGTGCTTGCACTCAATTATTGTGGATGAGGCAAACTTTAAAGGAATACGGTGTCAATTGTGACAAAGTGCCTCTTTCATGCGATAATGAAAGTGCAATCAAAATTGCGTACAATCATGTTCAGCACACAAGGACGAAGCATATTGAGATTTGGAATCATTTTATTCGAGACCATGTTGCTCGCGGTGATATTGATCTATCCTTTGTGAGCACGAAGAACCAACTGGCGGATATTTTTACAAAGCCGCTTGATGAAGCAAGATTCTGCTATTTGAGGAATGAGCTAAATATCATTGATTCCGGGAGCTTGTCTTGATTACCCATGCACTCACTCGTACATCTCAATTCTTCTTTGGTCTAGGTGTGGGCATGGATATAGGGGGAGTGTGGTCCTAACTCATTGGGCTAACCCTCACCCCATAATGCCAATAGCAAGATAAATCATTTCTCTTAATATCATGTTGTGATATGTGAGCTTATTGATGAGTATTGGTCGTGAACCCAAGATATATCTTCGCGGTGTCACACCATACACTCCAACAAGGTGGCTTCGGCCACCGCCCTCTCCTTTGAGGAGAATTGGATCTTTTTGGATGTTATTTGCTCTCTCATGTTCTTATGGGAATCACACTCAATCTTGGCTTTTATTTGATTTGGATTTTGCAATTTTGAGTGTCTAGTACCATCTCAGTTTGGCTCTCTTAATCCTAAGCCTTTTCCTACCCCTAAGCCATCTATTCTAGCACACAAGTCCTTTGTACACCTTGTGGGGGTGTTGTTTGGGGGCGCGCGGGCTTGGTTCTGTGTATAACAGAATCCCAGATTTTCAACCGGATAATCTAGCCCAAGTGTAGGACGGATAATCCGGCCCTGGCGGATTTCATCTTAAAGGGAAGGGCTCGGGGGGAAGGGCTCATGACGAGCGGCACTTCTCCCCTAGCCCTCTCCTCCTCCACAGCTGACGCCTGCCGCCCCTCACCCTCCCCGGAGCCTCTCCGGCCACCGGATTTTCCGGGCCTCCCCAGATCTTCTTCTCCGCGCCTCTGGGTACCTTCTCCTCCATGTTCTTCCTCCAATGAGTGAGGGTAACTCCCTCTCTCCCCATCTTTGGCTAGATGTGTATCTTGTTGGGTGGAACGTTGTCTAGAAGGATGTGTTTTCGCATAGAAATCGTAGTCTTGCAGTTTCTAGGCCCGATCTACTTTTTTGCATTCAATCTAGGTGAAATCGAAAATTTCTGCCAGGGCCGGATTATCCGCCCCTGGCCTGGCCGGATAATCCGGCCTAGCAGATTCGATTCTGATTCAGTTTCACTATGGTGTATGCATTGAGTAGTTTTGTCCTACGAACTTTTTGACTACTTTTTCCATGCTCTCTCCTGGACTTGTGTGTATGCTTATCCCCTTGCTATCGCCCTTATTCTCCTCACAGGTGGTTCTGGTGTTCCCAAGACCTACAAGCGCCGTCCTCGCTCAAGATACTTTTGGGACGACGGACAAGGTAACCTAGTGGACGAAGTTGAATTGAGGAGAAGGAAGAACGAAGAGAGGTGCATGGCTGAACAATCAAAGAGGACTAGGAAGGGGGTGTCCAAGAGGAAGGGCAAGGAGCCCAAGATCAACTACAGGGCTTTGGATGTGGTCTCCTTTTCCGCCATCCGTCACCATGACTTGTTTGCTGAGCTGCCTCGTGATGATGAGCTGGGGGATACCCGTTTTTGGTGTGTAGAACAGAAGGGGATCTATGAAGACATCTATGCCAGGCTGAACATTAGGCCTATGCACCCACTGTTACTTGCTGAAGCTTTGGAGAAGGCACATCTTGTGGATGCGATGTTTGTGGCTGAGAGGATGGGGCTACACCATCTCATGTCTCTCCAGTTCTCCTTTGACTCTGAGGTGGTGAAGCAGTTCTTCTCCACTCTGGTGATTTGTGGGGATGAGCGTCGCACTATGAAGTGGATGACTCATGACAGGCCCATGACTGCTGATTTTCACGTGTTTGCTGAGGTTCTGGGGTACTCCTTCCGCAGCAAAGATAGAGCCAGTGGCCACCGCATCATCACTCAGCTGAATCCCAACAAGGATGCTGCTCTCTCTCCTTGCACTGTGGACAATGGCATTGTGGGTACTGTGGCTGGTCTTGCTCCCATCTATGCTGCATTGGTGGGTCTCTTACGTGACTCTATTACATGGAGTGGGGGCAACAATGACAGCATCCGTGGTCACCTTGTTCAGCTACTTCAATTTTCTCATGAGGTTGCCTCCTGCGAGGACGAGTCAGTGCAGTACAGGCTGGATGTCATGGACTTCATTTACCATGAGCTGTGTGATGCTATGTTCAACCGTCTGTCCATTCCCTATGCGCCCTACATTATGCTGCTCATCCGTCACCTGCTTCCTGCTGAGGAGTTTCACATCATCTCGGTGCACAAGGCCAAGAAAATCTACAACAAAGTTTGGAAGACCTCTCACCACTCCTCTGCTCCTGAGGGTCTCATGAGGGATGCTCGCAGGCCCCCTGTGCCTCCCGTTGCACGTGAGATCAAGCAGCTGAACTGGTTCCAGCGTCACATTCTCTGCATGGGCGTGGACACGCGCAAGGGTCAGTACGAGGCATACAAGGAGCGTCATGAGTTGTCTCACTCCCAGCATCTCATTCTCCACCACGTGTCCGGTGCTTCGGATGCTCCTCCGGCTCCTACACGTCCCACTCCGTATGCTCGGTGGAACTCTTCCTTCGGGCTGAACTATGGTGAGCTGGAGCATCACTTGTTCCCCTCTGCGCCTGCTGCTGATGATGAAGATGAGGAAGGTGACACTGAGGATCTTGAAGATGAGGATGACGAAGAGAATGAAGAAGAGGACGAGGACGAGGACTATGAGTGATCCCATAGGGCGCTAGCATCGCTCTTCTCCTTTTTTGGTGTCTCGATGCCAAAGGGGGAGAAGTAGTTCTATTAGGATGTCTGTGGATTTGCATGGGTCGGGCATAAGCACTTGCACTTTTCTATTTGTTATTTCTTGCTTATGCCTATTTAGCGTTGAACTTTAAATTCGTGATTTGTGGTTGTTTGAGACTTTATGTGGTTGTTTGGATTGTGCATGTGGATTTCTTATCATGGATTATGCTTATGGATCTATCTATTCATATCCTATTGCTGGAGGTTTATCACGGAAGGTGCACTCATAATGGTTATCCGGTAATAATTGTGACTTATGTCAAGCATGTCAAGGATGCCTACTCTCTACTTCGGTGGTATGTGTTTATTGCTCATATGTCTATGGAATAGACTCACCTATTTGTGTGCATTTGTATTCCAATGCAAAACTCAATTATGCACATATTGAGGGGTAGTCTCTTTCATAGTCATCACTGTTTGTCTTGTGTCTTTCTCCTGCAAATCCTGGTATTGTCATCTAACACCAAAAAGGGGGAGATTGAAAGAACATTTCATGTTTTCCATTGTTTTGCGTGTTAGATAACAATACTATGGAGACTATTCATGTGCGCTAAGTGTGCAGGAAGTTTTGAGGGGGGACGGATAATCCGCCCCACCAAGGGCCGGATAATCCGGCCTACCCCATTGCTCAAAGGAAGCCAAGGCGCGTCGCTCGGTACCCGGTCGGATTTTCTTCCCGAAAATCCGAACTGGGGCGGTTTTTCCTCCCTAGGCCGGATAATCCGGGTGTCGTACGGGCCGGATAATCCGGCCCCTAGTTCTCGAGCAAAAGGGGCCAAGGCGCGTCGCACGGTATCTGGTCAGATTTTCTCCTGGAAAATCCGAATTTGGGCGGTTTTTCCTCCCCAGGCCGGATAATCCGGCTCTCACATATGGCCGGATAATCCGGCCCCCAGAAGTTGATCAAAGGCAAGCTCGGCACGACGCTCTGATAGGGGTCGGACTTTCTGCCAGATATTCCGAGTCTGGGGCGGTGTTTTCCCTAGGCCAGATAATCCGGCCCCCAAAGTGTGCAACGGCTGGTTTTTGAAGGGGGGTATAAATACCCCTTCTTCCCCAACATGCAGAACTCTTGATTCATTCGAAATTGACCAGACATTGTGCAAGAGCTCTCATTCTCGATCTCCCACTTCAACCACCCGAAGGTCTTGATCTTTGGTGGAATTGAAGGAGGAGAAGTTCATCATCATCATCAAGAATTAAGCGCTTTAACTCCTCTCCATTCACTTGGAGAAATCCCTGATCTAGTATTCTTGTTAATACCTAGATCTTGTTTATTGTATTTGATAGGTTTGTTCTTGTGGCAGCTTGTTGTCATTTCGGGAGCCTCCAAGTTGTTGTGGAGTTGTTGCCCCGCTAGTTGTGTAAAGGCGCCGGTGCCCGCCTCAAAGGGTACCTATAGTGGAAGGTGGATCAGGCCTTTTGTGGCGAGATCCATCTGAGAACAGGGTGAGGCCTTTTGTGGTGTGGTGGTCTTAGTACCGCCCACCCCTCCAACACAGACGTACTTCCCTTAACAAGGAAGGAACTGCGGTCAAACAAATCCCGTGTCTCCGCGTGCTTCACTTCGGTTTACTCGTTCCTCTTCCACTCGCTCTTTACTCGCTAGTAGATAGGTTTGCATATAGGGAAATTCCACCTAATAGTTTATCTAGAGAATTTACCCTTTGTGCTAAGCCTAAAATTGAAAAAGAATTAAAAATTGGTGTATCACCTATTCACCGCTCCTCTAGGTTCCCATACGATCCATTTCAACCACCTGCGTCCACCACTTAGCGAAAGGTTCTTCAACAACCGGCATACCCGCAGTAGAATGGATCCAGGACATGATCTTGTGCCAGATCGTCTGCGAGAACGGGCAGCCCGTGAGGATGTGAGATATGGTCTCGTTAGACTGGTCACAGAACACGCAACACTGCTGGTGGGGCAGCCCGCGGCATGCGAGTCTTTCACCCGTCCAACATCTGTCCTGGCAAGCCAGCCAGATGAAGAACTTCATCCTAGGTGGCGCCCAAGATTTCCTATTCAACTTCCATCATCCTGAGCCTACAGACCCCTGGAAGAGGGCATAGTAGCAGGAGTTGGAGGTGTATTGGTCATCCGTCGTCCACCACCAGATCAACTTATCTAGGTTAGCACCACGTGTAGCCCTTGTAACTGAGTCCACAGCTGCACGTACTGCCAAAGATCAAGCTGCTACTGAGATCCAACTATGTTCCGTGATCGCGTGCTACACCATCCTCACCTTTCTGAGTCTGTGCAGGATAAGAGCCAGTAGATCCGGCGCTATTTCCCTGATCGCCTTCCCGTCCAGCCATCTGCCCACCCAAAATAGAGCAGAAGCACCGTCGCCCAGGACCATTCTAGTGGAGGTAGAGAAGATCTCACGATCTCCTCTGGTGAACTGCATATCAAGCCCGCGCCAAGGTTGCAATGGGTCCGTATGCACTCTCCACATCCAACATGTCCTGAGACTAATAGTCGTGCACTCGAGGTTTGGTATCCCAAGACCGCCAAAGCAGGTTGGCCTGCACACCCGATTCTAGTTGACATGACAGTGTCCACCCTCAGCTTCTTTTTCCCCACCCATAGGAAGCCGTGCATAATCTTATTCACCTGCTTAAGGGCCTTCTTGTTTAGAGAAAGCACTATGAGCTGGTGAAGGGGAATCGCAGCGAGCACCGAGCGGATGAGAACAAGGCGTCCTGCTTTAGGCATCATTGTTGCCTTCCAAGTCGGGAGCTTGTTTGTGATCCGGTCAATCACTGGTTGGAAAGCTTCTGCCGGAAGTCGACGAGTGGCTAGGGGTATGCCCAAATACTTAACCGTAAAGGGTGCCAGCTGGCACTCCATAGTGGCCACTGCACCAGCGGCCACCTCCTCCGAGCAAGCAATCGGGGATACCGAGAACTTCGCAAAGTTGGTTCGTAAACCAGAGGCCTCGTCGAAGATCCCAAGGATGCCACATACCACGTTGAGATCGGCCTCATCCGGGTGGCAGAAGATAACCACGTCATCCGCGTAGAGCGAGACCGAAGTTGTTAGCTCCTGGCAAGCCAGCTTACGTAGCACCCCTAGCTCCATGGCCTTTTCCAACACCCTACTAAGCGTGTTCATAACTAATACGAACAACGTTGGCGACAAGGGGTCTCCTTGTATCAGGCCTCTCAGGTGCCAAATGGGGGGCTGGCTCGCCATTGAGCATCACCCTAGTGCTGGCCGTAGATAGGAGGATATCCACTATCTCACGGAACCTCGGCCCAAAGCCAAGTTTCTAGAGGACCTGGAACAGGAACCCCCAAGAGACGGAATCAAAGCCTTTGGAAATACCCAGCTTTAGCATCACCCTGGGTTCCTTTAGGCGGTGTAGGAACCTCGCTGTCTGTTGCACTAACATAAAGTTGTCGTGGATGCTGTGCTTTCTGATGAATGCGTGTTGGTTGCGATCCACCAATGACTCCATCCTAGGGGCAAGCCTATTGGCAAGCGTCTTCGCCACCAGCTTAGCGAAGATGTGGATCAAGCTTATGGGGCGGTAGTCACCCAGGGCTACCGCATCTGGTCGCCTAGGCAGCAGGATTAATAGAGGCTGGTTAAGGCCTTGAAATCCGCGTCCGCATAGCGTAAACAGCTTGTCGAAGGCTGCCATAAAATCGCCCTTTACCGTTGCCCAACAGTGCTGGAGGAAGTCCACCGTAAAACTATCCGGTCCTGGTGCCTTCCCATGCGGGAGTCCTTTCACCACTTCCGAGATCTCCTCCTTGGTGAACGGAGCCTCCAACTCTCTTAAATCCTCTGAGTGTAAGTCCGGAAAATCAAGGTCAAGCGAGAAACCCCGGTCAGCCGAGGAGCCCAGGAGGTTCTAGAAGTGGTTGAAGGAGGCTTTGGCCATGGCTGCATGGTCAGAGATGACTACGCCCTCCACCCGAATACTACGAATCGCATTCTTCTATTTCCTGTATGATGCATGTTGGTGGAAGAATGCGGTGTTTGCGTCACCTTCGCTCAGCCAGGCCACCTTGTCCGTTGGCGAGCCATCATACGTTACAGAGAGTCGAGACCCAAGTAGGTGCTCTTCAGGAGTGCACGTAGCTGGCGCTCATCCGAAGATAGCTGCCTGGATTCCATGGTAGTATCTAGCCGTAGAACCACTTCCCGTGCTATCATGAGCTATAGTTTAACGCACTGAACCTTCTTATCACTCCAGCTCATAAGTTGACATGCCGTCTGTTTAAGCTTAGCGGTGAGTATCCGGAAGGGGTATGGGTCACTATCCACAGCCCCCAAGCGGTCTGAACCACCTCGCTAAAGTCATCGAGCTTCAGCTAGTAACGCTCGAACTGGAAGCTCTTCCTTCCCACCACCTGCATAGTGAGTCGAGTAGAAGGGGGTTGTGGTCCACGATAACATACACGAGATAGCGCAGCGAGCAGATGTTGTGGAGCTCTCCCAACCTGCCGTGACAAACACCCTGTCAAGCCTCACAAGCGTGGGGTTCTCTCTCTCGTTGGACCAGGTGTAGCAGCGACCATGAAGGTACACCTCCTTGAGCTTGATACGTCCAAAACATATGTACTTTCCTGAACACTTTTGCTATAGTTTTTCCTCTAAACTTGTGTGATTTGGATACAACTAACACGGACTGGCGCTGTTTTCAGCAGAATTACCTTGGGGTTTAGTTTTTGTGCAGAAAATCAACTATCAGGAAAAATCCCGGAAAATATGCCAAAAATCCTATTTCACCAGAAGACTCACGGAGCCAGAAGATGAGACGGAGTAGGGCCACGAGGGGCCCACACCACCTGGTCGCGCGGGCCAGGCTAGGCCATGCCTGGGGGTGGTGTGGCCGCCTCGGTTGCCCCCTCGGCCTCCCTCTTTGCCTATAAGTTGCCTCTTGACCTAAAAACCAAGGGGGGTTCGACGTTTTTCCAGAAAGAGTTCCGCTGCGCCGCCACCACCAGATTCCGTGATTCGGAACCAGAAACTTCGTTCTGGCACCCTACCGGGATGGGGAAGTGGAGGAGATCATCGCCATCATCATCACCATCACTTCTTTATCGACCATCCATGTTCCCCCCATCTATGAGTGAGTAATCCCCCGTTGTAGGCTATGGGGATGGTAGGGATTGGATGAGATTGTTCATGTAATGGCATAAGATTGTTAGGGCATGGTGCCTAGTATCTATTATTAGTGTTTTTTGACTTTGTTGCAACTTGTTATGCTTAATGCTTGTCACTGGGGCCCGAGTGCCATGATTTCAGATCTGAACATGTTATTGATTCATTATGATAGTATTGTTTACGGTCTTACCTGCAAGTTGTATACACATATTGTTGTCCGGAACCAAAGGCCCTGAAGTGACATCAATCGGGATAACCGGAGGGAATGGCTTTGATGTGAGGATCACATGTGTTCAGGGAGTGTTAATGCTTTGCTCCGGTGCTCTATTAAAAGGAGCACCTTAATTGCCAGTAGTTCCCTTGAGGCGCCACTGCAAATGGGCTGGCAGGACAAAAGATGTTGTGCAAGTTCTCATTGCGAGCACGTATGACTATATATGGAACACATGCCTATGATTATCTAGTACTTGGATGCTTTATCTTATTTATCTACAAATGCCCTACGTTTTGATTGCCATATGAATTGTCTTGTCCATGCAACGCCCGTCCATCCATCCCTATGCCTACCGTGCTTTAATCCTACTGTCTACTGCAATTGTTACTACTGTCTTTACTTTTACTACTGCTATTACTTTACTATTGCTACTACAAAACTATTGGTACTGATAAACTGTTGTGAGCAAGATTGTTTCCAGGTGCAGCTGAATTGACAACTCAGTTGTTAAGGCTTATAAATATTCTTTAGCTCCCCTTGTGTCGAATCAATAAATTGGGTTTCACTTCCCTAGAAAATACTGCGATACACCCCGTATACTTGTGGGTCATCAAGAATATTTTTTGGTGCTGTTGTCAGGGACCATAGCTCTATTTATCAAGTTCACTTGGAATCACTATTGTTCGCTGCCATCCATCCATCATGGGTAAGTGTCGTGATGGCAAGGTTCCTATTTTACCATCCACTACAAGGAGAGTTCTGAACACCTCTGTTGCTCTTGATTCACCATCTGTTATGAGTAAGCTCCTTACACCACCACATACACATGCTACACACACTGCTACTACTGCTGAATCTGAAACTTCTGATACTTATGATGCTGCTTCTATAGTGCTTGATAAGAGTGGTTCATTAGGTCATTTACTAGATGCTACGATTGCTAGAACTATAGCTGGAAATACTGAAACTCCTAATGAAGACACTACTACACCTGCCAGTTCACCTAAGTCTAGAGAAAGCTATGATATTGAAGACGGTTATATAGAGATGACCGATGAATTTATTAAAGAATGTCAAAACACCCATGATAGGAGTGTTATTAAGAGTCTCCTTGAGAGGCGTACTATAAAACCCAAATTGTCTCCTAATGCTAAGTTTGTTGCATCTCCCATAAACATTAAAGATAAGGATTATGATTTCTCTCTTGATCTATCTTACATAGCTATTGTTGAGAAAGAACCTTTTGTGGGACTAAGAATGAAAGTGCGGTAGCACATATGACCGAGCTTTCTACCATGAGTGGCCTGTTTTCTGATGATATTAAGATGCGCACCTACTTTATTGCTAAAATTTTCCCTTTTTCACTGAAAGGAGAAGCTAAAACTTGGTCTAATAATTTACCTCCTCGATCTATTGATAGCCCTGATTGCTTGATTAGTACTTTCCTGTAGAAATATTTTCCTCCTAGTGCTAGGCATGCTATTTTGCAGGAACTTTTTGATTTTAAACAGGGAGAAAAAGAGATTACCTGAATCATGGGCAAGGTTTTTTGCTTTGATTCATGCACAGGCTAGATGTCCATTACCTAAGAATGAGCTTATTGATATATTTTATAATTGACTAACTTAAGAATCTAGGACATACCTGGATAATTGTGCTGATTGTGTTTTCAGGAATAGGACTCCCAAGGAAGCTGAGGAATTAATGGCTAAAATAAGCAAGAATTATGAAGACTGGACTCCTCCTGAACCAGCTATACCTGAAACAATTATACCTGAACCAGCTATACTTGCGCCTATACCAACATCAAAGAAGAGGGGAGTTATTGAACTAAATGATGAAGTGATGAAGGAAGCTAAGAAATTTCTTAAGGAGAAGAGAATTAAAGCTGCTGATGTCAAGAATTTACCTCCTATAGAAGAATTATGTAAGCCAATTGCCCACTCATCCACTATTGAGGTACACTCTCTCCAACATTTTGATGAAGCTGATATTCCTTACTCTAAACCTCCTGATCAATGCTTAGAAGAATTTGATGTTTTTATTGTTAAGCAAGATAATTTTAATAAAAGGGTGCAAAATCATCTAATGGAAAACTCTCGAGCTATTGTTGAGTTGAAGGATATTGTGGAAAGAACCTCTAATGATGTTAAAATGCTTGTTAAACATTTTCAAATGGTTCAAACTCAAATTGATCAGCTTATTAAGGTACAAAAAGACTTGCTAGTTAATGCTGCTAAAGAAAAACATGCTTATGAAATTAGAACTAGAAGTGGTGTTGCCACCTAGGATCCTCTATATTCTGAGGGGCATCCTAAAAGAATTGATCAAGATTCTCAACAAGCTGAAAATAGTGGTAATACTCCTAAGAAAAGAAAAAAGAAACATAAAACTAGTGTAGAACCCTCTGAACCTGCTAAAGATCCTAAGAGTATATCTGTCTCTGATGCTGAAACTAAAAGTGGCAATGAAGAAAATGATGCCCCTGATAAAGAAAAATTTGAAGAAGAACTCGAAAGGCACACTAAGAATACTAAATACACTAAAGAAGATTTTGTTGCTAAGAAACATGGTAGTGAAAGAGAGCCTTGGGTCCAGAAACCTATGCATTTCCCTGATAAGAAACACAAGTCAAAGGAAGATGAACACTATAATAAGTTTTGTGAGTGGATGAAACCTTTATTCTTGCAAATTCCTTTGACTGATGCTATTAAATTGCCTCCTTATTCAAAGTATATGAAGGATATTGTCTCGAATAAAAGGAAGATCCCTAATGAAGAAATTTCTACTTTGCTTGCTAATTATTCCTTTAATGGTAAGGTTCCAAAGAAACTTGGAGACCCAGGGATTCCAACTATTCCTTGCTCTATTAAAAGTAGTTATGTTAGAACTACTTTGTGTGATTTGGGAGAAGGAGTTAGTGTTATGTCTTTTTCTCTCTATAAGAGATTTCAACTAGAAAAACTGATACCAACTAATGTATCTTTGCAAATGGCTGATAAATCTACTACTACTCCCATTGGTATATGTGAGGATGTACCTGTTCAAGTGGCTCATAATTGCTTGATATTAACTGATTTTGTTGTGCTTGAAATGCCTGAAGATGATAATATGTCTATTATTCTTGGGAGATCTTTTCTTAATACTGTAGGAGCTGTTATTAATTGCAATCAAGGAAAGGTGACTTTCAATGTTAATGACAAGGAACATACTATCTATTTCCCCAAGAAGATTGATAGGACTTACGGTTTGAATTCAATTGAACATGTTGAGGGCATTCAAGTTGGAGAAATATATTGTCCCATACCAAGAGAAAAATATGAAACTATTATGATTGGTACCATTGCTATCAAGGTTGAGGTAACATAATCATTAGTGGAATACAAAGTTTTGTTTCTTATAAAATTGTTTTGGTAACAAGAACCGATCAACCTTGTTAACAAAAGGATTTTAATAAAAAAACAATATTTTCACCATGATTATCTCCGCTTACTTTTATTTTATCCATTTTAGTTTTTGCTTTCGTTTAGTTTACTTTTCTATTGTTAGTTGCTTGCATATTAGAGTGTCTTAGAACTTTTGAAGTTTTAGCTTTGTTTTGTCATTGCATCATTCCAAAAACATCTTTCTGTCAGAAAATCATTCATCTATACCTAAAAATTGCTCAAAAAAGTGTCTTGAAAAATTCCAGAAAATTCATATTAAATTTTTACGTGAAAAAATGGGCAGAGAAGTGCTTGCAGAGTACCAGGGGGCCCACCAGGCAGGCACACCACCTGGTGGTGCGGCCAGCCTAGGGGCGCGCCTGGCCATGGTGTGGGCCACCCTTGGCCCTCCACTCACTCTCTCACTTCCCACTGCTCTCTCTCTCTCTCCCGAGAAAACACCATTTCATTGCTCGAAATCGTGTTCTTGATGTTCTTGTCCATGATATTTCGATCTCCTTGCTCAGCCCATCTTTGCTGCTGAAATTTGGAGCATTTGTTCTCCGGTATGTGACTCCTCCGCTTGTGCAAGTAGATTTGTGTTTAGTGGTTTATATCTTGAGTATTTTGCTGCTGTAGGTGACAGGTTATGAGATCTTGTAAGCTTGTTCATTGTTTAGAGATATTGTTTTGATGCATGTTTAGGCCTCTTACAAGTCCCTATGAGTAGTGCCCTTCATTATCTATTCACTTTGCAATCACTTGTTTAATGGATGTTTAAATTTCAGAATATCAAAGATAAACAACCACACCTTTGGAGAAATATTTGAGAGGGACACGCCTAGGAGGCCAAGGCCCTCAAGATCAGCCTCTCAGTTTAGGCCTTCATACAATGAAGATCTCATTGCACCATGCTTTGGCAATGAAGGAGATGAGGGGGATGCTCACCCATCTACTTTTCCTTGTTTTACCTTTTTGCAAGCTGCAGGGATCCTCGATGATTTCTTACTACTGGTTCAGAGGGTCAGTTTGACCTCATACATGGAAGATGAGAGTGAGCAATATGCCATGCTCACCAAAACTTTCGTCAAGAGTTTCGTTTTCACTAACACCCCCTATCAGTCAACTGTTTCTTTCAAAATTTATAATCTACCTAGTACCATGTCATTGGAAAGATTTTGAAGCATTATAGGTATAGGCATGAAGGGGACCGTGAAGAAGATCCAAGGCCGACCTGCTGATTTGTTAGAGCTCTATCGAAGTGTGACAAATGACGATGATCACGTAGCTCAGCGCGTGAAGATAAGAAACATCCAACTCCCAACTCTTAGATACTTTGCTCATTATCTTGCCACTAGCATTCTTGGTAGGGAGAACACAAGTAATATCTCCAATTATCATTTAGCCTTCCTCGTTGCTGCACTTAATAATGATACCCGGTACAATCTTGGCTCTCTCATTGCTTGCCGCCTAGCTGCTAAGGGACCTATTTACGGGGGCATTATTGCTTCACGTATGGTTACTATGTTAGAACTTTCTGTGGATCGTAATGATACTATATTGGCCCAACAAAGGCTTGATCTTGCTGCCATGAAAACACATCACTTCGTCACTGCTGACTCTGATACAGACAGTTTAGTATACAGGATGTTGTTTACTGACGGGGATGAAAGGAGTCGTTGTATTGGGAACGACAGTACCTGAGGAGGTTAGATAGAGGTGTGGGGACTAGCAGGGAAGCTATCGACGACATCTGCAGACGAGATTGGGTACAAGCGAGCGTAGCGGAACGCAAGAAGTACCCAGGTTCGGGGCCCTCGTGGTGAGGTAAAGCCCCTACTCCTGCCTGATCTGACTATGAGGGATATACAAACTACAAGTGCTCCTCAGGCTGTGCTCTCTTGCTACTGCCTTAAATGCACTGATACCAACCGAGTATCTGTCTATGTGTGTATGCGTGGGTGCATCTGGGAGTGAGCTAGCTAGCAGAGAGCTAGCTCTCTATGTGTGATCGATGGATGAAATGGATGTCTGTGAGCGTGTGTGCCCTGTGTGAGAGAGCTAGCTTCCTAGAGTGAGCTAGCTATCGATCAAAGGAGCCCAGCTCCAAGTGAACGTGAGGAGCAAATGAGCCTCCCTGGTGCTTATATTGGTGCCCAGGGAACAAGGGTTGGCCCACTGCCTAACTATCACTATGCAACATGTCATGCATGAGGTAATACAAGTACAGTGCATAGTGCTAGACTATTTGTTACATCATCTGATAAAGTAGTATGGGCTTGGTATCCTCTCAGTCTTGTCGCTGTCTTCTCGATGTACGCCTGCCCTTCTTCTTATCTCCTTGGTCTTGATCGATGTAGGAACGACAGCCTGGAGAGGGAGCGATCCGACTGGGAGGAGTTAGCCGGTCAGGAGGGAGCGATCGCTAGGGGCTGGCCGATTCGGTAGCTCCTAGAGCTGGTGGTCCGGTCCAGCCGGATGGGGACCTGGCGGCCCAGCCAGGTGGGGCGAGGCGGAGGCCCATCCGGGTAGCGGCCCAGCCGGGCGGTCGCAGTAGGGGGGACCGGATGGGCCAGCTGGGCGGGACGGAGCCGGCCCATCCGGGCGGGCGGCGTGGAGCCTTAGCTAGAGAGGGCACCGAAGGGGAGGCCCAACCGGGACGCCGAGGCGGTGGGAGGCCCAGCCGGGCAAAGGGTAGCCCAGGCGGGGCGCCAGGCTGGCCGGCTGGGGGGAACTGGCAGTGGAGAGGTGGCGTCAGGAGTGGGCCGGCTGGGTCGGCCCAACCGAAAATCTGAGGAGGTGCCGAGCGGGCCAGGAGGCGAGGCAGGCCGGCTAGAACCTCCTAGACGGCCCAGATTGCCTCTCCTGCTGTTTTCTATTTATCCAACTTGTGTTTTGCCTTTTTGGAGTGCTTTTGGACCGTCTTTTGGGGTACCCGGGGACAATCCCCCTGACACTAGCCCCCGAGCGCGAGCTGATTTCATCCGGAGGGGGAAATTCGCACGAGCTCCACAAAAACTTGCCGTTGTCGTTGTAGATGAAGTTCTTGTACAGCGTCCGACTGGACACCTCCAGCCCGGGAAGCAACACAACTACCGCGGGGGCGCGCGAGCGCACCCACGGGGTGTAGCCCCCGAGATTCGAAGTAGTTGGCGAAGACAGGTGCTTTGAATCTTCATCTATACTTGAAATCCGACTCGGTGCAGTCGTGCAAAACAAACACACAGAAATGAACTTGCTGTCAGTACATCAACATATAGTACACATGCTATCAACCGGATAACGGTTTTATTTTTCAAAAACTAGCTCGTGCTTCTCTGAACACTTAGTCACTTTCTCGTGCACTCTGCTGTTTACGCTGTGTCCTTGCCGGCCAGCCGGGTTGAGATCTGGAGCCGGAACCGAAGGGGGAGCTGACAGTACATTGCACACGGTACTAGGGGCTGAGCAGTCAGAAAATACCAACTAGGCACAAGACCGGAATGTCCGATCTGTCACACCCTTCGCCGTTTTTCATGTGGGATGCCTCGGGCTTTTGCTCTTGCTAGCCGGACAGCCGGATTGCGGTCTGTAGCTGAGACGAAGAGTGGGCCTCTGACACCATCGCACACTACTCAGTCGGTTACAGGTTTAGCAGGCCGGGTCAACCTGCGAGCCCCCGGGTAGGGGTTGCCGGCGCCGGAAAACTGAAAGCAGGAAGCAAAACAACATCTGGCGAGACCTCGAGGGTTGCTCGAGGTCGGAAAAACACTCACGTTGTAGCTGTCGGTGTAGTAGGGTCGAAGACGCGATTCTGTAGGCGTTGCGGCTGCTGAAACGGTCCAACTGGCATTCCAGCCGGATAGCCTGGCTCCAACCGGACAGCCAACCAAACGCGGCGTAGCCGGATTTGGTCCCTAGCCGGCTAGACAGCGAAACGCGCCAGAACGCGCCGAGTCGGCCTGGCCCAGCCGGAACGGGGCCAGCCGGTCCAACCGGTAACCAAACGGGGTGAAGTCGCGCGGAGTCGGCCCGACTCGGCCGGAACGGGTCCAACCGGGCGAGTCGGACAGACAAACGAGTAGTCGGACGGATGTAGTCGGATCTGGAATTTTTCTCTCTTTTTCTAGCATATTTTTTCTATACTTTATCACTACAAATAGCCGGCTCACCTTTTTTTATATTCTTTCCCTCTTTTTTTTCAACCGGCTGAACACAGCCGGTCCAACTTTTTCTCCTCACTCTTTATTTCTTTTCCCAACCGACCACAACCAGCCGGCTGATTCTCTCTCCTCACTTTTTTCTTCTTTCACTCATTTCTTTTTTTTCTTTTTTTTTTCAATCGGATGGCCCCAACCGGCCACGTCTTCTTTTTTCTTTTAATTTTTTCCTCATCTGTTTTTCTTAACCGGCCCCGCCGCCTCCTCTCTCCTTCCTCCTTTTTTCTCCCGACCGGCTCGCCTCTCCCATCCTGTCTGCTTCCTTCAGCCGGACGGGGAGCAGCCCAGGCTCGGCCGGCAAGGGCGGAGGAGAGCCTGCCCAAGGCAGGCAGAGGCGGAGGTGCGGGCGGGGGACGCGCGGCTACGCGGCTGGGAGATGCGCGTGCACGGCGACGCGGACGGGCAGGATGCGCGCGGGCCCGGACCTCGCAGGGGATACGGCGGCACGGAGCCGGATGCAGCGGTGGGGGGCGGACGAGCCGCCTGGGCGGGCGCGCGGCCTGATGCGGGGGAGCCGGTGAGGCGGTCGGCACGCGCGGTTGCTGTGCTTGCCTGCGGGCGTGGAGACGCTCGCGGGAGAGCCCGCCGGGCGCTGAACGCGCGCGAGGACCCGGAGGTGCCGCAGGGGGCGAGGCCGGACTCGCGGTCGGAGGCGGATGCGGCGGGGTTGGCGGTGACGCGGACGACGAGGTTGACGGCGCGGGCGGGTTCGGAGGCCTGCAGCTGCGGTTCGGGAGGAGCGCAGCGGCACGGAGGAGCTTGCTGGGGAAGCCGCCGGAGGCGCACGCGGATGAGCAGTCGAGCCGCAGAGGCCGAGTGCGGACGCGCAAGGGACTCGCGGCAGCGTGCGCGCGCATGTACGTATCCATGTATGCTTTTGGCCATATTTTTCTGTAGTGCCGCACCTGCGTGCCTCCGTCTGGCTCGTGCGTGCGCACGCTAGCTGGCTGCCCCGCCTTGGTTGCTTGCTGCCTTGCCGCTGCTAGCTCGCGCGAGCGCGCTGCTGGCCCGTTGAAAGCGAGGAAGCGCAGCGAGGAAGGCCGGCGCAGGCGCCGCAGCGCACGGCCGCGCGGGGAGTGCGGCGGCGACAACGCGGCAGACCTGCTGCAGGGCGCGGGAGGCGGATGCGTGAAGACGGCGAGCCGCGGGCGGAGGAGGCAGAGGCGTGGCCGGACATGGCAGCTGCAGGCCCTGATGCCGCCGCGCCGAAACGGTCGATGATGAACGCGACGGCGCGGACGACGCGAAGACGGTGAGGACGACGAGCCCCTGGGCCCCTTGGTGAGGCGAATGCGACGGTGGCGCGGCAGCCGCCGAGCCCCCGAAAAACTTGGCAAAGCGGAGTCGGAGACGACGGCGCGGAGGCGGCGAGCCCCCGAGCAACTCGAGACGATGTCGGAGCCGACGATGATGATGAAGAAATCGGTCCCGTGCGAAACGGAACTCCGGCCGAAGCTATACTAGCCCCACGGTGGGCGCCAACTGTTGTTGTATTGGGAACGGCAGTACCTGAGGAGGTTAGATAGAGGTGTGGGGACTAGCAGGGAAGCTATCGACGGCGTCCGCAGGCGAGATTGGGTACAAGCGAGCGTAGCGGAACGCAAGAAGTACCCAGGTTCGGGGCCCTCGTGGTGAGGTAAAGCCCCTACTCCTGCCTGATCTGACTATGAGGGATATACGAACTACAAGTGCTCCTTGAGCTGTGCTCTCTTGCTACTGCCTTAAATGCACTGATACCAACCGAGTATCTGTCTATGTGTGTATGCGTGGGTGCATCTGGGAGTGAGCTAGCTAGCAGAGAGCTAGCTCTCTATGTGTGATCGATGGATGAAATGGATGTCTGTGAGCGTGTGTGCCTTGTGTGAGAGAGCTAGCTTCCTGGAGTGAGCTAGCTATCGATCAAAGGAGCCTAGCTCCAAGTGAACGTGAGGAGCAAATGAGCCTCCCTGGTGCTTATATTGGTGCCCAGGGAACAAGGGTTGGCCCACTGCCTAACTATCACTATGCAACATGTCATGCATGAGGTAATACAAGTACAGTGCATAGTGCTAGACTATTTGTTACATCATCTGAGAAAGTAGTATGGGCTTGGTATCCTCTCAGTCTTGTCGACGTCTTCTCGATGTACGCCTGTCCTTCTTCTTATCTCCTTGGTCTTGATCGATGTAGGAACGGCAGCCTGGAGAGGGAGCGATCCGACTAGGAGGAGTTAGCCGGTCAGGAGGGAGCGATCGCTAGGGGCTGGCCGATCCAGTAGCTCCCAGAGCTGGTGGTCCAGTCCAGCCAGATGGGGACCTGGCGGCCCAGCCAGGTGGGGCGAGGCGGAGGCCCATCCGGGTAGCGGCCTAGCCGGTCGGTCGCAGTAGGGGGGACTGGATGGGCCAGCTGGGCGGGACGGAGCCGGCCCATCCGGGCGGGTGGCATGGAGCCTTAGCTGGAGAGGGCGCCGAAGGGGAGGCCCAACCGGGACGCCGAGGTGGCGGGAGGCCCAGCCGGGCAAGGGGTAGCCCAGGCGGGGCGCCAGGCTGGCCGGCTGGGGGGAACTGGCAGTGGAGAGGTGGCGCCAGGAGTGGGCCGGCTGGGTCGGCCCAACCGGAAATCGGAGGAGGTGCCGAGCGGGCCAGGAGGCGAGGCAGGCCGGCTAGAACCTCCTAGACGACCCAGATTGCCTCTCCTGCTGTTTTCTATTTATCCAACTTGTGTTTTGCCTTTTCGGAGTGCTTTTGGACCGTCTTTTGGGGTACCCGGGGACAAACCCCCCGACAAAAGGGAGATTCCCTTGCCGCAATCTACTTTGTTTAGTGTTCACAGGAGGCCGTGGTCGCGTTCCAAGGAGGAGGTGGACGAGCAGCTCCGCTTGCTTGGTTTCCACAGGCAGCACCAGGAAGATGTGCCCTCTTATTGACTACTCTACGCACTACGGTGGGGCGTCCTCGAGCTCGCACCAGGACGAGGGTACCTCCTCGCCGTACTATGGAGGCGCTCCATCTTGGCCACCTTGGGATTGATACCCACTTAGGCCAAAAGCCTAAGCTTGGGGGAGGTACACCGACATCATATT
Organism: Avena sativa; assembly: GCA_916181665.1. Classification (NCBI taxonomy): domain Eukaryota; kingdom Viridiplantae; phylum Streptophyta; class Magnoliopsida; order Poales; family Poaceae; genus Avena; species Avena sativa. The sequence continues at coordinate 451,038,475 of OV702288.1, read as the reverse complement.
CATCTCCATATCATGTTTAGTCGGTACTTTGTATATCCATGCTTCGCTCTCTTTTTAGTCTTCGTTCTTTCTTTGCTTTTGTTTTCTAAAACACAAAAAGACCAAAAATATTTCCGTTGTTTCTCTTTGCTTGCTTCTTCTTATTTTTGCCTTTGTTTGCTTTTTCCTTTTTGCTTTGTTTGAACTATTCAAAAAAAACCAAAAAGATTTTGCTTTGCTTGTTTTCCTTTTTGTTCTTGCCTTTAAAATTCAAAAACACCAAATATATTTGGTGTTCTTCTTTGGTTTTGTGAAGTTTGTTGCAGGGTTCAGCAGTCCTCAGTCGAATTTGGTTTCATACTATTATTCAAGCTACACAAGTGAAGGGCAATAATGAGGATTAATGACAACTTGTGGTGTGGAAAGAGGCTGGTAACGAACTCTATTTGTTTTCATTTTTGTACATATACTCATCATTGTGGGCATGCTTAGTCTGTTCATGTAGGGTGTATGTTATTTATGGGTGCTTAGTTGTTCTTGCTTTCTTATAATTAGCTCTATCTTGCTAATAGTTTGTAGCGTGTCACATGAATGTTTGCTTACATTGCTCTATTCATAACTTGGTATGACACTATGGTATCCTCCTCTGAATGTTTTACTTGAATTGACTTGGCACATGCTCACGCATGCATATGACTGAAACAATAGTCAATTAAGCCTTGATGAATTATTTTGCCTCAGGGGTCTTGAATCACTTTCATGCCATGATTAGTCATGTTTTATTGCAAGCATGATTATGACAGTTATTGCTCTCTCGTTTGTCGCTCCCTTACTATTGCGAGCCTTCACTTGCACTGAGTATGAGCTCTACTCGTGTTTCCAATTCCCCAAAACTAATATTGCCAAAAGTGTCCACCATACCTACCTATTAGCATCATTTGCTATTCCGTTCATATTCAGTATGCCTTGTTTTCTTCCGAATAAAATGTTTGCTTGTTATGAGAAAGTTAGTTAGTAAAGCTCTCACGAACTTGATGGCACACTTACTTTCTTGCACTTAATAATCTTGAACCATTGCGTCCATTGATACATTGCAAATGTATCTATAATTTTTGATGTTCCATGCTTGGTTTTATCTATTTTCTTGTGTTTTGTTCCAACTTTGGAGTACTTTTCATATGATTTCTTTGACTAAACTATTAACAAGAGCCACAGTGCCAGTTGCCTGTTTTTTGCTATTTTTGGTTTCAGGAAAGTCAGAAAATGAATATTCTCGGAATTGGACGGGACAAAAGCCAAAGTTCCTATTTTACCGGAAGACTCACGGAGCCAGAAGGAGAGTCGGAGAGGGGCCACAGGGTGGCCACTCCCCCTAGGCGCGGGTACCCCCAGGCCACGCCAGGGCATGGTGTGGGCCCCCTGGCAGGCCACCGACCTTGCCTCCTTCGCCTATATATTCCCCCCGAGGCAAAAACCCTAGATCATCAATCAGAAATCCACGAAAAGTTCCGCAGCGCCGCCGCCACCGAATGGGAGATTTGGGGGACATAAAGTCTCTGTTCCGGCACCCTGCTAGGATGGGGAAGTTCCCCCGGAGCCATCTCCATCGATCTCCACCGACATCTCCATCACCATTGCTGATTCCCATGATAAGAAGGGAGCAGTTCTCTCTCGAGGCTAAGGGTTCTACCGGTAGCTATGTATTCATCTCTCTCTATGCATGATCTTATTGAGATCATGAGCTTGTAATCTATAGATCTACCTTGCTACTCAAGTGCTTTACTAGATCTCTGCTCTCCCCATGTGTGTGAAAGTGACAACGTGCACACCATGGTGGCACTTAGGCTAGAGATTACAAATACTTGTTATGAGTTATATTTGGAGTTGGATGTTTCTATGAAATTGTGGTGTTTGTTGGAACCATCTAGAGCTCAAGGTGACAGTGTGGGGTTCTAGATGGGGAAGGCTTACTTTGAGGTGTGTTGTTATGACCCTACCATGGATTAGAGTGTCCAACCGGAGAGTAGTTCAGCGTAGTATCATAAAGAAGAATATATTTATATGAGAGTGTTCACTAGTGAAAGTATGATCCGTAGGCCTTGTTTCTAAGCACTGAAACACCGTTTGCTATTAGATCTGTTACAAGTTTGCTTGCTTCCATCTTTATTTCAGTTTTACTTTAGTCTTTTCCACGACATCAAGCTATCTTCTATCACCGTTACCACTTATAATTATTTATACCACTTGTATTTCACTATCTCTTCACCGAACTAGTGCACCTATACACCTGACAAGTGTATTGGGTGTGTTGGGGACACAAGAGACTTCTTGTATCTTGATTGCAGAGTTGCTTGAGAGGGGATACCTTTGACCACTTCCTCCCTGAGTTCGATAAACCTTGGGTAATCCACTTAAGGGAAAACTTGCTGCTGTTCTACAAACCTCTGCACTTGGAGGCCCAACAACTGTCTACAAGAATAGAAGTGCGTAGACATCATCCATATTTGTTGCGTATACGCTTACACTTTATAAGTTGAAGTTAGTAGAACCATGTATCATGGGGAACGCTTTCAACATTGCACTGGTACTTTGTACCGCGTTGATATCATGATTCTTTTGCTTATGGACCCTGGCGGAGTGAAATAAAAGTGGAACTTGTAAGATCATGGAGTTTGTATATGTGTTAGAGAAATGCCTGGGCCGCTAGCCTAAGCCATGCCTAATCATGGTGAAAACTTGCAGCGTAACCATAATGAGCATTCTATGAAGCATCCTCAATAAAAACCTATGCAAATAGCAAATAAAAAGATCGCTGAGATGCTCATTGTCTGCTTGCCTTGTCATTTTGATTATGGGATAGTTCTTGTATCATGTGCAAGGGGTACCCCGTTGGCGGTTATCTATGATACATATGTACTTACAATGACAAGAGCTTACTTGTGACTGGAGTTGAGTAGCATGAGGTTCGGTACTCGTAAGTAAGGGGCATGAGATTTTAACTTATAACTTGTCAAGCATATCCTCTTAGTTATGTCACTTTAACCTTAATCATTTAAAGATGCTTATGATAGGGGCAATGAGAGCTCAAAGCTAATGAGTACCATACTTTCAGCATTTGGAAGCCTTTCAAACTATTCAAAACCTTTTCATTTCTTTGTTGAGTCACCACCTATTCTATGAGAACTTTCTTGAGAGCATAGTTGTCATTCTTAGTGCAATGTGCTCGTCTCAAAAACTTGATTAATTGTGTTATGACTTTGATGCTTGTATCTTTGATATCTTTACTTCTAGTCTTCACTTGAACTTCAGAGGTGCCTTGGCATTTATGTTTGCTCTATAATCAAAGGCAAGCGAGATACCACTCTATCATACCTTGTTATGAGCATTGCAATGTTGCTTATGTTTATGTTTCATGCTGCTTATTATTTTTGAGTTGGAATCTCTTCATAGCTTGCAATGACTATTAAGTAAACTTAGTTGCACACTCTTTATTATGAATTGCCTGAGTAGTTGACCATATGCTGAGAATATATACATCTTATGGACCAAATGTGTCCGTGAAAGATTCTTTTATTGCACTCAGTTTTCAACTGAATTGCTTGAGGACAAGCAATAAGCTAAGCTTGGGGGAGTTGATACGTCCAAAACGTATTTACTTTACCAAACACTTTTGCTATTGTTTTTCCTCTAAACTTGTGTGATTTGGATACAACTAACATGAACTGACGCTGTTTTCAGCAGAATTACCTTGGTGTTTAGTTTTTGTGCAGAAAATCAACTATCAGGAAAAATCCCGGAAAATATGCCAAAAATCCTATTTCACCAGAAAACTCACGGAGCCAGAAGAGAAGACGGAGTAGGGCCACGAGAGACCCACACCACCTGGCCGCGCGGGCTAGGCTAGCCCGCGCCTGGGGGGTGGTGTGACCGCCTCGGCTGCCCCCTCGGCCTCCCTCTTCGCCTATAAGTTGCCTCTTGACCTAAAAACCAAGGGGGGTTCGACGTTTTTCCAGAAAGAGTTCCGCTACACTGCCACCACTAGATTCCGCGATTCGGAACCAGAAACTCCGTTCTGGCACCCTTCTAGAACAGGGAATTGGAGGAGATCATCGCCATCATCATCACCATCGCTTCTCCATCGACCATCCATGTTTCCCCCATCTATGAGTGAGTAATCCCCCGCTGTAGGCTATGGGGATGGTAGGGATTTGATGAGATCGTTCATGTAATGGCATCAGATTGTTAGGGCATGGTTCCTAGTATCTATTATTAGTGCTTTTTGACTTTGTTGCAACTTGTTATGCTTAATGCTTGTCACTAGGGCCCGAGTGCCATGATTTCAGATCTGAACATGTTATTGATTCATTATGATAGTATTTTTTATGGTCTTACCTGCAAGTTGTATACACATATTGTTGTCCGGAACCAAAGGCCCCGAAGTGATAGCAATCGGGATAACTAGAGGGAATGGCTTTGATGTGAGGATCACATGTGTTCACGGAGTGTTAATGCTTTGCTCCGGTGCTCTATTAAAATGAGCACCTTAATTGCCAGTAGTTCCCTTGAGGCGCCACTGCAAATGGGCTGGCAGGACAAAAGATGTTGTGCAAGTTCTCATTGCGAGCACGTATTACTATATATGGAACACATGCCTATGATTATCTAGTACTTGGATGCTTTATCTTATTTATCTGCAAATGCCCTACGTTTTGATTGCCATATGAATTGTCTTGTCCATGCAACGCCTGTCCATCCATCCCTATGCCTACCACGCTTTAATCCTACTGTCTACTACAATTGTTACTACTGTCTTTACTTTTACTACTGCTATTACTTTACTATTGCTACTACAAAACTATTGCTACTGATAAACTGCTGCGAGCAAGATTGTTTCCAGGTGCAGCTGAATTGACAACTCAGTTGTTAAGGCTTATAAATATTCTTTGGCTCCCCTAGCTTTCTCATGAGGTTACGAATGGCCTTCATCTCTGCATTAAGCCTGCTAGCCTGCCCTGCAATCCGAGACCTCTGTCTCTGTTGAAAGTTCATGGCGAGGAGCCGGCGCCGAACATGCGGTGCATGGAGCAGCGTGTCCGATCGTGCCTTGGCAGCCTCCAAGAACCCCCAGCATGCATGGCTTTCCAGCAACCATAGGTCGCGCTGCCCTTGGGGTGGCCTGACATGGGGTACGCGAGAAGGTGACCAGAGGCACGACCAGTAATGGAGATCATAGGAGGAAGGCCGTTGCTGGCGGTGGTGGTGTGGTGGCCGTTGTAGTCATCTTAGGTGCCGGAGGCTGGTCCACCTCGATCTCTTTGTCTGTCAAATCTCTAGGAGGCAGTGCATCACCACCTAATGGGGAACCCAGAACCCCGTCGCACCCCGAGTACTCCACCACTCGCTCAATGTTGGGCCGAAATGCGCCAAGCCCAAGAATAAGCGGCGGGGGGGGGGGGGTCCCTAACGACGCACTCCCCCTAAGGTGGGCCTTCCCTGGGCTGGCCTGCAACCACCGCCATGGGCCAATTGGCCGCCAGAACGTTAACCATAGCTGGGGGCAGGGGTACGAGGGCTAGGGAGCTTCCACCAGTGCGTCCACTATTGCTAGGGCCTGGGGCACATTCGGTGTGGGCCCCGGTGAGTTGGCGTGTTGGTGGGCCGTGGATGGCATCAGCGCCAACGCATGCACCCCATCCCCAGCAACCTCATCTCCCTCCATCTGTCGTGGGGCGCATACCATAGTGGAGAACAAAGTATGGGTGTTCGAATCCCCAACCACCCCAACTCCTGACGCCACCACCACCCCTTATTCCCCTCAGGAGACGCTGGTCCCCAAAGCCGTCGCACCATCCAGTGCTAGCTCGGGAGTATCGTCACCCGTGATTGGCGCGGTAGCCGCCGCCTGGTCTGGCATTTGGATTGTAGCACCCACCCCGACAACCGCCACAACAGCACGGCTTTTGCTTTCGCTGCCTTTACCTTTGTGACCCAGCCGCGTACTGCTTTTATTCCTCCGCCCGCTCCGCGACGAGGGAGGCCCTACGACCATGCCTGCCGCTAGCATGCGACCCGTTGCGCCCTGCGAGACGCCGCCCATGTGGTGTGGGGCCCGCCTCCCCCCACGGACCCACCGCCAGGAAGGGTGTCGGGTGCGCCCGGCGTGTATGGGTAGCGGCAGGTCACTGGCTACCCAGGCGTTCGCCCTGCGTTTCCATGTTCTCCTCCAACTCCGTCCATGGAAGGTGGCGGCCTCCCGAAGTCCATTGTGCGAACCACGTGCACGAGGAGAGGGTGGACCATCGTTTGCACGTGTGGCGGGACCACTGCCTCCACCGGTGCTGCCATATGCCGAGCCGACGGCGGGTCCTTCGGCTCCATTATGTGTAGGTCGACCTCGCGAGCGATCACCCTAGGTCCAAGCACCAGGGAGTGAGACGGAACACCCCCATGTTCGCGCACCTACGCGTGAGCGGGTGGAGGCATTCGACCCATGCAGTCGGTGCCAGGACGGTCTCTGCCACCGCTAGGCTCCATGTATGCGTCGGCACACCCTTGATTTCGATCTCCATGTGGACGCAAAGGCCACCAAAGGATGCCTGGATATGCCGCGACTAGGGGCAGAGCAGGAGGCGGAATCGCGGGCTGTTGATGTACTCCTCATCGATGACACGGTTCCTAGATTTCATTGTGGATAAGAAGATTAGGAACTATTCCGGTCGTTGACGGTGAACCGAGAACCTCCCCGGCGTGAGGAAGGGGCTCTGCCTCAACGTAGCTTCCACCTCCTCAACTTGTACATCTGGGCGCTCGCCAGCTATGATTGCTAGCAAGGCCAACTCCAGATCGTCCTCAGCGGTGTCCACCTCTGCGGTGCGGGGGAGGATGCACACCGTGCATGTTGGGCACCGCGCCAACTCGCCGCCGATTGCCACCGCGCATGGCTCTGCTCGCAAGGTGAGAGGCATGACCTACTTGTTCGCATGGCGCGGGGTGGTGGCGTGCCCTAGCATAGCCCGATCTCTAGGGAGCACTGGCACCACCATCCTTTCGCTAGCAGGATGGATAGCGACGGGGGCCACTGTGCGCATGGCCTAGGCAGGTAGCGCATTATGGCATGCTGCCGCCACTGGTTCCGCACGCGTTGCCCGCTCACCGTGGTGAGCCCGTGGCGGCGCGTGCTGCCCCGAGCGGCTGCCATTGCACTGAACACTCGCCGGCTCTTGGGAAGCAGCCGAAACACACGGGACAGTAGGCGTGCGTGCCGGCGCAGCGTGCAGCGGCCCCTGAACAGCATCCTGGTGGCATCCCTCTTGCCCGGGTTGGCGCTGGCGGCCCCCGTCGTCTGCCTTCCTGACCCACCGCGCCAACGAGGTCTCAGCTTGATCCCTGACCACCCTTTTCCTTGTAGGTTCGTCGTCGACATCCGGCAGTACCCACAGGTGGGGCTGCCATGGCTTAGAGCAGTCTTTGGACATATGTCCTGGCTCGCAGCACCAGACACACTAGGCCAATCATGCAGTCCTTGCAGAGAAGGCACAAGCCCTCACGCGCGACGAACTCGTCGGGCTCCCTCTCGCGTGGCGGCCGCGCCGCCTTCTTGGCCACCTTCTTCCCCGCCCTCCTGCCGCGGGCCCTCTTGCGCAACGTGTGCCTAGGAACCTCCCATGGAACCTCCTTGTCGGGTTCCACGTCCAGCGGTTCGTCGAGGTCGTTGAGTCCATCGAAGGCAACGGGTTCTGGTTCTTCTCTGTAGATCTCCGACCTTAGCTCGCGACAGTGGGAGCACTCAAGCTCTACAGACCCCGGGGCGGCTCCCTCTCTGATGAGCATGACGAGGTAGGAGCGCGACGTGTCCTCGGATTCGGAGTCCCGGCACCACCTACAGCGGTCCGCGCGCCCACGCGGGGGCGATCCCTCGCTCGCGTCGGGGAAGGGGGTGGTGGGGGAGGTGGAGCGCATGGACTGGGAGCTGCCGCCAGGTGACGCACGGTAGGGGAGAGTGTTGCTTGGCCGCTGGTGCCGGAGTGGCAGTTAATTCTGCATTATGTGGTACTATGTACTCCTTCCCTTTTGTAATATAAGATGTTTTATCTTTGTGAAGGTAATGCATCTGATATATTACCTTCACAAAGCTAAAACATCTTACTCCCTCCATCCAGAAATAACTGACTTGGGTTTGTCTAGATTCTAATATATTTAGACATATTTTAGTGTATAGATGCATTAAAATTTAGACAAACTCGAGTCAGTTATTTCTGGATAAAGAGAGTATATTTTGAAAACGGAGGAAGTAGTACATAGCATCATATTCCGATATAGCTTAAACTCATAGTTTAAGCTATATCGGAATATGATGCTATGTACTCATAATACATGCCCCCAGTTAGCAATTGGTCAGCACGATAGCTAGCCCCCTCCCCCTCCCCCCTCTGCTACAGTTCCACTTAGAGCCGCCGCCTGCCTCGGGTCGATCCGACGCCGATCCCGCCGGTGATGAGAGGCTGAGGACCGACGTCGGGGCCCCCTATAGATATTAGGTGTCTGGTTTGGCTTATTTCTAGAGTTTGGCTTTATGCCAGGAGGTCATCGATGGATCTTTGGGGCCAGATTCGTCGTGGTTTGGGTCTCCCCTTCGATGCCATCCGCTCACCGGCGGCGTGGTGGAGGAGGACTAACGAAGCCTCAAATAAGGCCCCTATTTGGCGTTGTCTTGCTTTGTGGGTCGTTCCCCCTCCTCGGCCGGCCATGGTGGAGAGGGAGGCTCGGGGGATTCCGGCCGACTGAGCACTGGTGGCTTCCTCTCTGTGCCTCCTCTCTCCCGTGACGGCTTCTTCCCCGCTGTTCCCCTTTCGGCCGACCGAGGCGGTGTGGGGAGGTGGGATTCGTGCGAGGTGGTGACTGCGGGAAGTGGAGGCGCCGGATTCAGTCTCCTAGCGCAGTTGCGCAGCGGCAGGAGGCCGTGGTGGGTGATCCCCATCTAGTTTCAGAGGTTGAAGACGCCGGTGAAGCAACTCCAAGCGAATCCAGCAAATAAGCGCATGTTCGGTACCCGGGCCAATCTGGACACTCGCCGCTTTCTCCTGTTCCTCTTGGCTGGCCGTGGCGGCGAGGGATAGAAGGTAGATAGCAGCGAGCGAAAGGAGTGGCCAGAGTGCTCTGGGGAGCTTCGGTTCTTCCCCTTCCGGCGGACTTCTCCCCGCTTCTCCGACCATCTATGCCCACCTTCACCCACCCGTGGCAGGAGTGATGTGCTGGAGCACGGGTTATTTGACACTGACGGAGCATGCGAGGTTTATTCCGTCAGGGATCACCGGAGCTTGGAAGCGACATCAGCGAGCTTCATCTTGACGGCTGTGAGCCATCCGATAAAGCCAGTGAGCTCCGACATCTCTTTAACCTCCATCGGAGGCCCCTTTTCATGTCAGCGGCCGCGTTTAACGTCGGCTCTGAAGCAAGTGGTTTTGTCCCCGCAGCGGTGTTCGGCGGCGGTGCAGCTGACCTTCTGCTCGGCAGTGGAGATAGGGAGGGTCCCGATTGTTATTCATATTTTTCAGCAGGGCTTTATCCACTTTAAATGGAGCCAATGTATCTTTTTCTTCTTCTTATGAGGTCCTCTGTAATATTATACACCTCCGCTGTTTGTGCTTAATACAAAGCTTCAAGGCCGTTCGGCACACTTCTCGTTAAAAAAAAAATACGTGCCCCGGCGCTGCCGAGTCAGTACAGGTGCCATGTGTGCTTTTGGTCCCAACTTAATTACGCGCCTATGTGCCCCCACATTCTGGATCGATGTTCATTTGGCCACTTCTCTTTCATGTGCGCCAGCGCATGTACTGTAAATAGGGAGGTGGTACAGAGCGTACATCACATCTTTACATGCCATAAGTTGGCAGTACGCGCTCCATCGCTAGGACGGGGTACGTACGGTCCCGTGACTAGCTGCTGCCGCCCTGTCTCATCGTCCTTGTCGTGCGCTCACGTCGCTATATAGCGACTGCTTCTTATATTAGCGACACGATAAGCGGTCGGGGAGGAGGTCCAGCCATACAATGGAGTTGCATTTCGTTTTCTCAATCAGTGCGGGCCGTCATGGCGAGGGCTATTCGGAAGATGCCCGGAAGATTCATTTGTATTGAGTGTCTCATGACTAGATTATTTCCTGGTTAAAACAACTACTCTATCTGATTCACAATTAATTGAACTGCCAAAAAATCGCATATTAACCCTTACTAATATGTTAATGTTATACTTTTACTGGACATATTAGTAAATTATGATTATTCGTTTTTAATTTGTGCTCTACATGGCCTTAGCCAGCAAATGCAGATAATAACGTGTTGGTCCAGTCTAGTACAAAATGTCTAGGTGCTTAACCCCATAATCGTGGACATGATCTTTGTGAATCCCTCTTGTTCCTGTTGATGACGTGAATGATGATCGAGCGTGACATCTTACAATGCTTTCGGCACAACCACAAGAACAACATTAGCCCCCTCTCAAGTCCCAAAGGGTAAATGTTACCCTGATCGACATTCACATAACATCGAAAGAGATAACTAACACATACTTATAAACTAAAGTTGACTAAAGTTATAGATCATCTTTGTTTCAATTCATAACGTTGCCAGGGTTTCTCCATCTTCTCAAGTATAAGGGAAACTACTCACACATGGAGGTAATTAACATTATCGTGATAGTGTGAATGGAATATAAATGGATAGATTAATACTTCTGCAAATCCACAACACGATCTAGGAAATACAACAAGAAGAATATAAATGAGATGAAGGGGATGTTGGTGATGATGGAGATGCAGCGGGTGATAATGTGGATAATGTCGAGGCCTCCGTTGATGTCCGTAGGTGAGGATAGATCCCCTTCTACGAGTTCCCCCTCCAATTCTCTTTCGGAGCTGAGATTGCTGTGAGTTGTTGTGTCTCTCAATATCGGATCTCAGATTTGTACGCATACGATGAAACTATTTGACGAGACAGAGCTAGCGGTACATGGTACAGATGGGCGGTACGTGCGGGTCCCCATTGTTCCTATGGTTGTTAAAGCCCTTGAACTCTTTTATCGAATAGTTTCTCTTTGGCTCTCCTTCCAAGTGCGTGAATAATTATTTGGAAGGCTTTAATGGCCTCCAATTGGCATATCTATGTCCAAAAATGATTGCTCCAATTGATTTGTCCATCAACTGCTTTAATTCTGCGATCCTAGTGAAACAAACATAAAAGGTGTCCGCTAGAGCGATAAAATAACAAAATCCTATCGCTACTCATGCAAAAAATAAGATAAACATGCTGCAAAATGCACTCATCAGCGGTCCACCGATGACCTCTGCCATTTGTTCACCATGAAGAGGAGCAGGAGTAGGCAGTGAAGAAGAAAAGGAAGAAGAAGGACAAGGAGAGAAGCGCCAAGCAAAAGAAATTGATCAGCCCTCATCACTAGGACAAGGCCCTTAAGTAAGGCGCAACGAGTGCCCAATGGAGTTCATGACTCGTCATGCCTCGTAGCAGTAGGTACGCATTCACTTAGTGGAACATGGGCATTAAAATACTGACTACATGCACAAGACCGCTGTCATCGAGGCACCTTCATCATCACGACATCGGTAACCACAACAACAAAGACTAACACGCACGGAGGCGTCAAATCCCCATGCCGCACTAGCCTAAGTAGGCGCTAGCATGACATACTTGTCCCACAGATGGATGGGGCTTGATCAAGATCCCTGACAACACTTTGTTAACATGCCTCATCAAGATGTGGTGTCCATCATATTTTTTTACATTCGCAGGAACCAAGTCATAAAGGCGTCATATAGTTCATATCTCCTACTAACCAGCTAGGAGAAGGTGGTCAAGGAAGATGGAGCTAGACACCTCGTCGCGCCATGGCAAGCAAAAAAACTAGGAGTAGACGACACATAAGAAACCAAGAGACATTCCCTTGACCCCTTATATTTGTCAAGCCTATGAGCGCCTCTTTGAGCCATAAATAGGCTTGAAAGCTACTGATGGTGTCATGGGTAACTAGGCACCTAGAGACAAACACACATTAGTGAACTAGCTAAGACTATCTGCATCCTTATGCGGTAAAGTGTCAAGCTAAGAACACTCTAGGCATACCGGCTAGCCACCTTTGGGAATAGCCGACTAGTGTAGCAGCCGGCTAGGAATAGGAAAGGGCCTACATCCTGATAGTCCGTGTCCACGATGTAGGACATGAAACATACACTAGCCAAATTGATGAGGATACCTGTTGTCCAGGCGAGTCCCTAGGAACCATAGTGAGGTATGACTCCTCGCTATGTCACATCTCGACCCTTGGCCGGTGAAGCCATCCCCGGGGGATCGAGAGCCCACCATGACATCATCTACATGAGGTCCGCTCCCGACAGCCCTGATAGGAACATAAACCGAGCGAGCAATAAACCCAACACCGCCATGTCTCATCGTCAACAACGGTAACTCCTTAGACATGCCCAGTGCCCATGGTCAAGGGTATGAAAGGAGATACCCTCGAAGGAACAAGGGCATGCCATCATACACCCCATTTAATACCAAGTCACCCCTATCGCAGACCATAAACGCATCCAATAACTCAATTCTTAAACCTCAACTCACACACAACAACACATTCCCACCAAGCCACATAAAGAAGCTAGAAGACTTGGGCGAGAAGCTCACCAGAGAACTAGTTCATATGTAGTTAATTTTTAGGCTCTTAGGGTGTGTTTGGTTCTAGAACTAGGTGGAATGAAATTGAATGATTCCATTCTAGCGACATGGAATGGTTCTATGACGGTGTTCAGTTCGGATAAAAATGTGGAATGCAATGGCTAGAATTTGGTCATACTCACCAGTTTCACACCTATGGTGAACATACTGATGAGTGCATATTTGCATCATGTTTTACATTATTATTTTGCATTATAGATGTAGGATTTTGGTATTTTACGGTGTTCACGCGCATATTTTATGTCTGTTTTCACCAGGATCAGGACAGATGATGGATCCAATGGATACAATTATTGAAGCAGTTGTACTATGGAGAAAAGGAGCCAAAACAATGTAAATCACTTATTTGGGAAATATTAATAATACCAGAAGAAAATCAGAAGCGAACAAAGGAGACATAGAGCATAACGACGAACTATACACCGGGAGAATTTTCTCCGCCCTTATAGCTCTGCCCGTATAGCTGGCGCCGCCTCCGCCTCGTCAAATAGTTTCACCCCGTGCAATTGGTTTGAGGAGACGACATACAGAACACCTAGAAATCGCAGAAACCTCACCTCCGGAAGGCATCTGGAGGGAGAACTCATCTGCCGGGGATCCATCTTCACCCAACACAGATCCGGGAGGCTAAGGCATCGATCTTCACCATCCACTGCTGCATCACCACCATCTTCATCCATCCCATCTACATCTTGTATAGATCTTGTTGTAATTCCTATACTCGTTGTGGATTTATACAAGTACTATTCATCTATGATTGTTTCCATTGTTATTGCCATGATATTGATTGCCTCCATGTCTGAGTAGATCATTAGTTCTTGGGGAGATGAAGAAACCCTAGTATGAGATTGAAATAAGATAAAGTCTATTATGATATTCATCGCTGTGACCATGTGTTAGATTATCTACATCTTGATGTTAAGAGAATTCGACCTCTCAATATTTGAGTCTCGTGGGGACTTGATGGAGGGAACTACTTGTTGGTAGACGGAGGCGTGCTAGAACTTATAGTGATTATAAGCTGTTAGCAATCCTTACGTATGAACTTGGGAAATCGAGGAAACTCACATAACACTATCCATGCCATGGGATATATCTTACGGGATTTTGTCCTTAATAGCACGGTAATTCGATTGATGTCGATTGCTGACTACTGTGGTTATAAGGATGATGTGAGCAGCGGTTGTTGCCTATTCGTCTACATTCGGAGTTCCTCCCACACATACACAGTTGAGAAAGTTCATGATGATAATCTTTATCTTAGATCTTTACAATACTAGTGGTGTATCCGCTACTCCCTAAGAGCACTTTTTCCCTATTGCAGTTCCAATCTTTCTTTATATACATGATACTTACTTTCTGTATTAAGTTACTTTGCTTTACTTTATTATTTCTCTTATACCCAAAACCCCAAAAAACCTTTTTACACATTACTTGCATTTTATCTTGTTCGTTAGAACTTTATCTAGCATTTTTATCGCAATATTTATTTCAAGAATTATTAGACTTCAGACTCCTACTCCCTGTGGGATTAATATCTTTATTTCTAAACTAGCTACAAACGATCTGTGCACTTGCAGTCATCAAGCTATTTTCTGGCGCTGTTGCCGGGGAGCTAAGCGCTGTAGGTCTTTTAGTTTTTGCTTATTTATTTTTGTCTTACTAAATTTTGTTTTGAGTTACAGGTTTCCACCAACACGATAGAGTTTGAACATATGACTAGTGCTAACCTACTCAACCACTTTGGGACGCCCTATGATATTTATAAAAGAGACAACTTCAACAAGAAGACAAGGGGATTTGAAATAAATCCTCTACTACTTAGTATTCTACATAAGAAGCAATTTACTGGAGAAGAAGAAGAAGATCCTGATCCATATGAGCATATTCCATGTTTTAAATATATATGTGGCACTTTTCTGTTGACGGGATATACTACCGATGAGGTAATGTTAAACTTTTTAGTCAAACTTTGACAAGTACATCTCTCTCATGGTATAGATCTCTACCCCCTGAATCCACTACTACTTGGGATAATTTAGCTTGTGAATTTCTATCAAAATATTATCGATTATCAAAATCTTTTGGAATCAGGCGTCTTATAATGACTTGGAAGAATCGTTCTAATGAAGGACCAGTAAGAGCTTATATTAGATTTAAAGATTTACTATGACTATGTCCTCATCACGATTTGCCTGAATGATATTTACTACATATCTTTTATGGCGGTTTAATTGAACCTAATAAAATTGAACCTGACTCTTTCGCGGAAGGAGCCTTTATGAATCTTCCTATACCTAAAGCTTGGGCTTTACTTAATAGAATTCGTGACCATAGAGTTTCATGGAATTTCGGTCTAGGAAGTGAAGGAGGCGTAGAAATAGAGCGTGATTGTATTCATGATTATAATAAGAAGGGCCATGTGAAAGAATTATCTAAAGAACTTTATCTGGATTCAGATCTCGTGTTGCAAGTTGTTAAAGCTTTTACAAAACATATTAAAGCTCCAAAGGAGGGTCCAGTCAAGTATGATCCACCACCTAAACCAGAGAAGAAAAGAGAAGACAAAGCAACACTTGCCTTCGTAGAACCAATATATGAAGTGCCTTTCCCTAACACTGCACAAAAGCATATTTTTGAATATGAACAGGTCAAATCAGTACAGGAAAAGAGGGTAGAGGAAAGCATGCCAGAAGTCAAGGAACATCTAACGGAAAACAAAGATGAAGAGGTAACCAAGGAAGCAATTATGGCTATGTACTCACACTGTAACATAGTTGAACTTGATGTAGAGACTTCCATATTGGTTGAAGGTGAAGCAAAGGTAAAAGATGTGGGTAAGCCTATTCTTCCCTGCATATTTAAAGAAACCTCTCATTACGGTTTATGTGATCTTGGCACCGAAGTTAATGTTATATCTTATGACTTCTACCTAGAAATAAAAGAGGAAATAGAACCGTCTACAATTGAGAATACTGATATAACAATTATGTTACTCAATAAAAATCTTAGAATTCCAATGGGAGTAGTTGACAATGCAACTATCACAATTGGCAACAAAAATTGTCCTATTGATTTTGTAGTTGTTGGTATGCCAACCGACACTTTTTGCCCTATTATATTTGTAGGATCCTTTTTGGGTGATATAGGTGCCTATGTTAACTTCAAGAAGGAGATTGTGACTCTTAAGATTGGGGGAACGAAAAATAAATTCCATTTTTCCAAATTTAAAGACAAGCCTCCACAAGTACAAGAAGAAGAGGAAGAGAGAACCATTGAGGAAATGGCATCTCTTTTCTTTGGTAATGGAGAAGAAGAAATAAATGAAGATCCAAATTATGAAGAAATAGTTATGGGCAACAAGTCCTTAGAAGAACTAGAAGATGAATTTGATTCACTTCCTATTTTGGGACCTCCAATTGATGAGGCTTTTGAAGAGCCAGAAAAGAGAGGGGACGAGGAACTACCACCCTCGGAGTTGAAGACTCTACCAGATAATCTCAAATACAGGTTTTTAGATGATACCAATAAATTTCCTGTTATTGTTAGTGCTAAACTTTAAGGAGAAGAAGAAGAAGAACTCATGAGGATACTTAAGGATCATCGCCAAGCCTTTGGGTACTCAATGGATGCCTTGAAGGGCATTAGTCCCATGATAGCTGTTCATCAGATATTCATGGAAGAAGGTGCTAAACCAGTTGCGGAATTTAATAGAAGATTGAAGCCTAAAATGAAAGAAGTGGTAAGAAGAGAAATTGTACGCCTACTGGATGCAGGTATAATTTATCCTATTAAAGAGAGTGATTGGGTAAGCCCTGTTCATTGTGTTCCTAAGAAGGGCGGTTTTACTGTTGTTCCTAATGAAAATAATGAACTAATACCTACTAGAACTATTGTTGGGCATAGGATGTGCATAGATTTCAGGAAATTGAATAAAGAAACTAGGAAAGATCACTATCCGTTACCATTCATAGATCAAACTTTAGAAAGGTTAGCAAACCATACTCATTTTTGTTACTTGGACGGATATTCTGGTTTCTCTCAAATAGTTGTTCATCCGGATGACCAACTTAAAGCAACTTTCATAAGTTCTTACGATTTACATGCTTACCGACATATGCCTTTTGGTCTATGTAATTCCCTAGCTACTTTTCAACGATGTATGACTGCTATTTTTGCTGATTTCATAGAACTTATAATGGAAGTATTTATGAATGACTTTTCTGTCTATGGAACTTCGTTTACAAGTTGCTTGGATAATCTCAAGAAAGTTTTGCAGCGTTGTGAAGAAACTAATCTTGTTCTAAATTGGGAGAAGTGCCACTTTATGGTCAAAGAAGGTATAGTCCTTGGACACAAAGTATCAGGTGTAAGGGAATTGAAGTGGATAGAGCTAAGGTTGAAGCAATAGAGAGAATGCCACCACCTAGGGATATTAAAGGTATAAGAAGTTTTCTTGGTCATGTGGGTTTTTACAGAAGGTTCATTAGAAATTTTTTAGGGATATCTAAACCTTTGACTAACCTCTTGCAAAAGGGAATGAGATTCAATTTTGATGATAAGTTTCTTGAAGATTTTGATAAACTTAAAAATGCTTTAACTCGTGCTCCCACCATAAAAACACCTATCTGGGATACAACCTTTGACTTAATATGTGAAGCTAGCGATGATGTTGTAGGAGTAACTCTTGGACAACATATTGGTCGAAGATTTAATATTATACATCATGCTATTAGAACTCTCAATGGTGCCCAAAAGAATTACCCTAAGGAAGAAAAGGAATTTTTTGTTGTATTTTTCTCTTGTGATAAATTTCATTCTTATATAGTTGATGCAAAGGTGAGAGTTCATACGAATCGTGATGGCTTAAAAGAACTCCTTGATAGGAAAGAACATAAGCCAAGACTTATCTGTTGGATTCTTTCACTTCAAGAATTTGAGTTGCAGATTATGCAGAGGCAAGAATAAAGATGTTAGATGCAGTGTCCCTGATTTCCCAGGAGGACACCAATCTTATTGAGAGGAACTTTAGTCCTAGTGATTTTTGTTTATGAGAATTATTTGATGAACCAAAGTCAATTCCTCCAAGAGAGAAGGAGTCCTTGTTATGGGAGGAACTTTTCATCCCCGATTAAGCAAGTGGTAAGTGCAAGGTAAGTGTTCTTACCCAAATAAGTGATTTATTTTCACAATTTTTACTCTTGAAATTCCTATTTTCAAATTCCTTGTGTTTTTCTGAAGTTTTAGAGGGGTTTTACCAACTATACGGGCAGAGATATAGGACCGAAGCGGGAGCTCCCGCTGTATAATTGGTCGTTAAACTCTCTGTATCATCCTCGTGAAATTATTTTCGATATTTGAGCCTATACAGTCGCAACTATACAACCAGAGCAAAAATTCTGGCCGTATAGTTGGTCGTTAAACTCTCAGATGGTTTTGCTTTTTGGTGCTGATATCTATACGGTCACAACTATACGACCGGAGCAAATAGTTGGTCGTTAAACTCCTAGGCACTTTTGATTTTAGGTGTTTGAAACTATACGGTCACAACTATATGACCAGAGCAAAAATTTCGGCCGTATAGTTGGTCGTTAAACTCTTAGACACTTTTCATTCGATCTTTCTTTTTATTAAAAAAAATCAAAACGTTATTGTTGGTTCCGAGTCGTGATTTAATCGACCTGGACTCGAGATATTTGGAAATATCTGCCCGGAACCAACTATACGGCTGGATCTATACGGGCCACGGCCGTATAGTTGGTCGTTACGCGGCAGGTTACTTCCAAATCCGTGATTTCTTTTTTCTGTTCTATTTGGATCCTTTTCTTGGACGACAATTTGGTGTTTCTCGCGAGTTTTACCTACCTCTGACCCCTCTTATATACTGCCATTGTCTATCTCTCTAATCACAATCTATAGAAACCAAATCTAGCGATGCGCTATCCTGCCCCAGGTCGTGGTAAACCCATGGGGCTCATTGCTCCTTCCAGGGACCACTCTAGCAGCCCATCCGTGGAGGGCGATGACGAGGAGGTGGATAGGTTTAGCCCGAAGTACAAGGAGTACATCGAGCCAAGCTACTTAAACAATGATTCCGATGGCGATGATGACGTAGTTGACGTCTACATCCGCCACGACATCTACAATTCACCGGAGATCAATTGGGTGGCGATGAAGAAATCTCAACAAGAGAGAAGATCGCAAGCCACATAGAAAAGGGCGTGTGGAGATGGTCAAGTTTGTCACCACGGATTCAAGGCCGCACAAGCGTAAGGAATTATCTAATATTGGTGCAGGTGCTAGCAATGAAGGGGAGGTTCCACTCTCGAGGCCAACTATTGGCATTCGTATGAAGGTTAAACCTCAAGAGGAGTGGAGGTACGGTTTCCACTTCCCCGATCCATAAATTATGGATGAGGAAGAAGAAGCTGTCCCCAGGACCAAGGATCGCGTGCAGGCACTAGAGATATATTAGAAGCAGGAGCTACTCCATCGCGTCGAAGTCTGTCACCTTCTCAATGAGATGGAGAAGAAGGAAGACCTCTTTGCATTGGTGACTAAGCTCGCTGATAGAGTGGATACTCTGCAATCTGATCTACGCAGGTGCTACAGCCGCATAACTGCTCTGGAGGATACCAACAAGAAGCTATGCACCGCGGTGTTACATGCCATGGCGCCCCAGTGATCTACAACAATCATAGTATCAAATAATCACAAGGGATTATTTGATCCCACCTGGCTTGATTCCAAGCTTGGAGAGATCTTTAAGACCTTGTAATCTATCTTATAAGTTTTATTATTCTTGCATTAGTTCAAACTAGAAATAAAGTGTGCATCATTAGAATTCCCTTCAGGAATAGTCGATCCCTTTTATGAAATTCCGAGTTTATTATTATGTATGGAGCAATATTGAGTTTGTGTTTGCTTTATTGATATATGAATGGCTTGAGTATGATTTTACTTGCACTTGATGATAACAATAGGAGTCTTCCATACCATTGGTATTAATGGAACACATAAAGATAATTTGGTCAATATGCTGTAAGTTCATGGTTTGATTCACAAAGAAAAATTATCTATACAATTAAGTTGAAAAAGAAAACCTTGAACAAAGGAAAATGAAGTGCTATCTAAATAGAGTGAGAACAAGTCGTGGTAGAATCTCAAGTCATAAAAAATGCTTCATATACAGTTGGAATTTGATAATTGAGATCGTTGAACTTTGAATTCCTACATGAAGTGGAATATATGGCTAGCTGCTTTGCATACCACTTACAACAAAAGTGTGAGCATATATGCAAAATAAAATAAAAAGAAAAGAAGAAAAAGAGCGAATGTGCAAACAGAAAATAGGCATATGCCACTGTATTGTAGTATGACAAAGAGACAGTTTTGAGATTTTGAATCCCAAGTGAATATGTTGATCCTAAAACACTTGGGACTACCTCGTTAACTCATTCGGTTAAACCGGATTCTTTTACATTATGTTGAGATTCATATTTTATGAACTATTGATAACTAAGGTGGGAAAGCCTTCCAATACTATTAAGATGGTTCGAGTAAGGTACTATTCATGAACTTATTCCCCTGTATCGTACATTATAAACACATGCTGCAATTGCCTCATTTATTTTATCGACTCAGCTTCATGAATATGAGGATCACATCCATTAAGCTAAATCTTGCTCGAGACGAGCAAGAGTCTAAGTTTGGGGAAGTTGATGAGTGCATATTTGCATCATGTTTTACATTATTATTTTGCATTGTAGATGTAGGATTTTGGTATTTTACGGCATTTGCGCGCATATTTTATGTCTGTTTTCATCAGGATCGGGACAGATGATGGATCCAATGGATACAATTATTGAAGCAGTTGTACTATGGAGAAAAGGAATAAAAAACAACGTAAATCGCTTATTTGGGAAATATTAATAATAACAGAAGAAAACCAGAAGTGAACAAAGGAGGCATAGAGCATAACGACCAACTATACAGCGGGAGAGTTTTCTCCGCCTGTATAGCTCTGGCCGTATAGCTGGTGCTGCCTCTGCCTCATCAAATGGTTTCATCCCATGCAATTGGTTCGAGGAGACGACATACAGAACACCCAGAAATCGCAGAAACCTCACCTCCGAAAGGCATCTAGAGGGGGAACTCATCCGTCGGGGACCCATCTTCACCCTGCGCAGATTCGGGAGGCTAAGGCATCGATCTTCATCATCCACTACTGCATCACCACCATCTTAATCCATCCCATATATATCTTGTCTAGATCTTGTTGTAATTCCTATACCCGTTGTGGATTTATACAAGTATTGTTCATCTATGATTGTTTCCATTATCATTGCCATGATGTTGATTGCCTCCATATCTGAGTAGATCGTTAGTTCTTGGGGAGATGGAGAAACCCTAGTATGAGATTGAAATAAGATAAAGTCTATTATGATATTCATCACTGTGATCATGTGTTAGATTCTCTACATCTTGATGTTGAGAGAAGTCGACCTCTCAATATTTGCCTCTCGTGGGGACTTGATGGAGGGAACTACTTGTTGGTAGACGGAGGCATGCTAGCACTTATAGTGACTATAAAGCTATTAGCAATCCTTACATATCAACTTAGGAAATCGAGGAAACTCACGGAACACTATCCATGCCATGGGATACGTCCTACGGGATTACCTCTCTTAATAGCGCAGTTATTCGATTGATGTCGATTGCTGACTGCTGTGGTTATGAGGATGATGTGAGTAGCGGTTGTTGCCTATTCGTCCACATTCGGAGTTCCTTCCACACATACACAGTTGCGAAAGTTCATGATGGTAATCTTTATCTTAGATCTTTACAATACTAGTGGTGTATCCGCTACTCCCTAAGAACACTTTTCCCTATTGTAGTTCCAATCTTTCTTTAATTACGCGATACTTATTTTCTGTATTAAGTTACTTTGCTTTACTTTATTATTACTCTTATACCCAAAACCCAAAAACACCTTTTTACACATTACTCGCATTATATCTTGTTACTTAGAACTTTATCTAGCATTTCTATCGCAATATTTTTTCAAGAATTATTAGAGTTCAGACTCCTGCCCCTGTGGGATCGATATCTTTATTTTGAAAGTAGCTACAAACGATCTGTGCACTTGTAGTCATCATATACCCCCACATGTAGCACCACTCCAACAAAAAATTCAGCAACATTTTGGTTGTACTTTAAGCACTAAGAATAACAAATATATTCTCATAAGCATAACACATATATGGCAACAAACATAATACACATTTTAATTCGTACAACCATAGTAGTCATCGAACTAGTCCAAATTAAACCATGTAAAGTTTAATGTCATAGTACTGATCCAAAAGCACTAAATAGAGTTCATTACGGTCCATCCAATAATAAAGCTCATTACATTCCATCACCTAATTGAAGTTCATACCATCACTTCAAATTATAGATCACTCCAAAGGTATTCTCCACATACCTACTCACCCAAACCAACTTGTTGTCATGTTTAAGCGTCATGAATGCTTTTGTTGTATTTGGATTTTCAACAAGATGAGCATAGTAGTGAGCAATATGTCCCTTGTCGAATCCCTTGATTACACACTACAAGAAAAGTTGGCTTTTACAACAGACGGTTTTCGTGGTTGAAGGAAAGTTTTTCCTGGTTAAAAAGTCTTATTTGATGGATGGTCTCCGTGGTAAAACCCCCTTCACCAAAGAATCTACCACAGTTTTTTCTGATCGTGGCAGATCGCACCTTTCATCCATATAAATATATGCTATCGTAGATCTGTTTCCCAAACGCGCTGACTGATGCCATCATGCAACCTGCCACGTGGCAAGCTTTGTTAACGGACAGTTACCACCATTAACGGTCACAAAAACTGTGGTAGAAGATAGGCTAAGCCAAGGCCTGCTAATTATTAAGTGGGTCGACCCATGAGAGAAGCCTAATAACAACATGGCCCATTACTGTTTCAGTCTGCTAGAGGCCTGCACTGCTTTAATGGGGCCCACAACTTTGTAGCCCAACTGCGGCCTGTTAACTTTCATGTCTATTACTGTTTCGAACTGCATAAGGCCGATCTTGGTCCAATACTGTGCAACCCATTAGCGGCCTACACCACGTCAGGCCAGTACTGTTAAGCCCTAATATAGGCCCATCACTATGCATAAAACCCGTCGCTTTTCATCCATTCCGAGCCTTTTTGTAGGAAGTCCTATTACTATTCAAGCCTTCCGCCAATCGGGAATTTCACTGTTCTGACATGTTACTATTCGGGCATGTTACTATTCTGTCCTCCTACTGTTCTATCATGTTATTGTTCTGGCATGTTATAGCTTTTTGGCCATTTATTGTTCTGGCCTTTCTAGCCTGTTATGATTCAGACCTTTTACTATTCAGGACTTTTGCTGTTCATAGGATCCCATCCATTTTTCATCAATCACGACCTTTCACTGTTCGGTATATTACTGTTTTGTCCTTTCACTATTCGGCATGTTACTGTTCGGCCTTTTTGGCAGCATCTACATTTTGCAGAACATCATAGGAATGTCAAAAAGTTGATTAATAAACATGAGAAATTTAAACTTCTCTCTGATAACCCCCAAGAGCAGTAGTACTTCTCAATGTGAAAGTAGGGTATCGATCCACGAGAGCAAGAAGGAAAAATCAATCTATTCTCTACAACTAAAGTTTCACAAATTTTAGGTTATAATGCACTAAACAAGTTTAAAGAACAAGGTTGTTGATTTAAGGCTTGGAAGTGTAATGTAACAAAGTAAAAATGTAAAAGTGTCCCAATCCTCTTCAATGCAAGAGGACAATACAAATGTTTTATCTTATATGAACAATGGACATTGGTTCACTCAATCCTCTCTCTCTATCTACGGTGATGATCATGTTATAGATAATAAGAGTACTCACAGTTGTCATGTTTTAATGATAACTTTATGGTGGCTACATGTCTTAAAACACATAGTTGAAAGAAGTACTCCTTTGCGCTGCTAGGTCACCCTTGTAATAAGGCTAGCATTTGGTTACTGTCACACCACACATCATACTTCCCCTTTTTACCCCTAGATAAAAGTTGTTTGGCTACATTGTGTCACTCAATACATATGCCACTCTCACTTGGCCACCCATTACCTACATACACCATACTTCTTAGTGGAAAACATTCTGAACACTAGTGCAATGATTCATATGTTGTGTGCAAAGATTCATATAACTCAAATTATGTGTTCATCTATACAATATTGTCTTTTTCTGCAATACTGATATATTTCTTCTTTTCAGCTTGCTGACCTCCTCGAGTTGGATCTTGCTCCTCTCGAGGGATATCCTCCTGAGATTTCTCAAGATGATGGAGAATTGGTTCCATTGCCGGAGACCTTTACCCGAAAGTGTAAGGCTCCGACAGTTTCCATTGGCACAAAGGAAGTGCCCATTGTGAAGAGGTAACTTTCCTCACAAGGTCTCTATATTTTATCTCCTAATTCTTTCTGAGGTGTAATGATCTTTGTTATATTACCTCCTCAGAGCTAAACAGCTCACCAAGGGCAAGGGGAAAGGAGGCTCGTCGAAGCCACTGCGCCAGTCAAAGTTGATTTTGACTTCTCCTACCACAGCGCCTTCGACTCCGGCCGTGCAACCTTCTACATCGCCGGAGATCACTCCATCTCCGACCGTCGCAGATCCGGCTCCTCACTCCGAGCCAGCAAACCTTGGTTCGCAAACCGACGTCACCATGGGTGACTCGGCAGTTGATAAGGGTGAACCCTCAATGGGTAATGATCCCTCGGCAGAAGTTTTTGCCAAAAACCTCCTCAGCAATCCGGGTCATGCCAAACTTGGCATTACTCAGAAATCTGCAGAAGAGATCCAACGGCTGGCCCAGCAATGCTTGGAAAGCCGAAACATCACTGCCGAGGAGGAGGCACAAGAAGCAGAAGACATCAAGTACTCCGAGCTTCTCGGGAAATTCATCTTCATGATGAGAGGCTGAGAGCCGGTGTGGTTCCTCCTCCACCGGTAATCCCGCAGACCCTCGCCGAGAAGGTTAGCATCGAGGTGACCATGAGCTTAAGAAAGCTTACTCTTGAACATCATGTAAGTCGAATTTCCAACTCAACTTTTTTAGTTTGTTTCATATCACATCCTCTAGCCCCCAAGCATGAAGTTGGACAAACAATCCGGGTTTATGCTTTCATAGTATGCCAAAGAATGAACTAGTGTAGCCCCAAGGCTCGGGCTGATATTAGTAAAAATATTAGCCCGAGTCTTTAGTAGACTTCTGACTCTGGGTATTCTGACTTACAGAAAGTTAATTGGTATAACCAGGAATTGTTGAAGAATATCTGCAACAAGCGGAGAGAGATCAGAGCTCTCCGGCTTGAAAATGCTCAGTTAAAGGTGTCAAGGGATGAGGCTGAAGGTAAATATTTCAGTCCTTAACCTTGCTCTTTCTTTCATAGTTGAATTATTTATACAACTGTTGTTCTTTTGCTTGCAACACTGGTCAAACAATCATGTGCCATGATTGAAGAAGCCGAGAATCTTAAGACCCTCGAGGTGGAGAACACCGACTTACGTCGGGAGCTGGACAAATTGAAGGCCGATCACGAGCATAGCATTGCCGAAGTCCTCGAATCCTCTTCTATGGCCATCGAAGAACGTGATCGAAGGATCGCGCCCCAGGACCAAAAGATCTCGGATATCAATGATGCATTATTCACAGAGAAGGACATCTCTGAAGCACTCCGGGCTGAACTCCAGAGCCTTAGGGCAGAGAAGACCAAAGTTGACAATGTCATCTTTGGTATGTTTCCTACTTTTCTGATTTTCTATTTTTCTGACTCTACGAGTTCAGATATATTTACTAACCTTTGCATTATATGCGCAGGTCCTCTGAACTTATTGGATTCTTCCTCCACCGAGTCACGCACCAGTCGGCTTACACAAGTCGGCGATTTGCTTCACGATTTCCGCCAATCCTTGGAGGATATTGGTGGAGTACTCAAGGTCCCAGACATGAAACGAATGTCCATCTTTGAGGTGCGAGACAAGGCCAAGGAGATGCCCTAGCTTATCCAGGACTGGAACATGTCCTATGCGTGGACTGTAGCACAGAACGCCCTCACCATGGTTATGAGCCACCATGGAAACATGGAAATCTGGCAAGTAACCATAGGGTACTGTAAAGCGGATGAAGACGGACAGGAGCAGAACATCAAGGCCATCATGGACTCCTGCGTCGGATACAGATGTCACGTAGCTGATCTGACCAGCTACGACACTCCCTTCTTCACTCGCATGGAGACACCTCCTCCGCCTACCGAGGAAATAGCTGAAGTCTCCGACGACGAACAAACCGTTTCACATTTGAACGTCTCGGAAAGATATCAAGGCAAGGTCGATGTCTCTAGTGATCCGGCAGCTCCTACCTCTTCCCTTGCATCGTAGATCATCAAAAAACATTGTGTTATTCTAAACAATTCAGGTTGTAAATAAGTAGTGTAATACTTTTGCTAGTGCTAAGATTTTCTACTTCTATTTAGCACTTTTGGCTTTACTTTTATGTGCCTAAAATGTTTACATAAGCACTTATGTTTTTGTCTATACTTATCGTTTATCTGGCTTTCCGCCTTGTCCCTTTTGTGAGCCGGCCAACCTTCAACACGGAAACTATGCCGAGCAATGGAGCTCAATTGCTAAACCAGTTTAAACTCAGAAACAAAGCCGACTTCTAGTACCAACAATTCACTACTCGGAAAAATGCCCGCATCTGGCAATCAGATAAATAACCAAAGTACAAACTAAAAGAAAAAATAGATTTATATCCAAGGGTAGCATTTTTAGAATCAGAAATCTTAACCAGAACAAACATGAGCATAAAGTACTTTCAAGTATTCTGGGATTTTCGACTGTGACATGATCATTCGGAAATAAGATGGTAATATAAAACTTCTCAAAAAATTGAGGCAACCAATACTTTATTTCTCATTGAACATGTACACATATATGATTACAAACAAAGAAAATTCAAGAATAAAAGGGATGTAGATGAGCAATATTCCACGGTCTGTCTAATTCTTCCGGGTCTGTACTGCCTCCACCTCTCTTTCTTTTCTTAGTAGCAGGACTTTCTTTGACTGGCCGCATATCAGTTAGATAGTAAGAACCATAGTGCAATACTCGGCTAACTAAAAAGGGCCCTTCACATACTAGGGAGAGTTTGTGCATTCTTTTCTACACGAGCCGGAGAACCAAATCGCCCTTATTGAAAGACCGGTTTCTGACTATCTAGCTATGATACTTGCGTAACTTCTGTTGATAGGCTATTGATCTCATCTCAGCAACAGTGCGAACTTCTTCGATTAAATCGAGATCATTTTGTTGAGAAATTTTGGCATCCTCTTAAATATACGCAGCAACTCGAGGAGAAGTATGAATCAAATCACTAGGAAGAACTGCTTCTACACCATAGACCAAGAAGAAATGTATGTATCCAGTTGACCTGTTCGGAGTTGTTCGTAAACTCCATATCACAAAAGGTAATTCCTCTGCCCAAGCCCCCGCAGCATGTCGTAGTGGTGCTTCGAGTCTTGGTTTTAGGCCTTGTAGGATTAAACCATTTGCTCTTTCGACTTGTCCATTAGCATGTGGATGTGCGACTAATGTAATGTCAAGCCGAATGTTTTGCTCATCGCCGAATTCGGCAAGCTCTCCCATAGAAAAGTTACTCCTATTGTCCGTGACAATGCTATGTGGATAACGGTATCGGATTATGGCATCCTCGACAAATCTTCTGGCTGTTGCTCCATCACAACTGGTGACGGGTTTAGCCTTAATCCATTTTGTGAATTTATCCACCATCACTAAGAGATGAGTAAATCCACTTGGAGCCCGTTTAAACAGTCCTACCATGTCAAGCCCCTAGACCACGAAAGGCCATGTTATAGGTATTGTTTGCAGCTGATCAGCCGGAACATGAGCTTGTTTGGCGTACTTTTGGCAGCCTTTGCACGTCTTAACCAGCCATTCGGCATCTGCCTTGGCTGTAAGCCAGAAAAAACCATGTTGGAAAGCTTTTGCCACTAAAGATTTGGCTGCAACATGATGTCCGCATTCGCCTTCGTGGATCTCTCGTAAGATTTCCACTCCTTCTTCTGGAGATACACATCACTGAAAGACCCCAGACACACTCCGTTTATAGAGCTCACCTTTTATGATTGTATAGGCTTTTGCTCGTCGGATGATCTGCTGGCTCAGAACCTCGTCTTCGGGTAATTTTCCATCTACCAAGAAATCAAGGTAGGGTTGGCTCCAGCTGGGAATTATAGCCAGAACTTCCACTAAAGGTGAGTCGGATTTGTTCGGATATTCCTCATCTACTCCTTTTATAGAGGGGACTTTGAGGTGCTCTAAAAAAGTGCCATCCGGGACCTTTTTCCATGTAGAGCCTATTCGAGATAATGCATCGGCTTCCTCATTTTCTGTTCGAGGGATGTGTTGAACCCCAAACCCTTCGAACGATTTAGATAGTTCATTCACGACAGCTTTATATCCTGCCATGTGTTTATTTGCATTACAGATATCCGACACTTGTTGGGCGACAAGATCCGAATCTCCATAACACATCAAACGTCGTATGCTGATATCCTTAGCAATCCGGATTCCATGAAGCAGTGCTTCATATTCGGCAATGTTATTTGTTGCCGTGAAGTGGATCTGCAACACATAGAAAAGTTTATCTCCTTGAGGTGACTTGAGCACCATGCTAGCCCCCGAGCCCCCGAGCGCCTTAGACCCGTCAAAATGTAAGGTCCAGTATTCTGACTCTATGAGGGTCATATTATCCGTTGTCTCTATCTAATCAGCAACAAAGTCAACCAGGATTTGGGATTTGATTGTTGTACGAGGTTTATACTCAATGTCGAAAGCTGAAAGCTTTATGCCCCATTTTGCGACACGTCCTATAGCATCACTATTGTTGATTATATCTCTCATGGGAGCAGTGCTCACCATGGTAATTGGGTGTTCCTGGAAATAATGCCATAACTTCCGGGATGTGAAAAACACACCGTAAGCTAGCTTTTGATAGTACGGATATCACTGTTTTGATTTAGTTAGGACCTCGCTGAGGTAATAAGTCGGACGCTGTACTAGGTGTTCCTGTTTTTTCCTCTGGTCTCTCCACCACCATGACAACATTGACGACTCTGTTTGTCGCAGCGAGATAGAGCAACATCGGTTCCCGAGGTTCCGGTGCTGCAAGGATAGGAGCAGATGAGAGTACTGCTTTTAGGTCTTGTAGTGTAGCTTTAGCTTCGTTGGTCCAAACGAACTTTTTGGTCTTATTCAGGAGCTTCTAGAGTGGTGCGGCTCTTTCACCGAGTCGGCTTACAACTGACTATGGCAATACAACTAGTTAGTCTTTGAACGTCCTTCAGGCGAGTCGGCCTGGAAATATTGAGTATAGCCTTAATATTGTCTCGGTTCATCTCTACGCCTCTTTGAGACACGATGAAGCCTAACAATTTTCCGGCTGGTATTCCAAAGAAACATTTCTTAGGGTTAAGCGTTATGTTGTATTTGCATAGATTGGCGAACGTTTCCTCCAAGTCGGAAATTAAAGTTTCCTTATTTTTAGACATCACCGCAATGTCGTCCACATAGGCATGTAGATTGCGTCTGATTTGATCGTGGAGGCAATGCTGCATAGTGCGCTGGTACATAGCTCCTGCGTTCTTGAGCCCAAAGGGTATCGTAACGAAACAGAAGGTTCCGAAGGGGGTTATTAATGAAGTTTTGACTTTGTCTGATTCCTTTATCCGGATTTGGTGATAACCAGAATATGCGTCGATAAAACATAGGAGTTCCGAGCCTGCCGTAGAATCAATAACTTGATCAATTCTAGGTAGAGTGAACGGATCTTTGGGACAAGCCTTGTTCAAGGCAGTATAATCAACACACATCCTTAAATCAGTGGTGTCCTTTTAGGGACCATTACAGGATTGGCCGACCACTCAGTGTGGATGACCTCTTCTATGAATCTGGCTAACTCGAGCCGGTCTAGTTCCGTAGCTATCGCTTTTCGCTTTTCATCGCTGAAACGTCGTAAGGACTGTTGGATGGGTTTAGCATTTGAGTGTACATTTAGAGAGTGCTCGGCAAGTTCCCTAGGTAATCCGGTCATGTCAGATGGCTGCCATGTGAAGATATCTTGATTTGCTTGGAGGAACTTGACGAGCGCGCTTTTCTATGCGCTATCTAGACCTACACCTATCTGGGTCACCTTGGAGGGGTCATCATCCTTCAACGATGTCTTCTTCGTCTCTTCCGATGCCTTGAACTCCGGAGTCGGCTTTGTCACCTCCTTCTTCATCGCAGGCATCTCGGATGGATCGATGCAGCACGGCTTCAGCAAAGGAGACATTTCTGTCCTCGCACTCTCACGCCTTCTTCGGGTCTCCCTTGATGGTGATCACGCCTTTGGGACCTGGAATTTTCATCATATTGTAAATGTAACACGGACGAGCCATAAAAGCCCAGTAAGCAGAACGTCTGAATATAGCTTGGTATGCGCTCTTGAACGGGACCACTTCGAAGGAAAGTGCTTCCGTCCGATAGTTCTTTGGAGTTCCAAAGGTAACATCCAAAGTGATCTCTCCTAGGGAATTTGCTTGTCTTCCTGGGACAACTCCATGAAAGATCACCGATCTATGATTCATATGTGTCTCCAACATCCGCATCCGACGTAGCATTTCGACATACAGAATATTGATGTTATTGCCGCCGTCCATGAGAGTCTTGGAGAAACCATAGCTGTCAATACGTGGATTGACAACTAAGGCGTATTTTCCTTGCCTGTGCAACTTAGGCGGATGATCAGCACGGTCAAAGGTGATTGCCACTTCCGACCAGTCCAAGAATTGTGGGACAGTTGAAATACTTGCGTTGATCTCATGCAAAATTGCCTTCTTGACCTTAGCTGGTTGAGGCCCAAGGAAAGTGACGTAAGTGTCTTTCTTTGTTTTGAAGTTCTTCTTTCCATCCGGCTTGGGATTTGAAGGGTCAGCCTCCTCCATGTCGGAATCTTCCTTGGTCTCCT
This sequence comes from Avena sativa, assembly GCA_916181665.1. Lineage (NCBI taxonomy): Eukaryota > Viridiplantae > Streptophyta > Magnoliopsida > Poales > Poaceae > Avena > Avena sativa. The sequence goes on along the minus strand of OV702288.1, from coordinate 451,007,625 downwards.
TTTATTTTTTGGGATTCTTCTTTCCCTTCTTCTTCTTAGCCCTGTAGCCAGCGGTATCGTCTTTCTTGATGTCGTCATTGAAACGACACTCAGCATTTGTGTGGGACGAGCCCCCGTTGGCATCTAAGTGATGCACACACGGGTTGTTGGCAATGTCAGCCCAGGAATAGGTTTTGCCAGGCTACTGGTCTCCTCTACACTAGACTCTTGATGTCCCACGACCGCATCCACGGCCACCACCGCGCCCTCCTCGTCCTCTAGACCCGAAAGTAGCAGTGACCACTGCTGTTTCCGTGTTGGGTTTTTCTTCCGAGGTATCATTGCGCTTCTGAGCTTGTTGCTTTGGTTGTTTTGCCTACTATGGCACATCTAGGGCGTTCAGTAATCCCTCTATGTTGTTGTTGTCGTCTGCATACTTGCTCGCTATTTCTATCATCTCTCCCAGATCAGTGACCTTGTCACACTTCAAGCGGTGACATAGTAAACCAATGGGGAGTCCTGCAATGAAAGCCTCAATCGCAATTTGGTCATTGACTCCTTCACAGGAGTTCTTAGTGTCGATCCATCATCCGAGGTAATCTCAGCAAGTTTCTCTGGCTTTCTAGGTGCAACGCTGTAGGTCTCCTACCGTACAGGGCCTCCAATATGTGCCTTCGAAATTCCGAAAGAACACGCTTTGCATGTCATACCATTTGTGGATGGTATTCTCCAGAAGTTCATTAAGCCATGATCGTGCCGTCTTCCGCAACATAAGTGGGAGATACCGGGTTGCAACCAAGCTATTTCCGTCTTTGACGATGCAGCAAGCCTGGAAAAAAACCTGGAGCCAAGTGTCTTTCCGGGCCACACCATCGTAGGGTTGGATGTGTCTTGAGATAGCAAATCCTTCCGGGAAGTTTGTTTGTCGAATACGCGGTCCGAAGCATTTTGGACCTACGTAGATATTATCCATCTCATAGCGCCGTGCCTCTATGTTTGAGTTGATCCGGTGTCTCGCGTCACTTGGTGACAGGGAACGCCGTATTGGTTGTTCGCTATAGCTACGGTGCCTTGGAGTGGGACTTCTGCTCCTGCCACCACCTCCTCTGCCACGACGCCCTCCTTGGCGTCCTTGATAGCCATTGTGATGGCTGCTTGGCTGAGAGGGTGGTGCAGGTGGATTGTTTCCTGCTGATTGCCGTCCTCCATCTGGAGCGTCATTATTCCGGTTCCGTTGAGGGTCTTCATTGCGACGAGCCCCCTGCCGGCTTGACTCGGCATGGTGTCCGTCCTTCCTTCGTCTGTCACTCCCACCACGATGGGGTTCAGCGGACGGCTTGCATGTATAGGAGGTGGCATCCTTTGACGGCCCTCCTCTCGACGTTTCTCTTTGTCATCTTCCCTGCGATTGTTCGACTCTCGCTGGGGAGGGTGTCTCGGAGTCAGTGCATCAATCGCTTCTTGCTCCGCAACTAGAGCAACGTTGCTCTAGTCACATGCGGTTCTGTGGCGCTGCCCTGAAGATCCGGTTCTTGAGTAGTTATCTTCTCGATGGTCGGAATGGTAATGTTGTTCCAGAACCCTTTGGGGTCTAATATCATTCCAGGCCGGATCTGTGCGACATTGGTCAGATTGAGAGACCCGTTTTCCGCTTCCGGATTTTGCGACCTTTTGTTGCTCTAGACCCTTGGTGAGCATCTTTATGCCCAACCGGATCTAATCTGGGCCTAGTTTTTTGCTAGGATATCTCGAGCCGCGGCGGTGTTTTGTACTGGTGTTGGGTACACCAGATCTCCCTTGCTATTGAGTCAAGGCATCCTTGGGTCCCCCTCAAAGAGAACCTTGTGGACTTCCAGAAATTTGTCGGCATGCATATGTCGTTTCCGGGTCTTTTGATGCTGTAGAGAGATGAACTTCTCTGCAGTAGCTATGCGCTTCTTCTCTTCCTCGATGTTGTTGGCTTCATCCAGGAGTACTTGGCCACGCGCTTCTAGGGCTTGATCCCTTTCTTCCAACTCTTCAACAGTAAGTTCTTCAGCTGTAGGGATAGGCATAGTTAGCGCAGCATCGATGTGTTTACGAGCACCAGTAGTGACCACGTGTCCATCCACCGAAGCTTCTTTGGGCTTGTCTAGGATTAGTGCTCCATCCGAGTCTTCTTCATACTCCTCGGTAACCACTTCCTTCCCTGGAGGGTCTTTTGCCGGGGTCTTGTTCTTCTTGTTCTTCTTCTTTGCCTTCTTGGCAGCGGCGGTAGCAAAGAAGACTTTGGGTCCATTTCCTAGAGTCAAGCTCTGATCGGTACTTTCGGACATCTGGACGTTGGGATTGTCTCCGTGATCCATGTCGTCCTACGCTTTGGGAGAGTTTTCTCCGGATACTTCGTCCATGGCATCTCCTTCTTCTACAGATTTGGAGTTAAAGTCCTCTTCGTATTCCGCGGAGAACTTTTGGAAATCCGCCGACGACATGGAATCATCCGAAGATGCCGGTAAGTCGGTGTTTGTTCCGATCGCCTCCAGCACCAAGTCCTCATTGTCTCCAGCATCGTCAGAGCCGGATCCGGATCCAACATATCAGATGAAGTGCGACCGTGTGTCCTGAGGTAGTTGCGGCTTTCCTCGTGGGCTTCCTCGAAATTTTTGATGGTCTCGAGAACCTCATCCATGTTTGCACCTTGCATCAGCATGCGCCTCAACGTATGCCTCAAGAAGGGTTGATCTGTTCTGGTATTGGAAGAGCTGGAACCAAAGTTGTTGTCTTGCTCCTCCTGGATTTCGACCTCCGAGGGTGGATCGATCTGGGATTCGGCCTCGCTAGGGAGATCCACTCCGGATTCGACTTGCACCGCAAGATCTGCTTCAGTCTTAGTTTTCTCCACTATCTTCGCAATATTTGCGGGCTAGGTGGGATTAGGGTTTTCTGAGATCCGGAACTCTACCGCCTCCATGGACAAAGTGGACCCAGAGGCTTCTTCTGCCTCTATCATCACCGCTAGGGTGGGTGGGGCAGGTTTAGCGAAACCAATGTAAACATCGATCTCGCCAAAAGACATGATGGTGTAGGCAGTCACGGCCTCCCTAGCCGGGATCCAGGTCTCGTCGAGAACGATGAGAGGGACATCACTGGCGTAGAGGACACGATTGATGGTGATGGTCTCGCCGATTCCGATTATTGCAGATTCTGCTCGGAACGCAGATCCGAAACTCACTTTCCCCATTGTGGGTGCCAACTGTCGTTAGATTGATGATAAGTACGCCATGAGGGGTTCCTCGAGGCGTGCAGAAGAGAGGGGTGTGAGATGTACGGTGTTCTAGGATGGTGAGCACACAAGTTTACCCAGGTTCTAATCCGCCGGCTTTGGACGAATCCTACTCCTGCTAGCAATCCAGTAATACGGCAGAGCCAAAATATGGGTTACAGGTGTTTCGCCTGTGCGAGTTGAGATTGTAGACTATTGTGAGGTGTCCTAAAGGCGTACCCTAGGACGACTTATATAGATATCCGACCTAGGGTTTATAGGAGAGACCTATCCGGTTACGACTAAGAGTCGGTTACAGAGTACATCTTGAACTACAAGTAACATAACATGCCTATGTCGGTAAGTCGTCTAGGCCTTCCCGTATCCGGACTGGACTCCGTCTCTTCTCCCTGACTGGGCCGCCTGTGAAGCAAAGCTCTAACCCGAAGTGGGCCACCCTGGTTAGTGAGGCACAGTGAGGATACCTGGAAAGTATATCCCCAACAGATAATTTACTGGCAGAGCGCATTCATGTGCGATTATCAAGCCAGACAGGATAAATCCTGGGGTCTTGCCTTCATGTCATGGACACGACATTCAGACTTATTATCGCTTCAGGCGCGGTCCGAGATTTTGTCAACTGCCTCGTTTGGCTGTTGGAGTTGCTAAAGTTATCAGCTTCTTATTTCTTTGAGTGATGTTCATAAATACTCCCGATGGAAGAGAATGTTTGAGGATACGATGATGTAATGCTCATAAGTTCATATTGTTTTGACTCTGTCAAAGTTTTTATTTTATCGGGTGTGCTTCCAACACACGAGGATACTATTGCTTTGGATTATTCTTTGGCCTTATATGTAGATTGAAGTCTTTCTATCAGGTGCGCGACAGCGCTCCCGATGGGAGTAGCCCCCGAGACTACAGTAGAATATTTGTATTCGATTGTAGGCTCACATCTATAGTCATTCGAGGAAATGTTCAACTCAGGTCTTCTTTTTCTAGAATCATCAAGACGTCTTTATCGGGTGCACGGCAGCGCTCCCCATGGGAGTAGCCCCCGAGGCTATAGTCGAATATTTGTATTCGATTGTAGGCTCAAGTCTTTACCTAAAGAATTTAGTTTGACTCGTGTCTGGTAGTTACTTTATCAGATCCCATGGTCAATGTACCCAATTTTTTCATTTCTTTCCATGACGTCGTTGCTGACGAAGTTGATGTGTCGTGGCTTCCAAAAAACGAGGCCCGATGGGACGTTACAATGGTGGGCCCGTGTTGCATTAATGATGATGCTTGAGCGGCGTGGCAACAGACATTTTTGACCGCACGACCCCCTTTATGCGCAATAATCGAGGCGACGTGTAGATTTCTTCTGTGTTTATCGTGGTAATAATTGTCCATGATTTTTATCCCTTTTGCAAATCATTGCCATGTGTCTTCATGATGTATGTCTTTTTGTTTCACCGTCCTTATCTAACGGCTGAACTTCACACTCCTTTCCCTTATAAACGAAAGGAGATTCCTTTTATTATTTTTACTATTCCCCTTGCTTCCTACTTCTTCTTCTTCCTTGCGTTGTACCCTCGCTCGCTGTTCTTGCATGTTCTGTTTCTTTGCGCACTTTCCTCCTCCCTGCAAGATCTGCCATGGGAAAGTCCAAGGTCGGGACTTCTTCTACTGCTGCTAAGGCGACGAGAAAGAGGGTTGTTGGACGGGGTCCCACAAAGTTCTCTCAGAAAAGATCTGCGGGAGGCTCGCAACTACTGCCTTCTTGATGAGGGAACCTTCAAGCTTCCAAGGGATGAAGCTGTTCCCGTTCCTGAACTTGGGTGGTGCTGGCTCGTGGTTGATGTCGAGCTCGTTGGGGAACCCCAAGAGGAAGGTATGATGAGCACATCAGTAAGTTTCCCTCAGTTATGAAACCAAGGTTATCAATCCAGTAGGAGCAAGGAAACACCCCAAAGGTGTAGCTAGCTGAACGTTGCCAGGGCGCACTACCGGTGCCAGCAGCAACGTGGAGACCTGCACAACACAACCACAGAACTCTGCAACCTGCGATGAGGTTGTCAATCTCACCGGTTTTGCTGAAAACAAAGGATTAAACGTATCGAATGGAAGTAAGTAAAAGTTTGTAGAAAGTAAACACAAAGCAGTAAGCAGTTTGTAGATTGTATGTAAAAGAAAGGACCGGGGTCCATAGTTCACTAGAGGTGGCTCTCCTTAAGATAGATAACATGCTGGGTGAACAAATTACAGCGGGGCAATTGACAAACATCGAGAAAGCATACAAGCATATACTAATCATATTGACTCCTTTGAGACTTGATTGGGCATTACAACATTATACATAGACCGCCATCCAACTGCATCTATGACTAATAATCCACCTTCAGGTTATCATCCGAACCCCCTCTAGTATTAAGTTGCAAGCAATAGATTGTTGCTTTACGAATTGCGTGTAAAGTAAACAATACGATTGTTTTACGAATTGCAAATGTATCTATCAAAAATTATAGATACATTTGCAATGTATCAACATCCCCAAGCTTAACTCCTGCTCGTCCTCGAGTAGGTAAGTGATAAAAAGAAAGAATAATTTTTGAGGTGACATGCACCATCATAAACTTGATCAAATTATTTGTAAAATATTCAAAGCTGGGATCATAGTACTTCAATCATAACATGAAAGACAAAGTTCTAGCAATAATACAAAGAAACTATGATGCAACCTGAAAAGGCACAAACAAAAGATTCATAGATAACAATGCTTTGCAAGATGTTTGTTTGTTTCACATAAAGAAAACATAGCATAGTAGTATTAAGCTTGTCCCTCATAGAGTAGCAAATATAAATGCATAGGACACCTTCAAAGTTTATTAGAGTGTCTAGATACAAATAGTTTAAAACAAGCAATATCAAAGTATGCATCAATCAACTAGTCTTGGGATAATGCACATAGAACTAAGAATGGCCACTATGCTCTCAAAGTAGGTGCATAAAGATAGAAGGTGGAGACTCAATATAATGGTGGAAGAAAGGCCTTTACAGAAGGAAGCAGAGATTCAAGTTTCATAAAGAGCTTCCACAAATTATGGTACTTAATAGCTTTCAACTCCCATTGCCCTTATCATAAGCATCTTGAAGTGATTAAGGTTAAAGTGAACAAACTATGGTGTACATGCTTGACGAAGTATAAGTTAGAAATCTCATGTCCCTTGAATACGAGGGACGCTCCTCATGCTACTCAAGTTTAGTCACCGGTAAGTTCTTGTCATCGTAAGTACATGTATATCATAGAGAACCGCCAACGGGGTACCCCTTGCCCGATGATACGGAAGAATCCCCATATCAAAATGACAAGGCAAGCAGACAACGAGCATCTCAGCAATCTTCTTATTTACCATGGGAATATGGTGCTTTTTTCTCTCTTTCCTATTTTCATGATCTCTTTTTTTCTTTTTCTTTCTATTTTTTCTCAATATAGGAATCTTTTTTTATAAGAAGAATGCTTCATAGATAGCTCATTATGGTTACGCTGCAGGTTTCCACCATGTCAGCATGGATTAGACCAGCGGCCCAGGCGTTTCTTTAACATATATACATAACTCCATGGACTTACAAGCTCCCATTTCATTTCACACCGACGACATCCATAGAGAAAAGAGCATGATATCAACTAGGTACAAAGTACCTGTGCAATGTTGGAAGCATTCCCCATGATAGCATGGCTCTGCTAATCCCCAACAAATAAGTGCAAGCATGTACAACACAGACGACACAATGGTTCAAGTTTATTAAGGGCAAGAAAAGTAAAGTGTTGCATCAAGTTCGTGAGACTTTAATTACTAGTTTTCTCATAACAAGTTTAATTCTGAAGGTAAACAAAAACATGAATATACTTGGAATATCATAAGCTAGTAGGTAGGTATGGTGGACTCTTTGGAATAACTTGGTTTAGGGAGTTGGATGCATGAGTGGAACTCATACTTGGTTGTGGAGGCTAGCAAAAGACTGGGAGCGACAAACTAAGAGAGCAATAATGGCCATAATCATGTAGAGTGACAAAACATCATTGATCAAAGCATAAAGTGATACCACAAGTTGAAAACCAAAGGATCATAAAGGCTTATGGTGCCCTGAGATAGTCATAACATGGTGTGAGCATGCGCCAAGTCAACCCAAATAAAGCATCAAAGGAGAATACCACTATACTATGCTTTAATATTCTAAAACAACGCATGATTCATCCAAGACACATTAAGAAATCTCAATTGTTTATAACAATTCATGCTACAACAAAGAATACTAAGCATAAAGCCAAAACAATATCAAGCGTGGCATGAGAAAGCATAGGTCACAGTCAAAAACAAGCTCTCTTTAACACTTAAGCATGAGCTTTCCTACTCTTTTCCAAACCAAACCAAACTATTTGAAAACCAATGTATGAAAGAGGGGGTCCAACCAATTTATTCAGCAAACAAAGTAAACAAAAATGAAAAAGAAGACGCTCCAAGAACACCACAACTGTGGATGAAACAATAAAAATTAAACGTTTGCAAGAAACCTGGGATTTTTATTGATGAAGAGGGGGATGCCTTGGGCATCCTCAAGCTTTGACGCTTGTACTTCTTGGATATTTCTTGGGGTGACACGCGTGGCATCCCCAAGCTTGAGCTTTAGTCCATCCTTCATCTCATTACTCATTCCTTCCATACACCTGAAATTTTTCCTTCTACAAAACTTCACACAATCTTTATTAGCAACATTAGTGCACTCAAGATAATAAGTCCTTAGGTTCAGTTCTAACACCAATAAACTTCCATTAAAACACTAGCTACTGTAGCACTTCCCTCAAAAAGCTCAATTCCCAAAAGAACTCAAAAAGGAACCAACAAGAAGCAAATGCAGAAAATGGCAGAAATCTGTCAAAACAGACCAGCAGGTAAAGACGAATTTTTTCGAAGACCTTCTATTGCTCAAATCAAAAAGTGTTGAACTAACAAAAGTTAGATAACAACCTGGGGCAGAAGCAGAAAATTCACTCCTCAAAAGGTTGTTCAGATATTTTACACGAATTTTTACAGTGAAGCACATAAATCTGTTTCGGGACAGAAACTTTCCCAATCATTACTTCTCTCTCATTAGAGGTTACTCTTGGCACAAAAAGCAAATAAAAAGGACAAGGAGCGGTTATTACTGAAGTAATAACTTCCAAGACTCATCTAAAACTTTTGGGTTATCTTCCAATAAGTACTTTTCTTTAACGCCTTTAAGTTAGGCATAAGAAGCAAAAAGAATCAAGTGTTCTCAAATGAACAAGCATTAAGAGCAAATTTTGTTTTCATATGAGAGGCAAAATAAATCTTCTCTCTCATATTAGGGAAGTGTTCTATAACTTTCTTGAGTGGGAGTTGATATTTAATGGTGCCTTCTTTCATATCAATAATGGCACCAACAGTTCTAAGAAAAGGTCTTCCCAAAGTAATAGGACAAGAAGCATTCAACATCCAAAACATAGAAATCAACGCGGACATAGGCATTGTTAACCATAATAAGAACATCATTAATACTCCCCATGAGTTTTTTAGCATTATCATCAAGTGGAACATTCAAATAACAATCTTCAAGTGGTGGCAGATCAAGCATATCATAAATCCTTCTAGGCATAATAGAAACACCACTATCAAGATCACATAAAGCTTTGAAATCAAAATCATTCTCTTTCATATTAATGATGGGTTCCCAACCATCTTCTTGTTTTATAGGAATAAAAGCTTTATGTTTCATCTTTTCTTCTTTAATCTTTATGAGAGCATCAGTAATGTGTTTTGTAAAGGCCATGTTCATAGCACTAGCATTAGGACTTTTAGCAAGCTTTTGTAGGAACTTAATAACTTCAGAGATATTGCAACCATCAAGATCAAAATCAAAATTATCATCTAGAGTGGTAGATCTATTACTAGCCTTAACACTAGTGGTGGTGATAGTAGAAACACTAATGTTTCTAGCAATTTCATCTTCTCTTTCCCACCTAGCATGCAATTCAGCTAATAGTCTAACATTTTCATCAATTCTTACTTGTATGGCATTAGTGGCTCCAAAGGGATTATCATTAGTTGCAAGTTTAGCAGCCATTTTATTAAAAGAAGATTGAGCTTCAACCAGAGATGTTATATTTCTTTCAGCATTAGAGAGTTTTTCCTCAATAGTTTTATTGAAAGCAGTTTGTTTACTAATAAAATCTTTAAGCATAACTTCAAGTTAAGAGGGAGCACTCTTATTGTTGTTGTAGGAATTTCCATAAGCATTACCATTGTTGGGAGGATATGGCTTATAATTGTTGTTACCAAAATTATTCCTATAAACATTATTGCCAAAATTGTTATTTCTTATGAAGTTCATATCAACTTGCTCTTCTTGAGCAACCAAAGAAGCTAAGGAAACATTATTTGGATCAATATGGGTTTTCCCATTAACAAGCATAGACATAATAACATCAATCTTATCACTCAAGGAGGAGGTTTCCTCAATAGAATTTACCTTCTTACCTTATGGAGCTCTCTCAGTATGCCATTCAGAGTAGTTAACCATCATATTATCCAGAAGCTTTGTTGCATCGCCCAAAGTAATGGTCATAAAGGTACCTCCAGCAGCAGAATCCAATAGGTTCCTTGAAGAATAGTTCAATCCTCCATAAAAACTTTGGATGATCATCCAAGCAGTAAGTCCATGAGTGGGACAATTCTTTACCAAAGATTTCATTCTTTCCTAAGCTTGAGCAACATGTTCATTATTAGATTGTTTAAACTTCATTATTTCACTTCTCATAGATATAATCTTAGCAGGAGGATAGTATTTTCCAATAAAAGCATCTTTGCATTTAGTCCAAGAATCAATACTATTCCTAGTTAAGGAATTCAACCATTCTTTAGCTTTTCCTCTCAAAGAGAAAGGAAACAATTTAAGCTTAATATCACCATCTATATCCCTATGCTTTTGCATCTCACAAAGTTCAACAAAGTTATTTAGATGGGCAGCAGCATCTTCATTACCAATACCAGAAAATTGTTCTCTCATAACAAGATTGAGTAAAGCAGGTTTTATCTCAAAGAAAGTAACTTCAGGAACAAGTGGAGCAATAGTTGTACTCATAAAATCATTGTTGTTGGTGCTAGTGAAGTCACACAACTTAGTGTTTTCAAGAGTAGTCATTTTTTTGTATTTTCAATAAATAAAGCAAACTTGTAAAACTATTTTTTTGTGTTTTTGATAAAGAAACAAGCAAACAAAGCAAAAGAAACTAAGAAAAACAAAAATAACAAAGTAAAGAGATTGGTTATGAGGGACTCCCCTTGTGAAGATGTCCTTGACTCCCCGGCAACGGCGCCAGAAAAATACTTGCTGGCTCGTGGTTGATGTCGAGCTCCTTTGAGACTTGATTGGGCATTACAACATTATACATAGATCGCCATCCAACTGCATCTATGACTAATAATCCACCTTCAGGTTATCATCCGAACCCCTCTAGTATTAAGTTGCAAGCAACAGATTATTGCTTTACGAATTGCGTGTAAAGTAAACAATATGATTGTTCTCTGAACAAAGGAGTGTTGTTTTCTCCCTAGTAGCAACAACACATCTAGTACCTTAGAGATTTCTGTCACTTCCCCAGATTACCAGAGGCATGAACCGACTATCGAGCATAAATACTAACTCTTGGAGTTGCTAGCATCTACTTGGCCAAGATAGCTACTAACAACGGAAAGCATGCAAGATCACAAATAACAAAGACATGATAGAATCAATAATCAATCTGAAATAGCATCTCAATATCCATCGGATCCCCACAAACACAACATGCAGAATTACAAATAGATGATCTTGATCATGAACGGAGCTCACAAGATCTAAACATGAAAGCACAAAGGAGGAGAACCAGCCATGTAGCTACTACATGGACCCGTAGTCCATAGATGAACTACTCACGCATCACACCGGAGGCTTGCATGATGATGAAGAAGGCCTCCAGGGTGAATTCCCCTCTATGGTAGGGTGCCGGGAAGAGCTTCAGATCCCTCCCGATCTAGGGATGGAGATGACGGCAGCTACAGACTCTTTCGTGGAATTTTGATCGCGTACTTAGGGTTTTGGTATCGGAGGCAATATATAGGCGGAAGGAGAGGCCGAGGGGGTGCTGGGGTCGGCCAGACCACCCCCTGGCACGGGCCAGGCCTGGCTGCGTGGACACGTGGTGTGGCCGGGCGCCAGCCCTTCTCCATCTCATATTCTGGCTCCAGATGTCTTCTGATAAAATAGAAACTTTGGCTTTTGTCCCGTCCAATTCCGAGAATATTCATTTTCTGACTTCCTGGAACCAAAAACAGTAGAAAACAGGCAGCTGGCACTATGGCTCTTGTTAATAGGTTAGTCCAAGAAATCATAAGAAAAGTACTCCAAAGTGTGGACAAAACACAAGAAAGTAGATAAAACCAAGCATGGAACATCAAAAATTATAGATACATTTGCAATGTATCAGGTGGCAGGTAATGTTTCTGTCCTTCCTCTATCACGGCCTTTCTCTTCCCATTCATGAATTCCTCCGCGATCTTATCTTCGTTTATGATGTGCAGCTTTATGAGCTCACACCCAACTGTATTCTCCATGATGTTTGCTTTATCACCCTTTGCAAGTGCTTCCTCAGGATTCATCCCCATTGGGGCATGTGAAAGTACTTTTTCTATGTTTGCCGTAATGCCACTGATGAAGTTGTCCATGACGTTGGGGGCGCTATTTTATCTGTTCATTCCGAGGTTCATTACTTCGACTTCAAAATCTTGGATTATTTTCAATGGTAGAAAACCAAGTGGATTTACATCAAGGATCAAAAAAGCGAGGTCCAGACCTTTGGGTTTTCCCCGTTTGACCCTAAGAAAACCTACCGCAGGCTTGACACATGTGACCATCGCCCTACTCCCAAAGAAATGGCTGAGATCAAGTCTTTACTGCTGCAGCTTGCTTCATCGCAGCATGGAGGTTGGTAAGGAGCTATCGGGGCTACATATTTTGGCCTACTTCATCCGAATATGCATCTAGCCTATCCAGGCAAGGCTCTCCGGTAATTGGGCTTACACCGGCAAGAAGGACCCTATGAGGATATCACTGGATAGCCTCCCTGTCCATATCTATGAGTAGAGAGTTTGTTCCTTCACCTCTTTGATGAACAAAAGCACAGTTCCTTTATCGGGTGGACCCTTTTGGCAAGAAAAATCTGCTCCCAGATGTTAGTTGCTCCCCTTTGTATGTTTGCATTCCTTTATATGTTATAGTAGTTCTGTCGCCTTAACCTGTCCTCTTATGGTGCAGAGTTATGACCACCTTTCTGCTCTTGCCCCTTATGGAGAGTGGTGAACTACCAGCTAGTCCCTCTCTATCCAAGGATTTTACCGGGGATGGGTCTGTCCCTGATGAAGGGGAGATATCTGCTGCTGAGTCCTCTTCACATACTCATTCTATTGCTTCGGCTCAGTCTCGGTATTTTTGAAGGGTGCCTGCTACTGAAAAAAAGGAAACGTGCTGAGGCTGTAGAAACGGTCAAAGACTCCGATGATTCGACTGGTTCAAAACCACTGCAGGTTGTTCCTATTTCATCGACTTAGCCGCGGATGAATCTTTTCTGAATGACGTAGGATGTTTCCTCGTAAGTACTATTGTATTTGTTTGGTATTTTATCAATTGTAACTTTGCCTTTTGCGAATAGGGTAATTCTCTCTTTGTTTCTTGTAGTGATGCTGAAGAAGAGAATCTTCCTCTGTCTCCTCCTGGTACTTCTGTGGCGCCTCTTCTTTCCAGTTTGCTCATGCCATCGATGGATCCGGGAAACCGCGCGAATCACTCACGGAAAAACTGGTCCCGGAGGATACTGGTGCCTCCCCGACACTGACGCCACTAAAAAGATAAAAAATTGTGGGAAAGGGTGTGGCAATCACCGAGAACCCCGTCGAAGTCGACATGCATGATGTAAGTGACACCCGTAAAATTTGTTCTTGTGACTTTCCTCTATACTTGATTTTTTGACGTTCTTCTTCTTTCGCTGTAGCCACTGATGCACGAGATGGTTTATATGGCCTCTCGTTTTATCAAAATTCACGATGAAGACGAAGGATCTAAAGGTTCGTTATGTCACTTGATAAGATTGTCGTCACGGGATTTTATTGAATTTGTGCAAATTTCTAAATATCCAGCTGACGTGGGCATACCTTATAGGTACTCGAGTTTTGCATATACAATCCAGGTATGACAGAAGCCCACGACGTTACCAGGGCCCAATACAGGATTCAGGTGACTCACGGAGATTCCGATTGCTTGCAGCACAAGACAAAGCTTAAGATAGAAAGTTTAAAGGGACAAACCCTAACTTGTAACCGACTCGACCTGCTACCCGAGACATAGCCTATCTATATAAAGGCTAGGAGGGGGTGGCGAGGAGGACAATCACAACCCTAGTTTCTGTCACCATCGCTAGATTGCATCTGCGCACCCTTGTAACTTTCGACTCCCTCGATAATTCCAAGAGCAGACAAGCAGGAGTAGGGTCCTCTACGAGGCCTGAACCTGGGTAAACCTTGCATCCCTGTGTACTTGTTTGCTAGCCGATTGATGCTTCCAGCGCTCCCTCTTTCTCCAAAACCCAAGTCCATAATAATGGGCATTAATGAGTTAAACCCTCATCAATTGGCGCTGTCTGTGGGAACTGGGACTGCTGATGTCGTGGCTTTTTCGGCCCCGTCAACTGTGATCTACAACTCTGCAACAGCGGAGATTCGCCTCCTCTTCGGCGCCTTCGACTTCACCGTCAACACGCCGGCCACTCGCCCTGTTTTCGAGTCCGTGGGCGATGGGATCGGCATGGCAACCGGAGCTTACGCTTCCAAGTTGGTCAGCTGGGTACACTTCACCTCCCTGACCAGCCGTTGGTTCCTGTGATTGCTCCAGCATCGTGGTTTCCACCGCCAATCGACACCCTAAGAGAGCTCAACGCCCTGACAACAGTTGGAAGCACGGATAGCGGCAGCAATCACGGATCTGATCTCGGTGATTTGGCCACAGAAGATGGAGCCTACGGTTCTAGATCTGAAAGTTGTGAGAGAAACAGCTTCCCCAATCACTTCATGTGCGCCGTCATCAACGCATGCGACACTGGTGTCAATCGTGACAACACTGGTACTAGACCCACTAACGACAAAAACGGTGGCCCTGCTAACGGCGCGCCCACCAACAATGGGACAGAAGGAGACCCGAACCTCACGGCGAATGAGCGCACCGAAGAGCGCGTGCTGATCAAGCTCACCGAAAACGAGTGGGCCCTATTGTCGAGAAGCTCTGCAGGGCAATCCCCCACCCCTAAACTTATCACAACAAATGCTGATGGGTTACCATTGGCTGCTCAAGGAGGAGTACAAGTGCCAACAACAAGTAATCGCATAGCTCGATGCACGCAGAAAGGCAGCGGACAAGTCGAGCCTTCGGCGGGCTTAGCTCTCTTCCATGGAGGGATCCTCCTCCAAGGGCAATGACCATGTGGCCGCCAAATGGCGCTCTCGACTGGCCCACCTCACTGACAAGGAGCGAGAATAAGCCGCACGAGTCCTCAACTTCGGCTCCAGGACGGTGGATACGCGGGGCAATGTGCTCCCAAAGACACCGCAAGCAGCAGTGATGGCGGCCACCATGTACCTCCTTAACAACCAGCCACCGGCTAGGGATCCGCAGGCTACCATGCACCGATATATGATCACGGGCTTGGGGCTAGTCGAAGTTGCCCTCATCAAGGAGCCAACACTCGAGCCAAAGAAAAGTAAAGCTCTCGACAAGTATTACTATTCATACTCCTCCAGCGACGACAACCACGATCTATCACGGCGACGCTGCTCACGGTGGCACGACTCCGACTATGACGCGCACGATGACATCATGCAGCGCAAGATCGATAAGATGCGCGCAAGACGCGCCCGTTCGACTGACTCGAAAGATGACGAAATAGAGCTCTGCGGTGCTAGATGCTTTAGCAGAGCCATCAGGCATAAGCAAATGCCTAAGGGGTTCAAACTCCAATCGGAGAACCTGAAATTTGACGGCATGAATGACCTGAAGATCTAGATGGAAGATCACATCTCCTCCGCCAGGCTGCATGGAGGAAGCTCGAGCACGGCAATGCAATGCCTTCAGCTACAGCCGCAAGGCGCCGCCCACGAATGGCTCAACAACCTCCCGCGTGGATCAATTCGCAGCTGGGAAGATCTGGTCTATAGCTTCGTGTGAAACTTCAAGGGCACTTACAAAAGGCCCGCATCAATCGAGGAATTAAGAGGTTTCCATCAGAGGTCTGGCGAGTCACTGTGCTCATACATCCAGAGATGGTCCATCATCAAGATGTCCACAGAAGACATCTCTGAGGATCGTGCAATCGACGCGTTTAATGGCGGCGTGCGCCGTAGAGAGCTCAGAGATGAGCTGGACCGCTCGAAGCCCAAGACAATCGACCACCTGATGGAGCTCGTGAATAGGTGGGAAAATGGAGGACTCTATGAAAAACCGTGCCTACTCCGATGATGATGACGACCTCGGGCATAGACGCGATTGCCGAGGGAAACATCGAATGCGCATCTACGAGGACCGCGAAGAGGTTGACATGGTCGTGGCTGGCTACGCCGACAAACACGAAGACAATCGCAACAGTGGACACCGAAGCGGTGGATACCGCGACAACGGAAAAACCATGCAAGTGTGGCAGCACCACATTCGTGAGGAAGCACCTGGAACATCCATCCAAGAGAAACAGTCCAGACCGTGCAACATACACTTCTACATCGACAAGCACGACGACAAGAAAAAATCTAGTCAGCTTCTCAAGGACTGCCACGAGTTCCTCAAGCTCCATGAAGGCCTGGTCCAGATGAATCGCGACACGATCAATCAGGGCTACGGAGCTGCCCCGGGCGCTGTGGCTCACGGAGCACCACCGCCACCACCACCTGCGGCTGCACTAGTCGAAAACCATGGAGGCGAGCCGTACCCGCGAGCGCTGGGCAACATGGGGATGATCCAAAAGGGGTGCCCCTCAAATCGAGTCCAGAAGGCAATCACTCGCCAGGTCAATTTGGTGAAGAACTCTCCGCCCTCCACCACTGAGTATCATAGTGGAAGCGAGTCCTGCATCACCTTCGACAAGCGTGACCACCCACGCCAAGTACCTCGCCCATGCCATTGTCCCCTCGTACTCGAGGCACAGATCGGGGGCTTCAAGATGAGTCGCGTCTTCATGGACGGCAGAAGCGGAATCAACCTCATGTTCGCAAGTACCTTGCACACAATGAGTATCCCTCTAACATGTCTGGAACTTTCAGACAGAATGTTCCATGACATCGTCCCAGGGAAGGGCGTGTACCCCCTGGGCAAGATCAGCCTCGATGTCATCTTTGGCACGCTGCAGAACTTTTGGCGAGAGCACATTGAATTTGAAGTCGTCGACTGGCCCTCACAATACCATTGCATCCTCGGACGTGTCGCGTTCGCGAGGTTCATGGCAGTGCCACAGTACGCCTATCTGCAGATGAAGATGTCAGGCCCAAACAGCATTATCACAATCAACGGAAGATTCGAGAGGTCCGACATCTGCGATAGGGAATTCAACAGAATCTCCCAGTCTTTCGGCATGCAAGAGGAACTAGTGAGGCTAAAGGAGTCGACAGACAATAGTCTGCCTCCCCCAAGCAAGCCAAGCTCACCCGACGAATCCTTCGACACATCGATACACACCAAGAAAGTCCAGGTCCACCCAACGGACCCGACAAAGACGACCCTCATCGCCAACAACTTGAGTCCCGCATAGGAACTCGTGCTTGTCAAATTCCTCCGTGAGCGCTAGGAAATCTTCGCCTGGTGTCCAGCGGACATGCCAGGAGTTCCCAGGGAATTCGCCGAGCACTCACTCAACATAAATCCTGACGCGAGGTTAGTCAAACAAACAATACGGCGACTCTCTGAACCAAGGGAAAAGCGGTCAGTATGGAAGTCAACAGACTCCTCGACGCTAAATTCATACGCGAGATCAAGGAAAGCACCTGGGTCGCAAATCCGGTGCTTGTTCCTAAAAAGGACACGGATATCCTGCGGATGTGCGTGGACTTCACCTCCCTAAACACGCATTGCCCGAAAGATCACTTCTCATTCCCGCGGATCGATCAAATAACCGACTCCACTGCAGGATGCGAGCACCTCTGCTTCCTCAACGCCTACTCAGGCTACCATAAGATTCAAATGAAGGAAGAGGACCAGGAGAAAACGGTGTTCATAACACACTTTGGTGTCTTCTACTACACAACAATGCCCTTCAGGCTGAAAAATGCAGGAGCCACCTATCAGCGGTGCATGCAAGCCTACCTCAAGAGCCAACTTGGTCGCAACATCCAAGTCTACGTCAACGACATCATCGTCAAAACCAAGGAGGAAGCCTCGTTACTCGACCATCTCCGCGAGACCTTCGATAACCTCGACTACTACCGGATTAAGCTAAATCTAGACAAATGCGCCTTCGGCATACAATCTGGGCAACTGCTCGGGTATCTCATCTCCGCGAGAGGGATCGAGGCCAACCTGAAGAAAATAAAGGCCATACTGGCCATGGAGAAGCCGAAGAATGTAAAAGGCCTCCTGTAGCTAGCTGGGTGAATCGCATCGCTCAGCCGATTCATCCGTCGGATGGGAGAAAAGGCACTGCCTTTCTACCAACTTCTCTACAAGGCTGACAAATTTGAGTGGACAAACAAAGCGCAAGAATCATTCGAGGACCTCAAGCGTCTACTGTCCACCTCGCCGGTGTTGGTGACACCTCATGAAAAAGAGCCGCTACTGCTATACATCTATGCCACCAACCAGGTGGTAAGCACTGTGCTTGTAGTGGAACAAGCCGAAGAAAATAAAGTCTACGGGGTACAACGTCTAGTCTACTACCTCAGCGAGGTGCTCACGCTAGCAAAACAGCGGTACCCGCATTATCAGAAGCTGTCATACGGTGTCTTCATGACAGCCATGCGACTACACCATTATTTCTAGGAGCACCCAATCATAGTGGTTAATGACGCCCCACTTGAGTACATCCTCAACAATCCTGACGCCACCGGATGAGTCACGCTTTGGGGGATAGAGCTGTCTCCGCGAGACATCACATATGAGAAACGCGACGCGATCAAGTCGCAAGTTCTCCCGAACTTCCTGGTGCACTGGCTGGAAAACCAGCTACCCGACGAGCCAGATATGTCCTATCTATGGACAATGCACTTTGATGGGTCCAAGCGCAAGGAAGGAGCTGGCGCGGGTGTCATCCTGACATCGCCACAAGGAGATAAGATGAGGTACGTTATGCGAATGCAGTTCACCGCCTCCAACAACAAAGTTGAATACGAAGCCTTGCTCCATGGGATGCGGATGGTGAAAGCCTATGGACCAAGCGACTCGTCATCTACGGCGACTCCAAACTGGTGGTCAACCAAACAATGAATGAGTGCGATGCTCTGAGCGACAACATGATCGCCTATCGCGACCTCTACGATACACTCGAGGGAGACTTTGACGGCTGCGAGTTGCCGCATGTTGGCCGCAAAAGCAATTAGGAGGCAGACACACTCGCCAATATCGGCACCACCTGTGCCCCAATGCCACCTGGAGTATTTCTAGAACGCATCTGCGAATGCTCCATCAAGCCCAAGGCTCCAGAGAAAAAGACAAGCACGCAAACAGACTCGGGGGCTATGCCACCCGACGAGCCAATGGCACTCGATGACATGGAGCCAGACACAGGACTCAAAGGTCCCATGGAGGTCATGATAATCGAGCCATACTGGACACAACCATATGTCACATACTTGCTCAGCAAAAGGTTGCCAGATGACCCGAATGATGCACGTCATATAGCGCGATGATCCAAGGAATTCACCCTCATCAATGGCGAATTGTACAAGTGCAGCATCACATGAGTTCTTTAGCGGTGCGTCTCCAATAGGGATGGCAGAGCAATCCTCCTTGACATACGTGAAGGCACTTGCGGCCACCATGCTGGAAGTCGCACCCTCGTCGTCAAAGATCTACGAGCGGGATTCTACTGGCCAATGGCCATGCGCGATGCCAAGGATATCGTCCAGCGTTGCAATGCCTGCAACGATTCGTGGACAAGACACATGCACCTGGCGCAGAACTTAGGCAAATACCCGTGGCTTGGCCCTTTGCACAATGGGGACTCGACATGGTTGACAAGCTCCATAGATCCTCGCGAGGAGGATACGTCTACCTCCTAGTCATAGTCGACAAATTCACCAAGTGGATTGAGCCCATGCCAGTGAAAAAACAATCAAGAGCCAGCGTCGTCAAGTTCTTCGAGTCCATCGTCTTTTGCTTTGGGGTGCCACATAGCATTATCATGGACAATGGGACGAACTTCACCTCCAAGGAGTTCCAGGATTTCTGCGAAAACCTGGGAATCAACATTAGCTACACTTCGGTAGCACATCCCCAGACCAACGGTCAAGTCGAAAAGGCCAACGGCCTCATCTGCGGCGGGATCAGGAAAAGGCTCCTCCGACCACTCGGAAAAGCTATCGGGTGCTGGCCTGACGAGCTGCAGTCAGTACTATGGAGCCCGCGCATAACTCGAAATAGTGCTACAGGCTACACTATGTTCTTCATGGTACATGGTGCTGAGGCTGTACTACCCGCAGAGGTGTGCTACAAGGCCCCACGGGTAGTAGCATATAGCGAGGAAGAATCAACCCTCGCACTCGAAGACTCCATCGACCTCCTCGTTGAGGCACGTGAGATTGCAGCGGAGAGATCCACGATCTACTAGTAGAACCTCCGCAACTATCATAGCAGAAGGCTACGCCCTAGATCCTTCATCGAAGGAGACCTGGTTCTGTGATTGAAGCAACAAGGGCACCTCAAGTTCGAGTCCCCTTGGGAAGGACCTTATGTGATTACTGAAGTAATCCTAGGTGGCGCCTATTGCCTTAAAGACTTCAAGAGAGGAGTCGCATACTCCAATCCCTGGAACATCGTGCAACTGTGCTGTTTCTACCCTTAGATGTTTTTAGTTTACAATTAAGGCTATTCCTCTAGGCTACTTAGCCAAACATTATACCTCGTGATATTAGACGAAGAAATAAAGCTAAGTGCCCCAAACATTGTGTTTTTTCTATTTTACTCGCAATTATATCACTCGGGGGCTGCGCCACCCTTTACATCGTGTTCCACGAACAACGCAGTATCCTGAGTAGCTTACGCACTATCAATCGAACCCTTGATATCACCAACCCAGCTGTAACACACCTGACAGGTTGGCAAGGTGCTGAGATGATCATACGTCAGGCTAACGAAAAGGAACTGCATATTACAACACACTCGAAAAATATACAAGCTAGCAAGCTCTTTACATATTAATGGGCATCAAACACACCCGGCATAATCATATGAATTTTACAACACTTATACATCTATGTGCAGGGTACAAACTACACTACTGCTGCAAAAGGAGAACATTTGTTTGATCTTCAAAGAAATTGATAATATCTTCGGCTGGCCGATCAACTGCCCGGTAGTGTGACACCATGTTCCAGGTCATCCCTTCTGGCAGCAGCGGCCCAGTGGCAACAACCGCGATATCCACATCTGGCCGATGTAATCGAACAAGCGCCAACGCATTGGCACCCACGACCAATTGCTGGCGAACGCACTCGCGCACCACACTGATATCTTGAAACTTCGCCACCAAAGATAGCAAGCTTGAGGCCCTACGTCCAGGGGAAACATTGTTTGGAAGATATGCCTAAGGCATGACTTCGCTTTCTTCAAACACTGAAGCACTCGCGAGGCACGATGCTGCAGCCTCGCCAACGCGACTACGAGGTCATGATCCACCCAGAAGCAACCGCTAGCTTGCAGCTGCTCCTGGGTCAGATTATGCAGGAGAATGGCAACCCGATCCCTCTCATCCTGCAGATGACGAGTGCTAACAACTACAAGAAGCAAGAGAAGAGCATAAGACCGAGCATCGCCGCGAATGGCCACAGAAAAGGGAAAGAAGATAGAAAGCTAACACTTAAATTGCTCGTTCAGCTACGCAACTTTGTCCAAGAGATACTTCTCACGAGCGGTGGCCTTCTCAGCCTTCGACTTCCATACATCCGCATTACCACGGATTATAGGCAATTCTCGCTCCAACTTCTTCACGCGATCGCGCAGTCGTGCAAGCAGCGATAGCTCCTCCACTCTTGAACGTGGTTGCGCCACAGTTTCATTAGTGGGAGGAGAGTCAGGAGGACCACTCGAAGGACCCTATTACAGCCAAACAAGAGGCGTATAAGACCAATTATACATTAACAAGGAGTGCATTCAAGTTCAACAAAGTATCAAAAGGGGTACCCCCACAAAACAAGGTTCATTAGAAGGAAAGCTAAACTATTATAGAAGGCAGCTAAGGCATGCTCTGCTTTTTCGACTTTGACTTCGGGGGCTTCCTCGAATCTATGGCAGTCTCCAACGCCACAGACTTCCCAGTTGTAGCCCCAGATGCCGCAGCCTTTGCACTTTTCAATCGCCGCAGCTCAGCAGAATAAGTAGGGACTATATCAATGAGTCGATGCCCATACTTACTGCACCTAGTGGCGAAAGGCTCGAAGACTACCTGCTGGTCAGCTGTAGCGACCGGCATCTCCGAGGAATCTCACTAGGGTCCAGCACCACCCCGTGGGCTTGCGCCATTGCGAGTGCCATGGTCACGCCAACTGACTTCTACAAATTCTTTAAGTCCATCAGGATGCCCTCTGCAAAGGACTCCACCAAGCAATCAAAATTCTCGATCATTGGGGCTTTGGGAGCCATCTCCTCTTGAAGACGACCCAGCAAGTCCTTGTCTTTCTCTAGTGTATCCTTCACAGAGACGGTGCGGTCTTCGACTGCAGTCACGGTACCGGCCAAGGCATCCGCGTGAGTCAAAGCCTGGGCATCAAAGCCTACGCTGGCGGCATCTGGAAGAATACACATATGAGCACAATAATGTGAAGGCACAGTACATGACAAAAACAAGCAAGGCAGTGTCGTACCTGAAAGCGCCTTCACGACTGAGAAGAGATGTTCTACGAACAACTATTCCCTATCAGCAGTGGAGGAACGCAAATCTTCCTTGCATTTCTGCGCCTCCTTCAGCGACTCGACTGCCTCATCATGTTTTTTCTCCGTCATGGCAAGACCCTTCTCGAGGGAAGCGATGTGACGAAGAAGCTCGTTATGCTCACCTGCAAAGGACATAAACATTGAAAGATCACTTTGCCAATCTCTACACAATAGAATGAAGAGAAAATTTTAAAACTAACCTTCAAAGGCACGATGTCGGTTATCCAGCAAGGCATGTTGTCGACCCAAGGAAAGGATCTACTCAGCGAGATGAGTGGAATTCTTCATGATAGGCTACAAGAAAAATATAAGTAATGTGAGCATTAACACAAAATTCGAGTGCCAACGACACGAAGAAAACTCCGTGTTCCTCTAGGGACTCCGAAGATTCTTCTAGAATTGACATTCGGGCAACAACTTGATGCTCCCCAACGAAGGGGAGCTTGAAGAATGCGTATCAGAGTGGGCCGCCACCGGAGGAGAAGAAGACCGCACCGCCACCTCCTTGTTCTTGGATTCTGCGACTCCAAACTCCTTAAATTGGTAGTCATCGAAGGATGACGATGCCGTTTGACTGCAAAGTATCCATCACCAATTCGTAAGGGAGAAAATTTGGGAAAGGCAGGACCAACTTGCAAAAATAAAGACTTACCCGTCAAAATTTTCGAGGTCAAAGGAATCACCAGACGACTCCTTCGGCAACCTCAGCTTCTTTCGAGAGGGAGGGCATGGCATGCACGGGCACAGCGGCGATTGGATCCTCCACAGCAGTAGAAGGATCCTCCGGCGTCGACGGTGAGGAAGCATCCCAACCCTCGCTACAGGAACGCTTGCGAGTCCCATGATCACTGGACTTAGGGGCTTCCTATTCCTCCCCAATAGGGACGGTGGAGTCCGACTCGTCCTCTTCCTCCACTTCGCGCGGGATAATTCCTCCAGGCTAAGGAGGCAAATTGGCAACCACTTTCCACTCCTGCAGTCAGAAGAATCATCAGCATATAAAGCACCTAACATGCAATCGAAAATCAAGAAAACTTCAAAGAAGAAATCCACCTCAGGTGGAGGATTACTGGCGCAGAATGGAGGCACGACTGAGTCGCCTGGGAGATCCTCCTTGGTGGTGTACTTAGTCACCAGCCGCAACCTCCTGTCCACTTCACTAGAAGAAATGCCCTCCGTAGAAATGCGAGTAATATCACCAGCACCAATCCAACTGTAGATCGAATGCACCCTTGCCTGCAGAGGCTGTACATGTCAACGCAACCACGTGCGAATGAGTTTGGTGCCACCTTCTTCCTTGCCTATGCGGCGTTCGAGGTCGCAGACATGCTGATACAGCATCTCTGTTTCCTCGACTTCGTCGAGCATCACGGCGTTCTTCCAGGATTGCCTCCTCTTATAGATCTCCACCGGATAAAAGGGCGCGAGTCTGTAGTGCTCTATGTTGGCCTTCTGGTCGCGGATGTAGAACCACTTATCCCTCCACCCTTGGACAGACATGGTGAGCTTGATGGAAAAATAAGTGACATTGGAGTCGATGTCGATCCCGCAGCCTCCTACATCATATACTACTGAACCCGACCCCGACTGATGTTTGAGTTTAAAGAGTTTTTTGAAGAGGTTGAAGTGTGGCTCGATTCCGAGCCAACACTCGCAAAGAGTGATGAAGCAGGTGATGTGGAGGATAGAGTTTGGGGACAGCTGGTGCAGCTGGAGCCCATAGAAACAAAGAAGACCCCTAACAAACGGATGCAGGGGAGAGAAATACCATGAATGACGAACGCAAGGAACATCACTCGAAAACCCGCAAGAGGACTGGGGATTACCTCATCGCCGAGAATGCGAGAGTCATCCTCCGCGGCAGGAAGCGCTCCATCTTGGCGCTGGGTGAACAGCTCTAATGGCTTGATGATGGACGGGTGCCATGACCCATTAGTGATGCGAGTACCCGCACCCTTCTTCTTCCCTGCTGCGGCAGCAACACTGGTGCCCGTGGTGGCGGTGCCCTTCTTCTTGTCTACCACAATGGCAGCCGTAGATCCTCCGGCGGAGCCTCCCTTCTTCTTGCCCATCTTGTGCTACCGGTGTGAGTGCAGGAAGTAGCTGGGGAAGGTACAGAGTTGGAACAGCGTCGCAGAGGAGATGTGCGCAATGGAATAGCAAGAACAACAATGACGGAGGTGCGCAAGCGAGAAGAAGATGTGGGGAAATTACCGCACGATGAACCCCTACTTAACCTCCCAGCAGATGCCATCCAACGGCCAGGAGAAAATCAACCTGGCACATGGAACACATCGACGTCGACGCGTGGCAAGGGTAAACGACGAAGCATCGCCCCACTCCGCCCATTACGCGCGAGAATCGAGGAGACACAGTTAAACCAGAAGATTATGCACGCCTGGTCAAGTCCAAGTCAGAAAATGGGACCCACTACTTGTCATGTCCCGTCAATGCCGCTCACGCGGGTAACTGAGGTCATCTCATCGTCAGCACTGATGTCATCAACTCCAGCAGGAGCACCTTTTTTGACTGCTTTAGTCCTTACTCGAGTCTTCGACTCAACCAAGCACTCGGGGGCTACTCCTAACAGGAGCGCTTGCCACGCACCCGAAGAAGTTCATAAATACATCCAAGCACCACGAAACACTTTTCACTCGAATCAACGATTCGACTGTGGACTTCGGGTTACTCCCATAGGGAAGGCTGAAAGCACATTCGACTGAAACAAGCAAAAGACGACAGCAGTCGCAAAGTACTTATAGTCCCCACTCGAGTCTACGACTCGAATAGGCACTTGGGGGCTACTCCCATAGGGAGCGCTGGTCCCGCACCCTATGAATTTTTCTTACACAATACTACGTGCTGACTACGTCTAAACTCGAAAGCATCAGCGACTCCGTCTCATATTTTCCCTGCAAAGAGACTACGTCTCCTGCGTCACCCGAATCATCTCCGTGATGATAAAATTCGGATACCGTGTTTACAATGTGAAGATAAGACCTGAATAAGGCCTGGTAACGCATCTTCTGCGCTATACCAGAAACTATTCGTGCCTACAGGTATGATGAAATACGCCTTAAAGGACGCGTCGAGTGCTCACACTTATATACTGGGATTCGAACTCTATAAGATCTCCGTGGCCTAAGTCGAATTACACCAGCACTTTCCCGAATTCGAGTCCGGGGACTCGAGTTTGAGTAGATTGCGTTGTTTTGCCCTAAGGCAGTTAACTGATCCCGATGCATCGGATGAATCAGGCACGTATATGAATAATCCCTATGACATCAATCAAAGCACTAGAAAGTATGCTCAGCTTTGCAATCGAAAGACTTCATAAGTCTCTGCTCGAATCTGCGATTCAACCAGACACCCCGGGGCTACTGACATGGGCATACCTTACAGGTACTCGAGTTTTGCATATACGATCCAGGTATGACAGAAGCCCACTATGTTACCAGGGCCCAATATAGGATTCAGGTGACTCACGGAGACTCCGATTTCTTGCGGCACAAGACGAAGCTTAAGATATAAAGTTTAAAGGGACAAACCCTAACTTGTAACCAACTCGACCTGCTACCCGAGACCTAGCCTATCTATATAAAGGCTAGGAGGGGGCGGCGAGGAGGACAATCACAACCCTAGTTTCCATCACCATCGCCAGATTGCATCTGCTCACCCCTGTAACTTTCGACTCCCTCGATAATTCCAAGAGCAGACAAGAAGGAGTAGGGTCCTCTACGAGGCCTAAACCTGGGTAAACCTTGCATCCCTGTGTGCTTGTTTGCTAGCCGATTGATGCTTCCAGCACTCCCTCTTTCTCCAAAACGCATGTCCATAACAATGGGCATTGATGAGTTAAACCCTCGTCACTAGCTGCTGCCAAAGAATCTGGGGTTATCCGGGATGAGGAATTGAAGCGTGTTGAAGATCTGGAGGCTAAATTCCAGGTGGCAGAGAAGGCGCTAGAGGAGGCCAAGCAGAAAACCAAGGCTAACGCTGAAGAAAGTGAAATGCAAGTGATTGCTCTCGCCGAACGAGATAAAAATATCAGGAAGCGGCTCGAGTTGTCAACACTTCTTTGACTTGTGAGTTTCTTCTTCGCAATATTCTAGTTGTATTTGAAGGAGATATGCCCAAAAGGCAAATAATAAATAGGTTTTTATTGTCATATCTCAATTAGTTCATAATAGTTTTATACTATGTTATATCTGTATTAATATGAAACATTAATACACGTGTGGTATGTTAACAAACCAAGTCTCTAGTTACCACTAGCGAACTAGTTCATTGGTCATGAGGATGATCTAGGGTTTCAAGATCATGGGCATTTATGTCAATTGACAATGAGGTCATGTCATTAGTTGAATGATGTGATAGACAAACAACCCAACTAGTTGTATCTTAATGAGATCTAGTTACAAAGTTCACCATTAATGATAAACTAAGGAAACCTCGCAACCTGATCCTTAGACTGTGAGATAATGCAAATCACAGTTCTGGAGGGAGCTTAGATGGTTATGAAGTATCATACCGTGAATGGGTTATCGAAAAGGTGCCACTCAGGTTTCCCAAAGGGGCGCGTAGAGCAGTACATATCAAGACCAGGATTTGCCAATCCATGTAACAGATAGATACATATGTGGCCATCTCGGTGGTGTTGCATTAACGTAGCTTGCAAGCGTGTGACTGGGTCACAGAATGCAACAACACGGAAAGGAGAAAACAAGTTCATCGGTAACGAGATCGAACGAAGGTATGGGGATACCATAGATAAAATCTCAGGTGAACTAGGAATCAAGTGGCAAAAGGAATGGGAAACGACTATTTACGGTTTAAACGACATTATCATCGTGGAATGCATATGGGTAATTATGGGCATCCCAATCCATCAATTGATCATTGATGGAGATCATGTATGTGCCATTCCCGAGCCATGGGGAAATACACTTAAGGGTACGATGAGCTAGGGATCCTCTATAAGTTGGAATCACCATATGAAAGAGAAAAGGAAATCGGAAAAGTTCCGTGAGAGAACCAAAATCATTCCAGGAAAGTTCTGAAGTCGTTCAGAGGAAATCAAAAGGGAACCGAAAGGTGTTTGAGGAAATCAAAAGGGAACCGATAGGTGTTTGTAATATGTATTTACATATTAATTAATGTAATTAATATTAAATATAATATTAAAATCTAATTTGAAGGGGTATTCCACTAATGGGCCAAACTTCGTAGGGAAAAAGGGCCCATGAGGGAAAAGCGAAGGAGGGAAGGGCCAAAGGGCCAAGGCCTAGCCGTCTCAAGGGGGCCCACCCGACCAGCCTAGGGCTGTGCACGGTGTGGGGCCCACCCCTGGCCGGCTGGCCCATGAGGCCCATGCGCCTCCTCCTCTCTCCCTTGAATATTCCCACGCCGTTGCACTGTAGGGATTCCAAGCCGGAGATCTACTTCCGCACTCCCGGCAAGGATCAAGGAGCCAAAGGTCGTCGTCGTACACCGTATGTGTATGAAACCATGAGGGTCCTCACTTTAGGCACCTTGGATGTCGTGAGCTGGAGCTGTTGCACAATGAAGAAGTAGCAAGGGTGACCTGCGAGGAGCTTCACAACCTTGAGGTCGGCTACAAGTTCGACTACTTCAACCGCGTTCCCCTCGGAACGTTAACCACGTATGTTCTACAAGGGTATGTATTCTATACGCTCGAACGTTACCGCATTACTACATAGATAGATCTTGGGCGTATTAGAGTTCCAACGTAGGAAATTTTTTGTTTTCTGCTATGGAACCCTTCAATATTTTCTCCTTTTGGTTATTGTTTCTTACTGGAGATCTCCTTTTCGCAGAGCTTAATGGGAAATCTCTAATGCTGAATGAGGACAAGATGGTTGACCCTTTGTCGGATGTTGTTGGGACTATCGAGGCCAATAGTGTTCGCATGCGCAATCTTTTGATTCGTTCGCGCCGTGCCTTCAAAAGACTTCATGCTAAAATGTTCCCGTCGAAGGAGGTGTTGATAGATTTGAATGACCTCGTCACTATCTTTGGCACTGATCCAAACCCGTTGATAGGCTACAACATGATTCAGTCGAAGAGTGGCACCGAGACTTCCATGGCTTTAGCGATGGCACACGACAAGAAGGTCGACTGGAAGAAAGTTAGCTCCTCTATTCCAGTCGCCGGTGATGGTAAAGTGATTGATCTTAAGCCCATCATTAAGAAGGCCAAGAAGTATTTGCGGCTTCTCCTAGTCATAGGTAGAGGTCCCGAGAAATCCTCTGTCCATCCTTCAACTGGAGCTCCTTCTGGGAGTACTACTCTAATTGTGCCTTCTTCGGCTGATGCTCCATCAACTAGTGCTACTTTATCTGCAAAAGAATCTGCTCCATAATTGGCTTGTAGTTGTAGAGTCTTCTCTTTTGTTTATTTGCTTGTAATGAAACTAGTTCCCTTTGTCAAACTTCTCCTTTTTTCGGGAGGCATCTGGTTTGCTTGTGTGAATGATGTGTCTGATGCTGTGTATGCAAGTTATCCGGTTTACTGAAAGTCCCGTATTTTTCACTTGTCTTGCCAGATATTCCTTTATTCGACTGCTTCCTCTAGTTCTGCTCAACCTTCGGATGCGCAACCATCTTTTCTGGGGTGGGCGCATCCAAGACAACCATTGTTCATGTTTTTAATCCGCCATTATACGTGGAGAAGATTGAACAGGTGAAGCGACTTGAAGGTAATCTTCGAGTTGTACAAGCAATGGTAGATGTGTCACAATCAAAAATTCACAAAGCATTGGAGCACGAGTCGTATTTCTTAAAAGAAATATCTAGGGAGAGCGAGAAGATGCTTTGTAAGCGTTTCACAAAAATCCCCCTAGTTTTATTTGTTCAGTCATGGAAGTTGACCTCGTTTTCCTTTTAGTATTCGGTTGTCCAGGGCAGAACCGAATGAATGCTCTAGTGGCTGCCTCCCAAGGTACTGGTAGTTATTTTTGGACTGATCATCACTGTGCAGATTCGGTGGCCTTGCTCCAGGATTGCGTGTCCGAGATGGAACAATTTGTCGAGTGTTGTCGCAGGTCCTTGGCCACTATATATATATATAATGCCATGTTTCCTCGGGATCCTCAACCTCAGAGTTTTGCTGACTTGATGTCGAAGTTTCGACAAGGCGAGAGGATTTACCACTTTCCTAGGTGCACGTACACCACCCTTCATTGGACTTGGATGCTATTTCACGGGGATTTCCTCCTCCTCCTGATGGTGGGTTGGTTAATATGGAGCCTCATTACGCGGTTGCACGCAAGCCTGTCATCAGGATTTTCCGGAGGTGTCTGGAGGAAGACGAAGATTTCTTCCTAAATTTCACCATATGAATATTTCCTACAAGACTGGGCATGTATATGATGTAGGTTTGTATTCCAATATTTGATAAATATACGAACCCTTTTTAATGAGGAATCATTAGTTTATACAGAAATTATTTATTACGCGAGACCCTTTCGTTTTCCTGATGCCATGGGGCTGAGTCAGCTATTTAGGTCAATGTGCATTGTATTGAAGCTGATTTTTTTGGTATTGCACATTAGGCAAAGCCCCCGAGTTTCAGGTGGATTTTTGATCAATTCTCGATTGACATAGCCCCCGAGTGTCGGTTTGATGAACAAAACGAAATAGAAATAGACCGAGACTTAGTTTTTGCGAACTTATCTTGATTTATCGTTGAATCGTAGGGGTACATGTTTTGGCATGCTCGCCTGGGTGCTAGCCTTATTGAATATAAAATGCATAAAAAGTAAAAGTCCTAATATATGTGCTTCTTAGCTTGAATTGCTTCTATGCTGTCTTCTCCTGCTTCCTTTGATCGTAGTGATTCAAGGGATTTTTCTAGCCTTTCGACTGGAAGCACGACTTCTATGCGGTGGACCAGAGAGAAAGGAGTATATCCTATTTGATTGCTTTAGGTGGAAAAGTCGATGCACACATGAAGTCCTGTTCTTTTATTCAGGGTTAACACTGGGTTGGCCACCCATGTTGCTCTTGTTATCTCTATGATGTGCCATGAGTTGGTGAGGTGATGGACCATTTGCCCAATGGCCTTGATTGTTGGTTTAACAACCTTTTGGGCGGACCGTACTTCAACGACTGAACATAGTTTGAATAGGTGCTGATGAGTGCATATTTGCATCATGTTTTACATTATTATTTTGCATTGTAGATATAGGATCTGGGTATTTTACGGCGCTCGCACGCACATTTTATGACTGTTTTCACCAGGATCATGACAGATGATGGATCCAATGGATATAATTCTTGGAGCAGTTGTACTAAGGAGAAAAGGAGTCAAAAACAATGTAAATCTCTTATTTGGGAAATATTAATAATACTACAAGAAAACCAGAAGCGAACAAAGGAGGCAGAAGGTTCAACGACCAACTATATGACAGGAGCAAATTTTCCAGCCGTATAGCTCTGGCCATATAGTTGGCGCCGCCCTCGCCTCCTCAAATAGTTTCACCCCGTGCAACTGGTTCAGAGAGATGACATATAGAACACCCAGAAATTGTAGAAACCTCACCTCCGGAAGGCATCTGGAGGGGGAACTCATCCACCGGGGATCCATCTTTGCCTTGCGCAGATTCGGGAGGCTAAGGCATCGATCTTCATCATCCACTATTGGATCTCCACCATATCCATCCATCCATCCATCTACATCTTGTCTAGATCTTGTTGTAATTTCCGTACTCATTGTAGATTTATACAAGTACTATTCATCTACGATAGATTCCATTGTTATTGCCATGATGTTGATTACCACCATGTCTGAGTAGATCACCAGTTCTTGGGGAGATTGAGAAACCCTAGTATGAGATTGAAATAAGATAAAGTCTATTATGATATTCATCGCTGTGACCATGTGTTAGAATTTCTACATCTTGATGTGAGAAGTCGACCTCTCAATATTTTTCTGTTATGGGGACTTGATGGAGGGAACTACTTGTTGGTAGACGGAGGTGTGCTAGCACTTACAGTGACTATAAAGTTGTTGGCACCCCTTACGTATCAACTTGGGAAACCGAGGAAACTCACAGAACACTATCCATGCCATTGGATACGTCCTACGAGATTACTTCCCTTAATAGCGCAGTAATTCGATTGATGTCGATTGCTGACTGTTGTGATTATGAGGATGATGTGAGTAGCGGTTGCTGCCTATTCATCCAAATATGGGGTTCCTCCCACACATACATAGTTGAGAATGTTCATGATGATAATCTTTATCTTAGCTCCTTATAATGCTAGTGGTGTATCCCCTACTCCCTGAGAACGCTTTTCCCCCATTGCAGTTCAAATCTCTCTTACATACGCGATACTTACTTTCTGTATTCAGTTGTTTTAATTTCCTTTATTATTACTCTTATACCTAAAACCCCAAAACACCTTTTTACACAATAATCGCATTTTATCTTGTCACTTAGAACTTTATCAAGCATTTCTATCGTAATATTTATTTCAAGAGTTATTAGACTTCAGACTCCTGCTCCCTGTGGGATCGATATCTTTATTTCAAAACTAGCTACAAAAAATCTGTGCACTTGCAGTCATCAAGCTATTTTCTGGAGCCGTTGCTGGGGAGCTAAGCACCGTAGGTATTTTAGTTTTTGCTTATTTATTTTTGTCTTGCTAAATTTTGTTTTGAGTTACAAGTTTCGACCAACATGATGGAGTTTGAGCATATGACTAGTGCTAACCCACTCAACTACTTTGGGAATCCCTATGACATTTATAAAAGAGATAACTCCAATGAGAAGACAATGGGGTTTGAAATAAATCCTATACTACTTAGTATTATATATAAGAAGCAATTTACTGGAGATGAAGAAGATCCTGATCCATATGAGCATATTGCATGTTTCAAAGATATATGTGGCACTTTTCTATTGACGGGATATACCGCTGATGAGGTAAGGGTTAAACTTTTTAGTCAGAGTTTGACTAGTTCAGCTCTCTCATGGTATAGATCTATACCCCCTGAAGTCACTACTACTTGGGATAATCTAGCCTGTGAATTTCTAGCAAAATATTATCCATTATCAAAATCTTTTGGAATCGGGCATCTTATAATGACTTGGAAGAATCGTTCTAATGAAGGACTAGTAAGAGCTTATATTAGATTTAAAGATTTACTACGTCTATGTCCTCATCATGGTTTACCTGAATGGTATTTATTGCATATCTTTTTTTGCGGTTTAATTGAACCTAATAAAATTGAACTAGACTCTTTCACGGAAGGAGCCTTTATGAATCTTCCTATACCTAAAGCTTGGGCTTAACTTAATAGAATTCGTGATCATAGAGTTTCATGGAATTTTGGTCTAGGAAGTGAAGGAGTCATAGAAATAGAATATGACTATAGTCATGACTATAATAAAAAGGCCATGTTAAAGAATTATCTAAAAAACTTTATTTGGATTCAGATCTTGTGTTGCAAGTTGTTAAAGATTTTATAGAACATATCAAAGCTCCAAAAGAGGGACTGGTCAAGTATGATCCACCACCTGAATCTGAAAAGAAAAGAGAAGATAAAGCAACACTTGCCTCCCTAGAAACAATGCATGAGTTGCCTTTCCCTAACACTGCACAAAAGCATATTCTTGAATATGAACAGGTCAAAGCAGTACAGGAGAAGAAGGAGGAGGAAAGTATGCCAGAAGTCGCGGAACATCTGGAAGAAACCAAAGATGAATAGGTAACCAAGGAAGCAATTATGGCTATGTACACACATTATAACATAGCTGAACTAGATGAAGAGACTTCTGTATTGGTTGAAGGTAAAACAAAGGTAAAGATGCAGGTAAGCCTATTCTTCCCTGCATATTTAAAGAAACCTCACATTACGGTTTATGTGATCTTGGCACTGAGGTTAATGTTATATCTTATGACTTCTACTTAGAAATAAAAGAAGAAATAGAACCGGCTACAATTGAAAATACTGATATGACAATTATGTTAGCCAATAAAAATCTTAGAGTTCCAATGGGAGTAGTTGAAGATGCAATTGTCACAATTGGCAATAAAAACTTTCCTATCGATTTTGTAGTAGTTGATATGCCAGCTGACACTCTTTGCCCAATTATATTTGGAAGGAACGTTTTGGGTGATATAGGTGCCTATGTTAATTTCAAGAAGGAGATTGTGTCTCTTAAGCTTGGGGAACGGAAAATAAATTCCACTTTTCCAAATTTAAAGACAGGCCTCCACAAATACAAGAAGAAGAGGAAGAGAGAACTATTGAGGAAATGGCGGCTCATTTCTTTAGTAACCAAGAAGAAAAAATAAATGAAGATCCAAATTATGAAGAAATAGTTATGGAGGACAAGTCCCTGGAAGAACTAGAAGATGAATTCGATTCACTTCCCATTATGGGACATCCAACCGACGAGGCTTTTGAAGAGCCAGAAAAAAGGGGGGACGAGGAACTACCACCCCTAGAGTTGAAGACTCTACCAGATAATCTCAATGACAGTTTTTAGATGATACAAATAAATTTCCTGTTATTATTAGTGCTAAACTTTCAGGAGAGGAAGAAGAACTCATGAAGATACTTAACGAGCATCGCATGGCCTTTGGTTACTCAATGGATGACTTGAAGGGCATTAGTCCCATGATAGCCATCCATCGAATATTCATGGAAGAGGGTGCCAAACCAGTTGCAGAATTTAATAGAAGATTGAAGCCTGAAATGAAAGAAGTGGTAATAAAAGAAATTGTACGCCTACTAGACATAGGTATAATCTATCTTGTTAAAGAAAGTGAATGGGTAAGTCATATTCATTGTGTCCCTAAGAAGGGAGTTTTACTATTGTTCCTAATGAAAACAATGAATTGATACCGACTAGAACTGTTGTTCGGCGGATGTGCATAGACTTCAGGAAATTAAATAAAGAAACTAGGAAAGATCACTATCCTTTACCGTTCATATATCAAACTTTAGAAAGTTTAGCAAACCATACTCATTTTTGTTACTTGGATGGATACTGTGGTTTTTCTCAAATAGTTGTTCATCCGAATGCCCAACTTAAAACGACTTTCATTAGTCCTTATGGTTTAGATGCTTACCAACGTATGCCTTTTGGTTTATGTAATGCTCCAGCTACTTTTCAAAGATGCATGACTGCTATTTTTGCGGATTTGATAGAACTTATGATGGAAGTATTTATAGATGACTTTTCTGTCTATGGAACTTCGTTTATTAGTTGCTTGGATAATCTCAAAAGAGTTTTGCAGCGTTGCGAAGAAATAAATCTTGTTCTAAATTGGGAGAAGTGCCATTTTATGGTCAAAGAAGGTATAGTTCTTGGACACAAGGTATCAGGTAAGGGAACTGAAGTTGATAGAGCTAAGGTTGAGGCAAATAGAGAATGCCACAACCTAGGGATATTAAAGGTATAAGAAGTTTCCTTGGTCATGTGGGTTTTTATAGAAGGTTCATTAGAAATTTCTCTTTAATATCTAAACCTTTGACTAACCTCCTGCAAAAGGGAGTAAGATTTAATTTTGATGATAAATGTCTTGAAGCCTTTAATATACTCAAAAATGCTTTATCCCATGCTCCTATTATTAAACCCCCTATCTGGGATACAACCTTTGACTTAATATGTGAAGCTAGTGATGATGTTGTAGGAGTAACTCTGGGACAACATATTGGTCCTAGATTTAACATTATACATCATGCTAGTAGAACTCTAAATGGTGCTCAGAAGAATTACCCTAAAGAAGAAAGGGAACTTTTTGCTGTATTTTTCTCTTGTGATAAATTTCGTTCTTATATATTTTATGCAAAGGTGAGAGTTCATACGGATTGTGATGGCTTAAAAGAACTCCTTGAAAGGAAAGCCCATAAGCCAAGATTGATCCGTTGGATTCTTTCACTTCAGAAATTTGAGTTGCAGATTATGCAGAGGGAAGAAATAAAGATGCTAGATACAATATCCATGTTTGCCCAGCAAGACACTAATCTTGTTGAGAGGAACTTTAGTCCTGGTGATTTTCGTTTACAAGAATTACTCAATGAACTAAGGTCAATTCCTCCAAGAGAGAAGAAGTCTTTCTTGTTGGAGGAACTTTTCATTCCTGAATAAGCAAATGGTAAGTGTAAGGTAAGTGTTCTTACCCAAATAAGTGATTTGTTTTCATGGTTTCTACTTTTGAATTTTTTTCCTTTGAATTCCCTATGTTTTTCTGAAGTTTTAGAGGGTTTTTACCAACTATACGGGCGAAACTATACGACTGGAGAGGAAGCTCCCGCCGTATAGTTGGTCGTTAAACTCTCTTTATCATCTTCGTGAAATTGTTTTCGTTATCTGAGCCTATAAGGCCACAACTATACGACCGGAGCCAAAACTTCAGGTTGTATAGTTAGTTGTTAAACTCTCAGATAGTTTTGATTTTCGGTGTTTGTATCTATACGGTCACAACTATAGGACCGGCACCAAAATTCCGGCCGTATAGTTGGTCGTTTAACTCTCAGACACTTTTTATTTTTGGTGTTTATATCTATACGGTCGCAACTATACGACCGAAACAAAAATTCCGGCCGTATAATTGGTCATTAAACTCTCAAACACTTTTCATTTGTCTTTTCATTTATTCATGAAAAAACGTTATTGTCAGTTTCGAGTCGTGATTTAATCGACCTGGACTCGAGATATTTGGAAATATCTACCTGGAACCAACTATATGGCCGGAGCTATACGAGCCGCGCCCGTATAGTTGGTCATTACACGGCAGGACTCTTCCAAATCCGTGATTTCGTTGCCTGTTTTGTTAAGATTCTTTTCTTAGGTGACAATTTGGTATTTCTTGCGAGTTTTACCGACCTCTGACCCCCCTTATATACTGCCATTGTCTCTCTCTAATGATAATCTACAGGAACCAATCTAGCAATGCGCTATCCTGTCCCAGGTCGTGGAAAACCCATGGGGCTCAGTGCTCCTTCCAGGGACCGCTCTAGTATCCCGTCCATGGAGGACGATGACGAGGAGGTGGAGAGGTTTAGCCCGAGGTACAAGGAGTACATCAAGCCAGGCTACTTCAACAACGACTCCGCTGATGACGTGGTTGACATCTACATCCGCCGTGATGTCTATGATCCACCAGAGATAGATTGGGCAGCGATGAAGAAAGCTCAACAAGAGAGAGAAGATCGCAAACCACATGGAAAAGGGCATGTGGAGACGGTCAAGTTCATCACCACAGATCCAAGGCCACACAAGCGTAAGGAATTATCTAATATTGGTGCAGGTGCTAGCAAGGCAGAAAAGGCACCACTCTCGAAGTCAACCATTGGTGCTCGTATGAAGGTTAAGCCTCAAGAAGTGTGGAGGTACAGTTTTCACTTCCCTGATCCATCAATTATGGATGAGGAAGAAGAAGCCGTCCCTAGGACCAAGGATCGCGTTTGAGCATTGGAGATATATCAGAAGCAGGAGCTACTCCATCGCGTTGAAGTCCGTCACTGTCTCAATGAGATGGAGAA
The DNA here is from genome assembly GCA_916181665.1 of Avena sativa. Classification (NCBI taxonomy): domain Eukaryota; kingdom Viridiplantae; phylum Streptophyta; class Magnoliopsida; order Poales; family Poaceae; genus Avena; species Avena sativa. The sequence goes on along the minus strand of OV702288.1, from coordinate 450,970,667 downwards.
GAAGGAAGACCTCCTTCCATTGGTGACTACTTGGGAGATAGAGTGGACACTCTGCAATCTGATCTGCGCAGGTGCTACAGCCGCATAACTACTTTGGAGGAGACCAACAAGAAGCTACGCACCGCGGTGTTACATGCCATGGCGCCACAGTGATCTACAACAATTACGATATCAAATAATTGCAAGGGATTATTTGATCCCGCCTGGCTTGATTCCAAGATTGGGGAGATCTTTAAGACCTTGTGATCTATCCTATAAGTTTTACATTACTATTTTCGCATTAGTTCAAACTAGCAATAAAGTTTGCATTATTAGAATTCTCTTCAGGAGTAGTTGATCCCTTTTATGAAATTCCGAGTTTATTATTATATATGGAGAAATATTGAGTCTATGTTTGCTATATTGATATATGAATGGCTTGAGTATAATTTTACTTGCACTTGATGATAGCAATAGGAGTCTTCCACACCATTGGTATTAATGGAACACCTAAAGATAATTTGGTCAATATGCTATAAGTCTACGATTGGAATTACAAAGAAAAATTATCTATACAGTTAAGTTGAAAAAGGAACCTTGAACAAAGGAAAATTAAAGTGCTATCAAAATAGAGTGAGAACAAGTCGAGGTAGAATCTTCAAGTCATAAGAATGCTTCATATACAATTGGAATTTGATAATTGAGATCGTTAGACTTTGAATTCCTACATGAAGTGTTGTGTATGGCTAGATCCTTTGCACAACACTTGAACAAAAGTGTGAGCATATATACAAAAGAAAAGAAAAGGAAGGAGAAAAAGGGCGAGTGTGCAAAGAGCAAGTAGGCATATACCACTGTATTGTAGTATGACAAAGAGACACTTTTGAGATTCCAAAATACGTTGATCCTAGAACACTTGGGACTACCTCGCAAACTCATTTGGTTGAACTGGATACTTTTACATTATGTTGAGATTCATATTTTATGAACTGTTGATCACTAAGGTGTGGAAGCCTGCTAATACTATTCAGATGGTTCTAGTAAGGTACTATTCATGAACTTATTCCTATGTATCGTATATGATAAACACATGCTGCAACTGCCTCATTTATTTTATCGACTCAGCTTCATGAATATGAGGATCACATCCATTAAGATAAACCTTGCTTGGGACAAGAAAGATTCTAAGCTTGGGGAAGTTGATGAGTTCATATTTGCATCATGTTTTACATTATTATTTTGCATTGTAGATGTAGGATCTGGGTAATTTACGGCGCTCGCGCGCACATTTTATGTCTGTTTTCACCAGGATCATGATGGATGATGGATCCAATGGATATAATTCTTGGAGAAGTTGAACTGAGGGGAAAAGGAGTCAAAAACAACGTAAATCGCTTATTTGGGAAATATTAATAATACCAGAAGAAAACCAAAAGCGAACAAAGGAGGCAGAAGGTTCAACGACCAACTATACGATCGAAGCAAATTTTCTGGCTGTATAGCTCCGGCCGTATAGTTGGCGCCGCCTCCACCTCCTCAAATAGTTTCACCCTGTGCACTGGTTTAGAGAGACGACGTATAGAACACCCAAAAATTGCAGAAACCTCATCTCCGGAAGGCATCTAGAGGGGGAACTCATCCACTAGGGATCCATCTTCTCCCTGTGTAGATCTGGGAGGCTAAGGCATCGATCTTCATCATCCACCGCTGCATCACCACCATCTCCATCCATCCCATCTACATCTTATCTAGATCTTGTTGTAATTTCCGTACTCGTTGTGGATTTATACAAGTAATATTCATCTATTATAGATTCCATTATTATTGCCATGATGTTGATTGCCTCCATGTCTGAGTAGATCACCAGTTCTTGGGGAGATGGAGAAACCCTAGTATGAGAATGAAATAAGATAAAGTCTATTATGATATTCATCGCTATGACCATGTGTTAGATTTTCCACATCTTGATGTTGAGAGAAGTCGACCTTTCAATATTTGCCTCTCATGGGGACTTGATGGAGGGAACTACTTGTTGGCAGATGGAGGTGTGCTAGCACTTACAGTGACTATACAGTTGTTGGCACACCTTACGTATCAACTTGGGAAACCGATGAAACTCACGGAACACTATCCATGCCATGGGATACGTCCTACGGGATTACATCCCTTAATAGTGTAGTAATTCGATTGATATCGATTGCTGACTGCTGTGGTTATGATAATGATGTGAGAAGCGATTGCTACCTATTCGTCCAAATATGGAGTTCCTCCCACACATACATAGTTGAGAATGTTCATGATGATAATCTTTATCTTAGCTCCTTATAATGCTAGTGGTGTATCCGCTACTCCCTGAGAACGCTTTTCCCCCATTGCAGTTCAAATCTCTCTTACATACACGATACTTACTTTCTGTATTCAGTTGTTTTACTTTACTTTATTATTGCTCTTATACCTAAAACCCAAAACCAGCTTTTTACACAATACTCGCATTTTATCTTGTCACATAGAACTTTATCTAGCATTTCTATCGTAATATTTATTTCAAGAGTTATTAGACTTCAGACTCTTGCTCCCTGTGGGATCGATATCTTTATTTCGAAACTAGCTACAAACGATCTGTGCACTTGCAGTCATCATGTTCTCATCTAGCACTAAAATATGTCTAGATACATCCATTTCAGCGACAAGTAATATGGATTGGAGGGAGTATGTTTGTTGATTCTGAAGATATATCCGTACTCTCACGGGGGGGAACCGCCGAGCGCGCTTTCCTATGTGGGACCATTGTTGGAGGACGGATAGATTGCCTTCGGGTTTGGATGGCGGACTTGATTTTCCGGAGTTTGGTCAATGGGGACGTGTCCTTCGGGTAGTAGCTCTGTATCTGCAATTTTTAGCTGGGCGAATTCTGTCTCCATCCCAAAAGATTCTGATATTTTGTTGAATTCTCAATCACAATTATTTGAGCAAGTAAAACTTCCCCTTATGGTTATGATTCCATCGGGTGCTGACATTTTTAATACCTGATATGCGTAGTGAGGTACTGTCATAAATTTGGCAAGACCTGGGCATCCTAGGATTGCGTGGTACTGCGATGCCCAATCCAAGACTTCAAACTCAAGTTTTTCATGCCTGAAATTGTTCCTTGATCCGAAGACTACGTCGAGATAGACTTTGCCCAGAGGAATTTCGGCTTTGCCTGGGACTATCCCATGGAAGGTTGTATCCGTGGGTGCCAGGTTTGCTAAGGACCAGTTCATTTCTTGTAGGGTCTTGCGATAAATTAGATTGATGCTACTTCCTGGGTCCAAGAACACTTTGCTCATGTCAAATCCGCCAATTTGGGCTTCCACGATCAGAGCTAAATGGCACAGTCGGGGGACCCGAAGTGGATGATCAGCCCTGCTGAATATAATTTCCTTCTTTGACCAATGAAGATATTCGGGTGTGGGTGGTGGCGTTGTCTCTGACATCTTAACCTGTCGTGTGATCAGCTTTTGGACTTTGTTGGATGGGTGCCCTTTCTGGATCGCAGACATTGCTCCTATGGATTGTGGATATTCGTCCTCCTGGTTTCTATTTGTTGCGGGTTGTGGTTGTCCTGCTGGCAGTTGTACTAGAGGTGGCAGTGGTGTGCCGAGAGCTAGGGTTCCCGGTGCGGTGGCGTATCCTTTTTTTGCTGCTTCAACTGCCTTTCCGTTGCATACCTTCTGCATCTCTAGAAAAGTGCGGCAATACTTCATGAGATGGTTCAACCACCCCCTTCATGTGGAGTCAACGTAGAAGTGCATATTGCAGGGTCCCTCCAACATCTGTAGTGGGGACACTGGTGGCTCCCGCCCCCTTGGTTGGTACCGTTGTGCGGAATTACTTCCGTCGGCGTCCTCTCTGCTATTGCGGTATCCGCTGCCATGATCGTTGTTTCTTCGGCTGATCTCCCTTGAAAAAATAGCCATAGTACAGAGGGTGGACTACTCCCCTCTCATCATGTAGAGTGATGAGGAGACGTTGGTGAAGGAGAAGAGATGGCCAGAGGCGATTCCGGCAGCGGTTCCCCCTCCAGTCTTCCTGCGGGCGCAGGCCTGCTGGATCTCTGTTACTTGGTTTTCGATCTCCACCTCCATCCATCTCAAGAAAGGACGTAAGGGGGTAAATATATATGGTTTTAGGTCAAAACTAAGCAAATGGCGGTGGAATCGACGGCATCGGAGTTTCGACGACTGAGATAGCACATGTGGCATGCCCTAAAGTAAATGGACTTCCATTTTCAGATCGTTGGTGCCCCCAGGCCCTGGTTTACCTTGTTGGATTCGTATGGAAATTATCTAACATCTCCCATTGACCTAGCTCCGTTTCGAGTTCCGTAGCTCCTGGAAAGGTAAAAACACTAATAGAATGTTTTTCTGCCGGACAGAGTCAAACCGAAAATAAAGGTGTTCATTGGTAAATCCCCATCAATCAATGTAAAACATGAATATAACATCATATATGTAGAAAATATGTGGGAATTCATAGGAACAAACTACAAAGTTCATGTATTCATTTTACATGCATCAACATCCCCAAACTTAACCTATGCTCATCCTCGAGCATGAAGGTGATAAAACTAACATGGGCTTTGTACTTTGGTGCTTCTTTTCACTAGTAAACATCACAAAAAAATTAGAAGGTTCAATTCTTACAAGAATAATAACAAGTAAGCATATCATAAAGTGATACTCCTTATAATGTCATACTTGACAACACAATGTTTATAATGTCTAACATAAATGCATATAGTAAGATGAGGCAATAGTGCATTCTTCGCATAGAGAAAAGTGTATATATAGTGGTGATCCTATGGTCAGAATATTTGGCAAAGGAGGTTGGAAAGAGTGTATGGCTAGCAAGTAGGGAATATCATATGTGTGACACCAGCTATCTTCCAAACACTATCCATTAAGTTCATGGTTGAAGCATAGTTCATCATTAATGTTTGGTTCCATTGCCCCTCATTACCTGATTCTTTTTGGCATTCTTGTTTTGGCACTTTTTCTTCTTTCCTCTCTTTTTTGTTTTTTTTCTATGTCACTTTTTTCTTGTTTTGATTGTTGGGAAGTCCTATCCTATACATACTCTCTCTTCTCACCTTTTGATATCATATAATTACTTGGAGGGTTTCTTCCCTCATCTTAGCAGTGGTACCCCTTCTATGGAGGGTTTTTTGCCCTCATGTCCTAACGTATGCATCCTTATTGCTTTTTGGGAAGGGTTACTCTATGCCCAATGAGTTTGTGGCCACCCCACGACTAACTTCTCCATGTCACCCATACCCATAATAATAGTATTTGGAAACTAAATAATGTCTCACACATGATAGTATACTTTGGGATATAGCTTGAGCTATTTGGGTAGATGTTTCCTGTATAAATTATAAGTTTGTTTTGCTAAAGGAGGTTGTTTCAATATGGTGAGGCAAGCAATGGTAACCATTTGACCTTCTACAAGAATGCAAAGTGCCCATAGTACTAGGTCATTTCTAGAAGATAATATAAGCATTGAGCATCATTTATGTTGAATATAAGAACTAACACAAGATGATACCCTTATAAGCCATTACTTCTTAAAGCATATGAACATTCCAACTTAATGCGATAACATGCACAGTGTAGTTTCCCCTTTTTCTACTTCAAGAAAGGCATTCAATCAAGCATGGAATTCAATCATGGGATAATTTATTTCAGTATCTCCTTCCTCAGAATGCAAAATATCTATCATGGTGGTCCTATTTATTTCCAAACGTATCAATCAAAACTAAACATAAACCTAAACAAAGACGCTCTAAGTTTCTATGATCATTCTATGTTGCTCAAAAACAATGTTTAGAAGTTTGCAAACCAAGAGTTTAATAGGTACAGTGGGGTGCCTTATGCATCCCCAAGATTATGGTTTTAACCATTCTTGGATAGCTCTTGGTGTGGTGTTCCTCCATTCCCCATCAAAAACATCAACACAAAACTTTCTCCCATTTCTTTTTCTATGGGGTGACATTAGTGGTATAAGGATATGATAATAGCTCCCATATATATCAAAGAAAAAAAATATTTCCTTAGTAGTCCATCAATAATATAGTGTCCTACACATTCCTAGAATATCAAAATACTCATAGCAAATCATTTTGGGAACCAAAGGAATGGCTCAAACACTAGTGGGCAGAATCATCCCAGATTTTCAGCATCAGCAAAACGAATTTATTTCGACCACCTACACATGTTAGAAATTTTGGACAAAGAAATTTCATATAGAGGATGAAAATTTGCAACTATAGTATAAATTTGAGAGGAATCAGAGTTACCGAAAAAATCAGAGAATTGTTTTACTGAAAAGAGTTTGTGAAGGAATTTTCTGCTCCATATGATTTGTCATATTTAAAACATCCAAAATGGGTTCTACTTGGTACTTTATTGCTAACCTACATAAAATACACTAAAAGGGACTCTGTTACTATAGCAAGAAAAATAAAATCCAAAAGAAAACAAATCGGGTTGCCTCCCGTAAAGCGCTTTCTTTAGAGCCATATAGCTAGGCTTTACTTACTTGATTCAAGTGATGTGGAGATCATGTGGTAGCTTGTACCTTGGTGTTATCTCCTTATTCGTTGGGAAGTGTTCCATACATTTTAACGGGGTCCCATGGTGTGCCCTTGCCAATCAAAATAATATTCAAGTTAAAACTTGGTAAAAAGCAACATAAGATATGGAAACAATAACAATGAATTCCCACCTTCTTCCTATGCATTGGCATTTTATTTATGACTAAATCAGATAAAGTAGAGGCATACCTTTGCATATCATAAGTAGGTGAACACAACATATAATAACTATAATCATAAATAGGGCACTTATTGTCGTCGGATTGATGATAAGTACGCCATGAGGGGGTCCTCGAGGCGTGTGGAAGAGAGGGGTGTGAGACGTACGGTGTTCCGGGACGGTGAGCACACAAGTTTATCCAGGTTCAAATCCATCGGGTTTGGATGGATCCTACTCCTGCTAGCAATCCAGTAATACGGCAGAGCCGGAATATGGGTTACAAGGGTTTCGCCTATGCGAGTTGAGATTGTAGACTATTGTGAGGGTGCCCTAAAGGCTCTCCCTAGGATGGCTTATATAGATATTCGGCCTAGGGTTTACAGGAGATATCTATCCGACTACGACTAAGAGTCAGTTACAGAGTACGTCTTGAACTACAAGTAACACTATGGGCCTATGCCGGTAAGTCATCTAGGCCTTCCTGTAGCCGGACTGGACTCCATCTCTTCTCCCTGACTGGGCTGCCCGTGAAGCAAAGCTCTAACCCGAAGTGGGCCACCCTGGTCAGTGAGGTACAGTGAGGATACCTGGAAAGTATATCCCCAACAGCAGCCCCTAGAATCCTCCAAGATCTAGAGTCGGATTTTATCATCGTCTAGCTTGATCTTCGGCTTGTAGAATCTTGAAGGGTTCCTGAATCTTCAAAAGAAAGGATAGGATCCGGGTCTCAAATGAGCCGGACCTATGAATACGTTATTCGGGTTTCTAGCTCGAAATTCAAACTAAGCTAGAACTTGGTCTCTGACGTAACCTGACACTAGTCATGGTCAAGTTACGTCACTAATAGACATTCCTGTCAGCACGACTATTGGTGGGTCCGCCTTTTGCGGAACCGAGGCGTCATTTTAATGCCTGTGCAGAGATCGAGGCGACATAATCATCACGTGGGGGTTACCCAATTCCTTCCGTGACGCGTGTCATGGTTACTGTACACATTTGCATGAATCTTGGCGCGGACGAAGGATGTAAGTGGTTAGGGTTCTCTTCTCCATCTTCTTCACCAGCACTTGCGTCGTTTCTATCCTCCCAACGCCTCCCACGAACACATAACTCCTCTGCTCCCCAAATTCCGCAAGCGCCGCCCATCCTAGGTCACCGACCCACAAGAAAATGGCTTCAGCATCATCTTCCGACATGGCGGCGATGACAACGACGGCTTCAGCGGCAGAGAAGGAGAGAAACCGCAGGGTCTAGATCCTGTGCGTCATCGACGACGCCAAGCTCCACGCCGTGGAGAGCGAAGGGCTCCTCAGTGCCAGCGACTGGCGGAGCGGCTACAGCGAAACCGTCCCTACTCATCGCACCGGCGAGCGGGTACATTTCGGCACCCACCTCGACAGAGGTTTGAGTTTCCCTCCCTCAGACTTCTTTTCTGAGGTTATCGATCATTAGGGAGTTCAACTCCATCATCTTCCCCCGAACTCTCTCTTAGAGATGAGCGCATACACTTCTTTGTGCGAGGGGTACCTCGACATTAGGCCAAGTCTCACTCTTTTCCGGTTTTACTTTCATGTCCAAAGAAATTCTATCACCACCGGTAATCCATACATTACCGGAACTATTAGTTTTTCTGTTAGGAGAGAGCGTGTCTATCCTCGGATTAGGGCCAGTGAGTCAGTGAAACAATGGCCGTCCACTTTCTTTTATCACAAGGGTATTCCTGCTCCCGGCAAAGCTACTGCTTTGCCGGCTTTCATCGACGGTGCCACCATGCCCCAAGAGTCCTAGGACGCAGATGCGCCGGCTCTCAGTGACGATCTGCTTCTTGCCAAGAGGCAGGTCGAATATTTGATGAAGCACAAGGGCCTTAAGGGGTCCGACTTAGTTCACTGCTGGGTGGCACGCCGGATCTAGCCTCTTCAACATCATGGAGACCGGCTTATGCACTCCATTACGGCGTCCAAGAAAGATTCCCTCCGAATCTGCTCCCAGCCCTACACGGATAAAGAATACGAGTCTCAAATCAAGTGGCTGATAAGGTAGCAGATCGAGAGGAAAATCCAGAGCTGTCTTTGGACATGCATATAACTGAAGATCCTGTGGTACCGGTAAGTTTCCAATAGTAACTCGAATTATGTGTTCATCTTTACATTGTTTTGCAATACTAAGATATCTCTTCTTTTTCAGCTTGCTGACCTCCCTGAGTCGGAGCTTGCTCTTATTGAGGGATATCCTCCTGAGATTTCTCAGGATGATGGAGAGTTGGTTCCACTGCCAGACATAATTCTTCGGAAGCGTAAGGCTCCGATAGTTGCTATTGGCACAAAGGAGGTGCCCGTTGTGAAGAGGTAATCTTTGCTCACAAGGTTTTTGTACTTAATGTCTTTTTCTTTCCGAGGTGTAATGTTCTCTGTTCTATTACTTCCTTAGAGATAGACAACTCACCAAGGGCAAGGGGAAAGGAGGCTCGTCGAAGCCCCTGTGCCAGTCGAAGCTGAATTTGACTTCTCCTGCCGCAGCACCTCCGACTCCCGCCACTCAGCCTTCTGCGGCGCTAGAGATTACTCCATCTCCGATCGTCGTAGAAGATCCAGCTCAACAAGCAGAGCCAGTGATCCTCGGATCGCAAACTGACATCACCATGGGTGACTCAGGTTTTGATAAGGGTGAACCCTCTTTGGGTAATGATCCCTTGGCAGAGATCTTCGCTGAAAACCTCCTCACCAATCCGGGTCTTTCTAAGCTTGGCATTACTCAGAAATCTATGGAGGATATCCAATGTCTAGCCCAACAATGCCTAGAGAGCCGGAATATAACTGCCGAGGAAGAGGCACAAGAAGCGGAGGACATCAAGTACTCCAAACTTCTCGAGTAGATCCGTCTTTGCGACGAGGGGCTGAGAACCGGTGTGCGTCCGACACCTCCAGTAATCCTGTTGACCCTCGCCGAGAAGGTTAGCACCGAGGTGTCCATGAGCTTAAGCAAGCTCACCCATTAACATTATGTAAGTCGAATTCCAACTTATCTTTTTTACTTTATTCCATATCATATCCTCTAGCCCCCAAGCATAAAGTTGGATAGACAATCTGGATTTATGCTTCCTTAGGATGCCAAAGAATGAACTAGTGTAGCCCCCAAGGCTCGTGCTGATATTAGTAAAAATATTAGCCCGAGTCTTTAGTATACTTCGGACTCTGGGTATTCTGACTTACAGAAAGTTAATTCATATAACCAGGAATTATTTAAGAATATTTGCAACAAGCGGAGAGAAATCAGAGCTCTCCGGCTTGAAAATGCTCAATTGAAAGTGTCAAGGGATGAGGCTGAAGGTAAACATTCCAGTACTCAAACCTTGCCTTGTATCTCATAGTCGAATTTTTATTCAACTGTTGTACTTTTTGACTACATCACTGGTAAAGCAATCTTGTGCTATGATTGAAGAAGCCGAAAATCTGAAAACCCTGGCAGTGGAGAACACCGATTTACATCAGGAGCTAGACAAACTAAAGGCGGATCATGAATAGAGCATTGCTCAGATTCTTGAATCCTCTTCCATGGACACTGACGAACGTGATCGAAGGATCGCTACCCAGGATCAGAAAATTTCGGATATCAACAATGAATTGTTCAAAGAGAGGGACATTTCTGAGGCACTCTGGGCTAAACTCCAGAGTCTTCGTGAAGAGAAGACCAAAGTTGACGATGTCATCTTCGGTATGTTTCCCCCTTTTTGAATTTCTATATTTTCCGACTTACAAAATTTAGATATATTTGCTAACCTTTTGCGTTACATGCGCAAGTCCTCTGAATTTACTGGATTCATCCTCCGTCGAGTCTCACACTAGCCGGCTTACCCAAGTCGGTGATTTACTTCATGATTTCCGCTAATCCCTTGAGGATATTGGCGAAGTTCTCAAGGTTCTAGACATGCATAGAATGTCCAGTTTTGAAGTGCGAGACAAAGCCAAGGAGATGCCCTAGCTCATCCAGGATTGGAACATGTCCTACACGTGGACCGCAACATAGAATGCTCTCACCATGGTCATGAGCCACCATGGAAGCATTGAAATCTGGCAAGTGACCAGAGGGTATTCTACTGTGGATGAAGACGAACAGGAGCATGACATCAAATCAATCATGGACTCCTGTGCCGGATATGGGTGCCACGTAGCTGACTTGACCAACTATGATACTCCCTTCTTCACTCGCGTAGAGACGCCGCCTCCACCCGCCAAAGAAACTGGTGAAGTTTCCAACGATGAACAAACCATCTCGGATTTGAACATCTCGGAAAGATATCAAGGCGAGGCTGATGTCTCCAGTGAGTCGGCCGCTCCTTCTTCTCCCCTACATCATAGAGCATCAGAACAAACAATGTGTTATTCTGAAAACAATTCGGGTTGTAAATAAGTAGTATGATAAGTTTGCTGGTGCTAAGTCTTATTTTATCTATTTAGCACTTTTGGATTTATAAGTTTCGTGCCTGAAATCTTGACATAAGCACTTATGTCTTTTGTCTATACTTATCATTTATATGGATTTCTGCCTCGTCCCTTTCGTGAGCCGGTCAACCTTCAACACGGAAACTTTGTCGAGCAACGGAGCTCAATTGCTAAACCAGTTTAAACTAGGAAACAAAGCCGGTTTCCAGTACCAACAATTCACTACTTGGAAAATGCCCGCATCTGGCAATCAGATAAATAACCAAAGTATAGACTAGAAATTTTAAATTTATACCCAAAGGTAACAATTTTAGAATCGGAAATCTAAACCAGAACAAACATGAGCATAAAGTACTTTCAAGTATTTTGGGATTTTCGCCTGTGACATGATCATTCGGAAATAAGATGGTAAAAAACTTCTCAATTTTTTTTTGAGGCAACCAATACTTTATTTCTCATTGAACATGTACACATATATGATTACAAAGAAATATAAACTAAGAATAAAAGGGAGGTAGATGAGAAATATTCCATGGTCCGTCTAATTCTTCCGGGTCTGTACTGCCTCCAGCTCTCTTTATTTTCTTAGTAGCAGGTCTTTCTTTGACTGGCCGCATATCAGCTAGATAGTAAGAACCATTGTGCATTACTCGGCTAACTAAAAAGGGACCTTCCCATACTGGGGAAAGTTTGTGCTTTCTTTTCTGCACAAGTCGGAGAACCAAATCGGCCTTATTGAAGGACTGCTTTCTGACTCTCTGGCTATGATACTTGTGTAACTTCTGCTGATAGGCTTTTAATCTCATCTCAGCAACGACGCAAACTTCTTCGACTAAGTCGAGATCATTTTGTCGAGAAGTTTCTCCATCCTCTTCAATATACGCGGCAACTCTAGGAGAAGTGTGAATCAAATCACTAGGAAGAATTGCTTCTACGCCATAGACCAAGAAGAAAGGTGTGTATCCGGTTGACCTGTTCGGAGTTGTTCTCAAGCTGCATATTATAGAACGTAATTCCTCTGCCTAAGCCTCCGCAACACGTCAAAGGGGTTCTTCGAGTCTTTGTTTTAGGACTTGTAGGATTAAACCATTTGCTCTTTCAACTTCTCCATTAGCCTGCGGATGTGCGACTGACGCAATGTCAAGTTGGATATTTTGTTCATTGCAGCATTTGGCAAGTTCTTCCATAGAAAAGTTACTCCCATTGTCCGTGATAATGCTATGTAGATAACCGTATCGGATTATGACTTCCTCGACAAATCTTCTGGCTATTGCTCCATCACAACTAGTGACGGGTTTAGCCTCAATCCATTTTGTGAATTTATCCACCGTCACTAAGGAGAATATCATTTTGCGGCCCGAAAGTTAGGGTGTCCAGGCAACGCGGTACCCGAGTTCCCTGATATCATCCGCGATGACTATAGTTGGCGTACCAAATACTCAGAGGGTCTTTTCGGCACGAATTCAACTTTATGTTTCAATACAAAAAATCAGGCTAACGGCCGTCAAGTTGGGCCCCCCTGTCAGCTCTCGCCGTTATGTCGCTCCTGTCGCTCCCGTCGCTTAGGTGTCAATTAAGCTTGCAACGTTGGCGCCTGCATCCATTACGCGTCTTCTTCTTCCCCGGAGCGGCAATCTATGGGGCGTCGCAGCCATGGCACGGAGTAGGGATGTGGACGAACCTGCTCGGCCCAGCTCTCCTCCCTGTAGGCTTGCAGTGTTGTCGCCTCCATTACTCGTCTTCTTCCCCGGAGCGACAATATATGGTCGCGGCCATGGCACAGAGCTGGGAAGTGACGAAGCTGCTCGACCCCGCTCTCCTCCCCATCCCGAGTCAGAGCTCGCCCTCACCATGGACGCACCCATGGCATGGTTGGGGACGAGAATTGGTTCCCGGTGAGATCTATCACCTTGTCGACCATGCTCGGTTCTGTTTTCCTCCTCTAGAATCCGAGCTCGCCGTCGCCGTGGTTGCACCGGCACGAATTCTGCCACCTCTACCGAGGTCTCTGTGGTAGCTCAAGTTCTGGGGCTCTCTAACTTCTGCCATGTTGGGCCTGTAAGTGTTGTTGTATGTTAAACTAGCAAATCTCGTTTGTTCAAATCTCTTGGGCTGTACCAACTTCATTGTGTTTAATTATGAAAGACAAAATATAAATGACTTCTCTCAATTTCTCGCATAGAAAAATGCACAGCTAATTTCATATTCTCGAAGGAACTGGCCCCACTTGTTGAACCGGCGGCATTGCCACGATCTCCACGTAACCACGGTGAGTTCTCGAACCGAAAGTTGCAGTTACCACGTTTCTTCTGCAGTCATTCCTCTTCCTTAGTCATTCCTCTGCATTTTTTCCTGGGCGCTTCTTCATCCTCTGTTCTCGAACCATCGGTTCATCTTCTTCTTCCTCTCGAAGGCAGTTCCTTGCAGGCAGTTCCTTTCACCCATTTCCTTGCAGGCATGGACGATGGGAAACACACAACAGAGACCCACTTGGTCCCTACCCATGGCACCATGACTTTGACAGTGGTGTACACAAATGATGAAGCGACTGTGGAGATAACTCTTGTCAGGTTTGAGCAATTGCTTGAGAAAGAGAAGCACAAGTTTGTGGGGCTAGACTTGGAGTACACCCGTGCAAATAAGCGAAAAAATCCTCCACAAGAGATCGCTGTCATGCAAATCGCCATACATGAGGAGGTCCTCGTTTACCACTTCTGCAGGTATGTGAAATTTAAATTTGAGATCACCACTTTTGCATCCCTTGTTCCCTTACATCCCTAGAACCATCTAAGTGCAGGAGTAAACCAACTGAGATGCGTTGTCCGGCTCTGGTCGAGTTCTTGTGTAGGAAAGGGATAACTTTCACTAGCGTGGATATCACAAATGACACAATTATGCTTTCTCGTGCGTTGATAAAAATCCCAGAGGGGCACAACATCGACATCCAAAATCTATACAAGATCAAATCATACCCAGTGAAGTATGGCATGGGTGATCTGGCAGCGGAAATCATCGATAAATCCTATGAAAAACTGAATAAATTGAAGCGACTCGATCACGACTACTGGGAGTGGAAGCCGATGAGCCAGGCACGCCTCGCGTATGTAGCTAGAGACGCCTACATGGCGTACGAGTTGTACAGTAAGCTTATTACCATGAAAGATGGGATGGTTAAGGCGGGGTTTTTTGCGAGAGAGCTATGCCCTGGTTGCAAGCTAGCCCAGGAGAAGAAGCGTGAGGAGGACAGAAAGCGGTTTCAGGACGAGCAGGGATCTTGGGATGGTGGCAACATCAAGCGGCTGAAGGGGAAGCAAGTCAAGGACGACAACAAGTGGTGGTGATACATTATGTGTTTGAACTAGATTTTAGTTTCTAGTTTATTATGTGTGTGATACATTTAGTTACTTCAATACAAAATTTGAACCAATTTAACTTGTTGATGTATTTCTTGACAATTATAATATAATCGAGCACTAGAAATATTTTGTAGTGTGCATGAGCATGATCAGTAAATATAATTTAACACTAGAAACTTTAAGGCACTCCATATAAAGGAGTAGATTAATATATAAGGTTCACTAGAGACACCACTGATATATTGTCTTACATGCCACACATAGGTAATAATTAACTAGAACAAAATAAAAGCAGGGGCTACAGCAGGAGGCCAGGACACGGAGATGCCTAGCAGGGCAGGGGTTTATCAGCAGGAGGCAGCGACAGCCTAGTCGATGGGATACAGGCCAGTCCTGACATACTTCCAGAGGAATTTGCCGTAGGCTGCGTGCCGCGCCAAGGTAATCGTCCTATGGCTTCTGCCTCTGCCTCTGCCAACGCCCTCCGCGTGCTGGATCATGCTGTTGAGGTCCACGTTGATTGCTCTGCCACATAATGGGCAAAACAGTCTCCCCTACGGTGGAAACGGATTATCCCACACCATAACCGCCTCAACACGTAGTGGCTCTTGTTGTCCCTGGATTCCTTGCTATCGTCCACTTCATCATCATCCTCCTGGTGATTTTTAAGAACATAACTTAGAACTCGTACATATGATTGAATTGTATTACAACTCAATAATTGACAACGTGTATATGTAAGACAATATATCCGTGGATATCAAAGATAAAGCATCTCAGCAATAGTTTGATCGGTTCATATATCATTTCATCTCAACACAATGACAAATAATTGCATCAGATTGCGGCCTCATAAGTTTATTCAAGGACGGTGTGAGTGAACCAAGTAACAATTGCACAGCCTATATTGTTGTTGTACATCACCCCAGGTTCACTAACTCATCCCTGAAAAAATCTAACATCAATGTGTCTGCCTCTCTTTTGGGACAAATTTGAATCATTGGCCACAATAAGAAATTGAAATGTAATTGTACAAAACATTATTCAGGGATATACATAGTCAGGTACAAAAACAAGCCTAAATATTGTAATTATAAATAAAAAACCAAACAATTAATCCTCAGGTGCATGTTAAAAATACTTATGATCAAAACCATTCATATACATATGCATCATACCAATCATTAAAAGATCAAAAACAATTCAAGGATCATATATGTAGTTCCACATGAGAATAAATCTAGGGCCTCATAATTTGTTTTAGAGATGGAGTAGGCGAACCAAAGTACCAACAGGACAACCTATATTGTTTGTGTGCATTGCTGCCTTAGGTTCACCAACCCATCCCTAAAACACGACACCATCATACGTGTCTCCCCTTGAACTCTTTTGGGGCAAATTTCAATCATCGGCCTCGGTGACAAACTAAAATGTAATTCTTATACACTATGAATGCATGGAATAGATAATTTGAATATCATAGTTCTATGAATGTAGAATAAAGATTGCGGCCTCATAAGTTTATTTAGGGACGGCATGAGCGAACCAAGTAACAATTGCACAACATGTATTGTTGTTGTACATTGCCCCAGGTTCACTAACTCGTCCCTGAAAAAATCTGACACCAATGTGTCTGCCTCTCTTTTGGGTCAAATTTGAATCACTGGCCACAATAAGAAATTGAAATGTAATCTTATAAAACATTATTCAGGGATATACATAGTCAGGTACAAAAACAAGCCTAAATATTGTAATTATAAATAAAAAACCAAACAATTAATCCTCAGGTGCATGTTAAAAGTACTTATGATCAAAACCATTCATATACATATGCATCATACCAATCATTAAAAGATCAGAAACAATTCAAGGATCATATATGTAGTTCCACATGAGAATAAATCTTGGGCCTCATAATTTGTTTTAGAGATGGAGTAGGCGAACCAAAGTACCAACAGCACAACCTATATTGTTTGTGTGCATTGCTGCCTCAGGTTCACCAACCCATCCCTAAAACACGACACCATCATACGTGTCTCCCCTTGAACTCTTTTGGGGCAAATTTCAATCATCGGCCTCGGTGACAAACTAAAATGTAATTCTTATACACTATGAATGCATGGAATAGATAATTTGAATATCATAGTTCTATGAATGTAGAATAAAGATTGCGGCCTCATAAGTTTATTCAGGGACGGCGTGAGTGAACCAAGTAACAACTGCACAGCCTATATTGTTGTTGTACATTGCCCTAGGTTCACTAACTCGTCCCTAAAAAAATCTGACACCAATGTGTCTGCCTCTCTTTTGGGGAAAATTTGAATCATTGGCCACAATAAGAAATTGAAATGTAATCGTACAAAACATTATTTAGGGATATACATAGTCAGGTACAAAAACAAGCCTAAATATTGTAATTATAAATAGAAAACCAAACAATTAATCTTCAGGTGCATGTTAAAAATACTTATGGTCAAAACCATTCATATACATATGCATCATACCAATCATTAAAAGATTAGAAACAATTCAAGGATCATATATGTAGATCCATATGAGAATAAATCTAGGGCCTCAAAATTTGTCTCAGAGATGGAGTTGGGGAACCAAAGTACCAACAGCACAACCTATATTGGTTGTGTGCATTGCTGCCTCAGGTTCACCAACCCATCCCTAAAACACGACACCATCATACGTGTCTCCACTTGAACTCTTTTGGCAAATTTCAATCATCGGCCTCGGTGACAAACTAAAATGTAATTCTTATACACTATGAATGCATGGAATAGATAATTCAAATATCATAGTTCTATGAATGTAGAATAAAGATTGCAGCCTCATAAGTTTCTATAGAGATGGCGTAAGCGAACCAAGTAACAATTGCACAACTTATATTGATCTTGTACATGGCCCCAGGTTCGCTCACTCATCCCTATAAAAATTTGACACCAATGTGTCTGCCTCTCTTTGGGGCAAATTTGAATCATTGGCCACAATAAGAAATTGAAATGTAATCATACCAAACAATATTCAGGGATATACAAATGCATCATACAACGCATTCATAGATCAGAAACAATACAAATATTATATATTTAGGTTCCATATGAGAGAAAAAATTAGGGCCTCATTTTTTTCAGCGATGGAGTCGGAGAACCAAAATACCAACAACACAACCTATATTGTTTATGTGCATTGCTGCCTCAGGGCCACTAACCATCCCTAAGAAAACGAGACCATCAGATGCCCTTGCACTATTTTGGGGCAAAATTGAATCATTAGGCTCAGTAAGGAATAGAAATGTAATGTTATAGGCCTGCTGTGTATCGAAATCAACACTCAACTAGCAAAGTCAACTAGATGGCAGATGAGCAGATTGGGGTTTTGTGACTAGACGGATTGGGGTTTTGTGACTAGATGGCAGATGCATCAATCAACCGATCGAATCATATATATACTACCCTACTTCAAGAGCAAAAGAATTTGTACACGATTGAGCAAATCCTATGTATGAACAGTGAAAACTGCGGCTGCGACTAGAGAAGCTAGGAATGTGGTACCTCAGACTCCTCATCAGGGACCTCCTCCTCGAACTCATCATTCTCCTGATTGCGTCGAAGATTTCTTGAACGGTGATGGGGTCGTCGATATAGATCATCGGATTGCCTCCGCCTGCCGCTTGCCCTCCATCCAGATTTGCCGCTGGCACCACGACATTGTCAGCCACCTGTTGCTCGGCAGCGACGGCTACTACCGGCTGCTCGGCGCCGATGGCTACCTCCTGCTGCTCGGCGGCGATGGCTACCACCTGCTGCTTGGCGGTGACGGCTACTGGATGGACGGATGAGTTCGTACCCTCAACGGCGCGGCAACGAGTGACGTTCGTGCCCGGAGAAGACGCCTTCGTCTGCTTGGCGACGATCGAGCCATCTGCTGCTTCGCCTTCAACTGGCTTCACCTCCAGATCTTCTCCACGCGTACGCTTCATGGCGCACTAAGGGAAAGAGGTAGTGCAAACGAGGGAGATTCGGCGCGCGTGGCAGGTGTAGATTGGGGTCTTGGGACTAGACAGACTGGGGGAAATGACACGAGCTCATGGAAGAAGAAGGTCGAGGGGGGTTATAAACACTGGACCGTTCGTAGTCCTCGAGTGGACACGTGTGGTGGGAGGGGGGAGGGGCTACCACGATCTCCACCCTTTTTTTGGTTCCCTTTTTTTTTGAAACAGCCACGATCTCCACTTTAGAGCTGCATTGAAAACACGCTCATGGCAGACCTCGATTCCACTGCATGCAAGTGGCGCGGAACTAATTTCTAGCAACGTTAGATCTACTTGAGGGGGGCCCTTGACTCATGGAATTTACTAGCGGTAGGGCCCAGTTGGAAGTGAGATTGAGAGCGCTGCATATAAATGGGATATGTCTGATTAAAATCAAGTGGCAATAAATTGCAGCGTCCCGTCGACAACCGTGCACTCGATGACCCCGTTGCCCTGTGCATGAGTTGTAGTAGCAGTAGTAGGCTTTTTAGACTTGATTAAACTTGACCTGACCGCTCGACGACTTTTTCGATCGACAGCATCGTAATCCTTCCTGTAGAACTCTCATAGAGGGAGACGTCCGTGCTGTCTCACGCTGTACTGTGAAGGGCACGAGGTGTGCAACGATCATCGTTGGATAGCACAGAATCAATGATTGGTGCGCACGATCCGCGTGACAACTGTGACAACCAATCAGGGAGTAGCAGACAGGGTGAGCACAGTTTTGGGCTTCTATGAAAGATAGAGAGGGGGATGGGCAAAACTAAGTAGTACCATATAAAACCAAGGGCAAAACTGAGTAGTATAAAAATGGAATGTCTTGTACAATGAAATACATCGTGGAATACATCAAATTATGCCAAGATAGATCCACTAGAGTTCATTGGATGTGTGTTCTTCTCATAAACCACGCATGGATCCACCAGTGGCATTGCATGTCCATTCCTCTAAACAAACCACATAAGGATCCACCAGTGTCATTACATGTCTGTTCTTTTCATGAACCACATAAGGATCTACCAGTGTCGTTGCATGTCTGTTCTTTTCATGAACCACACCTAGTGTCATTGCATGTGTGTTAATTCCATAAACCACACATGGATCCACCTAGTATGATTGCATGTTTTGTTCCTTCCATAAACCACATAAGGATCCACCAGTGTCATTGCCTGTCTGTTCTTTTCATGAACCACTCCTAGTGTCAGTGCATGTCTATTCTTTTCATGAACCACACCCAGTGTCACTGCATGTCAGTTCTTTTCATGAACCACATAAGGATCCACCGCTGTCATTGGATGTGTGTTCTTCTCATGAACCTTCTTCTTCCATGAGCTCGTGTCATTTCCCCCCACCTAGAGTCATTGGATGTGTGTTCTTCTCATGAACCACACATGGATCCACCGGTGTCATTGCATGTGTGTTCCTCTAAACAAACCACATAAGGATCCACCAGTGTCATTGCGTGTGTGTTCTTTTCATGAACCACACCCAGTGTCATTGCATACATGTTCTTCTAAACAAACCACATAAGGATCCACCAGTGTCATTGCATGTCTATTCTTTTCATGAACCACATAAGGATGGGCCCACCAGTGTCATTGCATGTTTGTTCTTTTCATGAACCACACCCAGTGTCAGTGCATGTCTGTTCTATTCATGAACCACACCCAGTTTCACTGCATGTCTATTCCTCTAAACAAACCACATAAGGATCCACCAGTGTCATTGCATGTCTGTTCTTTTCATGAACCACATAAGGATCTACCAGTGTCATTGCATGTCTGTTCTTTTCATGAACCACACCTAGTGTTATTGCATGTGTGTTACTTCCATAAACCACATATGGATCCACCTAGTGTGATTGCATGTCTGTTCCTTTCATAAACCACATCAGGATCCACCAGTGTCATTGCCTGTCTGTTCTTTTCATGAACCACTCCTAGTGTCATTGCATGTCTGTTCTTTTCATGAACCACACCCAGTGTCACTGCATGTCAGTTCTTTTCATGAACCACATAAGGATCTACCAGAGTCATTGGATGTGTGTTCTTCTCTTGAACCACACGTGGATCCACCGGAGTCATTTCATGTCTGTTCCTCTCCACAAACCACATAAGGTTCCACCAGTGTCATTGCGTGTGTATTCTTTTCATGAACCACACACAGTGGCATTGCATGTGTGTTCTTCTAAACAAACCACATAAGGATCCACCAGTGTCATTGCATGTTTGTTCTTTTCATGAACCACATAAGGATGGGCCCACCAGTGTCATTGGATGTGTGTTCTTTTCATGAACCACACCCAGTGTCAGTGCATGTATATTCTATTCATAAACTACACCCAGTTCCACTTCATGTCTGTTCTTTTCATGAACCACATAAGTATCTACTAGTGTCATTGCATGTCTTTTACTTCCATAAACCACATGTGGATCCACCGGTGTCATTGCATGTGTGTTCTTCTAAACAAACCACATAAGGATCCACCAGTTTCATTGCCTATCTGTTCTTTTCATGAACCACATAAGGATGGGCCCACCAGTGTCATTGCATGTCTGTTCTTTTCATGAACCACACCCAGTGTTAGTGCATGTCTGTTCTATTCACGAACCACACCCAGTTTCACTGCATGTCTGTTCTTTTCGTGAACCACATAAGGATCTACCAGTGTCATTGCATGTCTTTTGCTTCCATAAACCACATGTGGATTCACCGGTGTCATTGTATGTTTGTTCCTCTAAACAAACCACATAAGGATCCACCATTGTCATTGCATGTGTTCTTCTTCTCATGAACCACACCCAGTGTAATTGCATGTGTGTTCTTCTAAACAAACCACATAAGAATCCACCAGTGTCATTGCCTGTCTGTTCTTTTCATGAACCACATAAGGATCCACCAGTGTCATTGCATGTCTATTCTTTTCATGAATCACAACTAGAGTCACTGCATGTCTTTTACTTCCATAAACCACATATGGATCCACCTAGTGTGATTGCATGTCTGTTCCTCTAAACAAACCACATAAGGATCCACCAGTGTCATTGCGTGTTTGTTCTTTTCATGAACCACACCAAGTGTCATTGCATGCATGTTCTTCTAAACAAACCACATAAGGATCCACCAGTGTCATTGCCTATATGTTGTTTTCATGAACCACACCCAGTGCCGTTGCATGTGTGTTATTCTAAACAAACCACATAAGTCATTGCATGTCTGTTCTTTTCACGAACCACACCCGGTGTTATTGCATGTCTGTTATTTTCATGAACCACATCTAGAGTCATTGCATGTATGTTCCTCTAAACAAACCACATAAGGATCCACCAGTGTCATTGCATGTCTATTCTTTTCATGAACCACATAAGGATCTACCAGTGTCATTGCATGTCTGTTCTTTTCATGAACCACACCCAGTGTCATTGCATGTGTGTTACTTCCATAGACCACATGTGGATCCACCGGTGTCATTGCATGTCTGTTCCTCTAAACAAACCACATAAGGATCCACCAGTGTCATTGCCTGTCTATTCTTCTCATGAACCACTCCTAGTGTCAGTGCATGTCTGTTCTTTTCATGGACCACACCCAGTGTCACTACATGTCAGTTCTTTTCATGAACCACATAAGGATCGACCGGTTTCATTGGATGTGTGTTCTTCTCATGAACCTTCTTCTTCCATGAGCTCGTGTCATTTCCCCCCACCTAGAGTCATTGGATGTGTGTTCTTCTCATGAACCACCTGTGGATCCACCGGTGTCATTGCATGTCAGTTCCTCTAAACAAACCACATAAGGATCCACTAGTGTCATTGCGTGTGTGTTCTTTTCATGAACCATACCCAGTGTCATTGCATTTCTATTCCTCTAAACAAACCACATAAGGATCCACCAGTGTCATTGGCTGTATGTTCTTCTCATGAACCACATAAGGATGGGCCCACCAGAGTCATTGCATGTCTGTTCTTTTCATGAACCACACCCAGTGTCAGTGCATGTTTGTTCTATTCATGAACCTCACCCAGTTTCACTGCATGTCTGTTCTTTTCATGAACCACATAAGGATCTACCAGTGTCATTGCGTGTGTGTTCTTCTCATAAACCACATAAGGATCTACCAGTGTCATTGCATGTCTGTTCTTTTAATGAACCACGCCCAGTGTCATTGCATGTGTGTTACTTCCATAAACCACATGTGGATCCACCGGTGTGATTGCATGCCTGTTCCTTCCATAAACCACATAAGGATCCACCAGTGTCATTGCCTGTCTGTTATTTTCATGAACCACTCCTAGTGTCAGTGCATGTATGTTCTTTTCATGAACCACACCCAGTGTCACTGCATGTCAGTTCTTTTCATGAACCACATAAGGATCTACCAGAGTCGTTGGATGTGTGTTCTTCTCATGAACCACACTTGGATCCACCGATGTCATTGCATGTCTGTTCCTCTAAACAAGCCACATAAGGATCCACCAGTGTCATTGCGTGTGTGTTCTTTTCATGAACCACACCCAGTGTCATTGCATGTGTGTTATTCTAAACAAACCACATGAGGATCCACCAGTGTCATTGCATGTCTGTTCTTTTCATGAACCACGTAAGGATGGGCCCACCAGTGTCATTGCATGTCTGTTCTTTTCATGAACCACACCCAGTGTCATTGCATGTCTGTTCTTTTCATGAACCACACCTAGTTTCACTACATGTCTTCTTTTCATGAACCACATAAGGATCTACCAGTGTCATTGCATGTCTTTTACTTCCATAAACCACATGTGGATCCACCGGTGTCATTGCATGTGTGGTCTTCTAAACAAACCACATAAGGATCCACCAGTGTCATTGCATGTATGTTCTTTTCATGAACCACATAAGGATGGGCCCACCAGTGTCATTGCATGTCTGTTCTTTTCATGAACCACACCAAGTGTCAGTGCATGTCTATTCTATTCATGAGCCACACCCAGTTTCACTGCATGTCTGTTCTTTTCATGAACCACATAAGGATCTACCAGTGTCATTGCATGTCTTTTACTTCCATAAACCACGTGTGGATCCACCGGTGTCATTGCATGTGTGTTCTTCTAAACAAACCACATAAGGGTCCACCAGTGTCATTGCACGTCTGTTCTTTTCATGAACCACATGAGGATGGGCCCACCAGTGTCATTGCATGTCTGTTCTTTTCATGAACCACACCCAGTGTTAGTGCATGTCAATTCTATTCACGAACCACACCCAGTTTCACTGCATGTCTGTTCTTTTCATGAACCACATAAGGATCTACCAGTGTCATTGCATGTCTTTTGCTTCCATAAACCACATGTGGATCCACCAGTGTCATTGCATGGCTGTTCCTCTAAACAAACCACATAAGGATCCACCAGTGTCATTGCGTGTGTGTTCTTCTCATGAACCACACCTAGTGTCATTGCATGTGTGTTCTTCTAAACAAACCACATAAGGATCCACCAGTGTCATTGCCTGTCTGTTCTTTTCATGAACGACATAAGGATCCACCAGTGTCATTGCATGTCTGTTCTTTTCATGAATCACAGCTATAGTCATTGCATGTCTTACTTCCATAAACCACATATGGATCCACCTAGTGTGATTGCATGTCTGTTCCTCTAAACAAACCACATAAGGATCCACCAGTGTCATTGCGTGTTTGTTCTTTTCATGAACCACACCCAGTGTCATTGGATGCATGTTCTTCTAAACAAACCACATAAGGATCCACTAGTGTCATTGGCTATATGTTGTTTTCATGAACCACACCCAGTGTCATTGCATGTGTGTTATTCTAAACAAACCACATAAGTCATTGCATGTCTGTTCTTTTCATGAACCACACCCGGTGTTATTGCATGTCTGTTCTTTTCATGAACCACAGCTAGAGTCATTGCATGTATGTTCCTATAAACAAACCACATAAGGATCCACCAGTGTCATTGCATGTCTATTGTTTTCATGAACCACATAAGGATCTACCAGTGTCATTGCATGTATGTTCTTTTCATCAACCACACCCAGTGTCATTGCATGTGTGTTACTTCCATAAACCACATGTGGATCCACCGGTGTCATTGCATGTCTGTTCCTCTAAACAAACCACATAAGGATCCACCAGTGTCATTGCCTGTCTATTCTTCTCATGAACCACTCCTAGTGTCAGTGCATGTCTATTCTTTTCATGAACCACACCCAGTGTCACTGCATGTCAGTTCTTTTCATGAACCACATAAGGATCCACCGGTGTCATTGGATGTGTGTTCTTCTCATGAACCTTGTTCTTCCATGAGCTCGTGTCATTTCCCCCCACCTAGAGTCATTGGATGTGTGTTCTTCTCATGAACCACATGTGGATCCACCGGTTCCATTGCATGTCTGTTCCTCTAAACAAACCACATAAGGATCCACTAGTGTCATTACGTGTGTGTTCTTTTCATGAACCACACCTAGTGTCATTGCATGTCTGTTCCTCTAAACAAACCACATAAGGATCCACCAGTGTCATTGGCTGTATGTTCTTCTCATGAACCACATAAGGATGGGCCCACCAGTGTCATTGCATGTCTGTTCTTTTCATGAACCACACCCAGTGTCAGTGCATGTTTGTTCTATTCATGAACCTCACCCAGTTTCACTGCATGTCTATTCTTTTCATGAACCACATAAGGATCTACCAGTGTCATTGCGTGTGTGTTCTTCTCATAAACCACATAAGGATCTACCAGTGTCATTGCATGTCTGTTCTTTTAATGAACCACGCCCAGTGTCATTTCATGTGTGTTACTTCCATAAACCACATGTGGATCCACCGGTGTGATTGCATGTCTGTTCCTTCCATAAACCACATAAGGATCCACCAGTGTCATTGCCTGTGTGTTATTTTCATGAACCACTCCTAGTGTCAGTGAATGTCTGTTCTTTTCATGAACCACACCCAGTGTCACTGCATGTCAGTTCTTTTCATGAACCACATAAGGATCTACCAGAGTTGTTGGATGTGTGTTCTTCTCATGAACCACACGTGGATCCACCGATGTCATTGCATGTCTGTTCCTCTAAACAAGCCACATAAGGATCCACCAGTGTCATTGCGTGTGTGTTCTTTTCATGAACCACACCCAGTGTCATTGCATGTGTGTTCTTCTAAACAAACCACATGAGGATCCACCAGTGTCATTGCATGTCTGTTCTTTTCATGAACCACGTAAGGATGGGCCCACCAGTGTCATTGCATGTCTGTTCTTTTCATGAACCACACCTAGTGTCATTGCATGTCTGTTCTTTTCATGAACCACACCCAGTTTCACTACATGTCTATTCTTTTCATGAACCACATAAGGATCTACCAGTGTCATTGCATGTCTTTTACTTCCATAAACCACATGTGGATCCACCGGTGTCATTGCATGTCTGTTCTTTTCATGAACCACGGCTAGAGTCATTGCATGTCTATTCTTCTCATGAATCACCGCTAGAGTCATTGCATGTCTTTTACTTCCATAAACCACATACGGATCCACCTAGTGTGATTGCATGTCTGTTCCTCTAAACAAACCACATAAGGATCCACCAGTGTCATTGCGCGTCTGTTCTTTTCATGAACCACACCCAGTGTCATTG
This sequence comes from Avena sativa, assembly GCA_916181665.1. Classification (NCBI taxonomy): domain Eukaryota; kingdom Viridiplantae; phylum Streptophyta; class Magnoliopsida; order Poales; family Poaceae; genus Avena; species Avena sativa. The sequence goes on along the minus strand of OV702288.1, from coordinate 450,944,419 downwards.
CATGCATGTTCTTCTAAACAAACCACATAACGATCCACCAATGTCATTGCCTATATGTTCTTTTCATGAAACACACCCAGTGTCATTGCATGTGTGTTATTCTCAACAAACCACATAAGTCATTGCATGTCTGTTCTTTTCATAAACCACACCCGGTGTCATTGCATGTCAGTTCATTTCATGAACCACGGCTAGAGTCATTGCATGTTTGTTCCTCTAAACAAACCACACAAGGATACACTAGTGTTATTGCATGTCTGTTCTTTTCATGAACCACATAAGGATCTACCAGTGTCATTGCATGTCTGTTCTTTTCATGAACCACACCCAGTGTCATTGGATGTCTGTTCCTCTAAACAAACCACATAAGGATCCACCAGTGTCACTGCATGTCTGTTCTTTTCATGAACCACATAAGGATGGGCCTACCAGTGTCATTGCATGTCTGTTCTTTTCATGAACCACACCCAGTGTCAGTGCATGTCGGTTCTATTCATGATCCACACCTAGTTTCACGGCATGTCTGTTCTATTCATGAACCACATAAGGATCTACCAGTGTCATTGCATGCCTTTTACTTCTATAAACCACATTTGGATCCACCGGTGTCATTGCATGTCTGTTCCTCTAAACAAACCACATAAGGATCCACCAGTGTCATTGCGTGTGTGTTCTTCTCATGAACCACATAAGGATCTACCAGTGTCATTGCATGTCTATTCTTTTCATGAACCACACCCAGTGTCATTGCATGTGTGTTACTTCCATAAACCACATGTGGATGCACCGGTGTGATTGCATGTTTGTTCCTTCCATAAACCACATAAGTATCCACCAGTGTCATTGTCTGTCTGTTCTTTTCATGAACCACTCCTAGTGTCAGTGCATGTCTGTTCTTTTCATGAACCACACCCAGTGTCACTTCATGTCAGTTCTTTTCATGAACCACATAAGGATCTACCAGAGTCATTGGATGTGTGTTCTTCTCATGAACCACACGTGGATCCACCGGTGTCATTGCATGTCTGTTCATCTCCACAATCCACATAAGGATCCACCAGTGTCATTGCGTGTGTGTTCTTTTCATGAACCACACCAGTGTCATTGCATGTGTGTTCTTCTAAACAAACCACACAAGGATCCACCAGTGTCATTGCCTGTCTATTCTTCTCATGAATCACATAAGGATGTGCCCACCAATGAGATTGCATGTATGTTCTTTTAATGAACCACACCCAGTGTCAGTGCATGTCTGTTCTATTCATGAACCACACCCAGTTTCACTGCATGTCTGTTCTTTTCTTGAACCACATAAGGATCTACCAGTGTCATTGCATGTCTTTTACTTCCATAAACCACATGTGGATCCACCGGTGTCATTGCATGTGTGTTCTTCTAAACAAACCACATAAGGATCCACCAGTGTCATTGCATGTCTGTTCTTTTCATGAACCACATAAGGATGGGCCCACCAGTGTCATTGCATGTCTATTCTTTTCATGAACCACACCCAGTGTCAGTGCATGTCTGTTCTATTCATGAACCACACCCAGTTTCACTGCATGTCTGTTCTTTTCTTGAACCACATAAGTATCTACCAGTGTCATTGCATGTCTTTTACTTCCATAAACCACATGTGGATCCACCGGTGTCATTGCATGTGTGTTCTTCTAAACAAACCACATAAGGATCCACCAGTGTCATTGCCTGTCTATTCTTTTCATGAACCACACCCAGTGTCATTGCATGTCTGTTCCTCTAAACAAACCACATAAGGATCCACCAGTGTCATTGCCTGTCTGTTCTTCTCATGAACCACATAAGGATGGGCCCACCAATGTCATTGCATGTCTGTTCTTTCCATGAACCACACCAAGTGTTAGTGCATGTCTGTTCTATTCATCAACCACACCCAGTTTCACTGCATGTCTATTCCTCTAATCAAACCACATAAGGATCCACCAGTGTCATTGCGTATGTGTTCTTCTCATGAACCACATAAGGATCTACCAGTGTCATTGCATGTCTGTTCTTATCATGAACCACACCCAGTGTCATTGCATGTGTGTTACTTCCATAAACCACATGTGGATCCACCGGTGTGATTGCATGTTTGTTCCTTCGATAAACCACATAAGGATCCACCAGTGTCATTGTCTGTCTGTTCTTTTCATGACCCACTCCTAGTGTCAGTGCATGTCTGTTCTTTTCATGAACCACACCCAGTGTCACTGCATGTTAGTTGTTTTCACGAACCACATAAGGATCTACCAAAGTCATTGGATGTGTGTTCTTCTCATGAACCACACGTGGATCCACCGGTTTCATTGCATGTCTGTTCCTCTCCACAAACCACATAAGGATCCACCAGTGTCATTGCGTGTGTGTTCTTTTCATGAACCACACCCAGTGGCATTGCATGTGTGTTCTTCTAAACAAACCACATAAGGATCCACCAGTGTCATTGCCTGTCTGTTCTTTTCATGAATCACATAAGGATGGGCCCACCAGTGTCATTGCATGTCTGTTCTTTTAATGAACCACACCCAGTGTCAGTGCATGTCTGTTCTATTCATGAACCACACCCAGTTTCACTGCATGTCTGTTCTTTTCATGAACCACATAAGGATCTACCAGTGTCATTGCATGTCTTTTACTTCCATAAACCACATGTGGATCCACTGGTGTCATTGCATGTGTGTTCTTCTAAACAAACCACATAAGGATCCACCAGTGTCATTGCCTGTCTATTCTTTTCATGAACCACACCCAATGTCACTGCATGTATGTTCTTTTCGTGAACCACATAAGGATCTACCAGTGTCATTGCATGTGTGTTCTTCTAAACAAACCACATAAGGATCCATCAGTGTCATTGCCTATCAATTCTTTTCATGAACCACATAAGGATGGGCACCAGTGTCATTGCATGTCTGTTCTTTTCATGAACCACACCCAGTGTTAGTGCATGTCTGTTCTATTCATGAACCACACCCGGTGTCATTGCATGCCTATTCTTTTCATGAACCACACCCGGTGTCATTGCATGTCTGTTCCTATAAACAAAGCACATAAGGATCCACCAGTGTCATTGCATGTCTGTTATTTTCATGAACCACATAAGGATCTACCTGTGTCATTGCATGTTTGTTCATTTCATGAACCACACCTAGTGTCATTGCATGTGTGTTACTTCCATAAACCACATGTGGATCCACCGGTGTCATTGCATGTATGTTCCTTTCATAAACCACATAAGGATCCACCAGTGTCATTGTCTGTCTGTTCTTCTCATGAACCACATAAGGATGGGCCCACCAGTGTCATTGCATGTCTATTCTTTTCATGAACCACACCTAGTGTTAGTGCATGTCTGTTCTATTCATGAACCACACCCAGTTTCACTGCATGTCTGTTCTTTTCATGAACCACATAAGGATCTACCGGTGTCATTGCATGTGTTTTACTTCCATAAACCACATGTGGAACCACCGGTGTCATTGCATGTCTGTTCCTCTAAACAAACCACATAAGGATCCACCAGTGTCATTGTGTGTGTGTTCTTCTCATGAACCACATAAGGATCTACCAGTGTCATTGCATGTCTGTTCTTTTCAGGAACCACACCCAGTGTCATTGCATGTGTGTTACTTCCATAAACCACATATGGATCCACCGGTGTGATTGCATGTCTGTTCCTTCCATAAACCACATAAGGATCCACCAGTGTCATTGCCTGTCTGTTCTTTTCATGAACCACTCCTAGTGTTAGTGCATGTCTGTTCTTTTCATGAACCACACCCAGTGTCACTGCATGTCAGTTCTTTTCATGAACCACATAAGGATCTACCAGAGTCATTGGATGTGTGTTTTTCTCATGAACAACACGTGGATCCACCGGTGTCATTGCATGTCTGTTCTTCTAAACAAACCACATAAGGATCCACCAGTGTCATTGCGTGTGTGTTCTTTTCATGAACCACACCCGGTGTCATTGCATGTGTGTTCTTCTAAACAAACCACATAAGTATCCACCAGTGTCATTGCATGTCTGTTCTTTTCATGAACCACATAAGGATGGGCCCTCCAGTGTCATTGCAGGTCTGTTCTTTTTATGAACCACACCCAGTGTTAGTGCATGTCTGTTCTATTCATGAACCACACCTAGTTTAACTGCATGTCTATTCTTTTCATGAACCACATAAGGATCTACCAGTGTCATTGCATGTCTTTTACTACCATAAACCACATGTGGATCCACCGGTGTCATTGCATGTCTGTTCTTTTCATGAACCACGGCTAGAGTCATTGCATGTCTGTTCTTCTCATGAATCACAGCTAGAGTCATTGCATGTCTTTTACCTCCATAAACCACATATGGATCCACCTAGTGTGATTGCATGTCTGTTCTTCTAAAAAAACCACATAAGGATCCACGAGTGTCATTGCGTGTGTGTTCTTTTCATGAACCACACCCGGTGTCATTGCATGTGTGTTCTTCTAAACAAACCACATGAGGATCCACCAGTGTCATTGCATGTCTGTTCTTTTCATGAACCACGTAAGGATGGGCCCACCAGTGTCATTGCATGTCTATTCTTTTCATGAACTACACCCAGTGTCATTGCATGTCTGTTCTTTTCATGAACCACACCCAGTTTCACTACATGTCTATTCTTTTCATGAACCACATAAGGATCTACCAGTGTCATTGCATGTCTTTTACTTCCATAAACCACATGTGGATCCACCGGTGTCATTGCATGTGTGGTCTTCTAAACAAACCACATAAGGATCCACCAGTGTCATTGCATGTATGTTCTTTTCATGAACCACATAAGGATGGGCCCACCAGTGTCATTGCATGTGTGTTCTTTTCATGAACCACACCAAGTGTCAGTGCATGTCTATTCTATTCATGAGCCACACCCAGTGTCACAGCATGTCTGTTCTTTTCATGAACTACATAAGGATCTACCAGTGTCATTGCATGTCTTTTACTTCCATAAACCACGTGTGGATCCACCGGTGTCATTGCATGTGTGTTCTTCTAAACAAACCACATAAGGATCCACCAGTGTCATTGCATGTCTGTTCTTTTCATGAACCACATGAGGATGGGCCCACCAGTGTCATTGCATGTCTGTTCTTTTCATGAACCACACCCTGTGTTAGTGCATGTCTGTTCTATTCATGAACCACGCCCAGTTTCACTGCATGTCTGTTCTTTTCATGAACCACATAAGGATCTACCAGTGTCATTGCATGTCTTTTCTTTTCATGAACCACACCCAGGGTCATTGCATGTGTGTTACTTCCATAAACCACATGCGGATCCACCGGTGTCATTGCATGTCTGTTCCATCCATAAACCACATAAGGATCCACCAGTGTCATTGCCTGTCTGTTCTTCTCATGAACCACATCAGGATGGGCCCACCAGTGTCATTGCATGTTTGTTCTTTTCATGGACCACACCTAGTTTCACTGCATGTCTGTTCTTTTCATGAACCACATAAGGATCTACCAATGTCATTGCATGTCTTTTATTTCCGTAAACCACATGTGGATCCACCGGTGTCATTGCATGTTTGTTCCTCTAAACAAACCACATAAAGATCCACCAGTGTCATTGCGTGTGTGTTCTTCTCATGAACCACATAAGGATCTACCAGTGTCATTGCATGTCTGTTCTTTTCAGGAACCATACCCAGTGTCATTGCATGTGTGTTACTTCCATAAACCACATATGGATCCATCGGTGTGATTGCATGTCTGTTCCTTCCATAAACCACATAAGGATCCACCAGTGTCATTGCCTATCTGTTCTTTTCATGAACCAGTCCTAGTGTCAGTGCATGCCTGTTCTTTTCATGAACCACACCCAGTGTCACTGCATGTCAGTTCTTTTCATGAACCACATAAGGATCTACCAGAGTCATTGGATGTGTGTTCTTCTCATGAACCACACGTGGATCCACCAGTGTCATTGCATGTCTGTTCTTCTAAACAAACCACATAAGGATCCACCAGTGTCATTGCGTGTGTGTTCTTTTCATGAACCACACCCGGTGTCATTGCATGTGTGTTCTTCTAAACAAACCACATAAGGATCCACCAGTGTCATTGCATGTCTGTTCTTTTCATGAACGACATAAGGATGGGCCCACCAGTGTCATTGCATGTCTGTTCTTTTTATGAACCACACCAAGTGTTAGTGCATGTGTGTTCTATTCATGAACCACACCTAGTTTCGCTGCATGTCTATTCTTTTCATGAACCACATAAGGATCTACCAGTGTCATTGCATGTCTTTTACTTCCATAAACCACATGTGGATCCACCGGTGTCATTGCATGTCTGTTCTTTTCCTGAACCATGGCTAGAGTCATTGCATGTCTATTCTTCTCATGAATCATAGCAAGAGTCATTGCATGTCTTTTACTTCCATAAACCACATACGGATCCACCTAGTGTGATTGCATGTCTGTTCCTCTAAACAAACCACATAAGGATCCACCAGTGTCATTGCGCGTCTGTTCTTTTCATGAACCACACCCAGTGTCATTGCATGCGTGTTCTTCTAAACAAACCACATAACGATCCACCAATGTCATTGCCTATATGTTCTTTTCATGAAACACACCCAGTGTCATTGCATGTGTGTTATTCTAAACAAACCACATAAGTCATTGCATGTCTGTTCTTTTCATGAACCACACCCGGTGTCATTGCATGTCTGTTCATTTCATGAACCATGGCTAGAGTCATTGCATGTTTGTTCCTCTAAACAAACCACACAAGGATACACTAGTGTTATTGCATGTCTGTTCTTTTCATGAACCACATAAGGATCTACCAGTGTCATTGCATGTCTGTTCTTTTCATGAACCACACCCAGTGTCATTGGATGCCTGTTCCTCTAAACAAACCACATAAGGATCCACCAGTGTCACTGCATGTCTGTTCTTTTCATGAACCACATAAGGATGTGCCTACCAGTGTCATTGCATGTATGTTCTTTTCATGAACCACACCTAGTGTCAGTGCATGTCGGTTCTATTCATGAACCACACCTAGTTTCACGGCATGTCTGTTCTATTCATGAACCACATAAGGATCTACCAGTGTCATTGCATGCCTTTTACTTCTATAAACCACATTTGGATCCACCGGTGTCATTGCATGTGTGTTACTTCCATAAACCACATGCGGATCCACCGGTGTCATTGCATGTCTGTTCCATCCATAAACCACATAAGGATCCACCAGTGTCATTGCCTGTCTGTTCTTCTCATGAACCACATCAGGATGGGCCCACCAGTGTCATTGCATGTTTGTTCTTTTCATGGACCACACCTAGTTTCACTGCATGTCTGTTCTTTTCATGAACCACATAAGGATCTACCAATGTCATTGCATGTCTTTTATTTCCGTAAACCACATGTGGATCCACCGGTGTCATTGCATGTTTGTTCCTCTAAACAAACCACATAAAGATCCACCAGTGTCATTGCGTGTGTGTTCTTCTCATGAACCACATAAGGATCTACCAGTGTCATTGCATGTCTGTTCTTTTCAGGAACCATACCCAGTGTCATTGCATGTGTGTTACTTCCATAAACCACATATGGATCCATCGGTGTGATTGCATGTCTGTTCCTTCCATAAACCACATAAGGATCCACCAGTGTCATTGCCTATCTGTTCTTTTCATGAACCAGTCCTAGTGTCAGTGCATGCCTGTTCTTTTCATGAACCACACCCAGTGTCACTGCATGTCAGTTCTTTTCATGAACCACATAAGGATCTACCAGAGTCATTGGATGTGTGTTCTTCTCATGAACCACACGTGGATCCACCAGTGTCATTGCATGTCTGTTCTTCTAAACAAACCACATAAGGATCCACCAGTGTCATTGCGTGTGTGTTCTTTTCATGAACCACACCCGGTGTCATTGCATGTGTGTTCTTCTAAACAAACCACATAAGGATCCACCAGTGTCATTGCATGTCTGTTCTTTTCATGAACGACATAAGGATGGGCCCACCAGTGTCATTGCATGTCTGTTCTTTTTATGAACCACACCAAGTGTTAGTGCATGTGTGTTCTATTCATGAACCACACCTAGTTTCGCTGCATGTCTATTCTTTTCATGAACCACATAAGGATCTACCAGTGTCATTGCATGTCTTTTACTTCCATAAACCACATGTGGATCCACCGGTGTCATTGCATGTCTGTTCTTTTCCTGAACCATGGCTAGAGTCATTGCATGTCTATTCTTCTCATGAATCATAGCAAGAGTCATTGCATGTCTTTTACTTCCATAAACCACATACGGATCCACCTAGTGTGATTGCATGTCTGTTCCTCTAAACAAACCACATAAGGATCCACCAGTGTCATTGCGCGTCTGTTCTTTTCATGAACCACACCCAGTGTCATTGCATGCGTGTTCTTCTAAACAAACCACATAACGATCCACCAATGTCATTGCCTATATGTTCTTTTCATGAAACACACCCAGTGTCATTGCATGTGTGTTATTCTAAACAAACCACATAAGTCATTGCATGTCTGTTCTTTTCATGAACCACACCCGGTGTCATTGCATGTCTGTTCATTTCATGAACCATGGCTAGAGTCATTGCATGTTTGTTCCTCTAAACAAACCACACAAGGATACACTAGTGTTATTGCATGTCTGTTCTTTTCATGAACCACATAAGGATCTACCAGTGTCATTGCATGTCTGTTCTTTTCATGAACCACACCCAGTGTCATTGGATGCCTGTTCCTCTAAACAAACCACATAAGGATCCACCAGTGTCACTGCATGTCTGTTCTTTTCATGAACCACATAAGGATGTGCCTACCAGTGTCATTGCATGTATGTTCTTTTCATGAACCACACCTAGTGTCAGTGCATGTCGGTTCTATTCATGAACCACACCTAGTTTCACGGCATGTCTGTTCTATTCATGAACCACATAAGGATCTACCAGTGTCATTGCATGCCTTTTACTTCTATAAACCACATTTGGATCCACCGGTGTCATTGCATGTCTGTTCCTCTAAACAAACCACATAAGGATCCACCAGTGTCATTGCGTGTGTGTTCTTCTCATGAACCACATAAGGATCTACCAGTGTCATTGCATGTCTGTTCCTTTCATGAACCACACCTAGTGTCATTGCATGTGTGTTACTTCCGTAAACCACATGTGGATCCACCGGTGTGATTGCATGTCTATTCCTTCCATAAACCACATAAGGATCCACCAGTGTCATTGCGTGTGTGTTCTTTTCATGAACCACACCCAGTGTCATTGCATGTGTGTTCTTCTAAACAAACCACATAAGGATCCACCAGTGTCATTGTCTGTCTGTTCTTTTCATGAATCACATAAGGATGGGCCCACCAGTGTCATTGCATGTCTGTTCTTTTAATGAACCACACCTAGTGTTAGTGCATGTCTGTTCTATTCATGAACCATACCCAGTTTCACTGCATGTCTGTTCTTTTCATGAACCACATAAGGATCTACCAGTGTCATTGCATGTCTTTTACTTCCATAAACCACATGTGGATCCACCGGTGTCATTGCATGTGTGTTCCTCTAAACAAACCACATAAGGATCCACCAGTGTCATTACCTGTATGTTCTTTTCATGAACCACATAAGGATGGGCCCACCAGTGTCATTGCATGTCTATTATTTTCATGAACCACACCCAGTGTCAGTGCATGTCTGTTCTATTCATGAACCACACCCAGTTTCACTGCATGTCTGTTCTTTTCATGAACCACATAAGGATCTACCAGTGTCATTGCATGTCTTTTACTTCCATAAACCACATGTGGATCCACCGGTGTCACTTCATGTGTGTTCTTCTAAACAAACCACATAAGGATCCACCAGTGTCATTGCCTGTCTGTTCTTTTCATGAACCACATCAGGATGGGCCCACCAGTGTCATTGCATGTCTGTTCTTTTCATGAACCACACCCAGTGTCAGTGCATGTCTGTTCTATTCACGAACAACACCCAGTTTCGCTGCATGTATGTTCTTTTCATGAACCACATAAGGATCTACTAGTGTCATTGCATGTCTTTTACTTCCATAAACCACATGTGGATCCACCGGTGTCATTGCATGTCTGTTCTTTTTATGAACCACGGCTAGAGTCATTGCATGTTTGTTCCTCTAAACAAACCACATAAGGATCCACCGGTGTCATTGCATGTCTGTTCTTTTCATGAACCACATAAGGATCTACCAGTGCCGTTGGATGTATGTTCTTTTCATGAACCACACCCAGAGTGATTCCATGCGTGTTCTTTTCATTAACCATAGCTAGAGTCATTGCATGTCTGTTACTTCCATAAACCACGCATGGATCCACCGATGTCATTGCATGTGTATTCTTTTCATGAACCACACCCAGTGTCATTGCATGGGTAGCCGTTAGACCGAGTCTTCTAGAAGGCACGCCCTAACACAGTTGTTCTGCTTGACGATTGTTACATACCGTTCGATTGGGGCGCTTGGACAATTGGGATGGTCTTCGTGAGAGGGTTCCGCGAGTAGCCTGTTCTGCGACATGATTGGCCATGCTTGCTTTGGACAAACTGGAAACACCGGGCGCTCCCCTGTTTCGAGTGTCACGTCTCACGATATTAGTGGGCCACATCCCCGTGTCACGTCCCCATTACTTCTGTTCCTCCCCGTACTTCTCTTCCTTACCCTCGAAGCCACTTTCCCCACTTCACTCCCATCCTGCCGTAGCCGCTAGCCGACGGCGCCTCCATCCCAATCCCCTCTCCGGCAGCCACGCCCCCACCCCTCTCGCCATGGGTTCAAGGGGAGACAGCGAGGAAACGCGTCGTGACGACAGGGACGGTGATTTCGATGTGAGTCATCTCATCTCTATTTCTATCATCTGTGGACAGTTATCTATTTTTTGAGCTAGATCTAATATGTTTACTCGTGCGCGTATGATGTGTTAGGCCAACCAGACGATATATGACTCCGACTATCACGGTTTAGAGGATGAAGACAGTCCTCTGGTATGTAAACATGGATATGTGCCCGCTAAATTTGTAGCCTTCGAAGGACGAAATGCAGGCAGGAGGTTTCTACAGTGTCAAGGACATCGTGCAATGATGCAAGGCGGAAGTTGCGGTGTTGTCAAATGGGTAGATCCAGAGTGGCCCAAATCGATGCAGAAAACGCTGGACAAACTATGGGAAATGACTGTCGAGTTGAAAGAATCCGTATTCAGCTCACTTCTTGACAGTGTTGAGATGAATCTATGGGAACCAGTTGACACGACCAAGCATAAGCGAGATCTCAGGTGGGTGCAAGACAAGGTTATCAAAGTCGAGAAGGAGAGGGACGCGACGTTAGCCCTGAAGGCTAAAGCAGAGAAAGAACTGACTCAAGCAAGGAACGATCTCCACCAGGCCAAAGTCCTGCAGTACACAACTACGAGTATTGACAAGTGCATGAGGAAAAATGCAGAGAAACAATTGAAGCTATGCAAGGAAGATGCTAAAAGGAAGGAGCAGACAATTCGATCCTTGCTCTCGTAGGAAGATGCGCATCGGGCCAAGATTAGGAAGATCAAGGAGATGTGTGATAACTAGTTCTATTTAGCTTAAGGTCCGTGCCTTTTTAAGTTGTAATATTTGTACTTGTTGACCTAGCGGTCTGAACTATTGGTCCCGGATTCCAGGGAGGAAAAAATTGCTCTGACCCTGCATTAATTTGTGGAAAAATTTGTGATTTAGATCAATTTCTGCCTCGATTTAGATCTCTGTCCCGGATTGGGAATGTAACCGTGGACCAAAGACACCTTTTCTACTAGTGTATTCTGACACTGGTGGTTTGTTTAAACGTAATCTACGTGGATTGTGCCGCATGCAAATGGCACAACCACAATTTATAAAGTGGAAGCACGTACACCCGGATACTGGAGATCCGGGAGCTTCGCCAGATGCAGGAAATGCAGGAGCAGAGAGGCGGTGAGATAGACGGGTCAAGATTAGGCCAGAAAGTGGTACCCATTTCCTCCTCATCTGGGCATTATAGGTCAGAACATTGCTGTTTATGTTGCCATGTCTTTGTGCAACATCTGAAATAAGTTGCTGCTTCGTGGAGTGTGGCAGCTTAAATAATTTATTTATGTGCCATTTACATTCCGTCGTATTTGGAGACCTCCTGCCCCCCAGCAATCGTGGAACCGGTGGATCATTGTTTTCAGATAGAAGTGGCACAATCAGAGTTTCGGATTCAACTACCGACTCGGGCGTTTCCAAACCCTAAGTCACGGTACATTTTACTCAGAGAATGTTGGTAGATTGTTTCGCCCAGCAACGTGCCACACACAGAGCAATCAGAATTTAACAGAATTACATATATAGGTTCAAGTTCAACACATTACTATGCATCTTCATTGCCAGAAGCCTTCTTCCGCAGCCTGGGTGCCAAGCCTTCACGTCCAATGGCTTCTTCATTTCCTGCCTTCTTCCTCTTCCTTGGTGCCAATTTTCTTAGCTTCACGTACTCTGCATCGCCGAGACAATGGGCACCAGAATCGTGTCCAGCATCATCTTTCCGCTCGTTTTTAATTTCTTCGGGCAGCAACATGACTGACCCGACAGTCATGTTTCTAACCTTGCGGCGCTTGCTGTCAAAGAAACAAGACTGTTACATAACTGCCCAATATCTATAGAGTAAATAAAAAAAAATACAATTCAGCACAAACATGCGAACCCCAAGTGACCTTTGCTTACCAGGAGCTAATTGGGTTCGAGCAACTATCCTGTCCAAGAATAGAAGGGCGACTCCCAGTTGCAGCAGCTTCCACATCCAGTACATCACAATTCAGCTCAAACATGCAATCCGAAGCATACCTTTTCATCAACCCAATTAGCTGACTGTCACATGATATAGGAACCATGATGCCACATTCATCCATGAAGCTGAACTGTGCAGTCTGCTTCGGCCATACTTCAACATGATTACGCAGAGCAGCAACCATACCAGATATAGTGCAGATCTGCGCACGCGCTTCTTCCATCGTGAAACAATGGTGTCCATACATGTTGCCCTTAGAGTCGTACCTATAGAGGACTACAGTAACCAGGTAAGGGGGGTCCGTGTAGATCCCACTTGACAGAAAACTGTGGACAAAATATGTTTGTCAGCGATGGGCTAACAAACAATTTGAGGTTCAGTAGCCAGCTAGCAGTTGTAACTAGTGCGAATAGCAAAGAGAAGGGTAGATCACCCGTTTGTAGACAAAACTTCTTCTTTCTTGATAGTAGGATCTGCCATCCTCCGAGCTGCTCGGCTCGTCGGCGGCGGAGGCGGGCTAGAGCCTCGTAATGGTGGCTACGGCATGCGCCATTGGAGCTCGGGATCAGCGACTGGGCGCAGCAACTTGGCCCCAGAAGTCAAATGTCCGAAGGGATCGTCCTGCCTGGAGGGTGGATTTCGATGCCGCCGGTGCTAGGGGAAAGCTGGGAATGGATTTGTGAAATTGGTCAACGCATCCAATCCACTTAGCTGCTCGATTTTCCTAAGAGGTTGCCGCGTTGGCGCCCGGGTCACGGACAGATAACCGACATGTGGGTCCCGACCGTCTACTTCACGGGGCGGTTTAACGGAATGTTTGTATTTGGCAGGGGTGAGATGATTTTGCCTCGAAATGGCCCCTTTCAGTAGTTGGTGGCCCAACTTTTCGAAACGCGGTAATTTCAGGCAACTTAGGTACCACCATGCGCTGGCCTGCCAACTTTGGTACCGTAGACGAACAAGCCCATCACTAAGAGATGAGTAAATCCACTTGGAGCCCGTTTAAACGGTCCTACCTTGTCAAGCCCCCAGACCGCGAAAGGCCATGTTATAGGTATTGTTCACAGCTAATCAGCCGGAACGTGAGCTTGTTTGGTGTACTTTTGGCAGCCTTTGCACGTCTTGACCAGCCATTCGGCATCTGCCTTGGCTGTAAGCCAGAAAAAACCGTGTCGGAAAGCTTTTGCCACTAGAGATTTGGCTGTAGCATGGTGACCACACTCGCCTTCATGGATTTCTTGTAAGATTTCCACTCCTTCTTCCGGAGATACACAGCGCTGAAAGACCCAGACGCACTCCGCTTATAGAGATCACCACTAATTATAGTGTAGGCTTTTTCTCGTCGGACGATCTACCGGCTTAGAACTTCGTCTTTGGGTAATTTTCCATCTACCAAGTAATCAAGGTAGGGTTGAGTCCAGCTAGGAATTACAGCCAGAACTACTACTAAAGGTGAGTCGGATTTGGTCAGATATTCCTCGTCTACTCCTTTTATAGAGGGAACTTTGAGGTGCTCTAAAAAAGCGCCATCCGGAACCTTTTTCCGTGCAGAGCCTATACGAGATAGTGCATCTGCTTCCTCATTTTCTGTTCGAGGGATGTGTTGAACTTCAAACCCTTCAAACGATTTAGATAGTTCATCCATGACAGCTCTATATGCTGCCATGTGTTTATTCGCATTACAGATATCCGACACTTGTTGGGCAACAAGATCTGAATCTCCATAACACATCAAACGTCGGATGCTGATATCCTTAGCAATTCAGATTCCATGCAGTAGTGCTTCATACTCGGCAATGTTATTCGTTGCCGTGAAGTGGATCTGCAACACATAGAAAAGTTTATCTCCTTGGGGTGATTTGAGTACCACGCCAGCCCTCGAGCACCCGAGCGCCTTAGACCCGTCAAAATGCAAGGTCCAGTATTCTGACTCTGGTAGGGTCATATTTTCCGTTATCTCTATCCAATCAGCGACAAAGTCAGCGAGGATTTGGGATTTGATTGCTGTACGAGGTTTATACTCAATGTCGAAAGCTGAAAGCTCTATGCCCCATTTTGCAACACGTCCTGTAGCATCGTTGTTGTTGATTATATCTCTCATGGGAGCTGTGCTCATCATGGTAATTGGATGTTCTTGAAAATAATGCTGTAACTTACGCGATGCAAAAAACACACCATAAGCCAGCTTTTGATAGTGCGGATACCGCTACTTTGATTTAGTCAGGACTTTGCTGAGATAATAAGTCAGACGTTGCACCAGGTGTTCCTGATTTTCCTCTTGTCTCTCCACCACCATGACGATACTCACAACTCTGTTTGTCGCAGCGAGATAGAGCAACATCGGTTCTCGTGGTTCCAGTGCTGCAAGGATAGGAGCAGATGAGAGTACTTCTTTCAGGTCTTGTAGTGCAGCTTCAGCTTCGTCAGTCCAAACGAACTTTTTGGCCTTTTTCAGGAGATGATATAGTGGTGCGGCTCTTTCTTCGAGTCGGCTTACAAACCAACTGATTGCAGCAATGCAACCAGTTAGTCTTTGAACGTCCTTCAGGCGAGTCAGCCTGGAAATATTGAGTATAGCCTTAATCT
This sequence comes from Avena sativa, assembly GCA_916181665.1. Taxonomy (NCBI): domain Eukaryota; kingdom Viridiplantae; phylum Streptophyta; class Magnoliopsida; order Poales; family Poaceae; genus Avena; species Avena sativa. The sequence continues at coordinate 450,928,965 of OV702288.1, read as the reverse complement.
TGTCTCGGTTCACCTCTATCCTCTTTGAGACACGATGAAACCTAACAATTTTCTAGCTGGTATTCCAAAGAAGCACTTCTTCGGGTTAAGCATTATGTTGTATTTTCGTAGATTGGCGAATCTTACCTCCAAGTTGGAAATTAGAGTTTCCTTCTTTTTGGACATCACTGCAATGTCGTCCAGATATGCATGTACATTGTGTCCGATTTGGTCGTGGAGGCAACGCTGCATAGTGCTCTGGTACGTAGCTCCCGCGTTCTTGAGCCCAAAGGGCTTCGTAACAAAACATAGCGTTCCGAAGGGGGTTATGAATGAAGTTTTGACTTTGTCTGATTCCTTCATCCGGATTTGGTGATATCCGGAAAATGCGTCGAGAAAACAGGAGTTCCGAGCCTGCCGTAGAATCGATAACTGGATCAATTCTAGGCAGAGCAAACGGATCTTTGGGAAAAGCCTTGTTCAAGGAAGTATAATCAACACACATTCCCAAATTAGTGGTTTACTTTTTAGGGACCATTACAGGATTGGCCGACCACTCAGTGTGGATGACCTCTTCTATGAATCTGACTAACTCCAGTCGGGATAGTTCCGTAGCTATTGCCTTACACTTTTCATCACCGAAACATCGTAAGGACTGTTTAACGGGTTTAGCGTTCGGGTGTACATTTAGAGAGTGCTTGGCAAGTTCCCTAGGTACTCCGGCTATGTCAGATGGCTGCCATGCGAAGATATCTTGATTTGCTTGGAGGAACTTGACGAGTGCACTTTCCTATGCGCTATCTAGGCCTACACCTATCTGGGTCACCTTGGAGGGGTCATCATCCTTCAACGGCATCTTCTTTGTCTCTTCCGATGCCTTGAACTCCGGATTCGGCTTTATCACCTCCTTCTTCATCGCGGGAAACTTGGACGGATCAATGGTCTTCTTGATCTCCTGGTACTCCTGGGCATGCAACACGGCTTCAGCAAAGGTGGCATTTTTGTCCTCGCACTCTCGCGCCTTCTTCAGGTCTCCCCTGATGGTGATCACGCCTTTGGGACCTGGAATTTTCATCATATTGTAAATGTAACATGGACAAGCCATAAAAGCCCAGTAAGCAGGACGTCCGAATATAGCATGGTACACGCTCTTGAATGGGACCACTTCGAAGGAAAGTGCCAACGTCCGATAGTTCTTTGGAGTTCCAAAGGTAACATCCAAAGTGATCTCTCCTAGGGAATTTGCTTGTCTTCTTCGGACAACTCCGTGAAAGATCATAGAGCTATAATTCAGCTAGGTCTCCGAGATCCGCATTCGGCATAGCTCGACATATAGGATGTTAATGTTGCTGCCGCCATCCATGAGAGCCTTAGAGAAACCATAGACATCAATAAGTGGGTTGACGACTAAGGCGTATTTTCCTTGCATGTGCAACTTAGGAAGATGATCAGCACGGTCAAAGGTGATTGGCACTTCCAACCAGTCCAGGAATTGTAGGACAACCAGAACAGTTGCGTTGAGCTCATGCAGAACTGCTTTCTTGACCTTAGCTGGTTGAGATCTGAGGAAGGTGATGTATTTGTCTTTCTTTGTTGGGAAGTTTTTCTTTCCCTCCGGCTTGGGATTTGAAGGATCAGCTTCCTACATTTCGGAGTCTTCCTTGGTCTCTTTATCTTTTTCGGGATTCTTCTTTCCCTTCTTCCACTTAGCCCTGTAGACGGCGGTATCGTCTTTTGATGTCGTCATTAAAACAACACTCGATGTTTGTGTGAGACGAGCCCCCATTGGCATCTAAGTGATGCACACATGGGTTATTGGCAATGTCGGCCCAAGAGTAGGTTTTTCCAGGTTGCTTGTCTCAACTACCCTGGACTCTTGATGTCCCACGACCGCGTCCACAGCCGCCGCCACATCCTCCTTGTCCTCCAGACCTGAAAGTAGCAGTGACCACTGCCGTTTCCATGTTGGGCTTTTCTTCCGAGGTGTTCTTACGCTTCTGAGCTTGCTGCTTTGGTTGTTTTGCTGACTGTGGGATAGCTAAGGCGTTCAGTAATCCCTCTGCGTCGTCTTCAACATCTGCATACTTGCTCGCTGTTTCAATCATCTCTCCCAAATCAGTGACTTTGTCACACTTCAAGCGATGACGTAGTAAACCAATTGGGAGTCCTGCAATGAAAGCTTCAATCACAGTTTGGTCATTTACTCCGTCATAGGAGTTCTTGGTGTCGATCCATCGTTCGAGGTAATCTCGGCAAGTTTCTCCGGCTTTCTAGGTGCAACACTGTAGGTCTCCTACCGTATAGGGCCTCCGATATGTGCCTTCGAAATTCTGAAAGAACGCTCTTTGCATGTCATACTAGTTGTGGATGGTGTTCTCTAGAAGTTCATTGAGCCATGATCGTGCCATCTTCCGTACCTTAAGTGGGAGATATCGGGTGGCGACCAGGCTGTTTCTACCTTTGGCGATGCAGCAAGCCTAGAAAAAATCCTAGAGCCAAGTATCTGGCCGAGCTACACCGTCGTAGGACGGTGATACATTGCAAATGTATCTATAATTTTTGATATTCCATGCTTGGTTTTACCTACTTTGTTATGTTTTGTCCACACTTTGGAGTACTTTTCATATGATTTCTTGGACTAACCTATTAACAAGAGCCATAGTGCTAGCTGCCTGTTTTCTGCTGTTTTTGGTTCTAGGAAGTCAGAAAATGAATATTCTCGGAATTGGACGGGACAAAAGCCAAAGTCGATATTTTATCGGAAGACTCACGGAGCCAGAAGTCAAGACGGAGAGGGGCCACAGGGTGGCCACACCATGTGGTGGCGCGGGCTAGCCCTAGCCGCGCCACCAGGTGGTGTGGGCCCCCTGGCCACCCACCGACCTTGCCTCTCCGCCTATAAGATGCCTCCCAATGCAAAAACCCTAAATCATCAAGCCTCCATCCACGAAAAGTTCCGTAGCGCCGCCGCCGCCGAAGGGGAGATTCGGGGGACATAAAGTATCTGTTCCGGCACCCTGCCGGGACGGGGAAGTACCCCCGAAGCCATCTCCATCGATCTCCACCACCATCTCCATCACCATTGCTGATTCCCATGATGAGGAGGGAGTAGATCTCTCTCGAGGCCAAGGGTTCTACGGGTAGCTATCTGTTCATCTCTCTCTCTCTCTATGCATGATCTTATTGAGATCATGAGCTTCTAATCTATAGATCTACCTTGCTACTCAAGTGCTTTAATAGTTCTTTGCTCTCCCCATGTGTGTGAAGTTGACAGTGTGCACACCATGGTGACACTTAGGCTAGAGATTACAAATACTTGTTATGAGTTAGATTTGGAGTTGGATGTCTTTATGAAATTGTGGTGTTTGTTTGAACCATCTAGTGCTCAAGGTGACAGTGTGGGGTTATCTAGCTGGGTAAATCAAACTTTGAGGAGTGCTGTTATAGCCCTACCATCGATTAGAGTGTCCAACCGGAGAGTATTTAAGAGTAGTATCATAAAGAGAAGATATTTATATGAGAGTGTTCACTAGTGAAAGTATGATCCCTAGGCCTTGTTTCTAAGCATTGAAGCACCGTTTGCTACTAGATCTGTTACATGTTTTCTTGTTTCCTTCTTTATTTCAGTTTGTCTTTAGTCTTTTCCCACGTCAACCACACGCCAGCAAGCTATTTTCTGGCACCGTTGCCACTTATAATTATCTATACCACTTGTATTTTACTATCTCTTCGCCGAACTAGTGCACCTATACACATGACAAGTGTATTGGGTGTGTTGGGGACACAAGAGACTTCTTGTATCTTGATTGAAGGGTTGCTTGAGAGGGAATACCTTTGACCACTTCCTTCGTGAGTTCGATAAACCTTGGGTGATCCACTTAATGGAAAACTTGCTGTTGTTCTATAAACCTCTACACTTGGAGGCCCAACAACTGTCTACAAGAATAGAAGTGTGTAGACATCAAGCTATTTTCTGGCTCCGTTGCCGGGGATGTAAGGTAAAAGGTACTCACATCCTTCGGTGTGAGTGCTCGAAGTTATTTCCTTTAGATTCTGCAATTTTGTCTTTTTGTTTCTTGTTTTCACTAGTTAGGCTTAATGGAAAACAACAAAAAAATTAGAGAGCTTCATAGTATTTATCTTGAGTTAGGACATGAGGTGTTTGAATAGAAAATTAAAAAACCTATGGAACTTTATTTGCATGCTAATAGCTATGTTGTTAGTATGAATTCTTTTTACACCATTATTGCTAATGCTATGGAAAAGTCTAAGCTTGGGGAAGCTAGTTTTTATGAAAATGATCTTTTTAGTTCCCCGGCTTTGGAAGATAGCTATTCTATTGCTTATGATGATACCAAACCTCCAATATATGATGATTACAATGATGAATATGATATTATCAGTCCACCTACTATTGAGGAGGAAATTAATTATGACTACAATATGCCTCCTATATTTGATGATTATGGTGATGAGAATAATAATGATAGCTATTTTGTTGAATTTGCTCCCGCTACAATTAATAAGAATGACTATGCTTATGTAGAGAGTAATAATTATTATATGCATGTGGCTCATGATAAGAATGTTTTATGTGATAGTTATATTGTTAATTTTATTCATGATCCTACTGAAAGTTATTATGAGAGAGGGAAACTTGGTTTTATGCATCTCAATAATATTAAGTTTCCCCTCTTTATGTTGAAAGTCTTGAAGTTGCACTTGTTTTGCTTTACTATGCTTGTTGCTTTGTGCTTTCATGACTTGTTTCTTTACAAGATTCCTATGCGTAGGAAGTGGGTTAGACTTAAATGTGTTTTGAATTTGCTTCTTGATCCTCTCTTTTACTCCAATTCATATTTCCTATGTGAGCATCTTCTCAAACTATCATGCCTAACTTAAAGGCGTTCAAGAAAAGTACTTATTGGGAGATAACCCAAAAGTTTCAGATGAGTCTTGGAAGTTATTACTTCTGTAATAACCGCTCCTTATCCTTTATATTTTCTTTTTATGCCAAGAGTAATCTCTAATGAGAGAGAAGTAATGCTTGGGAAAGTTGCTGTCCTGAAATAGATTTCTGTGCTTTACCGTAAAAATTCGTGTAAGATCTCTGTATGTCGTTTTGAGGCGTGAATTTTTCTGCCTCTGCCCCATGTTGTTATCTAACTTTTGTTAGTTCAACACTTTTTGATTTGAGCAACAGAAGGTCTTCGAAAAAATGCCACGCGTGTCACCCCAAGAAATATGCAATACGTACAAGTGGCAAAGCTGGGGGATGCCCAAGGCATCCCCTTCTTCATCAATAAAAATCCCAGGTTTCTTCCAAACACTTCATTTTTATTGTTTCATACATAGTTGTGTTGTTCTTGGAGCGTTTTCTTTTTCGTTTTCATTTTGGTTTTTAGTTTGCTTTGTTTGTTTAGTTTTCTGAATAAATTGGTTGTACCCCCTCTTTCATACATTGGTTTTCAAATAGTTTGGTTTGGATTGGAAAAGAGTAGGAAAGTTCATGCTTAAGTGGTAAAGAGAGCTTGTTTTTGACAGTGGCCTATGCTTTGTCATGCCATGCTCGATATTTTTTTGGATTTATGCTTAATATTCTTTGTTTTAGCATGACTTGTTATAAACAATTGAGATTGCTTAATGTGCCTTTGAAGAATCATACGTTGTTTTAAAATATTAAGGCACAGTATTGTGGTATTCTCCTTTGACGCTTTATTTGGGTTGACTTGGCACATGCTCACACCATGTTATGACTATCCCAAGTCACCATAGCCTTTATGATCCTTTAGTTTTAAACTTGTAGTATCACTTTATGCTTTGATGAATGATGTTTTGTCGCTCTGCATGATTATGCCCATTATTGCTCTCTTAGTCGGTCGCTCCTAGTCTTTTGCTAGCCTCCATAACCAAGTATGAGTTCCACTCATGCATCCAACTCCTAAAACCAAGTTATTCCAAAGAGTTCACCATACCTACCTATTAGCATTTGCTATTCCAAGTATATTCATGTTTTTATCTACCTTCGAAATTAAACTTGTTATGAGAAAACTAGTGATTAAAGCTCTCACTAACTTGATGGCACACTTTACCTTTATTGCCTTTAATAAACTTGAACCATAGTGTCGTCTATGTTGTATATGCTTGCACTTATTTGTTGGGGATTAGCAGAACCATGCTGTCATGGGGAACGCTTTCAACATTGCACGGGTACTTTGTACCTAGTTGATATCATGCTCTTTTGTCTATGGATGTCGTCGGTGTGAAATGAAAGGGGAGCTTGTAATTCCATGGAGTTATGTATATGTGTTAGAGAAATGCCTAGGCCGCTGGTCTATCCATGCTGACATGATGGAAACCTGCAGTGTAACCATAATGAGCTGTCTATGAAGCATTCTTCTTATAAAAAAGAGTCCTATATTGAGAAAAAAGAGAAAAAGAAAAAAAAGATTATGAAAAGAGGAAAGAGAGAAAAAAGCACCATATTCCCATGGTAAATAAGAAGATTGCTGAGATGCTTGTTGTCTGCTTGCCTTGTCATTTTGATATGGGGATTCTTCCGTATCATCGGGCAACGGGTACCCCGTTGGCTGTTCTTTATGATACACATGTACTTACGATGACAAGAACTTACCGGTGACTAAACTTGAGTAATATATCGGTAACGAGATCAAACTAGGTATGGAGATATCGATGATCGAATCTCGGACATGTAATATATCGAGAGACAAAGGGATTTAGTTACAAGCGTTAAAGGTTCTCACGATCACAGGAGTCATCGTTGAATGTGTAGGAGTCAGTACGGATCTCCAGGTCCCGCTGCTGATTATTGATCGGAGAAGGGTCTCGATCATGTCTGCATTATTCGCGAACCGTAGGGTGGCACACTTAAGAGTTACCGGACACCATTTTGGAGCACATATGTTTCAGACGAAAGAATTGCAAAGCGCAGGAATTGTTTCAATAGAAACCAGAAATTGTTTCGGGTGAAATTGCAGAAGGTGGTTCTGCATGTGATATTGAAATATTGCAAGGGGATATATGTGAATGTTTGTTAATTAAAGTAATTAACAAAATTCTGAATAAATTTAATAAAAAGAGTTTTATTAAATGAGAGAGCATTAAATTTGGAGAAATTTAATGCATTTAAAGTGGAGACTTTAAAAGGGAATATGAAGAGGCATTTTAATGTGGAGGGGTTACCACCACATGAATGGGGGAGGTGAGGGGTCACCCCCCATGCGCCGGCCATGGAGAGAGGGGGCACCCCCCTCCTCCTATAAAAGGCCACCCATTCCCTCCTTCATCCTCACACCTCCTTGTGAAGGATCTCTCTCCCCCTCTAGAATTATTCCTCCATGGTCTTGGATTAGCGAGATACATGTTCCCGGTGGCATTTCGTCTGGAAGGAGTTGCTGCTTCCGCTGGATCGCTGGAGCGAAGAGGTGGAGGTTGTCCGGTGGCTTGAACGTGTGTGCGAGTGCAGATGCGCTGCTGAGTTGCGGCGCTCGGACTTCCTCACGATCTTGAGATCGGCAAGTGTACGACTACATCAACCACGAGTTCCTACTCGTTAACAAAGCTCGTTGTCTACGAGGGTAAGTTCTCGCTGGATGTATGTCCACCCGTTTCTTTGTACCTAGTAGATAGATCTTGGCGTGTAGTTCACACCGTAGGAAATTTTTTGTTTTCTATGCTGCGGACCCAACATAATTTTCATATGATTTCTTGGACTAACCTATTAACAAGAGCCACAGTGCCTGCTGCCTGTTTTCTGCTGTTTTTGGTTCCAGGAAGTTAGAAAATGAATATTCTCGGAATTGGACGGGACAAAAGCCAAAGTCGCTATTTTACCGGAAGACATCTTGAGCCAGAATACGAGACGGAGAGGGGCTGGGGCCTGGCCACACCACCTGGCCGCGCGGCCAGGCCTGGCCCGCGCCAGGGGGTGGTCTGGCCAACCTCGGCACCCCCTCGGCCTCTCCTTCCGCCTATATATTGCCTCTGATATGGAAACCCTAAGGACCCGATCAAAATTCCACGTAAGAGTCTATAGCCGCCGTCATCTCCATCCCTAGATCGAGAGGGATCTGAAGCTCTTCCCGGCACCCTGCCGAAGAGGGGAATTCACCCTAGAGGCCTTCTTCATCATCAAGCAAGCGTCCGGTGTGATGTGTGAGTAGTTCATCTCTGGACTATGGGTCCATGTAGTAGCTAGATGGCTGGTTCTCCTCCTTTGTGCTTTCATGTTTAGATCTTGTGAGCTCCGTTCATGATCAAGAGCATCTATTTGTAATTCTGCATGTCGTGTTTGCGGGGATCCGATGGATATTGAGATGCTATTTCAGATTGATTATTGATTCTATCATGTCTTTGTTATTTGTGATCTTGCATGCTTTCCGTTGTTAGTAGCTATCTTGGCCAAGTAGATGCTAGCAACTCCAAGAGTTGGTATTTATGCTCGATAGTGGGTTCATGCCTCTGGTAATCTGGGGAAGTGACAGAAATCTCTAAGGTACTAGATGTGCTTTTGCTACTAGGGAGAAAACAACAATCCTTTGTTCATAGAACAATCGTATTGTTTACTTTACACGCGATTCGTAAAGCAATAATATGTTGCTTGCAACTTAATACTAGAGGGGGGTCGGATGATAACCTGAAGGTGGATTATTAGTCATAGATGCAGTTGGACACGGTCTATGTATAATGTTGTAATGCCCAATCAAGTCTCAAAGGAGTCAAGATGATTGTATATGCTTGTATGCTTTCTCGATGTTTGTCAATTGCCCCGCTGTAATTTGTTCACCCAACATGTTATTTATCTTAAGGAGAGCCACCTCTAGTGAACTATGGACCCTGGTCCTTTCTTTTACATACAATCTACAAACTGTTTACTGCTTTGTGTTTACTTTCTGCAAACTATTACTTCTTTCCATTCGATATGTTTAATCCTTTGTTTTTAGCAAAACCGGTGAGATTGACAACCTCATCGCAAGTTGGGGACAGAGTTCTATGGTTGTGTTGTGCAGGTCTCCACGTTGCTGCTGGCACCGGTAGTGCGCCCTGCCAACGTTTAGCTAGCTACACCTTTGGGGTGTTTCCTTGCTCCTACTGGATTGATAACCTTGGTTTCGTACTGAGGGAAAACTTACTGCTGTGCTCATCATACCTTCGTCTTGGGGTTCCCCAACGAGCTCGTTAATACATGAGTCAGCACACTGGATGTGCCTTGAGATAGCAAATCCTTTCGGGAATCTTGTTGCTCTTATGCGTGGTCCGAAACATTTTGGAGCCACATAGATTTCATCGTTCTCGTAGCGTCGTGCCTCTATGTTGGAGTTGATCCGATGTCTTGCGTCACTTGGTGACAGAGTTCGCTGTCCTGATTGACGGCTGTGCCTGCGGTTCCTTGGAGCCGGACTTCGGCTTCTGCCACCACCTCCTCCGCCACGACTCCCTCCTTGGTCTCCTTGGGAATCGTTGTGGTGGCTACTTCATGGAGAAGGTGGATTGTTTTTGGCTGATCGCCGGTCTCCGTCCGGAGCATCATTATTCTGGTTCCAGGGAGGGACTTCATTGCGACGAGCCCTGTCGGCTTGACTCAGCATGGTGTTCGTTGTTCCTTCGTCCGTCACTCCCACCGCGGTGGGTCTCAGTCGGATGGTTTGTATGTCCAGGAGGTGGCATTCTTTGACGGACCTCCTCCCAATGTTTCTCTTTGTCTTCTTCCCTGCGATCGTTCGACTCTCGCTGGGGCGAATTTCTCGGATACAGTGCAGCAATTGCCTCTTGCTCTGCGGCCGCAGCAACGTTGCACCAGTCACGTGCAGTTCTATGGTGCTGCCCTGAAGATCCGGTTCTTGAGTGGTTGTCTTCCTGATGGTCGGAATGGTGATGCTGTTCCGGAACCCGTTGGGGTCTTTTGTCGTTCCAGGCCGGATCCGTGCAACATTGGTCTAATTGAGAGACTAGTTTTCCGCTTCCGGATTTCATGACCTTCTGCTGCTCCAGACCCTTGGTGAGTAGTTAAATGCCCAATCGAACCTCTTCTAGGCCTGGATTATTTGCTAGGATATCTCGAGCTGCGGCGGTGTTTTGTACTGGTGTTGGGTACACCAGATCTCCATTACTGTCGAGTTGAGGCATCCCTGGATCTCCCTCAAAGACAACCTTGCATACTTCCGGAAATTTGTCAGCCCGTACGTGGCCTTTCCGGTTCTTGTGATGTTACAGAGAGATGAGTTTCTCCGCAGTAGCCATGCGCTTCTTCTCTTCCTCGATGTTTTTAGATTCATCCAGGAGTACTTGGCGACGCGCTTCTAGGGCTTGGGCCCTTTCTTCCAATTCCGCGGTAGTGAGTTCTGCCGCAGTAGGGATAGGAGTTGTTAACGGAGCGTCGATGAGTTTACGGGAACCTACAGTGACCACGTGTCCATCCACCGACTCTTCTTTGGGCTCGTCTGGGGTAAGTGCTCCATCCGAGTCTTCCTCATATTCCTCGGCAATTACCTCCTCTATCGGAAGTTCTTTTGTCGGGGTCTTGTTCTTCTTGTTCTTCTTCTCTGCCTTCTTGGCAGCGCCGGTAGCAAAGATGGCTTTGGGTCTGTTTCCCGGAGTCAAGCTCTGAGTGGTAATTTCGGACATCTGGACATCGGGATTATCTCCGAGATCCATGTCATCCTGCGCTTTGGGAGAGTTTTCTCCGGATCCTTCGTCCATGGCTTCTCCTTGTTCTGCAGCTTTGGAGTTGAACTCTTCTTCATATTCGGTGGAGAACTTTCAGAAATCCACCGACGTCATCGAGTCATCTGAGGAGGCAGGTAAGTCAGTGTTTGTTCTGATCGCCTCCAGCATCGAGTCTTCGTTGTCTCCGACATCGGCAGAGCCGGATCCGGATCCAACATATCCGACAAAGTGCGACGTGTGGGTCCTGAGGTAGTTGCGGCTCTCCTTGTGGGCTTCCTCAAAAATCTTGATGGTCTCCAGAACCTCATCCACGTTTGCGCCTTGCAGCATCATGCGCCTCAACGTATGCCTCAGGAAAGGTTGGTATGTTCCGGCGTTGGCAAATACGGAACCAAGGTTGTTGTTTTGCTCCTCCTGGATTTTGACCTCGGCGGGTAGATCGATCTGGATTCGGCCTCGATAGGGAGATCCACTCCAGATTGGACTTGGACCGCAAGATCTGCTTCAGGTTCAGCTTTCTCCACTATCTCCGCAACGGGTGCAGTCTGGGTGGAATAGGGTTTTCTGAGATCCAGAACTCTGCCACCTCCGCGGACAAAGGGGACTCAGAAATTTCTTCTGCCTCTATCATCACCGCTAGGGTGGGTGGGGCAGGTTCAGCAAATCCGATGTACACATCGATCTCACCAAAGGACATGATGGTGTAAGCAGTCACAATCTCCATAGCCGGAATCCAGGTCTCGTCGAGAACGATGAGAGGGACATCGCTGGCGTAGAGGACGCGACCGACGGTGATAGTCTTGCCGATTCTGATTCTTGCAGATTCCGCTCGGAACGCAGATCCGAAGCTCACTTGCCCCACGGTGGGCACCAACTGTCGTCGGATTGATGATAAGTACGCCAGGAGGGGGGGTCCTCGAGGCGTGTGGATGAGAGGGGTGTGAGACGTACAGTGATCCGGGATGGTGAGCACACAAGTTTACCCAGGTTCGAATTCGCGGCTTTGGACGGATCCTACTCCTGCTAGCAATCCAGTAATACGGCAGAGCCGGAATATGGGTTACAAGGGTTTCACCTGTGCGAGTTGAGATTGTAGACTATTGTGAGGGTGCCCTAAAGGCTCTGCCTAGGACGACTTATATAGATATCCGGCCTAGGTTTTACAGAAAAGATCTATCCGGCTACGACTAAGAGTCGGTTACAGAGTACAGAATATAAGAACTAACACAAGATGATACCCTTATAAGCCAGTACTTCTTAAAGCATATGAACATTCCAACTTAATGCGATAACATGCACAGTGTAGTTTCCCCCTTTTTCTACTTCAAGAAAGGCATTCAATCAAGCATGGCATTCAATCATGGGATAATTTATTTCAGTATCTCCTTCCTCAGAATGCAAAATATCTATCATGGTGGTCCTATTTATTTCCAAACATATTAATCAAAACTAAACATAAAACTAAACAAAGACGCTCTAAGTTTCTATGATCATTCTATGTTACTCAAAAAACAATGTTTAGAAGTTTGCAAACCAAGAGTTTAATAGGTCCAGTGGGGTGCCTTATGCATCCCCAAGCTTATGGTTTTAACCATTCTTGGATAGCTCTTGGTGTGGTGCTCCTCCATTCCCCATCAAAAAACATCAACACAAAACTTGCTCCCATTTCTTTTTATATGGGGTGACATTAGTGGTAAAGGATATGATAATAGATGCCATATATATCAAAGACAAAATATTTCCTTAGTAGTCCATCAATAATATAGTGTCCTATGCATTCCTAGAATATCAAAAGACTCATAGCAAATCATTTTGGGAACCAAAGGAATGGCTCAAACACTAGTGGGCAGAATCATTCCAGATTTTCATCATCCGCAAAACGAATTTATTTTGACCACCTAGACATGTTAGAAATTTTGGAAAAAATAATTTCATATAGAGGATGAAAATCTGCAACTACAATATATATTTGACAGGAATCAGAGTTACCGAAAAAATCAGAGAATTGTTTTACTGAAAAGAGTTTGTGGAGGAATTTTCTGCTCCATATGTTTTGTCATATTTAAAACATCCAAAATGGGTTCTACTTGGTACTTTATTGCTAACCTACATAAAATACACTAAAAGGGACTCTATTTCTATAGCAAGAAAATATAAAATCCAAAAGAAAACAAATCGGGTTGCCTCCCGTAAAGTGGTTTCTTTAGAGCCATATAGCTAGGCTTTACTTACTTGATTCAAGTGATGTGGAGATCATTTGGTAGCTTGTACCTTGGTGTTATATCCTTATTTCTTGGGAAGTGTTCCATACATTTTAACAGGGTCCCATGGTGTGCTCTTGCCAATCAAAATAATATTCAAGTTAAAACTTGGTAAAAAGCAACATAAGATATGTAAATAATAACAATGTAGTCCCACCTTCTTCCTATGCATTGGCATTTTATTTATGACTAAATCAGATAAAGTAGAGGCATACCTTTGCATATCATAAGTAGGTGAACGCAACATATAATAACTATAATCATAAATAGGGCACTTATTATCGCCGGATTGATGACAAGTACGCCATGAGGGGGTCCTCGAGGCGTGTGGAAGAGAGGGGTGTGAGACATACGGTGTTCCGGGACGGTGAGCACACAAGTTTACCCAGGTTCGAATCCATCGGCTTTGGACGGATCCTACTGCTGCTAGCAATCCAGTAATATGGCAGAGCTGGAATATGGGTTACAAGGGTTTCGCCTGTGCGAGTTGAGATTGTAGACTATTGTGAGGGTGCCCTAAAGGCTCTCCCTAGGACGGCTTATATAGATATTCGGCCTAGGGTTTACAGGACAGATCTATCCGGCTACGACTAATAGTCAGTTATAGAGTACATATTTAACTACAAGTAACACTATGGGCCTATGTCGGTAAGTCATCTGGGCCGTCCCGTAGCTGGACTGGACTCCATCTCTTCTCCCTGACTGGGCCGCGTCTGAAGAAAATCTCTAACCCGAAGTGGTCCACCCTGGTCAGTGAGGTACAGTGAGCATACCCGGAAAGTATATCCCCAACACTTATCACCTCCTCTTCCATAGTACTTGCACTCACTAGAAGCAAATCTAATATTGTAACCATTCAAAGCATGGAAGTTCATAGAGTTTTTCATGTAAAGATGATTATAAATATCATGACATTCATTAGCATGCTTTCCTCTTTAAAAATAGTTGCTAGTACAATTTTCAGTATCAAGATCATGGTTGAGACAAGAATTTTCTAAACCACATATATATTTCCTAGCAAGTTCATATTTCTCCTCTAAGGTTAAGCCCAGTGAACTCAAAAATAAAGTAGGACACTTACTAATAAGAGCATCATCATGGATAACAAGTATATTATTTCTATCCTCATGTATTATACATGGAGGGTTATCAATAGTAATATGACCATCATCTAAAGCATTGTGATATAGCATCTCTAAAACACAATCCTCGTTATCAATAATTTCACTAGTAGCATTACTAGCAAGTAAATGAGCATTATTAGTTTCATCATAATAGCATGGGTTTTCATTGATTGGCCATATAATTTTTAGTTGGACAATAATCATAACATGGGTTCTCATAAATGACAAATGAGTTTTGAGTTTGAGTGTTACTATCATCTTTGAGAGGTTCCCATACATCCCCAAACTTAGGTTGGACCATATCTTCCTCCTCTTCTTCATTCTTCTCTTCTTATTTTGGCACATGGGCATCCCCAAGCTTAGGATTTTGTCCTCTTATTGTGTTTTCTCATTACTCTCCTCTTCTTGGGGATGCATGGGAATCCCCAAGCTTATTATTTTTTCATCTTCTTCCTGCAAAACATGAGTTCTTTCTGTGGCACTTATTTTGTAAACATTAGTATAGGGAGGAAGATTCAAAATTTTAACACATCTAAATAATAATTCTCTCATATAGTTATTACTATAACACTCCATTGTCTAGTGCACACAAGAATAGGAACTTAAGCGCTACGCTCCCCGGCAATGTTGCCAGAAAATGTACTTGATAACCCCCAAGAGCAGGGGATCACTATAGTACCTCTGAATGTGGAAGTAGGGTATTGATCTGCTGGAGCAAGAAGGAAAAGCTATATATTCTCTACAACTAAAGTTCCACAAGTTTTAGTTGATTATGCACTAAACAAGTTTAAGGAACAAAGTGGTTGATTTAAGGCTTGGAAGTGTAATGTAACAAAGCAAAAATTTGAAAGTGTCTAAATCCTCTTCAATGCAAGAGGACAAGACCAAGGTTTTATCTTATAGGAAAAATGGACATGGGTTCATGGGTTCACTCAATCCTCTCTCTCCATCTATGGTGATGATCATGTTATAGATAATAAAAGTACTCACAATTGTCATGTTTTAATGGTAACTTTATGGTGGCTACATGACTTAAAACACATAGTTGAAAGAAGTACTCCTTTGTGCTGCTAGGTCACCCTTGTAATAAGGCTAGCATTTGGTTATTATCACACCACACATCATACTTCCCCTTTTTACCCCTAGATAAAGGATGTTAGGCTGCATTGTGTCACTCAATACATATGCCGCTGTCACTCGACCACCCATTACCTACATACATCATACTTCTTAATGCAAAACATTCCAAACAGTAGTAAAATGATTCATATGTTGTGTGCATTACCACATCTCTCAACTACCTCCACTTGGTGGTGTCAATCACCTCATGACATGGATAAACAAGTCATTTCGTATAGATCAAACCATTACATGCATCATAGAATATTTCCAAAGTATGACAAACCATAAAATATCCAACAACGGTAAATGCATAATAAGTATTATCTAATACCACAATATCCACCATAGAAATTACATAGATAGATCCATACTCATGCAAAGCACATCATCTGGACTTCAACAATGATCATACATAGAGAGATTAGATCAAGTTACCACCACAAACACATAGTCCAGGGGGTGGACTACTCCCCTCTCATCATGGAGAGTGATGAGGAGACGTTGGTGAAGGAGGAGAGACGGCCGAAGGCGATTCCGGTAGCGGTTCCACCTCCAATCTTCCTCCGAGCACCGGCCTTTTGGCTCTCTATTACTTGGGTTTTGATCACCTCCTCCGTCCGTCTCGAGAAAGGCCGCCAGGGGGTATATATAGATCGTTTTAGGTCAAAAAGAAGTAAATGGCGGTGGAATCGTTAGCATCGCAGTTTCGACGGCTGGGATAACACATGTGGCATGCCCTAAAGTAAATGGGCTGCCATTTTCAGATTGTTGGGCCCCTCAGGCCCTACTTTACCTTGTTGGATTCATATCTAAATTATCTAACAACTTCGGTGGACTTCGCTCCATTTTGAGTTCCTTACCTCCTGGAAAGGTAAAAACACAAATAGAAGGTTTTTCTGCCAGACAGAGTTTAAACCAAAATAAAGGGGTTCTTTGGTAAATACCCATAAATCAATGTAAAACATGAATATAACATCATATATGTAGAAAATATGTGTGAATTTGGCATCTTAGCAAATCAACCAAGTAAGATAAACAACTCAAACTTCATAAGTGGGAGAAATAGGACATACCTCTCATAAGTGACTTCATGATCCTCTTCCTTATAGGGATGTGTTCCTTCAAAACTCAAACACGATCACTCTCGAAATGATATTAAAGCAAAGAGGCAAAGCAAAGAGGCAAAGTATGAATCGACGTTTATGAAAAAAGGATAAACCAAAAAATCTTTTTGTATTTTTCAGGATAGGCATTAAAGAATAGAAAAGAACTTGCGACCAAGCAAGGGTTTAAGAAAAGAAAAACAAATAAACTAAAATGAAAGCAATTAAAAAGCAAAGGAAAAAAGAAAAGTGTTGGAACAAGCCAACACGAGTGTTTCAAAGATCCCAAGGAGCTGGAATACAACCTTGTTATTACACAAATAAATTTGCTGGGAGAACACATCCCCAAGCTCAGGCTTTTGCAAGCCCTCTTGTTGCTCATTATGGTGCCGGTGGATAATATCCCACGTTCCATTGGCTTATCCAATCATGGAACTCGGTGGCGAGGCTTGTAGTGGCATCCCGAAGGTTGATGGAGAGGTTGTTCATGTTTTGAATATTTCCTTCGAGTGCAAAAATATCTTAATAGGTGGTGTAGTAGTTTGGTGGTTGCACATCATTTTCGGGTCCTCCTTGTTCTACTTCTTCATCTTCTCCTCCTTCCACGGGTATTTCTTGTTGGGGTAGATTAGCTTCAACCTCTAGTCAACGGTTGGATATTACCCAGGTTGATGTGAAGTGCGCGTGCAAGAATGGTCACAACTCCACCTCCACATATGGGTCCTCGAGATTGAAGATCCAGATTCTTAAGGTAAAATACAAGTAGAGCGCCCAAATTTGGCGTTAAGTGACAATTGATAAGGGCAGCTTTTGCGAGGATCAATATGTCCTCCTCATTAACTCTAGTAAACTCACCACGTGCCTGCAGTGTGTTAGCAATCACATAGAATAAATATCGAATAGTAGGATGATCAATTTGGTTCCCCTTGGGCGTGTTTCCAAGAATTCTCATCAAAATAAAGTAATGTAAAAGGGAAGGATCTGAAACAAAGGTAATTGTGCGTACATCGGTGGCGTTGATGGAAAACCCCAAGCATTGAGCCCATTGGCTGAGTGTTAGAGTATACTCACAGTTCATAAGGCGGAATTTAATTCGATCAACTCCGGGCCTTTGTTCCTCGGAACAACCAGAAGGATCCACCGTGTGTGTCAAGGTGCTGAAGAACTTGATACGTCCATAACGTATCTATAATTTTTTATAGTTTTATGCTAATAATATGCTTTTGACAGTCCTTTTTGTATAAAGTTTATGATTTATTTAGACTAACCTACTAATACTTGAAAAGTACACAATGTTCTTGTTTTACACTTTGATGTGTAGGAATTACCAAGAATACAAGTGGAAACCTTGTTGGAGTCAAATTGGGATTTTTCTAGAAATCTGTCTCAGAACTCTTTTTGAAGATGGTCATGTTTCGGGTCGAAGACAGCGTCAAACGGAAAACTCTTCATCTACAAAGTTGTTGAAAATTTTGCGACAAACGTTCTGGACCTAAAATTTAGCTGATTTCGAGTCCGGACAGGCCTTCTACGCCCGATTTACTACAGCCCAAGATGGGGTAACGGGAATCCGAGAAGCTATATAAAGAGAGAAAACCTAATTCGCCCAGGGCATCTCCACCCACGAATTTGCAGCCACCAAAGCCATGTTTTTGCCTCCCCCATGCATCCCATCTCCATGGGGGATGGCTCCCAAGAAGCCATGAAGAAAGGGGGATACCGGCGGGGAAGGAGTCCCCCGCACCGCCGCCACCCTCTTCACCATCTTCACCGCCATCTCCATCACCTAATCCTCCTAGTATGCAGTGGTTCATCCTCCCACACACCTCTTTACCGTCCTATGTAAACATGGTGTTTGATGCTATAAGTTATAATCCTATGATCTATGTCATGTTTGCATAGTTTCTTTGTTCTTAGATTGAATGGTTGAACGTCTTTGGTTCATTAGAGTTGTATGTTGATATGGTATAGTCCTTTAGTGTCCATTATATTTGTGCGCGTATGGATTAAACATCACAAGGTTTGTAGTATGTGTAAAAGGAAAGGGGGAGTTCTGCCGGAGTGACAGAAACCTGAGGACACGAACCGGAACGTTGCACGTATGGGACTAAGAGGACCATTAAACTTAAGGCTATGGTTGGGGAAACCTTAATGCATTGTTTAGTACTTACGGATGTTTGCTAACAATCCAATCATATAGTACATGTAATTCCAAGTACTGAAACGCATGTATATTTAGCCTCTCCCACATAGAAAACTGCATCGAAGACAATGAACCTGATCTATTCGGTATTTAAACTTGGACAAAGCCACCACAATTACCACCACTATTCCACACTCATGGTTCTGTTAGTTTAGTGTATTTTATTGCTGTAGAAACTAGCTTTACTTTCTTGTTATTTATTATCATGCAAAGCTATCTCTATTACTCGTATTGTTGCTCTAGTTTTATTTCCTAGATAATGCAAATGTTTAGTGTGCGTAGAGTTGTATCAGTGGTTGATAGAACTTAAGAGAATATTTATCCTACCTTTAGCTCCTCGTTGGGTTCGACACTCTTATTTATCGAAAAGGCTACACACGATCCCCTATACTTGTGGGTTATCAAGACCTTTTCTGGCACCATTGTCGGGGAGCAATAGCGTGTGGGTGAATATTCTTGTGTGCACTTGGTTGCTTTATCTCTAAGTAGGTTTTACTTTTAGTTTTAAGTTGTTCTCTATCTTAGTATGGATAGGAAATGTGAATTACAAAAAAATTAGTTGTACTTGTTACCTAAAAACTTTTTCAAAAAGGAAAGTGATTGGAAAGATGAGTAATGGTTAAGTGGGGGTCGACCTTGAACACTTGTGTTCATGCCTATGAAACCAAAACAAATCTTTACATGGAAGATTTTCAGTTAAAAACTTGTAGGAATGCATGAAGCCTTGAAAAAGAAAGATATTTCTGGTATTGATCTTAATGCTTATTCATTCGAAAATATTGCATCTTGATCCTATGCCTAACTTAAAGGCATTAAAGAAAATTACTTATTGGGAGATAACCCAAAAGTTTTAGTTGAGTCTTGGAAGTTATTGCTTCAGTAATAACCTCTCCTTATCCTTTTTATTTGCTTTTTGTGCCAAGAGTAACCTCTAATGAGAGAGAAGTAATGCTTGGGAAAGTTGCTGTCCCGAAACAGATTTTTGTGCTTCGCTGTAAAATTCGTGTAAAATCTCTGTACGTCGGTTTGAGCTGCAATTTGTTATGCTTCTACCCCAGGTTGTTATCCAACTATCATTAGTTCAACACTTTTCGATTTGAGCAACAGAAGGTCTTCAAAAAAATTGGTTTCTATCTGCTGGTCTGTTTTGACAGATTTCTGCCATTATTTGCATTTGCTTCTTGTTGATTCCTTTTTGGGTTCTCTTTGGGGAATTGAGCTTTTTAAGGGAAGTGCTACAGTAGCTTGTGTTTTAATGGAAGTTTTATTGGTGTTGAAACTGAACCCAAAGACTTATTATCTTGAGTACACTAATGTTGCTAATGAAGATTATGTGAAGTTTTGTATGAAGGAAAAATTTCAGGTGTTAAGGAAAGAATGATGTAAAGAGATGAAGAATGGACTAAAGCTCAAGCTTGGGGATGCCACCCTGTGTCACCCCAAGAAATGTCCAAGAAGTACAAGCGTCAAAGCTTGGGGATGCCCAAGGCATCCCCTTCTTCATTAATAAAAATCTCAGGTTCTTCCAAACACTTCATTTTTATTGTTTTAATGCACAGTTGTGTTGTTCTTGGAGCGTCTTTGTTTTTTTGGTTTTCGTTTGCTTGGTTTGCTTAGTTTGCTTGAATAAATTGGTTGGACCCCCTCTTTCATACATTAGTTTTCAAATAAGCGTGGTTTGGATTGGAAAAGAGTAGGAAAAGTTCATGCTTAAGTGGTAAAAGGAGCTCGTTTTTTTACGGTGGCCTATGCTTTGTCATGTCATGCTTGACATTGTTTTGGATTTATGCTTAGTGATTTTTGCTGTAGCATGACATGTTATAAACAATTGAGATTGCTCAATGTGCCTTGAAAGAATCATGCGTTGTTTTAGCATATTAAAACATAGTATTGTGGTATTCTGCTTTGATGCTTTATTTGGGTTGACTTGGCACATGCTCGCACCATGTTATGACTATCCCAAGTCACCATAGCCTTTATGATCCTTTATTTTTTGACTTGTAATATCACTTTATGCTTTAATTAATGATGTTTTGTCGCTTTGCATGATTATGGCCATTATTGCTCTTTTAGTTGGTCGCTCCTAGTCTTTTGCTAGCCTCCATAACCAAGTATGAGTTCCACTCATGCATCCAACTCCAAATAAAACCAAGTTATCCCAAAGAGTCCACCATACCTACCTATTAACATTTGCTATTTCAAGTATATTCATGCTTTTATCTACCTTCTGAATTAAACTTGTTATGATAAAATTAGTGATTAAAGCTCTCACGAACTTGATGGCACACTTTACTTTTCTTGCCCCTAATAAACTTGAACCATTGTGTCATCTATGTTGTATATGCTTGCACTTATATGTTGGGGATTAGTAGAACCATGTTGTCATGGTGAACGCTTTCAACATTGCACTTGTACATTGTACCTAGTTGATATCATGCTCTTTTGTCTATGGATGTCGTCGGTGTGAAATGAAAGGAGAGCTTGTAAGTCCATGGAGTTATGTATGTGTGTTAGAGAAACGCCTAGGCCGCCAATCTAATCATGCCTAATCATGGTGGAAACCTATAGTGTAACCATAATGAGCAATCTATGAAGCATTCTTCTTATAAAAAAAGAGACAGAGATTGAGAAAAAAGAAAAAAAAGAGATGAGAAAAGAGGAAAGAGAGAAAAAAGCACCATTTTCCCATGGTAAATAAAAAGATTGCTGAGATGCTCGTTGTCTACTTGCTTTGTCATTTTGATATGGGGATTCTTCCATATCATCGGGCAAGGGGTACCCCGTTGACGGTTCTCTATGATACACATGTACTTACTATGACAAGAACTTACCAGTAACTAAACTTGAGTAGCATGAGGAGCGGCCCTCGTATTCAAGGGACATGAGATTTCATTGTCAAGCATATACTCCATAGTTTGTTCACTTTAACCTTAATCACTTCAAGATGCTTATGATAGGGGCAATGAGAGCTAAAAGCTAATAAGTACCATAATTTTTGGAAGCTCTTTATGAGACTTGAATCCCTTCTTCCTTCTATGAAGGCCTTTCTTCCACTTTTATATAGAGTCTCCACCTTCTATCTTTATGCACCAATTAAGAGATCATAGTTGTCATTCTTAGTTTAATGTGCATTGTTCCAAGACTTGTTGATTGATTCATAACTTTGATATTGCTTGTTCTTAAACTATTTGTATCTAGTCACCCTTATGAACTTTGAATGTGTCATGCATTTATGTTTTGCTATACCATGAGGGACAATCTGAATACCACTCTTATTATGTTTTCTATATGTGAAACAAACAAACGTCTTTCAATGCAATTTTATTCATGATCTTTTGTTTGTACCTTTTCATGTTACAACATAGTTGCTATATTGTTAAAACTCTATCTTTCATGTTCATGTTTAGAGTACCTTTGATCTCAACTATCAATGCTTTTACAATAATGATGATCAAGATTGTGTTGACTGTATGTCACCTAAAAAATTATATTGTTTTGATCGTTTATCTACTCGAGGACGAGCAAGAACTAAGCTTGGGGATGTTGATACGTCCATAACGTATCTATAATTTTTTATGGTTTTATGCTAATAATATGCTTTTGACACTCCTTTTTGTATAAAGTTTATGATTTAGACTAACCTACTAATAGTTGCAAAAGTGCACAATGTTCTTGTTTTACACTTTGATGTGTAGGAATTACCAAGAATACAATTGGAAACCTTGTTGGAGTCAAATTGGGATTTTTCTAGAAATCTATCTCAGAACTCTTTTTGAAGATGGTCACGTTTCGGGTCGAAGAAGGCATCAAATGGAACAATTTTCAACTACAAAGTTGTTGCAAATTTCGCGTCAAACGTTCTGGACATAAAATTTAGCTGATTCCGAGTCCGGACAGGCCTTCTAGGCCCGATTTACTGTAGCCCAAGATGGCGTAACGGGAATCCGAGAAGCTATATAAAGAGAGGAAACCTAATTCGCCCAGGGCATCTCCACCCACGAATTTGCAGCCACCAAAGCCACATTTTTTCCTCCCCATGGATCCCATCTCCATGGGGGAGGGCTCCCACGAAGCCATGAAGGAAGAGGGCTAAGGGGCGGTGCTCCCCCATGATACCGGCGGGGAAGGAGTCCCTCGCGACACCGCCGGCGCCGCCGCTGCTCTCTTCACCATCTTCACCGCCATCTCCATCACCTAATCCTCCTAGTATGCAGTAGTTCATCCTCCCACACACCTCTGTACCGTCCTATGTAAACATGGTGTTTGATGCTATAAGTTATAGTCCTATGATCTATGTCATGTTTGCGTAGTTTCTTTGTTCTTAGATTGAATGGTTGAACATATTTGGTTCATTAGAGTTGTATGTTGATATGGTACAGTCATTTAGTGTCCATTATATTTGTGCGTGCATGGATTAAACATCATAGGGTTTGTAGTATGTGTAAAAGGAAGGAGGGAGTTCTGCCGGAGTGACAGAAACCTGAGGACATGAACCAGAACGTTGCACGTATGGGAGTAAGAGGACCATTAAACTTAAGGCTATGGTTGGGGAAACCTTAATGCATTGTTTAGTACTTACGGATGTTTGCTAACAATCCAATGATATAGTACATGTAATTCCAAGTAGTAAAGCGCATGTATATTTAGCCTCTCTCACATAGAAAACTGTATCGAAGACAATGAACCTGATCTATTCGCTATTTAAACTTGGATAAAGCCACCACAATTACCAAAACTATTCCACACTGATGGTTCTGTTAATTTAGTGTATTTTATTGCTGTAGCAACTAGCTTTACTTTCTTGTTATTTATTATCATGCAAAGCTATCTCTATTACTCATATTGTTGCTCTAGTTTTATTTCCTAGATAATGCAAATGTTTAGTGTGCGTAGAGTTGTATCAGTGGTTGATAGAACTTGAGAGAATATTTATCCTACCTTTAGCTCCTCGTTGGGTTCGACACTCTTACTTATCAAAAAGGCTACACATGATCTCCTATACTTGTGGGTTATCAGAACTCACGCGTCAATCGGCAATATGTCACAACATCCTGAAAGAAAAAATTGTACAAACCAACATTGTTGCAAAGTACGTCGAAACCAACACGAATGCCAAATTGGTTCAGGATATAAGGACACCCCTACTTGGTGGACTTGATCTCTTGAATCTTGAGACGATCAAAACTGGTCAGATGGAACTCCTCGGTGAACTTGATACCAAGTGAGTTGGGAGTTAACATATCAATGGTGGTGTGGAGGATTCCGCAGCCATCTCACATGTACGACTCCTCGTGTTCATCTAATAAATAAAAAAAGACAAAGTACATAAAGATTGCTAATAATTTTTTGGGTCCAATAGAAACATAGCATAAGTGATTCTCTACACTAACTACAAAAGAAATTCCTCTAAAAAGAAAACATAGCATACTTAGTATCAAGATTGAATCAAGAACAAGACCTAAATCTAGATTGACAATGATGAATGATTAAGTGAAGCTTTTGCACAAATAAGTTGAGGATGAGAGGAGAATCATACCTTAGATCGAATGAGTGTGAAGAATCGAAGAAAGATTGGGTAAATTTGAAGATCCAATGGAGGTGGTTTGGAGTTTGGAGGAAGAAGAAAGAGGAAAATAGATTTGGGGATTTTTAGGTTACCTCCTCGGGGTGCATATGGCGTCCGCGTACGTGGTATGGGCGGGAGGCACGGGCGGAGCCCGCTCGTACCGAGTGACTTACCTTGGGGGCGACGACTGCTCCCAGGCGGTGCACTCGGTATGGGCGCGCGGTACGGTCACGCGCGCCATACTGCTGGTCGTTATCTCTGCGGTGACTTTGCCTAAAATATGATATTTGCTCGGGGGTACGGTACATGCGCGCGGTACGGGCGCGTCTGGCCGTACCAGTGGTCATTATCCACACTGTTCCTTTCGGTAAACATCAATTTTTTTATCTCTCTTTGGCTTGAGGTGGTACAGGCACACGGTACAATCAACTCCGGCCGTACCAGTGGTCATTAAGAACACTGTGAACTACAAAACTCAAGGAATTTAATTAGTAGCTCCATGGGCCTTTGCATCTTATCAAAGGGTTAGATAACAACAAAAATACTAAGTAATGATCCAGCAATACTTCTTAGGCCATGTGTTAGTAAAATAAAATATCGAGGATTACCTTATTTATTCTCCTCTCTCCATAGGTCTTCTTGAACACTCTTTATTAAAAACAAAACCAAAACAAAAAACAAAACCAAAACTAACACAATAGAAAATACATAAAGAAAGAAATTTTATTTCACATGGGTTGCCTCCCATGAAGCGCTTCTAGTTAAGGTCAATTAGCTTGATCATGATGGTAATCACTTTGGTTTGTGAAGTGGAACACCCACTCCAAAGTAGTTTGCTTTTAAAGTAATTACACCATCATCATCATTAGGCTTGACCTTCTTTTTCCTAAGGAAGTGGACTACAAAAGGATCTCTAGATGGTAGCCCTATTCTCACATTCCCTTCATGTAAATTAATCAAAGCTTTAATAGTTCTTAGGAATGGCCTACCTAGAATTATAGGTGCTATGGGATCTTCAGGCATGTTCACAATAACAAGATCAATAAGAGTGGGACTGCCTTTAATTTCAACAACTATATTTTCTTTCATCCCATCACCTTGTTTATAAGTTGAATCGGCTAGATGGAGTCTTAGTTTAGTTGTAAAAAATTGCGCTAAGTTTAACTTATCGAATAAGATTTTGGAAATTGTTAAGACGCTTGCACCAAGATCACAAAGTGCAGATATCTCATTAAATCCCAACTTAATTTTAACAGTGGTCTCAAATATATCATCTATCTTAGCTAGAAGCTTATCAGCTAGTATTTTATACTCCATCTCTAAATCAAGAACCTTAGATGCTACTTGTTGTATAAATTGTTGGTACATAGCATCATTACCTTTTTCTATACCTGGATTCTTAATGGTGATCATCTTTAATAGATCTTCCACGGTATATTCCGGTGTTGGTGCATTGCTATAGTCCAGCTCTTCAGGTTTTTCTTCATTGGTTACCACCCTCATCATCTTGAGGTCTTCTACGGATTTGGCTCGGGTTTTCTAGCAAAATTTTCTAGTATGAGAGCTTGGCTCTCGGCTACCTTACCCAGCTGAGCCTCCATGGTCTTTATTCTTTCCTGTAGATCCTGTACATCATTTCTAATTGCAACAGCCTAGTTAGAAAATCTTCCTATACTACTCTCATGGTTCTCTGTAATCTTAATAAGCATATTGTTTTGCTCGGTTTGAGCTTGTATAAATGTTCTAACAGTTTACTCAAATGGGAGATTGCCATGACTTGCTCCATTAGTATTATCATAATTATTATAAAGAACTCCTGCATGATTAGCATGATATTTTGAACATTGGAAGCATAATTATTTTTCCATGCAGGATTAAAAGGAGTGCGAGCTATAAAATTAACATCATTAACATCAGTAGTGATAGCATTAACTTGGGTATCTTCCTTACCCTTTACTAAGCTAAGCAACTCATCTACCTTAGATGTACGCTCTTCATTATTTACCTCGGTAATTGAACTTAATCTCTTTGAGGTCCTTTACACATGGCATTGGGCATGGTTATTTCGCATATCATCAAGTAATTTCTTTGCAACACTCACTTGCTTTCCTATGATCGTTCCTCCTGCTGTAGTATCTAGCATAGACTTAGACATTGGGTTAAAACCATTATAAAATAAATGTAATATAAGCCACTCTTGCATCCCATGACTAGGACAGTTCATTACGGCTTCTTTCATCCTTTCCCACGCATGCGCTAGTGGCTCACGGTCTTCTTGTATAAAGCTTGTAATCTTGGATCTTAGCTGCATAGTCTTAGCTGGGGGGAAATTTAGTCATAAACAAATTAGTACATTCCTCCCAAGATTTAATAGTGCCCTTTGGTAGAGCTAGCAACCAATCCTTAGCCTTTCCTCTAAGAGAGAAAGGAAACAATCTTAGCTTAACAGCATTTGGATCTACATCCTTAATACGCATCATGTCACAAAGTTCAGTAAAAGTATTTAAGTGCAATTCCGAATCTTCAGAAGATGAACCCCCAAATTGGTTTTGTTCAACCAAACTTAAAAGGTTAGGTTTTATCTCATATTTTTCCGCATCAACTGCGAGCTGAGTGATGGGTGCATGAATAAAACCATCAGTGGGAGTAGCATACTCCCCTAATCTCTTTTGAGCCATGGCTCTTACCTTTTTGATAAATTTTAAGTAATGAAAACGAATAACAAGTAACTATTATTTTGGGGTTTTCAAATAGATAACAAGAAAGTAAACTAATAACAAGAATTAAACTACAACTAATAATAAAACTAAAAACAAGGTCTCTAATGACCTCACCAGGATAGTGAAATTGCTTCCCCAGCAACGGCGCCAGAAAAAGGGTTGATACCTTCAATCCAGATTCACGGATGTAGTATAATAGCTTTTTCCCTAGAAGACCTAGTTTAATCGAACCTCGGAAAGCACTGCTAAAAGGTAATAAAAAAGGACACGTCTACAAGACTTTGTTTGTTCGTTTTACCTTAGTTAACTGGACCAATCTAGTTTACTTTATAACAGGTTTGAATCAATGGATGGAGATAGGCCAGGGTTGAAGATTCATATGCAGCTGCACATCAAATGGGATAAAAGAAAATAATAAGCATAGTCATGTATAATGTTGGTATTGAGATAATCTCTTGTGGGAAACACATCCTAATATTCTAGAGCCCCCGTGATGTAGCTGGCATAGCAATAGACTTTTAATCCAACCGAGTGTACGCCGAAGCCATGGGTTACAAACGATTATTAACTTCAAAACATAGATCAAAGCTTTAAGTGGTGATATTGTTGTTGATCCCGAATGGGGCGCTAAGTGAAGACCGTAATACCCTTTCTGTCTCTAAGGTTCCTATGAGATCGCTGCTAGCCAACTATCTCACCTCAATCCTTTATCAATCTATGGGATATTGGGTACCTACAAGTCCACAGATCGAGACAAGAGACGAAGAAACAAAAGATACAAATCAAAGTTCCAAACAAAATACATTTCTCCCATGATCAAGATGCACATAATTGCTGCGAGGTTTCTTCCCAACCCACAGCTCGTGAGGACTACACACTCATAACAAATAGATCAAAGATAGAAAACATCATACAAATACTTATATCAAAATCAAATATTCTTACAATGGTCGCCAAATCACAAGGAGATCTAAAGTACAATACAATGGTTATGGCTAGTGGACGGATGGATGGGGGAAGAGATGAACAATGGATGAACAATGGTGTGGATCTCCTTTGGTGGTGTTGTGATGCAATCTGAGAATGGAGGCTCTGTGGCCGGCGGCTGGAGCGTCAAAATATATAGGCATCTTCACGAAAGTTGTAGGGTTTGACGAGACGAAGTCGTGGCCACCTGGTACGGGCGGGCGGTTCGGGCGGACCATGCCCATACCCGTGGTTGTTAAGCGTGCTGACGCCCTGGAATGCTTCTCCAATTACTTGGTCGTGTGTACTTCCTCAAAATCCTTCATTATGACTCATTATTTCGCTTTAAAAGCTGTGATTTCCTGCAAAACATAAATCAAAGAAGGGATTTGCATATCTTTGCAATTATTAGTGGCAAAAGTTGAGAGTTTCTTTGGCAATTGCTTGACCAAAAACAATGTTTAAACACAGTGGAAGATGGCAAAAATCGGAGCCACCAGCCTTGCCCTTTTCGCGGCTCAGTTCCATAATATTCGGACCATGGAATCACGCCAAACACGGGAATATAGCCAGCCGATGATGGTGGCGCCAAGCGGTCGGCATTCATGACCTGGTTAAGCGCCCTGTTAAAATTGGTGTCCCACTTGGCGACCAGCGCCGACCCCTGGGATGAGGTGCTCTTCCTTGTCCTATGCATAAGGAACATGAAGCATTGATACATTAAACTCCATTAATTAGAATGTAATCGACTTGCATGCAAATTACTTACATATAACTCCATCAAGTCCTTCACCTTTGGATCAACATGCGAGGAATATGAAGAACTCCCTTTCAGCTTGCTAAACTAGGCCCTGATAAAGAGTCTTTGCTTGCACCTCAGCGATATTGGCAAATGGAGGTGTTATCCCCTTTTCAGGAGCTTCCGCGTCCTCTACCTCCCATTTTGGCATCACAACTCTATAACCTCCGGAGCCGAGATGGTGGGTACCAATGTTCTATGCATACAACTCCTTTCCCCACAAACTCTTGGCCTTGGCCGCTTTAGTTTCACATCTGTCCTTGAACAGCTTGAAGTCTTCTTCCTTGACCAAAGTCTCTTTCTTGATGATCTTCTCGTAACTTACCTTGTCCATGTAAATCAGATTCTTCACCCGCTTCTTCCAATTCTCCAAGGCTTTGGTCATCTTCTTGAGGGTGTACTTGTTTACCGGACTCCCTTTGACCTCATTGTTGTTGTATTTCTTCTCCTCTTCATCCGGGAACGCATATCTTGTGTGTAGCTTCCTAAAGAGGAGATCATAGTAATGTGTTTGATCCTTGGCCTTTAGGTTCTCGGTGTTGATCATGACGCTGTTCTGGAGGATTGCACTGAGCTGCATGTGTACCATCCTACAAATTCCACCGGCTCGAAAGGCTCCCCAAGATGGCTCATGCTAGTGAACTATTGCCTTATGAGGCCGACTGTGATCGGGGTCCGATCCTTCCGTGCCTTCTTCGGTTGGCTAGCATATGTGGCTTCACTGCCACCGACGCCATAAGCGGTAGTGGCATCCTCTCCATCGGCTTCCTCCATCTCATCATCTGACGATGTCTCCTCATCCTCCATCTCCTCGTCCACCAGAAAATCCGCCTCCACCTCTTGTGATTCCAACTCCTCCAACTGCTCTCAATATGGCTTCCTTATAGATGTGCCTTGATCGGCATCGTGTTGTACAACTGACATGCTTGCACTAGCTAAACACAAAAAATGGAACTAATAAGCACAAAAATTCAAGGAAAAATTGGGCATAACCTTTACTAACTTTCTAGAACTAGGAGTGCTAGAAATTCACCAGAATGTAAATGAATCGACATTCCAGCAAAACATTGGCATCTTAAAAAGAAAAAAATTGCACAGTAAAAGGCATAAATAGGCACAAACACAACCAGATTTCAACAACACCATCATATATTCACAAATCTTCATAAATGTCAATTTATATTGGTGTATATGTTAACAACCACTACTATCATAGTATAACCAGATCTTCACAAAACCTACAGGGTTTTGTTTTTACGGCAAAATAAACTTGCAAGAGCACAATTTTGAATGAAGTTAATGTTACAACAAAATAAAAATTATTAATAAACAGACTACACTATAGAAACACAATTTTGAATGAAGTTACTGTCTTCCCCTTTTCCCTTATGTTTTGTCTGTTTGAAAATGTAACCTGGCACTTATTTTATGAGAATCTAGAATTTGGCTTCAAGTGGAATATGCTTCAGTTTTGCTAGTTCTCTTCAAGGAATCCATGAGTATTAGTATTTTTGTTCTTCGACATGACTATACCATTATTATGGCTTTAGCTACTCAGAATTGTAGTAATTTATTACTTGGCTTGTTGGTTTAACAGACTGAACATCAATAACTTATAGTGATGCTGGTGCCTGATACCTTCAATCCGGATTACGGATGTAGTATACCTTCTTTTTCCCTAGTAGACCTAGGTTATCAAATCCTCAGGATGGCAATGTGTAGTGAAGTTACTTGAATGGACCTTCAGGAGTTTTAGAATTCCTTTTGTGTTTTTACCAGACCAATAGTTTGCGTCTTTTTGTTGTTGTCGATGATGGAGAGAGAGATGGTCTAAGACGTTTGGTTTCACCTGTAGCTGTGCAAAACATCTGATGGGAATAAAACATAAAGATAAAGTATGCATGTAATTGTTAGAGCAAGATAAATTATATGTGGCCAGTGCATCCATAATTGCTATTGCCTCCGCAACCACTTATAGCAATAACCTACTAGTCTCATCCAAAGAATAAATAGAACTAATGATATGCATAGTGACGAGGGTTCAACTCATCAATGCCCATTGTTATGGACTTGCGTTTTGTAGAAGGAGGGAGCATTGGAGGCATCAATCGGCTAGAAAACAAGCACACAAGGACGCAAGATTGACCCAGGTTCAGGCCTCGTAGAGGTCCCTACTCCTGCTTGTCCTCTCTTGGGATTAATGAAGGAATCGAAGATTATAGGGGCGCAGATGCAATCTGGCGAGAGTTGTGGAAACTACGGTTGTGATTATCCTCCTCACCACCCCCTCCTAGTCTTTATATAGATAGGCTAGGTCATGGGTAGCAGGCCGAGTCCGTTATAGATTAGGGTTCGCCCTTTGAAATTTCTATCTTAAGCTTCTTCTTGCCTTGCAAGCAATCGAAGAGTCTGTGGGTCACCTGAATTCTGCATTGGGCCTTAGCAACACCGTGGGCTTCTGCCGTATCTGGGCCGTATATACCAAACTCGAGTACCTGTAGGGTATACCCATGTCAGTAGCCCCCGAGTGTCAAGTGGAATCGCATATTTGACTAGGGACATTATAAAGTCTTTTGAGTGCATGACTGAGCATTTTTTCGAGTGTTCTGTTTGTGTCATAGGGATCATTGATATACATGCCTGATTTATCCGATGTATCGCTATCAGTTAACTACCTTAGGGCAAAACAACACAATCTACTCAAACTCGAGTCCCCGGACTCGAATTCGGAAAAGTGCTGGCGTAATTCAACTCAGGTCACGGAGGTCTTACAGGAGTCGAATTCCAGTGTATACGTGTGAGCACTTGACGCGTCCGTCAAGGCATGTTCATCATACTTGCAGGCACAGATATGTTTCTGGTAGTGCGCAGCAGATGCATTGTCAGGCCTTATTCAGGTCTTATCTTCACACTGTAAGCGCGACATCCGAATTTTTTGTCATCGCGGGGATGATTTGGGTGGCCCAGGAGACATAATCTCTTTGTAGGGAAAATATGAGGCGGAGTCGCCATAGCATTCGAGTGCGGATGTTATCAACACATAGTACGATGCACAAGGAGAAATAATCATAGGGTGCGCGACCAACGCTCCCTATGGGAGTAGCCCCCGAGTGCCGATTCGAGTCGTAGACTCGAGTGGGGGCTAAAAAACATTTGCGACTGTTGTCATCTTTTGTTGGTTGTTTCAGTCGAATATGCTTTCAGTGCTCCCTATGGGAGTAACCCATGGTTCATATTCGAATCGACGACTCAAGTGAATGGTTTGTCTTGAATGTTCATATACCTGCATAAAAAAATATTCGATTCCGGGGACTTTATGAAGTCTTTCGAGTGCATGACTGAGCATTTTTTCGAGTGTTTTGTTTCTGTCATAGGGATCATTGATATACGTGCCTGATTTATCCGATGTATCGGTATCAGTTAACTGCCTTAGGGCAAAACAACACAATCTACTCAAACTCGAGTCCCCGGACTCGAATTTGGAAAAGTGCTGGCGTAATTCGACTCAGGCCGCGGAGGTCTTAGAGGAGTCGAATTCTAGTGTATAAGTGTGAGCACTCGACACGTCCGTCAAGGCATGTTCATCGTACCTGTAGGCACGGATATGTTTCTGGTAGTGCGCAGCAGATGCGTTGCCAGGCCTTATTCGGGTCTTATCTTCACGCTGTAAGCGCGACATCCGAATTTTTTGTCATCACGGGGATGATTCGGGTGGCCCAGGAGACGTAATCTCTTTGTAGGGAAAATATGAGGCGGAGTCGCCATAGCATTCGAGTGCGGATGTTATCAACACATAGTACGATGCATAAGGAGAAATAATCATAGGGTGCGCGACCAGCACTCCCTATGGGAGTAGCCCCCGAGTGCCTATTCGAGTCGTAGACTCGAGTGGGGACTAAAAAACATTTGCGACTGCTGTCGTCTTTTGTTGCTTGTTTCAGTCGAATATGCTTTCAGTGCTCCCTATGGGAGTAACCCGCAATTCATAGTCTTGAATGTTCATATACCTGCATAAAAAAATTCGGGTGCACGGCCAGCGCTCCTGTTAGGAGTAGCCCTCGAGTGCTTGATTGAGTCAAAGACTCGAGCAAGGACTAAAGTAGTCAAAATATTCTTCTGCTGGAATCGATGATGTCAGTGCTGACGATCTGATGACCGCAGTTGCCCGCGTGAGCGGCTTTGACGGGACGTGACAAGCGGTGGGTCCCACTTTCTGACTTCGATTTGACTGGGCATGCGTAATCTTCTATTTTAACTGCGTCTCCTCGATTTCCACGTGTAATGGGAGTAGTGGGGGACGGTTCGTGGTCCAGCTTCACCACATGTCGATGGCGATGTGTGCCACACGTGTAGTAGGGTTTCTGGTGGCCGTTGGATGGAGTCCGCGAGGAGGTTAAGTAGTTGCGCATTTGCGGTAATTTTCCCCATCTTTCTTGTTGCTCGTGCTTCCGTCGCCATTTCCGCTCTCTCTACTTCCTTGCGTGCTTCCTCTTCGCGACACTGGACCAGTGATACATTGAAAATGTATCTATAATTTTTGATGTTCCATGCTTGGTTTTATCTACTTTCTTATTTTTTGTCCACACTTTGGAGTACTTTTCATATGATTTCTTGGACTAACCTATTAACAAGAGCCATAGTGCCAGCTGCCTGTTTTCTGCTGTTTTTGGTTTCAGGGAATCAGAAAATGAATATTATCGGAATTGGACGGGACAAAAGCCAAAAATTATTATTTTACCTGGGGACACTTGGAGCCAAAATACGAGACGGAGAAGGGCCAGAGGGCGGCCACACCACCTGGCCGCGCGGCCAGGCTTGGCCCGTGCCAGGGGGTGGTGTGGCTAGCCCAGGCACCCCCTCGGCCTCTCCTTCCGCCTATATATTGCCTCTGATACGAAAACCCTAAGGACCCGATCAAAATTCCACGAAAGAGTCTATAGCCGCCGTCATCTCCATCCCTAGATCGGGAGGGATCTGAAGCTCTTCTCGACACCCTGCCGAAGAGGGGAATTCACCCTGGAGGCCTTCTTCATCATCATGCAAGCCTCCGGTGTGATGTGTGAGTAGTTCATCTCTAGACTACGGGTCCATGTAGTAGCTAGATGGCTGGTTCTCCTCCTTTGTGCTTTCATGTTTAGATCTTGTGAGCTCCGTTCATGATCAAGATCATCTATTTGTAATTCTGCATGTCGTGTTTGCGGGGATCCGATGGATATTGAGATGCTATTTCAGATTGATTATTGATTCTATCATGTCTTTGTTATTTGTGATCTTGCATGCTTTCCGTTGTTAGTAGATATCTTGGCCAAGTAGATGCTAGCAACTCCAAGAGTTAGTATTTATGCTCGATAGTGGGTTCATGCATTTGGTAATCTGGGGAAGTGACAGAAATCTCTAAGGTACTAGATGTGCTGTTGCTACTAGGGAGAAAACAACAATCCTTTGTTCATAGAACAATCGTATTGTTGACTTTACACGCAATTCGTAAAGCAATAATCTGTTGCTTGCAACTTAATACTGGAGGGGGTTTGGGTGATAACCTGAACGTGGATTATTAGTCATAGATGTAGTTGGATTGCGGTCTATGTATAATGTTGTAATGCCCAATCAAGTCTCAAAGGAGTCAAGATGATTAGTATATGCATATTGCTTTCTCGATGTTTGTCAATTGCCCCACTGTAATTTGTTCACCCAACATGTTATCTATCTTAAGGAGAGCCACCTCTAGTGAACTATGGACCCGGTGTTTTCTTTTACATTGAATCTACAATCAACTGTTTACTGCTTTGTGTTTACTTTCTGCAAACTATTACTTCCTTCCATTCGATACGTTTAATCCTTTGTTTACAGCAAAACCGGTGAGATTGATAACCTCATCGTAAGTTGGGGGCAAAGTTCTGTGGTTGTGTTGTGCAGGTCTCCACGTTGCTACTAGAACCGGTAGTGCGCCCTTCCAAGGCTAAGCTAGCAACACGTTTGGGGTGTTTCCTTGCTCCTACTGGATTGATAACCTTGGTTTCGTACTAAGGGAAAACTTGCTGCTGTGCTCATCATACCTTCCTCTTGGGCTTCCCCAACTAGCTCGATATATTTTGGGCCATCAAGCTCTTTTTCTGGTGCCGTTGCCGGGGAGTCAAGGACATCTTCACAAGGGGAGTCCCTCATAACCAATCTCTTTACTTTGTTATTTTTGTTTTGCTTAGTTTATTTCTGCTTTGTTTTCTTGTTTCTTTATCAAAAGTACAAAAGAATTAGTTTCTACTATAGTTGTTATTTTCATTGGTCTGTTATTGTCTTGCTTTATCATGCTTTCTATCAATGGTTGGTTTCTTTGAAACTGAATCTTATTGGCAAGGTGGGTTCACGGAAGAACAAAAATATTATTATAAGGAACACCGCTTGTCACAAAAAGGGAAATACTTATGGGAACAAATTGATAAATTGTATACCATTGCTATAAACGTGTGCTCTACTTATAATGTTACTTATTGCCTTGATAAATCTTGTTTCTGTAGGAGGTATAAACACCTCCCTTTTCAATGTGAGTATAATGATAATGTTACCATATCTTCTTATGTTAAAGGGAATTATGACTTTTATGATGTGGAACAAATTGAAGAATTTATAGCTTGGAAGGGTGCATTTGAACTTGCTAGTTTTCTTGAAAATACTAATGATTCACCTTATAAATATGAGGTTTATGATATACTTAAATTTTTATTTGATAATTACAAGGTATAAAATGGCTATATTCTTGAATATCTTAATAGATGCTCTCCACCAATGGAAGAGACTAATGCCTTGCAGGAGCCTATGGAAGAAGAAATTGCTAAAAATAGAAGCTCATAGGATGAAAAAGAGGAGGAGAGTGATGATCAAGAGGAGGAAGAATGGATCTACCCATCCCTACCTTCTAATGAGAGTAACTCTTTACCCCTTACACTATTTGATTGTCCCCCATGCTTACCAAAGGAGGACGAATGTCACGTTGCTGAGGATTCTTTTGAAAATGTTTATAATAAAGCTCTAGTGCTTGTAGATCATGAAAAGCATTCTTTATGTCATAGTTATATTGTTGAGTTTATTCATGAGGCTACTGAAAATTATTATGAGAGAGGAAAATATGGTTGTAAAAGTTTTCATGGTAATGAAACACCTCTCTACTTGCTGAAAGTTTTGAAGTTACTCTCATTTTATCTTCCTATGCATGTCACTTTGTTCTTTTTGAGTTTATTTGCGTATAAGATTCCTATGCATAGGAAGTGGGTTAGACTTAAACGTGTTTTGAATTTGCTTCTTGATGCTCTCTTTTACTTCAATTCATATTTCTTATGTGAGCATTTTCTCAAACTATCATGCCTAACTTAAAGGCGTTAAAGAAAAGTACTTATTGGGAGATAACCCAAAAGTTTTAGATGAGTCTTGGAAGTTATTACTTCAGTAATAACCGCTCCTTATCCTTTTTATTTGCTTTTTGTGCCAAGAGTAACCTCTAATGAGAGAGAAGTAATAATTGGGAAAGTTGTTGTCCCGTAACAGATTTCTTTGCTTCACCGTAAACATTTGTGTAAAATCTCTGTATGTCTTTTTGAGGCGTGAATTTTTGTGCTTCTGCCCCAGGTTGTTATCTAACTTTCGTTAGTTCAACACTTTTTGATTTGAGCAACAGAAGGTCTTCGAAAAAATTCTTCTTTACCTGCTGGTCTGTTTTGACAGATTTCTGCCATTTTCTGCATTTGCTTCTTGTTGGTTCCTTTTTGAGTTCTTTTGGGTAACTGAGCTTTTTGAGGGAAGTACTATAGTAGCTAGTGTTTTAATAGAAGTTTAATTAGTGTTGGAAATGAACCTTAAAGACCTATTATCTTGAGTGCACTAATGTTGCTAATAAAGATTGTGTGAAGTTTTGTATGAAGGAAATATTTTAGGTGTATGGAAGGAATGAGTAATGAGATGAAGAATGGACTAAAGCTCAAGCTTGGGTATGCCACGCGTGTCACCCCAAGAAATATCCAAGAAGTACAAGCGTCAAAGCTTGGGGATGCCCAAGGCATCCCCTTCTTCATCAATGAAAATCCCAGGTTTCTTACAAACGCTTTATTTCTATTGTTTCATGCACAGTTGTGTTGTTCTTGGAGCGTCTTCTTTTTTGTTTTCATTTTGGTTTTTCATTTGCTTTGTTTGCTTATTTTGTTGAATAAATTGGTTGGACCCCCTCTTTCATACATTGGTTTTCAAATAGTTTTGTTTGGTTTGGAAAAGAGTAGGAAAGTTCATGCTTAAGTGGTAAAGAGAGTTTGTTTTTGACTATGGCCTATGCTTTGTCATGCCATGCTTGATATTGTTTTGGCTTTATGCTTCGTATTCTTTGCTGTAGCATGACTTGTTATATACAATTGAGATTGCTTAATGTGCCTTGGATGAATCATGTGTTGTTTTAGCATATTAAAGCATAGTATTGTGGTATTCTCCTTTGATGCTTTATTTGGGTTGACTTGGCGCATGCTCACACCATGTTATGACTATCCCAAGTCACCATAGCCTTTATGATCCTTTATTTTTCAACTTGTAGTATCACTTTATGCTTTGATCAATGATGTTTTGTCGCTCTGCATGATTATGGCCATTATTTCTCTCTTAGTTTGTCGCTCCCAGTCTTTTGCTAGCCTCCGCAACCAAGTATGAGTTCCACTCATGCATCCAACTCCCTAAACCAAGTTATTCCAAAGAGTCCACCATACCTACATATTAGCTTATGCTATTCCAAGTATATTCATGTTTTTGTTTACCTTCCAAATTAAACTTGTTATGAGAAAACTAGTGATTAAAGCTCTCACGAACTTGATGGCACACTTTACTTTTCTTGCACTTAATAAACTTGAACCATTGTATCGTCTATGTTGTATATGCTTGCACTTATTTGTTAGGGATTAACAGAACCATGCTGTCATGGGGAACGCTTTCAACATTGCACTGGTACTTTGTACCTAGTTGATATCATGCTCTTTTGTCTATGGATGTCGTCAGTGTGAAATGAAAGGGGAGCTTGTAAGTCCATGGAGTTATGTATATGTGTTAGAGAAACGCCTGAGCCGCTGGTCCAATCCATGCTGACATGGTGGAAACCTACAGCATAACCATAATGAGCTGTCTATGAAGCATTCTTCTTATAAAAAAAGAGTCCTATATTGAGAAAAAAGAGAAAAAAAAGATATTATGAAAAGAGGAAAGAGAGAAAAAAGCACCATATTTCCATGGTAAATAAGAAGATTGCTGAGATGCTTGCTATCTGCTTGCCTTGTCATTTTTATATGGGGATTCTTCCGTATCGTCGGGCAAGGGGTACCCCGTTGGCGGTTCTCTATGATACACATGTACTTACGATGACAAGAACTTACCGGTGACTAAACTTGAGTAGCATGAGGAGCGGCCCTCGTATTCAAGGGACATGAGATTTCTAGCTTATACTTTGTCAAGCATGTACACCATAGTTTGTTCACTTTAACCTTAATCACTTCAAGATGCTTATGATAGGGGCAATGAGAGCTGAAAGCTATAAGTACCATAATTTTTGGAAGCTATTTATGAAACTTGAATCTCTGCTTCCTTCTATGAAGGCCTTTCTTCCACCATTATATTGAGTCTCCACCTTCTACCTTTATGCGCCTACTTTGAGAGCATAGTGGCCATTCTTAGTTCTATGTGCATTGTCCCAAGACTAGTTGATTGATGCATACCTTGATATTGCTTGTTTTAAACTATTTGTATCTAGTCACTCTTATGAACTTTGAAGTTGTCCTATGCATTTATATTTGCTACTCTATGATGGACAAGCTGAATACTACTATGCTATGTTTTCTTTATGTGAAACAAACAAACGTCTTGCAAAGCATTGTTATTCATGAATCTTTTGTTTGTGCCTTTTCATGTTGCATCATAGTTTCTTTGTCTTATTGCTAGAACTTTGTCTTTCATGTTATGATTGAAGTACTATGCTCCCAGCTTTGAATGTTTTACAAATACTTTGATCAAAGTTTATGATGGTGCATGTCACCTCAAAAATTATTCTTTCTTGTTATCACTTACCTACTCGAGGACGAGCAGGAGTTAAGCTTGGGGATGTTGATACATTGCAAATGTATCTATAATTTTTGATGTTCCATGCATGGTTTTATCTACTTTCTTATGTTTTGTCCACACTTTGGAGTACTTTTCATATGATTTCTTGGACTAACCTATTAACAAGAGCTACAGTGCCAGTTGCCTGTTTTCTGCTGTTTTTGGTTCTAGGAAGTCAGAAAATGAATATTCTCGGAATTGGATGGGACAAAATCCAAAGTTATTATTTTAGTGGGGGACACTTGGAGCCAGCATACGAGACGGAGAAGGTATAGAGGGCGGCCACACCACCTGGCCGCGCGGCCAGGCTTGGCCCGCGCCAGGGAGTGGTGTGGCCAGCCCAGGAACCCCCTCAGCCTCTCCTTCCGCCTATATATTGCCTCTGATACGGAAACCCTAAGGACCCGATCAAAATTCCACGAAAGAGTCTGTAGCCGTCGTCATCTCCAACCCTAGATCGGGAGGGATCTGAAGCTCTTCTCGGCACCCTGCCGGAGAGGGGAATTCACCCTGGAGGCCTTCTTCATCATCATGCAAGCCTCCGGTGTGATACGTGAGTAGTTAATCTCTGGACTACGGGTCCATGTAGTAGCTAGATGGCGAGTTCTCCTCCTTTGTGCTTTCATGTTTAGATCTTGTGAGCTCCGTTCATGATAAAGATCATCTATTTGTAATTATGCATGTTGTGTTTGCAGGGATCCGATGGATATTGAGATGCTATTTCAGATTGATATTGATTCTATCATGTCTTTGTTATTTGTGATCTTGCATGCTTTCCGTTGTTAGTAGCTATCTTGGCCAAGTAGATGCTAGCACCTCCTAGAGTTAGTATTTATGCTCGATAGTGGGTTCATGCCTCTGGTAATCTGGGGAAGTGATAGGAATCTCTAAGGTACTAGATGTGTTGTTGCTACTAGGGAGAAAACAACAATCCTTTGTTCATAGAACAATCATATTGTTTACTTTACATAAAATTCATAAAGCAATAATCTGTTGCTTGCAACTTAATACTAGAGGGGGTTCGGTTGATAACCTGAAGGTGGATTATTAGTCATAGATGCAGTTGGATGGCGGTCTATGTATAATGTTGTAATGCCCAATCAAGTCTCAAAGGAGTCAAGATGATTAGTATATGCATATTGCTTTCTCGATGTTTGTCAATTTCCCCGCTGTAATTTGTTCATCCAACATGTTATCTATCTTAAGGAGAGCCACCTCTAGTGAACTATGGACCCCGGTCCTTTCTTTTACATTCAATCTACAATCAACTGTTTACTGCTTTGTGTTTCCTTTCTGCAAACTATTACTTCCTTCCATTTGATACGTTTAATCCTTTGTTTTCAGCAAAACTGGTGAGATTGACAACCTCATCATAAGTTGGTGGCAAAGTTCTGTGGTTGTGTTGTGCAGGTCTCCACGTTGATACTAGCACCGGTAGTGCGCCCTGCCAAGGCTCAGCTAGCAACACCTTTGGGGTGTTTCCTTGCTCCTACTGGATTGATAACCTTAGTTTCATACTGAGGGAAAACTTGCTACTGTGCTCATCTTACCTTCCTCTTGGGGTTCCCCAACGAGCTCGATATATTTTGGGCCATCAACCAGCTTCATGTCTTCCCCAGTTACTTTCTCCATTCACACCGCCATCGAAAGATGGGGAAGAAGAAGGGATGCGCCGCTGCTGGATCTGCGACCACCATTGTCGCTGCCAAGAAGAAGGGCGGTACCACCACCGTGGGCACCAACACCGCCGGCGCTGGGAAGAAGAAGGGTGCGGGCACCCGCGTCACCAACGGCCCCTGGCAAGCGTCCATCATCAAACCTTCCGAGATGCATCTTCATCGTCAAGATGGACTTCTTCCACCCGCGGAAGACGACTCGCGAGTGCCCGGCGAAGAGGTAATCCCTTGTCCTCCTCCGGGTTTCCGGGTGATGTTCCTTGCGTTCATCATCCGAGGTCTTTCTCTCCGCCGGCATCCTTTCTTCTGGGGTCTCCTTTGTTTCTATGGGCTCTAGCTGCACCAGCTGTCCCCAAATTCCATTCTCCACATCTCTTGCTTCATCACGCTTTGCGAGTGTTGGCTCGGAATCGAGCCACACTTTGGCCTCTTCAAGAGGATTTTTAAGCGGAAACGTCAGTCGGCGTCCAGTTCGGTAGTCTACAATGTATGAGGATGTGGGATCCACGTCGACTCCTCTGTCACCTACTTTGACATCAATCTCACCGTGTCCGTCCAAGGGTGGAGAGACAAGTGGTTCTACATCCGCGACCAGAAGGCCGACAGAGACCACTACAGACTCGCGCCCTTCCATCCCACGATGACTTGCAAGAGGAGGCGCTCCTGGAAGAATGTTGTGATGCCTGGCGAGTCCGAGGAAATGGAGGAGATGTATAAGCGCGTCTGCGACCTCGAAAGCCACATAGGCAAAGAAGAGGGTGGCGCTGCTCCTTTCGCACGTGGTTGCGCCACCGCGTCCAGCCTCTGTAGGCCAGAGTGGACCCTATGTGTTGCTGGACCGGCGCTGACGATGTCACTCGCGTATCTACCGAGGGCATTTCTGTGGGTGAGGTGGATAGGAGGGTGCGATTGGTGACCAAGTACACTGCCAAGGAGGTTCTCCCAGGCGAACCAGTCATGCCTCCTTTCGACGCCTCTAACCCTCCTCCTGAAGTAGAACTGTACTACGAAGTAGTTTCTTTGTTGATTTCCACCAAGCGCTTGATATATAATGATGCATCTTTTGATTTGCAGAACTGGAGCATGGCTACCAGTTTACCTCCTCAGCCTGAAGGGGTTATTCCTCGCGAAGCAGAGGAGGAGGACGAGTCGGGGTCTAGAGTCCCCACGGAGGAAGAAGAGGAAGCCCCTGAGTCCGCCGATCGCGGAACCCACAAATATTCCCGTAGTGAGGACTCGGATGTGTCCTCTCCGTCGATGCCGGAGGATTCTCCTGCTGCTGTTGCAGAGGATCCCATCCCTACCGTTCCTTTCCGCGCAGTGGCTCCTCTCGCTTGAAAGAAGTTGTGACTTCTGAAGGAGTCGTTGGAGGAATCCTTCGACCTTGATAAATTTAACTCGTGAGTATTGCCTTCACGAATGCATCTTGCTTTCTTTTTTGGAGTTGCTTTTTCTAAATTTTTTTGCTGGATGTGTTTTGTAGTCAAGCGGCGGCGTCGTCTTCTGACGACGTCCAATTTTTGAAAGAGTCCAGAGTTACAGACTCCAAGGCCCAGGAGGTGGCCGAACGGTCCCCTTCTCCTCCAGTGGTGGCCCACTCCGGGCACAATTCTTCGTGTTCCCTGCATGTTGGGGAACACCAGATGGTTACCCGAATGACTGAGCGATAGTCATCTTTGGAGTCCCTAGAGGATCACGTAAGCATCCTTTTTGCTATTTTGGCAGTCGAATTTATACTTTGTGCTTCCACTGAACATTTGTTTTTCTCTTGATGCAGCTCATTGTGAAGGAAGCTGCTCGCCTGGCAGAGCAAGTCCTTACCATGGGTCGACAGCACGCTCTATTGGACAATCGCCATCCTGTCGTCGAAGGTTAGTTTTGGCTTCGTCTTTGTCTTTGTGAAATTTATAAATTCGATTGATGATACACCCTATGCTTTTGTAGTTGAGCACAATGAACTTCTTCGTCGTGCTGCTTGCCTCGAGAAGGCGCTTGCCGCGGCAGCGAAGAATCACGACGAAGCAGTTGCAGCTCTTGAGGAGTCGCGAAAGTGCGAAGAGGATTTGCGCGCTTCCAATGCTGAGAGTTTCTCGATTGCCCAGTCCCTCTCAAGTATTTTTTTCAGCTGGATTTGTGTTGCTCCTTGTTTGACGTCGTATTGCTGTGCTAACACCTTATGTATGTAGATGACGGTGGCCTGAGCTTCGACGCCCAGTCCCTTCGCCGCGAAGATGCGTTGGCTGGTGCTGTGGCTGCAGTCGAGGACCGCAGCATTCCCCTTCAGGGGACATTGACGAAGGCCAAGGGTGTGCTCAGTCGCATCCGTGAGGATCTAACTCCCAAGGCTGAGCCGATTGACAACCTTGAGGACCTGGTGGAATCCCTTGCTGGGGGTATTGCCATGGACTTCAAGAATTCCCACCGGTCTATCAGTGCTACCACGGCACTCGCGATGGCGCAGGCCCATGGCGTGGAGCTGGATCCCTTAGTGATATCCAAGGCAATGCCCGTCGACGCAGATGGCCAATAGGTAGTGTTTGCTCCCTTCGCTAGTGGCTATGGTAAATATGGGCCACGGCTCATCGATACAGTCGCAAGATATTCTGCGTAGCTGCAATAACCAAAGAAGGCGGTGAAGACTGCGGCATCAGGGGCTACGACCGTTAAGTCTGTGGCATCAGAGGCTGCCATAGATTCGATGAGGCCTCCGAAGTCAAAGTCCAAGTCGAAGAAGCAGATTGTACCTTAGTTGCCAATCTTTAATAGTTGTAGTTGCCTTTTGTTGAAACTATGCTTTTGTGGGAGTGTCCCTGTCGAGACTTTGCTGCGCTTGAATGCATTCATGCCTTTATCAATGTATTCTTGGTCCCTTATTTGCTTCTTGCTTGATTGTGATAGGGTACGTTGAGTGGTCCTCGTGACTCTCCTCCCACCGATGAAGCCACGGCGCAGCCGCGTTCAAAGGTGGAGGAACTATTGTTGCTTTCGCGATTGTGTGACCGCATTAAGCAGTTAGAGCACGAGTTTCCCATCGTCCGCGGTAGCGCGGATGTGTGGAAGTCGAAGGCGGAGAAGGCCACTACCCATGAGAAATATCTCTTGGAGGAAGTGGCGCAACTGAATGAGCAGTTCAAATGTTAGCTTTCTGCCTTCTCATCTTTTCTTTTAGTCAGTCGCGGCGATGCCTTGTCTTCACACTTTGCCATTTTGCTTGGTGTAGTTGTCAGCGCTCGTCATCAATAGGATGAGAAGGACCGGGTTTCCATTCGAATGAATAACCTGACCCAGGAGCAACTGTAGGCGAGTGGGTACTTTTGGGTGGACCACGATCGTGCGATCGCGCTTGCGACCCTGCAGGATCGTTCTTCTCGAGTACTTCATTATTTGAAGAAGGCGCAGTCGTTCCTTAGGATGTTTCCGCTGGACGCTGTCCCTTCAAGCCTGTTGGCTCTTCTGGCGAAGTTTCAAGCTTTGAGTGCGGTCCGTGAGTGCGTGTGGCAGCAGTTAGTAGTTGGTGCTAAGGCTGCGTTGTCGCTAGTGCGACTGCATAGGCTAGATGTAGATGTTGCGTCGATTGCTGCTGGGCCGCCGCCTCCGCCAGAAGGTATGACCTAGGACATGGTTCCGCACTATCAAGTGGTTAATCGGCCAGCAGAGGACATTGTCAATTTCTTCGAGGAGCAGACGAACGTTCTTCTTTTGCAGCAGTAGCATGATTTGTATCCTACACATAATTGTATAAG
This sequence comes from Avena sativa, assembly GCA_916181665.1. Lineage (NCBI taxonomy): Eukaryota > Viridiplantae > Streptophyta > Magnoliopsida > Poales > Poaceae > Avena > Avena sativa. The sequence continues at coordinate 450,884,901 of OV702288.1, read as the reverse complement.
TGTTGTAAAGTTCGTATGATTATGTTGGATGTAAGTAATACTCATTGATATGTGAAGAGCTTGCTAGCTTTTATATTTTGCGAGTGAATTGTACTCTGCAGTTCCTTTTCGTTAGCCTGACTTGTGTTTATCTCAGCACCTTGCCAACCTGTCAGGTGCGTTGCAACTGGGTTGGTGTTTATCAAGGGTTCAATTGATGTTGTGCGAGCTACTCAGGATACTATGATTTGTTCGTAGAACGGAAGTATAAAGGGTAGGGCAGCCCCCGAGTGACAAAATTGCAAGAAAATAAGGAAAACACAGAGTTTTGGGGCACTTAGCTTTATTTATTCGTGGAATAGTATGAGGTACAATGTGTGGCTAAGTAGCCTGGCTGAGTAGCCTTATTTGTAATGTAAAAAACGACTAGGGGTAGAAGCGACGCAGCTGCGTGACGTTCCAGGGGTTGGAGTATGTGTCTCCTGTCTCTAAATCTTTAAGGCGATAGGCGCCACCTGGTATTGCTTCTGTAATCACGTACTTCCCAAGGGGACTCGAGCTTGAGATGCCCTTGTTGCTTCAGTCGCAGGACCAGGTCTCCTTCGATGAAGGATCTGGGGCATAGCCTTCTGCTATGGTAGTTGCCGAGGCTTTGCTGGTAGATCGTTGATCTCTCTGCTGCGATTTCTCGTGCCTCGTCAAGGAGGTCGACAGAGTCTTCGAGTGCAAGAGTTGACTCCTGTTTGCTGTAAACGAGCACCTGTGGGGCTTTGTAGCGTACTTCTGCGGGTAGCACCGCTTCTGCACCGTGTACCATGAAGAACGGAGTGTATGCCGTGGCGCTGTTTGGAGTTGTACATAGGCTCCAAAGGACTGATTGCAGTTCATCTGGCCAGCATCTAGTGGCTTGTTCAAGTGGTCGAAGGAGTCGCTTCTTGATTCCACCGCAGACGAGGCCGTTGGCCTTTTCAACTTGACCGTTGGTCTGTGGGTGAGCCACCGAGGCGTAGCTTATGTGGATTCCCAGGTTTTCACAGAATTACTGGAACTCCTTAGAGGTGAAGGTCGTCCCATTGTTCGTGATGATGCTATGTGGCACTCCAAAGCGGTAGACAATGGACTCAAAGAACTTGACAATGCTGGCTCCTGATTGATTTGTCACCAGCCTCGATCCAGTTGGTGAATTTGTCGACTGCAACCAAGAGGTAGACATAACTTCGTCGCAAGGATTTTTGGAGATTGCCAACCATGTAGAGTACCCATTGCGTGAAGGGCTAAGCCAATGGTATTGGCCGGCAGGTGCATGAGGTTTGTCTGCAAATCGCTGGCAGGCGTTGCAGCGTTGGACGATGTCCTTGGCGTCGCGCATGGTCGTGGGCCAGTGGAAGCTAGCTTGTAGAGCTTTGGCAACGAGGGCATGACTGCCAGCGTGGTGCCCGCAAGTGCCTTCGTGGATGTCGAGGAGGACGACCCTTCCGTCCCTGTTGGAGACGCATCGTTGAAGTACTCCTATGATGCTGCGCTTGTACAGATTGTTGTTAATGAGGGCGAATGCCTTGGATCATCGCGTGATGTGTCACGCGTCAGTCAGATCATCTGTCAGCCTCTTGCTGAGTAGATATGTGATGTAGGGTTGTGTCCAAGATGGCTCGATCATCATGACACCCATTGGTCCTTCGAGTCCTGTATCGAGCTCCAGGTTGTCGAGTGCCATTGGCTCGTTAGGTGGCGTAGCCCCCGAGTCCGTTGACGTGCTTGCTTTCTTCTCTGGAGCCTTGGTATTGATGGAGTGCTCGTAGATACGCTCGAGACATACCCTAGGTGGTATGGGGGCGTAGGTGGAGCCAATATTGGCAAGTAGATCCGCCTCTTCATTGCTTTCACGGCCCACGTGTAGGAGCTCACAGCAATCGAAGTCTCCTTCGAGTGTGTCGTAGAGGTCGCGATAGGCGATCATGTTGTCGCTCAGTGCATCGCACTCGTGCATCGTTTGGTTGACCACCAGTTTGGAGTCGTCGTAGATGATGAGTCTTTTGGCGCCGCAGGCTTTCGCCATCCGCATCCCATGGATTAGAGCTTCGTAGTCAGCTTCATTATTGGAGGCGGTGAACTGCATTCGCAGAATGTATTTCATCTTGTCTCCTTGGGGCGATGTTAGTATGACACCTGTGCCAACCCCGTCCTTTCGCTTGGACCCATCGAAGTGCATTGTTCAAAGGTAGGACATATCTTGCACGAGAAATTCCGGGAGAACTTGCGACTTGATTGCGTCGTGCTTTTCATATGTGATGTCTCGTGGAGACAATTCGATTTCCCAGAGCGTGACTCGTCCTGTGGCATTAGGGTTATTGAGTATATGCCCGAGTGGGGCGTCGTTTACCACCACGATTGGGTGCTCCTGAAAGTAGTGGCGCCGTCGCCTGGCTTTCATGAAGACGCCATACGCCAACTTATGGTACTGCGGGTACCGCTGTTTTGTTGGCGTGAGCACCTCGCTGAGGTAGTATATTGGGCGCTGAACCCCGTTGACTTTATTTTCTTCGGCTCGTTCCACCACGAGCACTGTGCTGACCACCTGGTTGGTGGCGGAGATGTAGAGCAGTAGTGGTTCCTTTTCGCGTGGCATCACTAGTACTGGTGAGGTGGATAGTAGGCGCTTGACATCTTCGAATGCTTCTTGTGCCTCGTCTGTCCACTCGAACTTGTCAGTTTTGCGGAGAAGTTGGTAGAAGGGCAGTGCCTTTTCGCCCATTCGACTGATGAATCGACTAAGCGCTGCGATTCACCTAGCCAGCTGTTGGACGCCTTTTACATTCTTCGGCTTCTCCATGGCTAGTATGGCCTTTATTTCCTTCGAGTTTGCTTCGATCCCTCTCGCAAAGATGAGATACCCGAGTAACTGCCCAGATGGCACGCCGAAGGCGCATTTTTCCGGATTGAGCTTGATCTGGTAGCGGTGGAGGTTGGGGAAGGTCTCGTGTAGATCATCGATTAGCAAAGCTTCCTCTTTGGTTTTGATGACTATGTCGTCAACATAGACTTGGATGTTGCGACCAAGTTGGTTCTTGAGGCAAGCCTGCATGCACCGCTGATAGGTGGCTCCTACGTTTTGTAGCCCGAAGGGCATCGTGTTGTAGAAGAACACACCAAAGGGCGTTCTAAATGCCATTTTCTCCTGATCCTCCTCCTTCATTCAAATCTGATTGTAGCCTGAGTAGGTGTCGAGGAAGCAGGGATGCTCACATCCCGCGATGGAGTCGATGATTTGGTCGATTCGTGGCAGCGGGAAGTGATCCTTTGGGCAGTGCTTATTCAAGGAGGTGAAGTCCACGCGCATCGGTAGGATATCCGTGTCTTTTTTAGGCACAATCACTATGTTAGAGAACCAAGTGCTCTCCTTGATCTCGCGTATGAATTTTGCGTCGAGGAGTCAGTTGATCTCCATTCCGACTACCTTTTCTCTTGGTTCAGACAGTCGCTGAATTGTCAGCTTGACTGGCCTTGCGTCTAGATTCACGTTGAGTGAGTGCACGGCAAATTCCTTGGGAACTCCTGGCATGTCCGCTGGACACCAGGCGAAGATCTCCCAGTGCTCACGGAGGAATTCGGCGAGCGTGAGTTCCTATGCGTAACTCAAGTTGTTGGCGATGAGGGCCGTCTTGGTCAGGTCCGTTGGGTAGATCTGGACTTTCTTCGTGTGCACCGACGATTCGAACGACAGGTCAGGTGAACTTGACCTACTTAGGGGAGGCAGACTGTTCTCTGTCGACTCCTTCAATCTTGCGAGTTCCTCCTGCATGCCGAAGGACTGGGAGATTCTGTTGAATTCCCTGTCGCAGCTGTCGGACCTCTCGAAGTTGCCATTGATTGTGATTACACTGTTTGGACCTAGCATTTTCATCTGCAGGTAGGCATAGTGCGGCACCGACATGAACCTAGCGAACGCGACATGTCCAAGGATGCAGTGGTATTGTGAGGGCCAGTCGATGCGCTCTCGCTAAAAGTTTTAGGGCTGGCCAAAGATAACGTCGAGGTTGATTTTGCCTAGGGGATATATGCCCTTCCCTAGGACGATGCCAAGGAACGTCATGTCTGAAACTTCCAGACAAGTCAGAGGGATCCTCATCGCTCGCATGGTACTTGCGAACATGAGGTTAATACCGCTGCCGCCGTCCATGAAGACGCGACTCATATCGAAGCCCCCAATCCACGCCTCGAGTATGAGGGGATAGTGGCCTGGACATGGAACTTGGCGCAGGTGGTCGCACCGATCGAAGGTGATGCAGGAGTCGCTTCCTCTGAGGTACTCAGTGGTGGAAGGTGGAGAGTCTTACAGGAGTCGAATTCCAGTGTATAAGTGTGAGCACTCGACGCGTCCGTCAAGGAATGTTCATGGTACCTACAGGCACGGATATGTTTCTGGTAGTTGCAACAGATGCATTGCCAGGCCTTATTCAGGTCTTATCTTCATGCTGTAAGCGCGACATCTGATTTTTTCACTCGCGTATCTGGCGAGTGCATTTCTACAAGTGAGGTGGATAGGAGGGTGCAATTGGTGACCAAGTACACTGCCAAGGTGGTTCTCCTAGGAGAACCAGTCGTGCCTCCTTTCGACGCCTCTAACCCTCCTCCTGAGGTAGAACTATACTATGAAGTAGTTTCTTTGTCGATTGCCACCAAGCGCTTGATATATAATGGTGCATCTTTTGATTTGCAGGAATGGAGCGTGGCTGCCATGTTACCTCCTCAGCCTAAAGGGGTTATTCCTCGCGAAGCATAGGAGGAGGACTAGTCGGGGTCTATAGTCCCCATGTAGGAAAAAGAGGAAGCCCCCGAGTCCGCTGATCGCGGAACCCACAAACATTCCCGCAGTGAGGATTCTCCTGCTGCTTTTGTAGAGGAGCCCATCCCTGCCGTTCCTTTCCGCGCAATGGCTCCTCCGGCTCGGAAGAAGCTGCAACTTCCGAAGGAGTTGTCGGAGGAATCCTTCGACCTTGATAAATTTAACTCATGAGTATTGCCTTCGCCAATGCGTCTTGCTTTCTTTTTTGGAGTTGCTTTTTCTAAAGTTTTTTTGCTGGATGTGTTTTGTAGTCAAGCAGCGTCGTCGTCTTCTGACGATGTCCAATTTTTGAAAGAGTCCGGAGTCACAGACTCGAAGGCCAAGGAGGTGTCCAAACGGTCCCCTTCTCCTCCAGTGGTGGCCTACTCCGGGCACAATTCTTCGAGTTCCTCGCATGCAGGGAAACACCAGATGGTTGCCCGGACAACTGCGCGACAGTCATCTTCGGAGTCCCTGGAGGATCACGTAAGCGTCCTCTTTGCTGTTTTGGCAGTCAAATTTATACTTTGTGCTGCCACTGAACCTTTGTTTTTCTCTTGATGCACCTCATTGTGAAGGAAGCTTCTCGCCTAGCGGAGCAAGTCCTTACCATGGGTCGACAGCATGCTTTGCTGGACAATCGCCATCGTGCCGTCGAAGGTTAGTTTTGGCTTTGTCTTTGTCTTTGTTTAATTTATAAATTTGATTGATGATACACCCTGTGCTTTTGTAATTGAGCACAATGAAATTCTTCTTCATGCTGCTTCCCTTGAGAAGGCGCCTGCCGCGGCGGTGAAGAATCACGACGAAGCAGTCGCAGCTCAGGAGGAGTCACGAAAGCGTGAAGAGGATTTGCACGCTTCCACTGCTGAGAGGGAGAATTTGTTCAAAGAACAACCTTTCTCGATTGCCCGTTCCCTCTCAGGTATTTTTTCAGCTGGATTCACGTTGCTCCTTGTTTGATGTCATATTGCTATGCTAACACCTTATGTATGCAGATGCCGGTGGCCTGAGCTTCGATGCCCAGTCCCTTTGCCGCGAAGAAGCGTTGGCTGGTGCCGTGGCCGCAGTCGAGGACCGTAGCATGTCCCTTCAGGGGATGTTGACGAAGGCCAAGGGTGTGTTCAGTCGCATCCGTGAGGATCTAACTCCCATGGCTGAGCTGATTGACAACCTTGAGGACCTGGTGGAATCCCTTGCTAGGGTATTCCCATGGACTTCAAGAATTCCCAGCGGTCTGTCCGTCCTACCATGGCACTCGCGATGGCCCAGGCCCATGGCGTGGAGCTGGATCCCTCCACGATCTCCAACGCGATGCCCGTCGACGCAGATGGCCAACAAGTAGTGTTTGCTCCCTTTGCTACTGGTTGCGGTAAATATGGGCCGCAACTCATCCATACAGTCGCAAGATATTCTGCGGAGCTGCAACGAGCGAAGAAGGCGGCGAAGACTGCGACATCAGGGGCTACGACCGAAAAGTCTGTGGCATTAGAGGCTGCCACGAATTCGATGAGGCCTCCGAAGTCAAAGTCCAAGTCAAAGAAGAAGATTGCTCCTTAGTTGCCAATCTGTAATAGTTGTAGTTGCCTTTTGTTGAAACTATGATTTTGTGGGAGTGTCCCTGTCGAAACTTTGCTGCGCTTGAATGCATTCATGCCTTTATCAATGTATTCTTGGTCCCTTATTTGCTTCTTGCTTGATTGTGATAGGGTACGTCGAGTGGTCCTCGTGACTCTCATCCCACCGATGAAACCACGGTGCAACCGTGTTCAAAGGTGGAGGAACTGTGATTGCTTTCGCGATTGCACGACCGCATTAAGCAGTTGGAGCGCGAGTTGCCCATCGTCCGCGGTAGCACGGATGTGTGGAAGTCGAAGACGGAGAAGGCCAACGCTCGTGAGAAGTATCTCTTGGAGGAAGTGGTGCAACTGAATGAGCAGTTCAAATGTTAGCTTTCTGCCTTCTCATCTTTTCATTTAGTCAGTCGCGGCGATGCCTTGTCTTCACACTTTGCCATTTTGCTTGGTGTAGTTGTCAGCGCTGGTCATCCGCGGGATGAGAATGACCGGGTTGCCATTTGAATGAATAACCTGACCTAGGAGCAACTGCAGGCGAGTAGGTACTTTTTGGTTGACCATGATCGTGTGATCGCGCTTGCGACCCTATAGGATCGTTCTTCTCGAGTACTTCATTATTTTAAGAAGGCGCAGTCGTGCCTTAGGCATATTTATCAAACGATGTTTCCGCTGGACGCTGTCCTTCAAGCCAGTTGGCTCTTCTGGCAAAGTTTCAAGATTTGAGTACGATCCGTGAGTGCTTGCGACAACAGTTAGTAGCTGGTGCTATGGCTGCGTTGTCACTAGTGCAACTGCATAGGACGGATGTAGATGTTGCGTCTATTGCTGCTGGGCCACCGCCTCCGCCAGAAGGTATGACCTGGAACATGGTTCCGCACTATCAAGTGGTTGGTCGGCCAGCAGAGGACAATGTCGATTTCTTCGAGGAGCAGAAGAACGTTCTTATTTTGCAGCAGTAGCATGATTTGTATCCTGCACATAATTGTATAAGTGTTGTAAAGTTCGTATGATTATGTTGGATGTAATTAATACTCATTGATATGTGAAGAGCTTTCTAGCTTTTATATTTTGCGAGTGAATTGTACTCTGCAGTTCCTTTTTGTTAGCCTGACTTGTGTTTATCTCAGCACCTTGCCAACCTGTCAGGTGCGTTGCTACTGGGTTGGTGTTTATCAAGGGTTCGATTGATGTTGTGTCAGCTACTCAGGATACTGCGATTTGTTCGTAGAACGGAAATATAAAGGGTGGCACAGCCCCCGAGTGACAAAGTTGCAAGAAAAAAAGGAAAACACACAGTTTTGGGGCACTTAGCTTTATTTATTCGTGTAATAGTATGAGGTACAATGTGTGGCTAAGTAGCCTTATTTGTAATGTAAAAAACGACTAGGGGTAGAAGCGACGCAGCTGCGCGACATTCCAGGGGTTGGAGTATGCGGCTCCTGTCTCGAAATCTTTAAGGCGATAGGTGCCACCTGGGATTACTTCTGTAATCACGTACGGTCCTTCCCAATGGGACTCGAGCTTGAGATGCCCTTATTGCATCAGTCGCAGGACCAGGTCTCCTTCGACAAAGGATCTGGGGTGTAGCCTTCTGTTGTGGTAGTTGCGGAGGCTTTGCTAGTAGTTCGTTGATCTCTCTGCTGTGATTTCCCGTGCCTCGTCAAGGTGGTCGACGGAGTCTTCGAGAGCAAGAGTTGACTCATGTTCACTGTAAGCGACCACCTGTGGGTCTTTGTAGCGTATTTCTGCGGGTAGCACCGCTTCCGCACCGTGTACCATGAAGAACGGAGTGTATCCTGTGGCGCTGTTTGGAGTTGTACGCAGGCTCCAACGGACTGATTGTTGTTCATCTGGCCAGCATCCAGCGGCTTGTTCGAGTGGTCGAAGGAGTCGCTTCTTGATTCAACCGCAGACGAGGCCGTTGGACTTTTCGACTTGACCATTGGTCTGTGGGTGAGCCACCAAGGCGTAGCTTATGTTGATTCCCAGGTTTTCGCAGAATTCCTGGAACTCTTTAGATGTGAAGTTCGTCCCACTGTACGTGATGATGCTATGTGGCACTCCAAAGCGGTATACAATGGACTCGAAGAACTTGACAGCGTTGGCTCCTAATTGATTTGTCACTAGCATGGCCTCGATCCACTTGGTGAATTTGTTGACTGCAACCAAGAGGTAGACGTAACCTCCTCACAAGGATTTTGGGATCTTGCCGACGATGTCGAGTCCCCATTGCACGAAGGGCCAAGCCAATGGTATTGGCCGAAGTTCCACGCCAGGTACATGAGGTTTGTCTGCGAATCGCTAGCAGGCGTTGCAGCATTGGACGATGTCCTTGGCATCGCGCATGGCCGTGGGCCAGTAGAAGCCAGCTCGTAGAGCTTTGGCAACGAGGGCACGAATGCAAGCGTGGTGCCCACAAGTGCCTTCGTGGATGTCGAGGAGGACGACCCTTCCGTCCTCATTGGAGACGCATCGTTGAAGTACTCCTGTGATGCTGTGCTTGTACAGTTCACTGTTAATGAGGGTGAATGCCTTGGATCGTCGCACGATGTGTCATGCGTCAGTCGGATCATCTGGAAGCATCTTGCTGAGTAGATATGTGATGTAGGGTTGTGTCCAAGATGGCTCGATCATCATGACACCCACTGGTCCTTCGAGTCCTGTATCGATCTCCAGGTCATCGAGTGCCATTGGCTTGTTAGGTGGCGTAGCCCCCGAGTCCATTGACGTGCTTGCTTTTTCTCTGGAGCCTTGGTATTCATGGAGCGCTCGCAGATGCGCTCGAGAAATACCCCAGGTGGAGCCAATATTAGCGAGTAGATCCACCTCTTCATTGCTTTCTCGGCCCACGTGTCAGAGCTCATAGCCATCGAAGTCTCCTTCGAGTGTGTCGTAGAGGTCGCGATAGGCGATCATGTTGTCGCTCAGTGCGTCGCACTCATGCATTGTTTGGTTGATCACCAGTTTGGAGTCACTGTAGATGATGAGTCTTTTGGTGCCACAGGCTTTCGCCATCCGCATCCTATGGATTAGAGCTTCGTACTCAGCTTCATTATTGGAGGCGGTGAATTGCATTCGCATAATGTATTTCATCTTGTCTCCTTGGGGCGATGTTAGTATGACAACTGCGCCAACCCCGTCCTTTCGCTTGGACCCGTCGAAGTGCATTGTCCAAAGGTAGGACATATCTGGCTTGTTGGGGAGCTGGTTCTCCATCCAGTGCACGAGAAAGTCTGGGAGAACTTGGGACTTGATTGCGTCGTGCTTTTGATATGTAATGTCTCGTGGAGACAATTCGATTCCCAGAGCGCGACTCGTCATGTGGCGTCAGGGTTATTGAGTATATGCCCGAGTGGGGCGTCGTTTACCACCACGATTGGGTGCTCCTGAAAGTAGTGGTGCAGTCGCCTGGCTGTCATGAAGACGCCATACGCCAGCTTCTGGTAGTGCGGGTACTGCTGTTTTGTTGGTGTGAGCACCTCGCTGAGGTAGTATACTGGGTGCTAAACCCCGTGGACTTTATTTTCTTCGGCTCATTCCACCATGAGCACTATGCTGACCACCTGGTTAGTGGCGGAGATGTAGAGCAGTAGTGGTTCCTTTTCGCGAGGCTTCTCCAGTACTAGCGAGGTGGATAGTAGGCGCTTGGGATCTTCGAATGCTTCTTGTGCCTCATCTATCCACTCGAGCTTGTCAGTTTTGTGGAGAAGTTGGTAGAAGGGCAGTGCCTTTTCGCCCATTCGACTGATGAATCGACTGAGCACCGTGATTCGCTCAGCCAGCTGCTGGATGCCTTTTATGTTCTTCGGCTTCTCCATGGCCAGTATGGCCTTTATTTTCTTCGGGTTTGCTTCGATCCCTCTCACAAAGATGAGATACCCGAGTAAATGCCCAGATGGCACGCCGAAGGCGCATTTGTCCAGATTGAGCTTGATCCGGTAGCAGTCGAGGTTGGCGAAGGTCTCGCGTAGATCGTTGATTAGCGAGGCTTCCTCTTTGGTTTTGATGACGATGTTGTCAATGTAGACTTGGATGTTGTGACCAAGTTGGTTCTTGAGGCAAGCCTGCATGCACCGCTGATAGGTGGCTCCTACATTTTTTATCCCAAAGGGCATCATGTTGTAGCAGAACACACCAAAGGGCGTCGTAAACGCCATTTTCTCCTGATCCTCCTCCTTCATTCAAATCTGATTGTAGCCTTAGTAAGCGTCGAGGAAGCAGAGGCGCTCACATCCCACGATGGAGTCGATGATTTGGTCGATTCATGGCAACGGGAAGTGATCCTTTGGGCAGTCCTTATTCAAGGAGGTGAAGTCCACGCACATCCGCAGGATATCCGTGTGTTTTTTAGGCACAAGCACTATGTTAGAGAGCCAAGTGCTCTCCTTGATCTCATGTATGAATTTTGCGTCGAGGAGGCTGTTGATCTCCATTCCGACTGCCTTTTCTCTTGGTTCAGACAGTCGACGAATTGTCTGCTTGACTGGCCTTGCGTCTGGATTCACGTTGAGTGAGTGCTCCACGAATTCCCTGGGAACTCCTGGCATGTCTGATGGACACCAGGCGAAGATCTCCCAGTGCTCGCGGAGGAATTCAACGAGCGCGAGTTCCTATGAGGAACTCAAGTTGTTAGCGATGAGGGCCGTCTTGGTCGGGTCCATTGGGTGGACCTAGACTTTCTTCGTGTGCACCGATGAGTCGAAGGACATGTCGGGTGAACTTGGCCTGCTCAGGGGAGGCAGACTGTTGTCTATCGACTCCTTCAATCTTGCGAGTTCCTCCTGCATGCCGAAGGACTAGGAGATTCTGTTGAATTCCCTGTCGCAGCTGCCGGACGTCTCAAAGTTGCCATTGATTGTGATTACGCCGTTTCGACCTGGCATTTTAATCTACAGGTAGGCGTAGTGCGGCACCGCCATGAACCTAGCGAACGCGACACGTCCGAGGATGCAGTGGTATTGCAAGGGCCAGTCGACAATCTTAAAGTCGATGCGCTCTCGCCAAAAGTTTTACGGCGTGCCGAAGATGATATTGAGGTTCATTTTGCCCAGGGGATATATGCCCTTCCCTAGGACAATGTCGTGGAACGTCATGTATGAAACTTCCAGACAAGTCAGAGGGATCCTCATCGCTCGCAAGGTACTCGCGAACATGAGGTTAATGCCGCTGCCGCCGTCCATGAAGACGCAACTCATATCGAAACCCCCGATCTGCACCTCGAGTAGGAGGGGACAGTGGCATGGACGAGGAACTTGGCATGGGTGGTCACGCCTGTTGAAGGTGATGCAGGAGTCGCTTCCGCTGAGGTACTCAGTGGTGGAGGGTGGAGAGTTTATCGCTAGATTGACTTGGCGAGTGATGGCCTTCTACACTCCATTTGAGGGACACCCTTTTTGATCATCCCCATGTTGCCCACAGCTCGTGGGTATGGCTCGCCTACGTGATGCTGGACCAGTGCGGCCGCGGGTGGTGATGGAGGAGCTCCATGTGCCGCGGTTGTTGTCGCGTTTGTCGGCGTAGCCAGCTGCGACCATGTTGACCTCATCGCGGTCATTGTAGACGCGCATCCGACGTTTGCCTCGACGGTCGTGTCTGCGCTCGAGGTCGTCGTTGTCATCGAAGTAGGTATGGTTTTTCGCTGAGTCTTCTCCGTCAGCCCACCGATTCGCGATTTCCATTAGGTGGTCGATTGTTTTGGGCTTTGAATGGCCCAGATCCTCCCTGAGCTCTATACGGCGAACGCCGCCATTGAATGCGTCGATTAAGCGGTCCTTCGAGATGTTTTCTGCGGAGTTCTTGATGATGGACCACCTCTGGACGTACGAGCGCAGCGATTCGCCAGATATTTGCTGGCAGCTTCTCAGTTCTTCGATTGATGCGGGCCTTTTGTAAGTGCCCTTGAAGTTGCGCACAAAGCTATAGACTAGCTCTTCCCAGCTGTGAATGGATCCGCACGGGAGGTTGTTGAGCCATGCGCGAGCGGCGCCCTGCAGCTGTAGCTGCAGGCATTGTATGGCCATAATTCGACTCCCGCCATGTAGCCTAACGGAGGAGATGTGGTCCTCCAACCAGATTTTTGGGTCCTGTAGGCCGTCAAATTTTGGATTCTCTGACGGGAGCTTGAACCCCTTAGGCATTCGCTTCTGCCTGATGGCCCTACTGAAGCATCTGGCGCTGCAGAGCTCACTCTCGTCTTCTTCCGAGTCAGTCGAATGAGCACGTCTTGCCCACATCTTGCGGACTTTGCGATGCGTGAGGTCATCGCGCGCGTCGTAGTCGCGGTCATGCTGTCGTGAGCGACGTCGCCGTGACAGATCGTGACTACCATCACTTGAGGAGTACGAGTAGTACTTTTCCAGAGCCTTGCTTTTCTTTGTCTCTGGTGTTGGTTCTTTGTTGAGGGAGGCCTCGATTCGCCCCAGGCCCACGATCGTAGATCGGTGCATGACAGCTCGTGGATCTCAAGCCGTTGGCTGGTTGTTGAGGAGGTACATGGTAGCCGCCGTCACCGCGGCTTGTGGTGTTTTTGGGAGCATGTTGCCCCGTGTATCCACCGTCATCGAGCTGAAGTCGAGGACTTTTGCAGCTTCTATGCGTTCTTGCTCAGTGGGTTGGGCTAGTCGAGATCGCCTCTTGTTGGCCACGTACTCATTGCCCTTGGAGGAGGATCCTCCGTGGGAGGAGAGTCCAGCTCGTCGAAGAGCCGACTCGTCTGCCGCCTTTCTGCGTGCTTCGAGTTGCACGATCACCTGCTGCTGACGCTTGAATTCCTCCTTTAGAAGCCTATGGTAGCCCATCAGCATGTCCTGCAGTGTGTTGGGGGGTAGAGGATTGCCTCGTAGAGCTTCACGATAGCGGGCCGACTCGTTGTCGTTGAGCTTCATCAGCATGCGCTCGCCGACGTTCTCATTCGTCGTGAGCGCCGGTTCTTCCCTTGTCCCATTGTTGACGGACGCGCCATTACCACCGTTGGTGGGGGCGCCATTTGTGACTGGTATGCCACCATTGGGCGTACTGCCGTTGGGCGGTCCGGTGCCAGATTTGGTGCCAATGTTTTCGCGATTGACGCCGGTGTCACGCGCGTTGATGACGGAGCACATGAAGTGGTTGGGGAAGCTGTTGCCCCCGCAACTTTCAGATCCGGAGTTGTAGGCTCCATCTTCTGTGGCTAGGTCACCCAGATTGGATCCACGACTGTTGTCGCTATCCGTACTCCCAGCTGTTGCTGAGGTGTTGAGCTCGCTGAGGGTGTCGATTGGTGGCAGGAACCACGATGCTGGAGCAATCGCGGGTGCCGTTGGCTGGTCAGGCAGGCGAAGCGTGCCCAGTTGACCAACCTAGCAGCGGAACCTCCCAATCGCCAGACTGATTCAATCACCCACGGAGTCGAAAGCTAGGCGAGTGGCCGGCATGTGGACGGTGAAGTCGAACGCACCGAAGAGTTGGCGAATCTCTGCTGTTGCAGAGTTGTAGATCGCGGTTGATGGAGCCGAAGAAGCCGCGACATCAGCACTCCCAATTCCCACAGACGGTGCCAATTGACGAGGGTTTAACTCATCAATGCCCATTGTTATGGACTTTGGTTTTGGAGAAGGAGGGAGCGCTGGAGGCATCAATCGGCTAGCAAACAAGCACACAGGGATGCAAGATTTACCCAGGTTCAAGCCTTGTAGAGGTCCCTACTCCTGCTTGTCTGCTCTTGGGATCAACGAAAGAATCGAAGATTACAGGGGCGCACAGATGCAATCTAGTAAGAGTTATGGAAACTAGGGTTGTGATTATCCTCCTCGCCGCCCCCTTCTAGCCTTTATATAGATAGGCTAGGTCTCGGGTAGCAGGTCGAGTCGGTTACAGATTAGGGTTTGCCCTTTGAACTTTCTACCTTAACTTGTTTTTGCCTCGCAAGCAATCGAAGAGTCCGTGGGTCACCAGAATTCTTCATTGGGCCTTGGCAACACCGTGGGCTTCTGCCGTATCTGGGGCGTATATACCAAACTCGAGTACCTGTAGGGTATACCCATGTCACATAGTGATGTCACCGTTAATCCCAAGTAAATCCCTCACATACAGCCGTACTACATCTTTTGTCACTAGGGTTCCAAACCTGCAGATCAGTCATTACTCATACTCCCTATACCTGGCTCAACCCTCGGGGTCTTGGGTACCTGACAAGTCCTTGGATTGAGGCAAGATAGGATACAATAATCATCATGTCATACAAACTAATACATGATCCCATCTATGACAAATAAAATGCACAAACGCTACATGGCTAGGCCGAAGCCCTTAGCCCAAGGAGAATTACTCACACATAGAGATGTGATCAAAAATCATAAACATTGTAATGAAAATCATGAGATTGATAGCAAAAGTCTTATAATGTCGCCAATCGAAGAAGAGATCTACTATTACAAGTGGTGGAAAATGGCTATGGAGATGGAGAAGGGTTTTGAGATCTGGAGGCAGCTGGTGATCTGGGGCAGAGACTTTTGGGCGAGGCTGGCTTGTTTTCTCGTCGCCCGAGGGTTCTTTATATAGGGGTCCCTTAACAAAAGTTGTTCCGTTTGACCTAACAGTGGCGACACCAACTATATGACCGGAGCTATACGGCCGGAATTTTGCTCCGGTTATATAGTTGGTCGTTAAAGCGTCTGCCTCCGCTTCACGGCTCCTGGTTTCTTCTGGTTGTTGGAAATTTCGTATCTTTGACTTTAATATAGTGATTCCCATCTTCAAACGACATTATCTGCGCAAGAAAAATATAGAAAGAGAGGATTGCATACCCCTTTAAATATTAGGCATTAATAGCAGGGTTTAGAGAGATATTTCATCAAAATTATGAATAATATCCAGTTTAAATGTGGAGGTGGACGGCTATATTTCAGAGCCATCGGTGCCTTACACCTGCTAGTGAATCTCTTAAGAAGGCAAAAAAATGCTACGAATAAGAGGGCAGTTAACAGCCTTATTGGGAGAGCAGCTGATGCAATTACCAATCTAGCTCATGAAAATAGCAGCATCAAAACTTGTATCAGGTTTGTTCAACTAACTACTGACTATTCAACGCTGCTTTCTTGGGAGTTGTATGCTTGCTAGTCGTTTTGATTTACTTCAGAATTGAAGATGGAATCGCCCCTCTTGTTGAATTGCTAGAATCATGGGATATTAAAGAGCAGCGGGCAGCTGTAGGGGTACTGAGGACTTTGGCTTTTAAAAACAATTTGAAAAACCTTTTTGAGAACATTAACAAGTTTAAATAAATGAAACCAACATTGATGTTATATCATAACCTCAAACTTGCATCCACCTTCGCCCATATATATTATTTCCTTACTACTAGATGATAAATTTTCCCCTTAAACCTTTAATGTAGATTGTTAATTGCAATGCATTGCCAACATTGATCTTAATGCTGGGTTCAGAGGATGCTGCAATTCACTATGAAGCAATAAGACACCGAGTATTCAGATATTCTTATGAATTGCACTTCTCCGGCAGATACCATTTTCATTTTTAGGATGCCATAAATCTATTACTTATGTAGTTAATGCGGTTACAGAAGAACATAGTTATGATTTCGTACCTTGTTGTTTTTCTAGTTTTCTAGAATCTTGAATCAATAGTTAATCAGTTATCATAAGGACTCATGGAATGTTAACTTCAAAGTGTGTAGAGGAGAGGAGGGAGATGCTCACCTCGAGGTGGTCGCGCACGAGGTCGAGGAGGTGGACGCCGCGGCTGACGGGCAACTCCTCCACGGGCGGTCGAGGACGGTCAGCGATGGGTGGCTCCTCCTTCCCATGTCTCCTCCTTTGCGAAGCATATAACGACGAGTGGCACTACAAGACGAGGCGAGTGTGGCGGGTCGTTCATGAGATTTAGGAGAAGGGGAAGGAGAAGGGGGGAGCAGTGCTCACCTCAATGGTGCTCGCAGCGATAGCTTCGAGCTATGGATGGTGGTAGGAGGGGAGCGGTGCTGGTCGAAGCCCTGGAACCGCCCATGTACACGTGTGATGTCGATCCAAACCGAGTGGACAAGGAAACTCTTAGCTGATTCGTGCCGTTTTATGTATAATGCGTCTTGTATAACTTATGCATGGTGCATTTGGGATGATGCGTCTTGAATAATCGAGACCCGTAGTCAAATAGTATACAGTGGTTATGTTCATCACTAAACGAATGCTAGCCTAGTGGCTAGACACCCAATCTTATGGTCAGCCTTGGCCACACAGGTTTGAATCCTGGTGGCCACATTTTTTTGGAAATTTCTGTAAAAGACATTTTGAATGTTAAACATTGTCCCAAAATATTGCGAGAACAATAGAAGTGATAATTAAGTGATACATAAATATTTCAACCAATTTCTAAAACATATTTTGAATGCTAAACATTTTCCAAAAATACTGCAAAAACAATAGAAGTGATAGACAAATATTTCATCTAATTATGATACAAAATTGATCATACCTAACATATATAATTATTTCTTTGAAAATTAGCTAGCCAGTGTTTCTTGATAATTATCTTCTTGCCCTTCTTTCTCGCAGTTGAATATGTTAGGCCTTGAACGTCTTCACTTTTTCTCTTGAACGTGAGTCCTTTAGGTAGGGTTGTGGTGTATGGTGCTTGGTCGCCATATTTGTCTTCCATCTTCGGGTCACTATACTGGTCAAAGTCTTACTCGTTGGCGACTACGTCCATTCCGATGATGTTCCTTTTGCCTCTCCTGATGATAACCCGGCTATGACGGGTTGGTAATGAAGAAGCATTGGTCCACTTTGCTAGCCAAAACCCATGGCTCATTTTTCACGACTACGTCCATGCCGGTGGTTTTGGATTTTGGTGGTATAACCATGGTGGTGAAATATTGGCCTTCTTTTTCGACGCTCTTGGCCCATCTAACACGGAACATCTGCACCTTCTCTATAATGTAGCGAGCTTCCATATCTCCTCGATCTGTTTGTAGTATCTTTCCTTGACTTCTTCGGTGTAGAATATCCCCGCTACACCTGAATTGTAGTAATCGCAGCTATTATCCTTTTCCTCCATGTAGAACGTGTAGAGGTTGATATTGTACGCATGGTAGGTCATCAGGTTGTGCGCGGCGCCGTGTGACCAGGCAAATATGAGTTTCTCATCCTCCGAAGCATCGCATTGCGGGGGATAAGCAAGAACCTTCTCCCTAAACCACCGCGTGAAACAGAGTTATGATCTTTGATTACATCTTCCTTCGTCCTCACCTGGTCCTGGTCAGCGTACTTCTTCTTGATAAAATCTTTGTGCTCTTGTATCCAAGGATTGACCACCTCCAAGTGTTGTAGCATGACTAGGTTTGCTGTTTCAAAGTCCTTGAGTCAGCCCTCGAAGTCGACATGCTTTATGTGCTGGCCCTCCGGTGACCCAATCTAGCTAGCCTCCCAAGGTGCTTATTGAATGGAAGACTAACAGGGGTCTCAGCTTCTAGAAAATTCGAGCAGAAAGAGATGCACACTTTAGCCAGAAAGCCATTTTCTATGCTTCCATATGGACGGGACATGTTATGAACGTATCCTTTGATGTTTCCATTCAGCCTTTTGAACGGTAGCATGCTTCATAGAAACGGCAGCCCGAGTTGGACGATATCCTCCATGTCATGGAGTAGCAGATGAACCATAATGTCGAAGAATGCAGGAGGGAAGTAGATCTCGAGTTTGCATATTATCACCATGATCTCCTGTTGTAGCCTCGTGAGCTACTTAATGCCTATCAACTTCCGAGAGATGACGTCAAAAAAGTTGTAGAGGCCAAACAACGTTTCATGGACATGCTTGTCCATATCCCTCGGATCGCAACAGAATTTATATGCGTCATCAACACTGCACAATCATGAGACTTCATCCTGCTGAAGCACTGCTTCGCCTCGTCTAGCCATATGCTTATCTTCCCCGCGTAGCCGATCGAAAACTTGACTCCTAGGAGGCACTTCATAAACTGCATGATCTCCTCCTGACTTAGAGTGAAGCACGCGGCGGCAAGCTTAACTTCGGCCTTGTTAACCCTTTTGCCCTTGCGACGACTATTTTGCGTTTCCATCTCCTCCTCCTCCTCCTCTGACACAGCTTCATCATCACTAGGAGGTGGTTGAAGGTCCTTCATGATGCCCATATGTTTCAAGTTGTTCCTTGCTTTTGGTCCATCTTTGGTCTTGTCAAGCATGGTAAGGATGGTGGCAAGCAGACACTTGCCCATGTTCTTCGTGATATGCATGAGTTCAAGGCTATGAGGCACGCGGAAGATATTCCAGTATGGCAAATCCTGGAAAACAGACCTCGCCTTCCATACCTTCAATAGCGGCTTCGGCCCCTTTTGGTTCTTTCTCGGTGTAGGGCATTGATACATTGCAAACGTATCTATAATTTTTGATGTTCCATGATTGTTTTATATCTACTTTCTTATGTTTTGTCCACACTTTGGAGTATTTTTATACACTTTCTTGGACTAACCTATTAACAAGATGTCACAGTGCCAGCTGCCTATTTTCTGCTGTTTTTGGTTCTAGGAAAGTCAGAAAATGAATATTCTAAGAATTGGATGGGACAAAAGCCAAAGTCAATATTTCACCGAGGGGGACACAGAGCCAGAAAACGAGACCGAGAGGGGCCAGACACCGGCCACACCACCTGGCCGCGCAGCCAGGTCTGGCCCGCGCCAGGGGGTAGTGTGGCCGCCTAGGACACCCCCTCAGCCTCCCTTTCGCCTATATATTGCCTCCAATACAGAAACCCTAAGTACCCAATCAAAATTCCATGAAAGAGTCTGTATCCACCGTCATCTCCATCCCTAGATCGGGAGGGATCTGAAGCTCTTCCCGGCACCCTTCCGGAGGGGAGAATTACCGTGGAGGCCTTCTTCATCACCATGCAAGCCTCCGATGTGATGCGTGAGTAGTTCATCTCTAGACTACGGGTCCATGTAGTAGCTAGATGGCTGGTTCTCCTCCTTTGTGCTTTCATGTTTAGATCTTGTGAGCTCCGTTCATGATCAAGATCATCTATTTGTAATTCTGCATGTTGTGTTTGCGGGGATCCGATGGATATTGAGATGCTATTTCAGATTGATTATTGATTCTACCATTTCTTTGTTATTTGTGATCTTGCATTCTTTCCGTTGTTACAAGCTATCTTATCCAAGTAGATCCTAGCAACTCCAAGAGTAAGTATTTATGCTCGATAGTGGGTTCATGCCTCTGGTAATCTAGGGAAGTGACAGAAATCTCTAAGGTACTAGATGTGTTGTTGCTACTAGGGAGAAAACAACAATCCTTTGTTCATAGAACAATCATATTGTTTACTTTACACACAATTTGTAAAGCAATAATCTGTTGCTTGCAACTTAATACTGGAGGGGGTTCGGATGATAACCTGAAGGTGGATTAGTAGTCATAGATGCAGTTGGATTACGGTCTATGTATAATGTTGTAATGCCCAATTAAATCTCATAGGAGTCAAGATGATTAGTATATGCATGTATTCTTTCTCGATGTTTGTCAATTGCCCCGCTGTAATTTGTTCACCCAACATGTCATCTATCTTAAGGAGAATCACCACTAGTGAACTATGGACCCGGTTCTTTCTTTTACCATCAATCTACAATCTATTTACTGTTTTCTGTTTAATTTCTACAAAGCTATTACTATCTTCCACACAATACGTTTAATCCTTTGTTTTCAGCAAAACCGGTGAGATTGACAACCTCACTGAGTTGGGGGCAAAGTTCTGTGATTGTGTTGTGTAGGATTCCAAGTTGGAAACAACACCTTGGAGGTGTTTCCTTGCTCCTACTGGTTCGATAACCTTGGTTTCATAACTGAGGGAAAACTTGTTGCTATACTCATCATACCTTCCTCTTGGGGCTCCCCAATAAGCACAACATCTTGAGTAAGCAAGACTTTTTCTGGCACCGTTGCCGGGAGTTAAGGACATCTTCACAAGGGGAGTCCCTCATAACCAATCTCTTTACTTTGTTTTTTTTGTTTTTCTTAGTTTATTTCTTCTTTGTCTGCTTGTTCTTTTTATCAGAAATATAAAAAATTTAGTTCCTACTATAGTTGTTATTTTTGTTGGTCTGTTATTGTCTTACTTTATCATGCTTTCTATCAATGGTTAGTTTCTTTGAAACTAAATCTAATTGGCAAGGTGGGTTCACGGAAGAACAAAAATATTATTATAAGGAACACCGCTTGTCACAAAAAGGGAAACATTTATGGGAACAAATTGATAAATTGTATACCATTGCCAGAAATGTGTGCTCTACTTAGAATGTTACTTATTGCTTTGATAAATATCTTAATAGATACTCTCCACCAACAGAAGGGACTAATGCCTTGTAGGAGCCTATGGAAGAAGAAATTGCTGAAACTGGAAGCGCATTGAATGAAAAAGAGGAGGAAGAATGGATCTACCCATTCCTACCTTCTAATGAGAGTAACTCTTTACCCATTACATTATTTGATTGTCCTCCATGCTTACTAACATGGGTATACCCTACAGGTACTTGAGTTTGGTATATACGGCCCAGATACGGCAGAAGCCCACGGTGTTGCCAAGGCCCAATGTAAAATTCGGGTGACCTACAGACTCTTCGATTGCTTGCGAGGCAAGAAGAAGCTTAAGTTAGAAATTTCAAATGGTGAACCCTAATCTGTAACCGACTCGCCCTGCTACCCAAGACCTAGCCTATCTATATAAAGGCTAGGAGGGGGCGACGAAGAGGATAATCACAACCCTAGTTTCCACAACTCTCGCCAGATTGCACCTGCGCGCTCCTATAATCTTCGATTCCTTTGTTAATCCCAAGAGTAGACAAGCAGGAGTAGGGACCTCTACAAGGCCTGAACCTGGGTAAATCTTGTGTCCCTTTGTGCTTGTTTGCTAGCCGATTGATGCCTCCAGCGCTCTCTCCTTCTCCAAAACCCAAGTCCATAACAATGGGCATTGATGAGTTAAAACCTCATCAATTGGCGTCGTCTGTGGGAATTGGGAGTGCTGATGTCGCGGCTTCTACGACCCCATCAACCGCGATCTAAAACTGTACAACAACAGACATTCGCCAACTCTTCGGTGTGTTCGACTTCACCATCCACACGCCAGCCACTCGCCCGGCTTTCGAGTCCGTGGGCGATGGAATCAGTCTGGCGATTGGGAGCTTCCACTTCCAGGTTGGTCAACTGGGCACGCTTCACATGCCTGACCAGCCAACGACACCCGCAATTGCTCCAGCATCGTGGTTCCTGCCACCAATCGACACCCTCAGCGAGCTCAACACCTCAGCAACAGCTGGGAGTATAGACAACGACAGCAGTCGCAGATCCGATCTAGGTGACCTAGCCACAGAAGATGGAGCCTACGGATCCAGATCTGAAAGTTGCAGGAGCAACAGTTTCCCCAACCACTTCATGTGCACCGTCATCAACGCGGGCTACACCGGCGTAAATCACGAAAACACTGGCACCGGATCTGGCACCGGACCGCCCAATGGCAGTATGCCCAATGGTGGCATACCAGTCGCAAACGGCGGCCCCACCAACGGTGGTAATGGCGCGCCCGTCAACAACGGACAAGGTAAGAACTGGCGCTCATGACGAATAAGAACACCGGCGAACGCATGCTAATCAAGCTCAACGACAACAAGTGGGCCCACTGTCGCGAAGCTCTACAAGGAAATCCTCTACCCCCAACACACCGCAAGACATGCTGATGGGCTACTATTGGCTGCTGGGGAATTGAAGCGCCAGCAGCAGGTGATCGCGCAACTCGAAGCACGCAGAAAGGCGGTGGACAAGTCGAGTCTTCGACGAGCTGGACTCTCCTTCCATGGAGGATCCTCCTCCAAGGGCAACGAGTACGTGGCCAACAAGAGGCGATCTTGACTGGCCCACCTCACCGAGCAAGAATGCGTAGAAGCTACAAAAATCCTCGACTTCAGCTCTATGACGGTGGATACGCGGGGCAACGTGCTCCCAAAAACACTGCAAGCCGCGGTTATGGCGGCTACCATGTACCTCCTCAAATACCAGCCACCGGCTGGAGATCCGCGAGCTGCCATGCACCAATCTACGATCACGGGCCTGGGTCTAATCGAGGCTGCCCTCGACAAAGAATCAACAGCAGAGCCGAAGAAAAGCAAGGCTCTAGAAAATACTACTCGTACTCCTCTAGTGATGATAGTCACGATTTGTCACGGCGACGTCGCTCACGGCGGCATGACCGCGACGACCTCACGCAGCGCAAAGTCGACAAGATGCAGGCAAGACGTGCTCATTCGACTGACTTGGAAGAAGACGAGACTGAGCTCTGCAGCGCCAGATGCTTCAGCAGGGCCATCAGGCATAAGCGAATGCCTAAGGGGTTCAAGCTTCCGCCGGAGAATCCAAAATTTGACGGCCTGCAGGACCGGAAAATCTGGTTGGAGGACCACATCTCCTTCGTTAGGCTACATGGCGGGAGTCGAAGGATGGCCCTGCAATGCCTGCAGCTATAGCTGCAGGGCGCCGCTCGCGCATGGCTCAACAACCTCCCCCGCGGATCCATTCGCAGCTGGGAAGAGCTGGTCTACAGCTTTGTGTGCAACTTCAAGGGCACTTACAAAAGGCTCGCATCAATCGAAGAACTGAGAAGCGGCCAGCAAAGATCTGGCGAATCGCTGCGCTCGTACATCCAGAGGTGGTCCATCATCAAGAACTCCGCAGAAAACATCTTGGAGGACCGCACAATCGAAGCATTCAACAGCGGCGTTCACCGTATAGAGCTCAGGGAGGATCTGGGCCGCTCGAAGCCCAAAACGATCGACCACCTGATGGAAATCGCGAATCGGTGGGCTGACAGAGAAGACTCCGTGAAAAACCGTACCTACTCCGAATGACGATGACGACCTCGGGCACAGACACGACCGCCGAGGCAAACATCGGATGCGCGTGTACAATGACCATGACGAGATCAATATGGTCGCAGCCGGCTATGCCGACAAACGCGATGACAACTACAACTGCGGATATTGCAGTGGTGGATACCGCGACAACAGAAAAACCACGCAGGTTTGGCAGCGCCGCACTCGCGAAGAGGTACCCGCAACATCTATCGAGGACAAACTGTCCGTACCATGCAACGTGCACTTCTACATCGACAAGCACGACGACAAGAATCTAGCCACCTTCTCAAGGACTGTCGTGAGTTCCTCAAACTCCACGAGGGTCTGGCTCAGATGAATCGTGACGCCGTCAACAGGGGCTATGGAGCCACCCCAGGCGCTATGGCACATGGAGCTCCTCCACCACCGCGCGGACCACCACCACCCGTGGCCGCACCAGCCCAGCATCACGGAGGCGAGCCATACCCACGAGCCATGGGCAACATGGGGATGATCCAAAAAGGGCGTCCCTCAAATGGAGTGCAGAAGGCCATCACTCGCAAAGTCAATCTGGCGATAAACTCTCCACCCTCCACCACTGAGTACCTCAGCGGAAGCGACTCCTGCATCACCTTCGACAGGTGTGACCACCCATGCCAAGTTCCTCGTCCAGGCCACTGTCCCCTCCTACTCGAGGTGCAGATCGGGGGTTTCGATATGAGTTGCGTCTTCATGGACGGCGGCAGCGGCATTAACCTCATGTTCGCGAGTACCTTGCGAGCGATGAGGATCCCTCTGACTTGTCTGGAAGTTTCATACATGACGTTCCACGGCATTGTCCTAGGGAAGGGCATATATCCCCTGGGCAAAATGAACCTCGATATCATCTTCGGCACGCCGTAAAACTTTCGGCGAGAGCGCATCGACTTTAAGGTTGTCGACTGGCCCTTGCAATACCACTGCATCCTCGGACGTGTCGCGTTCGCTAGGTTCATGGCGGTGCCGCACTACGCCTACCTGTAGATTAAAATGCCAGGTCCAAATGGCGTAATCACAATCAATGGCAACTTTGAGAGGTCCGGCAGCTGCAACAGGGAATTCAACAGAATCTCCTAGTCCTTCGGCATGCAGGAGGAACTCGCAAGATTGAAGGAGTCGATAGACAACAGTCTGCCTCCCCTGAGCAGGCCAAGTTCACCCGACATGTCCTTCGACTCATCGGTGCACACGAAGAAAGTCCAGGTCCACCCAATGGACCCGACCAAGACGGCCCTCATCGCTAACAACTTGAGTTCCGCATAGGAACTCGCGCTTGTTGAATTCCTCCGCGAGCACTAGGAGATCTTCGCCTAGTGTCCAGCAGACATGCCAGGAGTTCCCAGGGAATTCATGGAGCACTCACTCAACGTGAATCCAGACGCAAGGCCAGTCAAGCAGACAATTCGTCGACTGTCTGAACCAAGAGAAAAGGCAGTCGGAATGGAGATCAACAGCCTCCTCGACGCAAAATTCATACATGAGATCAAGGAGAGCACTTGGCTCGCTAACATAGTGCTTGTGCCTAAAAAACACACGGATATCCTGCGGATGTGCGTGGACTTCACCTCCTTGAATAAGGACTGCCCAAAGGATCACTTCCCGTTGCCATGAATCGACCAAATCATCGACTCCATCGTGGGATGTGAGCGCCTCTGCTTCCTCGACGCTTACTAAGGCTACAATCAGATTTAATTGAAGGAGGAGGATCAGGAGAAAATGGCGTTTACGACGCCCTTTGGTGTGTTCTGCTACAACATGATGCCCTTTGGGCTAAAAAATGTAGGAGCCACCTATCAGCGGTGCATGCAGGCTTGCCTCAAGAACCAACTTGGTCACAACATCCAAGTCTACATTGACAACATCGTCATCAAAACCAAAGAGGAAGCCTCGCTAATCAACGATCTACGCGAGACCTTCGCCAACCTCGACTGCTACCGGATCAAGCTCAATCTGGACAAATGCGCCTTCGGCGTGCCATCTGGGCATTTACTCGGGTATCTCATCTCTGTGAGAGGGATCGAAGCAAACCCGAAGAAAATAAAGGCCATACTGGCCATGGAGAAGCCGAAGAACATAAAAGGCATCCAGCAGCTGGCTGAGCGAATCGCGGTGCTCAGTCAATTCATCAGTCGAATGGGCGAAAAGGCACTGCCCTTCTACCAACTTCTCCGCAAAACTGACAAGCTCGAGTGGATAGATGAGGCGCAAGAAGCATTCGAAGATCCCAAGAGCCTACTATCCACCTCGCTAGTACTGGTGAAGCCTCGCGAAAAGGAACCACTACTGCTCTGCATCTCCGCCACTAACCAGGTGGTCAGCATAGTGCTCATGGTGGAATGAGCCAAAGAAAATAAAGTCCACGGGGTTTAGCACCCAGTATACTACCTCAGCGAGGTGCTCACACCAACAAAACAGTAGTACCCGCACTACCAGAAGCTGGCGTATGGCGTCTTCATGACAGCCAGGCGACTGCACCACTACTTTCAGGAGCACCCAATCGTGGTGGTAAACGACGCCCCACTCGGGCATATACTCAATAACCCTGACGCCACATGACGAGTCGCGCTCTGGGAATCGAATTGTCTCCACGAGACATTACATATGAAAATCACGACGCAATCAAGTCCCAAGTTCTCCCGGACTTTCTCGTGCACTGGATGGAGAACCAGCTCCCCCACAAGCCAGATATGTCCTACCTTTGGACAATGCACTTCGACGGGTCCAAGCGAAAGGACGGGGTTGCCGCAGTTGTCATACTAACATCGCCCCAAGGAGACAAGATGAAATACATTATGCGAATGCAATTCACCGCCTCCAATAATGAAGCTGAGTACGAAGCTCTAATCCATAGGATGCGGATGGCGAAAGCCTGTGGCACCAAAAGACTCATCATCTACAGTGACTCCAAACTGGTGATCAACCAAACAATGCATGAGTGCGACGCACTGAGCAAAAACATGATCGCCTATCACGACCTCTACGACACACTCGAAGGAGACTTTGATGGCTATGAGCTCCGACACGTGGGCCGCGAAAGCAATGAAGAGGTGGATCTACTCGCTAATATTGGCTCCACCTGGGGTATTTCTCGAGCGCATCTGCGAGCGCTCCATGAAGACCAAGGCTCCAGAGAAAAAGCAAGCACGTCAATGGACTCGGGGGCTACACCACCTAACAAGACAATGGCACTCGACGACCTGGAGATCGATACAGGACTCGAAGGACCAGTGGGTGTCATGATGATCGAGCCATCTTGGACACAACCCTACATCACATATCTACTCAGCAAGATGCTGCCAGATGATCCGACTGACGCATGACACATCGCGCGACGATCCAAGGCATTCACCCTCATTAACAGTGAACTGTACAAGCACAGCATCACAGGAGTACTTCAACGATGCATCTCCAATGAGGACGGAAGGGTCGTCCTCCTCGACATCCACGAAGGCACTTGCGGGCACCACGCTGGCATTCGCGCCCTCGTTGCCAAAGCTCTACGAGCTGGCTTCTACTGGCCCACGGCCATGCGCGATGCCAAGGACATCGTCCAATGCTGCAACGCCTGCTAGCGATTCGCAGACAAACCTCATGCACCTGGCGTGGAACTTCGGCCAATACCATTGGCTTGGCCCTTCGTGCAATGGGGACTCGACATCGTCGGCAAGCTCCCAAAATCCTTGCGAGGAGGTTACGTCTACCTCTTGGTTGCAGTCAACAAATTCACCAAGTGGATCGAGGCCATGCCAGTGACAAATCAATTAGGAGCCAGCGCTGTCAAGTTCTTCGAGTCCATTGTATACCGCTTTGGAGTGCCACATAGCATCATCACGTACAGTGGGACGAACTTCACCTCTAAGGAGTTCCAGGAATTCTGCGAAAACCTGGGAATCAACATAAGCTACGCCTTGGTGGCTCACCCACAGGCCAATG
Organism: Avena sativa; assembly: GCA_916181665.1. NCBI lineage: Eukaryota > Viridiplantae > Streptophyta > Magnoliopsida > Poales > Poaceae > Avena > Avena sativa. Next base: position 450,857,667 of record OV702288.1, on the reverse strand, counting down.
GTCAAGTCGAAAAGTCCAACGGCCTCGTCTGCGGTTGAATCAATAAGCGACTCCTTCGATCACTCGAACAAGCCGCTGGATGCTGGCCAGATGAACAACAATCAGTCTGTTGGAGCCTGCGTACAACTCCAAACAGCGCCAGAGGATACACTCCGTTCTTCATGGTACACGGTGCGGAAGCGGTGCTACCCGCAGAAATACGCTACAAAGACCCACAGGTGGTCGCTTACAGTGAACATGAGTCAACTGTTGCTCTCGAAGACTCCGTCGACCACCTTGACGAGGCACGGGAAATCACAGCGGAGAGATCAACGAACTACCAGCAAAGCCTCCACAACTACCACAACAGAAGGCTACTCCCCAGATCCTTTGTCGAAGGAGACCTGGTCCTGCGACTGATGCAATAAGGGCATCTCAAGCTCGAGTCCCCTTGGGAAGGATCGTACGTGATTACAGAAGTAATCCTAGGTGGCACCTATCGCCTTAAAGATTTCGAGACAGGAGTCGCATACTCCAACCCCTGGAATGTCGCGCAGCTGCGTCGCTTCTACCCCTAGTCGTTTTTTACATTACAAATAAGGCTACTCAGCCAGGCTACTTAGCCACACATTGTACCTCATACTATTACACGAATAAATAAAGCTAAGTGCCCCAAAACTGTGTGTTTTCCTTTTTTTCTTGCAACTTTGTCACTCGGGGGCTGTGCCACCCTTTATATTTCCGTTCTACGAACAAATCGCAGTATCCTGAGTAGCTGACACAACATCAATCGAACCCTTGATAAACACCAACCCAACGCACCTGACAGGTTGGCAAGGTGCTGAGATAAACACAAGTCAGGCTAACAAAAAGGAACTGCAGAGTACAATTCACTCGCAAAATATAAAAGCTAGCAAGCTCTTCACATATCAATGAGTATTAATTACATCCAACATAATCATACGAACTTTACAACACTTATACAATTATGTGCAGGATACAAATCATGCTACTGCTGCAAAATAAGAACGTTCTTCTGCTCCTCGAAGAAATCGACATTCTCCTCTGCTGGCCGACCAACCACTTGATAGTGCGGAACCATGTTCCAGGTCATACCTTCTGGCGGAGGCGGTGGCCCAGCAGCAACAGACGCAACATCTACATCCGTCCTATGCAGTCGCACTAGCGACAACGCAGCCATAGCACCAGCTACTAACTGTTGTCGCAAGCACTCACAGACCGCACTCAAATCTTGAAACTTTGCCAGAAGAGCCAACTGGCTTGAAGGGACAGCGTCCAGCGGAAACATCGTTTGATAAATATGCCTAAGGCACGACTGCGCCTTCTTAAAATAATGAAGTACTCGAGAAGAACGATCCTATAGGGTCGCAAGCGCGATCACACGATCATGGTCAACCAAAAAGTACCTACTCGCCTGCAGTTGCTCCTAGGTCAGGTTATTCATTCGAATGGCAACCCGGTCATTCTCATCCCGCGGATGACCAGCGCTGACAACTACACCAAGCAAAATGGCAAAGTGTGAAGACAAGGCATCGCCGCGACTGACTAAACGAAAAGATGAGAAGGCAGAAAGCTAACATTTGAACTGCTCATTCAGTTGCACCACTTCCTCCAAGAGATACTTCTCACGGGCGTTGGCCTTCTCCGCCTTTGACTTCCACACATCCGTGCTACCGCGGACGATGGGCAACTCGCGCTCCAACTGCTTAATGCGGTCGTGCAATCGCGAAAGCAATCACAGTTCCTCCACCTTTGAACGCGGTTGCACCGTGGTTTCATCGGTGGGAGGAGAGTCACGAGGACCACTCGACGTACCCTATCACAATCAAGCAAGAAGCAAATAAGGGACCAAGAATACATTGATAAAGGCATGAATGCATTCAAGCGCAGCAAAGTCTCGACAGGGACACTCCCACAAAATCATAGTTTCAACAAAAGGCAACTATAACTATTACAGATTGGCAACTAAGGAGCAATCTGCTTCTTTGACTTGGACTTTGACTTCGGAGGCCTCATCGAATTCGTGGCAGCCTCTAATGCCACAGACTTTCCGGTCGTAGCCCCTGATGTCGCAGTCTTCGCCGCCTTCTTCGCTCGTTGTAGCTCCGCAGAATATCTTGCGACTGTATGGATGAGTTGCGGCCCATATTTACCGCAACCAGTAGCAAAGGGAGCAAACACTACTTGTTGGCCATCTGCGTCGACGGGCATTGCGTTGGAGATCTTGGAGGGATCCAGCTCCACGCCATGGGCCTGCGCCATCGCGAGTGCCATGGTAGCACGGACAGACCGCTGGGAATTCTTGAAGTCCATGGGAATACCCCAGCAAGGGATTCCACCAGGTCCTCAAGGTTGTCAATCAGCTCAGCCATGGGAGTTAGATCCTCACGGATGCGACTGAGCACTCCCTTGGCCTTCGTCAACATCCCCTGAAGTGACATGCTACGGTCCTCGACTGCGGCCACGGCACCAGCCAACGCTTCTTCGCGGCAAAGGGACTGGGCATCGAAGCTCAGGCCACCGGCATCTGCATACATAAGGTGTTAGCATAGCAATATGACATCAAACAAGGAGCAACGTGAATCCAGCTGAAAAAATACCTGAGAGGGAATGGGCAATCGAGAAAGGTTGTTCTTTGAACAACTTCTCCCTCTCAGCAGTGGAAGCGTGCCAATCCTCTTCACGCTTTCGTGACTCCTCCAGAGCTGCGACTGCTTCGTCGTGATTCTTCGCCGCCGCGGCAGGCGCCTTCTCAAGGAAAGTAGCATGAAGAAGAATTTCATTGTGCTCAATTACAAAAGCACAGGGTGTATCATCAATCAAATTTATAAATTAAACAAAGACAAAGACAAAGCCAAAACTAACTTTCGACGGCACGATGGCGATTGTCCAGCAAAGCATGCTGTCGACCCATGGTAAGGACTTGCTCCGCTAGGCGAGAAGCTTCCTTCACAATGAGGTGCATCAAGAGAAAAACAAAGGTTCAGTGGCAGCACAAAGTATAAATTTGACTGCCAAAACAGCAAAGAGGACGCTTACGTGATCCTCCAGGGACTCCGAAGATGACTGTCGTGCAGTTGTCCGGGAAACCATCTGGTGTTTCCCTGCATGCGAGGAACTCGAAGAATTGTGCCCGGAGTGGGCCACCACTGGAGGAGAAGGGGACCGTTTGGCCACCTCCTTGGCCTTGGAGTCTGCGACTCCGGACTCTTTCAAAAATTGGACATCGTCAGAAGACGACGACGCTGCTTGACTACAAAACACATCCAGCAAAAAAACTTTAGAAAAAGCAACTCCAAAAAAGAAAGCAAGACGCATTGGCGAAGGCAATACTCATGAGTTAAATTTATCAAGGTCGAAGGATTCCTCCGACGACTCCTTCGGAAGTTGCAGCTTCTTCCGAGCGGGAGGAGCCATTGCGCGGAAAGGAACGGCAGGGATGGGCTCCTCTACAAAAGCAGCAGGACAATCCTCACTGCGGGAATGTTTGTGGGTTCCGCGATCAGCGGACTCGGGGGCTTCCTCTTCTTCCTACATGGGGACTATAGACCCCGACTAGTCCTCCTACTATGCTTCACGAGGAATAACCCCTTCAGGATGAGGAGGTAACCTGGCAGCCACGCTCCAGTCCTGCAAATCAAAAGATGCACCATTATATATCAAGCGCTTGGTGGCAATCGACAAAGAAACTACTTCATAGTATAGTTCTACCTCAGGAGGAGGGTTAGAGGCGTCGAAAGGAGGCACGACTGGTTCTCCTAGGAGAACCACCTTGGCAGTGTACTTGGTCACCAATTGCACCCTCCTATCCACCTCACTTGTAGAAATGCACTCGCCAGATACGTGAGTGAAAAATTCGGATGCCGCGCTTACAGCATGAAGATAAGACCTGAATAAGGCCTGGCAATGCATCTGTTGCACACTACCAGAAACATATCCGTGCCTGTAGGTACCATGAACATTCCTTGACGGACGCGTCGAGTGCTCACACTTATACACTGGAATTCGACTCCTGTAAGACCTCCGCGGCCTGAGTCGAATTACGCCAGCACTTTTTTGAATTCGAGTCCGGGGACTCGAGTTTGAGTAGATTGTGTTGTTTTGCCATAAGGAAGTTAACTGATACCGATACATCAGATAAATCAGGAACGTATATCAACGATCCCTATGACACAAACATAACACTCGAAAAAATGGTCAGTCATGCACTCGAAAGACTTCATAAAGTCCCTAGTCGAATCTGCGATTCCACTGGACTCTCAGGGGCTACTAACATGGGTATACCCTACAAGTACTCGAGTTTGGTATATATGGCCCAAATACGGTAGAAGCCCATGGTGTTGCCAAGGCCCAATGCAAAATTCAGGTGAGCCATGGACTCTTTGATTGCTTGCGAGGCAAGAAGAAGCTTAAGTTAGAAAGTTCAAAGAGTGAACCCTAATCTATAACCGACTCGACCTGCTACCCGAGACCTAGCCTATCTATATAAAGGCTAGGAGGGGGCAGCGAGGAGGATAATCACAACCCTAGTTTCCACAACTCTCGCTAGATTGCATCTGCGCGCCCCTGTAATCTTCCATTCCTTCGTTAATCCCAAGAGCAGACAAGCAGGAGTAGGGACCTCTATGAGGCCTGAACCTGGGTAAATCTTGCATCCCTGTGTGCTTGTTTGCTAGCCGATTGATGCCTCCAGCGCTCCCTCCTTCTCCAAAACCCAAGTCCATAACAATGTGCATTGATGAGTTAAACCGTCGTCACTTACCAAAGGAGGATGAATGTTATGTTCATATGGACTCTTTTGAAAAAAATTATAATAAAGCTCTAGATGATGGTCCTATATTGGTTGATAATATTAATTGTACTACTATTGAAAATGAGAATGATCAGTCATCTTGTTATAAAATTGTTAAAAGTGGGTGTGAAGGTTTTAATCCCACTATTTTTGAGCTTGATAAAAAATATGTGTTTGCAGATCATGAAAAGAATCCTTTATGTGATAGTTATATTTTGGAGTTTATTCATGAGGCTACTGAAAATTATTAAGAGAGAGGAAAATATGGTTGTAAAAGTTTTCATGGTACTGAAACACCTCTTTATTTGCTGAAAGTTTTGAAGTTACTCTCGTTTTATCTTCCTATGACTGTCATTTTGTTCTTTGTGAATTTATTTGCGTATAAGATTCTTATGCATAGAAAGTGGGTTAGACTTAAATGTGTTTTAAATTTGCTTCTTGATGCTCTCTTTTACTTCAATTCATATTTCTTATGTGAGGATCATCAAAATTCTTATGCCTAGCTCAAAGGCGTTAAAGAAAAGCACTTATTGGGAGATAACCCAAATTTCTTTAGGAATCAGTTGTTGAGTCTTGGAAGTTATTGCTTCAGTAATAACCTATCCTTATCATTTTTGTGTGGTTTTTGTGCCAAGAGTAACCTCTAATGAGAGAGAGGTAATGCTTGGGAAAGTTGTTGTCCTAAAACAGATTTTTGTGCTTCGCTGTAAACATTCGTGAAAAATCTCTGTACGTCGGTTTGATCTGTAATTTTTTGTGCTTCTTCCCCAGGTTGTTATCCAACTTTCGTTAGTTCAACACTTTTCGATTTGAGCAACAGAAGGTCTTCAAAAAAATCGGATTCTACCTGCTGGTCTGTTTTGACAGATTTCTGCCACTATTTGCATTTGCTTCTTATTGATTCCTTTTTGGGTTCTTTTTGGGGAAATTGAGCTTTTTAAGGGAATTGCTATAGTAGCTTGTGTTTTAATGGAAGTTTTACTTGTGTTGAGACTGAAAGACTTATTATCTTGAGTACACTAATGTTGCTAATGAAGATTGTGTGAAGTTTTGTATGAAGGAAAATTTCAGGTGTAGGGAAAGAATGATGTAATGAGATGAAGAATGGACTAAAGCTCAAGATTGGGGATGCCACCCGTGTCACCCCAAGAAATATCCAAGAAGTACAAGCGTCAAAGCTTGGGGATTCCCAAGGCATCCCCTTCTTCATCAATAAAAATCCGAGGTTTCTTCCAAACGCTTCATTTTTATTCTTTCATGCACAGTTGTGTTGTTCTTGGAGCGTCTTCGTTTTTGTTTTTGGTTTTTGTTTGCTTAGTTTGCTTGAATAAATTGGTTGGACCCCCTCATTCATGCATTAGTTTTCAAATAAGTTGGTTTGGATTGGAAAAGAGTAGGAAAAGTTCATGCTTAAGTGGTAAAATGGAGCTTGTTTTTTACTGTAGCCTATGCATTGTCATGTCATGCATGGTATTGTTTTAGCTTTATGCTTAGTGATTTTTGATGTAGCATGACATGTTATAAACAATTGAGATTGCTTATTGTGCCTTGCAAGAATCATGCGTTGTTTTAGCATATTAAAGCATAGTATTATGGTATTCTCCTTTGATGCTTTATTTGGATTGACTTGGCACATGCTCACACCATGTTAAGACTACACCAAGTCACCGCAGCCTCTATGATCCTTTAGTTTTTGACTTGTAATATCACTTTATGCTTTAATAATGATGTTTTGTCGCTTTGCATGACTATGGCCATTATTGCTCTCTTAGTTGGTTGCTCCCAGTCTTTTGCTAGCCTCCATAACCAAGTATGGGTTCCACTCATGCATCCAACTCCAAATAAAACCAAGTTATTCCAAAGAGTCCACCATACCTACCTATTAGCATTTGCTACTCCAAGTATATTCATGTTTTTATCTACCTTCCCAATTAAACTTGTTATGTGAAAATTAGTGACTAAATCTCTCACGAACTTGATGGCACACTTTACTTTTCTTGCACCTATTAAAGTTGAACCATTGTGTCATCTAAGTTGTATATGCTTGCACTTATACATTGGGATTAGCAGAACCATGCTGTCATGGGGAACACTTTCAACATTGCACTTGTACATTGTACCCAGTTGATATCATGCTCTTTCGTTTATGGATGTCATCGGTGTGAAATGAAAGGGGAGCTTGTAAGTCCATGGAGTTATGTATGTGTGTTAGTGAAACGCCTGGGCCGCTGGTCTAATCCATGCCTAATCATGGTGGAAACCTGCAGCGTAACCATAGTGAGCAATATATGAAGCATTCTTCTTATAAAAAAAAGATAGAGATTGAGAAAAAGAAGAAAAAAAGACGAGAAAAGAGGAAAGAGAGAAAAAAGCACCATTTTCCCATGGTAAATAAGAAGATTGCTGAGATGCTCATTGTCTTCTTGCCTTGTCATTTTGATATGGGGATTCTTCCCTATCATCGAGCAAGGGGTACCCCGTTGGCGTTTCTCTATGATACACATGTACTTACTATGATAAGAACTTACCGGTAACTAAACTTGAGTAGCATGAGGAGCGACCCTCGTATTCAAGGGACATGAGATTGCCAACTTATACTTTGTCAATCATATACTCCATAGTTTGTTCACTTTAACCTTAATCACTTCAAGATGCTTATGATAGGGGCAATGAGAGCTGAAAGCTAATAAGTACCATAATTTTTGGAAGCTCTTTATGAGACTTGAATCCTTGCTTCCTTCTATGAAGGCCTTTCTTTTACTTTTATGTTGAGTCTTCATCTTCTATCTTTATGCACCTATTGAGAGAGCATAGTGGCCATTCTTAGTTTAATGTGCATTGTCCCAAGACTTGTTGATTTATGCATAACTTTGATATTGGTTGTTCTTAAACTATTTGTATCTAGTCACCCTTATGAACTTTGAAGATGTCATATGCATTTATGTTTTGCTACACTATGAGGGACAAGCTGAAAGCCATTCACATTATGCTTTCTTTATGTGAAACAAACAAACATCTTGCAAAGAATTGTTATTCATGAATCTTTTGTTTGTATCCTTTCATGTTACAACATAGTTTCTATGTCTTATAGTTAGAACTATGTCTTTCATGCTATGTTAGAGTACTATGATCCCAGCTATCAATGTTTACAAATACTTTGATCAAGTTTATGATGGTGCATGTCACCTCAAAAATGTTCTTTCTTTTTATCACTTACCTACTCGAGGAAGAGCAGGAGTTAAGCTTAGGGATGTTGATATGTTGCAAACGTATCTATAATTTTTGATGTTCCATACTTGTTTTATATCTACTATCTTAGGTTTTGTCCACACTTTGGAGTATTTTTATACACTTTCTTGGACTAACCTATTAAAAAGATGCCACAGTGCCAGCTGCCTGTTTTCTGCTATTTTTGGTTCTAGAAAAGTCAGAAAATGAATATTCTCCGAATTGGACGGGACAAAAGCCAAAGTCAATATTTCACCGAGGGGCACACGGAGCTAGAAGACGAGACGGAGAGGGTCCAGAGGCCGGCCACACCACCTGGCCGCGTGGCCAGGCCTTGTCCACGCCAGGGGGTGGTATGGCCGCCTAGGACACCCCCTCGGCCTCCCCTTTTGCCTATATATTGCCTCCAATACATAAACCCTAAGTACCCGATCAAAATTCCATGAAAGAGTTTGTAGCCACTGTCATCTCCATCCCTAGATCGGGAGGGATCTGAAGCTCTTCCTGGCACCCTGTCGGAGGGGAGAATTTACCCTGGAGGCCTTCTTCATCACCATGACTGCCTCCAGTGTGATGCGTGAGTAGTTCATCTCTGGACTACGGGTCCATGTAGTAGCTAGATGGTTGGTTCTTGTCCTTTTGCTACCATGTTTAGATCTTTTGAGCTCCGCTCATGATCAAGATCATCTATTTGTAATCATACATGTTGTGTTTGTGGGGATCCGATGGATATTGAGATGCTATTTCAGATTGATTATTAATTCTATCATGTCTTTGTTATTTGTGATCTTGCATGCTCTCTGTTGTTAGTAGATACCTTGGTCGAGTAGATGCTAGCAACTCCAAGAGGGAGTATTTATGCTCGATAGTGGGTTCATGCCTCTAGGAATCTGGGGAAGTGACAGAAATCTCTAAGGTACTAGATGTGCTGTTGCTATTAGGGAGAAAACAACAATCCTTTGTTCATAGAACAATCGTATTGTTTACTTTACATAGAATGCTTAATGCAATTATCTGTTGCTTGCAACTTAATACTAGAGGGGGTTCGGATGATAACCTGAAGGTGGATTATTAGTCATAGATGAAGTTGGATTACGATCTATGTATAATGTTGTAATGCCCAATCAAATCTCATAGGAGTCAAGATGATTAGTATATGCATGTATGCTTTCTCGATATTTGTCAATTGCACCGCTGTAATTTGTTCACCCAACATGTCATCTATCTTAAGGAGAATCACCACTAGTGAACTATGGACCCAGGTCTTTTCTTTTACCATCAATCTACAATCTATTTACTGTTTTCTCTTTACTTTCTGCAAAGCTATTACTATCTTCTACACAATACATTTAATCCTTTGTTTTTTGCAAAATTGGTGAGATTGACAACCTCACTGAGTTGGGGGCAAAGTTCTGTGATTGTGTTGTGCAGGATTCCAAGTTGGAAACAACACCTTGGAGGTGTTTCCTTGCTCCTACTGGTTCGATAACCTTGGTTTCATAACTGAGGGAAAACTTGTTTCTATACTCATCATACCTTCCTCTTGGGGTTCCCCAACGATCTCAACATCTTGAGTAAGCAGGCACTCTTCCCAGTTTTTCAATAGCTCATTGATTTCTGTGCTGCTCCTCTGCTCTAGGATTCCTCGAAGATCGATTGTCCCATCGAACATATTTCCCTACTTTCTCCATGCGTGATTCCTAGGAAGCCACCTTCAAGACACCTGGAACACGGTTTTCCTGGACCCATGATCTTTCTCTAGCTGGCGGTACATTGTATTATCTTTGCACCTAACACACCCACAGAATCCTTGGATCACCTGACCCGAGAAATATCCATAATCGAGATAGTCTTAAACCGCTGTGATCACTGCGACTCTCATATCGAAATAGTCTTGTGTGATGGTGTCCCACCTATGGGCTCTGTCTTCCTATAACGTGGCCCACACCTCTTTCAACAGCGTGAGATACGGATTGATGTCTATACCGGGTTGTCTTGGCCCTTGAACAAGCATACTCATTGTTACGTACTTCTTCTTCAGGCACATCCAAGGTGAGGTTGTAGATCCATACAGACACGGGATAGGTGCTATGTGTGCTGCTTTGGATATCGAACGGATTGAGTCCGTCGGTGCTCATAGCCATCCCGAGGTTCCTTGAGTCCCCGAATCGTTGGTAATATTCGAGGTCCAACGCCTTCCACTGGCTAGCATCCGGAGGGTGCCTCAGCATTTCCTCCTTTTCTGGATCTGCATCTCCTAGCCTCTTTCTTTATGCGTTCCAGCACATGAGCTTTGCTTCTTTAGGGTCTTCGAAATACCACTGCAGACGAGGAGTTAGAGGAAAGTACCATACCACTTTTCGAGGAGCTTTCTTCCCTCTCTTTTATCGAGAGGTGTTACACACCGAACAAGTGGTTCTCTCCATGTCCTTTCCCTAGTAGATGACGCAATCATTTATGCCAACATGGTATTTCACGTGCGGTAGATTGAGAGGGCACACTACTTTCTTGGCCTCAGCGATACTAGTCGTACATGTGTTTCCCCTCTTGGGAAGACGATCGTGCTAGAATTCCATGTTGTCGTTGAATCATTTGTCTATCATTTCATGTTTTTCCTTCATCTCTAGATCCCCGAGTGTTACATTCAGGTGGGTATACCCATCATTGCATCCTTAATACAGTGAAAAAACTACATCTTTCTCCATTTTCTCCATCTTGGCTTTCTCTCTAGCGGTGGCTCTGGCGTTACTCCACTCCTTGAGAAGCAGCTCTTGGACATGAGGGTCCTACACCCAACCCAGATTATGCCTAACATCTTGTTCTTCATGTTCATGCCCGTCATCTTGATCTTCATGTTCATGCTCAGCACCTTGATCTTCGTGTTCATGCCCGGCATCTTGATCTTCATGATATGCTCCGGTATCTTGATCTTTGTCTTCACCATTTGCTATCGCACCATTATCGACATCCTCATTCCCTGGAGCCGCCCCGTTGATGTCGTCATCATCATATTTGTCATCATGTATCCATCGAGTGTAGCCATCCATGAAACGACACCAGATCATGTAGGACTCCAACATTCTGCAATCATGCCTTATAAAATACCTCAGTTTATAGTCGCAACGTAGACATCTTATCTCCGTCATGTTATTCCGTGCCATGTAGGCTCTCATGCATTTCATCCACCTATACAAGAGGGTTGTGCTCATTTTTGGTCGAACCATGGTCGACTTCACAGTACAAAGAGGAAGAGAATTAGAGCATGGACGTCGATCAACAAAAAAAATCGACATGACCTCTCCTAAAAAGGACATCCACCGAGTGCAAGAAATTCGCTGGAATGGAAATGAATCAATTTCGGCAAAACATTGACAACCCAAATGCAATCCCTGCACAAAATAAAGGAAGCAACAACGCGCATACATGCAACAACACCTTCACGTGTCCTCCAACGAGAAGTGTGAGATATTGTAGATCTAGAGGGTGCAAGAGATTTCACTTACATATATGTGTCAACCAATGGACATTTGACAAGCTTCAATGGTGAAACAATGGAGGAAATGAGGTGGGAAGGAGGAGGGGCGACTAGATCTCCCTTGTGGAGGTGGAGAAAGAGTGGAGTGAAATGGGAGGTGGTAGATCTAGGTGGCTCCATGTGCCAAAAAGGTGGTGCCAAGACATTCGAGACGCACCATACATGGATGTGCCTTGTATAATTAAAGTATGCGAGACTCATCCATGCTGGATGCGTCTCGAATGTCCTGGCACCTACCACCCATGGGCCCACCTCACATGTACATGACACATATGGGCCAGGTATGACTCGGACATTATAAACTATACAAGGCGCATATGGGCTAGGTGCATCTCGAAACCTTGGGCACCTGCGTGCCCTAGGCCCACCCACTTTGTACACCACGCATATTAATAGGATGAGTCTCTAAAATCGAAACTATACGAGGTGCATCCAAAACATATGTGTCTCGCATAAAGGGGGCCGGCCTGATCTGGTCCGTACAGAGGCTATACAAGACTCATCAGTCCAAGAATGCGTCTCGAAGAACAAAAGATATAAGGCACATCCCAAACTGGTGTGTCATGTATATTTATTCGGGACGGATATGGTTCATATGTGCCTTGTATAGTGCTATCTCCTATAGCCTTTTTCATAGTAGCGCAAATTGAGATTTTAAAGTCTTTCTTTAAGTTCCATTTCTTCCTTATGACTTTGAAGTCATGTTGGAAAAATCAAGTAAACATCTTTACTCAATAATATAGAGTTGAAAGGAATATGCCCGAGAGGCAATAATAAAGTGGTTATTATCTTATTCCATGTTTATGATAAATGTTTATTTCTCATGCTATAATTGTGTTAACCAGAAAAGTTAATACATGTGTGTTTAATAAACAAAGAAAAGGTTCCTTGTAATGCCTCTCTTAATACTAGCTTACTGATTAATAGATGATCAAAGGTTTCTTGATCATGAACATTGGACATTGTTAATAACAGGGTCATATCATTGGAGAATGATATGATGAACAGTTATCCGAAGTAGATGTAGCATACGACCATGTCCTCAAATTTATATTGCTATCACATTCGTAGTAACTCAATGTCCTTATACCATGAGATCACGTTAATCACTTTCACTGGAAAGGTACTTTGATTCCATCAAACATCACACCATAACTGGGTGATTATAAAGGTGTCTTCATGTACTTGGAAAGTGTTAGTTGAGGTTCGTGGATCAAGAGTGGAATTTGTCCATCTAGATGATGGAGAGATATACTCAGGGCCCTCTCGCTGATATCACATTGACATAGCTTGCAAACAAGTTATTTGATCACTAGAATGTTATGTCACGGGAACGAGAAAAATAGTACTTATCGGTAACGAGATTAAACCAGGTATGGATGATACCGAGTGATCGGATCTCAGACAAGTAATATATCGCGAGACAAAAGGAATTTGATTACAACGAAAAAGGTTCAGATGATCATTGGATTTTCGTGGAACTAGTGGGAGTCATTATGGATCTCCAGATCTCGCTAATGAATATTTATTCGATAAATTCTAGATCATGTCTACATAGTTCTCGAACCCATAGGGAGACACACTTAAGAGTAGTTGATGCATTTGAGTGGATAGGGAACATAGGAGAAAATACTGGACATCACAGGAATTATTCTGATAAAAACTGCCGGAATAGTTTTGGTTTTTCCGAATATTGCAAGGGAATCAAATCTTAATGTGTTCATTAAATGAAGTAAACTCATTAAATGTATTGTTCATTAAATTTATTTGCATTAAACCAAGTGAATTAAATTGCTTTAATGGAAAGACCTTTGATTTTTGAGTGGAAATTAAATGGAAGATGAGTGGAGCTATATTGATGTGAGTGGAGTGTCCACCCACATAATTGGGGGAGAGGTGGGGGCAGCACCATGGTCGTGCGCCATGCCCCCTTGGGCATCCCCCTCACCTATAAAAGGCTCCCTCCTCCCCTCTCATCCACACACCATTCACCCTTCCTCTAATATGACCTTTGGTTGGCATCTTCCACCCCTTCCTATATTGTCCATTGCCACGAGCGAGGTGCTTAGGCAAAGCCCTGCTCAGAAAATTCTCCACCACCACTACCACTATGCCATAGTGCTATTGCAGTTCCCAAGGATCTACTACTTCTGCTGCCTGGCTAGAGCGAGGGTTCGGGAGTCGTCGACATGTGATCGATTATGAAGGATCTGCCCTCTTATGGTGCTAATCGTTTGCATGTCCTTGAGGATGGTCGTGTACATCTACATCAACCACGTTCATTTGCAGGAACGTTATCCTGCTAACGGTCTTCAAGGGTGAGTCCATATGAAACTGTTACATAGTATCGCCTTGATTCGATCTTGGCAGTTGCAAACCATAGGAGATTTTTTTACAACGAACCCCATCACAAGTAAAATATTTACTTTGCGATCTTAAATGTAACTTAATATAGGATTTCATGATTTTTAGTCATTTATCGCACTTAGGTCCATCATGCTTATTCGTAGTTTGTAGGTATGTCTTGTTTCGTTAACATGCAATAATTCCGCAAACTTGAAGAATATATTCTTGTAACCTACTTTCTTTAGTAAATGTATTCATTGAAAAGTCATGATCATTATCATTAGTTTCTCCTCTATTTGTAGTGTTTGGTTTCAGGAACATATTCTGTTGCGCCACTCGACAATCTAGAGGTAAGGTCAAATACCTTATTTTGAGCTTTTACTCTCTTCCACTCGCATATTCATCAAGAAAATGCTTCTTGAGAAAACACAATACCTCTGACAATAGCAGGTTTTCCCTTTTGATTCCAATTGTGGAAGATGTATTACACTACAAATATTTGTTTATTCTCCCTAACTTCGAATTATCGAAATCTTCTAAAACTCGAACATGCCATAAACTCTTATGGTGTTGTTTCCACGAATCTTTTAGATGTTCCTTATATTTAAATTCAGTGTTTACTTTTTGATCTATAGCTCTAAACGATAATGGTAACCTGTAAGAGGTAACTTTTATACCATTTGTATCCAATACAATATGATTATGATGTTTAGACGTATCAATCCACTTTGAATCGTACAATCATCATAATTTGTGAAACATCTTTCACAAGTCTTTCATGCTAAAAATAAACTTTAATACTTAGTCATATCGATCAAACTGTAGAGACCTTTGTATTCCTATTAATTTAATATCCTTCTTCATTCTAAAATCATTTGAACAACTCAAATACTTTCAGACTAGTGTTTCATTAAGTAAATATACATATTCACTGTCGTGGTGGTGTCACGGCAGATGCCATGGATAGGCTGAAGGTGGGGACTAATATGCGCTAGGGGAATCCAGGGAGGGATAGTAGAGTGATTCTCTACACAGAAGCTTTGTATTGATGTTCAGTCTCCAAGATTACAAGTGCTCCTCGAGCTGTTTTGACTAGAGGAGGAAGAAGAGGCTCTCTTACTCTTGCCTATGGACTAGTCCCAGAACCCTAGATCCACAAGTATTTTCCTTGCTATGTATCCGGAAAAGACCCAACCCCCTTACCAGAACCCCAACCTCCCCTTATATAGGGGTGGTTCGGTCCTGGCCTAGGGCATAGGTGGAGGCATATTCCTAAGAATATGCCGCCTCCCAAATTAGTAACCCGACAGGGGTGCTTTTCCCCCACGTCACTCTTGCTTTAGCGACGTTGCCTCTGCAGCGCCTGCGTCAGCCGACGTGAGCGTTGTCACCCTTGTCGGCCATGATCCGGTGGTCCTGCCCTTGCTTTATTCGCTCATCCAGTATGCACCGGGCCTTCTTTTTGACCAGAGATATTCCTTCCTTCTCCTAGAAGCCAAACGAGGATCCAGATCAAAGTTGATCCGGCCACACCTGTTCCTGCATATAAGCTAGACAAGTGCCTCCGACTCACTCCTTGAGTCGGACGAGACAATGTTAGGCGACCTCCCTGGTCCGGGTTACTCCGTGATCTGGCCTGCCTTGAGGTTACTCGGCCAGCATCCGTTTTGACCTTGCCGAACCTCGGCTAGCTCGGCCTTTATACCCCGGAGTGACCCTACCCGGGGTTATCCCCCCAACATTAGTCCCCGAAGCTGGTGCGGCCTTGGCGGCCTTGGTCGCTAAGGCCACGTCAGCTTCATTCGTATCCAAGCTTCGGACGTTTATTTCCGGGATTACATGGATTTACGTTCCCTTCGCACGCTCCAAGTTTTCACTTGCCGGCCGGGTCACCACTTTGGCTCGGATCGTTTGGTTTTACTTTCCCTCCGCACGGTTCAAGTTTTCACTTACCGGCCGGGTTACCACCGTGGCTCGGATCCGGGCCTTGCTTCCTTCTCTCGTACGCCAACCAACGTAACGGTTAATCATTACGTTTCCTTATCTTAAGGGCCTGCGCAGTAACCGCCGCAGTAAATGTCAGTGATTACTGTGCGGGGGTTACGTCACGCCTGTCTCCTCGTTTACCGCAACTGCACGTCGTGTCATTGGATCACATTCGCTCTGCGGCCCCCGGTGTGGCTCCTCTCTGATTGGTCGATGCTGGTGATACACGGCCACATCGTGTGGTTTTTCTGCGCAGCACAATCCCACTCGTTGATGACTGGGGGCGGTTAAATAGGGGAGGGGCGTGCTCGTTAGAACTTTTCCATCTCCACGCCCCCTCGCCTGTTCCTCTTCTTCTTCCTCGCAACCGTGCCGCCGCCAGTGCCCATTATAGCAGCGCCGCCGCTGCATTTTTTTTGTTTCTCTGCACCGCAATCACCGTTGCGCCTCTGTTCAGCCACGGGTCCTCGTCAGTCTAGACCGCAGAGCTCCGCCGCCGCCAGCTCCAGCGAAGACGCCGGAATTGAGATGACGGAGGAAGAGCTCGCCGTTGTTGAACAGGATATGGAGGAGGACGCCGGCGTGGCGGACCGCGGCGCGTGGGCTGGATCCTGGGTCTGCGAGGATGACATCTCTTGGCTCTACCAGACCCAGCGCATCCCCGCCGGCGTCGCTGCTCGTCTCCCCTCCTCGGAGCTGGCCGCCTCACCCAATCCGGGCGAATTTGTTGTTTTCTTATCCCATTTCCAACGAGGATTTGGGCTTCCAGTGAGTGATTTCTTCCGAGACTGGATCCAGACCTATCACTTGCAACCACATCATCTCCTGGCGAACGCCATCACCTCTCTGTCCGCTTTCGTTTCTTCGATTGAGGGCTACACTGGGCTATGGCCTACGAAGGAGCTGTGGATCCAGTTCTTTGGCCTCCGTCGCAACGTGGTCCCCAACATCCACGTCGAGTCGGAGGACAAACAGCTAACTCAGTTCGGAGCTGCCTCGATCTCGCCCCAGAGGTCTTCAATCTTTCCCCGGGTCACCGGGCTTGACTCCTGCAAAGGGTGGGCCCGGACCTTCTTCTACGTCCGGAATGAAGGCACGGAAGATTTGATCCAGTTGCTGCCCTATGCTCCGGGTCCCCCTGACACGGATTTTTGGGAGGAGGTTGCCAGGAAGCCTACAGCCCTGGCCAACCAAGTGAACAAAAGGTTTGCGGAGCCGAAGAAGCTCGGATTGTGCAACGAGGATGCCATGATCACATTCGTGCGCAACCGAATCTCTCCCCTTCAGCAGCGCACTCACAAGTTGTGCCATATGAGCTTTAGTCGTGACCCCAACCGAACCTCCTCATTCGAGTTGAGCAATATGGAGATCTTCTGCTGGGTCAAGGCTTTTTTCTCAGCTGTTTCTCCAGCAAACCCTCGAGGATGGCCCGGATCCGACCCTTAAGTGGGCCCCGGACCGCGAAATTTCGGACGAGGAGGAGCCGGACCAGGAGATGTTCCTCCCCACACCCGATGCCACCAGACGACCCAGCGGTAGATTCTCTTCTCTTAGAGATTGGCCCGACGATGAGGATGACTCGGATATCGATGTGATTGATCCCGTTGAGGCTGTCCCTCTTTCTTTTGCTTACCCGGCATCAGCTAACCCCGGTGGGCACATCCACGAGGATCCTCCCCTTGCCATGGGCGAACCTGCTCCGGCGGCGTCAAAGAAGAAACGCGGAACAACGTCGAGTTCTTCTTCTGGACCTTCTCAGCCTTCCAAAAGGCAAAAGAAGGCCGGAGACAAGACTGCCTCCAAACGGGTAGGCAAAGCCCCGACAAGGAGGGCCTGGAAATCTAAGGAGGCAGAGACCTCGGATGCGTAAGTCTTCGGGGTAACACACTTCTCCCTGCTTCGGGGTAATTTCACTCCTGACATTATTTTCTCTTGCAGGGCTCCTGTGGAGGTCCCTCAGAGCGGATCGAGCATCTCCTCCCCTCTTCAGTCCAGTCTTTCCCCTCCCCGTGACGACGAGTCACACTCACTGAGCCCTATTCCGGAAGGCTCTGCGGCCGCTCCGGGTTCCGCAGTACCTCCTTCAGAGGGACGCGACCTCGGATCGGGAGGGGTTGGATCGGCCGAGGCGATGGCGTCCGGCACTTCGGCATTGCCGCAACCAGCAACAATTAAGTCTACCGCAATTCCAGCCCCAGCAGCAGCTCCAGCACCAGCCACCGAACCAGTGTCTGTTCCGGTTCTGAAGAAACCAACAGCAGCTCCAACGCCAACCACCAAAGCTCCTGCGCCAAGCTCGTCTGCCTCGTCCGAGTCATCTCAAGCTCGGCGAGGACCCACTCCAGCGGTTTCCGGGGGCAAATCCACTGCGGTCACTTCCTCCCAGTAGGCCAAAGGCAAATTCACCTCCACCGAGGCTGGGCAGCGAACCTTGTCGTCGATGCTTCCAAAGAAGAAGTCATTAGGCTCGACGGATCCTCCCGCCGAGCCAGCTGATTCGCAGCAGATGGTTCTTCACACCAGCCCGGCTCTTGCCCTGATTGAAAGGAAGGAAGCTCACGCCAAGGGCTTGGTGGCACCTCACATGCCCACTGGCGAACGGTACCCTCCAAGCCTCATCGAGTTTGTCATGAACTGGAATAAGGCGGAGTTCGTCTACAACGAGGATCTCCCGGAAAAGTTCGGCCGAGCTGAATTTTCCGCTCAGATGAATACCGCCGCCAAGGCCATTAACCTCGCTGGGCGTATGATGGAGGTACGTTGTTTCTTCTTTACATGCTGTAGATAATAACCATTAGTCCCCGAGCCTCCGGCGGAGTAACCTGTTATTCAGCCGGATGCTCCTTAGAAGATCAACGTAGCTGCATGTAAACTTCAAATATGTACACACCTAGAGCCGGGTTAAGTTCCGCTTGGCCCGGATCTTGTATACTTCGAATATGCACACACCTAGAGTCGGGTTAAGTTCCGCTTGGCCCGGATCTTGTACACTTCGAATATGCACATACCTAGAGCCGGGTTACGTTTCGCTTGGCCTGGATCATGTACACTTCGAATATGCACATACCTAGAGCCGGGTTCAGTTCCGCTTGGCCCTGATCTTGTACACTTCGAATATGTACCGAACTAACTTTACGCGCCTGTGCCTTTGTCAGGTAACCACCAACCGTCGGAGCGCCGAGTTTCAGCGCCTGCTTGATACCCATAAGATCTTGCGCGCAAAACACGTTGCACTTGGCGCGGAGCATGAAAAGAGAGGTAATTTCCTCCCTTAACACCTCACCATTTCGTTTGCTTCTGCCGGATTACCCTTCTTATTCGTTTTTTTGTAGCTGGGGTGGAGGCTGAAAACAAGATTATGCGAAAAACTTGGAGGAAATCCGAGGTATGTCCTCTTTCGGCCAACATCACTGTGCTCTCTATTCTTTCTTTTTCTTGGCTCGACAAATATTCACTCCTCGGCTTTGCCGGGTCAACACACCATTTCAGCATCGCTTGAGGATAGTGTGCCCGTGCCTAATATGATGCTGCATTCTCGAACAAGCAGGACAGCATCAAGCCGAGCTGAAGAAGAAGGACGATGAGCTTGCCCTCCTCCGGACCAAGAACGGCGAAATAGCCAAACTCAAGGCCGAGATGGAGAAGATTAAGGCCCAACACAAAACCGAGCTCCAGAAAGTTGTCCAGAACTTCACCGAAGAGCGTGAGCGCTTTACCCTTCAGATCTCCAAGGACCAGGATCTGCTCGAGGAATCCGAAGTCCGGCTTGGGTCGGCGCTCGCCGAGCTTGAACAACTTCGGCAGAGACGCGATAGTTGTATCCAGGAGTTGACCCGGATCCATCACCATATCTCACGTAAGTTTCTTTCTCTTGCCCGACGCAATTTTCCGGGTTAACACATATGCCGGTGCTTCAGCATCCTCCCTTTCCCTATTTTCAGATAACTTTCCGGAGCGTACTGCTATCGCCAGCGCTGCCATTGCCAAATTTCGCCAAGAGAGGGGTACTCCCATTGCTCCTGATGGTGAGAGTATCCCTTTAGACCTGGAGGACCTGTTGGTTAGCGTGTCAGCCCGGGTGGAAACTATGGTAAGGATCTCCTCGACGTTGCGGTTCGGATCTTCAACGCATTCTGGCCGAGCGAGGACGCTCCAGAAAGGATCACCCTTCTTGCGGAAAAGCTAATGGAGATTGAGACTCAACTCGACCTCTGGAGGGAATCCGCCGGGCGGGCCGCGGCAGATACCCTCCTCCATCATATCCTTTCATGGTACGAGAAAATCGATCTGAGCCTCCTCACCCGTCGGCGCACCGGATCCAAATGGACCGATGATCTCGAGTGGGTAGCTCGGCGCCAGGCTTGCGGCTACAGCCTCATCGAATATTCTCCAGTCCATGACTGGGTTGAGGGGCCGAGCTTTCTGGACTCCGGCGAGGAGGAGCAGATGGAGAACGCGGAGGATGGGTCGGGCGATGACAGAGAAGATGCTGCTTCAGATATTGAAGACAGTGATGACGATGCCGAACTTCATCCTCCTGCCGCTCCCTAGTTGAAAAAACTTGAAAATTTATCAGATCCCCGGTATGCCAGGTGCAATTGTATGCAGAATACCTAATATTTTGCTACTATGCTTGTATGCTGGATTAACTTGGGCGTAGTCCCCGAGTTTCATTTTCTTGTTCGTCCAATTCTCCGGCTCGATCCGTGTCTACCTTGATTCGGTTTTACGACTTACGAACCAGAGCTTCAAGAATCGTTTTAACAATACTGAGAAACTTTGAGGCTCGGCTCAAAATAATTCAACATAATAGCTTGAAAGTAAATACAGGGTTAGTCCGAGAAACAAACGTTAGCTCGAATAAACTCTTTTCCTTAGTCGTTTTTCATGTGCCACGCAATTCCAAACTTGTTCCCTTGCTCGCCATGAAGCCAATTCTTGTTGGACAGCAGCGAGTCGAAAGGTTGGGTTTTTGGTGCTCACACATTACTAATCCGGGTTAAGTGAAACGAGTCATTCCAGCTAACGCATAAAAAATAACCACAATCATTTATTAAGGCAGTCCCCGAGTTACTGCTCGAGGCTCCGCTGTTTCATTGATAGGCTCATTGTCGACATACATACCGACATATGAGGATGACTCGGGTACATACACTCTTTAGCTAAGTGTAGAACGGACGAAGCAGTGCTACATTCCACGGTCGCTTGGATTCCTCTCCGGACCTGTCCGCCTTGTTCTTTTCCTGTGGCTTTGCATCTATGAGATAGTAAGAGTCATTGTGCAATGCTTTGCTCACGATAAATGGTCCTTCCCAAGGGGGGATAATTTATGCATGCCAGTGGTACGCTGTACCAACCGGAGCACCATATCGCCTTCCCGGAAGACTCGGGGGCACACTTTCCGGCTATGATAGCGTCGGAGATTTTGCTGATATATGGCGGATCTGGACAGTGCCAGTTCTCTCGCTTCTTCCAGCAGATCAACATCATTTTGCCGGGCTTCTTGCACTTCGGCTTCTGTGTATTGGGTGACCCTAGGCGAATCATGCTCTATGTCGGCTGGTAATACAGCTTCTGCCCCATATACCAGAAAGAACGGCGTGTAGCCTGTTGATCGATTCGGAGTTGTTCTTAAACTCCACAATACCGCTGGTAGTTCTTCTATCCAGCACCCCGCTGATCTTTGCAGCGGCTCAATGAGCCGGGGTTTTATCCCGGATAGCACTAATCCGTTGGATCTTTCCACTTGTCCGTTCGATGCGGGGTGGGCTAGCGAGGCTATGTCGAGTCAGATTTTCTTATCTCAGCAGAATCGTGCAAATGCTCCTTCAGCAAAATTGGTGCCGTTATCAGTTATGATACTATGAGGATAACCGTATCTCAAGATGATGTCTTTGAGAAATGTCACAGCCGTAGCTCCATCACACTTTCTTATAGGCTTCACTTCGATCCATTTTGTAAATTATTCCACCATGACCAGAAGGTGCGTCATGCTCCCTTTGGCTGGTTTGAACGGGCCAACCATATCCAAGCACCACGTAGCAAATGGCCATGTAATTGGTATGGTTTTGAGTTCTGACATAGGCATATGTGTCTTGGTGGCATATCTTTGGCAACCATTGCATTTTCTCACCAGATCCTCCGCTTTCTCCAAGGCGCTTGGCCAGTAAAATCTATGCCGGAATGCCTTTGCCACTAAGGCCCGGGATGAGGCGTGATGCCCGCATTCTCCTTGGTGTATATCTCGGAGGATATCAAGTCCTTCTTCCGGATCAACGCACCGCTGGAGGATATTGGTTACACTCCGCTTGTACAGCTCGGAATTGATGATTGTGTAAGCTTTGGCTCTCCACTGAGATTGACTGGCTAGCACTTCCTCAGTGGGCAACGTTCTATCTTTCAAGAACTGGTATATAGGCAGCGCCCAAGTTGGTACTGCTCTCGTAGGGAACATCTCCTCATCAATTTCCATCTGATCCACTGGCATAACTTCAGCCGGATCACGCTGAACAGTCCCCGGGTCTAGTGAGGTAGTCCCCGGGTTTCCCGAGATAATCCCCGAGTTTGCCGAGGTAGTCCCCGGCTTCGGCGTACTACTTCCCACGTCAATGTTCATGGGCTTAGCTCTGGATTCCGCATTTTCCGGGACATAAATTGAATCGGTTCCTGGGGACGGCCTGATAGATGGCTTTCTGAGGTGCTCCAATGCAACACCCGGTGGAATTGCCTGTCGGGTCGAGCCGAGCTTCGACAGGATGTCGGCAGCTTCATTTTCCACGCGAGGTACATGATGAAACTCGCATCCCTCAAAGTAACCCGAGATTTTCTGCACATGAAATCTGTATAATGCCATGTTTGGATCCAGGGCGTCCCACACTCCGGACACTTGCTGTATTACTAGATCCGAGTCGCCAAAGCAGATTATTCGACGTATGCCAATTTCCTTTGCCACTTTTAGACCATGCACAAGAGCCTCGTACTCGGCGACATTGTTTGATGCCGCGAAATGGATCTGCAACACGTACTTGAGCTGATCCTTCTTTGGCGAGGTAAGCACAACCCCGACTCCTAATCCGGTTTTGGTCTTTGATCCGTCGAAATGCATCCTCCAGTAGTTCGGATCCGGTGGCGGTGGTTCGTATTGTACCTCGGCCCAATCCACGAAAAAGTCCGCTACAGCCTGGGACTTGATCGCTTCTCTTCTATCGTATTGGGGCGCGTATGGTGCTAGCTCAATTGCCCATTTCGCGATTCTGCCGTTCGCATCTTTGTTACCCATTATCTCGGATATGGGGGCTTCGCATATCACTTTGATGGGATGCTCTTCAAAGTAGTGCTTTAACTTCTTTGCCGCCATATAAACTCCGTATGCCACCTTTTGAAAATGCGGGTAGTTCTGTTTTGAGACAGACAATACCTCGCTCAAGTAATACACTGGCCTCTGCACCGACTTACCCTCTTCATCTCGTTCCACTACAATCACTGCACTTACAACTCGGTTGGTTGCGGCTATGTAGAGCAACATTGGCTCCTTCGACAGTGGAGAAGCTAACACTGGTGCAGTGGCCAACATCTTTTTTAAGTGGGCAAAAGCTTCATCGGCCTGCGGCGTCCAAACAAATTTATTTGATTTTTTCACGAGTTGGTAGAGAGGCAGTGCCTTTTCCCCTAACAGACATACAAACCGACTCAACGACGCCAGGCATCCGGTGAACTTCTGGACGTCGTTGAGACACTTCGGCAGCTCCATTCGTTCGATGGCTCGGATCTTAGTTGGATTAACCTCGATACCTCGGCTAGAAACGAGAAATCCGAGTAATTTCCCAGCCGGGACACCGAAGGTACATTTCTCCGGGTTAAGCTTCATCCGGAATCTCCTCAAGTTCACGAATGTTTTCCTTATGTCGTCAAGGAGCGTTGCGCTTTCCTTGGTCTTGATAACCACATCGTCCACGTAAACTTGCACGTTTTGACCTATTTGATCGTGCAGACATTTTTGCATACACCTTTGGTACGTTGCTCCTGCGTTTCGTAAACCAAACGGCATAGTGCGATAGCAATAAGCCCCGTACGGGGTAATAAAGGCAGTTTTTATTTGATCGTCCGGGTTCAGGGGTATCTGGTGGAAACCAGAATAGGCGTCAATAAATGACAGCAGTTCACATCCCACGGTAGAGTCGATGACCTGATCTATCCTCGGCAGCGGAAATGGATCTTTCGGACATGCCTTGTTCAGGTTCGTGTAATCGATACACATACGCCAAACCACTGCCACGTTCGGATCATCCTTCTTCTTTTCTACCAGTACCGGATTAGAGAGCCAATCCAGATATAGCACTTCCATGATAAATCCTGCTGCTAGCAACCGAGCTATCTCATCACCAATGACCTTTCTCCTATCCTCGGCGAAGCGTCGGAGCGGCTGCTTCACCGGCCTTGCTCCGGGTCTTACATTCAAAGAGTGCTCGGCCAACTCCCTCGGAACACCTTGCAAGTCCTGTGTGGACCAAGAAAAAATATCCCGATTCTCACAGAGGAAGTTGACGAGCTCTCTTTCCTATTTGTCAGTTAATCCGGCCCCAATTGTCACGGTACGCTCCGGAAACATGTTATCCACCTGTATCTTCTTGGTGTCCTTCGCGGCTTGAAACGAAACGCTTCCATGCGGGTTACTTAACACCGGCATATACTGCTGCGCGGACTGAGCTAATGCCGTCACTTCTTGGATTTTTCTTTTCTCTTGGGCAATTACGAGTGACTCGGCTAGGTTAGACCCGGCTGAAGCGCACTCAATAGAACGTCGGAAATCCCCAACGATAGTAATTGCACCATTTGGCCCGAGCAACTTCATCTTCAGATAACTAACGTGGCAACTTGCCATGAATTTGCCCAGCGCTGGTCTCCCGAGTAATGCATGATACGCGCTCTCCAGTTTTACCACTTCGAACTCCAGATTTTCGGTTCGGCAGTTATCCCTTGTACCGAACAACACGTCGAGATGCCTATGGGTTCGCAGGATATGCCGGGCACGATACCGTGAAAAGTTGTTCTCGTAGCCTGGAGCATGTTCTCCGAGATGCCCAACTTGCGCATCGTATCCGCATACACGATGTTAATGCTACTGCCATTGTCGATCAGTACCTTGGAGAACCTCACATTAATGTTTGGTCCAATGAACGTCGGATCCAACACTAGTGCATACGAGCCCGGACTTGGCATAAGCTTGGGGTGATCTTTGACGCTCCAGGTAATTTCCTGGTCCGACCAAGACATGTACCTCGTCACTGCAGGCATAACCGCGTTAACCTCCATATGTCGGCGCTGCAAGCTCTTCCTATCTGTTTCTTCTGTTGTGAACACACAATAGCTCTGGTGATGTTCCCTGTACTCATTTCTTCCCTCGTTTTCGGAGTACCTCTGATCCGTTTGTTGTTGGGATCCTATCTGATGCACTGCATCCCTTCTCTCATTGTTGTCATACCTCGGCGGAGGGGGAGGCAACATCAGTTGCTGCGTGTTTGCTCCGGAGAGCAATTGCTGCCGGGTAACTCCTGCCGAGGTTGATCATTCTGAGGTGCCTAAGCATCCCCCGAACCACCTTGTTCTATCTTGCGCATCCACTCACATTGTCTCGTCGTGTGACCCGCCGGGCTGCTCGGATTTGGCGTGTGAAACTTGCACGGCTGGTCCAACATTGACTCGTAGGTATACCTCGGACGATCTTTCTTTTCTTGCCATTGCCTGTTCTGCTCCGAAGTCCATGTTTTCTTGCCATCGTTTCAAGGAGTCCATTGTCCTCCCGTTTTCTGGCGTTGGTTGCTCCCTGCCCCGGGCTGATCTTGATTCACGGCCGCAACTTGTTGCGAGACATATCGATGATCCGGTCTATCGTCTCTCCTTTTTCCCCTGTAATCGTTCCTCCGGGATGACCTGGATCCGTCCCTCGGATAGTACTCCTCATTTGACTCGTTCGACGCGATCCTAGGTTGAGTTGGATCACCCAAAGCATAAGAATCCGCGATCCGGATCATCTCTGCCAATGTGACTGGCATTTTCCTTTGCAATTTCATACACAACTCGCTACCATATCTACATCCTTGTGCGAACCATGCTATAGCCTATGACTCTATGACTCCCTCACACGAGTTTCTCACGGTACACCACCGGGTCAAGAATTCACGGTCTGTTTCGTTAGATCTCTGCTTGCACATTGCCAGGGTCTGCGGTCTGTTCGGTCTCTGATACGTACTTGAGAAGTTGCTGATGAACATCTCTTCAAAATCTATCCAGTAGTTGATGCTTCCGGGTGGCAAATTATTCAGCCAAACCCTAGCTGGACCTTCCAACATTTGGGGTACATATCGTACGGCCCACCTCAAATTGCCAGTTGCAATTTTCACAGCTGTTGCGTAGTTTATTAGCCAATCCTCCGGCTTTGTACTACCGTCATACGTCTTCGTGCCCCTGGGTAATTGGAAATTGGGTACTGGCGGTTCCTTCATGATCCGGGGTCCAAAGCACGCTGGACCCGGAGGACCTTGACATTCGATCTGTTTCGACCTATACAGGCGGTCTAGTTTTAGCCTAGCGTCATCCGGCATCAAATCTCTGCTTCCCAATCTCGACCCTATCACATGATAGTCCGGTCTTGCGTATCCCGCATTCATCATCTCCGAGTCTCCATCATTGTATCGGTCTTGCTCCCGTTGTGGTCCTCTCTGTTGCATACCACAGCCGGCATTTTGGTCTTGCCTTGGTGCATTCCCCTGCGGCGGTTGACCCGCTCCTGCCGAGTTTCGCTGTCCGGCATTTCCGTTGGAAGCATTTCCTTGACCGGAATTGCCTTGGTCATGGTTACTTCGGCTCACACTTCGTCGATCGTCATTTTTCCGTATCTCTTTTTCCTTCCCCGCACGCTTTGGGTCGTACGGAACGATCTGCTTGTTCCGTCTGGCCGAGGTTACTACCTCTTCTCTTCTAGGGCCACCATGAGGCGATGATGCGGCTCCAGCAGAATTTTCCGGGTTACCCATCACCGAATGGACGATTTTAGAAGCTCCAACTCTCTCCGGATTACTTCTCAACAGCTCCTCATTCTGCCTGTTCGCGATCCGAACCAGCTCGTTAACCCGGTCTTGCTGTCTTTGGCGAGCTTCACCCGTCAGACCCTCTAGCTCGGACGCCGCGGCATCCGCTGCTCTGAGGTTCTTCGCCGGGGTACTATACTTCGGCAACCCCACAGACAGATAGTTTTCCGACCCTTCTGGTCCGTCATCACCCTCTCTGTTCATCTCGCTTATGAGGTTTCTCCCTTTTACCCTTACTGCATCAACCTTGTTCGCTTTCGCGTACTCACGCAGCGTCATGTTCAACGACTGCTGAGCCGCCGCTATCTTCTTTGCGCCCTTTAGTATCTTTCGCCGGGTCTCCTCTAGCTCGGCTTGTGCCTGAGCCGGATCTACCACTGCTGCCACCGGGTTAGCCAAGCTACCATAGCCTCCCTTAGCATGTTCTCGGGCCTCTCTAGCGGAGGACCCCTAACTTTCCTTGGTGCCTTGGGTGTTGCCCCCGGGTCTGGCACTAGATCCCTGCTCACGCCCGTGCTCGGTGCGGTCATCATCACCTCTGCATGGCCCGAGGAACGGGCGATACGTGCCCCGCGAGCCACAGTGAGGGGTGGTTCCCCCGCATCGACGACGCGACGCGGATGAACGCCAGACACGTCCACGGCAACATAGACCTTGTGCGCGCCGAGCTTGACGAAGACGCCTTTGCGCGGAAGGGGGCGCGTGCCGAAGCAGCAAACATTGTCGCTAACATAGTCCAGCGCACCGAAGCGCTGAACGAGCCTGGAGACGATGCGTTCACCGGTGCCGATGAAATTTCTCGTCCGGATCTTCACCCCTGCTAGCGCCGCTAGCCCCACGGTGGGCGCCAACTGTCGTGGTGGTGTCACGGCAGATGCCATGGATAGGCTGAAGGTGGGGACTAATATGCGCTAGGGGAATCCAGGGAGGGATAGTAGAGTGATTCTCTACACAGAAGCTTTGTATTGATGTTCAGTCTCCAAGATTACAAGTGCTCCTCGAGCTGTTTTGACTAGAGGAGGAAGAAGAGGCTCTCTTACTCTTGCCTATGGACTAGTCCCAGAACCCTAGATCCACAAGTATTTTCCTTGCTATGTATCCGAAAAAGACCCAACCCCCTTACCAGAACCCCAACCTCCCCTTATATAGGGGTGGTTCGGTCCTGGCCTAGGGCATACGTGGAGGCATATTCCTAAGAATATGCCGCCTCCCAAATTAGTAACCCGACAGGGGTGCTTTTCCCCCACGTCACTCTTGCTTTAGCGACGTTGCCTCTGCAGCGCCTGCGTCAGCCGACGTGAGCGTCGTCACCCTTGTCGGCCACGATCCGGTGGTCCTGCCCTTGCTTTATTCGCTCATCCAGTACGCACCGGGCCCTCTTTTTGACCAGAGATATTCCTTCCTTCTCCTAGAAGCCAAACGAGGATCCGGATCACAGTTGATCCGGCCACACCTGTTCCTGCATATAAGCTAGACAAGTGCCTCCGACTCACTCCTTGAGTCGGACGAGACAATGTTAGGCGACCTCCCTGTTCCGGGTTACTCCGTGATCCGGCCTGCCTTGAGGTGACTCGGCCAGCATCCGCTTTGACCTTGCCGAACCTCGGCTAGCTCGTCCTTTATACCCCGGAGTGACCCTACCCGGGGTTATCCCCCCAACATTCACTCAATTTCATAATGAAGTTTATGAAATAATGATTTCCACTATTTTATTGAAATGGAATACAACATTATTTATGGTATCCGACAATTCTTCGCATATAATCGTTTTACCAGAATGTGGAGATTTAGTTACTTTTCCCATTGAGGCATGGTTTTCACGAGTCAAAAGATTGAATATCTCACTTTCATCATAATGAAAATATGCATTAAACACAAACATGACTTAAACAATAGTGTCATTCAATAATGATGTCATTATTAAACTTGGATATCTTTCATCATTCTAAGATAAAGATGAGAATAACTCATTCATAATCGTAATGTGACCATAAAAGATATTATTCATAATAGTGGTACAACTAGTTTGTCTCTCACTTACATCAATAATAGGCTCGCTAAAGCAATACACACTAATAAGGTTCACAGACTCAACGATTACAAAATTTTATTTAAATCCACTAATCCAAATGATGAATGTTGAGGGAAGGAGTGATGTAGTCAATCAACTATCTATCATGCCATGTTGCCTCATTTCTTCTAGCAATTCTCAAGCGGAATGTCTTGTTTTCACAAAACATGACAAGTATAAAATACTTTGTAAACTTCAACGAGTTTTGCAAAAATAACATTTATAATTTGTATATCTGATATATATACCTTTTTCATCCACGACATCAACTGTGATCAAGCCTACTTTGAGATTTTTCAACTCTGGCACAAACTCATAAAAGGTGAACGATTCATCTCTCATGATATAGCCCCTGTCAACTGATACATTGCAAATGTATCTATAATTTTTTATGTTCCATGCTTGGTTTTATCCACTTTCTTGTGTTTTGTCCACACTTTGGAGTACTTTTCATGTGATTTCTTGGACTAACCTATTAACAAGAACCACAGTGCCAGCTGCCTGTTTTCTGCTGCTTTTGGTTCCAGGAAAGACAGAAAATGAATATTCTCGGAATTGGACGGGACAAAAGCCAAAGTGCCTATTTTCCAGAAGTCATCAAGTGCCAGAATACGAGACAGAGAAGGGCCAGAGGCTGGCCACAACACCTGGCCGCGCGGCCAGGCTGGGCCCATGCCAGGGGGTGGTGTGGTGGCCCCTGGCACCCCCTCGGCCTCCCCTTCCGCCTATAAGATGCCCTCGGGACATAAACCCTAAGTACTCGATCAAAAATCCACGAAATAGTCTGTAGACGCCGTCATCTCCATCCCTAGATCGGGAGGGATCTGAAGCTCTTCCCGGCACCCTACTAGAGAGGGGAATTCACCCTGGAGGCCTTCTTCATCACCATGCAAGCCTCCGGTGTGATGCGTGAGTAGTTCATCCTTGGACTACGGATCCATGTAGTAGCTAGATGGCTGGTTCTCCTCCTTTGTGCTTTCATGTCTAGATCTTGTGAGCTCCGTTCATGATCAAGATCATCTATTTGTAATTCTGCATGTTGTGTTTGAAGGGATCCGATGGATATTGAGATGCTATTTCAGATTGATTATTGATTCTATCATGTCTTTGTTATTTGTGATCTTGCATGCTTTCTGTTGTTAGTAGCTATCTTGGCCAAGTAGATGCTAGCAACTCCAAGAGTTAGTATTTATGCTCGATAGTGGGTTCATGCCTCTGGTAATCTGGGGAAGTGATAGAAATCGCTAATGTACTAGATGTGTTGTTGCTACTAGGGAGAAAACAACAATCCTTTGTTCATAGAACAATCATATTGTTTACTTTACACGCAATTCGTAAAGCAATAATCCGTTGCTTGCAACTTAATACTGGAGGGGGTTCGGATGATAACCTGAAGGTGGATTATTAGTCATAGATGCAGTTGGATGGCGGTCTATGTATAATGTTGTAATGCCCAATCAAGTCTCAAAGGAGTCAAGATGATTAGTATATCAATGTATTGCTTTCTCGATGTTTGTCAATTGCCCCACTGTAATTTGTTCACCCAGCATGTTATCTATCTTAAGGAGAGCCACCTCTAGTGAACTATGGATCCCGGTCCTTTTCTTTACATTCAATCTACAAATTGTTTACTTCTTTGTGTTTATTTTCTGCAACCAATTACTTCTTTCCATTCGATACGTTTAATCCTTTGTTTTCAGCAAAACACGGTGAGATTGACAACCTCATCGCAAGTTGGGGACAAAGTTCTGTGGTTGTGTTGTGCAGGTCTCCACGTTGCTACTAGCACCGGTATTGCGCCCTGCCAAGGCTCAGCTAGTAACACCTTTGGGGTGTTTCCTTGCTCCTACTGGTTCGATTAAACCTTGGTTTCATGCTGAGGGAAACTTGTTGTTGTGCTCATCATACCTTCCTCTTGGGGTTCCCAACGAGCTCTACATCAACACCGCTCCAGCAGTTTTCTGGCGCCATACTTAGAGCCATCAAGCATTTTTCTGGCACCGTTGCCGGGGAGTCAAGGACATCTTCACAAGGGGAGTCCCTCATAACCAATCTCTTTACTTTATTATTTTTGTTTTGCTTAGTTTCTTTTGCTTTGTTTGCTTGTTTTCTTATCAAAAACACAAAAAAATTAGTTTTACTAGTTTGCTTTCTTATTCAAAAAACACAAAAAAATTAGTTCCTATCTTGAGTTGCCACTATATCTAGCCTTGCTCCAGTCACTTTGTCACCCGAGGAAATGATTTTCACTTTTAAACAAGGAATTGAGGAAAGTTTAAAGGAAGCTTGGTCTAAAATCTCCGATCTACATGAAAAAACTGAGCCTAAAATGACTCAAAGCTTGTTCCTTAGCAGTTTTTACCTTGGAATTGCTCTTTGCTATAGATATGCTTTAGATGCTGTTGTGGGAGGAGATTTCCTCCAATGTAATGAGGATGATGCTATAAATTCTATAAAGAAATTGATCCTCACTTCCAACTTGCCTAGCCAAACTGATATTTCTTTCGCAAGAATATTTGCTAGATTGAACACTCTTGAGACTAGCACTACTAGTTTAGAAAATTGCTATAATATGCTTAGGGAGCATCACAATTATGTTCCAATAAATTCTGAACCATCAAAGTGGCTCCCTACAGTAAAGATTGAGATAAACACTAAAACTTTTCAAGCTCGATGTGATATCATGTCTGAATTTTGTCTTATGCCCAAAGATATTTATAAATCTCTGAATACTTGGGGGCTTACTGAAGGAGGAAAATAAATATCTCTTGCTAATAATACTATCATATTACCTCTTGGAATAGCTGAAGGAGTGTTTACAAAGATCTTTGGGAAAATGATTTCTACTGATTATCTTGTTATTGAATGTGCAGGAAAAGGACAAATTATACTTGGAAGGTCCCTATTAGAACTCCTTGGAGCAATAATAGATGTGGGAAAAGGGACCATGCACCTTCCTTATCCACCAAACAATCATATTTTCCCCAAGGTTAAGAATAAAAGTAAGAGAGGTAAGGGCAAGAAATTTGGTTTTTATGCCTAACTTAAAGGCGTTAAAGAAAAGTACTTATTGGGAGATAACCCAAAAGTTTTAGATGAGTCTTGGAAGTTATTACTAACCGCTCCTTATCCTTTTTATTTTCTTTTTGTGTCAAGAGTAACCTCTAATGAGAGAGAAGTAATGATTGGGAAAGTTGTTGTCCCGAAACAGATTTCTATGCTTCACCGTAAAAATTCTTGTAAAATCTCTGAACGTCTTTTTGAGGCGTGCATTTTTGTGATTCTGCCCCAGGTTGTTATCTAACTTTCGTTAGTTCAACACGTTTTGATTTGAGCATCATAAGGTCTTCGAAAAAATTTGTCTTTACCTGCTGGTCTGTTTTGACAGATTTCTGCCATTTTCTGCATTTGCTTCTTGTTGGTTCCTTTTTAGGTTATTTTGGGGAATTGAGCTTTTTGAGGAAAGTTCTTCAGTAGCTAGTGTTCTAATGGAAGTTTATTTGGTGTTGGA
The DNA here is from genome assembly GCA_916181665.1 of Avena sativa. Classification (NCBI taxonomy): domain Eukaryota; kingdom Viridiplantae; phylum Streptophyta; class Magnoliopsida; order Poales; family Poaceae; genus Avena; species Avena sativa. The sequence continues at coordinate 450,825,111 of OV702288.1, read as the reverse complement.
ACTGAACCTTAAGACTTATTTATCTTGAGTGCACTAATGTTGCTAATAAAGATTGTGTGAAGTTTTGTATGAAGGAAAAATTTCAGGTGTATGGAAGGAATGAGTAATGAGATGAAGGATGGACTAAAGGTCAAGTTTGGGGATGCCACATGTGTCACCCCAAGAAATATCCAAGAAATACAAGCGTCAAAGCTTGGGGATGCCCAATGCATCCCCTTCTTCATCAATAAAAATCCCAGGTTTCTTCCAAACGCTTCATTTTTATTGTTTAATGCACAGTTGTGTTGTTCTTGGAGCGTCTTCTTTTTTGTTTTCGTTTTTGTTTTGGTTTTCGTTTCCTTTTATTTGCTTAGTTTTCTGAATAAATTGGTTGGACCCCCTCTTTCATACATTGGTTTGCAAATAGTTTAGTTTGGTTTGGAAAAGAGTAGGAAAGTCCATGCTTATGTGGTAAAAAGAGCTTGTTTTTGACTGTGGCCCATGCTTTGTCATGCCATGCTTGATATTGTTTTGGCTTTATGCTTAGTATTCCTTTCTGTAGCATGACTTGTTATAAACAATTGAGATTGCTTAATTTTCTTTGGATGAATCATGTGTTGTTTTAGCATATTAAAGCATAGTATAGTGGTATTCTCCTTTGATGCTTTATTTGGGTTGACTTGGCGCATGCCCACACCATTATATGACTATCTCAAGTCACCATAGCCTTTATGATCCTTTAGTTTTCAACTTGTAGTATCACTTTATGCTTTGATCAATGATGTTTTGCCGCTCTGCATGATTATGGCCATTATTCCTCTCTTAGTTTGTCGCTCCCAGTCTTTTGCTAGCCTCCACAACCAAGTATGAGTTCCACTCATGCATCCAACTCCCTAAACCAAGTTATTCCAAAGAGTCCACCATACCTACCTACTAGCTTATGCTATTCCAAGTATATTCATGTTTTTGTTTACCTTCCGAATTAAACTTATTATGAGAAAACTAGTGATTAAAGCTCTCACGAACTTGATGGCACACTTTACTTTTCTTGCCCTTAATAAACTTGAACCATTGTGTCATCTATGTTGTATATGCTTGCACTTATTTGTTGGGAATTAGCAGAACCATGCTTTCATGGGGAACACTTTCAACATTGCACTTGGTACTTGTACCTAGTTGATATCATGCTCTTTTGTATATGGATGTCGTCGGTGTGAAATTTAAGGGGAGATTGTAAGTCCATGGAGTTATGTATATGTGTTAGAGAAACACCTAGGCCGCTGGTCTAATCCATGCTGACATGGTGGAAACCTGCAGCGTAACATAATGAGCTGTCTATGATGCATTCTTCTTATAAAAAAAGAGTCCTATATTGAGAAAAAAAGAGAGAAAAAAGAGATACTATGAAAAGAGGAAAGAGAGAAAAAAGCACCATATACCCATGGTAAATAAGAAGATTGCTGAGATGCTCGTTGTCTGCTTGCCTTGTCATTTTGATATGGGGATTCTTCCGTATCATTGGGCAAGGGGTACCCTGTTGGCGGTTCTCTATGATACACATATACTTACAATGACAAGAACTTAACGGTGACTAAACTTGAGTAGCATATGGAGCGGCCCTCGTATACAAGGGACTTGATATTTCTAACTTATACTTCGTCAAGCATGTACACCATAGTTTGTTCACTTTAACCTTAATCACTTCAAGATGCTTGTGATAGGGGCAATGAGAGCTGAAAGCTATAAGTACCATAATTTTTGGAAGCTCTTTATGAAACTTGAATCTCTGCTTCCTTTTATAAAGGCCTTTCTTCCACCATTATATTGAGTCTCCACCTTCTACCTTTATGCACCTACTTTGAGAGCATAGTGGCCCTTCTTAGTTCTATGTGCATTGTCCCAGGACTAGTTGATTGATGCATCACTTGATATTGCTTGTTTTAAACTATTGTATCTAGTCACTCTTATGAACTTTGAAGGTGTCCTATGCATTTATATTTGCTACTCTATGAGGGACAAGCTGAATACTTTTATGCTATGTTTTCTTTATGTGAAACAAACAAACGTCTTGCAAAGCATTGTTATTCATGAATCTTTTGTTTGTGCCTTTTCGTGTTGCATCATAGTTTGTTTGCTTATTGCTAGAACTTTGTCTTTCATGTTATGATTGAAGTACTATGATCCCAGCTTTAAATGTTTTACAAATACTTTGATCAAGTCTTTGACGGTGCATGTCACCTCAAAAATTATTCTTTCGTTTTATCACTTACCTACTCGAGGACGAGCAGGAGTTAAGCTTGGGGATGTTGATACATTGCAAATGTATCTATAATTTTTGATGTTCCACTCTTGGTTTTATCCACTTTCTTATGTTTTGTCCACACTTTGGAGTACTTTTCATATGATTTCTTGGACTAACCTATTAACAAGAGCCATAGTGCCAGCTGCCTGTTTTCTGCTGTTTTTGTTTCCAGGAAAGTCAGAAAATGAATATTCTCGGAATTGGACGGGACAAAAGCCAAAGTGCCTATTTTTCTGGAAGTCATCAAGTCCCAGAATGCGAGACAGAGAAGGGCCAGAGGCCGGCCACACCACCTAGCCGCGTGGCCAGGCTTGGCCCACGCCAGGGGGTGGTGTGGCCAGCCCAGGAACCCCCTCGGCCTCTCCTTCCGCCTATATATTGCCTCTGATATGAAAACCCTAAGGACCTAAATCGGGAGCCGTCGTCATCTCCATCCCTAAATCGGGAGGGATCTGAAGCTCTTCCCAGCACCCTGCCGGAGAGGGGAATTCACCCTGGAGGCCTTCTTCATCATCATGCAAGCCTCCGGTGTGATGCGTGAGTAGTTCATCTCTAGACTACGGGTCCATGTAGTAGCTAGATGGCTGGTTCTCCTCCTTTGTGCTTTCATGTTTAGATCTTGTGAGCTCCGTTCATGATCAAGATCACCTATTTGTAATTCTGCATGTTGTGTTGCGGGGATCCGATGGATATTGACCTGCTATTTTTAGATTGATTATTGATTCTATCATGTCTTTATTATTTGTGATCTTGCATGCTTTCCGTTGTTAGTAGCTATCTTGGCCAAGTAGATGCTAGCAACTCCAAGTGTTAGTATTTATGCTCGATAGTGGGTTCATGCCTCTGGTAATCTGGGGAAGTGACAGAAATCTCTAAGGTACTAGATGTGCTGTTGCTACTAGGGAGAAAACAACAATCCTTTGTTCATAGAACAATCATATTGTTTACTTTACACGCAGTTTGTAAAGCAATAATCTATTGCTTGCAACTTAATACTGGAGGGGGTTCAGATGATAACCTGAAGGTGGATTATTAGTCATAGATGCAGTTGGATGGTGGTCTATGTATAATGTTGTAATGCCCAATCAAGTATCAAAGGAGTCAAGATGATTAGTATATGCATGTATTTCTTTCTCGATGTTTGTCAACTGCCCCGCTGTAATTTGTTCACCCAGCATGTTATCTATCTTAAGGAGAGCCACCTCTAGTGAACTATGGATCCCGGTCCTTTTCTTTACATTCAATCTACAAACTATTTACTTCTTTGTGTTTACTTTCTGCAAACTATTACTTCTTTCCATTCGATACGTTTAATCCTTTGTTTTCAGCAAACCACGGTGAGATTGACAACCTCATCGCAAGTTGGGGACAATGTTCTGTGGTTGTGTTGTGCAGGTCTCCACGTTGCTACTAGCACCGGTAGTGCGCCCTGCCAAGGCGCAGCTAGTAACACCTTTGGGGTGTTTCCTTGCTCCTACTGGTTCGATTAAACCTTGGTTTCATACTGAGGGAAACTTGTTGCTGTGCTCATCATACCTTCCTCTTGGGGTTCCCAACGAGCTCTACATCAACACCGCTCCAGCATTTTTCTAGCACCATACACAGAGCCATCATCAACGTCTTTGTAGATGGGAGGAAGCGAGTACAACATCCCAGTCTATCGCAAAGTTGTCCGTCATTTAAGTAGTTCAAATAGTAAGTGTGGCGTTCATGACACTCATCCATGATATCTAAGTGATTCTCCAAGCATCTGTATTCTTCCATCATTTGGAAGGAAACTCATCCAACGAACCATACTCAATGAGCCTAACTTGCGAAGAATATCTCCTTCATCGACCATGTCAGTGTTGAATAAACACAATCGCGGTAGCCTAGCCACCATCGAATGGAGCATGGCTTATTGGACGACACTAGAGGGAACACAAAACATTGTGGAGTCATCGGACTATCTCCTAATGGTTATTGTATCAAAAAGAGAAGATCTACTGATTACGAGGATATTCCTCAGGTTGGGTATCAATCTATCAAGTTTGACCCTTCTAAAAGTTCACCACCCCACGAAAACTCCCATGGTTGCCAAGAATCTCAATGCGTTAGGCCAATATCTACAAGGATGTTTTCAAAAAACTTCTAGACTAAGTTCATAATATGAGTTCAATCTAAATTGAACTCCCACTAAAATTCTCATCCCTTGGATGATTTTAGCAATCACACGATTCCTTTACACTATATCATCCATGATCATCATAGCCTTTGATATTGTTGCCAAGGTGCACAAAACCCATCGATCGCATCATCCATGTGACTCATGCTTGATCTTTCGATATCTCATGTTCTGAGGCCATGTCTGTACATGCTAGGCATGCCAATTCAAACTTAGTGTATTTGCAGTGCATGCATGGCTTGCACACACCGTATGCAAATGCCAAGATGTCTAGCACCCGATCATCACAACTTGCTTCATAACGACAAACTTTCTTGGTGGTGCACACTAAAGGGAGAACACTATATTGGTATTAATAGGGACCATCTTATTTAATGCTATCGTTGTGTATCTAATGCTATCAAACAATAATATGTATTAAAGGTATCATGTATTAAAGGTATCAACATCACATGCAAACGATAATATGTATTAAAGGTATCTCCATGATCTCCATCGAGCGCTCTGACATGATATCCATCTTGCCACTCGTATGGCGCCAAGCCCACGATGCCGCCAGATGGTCGTTCATCAATACGATGACTATTACTATACTACTTAGTAATAGAAAAGTAAAATACTTTACCTTGATTATGACCAAGACAATATCAAAGCACATGCCTCCTGCAAAATAAAGTTAGAGGTCTCTACTTTATCATTTGCAAGTTTTACGTGGCTCCTAGGGATTTCGCGATAGAACCGTTTCATATCTATGAACTTTCCAACCACAACATGTATTAGATAGTTGTCTCTATAACAACCCATTTGTGGCCCCATTGTAAATGCCATATCAACTATTGAATGAGATACAGGCATCCGCTAGTCACTTATATGGTACAAGCCATATGCGTAAGGTCGGTCCGAGCCGCTTCATCAAACAATGCCGTGATATAAGCAAGTACACGTTAGAGGGTAACAACTATAATATCAACGCCCTAACAATCAACGTGTGTGTTGTCCGTACAAGTATTACTATGCATAGATCGACGCTAATACCATTGAAGGGGTTCGGGCCAAAAACACAATTTTTTCTATAATGAACACTCTAACTGCCAGGATTTATCTAGGAGTAATGCTGTAACGGAGAGGTTTTGGATACATACCCTTGTAATCTGAAAGCGGTTAATGTTCCGAGGGGAACATGGATGACATAGTCGTTCTCATAGCCGACCTCAAGGTCACGAAGCTCCTTGCAAGTCACCCCTTACTCCAACATGCAGTAGACCGGTTCACGACATCCAAGGTGCCACTAATGGCAGATCGTGATTTTCACACACATACAGTGTAATAGGACAACCTACGGTTCTCCGATCCCTACCAAGAGTGCGATCTTTTGGCTAGAATCACTACATCGCAATGGCGAGCTATAGGTGTGTCATCTCTTGTGTGTACAGTTCTTCCAGGGATCGCACCATCACAAGAAGGCAATGAGAGAGAGTTGTATTCCTTGGGGAAAATGCCTTAGAGAATTATTGGATAATTATTCCCACCCCTATGCCCCTCCTTATATAAGGAAAAAAGGCAGATTTGTTGGGTTCGCAGCATAGAAAACAAAAAATTCCTACGATGGGAGCTATACGCCAAGATCTATCTATTAGATACAAGAAACAGGTGGGTATACATCCATATAGAACTTACCCTCGAAGACAACACAGCTTTGTTAATGAGATGGAACTCGTGGATGATGTAGTCGTACACTTGCCGATCTCAAGATCGTGATGAAGTCCAGCAAGTCCAGCAGGTCCAGCTCCAGCACGTCTATCACATCTAGCTCCAGCAAGACCAACACCACCAAGTCCAGCACTGCAAAGCAGCGGTGCATCCGTGATCGCACACACGTCCGGTACCCCGACAACCTCCATTCCTCTCTCCATCAAAGCATCAGAAGCAGCAACTCATTTCCAGATAAAGCCACCGGGAACATGTATCTCGCTAATCCGAGACCATGGGGAATAACTAGAGGGGGAGAGAGATCCTTCACGAGGAGGTGTGCATTGTGAGGAGGAGAGGGGGACTTTTATACAGAAGAGGGGGGAAGCCAAGGGCCGTGGCATGGTAGCCATGGTGGTTCCCCCACCTCTTCCATCATTCATGTGGTGGATGCTCCACTCACATAAATATGCCTCCACTCACACTTCCACTCACATGCATTAAATTTCCACCAAATTTAATGCAAGCTCTCACTAAATAAAACTATTTTATTTATTTTGCTCAGAATTTTGTTAATTACTTTAATTAACAAACATTCACATAAAACCCCTACAACATTTCAATATCACATGCAGAACCAGTTTGTGCAATTTCACCTGAAACAATTTTGGTTTCCATCGAAATGATTCCAACGCTTTCTTAAATATTTATCTGAAACATATTAGCTCCAAATGGTGTCGGTATCCCTTAAGTGTGTCACCCTACAGTTCGTGAATAATGCAGACATGATCGAGACCCCTCTTCGATCAATAATCAACAACGGGACCTGGAGATCCGCACTGATTCCCACATATTCAACGATGACTCTTGTGATCGTGTGAATCTTTAACATCGTAACTAAATCCCTTTGTCTCGCGATATATTACATGTCCGAGATTCGATCATCGGTATCCAAATACCTAGTTTGATCTCGTTACCGACATGCACTCTTTTCTCGTTCGCGTGATATAACATTCTAGTGATCACATCACTTGCTTGCAAGCTATTTCAATGTGATATCACCGAGAGGGCCCCAAGTATATCTATCTGTCATCAGGATGAAAAAATCCCACTCTTGAGCCGCGAGCCTCTACATAACACCTTCATAGCACTGAACCCACCTTTATAGTCACCCTGTTACGGTGTGACATTTGATGTTATCAAGATACTCTTCTGGTGTTAGTGATTAACATGATCTCATGGTCTAAGGACTAGGATTACTTCATATGATGTTATAGCAATATAAACATAATGACTTTGATTGTAATGCTATACTTCGGATGAATGTTCATCACATCATTCCACCAATGTTGTGACCTCGTTATTAACAACATCCAATGTCCATGATCAGGAAACCTTGATCATCTTGTTAATCAACGAGCTAGTTTATATGAGAGGCATTACTTGGAACTTTATATTTTGTTTATTAAACACACATGTATTAACATTTCCAATTTATACAATTATAGCATGCAAAGTAAACATTTATCATAAACATGGAATAATATAATAACCATTTTATTATTGCCTCTCGGGCATATTCCCTTCAGTCTCCCACTTGCACTAGAGTCAATAATCTTGTTTGTAAACTTGTATATACAACGCCTAGGTGTTGAATATACGCGTTTGCTAGTGGTTAACATAATCTGCAGATCTGGCACTTTAGGTCCGTGTGTATTTGCATGTCTTTGCGTCTCTACGCATCACTCATTTTCTAATGAGATGGCTTTGTATAAATTTAGTCCTTTCGTGATACCTTTAGTTCTTCTTGGGTTAAAAAATGTCAATAGTATTGTCATACAATATATCTTCATAGTATTATCCCACTATGAACCACACCTAGTTTGATAACAAACTTCTTGACACAAATACCCTCCTTTGTTGCTACTATGCCAGTCATATACTTAGCCTTTTATTGTAGTATCCATCACAATGTCTTAACTTTGGAACTCATCCAAATCCATCATGGAATTTCCTTTCCATTATATTGTGCCACCCATAGATTAAATTGAGATAAATTTAATTTGTATCTTGTGACAAACTAGTATCAATGTAACATATTACAATGAACTATTATCAAATAGTTGTCACTTATACATGATATATTCTTAGTTCTTGCAAAGCTCATAAGAATATCTTTACTATCATCCAATGATCATCATATGAATTGTTCTGGTATATGCTCATAACATTTAGAGCATTGGACATATCTGGATATGTACATATCATGATATTATTGATAAAAATCTTCATGTGATTTTACTCACCAAGTGTTGAAACACTTGAATCTTTATACAATCCTTTCCATGCAGCAAGAACCTTTCTTGTTGTTTCCATATTGAATGCTTTTCAATATATCATATATGTACGTCTGACACAACCATATTAGCGCCTCAATCTATCCATATAGACATTGATGCCGAATATTCCGGTTTTGCCCAAGTCTTTTAACAAAATGAAATTCTTAACCCGTGTCAATAAAAGATACATCATTTCCAATCAACAATATGTACTCTGCATAATGTATTGGAAATTTGTCTCAGCGCTCCCACTTAATTTCTTGCAAATGCAAGCGTCTTCATCGTCTCCAAGGAAATTAAACTCCTTTAACATTTTCATCACGGTGAAGATTCCAACTCTGCTATGCTCACTTCAACTATTGAAGTTTGCATGACCTTTTAGCACCCTTTGAATTAACAATACCCTTCAGACCGTGTCTTGTACACATCCTAGGTAACCATTCTATTAGAAGAACATTGTTTTGTTTGTTCAACTACCATATACCAAATTATATGTACTGGTTGCTAGATTAATCCGTCAAGACTAAATATCGCTATGAAAGATCAAATCTTGTCCTAGTCAACTCCTTGAACATTGTCGTAAATTCCTTTTCGACATGTCGATTATTTCATAGATGTGAAACATCCATGTCTATTTCTTTATAGATCCAAACATGACCGATAGGCTTCATGCCTTTTCGGAGGTTCTTCCAAGTTCAAAAGCTTGATTTCTCATGTATGGAAACTATCACGGATTTTATGACTTCTAGTCATTCTATGGAGTCAGGGCGCATCATCGCTTCTTTGCATGCAGTCAGTTCATTATTGTGAAAACAATAATGACTTGTTTATCAAATCTCATTATTTGATTGTTACCCGATGCATATGGTTCAAATAGGAACTCTAATCTCCAAGATCACAACCTTTGTAATCATGGGAGCCATGAGCATTGTGGCCGCCACTGGAAAACTTTCTGGTGCTGCGCTACTTACCACATATAGCTAAGGTTCAATAACCTTATCAAAGTTCTATTGTCCTCCCACTTAACTTTTCGCGAAAAAATTCTTTCTCAAGAAACTTATCGTTCCAAGCGACAAACTCTTTTGTTCTCGGTATTATGGAGGAATACCCAACAAATTCTTTGGGATAACCTACAAAGACGTGCTTATCCTACTTTGTTTGTAAACATTTTACTTATGCATAGCATACCAAAATTTTAAGAAAAGACAACTTGGGTTTTATCCCAAACCATAACACATATGGTGTCATTTCAACGGATCACGATGGTGCTCTTTCCAGTGTAAAAGCGGTAGTATCTAAAGCTTCAATCCTTAAAATATAGGTACAGTTTTATAAATGACACCTTTGATCTTACCATGTCAAACAAGGTTTGATTTGACCTCTCGAATATACCATACTCCCGTGGTTTATCGGGAAATGAAAATCCATGGAACAATTCCCGAAATCTTAGGTGTTTTGCTAAACCTGTAACTCAAATATCTTCCTTTATGATCGAATCATAAAATCTTTCTTTTCTTGTTACAATGATTTTCCACTTCATCTTGAAAGTCTTTGAACAATTTTCAAATGTTTCATACTTCTTCTTTATTAAGTAACTATATAAATATATTCACTCAAATTTCTAGAGAAAGCATATGAAGTCGAAAGATGCACCGCACAAGACTACATATAATGGACTATGCACATCATCCTGCACTATTTCCAATAAGTTAGTCATCCGTTCCTCTTTGGCCTATGAACGGAGTTTCAATTATCTCGAGGAAAGTTTCACAAGCATCAATTGATCAAAATCATAGACTCCAAAAATCCATCAACATGGAGTTTCTTCATGTTTTCTTTCCAGTATAATTTAAATGGCGATGTCACTTTGTAAGTGATATTTCAATCATTTGTCTTGCGACATTTTAGCATTAGTTTTATGGATGTGATTTCTCCAACTAGACTTGTAAAAGTTCATACATATTTTATGGAATACGGCAATAATTTCAACAACCAATGTTCTCATAATACCGGAACAAAATAACAATTATTTAAACAAATCTTGCAGGCAAGCTCTAATGTCAACGAGAAATACAATAACTCTTATTTGTTTTCGATGAACATCATCAAATATTCTTTTGCTAGTTACTTAGGCCATTGTAGTTCATGAATTGCGTCGGTTTTTATGATATTTCATACCAACAAATTCGGTATCCAATACCGAAGAACCACATTGTTTAACAAGCAAAGAATATAACCATAACATGTATATCATCTATATACCTTAACTGGACATTGCCAGTCTTTTATTTTCTGCCAAATATTTTATAGATTCTCTTTCAGCATTTACTTTTCCTTTTAAAAGAATCTATCAACATTAAAATTGGTGCCATACATGTGACACATAGTCCAAAGCATGTATAGTAAAATACTAATACCTTTGGACTTGCACTTTGAAGTAGATCACCATCATCAAATGTTTGGTGTTCTTTCAAAAATCCATACTTTAGTAATATTTTAGTGCAGTAAACATTTTACTTACATCTTCTATTCATCCTTATCATGACAACTTTCATTATCAAGCTACTATGGCTTATAAGGATGAATTGTGAGTATAATGTCTAACGAGGGTATAACTCGTCAATGGCCATTGTTATGGACTTGGGTTTTAGAGAAGGAGGGAGTGCTGGAGGCATCAGTCGGCTAGAAAACAAGAACACGGGGACGCAAGGTTTACCCAGGTTAAGGCCTCGTAGAGGTCCTTACTCTTGCTTGTCTGCTCTTGGAATTAATGGAGAAATCGAAGATTACAGGGGCACGCAGATGCAATCTGGCGAGAGTTGTGGAAACTAGGGTTGCATGTCTCTTCCTCGCCGCCCCCTCCTAGACTTTTTATATATAGGCCAGGTCTCGGGTAACAGTTCGAGTCGGTTACAAATTAGGGTTTTCCCTTTAAACTTTCTATCTTTAAACTTCTTCTTGTCTCGCAAGTAATCGAGAGTTCGTGGGTCACTCGAAGTCTTTATTGGGCCGTGGCAACACCGTGGGCTTCCATCGTATCTGGATCGTATATACTAAACTCGAGTACCTGCAAGATATACCCATGTCACTAGCCCCCGAGTGTCCAGTGGAATCGTAGATTCGACTGGGACTTTATGAAGCCTTTCGAGTGCATGACTGAGCAATCTTTCGAGTCTTCCATTTATGTCATATGGATTGTTGATATGCGTGCCTGATTTAACCGATGTATTGGTATCAGTTAACTGCCTTAGGGAAAAACAACGCAATCTACTCGAACTCGAGTCCCCGGACTCGAATTCCGAAAAGTGCTGGTGTAATTCGACTCAAGCCACGGAGGTCTTACAGGAGTCGAATTCCAGTATATGGGTGTGAGCACTCGACGCGTCCGTCAAGGCATGTTCATCATACCTGTAGGCACGGATATATTTCTGGTAGTGCGCAGCAAATGAGTTGCCAGGCCTTATTTAGGTCTTATCTTCACGCTGTAAGTGCGGCATCTGAATTTTGTCATCGCGGAGATGATTCGGGTGGCCCAGGAGACGCAATCTCTTTGTAGGGAAAAATATGAGGCGGTGTCGCCATAGACTTTGAGTGTGGATGTTATCAACACACAGTACGACGTACAAATAATCATAGGGTGCACGACCAGCGCTCGCTATGGGAGTAGCCCCCGAGTGCCTAGTTGAGTCGAAGACTCAGGCAGGGACTAAAGAACTTTTGTGACTGCTGTCGTCTTTTATTTCCTTGTTTCAGTCGAATTTGTTTCTGGTGCTCCCTATGGGAGTTACCCATGATCCATAGTCGAATCGTAGATTCGAGTGGTTGGGTATGCTTTGAATGTCCATATTCCTGCATAAAAAAGAAAATCGTAGGGTGCGCGACCAGCGCTCCCTATGGGAGTAGCCCCCGAGTGCTTGGTGGAGTCGAAGACTCGAGCAAGGACTAAAATAGTCAAAGTCTTCTAGTGCTCAACTTGATTACATCAGTGCTGACGATGTGATGACCTCAATTGCCTGTGTGAGCGGCTTTGACAGGACGTGACGAGCGGTGGGTCCCATTTTCTGACTTTGATTTGACTGGGCGTGCGTAATCTTTCGTTTTAACTGCGCCTCCTCGATTTCCGCGCATAATGGAGATAGTGGGGGACGGTTCATGCTTTGGCTTTTCCACGTGTCGACCGTGATGTGTGCCACGTGTCCAATAGGGTTTCTGTTGGCCGTTGGATTGCATCCGCAAGGGGGTTAAGTAGCAGCGCAGCTGCGGTAATTTTCCCATCTGCTCTTTTCTCTGCTTGTGCTTCCATCACCATTGTCGCTGCTCTCTTTTTCCTATAGCTTGTCCTCTTCGCGGCGCTGGACCAACTTCGCGTGTTCCCGAGCTACTTCCTCCGCTCGCACCACCATCGCAAGATGGGGAAAAAGAAGGGAGGCGCCGCCACTGGGTCTGCTGCCGCCACCGCCATCGCCAAGAAGAAGGGTGGCTCCGCTGCCGTGGGCACCAGCGCCATAGGCGCCGGCAAGAATAAAGGTGCGGGAACTCGCGTCACCAATGGCCTCTAAAGTCCGTCTTCTAAAGTCCGTCTTCTGCGCCAAGATGGATTTCTTCTGCGTGCTAAAGACGATTCGCGAGTGCCTGGTGACGAGGTAACCCCTTGTCCTCCATCAGGTTTCCGGGTGATGTTCCTCGCGTTCATCATTCATGGTCTGTCTCTGCCCCTACATCCCTTTGTCAGGGGCCTTCTTTGTTTTTATGGGCTCCAGCTGCACCAGCTGTCCCCAAACTCTCTTCTTCACATTGCGTGCTATATCATGCTTTGCGAGTGCTGGCTCGGAGTAGAGAACACTTTGGTCTCTTCAAGCGGCTTTTTAGGCTGAAGCGTCAGTCAGCTTCTGCCTCGTTAATCTACGACATAGGCGGCTGCGGGATTCATGTCGACTCCTCCGCTACCTACTTCGACATCAAGCTCACGGCATCCGTCCAAGGGTGGAGAGACAAGTGGTTCTACATCCGCGACCATAAGGCTGACGGAGAGCATTACGGACTCGCACCCTTCAACCCCGCGATGCCGTGCAGGAGGAGGTGTTCTTGGAAGAACGTGGTTATGCCTGGTGAGTCCAAGGAGACGGAAGTGCTGTACGAGCGCATCTGCGAACTCGAGAGTCGCATGGCTAAAGAGGAGGGAGGCGCCGCCCTCATTCGCACATGGTTGCGCCATCGCATCCAGCCTCTGCAGGCCAGAGTCCACCCCATGTTCCAATGGGCTGGTGCGGACGATATCACTCGCGTATTTGCCGATGGCATTTCTGTGGGTGAAGTAGATAAGAGGGTGCGACTAGTGACCAAGTACACCACCAAGGATGTTCTCCCTAGTGAACCAGTCGTGCCTCCCTTCGATGCCTCTAACCCTCCTCCTGAGGTATGATTGTGCTACAAAGTAGGTTTATTTGTCGATTGCTTCTAATTTCTTGACGTGGACTGAATTGTTTTTTGTATGCAGGATTGGAAGGTGTCTCCCAGTTTGCCCCCTCTTCCTGAGGGGGTTATTCCTTGCGAAGTAGATGAAGAGGACGATTCGGAATCGACCGTCCCACTTGAAGAGGAGGAGGAAGCCCCTAAGTCCAACGGTCCAGACAATCGCAAGTGTTCGCACAACAAGGATTTGGATGCTTCATCTCCTTCGACTCCAGAGGGCCCATCTATTGGTGTGGAGGAGCCGATACCCGCTGTTCCTATGCGCTCTATGGCTCCTCCTGCCCGGAAGAAGCTTCGACTGCCAAAGGAATCGTCGGAGTCGGAGGAGCAGTCCTTCGATCTTGATAGATTTGACTGGTAAGTCCTGTATTCGTGAATTCATTTTGGTTTCTTCTTTGAGTTGTCATCTGTCTTGAAGGTATTGTTTTATTGTGTATTTCAGTCAAGTGGCAACGTCGTCTTCTGATGACATCCAATTTTTTAAGGAGTCCGGAGTCACGGACTCCAAGTCTAAGAAGGTGGCCTCGCGGTCTCCTTCTCCTCCATTGGCGGCCCACTCCGGGCATAACTCATCGAGTTCCCCGCATGCTAGGGAGCATCAGATGGTTACTTGGATGACTGTGCAACAACCTTCTTCGGAGTCTGTGGAGGAGCATGTAAGTATCTTGTAGTTCGCAGTCGAATTTATTCTTGGCATGCTTTTACTTGAATTTGGAATGTCTCTGATGCAGCTCATCGTGAAGGAAGCCGCCCGCCTAGCGGAGCAGGTTCTTAACATGGGTCGACAGCATGCGCGACTGGACAATCGCCATCATGTTGTCGAAAGTAAGTTTTGACTTCGTCCTTGTCTTTTGTGAATATTATTGATTCAATTTGGTAACACACTCTATTTGTTGCAGCTGAGCACAATGAATTACTTCGCCATGCTGCTGCATTGGAGAAGACATTGGTCGCGCGACGAAGAATCGTGACGAGGCAGTCGCAGCCTTGGAGGAGTCGCGGAAGCGAGAGCAGGATCTCCTTGCCTCCACTTCTGAGAGGGAGAAAATGTTCGAGCAACAGCTTCTCTCGATTGTCAAGTCCCTCTCAGGTATGACTTTGTCATCTGGATCTGTCTTGCTCTTCTGTGCTTTGACGTATGATTGTTGTACTAATGCTTTTTGTATGCAGATCCCAGCGGCTTGAGTTTTGATGCCCAATCTCTGTGCCGTGCGGATGCTTTGGCTGGTGCCATCGCCGCAGTCGAGGACCACAGTGTTTCCCTCCAGGAGACACTGGGAAGGCCAAGGATGTGCTCAGTCGCATCCGTGAGGACTTGACTCCCAAGGCTGGGATGATCGACAACCTCAGCGACCTGGTGGAATCCCTGGCTAGAGGAATCCCTGCGAACTTCAAAAATTCGCAACGCTCCGTCGGCGCCACCATGGCACTCGCAATGGTGCAGGCCCATGGCATGGAGATGAATCCCGCAGCTATCTCTGAGGCGATGCCTGTCAACACTGGAGGCCAGCAGGTAGTTTTTGCTCCCTATGCTAGTAAATGCAAAAATTACGGTCCCCAGCTTATCGAGACACTCGCCAAGTACTCCGAAGAGCGGCGTCAAGCGAAGGCTGCGGCTTCTAGGGGTATTGTCGGCAAGTCCGTGGCATCGGAGACTGCCACGGATGCGACAAAGCCCCCGAGGCCGAAGTCCAAGTCAAAGAAACCTGATGCGCCTTAGTCTTTGTCTGTAATAGCTCCAGTGGTTTAACCTATTGCTTTTAGAGAACAATGATTTTGTGGGTGTTCCAATTGAAAACTTGTCCTGTATCTGAATGCGTATATGTCATTTGCCGAATGTATTCTTGGTCTCTTATTTGCTTTTTGCTTGATTCGTGGTAGGGTACATCGAGTGCTCCTTCGAGTGATCCTTGTGATCCTCCTTCTGCTGATGAGAACTTGGCACAACCTCGTTAGAAGGTGGAGAAGTTGTCGTTGCTTTCGTGACTGCGCGACCGTATTAAACAACTGGAGTATGAGTTTCCCATCCTCCGTGGTAGCACCGATGTATGGAAGTCGAAGGCGGAGAAAACCTCTGCTTGCGAGAAGTACCTATTGGAGGAGGTGGCCCAGCTGAGTGAGTAATTCAAGTGTTAGCCTTCTATCCTCTTATCTTTTCCTTTAGTCAGTTGTTGTGATGCCTAACTTTCACACTTTGCTTTTGTGTGGTGTAGTTGTTAGTGCTCGCCATCCGTAGGATGAAAAAGATCGGATCGCTGTTCGGATGAATGATTTGACCTAGGAGCAACTGCAGGCGAGTGGGTACTTCTGGGTGGATCATGACCGTGCAATTACACTTGCGACCATGCAGGATCGTGCTTCTCGAGTTCTTCATTTTCTGAAGAAAGCACAGTCGTGCCTCAGGCACATTTACTAGACGATGTTTCCACTGGACGCTGTCCCTTCAAGCCTATTGGCCCTTCTAGCGAGATTCCAGGATTTGAGTGTAGTTCGTGAGTGCGTGCGGCAGCAGTTAGTGGCTGGTGCCAACGCTGCCCTCTCACTGGTGCGACTGCATAGGCCTGATGTGGACATTGCGGCTGTTCCTGCTGGGCCGCCGATTCCACTGGCAGGTTCGACCTGGAACATGGTTCCGCATTACCAGGCGGTGGACCGCCCAACAGAGGAAATTGTCGACTTCTTTGAGGAACAGACAAATGTTCTTCTGCTGCAGTAGTAGTTTTGATTTGTATCCTACACATAGGTATACCAGTGTTGTAAAGTTCATATGTGTATGCTGTATGTAATAGATTAATATTGATATGTAAAGAGCTTGCTAGCTCATATGTTTTGCGAGTGTATTTTGTACTCTGCAATTCCTTTTTGTTAGCCTGACTTATTTTATCTCAGCGTCTTGCCAACCTGTTAGGTGCGTTGCAACTGGGTTGGTGTATCAAGGGTTCGATTCTTGTTGTGTCAGCTACTCGGGATACTGTGTATTGTTCGTAGAACGAGGGTGTAAAGGGTGGCGTAGTGCCCGAGTGATAAAATTGCTAGAAAAATGAGGAAAACATAGAGTTTCGGGGCACTTAGCTTTATTTATTCGCAGAATCAGTACGAGGTACAATGTGTGGCTAAGTAGCCTGGCTGAATAGCCTTATTTGCAATGTAAGAAAAAAAAGGGACGACTAAGGGTAGATGCACTGCAGCTACGTGACGTTTCAGGGGTTGGAGTATGCGACTCCTATCTCGAAATCTTTGAGGCGATAGGCGCCACCTGGGATTACTTCTGTAATCACGT
Organism: Avena sativa; assembly: GCA_916181665.1. Taxonomy (NCBI): domain Eukaryota; kingdom Viridiplantae; phylum Streptophyta; class Magnoliopsida; order Poales; family Poaceae; genus Avena; species Avena sativa. The sequence continues at coordinate 450,807,886 of OV702288.1, read as the reverse complement.
ATGGTCCTTCCCAAGGGGACTCGAGCTTGAGGTGCCCTTGCTGCTTCAGTCGCAGGACTAGGTCTCCTTCGACGAAGGATCTGGGGCGTAGCCTTCTGGTGTGGTAGTTGCGCAGGTTCTGCTGGTAGATCGTCAATCTTTCTGTTGCGATGTCCTGTGCCTCGTCAAGGAGATAGACGAAGTCTTCGAGTACAAGTGTTGACTCCTGCTCGCCGTACGCGACTACCCGTGGGGCTTTAAAGTGTATTTCTGCGGGTAGCACTGCTTCGGCGCCATGCACCATGAAGAACAGGGTATATCCCGTGGCGCTATTTGGGGTTGTGCGCAGGCTCCATAGTACATACTGTAGCTCGTCTGGCCAGCATCCGGCGGCTTGCTCAAGTGGTTGGAGGAGTCACTTCTTGATTCCACTTCAGACGAGGCTGTTGGCCTTTTTGACTTGACAGTTGGTCTGTGGATGAGCCATGGAGGCATAGCTTATGTTGATTCCCAGGTTCTCGCAGAAACCCCGGAACTCCTTAGAGGTGAAGTTCGTTCCATTGTCCGTTATGATGTTGTGTGGCACTCCGAAGCGGTAGACAATAGACTCGAAGAACTTGATGGCGCTGGCTCCTAACTGGTTTGTCATCGGCATGGTCTCTATCCACTTGGTGAACTTATCGACTGTGACCAGGAGGTAGACGTAGCCTCCCCGTGAGAACATTGAGAGTTTTCTAACCATGTCGAGTCCCCATTGCGCAAAGGGCCAAGCCAATAGTATTGGCCGGAGTTCCGCGCTAGGTGCGTGTGGTTTGTCCGCGAATCGCTGACAGGCGTTGCATTTCTAGATGATGTCCTTGGCGTCGCGCATGGCCATGAGACAGTAGAATCCAGATCGTAGAGCTTTGGCGACGAGGGCACGACTGCCAGCGTGGTGCCCACAAGTCCCTTCATGGATGTCAAGGAGGACGGCCCTTCCGTCCGTGTTGGAGACGCACCGTTGAAGTACTCCTGTGATGTTGCGCTTGTATAGTTCGCCATTGATGACAGCGAATGCCTTGGATCACCGTGCGATATGTCGCGCATCAGTCGGGTCATCCGGCAGCCTCTTGCTAAGAAGATATGTGATGTATGGTTGAGTCCAAGATGGTTAGATCATCATGACCCTCATTGGTCCCTCGAGTCCTGTGTCAAGCTCCAGGTCGTCGAGTGACATTGGCTCATTTGGTGGCGTAGCCCCTGAGTCCATTGTTGCGCTTGTTTTCTTCTCTACGGACTTTGGCTTGATGGAGCATTCACAGATACGCTCGAGAAATACCCCAGGTGGTATGGGGGAGCAGGTGGTGCCAATGTTGGCGAGTGCGTCCGCCTCTTCATTGCTTTCGCGACCTACGTGCCGCAGCTCATAGCCGTCGAAGTCCCCTTCGAGTGTGTCGTAGAGGTCGCGGTAGGCGATCATATTATCGTTCAGCGCGTCGCACTCGTGCATCGTTTGGTTGACCACCAGTTTGGAGTCGCCGTAGATGATGAGCCTCTTGGCACCGCAGGCTTTCGCCATCCGTATCCCGTGCAGCAGGGCCTCGTATTCAGCCTCGTTGTTGGAGGCAGTGAACTGCATTCGCAGAATGTATTTCAGCTTGTCTCCCTGGGGTAATGTCAGTATGACACCTGCGCCAGCCCTGTCCTTTCGTTTGGATCAATCAAAGTGCATTGTCCAGAGGTAAGACATATCTGGCTTTTCGGGGAGCTGGTTCTCCATCTAGTGCACGAGGAAATCAGGGAGGACTTGCGACTTGATCTCGTCGCGCTTTTCATATGTAATGTCTCGTGGAGACAACTCGATTCCCCAAAGCACGACTCGTCCGGTGGCGTCGGGGTTGTTCAGGATATGCCCAAGCGGGGCGTCGTTGACCACCACGATTGGGTGCTTCTGGAAGTAGTGGCACAGTCGTCTTGCTATCATGAAGATGCTGTATGCCAGCTTCTGGTAGTGCGGGTACCGCTGCTTTGTTGGCGTGAGCACCTCGCTGAGGTAGTAGACTGGGCGCTGCACCCCATGGACCTTGTTTTCCTCGGCTCGTTCTACCACGAGCATCGTGCTGACCACCTGGTTGGTGGCCAAGATGAATAGAAAATATGGTTCTTTTTCGCGTGGAGTCACTAGTACTGGCAAGGTGGATAGTAGACGCTTGAGGTCTTCGAATGCTTCCCGCGCCTCGTCGGTCCACTCGAATTTGTTAGTTTTGTGGAGAAGTTGGTATAAAGGTAGTGCCTTTTCGCCCATTCGACTGATGGATCGACTGAGCGCCGCAATTCGCCCAGCCAGCTGCTGGACGCCTCTTACGTTCTTCGGCTTCTCCATGGCCAGTATGGCTTTTATTTTCTTCGGGTTCGCCTCAATCCCTCTCATAGAGATGAGATACTCGAGTAGTTGCCCAGATGGTACGCCGAAAGCGCATTTGTCCGGATTAAGCTTGATCCGGTAGCGGTCGAGGTTGGCGAAGGTTTCGCGTAAATCGTCGATTAGCAAGGCTTCCTCTTTGGTTTTGATGACGATGTCGTCAACATAGACTTGAATGTTGCGACCAAGTTGATTCTTAAGGCAAGCCTGCATGCACCGCTGATAGGTGGCTCCTGCATTTTTGAGCCCGAAGGGCATTGTGTTGTAGCATAACACACCAAAAGGCGTTGTAAACGCCGTTTTCTCTTGATCCTCCTCCTTCGATCGAATCTGATTATAGCCTGAGTAGGCATCGAGGAATCAGAGGCGCTCACATCCTGCGGCGGAGTCGATGATTTGGTCGATTCGCGGCAGCGAAAAGTGATCCTTTGGGCAGTGCTTATTCAGGAAGGTGAAATCCACGTACATCCGCAGGATATCCGTGTCCTTTTTAGGTACCAACACCGTGTTGGCGAGCCAAGTACTTTCCTTGATCTCGCATATGAATTTGGCGTCGAGGAGTCTGTTGATCTCCATTCCGACTGCCTTTGCTCTTGGTTCAGACAGTGGCCGGATTGTCTGCTTGACTGGCCTTGCATCTGGGTTGACATTGAGTGCATGCTCGGTGAATTCCCTGGGAACCCCTGGCATGTCCGCTGGACACCAGGCGAAGATTTCCTAGTGCTCACGGATGAATTCGATGAGCGCGAGTTCCTATGCGGAACTCAAGTTGTTGGCGATGAGGGTCGTCTTGGTCGGGTCCGATGGGTGGAACTGTACTTTCTTCGTGTGCACTGACGAGTCGAAGGACAAGTCGGGTGAACTCAGCCGGCTCAGGGTAGGCAGACTGTTGTCTGTCGATTCCTTCAATCTTGCGAGCTCCTCCTGCATACCGAAGGACTAGGAGATTCTATTGAATTCCCTGTCACAACTATCGGACCTCTTGAAGCTCCCGTTGATTGTGATGACGCCGTTTGGGCCTGGCATTTTCATTTGCAGGTAGGCGTAGTGCGGCACTGCCATGAACCTAGCGAACGCGACGCGTCCGAGGATGCAGTGGTATCGTGAGGGCCAGTCGACGACTTCGAAGTCTATGCGTTTGCGCCCCGAAAGTTTTTCGGCGTGCCAAAGATGACGTCGAGGTTGATTTTGCCCAGGGGATATATGCCCTTTCCTGGGACGATGCCGTGGAATGTCGTATCTGAGACCTCTAGACATGTCAAAGGGATCCCCATCGCGCGCAAGGTACTTGCGAACATGAGGTTGATGCCGCTTCCGCCATCCATGAAGACGCGACTCATGTCGAAGCCTCCGATCTGTGCATTGTGTACAAGGGGACAGTGGCTTGGACGAGGGACTTGGCGCGGGTGGTCGCGTTTGTCGAAGGTGATGCAGGAGTCGCTTCCACTAAGGTACTCAGTGGTGGAGGGCGGGGAGTTTGTCACCAAGTTGACTTGGCGAGTGATGGCCTTCTGCACCCCATTTGAGGGGCGTCCCTTTTGGATCATCATATTGCCTACGGCCCGTGGGTACGGTTCGCCTCCATGGTGCTGATCTGGCATAGCCGCGGGCGGTGGTGGAGGAGCTCCATGTTCCACGGCGCCTGGGGTGGTTCCGTAGCCCCTGTTGACCGCGTCGCGATTCATCCTAGCTAGGCCCTCGTGGAGCTTGAGGAACTCGCGGTAGTCCTTGAGAAGGTGGCTGGATTGTCGATGTAGAAGTGCACGTTGATGTAGAAGTGCACGTTGCGTGGCCCAGGCAGTTTGTCCTCAATAGTTTTGACGGGTGCCTCTTCGCGAGTGTGGCGCTACCATACCTGCATGGTTTTCCTGGAGTCGCGGTGCCCACCGTGTGATAGCCACTGTTGCCGTTGTCGTCGCGCCTGTCGGCGTAGCCGGCTGCGACCATGTTGACGTCATCGCAATCATCATAGATGCGCATTCAACGCTTGCTTCGGCGATCGCGTCTGCGCTCGAGTTCCGCTTCGTCGTCGCAGTGAACATGATTTTTCACCGAGTCTTCTCCATCTGCCCACCGATTCACGATTTCCATCAGGTGGTCAATTGTTTTGGGCTTCGAGCGGCCAAGCTCTTCCCTAAGATCTATGCAGCGAACACCACCGTTGAATGCATCGATTGCTTTGATCTTCCGACATGTTTTCTGTGGAGTTCTTGATGATGGACCACCTCTAGATGTACGAGCGTAGCGATTCGCCCGACCTTTGCTGGCAGCACCTCAGTTCTTCGATTGATGCGGGCCTTTTGTAGGTGCCCTTGAAGTTGCGCACAAAGCTATAGACCAGGTCTTCCCAGCTGCGAATGGATCCGCGCGGGAGATTGTTGAGCCATGCTCAGGCGGTGCCCTGCAGCTGTAACTGCAGGCATTGCATGGCTGTGCTTCGACTCCCGCCGTGGAGCCTGACGGAGGAGATGTGGTCCTCCAACCATATTTTCGGGTCCTGGAGGCCGTCAAATTTTGGGTTCTCCGATGGGAGCTTGAACCCCTTGGGCATTCGCTTCTGCCTGATAGCTCTGTTGAAGCATCTGGCGCCACAAAGCTCCATGTCTTCGTCCTCTGAGTCAGTCGAACGGGCACGCCGTGCCCTTAATTTATCGGTTTTGCGCTGCATGAGGTCATCGCGCGCATCGTAATCGTGATCGTGCCGCCGTGAGCGGCGACGTTGAGACAGATCGTGACTGTCGTCGCTGGACGAGGGTGAGGAGTAGCGTTTTGCCAGGGCCTTGGCTTTTTTCGGCTCTAGCGTCGGCTCTTTGTTGAGAGCGGCTTCGATTAACCCCAAGCCCGCGATCGTAGATCGGTGCATGGCGGCTCGAGGATCTCCGGCCGGCGGCTGATTGTTGAGGAGGTACATGGTGGCCGCCGTTACCGCGGCTTGCGGTGTCTTTGGAACCACGTTTCCCCATGTGTCGACTGTCATAGAGCTAAAGTCAAGGACTTTCGCAGCTTCTATGTGCTCCTGCTCGGTGAGGTGGGCCATTCGAGATCGCCTCTTGTTGGCCACGTACTCGTTGCCCTTGGAGGAGGATCCTCCGTGGGAGAGCCCGGCCCGTCGAAGACTTGACTCGTCCGCCGCCTTTTTAAGAGCTTCGAGTTGCTCGATCGTTTGTAACTGGCGTCTGTACTCCTCCTTTAGTAGCCAATGATAGCCCATCACCAGGTCTTGCGGCGTGCCGGGCGGCAGAGGATTGCCTCGCAGAGCTCCTCGGCAATGGGCCCACTTGAGATCGTTGAGTCTGATCATGACACTTTCACCCGTGTGTTTGTTCACCATGGTTGGAGGTTCGACTGCCCCTCCATTATTGTCGGGCGTTCCATTGCCACTGTTGGTGGGGCCACCATTGTGTGGCCCGCTGTTAGGTATGCCACCGTTGGGTGGATCAGGACCATTGCCACCGTTTTCGTGATTGGCACTGGTTTCGCTGGCGTTGATGACGGTGCACATGAAGTGGCTGGGGAAGCTGTTGCTTCCGCAACTTTCGGATCCGGAGACGTAGGCTCCATCTTCCATTGCTAAGTCACCCAGATCGGATCCGCGACTATTGTCGCTGTCCGTGCTCTCAGCTGCTGCTGAGGTGTTGAGCTCGCTGAGGGTGCCGATTGGTGGCGGCAACCACGATGCTGGAGCAGTCGCGGATGCTATTGGCTGATCAGGCATGCGAAGCGTGCCCATCTGACCAACTTGGAAGCGAAAGCTCCCGATAGCCAGGCTGATTCCATCGCCCACGGACTCGAAAGCTGGCGAGTGGCCGGCGCGTGGATGGTGAAGTCGAACACGCCGAAGAGCTGGCGAATCTCCGCTGTTGCGGAGTTGTAGATCGCGGTTGATGGGGCCGAAGAAGACGCAACATCAGCACTCCCAATTCCCACAAATGGCACCAATTAACGAGGGTTTAACTCGTCAATGCCCATTGTTATGGACTTTGGTTTTGGAGAATGAGGGAGCGCTGGAGGCATCAGTCGGCTAGCAAACAAGCACACAGGGACGCAAGGTTTACCCAGGTTCAGGCCTCGTAGAGGTCCCTACTCCTGCTTGTCCGCTCTTGGAATTAATGGAAGAATCGAAGATTACAGGGGCGCGCAGATGCGATCTGGCGAGAGTTGTGGAAACTAGGGTTGCGTGTCTCTTCATCGCCGCCCCCTCCTAGACTTTATATAGATAGGCCAGGTCTCGGGTAAAAGGTCGAGTCGGTTACAGATTAGGGTTTTCCCTTTAAACTTTCTATCTTTAAACTTCTTCTTGTCTCGCAAGTAATCGAGAGTCCGTGGGTCACTCGAAGTCTTTATTGGTCCGTGGCAACGCCGTGGGCTTCCACCGTATCTGGACCATATATACTAAACTCGAGTACCTGCAGGGTATACCCATGTCAATGTCAGTTCCCAAAACCTGTTTGGGAGATTAGGACGTCTAGCGTCTCCAAGATTCACAAATTCTCATACAATGTGAGAACATGTATTTTGCCAAATTATACTCTATCATATTGCAACTATAAACATTGTTTCAGATATCAAAATATTTTCCATGCATGATGGTTCTGAAACAATTCTTTCAGCTCTTAGATAACCTCGATATTAAAATTAACTTTTGAATATCAAGAATCATAGAGGCAAACATGATACTTTAGATACTAACATTGGAATTCTTACTCTCCATTTAATATTACTTATTAAACTTCATGGAGTAAATAGAGTTTGTTGAAAGTTTGCAATAGGACTTCTAAAATTGACATTAAAAACAATATGATACCAGTTCATAAAGTAAATATCCAGAATTCTATAGTTCTATTATGTCAATTAAAACTAAGCATAAGGTAGTAAACAAATGTCAATGACTACAATAAATTATGCAAATTCACTTTGATTTAGTTTATGACAAATTGAGTTCGACTAATCCAAATTAGAAATGAACTCCCACTCAAAAACGACATCCCTCGTGTCTTTTTGGTGATTACATGAACCAAATCCACTACACCAAGTCCGATCATCACGTGAGTCGGTGTAGTTTCAAAGGCGAGCATCCATATGGGCATCATATCAAATATATGACTCATGCTTAACCTTTTGGTTCGTGTTCCGAGGCCATGTCTGTACATGCTAGGCTTGCCAAGTAAGAACCTTAGTACTCGCATGTGTAAAACTGTTTTACACCCGAAATATGATCGTGGATTCAAGTACACCCGATCATCACGTGATGTCTTGAAACGGTAAAACATAAACGGTCCGTACTTAAGGGAGAACACATTTTTATCTTGATATGTAAATGAGGGATCATCTTATAATACTACTAAAACGCCAAACTAGCAATATAATATGCAAACATCATATGTGTAAAGTGGAATGATATGGTCCATGCATTTGATCACCACCATGTGCATCGTGGTATGATCTCTATCATTCTTTTGTGTGTAAGGCCAAGGTCTATGGAACTTACACGTTAGGTGTGTTGTAAGTGATGGGTTCGTAGCATGGAAAGCAAAAAATTTCTACCGCAAGAATGAACAAAAACCCAGATCTAATCTAGATAAAAGCCAAGATCTAATCTATTAGACATGTGCAATGAGATAGATCTGTACTAACCCTTATAGATCCGAAAGCCTTGTGCGAGATCGGATCTAGTGGTTGATGTAGACGATCACTTGCCGATCTCAAGATCGAGTAGACAATCCTTTCGGCGCCGCATTCCGGCAGCGCTTCCGCAGTCGGTCACACGTGCGGAGTCAATGCAGACCTTCCTCTCCCTGTTCCAGCGAGCAGCGGAGGTAGTAGATCTCTCCACGGAATCCCAGCAGCACGACGGTGTGGTGGTGGTGGTGGAGTAGAGAATTCTGCAGGGCTTCGCCTAAGCCTAAGCAGAAGGAAGGAGGAGGAGAGAGGCGGCTAGGGCAAGAGTGGAGGGGCAAGGGGGGGTGGCGCCTCCACCCCTCTATATATAGAGGGAGGGGTGCGGCCTAGGGTTCCCACCCCTAGGCCCACCTCCTAGGGCCGGCGCACAAGGGGGGCTTGGGGGAGTTTCCTTCCCCCCCAAGTTTCCCCTTTTTCTTTCTTGGTTTTCAAGTAAACTCCATAGAAATTTCTAGAACCTTCCGTAACATTCTGAAACCTTCTAGAACCCCCATATAAACACTCTGGGACATTTACGAACCTAGAAAATGATCTCCATTATATGAATCTTATTCTCCGGACAATTCCGGATCTCCTCGTGATGTCTCAGATCCAATCCGAGACTCCGAACAACATTCAGTCTCCAACGCACATTCCATATCTACCTAAACAACATCGAACCTTAAGTGTGTCACCCTACGGTTCGTGAATATGCAGGCATGATGGAGACACCTCTCTGATCAATAACCATCAGCGGGATCTGGAGATCCATAATGGCTCCCACATACTCAACGATGACTTCGTGATCGATAGAACCATTAACATACGAAACCAATTCCCTTTGTCACGCGATACTCTACTTATCCGAGGTTTGATCGTCGGTATCTCCATACCTAGTTCTACCTCGTTACTGATAAGTACTCTTTACTCGTTCCATGATATGTCATCCCTTGTGACCTAGTCACATGCTTGCAAGCTAACTAGAGGACATTCCACCGAGAGGGCCCAGAGCATATCTATCCGTCATATGGATGGACAAATCCCAATCTTGGTCCATGCGCTTCAACACATACTTTCAGAATACCCAATGACACCTTTATAACCACCCAGTCACGAAGCGATGTTTGATGTCATCAAAGTACCCATCCGGTGATGGTGATTAACATAACCTCATGGTCGAAGGATTAGGTAACTATGCATTTGAAAGCTTATAGCAATACGAACTAAATGACTTGATCTTATGCTACACTTACTATGGGTGTGTGTGTCCATCACATCATTCTCCTAATGATATGACCTGTTATTAATGACATCCAATGTCCATGATCAGGAAACCATGATCATCTATTAGTCAACAAGCTAGTTCAACAAGAGGCTTACAAGGGACTCTTTTACTTTTACAAAACACACATGTATTAGTGTTTCCTTATAATACAATTATAGCATGGGATGTAAACATTCATCATAAACACAAAGATATACTAATAACCACTTTTATCATTGCCTCTTGGGCATATCTCCAACAGTCTCCCACTTGCACTAGAGTCAATAATCTAGATTACATGGTAATATACCTAACACCCATGGCGTTCTGGTGTTGGTCATGCTTTGCTCTAGGGAGAGGTTTAGTCAACGGATCTGCCACATTCAGATCAGTGTGTACTTTTGCAAATCTTTATGTCACCATCTCGGACATACTCGCGAATAGCATGGAAACGTAGCTTGATGTGCTTCAGCTTGCTATGTGACCTTGGCTCCTGTGCATTAGCTATGGCACCTGTGTTGTCACAGTAGATGGCCATCGGGTCCAACGCACTAGGAACCACGCCAAGTTCAGTAATGAACTCCTTCATCCATATGGCTTCTTGTGAAGCCTCCGAAGCAGCTATGTATTCCGATTCAGTTGAAGATTTCGCCACAACGCTTTGCTTGGCACTCCTCCAGCTCACTGCAGCACCATTCAAAATAAATACGTATCCAGACTGTGACTTCGAATCATCTGGATCGGTGTTCCAACTAGCATTAGTGTAACTGTTTACAACAAGTTGTTCATCACCTCCATAAGAAAGAACCATATCCTTAGTCCTATTCAGGTACTTTAGGATATTCTTGACCGCTGTCCAGTGCTCCATTCCAGGATCACTTTGATATCTTCTAGTCAAACTAACAGCATGTGCTATATCCGGTCTTGTACACAGCATGGCATACATGATAGAACCTATGGCCAAGGCATAGGGAATATTATTCATCTTCTCTCTATCTTCTGCCATAGCTGGACTTTGAGTCTTACTCAAGGTCTTACCTGACAACATGGACACGAACCCTTTCTTGCTCTCTTCCATTCTAAACTTCTTTAGAACTTTGTCCAAGTATGTACTTTGTGAAAGCGCTATTAGGCGTCTTGATCTATCTCTATAAATCTTGATGCCTAGAATATATGCCGCTTCACCAAGATCCTTCATTGAAAAACTATTATTCAAATAGGTTTTGACGCTATTAAGAAGTGCTATATCATTCCCAATCAACAATATGTCATCTACATATAGTACTAGGAATGCTACAGAGCTCCCACTCACTTTCTTGTAAATACAAGCTTCTCCATAAGTTTGTATAAATCCAAAGTTTTTGATTACTTTATCAAAACGTTGATTCCAACTCCGGGATGCTTGCTTCAGTCCATAAATGGAGCGCTGAAGTTTGCATACCTTGTCAGCATCTTTAGGATCGACAAAACCCTTGGGTTGTACCATATACAACTCTTCCTCAATGTCTCCATTAAGGAACGCCGTTTTGACATGCATCTGCCAAATCTCATAATCGAAATATGCAGCAATTTCTAACAAAATCCTCACAGACTTTAGCTTCGCTATTGGTGAGAATGTCTCATCATAGTCAACTCCTTGAATTTGTCGGAACCCTTTCGCGACAAGTCGAGCTTTATAGACGGTAACATTACCATCAGCATCTGTTTTTCTTTTGAAAATCCATTTGTTCTCGACAGCCTTACGGCCATCCGGTAAGTCCACCAAAGTCCATACTTGGTTTTCGTACATGGATCCCATTTCGGATTTCATGGCTTCTAGCCATTTTTCGGAATTTGGGCTCACCATAGCTTCTTCATACGTCGCAGGGTCATCAGTGTTGTCCACCAACATGATGTTCAAGGCAGGGTCATACCAATCAGGAGTGGTACGAACCCTTGTTGACCTGCGAGGTTTAGTGGCAACTTCGTTCGAAGTTTCATGATCACCATCATTAGCTTCCTCTCCAATTGGTGCAGGCAGCACAAAAACATCTTCCGGTGCTGCGCTACTCTCAACTTCGAGGGAAGGTTCAATAACCTCGTCGAGTTCTACTTTCCTTCCAGTCACTTTCTTCAACAGAAACTCCTTCTCAAGAAAGTATCCATTCTTGGCAACGAAAACTTTGCCTTCGGATGGTAGGTATACCCAGTTGTTTCTTTAGGGTATCCTATGAAGACACATTTCTCCGCTTTGGGTTCAAGCCTATCAGGTTGTAACTTCTTTACATACGCTTCGCAACCCCAAACTTTAAGGAACGACAACTTAGGTTTCTTTCCAAACCATAATTCGTATGGTGTCGTTTCAACAGATTTAGATGGTGCCCTATTTAAAGTGAATGCTGCTGTCTCTAATGCATAGCCCCAAAACAATAGCGGTGAATCTGTAAGAGACATCATAGACCGAACCATATCTAAGAGAGTTCGATTACGATGTTCAGACACACCATTACGTTGTGGTGTTCCCGGCGGTGTCAACTGCGAAAGTATTCCACATTTCTTTAAATGCATGCCAAACTCATAACTTAGATATTCACCTCCACGGTCAGAATGCAGAAACTTAATCTTCTTGTTACGATGATTTTCCACTTCACTTTGAAATTCCTTAAACTGCTCGAAAGTTTCGGACTTATGTTTCATAAAGTAGACATACCCATATCTACTTAAGTCATCCGTGAAAGTGAGAACATAACGATATCCACCACGCGATGCTACACTCTTTGGACCGCACACATCGGTATGTATTATTTCCAATAAGTCTGTAGCTCGCTCCATTATTCCAGAGAATGGAGTCTTAGTCATTTTTCCCATTAGACATGCTTCGCATCTTTCAAGTGATTCAAAATCAAGTGATTCAAGAAGTCCATCAAAATGGAGTTTCTTCATATGCTTCACTCCAATGTGACCAAGACGATAGTGCCACATGTATGTAGAATTATCATTCAATTTTGTTCGTTTAGCATCTATGTTGTGAACATGTGTATCACTACTATCGAGATTTAGTAAGAATAAACCATTCATCTCAGGTGCATTACCATAAAAGATATTACTCATATAAATCGAACAACCTTTATTCTCGGACTTAAAAGAGTAACCGTCTCGCAATAAACAATATCCAGATATAATGTTCATGCTTAACGCAGGCACCAAATAATAATTATTCAAATTTAAAACTAATCTAGAAGGTAGATGCAGAGGGAGCGTGCCGACGGCGATCACATCAACCTTGGAGCCATTTCCAACGCGCATCGTCACCTCGTCTCTTGCCAATCTTCGCTTATTCCGCAGCTCCTGTTTCGAATTACAAATATGAGCAACCGAACCAGTATCAAATACCCAGGCACTACTACTATTACTAGTAAGATACACATCAATAACATGTATATCGAATATACCTTTCTTCTTGATGTTGCCGTTCTTCAGATCCGCCAGGTACTTCGGGCAGTGACGCTTCCAGTGACCGGCACCCTTGCAGTAGAAGCATTCAGTTTCAGGCTTAGGACCAGCCTTGGGCTTCTTAGCAGGTGCGGCTGCTTTCTTGCCGTCCTTCTTGAAGTTGCCCTTATTCTTAGGCTTGCCCTGTTTCTTGAAATTGGTGGTCTTATTGACCATCAACACTTGGTGCTCCTTTTTGATCTCCACTTCAGCAGTTTTCAGCATGGACGATAGTTCAGGCAACATCTTGTTCATGAAGTGCATATTGTAGTTCATCACAAAGTTCTTATAACTCGGTGGCAGTGATTGGAGGACACGATGAATCCCTAACTCATTAGGAATCGTTATCCCCAAGTCTTGGAGTTTGTTTGCGTGCCCAGACATGGTGAGCACGTGCTCGCTAATGGAGCTACCCTCTTCCATCTTACAGTTAAAGAACTTTTCGGAGGCCTCATAGCTCTCCACGGCCGCGTGAGTCTCAAAAATGAGCTTGAGCTCCTTAATGATCTCGAACAGGTCGTGGTGCTCAAAGCGCTTCTGAAGCTCCGTTTCTAAACCGTACAGGATGGCACACTGAACTGTGGAGTAATGATTTTTCCGAGTGGCGTAAACATTCTTTACGTCATCGGTGGCATCTTCTGCAGGTGGGTCACCTAGCGGTGCTTCGAGCACATAGGTCAACTAACCAGCCCTGAGGACAATCTTTAGTCCACGGAGCCAGTCCGTGAAGTTGCTTCCATTGTTCTTAAGCTTTTCTTTCTCTAGGAATGCATTGAAATTGATGGAGAGGTTCGCCATAATCTACAACAAATTTGCAAGTAGTTTAGACTAAGTTTATGATAAAATGAGTTCAATTTTAATTCTTAAATTAACTAGGTGAACTCCCACTCAAAACAACATCCCTCACATTGTCTTAGTGATTACACGAACCAAGTCCGCTACACCAAGTCCGATCTTCACGAGAGAATATGTAGTTTCATCGGAGAACAATCTTCATGTTCATCATATCATTTATATGATTCATGCTCTACCTTTCGGTATTCCGTGTTCTGAGACCATGTCTATACATGCTAGGATCGTCAAGATTAACCTTAGTTTCCGCATGTGCAAATCTAGCTTGCACCCGTTGTATGCACACGTAGAATCTATCACATCCGATCATCACGAGATGCTTCGAAACGACGAGTCTTAGCAACGGTGCCAACTAAGGATGAACACTTTATTACTTGATATTTAGTGAGAGGGATCATCTTATAATTCCACCGTCGCGATCTAAGCAATACAAGATGCATAAAGGATTAACATCACAGGCAATTCATAATTAGTGTGATATGATATGGCCATTTCTTCTTATGCCTTTGATCTCCATCTCCAAAGCACGTACATGATCTCCATCATCACCAGCATTGCGTCAAGGTCAGTGGTGCCGCTTCATGGTTGTCCATCATCACTAGCAACTATTACAACTACTTGGAATAAAGCTATTACAAGATGAATAGACACGCAGGTCTTAATAGAATTAAAGACAACTATTAGGCTCTTGCTGGTTACCATATTACAACAAGGATCATTGCATACATCAAATATAATCACAATCACATGATGGCCATATCACATCACAAAACCCCTGCAAAAACAAGTTAGACGCCTCTAATTTTCTTTGCATGTTTTACGTGGTTTGGGGCTTTCGAATAAGAACGGATCTTACCTACAAAACTGAAACCACAACGTTGATACAAGTGCTATCAAGTGCAAAGTGTAGATTGGATCTATACTATGGTGGGAGAGACAGACACCCGCCAAGCTACTTGTGCAAAGAAAGTTACACGTCAAGCGTGGAGCAAGTCTCATGTGCGATGACATGTAAGGTTAGCCCGAGCCGCTTCATCCCACCATACCGCAAGATGCAAAGTACACAAAGCAAAAGACGGCACGAGCACCAACGCCCACAAAACCATTGTGTTCTACTCGTGCAACAGATCTATGCATAGACACGGCTCTGATACCACTGATGGGTTCGTAGCATGGAAAACAAAAAAATTCTACCGCAAGAATGAACAAAACCCAGATCTAATCTAGATAAAAGCCAAGATCTAATCTATTAGACATGTGCAACAAGATAGATCTGTACTAACCCTTGTAGATCTGAAAGCCTTGTGCGAGATAGGATCTCGTGGTTGATGTAGACGATCACTTGCCGATCTCAAGATCGAGTAGACGATCCTTCCGGCGCCGCGTTCCGGCAGCACTTCCGTAGTCGGTCACACGTGCGGAGTCGATGCAGACCTTCCTCTCCCCGTTGCAGCGAGCAGCGGAGGTAGTAGATCTCTCCACGGAATCCCAGAAGCACGACGGCGTGGTGGTGGTGGTGGAGTAGAGAATTCTGCAGGGCTTCGCCTAAGCCTAAGCAGAAGGAAGGAGGAGGAGAGAGGCGGCTAGGGCAAGAGTGGAGGGGCAAGGGGGGTGGCGCCTCCACCCCTCTATATATAGAGGGAGGGGTGCGGCCTAGGGTTCCCACCCCTAGGCCCACCTCCTAGGGCCGGCGCACAAGGGGGGCTTGGGGGATTTTCCTTCCCCCCCAAGTTTCCCCTTTTTCATTCTTGGTTTTCAAGTAAACTCCATAGAAATTTCTAGAACCTTCCGGAACATTCCGAAACCTTCTAGAACCCCCATATAAACACTCCGGGACATTTCCGAACCTAGAAAATGATCTCCATTATATGAATCTTATTCTCCGGACAATTCCGGATCTCCTCGTGATGTCTCAGATCCAATCCAAGACCCCGAACAACATTCGGTCTCCAACGCACATTCCATATCTACCTAAACAACATCGAACCTTAAGTGTGTCACCCTACGGTTCGTGAATATGCAGACATGATGGAGACACCTCTCCGATCAATAACCATCAGCAGGATCTGGAGATCCATAATGGCTCCCACATACTCAACGATGATTTCGTGATCGATAGAACCATTAACATACGAAACTAATTCCCTTTGTCACGCGATACTCTACTTATCTGAGGTTTGAGCGTCGGTATCTCCATACCTAGTTCTACCTCGTTACTGATAAGTACTCTTTACTCATTCCATGGTATGTCATCCCTTGTGACCTAGTCACATGCTTGCAAGCTAACTAGATGACATTCCACCGAGAGGGCCCAGAGCATATCTATCCGTCATATGGATGGACAAATCCCAATCTTGGTCCATGTGCTTCAACACATACTTTCAGAATACCCAATGACACCTTTATAACCACCCAGTCATGAAGCCGTGTTTGATGTCATCAAAGTACCCATCCGGTGATGGTGATTAACATAACCGCATGGTCGAAGGATTAGGTTACTATGCATTTGAAAGCTTGTAGCAATACGAACTAAATGACGTGATCTTATGCTACACTTACTATGGGTGTGTGTGTCCATCACATCATTCTCCTAATTATATGACCCTGTTATTAATGACATCCAATGTCCATGATCAGGAAACCATGATCATCTATTAATCAACAAGCTAGTTCAACAAGAGGCTTACTAGGGACTCTTTTACTTTTACAGAACACACATGTATTAGTGTTTCCTTATAATACGATTATAGCATGGGATGTAAACATTCATCATAAACACAAAGATATACTAATAACCACTTTTATTATTGCCTCTTGGGCATATCTCCAACAGTAAGGGTATCTACTATACATCAACTTACAACATTACCATATCATGACACTAGCCCAGCAACAATCTAAACTAGACGCCTCTAATTTATCCATTGCAAGGTTTATGTGGCTTAGGGCTTTCGGAGATAGAACCGGTCTTACCTACGAACATGGAACCACAACGATGACAACTAAGTTATTAGCAACTCGTTGTAAATCAGATATTGACTATAGTAGGAGAGACAGACACCCGCTAGCCACTTATGCAAAACTAGTTGCATGTCAGTCGTGGAACCGGTCTCATGTGCGATGACATGTAAAGTTGGTCCGGGCTGCTTCATCCCACTATGCCACCAATATCCAAAATACATGAAAGAAACAATAACATGATCATCATCGCCCACATATAAACATATGTGTACTACCCGTGCAAAGCACCTACACGTAGATCTGGCTCTGATACCACTGTTGGGTTCGCAACATAGAAAACAAAAAATTTCCTACGATGGGAACTATACGCCAAGATCTATCTATTAGATACAAGGAACATGTGGATATACATCCATAGAGAACTTACCCTCAAAGACAACAAAGTTCTGCTAATGAGATGGAACTCGTGGATGATGTAGTCTTACACTTGCCGATCTCAAGATCGCGATGAAGTCCAGCAAGTCCAGCAGGTCCAGCTCCAGCACGTCCATCAGATCCAGCTCTAGCAAGTCCAGCACCACAAAGCAGCAGTGCATCCATGGTCACACACACATCCGGTACACTGACAACCTCCATCCCTTGCTCCAGCAAAGCAGCGGAAGCAGCAACTCCTTTCTAGATAAAGCCACCGGGAACATGTATCTCGCTAATTCGAGACCATGGGGAATAACTAGAGGGGGAGAGAGATCCTTCACGAGGAGGTGTGCATTGTGAGGAGGAGAGGGGGGCCTTTTAGAGGGAAGAGGGGGGCAGCCAAGGGCCATGGCATGGCAACCATGGTGGTGCCCCCACCTCTTCCATCATTCATGTGGTGGATGCTCGACTCACATAAATATGCCTCCACTCACACTTCCACTCACATGCATTAAATTTCCACCAAATTTAATGCAAGCTCTCATTAAATAAAAATATTTTATTCAGAATTTTTTTAATTACTTTAATTAACAAACATTCACATAAAACCCTCTACAACATTTCAATATCACATGCAGAACCCTGTTTGTGCAATTTCACCCGAAACAACTTCGATTTCCATAGAAATGATTCCAGCGCTTTCTAACATATTTGCTCCAAATTGTGTCGTTATCCCATAAGTGTGTCACCCTACGGTTCGTGAATAATGCAGATATGATCGAGACCCCTCTCCGATCAATAATCAGCAGCGGGACCTGGAGATCCGTACTGACTCCCACACATTCAACAATGACTCTTGTGATCGTGTGAACCTCTAACAACATAACTAAATCCCTTTGTCTCGTGATATATTACATGTCCAAGATTCGATCATCGGTATCCAAATACCTAGTTTGATATTGTTACCGACATGCACTCTTTTCTTGTTCCCGTGATATAATATTCTAGTGATCGCATCACTTTGCAAGCTATTTCAATGTGATATCACCGAGAGGGCCCCGAGTATATCTATCTGTCATCGGGATGGACATTTCCCACTACTGATCCATGAGCCTCTACATAACACCTTCGTAGCACTAGACCCACCTTTATAGTCACCCTGTTACGGTGTGATGTTTGATGTTAGCAAGATACTCTTCTGGTGTTAGTGATTAACATGATCTCATGGTCTAAGGACTAGGATTACTTTGTATGATGTTATAGCAATATAAACATAATGACTTTGATCGTAATGCTATACTTTAGATGAATGTTCATCACATCATTCCACCAATGTTGTGACCTCGTTATTAACAACATCCAATGTCCATGATCAGGAAACCTTGATCATCTTGTTAATCAACGAGCTAGTTTATATGAGAGGCATTACTAGGAACTTTGTAATTTTTTTATTAAACACAAATGTATTAATGTTTCCAATTAATACAATTATAGCATGCAAAATAAACATTTATCGTAAACATGGAATAAGATAATAAGCATTTTATTATTGCCTCTCGGGCATATTCCCTTCAAGACTCCCTTCCCTCAAGTCCCGAGGTGGGACTAAAGTAGGAGGAGGTGCGAGGCGCCAAGGGCCAGTGTGCCAGCGAGCTAGGACAGGTGGGCCCTACCCCCACACATGACCCTATATTGACTAGGTGGATCCCTTGTAGCAGTGCCCTGGTCCCCTCCTTGGGCGGCTTGGCATGCCTTAGGGTAGCTTGCTCTCTTGGGCCTTGTTCCCTCCAGGAACTTGGCCCATTAGTGGAAGTTGCGCCTCAAATTTAATTTTAAATCTATATTTAATATTAATTCCATTAATTAATATGATATACATATTATCAAATCGCATTTGATCCGAAACACCTTTTGAATCCTCCCAAAATGATTCCGGTTCTCTCACGGAACACTTCCGGTTTTCTCTTCTCTATGATCATGTGATTTCTATGATTCCATAATGATCTCCAAGCGTCATTGTACCCTTAAGTGTGTTACCCCATGTCTCGGGAACATCACAGACATGACCGAGACACTTCTCATATCAATGATCATTGGTTGGACTGGGATGCCCATAATGACCTGTGCATTCCATGATGTTTAATTTCATTTGAAACATAAATATTGAGTCCAATTCCCTTTGTTACTTTGATACTGACTTGTCTGAGATCTGATCATTCGTATCAATATACCTAGTTCAATCCCATTACTGGTAAGTTTTTTTACTCGTTCCCATGATATTCTATCATCGTGACCTAGTCACATGTTGCAGCATTATAGATGTAATCTCACAGAGTCAGCCGTGTGTATCTTCCCATCACGCAGGTGAAAAAATTCCAATCTTGATACATAGGCCTCAAATATTCCTCTAGAATTGCCAACATACACTATTATAGTCACCTAGTTACGGTCATGATGTTTGATGCGGTCAAAGTAGCCTTGGGAGATGGAGATTAATATGATCTCACGGTCTAAGGAGAAGGATACTATGATTGTAACTATTCTAGCAATGAACCCTATGACTTAATTGTGTCACAATACTAATCTTTGCGTAATGTCCATCACATCATTCACTAATGATATGACTTCATTTTCAACTAAATGCTCTATGATCAGAAAACCTTGATCATCGGTTTCCCAACAAACTAATATAAATAGAGGTTACTAGGGACTTGGTTTGTTTACATACCACACATGTATCAATGTTTCCACTTGATACAATTATAGCACAATATGAATGTTGGGGGGATACCCCCGGGTAGGGTCACTCCGGGGTATAAGGGCCGAGTTAGCCGAGGTCTGGCAAGGTCAAAGCGGATGCTGACCGGGTCACCTCAAGGCAGTCCGAATCACGGAGTAACCCGGACCAGGGGGGGTCACCTAACATTGTCTCGTCCGGCTTAAGGAGTAAGTCGGAAGTACTTGTCTAACTTATATGCAGGAACAGGTGTGGCCGGATCTACTATGATCCGGGTCCTCGCTTAGCTTCTGGGAGAAGGAAGGAATCACTCTGGTCAAAAAGAAGGTCTGGTACGTACTGCATGAGCGGAGAAAGCAAGGGCAGGACCACCGGATCATGTCCGACAAGGGTGACGACGCTCATGTCGTCTGACGCGGGCGCCGTAGAGGCTTACGTCGTTAAAGCACATGTGACGCTGGGGAAAAGCACCCCGGTCGGGATACCACTTTGGGAGGGGGCATATTCTTAGGAATATGCCTCCACGTATGCCCTAGGCCAGGACCGAACCTCCTCTATATAAGGGGAGTTAGGGTTCTGGTAGAGGGGGTTGGTTGAGCACTAGTTGGTTGGGTAGTTCCATAGCACTAGTTGATCTAGCGTTCTTGGAAACGATAGTAGGCAAGAGTAAGAGAGCACCTTCTTCCTCCTCTCGCCTATATAGCTCAAGGAGCACTTGTAATCTTGGAGATATAGCAATACAAACTTCTGTGTGGAGAATCACTCCACTATCCCTCTCTGGATTCCCCTAGCGTGTATTAGTCCCCACCTTTAGCCTATCCATGGCATCTGCCATGACACCACCACGACAATGAAACTTATTATGAACTAATTGAGATACGATAATAAAATCCATTTATTATTTGCCTGTAGAGCATATCTATTTCACATGTAGCTAATGACATCTAGGGTTTGAGTCCCGATGTGGGGAATGCGGGAGTGTGGCGGCATCGTGGTAGTTGGAAGAGGAGAAAGGGTTTCTTATATTATATAAGGAGGAGCAATGAGGGTTGGTTAGGGTTTGATTTATGAGGTCTTCGACAAGTGTGTCGCATGTGCATAATAAGACCATAATGTTTCGTCCAATTTCCTTTCAACATAACAAATAAACATGGTTTTCAAGACATAATACCATACTTAATCATCAATAATACCAAGAGATAGGCCATCTAGTGCAATCCTATCAAGCTCTAGAGATCTAGCAAGATTCATAAAAATCATGCATCTTCCTTAGTGAAGGCCCAATTTCTTCTTTGGCTTGCTCCCTCACTTCCTTCTCGAAATCCTCCACCTCAGAGCTACCGCTCAGATCTCCGTCCCTGGGTTCCTTCCACATTTTAACCAACGCATGATGTGGTTGCTTAGAGTGCGACCGATCCTTCCATAACAAGTAAGGACATTCTGGCATTTTGAAGTGGCAGCCAAGGAACCTACGGTCGGTGTGCTTGCCATGGAAAGATACGAGTCTATACAAGAATTTGTCGCACAAACATCTTTTCTTGTGGTGATATCTTATAGGGACACCATTTCAGGATGGATCAAAGATCCAGTGCGGCACCACGCCATCCTAGGGGAAAGACCCAAAATGTGTTCATGATATAATATTATATCCAAAAAGGTAACTGGCAAATTGTATCAAGAATAGAATCAATATATAAAGTAACTGGCAAATTGGATCAAGAATAGAATCAATATATAATTAACTTACGTAACCACCACCCGTCATAGGCTCCATTGCGGTGTCGCCACCGATAGAAATCCATGGAGAGGGATTTGGGAGGGGAGTGCGAGATATAAAGTTCGGGCTTCGTGGTGGGCCATGCTAGTCAGCGAGACAACCTTAACCCGTCAGTTGGATGTCTTTGACTACTCTCTAGCATTGTGAAAATTCACTTGGCGCTTTAGTTGCACGGTGCAAGCTGTAATGCCACCGTTGCCCAAGCGCGGCATAGAATAGCGCCACACTTGTGTGCCACCTACCATGGCACCAAAATCTGTCGGTATCCTATATGCCATGGCGTCTAAGTGGTTGCCGCGACAAAATGGTAACCAACCTTTGTAGTGTCATACCGATATCCACGGGGTAACCCTTAATTGCAATGGATCCATAGATGGTTGCCTAAAATCATTGTAGTGGTTATTTAGAGATGTGATGACCGATGGTTTTCCAGGCACATCTTATTATGGATCTCTCCACACTCATATCATGATAGAAGATATAGATTTATCTTACTTTTAGTTAATACCAATTTTAGTGGTGGATCCTAAATCCCTGAGAACATTCGGCTTATTAGATGTTCCATTACATTTCTCATCGCTCTAGTTTACTTTACTGCATTCTTTACTCTTTTGCAATTAAATAAAACTCTCTTAAAACATTCTTACTTGAGATCAAGGGCAACTCTAAGTATCCTTTGATGAATAGTGACGAGGTTCATAAAGACCTTAACAAAATAGCTCTCTATGGTTAGATACTCTTACTTTTGAATCTAGCTACAATTGATCTATGCAATTGTAGTCATCACTATTGCTCTTGCCTGGAATCCTCCATTGTTGAGCCTGCAACCAGTAGGCGCCTCCCTAGTTGCAGGCGCCTCCCTATACTAAGACAAGATGGAGTTGCACCGCCTAAGTGGAACAAGCTAGGGAGGGACACTAGAGAGGGAGAGGCGACGGAGCACCGACGAAGGAGGGAGAGTTGCGCCACTGGTCTCGTGAGAGCAGGAGAGGTAAGGTGAGACTGACTCGATACGATTATGTGGGGGTGTCACGCAGGTGATAATAGGTTATAATTTATTTTGGTTTAGGAGGTGATTTTGGTGATTGATACCTTTGATCCGGATTACGGATGTAGTATAGCTTCTTTTTCCCTAGTAAACCTAGGTTATCGAATCCTCGGGAAGCGAATGCATAGTGAAGTTACTTTAACGGACCTTCGGGAGTTATAGAATTCCTTTTGTGTTTTTAGCAGACCAATAGTTTGCGTCTTTTTTTGTTGTCGATGATGGAGAGAGAGGGCCTAGGGCGTTCGGTTTCACCTGTAGCTGTGCAAAACATCTGATGGAAATAAAATATAAATATAAAGTATGCATGTACTTTTTAGAGCAAGATAAATTATATGTGGGAAGTGCATCCATAATTGCTATTGCCTCCGCAACCTCTTATAGCAATAACCTACTAGTCTCATCCATAGAAGAAAGATAACTAATGATATGCATAGTGATGTCACCATTAATCCCAAGTAAATCCCTCACATACAGCCATACTACCCCTTCTGTCACTGGGGTTCCCAACATGTAGATCAGTCATTACTCATACTCCCTATACCTGGCTCAACCCTCGGGGTCTTGGGTCCTGAAAAGTCCTTGGATTGAGGCAAGAGAGGATACAATAATCATCATGTCATACAAACTAATACACGATCCCATCTATGATAAATAACATGCACAATCGCTACATGGCTAGGCCGAAGCCCTTAGCCCAAGGAGAATTACTCACACATAGAGATGAGATCAACAATCATAAACATTGTAATGAAAATCAAAAGATTGATATCAATAGTCTTACAATGTCGCCAATCAAAGAAGAGATCTACTATTACAAGTGGTGGAATATGGCTATGGAGATGGAGAAGGGTTTTGAGATCTGGAGGAGGCTGGTGATCTGTGGAAGAGACTTTTGGCGAGGTCTGGCTTGTTTTCTCGTCGCCCGAGGCTTCTTTATATAGTGGTCCCTTCACGAAAGTTGTTCTATTTGACCTAACGGTGGCGGCGCCAACTATACGACTAGAGCTATAAGGATGGAATTTTGCTCCGGTCGTATAGTTGGTCATTCAAGCGTCTGCCTCCGCTTTATGGCTCTTGGTTTCTTCTGGTTGTTGCAAATCTCATATCTTTGACTTTAATGTAGTGATTCCCATCTTCAAACGACATTATCTGTGCAGGAAAAATATAAAAAGGGTTGCATACCCCTTTGAATATTAGGCATTAGTGGCAGAATTTAGAGAGATATTTCATCAAAATTATGAATAATATCTAGTTTAAATGTGGACGTGGATGGCTATATTTCGGAGCCATCAACCTACCCAAGCTTAAACTTGATCGTCCCCGAGAAAGAAAACCAAAATCAAAAAGGAACTCAGCATTTAAACTGAAACAACGAGATGGTGATCTTATTCATGATTGGTAGTCTCATGTTTCCTCCACTTCATCAATCTGAAAAACTTCAGCATAGATAGAATAATGGCAAGCATATCATATGGGTTTTATATACATCCTTATAATGCAACAAAGTTTTTGTTAACATGGATGATTCAAATGAGTAAACTCTATTCCATGTCATGTAATCAACTCATAGGCTTGCCTTTGAACGATAAAATATAATCATGTAAATTGAGAGTGTGAGAGTTGTCATGAAAATCATATACACTAGAGTATCTCAATTCTCCCACATCGATAAATCAAGACTTTTCAAGCACTACTTTTCTATTCATTGTCCTTCAAGAATTTCAGTTTTTGAGTAATCGAGAGCATGCCAAAGATTTTTTTTAGTTTATCGGGTTGTGATGGACACTCGTCGCATCACTAAGGTTTTTGTTACTTTTGCATAATGATTACTCATACCATCCAGAGGAGTGATTCCATCATGATTAGAGCTACTCGGGAGTGCCAAGCATCTTACCCACTATAGCATTGCTGCTACAAGTGTTTAATCAACTCATAGCCGAAATCTAGGAGTTTCCTCCATGAAGACCGTTCGTAGGCTAGCAGAGTTGTTGGCATCCCATGAAGTTTAACATGCATAAAGCTATATCATTCTTATGATTAACAAGTCAAACTTTGGCATGCTCACAAAAATCGCTAAGCATTTAATTCAATCGAACAAATCCTTTTAAAGAGAGGTATCAAGTCAATCAACATTTTCAGTGGTGTTCAGTGTCTCTAGAAATAAGCCTTCAAGACTAAGCACTACAACACCCAAGACTTCAGTTGTGAGACTTTTTCTTATTACAATTGTTTAGCAATATTTAGGCAAGACTTGGTTAATTACCAGAGCCAGAACAAAACGTACCCAATTAAATACCCATGCAAACGAAAATCTTACTACAATACAAAGATTCACTCCACCAATATAATATCTCAACATTTAATACTAACTAGCATGGGTTTCTCAAACTTCAAAAGTGGGGAGTCATAAGGCATACCTCCCATGTTTCGTTCCACTTCTCTCTTCCTTTTTTATTTGCTTCTAGGAAACTCGAAGTCAATCACTCTCCTGCAAATACATGAAAACCTCGAGGCAGAAAGAAAAGAAAGAGGGAAAATAAGTAAAAATGGAGAAATATTTTTGTGGTTTTTAAGAGAGGCAGTTTAAAGAATAGAAAATTGGCGGCAAAACTCGTCTAGAAAATCTCGAAAGCAAATATAAAGAACTAAAAATAAGGTATTGGGGACACTAACATGAGTGCTTATAAACTCAAATAAAAACACAATCTCGAAATAAATAAAAGCAAATGAACGCCAAATAAATATACATGAGGAAACTTCCCCAAGCTTAGGCTTTTGCAAGCCCTTCAAATCATTGTGGTGGCGGGAAAAAGTCGTTACTCCAGTTCAAAAAATTGAGTTGAGAGGTTACTAGTTGATTCTCGGAGGTTCAAAGAGAGGCTATGCATCCTCTCCACAGTCCCTCCAAGTCCTTGGAAGTCTTGGTATGTAGCGAATCGGGTTTGTGGCTGCTCCTCTTGATAAGGAACTTCTTGCTCCTCATCTTGGTACTTATCCTCCTACAGAATCTTCTCTTCAGGTTGGTGTTGCTCAACCTGCAAGTCATATAGCAAGCGTCCTTCCTTGATAGAGAAAATTCATAGGAGCGGGGTAGAGACACCCAGCTCTAGCAATATGCAGGTAATAAACACCACCTCTCCTAGTGAGCATTCCACAAGCTTTCAAAGTGGAGAAACCAACATGTGTCTCACCTAGCATGGGTTGCAACTCACCTAGGTCGATGCCTAGGGAAGTGGCAATAACGGTGATGATGCCTCCACCTGTGATTGGTACTTGGCTTTGGGAGGCTTTGTGCTCCAAGTAGCGGACATGGATGGCGCCCAAGTTGAGTGACAAGCCGCAGTTGATGTAAGCAGCCTTTGTGAGGACTAGGATATCCTCCTTGTTGAGTATCGTGAACTCATTACGTGCCTACAAGGTGTTAGCAATAACATAGAACAAATAGCGAATTGAAGGATGTTGAATATTCTTCCCCTTGTTCACTCTAGTAGTGAAACTCATTCCATTATAGTATTGTTCAGGGGTAGGTTCTAAGCCAGTAAAGGATGCGTGTAAGGCATTAACATAATTGTTTGGCAAATTAAAGCATGCGCACCAATCATCTAATGTTCAAGTGTTATTGTTGTTCATAAGTCGGAAAGAAATCGTGTCCTCTCCTTGCCATTGTCTAATGGTGCTTTGCAACGAACTTAGGAATTTAATAGTTAAGCGGCAATAAGTAGGCACATCATTGTACACAAAGTTTTGCATGCTAGCTCTATTGCAAAAGAAACTAAAGTCATCAAAAATACCGAGTTAATTCAATATAATGGGGCAAGCCCACTTGGTGGCCTTCACTTCCGGTTCTTGATCCTATCGAAGCGATCACGTTGGAGCTCATTCCTGAATCCTATCCCCATGCGTTCTTGAGCGACAGCCCGAGAAGCGCTAGCGATGGCACGAGCACGAGTTTGGCTCCTTGTGTTCATCATCTAAAACATTGAATAAAGGAAAAAATAAAACTTTTTGATCCAACAACAGTAAGTGCATCACATTCCTCATCATAGCACACTAAAGAATCTCCTCAAAATAATAATCTAGGCAAGAAATCATGGCAATTGGTTCATAGTAGGTCTCATCCTAGATTGATAATGACAATAGATCGAAGTTGAATTTGCAAAAAGTAATGGGAGGATCAGAGGAGAAACATACCGTAGATCACTTATGTGCGAGGAAATCGAACGATATTGAGTAGAGATGGAGATATCTTGAGGTTTTGAGACGGTTTGGAGGTAGAAGAGAGAAAAAGGATTGAAGTATTGGAGTTGGAGGTACCTTCCCGTGCGTTTTTGTGGTCGGACGCAACTATAAGGGCGCAACTATACAGCAAGAACAATGCGTTCCCGCTGTATAGTTCTCCTTCTATCAAAATATTAGGGTTTCCTCCTGGCGGCGCAGCTATACAGGCACAACTATACGGCCGGAACAAAATGTTCGCACCGTATAGTTGGTCGTCAAACTGTCTGTCCCTAGGAAAGAAAATATACAAAGGCATCAATATCTATACGACCGGAACTATATGGCCAGAATTTTTATTCCCACCATATAGTTGGTGAAAGGGCATTTATGCCCTTCATATTGTTTTGATGTTTGTTGACAACACTTGGATAGGTTTAATCTGTTGTTAAATGTTTCAGGAGATATCAACTACATTAGTGTAATTTATACGTTAGGAAAAAGGCTCCCCAGGATCAAATCCGTGTAGAGACAAAGTCCTGCCGGACTGTCCGGCTGATGTACGCCGGACTGTCTCGCTCCACCAGACTATCCGGCCGGTTTCTGCCAGACTGTCCGGCCCTGAGGATTTGCAAGATTTTCGTCGCCTGGTGCGGACAATCAGTAAGCCATATCGGACACCACCCGGACTCTGGTCGGACTCTGGCCGGAAACTCTGCTAGACCAGAGTGTCCGATAGTTGTCACCTGGAGTGTCCGATTGGGCCAGACTATCCGGCTGCTTTTTGCCGAACTGTCCAGGGTAAGTGGCTCCCAACGACTCTAATTCTAGGGGCCCTATATAAAGGCCCCTTCTTCTACCTTGGGAGCTGCTTGTCCAGTTCAAGAAGAGCATCACCATTTGAGCCACCAAATCCTCAAGATCTCTTCACTCAACCATCCAAAGTCAATGATCTTTGGAGAATCGAAGGAGGAGGCCTTGATCTATAGCTTAACCAAGATAGATCTTCATTTCCCCCTCATTCACTTGAGGGCCCCTTGATCTAGTGTTTCTTTGGAAACCCTAGCTTGTGATTTGGTTCTTACAATCTTGTCCTTGATTGTTTGACAGCTTGCTTGTATTCTGGAGCCTCCAATTAGGTTGTGGATGTGTGCCTCGAACTTGTTGTAAAGGTGCCGACTTCCACCTCAAAGGTTGCTGATACAGTGGAAGAGGTGAATCGAACCCATTGGGGTGAGGTTCATCGGAGAACAAGGGAGTCCTCTCGTGGCATTGGTGGTTTGAAACCACCCCCTCTCTAAACATAGACGTACTTCCCCTCAGAAGGAAGAAACTATGGGAAACAAACCCTTGTGTCTCCGCGTGCTCCACTTTGGTTACTTCTATCCTTTACTGCACTTTACTTATCTTGTTCTTGCTTAGTGTTTGTGCTAGATTGACATATAGGTAAATTCACCATAGTTGCATAATCTAGAGAATTTACCTTTTGTGTCAAACCCTAAATTGAAAATGAGTAAAATTTGAAGTAGCACCTATTCACCCCCCTCTAGGTGCCCATACTCTTTATTCAGGATTAACCGCCTAAGAGACTATCGATAACCAAGGAGATGAGGGAGAGGGTGAGGCTAGCAACTTGGTGACCATGGTAGATCTCAAGAATTTGGAAACAAGCTTGAGCTCTACCTTGGGCAATGAAATCCAACAGTTGCGTCAACTTGTTGAGCGACTTGTTATGGAAAAGTCGGCCTCACCACCTCCCTCTCAAGAGGAATCACCACCTAACACTAAGGAAAATGCTCCAGCTAAGCCAATAGGTGAAGTGGTGGGGGATGAACATAATTCCACTGACTCCACCACCAAAAAGGGTGATGGGAAGGAAGAGCACCATGCGGTTCCCGGATGGTATCCAATCCCTCATCCCCATGTAAATAATAGAGGTGACCCACCTAAGTTAGCTGCACATACTTTTGCTCAATGGAAAGTTTTAATGAAATCTCATGTGCACAGCTCTTGCATTGACTTGTGGAATATTATTGAAGAACGACTCAACATTGAGGATCCAACCAACTTGACTAGAAGAGAAGTGGTCAATATCCAACTCAATGCGACAGCCTTGCACATGATCCAACTTGGAGTGGGGCCAAAGGATTCCCCCCACATTGAGCAATACAATACTGCCAAGGAAGCTTGGGATGCTCTCATTGACTTGTTTGTTGGCAATGACAGCATGAGAAGAAATAGGTACGATGCCTTAAGCAATGAGGCTGAAGGTTTATTTATGAAGTATGGTGAGGATCATGAAGAGATGTATCAAAGAATCAAATCCACAGCCACCGCTTTCAGGAATGTTGGTGCCTCTCACATTGATGATGCTTGGATCAAGAGGAAGTATGTGAGTGCACTCATGCCCTTCGAGCCCACTAACTTGAAGAGTCTCCAAGGAAGACATAGCTACCATCTCATGACCTCCAATGAAGTTATGCAAGAGATGGTCTCTTTCAAGGTTGCTGCCAAGAATGCCAAAGACGCTTGTGCTCGTGCTATTGGAATGAGTAGTGGTGTCAATCTTGCCTTGAAGGCCAAGGTTGTGGAGTATGATGAAGAAGAACAGAGTGATGATGCACTTTCAATGAGCCACCCCGAAGATGTCAAGGTTTCTCATGGTGAATACATGGCCTTCTATGCAAGAAACTTTTGGAAATACCCTACCAAGGCCAAGATGGAAATGCAACGAAAAAACAATCCCAATGGGAGAATAGACAATGGGTCTAAATTGAGAACTTGCTTCAACTGTGGTGACCGCTAAAAGAGAAGATCATGGGGGTAAACTTGTGTTGAAGAAAACCTTCAAATCTCCTTTCAAGAAACCCTTCATCAAGAGGAATCCCACCAACAAGAAGTCGGGTGAAATTGTCTTGATAACACATGAAGAATTATCCTCCGACAATGATGATGATGAAGATGAAGAAGAGGAAACATCAAGTGGTGTGGCTGCTCTTACCACTACTTCTACACCTTCCTTCTCACTCTTTGACTCTCCAAATGAGAATATCTCCAACAAGAACGTCACTTGCCTTATGGCAAGAGGAACGGAGGTATTATCATCGTCACACACCACCTCCTTAGTTGATGATGAATTTGATGATGAGATATCTCTTGAGGTCAAAAAGTAATTAGTTGCTTTTGATGTGTTTATGACTAATTTGCAAGGGGAGCACAAGAAACATTTTGTGGATCTCTTAAATGAACTTACACACACAAGATCTTCTTGATGAGAGATGTAAATTAGGGAGAGAGCACATGATTGAGGTATAAGCTCTAAATAATGCTCTAGAAGAAGAACAAGAGACTAGGATGTCTCTTGAAACTAAACTTGAAGGGATGGATGAAGCAAATGACCTAATTATTAATAAACTCATCAAGGAATGTGACCATGCTATTGCTAAATATAAAAAGGCTAAAAAGGATAAGATTGAGTTTGGTGTTTTTCATGAAAAACTTGCCGAGGACATTAGGATGCTTGACAAGGCTCACAAGGCCTTGGAGAGTGAACTCTTGTTACTCACAAAGTCTCGTGAAAAGCTTCAAAATCAATTGACCAATATTTCTTCACCTAGTACTTTCATTCGTTCTATTTGTACAAATATACTTGAAGAAAATGCTAGGTTGAAGGGGGAGCTAGCTAAGGCCACCTTTCCCAAAGGAAACAAGTCAATTGATGACCTCTTGAGTAAGCAGAGGCCAAATGGTGAGAAAGGGGGCATTGGCTTTGTCTCCAAAGCCAAGAAGAAGAACAACAAGAATAAGAAGGCCAAGCCCGCACAAGAAAAAGACAAAGCCATTTTGGGTAGTAAGACCACAAGTGGCAAAACTATGTCTCATGATGACTTTGTGGGAAGTGCTAACCCTCACTATGTTTTAATGAGTTATTATTATGGTGATGTGTATACACAATATGTTGGCCCATTTGATGGTTATATTGCTTGGTCTATTTGGGTTCCCAATACACTTGTTGCTAACAAAAGAGAACCCATTTAAAAATGGGTACCTAACAACTAGTTTGTTCTTTTGTAGACCTATGCTTCCGGAGGATCAAAACAGGTGCTTGATAGTGGATGCACAAGTCATATGACCAGAAGCGCATCTAGAGTCAAGGCGTTGAGACCAAATGTTCATCAAATATCCATGACATATGCCGACATGTCAAAGTCTATGGTAATGGGTTTCAGCAAGGTTGTGGTTTTCCACGATATTACTCTCGTGGACCATGCTTGTTGAGACCCTTGGCTATAATTTACTTTCAGTCCGTGTTCTTGGAAAGATGGTCTTTGCCGTCTTTATTGGTAATGATATTGTGATCCTCATGTGGAGCAAGTCTCTAAAGGTTGCTTTCGTTGGGTACATCGAAAATGACTTGTATGTAATGGACTTTTCGGGGGAAACCACTACAAGTGTGATGTGCTTATTTAGAAAGGCCGATGTGGGTCGGTTATGGCATCGCCGTCTAGCCCATGTAAACATGAGAACTTTGCAAAGTCTCCACAAGGATGGTCATATTGTTGGACTAAAAGAAAATGTTTGCTTTGCCAAAGATCGTGTATGCAGGGCTTGTGTTGAAGGAAAGATGCATGATTCTCCCCACAAGCCGAAGAACTACATCAAGTCCAAGAGGATCTTGGAGCTCCTTCATGTGGATCTCTTTGGTCCTCCATCTCATGCAAGTCTTGGTGGGAAGAAATATTGTTTGGTGATTGTTGATGACTACTCAAGATACACATGGGTATATTTCTTCAAGCTGAAAAGTGAGACCCAACAAAACTTCATAGACTTCATCAACATGGCTCAACGTCAACACAATGTCCCTGTTTTGATAATAAGGAGTGACAACAGCACCGAGTTCAAGAACTACACCTTGAATGGATTTCTTCGTGATGTGGGGATAAAACACCAATATTCTGCTGCATATACCCCTCAACAAAATGGTGTAGCTGAGAGGAAGAACCGGACACTTATTGATATGGCAAGGACCATGTTGGCAGAGTTTAAATCTCCATACAATTTTTGGGCCGAAGCTATCTCCACTACATGCCACGCATCAAACCGGCTCTACCTCCGCAAAGAATTGATCAAGACTCCATATAAAATTCTTACCGGTAACAAGCCCAACATTTCATACTTCTAGGTGTTCGGTTATAAGTGTTTCTATCACATAAAGGGTGTTCGTTTGTCCAAATTTGATTCCAAAGCATTAGAGGGTATTTTTTTGGTTATGGTCTCGAATCCCACACTTATAGAATCTATGACAAGCTCTCTGGAACTGTCATAGAATCTTGTAGTGTGGTTTTTGAAGAATATGATGGTCCCCAAAGGTGGCGTGTTGATGTTTGTGATGTAGATGATGAAATGCCTCAGGATGCCATAGGAAGAATGGGTGCGGGATTCACCTGCCCTGTTGAGGAATCCCTTATGGCGGATCGAGAAGAACTATGCTCTACTCAAGTGGAGCCCTCATCTTCACAACATCAACAAGATCCTATCGAGGAGGACAATGACCCAAGCCAAATACAAGTTGTGGACCCTCAACAAGTTAATCAGGAAGAAACCTCTAGCTAGGAGGAGCTTGAGTCTCCATTTTCTAGAATGTCCAGCGCTGCTCAGTCTATTGTACAAGGAAGATCTGTACAATCTGCCATAAGATCAGCTCAACGCCTATATAGAAGTGTGCCTGATCAAGACCAAGGTTAATCTTTGCCTCTTAATGAAGATAATGATTCCGATGATGATCAAGGTCAAGTTGATGGTCAAGACGAGGACCAAAATGATTAAGAGATCCCCACAAGAAACAACAAGGAGATTGAAATTCGTCGCCAAGCTAGAATGGATAGAATGTTGGAATTAAGAGACCACACTCTAGAGAATGTGGTAGGGGATCTAAGAAGAGGGATATCCACTAGAGCTCAATTGAAGAGTTTTGGTGAACACCAAGAACACATTTCCATGGTGGAACCAAAGAAAGTATGGGAAGCTCTTGAAGATTCGGATTGGTTGGAAGCAATGCACAAAGAGCTTAACAACTTTGAGAGAAACAAAGTATGGAAGTTAATTGAAAAGCCAAAAGATTGCCAAAAAGTTATAGGCACCAAGTGGATATTCAAGAACAAGCAAGATGAGCATGGAATTGTTGTGAGGAACAAGGCAAGATTGGTTGCACAAGGGTTCTCTCAAATTGAAGGCATTGATTATGGAGAGACATATGCACCAGTGGCTCGCCTTGAGTCCATCTGTATCCTTCTTGCTTATGCGGCACATCATAACTTTAAATTACAACAAATGTATGTAGAAAGTGCATTTCTTTATTGTGCATTGCATGAGTTGGTATATGTAAAGCAACCCCCGGGGTTTGAGGATCCCAAGTTCCCAAACCACGTCTACAAACTTGATAAGGCGCTCTATGGGCTCAAACAAGCCCCACGCATGTGGTATGAGCACCTTAGAGAGTTGTTGTTAGACCGTGGGTTTGAGGTTGGGAAAATCAATCCCACTCTTTTTACTAAGAAGGTCAATGGGGATCTTTTTGTATGCCAAATATATGTTAATGATATTATGTTTGGCTCATCTAACAAAGCTTTTAATGATGAATTCTCAAAGCTTATGACTAATAGGTTCCGGATGTCTATGATGGGGGAATTGAGAGTATTTCTTGGTTTTTAGATCAAGTAAGTAAGAGGAGGAACATTCTTCAACCAAGTCAAATATACTCAAGATATGCTCAAGAGATTCAACATGAAAGATCTAAATGGAGCTCCTACTCCCATCGCAACAAAGACTCATCTTGAACTAAACCTAAATGGTAAAGGTGTGGATCAAAAGGTATACCGATCCATGATTGGTTCTTTGCTTTACCTTTGTGCATCTATACCCGATATTGTGTTGAGTGTAGGAGTGTGTGCAAGATATCAAGCGGCTCTTAAAGAAATCCATTTGATGGCGGTCAAGAGAATCTTTCGATATTTGGTTCATACCCCAAACTATGGTATTTGGTATCCTAGGGGCTCAACTT
Source organism: Avena sativa (assembly GCA_916181665.1). Taxonomy (NCBI): domain Eukaryota; kingdom Viridiplantae; phylum Streptophyta; class Magnoliopsida; order Poales; family Poaceae; genus Avena; species Avena sativa. Next base: position 450,774,049 of record OV702288.1, on the reverse strand, counting down.
TCTCTCTTTGTGGATACACGGATGCAGATTGGGCTGGTTATAAGGATGATAGAAGATCAACCTCCGGGGCTTGCCAATTCCTTGGAAGGTCCTTGGTGTGTTGGTCTTCTAAGAAGCAAAATTGTATATCTCTCTCCACCTCCGAAGCGGAGTATGTGGCAGCTGCTAGTGCTTGTACTCAATTTCTATGGATGAGGCAAACTTTAAAGGAATATGGTGTCCATTGTGACAAAGTGCCTCTTCTATGTGACAATGAAAGTGATATTAAGATTGCCTACAACCTAGTGGATCATACAAGGACAAATCATATTGAGATTCATCATCACTTCATTAGAGACCATGTTGCTCGAGGTGATATTGAGCTATCTGATGTGTTAACCAAAGACCAACTTGCCGACATTTTCATGAAGCCACTTGATAAATCAAGGTTTTGCTATTTGAGGAATGAACTAAATATCATAGATTCAAGGAGCTTGACTTGATCACCTTGCATACTCACCTATGTCTTGACTCTTATTTGGTTTAGGTGCAGGCATGGAGATACGGGGAGTGCGGTCCTAATACATTGGACTATCCCTCCCCCCATAATGCCAACATTAAGAAATTCAATTCTCTTAATATCTTTTTGTGATATGTGAGCTTCATTGATGAGTAGTGGCTATGAACCCAAGGATAATTTTTCGCGGTGTCATGCCACAAACTCTTACATGGTGGCCTCGGCCACCGCCCTCTTCTTATTGAAGAGTTGGTTCTTGGTTAGTTTGATTTGGAACTTAATTTGTCATCTTCTTGAATATCTACATTTTTCTTGGTTCTTCACACTACATCTTCTGAATTCCAGGCATATTCTCACCTTTAAACATGCTCCTCTTGCCACACATTTGTCCACTACTTGAAACTGGGCTTTTTGGTCGTAGTGGGCCAGACTATCCACCCTGAACCAACCGGAGTGTCCGGCCATACCGGACTCTCCGCTTGATTCACTCCGGACATTCTGGCCGGGCCGGACACTCTGGTGCATTTCACCCGGACACTCCGGCCCCAGCAATTTCCAATTCGTAAAAGGGGTCACGGAGAAGTGGATGGTTCAGTCCTCCTTCTACTCCCCGACTCCCTCTTGGACTCTGCCTACTGCCCCTGACCAACAGCACCACCGGGAGGGCTCCTCCACCCTGGATCCTGTTGTTGCCGCCGGCCATTGCCTTCTGTTGCTTCTGGGATCCTTTCCCCTAAGGTGAAGGTCCCCATGGATGCTGGTATAGTGCCCCTCCCCTTCTCCATCTCTAGGGTTTCCTCTAGATGAATTTTTGAGGGCAATGTCTTACATAGATCCATGGGTAAATCATATATGCATGCAAGACTCATCCTTGCAGTGGTTCTAGCAATGCCGAACTATCCCGGTTGAATAGTCACGAACTGCTCGAAAATCATCAAGGCTCCAGCCGGAATGTCTGGCGTGTATGGGTCGGACACTCTAGTCCAGCCGGAATGTTCGGCGCATACGCACCGGAATGTCCGGGCAAGGCAGAGTCTCTGGGGTGGTTTTTCCGGATAGTCCGGGTGTTTTCAGCCAGAAAAACTCCTATATTACTTTGACTACTGCTATGTGTTTGTATCTCCAAGACAAATGTGCTTACCCATATTCTATCCTTCTACTCTGATCTCACAGCTAGCTCTCGCCCTCGTCGGTCTAAGGCTACTCAAAAGGATCGTCCTTGCAGGTTCCATGATGAAGAGAGTGACATTCATGTTGATCCTTCCATGGTCAGACAGGCTGCTCGTGACCGTGCTGCAGCAAAGCAAGAAAAGATCAGAAAACTGAAAAGGGATGAAGCCAAGCGCATGAAGTTTGAAGCATTGACCACTCTGGCAGATTTGGGTACCGAGGAGTTTGTGGAGATGAGAATCTGGTAGTTCTATTCTCTGTCTCGCACCTCGGATGCTGATCACTTCTGGAGAAATGAACAAGCCCTACTCTTTTCTGAGGTGTTCTGTGGGTTCAGGACTCCTGTGTGTGCCCTATGCAGTGGTTGGATCTTGAGAAGCTCTGAGCTCACAGTTACTTTTAGGATGCTCTTTGGGTGACTAAGAAGATGGGGTTGCACACCATCTTTCAAGTAAAAGAAGACTACAATGTTGACTTGGTCCAGTAGTTCTATGCCACAGTGGTCTTTGGGGACACTACGGATATTCCCCTTGAGTGGATGTCTAGCACTACTAGGTGTCATTCCAGCATGGTTCAGTTTGCACACATTCTTGGATTGCCTTTCAATCCCAATGCTCCTAGTGGTCTCAGAATGCATGTACATGGTCAGGCATATGACAAGAAGAGGTTGGCCCCGATTTACTCTCATTATGGTGTGGTTGGACAAACCACCAACATCAAGCTCATCTACAACATTCTGCTTCGCATGTTTCGCCACACACTCACTCCCAAGGCGGGCAACAAGGATGAGATGAGAGGTGCAGAAATCAATCTAATGGCCCATGCTCACTCAGTGTATACTCATGGTCCAGACCATCTAGGTGGTGCTATAGATGTCATGGATTTCATCTATCAAGACTTGTACAAGTGCATCACAGATAAGAAGTGTCCTCTATTTGCTCCTTATGTGATGAAGCTCATTGCTACTCAGTCTCCAACAAATCCATTGCTCTACAATGATCTTGTTCCACACCTTGCTGCCAAGCTACAGAGGAAGGGTGCCCCCACCACCAAGGCTCCTCATGGCTACCCCCTGCTCAGGACATATTTGAGGATGATGAGATGGATGTAGATGCTTCTGACAGTGATGATGGGTCTGAGGAGGTGCGGGAGGTTGTGACCGTGGCCCTCGCATGAAGCATGCCAGCAACGCGTATCGCTTCAACACCTCTAAGGAGGAAGTGTACAAGAAGGTGAAGACGGCCTCTTGGTGGGAGAAGCTTCTCCTATGCCAGAGCATTGACATTCGCCATGGATAGTATGATGCATACAAGGCTAACCGGAATGTCATGAAGGAATTCAAGTGGATCAACCAGCCCATGGATGTTGATCCTTCTCTATAGCAGGCATCAGATGGCACTCTTTCCTATGGTCACTAGAGTCAGGGACGTGTGGACTGGTCCATGTTTGAGGACGTGACTTATTCTTCTCGCCCTCACGGCCAGATCTCTACTCAGGATGATCTTGATGATGAGGATGGCGATGAGGATGAGTATGAGGATGCCGCCGCCAACGACTACCATGGCTAGATTTGGCTTGGGGACACTTTCGTCGTGCTCTTTTCCCTTTTTGGTGTCTCGATGCCAAAGGGGGAGAAGTAGCCCTTTTATTAGGTTGCTACCGGGGATTTGCATGGTTACACGAGCTTCACATTATTTCGATTTGCCTCTTTGAAGCTTTGTGTCTTTACCTTATTTGTTTGAGTACTATGTCGTGTTGAACTCTGTTATGTGTGTTGAGACATGCTTACCCGGTAACGTTAAATACTATGTTTTGCCTAGCTTATTGATCTAGTCTTTATTATATCATGTCATAACCTGCTACCTACAAAATCTAGTGAGGATGTGATCCTAGGGTGTGTGGTCTTGTATTCAAATGCAAAGCTAAATTGGTCACACATCTAGGGGGAGCCTTACTATATTTTGTAAATCTCCTTTTGTGAAAATTATTACATATCCTATATGCACATCCTTGGGCTGTCATCAAACACCAAAAAGGGGGAGATTGAAAGGGTATTTATGCCCTTCATCTTGTTTTGATGTTTGTTGACAACACTTGGATATGTTTAATCTATTGTTAAATGTTTTAGGAGATATCAGCTACATTAGTGTAATTTGTACCTTAGGAAAAAGGGCTCCCCAGGATCAAATCCATGCAGAGACAAAGTCCTGCCGGACTGTCCGGCTGATGTGCGCCGAAGTGTCCGGCTCCACTAGACTATCGGCCGATTTCTGCTGGACTATCCGGCCCTGAGGATTCGCAAGATTTTCGTTGCCCGGCGCGGACAATCAGTAAGCCATATTGGAAACTACCCGGACTCTGGCCAGAAACTCTACCAGACGGGAGTGTCCGGTAGTTGTCACCCGGGGTGTCCGGTTGGGCCGGACTATCCAGCTGCTTTTTGTCGGACTGTCCGGGGAAGTGGCTCCCAGCGACTCTAATCCCAAGGGCCCTATATAAAGGCCCCTTCTTCTACCTTGGGAGCTACTCGTCCAGTTCAAGAACATCATCACCATTTGAGCCACCAAATCCTCAAGGTCTCTTCACTCAACCATCCAAAGTCATTGATCTTTGGAGAGTCGAAGGAGGAGGCCTTGATCTATAGCTTCACCAAGAGAGATCTTCATTTCCCCTCATTCACTTGACGACCCCTTGCTCTAGTGTTTCTTTGGAAACCCTAGCTTGTGATTTGGTTCTTATAAGCTTGTCCTTGATTGCTTGATAGCTTGCTTGTATTTAGGAGCCTACAATTAGGTTGTGGATGTGTGGCTTGAACTTGTTGTAAAGGTGCCGGCTTCCACCTCGAAGGTTGCTGATATAGTGGACGAGGTGAATCGAACCTGTTGGGGTGAGGTTCATCCGAGAACAAGGGAGGGCTCTCGTGGTGTTGGTGGTTTGAAACCACCCCCTCTCCAAATGTAGACGTACTTCCCCTCAAAAGGAAGGAAATACGGGAAACAAACCCTTGTGTCTCTGCGTGCTCCACTTTGGTTACTTCTATCCTTTACCGCACTTTACTTATCTTATTCTTGCTTAGTGTTTGTGCTAGATTGACATATAGGTAAATTCACCATAGTTGCATAATCTAGAGAATTTACCTTTTGTGTCAAACCCTAAATTGAAAATCAGTAAAATTTGAAGTAGCACCTATTCACCCCCCCCCCCTCTAGGTGCCCATATGATCCTTTCACTTGGTCGTTAAACTCTCAGTACATTAGAAAAGAATTTTTACGGAGGCACTGATATCTATACAGCCAGAGCTATACGGCCGGAATTTTTATTCCCGCCATATAGTTGGTCGTTAAACTCTCAGTACATATGAAAGAAAAATTCTTGATAGCCAAGATATCTATACGACCGGAACTATACGGCCAGAATTTTTATTCCGCCGTATAGTTGGTCGTTAAACCCTCTGTGTCGTCGGATTAATGACAAGTACGCCATGAGGGGGTCCTCGAGGCATGTGGAAGAGAGGGGTGTGAGACGTACGGTGTTCCGGGACGGTGAAGACACAAATTGACCCAGGTTCGAATCCGCCGGCTTTGGATGGATCCTACTCCTGCTAGCAATCCAGTAATACGACAGAGCCGAAATATGGGTTACAAGGGGTTCGCATGTGCGAGTTGAGATTGTAGACTATTGTGTTGCCCTAAAGGCTCTCCCTAGGACGGCTTATATAGATATCCGGCCTAGAGTTTACAGGAGAGATCTATCCGGCTATGACTAAGAGTCGGTTACAGAGTACATCTTGAACTACAAGTAACACTATGGGCCTATGTCGGTAAGTCTTATGGGCTTTCCCGTAGCCAGACTGGACTCCGTCTCTTCTCCCTGACTGGGCCGCCCATGAAGCAAACCTCTAACCCGAAGTGGGTCACCCTGGTCATTGAGGAACTGTGAGGATACCCGCAAAGTATATCCCCAACAACATCCCCCGGAAGTCTCCAAGATCCAAAGTCAGATTCATCATCGTCTAGCTTCATCTTCGGCTTGCAGAATCTTGAAGGGTTCCTGAAACTTCAAAACAAAAGATATGATTCGGGTCTCAAAAATAAATCGGACCTATCAGTACGTTATTCGGATTTCCATCTCGATATTCAAACTAAGCCAGAACTTGGTCTCTGACGACATCTGACACCAGTCAGGGTCAAGTCATGTCACTGACAGACATTTCCTGTCAGCACGACCGTTGGTGGGCCCGCCTTTCGCAGAACCGAGGCGTCGTTTTGATGCACGCGTGGAGATCGCAGCGGCGTAACATCGCACGGGGCTTCCCAGTTCTTTCCACGACACGTGGCGTGTGTACTGTGTCACTTGCACGAATCTTGGCGTGGTTCGGCGGTTATAAGGGGTGAGGATTCCTTTTCCTCATCTTCTTCACCTATTCCTACGCTGTTTCCTTCTCCTCCACTTCTCCCACGCGCACAAAGCTTCCTTGCCCCCCCAGAAATTCCCAGTCCCGCCCAACCAAGGTCACTGGCGCACCAGGAAAATGGCTTCCACTTCAACTTCCGGCACAGCAGCAACGACAGCTACAGCAACGGCGGTGGAAAAGGAAAGTAATCGCGGGGTCTGGATCCCGTGTGACCTCGACGACGAGAATGTCTGTGGCGTAGAAGAAGAAGGGCTCCTCCACGCCGGCGATTGGCGGAGTGGCTTCGGTGAGGCCGTTCCCAACCCTCGCAACGGCGAGCGAGTGCACTTGGGCACCCACCTCGATAGAGGTTTCTCCTTTCCTCTCTCAGATTTCTTTTCTAAGGTGATAGATCACTACGGTGTTCAACTTCACCATCTCCCCCCTAACTCCATCTTAGAGAAGAGCGCCTATGCGTCTTTGTGCGAGGGGTATCTCGGCATTAGGCCGAGTCTCACTCTCTTTCGGTACTATTTCCATGTCCGAAGAAACTCCATCACCGCCGGTAATCCTTACATTACCGGTACAATTAGTCTTTCGGTTAGGCGTGAGCGTGTTTATCCTCGGATTTTAGCTAGTGAGTCGGTCAAATAGTGGTTGGCTACCTTTTTTTATCATAAGGATATTCCCGCTCCCGGCAAAGCTACTGCTTTGCTGGCTTTCGTCGATGGAGTTGCCACGCCTCAAGCATCTTTGTACGAGGCTGCTCTGGCTCTCAGCGACGATCTGCTTCTCGCCAAGAGGCGGATTGAATATCTAATGAAGCACAAGGGCCTGAGAGGGTCCGACTTGGTCCAGTGCTAGGTGGCACGTCGGATCCAGCCTCTCCAGCACCACGGCGACTGACTGATGGATTCCATCATGGCGTCGAAAAAGGACTCCATCCACATCAGCCCCAAGACCTTAAAGCCACAAGATTATATAAGCCAAATCAAATGGCCTATAAAGGAGCGGATCGAGAGAAAGATTCTGGATTTGTCCCTGGACATGCATATAGCGGAAGACCCTGTAGTCCCGGTAAGCTTTAGCAGTAAACCCTTTTTATATGTTTCACCTTTAAGTTATTTTGCAACACTGAGATATTATCTTCTTTTCAGCTTGCCAACCTCCCCGAGTCGGAATTAGCTCCTATCGAGGGATATCCTCCCGAGTTTTCTCAGGAGGAGGAACTGGTCCCACTGCCGGACATTGTGCCTAGGAAGCGCAAAGCTCCGACAGTGACCATCGGCACAAAGGAAGTGCCAGTTGTGAAGAGGTAACTTTCCACACAACTTCCACCTTTGTACTTTACTCATGATTTCTTTCGAGATATAATGTTCTTCATTCTATTACTTTCTCAAAGCTAAGCAGCTCATCAAGGGCAAGGGGAAGGGAACTACCTCGAAGCCCCTGCGTCAGACGAAGCTAACCTTGGCTTCTCCTGCCGTGGCTCCTCCGACTCCTGCCCCTCAACCTTCTAGAGCGCCAGAGATTACTCCTTCTCTGATCATTGTAGAAGATCCAGCTCCCTCAATAGGGCTAGCGATCCTTGAGTCACAGACTGACGTCACCATGGGTGACTTAGGTTTTGATAAGGGTGAACCCACTTCGAGTAAAGATCCCTCGGCAGAAACCTCTGCCGAAAATCTCCTGAACAATCCGAGACTTGCCAAATTTTGCTTATCTCGGAAATCTGCGGAGGAAATCCAGCGGCTGGCCCCGCAATGCCTAGAAAGCCGAAATCTTTCTGCCGAAGAAGAAGCACAAGAAGCGGAAGACATCAAGTACTCTGAACTTCTCGAACAAGTCTGCCTTCACGATGAGGGGTTAAGAGCTGGTGTGCTTCCACCACCTCCGGTTATTCCACTCACCTTCACCGAGAAGGTTACCACTGAGGTGAACATGTGCCTGAGCAAGCTCACACATGAACATCATCTAAGTCGGAATTCCAACTCACGTTTTCCTTTATTGTACTTTATATCATATCCTCTAGCCCCCAAGCATGAAGTTGGATATACAATCCGGGTTTATGCTTCCTTAGGATGCCAAAGAATGAACTAGTGTAGCCCCCAAGGCTCGTGCTGATATTAGCTACAATATTAGCCTGAGTCTTTAGTAGACTTCTGACTCTGGGTATTCTGACTTACAGAAAGTTCATTCATATAACCAGGAATTGTTGAAGAATATCTGCAACAAGCGGAGAGATATCAAAGCTCTCTGACTTGAAAATGCTAAGCTAAAAGTTTCCAAGGATGAGGCCGAAGGTAAACTTTCCGAGACTCAAACTTTGTCTTTTGTTTTCGTAGTCAAATATTTTTGTTGAACTGTTGTTCTTTTGACTTACAACACTGGTAAAGCAGTCATGTGCTATGATCGAAGAGGCCGAGAATCTGAAGACCTTGGTGGTGGAAAACAAAGATCTCTACCGAGAGCTAGACCAGCTCAAGGTGGATCATGAGAAGAGCATTGCTCAAGTTCTCGAATCCTCCTCCATGGCCACCGTGGAGCATGATCGCAAGATTGCACTCCACGAGCAGAAAATCTCGGATCTCAATGACGAGTTGTTCAGAGAGAAGGACCTTTCCAAGGTGCTCCGAGCTAAACTCCGGAGTCTTCGTGAGGAGAAAACCAAAGTCGATGATGTCATCTTTGGTATGTTTCCATCTTTCTGGCTTGTCTTCATTCTTCGACTCTTTCGATGTCGGATTTATTTAACCGTTTTGCGTTATATGCATAGGTCCTCTGAACTTGACGGAATCCACCTCTGCCGAGCCTCGCACCCACCGGCTTACCCAAGTCGGTGGTTTGTTTCATGACTTCCGCCAATCCATAGACGATATTGGCGAAGCTCTCAAGGTTCCGGACATGCATAGCATGTCTGACTTTTAGGTGCGGGACAAGGCAAAGGAGATGTCGTAGCTTGTCCAGGACTGGAACATGTCCTACGCGCGATCCGCAGCGCAGAACGCTCTCACAATGGTCATGAGCCACCATGGAAGCATGGAAATCTGGCAAGTGACCAGAGGGTATTCTACTATGGACGAAGACGACCAGAAGCAAGATATCAAAGCCATCATGGACTCCTGCGCCGGATATGGGTGCCACGTAGCTGATTTAACCAGCTACGACACTCCCTTCTTCGCCCGCGTGGACACGCCGCCTCCGCCTCCCAAAGAAGCAGCCGAAGTTTCCAACGATGAACAAACCATATCGGATTTGGACATCTCAAATCGTTATCAAGGTGCAGCTGATGTGTCCAGCAAGCTGGCAAATCCTACCTCTCCTCCTGCATCATAAGTCATCAGAAAGATACATATGTGTTATTCTGAAAAAATTATGGATCTGTAAATATGTAGTTTGATACTTTTGCTAGTGCTAAGTTTTAATTTATCTATTCAGCACATTTGACTTTGATTTTTGTGTGCCTGAAATGTTTACATAAGCACTTATACTTTTTTGTCTACACTTATCGTTTACCTAGCTTTCTGCCTCGTCCCTTTCGTGAGTCGGCTAAACTTTCAGCACGGAAACTTTGCTGAGCAACGGAGCTCAATTGCTAAACCAGTTTAAACTCGGAAACAAAGCCGGCTTCCAGTACCAACAATTCACTACTCGGAAAATACCCGCATCCGGCAAACAGACAAATAACCAAAGTATAGACTAGAAAATTTAGAGTTATACCCGAAGGTAGCATTTTTTAGAATCGTAAATCTAAACCAGAACAAACATGAGCATAAAGTACTTTCAAGTATTCTGGGATTTTCGACTGTGACATGATCATTCGGAAATAAGATGGTAAAAACTTCTCAGAAAAAATTGAGGCAACCAAAACTTTTATTTCTCATAGAACATGTACACATATATGATTACAAAGAAGGATAAACTAAGAATAAAAGGGACGTAGCTGAGCAATATTCCATGGTCTGTCTAACTCATCTGGATTTGTACTGACTCCAGCTCTCTTTCTCTTCTTAGTAGCAGGTCTTTCTTTGACTGGCCGCATATCAGTTAGGTAGTATGAACCATTGTGCAATACTCGACTAACCAAGAAGGGCCATTCCCATACCAGGGAAAGTTTGTGCTTTCTTTGTTGCACAACCGGAGAACCAAATCGCCTTTATTGAAAGATCTGTTTCGGACTCTCTAGCTATGATACTTGCGTAACTTCTGCTCATAGGCTGTTGATCTCATCTCAGCAACGACGCGAACTTCTTCGACTAAGTCGAGATCATTTTGTAGAGAAATCTCGGCATCCTCTTCGATATACGTGGCCACTCTAGGATAAGTGTGAATCAAATCAGTAGGAAGAACTGCTTATGCGCCATAGACCAAGAAGAAAGGTGTGTATCCAGTTGACCAGTTTAGAGTTGTTCGTAAACTCCATATTACAGAAGGTAATTATTCTGCCCAAGCCCCCGCAGCATGTCGTAGTGGTGCTTCGAGTCTCGGTTTTAGGCCTTGTAGGATTAAACCATTTGCTCTTTCGACTTGTCCATTAGCCTGTGGATGTGCGACTGACGCAATGTCAAGCCGGATATTTTGTTCGTTGCAGAATTCGGCAAGTTCTCCCATAGAGAAATTACTCCCATTGTCCGTGATAATACTATGCGGATAACCATACCGGATTATAACATCCTTGACAAATCTTTTGGTTGTTGATCCATCACAACTAGTGACGGGTTTAGCCTCAATCCATTTGGTGAATTTATCCACCATCACTAAGAGGTGAGTAAATCCACTTGGAGCTCGTTTAAATGGTCCTACCATGTCAAGCCCCCAGACCGCGAAGGGCCATGTTATAGGTATTGTTTGCAGCTGATCAGCCGGAATGTGAGCTTGTTTGGCGTACTTTTGGCAGCCCTTGCACGTCTTGACCAGCCGTTCGGCATCTGTCTTGGCTGTAAGCCAGAAAAAACCGTGTCGGAAAGCTTTTGCCACTATAGATTTGGCTGCAGCGTGGTGACCACACTCGCCTTGGTGGATTTCTCCTAAGATTTCCACTCCTTCTTCCGGAGGTCTGCAGCGCTGAAAGACCCCAGATATACTCCGCTTATAGAGCTCACCACTAACTACAGTATAGGCTTTTGCTCGTCGGATGATCTGCCATCTTAGAACTTTGTCTTCGGGTAATTTGTCATCTACCAAATAGTCAAGGTAGGGTTGAGTCTAGCTGGGAATTACAGCCAGAACTGCTATCAAAGGTGAGTCGGATTTGGTCGGATATTCCTCGTCCACTCCCTTTATTGAGGGAACTTTGAGGTGCTCTAAAAAAGCGCCTTCCGGAACCTCTTTCCATGCAGAGCCTATCCGAGATAATGCATCTGCTTCCTCATTTTCTGCTAGAGGGATGTGTTGAACCTCAAACCCTTCGAACAATTTAGATAGATCATCCATGACAACTTTATATGTTGCCATGTGTTTATTTGCATTAAAAATATCCGACACTTGCTGAGCAACAAGATTCGAATCTCCGTAACACATCAAACTTCGGATGCCGATATCCTTAACAATCCGGAGTCCATGCAGCAGTGCTTCATACTCGGCAATATTATTTGTCGCTGTGAAGTGGATCTGCAACACGTATAGAAGTTTATCTCCTTGGGGTGATTTGAGCACCACGCCAGCCCCGAGCCCCCGCGAGCCTTAGACCCATCAAAATATAGGGTCCAATATTCCGACTCAGGGAGGGTCATATTCTCCTTTGTCTCTGTCCAATCAGCAAGTGATATACCATGTTAGTGATATTTCTGTTTCTTCAAAAATATTTCTGTTTCTTCGAAAATTATTTCTTTTCCTGTAACTTAGTGATATACCTTGTTTTTGACAGAAAATGGATAGTAAATATTATTGACCAACAACAACATGAATAAAGCAGAATTTTTAGTACTACCGAACTTCTTCTCCTCAATTGGAGTTTTCTAGCACTCTTTATTGAACATAAAATTAAACTAAAACTTAAAAACCTTACTCAAACCTTTATTTCACATGGGTTGCCTCCCATGAAGCTTCACATTCCTTCATGTAGATTAATCAAAGCCTTAATAGTTCTTAAGAAAGGATGGCCTAATATAATAGGAGCAGTGGCATCTTCAGGCATGTCAACAATAACAAAATCAACGAGAGCGGGACAGCTTTTAATGGATACTAAAGTATTCTCCTTAATTCCTACAGCTTGTTTGTAGGTAGAATCTGCTAGATGCAATTTTAACTCGGTGATCTCAAAAGAGCCAAGATTTAACTTGTTAAAGAGACTCTTTGGAATCGTTGAGACGCTTGCACCTAGATCACAAAGTGCAGCTATCTCATTGGTTCCAATTTTAATCTTAATAGTAGGCTCAAATATGTCATCTAACTTCACAGGTAATTTTTCAGCAATTTGCTTATATTCTTCCTCAAGCTCACGTACCTTAATTGCTACCTGATTAACAAAGTGTTGGTACATAGCTTCCTCACTACCTTCACTTACCAGAATCTTGATGTTGATCCTTTTTACGAAATCTTCCACGGTGTAACTTGGTGAAGGAGCATTACGATAATCAAGTTCTTCAGGCTCCTCCCTTTGGACTCTCATCATCTTGAGGTCTTCAACATAACTAGGCTCAGCTTTACCTGCAAATTTAGCTAGAATGAGAGTTTGACTCTCGGTTATCTTACCTAATTGTGCCTCAATGATCCTCGTTCTTTCTTGGAGGGCCTACAAATCATTTCTCAAACTAACAGCTTGGTTAGATAATTTACCAAGCATAGCATCATGGTTCTCCGTTATTTTAACAAGAATATTGTTTTGTTCATTTTGTGAGTCTATGATAGACTTTGGTGCTTCTTGGAGACTACCATTACTAGTTCCCATATTATTATTAGAGTTACCTGCAGGACTAGAATAATGTTTCTGAAAGTTAGGATTGTAATTCTTCTTCCAATCAGGGTTATAATCATTACGAGCTACGAAGTCTATTTCTTCAATATTTGTTTTAGGGATAGCTCTTACCTGGGTTTCCTTACCTTTTACGGCTAGTATGAGCTCATCCAACTTGGCATTGAGTTCTTCATTTTCTTTTGGTGAGATGGAGTTCACCTTCTTCGTGTTTGATCTATACACATGCCATTGGGCATGGTTCTCTTGCATATTGTCTAGCAGCTGCTTTGCTTTGTTAATATGTTTACCCATAAATGTTCCTCCAGCTGCAGTATCTAGCATAGACTTAGACATAGGGTTAAGAGCATTATAAAATAGATGGAAAATTAACCAGTCTTCCATCCAATGACTAGGACAGTTTCTCATGCATTCTTTCATACTTTCCCATGCATGCGCTAGTGGCTCACATTCTTCCTGTCTAAAACCAATAATATTAGATCTGAGTTGCATAGTCTTTGCATGTGGGAAAAATTTAGTCATAAATAAAGAAGTACATCCCACCCATGATGTAATAGTATTTCTAGTCAAAGATAGCAACCATTATTTCGCTCTTCCTCTAAGAGAGAAAGGAAATAGACGCAATTTGACCACTTCAGGGTCAACGTCTTTTATACGCATCATATCACATATTTTAGTGAAAGTATTCAAGTGCATACCTACGTCTTCAACAGCAGAGCCTCCAAATTGATTCTGTTGAACCAAACTTAAGTAATGGGGCTTAATTTCATAGTCATCAGTAGCAATTGCTGGCTGAGTAATAGGAGTATGCAAATAATCATTGTTGGGAGTAGCAAACTCCCCAAGAATCTTTTCAGCCATATTTCCTATGTTTTTGGGTTTTCTTAAACAATGAATTATAGTAGAAAAGGCAAGAATTTAAAGGCTAACTAATTTTTTTTGGTTTATCAAATAAAGACTAAAAACAAACTAACAAAATTAAAAACAAGAATTAAAACTAGCAAGGTTCCTAATAACCTCACCAGGGTAGCTATTGCTTCCCCAGCAATGGCACCAGAAAAAGGGTTGATACCTTCGATCCGCATTACGGATGTAGTATAGCTTCTTTTTCCCTAGTAGACCTAGGTTATCGAATCCTCGGGAAGCGAATGCATAGTGAAGTTACTTTAACGGACATTCAGGATTTTTAGAATTCGTTTTGTGTTTTTACCGGACCAATAATTTGCGTCATTTTGTTGTTGTCGATGATGGAGAGAGAGGGCCTAGGGCGTTCGGTTTCACCTGTAGCTGTGCAAAACATCTGATGGGAATAAAAGATAAGGATAAATTATGCATGTACTTGTTAGAGCAAGATAAATTATATGTGGGTAGTGCATCCATAATTGCTATTGCCTCCACAACCGCTTATAGCAATAACCTACTAGTTTCATCCATAGAAGAAAGAGAACTAATGATATGCATAGTGATATCACCGTTAATCCCAAATAAATCCCTCACATACAGCTGTACTACCCCTTCTGTCACTAGGGTTCCCAACCTACAGATCAGTCATTACTCATACTCCCTATACCTAGCTCAACCCTTGGGGTCTTGGGTACCTGACAAGTCCTTGGATTGAGGCAAGATAGATACAATAATCATTATGTCATACAAACTAATACACGATCCCATCTATGATAAATAACATGCACAATCGCTACATGGCTAGGTTGAAGCCCTTAGCCCAAGGAGAATTACTCACACATAGAGATGAGATCAACAATCATAAACATTGTAATAAAAATCATATGATTGATCGCAATAGTCTTACAATCTCGCCAATCGAAGAAGAGATCTACTATTACAAGTGGTGGAATATGGCTATGGAGATGGAGAAGGGTTTTGAGATCTGGAGGCGGCTGGTGATCTGTGGCAGAGACTTTTAGCGAGGTCTGGCTTGTTTTCTCGTCGCCCGGGGCTTCTTTATATATGGGTCCCTTCATGATAGTTGTTCTGTTTGACCTAACGGTGGCGGCGCCAACTATACGACTGAAGCTCTACGGCCGGAATTTTGCTCCGGTCGTATAGTTGGTTGTTAAAGCGTTTGCCTCCGCTTTACGGCTCGTGGTTTCTTCTGGTTGTTGGAAATCTCATATCTTTGACTTTAATGTAGTGATTCCCATTTTCAAACGACATTATCTCTGCAGGAAAAATGTAAAAGAAAGGATTGCATACCCCTTTAAATATTAGCCATTAGTGGAAGGATTTAGAGAGATATTTCATCAAAATTATGAATAATATCCAGTTTAAATGTGGACGTGGATGGCTATATTTTAGAGCCATCAATGATCTTTAGAGCTCGGTTCTAGCACATTCGACTGATTTGGTCGAAGAAAGTAATTCAACATCTAGGAGTTATATTACCTCTGGTGGAACTAGTTGGTTATGTTCCTTCTCCGCAACTGAACACTAGAATTGGCTCCACATGCAGAATAATTTTGTTCCATTCTACTACATTCTAGAACCGAACACATCCTTAGAACATACCCATTGTTCCATTCCACCTAGAATCATTCCCTTACCTGGAAGAGACTCGAATACCGGCTAGAATCCCAGACGTCATCTAGCTCACGTACCGGCTAGATTGCTAGCCGGAACACCCTTGCTGGCTAGAACACCCCCTCTATAATATTTGAGCAACACACATCCTCCATTTAATAAAGCCGACACATGACATATGGTTGTTACCAGAGCATGATTCGAGGCACGAACCTGTATTAATCTCATGTGCCTTGAGGTTGTTAGACCATTAGTTTGTGATCACAAACCCTTACTCCTATATGAGCAAGAATCAAAACCCCAATAGGAGTGACAACAGATCGAGAGGAGTGGATCAGCAGCGGATTGATTGGAGAGTGGAGTGGCATGGGATGCGCGTGGCTAGGGGATAAGAAGGGGTGCATGTTGTTTCCTCTACTCTTGTCATTTTTATAAAAGTCAAATTATGAGTTAGTGGTGTTCTAAGAACGAGACATGCCACTAGTTAGTAGTATGTCAACAAACTCCATGCCACCAGTATGTTTGTCACGGGCCACAAGTGGGTCTCACATACCTGTTGTGTGTCGTGTATTTAGACACACAATTGGTATACACTTAATGGTGGCATTGTAGTGACCCAATACACCGGTCCATGTTGTTGTATACAATTCATTGGCATAACACCCACGAAACACTGTTTCGCAAATATTACACCCTTAGAGTGTTAGAACAGAACCATTGCGGGTCCAAATTCTTATTTATTTCTTACCAACAACCAAAGAGAAATACAAAGTTCGAGATCCTCCTTGGTCCAGTGAGGATTCATGGATAAAAGCCAATTCAAAAGCACTAGCTTGAAATATAATGGTATTACTAGAATCAGTACCATCGGAACTTTGCAAATTTATTTGTAAGCATCTATGTTGCTTCGACTGACTATGCTATCCGTGCAGTCCTAGTTCCCTATAACTATGTATTCACATTCATTGCAAAATTCTATGCCATAATCTACACCTTCAATGCCTCTTGAGAGATCTAGTTCTTCATAGTAGATCTCTCCATTTTCAATATCTTCTAATGTAGTTTCGTCGATCTATTTGATACCTAAGCAAGGGTTTAAGAATTGACACTTGAGTATGAGTGTACTCAACAAGTTTTCAAGGATAGAGGTGTTTTATGCACTAACTATGACCATGGATTATTAAACCTAGGCTTATGCATGTTTTTGAAAATAGTTTCTTGAAAAGGTAAGTTTTATTTGAGAAAAAACTATCTTAGTCAGTCATCATGGGTTATGAGAACTTCATGGAGTTCCTTTCAATGATGCATTCATAGTCCCATAGAATAGGGAGTAACATACCACTTTTATACACTCTCGAGAGGTATGCAACTTGATACCTTCGATCCGGATTACGGATGTAGTATAGCTTCTTTTTCCCTAGTAGACCTAGGTTTATCGAATCCTCGAGAAGCAGATGCGTAGTGAAGTTACTTTAACGGACCTTCGGGAGTTTTATTTTTACCGAACCAAGAGTTTGCGTCTTTTTGTTGTTGTCGATGATGGAGAGAGAGGGCCTAGGGCGTTCGGTTTCACCTGTAGCTGTGCAAAACATCTGATGGGAATAAAAGATAGAAATAAAGTATGCATGTAATTGTTAGAGCAAGATAAATTATATGTGGGTAGTGCATCCATAATTGTTGTTGCCTCCGCAACCGCTTATAGCAATAACCTACTAGTCTCATGCATATAAGAAAGAGAATTAATGATATGCATAGTGACGTCACCGTTAATCCCTCACATACAGCCGTACTACCCCTTCTGTCATATTCCTCACAATTTTTCTTTCATATGTACTGACGGTTTAACGACCAACAATTTTTCTTTCATATGTACTGGCAGTTTAACGAACAACATGCACCCCTTCTTATCCCCTAGCCACACGCATCCCGTGCCACTCAGAATTTGGAAATATCGTATCTTTGACTTTAGTGTAGTGATTCCCATCATCAAAAGTCATTGTCTATGTAGGAAAAAAGAAAAAGAAAAAATTGCATACCCCTTTGACTATTAGGCATTAGTGGTAGGGTTTAGATAGACATTTCATAAAAATATGAACAATATCCAGTTTAAATGTGGACGTGGATGGCTATATTTCAGAGCCATCAGTAACTCTGATAATAATATGGGAACTAGTAATGGTAGTCTCCAAGAAACACTTCAGTCTTTTATAGACTCACAAAATGAACAAAACAATATTCTTGTTAAAATAACGGAGAACCATGATGCTATGCTTGGCAAATTATCTAACCAAGCTGTAAGTTTGAGAAATGATTTGTAGGCCCTCCAAGAAAGAACGAGGATTGTTGAGGCACAGCTAGGTAAGATTTAATACAAGAAAAGTTGGCATTTTCGTGGTTCAAGGCCCATTTTTCGTTGCTAAAAAGTTTTCTACGACGGATGCCCATCGTGGTAAAAGCCCCGTCACAAAATAAAAACCGTGGCGGATCGCACCCTTTAGCCACGAAAACTTGTTCCGTCATAGATCTGTTTGCCAACCGCGTTGACTGTTGATGTCATGCAAAATGCCATGTGGAAAACACCATTAACGACCAGTTACCGGCGTTAACGGCCATAGAAACCATGGTAGAAGCCAGGCCCAGCCAAGGCCTGTTCATAATTAAGTGGGCAGGACCATCAAGAGAGCCTAACAAGATTACGACCCGTTACTGTTTCGTCCAACAATGTTTGAAATGGTCCCAAAGATGTGGCTAGCAGCGGCCTGCGAATGTCAGGCCCGTTACTGTTTCGGCCTACAAAAGCCCACACTTTTCGAATACTGTGCGGCCCGTTAACAGGCTGCGTCAAGTAGGCCAAATACTGTTAAAGCCCACGGTCAGCCCGTCACTGTTTTCACAGCTCGTCATGGGTCGCCTATGAACGGCCCACTTTTGAGAAGGCCCGATACTATTCTGGCTTTTTACTATTCTGGCTCATTACTGTACTGGCCGTCTACTCTTCATGTTTATTACAGTTGTGGCCCTTTACTGTTATGGCCCATTATTGTGCTGGTTGCCCCTGTTCTGGCCTATTACTATTCAGGCATGTTACTGTTCTGGCCTGTTAGTATTCTGGCCTGTTACTGTGCTGGATTGCCACTGTTCTGGTCTGCTGGTGTTTTGGCCTGCTACTGTTTTGGCCTGTTACTATTTCGGCTTGTTACTGTTCAAGTCTGTTATTGTTTTGGCATGTTGATGTTTTAGCCAATTACCGTTGCTATTTTGGTTTGTCACTATTTTGTCATGTTACTGTTTTGGCTAGTTACCGTTAATATTTCGGTAATTCTGAAACCTGGTCGACCTGGCTGGCGCGGTTATGGTATCGCCATGGATGGACGGCGCCAACTAAATGCCTACATGGCTTATGCGAGTTATCTAAATATTACATCAGCTGCAAACTTCTTAAAAATATTAAAAAATATGAACAAAAGGGAAAGAAAATTCAGCACTTTAGTTGCGAATCAAGTTGATAGCAGAGTACTCAATTTGCTTTATCAATCCATCAACTACATCTACCTTTGAGTGTGATAGCTAAATTGGAAAACCACCTTGAGATATGATCTTGCAGTCCCCTCTTTGGTGGTGATAGCAATAATTGCAGTCTGAAACTAACTAATAACAAGTTAATACAGCAAAGAAGTCAAACTACTCATAGATAAGAATGAACCAGATAGGAATTATAACTGCATAATACAAACTTGTAGAGCGGGAATGCAAACCATGAAAGAACTATATAGTAGAGGATAATTATTTCGTTGCCTAGGACGAACCAGAACCAGATACGAGATATAATGGTGTGGCTTGTGAACCTGTAGAACAGGAAAATCAAGCATTAGACAAGTATGCCAACAATGAAATGAGCAATCAAACAAAGTGTTTCTTAGAATTTCAGTATAAACTAGCCAGGTCATTTCAGCAAATATATATGGAAGCACTGGTATCTCCTGGAATGCAAGAGACATTGGGTGACTCGGAATTTGTGGTGAGCTACACAATGGCATGCAGTTACTGTCATAGCTAAGAATGAACCACATAGAAATTATAACCATATCATACTAGAACTTGTTGAGCACGAATGGAAAACACGAATGAACTATACAGTAAATATTAATTATGCTGTTGATTAGGACGAACCAGCACCAGATACAGAAAATATATAATGGCATCGCTGGTGGACCTGTAGGCTGTGCAAACCAACATGTTCAGTGTTGCCTTTTTGAGCTCTACACAAAGAAAACGAAAATAGTCAGTGTTGTAGCTTTTGAAGAACCAGATAGAAACAACAAAACTATAATCGAACTAGTACAAAGAGTTTGAATGGGTACCACAGGATAACAGAATGATGCCAGGGATGAAATAATAGTAGGAACTTAGCTCAGGAATAACCAGATAGAGTCAGTAATTGTGTAGCAGGGAATCCACACTAATATTTTCCACCGACATTAGAGTTTGCAAAACTACACAATAGCAGGCATTTACCTGGTGTACGAAGCAGCTAAGATAAGAACATGTGCATGACAAAATAATAGACATGTGCACAACTTGATATTTGTAGAGCAGCGAATGCAAACCAACATGTTTAATGACCTTGTATGTACTAGCACGAAGAACAAGCGTGCATAGTGACTTGTATGTACTAGCACGATTACAAAAATGCAGTTCACTGGGACAGGATTGAACCTGCTATACCGCTGACAAAACAAAAACGGGTTGGAGATTTGGTTAACCTTGGTCGGAGAGGCGCCTAAGCATCGTCGGTACCGTGCGAGTGACGTCTAGGTCACCGAGGGTGCTGCATTTTGGTGGCTGTTTGCGTCGGGGAAGCAGATCTTGGGCGGTCGATGCCGGCTTGAAAGCGGTGGACGAGAATGTTGCTAAAGCAAATCCGATGCAGTGAATGGCGATGGTCGTGCAGCTGGTCCAGAGGGTGGACATGGAACTCTTTGAACTAGATCACGCCCGGTGGACACCGGTGAAGCGGATCCACTACGGTTGGGTATTGAGAATTTGAATTTGGCTTGCGCCCATCTAATAATAATAATAATAGAAAAATGGTACTCCCCCGGTCGGTGGGATATTTTGGCTCAAAGTTTTTGAAACGGTGGGGTGGGAAATGCTTGGTAGGTGGGTGATTTTGTCGCTCGATTGAGATTTTGAATTTTGCTAGCCTCCATCTACTAATAGAAAAAAGGTAGTAGACCGTACGCAATCTGTCTAGGAATTCAAGGCCGAGAGTCACATCAACTGATCATCCATAAACATTTTTTTGCACAGAAACTTGGATACCTTCCATTCACACAGCATAGGCGGTAAATTTTGCCGCTTGACTCAGATTTTAAATTTATCTAGGGTCCATATAATAATATAAAAATGGTACTACCTTGGTGGGTGATTTTGCCTGAAAATTTTGAAACATAGGGGGTGCAAAATGCTTCGGGGTCGGTGGGTTATTTTCTCGCTCGATTACGATTTTGAATTTGGCTGCCGGCCAAGTTTTTATTACTAGAAAAAAGGTTGTGTAGTTCGAACGCGATCTGGTCAGGAATTTAAGGCGAGACTCACATCAACTCATGCCTCCGATTCAAACGTGGTGGGCGGTAGGTTTTGGCGGTCAATAGTGATTTTGAATTTAGAGATTGTCCAAAGGATAGTTAAAAAAATAGGCCGTTCTCCCTCTATTTTAGGGATCCGAGTCAGGGAGAGTGATTATCTACCACGGGTATGAAAATGCAGATCTCCGATACAAGAATGTTTGTTTAACATAACAACAAACAAATGTCTGAAGTAGCTCTGATTCAAGCATGTGAAAATGGTGTGCAACCAAGGTCTACTAATTATTTAGGTGTCGGCATAGACTCTTTTACAGTAAGCACTAACTAAATGGTAGTACTAATTCAGATCAAATAAAAAGCCTGCTGCGAAACAAATACTCCTACTACAACATGCTATCAAAACACAAAGACCAGCTAAAGTATATGTAGAACAAATAAAACAAGATTTCATCACGCATACAGTACTATATATAGAACACCATTTCATCATATAAAACAATGTTTTATTAGACACACAAAGGCCCCCAAAACGAACAGACAACTCTAATATTCCAGGCCCTGCCGCTGTGACTGTAGCACAAACAAAGGTGCCGCCACAATTCCATCATCTACCAAAACAAACAAATATAAGACTGCAGCTCCAAATAACACAACCTGGGCAAACACATGCTTGCCCAAACAAGCCTTGCTTGTTCATCCGAGTGTTATTTTCATCTCCTTGATGTTGCATTCTGAATCAGCTATGTTGCTGAAAGGACTTCCTTTTCGTTTCTTTGATTTAGCACTCTGAATCACGCTGGTTGCTGAAGGAAATGAACAAAATGATTAGGAAAATCATAGGTGTACAAAAATGCAAAGGTTGCACATGAATGACTGCACTTACCAGGTGTATAATGTAGGGATGTAAAGTACACCAACGTTTACGAGATCTGAACTTCTTAGACTTCATGCTGTTGAGATCTAATTCGAATACTCCCTCCTTTGCCCATATAACCACCATTTATCTATCCTCAAATGCGCAGAGTAACCTTACTGCATATTTCCCACAATATGCCCATGATTTATCAAGGCCAAGGAGAGTATCCAGCTCAACCTTTAGATGAGGCACCCAACCTTCCCATTTGCCTGTGGATGATCTTTCATTGGACCACGTGTTTAGACTGAAGTCTCTTATAACCACAAGGGCAACATCTCCATTATGCCCCTTAGCAATGACAAAATTGCGTCTAGAAATATCATGTGTCTCATGGGGCACTCAATATAACACAGTTTTGTTGTCACGTTATCGAAGGCAATTATATATTTGGAGTTCATTATTGGCCAGTACAAAATGTACCCTATGAGAGTTGACGGCCTGTGATCAATCTTAGCCAGCATCTTAGGAGGTTCAATCCAGTCCTCCCATTTTCCTAACTCTGATGAGTACCTCTCCACCAGTGCTTGGTTACCATTGGTTACTATCCAAACAACCTAGAAATTGCTGCAATAGTGTGAAGACAATTGCCCATGATCTCTCGAACAGAGAATTGTGCCGCTATCATACTCACATCTCCGCCAAATTGGTGGTTCTAGTATCACTGTTTCACTTCCACTGATTGGATCCTAGGCCTTTATCATGTTAAACCCTTGCGGATAATGAAGTAGCACCCTACCATTGCGACATCCGAGTACATATGATTTGTAGGCTTTATGTACTTCCACTAGCCTGTTCAACTTCAGGAAGATGGATTGGTCAAGATTATGATCTGTTAAGAATCGAGCATCCTCGGAGCTGTTTGTAAAAAACCCAAGTAACGGCATTCCTCTATTGTGTGACAGGGTTAGCCTTTTGAAATCGTTGCTTCCCATGAAGTCCATCCAACATTTTTGGGCTACTGGTGCCCTCAGTATGCAGGATGGGTGCGGAGGAAGCCTGACAAGAATCTGACCAAATACATCGCCTTGCAAGTCGTTGATTGTTGCATATGTTCTTCCACCGAAGCAGGTAGGATGATGCAAATAGCACAAGTGCATCATCAGAATTAAGTAAACAACACAATGCATAATGCACAACCCTAAAAAAAGAATTAAGTAAACACCAGAATGCTTCATACATTTTGATAGGAAAATTTATCATCAAAATTTCCTAAACTGCACCCATCTGAAAAACTACCTAAAAAGTAGAGTCTATCAACAAAATAACCTAAACAACACAAGGAATCAACCAAAGTAGTATGAAAGCACCATAAAATGCTTCAGCATGTCGGAACTGGGCAAAGGGAATGAAGAACTTTTTTTAAGTCACCGGGGAGGACATAAAGGCCCCCACCTGAATTTTCTAGTTTTATCATAAAGAAGAGGAGAAAAATGGACGCAGCTTTAGTGACTTGGTGAACCGAAGTGTCATGGTGACTTGCCCTAGGATCCACCTTCTATCTTAGATCAAACGTATGACAGTAGTTCAAATTTTGAACTAAAAGGTAAAACTATTTGAAAAAATTGACAAAAAATCAGTAAATCATCGGTGCCTAGGTTTGAATCCTGTGAAAGTTTCATCCCATTCGGATCACTAGTTTGTGATTAAATAGATTTGTATGTTCCCAGTACTACTAGTTTAAACTAATATCCACTGCGTCTAGAAAAAACCCCAGAGCAGAATACACAAAAGAGGGAGGAAGTCAGGGAGACAAAATCCAATGCAGAACTTACAATGGGGTCGACGAGTTCTGAGTAGATGGAGCAGGCGCAGCCCATGAATGACGAGCCACAACCGTTGACGCTGAAGAAGCACAACCACGAGCTGACGCATTCCTAGCATCCCACGCAGCCGTCGCTTTGGCAGCGGTAGCCAACATAGTCGAATTTGTTCCAGCAGCAGCCGACGAGGATTTCGACTGCGCCTCCAATGCTTTCCAAGCATCACTCAACACTGCCCAAGACTCCGATGTGGTACAAGCATCGGCCTCCGCATCCGCTTCACATGTATCCGCTGGTGCTGCTTCAGCATCCACCTCTACTTTACAAGCATCCACCGACACAGCAAATGCATCCGCCAATGCCGATTCCATTTCCTGTAAATGCCACGAGCTTATTTAGCTTGCAATGCCCAAAAATAAATGCATTATATCCTTCAGAAAGCCCGTAATGGCTGGAGGTTGGGAACATACATACCAGCCAACAGCGGTGCGGTGGTGTTCAATGGTGGAGCGGCGAGGACGGTCTGGTCGAGGGAGGGCGGTCAGGCGGAGAAGATGACGATGGGGTTGAGGGGCACACGACTGAGCTACCTCGAACTCGAAACTAACTTTCGCCCCACTATTTATTTTTATTTTATTGCGAACCCCGCCTTTTTAGGGGAAACCACTGTTGTATTAATATTAGTGACCACACGACTGATACAAGTTTGTGCACTTGCGTTGCTTGGTTTCCCGCCTATAGACATCAAGTTTGTGCACTTATTCGTGTGATACAGTCAATTGTTGGGTAAAATATTCCAGGTGGTAGAAGCCTGCCCTTTCTATGGCATCAAGATCTAGAGTTCAAGCATCCACTACTAGGAAACAGCCTATAGATAGACAAGATGTTCAGTGGCGCATAGGCCAATTTGTGCACCACAGGAAGACATCAGTGGCCCACTGGAAAGAATGCGCCACAGAAGTTTGGAAGTTCTGTGGCGCATTTTCCAGAGCATGCGCCACAGAAGATTGGTGGGACCCGCCGGCGGGGGGGGGGATGATCCAAGTTCTGTGGCGCATTCTGTAATATGCTCCACAGAACATGGAGGAGGGCCCCACCACGGAATCTAATTCACCCAAGTTCTGTGGCGCACGTTGACATATACGCCACAGAAGTGGTTTCACTTCTGTGGCGTATATGTCAACGTGCGCCACAGAACTTGGGGGTGGGCCCCACAGAGGGAATCTTATTCACCCACTTCTGTGGCGCACATGGTAGAAATGCGCCACAGAAGTTTCAGCATCTGTGGCGCATTTCCTCCATATGCGCCACAGATGAGGGCGTCCAGATCCATATGTTAAAAAGGTGACATGAGCTAGCTTTCTTATCTATCTATCCCACCACCACCCATTTCACATCTCTACCTCCTCCCAACTCGTCTTCCTCCTCCCTCACACCCCATCTTGCCCATAGTTTCTCCATTTTCTTATATCTAAACCTACTTTAATCCATAGATTGGTAAGTAGAAGCTTCGCTCCAACTTCTAGATCTAAAAGTTCCTTACTTTTCCCTCTCACATCTCTCTATTTGTTTACTAATTTCCTCTCCACCAACTTACATTGTAGATCTATTTGTCCATACTCTCTCATCGCGCGGTCTCGTCTCGCTATTATTGTGTCTACTATAGCTAGGTGAGTACTTGGCCATCATGAACATGTAGGTGAAGCTTGTCACGCGGGCGGTGTGTGTGTGCGATCCATGGCGAGACGATGCTTGTGTGTGGTGCATGAATGTTTGCAATGGGAGGAAGTTTTTTGTTGTTTGCTTGTGTTGTCGGGCCCGGCCGGTGTGGTTGCGTCGATGTTTGCCGAAATGTTGATTCATTTCCATTTCGGCAAATTTTTGCACTACTCATATGTTCTAATTTTAGGAAAGGTCATGCCGAATTTTTTCCGGCTAGCATTCATGCATGTGTGTGTTCATATGGTGTGGTTCTCACCTATATTCTCTGTTTTGACCGCTCAGGAAACCATGGTCCTCACGATGAGCGAAGGTCGAATTGCTAGGTACAAGAAAGGCGCGAAGGAGGACATGATTCTGAACAACAAGACCATGATAAGATGTCCATGTCGAACATGCAAACTGTAGCGCTGGATCGACCTTGAATATGGGCAATTGGAGGGTCACCTGCTTAGGCGCGGTTTCATGCGCGACCTCAATGAGGCGCCGGCAGGACATGGTGGTGGTCACGAAGACGTGGGCGGGCGAGAAGACGAAGAGTCTACCGGGCATGATCATCATGACGAAGGAGATGCCAGCGGGCATGATCATCATGACGAAGGAGATGCCGGCGGGCATGATTAGCATGGAGAAGGAGATGACGACGGGCATGATCATGAAGAAGGAGAAGACGCGAACACACAGACGCTGCTAACTTCGATCTTGCAGGACCCTCATGTTCAAGAACTGCTCCTCAAGGAGACGAGCAACGACAAAGCTGCAGCCAGAGAGAAAGCCAAGCTGGCCCAAATGGAGGTAGACGGGATGACTCCATTATATCCTGGGTGTCGCCCCGAGGATACACGTTTGAGTGTAACGCTCAAGGCTCTAGAGATGAAGGCCGAACACAAATGGACCGATGTGAGCTTCAACGCGAACATGGAATACTGGCACGACCGACTTCCTAAGGGGAACACATTGCCAACAAGTATCGAGGAGGCCAAGAAAATCGTGTGCCCTCTCGACCTACCACACATTAAATACCACGCATGCATCAATGATTGCGCACTTTATCGGAACGAGTACGCGGATAGAGCCACTTGTCCGGTGTGTGGCCAAGGACGGTACAAGAGAGGGAACAAGAAAGTTCCTTGAAAAGTGGTATGGTACTTTCCTATCACCCCTCGTCTGCAGCGATATTTTGTAGATCCTAAGGAAGCAAAGCTCATGCAATGGCACGCGGAAAGAGAGAAACCCGAAGATGATCCAGAGAAGGGCAAGATCCTGACACACCCTTCAGACGCTAGCCAGTGGAACGCATTAGACATCGAGTTCGAAGAGTTCGGGGGCGATGCAAGGAACATCAGGCTGGGTATGAGCACCGATGGACTCAATCCTTTTGGAAACCAGAGTAGCACGCATAGCACCTGGCCCGTGTTTGTATGGCCATACAACCTCCCCCCGTGGCTATGCACGAAGCAAAGGTATGTACACATGAGCATTCTTATTCAGGGGCCGAAACAACCAGGTATCGATATGCATCTGTATCTCGGGCTATTGAAAGAGGAGTTAGCCAGCTTGTGGGAGACGCCGGCTCGTACGTGGGACACCTACACTAAAGAATATTTCCATCTAAGAGCCGCGTTTCTCACGACCGTGTAGGACTATCCTGGTTACGCATATGTATCGGCCCAGGTGAACCACGGACACAATGCATGCGTCAAGTGCATGGATGAGACACCGCATCTCTAGCTACCAAGGGATCCCGGGTCTTCGAAAACCGTGTTCCAAGGTACTCGAAAGTGGCTCCGCATGGATCACCCGTGGAGAAAACATAGTGACATGTTCAATGGTAAGGACGAGCTCGAAAGAGCCCCGCGTCCGAGGAGCGGCGAAGAAATCGAGGAGCTTTTGAGTAATTGGGTAGATTGCCCTGCACCTGGAAAAAAACGACCGAGGACAAAGCCGCTGCTGGGTGTATGGAAAGCAAGGTCTGTTTTCTGGGACCTGCCGTATTGGAAGGTCCTTCACACTCCCCATAGCCTCGATGTAATGCACATCACAAAGAACGTTACCGAGAGTCTGCTTGGCACTCTACTGAACATGCCGGAGAGGACCAAGGATGGGCCGAAAGCAAGAAAGGACCTTAAATTGCTTGGCATAAAGAAAGATCTCCAGTACCCTGATAGTGATGATGATGATGATCATCATCATCATCATCACCAGGAAGGGACTCAAGGTTGCCGCAAAAGAGTTAAGAAGAATGAGGTGGTGCTTCGTGCTACCTGCTTCACTCTGAGTCTGGAGGAGCTCGAGCAGTTTTTCAGGTGCCTCTTAGGAGTGAAAGTTCCTCACGGTTACTCGGGGAAGATAAGCAGATATCTGGACGTGGCGAAGAAGAGGTTCAGCGGTATGAAGTCTCACGACTGTCACGTGCTGATGACGCAGATACTCCCTGTTGCGATCCGTGGGATAATGGACGAGCATGTCCGTGAGACGTTGTTTGGCCTCTGTAACTTTTTCGACATCATATCTAGAAAGTCGATCGATGTGAAGCAGCTCGACAGGCTACAGCAAGAGATCGTGATGATACTATGCGAGCTTGAGATTTACTTCCCGCCCGCATTCTTAGACTTCATGGTGCATCTGCTTGTACATGTCGTGGACGACATCATCCAGCTCGGGCCGACATTCCTGCACAACATGATGCCGTTTGAAAGGCTAAATGGTGTCATCAAAGGATTTGTTCGCAACAGGTCTCGTCCAGATGGAAGCATAGCCAAGGGATTTCTGATCTACGAGTGCATCTCCTTCTGCTAGAATTATCTAACCACCGAGAACGAGGATGTTGGAATACCCACAAAGAAGCACCTCGGCAGGCTCGGTGGATATGGTCACCGTGAGGGCTATCGCTCACTACATGTCGGCATTGATGGTCGACGCACTGATTTTGAAAGGGCACACCGAGTCGCGCTACAACACATTGAAGTGGTCGGCCCTTGGGTCGAAGATCACAGAAGCTTAATCGAGCAGGAGTACATCGACCAAGGCCAGCCGAGGAAGAAGGGAGACGTAACCAGAGAGCACAACTCTAGCTTCACGGGTTGGTTCAAGAAAAGGAAACTGGACAATCCCCCACAGACGCCTTCTACGGAAGATCAAAAACTCATATTATCCTTGTCGCAGGGCCCAGGGCACAACCTAAGGACCTATCAGTCATACGACATAAACGGTTACAGATTCTACACCGAGGAAAAGTACAAGAATAGTGAATATCAAAACTCAGGAGTAACTATGTTATCCTTTGCTGATGACGAGACTACTGTGATGGAAAGATTCTACAGAAGGATCGAGGAGATATGGGAGCTCGACTACTGTGGAGAGATCGTACCGATGTTCCGTGTTAGATGGGCCAAGAACGTGGAAAAAGAAGGCCGCTATTTCACCACAATGGTTATACCAGATGCCAAATCAACAAAGAACGCCTCCGCAAAAAATGAGCCTTAGGTACTCGCTAGCCAAGTTGATCAATGCTTTTTTATTACCGACCCGTCAAAGCCCAACCGTGTTGTAGTTAGGAGGGGCAAGAGGAGCATCATCAGAATGGAAGGAGCCGCCAACGAGCAAAACTTCGACAAAAATGGCGACCCGAAGATCGAAGAGGAATTCGACAAGTACTTCGACATGCCTACTACTACTAAAGTAAGAAGGAAGACCACACTGCCTACTAAAGGTTGTCCATTCACAAGAAGAAATCTCAAAGTGCACGGGCTAAAGTATTCAACCACGGCGAAAAAGGGCAAGAAGATTGTGAAGAGACACTAGCTCGACACATCACATGATTGTATATGTTCAGAGAGAGAGTTTTTTGAATAAATATGAATGTGTGTATATGGTCTTGCTTCATTTTAGACATATATATAATTAAAAACACATTACATGATTGTATCTGTTCGGGGAGAGAGTTTTTTGAATAAATATGAATGTTTGTATATGTTCTTGCTTTATTTTAAGCAGATCTATAATTAAAAATATATTTTTAAAAAATAAAAAAGTGTGAGACAGCCAGGATTCGAACCTGGCTGCCTCAGGTTTATAATGGCACAAGCAAGCAGCAGAGACCACTAAGGCAAGCGTGTGATCTTGTCATACTACCACGCGCGCCGCATTTTGTACTAAGTCCACAGGTTCTGTGGCACATTTCGGCAGTATGCGCCACAGAAGTTCCAACACAAGGGGTGGTGCCCTACAACAAGCCAGAGGGTTGAGTAAGAGGGAGATCGAAGAACTCCGCCGTAAGTAGGGTGACACAAGGACGTGGATGACGAAAGAGGGCTATCTACCGTTCCCGAAGCCGTGCCAGAAGAGGAAGTCTTCATCGTGATCGATGTGTGCCTCTAGCATGATTCAGTGTGTGTATATTCTTGATGGACGCCTACTGTATTAGTGTGTGTGTCATAAACTTTACTATCTCATGGTCGAAATGGTCATTGTTGTGAGACTTAAACTACCTTGTGGTCGTGCTGTCGTTGAACTTATTGCTTCTATGATGATCTAACTTTTATGTTTATGGATCCTTTGTTTTATATTCTATGAACATATATATATGGATGTGAACCCTTTATTCATTACTTTTGTTGTATTTTTACTAATATGCCTTGTCGTCTATAGAGATGGCGACGAGGTGGTATGTGGTGTACATAGGTAGGGTTCCAGGAGTCTACGAGGAGTGGGAGGATTGCCACAAACAAGTGAACAAGTTCAGTGGCAACATCTACAAAGGATACGCGACTAGAGAGGACGCGATAGCCAAGTGGAGGAACCACTTGTGGAAGAAGAACCGGATGAAGATATTGGTCGGGCTAATGCTCTTGCTCACCATTATCATAGTTGTATTCTATTTGATCCTAGTGTAGGCGGCGGTGGCCACTTCATATTTGTAATGTGAGATGATATGAACTTTGTATTCGGCGCTTGTGTAAAAATTTGGCACTTGACACTATATATGTATCTCGATCGAGCTCTAAGTGTTTGTATTATATATATGTCGGTTTTCATGCATCTACTACTTGTGCAATGTATTTTATACTCATCTGGATACATCCTGTATAAATCCTGTATAAATACCTGATTATACACCAGGAAAGTATTTTACTTCGAATACATGTTACACAATCAGTGGCGCATATAATTATATAGTTAGTAGCACATGGCATATCTATGGCGCATACACGTAAATGCGCCACAGAAGTTCTTCTTGTGGCGCATATGAAGGAATGCGCCACAGAAGTCTGGAACTTCTGTGGCGCATATCCATATGCGCCACAGGAAGTAGTTATCAGTGGAGAGGTAACAGTGGCGACAAAGATATGCGCCATAGAAGTCCCCTTTTCATGCGCCACAGATAGGCTGTTTCCTAGTAGTGATCGACCTAAAATTCCAAAATCTACAACTACAAGTTTTGGTTTACTACTAGAAACATGCTAACAAATCACTCGCAGCTGGCATTAACATCATCATTAACAGATCTTAGAAGGAAACAAATTGAAAGATAAAAAACCACCGCAAGTTCGAATAAGATAACTGTTGTTGCCAAATATAGTCACATAAAGCCAGGTCCAATATATATGTCATAATAGTACATCAAATATATAGATTCATGGACACCACACACTAGTAGAGCAAAAAAAACAGTTATAGTACCTGACTTAACAAACAGTCATCCTCACAGGAGACCCAAACCCTTCAAAAATGAAAGTAGAGCGGTCAATATGGTTACATATTTCCTCATCTTTTGCAGGATCGGGACTGTATGGGCATGGAGAATCTCAAATTTCTGTCAGGGTCTCATCTGCTTCTAGAGCCAAATTGAAAAGATTGTCCCCCTCTCTTTTTGTGAAACCCCATTACAAAATAGAGACACTCACAAATGCGTACACACACTCACCCCTATGAATGCAGGTACGCACACCCTACACATATGAGCACTTCAGAAATACTGGATCTTGACACTAATCCCGCGGGGCTTGATCTTGACGAAGTCACCATAGGAACCTCTCTATATATTGATGGGAACGTCGCCTCTCACTACCCTCATAACCATCCTTCAAAGTCGAGCGCCGAGGCTTCGTGGCGAAGGAAGTGCTAGGGGGTTGGAGCTCATATTTGTTGGCTGCTATGGGATGTAATTGAACCACTAATAATGTGGCCCTCGGTAGTGAGCCCATAGACCCTAGACACTAGTGACCTTTACAATTACTTTGGCAAAACCAAGCAAAACTTAATACAAACAGAAGGCCCATCTCTCTCATTTTTGCGAAAATCCACTACAAAACACACACGCTCACAAATGCATACACACACTCACCCCTATGAACGCATGAACGCACATCCTACCCATATGAGCACCTCTGAAAGATTGTGTCTTCAGACTGTCCGGTGGGGGGGCTTGAGCTTGACGAAGTCACCATAGGCACCTACTTCCCTTGTAACCATCCTTCAAAGTCGATCGTCGAGGCTTCATCGAGAAGGAATAGCTAGAGGAGTCAGAGCTAACATTCGTGGGCTGCTATAGGATATAACTAGTCCACTAATAACAATGGGGCCCCACGGTAGTGAGCCCATTGTCCCCAGACATCAAAGCAAGCACGGTGTCAAGTCTTAAACATATATGTTAATGGTGGAGTGGGTAGTGCTAACAAAAAGATTCTTCAAGGTGATTCTAGTGCTAGACTTATGTCTAAGAGAATCAATTGGGAGGGCCCACTATTTAGTGGATAATAGTCTGTTTTTCTTTTTAGCATGGTTGTGTGGACCCACTTCAGTTCTAAACGTTGGACCAAAAGTAGTTTTCATAGCTACTTCTAGACACTGCACATGCTCTTACTATACGTAGCTTAGAAATTTACTAGCCTCATGTCTAAGAAAATTGTAGGTTGCTTTGAAAGTTTTTTAAAAAATCTTTTGGAGGTACCCATCGAGGGGTCAATTAATATATCACAAAACACCAAGAGTTTTAACAATAGGTTTAACTTCTTGCTAAGATAGATTTTGCATCTTGACAATTTAACGAAATTAGGTCAAACTTGAGCT
Source organism: Avena sativa (assembly GCA_916181665.1). NCBI lineage: Eukaryota > Viridiplantae > Streptophyta > Magnoliopsida > Poales > Poaceae > Avena > Avena sativa. Next base: position 450,741,485 of record OV702288.1, on the reverse strand, counting down.
ACAAGTAAGCGTGATATAGATTGCTCTTGAATTAAATGTCTTTTCGGAGGTCTATAGGTGCATCTTGTTGTAGTAAACAATTCCATCACTATGAGTTTCCTACTATCTCAGGAAAGAACATTCTCAATTTTCTGAGTGTGATGACGAGATTGTTCTTTCCCATAAAGCAAGTCTGAAGAATATGGATCTGAATGACACACGAGGCAAGTTTTCAGACATATATTGTGGACCAACATGTTGTACTTATGATTTCCCATGTTTTATGAGTTCTCAAACTTCCTAGCTAACTTCGCCCACTTGATTGATTTTATGCCGATTTATCGAAATTATTAGGTACAAATTGAACTCCCACAAGGAAATTCTAGGTTGCTTTGAAAGTTTTACGAAAGATCTCTCTTGGAGGTACCCATATATATCAGGGGGAGGGGTCAATTAATATATGGGAAACCACCAAGAGTTTTGATGATATATAGGTACGGTTCAACTTCTTGCTAAGATTTTGCATCAATTTAATGAAATTAAGTTAGACTTGAGCTACAAGTAAGCATGATAGACTGCTCTTGAATTAAATGTCTTTTTAGAGGTAGATGGGTGCATCTTCTTGTAGTAAACAATATTGTCGGTGTGAGTTTCCAACTACCAGGAAAGGATATTCTCAATTTTCCGAGTGATGTCATGATCATTCTCTCCCGTAAAGGAAGTCCGAAGAATATTGATCTAAATAAATGCCACAAGCCAAAGTTTTCACACACACACACACACGCACACACACACAGGCACGTGCCACACTCACATATACTGTATGAAATGTGATTTAACGAACATTAAGTTGTTATTAACCAATAGTCTTGTTAGAGAAAAGGCATACATTAAGTATATTAATAATAACTAACTAGAACATGGTGGAGTTTGCTCTAGATACTGTTCAACACGAATCCAACTACTCTGAACCATTGGATATAACAGCCCAATGGTCACGATTGGTACTATGGATCCAATTCAAAACTGCCTACCTAACTCCACCCACTTGAATGACTTTATGTCGATTTATCGAAAATAGGTCAGATTTGAACTAGTATAAGTAAATTTTAGGTTACTGTGAAAGTTCTACGAAAAAGCTTTTGAAGGTACCCATCGGGGGTCACACTTCATTACTCAACGGTCACGATTTAGCACGATGACCTCTAGTATACGTAAACCTCTATCTCAAAACACACACTTAATTTCTTAGTTTCAGGGTCATCCTTGTGCTAAATGCATGGAGTTGGATGTAATTTTAATTTTTTATGAGGTCCTTGATGTAAATTGTAATTCTACCCACTGTGATAACTCACAAAGCACCTTGCTTCCTACGAGACCTACCATTAGATCGGCCATTTGCAGTACTTCTTATCTTATCTTTATATTTGTCTCTTATCTCTTACAATCCCATGCATACCACCACTACATAGTGCAAGGATTAACTAATTTGAACATTGACCGTTGGATCAAGATTGGCAAATCCAAACATTGCTAACCGTTGGATCTTCTTTTCCATTCTTAGCATCTAGAAAGATTCTAGTGATAGTCTTTAGCATGATGAACACTAGTATGACCAAACCCCAAAACACATAGTACTTCATTACTCGGTTTAAGGGTCCTTGTGCTAAATGCACGGACTTGTTTGATGCAATTTTCATTTTTTCATGAGGTCCTTAATGTAACTTGTACGTCCACCGACCGTGTTAACTCTCAAGCACCTCGCTTTTACGAGACCTACCATTAGATCGGCCATTCGTAGTACTTCTTATCTTATCTTTATCTTGTATCTTATCTCTTACAATACCATACCACTACATATAGTACAGAGATTAACTTTGAACATTAACAGTTGGATCAAGACTGGGAAATCCAAACAGCATTGCTAAACATTGGATCTTCTTTTCCATTCTTAGCATCTAGAAAGTTTCTACTGATAGTCTTTAGCACGATGAACGCTAGTATGCGCAAACCTCAAAACACAGCACTTCATTGCTTAGTTTCAGGGTCCTTTGCTAAATACAAGCATGGACTTGGATGTAATTTTCATTCTTTATGAGGTCCTTGATGTAATTTGTACGTACTTCCAAGCACCTCGCTCCTACGAGACCTACCAAGGTTAAATGAAAATGCAACTGCCCCAATTATCACACAAACTAGACCACGCTTTCTTATACGTAATACCCAAGTTTTTAGTATTAGGATTCCTAGCTAACTTCACGCACTTCGGTGACTTCTTGTCAATTTAACGAAATTAAGTCAAACTTTAGCTACAAGTAAGTGTGATAGATTACTCTTGAATTAATTGTCTTTTTGGAGGTAGATGTGTGCATCTTCTTGTAGTAAACAATGTCGTCGGTGTGAGTTTCCAAAAATCAGGAAAGAAAATTCTGAGTTTTCTGAGTAATGACGAGATGATTATTTTCTGTAACTAAAGTCTAAAAAATATGGATCTCAATGCCATAAGCCAAGTTTCTAGACATATTAGCTAGGTGGCCAATGTGTTTTACTTACGATTCCCATGTTTTATGAGTTTTCAAGGTTCCTAGCTGACCCTATCCACTTGTTGAATGACTTTATGTCGATGTATCGAAATAAAAGGTCAAATTTGAACTATAAGCAATAAATTGTAGCTTGGTTTGAAAGTTTTATGTAAAAAGCTTTTGGGGGTACCCATCGAGCGGTCAATTAATTTATCAGTTGAGATTGTTCGACTTCTAGCTACTAAGATTTTGCCTCTTGAAAATTTTGAACCCCTTTTGAAAATGATCACATGAAATAAGGAGAAAGGGGAAATGATTTTTCTATTCACTATGGTCAACACACAAGCTTGAGGTGCACCTTAGGCTTAAAGATAATTTATAGTTTCCACTATGTATAAGGTTCCTAGCTAATCGTTGGATCTTCTTTTCCATTCTAGCATCTAGAAGATTCTACTGATAGTCTTGAACACAATGAATGCACTATGCATAAACCTCTCAAACACACTTCTCCATCGTACTAGAATCTTCTCCCTTGTTTCTCTAGACCATGTTACCAAAAATTTCAAGTGTTAGGTAGCTAATAATCTTTGACTTCTACACATGATGATACAAAGTACAAGGACCAAATATACACCCATACTTTATAAATGTTGATAAAATTTATAATGTTTTGTGCTTTACCAATTATAATTTTATATAGTGATGATATGTCATACATTTACTATCTGAGCCTTATTAAGGTGTGCTTTTTTACACAATGCGGGAGTAGTACGTATATTTTTTGCTTAGACATATGGTCACCTCTATCCATGCGATGTACATGTTGAGAGAATAAAACATTGGCAGGGGAAGAGGGCAGCAGTGAAGAGAAGTTGAAGGCGGTTCCATGTCAGAGCAAAGTTATGATGGGTTTCTAAGACGAGGTACTCCTGCGGCCTTATAGTGTACACTCTACTAGTAGTAAATTTCAGGACCTATGCACGCTAAACAAATCGTGTGTTTTCTCTCTCCTTCCCTATGCTCCATCTCTCCTCCCCTTTCCCCTCGCGCACCAGTCCGGCTGATCTCTCTCCCCTTGTCCACAGCATGGCACTGCGCACGTGTGCCTTGGTACGGCGTCTCTGTGTCTCTGGCGTGTTCAGCAGCCGCGCGTTGGTGTGGAGTAGGGACGAGGAGTACATAGGAAGGAAACCACTTTGGTCCTTGGCGGCACAAACTTTTCTGGTTTTCGAAATTTTCACTTGCTTCCCAAACATAGGAGGGAAGGTTATCCAAAAGATTGGCCAAACATCAGGAGGGAAGGCAATTTTGAACCCGTTTTGATCATTGATCATATTGAATAAACGAAAAACAAAAAACAAAAGTTTTACTCATGATGTCCTATCCTTTCTTGTACACCACGTTCCATGAAATCTGTAATCATGGGATTAGATAAGTTTTGGAAAAATAGCTTCACAATATTTTCCTACCATGTGTATGGACACTATCGGGTTTATTTCAACCCGAACGACCAAGGTCATCAAGGCCATATTGACATCATAGTTTACAATTTGATAGAGTTCCCATGATAGTTTGGTAGATGGGTGCATCTTGGCGTAGTAAGCATTTTTGCATGTGGGAGTTTCCAACAATTAGGAAAAAAAGAATTTCAATTTTCTCAGTGAGGACGGTAATGTTTTTTTGTGAAGAAAGTCCAAATAATATGGTTCAGAATGCCACAAGCCAATGGTTTCACACATACTATAGTTGATCATGATTCCTATCTAACTTCGGCTAAAAGTTTACATATTACGATGGGTCGTGACACGCGGTACTAGTACACATACTACTACATAGTAGATTTTCTCTCTCCTTCGCCCCCCTCTCACCATCCATCCACTATCCTCTCCATTTATCCTTCCGTCCCGTGTAAGCATTCACGCAATGATTATACTTCTAGTCTGAGATGCAGCGGTGTAGAAAAAGATGAGGCCCACACCATACCACCATCAATCAAGTTTGGTGACGTAACTTTGTGAAGAGTATACGTATACTAGTAGTACTGTATCTAGATAAGTATGTACAGTACTACTATAGACACTTAACTTTTAACGGAGGAAGTAAGAGACACCGAGTAATTCAGCATGATCTGCATGATTCTCTTCATTTTTGGATAAAGCGGGGCGCCTCCTGAATTCTCTGGGCCGAGAAAAATCAAGAACCGACAAGTCTGGTATAATACTTTTTTTGTTGATGGGATGAGTCTGGTACAATCTATTTATGATATTTTGGGATAGTTTTCAGGGTATTAACACAAGCAAAACTATAAATAGAAACTATAAATTTCAATAGTACACATCCCTACTTTCACCCAAAACACCCAACCCACCGTTGCTTAGAACCCGATCTCTCTCTATTTCCTTCCAAAATATCGTATGACAACTCTCTCTAGAACACGTCGATTGACCTGACAAATGGGAAAGGCCCCAAAACTCCACCTGGAAGCCCAGACTCAGTCCACGGGCCATGGCTGCCACCGCTGTCTGACTCCTCTGATGAAGAAGATAGCCACTGCAACACTTTTTTGAAGGGACACCACCACCAACGCTAAGCGACTCCGATAAGATGGAAGATGAGACTGAGGAAGAGGAGGAGTCTAAGGTCGACCTTCAGGAGAAGGCCTAAGACGATGATAGGGAGGAGGCCGATGACGATGATGGGGAGGAGGCCAAGGACGACGAGGAGGAGATCTCTTCCCGGCCCCCAGCGAAGAAGTGTGCCCGAGTGCAAAATTAAATGGTGTCTAGAGAAGAGGCGGACAGTGTACTATATCTCATTCTACGAAGCATCTTGGCTTTGGTAAATAATGTTGTCAATGAGAGTTCTGAACTTTTAGGAAAATGCTTTTCAATTTCCAAGTGATAGGATTTGTTTTTAGTAATTAAGTACGTCCGGATAATTTGGCTTAGAGTGCACTTACTGTATTCTAGCAAAATATAGATAATTTCCACCGCACGTTAGTACTATATGAAAATACTTATTTCAATGTCTATCATGATACATAGTTTTTTGCGGGAGGGGGGTGGTAATGATACATAGTTGAAACTTAAATGGTACCCTCTTATATTTGTGGTTGTTTGGACGAAAACTACAAACATGGATTTGGACAACTTTCGAAAAACTTGCTACACAATATGGTCATAACCATGTATGAACATTGTTCATATTTTAAGCCAAGTTACCAATGTCAAGGTCATATCTGCATCACTCGTCCCATTTATTGGGATAAATTCAAGAAAAGTAAAGAAAACAATAAAAAATATTAAGCACTTATGTATGGTGTCCTCTTCCGTAAATGATAAACATGAATTTTGACAAGGTTTAAAAACACTTCTTCACAATATGACCAACGATGTGTTAATATATACTTGGGTTTTAAGTTAAATAATGACAAAGGTCGTGTCCATTTCGGGTAAACGGGGTGCATCTTGGCATGGCATACTAATGTTGTTAATTGGACTTTTCAACTTTTATGTATAGAATTTTGTTAAATTATTTTAGAAGTGCCACATATAATTATTTTTTAAAGAAAAGGAAAAGAGTATGGCTCTGAATGCCACAACACACTAAATTTCACACAAAATAGAGTATGTTTCATGGTTAACAAGTTTCATGAATTTTCAGGCCTTCTAGCTAATTTCGCATTATTAAATGACATTTTGTCAATAAAACCAAAGTAGGTAAATTTTGAACTACAAGTGTGTGATATATTGCTTGTAAATTTGTCAGAAATTCATATAGTACTAATTATTGTACCCACGCAGTCATACTGGAAACCGACTATTGTTTTGAAAGATACAACTTCTTTGTATGAATTTTCATGCTGACACATCTGACCATGTTTCAAAAAAGTGAAAGAAAATAAGGAAACATGCACACAGCCTTTTAGTAGTACTCCTATTAAAAATTCATACTTGTAAAACAATAAAGACGGCACTGTTAAAGTTTTAATACAAGGGACCTGGGCACCTTCACCGGCCCTCCACAATTAACTTTTCTTCCTCTTAGACATTACAGCTATGGCTCCGAAGACCGGAGCTACCCGTGGGAAGAAGAAGACCCAGGTGGCGAAGACAAAGGCCATGGAGAAAAAGAAGTCATGTCTCACACCAGGCAGCCGCAGGAAGAAGCAAGTGTCGACGTCCGTCAAGGCCGGGCTGCATTTCCCCGTCGGTCGGATCGGGCGCTACCTCAAGGAGGGTCAGTACTCGCAGCGCATAGGCTTCGGGGCTCCCGTCTACCTCGCGGCCGTTCTCAAGTACCTCCCCACTAATGTGCTGGAGCTCGTCGGGCTAGCCGCAAAGGACAGCAAGAAGATTCGCATCATCCCGAGGCACGTGATGCTCGGCGTCATGCACGACGAGGAGCTCAGCAAGCTACTGGTCGGTGTTACCATCGCGCACAGTGGCGTGCTGCCCAGCATCCATGAGTCCCTGCTTGGCAATGGTACCGCGGAGGATGCAACCAAGTTGCCCGCGAAGGAGGCTGCCAAGTCGCCTGAGAAGACCGCGGAGTCCCCCTAGAAGTCGTTAAGTTGGACTATCACTACTCCGTATGTGTTTGGGTTTGCTCTGTTTGCAGTTTGGTTAATCATCTGTGTCAATGTAATATTCAGATCTGTGATGCTAAGAAAAATCTTGTGAGGGTTCTAAAAAAATGTTGTTTTCCTAATCTTATCCTATACTCCATTTATTTAATACTCCCTCAGTTCAGAAATATAATACGTTTTTGCTTTGTGAAATGAATGTATCTAGAGGCCTTTTAGTGTATAGGTTCACTCTGAACCTCTAACAACCCATACACTAAAAGACATCTAGATACATTCGATTCACAAAGCTAAAACGTCTTATATTTCTAAACGGAGGGAGTATTACTCAGCATATTAGGTTTAGTCAAAGTCAACCATTACAAAGTTTGACCAACTATATACAGTATTAAATAGTATACTCATTGAAAAAAATCAATATACGGTAAACAATGTTGTCGGTGTGAGTTTCGAACTATTAGGAAAGAATATTCAATTCTCAATTTTCCAAGAGATGACAAGCGAGGTTGTTATTTTTCGTCAAGAAAGTCCAAAGAATATGGATCTGAATGCCACAATCCAGGTTTTCAGATATATATATATAGTGGACCGACATGTTGTACTGACGATACCCATGTTTTATGTGCTTTCAAACTTCCTATCTAAATCTGCCAACTTGAATGACTTTATCCTGATTTATCTAAATTATATTAGGTCGAATTTGAACTACAAGTAATTATCGGTTGCTTTGAAAGTTTCATGAAAAAGCTTTTGGAGGTACCCTTCGGGGGAGGGGGTGAATTAATATATCAAAAACCACTATGAGCTTTGATGATAGGTTCAACTTCTTTCTAAGATTTTGTATCTTGACAATTTAACAAAATTAAGTTATAATTGAGCTACATGTAAGCGCGATAGATTGCTCTTGAATTAAATGTCTTTTCGGAGGTAGATGTGTGCATCTTCTTGTAGTAAACAATGTCGTCAGTGTGAGTTTCCAATTATCAGGAAAGACCATTCTCAATTTTCTGAGTGATGTCAAGATTCTTCTCTCTCGTAAAGGAAGTTCGAAGAATGTCGATCTAAATGCCAGAAGCCAAGTTTTCACACATATATATATAGTGGACCAACATATTGTACTTATGATTTCCTTTTTTTATGAATTCTCAAACTCGCTACCTAACTTCACCCACTTAAATGACCTTATGTAGATTTATCAAAATTAGGTCAAATTTGAACTACTACAAGCAAATTGTAGGTTACTATGAATGTTTTACAAAAAATCTTTTGAAGGTAACCATCGGGGGGTCACAATTAATATATGAGAAACCATCCAACAAGATTTTTGACGAAAAATTCAACTTCTTGCTAATATTTTGCATCTTGCCAGTTTAACAAAACTAGGCCAAACTTTAGCTACAAGTAAGTGCAATAGATTCCTCTTGATTTAAAAGTCTTTTCGGAGGTAGATATAGGTGCATCTTTTTTTAGTAGACAATGCCGCCAGTCTGAGTTTCCAACTATCTTAGGAAAGAACATTCTTAATTTTTCGAGTGATGACTAGATTGTTCTTTCCCCTAAAGAAAGTCCAAAGACTATGGATCTGAATGCCATAAGCCAAGTTTTCACACATATATAGTGGACCAACACGATGCACTTACGATTTCCCATGTTTTATCAGTTCTCAAATTTCCTAGCTAACTTCACCCACTTGAATGATTTTATGTCGATTTATCGAAATTAGGTAAAATTTGGACTACTACAGGTAAATTGTAGGTTGCTTTGACAGTTTTACGAAAAAGCTCTTGGAGGTACCCATCGGGGGGAAGGGTCAATTAATATATATCAGAAACCACCGTGAGTTTTGACGACAGGTTCATCTTCTTGCTAAGATTTTGCATCCTAACTATTTAATGAAATTAGGTCAAACTTTGCTCACTGTTTCATGAAATTAGGTCAAACTTTGCTAACCGATTAACTTTGAACAATCACCGATGGATCAAGACTGGCAAATCCAAACATTGCTAACCGATGGATATTCTTTTCCATTCTTAGCATCTAGAAAGATTCGACTGATAGTCTTTAGCACGATGAACATAGTATGCGCAAACCTCAAAACACACAGTACTTCATTATTACTTGTTTTCAGGGTCCTTGTGCCAAATGCACAGACTTGGATGGAATTTTCATTTTTTATGAGGTCCTTGATGTAACTTGTACTTCCACCGACCACTTGAGCACCTCGCTCTTACGATACCTACCATTAGATTGGCCATTCGCAGTACTTCTTATCTTTATCTTGTCTCTTATCTCTTACAATACCATATATACCACCACTACATAGTGTAGGGATTAACTTATTTTGAACATTGACCGTTGGATCTCAAGACTGGCAAATCCAAACATTGCTAACCATTGGGTCTTCTTTTCCATTCTTAGCATCTATAAAGATTCTATTGATAGTCTTTAGCATGATGAACACTAGTATGCGCAAACCCCAAAACACACAGTACTTCATTACTCGGTTTCAGGGTCCTTGTCATAAATGCATGGACTTGGATGCAATTTTCATTTTTTATGAGGTCCTTGATGTAAATTGTAATTCTACCCAGCGTGTTAACTCTTAAGCACCTTGCTCTTATGAGACCTACCATTAGATCAGCCATTCACAGTACTTCTAATCTTATCTTTTATCTTGTCTCATATATCTTACGATACCATACCACTACATAGTGTAGGGATTAACTTTGAACATATTAACCATTGGATCAAGACTGGCAAATCGAAACATTGCTAACCGTTGGATCTTTTTTCCATTCTTAGCATCGAGAAAGATTCGATATATTGATAGTCTTTAGCACGATGAACGCTAGTATGCACAAACCTAAAAACACATAGTACTTCATTGCTCAGTGTCAGGGTCATTGTGATAAACTGCATGGACTTGGATGCAATTTTCATTTTTTATGAGGTTCTTGATGTAACTAGTACTTCCACCGACCGTGTTAACTCTCAATCACCTTGCTCCTACGACACCTACCATTAGATCGGCCATTCGCAGTACTTCTTATCTTACCTTTATCTTGTCTCTTATCTCTTATAATACCATGCATACCACCACTAAATAGTGTAGGGATTAACTTATTTGAACATTGACCATTGGATCAACACTAGAAAATCCAAACATTGCTAACCGTTGGATCTTCTTTTCCATTCTTAGCATCAAGAAAGATTCTACTGATAGTCTTTAGCACGATGAACACTAGTATGCGCAAACCTCAAAACACATAGTACTTCATTACTCGGTTTAAGGGTCCTTGTGCTAAATGCACGGACTTGTTGGATGCAATTTTCATTTTTTTATGAGGTCCTTAATTTAACCTGTACTTACACCGACCGTGTTAACTCTCAAGCACCTCTCTCTTACGAGACCTGCATTAGATCGGCCATTCGCAGTACTTCTATCTTATCTTTATCTTGTCTCTTATCTCTTACAATAACATACCACTACATATAGTGTAGAGATTAACTTTGAACATTAACAGTTGGATCAAGACTGGCAAATCCAAACATTGTTAACTGTTGCATCTTCTTTTCCATTCTAGCATCTAGGTCTATACTCCCTTGCTCCGTCCCAAAATATAAGGCGCCTAAGGATTGGTCAAAAGTCAAACCTTACTAACTTTGACCAAATATTTAGAAAAAAAATCTACATCTACAATATTGAATGGATATATTAAGAAAATATACTTTATGGCGAATCTATTGATATTAATTTAGTATTCTAAATTTTTATATTTTTGTGTATAATCATGGTCAAACTTAAAAAATGTTGACTTTTGACTAATCCTTAGGCGCCTAATATTTTGGCAGAGGGAGTACTATTCAACACAAATCCAGTTGCTCTGAACCATTGGATTTAACAGCCCAATGGCCATGATTAGTGTTACGGATCCAATTCGAAACTGCTCCACTATAGTAGTATAAGTAGAGAGAATACAGTCTACTATGCTATGAAATTTTGGGGGTGGTGACATGATGGTTCTAGAACATGCATGGTGGAGTTTGCTCTAGGTACTATTCAACACGAATCTAGCTTCTTTGAACCATTGGATCCAACAGCCCAACGGTCAAGATTGGTGTTATGGATCCAATTCAAAACTGCTCCACTATAGTAGTAGAGATAGAGATATCTTATCTTATGACTATATAGTGTACGAATAACTATGAATATTGACCGTTGGATCAAGACTCGTGAATCCAAACATTTCCAGCCGTTGGATCTTTTTTCCATTCTAGCATCTAGAAGATTCTATTGATAGTCTTCAGCATAATGAATACTATGCGCAAACCTCAAAACACACTTCTTCATCATACTAGAATCTTCTCCCTCGTAGCTAATAATCATTGACTTCTACATGATCTTATCTTATCTTACCACTATATAGTGTACGGATAACTTTGAATGTTGACCGTTGGATCAAGACTTGCGAATCCCAGCATTTCTAGCCGTTGGATCTTCTTTTCCATTCTAGCATCTAGAAGATTCTATTGATAGTCTTTAACACAATGAATGCACTATGCATAAACCTCTCAAAACACACGTATCCATCATACTAGAATCTTCTCCCTCGTTTCTCTAGACCATGTTACCAAAAATTTCAAGTGTTAGGTAGCTAATAATCTTTCAGTTCTACACATGATGATACAAAGTACAAGGACAAAATATACACCCATACTTTATAGATGTTGATCAAATTTATAATTTTTTGTGTTGTACCAATTATAATTTTATATAGTGATGATATGTCATACGTTTACTACCTGAGGCTTATTAAGGTGTGCTTTTTTACACAATGCGGGAGTAGTATATTTCTTTCCTTAGACATATGGTCACCTCTGTCCACACGTTGTACATGCTGAGAGAATAAAACGTTAGCAGCGGAAGAGGGCGGCAACAAAGAGAAGTTGAAGGCGGTTACATGTTAGAGCAAAGTTATGATGGGTTTCTGACACGAGGTACTCCTGCGGCTTTACAGTGTACACTCTACTAGTAGTAAATTTTAAGACCTATGCACGCAAAACAAATCGTGTGTTTTATCTCTCCTTCCCTATGCTCCATCTCTCCTCCCCTTTCCCCTCACGCACCTGTCCGACTAATCTCTCTCCCCTCATCCACAGTGTGGCGTTGTGCATGTGTGCCTTGGTACGGCGGCTCTATGTCTCTGGCGTGTTCGGCAGCCGCGCGTTGGTGTGGAGTAGGGACGAGGAGTACATAGGAAGGAATCCACTTTGATCCTTGGTGGCAGAAAAATTCAAAGTTTTCCGGTTTCCAAATTTTCACTTGCTTCCCAAACATCGGGAGGGAAGGTTATCCAAAAGATCGGCCAAACATTGGGAGGGCAGGCAATTTTAAACCCGTTTTGAACATTGACCATTGGATCAAGACTGGAAAATCCAAACTTTGAACATTGACCGTTGGATCAAGACTGGCAAATCCAAACTTTGCTAACCATTGGATCTTCTTTTCCATTATTAGCATCTAGAAAGATTCTACTAATAGTCTTTAGCACAATGGACGCTAGTATGCGCAAACCTCAAAACACACACTTCATTGCTTAGTTTCAGGGTCCTTGTGCTAAATGCATGCATGGACTTGGATGCAATTTTCATTTTTTATGAGGTCCTTGATGTAACTTGTACTTCCACTGACCATCTTAACTATCAAGCACATCGCTCCTACGAGACCAACCATTAGATCAGCCATTCGCGGTACTTATTATCTTATCTTTATCTTGTCTTCTCTCTTATAATACCATACCACCATTGTATAGTGTATGAATTAACTTCAAACATGGACTGCTGGATCAAGACTGGCAAATCAAACATTGCTAATCATTAGATCTTCTATTTTCCCTTAGCATCGAGAAAGATTCTATTGACAGTCTTTAGCATGATGAACGCTAGTATGCACAAACCACAAAACACACACACTTCATTATTCAGTTTCAGGGTCATTGTGTTAAATGGATGGACTTGGATGCAATTTTCATTTTTTATGAGGTCCTTGATGTAAGTTGTACTTCCATTGATCGTGTTAACTCTTAAGCACCTCTCTCCTACGAGACCTACCATAGTTAAAAGAAAATGAAACCACCCCAATTATCACACAAATTGGACCAACGGTTTCTTATACATAATGCCCAAGTTTTTAGTACTAGGATTTTTCAAGCTTCCTAGCAAACTTCCACACTTCAGAAACTTCTTGTCGATTTAACGAAATTAGATCAAACTTGAGCTACAAGTAAGCGCGATAGATTGCTCTTGAATTAAATGTATTTTCGTAGGTAGATGGGTGCATCTTCTTCTAGTAAACAATGTCGTCAGTGTGAGTTTCTAACTATGAGGAAAGAAAATCCTCAATTTTCTAAGTGATGACGAGATGGTTCTTTTATGTAAAGAAAGTCTGAAGAATATGGATCTCAATGCCATAAGCAAAGCTTCTAGACATATTAAGTGGACCAACGTGTTTTACTTACGATTCCCATGTTTTATGAGTTTTCAAACTCCCTATGTAGCTCATTAACTTTGCCCCACTTGAATGACTTCATGCCTATATTTATCAAAATTTGGTCAAACTTGAACTACAACAACTAAATTATTGTAGGTTGCTTCTAAAGAATTACAAAAAAAAAAATAGTGGTGTACCCATTGGGGGCTCACTTAATATATTAGAAAACAACTGAGAGTTTTGACAATAGGTTTTTAACTCATTTCTAATTAAGATTTTGCAGCTTGACAATTTAAAGAAAAATTCGCTCAAACTTGAGCTACAAGTAAGCGCGATAGATTTTTCTTTAATTAAATGTCTCTTTGGAGGTAGATGGATGCATCTTCTTGTAGTAATCAGTACCGCTGGTGTGAGTTTCCATCTATCAGGAAAGAACATTCTCAATTTTCCGAGTGATGATGAGATTATTGTTCGTTTTCGTAAATAAAGTCCGAAGGATATGGACCTGAATGCCACAAGCCAAGATTTCAGACATATATAGTGGACCCTCATGTTGTACTTATGATTCCCGTGTATTATGATTTTTCAAACTTATTTCTATAGCTAACTTTGCCCACTCGAAATTGATTTTATGTCGATTTATTGAAATAAGTTCAATTTTGAACTACAAGTAAATTGTAGGTTGCATTGAAAGATTTACATTTTTTGGAGGTAACAATTGGGGGCTGATTTAATATATCACAAACCACCACCGATAGTTTTTACAACAAGTTCAACTTCTTGCTAAGATTTTGCATCTTCACAATTTAACAAAATTATATCAAACTTGAGCTACAAGTAAATGCAATAGATTGCTCTTGAGTTAATTGTCTTTTAGGAGGTAGACGGGTGCATATTCTTGTAGTAAACAATGTCATCGATGTGAGTTTCCAAATATCAGGAAATATCATTCTTAATTTTCCGAGTGACGATGAGATTGTTCCTTTCTGTAAAAACAGTCTGAAGAGTATGGATTTGAATGCCACAAGCCATGTTTTTAGACATCTTATCTTACCACTATATAGTGTAGGAATAACTTTGAATATTGACCATTGGATCGAGACTCGCGAATCCGAACATTTCCAGCCATTGGATCTTCTTTTCCATTCTAGCACCTAGAAGATTATATTGATAGTCTTGAACACAATGAATGCACTATGCATAAACCTCTCAAAACACACGTCTCCATCATACTAGAATCTTCTCCCTCGTTTCTCTAGACCATGTTACCAAAAATTTCAAGTGTTAGGTAGCTAATAATCTTTGACTTCTACACATGATGATAAAAAGTAGAAGAACCAAATATACACCCATACTTTATAGATGTTGATCAAATTTATAATTTTTACACTTTAACTATTATAATTTTATATAGTGATGATATGCCAGACGTCTATTATCTGAGCCTCACGTGCAGGACACATGCAACTTACTAGTATCTTATCTTGTCTTATCTTATCTTATCTTACCATTATATAGTGTACGAATAACTTTGAATGTTGACCGTTGGATCGAGAATCACGAATCCCTGCATTTATAGCCGTTGGATCTTCTTTTCCATTCTAGCATCTAGAAGATTCTATTGATAGTCTTCGGCATAATGAATACTATGCACAAACCTCAAAACACACTTCTCCATCATACTAGAAGCTTCTCACTTGTTTCTCTAGAAAATGCATGTGATCAAAAATTTCATGTGTTAGGTAGCTAATAATCTTAGACTTCTACATGACGATACAAAGTACATGGACCAAATATACACCCATACTTTATAGATGTTGCTCAAATTTATAATTTTTTGTGCTTTACCAATTACAATTGTATATAGTGATGATATGGCATACGTCTACTATCTGAGTCTCACGTGCAACTTACTAGTAGCTAATAATCGTTGACTTCTACATGATCTTACCACTACATAGTGTACAAACAACTTTGAATATTGAACGTTGGATCAAGACTCGTGAATCCCAACATTTCCAGTCATTGGATATTCTTTTCCAATCTAGCATCTTGAAGATTCTATTGATAGTCTTCATTACAAACCACTATATACTGTACGGATAACTTTGAATGTTGACCGTTGGATCAAGACTCGCGAATCCTAGCATTTCTAGCTGTTGGATCTTCTTTTCCATTCTAGCATCTAGAAGATTCTATTGATAATCTTCGGCATAATGAATGCTACGCACAAACCTCAAAACACACTTCTCCACCATAGTAGAATCTTCTCCCTTGTTTCTCTAGACCATGTTATCAAAAATTTCATGTGTTAGGTAGCTAATAATCTTTGACTTCTACATGATGATACAAAGTACAAGGATCAAATATACACCCATACTTTATAGATGTTGATCAAATTTATAATTTTTTGTGCTTTACCAATTATAATTTTATCTAGTGATGATATGTCTTACGTCTACTATCTGAGTCTCCTGTGCAACTTACTAGTAGCTAATAATCGTTAACTTTACCACTATATAGTGTACAAACAACTTACTGAATATTGACCGTTGGATCAAGAGTCGTGAATCCCAACATTTCCAGTCGTTGGATCTTCTTCTCCATTCTAGCATCTTGAAGATTCTATTGATAGTCTTCATTACAAACCACTATATAGTGTATGAATAACTTTGAATGTTGATCGTTGGATCAAGACTCGCGAATCCCAGCATTTCTAGCTATTGGATCTTCTTTTCCATTCTAGCATCTATAAAATTCTATTGATAGTCTTCGGCATAATGAATGTGATACGTTGCTAACGTTTCCATAATTTTTGATGTTCCATGCTTGGTTTTTATCTACTTTCTTATGTTTTGTACACACTTTGGAGTACTTTTTATACACTTTCTTGGACTAACCTATTAACAAGATGCCACAGTGCCAGTTGCCTATTTTCTGTTGTTTTTGGTTCTAGGAAAGTCAGAAAATGAATATTCTCAGAATTGGATGGGACAAAAGCCAAATTCAGTTTTTCACCGAGGGGGACACGGAGCCAGAATACGAGACGGAGAGGATCCAGAGGGCCGCCACACCACCTGGTCGCGCGGCCAGGCCTGGCCCATGCCAGGGGGTGGTGTGGCCACCTAGGGCACCCCGTCGGCCTCCCCTTTCGCCTATAAGATGCCTCCGATACAGAAATCCTAAGTACCCGATCAAAATTCCACGAAAGAGTCTGTAGCCGCCATCATCTCCATCCCTAGATCGGGAGGGATCTCAAGCTCTTCCTGGCACCCTTCCGAAGGGGAGAATTCACCCTGGAGACCTTCTTCATCACCATGCAAGCCTCCGGTGTGATGCGTGAGTAGTTCATCCTTGGACTACAGGTCCATGTAATAGCTAGATGGTTGGTTCTTCTCCTTTGTGCTATCATATTTAGATCTTATGAGCTCTGTTCATGATCAAGATCATCTATTTGTAATTCTACATGTTGTGTTCGCGGGGATCCGATGGAAATTGAGATGCTATTTCAGATTGATTATTGATTCTATCATTTCTTTGTTATTTGTGATCTTGCATGATTTCCGTTGTTAGTAGCTATCTTGGCCAAGTAGATGCTAGCAACTCCAAGAGTTAGTATTTATGCTCGATAGTGGGTTCATGCCTCTAGTAATCTGGGGAAGTGACAGAAATCTCTAAGGTACTAGATGTGCTATTGCTACTAGGGAGAAAACAGCAATCCTTTGTTCATAGAACAACCGTATTGTTTACTTTACACATAATGCGTAATGCAATTATATGTTGCTTGCAACTTAATACTGGAGGGGGTTCGGATGATAACCTGAAGGTGGATTATTAGTCATAGATGCAGTTGGATTACGTTCTATGTATAATGTTGTAATGCCCAATCAAATCTCAAAGGAGTCAAGATGATTAGTATATGCTTGTATGCTTTCTCGATGTTTGTCAATTGCCCCGCTATAATTTGTTCACCCAACATGTCATCTATCTTAAGGAGAACCACCACTAGTGAACTATGGACCCCGGTCCTTTCTTTTATCATCAATCTACAATTGTTTACTGCTTTCTGTTTACTTTCTGCAAGCAATTACTTTCTTCCACACAATATGTTTAATCCTTTGTTTTCAGCAAAACCATAGAGATTGACAACCTCACTGTAAGTTGGGGGCAAAGTTCTATGGGTGTGTTGTGCAGGATTCCAAGTTGGAAACAACACCTTGGAGGTGTTTCCTTGATCCTACTGGTTCGATAACCTTGGTTTCATAACTGAGGGAAACTTACTGCTGTGCTCATCATACCTTCCTCTTGGGGTTCCCCAACGAGCTCGACATCAACCACGAGCCAGCAAGTATTTTTCTGGCGCCGTTGCCGGGGAGTCAAGGACATCTTCACAAGGGGAGTCCCTCATAACCAATCTCTTTACTTTGTTATTTTTGTTTTACTTAGTTTGCTTGTTTCTCTATCAAAAACACAAAAAAATAGTTTTATTAGTTTTATTTCTTTATTAAAAACACACAAAAATGACTACTCTTGAAAACACTAAGTTGTGTGACTTCACTAGCACCAACAACAATGAATTCATGTGCACACCTATTGCTCCACCTGTTCGTGAAGCTACTTTCTTTGAAATTAAACCCGCTTTACTCAATCTTGTTATGAGAGAACAATTTTCTGGTATTGGTAATGAAGATGTTGTTGCTCATCTAAATAACTTTGTTGAACTTTGTGAGATGCAAAAGCATAGGGATATAGATGGGGATATTATTAAGCTTAAATTGTTTCCTTTCTCTTTGAGAGGAAAAGCTAAAGAATGGTTGCAATCCCTAACTAGGAATAGTATTGATTCTTAGACTAAATGCAAAAATGCTTTCATTGGAAAATATTATCCTCCCGCTAAGATTATATCTATGAGAAGTGAAATAATGAAGTTTAAACAATGTGATAATGAACATGTTGCTGAAGCTTGGTAAAGAATGAAATCTTTGGTAAAGAATTGTCCCACTCATGGACTAACTGCTTGGATGATTATCCAAACCTTTTATGCATGATTGAACTATTCTTCAAGAAATCTACTGGATTCTGCTGCTGGAGGTACCTTTATGACCATTACTTTGGGTGCTGCAACAAAGCTTCTGGATAATATGATGGTTAACTATTCTGAATGGCACACTAAAAGAGCTCCACAAGGTAAGAAGGTAAATTCTATTAAAGAAACCTCCTCCTTGAGTGATAAAATTGATGTTATTATGTCTATGCTTGTTAATGGGAAGGCTCATATTGATCCAAATCATGTTCCCTTAGCCTCTTCGGTTGCTCAAGAAGAGCAAGTTGATGTGAACTTTATAAGAAATAACAATTTTAGCAACAATGCCTATAGGAATAATTTTGGTAATAATAACTATAGGCCATATCCTCCCAATAATGGTAATTATTATGGAAATTCCTACAACAATAATAGGAGTGATCCCTATGAACTTGAAGTTATGCTTAAAGATTTTATTAGTAAACAAACTGCTTTCAATAAAACTATTGAGGAAAAACTCTCTAATGCTGAAAGAAATAGACAATCATTGGCTGATGCACAATCTTCTTTGAATAAAATGGCTGCTAAACCTGAAACTATTCATAATCCCTTTGCTGCTACTAATGCCATACAAGTTAGGATTGATGAAAATGTTAGATTGTTAGCTGAATTGCATGCTAAGTGGGAAAGAGAAGATGAAATTGCTAGAAATATTAGTGTTTCTACTATCACTGCCACTAGTGTTGAAGCTAGTAATAGCTCTACTACTTTAGATGATAATTATGACTTTGATCTTGATGGTTGAGATATCTCTGAAGTAATTAAGTTCCTACAAAAGCTTGCTAAAAGTCCTAATGCTAGTGCTATGAATATGGCCTTTACAAAACACATTACTGATGCTCTCATAAAAATTAAAGAAGAAAAGATGAAACATAAAGCTTCTATTCCTATGAAACAAGAAGATGGTTGGGAACCCATCATTAATATGAAAGTAAATTATTTTGATTTCAAATATTTATGTGATCTTGATAGTAGTGTTTCTATTATGCCTAGAAGGATTTATGATATGCTTCATTTGCCACCATTGGAAGATTGTTATTTGAATGTCCCACTTGATGATAATGCTAAAAGGAAACTCATGGGGAGTATTAATGATGTTCTTATTATGGTTAACAATGCCTATGTCCCTGTTGATTTCTATGTTTTGGATGTTGAATGCAATGCTTCTTGTCCTATTACTTTGGGAAGACCTTTTCTTAGAACTGTTGGTGCTATTATTGATATGAAAGAAGGCACCATTAAATATCAAATCCCACTCAAGAAAGGTATAGAACACTTCCCTAAGAAGAGTGAGAAGATTCCTTTTGCCTCTCCTATGAAAACAAAATTTTCTCATAATGCTTCTTCATTTGAGACACTTGATTCTTTTTCTTGCTTCTTATGCCTAACTTAAAGGCGTTAAAGAAAAGTACTTATTGGGAGATAACCCAAAAGTTTCAGATGAGTCTTGGAAGTTATTACCTCAGTAATAACCTCTCCTTATCCTTTTTATTTGCTTTTTGTGCCAAGAGTAACCTCTAATGAGAGAGAAGTAATGATTGGGAAAGTTGTTGTCCCGAAACAGATTTTTGTGCTTCACCGTAAAAATTCGTGTAAAATTTCTGTATGTTGTTTTGAGGCCTGAATTGTTGTCCTTCTGCCCCAGGTTGTTATCTAACTTTTGTTAGTCAAACACTTTGATTTGAGCAACAGAAGGTCTTCGAAAAAATTGGTTTTTACCTACTGGTCTGTTTTGACAGATTTCTGCCATTATTTGCATTTGCTTCTTGTTGGTTCCTTTTTGAGTTTTCTTTGGGGAATTGAGATTTTTGAGGGAAGTGCTGCAGTAGCTTGTGTTTTAATTGAAGTTATATTGGTGTTGAAACTGAATTCAAAGACTTATTATCTTGAGTACACTAATATTGCTAATGAAAATTGTGTGAAGTTTTGTATGAAAGAAAAAAATTTAGGTGTATGGAGAGAATGATGTAATGAGATGAAGAATGGACTAAAGCACAAGTTTGGGGATTCCACCCCATGTCACCCCAAGAATTATCCCAGAAGTACAAGCATCAAAGGTTGGGGATTCCTTGGGCATCCCCTTCTTCATCAATAAAAATCCCAGGTTTCTTGCAAACACTTCATTTTTATTGTTTCATGCACAGTTGTGTTGTTCTTGGAGCGTCTTCGTTTTTTGTTTTTGGTTTTTGTTTGCTTGAATAAATTGGTTGGACCCCCTCTTTCATGCATTGGTTTTCAAATAGTTTGGTTTGGATTGGAAAAAGAGTAGGAAAGTTCATGCTTAAGTGGTAAAGAGAGCTTGTTTTTAACTGTGGCCCATGCTTTGTCATGCCATGCTTGATATTGTTTTGGCTTTATGCTTAGTGATATTTGTTGTAGCATGACATGTTATAAACAATTGAGATTGCTTAATGTGCCTTGGAAGAATCATGCGTTGTTTTAACATATTAAAGGATAGTATTGTGGTATTCTCCTTTGATGCTTTATTTGGGTAGACTTGGTGCATGCTCACACCATGCTATGACTATCCCAAGTCACCATAGCCTTTATGATCCTTTAGTTTTTGACTTGTAGTATCACTTTATGCTTTGATTAATGATGTTTTGTCGCTCTGCATGATTATGGCCCTTATTGCTCTCTTAGTTGGTTGCTCCCAGTCTTTTGCTAGCCTCCATAACCAAGTATGAGTTCCACTCATGCATACAACTCCTAAAACCAAGTTATTCCAAAGAGTCCACCATACCTACCTATTAGCATTTGCTATTCCATGTATATTCATGTATTTATCTACCTTCTAAATTAAACTTGTTATGAGAAAACTAGTGATTAAAGCTCTCACGAACTTGATGGCACACTTTACTTTTCTTGCCCTTAATAAACTTGAACCATTGTGTCATCTATGTTCTATATGCTTGCACTTATATGTTGGGGATTAGCAGAACCATGTTGTCATGGGGAACGCTTTCAACATTGCACTTGTACTTTGTACCTAGTTGATATCATGCTCTTTTGTCTATGGATGTCGTCGGTGTGAAATGAAAGGGGAGCTTGTAAGTCCATGGAGTTATGTATGTGTGTTAGAGAAACGCCTGGGCCACCGGCCTAATCCATGCCTAATCATGGTGGAAACCTGCGGCGTAACCATAATGAGTTATCTATGAAGCATTCTTCTTATAAAAAACAGTCAGATATTAAGAAAACGAGAAAAAAAGAGATATGAGAAAAGAGGAAAGAGAGAAAAAAAGCACCATTTTCCCATGGTAAATAAAAAGATTGCTGAGATGCTTGTTGTCTGCTTGCCTTGTCATTTTGATATGGGGATTCTTCCGTATCATCGGGCAAGGGGTACCCCGTTGGCGGTTCTCTATGATACACATGTACTTACTATGACAAGAACTTACCAGTAACTAAACTTGAGTAGCATGAGGAGCGTCCCTCGTATTCAAGGGACATGAGATTTCCAACTTATACTTTGTCAAGCATATACTCCATAGTTTGTTCACTTTAACCTTAATCACTTCAAGATGCTTATGATAGGGGCAATGAGAGCAGAAAGCTAATAAGTACCATAATTTTTGGAAGCTCTTTATGAAACTTGAATCCCTGCTTCCTTCTATGAAGGCCTTTCTTTTACTTTTATGATTGAGTCTCCACCTTCTATCTTTATGCACCTATTTTGAGAGCATAGTGGCCATTCTTAGTTCTGTGTGCATTGTCCCAAGACTTATTGATTGATGCATAACTTTAATATTGCTTGTTCTTAAACTATTTGTATCTAGTCACCCTTTATGAACTTTGAAGGTGTCCTATGCATTTATGTTTGCTACTCTATGAGGGACAAGCTGAATGCTACTATGCTATGTTTTCTTTATGTGAAACAAACAAACGTCTTGCAAAGCATTGTTATTCATGAATCTTTTGTTTGTGACTTTTCATGTTACAACATAGTTGCTATGTCTTATTGTTAGAACTTTATCTTTCATGCTATGTTGAAGTACTATGATCCCAACTATCAATATTTTACAAATACTTTGGTCAAGTTTATGATGGTGCATGTCACGTCAAAAAATATTCTTTATTTTTATCACTTACGTACTTGAGGACGAGAAGGAGTTAAGCTTGGGGATGTTGATACGTTGCTAACGTATCCATAATTTTTGATATTCCATGCTTGGTTTTATCTACTTTCTTATGTTTTGTCCATACTTTGGAGTAATTTTTATACACTTTCTTGGACTAACCTATTAACAAGATGACACAGTGCCAGTTGCATGTTTTCTGCTGTTTTTGGTTCCAGGAAAGTCAGAAAATGAATATTCTCAAAACTAGACGGGACAAAAGGCAAAGTCAGTTTTTCACCGAGGGGGACACGGAGCCAGAATACGAGACGGAGAGGGGCCAGAGGGACGCCACACGACCTGGCCGCGCGGCCAGGCCTGACCCACGCCAGGGGGTGGTGTGGCCGCCTAGGGCACCCCCTCGGCCTCCCCTTTCGCCTATAAGACGCCTCCTATACAGACACCTGATAGCCCAAAATATATCGAGCTCGTTGGGGAACCCCAAGAGGAAGGTATGATGAGCACAGCAGCAAGTTTTCCCTCATTATGAAACCAAGGTTATCAATCCAGTAGGAGCAAGGAAACACCCCAAAGGTGTTGCTAGCTGAGCCTTGGCAGGGGGCACTACCGATGCCAGCAGCAACATGGAGACCTGCACAACACAACCACAGAACTCTGTCCCCAACTTGCGATGAGGTTGCCAATCTCACCGGTTTTGCTGAAAACAAAGGATTAAATGTATCGAATGGAAGGAAGTAATAGTTTGCAGAAAGTAAACACAAAGCAGTAAACAGTTTGTAGATTGAATGTAAAAGAAAGGACCGGGGTCCATAGTTCACTAGAGGTGGCTCTCCTTAAGATAGATAACATGCTGGGTGAACAAATTACAGCGGGGCAATTGACAAACATCAAGAAAGAATATAAGCATATACTAAACATCTTGACTCCTTTGAGATTCGATTGGGCATTACAACATTATACATAGACCGCCATCCAACTGCATCTATGACTAATAATCCACTTTTCAGGTTATCATCCGAACCGCCTCCAGTATTAAGTTGCAAGCAACAGATTATTGCATTACGAATTGCGTGTAAAGTAAACAATACGATTGTTGTTTTCTCCCTAGTAGCAACAGCACATCTAGTACCTTAGAGATTTCTGTCACTTCCCCAGATTACCAGAGCCATGAACCCACTATCGAGCATAAATACTAACTCTTGGAGTCGCTAGCATCTACTTGGCCAAGATAGCTACTAACAACGGAAAGCATGCAAGATCACAAATAACAAAGACATGATAGAATCAATAATCAATATGAAATAGCATCTCAATATCCATCGAATAATCACAAACACAACATGCAGAATTACAAATAGATGATCTTGATCATGAACGGAGCTCACAAGATCTAGACATGAAAGCACAAAGGAGGAGAACCAGCCATCTAGCTACTACATGGACCCGTAGTACAGAGATGAACTACTCACGCATCACACCGGAGGCTTGCATGATGATGAAGAAGGCCTCTAGGGTGAATTCCCCTCTTCGGCAGGGTGTCGGGAAGAGCTTCAGATCCCTCCCGATCTAGGCATGGAGATGACGGCGTCTATAGACTCTTTCGAGGATTTTTGATTGGGTACTCAGGGTTTCCGTATCAGAGGCAATATATAGGCGGAAGGAGAGGCCAAGGGGGTGCCTGGGCTGGCCACACCACCCCTGGCGCGGGTCAAGCCTGGCCGCGTGGCCAGGTGGTGTGGCCGCCCTCTGGCCCTTCTCCATCTCGTATTCTTGCTCCAGGTGTCCCCCGGTAAAATAATGACTTTGGATTTTGTCCCGTCCAATTCCGAGAATATTCATTTTCTGACTTCCTAGAACCAAAAAATCGGAAAACAGGCAGCTGGCACGGTGGCTCTTGTTAAAAGGTTAGTCCAAGAAATCATATGAAAAGTACTCCAAAGTGTGGACAAAACACAAGAAAGTAGATAAAACCAAGCATGGAACATCAAAAATTATAGATAGATTTGCAATGTATCAACATCCCCAAGCTTAACTCCTGCTCGTCCTTGAGTAGGTAAGTGATAAAAAGAAAGAATAATTTTTGAGGTGACATGCACCATCATAAACTTGATTATAGTATTTGTAAAACATTCAAAGCTGGGATCATAGTACTTCAATCTAGTATGAAAGACAAAGTTCTAGCAATAAGACAAAGAAACTATGTTGCAAGATGAAAAGGCACAAACAAAAGATTCATGAATAACAATGCTTTGCAAGACGTTTGTTTGTTTCACATAAAGAAAATATAGCATAATGGCATTCAGCTTGTCCCTCATAGAGTAGCAAATATAAATGCATATGACACCTTCAAAGTTCATAAGAGTGACTAGATACAAATAGTTTAAAACAAGCAATATCAAGTTATGCATCAATCAACTAGTCTTGGGACAATGCACATAGAACTAAGAATGTCCACTATGCTCTCAAAGTAAGTGCATAAAGGTATAAGGTGGAGACTCAATATATAAGTGGAAGCAAGGCCTTCATAGAAGGAAGCAGAGATTCAAGTTTCATAAAGAGCTTCCAAAAATTATGGTACTTATAGCTTTGAGCTCTCATTGCCCCTATCATAAGCATCTTAAAGTGATTAAGGTTGAAGTAAGTACATGTGTATCATAGAGAACCACCAACGGGGTACCCCTTGCCCGATGATACGGAAGAATCCCCATATCAAAATGACAAGGCAAGCAGACAACGAGCATCTCAGCAATCTTCTTATTTACCATGGGAATATGGTGCTTTTTTCTCTCTTTCATCTTTTCATAATCTCTTTTTTTTCTTTTTCTCTTTTTTCTCAATATAGGACTCTTTTTTTATAAGAAGAATGCTTCATAGATAGCTCATTATGGTTACGCTACAGGTTTCCACCATGTCAGCATGGATTAGACCAGCGACCCAGGCGTTTCTTTGTGCAAGTTTCCACCATGTCAGCATGGATTAGACCAGTGACCCAGGCATTTCTCTAACACATATACATAACTCCATGGACTTACAAGCTCCCCTTTCATTTCACATTGACGACATCCATAGACAAAAGAGCATGATATCAACTAGGTACAAAGTACCCGTGCAATGTTGAAAGTGTTCCCCATGACAACATGGTTCTGCTAATCCCCAACAAATAAGTGCAAGCATATACAACATAGACGACACAATGGTTCAAGTTTACTAAGGGCAAGAAAAGTAAAGTGTGTCATCAAGTTCGTGAGAGCTTTAATCACTAGTTTTCTCATAACAAGTTTAATTTGGAAGGTAAACAAAAACATGAATATACTTGGAATAGCATATGCTAATAGGTAGGTATGGTGGACTCTTTGGAATAACTTGGTTTAGGGAGTTGGATGCATGAGTGGAACTCATACTTGGTTGTGGAGGCTAGCAAAAGATTGGGAGCGACAAACTAAGAGAGCAATAATGGCCATAATCATGCAGAGCGACAAAACATCATTGATCAAAGCATAAAGTGATACTACAAGTTGAAAAATAAAGGATCATAAAGGCTATGGTGACTTGGGATAGTCATAACATGGTGTGAGCATGCGCCAAGTCAACCCAAATAAAGCATCAAAGGAGAATACCACTATACTATGCTTTAATATGCTAAAACAACGCATGATTCATCCAAGGCACATTAAGCAATCTCAATTGTTTATAACAACTCATGCTACAACAAAGAATACTAAGCATAAAGCCAAAACAATATCAAGCATGGCATGACAAAGCATAGGCCACAGTCAAAAACAAGCTCTCTTTACCACTTAAGCATGAACTTTCCTACTCTTTTCCAAACCAAACCAAACTATTTGAAAACCAATGTATGAAAGAGGGGGTCCAACCAATTTATTCAGAAAACTAAGAAAACCAAGCAAACGAAAAACCAAAACGAAAACGAAAAAGAAGACGCTCCAAGAACAACACAACTGTGCATGAAACAATAAAAATGAAGCGTTTGGAAGAAACCTAGGATTTTTATTGATGAAGAGGGGATGCCCAAGCTTTGACGCTTGTATTTCTTGGATATTTCTAGGGGTGACATGCGTGCCATCCCCAAGATTAATATTTAGTCCATCCTTCATCTCATTACTCATTCCTTCCATACACCTGAAATTTTTCCTTCATACAAAACTTCACACAATCTTTATTAGCAACATTAGTGCACTCAAGATAATAAGTCTTTAGGTTCAGTTCTAACACTAATAAAACTTCCATTAAAACACTATCTACTGTATCACTTCCCTCAAAAAGCTCAATTCCCCAAAAGAACTCAAAATGGAACCAACAAGAAGCAAATGCAGAAAATGGCAGAAATCTGTCAAAACAGACCAGCAGGTAAAGACGAATTTTTTCAAAGTCCCTTCTGTTGCTCAAATCAAAAAGTGTTGAACTAACGAAAGTTAGATAACAACCTGGGGTAGAAGCACAAAAATTCACGCCTCAAAAGGACGTACAAAGATTTTACACGAATTTTCACGGTAAAGCACAGAAATCTGTTTCGGGACAGCAACTTTCCCAATCATTACTTCTCTCTCATTAGAGGTTACTCTTGGCACAAAAAGAAATAAAAAGGATAAGGAGCGGTTATTACTAAAGTAATAACTTCCAAGACTCATCTAAAACTTTTGGGTTATCTCCCAATAAGTACTTTTCTTTAACGCCTTTAAGTTAGGCATAAGAAGCAAGAAAAAGAATCAAGTGTTCTCAAATGAAGAAGCATTAAGAGCAAATTTTGTTTTCATAGGAGAGGCAAAATACATCTTCTCTCTCTTCTTAGGGAAGTGTTCTATACCTTTCTTGAGTGGGAGTTGATATTTAATGGTGTTTTCTTTCATATCAATAATGGCACCTACAGTTCTAAGAAAAGGTCTTCCCAAAGTAATAGGACAAGAAGCATTGCATTCAACATCCAAAACATAGAAATCAACAGGGACATAGGCATTGTTAACCATAATAATAACATCATTAAGACTCCCCATGAGTTTATTTTTAGCATTATCATCAAGTGGGACATTCAAATAACAATCTTCAAGTGCAGGAAAATCAAGCATATCATAAATCCTTCTAGGCATAATAGAAACACTACTATCAAGATCACATAAAGCTTTGAAATCAAAATCATTCACTTTCATATTAATGATGGGTTCCCAACCATCTTCTTGCTTTATTGGAATAGAAGCTTTATGTTTCATCTTTTCTTCTTTAATCTTTATGAGAGCATCAATAATGTGTTTTATAAAGGCCATGTTCATAGCACTAGCATTAGGACTTTTAGCAAGCTTTTGTAGGAACTTAATAACTTCAGAGATATTGCAACCATCAAGATCAAAATCAAATTTATCATCTAAAGTAGTAGAACTATTACTAGTGTTAACACTAGTGGTGCTGATAGTAGAAACACTAATGTTTCTAGCAATTTTATCTTCTCTTTCCCACTTAGCATGTAATTCAGCTAATAGTCTAACATTTTCATCAATTCTTACTTGTATGGCATTAGTAGCTGCAAAGGGATTATCATTAGTTTCAGGTTTAGCAGCCATTTTATTCAAAGAAGTTTGAGCTTCAGCAAGTGATGCTATATTTCTTTCAGCATTAGAGAGTTTTTCCTCAATAGTTTTGTTGAAAGCAGTTTGTTTACTAATAAAGTCCTTAAGCATAACTTCAAGTTTAGAGGGTGCACTCCTATTATTGTTCTAGGAATTTCCATAAGCATTACCATTGTTAGGAGGATATGGCTTATAATTGTTGTTACCAAAATTGTTCTTGTAGGCATTGTTGCTAAAATTGTTATTTCTTATAAAGTTCACATTAACTTGCTCTTCTTGAGCAACCAAAGAGGCTAAGGGAACATTATTTGGATCAATATGGGCTTTCCCATTAACAAGCATAGACATAATAATATCAATATTATCACTCAAGGAGGAGGTTTCTTCAACAGAATTTTCCTTCTTACCTTGTGGAGCTCTCTCAGTATGCCATTCAGAATAGTTAACCATCATATTATCCAGAAGCTTTGTTGCAGCACCCAAAGTAATGGTCATAAAGGTACCTCCAGCAGCAGAATCCAATAGGTTCCTTGAAGAATAGTTCAATCTTGCATAAAAGGTTTGGATGATCATCCAAGCAGTCAGTACATGAGTGGGACAATTCTTTACCAAAGATTTCATTCTTTCCTAAGCTTGAGCAACATGTTCATTATCAGATTGTTTAAACTTCATTATTTCACTTCTCATAGATATAATCTTAGCAGGAGGATAGTATTTTCCAATGAAAGCATCTTTGCATTTAGTCCAAGAATCAATACTATTCCTAGTTAAGGAAT
Organism: Avena sativa; assembly: GCA_916181665.1. Taxonomy (NCBI): domain Eukaryota; kingdom Viridiplantae; phylum Streptophyta; class Magnoliopsida; order Poales; family Poaceae; genus Avena; species Avena sativa. The sequence goes on along the minus strand of OV702288.1, from coordinate 450,712,392 downwards.
TTAACCACTCTTTAGCTTTTCCTCTCAAAGAGAAAGGAAACAATTTAAGCTTAATAATATCTCCATCTATATCCTTATGCTTTTGCATCTCACAAAGTTTAACAAAGTTATTTAGATGGGCAGCAGCATCTTCATTATCAATACCGGAAAATTGTTCTCTCATAACAAGATTGAGTAAAGTAGGTTTAATCTCAAATAAAGTAGCTTCGGGAACATGTGGAGCAATAGGTGTGCTCATAAAATCATTGTTGTTGGTGCTAGTGAAGTCACACAACTTAGTGTTTTCAAGAGTAGTCATTTTTTTGTGTTTTCAGTAAAGAAAGCAAACTAGTAAAACTAATTTTTTTGTGTTTTTGATAAAGAAACAAGCAAACAAAGCAAAAGAAACTAAGCAAAACAAAAATAACAAAGTAAAGAGATTGGTTATGAGGGACTCCCCTTGTGAATATGTCCTTGACTCCCCGGCAATGGCGCCAGAAAAAGAGCTTGATGGCCCAAAATATATCGAGCTCCTTGGGAACCCCAAGAGGAAGGTATGATGAGCACAACATCAAGTTTTCCCTCAGTACAAAACCAAGGTTATCAATCCAGTAGGAGCAAGGAAACACCCCAAAGGTGTTGCTAGCTGAGCCTTGGCAGGGCGCACTACCGGTGCCAGCAGCAACGTGGAGACCTGCACAACACAACCATAGAACTCTATCCCCAACTTGCGATGAGGTTGTCAATCTCACTGGTTTTGCTGAAAACAAAGGATTAAACGTATCGAATGGAAGGAAGTACTAGTTTGTAGAAAGTAAACACAAAGCAGTAAACAGTTTGTAGATTGAATGTAAAAGAAAGTACTGGGGTCCATAGTTCACTAGAGGTGGCTCTCCTTAAGATAGATAACATGTTGGGTGAACAAATTACAGCGGGGCAATTGACAAACATCGAGAAAGCATACAAGCATATACTAATCATCTTGACTCCTTTGAGATTCGATTGGGCATTACAACATTATACATAGACCGACATCCAACTACATCTATGACTAATAATCCACCTTCAGGTTATCATCTGAACCCCCTCCAGTATTAAGTTGCAACCAACAGATCATTGCATTATGAATTGCGTGTAAAGTAAACAATACGATTGTTCTATGAACAAAGGATTGTTGTTTTCTCCCTAGTAGCAACAGCACATCTAGTACCTTAGAGATTTCTGTCACTTCCCCAGATTACCAGAGGCATGAACCCACTATCGAGCATAAATACTAACTCTTGGAGTTGCTAGCATCTACTTGTCCAAGATAGCTACTAACAACGGAAAGCATGCAAGATCACAAATAAGAAAGACATGATAGAATCAATAATCAATCTGAAATAGCATCTCAATATCCATCGGATCCCAGCAAACACAACATGAAGAATTACAAATAGGTAATCTTGATCATGAACGGAGCTCACAAGATCTAGACATGAAAGCACAAAGGAGGAGAACCAGCCATCTAGCTACTACATGGACCCGTAGTCCAGAGATGAACTACTCACGCATCACACCGGAGGCTTGCCTGATGATAAAGAAGGCCTCCAGGGTGAATTCCCTCTCCGGCAGGGTGCCGGGAAGAGCTTCAGATCCCTCCCGATCTAGGGATGGAGATGACGGGGCTATAGACTCTTTCGTGGATTTTTGATCGGGTACTTAGGGTTTCGTTATCAGAGGCAATATATAGGTGGAAGGAGAGGCCGAGGGGGTTCCTGGGCTGGCCACACCACCCCCTGGCGTGGGCCAAGCCTGGCCACATGGCCAGGTGGTGTGGCCGCCCTCTGGCCCTTCCCCGTCTCATATTCTAGCTCCAGGTGTCCCCCGGTAAAATAATGACTTCGGCTTTTGTCCCGTCCAATTCCGAGAATATTCATTTTCTGACTTCCTGGAACCCAAAAACAGCAGAAAATAGGCAGCTGGCACTGTGGCTCTTGTTAATAGGTTAGTCCAAGAAATCATATGAAAATTACTCCAAAGTGTGGACAAAACATAAGAAAGTATATAAAACCAAGCATGGAACATCAAAAATTATAGATACATTTGCAATGTATCAAAACCCTAAGTACCCGATCAAAATTCCACGAAAGAGTCTGTAGCCACCGTCATATCCATCCCTAGATCGGGAGGGATCTGAATCTCTTCCCGGCACCCTGCTGGAGGGGAGAATTCACCCTAGAGGCCTTCTTCATCACCATGCAAGCCTCCGATGTGATGCGTGAGTAGTTCATCCTTGGACTACTGGTCCATGTAGTAGCTAGATGGTTGGTTCTTCTCCTTTGTGCTACCATGTTTAGATAATGTGAGGTCCATTCATGATCAAGATCATCTATTTGTAATTCTACATGTTGTGTTTGCGGGGATCCAATGGATATTGAGATGCTATTTCAGATTGTTTATTGATTCTATCATGTCTTTGTTATTTGTGATCTTGCATGCTTTCCGTTGTTAGTAGCTATCTTGGCCAAGTAGATGCTAGCAACTCCAAGAGTTAGTATTTATGCTCGATAGTGGGTTCATGCCTCTAGTAATCTGGGGAAGTGATATAAATCTCTAAGGTACTAGATTTGTTGTTGCTACTAGGGAGAAAACAGCAATCCTTTGTTCATAGAACAATCATATTGTTTACTTTACACACAATGCATAATGCATTTATCTGTTGCTTGCGACTTAATACTAGAGGGGGTTCGGATGATAACCTGAAGGTAGATTATTAGTCATAGATGTAGTTGGATTACGTTCTATGTATAATGTTGTAATGCCCAATCAAATCTCAAAGGAGTCAAGATGACTAGTATATGCTTGTATGCTTTCTCGGTATTTGTCAATTCCCCCGCTGTAATTTGTTCACCCAACATGTCATCTATCTTAAGGAGAACCGCCACTAGTGAACTATGGACCCCGGTCCTTTCTTTTATCATCAATCTACAAGTGTTTACTACTTTCTGTTTACTTTCGGCAAGCAATTACTTTCTTCCACACAATACATTTAATCCTTTGTTTGTTGGAGATATGCCCTAGAGGCAATAATAAATGTAGTTATTATTATATCTTTGTGTTTATGATAAATGTTTACATTCATGCTATAATAGTATTAACAAGGAAACCTTTAATACTTGTGTGATTTGTAAACTTAATTTGAAGTCCCTAGTATAGCCTCTATACTTCACTAGCTTGTTGGTTGATTGATGATTGTGGTTTCCATATCATGAACATTGAGATGTTATCAACAACAAGATCATATCGTTAGGAGAATGATATGGTGGACATACTCCTATAGACAAGCGTAGCATAAAGATCAAAGTCATTTCAATAGTTCAAATTGCTATATGCTTTCTGATACATAGTAACCTAATTCCTTCGACCATGAGATCATGCATATCACCTTTACCGGATGGATGCTTTGATGACATCGAACACCACACCGTAACTGGGTGGCTATAAAGGTGGCATTAAGTGTTCGGAAAGTATTGGTTGAAACACATGGATCAAGAGTGGGATTTGTCCATCCACATGACGGATAGATATACTCTGGGCCCTCTCGGTGGAATGTCATCCAATTGGCTTGCAAGCATGTGACTTGGTCACAAGGGATCACATATCACGGGAACGAGAAAAGAGTACTTATCAGTAACGAGGTGGAACTAGGTATGCAGAGATACCGACGATCATAACCTCGGATAAGTAACATATCGTGAGACAAAGGGAAATTGGTATCGTATGTAAGTGGTTCATTCGATCGCAAAGTAATCGTAGAAATATGTGGGAGCCATATGAATTTCCAGATTCCTCTATTGGTTATTGTTCGGAGAAGTGTCTCGATCATGTCCGCATAATTCACGAACCGTAGGGAGACACACTTAAGGATTCGACGTTGTTTTGAGTAGTTATGGTATTATGAGAAAGAGACCGAATGTTGTTCGGAGTCTCGGATGGGATCCGGGATATCACGAGGTGATCCGGAATGGTCCGGAGAATAAGATTCATATAAGGAAAGTTCCGTTTCGGAGTTCGGGAATGATTCCGGTGTTTTCATCGGGAATGTTCTAGAAGGTTCCGGATTGTCCGGCACTCCGGGGGGGAGGGGTACATGAATGTGTCATTACATATTGGAATGATTGCATCATGTACTAAGTGTTCTTGCTGTCCCAAATAAAGGATTAAATTGAATCCTAAAACAGAAAAGTCAAATGTCCAGTTTGAAAGTCAAACGGCTAAAACAAGAAACTGTGGGAAACAAGCAAGAGGAGTTGGAACCAACTTGGAGGAGGAGTCCAACTCCTCCAAGCCGGCGGCCAGCCCTAGGCCGAGTTGGGGAGGGACTCCCTCCCTCCCCTGGCGCGCCAAGACCCTCCCATCTATATAAGGAGGGGCAGGGCTCCCCTCCTAGACACACAAGTTCCTATCTTCTACCTCCGGTTTAGAGCCGTTTTGGTTTAGAGCTTCTAATTGCTTTAGCCTGCGGTTTAGAGCCTTCTAATTGGTTTAGAGCCTTCTAATTGGTGTGTCTAATTACTAAGACCACTAATAGCCTCTCTCATAAGCTCCACCATACTCGCACCGGCTTAAGGCGAAGCCCTGCGGGATTTCCCCTCTACTTCCGGTACCACGCCGTTGTGCTGCCGGAATCGCGAGGAGAGTGCTACAACCTCCGCTGCCTGCTGGAACAAGGGAGAGGAAGGTCTTCGTCGAGTACCGAACGTGTGACCGACTGCGGGAGCGCTGCCGGAACGTGGCGCCGGAAGGATCGTCTACGCGATCTTGAGATCGGAAAGAGTACGACTACATCACCCACGAGAATCTGCTCTCGTTAACCGCTTTGGAATCTTCGAGGGTGAGTTCCTCTATCGACTCGTTGCTACAATCTAGTAGATAGATCTTGGCTTGTTTGTTTGTATGCGATAGAAAATTTTTGTTTTCCATGCTACGAACCCCTACAGTGGTATCAGAGCCGTGTCTATATGTAGATCTGTTGCACGAGTAGAACACAATGGTCATTGTGGGCGTTGATGCTTTTATTGTAGATTGCTTTTTGTGTACTTTGCATCTTGCGGTATGTTGGGATGAAGCGGCCCGGGCTAACCTTACATGACATCGTTCATGAGACTTGCTCCACGCTTGACATGCAACTTGTATTGCATAAGTGGCTTTGCGGGTGCCTGTTTCTCCTAGCATAGTTAAGATCCAATTTACAACGGGTGATCAACAATACTAGTATCAATGTTGTGGTTCTTGTTCGTAAGTTAGAACGACACCTTTTGAAAGCCCCAAACCACGTAAAATATGCAAAGAAAGTAGAGGCGTCTAACTTTGTTTTGCAGGGGTGTGCAGTGATGTGATATGGCCATGATTGTGATTATATTTGATGTATGCAATGTTCCTTATTGTAAGTCAGCAACCGGCAGGAGCCATATGGTTGTCTTTAATTTATGTTAAGACCCGCGTGTCTATTCAAAGTAGTTGTAATAGTTGAAGCCGGTGGACGACAACCATGGAGAAGCGTCATTGACCTTGATGCAATGTCGGTGATGATGGAGATCATGTTCGTGCTTGAAGATGAAGATCGGAAGCACAAAGAAGAAAGGCCATATCATATCACATATTATAAATTGCATGTGATGTTAATCCTTTATGCATCTTGTATTGCTTGGTAGACGACGGTAGCATTATAAGATGATCCCTCATGCACATAAATTTCAAGTTCTAAAGTGTTCACCCTTAGTATGCACCGTTGCCAAAGCTTGCTGTTTCGAAGCACCACGTGATGATCGGGTGTTTTGATTCCGCGGGTGAATACAACGTAAGCAAGCCAGATTTGCTTATGCGGTAGCTAAGGTTTGATCTTGACGAGCCTAGCATGTACAGACATGGTCTCAGGAACACGGATCACCGAAAGGTAAAGCATGAATCATATAGTAGATGTGATGAACATGTCGATTGTTCGCCATTGAAACTATGTCAACTCTCGTGATGATCGGTGTTGATATGGTGGATTTGGTTCGTGTGATCACTAAAACAATGTGAGGGATATTGTTTTGAGTGGGAGTTCACCTAGTTTAATTTCATTAATTAATTTGAACTCAATTTGTCATAAACTTAGTCTAAACTATTGCAAATATGTTGTAGATCAATGGCAGCCCCTACCATCAATTTTAATGCGTTCCTAGAGAAAGAAAAGTTGAAAAACAATGGAAGCAACTTCGCGGATTGGTTCCGCAATTTGAGGATTGTCCTCACAGCTGGTAATTTGACCTATGTGCTGGATGCACCGCTGGGTGACCCACCTGCAGCTGATGCTCCCGATGAAGTAAAGAATGTTTACCTCGCTCGGAAGAATCAGTACTCCATAGTTCAGTGTGCTATCTTGTATGGTTTGGAATCGGAGCTTCAGAAAAGGTTTGAGGATTCAGACCCATATGATATTGTCGAGGATCTCAAATTGATTTTTGAGACTCATGCGGCAATTGAAAGTTATGAAGCTTCTGAAAAGTTCTTTAACTGCAAGATGGAAGAGGGCAGCTCCGTCAGTGAGCATGTGCTTAAGATGTCTGGGCACGCAAACAAACTTCAAAGCTTGGGTATTGTGATTCCTAATGCTTTGGGGATTTACCGTGTCCTCCAATCACTACCACCAAGTTACAAGAACTTTGTGATGAACTACAACATGCAGAACATGAACAAGACGTTGCCAGAACTCTTTGCCATGTTAAAATCTGCAGAAGTGGAGATCAAGAAAGAGCACCAAGTGTTGTTGGTCAATAAGACCACCAAATTCAAGAAAGGCAAGTCTAAGCAAAAGGGACACTTCAAGAAGGGTGGTAAGAAAGTTGCCACGCCGACGAAGAAAACCAAGGCTGGACCAAAGCCTGAAACCGAGTGCTTTTACTGCAAGGGAGTAGGTCACTGGAAGCGGAATTGCCCAAAGTACTTGGCGGATTTGAAGAACGGCAACATCAAGAAGAAAGGTATATCTGATATACATGTTATTGATGTGTATCTCACTAGTATTCGTAGTAGTGCCTGGGTATTTGATACTGGTTCGGTTGCTCATATTTGTAACTCGAAACAGGTGCTGCAGAATAAACGGAAGCTAGCGAAGAACGAGGTGACGATGCGCGTGGGAAACGGATCAAAGGTTGATGTGATCGCGGTCGGCACGCTACCTCTTCATCTACCATCGGGATTAGTTTTATACTTAAATAATTGTTATTTAGTGCCTGCGTTAAGCATGAACATTATATCAGGATCTTGTTTATTGCGAGACGGTTACTTGTTTAAATCAGAGAATAATGGTTGTTCGATTTATATAAGTAATATGTTTTACGCACATGCACCTTTGATAGATGGTCTATTCTTATTGAATCTCGATAGTGGAAATACACATATCAACAATATTGAAGCTAAACGTTTGAAATCAAGCGATAATTCGACCTATATGTGGCACTGTCGTCTTGGTCACATTGGAGTGAAGCGTATGAAGAAACTCCATTCCGATGGACTTCTTGAATCTCTTGATTTTGAATCACTTGAAAGATGCGAAGCATGTCTGATGGGTAAAATGACTAAGACTCCATTTTCTGGTATGATGGAGCGAGCTACGGACTTATTGGAAATCATACATACCGATGTGTGTGGTCCAATGAGTGTAGCATCGCGCGGTGGTTATCGTTATGTTCTTACCTTCACAGATGATTTGAGTAGATATGGGTATATCTATTTCATGAAACATAAGTCCGAAACTTTCGAGAAGTTTAAGGAGTTTCAAAGTGAGGTAGAGAATCAACGTAACAAGAAGATTAAATTTCTACGTTCTGATCGTGGAGGTGAATATCTAAGTTACGAGTTTGGCGAGCATTTGAAGAAATGCGGAATACTTTCACAATTGACACCGCCGGGAACACCACAGCGTAATGGTGTGTCCGAACATCGTAATCGAACTCTCTTAGATATGGTTCGTTCTATGATGTCACTTACAGATTTACCGCTATCATTTTGGGGTTATGCATTAGAAACAGCCGCATTCACTTTAAATAGGGCACCGTCTAAATCCGTTGAAACGACACCGTATAAATTATGGTTTGGGAAGAAACCTAAATTGTCGTTCCTTAAAGTTTGGGGATGCGAAGCCTATGTAAAGAAGTTACAGCCGGACAAGCTTGAACCCAAAGCGGAAAAATGCGTCTTCATAGGATACCCGAAGGAAACTATTGGGTATACCTTCTATCATAGATCCGAAGGCAAAATCTTCGTTGCCAAGAATGGATCCTTTCTAGAGAAGGAATTTCTCTCGAAAGAAGTGACTGGAAGGAAAGTAGAACTCGACGAGGTTGTCGAACCTTCTCTCGAAATTGCGAGTAGCGCAGCACCGGAAGAAGTTCCTGTGGTGCCTGCACCAATAAGAGAGGAAGCTAATGATGGTGATCATGAAACTTCGGTTGAAGTTACTACAGAGCCTCGGAGGTCAACGAGAACTCGTACCACTCCAGATTGGTATGATTCCGTTATGAATGTCATGGTGGTGGAAAACACCGATGACCCCGAGACATATGAGGAAGCGATGATGAGCCCAGATTCCAATAAATGGCAAGAAGCCATGAAATCTGAGATTGGATCCATGTACGAAAACCAAGTATGGACTTTGGTGGACTTACCAGATGGCCGGAAGGCTGTCGAGAACAAATGGATTTTCAAGAAGAAAACAGATGCTGATGGTAATGTTACTGTCTATAAAGCTCGACTTGTCGCAAAAGGGTTTCGACAAATTCAAGGAGTTGACTACGATGAGACTTTCTCACCGGTAGCGAAGCTAAAGTCTGTGAGGATTATGTTAGCAATCGCTGCATATTATGATTATGAGATATGGCAGATGGATGTCAAAACAGCATTCCTCAATGGAGACATTGATGAAGAGTTGTATATGATGCAACCCAAAGGTTTTGTCGATCCTAAAGATGCTAACAAGGTATGCAAACTTCAAAGGTCCATCTATGGATTGAAGCAAGCATCCCGAAGTTGGAATCAACGTTTTGATAAGGTAATCAAAAGCTTTGGTTTTATACAAACTTATGGAGAAGCTTGTATTTACAAGAAAGTGAGTGGGAGCTCTGTAGCATTCTTAATACTATATGTGGATGACATATTGTTGATTGGGAATGATGTAGACCTTCTTAATAGTGTCAAGGAATATTTGAATAATAGTTTTTCAATGAAGGATCTTGGCGAAGCAGCTTACATATTAGGCATAAAGATTTATAGAGATAGATCGAAACGCCAAATATCATTGTCACAGAGTATATATTTGGACAAAGTTCTAAAGAGATTTGGAATGGAAGAAAGCAAGAAAGGGTTCTTGCCCATGTTGCCCAATACGACCTTGAGTAAAACTCAAAGTCCAACATCGGCAGAAGATAGAGAAAGGATGAGTAAGACTCCCTATGCCTCAGCCATAGGATCTCTAATGTATGCCATGCTATGTACTAGACCCGACATCGCATATGCTGTTAGTTTAACTAGCAGATATCAAAGTGATCCAGGAGTGGATCATTGGACAGCGGTCAAAAACATCCTTAAGTACTTGAGAAGAACTAAGGATATGGTTCTTTCTTATGGAGGTGATGAACAGCTCGTTGTTAATGGTTACACCGATGCTAGTTGGAACACTGATCCAGATGATTCTAAATCACAATCTGGGTACGTATTTATTTTGAATGGTGCAGCAGTTAGCTGGAGGAGTGCAAAGCAAAGCGTTGTGGCGAGATCTTCAACTGAATCGGAATACATGGCTGCTTCGGAGGCTTCACAAGAAGCGATATGGATGAAAGAGTTCATTACAGAGCTGGGTGTGGTTCCTAGTGCGCTGGACCCAATGTCTATCTACTGTGATAACATGGGCGCCATAGACAATGCGCAAGAACCAAGGTCACACAAGAAGCTGAAGCATATCAAACTGCGTTTTCACGCTATTCGAGAACATATCCAGGATGGGGATATAAAGATTTGCAAAGTACACACAGATCTGAATGTGGCGGATCCGTTGACTAAACCTCTCCCGAGGGCAAAACATGACCACACCAAACTGCCATGGGTGTTCGGTATATTACCATGTAATCTAGATTAGATGACTCTAGTGCAAGTGGGAGACTGTTGGAGATATGCCCTAGAGGCAATAATAAATGTAGTTATTATTATATCTTTGTGTTTATGATAAATGTTTACATTCATGCTATAATAGTATTAACAAGGAAACCTTTAATACTTGTGTGATTTGTAAACTTAATTTGAAGTCCCTAGTATAGCCTCTATACTTCACTAGCTTGTTGGTTGATTGATGATTGTGGTTTCCATATCATGAACATTGAGATGTTATTAACAACAAGATCATATCGTTAGGAGAATGATATGGTGGACATACTCCTATAGACAAGCGTAGCATAAAGATCAAAGTCATTTCAATAGTTCAAATTGCTATATGCTTTCTGATACATAGTAACCTAATTCCTTCGACCATGAGATCATGCATATCACCTTTACCGGATGGATGCTTTGATGACATCGAACACCACACCGTAACTGGGTGGCTATAAAGGTGGCATTAAGTGTTCGGAAAGTATTGGTTGAAACACATGGATCAAGAGTGGGATTTGTCCATCCACATGACGGATAGATATACTCTGGGCCCTCTCGGTGGAATGTCATCCAATTGGCTTGCAAGCATGTGACTTGGTCACAAGGGATCACATATCACGGGAACGAGAAAAGAGTACTTATCAGTAACGAGGTGGAACTAGGTATGCAGAGATACCGACGATCATAACCTCGGATAAGTAACATATCGTGAGACAAAGGGAAATTGGTATCGTATGTAAGTGGTTCATTCGATCGCAAAGTAATCGTAGAAATATGTGGGAGCCATATGAATTTCCAGATTCCTCTATTTGTTATTGTTCGGAGAAGTGTCTCGATCATGTCCGCATAATTCACGAACCGTAGGGAGACACACTTAAGGATTCGACGTTGTTTTGAGTAGTTATGGTATTATGAGAAAGAGACCGAATGTTGTTCGGAGTCTCGGATGGGATCCGGGATATCACGAGGTGATCCGGAATGGTCCGGAGAATAAGATTCATATAAGGAAAGTCCCGTTTCGGAGTTCGGGAATGATTCCGGTGTTTTCATCGGGAATGTTCTAGAAGGTTCCGGATTGTCCGGCACTCTGGGGGGGGAGGGGTACATGAATGTGTCATTACATATTGGAATGATTGCATCATGTACTAAGTGTTCTTGCTGTCCCAAATAAAGGATTAAATTGAATCCTAAAACAGAAAAGTCAAATGTCCAGTTTGAAAGTCAAACGGCTAAAACAAGAAACTGTGGGAAACAAGCAAGAGGAGTTGGAACCAACTTGGAGGAGGAGTCCAACTCCTCCAAGCCGGCGGCCAGCCCTAGGCCGAGTTGGGGAGGGACTCCCTCCCTCCCCTGGCGCGCCAAGACCCTCCCATCTATATAAGGAGGGGCAGGGCTCCCCTCCTAGACACACAAGTTCCTATCTTCTACCTCCGGTTTAGAGCCGTTTTGGTTTAGAGCTTCTAATTGCTTTAGCCTGCGGTTTAGAGCCTTCTAATTGGTTTAGAGCCTTCTAATTGGTGTGTCTAATTACTAAGACCACTAATAGCCTCTCTCATAAGCTCCACCATACTCGCACCGGCTTAAGGCGAAGCCCTGCGGGATTTCCCCTCTACTTCCGGTACCACGCCGTTGTGCTGCCGGAATCGCGAGGAGAGTGCTACAACCTCCGCTGCCTGCTGGAACAAGGGAGAGGAAGGTCTTCGTCGAGTACCGAACGTGTGACCGACTGCGGGAGCGCTGCCGGAACGTGGCGCCGGAAGGATCGTCTACGCGATCTTGAGATCGGAAAGAGTACGACTACATCACCCACGAGAATCTGCTCTCGTTAACCGCTTTGGAATCTTCGAGGGTGAGTTCCTCTATCGACTCGTTGCTACAATCTAGTAGATAGATCTTGGCTTGTTTGTTTGTATGCGATAGAAAATTTTTGTTTTCCATGCTACGAACCCCTACATTGTTTTCAGCAAAACCGGTGAGATTGACAACCTCACTATAAGTTGGGGGCAAAGTTCTGTGGTTGTGTTGTGCATGATTCCAAGTTGGAAACAACACCTTGGAGGTGTTTCCTTGCTCCTACTGGTTCAATAACCTTGGTTTCATAATTGAGGGAAACTTACTGCTGTGCTCATCATACCTTCCTATTGGGGTTCCCAAACAAGCTCGACATCAACCACGAGCCAGCAGAATGCTATGCACAAACCTCAAAACAAACTTCTCCATCATACTAGAATCTTGTCCCTTGTTTCTCTACACCATGTTATCAAAAATTTCATGTGTTAGGTAGCTAATAATCTTTGACTTCTACACATGATGATACAAAGTACAAGGACCAAATATACACCCATACTTTATAGATGTTGATCAAATTTATAATTTTTTGTTCTTTACAAATTATAATTTTATATATTGATGATATGTCATACCTCTACTATATGAGTCTCATGTGCAACTTACTAGTATCTAATAATCGTTGACTTCTACATGATCTTACCACTATATAGTGTACAAACAACTTTGAATATTGACCATTGGATCAAGACCCGCGAATCCAAACATTTCTAGTCGTTGGATCTTCTTTTCCATTCTAGCATCCTGAAGATTCTATTGATAGTCTTCATTACAAACCACTATATAGTGTACGAATAACTTTGAATGTTGACTATTGGATCAAGACTCGCGAATCCCAGCTTTCTAGCCATTGGATCTTCTTTTCTATTCTAGCATCTGGAAGATTTTATTGATAGTCTTCGGCATAATAAATTCTATGCACAAACCTCAAAACACACTTCTCCATCATACTAGAATCTTCTCCCTTGTTTCTGTAGACCATGTTATCAAAAATTTCATGTGTTAGGTAGCTAATAATCTTTGCTTCTAGATGATGATACAAAGTACAAGGACCAAATATACACCCATACTTTATAGATGTTGATCGAGTTTATATTTTTTGTAATTTACTAATTATAATTGTATATAGTGATGATATGTCATACGTACTATCTCAGTCTCACGTACAAGCCACGTGTAACTTACTAGTATATATAGTGGACCAACATGTTGTACTAACGATTCCTATGTTTTATGAGTTTTCAAACTTCCTAGCTAACTCCGCCACTTGAATGACTCTATGTAGATTCATAAAAATTAGTTCAAATTTGAACTACAAGTAAATTGTAGGTTGCTTTGAAATTTTTAAGAAAAAGCTTTTGGAGGCACCCATCGGATAGTCAATTAATATACTCCGTATCAGAAACCACAGAGAGTTTTGATAAGAGGTTCAACTTCTTCCTAAGATTTTGCATCTTGACAAACTTGAACTACAAGTATGCGTAGATACTTGTCTCAATTAAATGTCTTTTCAGAGTTAATTAATGAAAAAAGAAAGTGACGTAATAACTTAGCTAGTTACCATAACATCACACATACCAAGACTAGTAGTATATGATTATATTCCCTCCGTTCAGAAATATAAGGCGCTTTAGCTTTGTTAGATGAATGTATCTAGACGTCTTTTAGTGTATAGGTTCACTCTTAACCTCTACGAACCCATACACTAAAAGACGTCTAGATACATTCGATTCACAAAGCTAAAATGTCTTATATTTCTAAACGGAGGGAGTACAACATAATTAATTAGGCCTTTGCGTGACACTACACACATGTTGTTACCCACTATGATGAAGGTACATGTGCAAGTTATTGGAGTAGTCTAAGTTATTTAGCACTATGTGACCATCCTAAATCAGAACGGGGGTATACGTACTGTATGCCTTAAAGGCACCTGTTCCGCTGCGCTTCAAGCTATTCACCACTCGTGTCGTCTCTCACTGGTCAGATGGATAAAGCCACTGACTTGTTGATTTGGTACTGTATATCGTCGATCTTCTTCCGTCACTAACAGAGAATAAATTCTTCTGCCGCTTCCAGGCGCTTGCTTTCATGGAGCTACAACCAGTAGCTCAGACAACTACTACTCCCGCGTGGTGCTCGAGTAATTGCGACCGTCCGTTCATAATGAAAGGGAAGCATTAGACAATGGATTTTCTTTTGGTGGATGGTAGATTTTTTGAGAGATTGTCGACTTTTTTTATTTACTGAACTGAGAGATGTTCGAGTTTTCGTCCGGTAACAGGGCGTAGAGGCCGACAGGGGAGAGGAAATTGGCGGTGTGGCAGGCAAGCTTATTTGAGGTTGCAGCGTGTGGGTGTACAGATGATACTGCCGTACTGGTAGCCTATTTTGTGACCATTTTGTTGTTGTACTACACAAGAGTTCGAGAGTAGTAGTATTCCAGTTTTGGTTCCTTAATTACTGGTGGAACCTTTATGTGTTTATTAGTTATAGTAGTAATAGTACAGTAGTACTTGTTCCAAATGTGACTGCACAAGATGATGAATGTAGAAGATCCAAGGATTATTATGTTCGGCAAGAGGAGCTCCTAGTATACTCCAAACCGTCTCTCTGCCATGACCATTTATTTGAGAGGACAGTACAGCTCCATCCCGTGCTAGGCTAGCTTATGTTGTACTACTCCTAGAAAGGCATGACCTATTTACTCGATAGGCACCAGGAAACGTAGAGAAGAGAGAAAAACCACGCTCAGTAGGCGGTACGATTTCAATTGATTTATTCTATTTTCCTTTGCTCTCCATCCTCTTCCTCTCCATCTTCTTGCTGATCCCCACTCGCCCACCTTTAGCACACGCCAATGCCACCATGCCTCTTTCGGAGCATCTCCGTAGCCCCGTTCGATAGGCACTGTAGATTTAGCAGAGAGAAAGAAGACACACTTGGTTTTATTTCATTCTGTATTTCACTTTGCCTCGATCTCATCCTCACTTCACCTCTAGCATCCCGGCAACAGCCATTACCACTCGCACACCAATACAGGCACGCGCCAACGCCACCATGCCGCTTTAGGATCAGCACCGGCGCCCAATTTGATAGACTGTTTTCCGTCTCGCCCTGCCAGTTGCCGCTCGCTCTCTCCTCCAAACCCCCCAATCAAAACCAAACGCCATCGCCCCCACCCGCTCGAGATCTTCCTCGGGATGGCCCAATTGATCGATGATAGTGAAACTTCTAGGGTGTTTTCCGATGACCCACTTGAAGAAATCTCTGCTAGATGCGATGTCATCAACGCCGCGAGCCTCGCCTCCTATTGCAAATGTTATCTTTACTCAGCAACACATAGTGCATCCATGTCAAAATCTCATCCGTTTGGTCTCACATGTGTTCTTCACTCTCACTCAACTAAGGTACCGCGTGCATACAATGTCTTCTACCGCGGCAATCGCATGAAGCAGTTCTACAGGGGCAGCTACTATTGCGGCAGGGGCAAGCAGAAGCCACAAAAGAAGTTCGGGTGGACCTTGTGTGAGCTAACGCCACTAGACAGGTCCTCCTTTGATGTTGTGATGCTAGATTATGAGGGTAAGAAGTGGGCAGGCGCCCATGGAGATTGGATCGCCACTGTTGGCCTCGCCTAGAACTGGGAGCTTGTGAATGTGTTCACTCATCGCCGGATTCCTCTACCAGCGATCTTCGATTTTGAGGCCTCACCCGAGGTACTTAAGTTTATCGCGGCTGGTCAGCCTACTAATCTACTGATGATAGCCATTTACCGAGTTCCCACAGCTGCTGGGAACTATAAGGATTTCTCTGTCCTGGCCATCTTTGACACGGTAATTGCCTTCCTTGATGGTTCTCATGGTATGTGGATGGTTCTTGAGAACCAGTTCAGCATGTTCAGCTACCGCGATGCAATTATCCACAATGGAGTTGTCTATGCTGTAACTCAGATTGGCAATGTTTATGCATGGGATCCTCGGGCATGGGGTAAAATTTCCATCCTTAAATTTTCAAGCTTCATCATTCAAATTTTTCTCAGTTGACCTCTGAGTACAGTCCTGATCTATGGTGGTTAGCAAGATCTCCTGATGGTGGTAGCCTTATTCTGATCAATACTGTGGGCGTTAGTGCTAGGCGGTATGACACTACTTATCATGTGGCCGAAAATGTTGGTTATCATCACGGCCGCAATATTCCCACCTATTCTACTGGGTTTTGCTGCCATGTGTTCTCGATCGACACTAGTAGGTTACTTCCACCGAGGCAATGGCGGAGGGTTTTAGACCTTGGAGCATTTTCTGTCTTCCTTGGATTGAACTATCCAATTACCATTCCAGTTGGCGCGGCAGGACTTGGCCCTGGAGATCTAACGACGAGCAACTGTGTATACACCTCACCGCATGCAGTTAGTCTCGGTGGATTTAATATTTGTCCTGAAATATGCCGCATCAGTATGAATTCTCAAGACGCTGTTGTTGGTTTCTCAACCAACATTGGCTGGAATTTCCCTCAAAAACAAACATTGACTAGAATTGGCGGCAGACTTTGTTGTGGTTCATCCCAAGCTTAGCCAACACAAAGGATTGGAACCGGCATAATTAACGCTTCAAAGGAGATCATATGGAATAGGGATTTGCGTATCTTGAATTATTTCCTTCGCCTTATTTGTATTGTATGGCCTCAGCCGTTAACTTGCTGTACTCTAACACTCATTTCGCTGCAATGTAGTGCAAGGCCTGCGATTTGATCAAACTCCTTCTGTATGCAAGCCATAGTTTTAGTCAGTGCGGGTTGAATATTCTGCAACTCATTGCGCCCGTACCCCTTTATTATTTGTTGCACTTTCGAGTTCTCAAAAAATATGAAATAAATCCAGAACATTGGCTATGTTATATCTTGTGCATCTACAATATTCGGTCCAACAATAAGATCTTATGTGACCTATGTTAATGAAAAGAAAAAACCTAAGCGAACAATATCTTGTGTTTATTTGTTCATTTTGTGGTGGCCAGGCCATGTACTAGTAATATTTTTGAAGGAGTTATGCCCTAGAGGCAAATAATAAAGTGTATTATTTGATATATCTCCTATATGTTTATAATATGTTTCATATTGTGCTATAACTATGTTAATACGAAACGTTAATACACATGTGGTATGTAAACAAACCATGTCTCTAGTTACCTCTAGTGAACTAGTTCATTAGTCATGAGGATGGTCTGTGTTTCAAGATCATGGGCATTTATGCCAACTGACAATGAGGTCATGTTATTAGTTGAATAACATGATAGACAAACATCCGACCGTTATATCTTAATGAGATCTAGTTACAAAGTTCACTATTGATGATAAAACACAGAGAACCTCGCAACCTGATCCTTTGACTGTGAGGTAATGCAAATCACCATTACGGAAGAAGCTTAGATGGTTATCAAGAATCATCTCGTAACAGGGTGATCAAAAAGGTGCCACTCAGGTTTTCCTAAGGGATGCGTAGAGGAGTACATATCAAGACCAGGATTTGTCTAGTCCATGTAATGGACAGATACATGTGGCCATCTCGGTGACGTTGCATTGATGAAGCTTGCAAGCATGTGACTAGGTCACGGAATGCAACGACATGAGAACAAGAAAACAAGTTCATCGGTAACGAGATCGAACTAAGGTATGGAGATACCGAAGATCAAGTCTCGGATGAATTAGGTATCGAATGACAAAGGGAACAAGGAACGACTATCTCACGGTTCGAGCGATTGTATTCATGAAACGCACGGGGGTCACATGGCCATCCAGGTCCCTCTGTTTATCATTGATGTGAGAGTGGTCTCTATCATGTCCACAGTGTTTCTAAACCGAAGGATGTCACGCTTAAGGGTAGGGACGCTTAGGGTAGATGAGGTATCGTAAGAGAAAGAGAGAGAGAAACCGGAAGGGGTCCGGAAGGTGTTCCGGAGTGAAGGAATAATATAATATGTGTATTTGAATGTTAATTGGAGAATTAATATTATATATATATTTTATTTTATTTTTAAAGGCTCCTTAATGCTAATGGGCCTCACCCGTAGGGAGGCCCAATAGGGCAAGGCGCCTGGGGAGTGGGGGCCAGCCGGCCTGGGCTTGGTGGGCCACCCCAATGGGGCCCACCTAGGGCCGGCGGCTGCCCCTAGGTGGCCGGCGGGTGTGGGGATTAGTCCCACACCGCCTGGCCCCTGGGTGGTGCACCCCCCTCCCACTATATATAGGGGTCTCCCCTCCCCCTTTGGAATCACCCCCATTCCCTCTCATTCTCTCTCTCTCATCCACTAAGGACTTCTCCGTAATATTGGGGAGGACCTCGTGGGTGAGTTCTCCACCTTCACACTACTGTCGTGTGATCAGCGATCTGGCATCTACTTCTTCTACTGCTCGGCTGGATTGGAGTCCGGTTGACGTCTCCTACACCGGACGTGTGACGAACTTCAGAGGCAGCACATTTGGGGTGCTGCTCGTCTTCATCAATATACGCCTTCCTACGTAAGGCATGCCTCTATCTTCAAAGGTATGAATATTGTATTCATTCTCTATTACTTATGTCTATGTAGTATAGATCCTAGTATTAGTGTTTGTGTAGATAGAAATTTTTTGTTTTCTGCTACGGAACCCTACAATTTTTGGGATGGAAATTTATAGATGAACTATATAAATATGATCTATGTTCATGATTTATTTCACATTTTCTAAAAACTTGGAAGTGCCACATGCAACAGCTTATTGCCGGTGCAGCTAATTGCAAATTGTAATTTCCGTCGTGGACGTACCTAGTGGCTCCAAGCGCATGGTGCATGCAGATTCTCACTGGCAGGTGGAGCCGACCTTAAAAGGGCCCACATGTCAGTGAATTAGAGCCACATAAAGTCATGCACATTGCCTGACTTGAGCAAAATCTAGTGTTCTTGCACGTCTCTTATTTTGCTACGCGGTTGCATGCTGTACACGTGTAATTCCATGTACCTTGTAGTAGAACATATATGAACATGTGCAACATGCCAAAAATAGCACGGACACACCTATACTATGCATTATATCCGGTGTATTTATTTTCAGTTATGTGCTACGAGTTCTGCATGTAGGGGAACAAGATGAAAGTACATGTGTCCATGTCGCAGCTACTACTACTAGTAGTAGTTCAACCTTCTATTTTCTATTGAAATAAACAGTACACTATGTTGAAATAAAAGTTGTAAAAAGAAAACCCTCTGGTCAAACTGATGTGACTGGACCATACTACACCTCTGATACGTAATAAGTAGGAGTATTGTCAAATTACTAGCTGCGTGGCGTGCTAATCTAACATAGAGTGAAGTCTAGGCGATGGTGTCCTCGATGCTGTTGTTGACTAGATAGAGCAAGCAAGTAAAATCTCCTCCCTCGTTTTTTTCTTTGCCTCTCCATCTTCTTCCCCAGTCCCCACTCCGTCCACGATCTCCCTAACGCTCTCTCTTCTAACGCTCCCCTCCTCCTACAAAAACCCCAGCCGCACTTGGCATCCGCCTAAATCCATCTGGTTGTGGTGTCAGATTTGAAGCTCAGCGGGCGATGCAAGTGGGATCAACTCAGCACGAACGATGTCGACCTCATCATTCAACGTCTGGACATTTCTAGCACCGTCAGGCTAGTCGCATGGTGCAAGCTACTTTACGATCGTATCGCCAACAACGAAGGTACGAAATGGAATGTTCACCATTGGAATGAACCCTGCCTACTAATTTCTCAGCCTGCTTATTGGTTCGACGAGCACTATGATGGTACGATGGTACATCATCTGCACGACATGGTGTATGACGTGGTGCCCCTCGACCATCCTCGGCGCACCACCATCCTGCCCTTCATGCACGAAAAATTCTGGGTTGGCATGAACGGCGACTGGCTCGCCGCGGTGGACCAGCGCGGGGCCTGGTGCCTAGCGAACATCTACACCTATCGAGTAATCGACCTTCCATCGACGGATACTTGTGACATTGCAACCGCCTCACATCCATGATATAACCTGTAATGCTACTAGCCAGCGAGGGTTCCCCCAGTTACATGCAGTCATTTCTGAACTCATTCACATTTCAAAAGTTTTTTTTGGCGAATCCGCAGGTATGGAGAAAAGTTCAATAAGTCGTGGGATGGATATCTTGAGCTGTTAAAGATCATAATCTGTAGAGTGCCCACAGATGCTGGGGGTCACACATACTATAAGCTCCTCGTGTTGTTCGATGGTGAAATCGGCTACCTAGAAGGCGGTAGCCAAGTTTGGAGATGTCTAGAGCATTCAGGTCTTGGAAGATGACAGTACTATGATGCCCTTGAACACGGTGGCCTCATTTTTGCGGTCACAAGTCAAGGTTGCACCTACTGCTGGGATCCCACATCGAAAGGTAATTCTAGTTTAATGATGATACATTGCGAGTGATTCAGTGAAGTTGTTCTTTAACGACTTTGTTTATGTTTTACCTTTCGTATGACTGAATGAGCACACGCTTTATGTCCTAAAAAAATCAATGAACCATTGCCAGTAATAATTAGTACTAGTAATATGCCTTCCAAAAATATAGTATATGATGGCGTCCCTGCACTACTAAGTTCGTTCATTGTCAAAATATTAAAGGTATTATTAACCAGCATCTCAATTATGAGCGTAACATAGTGAAGCGGGGTTTCTTTATCTGTTTGTACTTTTAGGCCCTCCTTGGATTGTAGGAATCACATAGGATTTTTGTACAACACCAATCTTTCCTTTTTGGATTTTTTCCTTGGGATTCAGAGGAATTGTGTAGGATTTTTGTAGGATTTGGATCCTTAGGATTTTTTTCTATAAAATGTTGTTTGATTCGAAAGAGTATAATCCTTAGGAATTCCTTCAAAGTATTCCTTTGCACTCTATTTTGGAGGAAAATTTCAATACACTCCAACCTCTTTGTAAAATTCCTTTGGTTTTCATGTGCAATCAAACACCACTTGATCCAAAATACTGCAGGCATCTAATCCTATAGGATTCAAGTGGACATGTCTCTATATAAAAAAAGTGGCGCTTCCTCTTTTGAAACTTACAACAACTAGGAAACTAAGATAAGCAAGAAATCCAAATATTCGAAATAGCAGAGTAAGAAATGCAATTCCTAATGTTGTTAATTTATTGACTAATATTATTGTCAGGATTTGCCTATTCACACTTTTAGCTTGAACAATGAACAATGCTGGTGATAGAATATGTATGCCAGTAATGCACTTTTTGTCTCGAATTCAGATGTTGTAGGAAACAAGGAGCTTCCGTCTGTAATCCTAGCACCTATTCTGAATGATCGGCCAGGCATGTGGTTCCTCGCTCGATCAGCTGATGGTGAACATTTGATGATCGTAATTACAACGTATGGCATGGGGGTTGCCCATGGCGAAGAGGGTGAAATCATTCATCATGCTCAAAATAGGACTAACCTACGCCTATATCCTTCCTCTCGTGTCTACATTTTTAAAGAGGATCCTAGCTCTGCTGGACCTCCAGGGGTCATCGTTTGGAGGCAGGTTAACAGCGTGGGGGATAACTCTCTATTTCTTGGTCTCAATTATCCAATCATTGACAAGATGATGAAGAAACGCGGATGCAAGGCTGATGATGGCACATTGTTCCCATTCATGAGGAAAAACTATGTGTACACAACATACAAGAGATTTTGTGGAATACAATTCCCTCGGATTAAACACTGCAACCTACAGCCAACTGAAGGTGAGCCTGTGGCAGTTATCAGCCTTCCCAAAGATGGTTGGAACTGTGTGCAACAGGCGGCAATTTGGTTTAGGCCTAGTTTAGGTTTGGTATGCTCGTTGTGCCGTACCTAGACTAAGCTTTGGATCTTTCTGGTATATCATTGTGTTATCTTTTTTTGCATCGTGGTTCAACAGTTGACTGTTAGTACATTGGTTTTAGTGGCCATCTTGAATCAGTTTATATGAGCCCTGCATGATTTCTGTACTATATTTTTCAGTACTATTACTGGCTTGTATATATGCGACTCGTGCATTCTTTTGAACCATCACACCACGTGTAGCTTTGTGTTTTGAGAGGAATATTCCTTCTTTCCTCTTAGCGAACAGGGAAAAGTAGGTCACTTCTTCTTATAGGGCCACGAAATAGGCCTTAACTGGGCCGTAATTGATCCTGGCTTGGTACGCCAAAGCAGACCGAGACGCCCTAGGATAATAGCCACAAATGTTTATGCCGATATTCTAAAAAAAGAGAGTTAATGCACACCCTTCCAAAAATAAAAATTGTTTACGCAGACCCCATATTGTCTCTGATACATGGCATACTTTTGGCGCTACCGTGAAATTACTTGTTCAATACAATATGTATCATTGCTCATCCTTCTGTATGTGAAATGAACAACTCAAGCTCTGATGTGACATGAATAAGTGAAGCTCTGATGTGCTGACATTGTACTGTCTGTGCTAGTGTACAAACCGGTTGTATTATTGTGTTCGAAAGTATGAACTCAATGTGCGAATTCTGAGACTTTTTGCATGATGACAATGCCACATGTTGGTGATAATTGTGGCATGTACTCATTTCATCATACAGAAGCATTCAACTTTGAGTGATCAGTTTAAGCTGGTGCTTACCCGAGCTATCTGTGACTAGGCAAGTCAAGGCCTCCGTGTGTCTATTGCCAACAGTTTATATGGCATGATTACAAGGTTTTGAGTACATGAAATTGATTGGGCACTTAGGCCGATTCAAAGCCACCCAAACCATCTCGAAATACATCCTTTGCTGAAAAGATGATTGCACGCTGTAAGACTTGATATGACATGATTTTATGTCAATCAGTCAAACTCCCTCTAGTACTATCCATGTTTGAATCCTGTGCTTCCCAAGTTCCTTATGTTTGCTATGTGTAATAAGGTGCAATATCGGTCAATTTTCTCCATTTCCAACTTCATTCTTTCGGATTCGGCGTAGGTACAGCCAGGTCAGGTGGACCATTGAACTTCAGTACAATATATTTTTACTACTCAGCCTATGAACATGAATATTTCAACCCTACTTCAGACAAAAAACTTCCCATATTCTTTTTCCAAAAGAAAAACCCTTAATTAGCCTTTCGTGGTGAGCAGAGAATATATTTTTTAGGATACCAACTGCATTTTTTTGGAGGATGGGGTATGAACTACATTGAATTTTCACTAAGGACCTAGCGAAAAGATTGAACATTCGACCCAACACTGGCCCAAAACCTTGCAAATTTAGCCTGCCAGGTCAGGTGGACTGCTGACCCCCGACATATTGAGTACATTGAATTTTCAGTGAGGAGGTTATTATAAAATAGTCCTACATTCTACCCAACTATGGCCCAAAACCTTGCTAATTTATCCTTCCGGGTTCAGGTTGGCTGTAGGCCGCCAACCCTCAACACATTATTACTTGGTTTTTTAATCTTGAACCACACTGAAGAAGTTTCGGTAAGGAGCCCACGATAAGAAGCCCATTGGTTCACAAGATTGGACCCAAGTTATTTTTTTATCGCCCAAAATCGTCATAATTTAGTATTTCCGTGCCATTCTGATAAAATATAGGACAAGCTTCTCCTACCCATGTTGTATTTGTATAGAGCATTTAGCATTTTTTATGGCAAGTCGTTAGGGTCGCTGCCTTTTTATTTTAAGTGATTTCAACATTTCTAAATGTAATCTTTTCCAGTAGTGGCATAGATGGTTCTGGCATAGTGGAAGCACACATGGTTCCCATTTGTTGAAGTCTTGAGTTAGATTCCTAGTTTTTTCAATATAAATATATGGTATAATCTCTGTCATTCTTTTACATTTTTTCCAGCATACACACGTTTCTTACACAGAGAAGGCTGACATCTGGGACCCAGCAACGTTGCCAAGGTCAAAATAGCGGAGTCCATCATACACACATTACATTTGCAGAGATGCTGACATGTTGGACCCAGTAGAGACCTTATACAGATGTTGCATCGAGCAATCAATGTTTCATTTATAGAGAGGCTAATATGTGGGACCCAGCAGCGCGACCTTATACAGATGCTGCATCGAGCAACGTTGTCAGTTTGAAACAGGGAGGCGCGACCAAGAAAAAAGTGCAGCATGCACATGTTTCTTGTAATGAGAGGCTGGAATGGGGGACCCAGCAGATTCGTCGAGCAACGCTATCTAGTTCGGAACAGGGTAACGCTAGAGAATAAAAAATTCCATCATAGCCACGATTCTTCTAATGTGAGGCTGACATAAGGGACCCACCAGCCTGAATAAACGGTTGATGCAACAAGCAATGCTATCAAGTTCGGAACACGAAGGCGCAACAGAGGGTAAAAAATCCATCATACACATGTTTCTTCTACTGAGAGGATGACGTGTGGGGCCCAGCATCGTGATTAAACGGTAGGTGCATCGAAGAACACTATCAAGTTCGGAACAGGGTAACGCGAGCAAGGAAAAAATCCATCATACACACGTTTCTTCTAATGAGAGGATGACATGCGGGGGTCAGGAGGTTGGTTAAATGGTAGATGCGTCGAGCAACGCTATCAACTCGGAACGGGGTAGCACCAGCGAAGGAAAAAAATTCCATCATACACACGTTTCTTCTAATGAGAGGATGACATGTGGGTCCTAGGAGGTTAATTAGACTGTAGATGCATCGAGCAACGCTATCAACTTTGGAACATGGTAGCGCGAGCGAAGGAAAAAATTCCTTCATACACACGATCCTTCTAATGAGAGGCTGACATGTGGGACCTAGCAGCCTGACTAAACGGGAGACGCCTCGAGCAACGTTATCGAGTTCAAATCAGGGAGGCACAACCGAAAAGTATGGTCTGCTAGAGACGCTGATGTCCGGGACACACATGCCTCAAAAGTCTTTGCGAGTCAACATCGTGCGAGGAAACAAAAATCTTGCTTCTGCCACGCGCCAGCCGAGCTTCCTCCATGTTTTTAGCAGATCCGTCATAGTAGAGGGCCGCGAAACCGGAAATAAAAGTTTTCCATCGGCCATGGCCGAGCCTAGAATTTCGTTGCGGAAGACACGCCTTCTACGACGACCTTCGGGCCAGGTCATTGCGGAAGGAAACTTTTCTTGTAGTGATAACCGAGAGCCAAACTCTCATTCTAGCTAAATTTGCAGGTAAAGTTAGGCCCAATCCTGTTGAATACCTCAAAATGATGAGAATCCAAAGAGAGGAGCCTTAAGAGGTTGATTATAGTAATGCTCCTTCACCAAGTTACACCATTGAAGATCTTGTAAAAAGGATCAACATTAAGATTCCGGTAAGTGGAGGAAATGAGGAAGCTATGTACCAACACTTTGTTAATCAGGTAGCAATAAAGGTACGTGATCTTGAGGAAGAATATAAGCAAATAGCTAAAAAATTACCTGTAAAGCTTGATGATATATTTGAGCCTACTATTAAGATTAAGATTGGGACCAATGAGATAGCTGCACTTTGTGATCTAGGTGCAAGCGTCTCAACGATTCCAAAAAGTATTTTTAATAAGTTAAATATTGGCTCTTTTGAGATCACCGAGCTAAAATTGCATCTAGCAGATTGTACCTACAAACAAGCTGTAGGAATTAAGGAGAATACTTTAGTATAAAGGTTGTCCTGCTCTTAATGATTTTGTTATTATTGAGATGCCTGAAGATGCTACTGCTCCTATTATATTAGGTTGTCCTTTCTTAAGAACTATTAAGGCTTTGATTAATCTACATGAAGGGAACGTGAAGCTTCAATTGCCTTCGCGGGATCCTTTTGTTATTCATTTCCCCAGGAAGAAGAAAGCCAAGCATGATGAAAAGGAGGCCATCACTTTGAAGGCCAACTACTTTGGAGTGGGTGTTCCACTCATCTGGCCCAAATAAGAAACATTGAGGTCAAGCTATTGACCGTAAAAGAGCTCTCCAAGGGAGGCAACCCATGTGAAATAAATGTTTGGGTTAAGTTTTAAGTTTAAGTTTATGTTTAATAAAGAGTGCTAGAAAACTCCATTTGAGGAGAAGAAGTTCGGTAGTACTAAAAATCCTGCTTTATACATGCTATTGTTGGTTGACAATATTTACTGTCATTTTTGTGTCAAAAACAAGGTATTCACTAAGTTACAGGATAAGAAATAATTTTCGAAGATTTTTTTTGATGCATACAGACAGTTTAACGACCAACTATACATCGGGAATAAAAATTCTGGCTGTATAGCTCCGGTCGTATAGATATTTCTGCAATCGATAATTTTTCATTCATATGTACTGATGGTTTAACGACCAACTATACAATAGAAATAAAAAATTCCGGTCGTATAGCTCCAATCGTATAGATATCGATGCTTTCATACAAATTCTTTTCTAGGTACAGACGGTTTGACGACCAACTATACGACGGGAACATATAGTTCTGGCCGTATAGCTGCACCGCCAGGTGGAAACCCTAAAATTTTGACAAAAGGCCAACTTTACGGCGGGAACACAATGTTCCGGCCATATAGTTCCGCCCGTATAGTTGTGTCCAACCACAAAAACGCACGGGAAGTTACCTCCAACTCCAAAACTTCAATCTTTTTTCTCTCTTCTACCTCCAAACTCTCTCAAAACCTCAAGAGATCTTCACCTCTACTCAATTGCGTTTGATTTCCTCGCACACATGTGATCTATGGTATGTTTTTCCTCCAATCCTCCAATTACTTTTTGCAAATTCATTTTTCATATACTGTCATTATCAATCTAGGGTGAGACCTACTATGAACTAATTGCCATGATTCTCTTGCCTAGATTATTATTTTGAGAGGATTCTTTAGTGTGCTATGATGAGGAATATGTTATACTTATTATTGTTGGATCAAAAAGTTTTATTTTGTCTTCCTTTATTGTTTTAGATGATGAACACAAGGATCCAAACTCGGGATCGTGCCGCCGCTAGCGCTTCTCGGGTTGTCACTCAAGAACACATGGGGATACGGTTCAGGAATAAGCTCCAACGTGATCGCTTCAACAAGATCAGGAACCACGAAGTGAAGGCCACCAAGTGGGCTTGCTCCATTATATTGAACCAACTCAGTATTTCTGATGACTTTAATTTACTTTGCAATAGAGCTGGCCTGCAAAAATTTGTGTATAATGATGTGCCTACTTATCGCCGGTTAACCATTGAATTCCTAAGTTCGTTGCAAAGCACCGTTAAACTATGGCAAGGAGAGGACACTATTTCTTTCCGACATATGAACAAAAATTACACTTTAACACTAGATGAATGGTACACATATTTTAATTTCCCAAACAATGATGTTAATGCTTTATGCGCATCCTGTACTAGCTTAAACCCTTTCCCTGAACAATATTTTAATGGAATGAGTTTTACTACTAAAGTAAGCAAGGGGAAAAATATTCAACATCCTGCAATTCGCCATTTGTTCTGTGTTATTGCTAACACCTTTGCAGGCAAGAAATGAGTTCACAAGACTCAATGAGGAGGACATCTCAGTCCTCACAAAGGCTGCTTACATCAACTGCGACTTGTCACTCAACTTGGGTGCAATCCTTGTGCACTACCTAGAGCACCAATCCCTCCAAAGCCAAGGACCAATCACAGGTGGAGGCATTATCACTATACTTGCCATTTCCCTAGGCATCGACCTAGGTGAGTTGCAACCTGTGCTAGGTGAGCGACGTGTTGGTTTGTCTACCATAAAAGCTTGTGGAATGCTCACTAGGAGAGGTGGTGTTTATTACTTGCATATTGCTGGAGTTGGGCGTATCTACCCCGCTCCTATGCCTAATGGACTTTTCTCTATTGAGGAAGGACGTTTGCAATATGACTTTCAGGTTGAGCAACACCAACCCGAGGAGGAGATTCCGGAGGAGGATGAGAACCAAGTAGAAGAGCAAGAAGTTCCTTATCAAGTGGAGCAGCCACAAACCCGGTTCGCCACATACCAAGACTTACAAGAACTTGGAGGGACTGTGGAGAGGATGCATAGCCTCTCTTTGAACCTCCGAGGAACAACTAGTAACCTCTCAACTCAATTTGCAAACTGGAGTAACGACTTTTTCCCCGCCACCATATTGATTTGAAGGGCTTGCAATAGCCTAAGCTTGGGGAAGTTTCCTCATATATCTTTATTTGGCGTTCATTTGATTTTATTTTTTATGTTGTGTTTTTAATTCAAGTTTATAAGTACTCGTGTTGGTTTCCCCAACACTTTATTTTTAGTTCTTTCTATTTGTTTTCGAGATTTTCTAGCTGAGCTTTGCCGCTAATTTTTCTATTCTTTAAATCCCCTCTCTTAAAATAACAAAATGATTTCTCCATTTTTCTTTATTTTCCCTCTTTATTTTCTTTCCGCCACGAGGTTCTCATGTATTTGCAGGAGAGTGATCAACTTCGAGTTTCCAAGAAACAAATAAAAAAGGAAGAGAGAAATGGAACCAAACATGAGAGGTATGCCTTATGACTCCCCACTTTTGAAGTTTGAGAAACCCATGCTAGTTAGTAGTAAATGTTGAGATGTTATATTGGTGGAGTGAGTCTTTTTATTGTAGTAAGATTTTTTGTTTGCATGGGTATTTAGTTGGATACATTTTGTTCCAGCTCTCGTAATTAACCAAGTCTTGCCTAAAATTTTCTAAACAATTGTAATAAGAAAAAGTCTCACAATTGAAGGCTTGGGTGTTGTAGTGTTTAGTCTTGAAGGCTTATTTCTAGAGACACTCAACACCACTGAAAATATTGATTTACTTGATAGCTCTCTTTAAAAGGATTTGTTCGATTGAATTAATGTTTAGTGGTTTTTGTGAGCATGCCAAAGTTTGATTTGTTAATCATAATAATGATATAGCTTTACGCGTGTCAAACTTCATGGGACGCCAACAACTCTGCTGGCCTACAAACGATCTTCATGGAGGAAACTCCTAGATTTCGGCTATGAGTTGATTAAACACATGTAGCAGCAATGCTATAGTGGGTAAGATTCTTGGCACTCCCGGGTAGCTATGTTCATGATGGAATCACTCTTGTGGCTATTATGAGTAATCATTATGCAAAAAGAAACAAAACCTTAGTGATGCCATGAGTGTCCATCATAGCCCGATAAACTAATTTTTTTGGCATGCCCTCAATTACTCAAGAACTGAAATTCTTGATGGACAATGAATAGAAAAGTAGTGCTTGAAAAGTCTTGATTTATTGATGTGGGAGAATTGAGATACTCTAGTGTATATGCTTTTCATGACAACTCTCACACTCTCAATTTACATAATTATACTTTATTGTTCAAAGGCAAGCCTATGAGTTGATAACATGATATGGAATAAAGTTTACTCATTCGAATCATCCATGTTAACAATAATTTTGCTCCACTATAACGATGCATAAAACCCGTATGATATGCTTGTCATTACTCTATCTATGCTGAAGTTTTTCAGATTTATGAAGTGGAGGAAATATGAGACTACCAATCATGAGTAAGATCATCATCTCTTTATTTCATTTTAAATGATCAGTTCCTTTTTGATTTTGGTTTTCTTGCTCGAGGACGATCAAGTTTAAGATTGGGGAGGTTGATGGCTTTGAAATATAGCCATCCACATCCACATTTAAACTGGATATTATTCATATTTTTGATAAAATGTCTCTCTAAACCCTGCCACTAATGCCTAATAATCAAAGGGGTATGCAATCCTTTCTTTTTATTTTTTCCCGCGTAGATAATAACGTTTGATGATGGGAATCACTACATTAAAGTCAAATATACAAGATTTCCAACAACCAGAAGAAACCAGGAGTCGTGGGTCAGAGGCAGACGTTTTAATGACTTGTATCTTTGACTTTGATGTTGTGACTCCCATCATCAAACATCATCATCTGCGCGGGAAAAAAATAGAAAGAAAGGATTGCATACCCCTTTGATTATTAGGCATTAGTGGGAGGATTTAGAGAGATATTTCATCAAAAATATGAATAATATCCAGTTTAAATATGGACGTAGATGGCTATATTTCATATCCATCACTACTTCATCCACAAGTGGGGTGCCTTCCTATTCAAACTTCCATGGTTCAAAGCTTAGTTCAAGACAAATCCAATCACTATCCTTCACCATGACCATGTAGTCCACCCTTTGTAATGATTTTTGGTCACATGACCTATGCTGAACTACCATCCCTTTAGATACAGTTAAGTCGCCATCCTGCATCACATGATGGGGACGTTATGGACTCCCACCCTCGACTCTCCTCTTTAGGTTACAACTCTACTTAGAGTACTAGGACATGCGAAAGGAAAAAGGTATACCTAACTTCCCCGTCATGTTTTAGGATCTATGGTCATCGCTTTCTATACAACACAAAAATCACCAACTATATTTATTATTTAATCCTACATCCGCTTTCCTGGTATAATGGAATCTCCACCCACATGATTCCCATCATGTAGTCCAACCATAATTCCATTGTCCAACACAATAGATTATTTAACCACCCTTTAACGATAACCTTTAATTCATATTTATTATGAAAATAGTATTTTCCTTTGAACATGGTGACATAGTAATACTTTTGAAAACATTTTTGGTAAATATTCCAAAGGACATGCAAGTTTGAGCTTTCAAGATTTATGCAATATTGAACTTGCCCTAGCAATTGCGAATTATTGTAATTCAAATGTTCTAAATATCCTTGGACCCCGGGTTCTAAAAGTAGCATCATTGTCCAGTAAGGACAATGATTAAAAATCCAAATTCATGATATAATGAATGGATGTGATATGCTTTAGTTTAATTGCTTGATTTCCCCTTAATGGTTTATTCTAAAGTTGATTTCAATTTTGAGTGAATTTTTTATGATTTTCACTTTCAGAAAATTTATATATCTCAAGAAAATTTAGGTTGAATAATGTTGAGAACTAGATTTGTGTGTTTTGAAGTAGGTTCCTACATTTTAAGATATATTATTTGTACTTAAAATATTTTTAGAGTATTTTTATTGATGTAAAGATATTTTTAGGTCAAATAAACAACTTGAGATTTTTAACCAAAACTTATTTTTAATAATTCCATAAAAATAGAATTTAGAATCATATTTTCCCCTTTGAAACTATTTTTGTTTTTATAAATTCTTAAAATGTGTTTTGTGTTTATTCTTAATATTTGGGATATATTTTCTTTAGTATTTTTAGTTCTTTGATTATTCAATTAAATAGATTTTAAAAAATCTCACAAAATTCAAATTTGAAGTCTATATTTTATTCTGGATATGCAGTCGACGTTCACATATTTGCATTGTAGAACCCCATAAAGGATTAAAAATTAAGCAAATACTCATTGCATACTATGTAAAAATTATAGCCAATTCATCCTATGCCCCAAGAACATGGGGAACTACTCAGAACAGTGAAACATGATATGGATCAGTGACATATAGAATACAACATAATCTGAAAATATAAATTCACTACCAAATAATGACAAGTTACAAAGCATAATCATGCACAAGGCACTAAAATAATATCCAGGGTTCAATCTTATCACAAACTATGAGGGGAGCGATGTGGATCTTCGAGATGGAGGTGGTACTCATGTTGGGGATGATGGAGATATTGATGGAGAAGCCTCCCCCTATGCCAAGGAGGAGTGGTGATAACGATGGATTCGTTTCCCCTCTCTAGAGGCCTCAGAGCACCCGGATCTACCCTCTCTCGGTTTAGGAGAAGACTTTTGCCTCTGCCACCTCCTCTATGAATTGTGGAAAAAATATGGCGTAGGTTTTTGGGCAAAACTGAGGTGTTTATAAAAAGGAAGAGCCGAGACAATGCTCGAGGCCTAAATAGGACTAGATGGCATGACACAGTAAGGTGGTCGCACCACCTGAGATCTTTTGTCCCTCGTGGCTCCCCTCGCGTGATTCTAGTGTCCATTGTCCTTCTTGTGATGAAAACATTCCATGATATTTTTCCTATAATTAATTGGTTTCCAGAAAGTATCTAAAACAACATAATAATGAAAAGGAGGTTTTCTACCTCTCGGAAATGAAATACCAAAACAAGATATTTTATAGGAAAGTCACATAAATCATCTATAATTTGCATAAATCATTATATAACAATGCAAATAACAATATAAACTAGCTCTATATGTGGCTATTATGATGATACAAAATGCAAGTATCATGCGTGCATGCTATTACCATTTCATTCATCTGGTTAGGCCTATGCACATCACTAGCTTCTACTTATTATCTCTTTTCTACTATTTTCACACACTTGGTACAATCGTCCAACACTAACTCGTTGATGTATTGTTTGTGAGCACTCACATGGGTCATGCAAACTTCTTAGAAAGGATCCACCACAAGTCTGATGTCTTCGTGTGTTATCAATGCTAGTAACTTGTTCGGTTATAAGTTGTATATAACCTATATCCACGATACTTTTTTGCAGTAATGGTACTCCCTCTGATCCAAGTTAATGGACTTATATTTGTACAATACATTTATGAACTTAGATTTTTCTAGATTTGTCTAGATTCAGATGTATCTAAAACTATAACATGTCTATATGCATCTGAATCTAGACAAATCTAAGTCCATTAATTTAGATCAGAGAGAGTACTTAATACCTTGCTATTCATGTTTTATTGTGGTTTATATGTGAATGATTTAAGTAATATAGAAAATGCTCATCTTGTTTGAGTCATACATCTGGTCAATTTTAATGCTATATTTTGTATAAGTTCAACTGCTTTAATCCTTTCAAACCTGCTGACTTGGTTTTAAATATGATACCTAAACGTACAACAAAAAGGTCAATAGAGTACAATGAATATAGTTCCAACTACTTCACTCTAATGCGACTAGCATATTGACTAGGAGTCAAACCCGTAAGAGAAAGACCTGCTGTGAGCTGGAACAATGTGCTACTATAAGTACATGCTTACATATTTCATAAAGAAACTTGTGTGCATATTTTGTCTCTCTATCATTAGCTAATAACTACTTTGTATAATACATATTCCATGCTTTTTTGTTGTAACCTCATTTACACTATTACTAGACTATAGTTAAAATCAAGCAGTAGTCCTCGGAAGTCAGGACTAAACGTTGTGGTCTCTCTTTGCATTCATCCCCCTATTATATTTTTGAAGCAAGCAGTCCACCTAGTACATGTTGTATTGCATGTAGAAAGACATGGTGTAGCTTCTCTTAGGTCTATAGCTGAAATATTAAAGAAGACGGATGATAATATGAAACGAATTACCAGGTAAATATCTCAAATTGACCATGTCAACTCTTTTTTGTGAGATTTTAAAACACATATTTCAATTTATGATCCGTTTTAACTTAGATCCTTAAAGAACTTGATGTGATATTTGTAATACACTTTCATCATTATGTAATATTTAGTTTAATTTTTAAATATTAGTCAACTTTCTTAACATTCTTTGTACGTTCTACCGAAACGGGCAATTTGGCTAAAATTGACGTGCGACGATAACAAGCCAAAAGGCTAAAATATAAAATGGGCCATTAGTTTGGAAACCCAGCTATTTCGGCCAGCATGCCATGCTATGTGGGTGTTTAGTAGGCTACCATGTGGTGGGCCTGCCAATTTAAGGGTTTAGATGTGGTAGCCACATGGCAGGCCTATTAGATAAATGGGCCTCTACTTGTCCGCCATGTGGCAGGTCTTCTAGCTTTTGATAGGTTGTCACGTCGTCGGCCTCCAAGAGAAATAGGCTTTTGATGGGAGACGAGATGCGTTGCCATGCAAAATTGTGGATGTTGGTGGGTTGTCAAGTGTACCATCCTGCTTGCTTAATGCGCTTTTTCTCAAAGCCAATTGATGGTCCTTCTACCTTTATGAGCTTTCAATTGTATGCCACATGAAATCCCTCTAAACTTTATGGGGATTTGTTTTGCTTCCATGTGGGCTGGCCTGCCAGCTTTATGGGCATTTACCAGGCTGCCACATGGAGGCCTTCCTAGCTTGATGGGCTTTTGTTTTGCTCCAACATGGGTCATCCTGCTAGCTTTATGGGACTTTATTGAACCACCTAGTTTTTTAGGTTTTTCTTTTGCTTCCAAGTGGGTCGGTCTGGTTAATTTTATCGAGTTGACGTCACGTTGGTGACCGATGATGTCAGTGGTTACTGATATGATCTCACTGGTTACCTTTGTGACTTCATCGGTTATAGAGTTGCCAGTGATAAGTACCCATTAACAGCGTTTTCCACGTGGTAGTTGGCCTGATGTCTACAGTCAACAAGGCTAATGAAGCACATCTACCATGATCGGAATTTTCGTGGTGGATGGATTCCATTAGAAATCATGGTAGAATCTTTTGCAACGCAATTTTTACCACCGGTGCCATCCATGTCGGAAGACCTTTAGCCATAAAAAGGCTCTTCTACCATGAAATATGGTCATGCTAGATGGCAACTTTTCTTCTAGTGGTTGGAAGTAGCATACTTCCCAAGCTTCTTTTCTAACAGGGATAATATGTTCTTAAGTTTTTGTTTTAAGAAAAACAACAGTACAAAAAAATGAAAAGATCAACTAATTTTTGGGGTTTTTGATGTCTACGCACTTCTATTCTTGTAGACAGTTGTTGGGCCTCCAAGTGCAAAGGTTTGTAGAACAGCAGCAAGTTTTCCCTTAAGTGGATCACCCAAGGTTTATCGAACTCAGGGAGGAAGAGGTCAAAGGTATCCCCTCTCAAACAACCCTGCAATCAAGATACAAGATGTCTCTTGTGTCCCCAAAACACCCAATACACTTGTCAGGTGTATAGGTGCACTAGTTCAGCGAAGAGATAGTGAAATACAAGTGGTATAGATAGTTATAAGTGGTAACGGTGATAGAAAACAGCTTGATGGCATGGAAGAGACTAAAAGAAAACTAAAATAAAGATGGCAGCAAGCAAACATGTAACAGATCTAATAGCAAACGGTGTATCAATGCTTAGAAACAAGGCCTAGGGATCATACTTTCACTAGTGAACACTCTCATATAAATATCTTCTCTTTATGATACTACTCTTGACTACTCTCCGGTTGGACACTCTAATCGATGGTAGGGCTATAACAGCACTCCTCAAAGTAAGCCTTTCCCATCTAGAAAACCCCCACACTGTCACCTTGAGCACTAGATGAGTCCAACAAACACCACAATTTCATAAAGACATCCAACTCCAAATATAACTCATAACAAGTATTTGTAATCTCTAGCCTAAGTGCCACCATGGTGTGCACGCTGTCACTTTCACACACATGGGGAGAGCAGAGATCTATTAAAGCACTTGAGTAGCAAGGTAGATCTATAGATTACAAGCTCATGATCTCAATAAGATCATGCATAGAGAGAGAGATGAACACATAGCTACTAGTAGAACCCTTAGCCTCGAGAGAGAACTACTCCCTCCTCATCATGGGAATCAGCAATGGTAATGGAGATGGCGGTGGAGATGGCTCCGGGGGCACTTCCCCGTCCCGGCAGGGTGCCGGAACAGAGACTTTCTGTCCCCCGAATCTCCCCTTCGGTGGCGGCGGCGTTGTGGAACTTTTTCTGGATTTCTGATTCACTATTTAGGGTTTTGGTATCGGGAGGCTCTTATAGGCGAAGGAGGCAAGGTCGGTGGAGTGCCAGGGGGCCCACACCACCTGGTGGCACGGCCAGGGCTAGCCCGCGCCCACATGATGTGGCCAGGCCCTGGCCCTCCTCCGTCTCGTATTCTGGCTCCGTGAGTCTTCCGGTAAAATAGGAACTTTGGCTTTCGTCTCGTCCAATTCCGAGAATATTCATTTTCTGACTTCCTGGAACCAAAAACAGTAGAAAACAGGCAACTGGCACTGTGGCATCTTGTTAATAGGTTAGTCCAAGAAATCATATGAAAAGTACTCCAAAGTTGGAACAAAACACAAGAAAGTAGATAAAACCAAGCATGGAACATCAAAAATTATAGATACATTTGCAATGTATCAACATCCCCAAGCTTAACTCCTGCTCGTCCTCGAGTAGGTAAGTGATAAAAAGAAAGAATAATTTTTGAGGTGACATGCACCATCATAAACTTGATCAAAGTATTTGTAAAACATTGATAGCTGGGATCATAGTACTTCAATCATAACATGAAAGACAAAGTTCTAGCAATAAGACAAAGAAACTATGATGCAACATGAAAAGGCACAAACAAAAGATTCATGAATAACAATGCTTTGCAAGACATTTGTTTGTTTCACATAAAGAAAACATAGCATAATAGTATTCAGCTTGTCCCTCATAGAGTAGCAAATATAAATGCATAGGACACCTTCAAAGTTCATAAGAGTGACTAGATACAAATAGTTTAAAGCAAGCAATATCAAGTTATGCATCAATCAACTAGTCTTGGGACAATGCACATAGAACTAAGAATGGCCACTATGCTCTCAAAGTAGGTGCATAAAAGTAGAAGGTGGAGACTCAATATAATGGTGAAGAAAGGCCTTTGTAAAAGGAAGTAGGGATTCAAGTCTCATAAAGAGCTTCCAAAAATTATGGTACTTATAGGTTTCAGCTCTCATTGCCCCTATCATAAGAATCTTGAAGTGATTAAGGTTAAAGTGAACAAACTATGGTGTACATGCTTGACGAAGTATAAGTTGGAAACCTCATGTCCCTTGAATACGAGGGCCGCTCCTCATGCTACTCAAGTTTAGTCACCGGTAAGTTCTTGTCATCATAAGTGCATGTGTATCATAGAGAACCGCCAACGGGGTACCCCTTGCCCGATGATACGGAAGAATCCCCATATCAAAATGACAAGGCAAGCAGACAACGAGCATCTCAGCATTCTTCTTACTTACCATGGGAATATGGTTCTTTTTTATCTCTTTCCTCTTTTCATAGTATCTTTTTTTTTCTTTTCTCTTTTTTTTCTCAATATAGGACTCTTTTTTTATAAGAAGAATGCTTCATAGATAGCTCATTATGGTTACGCTGCAGGTTTCCACCATGTCAGCATGGATTAGACCAGCGGCCCAGGCGTTTCTCTAACACATATACATAA
This sequence comes from Avena sativa, assembly GCA_916181665.1. Lineage (NCBI taxonomy): Eukaryota > Viridiplantae > Streptophyta > Magnoliopsida > Poales > Poaceae > Avena > Avena sativa. The sequence continues at coordinate 450,675,328 of OV702288.1, read as the reverse complement.
CTCCATGGACTTACAAGCTCCCCTTTCATTTCACACCGACGACATCCATATACAAAAGAGCATGATATCAACTAGATACAAGTACCAAGTGCAATGTTGAAAGCGTTCCCCATGAAAGCATGGTTCTGCAAATTCCCAACAAATAAGTGCAAGCATATACAACATAGACAACACAATGGTTCAAGTTTATTAAGGGCAAAAAAAGTAAAGTGTGCCATCAAGTTCGTGAGAGCTTTAATCACTAGTTTTCACATAACAAGTTTAATTTGGAAGGTAAACAAAAGCATGAATATACTTGGAATAGCAAAAGCTAGTAGGTAGTTATGGTGGACTCTTTTGAATAACTTGGTTTAGGGAGTTGGATGCATGAGTGGAATTCATACTTGGTTGCGGAGGCTAGCAAAAGACTGGGAGTGACAAACTAAGAGAGCAATAATGGCCATAATCATGCAGAGCGACAAAACATCATTGATCAAAGCATAAAGTGATACTACAAGTCGAAAACTAAAGGATCATAAAGGCTATAGGTGACTTGGGATAGTCATAACATGGTGTGAGCATGTGCCAAGTCAACCCAAATAAAGCATCAAAGGAGAATACCACAATACTAAGCTTTAATATGCTAAAACAACACATGATTCATCCAAGGCACATTAAGCAATCTCAATTGTTTATAACAAGTCATGCTACAACAAAGAATATTAAGCATAAAGCCAAAACAATATCAAGCATGGCATGACAAAGCATAGGCCATAGTAAAAAACAAGCTCTTTTTACCACATAAGTATGAACTTTCCTACTCTTTTCCAAACCAAACCAAACCATTTGCAAACCAATGTATGAAAGAGGGGGTCCAACCAATTTATTCAGAAAACTAAGAAAACCAAGCAAACTAAAAACAAAAAAGAAAACGAAAAAGAAGACGATCCAAGAACAACACAACTATGCATGAAACAATAAAAATGAAGCGTTTGGAAGAAACCTGGGATTTTTATTGATGAAGAAGGGGATGCCTTGGGCATCCCTAAGATTTGACGCTTGTACTTCTTGGATATTTCTTGGGGTGACACGCGTGGCATCCCCAAGCTTGAGCTTTAGTGCATCCTTCATCTCATTACTCATTTCTTCCATACACCTGAAAATTTTCCTTCATACAAAACTTCACACAATCTTTATTAGCAACATCAGTGCACTCAAGATAAACAAGTCTTAAGGTTTAGTTCTAACACCAAATAAACTTCCATTAGAAAACTAGCTACTGTAGTACTTCCCTCAAAAAGCTCAATTCCCCAAAAGAACTCAAAAAGGAACCAACAAGAAGCAAATGCAAATAATGGCAGAAATCTATCAAAACAGACCAGAAGGTAAAGACGAATTTTTTCGAAGACCTTCTGTTGCTCAAATCAAAAAGTGTTGAACTAACTAAAGTTACATAACAACCTGGGGCAGAAGCACAAAAATTAACGCCTCAAAAAGACGTTCAGATATTTTACACGAATTTTTACGGTGAAGCACAGAAATCTGTTTCGGGACAGCAACTTTCCCAATCATTACTTCTCTCTCATTAGAGGTTACTCTTGGCACAAAAAGAAAATAAAAAGGATAAGGAGAGGTTATTACAGAGGTAATAACTTCCAAGACTCATCTAAAACTTTTGGGTTATCTCCCAATAAGTACTTTTTTTAATGCCTTTAAGTTAGGCATGATAGTTTGAGAAGATGCTCACATAAGAAATATGAATTGAAGTAAAAGAGAGCATCAAGAAGAAAATTCAAAGAACATTGAAGTCTAACCCACTTCCTATGCATAGGAATCTTGTAAAGAAACAAGTCATTAAAGCACAAAGCAACAAGCATAGGAAAGCAAAACAAGTGCAACTTCAAAAATTTCAACATAAAGAGGGGAAACTTAATATTGTTGAAACACATAAAACCATGTTTCCCTCTCTCATAATAACTTTCAGTAGAATCATGAATAAAAGTAACAATATAACTATCACAAGAAACATTCTTATCATGATACACATGCATAAAAGAATTAATACTCTCCACATAAACATAGTCATTCTTATTGATTGTAGTGGGAGAAAATTCAACAAAATAGCTACCATTATTATTTTCATCACCATAATCATCAAATATAGGAGGCATATTGTAATCATAATTAGTTTTCTCCTCAATAGTAGGTGGACTGAAAATATCATATTCATCATTGTAATCATCATATATTGGAGGTTTGGTATCATCATAAGCAATAGAATAGCTATCTTCCAAAGCTGGGGAACTAAAAAGATCATTTTCATAAAAACGAGCTTCCCCAAGCTTAGACTTTTCCATAGCATTAGCAATAATGGTGTCCAAATAATTCATACTAACAACATTTCTATTAGCATGCAAATAAAGTTCCATAGGTTTTTTAATTTTCTCTTCAAACACTTCATGTCCTAACTCAAGATAAATACTATAAAGCTCTCTAATTTTTTTGTTGTTTTCCATTAAGCCTAACTAGTGAAAGCAAGAAACAAAAAGAAAAAATTGCAGAATCTAAAGGAAATAACTTCGAGCACTCACACCGGAGGATGTGAGTTCCTTTTACCTTACCTCCCCGGCAACGGCGCCAGAAAATAGCTTGGTGTCTATGCACTTCTATTCTTGTAGATAGTTGTTGGGCCTCCAAGTGCAAAGGTTTGTAGAACAGCAGCAAGTTTTCCCTTAAGTGGATCACCCAAGGTTTATCGAACTCAGGGAGGAAGTGTTCAAAGGTATCCCCTCTCAAACAACCCTGCAATCAAGATACAAGAAGTCTCTTGTGTCCCCAGCACACCCAATACACTTGTCAGGTGTATAGATGCACTAGTTCGGCGAAGAGATAGTGAAATACAAGTGGTATAGATAGTTATAAGTGGTAACGGTGATAGAAAACAGCTTGATGGCGTGGAAGAGACTAAAAGCAAACTGAAATAAAGATGGCAGCAAGCAAACATGTAACAGATCTAATAGCAAACGGTGTATCAATGCTTAGAAACAAGGCCTAGGGATCATACTTTCACTAGTGAACACTCTCATATAAATATCTTATCTTTATGATAGTACTCTTGACTACTCTCCGGTTGGACACTCTAATCGATGGTTGGGCTATAACAGCACTCCTCAAAGTAAGCCTTTCCCATCTAGAAAACCCCACACTGTCACCTTGAGCACTAGATGAGTCCAACAAACACCACAATTTCATAAAGACATCCAACTCCAAATATAACTCATAATAAGTATTTGTAATCTCTAGCCTAAGTGCCACCATGGTGTGCACGTTGTCACTTTCACACACATGGGGATAGCAGAGATCTATTAAAGCACTTGGCTAGCAAGGTAGATCTATAGATTACAAGCTCATGATCTCAATATGATCATGCATAGAGAGAGAGATGAACACATAGCTACCAGTAGAACCCTTAGCCTCGAGAGAGAACTACTCCCTCCTCATCATGGGAATCAGCAATGGTAATGGAGATGGCGGTGGAGATCGATGGAGATGGCTCCGGGGGCACTTCCCCGTCCCGGCAGGGTGCCGGAATAGAGACTTTCTGTCCCCCGAATCTCCCCTTCGGTGGCAGCGGCGTTGTGGAACTTTTTCTGGATTTCTGATTCACTATTTAGGGTTTTGGTATCGGGAGGCTCTTATAGGCGAAGGAGGCAAGGTCGGTGGAGTGCCAGGGGGCCCACACCACCTGGTGGCGCGGCCAGGGCTAGCCCGCGCCACCACATGGTATGGCCAGGCCCTGGACCTCCTCCGTCTCGTATTCTGGCTCCATGAGTCTTCCGGTAAAATAGGAACTTTGGCTTTTGTCCCGTCCAATTCCGAGAATATTCATTTTCTGACTTCCTGGAACCAAAAACAGTAGAAAACAGGCAACTAGCACTGTGGCATCTTGTTAATAGGTTAGTCCCAGAAATCATATGAAAAGTACTCCAAAGTTGGAACAAAACACAAGAAAGTAGATAAAACCAAGCATGGAACATCAAAAGTTATAGATCCATTTGCAATGTATCAGTTTTCAGTAGACATCATAAAATAAACTAAGTGAAAGGATCGTATGGGCACTTAGAGGGGGGGTGAATAGGTGCTACTTCAAACTTTACTCTTTTTCAAATTAGGGTTTGACAAGAAAGGTAAATTCTCTAGATTATGCAACTAAGGTGAATTTACCTATATGACAAACAAGCACAAACTAAATAATAACAAGATAAGTAAAGTGCGGTAAAGGATAGAAGTAACCAAAGTGGAGCACACAGAGACACAAGGATTTGTTTCCCGTAGTTCCTTCCTTTTGAGGGTAAGTACGTCTACGTTTGGAGAGGGGGTGGTTTCAAACCACCAACGCCACGAGAGGCCTCCCTTGTTCTCCGATGAACCTCACCCCAACGGGTTCGATTCACCTCTTCCACTATACGGCAACCTTCGAGGTGGAAGTCGGCACCTTTACAACGAGTTCGGGGCACACATCCACAACTTAATTGGAGGCTCCCAAATACAAGCAAGCTATCAAACAATCAAAGACAAGCTTGTAAGAACCAAATCAAAACCTAGGGTTTCCAACGAAACACTAGAGCATGGGGGACCTCAAGTGAATGAGCGGGAAATGAAGATCTATCTTGGTGAAGCTGTAGATCAAGGTATCCTCCTTCGATTCTCCAAAGATCAAAGACTTTGGATGGTTAGATGAAGAGATCTTGTTGATTTGGTGGCTCAAATGGACATGGTGTTCTTGAGGTGGACGAGCAGCTAGAGGAAGGGGATAAGGTCCTCTATTTATAGCCCCTCGCATCTGTGAACCGTTTTCTGACTGTTGGAGAAGAAGCAGATCGGAGACTCCGATCTCCACACCGGAGACTCCGGCCTACGCCAGAGACTCCGATCAACCTCCGGACCAGCCTCTGGACCGACCAACAGAATGACCCAGCCCACTTGGGAGCCAATTGGACCGGAGACCCTGGTCCCTCCACACCGGATACTCCGGCCTAGGGCATGGACCGGAGACTCCGGACCAGCCTCCGGACCACCCTTTTGGCTGTCCCAGGCAGGAAACTAGAAGCCCTCTCTGGAGACTCCTGGGGAAACTCCGGACCACACCGGAGACTCTGGTCATGATAGACCGGAGACTCCGGTCTAGAAATCCCTAGAAGCAAGTAATAGTGCAGGGAATGTTCCACAAATTATTGGTCCTTTTCACTTTGTAAAATATCAACCTGTAGACAATAGCAAACTGTAAAATAGTTCTACTAGTTGTTAATGAACACCAAAAGTGATTTATGACAGTAAATGTCCTTTCAATCTCCCTCTTTTTGGTGTTCGATGACAACTAATGAATTTTGCATGAAAAAGGTTTGCAGTGACTTATGACAGAGTATGGACATGCTCCCCCTTCCTATGTGCCCAAAGATAAACATGTAAACACATAGTTCTCACATGAGTTACAATAAAGTTGGAGCACCCACAGAGTCACACACAAATAGCAAACAATGTCCCGTAATAACATAAGGCAAATAGAGACGAGAAAGCAAATACGAATCAAGTAGCCCAAACCCATGCAAATCCCGATGACAATGTCTTCTCCCCCTTTGGCATCGAAACACCAAAAAAGGGAAAAGACTTAAGCTAGTGTCCCAACGGATCAGTAGTCCTCGTCATCATTCTCCTCGTCCTCCTCATCCATATCCTGATCCTCATCATCATCATAGTCCTCATCACCATCTGGAGCTGCAGGCCCTTTGCCGTGAGGGAGAGAAGAGGATGTACCTTGGTACCCAAATCCAGAAGTGACATCAGAAAAGGTCTTCCAATCCACCAAGCTGTCATGTTGGGCATTCCATGCCCCCAAACGAAAGAGTGTGATCGAACTCGGTGGATGGTTGGGCGCCATGCTCGTCAGTGTACTCAGCCTCACCTTCCTCATCATACGCTTCACCCTGAGCCTTGATTTCCTTGAGTAGTTTCTCGATGCGACAATTTCTCTTGTAAGAATCATGCTATTGCTTGCGGATGTCCACATTCATGCAACACAGGGTCCTCTCCCAGAATGAGGCCTTCTTGACCCTCTCATGGACATAGTCACGTGTCATGGGAGGAAGAGGTGCATTGGAAGCATTCTGCCTCCAAGCCCTAGGAGGAGAGGGGGCCTTTCGGTCTCTGAGATCTCCTCCTCCACATGTGCATGAGAGCGTCTAGGAGGAGCCCTCATTTCCCCTTTTTGCTGCAGAGATACAAGAGTGTGCTCGGTAAGGTTGGGAGGCATAGCAAGCGGAGAACCATGTTGAGTGTTGATGAGTCTCATGACCAGGGGTGCATATGGAGGGGCCTTCTTGTATAGGATGGCATGATACATCTCCTCAAATATGTAATCCATCACATCAATAGGATCAGCATCAGCATCGGGGCCAGCCATGTAAGTCTTGTGGGTGTGATATAGCAAGTTGACCAAACCACATCTGATGGCATCATCATTCCTAGCACTAGGGGAAACGGTCTGGCGGAAGATCCTCAACATTAGATTGTAGAGAGGCTTGAGTCCCTTGGACCCTCCCACAACACCCTCACTACCATATAAAGGGGCAAGCTTGTTCTTGTTCACCCCAAGAGCTGCTGAGTGCATGCGAACTCCAACATGAGTAGATACCCCCTGGAATGTCTCGAAGATAGCCTCAGCAAAGTCATAGAAAGTTGCAGAACAGCAGTGATTGCCAGTCATCCAAGTCATAGTCCTGGCTTGGTTAGTCCCAAACACAACTGTGGTGTAGAACTGCTGCACAAGGGTGATGTTGTAGTCTTCACGGAGCTCCATCAAGTTGAACAGCCCCAACTTCTCACTAATCCACAGAGCATCAGAGAAGTAGGGGCTCTTCCGCATCTGCTCAACACTCAAGTACTTCTGGGGGCACATAGGAGATCTCTTGAGCACACTGTAAATGTCTTTCATGAAGACAACTTGTTCCTTCCTCCAATAACAGGGGTCATCACTGGTGCGAGGCAATTCATAGAAATTAGTCTTCCGCAGCTCACGGTACTCCTACTTAGACATGCAGGCCAAAGACTAAAGATTGTCGTATTTTGCCCTCTTGGCATGGTTCTCTTCCTCAACCCTGTTCTGCTCCCGCCGCATATAGGCCGCATCACGGGCCTGCTGTCTACAGTTGGATGGGGGCACAATGTACTGACCCTCAGACTCATCATAGCGAGGATCCCCTTCATCTTGGCCTTGGTGCGAGGACTACGATGAGAGCCAGAACCTGTGAAAAGCAGCGAGGGAGATAGCATGGAGGTAAGTATATATGTCCCAAGAAGGCAGCACAGAACCCTTGGGACCTAGCAGGACGTGTCAGATCCAAAACACACCGGAGTCTCCGTGGTCCACACCGGAGCCGGAGTCTCCGGTCAGGCGACTCGGGGGAAGATCAGGAAGGCTCCAATGGTGTTGAATCCAATAGATCGGGCAGGGTAACAAGAGTAGAGTACACAAGTGCATGCAAACAAGGGATTCCCATCGCCAAAACTAGTACCAATCCTCAAAAACAAAGTAAGGGAAGAACCCTAGGTGAGAAAAAAGGAGGAGAGGTACCAGATCTGTCCATGGGATGGATTCCACTGGTGGGAATCACCCAATGGTGGAAAGGAGATGATTGGCCGGCGGCAAGGCGGATCCCGGGGGCTTCTTGACCTCCGGGGAGGAGATTTGGGAGAGGAGGCGACGGGGTAGTGAGGGGAGGACGGGGGTGGATGAATAAAACTGTTGTTTCAGTTCACCCTGTCCTCCCTTTAAGTGGTCAGAAACTGTCCAGACCGGAGACTCCGGCCCATACCGGAGACTCCGGTGTGAACACACCAGAGACTCCGGTCCTCCTCAACCAAGAAGCTCCAAGTTAAGTGTATGGGGACATATATTAAATAGAGTGGGTTTTCAAGACAGAGGAAGGGCTTGGGTTAAGATCTCAATACTGTGAAAAGTCAAGAAAACAACAGAAATCTAGTCAAATGCATCAAGTAAATCCGAACTAAGACCCAACTCTTCAAATGAGAAGACGGTGGTGGTCAAAGCCACCATGTAGGAGTTTGTGGCATGACACCGCCAAGAATTATCCTTGGGTTCATAGACACTACTCAACAATGACGCTCACATATCACTAAATGATACTAAGAGAATTGAATTTCTTAATGTTGGCATTATGGGGGGAGGGATAGTCCAATGAATTAGGACCGCACTCCCCCTATCTCCATGCCTGCACCTACACCAAATATGGGTAAAGACATAGGTGAGTATGCAAGGCGATCAAGTCAAGCTCCTAGAATCCACGATATTTAGTTCATTCCTCAAATAACAAAACCTTGCTTCATCAAGTGGCTTCGTGAAGATGTCGGCAAGTTGGTCTTTGGTTGACACACATGATAGCTCAATATCACCTCGGGCAACATGATCTCTAATGAAGTGATGACGAATCTCAATATGCTTTGTTCTTGTATGGTCCACTGGGTTATATGCAATCTTGATAGCACTTTCATTATCACATAGAAGAGGAACTTTGTCACAATGGACACCGAATTCCTTTAAAGTTTGCCTCATCCATAGCAATTGTGTACAAGCACTAGCAGCAGCCACATACTCAGCTTCGGCGGTGGAAAGAGATATACAATTTTGCTTCTTAGAAGACCAACATACCAAGGACCTCCCAAGGAATTGGCAAGCCCCAGAGGTTGATTTTCTATCATCCTTGTCACCAGCCCAATCCGAATCCGTGTACCCACAAAGAGAGAAAGTTGAGCCCCTAGGATACCAAATACAATAGTTTGGGGTATGAACCAAATATCGAAAGATTCTCTTGACTACCATCAAATGGCTTTCTTTAGGAGCCGCTTGATATCTTGCACACACTCCTACACTCAACACAATATCGGGTCGAGATGCACAAAGGTAAAACAAAGAGCCAATTATGGACCGGTATACCTTTTGATCCACATCTTTACCATTTGGGTTTAGTTCAAGATGAGTATTTGTTGCCATGGGAGTGGGAGCTCCATTTAGGTCTTTCATATTGAATCTTTTGAGCATATCTTGAGTGTACTTGGCTTGGTTGAAGAATGTTCCTCCTCTCACTTGCTTGATCTCAAAACCAAGAAATAGTCTCAATTCTCCCATCATGGACATCCTGAACCTATCAGTCATAAGCTTTGAGAATTCATCATTAAAAGCTTTGTTAGATGAGTCAAAGATGATATCATCTATATAAATTTGGCATACAAAAAGTTCCCCATTGACCCTCTTGGTAAAAAGAGTGGGATCGATTTTCCCAACCTCAAACCCCCGATCTAACAACAACTCTCTAAGGTGCTCATACCACGTGCATGGGGCTTGCTTGAGCCCATAGAGTGCCTTATCGAGTTTGTAGACGTGGTTTGGAAAGTTGGGATCCTCAAATCCTAGGGGTTGTTTCACATATACCAACTCATGCAATGGACGATTAAGAAATGCACTTTCTACATCCATTTGTTGTAGTTTAAATTTATGATGTGCCGCATAAGCAAGAAGGATACGGATGGACTCAAGGCAAGCCATGGGTGCATGAGTCTCTCCATAATCAATGCCTTCGATTTGAGAGAACCCTTGTGCAACCAATCTTGCCTTGTTCCTTATCACAATTCCATGCTCATCTTGCCTTTTCTTGAAAATCCACTTGGTGCCTATAACATTGCGGCAATCTTTTGGCTTTTCCACTAACTTCCATACTTTGTTTCTCTCAAAGTTGTTGAGCTCTTTGTGCATTGCATCTAGCCAATCTGAATCTTCAAGAGCTTCCCATACTTTCTTTGGTTCCACCATAGAAATGTGTGCTTGGTGCTCACCAAAGTTCTTTAGTTGAGCTCGAGTAGGTATCCCTCTTCTTAGATCTCGTACCACATTCTCAAGAGTGTGGTCTCTTAATTCCAATATTCTATCCATTCTAGCTTGGAGACAAGTTTCGATCTCCTTGTTGTTTCTTAGAGGGATCACTTCATCATTTTGGTCCTCATCTTGACCATTAACTTGACCTTGATCATCATTGGAATTATTCTCTTCTATAAGAGGCAAAGATTGACCTTGGTCTTGATCAAGCATACTCCTAGACAGGCATTGAGTTTCCTTTATGGCAGTTTCTATGTATATTCCTTGTGTAATAGCCTTTGCACCACTGGACATTCTGGAAAATGGAGATTCAAGTAACTCCTGACTAGACGTTTCTTCTTGATCAGCAGCTAGAGCGTCCACAACTTGTCTTTGGCATGGCTCAATGTTCTCCTCGACGGTAGCTTGTTGGAGTTGTGAAGATGAGGGCTCCACTTGAGTAGAGCATAGTTCTTCTCGATCCACCATAAGGGGTTCCTCAACAGGGCGGATGAAACCCGCACCCATTCTTCCTATGGCATCCTGAGGCATTTCATCATCTACATCACAAACATCAACACGCCCCGCTTGGGGACCATCATATTCTTCAAACACCACACTACAAGATTCTATGACAATTCCTGAGAGCTTATCATAGATTCTATAAGTGTGGGATTCGAGACCATAACCAACAAAAATACCCTCTAAAGCTTTGGAATCAAACTTGGATAAACGAATGCCCTTAATGCGATAGAAGCACTTACAACCGAATACCCAGAAGTAAGAAACGTTAGGCTTGTTACCAGTGAGGATTTCATATGGAGTCTTGATCAATTCTTTGCGGAGGTAGAGACGGTTTGACGCATGGCATGCGGTGGAGATAGCTTCAGCCCAAAAGTTGTATGGATATTTAAATTCTGCAAACATAGTCCTTGCCATGTCAATAAGAGTCTGGTTCTTCCTCTCAGCTACACCATTTTGTTGAGGGGTATATGCAGCGGAATATTGATGTTTTATTCCCTCATCACTAAGAAATCCATTTAATGTGTAGTTCTTGAACTCGGTACCATTGTCACTTCTTATTGTTAACAATGGGACATTGTGTTGATGTTGAGCCATGTTGATGAAGTCAATGAAGTTCTCTTGGGTCTCACTTTTTTGCTTGAAGAAATATACCCAAGTGTATCTTGAGTAGTCATCAACAATCACCAAACAATATTTCTTCCCACCAAGACTCGCATGAGATGGAGGACCAAAGAGATCCACATGAAGGAGCTCCAAGATCCTCTTGGACTTGATGTAGTTCTTAGGCTTGTGGGGAGAATCATGCATCTTTCCTTCAACACATGCCCTACAAATACGATCTTTGGCAAAGCAAACATTTTCTTTTAGTCCAACAATATGACCATCCTTGTGGAGGCTTTGCAAAGTTCTCATGTTGACATGGGCTAGACGGTGATGCCATAACCAACCCACATCAGCCCTTCCGAATAGGCACATCGGACTAGTAGGGGTTTTCCCCGAGAAGTCCACCACATACAAGTCATTCTCGACGTACCCAATGAAAGCGACCTTTAGAGACTTGCTCCACATGAGGATCACAATATCATTATCAATAAAGACGGCAAAACCCATCTTTCCAAGAGCACGGACTGAAAGTAAATTATAGCCAAGAGTCTCAACAAGCATGACGTCCACGAGAGTGATATCATGTGCGACCACAACTTTGCCGAAACCCATTACCTTAGACTTTGACTTGTCAGCATATGTCACGGATATTTGATCAACATTTGGTCTCAACTCCTTGACACTAGACACGCTTCCTGTCATATGACTTGTGCAACCACTATCAAGCACCCACTTTGACCCTCCGGAAGCATAGGTCTACAAAATATCAAACTAGATTTTAGGTACCCATTTTTCAATGGGTCCTCTTTTGTTAGCAACAAAGGTCTTGGGAACCCAAATAGACCATGCAATATAACCATAAAATGGGCCAACATATTGTGCATACACATCACCATTATAATCACGCATTAGAACATAATGAGGGTTAGCACTACCCGCAAAATCATCATGAGACATAGTTTTGTCACTTGTGGTTTTACTTCCCACAATGACCTTGTTCTTTTCTTGGGTGGGCTTGGCCTTCTTCTTCTTGTTGTTCTTTTTCTTCTTGGCTTTAGAGATAAAACCAATACCCCCTTTTTCACCATTTGACCTTTGCTTTCTCAAAAGATCATCAATAGACTTGTATCCTTTTGGAAAGGAGGTCTTGGCTAGCTCCCCCTTCAACCTAGCATGTTCTTCAAGAGTATTTGTACAACTAGAAGGAATGAACGTACTAGGTGAGGGAGTATTGATCAATTGAGTTTGAAGCTTTTCACGAGACTTTGTGAGAGACAAGAGTTCACCTTCCAAGGCCTTGTGAGCCATGTCAAGTGACTTAAAGTCCTCGGCAAGTTTTTCATGAACAACATCAAACTCAATCTTGTCCTTTTTAGCCATTTTATATTTAGCAATAGCATGATCACGTTCCTTGATGAGTTTATTAATAATGAGATCATTTGCATCATCAAGACCCTCTAGTTTAGTTTCAAGAGATAATCTAGTTTCTTGTTCTTCTTCTAGGGCATTACTTAGAGCTTCTACCTCAATCATGTGCTCTCTCCCTAATTGACATCTCTCATCTAAAAGTTCTTGTGTGTGTGCAAGTTGATTTAAGAGGTCCACAACATGTTTCTTCTGTTCCCCTTGCAAGTTGTTCATGAACACATCAAAAGCAACTAGTTCCTTTTTGACCTCAAGAGATAACTCATCATCAAAATTATCATTTATTAAGGAAGTGGAGTGTGATGATGATAATACCTCCGTTCCTCTTGCCATAAGGCAAGTGACATTCTTGTTGGAGATATTCTCATTTGGAGAGTCGAAGAGTCAGAATCAAGGAGTAGAGGTAGTGGCAAGAGCCGCCACACCACTTGGTGTATCCTCTTCTTCCTCTTCATCATCATCATCAGAGGAGTACTCTTCATGTGTGATCAAGACAATTTCTCCCGGCTTCTTGTTGGTTGGGTTCCTTTTGATGAAGGGTTTCTTGTAGGGAGCTTTGGAGGTCTTCTTCAACACAAGTTTACCCCCATGGTCTTCTCTTTTCTCATAGGGACAAGCCGCAACGAAGTGATAGCGGTCACCACAATTGAAACGAGTTCTCAACTTGGACCCATTGTCTCTTCTCCCATTGGGGTTGCTTCTTCGTTGTATTTCCATCTTGGCCTTGGAGGGATCTTACCAAAAGTTTCTTGTATAGAAGGCCATGTATTCACCATGAGAAATCTTGACATCTTCAGGGTGGCTCATTGAAGGTTCCTCATCACTTCCTTCATCTTCATCATACTCCACAACCTTGGCCTTCAAGGCAAGGTTGACACCACTACTCATCCTAATGGCACGAGTACGAGCGTCTTTGGCATTCTTGGCAGCAACCTTGAAGGCGTCCATCTCTTGCATCACTTCATTGGAGGTCATGAGATGATAGTTGTGTATTCCTTGGAGACTCTTCAAGTCAGTAGGCTCGAAAGGCATGAGTGCACTCACATACTTCCTCGTGATCCAAGCATCATCTATGTGAGAGGCCCCAACATTCCTGAAAGCGGTGGCTATGGATTTGAGTCCTCGATACATGTCTTCATGATCCTCACCATCCTTTATGAAGAAACCTTCAGCCTCATTGTTTAAAGCATCATATCTATTTCTCCTCATACTCTCATTGCCAACAAACAAGTCAATGAGAGCATCCCAAGCTTCCTTGGCGGTATTGTAGTGCTCAATGTTGGGAAAATCCTTTGGTCCCACTCCAAGTTGAATCATGTGCAAGGCAGTTGCATTGAGTTGGCTATTGACCACTTCTCTTCTAGTTAAATTGGTTGGATCCTCAATTTTGAGTCCTTCTTCAATAATATTCCACAAATCAATGCAGGAGCTGCGCACATGAGATTTCATTAGGACTTGCCATTGAGCAAAAGTATGTGCAGCTAACTTAGGTGGGTCGCCTCTATTATTTATATGTGGATGGGGAATAGGAGGGTCGGGAGAGTACCATCCAGGAACCGCATGGTGCTCTTCCTTCCCATCACCCCTTTTTGTGGTGGAGTTAGTGGAATGAGGTTCATCCCCCGCCACTTCCTCCAAAGGCTTAGCCGGAGCATTAGCCTTTGGGTTTGGTGGTGTTTCCTCTGGAGAGGGAGGAGGTGAGGTTTGCTTATCCCTAACAAGTTGCTCAACGAGTTGACGCAACTGTAGGATTTCGTTGCCCAAGGTAGAACTCAAGCTTGTTTGCAACTTCTTGAGATCTACCATGGTCACCGAATGGCTAGCCTCACTTTCTCCCTCCTCTGGGTTGCCCATAATCTCTTAGGCGGTTAAGCCCGAATAAAGAGCCGAGGCTCTGATACCAATTGAAAGGATCGTATGGGCACCTAGAGGCCGGGTGAATAGGTGCTACTTAAAATTTTACTCTTTTTCAAATTAGGGTTTGACAAGAAAGGTAAATTCTCTAGATTATGCAACTAAGGTGAATTTACCTATATGACAAACAAGCACAAACTAAACAATAACTAGGTAAGTAAAGTGCGGTAAAGGATACAAGTAACCAAAGTGGAGCACACGGAGACACAAGGATTTGTTTCCCGTAGTTCCTTCCTTTTGAGGGGAAGTACGTCTACGTTTGGAGAGGGGGTGGTTTCAAACCACCAGTGCCACGAGAGGCCTCCCTTGTTCTCTGATGAACCTCACACCAACGGGTTTGAATCACCTCTTCCACTATACGGCAACCTTCAAGGTGGAAGCCGGCACCTTTACAACGAGTTCGGGGCACACATCCACAACTTAATTGGAGGCTCCCAAATACAAGCAAGCTGTCAAACAATCAAAGACAAGCTTGTAAGAACCAAATCAAAACCTAAGGTTTCCAACGAAACACTAGAGCATGGGGGCCCTCAAGTGAATGAGCGGGAAATGAAGATCTATCTTGGTGAAGCTGTAGATCAAGGCCTCCTCCTTCGATTCTCCAAAGATCAAAGACTTTGGATGGTTGGATGAAGAGATCTTGTTGATTTGGTGGCTCAAATGGACATGGTGTTCTTGAGGTGGACGAGCAGCTAGAGGAAGGGGATAAGGTCCTCTATTTATAGCCCCTCGCATCTGTGAACCGTTTTCTGACCGTTGGAGAAGAAGCAGACTGGAGACTCCGGTCTCCACACCGGAGACTCCGGTCAACCTCAGGACCAGCCTCCAGACCGACCGACAGAATGACCCAGCCCACTTGGGAGCCAATTGGACCGGAGAGTCCGGTCCCTCTACACCGGAGACTCCGGCCTAGGGCATGGACCGGAGACTCCGGACCACCCTTCTGGCTGTCCCAGGCAGGAAACTAGAAGCCCTCTGCGGAGACTCCTGGGGAAACTTCGAACCACACCGAAGACTCCGGTCATGATAGACCGGAGACTCCGGTCTGGAAATCGCAAGAAGCAAGTAATAATGCAGGGAATGTTCCGCAAGTTATTGGTCCTTTTCACTTTGTAAAATATCAACCTGTAGACAATAGCAAACTGTAAAATAGGTCTACTAGTTGTTAACAAACACCAAAAGTGATTTATGACAGTAAATGTCCTTTCACTAAGAATAATAAATAAACTAAAACAAAAAAAAATAACTAGCAAGGTCTTTAATAACCTTACTAGGATAGCGAGAATTGCTTCCCTGTCAAGGACGAAAAAAAAGGTTGATACATTCGATCTAGATTGCGAATGTATTATAGCTTGGTTTTTTCTTTGAGGACCTAGGTTTATCGAACCTTGGTAATAATTCACTATGGTGTAAGATTATGTTGAATAATACCTTCGAAACTCATAAAATCTTTGTTTACTGAAACCTTCATGTTTAATCTTTGTGGTTTGTATCAATGGATGGAGATATGTTAGAGCTAAGGATTCACCTACAGATGTGCATATATGTTAGGGATAAAGATAATGTTAATAATCCCGTTTATGGGTCGTGATTATATCGATAAAGAATGTGGTACGTTCGTTTCTACTATAGTATTTTCCAGTCACATCTACTATAGACTTTTATCTAAACATTGTACCACCATCGGGCATGGTTACGCAGTTATTAAGTAAAACATATCAAAGCTTTATGCTCAATAACGGTACTGTTACTCCTAAGTGAATCTCTAAAACAACTATCATCCTCCCTTTGTTGTCATTGAGTTCACATGTAGAAGTCAATCACCACTCATCTCACACATTTACCTGTGACGTTCCTCGGGATTTTGGATACCTGATAAGTCTTTAAATCGAGGCAATAGAAAAGAATACAAAGGAAAAATCTAATATTCAATCACAATACGATACCCCATAGAGTTAGAAGATGCATATAACGCCACGGGGATTTACCTCGGACTATAGCCCGTGAGAACTACTCACACATGATTAGATTAACAACCATAAACATCGAAGAGAAATTCTTAAGACAAATAGCAAATAGTCTTACAATACCACCAATCGTTATGAGATCAATATTACAAGTATAAGGCTATGGCTATGGTGTGGAGATAGAGAGGAGTGGTGACTATAGTGATGGTGATGGCAGCGTGTATCTCCTCTCCCAGATGCAAAATGGTTTCAGATATGTTCTGCAGAGTTGTGGTAGGGTTTTTGGCCGCTCTGATGTGTTTCTTATATAGGAACCTTCACAAAATTTGGTTATGTTGATCAGATAGAGGCGCAGCCGCGTCGTACAGGTTCACGGTACGGGAGGGACGTACCCGTAACTATGATCGGTAAAGCTTCTATGTGACCCTTTTGTGGCCTCTTTGATTTGGGATTATTGGCAACTCGTGATTCTTTCTTAATTGCTCCATATTTTGCCATAAAAATATATATTTCCACAAGGAGAAACATCAAGCAAAGGATTTTCACATATATGCAATAATTAGTCATTAGTGGCAATGCTTATTTCATCAAGTATTTGACAAATATGAGGTTTAAACGCATAGAGAAATGGCGGTATTTTCACAGCCTTTAGCCATGCATGCTACTTGTGGAAGTGTGTCTGTGGTGCTTGAAGTTGGCAAGGAAGAACCCGACGACATGATGAAGACCATGTGCGATGTTGGCGACCCGGGCTGTGGGAGGTGGTGCAGTGGAGATGGGGATGTTGGTGCACGTGGACGACGAAGGTGACTGCGTGTGGCGACACTATGACTAGAGGGGGCAGCATCGTTATAGAGCATGAGTCGGTGCAGCGATTGGATACCACCAGCTACGTGCACGCCAGAGACGACACGATGGAAGATGGTCGCATGGACAAGGGCGACGATGTGGCCCGAAGGGGTGACATAGTGGTAGCCCAATGCTCGATCGGTGGTAGGAGGGTGCTCAGGGACGTGTTTGGCGTAGACGAGCGTGGGATCGGTTGATCATACCGGCTGTGCGCTCTATGCACCATAGTGAGGACGACGATCGCAAATCGGAGTCGTTGGCAACGTTATTGGTGAAGTCCTAGGCGATGACGATGAAGATTGACCGACGATGGAGGCCATGAGGACGAGAGCGACTAGCATCGACGCATGAAGGCGTCCCTTATGCGGCGCGTCTAGCCTTGCTGCGCGGTTGATGACAAACTGGCCGGTATAGAGTCGATGCCGATGTCGGAGTAGAGGCGCATGAGAACGATTGGCGGTGGGCGACACAATCCGATCTATGATCGGCGAACCAAAAAAACTAGCCAAGCGACTGGCGGAGAGAAAACCCAATCTAGATATCGGAGAAGACTCACTAAGGAAATCGATCACGGATCAGCGGACGGACCCTGCTATGGATCGCGCCCCTAGAGGAAATCATGGAGATTGACCTCCCAAGGAGCAGCACGGTGCGAAAGCATGCAAGGAGGCTAGGTCAAGGATTTTTTTTTTCACTCTAATACTATGTAGAACTGCATGCTCTAACCAATGCAACCAAAAGACCTATATGACTAAATAGACTAGGAAATACATTTATACTTCAACACTTTCCTTTACGTGTGGCTCCGTCAGGCCTAAACGTGACTAAAAGTGGGCAGCAATATTTTATTTTATATTACGTTAGCTGGGTCTTAAACTCAGGACCTCTTGGCTATGATACCGTGTAGAATTATAGAGGCTTAGAGAGATTGGTAGAATATGTTGGATATATTATTGAACCTTTCGGATGAGTATATATAGACGTATAAGACATAAACTTGAAGTACAAGACAAGTCACAAATCCTATCTCTATCTAATCTTTTTATAACCGAAATATACTCTAACAACTACTATTGTTAAATGTAGATAGTGAAATGAGAGAGGGGTGGGGGAGCGAAAAAGGGGTGGAAAATATATGATAGGCCCAGGATCACGTGTGTCCTTATCAATATTTGAACTATTGTGGCGGAGCTACGAATCACTATTGTGTCACTATTAATTATCCCAATATTCATGTCAAAAAAAATTATCCCAATATTGCGACCCTGTGATTTCTAAATCGGCATCGGAGTCCCTTTTGCCTGCCACTGTCATAAGTAATTGATCCGACGACGCGGGGGCAAAAATGCAAGTGTGTACAAAACACATTGTCTTGCTCTTGCCTCCCACGAGGTATTGTTTCCGCTTTTAATGGATAGTAGGAAAATGCCCGTGCAAGTAGCACCCGCTTAATTTTTAAGTATTTTACATTTCACAAATATGCACGAACCAATTTGTTTATCCTACCCACTGCATCCATCTGCTAACGCGAGGAAGGTGCTATCTGCTTTGCATCTGGTTATGTTTTACTATATGGTCTGTTTAGGCACAACTTCTGTTGTGCTCCACGAGACATCGAAACAACATTGTTCTTCATTATCAATTGTTTTCATAGAGTTTTCCTGTATTAGTCACACATGTTACTTTTAGTATACTACTAGGTATGGAAGGAAACATAAAAAACCTAAAGGGGGGTGTCAAAGCAAGCAATAAGAAGAAAATAAAAAATGGCATAATGCAGCAACTGATTTTTTTCACACATCCTCATTCCTGACTATATCAATGGTCGGACCATAAGTAGCTTCCAAACTCCATAGCAGCCGTTTGTCACTATCTGCTAGATCCAAAGGATAGAAACATGATAATAAGCCATAGAGATGTTCTATTCTAGATTTTTTTTCTATATTTTGAAGTTATAGGTATGCTAATATCAATTCTGGAATCTTTGAAATATCTTACTTATTTATTTAAAATAAATAGAAATAAAATAGTCTAATCCATTGCAAAGATAAATTGAATGGAACAGTTTTACAAGGATATAAGATTTTTTTTGCATTGACAAGGGTCATCAACCAGAAGCATGTTAGTTTTTTTGACGTCAAAAGAGATTTTATATCTTCACCAAATGGCTACAATCGTTCAGAACAGAGGGCATGACTTGTTCAGGTACAGGTTGATGCCAAAAACCTACAACTCCCTCTACTCTAGCTAGTTTTGCCAATTCATGGACAACACAATTACAATCTCTCTCGACTAAGGATAAAGAAAAAAAATATTAACTTCACTTCTCCAGCGCTCGATTTCTCTGTAGATGTGGCATAGTTTTAATAGGTCTTGACGCCGAGAGTTTACTACATTCGCCACCTCTACACAATCAGTTTCAACAACAGCAGGTTGAATATCTAACCCAGCGCAGTACTATAGCCCTATCAGCAGTGCACTAGCTTCAGCTTCATCCGCATTCGAACAATTGTGTAACACGGCATCCATAGAACAAATAACAGAGCCTTCACTATTCCTGACGACCCCACCCATGCTGGCTTTGCTAGAATCTTGGAGAAATGAGGCATCGACATTCAATTTTAAATCTCCCTATTCTGGAGCACTCTAGGACACCATCGGGCTAGACGATGAGTATTCGTGCCAGCCACTTTGTCTTGCTATGGTTAACGCTCCACATTTCCCTTTTCCTGTGTCAAAAGGGGAACCATTGCCGTTCAGCATATACAAGTAATTTTGCAAATACACCGACGAGGCTTCAATGGAACCTGTTCCATCTTCATGGATTATATTGTTTCTCGAGTGTCAAGCACGCCATAAGAGGAGAAGGATCATCGGGTGTTGATCAGTTGGGGTACTACATAGGAGGATAGGGAGCTAATCAGGTCCAGTATGTCTGAACATTTCTTCATGGGGCAAATTCCAAACTTCTCTCATTTTTCTCCTGAGTGCTTTAGCTTTTGTACAAGACACTGTAGCATGGTAGCTGTTCTCCTCGCTAATACCACAGATATTGCAGGTGCTATCCAACTCAAGGGTTCTGCGCCACTTATTTCTTTTAGTAGGGAGGTTGTCACACGCGCACCTCCAAGCAAAAATGCGAATCCTGTTTGGAACATGGGATTCCAACTCAGCTTCCATAACCCTCCTGGGTCCCCTCGCGCGAGAGGGCTCCGAAGGCTCCCCAACCTTCGAACCCTAAAAGCCGCCGCCAGCCGGTCTCCCCGGCCGCTGCCCCCGCCACTGCGGGTGGTGGCGGCCATGCCTGGCCGGCAAAGACGGCGGGCGGCATCGGCGGTGGCGCGCCATGAGGCAGCCCCTTCACGCGGAGGTGGGGCCTCTCCTAGGCGGCGCAGGGAGGGGATCGACGGCGACGGCGCGGGCTCTTCGCGGGAGAGGCGCGGGAGTCAGGGTCGCAGGGTGCAGTGGCGGGGCACGGCAACGCAGCGGGAGGAGGAAACTCGGGGCGCGACGCTTCTCTACGGCAGCGCCTCGCGGGATGGCAGGGGCTGGCCCTGGCCGTGGGGGAGGGGGTGCGGCGGCTGCGGGTCGTGGCCTGGCCCTCCCCCTGGCGAGCTTGAGCGGCGTCCTCGAGCGCTGGCTGCATGGGGCAGCGGGCGCGGTGCGGGCCCAGATCTAGGCCGACGGGCCCGATCTGGGTTGTGGGGCTTGGCGATGTGGCGGCGTGTTGTCGAGTTGACAACCATCGCTCTGTGGTTCGGCCGAGGTCTGCGGTAGCTTCTTCGCCGGAGCTATGGGTGGAAGTAGTCGGCTTGGTACGCCGGGGCGGCGGCCTTGGGTAGTGGGGGCCTTTAGGCGTGCGAGTGAGCCGGTGACCACGGTCCGTGTGGGTGGCGTGGTGGTCAGAGAGTTGGTCGTCATGGCGGTGGTGCGGTTGCCGCCTCGGCGGCGGCCCGACCCTCGTGTGGGAGGCGGAAGGCGGTGCCGAGGGGAAACCCTGCCCTTTGGGCCACGACAACATCTTCTATGGACGTCGTTCCCTTGTTGAAGGCGTAGCTGCAGTGCTTTCGGTCTCCCTTGTGCTCCGGGTGAAAACCCTGATCCTCGGATCGGGCGGTGGCAGCGTTCTAGCGCCGTGCTCTTCTTGAAGACGCCGCCTTGGGGCGCTCGACGTGCGGCTCTTCGACGGAGGTTTGGCGGAGCTGCGGTGTCTTTGGACGGTTGGAGCTGCGGCGTGTCTCCCTTGGCAAGGCTTGTTGCAGATCTGCACCCCCTCTCCCTGGGGCTTCCTCGATGCGGCCTGGGCGCACTAGTGGAAATGAGGCCTTTGGTTGAGCCTGGAAATGGGCTTTAACACCGGTTCTTCTACGAACCGGTGTTAAAGGGGGGGCCTGTACCAGCGTGGCCCGTGCAGCAAAAAGGAGCCCCCCCCTTTAACACCGGTTCGTGGCACGAACCGGTGTTAAAGGCCCCTGCACCAGTGGCCCGCGCAGCCCCCCCCCCTCCCTTTAACACCGGTTCGTGGCTTGAACCGGTGTTAAAGGGGGGCTATATAAGACACCGCAGCCCACACCCCACTCTTCCATTTTTTCACTATCTCATTTTGGAGCCTAGCAAGAGGGTGTGAAGTGTGCTAATTTGTGTTTTTTTCGTATCTGCACAAGAGGTGTTCGGTGAAATGCCCGAGAGCTCAAAATAAGTTTTCTCGTTGCTCTTTCCTTCTCGGTCGAGGTCGGCAACTATCCTTTCATGTGTCATTGATGTACTATATATATATATAAATGGTCATCTCCCTATTATTTTTTGATATATACTATATATTAATGCAGATGAACCGGCAATGGATGTACGGTGACCGCCGCACTTCCGAGTACATTACGGGCCTCCAAAATATCATCGTTGTGGCTAATGCAAACCGTGGTCGCAATGGTTTTATGTGCTATCCGTGTGTTCACTGTCAGAACAAGAAAGACTACTCAAATACCAGAACCATTCACGCCCACCTGCTTCGATCCGGTTTCATGCCCAGCTATAATTGTTGGACCAAGCACGGAAAAAAATGGGTTGTGATGGAAGACAACGAAGAAGAAGAGGATGATGCCAACTATCATAGTATGTATCCTGAATATGATGATACTACAACGGGGGTAGATAATGAAGATCAAGAGGCAGCAGATGGGCCCGCTGATGACGATCTTGGTCGGGCCATTACTGATGCAAAGGAAGAATGTAAAACTGAAAAGGAGAAGGAGAAGCTGGAGCAGATGTTAAAGGATCACAAAACATTGTTGTACCCAACTTGCGAAGATGGCCACAAAAAGCTAGGTACCACACTGGATTTGCTGCAATAGAAGGCAAAGAACGGTGTGACTGACAGCGCATTTTCAAAGTTGTTGGTAAAAATAAAGAATCTTCTTCCAAGAAATAATGAGTTGCCCGACAGTACATACCAAGCAAAGAAGGTTGTCTGCCCTCTAGGATTAGACGTGCAGAAGATACATGCCTGCAATAATGACTGCATCCTCTACCGCGGTGAGAAGTACGAGAATTTGGATGCATGCCTGGTATGCACTGCACTGCGGTATAAGATCAGACGAGACGATCCTGGCGATGTTGAGGGCGAGGCCCCTAGGAAGAAGGTTCCTGCCAAGGTTATGTGGTATGCTCCTATAATACCACGATTAAAACGTCTCTTCAGAAATAAAGAGCATGCCAAGTTGTTGCGATGGCACATGGAAGACCGTAAGAAATACGCGATGTTGAGACACCCCGCTGATGGGTCACAGTGGAGAAAAGTCGAGCGAGAGTACCCGGACTTCGCACGTGACGCAAGGAACTTAAGGTTTGGTCTAAGTACAGATGGCATGAATCCTTTTGGTGAGCAGAGCTGCAGTCACAGCACCTGGCCTGTGACTCTATGTATCTATAACCTTCCTCCTTGGTTGTGTATGAAGCGGAAGTTCATTATGATGCCAGTGCTCATCCAAGGCCCGAGGCAACCCGGCAACGACATTGATGTGTACCTAAGGCCATTAGTTGAAGAACTTTTACAGCTGTGGGACAAACCAGGTGTACGTATGTGGGATGAGCACAAAGGGGAGCCATTTGACCTACGAGCATTGCTTTTCCTAACCATCAATGATTGGCCTGCTCTTAGTAACATTTCAGGGCAGACAAACAAGGGATACAATGCATGCACACACTATTTAGATGAGACTGAAAGTGTATATTTGGATAAATGCAAGAAGGTTGTGTACCTAGGGTATCGTCGATTTCTTCCGAACCTGCATCCAGTAAGAAAGAAAGGCATGCATTTCAAACGTCTGGCAGAACCCCGGAGGAATCCTGTCCTCCGTACCGGTGAGGAGGTATTTGGTATGGTCAAGGACCTAGAAGTAATCTTTGGAAAAGGTCCTGGCAGTCTATCTGTTCCGAATGACGATGCCGGACACGCGCCCATGTGGAAGAAGCAATCTATATTTTGGGACCTACCCTATTGGAAAGTCTTAGAGGTCCGCTCTTCAATCGACGTGATGCACGTGACGAAGAATGTTTGCGTGACCTGCTAGGCTTCCTAGGAGTGTATGGGAAGACAAAAGATACACCGGAAGCACGGCAGGACCAGCAACGTCTGAAAGACCCTGAAGAGCCTATGCATCCTGAGAACGAGAAGGGTAAACGATGCCACTTAACTCCTGCCAGCTACGCTCTTACTAAAGCAGAGAAGGAAATCTTTTTTGAATGCCTGAGCAGTATCAAGGTCCTGTCTGGCTTCTCGTCGAATATAAAGGGAATAATAAATATGGCAGAGAAAAAATTCCAAAACCTCAAGTCTCATGACTGCCACGTGATTATGACACAATTGCTTCCGATTGCATTGAGGGGGCTTCTACCTGAAAATGTTCGAGTACCCATTGTGAAGCTATGTGCATTCCTCAATGCAATATCTCAGAAGGTAATCGATCCAGAAAGCCTACCAGGGTTACAGACAGATGTGGCCCAATGTCTTGTCAGCTTTGAGTTGGTGTTCCCACCATCCTTCTTCAATATTATGACGCATATCCTGGTTCACCTAGTAGAAGAGATTGCCATTCTCGGTCCTGTATTTCTACACAATATGTTCCCCTTTGAGAGGTACATGGGAGTCTTAAAGAAATATGTTCATAACCGTGCTAGGCCAGAAGGAAGCATCTCCAAGGGCTATGTAACAGAGGAGGTCATTGAGTTCTGTGTTGATTTTATTCCTGGCCTTAAGGCGATTGGTGTTCTAGAATCACGACATGAGGGGAGACTGCGTGGAAAAGGCACCCTAGGATGTAAAGCAATGATATGTAGGGACGGGCATTCTCTCAATCAAGCACACTACACGGTTTTACAAAGATCTATCTTGGTTGCCCCGTATATCAATGAACACAAGAATTTAATACGCCTCAAACACCTGGGGCAGTCTGATGAATGGATTATAAGTGAACACATGGCGAGTTTTGGCGGCTGGCTGTAAAGACTTCTCACGAATAACACCACTGTTGGGGATCAGCTGTACTTGTTGGCCAGGACACCATCTTCGACTGTATGTACTTTCCAAGGGTACGAGATAAATGGGAATACATTTTACACGATAGGCCAAGATAAAAAGAGCACCAACCAAAATAGTGGTGTCCGCTTCGATGCAGCAGAAGACAATGGGCAAAAGACCACGTATTATGGGTTCATAGAGGAGATATGGGAACTTGACTATGGACCTAATTTTAAGGTCCCCTTGTTTCGATGCAAATGGGTCAAGCTAACAGGAGGGGGGGTGAGGTAGACAAGAAGTACGGAATGACAACGGTGGATCTCAACAATCTTATGAAGGTAGACAAGAACTTAGACGAACCATTCGTCTTAGCCAATGATGTGGCTCAGGTTTTCTATGTGAAGGACATGTCTACCAAACCGAAAAAAAGAAAAAATAAGCAAACAGATACATCACACGATGAGCCAAAGTGTCACATAGTTCTTTCAAGGAAAAAAAACATCGTGGGAGTGGAGGACAAGACAGACATGTCAGAAGATTATAATAAGTTTGATGAAATTCCGCCCTTCAGAGTGAAGACTGACCCAACCATCCTGTTAAACGGTGTTGATACTCCATGGTTACGGCCGACGCGATCATAAGATTGACTATATGTATTAATTGAGCCATTTTTGGCACACATATGTATCTCAACATGGAAATCAATGTCATATTTGTTCTGTTAACAGTATATGTATTAAATGATCCAATTTTCTTCCTTCTATTTCTTTCCTCCATTTTTCTTCCCGCCATTTTTCTTCCCGCCATTTTTTCCCGCCATTTTTCTTCCCGCCATTTTTTCCCGCTAGTTCTTCCCGCCAGTTCTTCACTATATATATGTAGGGTTGGCCTCCATTGTCATCGCACATCTCTAGACTCATATCTGCAACCTCATCACTCTTTCCCATGGCTTCCACCGTAGCACTAACTCCCAGGGAGGCGGAGGCGCTTTGCGCCTCGAACTACCCCTGCCCGTCGGGCTACTGTGTCCCCGTCGGCTGGATGCTAAGCGTCGGAGGCGTGCCGGTTCCTCCTGTCCCTCTAGGTGTGGCGCGCCGGATGGCCATCACGAACCACTACTACTTCGAGCTCACGCCGGAGCAGCGGAGGAATCTCAGATGGCATCCCGACTATTTCCCTACTTGGGAAGCCTTCTTCGTGGATCGGTGTGAGAGGGCGCTCGCCAGGCACGAGGAGGACGGCCCACATCCTCCGAACTTCAACGAGGCCGGCCGTCGGCTATGGTGGCGCGGTCGGACTCTCCAGAGCGTCATGGCCTATGACACTGCCGCCGACTCTAACCTCCGTCTGCGCTACCCTCAAGTCCAGCCCACGCATACTCAGCCTTCAAGGTTCAATTACGGCGACCCCGACGACGACAGCGATGACGGCGGCGGCGAGTACGACGACTACAGTGGCGAGTATTACAGGTATAGGCAGGAGCATGACTGAATCACTCCAACATTCCAAAACAAGTTCGGCCGATTATTACTTAATTTGGCCATGTATCTTAATTTTCAGTTCTTTTATGTATCTTAATTTTCAGTCGTGCTTTATGTAACTTACTATTAGTTGCATTCTGTATTTTAATTCCAGTTCTATCTCCTTCACAAAATGACCTATCTCATTCGAGGTTTCCTTGCTTTCGGGTTAAATGACTAATGTTATGGCTAAAATCAAGGCATAGTTTGTGATAATATGGCCATATTGTGCATACATGTGCATCATGGCATGGCAAACAATGTTGCAAGAGGAAGTTTTCCTTTTTATCGCACCAAAAAGGCATTTTCCATTTTCCGAGCATAAAAAACGGACGGTTTTGTGAAGCAACCACCAAATGTTTAGATGCTTAATATTTCTTATGTTCAAAGTTTTAGGATTTGACAATTTATTTTTGTTTGAATTGAATAATCAAAATTTATATGTAAGTGTTTTAATCATTTTGAAAATTTTCATCTAAATTAAATATAAAATGTTTTTACATGAATGGATAGATATTATTTTTCTGAAAATTATGATATATTATTCATATTTTTCTAAGTTGAAATGAATAAGATATGAATTTTCTAAATTCATATCCTAGTTTTTGAATTATAAATGCCCCCACCCCTTTAATGCATGAAATAAATGCCCCCTCTTTAAAACCGGTTCCAGCCACGAACCTGTGTTAAAGGGGGGGCGCATTTATTTCGTTTCGCGTGCGCACACCCCCCCCCTTTAATACCGGTTCGTGGCCCTGGCTGTCGCCATCCCGCGGGAGTGCCTGCCCGATTCTCTCCGGCCGCCACCACCCCAACCGCCGCCGCCACTCACTCCAGCCGCCACCGCCCCCAACCGCTGCCGCCACTCCAGCCGCCTCGCGTGTGCATGCCCTCGGCTAGAGGTACACCCCGCCGCCCCTCCCCTTCGCTCCCCCGTCCAGCTACGCGGCGGCGTGGCGCCGCCGGCCACTGTGGGCGAGCAGGCGGGCCGGCGATAGCCGTGCACGCCGGCGGCGGTGCGGGCGATGCGGCCGGGCCGGCGCCCTTGTCCAAGTTCTCTTTTTTCCATTTTTTTATTTTGTAGTATATAGTTGTAATTTTATTTGGTAGTGTAATATTATTTTGTGTGTAATATTATTTAGTAGTGTAATAGTAGTGTATAGTTGTAATATTATTTAGTAGCTAGTGTAATATTATTTTGTAGTGTATATAGTTGTAATTTTCTAGTAGTATATTGTAATAGTAGTATATTGCATTACAGTAGTATATTATAATATTATTTTGTAGTGTATATAGTTGTAATATTATAGTAGTATATTGTAATAGTAGTATATTGCATTATAGTAGTATATTGTAATATTATAGCACTCCTCGCGGCCCCCCGCACTTAGGATTAGGGTGGTGGTGCTCGCAGGCCCCCGCACTTAGGGTTAGGGTGGTGGTGCTCGCGGGCCCCGCACTTAGGGTTAGGGTGGTGGTGCTCGCGGGCCCCCGCACGTAGGGTTAGGGTGGTAGTGCTCACGGGCCCCCGCACTTAGGGTTAGGGTGGTAGTGATCGCAGGCCCCCGGACTTTGGGTTAGGGTGGTAGTGCTCGCGGGCCCCCCGCACTTAGGGTTAGGGTGGTGGTGCTCGCGGGCCCCCGGACTTAGGGTTAGGGTGGTGGTGCTCGCGGGCCCCAGGACTTAGGGTTAAGATGGATGTGCTCGCGGCCCCCCAGACATAGGGTTAGGGTGGTAGTGCTCGCGGGCCCCCGCACATAGGGTTAGGGTGGTAGTGCTCGCGGGCCCCCGCACTTAGGGTTAGGGTGGTAGTGCTCGCGGGCCCCCGCACTTAGGGTTAGGGTGGTAGTGCTCGCGGGCCCCCGGACTTAGGGTTAGGGTGGTAGTGCTCGCGGGACCCCGGACATAGGGTTAGGGTGGTAGTGCTCGCGGGCCCCCGCACTTAGGGTTAGGGTGGTGGTGCTCGCGGGCCACGGACTTAGGGTTAGGGTGGTAGTGCTCACGACCCAGCACTTAGGGTTAGGGTGGTGGTGCTCGCGGGCCCCCGGACTTAGGGTTAGGATGGTGGTGCTCGTGGGCCCCCGGACTTAGGGTTAGGGTGGTAGTGCTCGCGGGCCCCCATACATAGGGTTAGGGTGGTAGTGCTCGCGGGCCTTCCCCTTCCTTCTTCCCCCCAGCCACGAACCGGTGTTAAAGGAGGGTTATAACGCGCGCCTTCCCCTTCCTTCTTCCCCCAGCCAGATCGAAAGCGCGCGCGCAAAGAAAAGCGCCGTCCAGCCGTCGCATATGCATCCGGGATTTCTCCGAATTAGGGTTTGGACCCCTCGGAACTCATTTAAAATGATCAAGCATCCTTAGGGTTTTAATTTAATTTGTGTATTTATTTGTGTATTTTTGTATGAATAATATGTATATTTGTGTATGAATCCAAGTCCACTTGAATGTTTACTCTCTTACTCTAGATAATATTATTGTTTTAGAAACTATGGATCCACTTAGTAGAAACCTTGAAGAAGAAGAAATAATGGAGAACATTATCGATGAGGACACCTCACAATATCTGAACTTGGAGGGACATGATGACAATTCAAGTAGTCATGGAGAAAATGAAGACTCCGGTGAACGCAATTTAGTGATTACAAAGTCCGGCGAGGTATATGCATTGATTAAGCCTCTGCTGACTTCCACCAACAATCTTCTTCTACATGTATTAATTAACGCTTCTTTCTTCTTTTAGCCCTCTGGATCGACCAGCCAGCAACCATCTTCTTCTACGAAAAAGAGCAAGCGAGGCGCGAGCCATCGGTTGAAAGATCGTGCAAAGTTCACGATCGAAGCAGTCCGTGTTGATGGCAGACCGATGGAGCCCAAGAAGGCCACAGACAAATTTGTACGTCAGGCTGGAGTTCTTGTTAGGGACCAAATCCCAATCATAATTGAATATTAGAATAAGCCGTCACTGAACTCATCACGGCATACGAGGAAACAGCCGCCAGGACCTTCCATCCCGACAGAGAGAATGACCAGCTCACACGCGCCATCGATAAAAAAGAACACCCTGGACATGCACGAGGCACAGGGGGTATGACGTGGAAGGATGGGTTTGCCGAGTGGAGCGACTCTTACAGATGGCGCGGCAGAAAAGAAAAAGAGCGTACAGAGCGGATGACACAGATAGAACATGCACTTGTGGCGCTGAAGGCGCAAGTGAATGCACAACAGAGCCATCAAGCTACCGGCCCATCTCAGCGGCACGAAGAGCCTGCATTGGAAGCTGCCGGCGGCCCAGACTCTGCGCGGAAAAGCAGCGTGGCTTCCATGGAGAACGTGCAGCCCACGCTTGAAATGGCGGGTCCTCGATCCCCCGTGGATGAGATCACGGAGAGCGAACACGTTGAGCTGCATGTGAGATTAATGGGCTTATCCATTAAGGTGGCTGTCGGCTATGCCTTACCTCCTGTAGCTGGTGGAACTTACCACTGCCGACCGATTCCAGATGGCTATGCTATTGTCGGGGTGGATGAGGTTGTGAAGGAATATGAGGAAGCACAGCTTGACCATGCTACAGGTGAAGGGGAAACTCAACTCAAATTTGCAGTGAAAACAACCATTCTTTGGAAGAAGGAACACATCGTGCTTCCAAATTGGAGGCCACTGGCACCCCCGCCGTCTCCGTAGCGTCAGCAGTCTGAGCCGCTTCAGCCATCTCCTGCGCGGCAGCCATCTCCGGCGCTTCAGCCATCTCCTGCACGGCAGCCATCTCCGGCGCGCTAGCCATCTCCGGCGCGCCAGCCATCTCCTGCCCGTCAGCCATCTCCGGCGCTTCAGCCATCTCCTCAGCGTAAGCGGAAGAGCACTACCATGAAGAGCATCACTAGCACTGCCACAAAGAGTTCAAAAAACTACGTCCCGCAGCCTTCCGCCAAGCCATTGCCGGTTTTACCGTGGAATCACAACGACGAGGAGACCAATAGGATCTCGGAAGAAGAGGTCAAGAAATTCTTTGCACCTAGACGGGCCGAGCCAAAGGAGAAAATAGATCCGGCGGTGGTGGAGAAGTTTTACAAAAATCTTTTGAAACCTGAAACCCCACTTGTGCCGGACTACGAGCACCAGATTTTGAAGGCGGATGCAAGGCGCCGTAGGGAGACTGAAAGTAGCAGTCGTGCGGCACCCCAGAAAACAGTTCCCATGCTCGGAGAGCAGGAAAACCAATCATGCGCCCCGCTCCAAGTGTTCGACACACGGGACGCTCCTCCCGTAAATGATTACGAGGCAGAGCTACAAAGAAAGGCCAATGAGATGGGGATGACTTACATTGCATACTTGAACATCATGGGAGACAACTTGCCCAAATGCGATGCCAACCCTATACAGCCATGGAAGTATGGGAAGAATCTCGTCAAGAAAGAGGAGCTCAAGAATCTACCAACAAAGATGCGAAGATTGCACAAGTGGTACCTTGATTTCTGCAAGACGAGAAAGGAAGAATGGATCATGGCGCATATAAGAGATCAGATTTTCTTGTGCGGAGACGACGAGATCGACTTCAACATTCAAGACTTGCATTTTCTATTCAATCAGAAGGAACTCGACAAAGTTGCCATCAGCCTTTATTGTGTGTAAGTACTATTTCTGTATTTTCTATCTCATCTTATTCACTTCATTAATTGCATGTATATATATATGCTCACCATATATGTATATACTATTATGCAGGAAAAAGGTTATGGAATGCATGAAAGGAGGACCTTTTGACATTGGGTTCGTTGACCCAAATAGAGTTCATGAAGAAGTGGTAAGAACCAAACCCGGACAAACAGAATATTTATTGCTAAGGTCTTTACTGAGACAACAAACCAAAAGGGAAATACTATTGCCTTACAACTTCTCGTGAGTACTGTTACCCTCTCTTGTACACATTCTGTTTCGGCTTACTCGATGTTAAGTGTAACTGATGATGAGTTATGCGTGCGTAGGTTCCACTTTATTCTGCTAGTCATTCAACCTGACTCAGGAAAAGTCCTTGTCATGGACTCGTTACAAAAAGAAAAAGAGCTATGGGCAGACTTTAGAGAGATGCTCCAGAGGTAATTTCAATCATATTATCGCACTAGATCGGCAACTTTCGTGACAACAAGTAATTAATTACTCATTTATCCATTTTCTTTGCCGGACAAGGTTTGAAAAAGGTTCACAGGAAGGACCGTGGGTGAATGGTCAGAAGAACTAAAATTTGTAGACCAAAATGTAAGTAATACTAGCTAGCTAGGTCTGCGTATCTCTTTGATTCTGCTTCCAATTCCATTATATCATGCTTTATTGATTATTATTTTGATTGAACTCTCTATTCTCGTAAAGTGCGCGCATCAGAGACACGACAATAACTTATGTGGGTAC
Organism: Avena sativa; assembly: GCA_916181665.1. NCBI lineage: Eukaryota > Viridiplantae > Streptophyta > Magnoliopsida > Poales > Poaceae > Avena > Avena sativa. The sequence continues at coordinate 450,643,705 of OV702288.1, read as the reverse complement.
TATGTTTGCGAGTTCATTCGCAACACGATATGTGTGATGGGCCAAGCCGCACTAGAACAACTTAGAGTAAATAAACAAAGTACACAACATTATTTTATTACCATCAATTGTGTTGAATTTTATTCTTATATGTATATTGACCCCATTCTTCATATATATTCAGATCGAACGGATGCGGGACCAACTCCTACCATTTGACCGCATACGAGCCATTCAAGAGGAATTGGCGGGGTTCATACTTGATGAGGTCGTCACGCCTGGTGGAGAACTCTTTAGATATCCACCAAAATAAACGTTGTATATATGCTTGAACGTGTTTGTCTTGTACTTGATGCTTCAACGTTTACGGAGAATACCACACAATAACGATGTTGTGTATAATAATAGTTGCTTAATTATTCATGTACTCGTATGTACCGATGACGATGTATGTGTATACCTCTCCCGATCGATTCCCCCTCCCCCCTCCCTATCCCCGCCGCGCCGCAGAAATACGCCCAGAATGGGGCAGGGGCAGAACTCTGCCGCGGCAGAGATTTAGACCGTTTTACTGCCGCAGCAGAACTCTGCCGCGGCAGAGATTTATCTCCTTTTCCTGCCGCGACACAGAACCTTTAACACCGGTTCGTGTTACGAACCGGTGTTAAAGGGGGGGCCTGAGCCCTGCGGCAGCCCCACGTGCGCCACCCTTTAACACCGGTTCGTATAAGAACCGGTGTTAAAGGGGGGGCCCTCTAACACCGAACCCTCAACAGCGGTTCTACAACCGTTGTTAGAGGGCCCTCCAAACCGGTGTTAGAGGGGGGGGGGGGGGGGGTGTGCACTAGTGGGGGCCTGCTGGCTCCCTGGTTTGGTTCCTGAAGGTGGTCGACTTTTGGTGACGTTGCTGCAGCGGTGGAGGATTCTCAACGGCGCGCGTGAAAATGACTCGTTCTCTGCTACACCCAACAAAGCTCTCGTGTTGTGCTTCAAGGAAAAAGAGCCTAGCTGTGCCATCTACGGTTCCGCAGACCAGCGTCTGCGTGCGCACATGCCTGACGCGGCTGGCGTCGAAGCCCTCGCCTAACACCTCGCTGGCGCTCGTGCGCCACCGCGCAGTGGCACACGATCATCTCCTTGTCTACGGTCGATCCTACCGCTGCTATCGTCGGTCTATCCTTGCGGGTTCACCTCGAAACGTACAATCCCCGGTACGGTAGCGAGCTATGCACCATGAATGCCTCCACCTTTGGATCCGACGAGGCATGCAGCTATACTGGCCGCAAACAGCCCCCAACGTTTAGGGTAGGTACGTACACCGTACACTACTACCTCAACCTCAACGGCTGCAAAGGCAGATGCATGCACAAACAAGGGGTCCATTGGGATTCGGGACCAAACGATTGGTGGCCGAGAGCCGATCCAGCGATTACTGGTGGCCCGAAGCCGATGGACACATATGCACTGATTGCTCTCCCTCGAGAAAAAGGTGGTTCGATTTGCTAGCTGTCCGATCAAGCGCGATGTTGGGACGCGCGCGTATCACTCCATTTCCATGTTTTTTTTTTTTGCGTAGATAAAGCGCTCCACCACGTATATAGTAGTACCAACGTGAGTCGTTCACAGAGATTCCGATTTGGACGTGGTTGGTTTGAAAGCATTATTAGACTTTTATGGTCCTGTCGTTTTAAACGAATTTGGCGTTCAATATACTACTACTAGTATATCAAGTGGGAGTGGTAGATACGTCGCTTTTATGGGTTGTTTCTGGACTGTAGGGTCGATCCGGAGGAAGGGGTCGACGTCCGTGACTGTGTCACCCTTTTCTCACCGTCCCTTTCACCTGTTTTTGGTCCCCTCCGGACGCACTAATCCAACGGCCGACGAGGCGGCTCTCAAGAATGTGATGCCCAAGCTGACATGAACTGCTTGTCGACAGGATTACTATTCGTCCTTTTGGACGGAATACGTACGTGTAATACGCTTTATAATCGATAGCTCTACATTGTGCGGTACGTACCGTATATTGCCATAGCTCGTTAGAAAAAAAAATGATGTGTACATCATGATACTGTTAGCTAAATTGGATCACTAGTCGTCGATCTAGAGAGAAAAGAGTTTAGGGAAAACATACCGTCGGCCTTCGAGGTTGACGACGAGCTCGTCATGGAGCTCGATGGAGTGGCGGCGGCGGTGAAGTGGGTTATTCCCGCCGCTACAACGCTAGCCCAATCGGAGGCTCTAGGGTTTAGGGTGTTCGGTGGGGTGAGTGGGCACGACGAACCTTGGCGTTCGTGCCCCCGGCCCCCACCTCTTTTATGTGCGCTGCGCGACGGGGGCCCACCAACGACGGTAACGTTGGGCGCCCCCGATTAGGGCGCGAGACCGAGTCGGTCGTCCGTTGGGACGACCGTGGAGATCAAACTAACATTCTCCCCCTTGATCTCATCTTTCATTCAACTTATATTTTTGTACCCATTTCATCACAGATCAGCATACAGAGCATGTCTCATCATAATGGTTAGTTACGTACCATAGATTCAACAGCCACTATACACCTCTCTATTTTGAAACAGACTCTTGTTCTTAGGCCCTTAATATCCAGGTATCATAGGCTTTCCCTTAAACCCATGCCGGCTAAGTGTTCTCTGAACACACTGGATGGTAAGCCTTTTGTGAGCGGATCCGTGAGCATTTCTTTTGTACTTATATGCTCCAAACTTATGGTATGATCCTGGATTCTTTCTTTCACAACATAAAACTTAATGTTAATGTGTTTGGCAGCAACACTTGACTTATTGTTGTGAGCATAGAATACTGATGGCTCATTGTCGCAGTACATTCTGAGTGGTCTTTGAATGCTGTCTACCACTCTTAACCCGGATACAAACTTCTTTAACCAGTTTGCCTGCCCCGTGGCCTCATAACATGCTACATACTCAGCCACCATCGTGGATGATGCCGTGATGGTTTACTTGGAGCTTTTCCACGATATAGCTCCACCTGCGAGAGTAAATATGTATCCTGACGTGGATTTTCTTTCATCTATATCTCCCGCATAGTCTGCATCTGAATACCCTTCTATCTCAAGGGAATCAGATCTTCTGTATGTTAACATGAGGCCGTTTGTGCCTTTTGCATAACGCAATGCCTTCTTTACCATTTTCCAATGGTCTATTCCTGGATTACTCTGAAATCTGCCAAGTACCCCGGTAACAAAAGCTAAGTCAGGGCGTGTACATACTTGAGCATACATCAAACTTCCGACAGCAGAAGCATATGGAACCGCTTTCATTTGATCGATCTCATATTGGTTCCTGGGACATTGAAAATTCCCAAATCTATCGCCCTTGACTATGGGAGCAGGCGAAGGATTACTCGCATGCATACTTTACTTCTTCAGGATCTTCTCTAAGTAAGCCTTCTGCGATAGCCCTAAGACCCCTTTTTCTCTATCTCGGAGAATCTCAATTCCTAGAACGAATGAAGCTTCACCGAGATCTTTCATATCAAAGTTCGAGGACAAGAACTTCTTTGTTTCTAATAGTAGACTAACACAACTACTAGCAAGTAGAATGTCATCCACATACAGGATAAGGAAAATGAATTTCCCATTCTTGAACTTTGCATATACATAATTGTCCTCTTCATTCTCATCGAACCCAAACTTTCTTATTGTTTCATGGAACTTTAAGTACCATTGCCTAGAGGCCTGTTTTAATCCATAAATGGATTTCTTCAGACGACATCCCATACGTTCTTTTCCTTCCACAACAAAACCCTTGGGTTGTGCCATGTAAACTTTTTCTTCTAGGTCTCCATTTAGGAAAGCCGTCTTTACGTCCATCTGATGCAGTTCTAAATCATAGTGTGCCACTAAAGCCATTATGATTCTGAAAGAATCCTTACTTGAGACTGGAGAAAATGTCTCATTATAATCTATTCCCTCTCTTTGAGTGAAACCTTTAGCAACAAGTCGTGCTTTATATCTTTCAATATTCCCTCTAGAGTCACATTTTGTTTTGTAGACCCATTTACAGCCTACTGTTTTGGCTCCTTTAGGAATTTCTTCTAAATCCCAGATTTTGTTACTACTCATGGATCTCATTTCATCTTCCATGGCTTCAAGCCACTTCGATGAGTGAGCACCTTTGATTGCTTCTTCAAATGTGGTGGGATCACCCTCATTTGAACTTCTTCACTAGCATAGACTTCAAAATCGTTCGGAATAGCTGGCTTTCTAGTTCTTTGAGACCTTCTGAGGGTCTCGCCTTCTAGCACATTCTCTGTATGGGGCTGTTCCAGCTCCCCCTCTTATGTGACAACAGGGTCTTCATTTTCATTCATTGTTGCCACAGGAGAACTAACAACAGGTGGCACATCGACATATTCTTGTGTCGGTGCAGCAGCAGGTATCAAAAAAACGGTTCCTGAATCATCGGAGTGGGTGCATGCACCCACTTCTCCTCAAGGTTGATTTCTCGCGATACCGTGCTCCCCCTGATCATCTGATCCTCCAGAAACACAGTGTGTCTCGTTTCCACAAACTTAGTAAATCTGTCTGGACAATAGAAACGATAACCTTTTGACTTGTCTAGATAGCCAATGAAATGACAACTTACTATTTTAGGATCTAACTTCCCAAGGTTTGGATTGAAGAGCTTAGCCTCAGCTGGACAGCCCCACACTCGCAAATAATTGAGTGAAGGTTCGCGACTAGTCCATAACTCATATGGTGTTTTAGACACCGACTTACTAGGAACTCGATTAAGTATGTGAATGGCGGTTTTCAACGCCTCCATCCACAAGACAACCGGTAAGGTGGAGTAACTTAACATGCTTCTTACCATATCCATCAAGGTACGGCTACGTCTTTCAGCTACTCCATTCTGCTGAGGCTCACCCGGCGTTGAATACTGGGCTACTATACCATGTTCCTGTAGAAACCTTGCAAAGGGTCCAGGAACCTGGCCATATGGGGTGTGCCGACCGTAGTATTCGCCTCCACGATCGGACCTTACTACTTTAATCTTTAAACTATGCTGATTTTCAACTTCAGCCTTAAATATCTTAAATTTATCCAATGCTTCAGAACGCTCTCTAATTGGATAAATGTAACCATAACACGAATAATCATCCGTGAATGTTATGAAAGAATCATATCCATCCACAGATGTCACAGGAAACGGACCGCATATATCCGTATGAATTATTTCTAAGACCCCTGTGCTTCTTTTGGCGCCCTTTTTAATGTTCTTTACGAACTTTCCTTTAATGCAATCGATGCATTGCTCTAAATTTGAAAATTCTAAAGGCGTTAGAATTGATTCTTTTACTAAACGTTCTATTCTCCCCCTCGAGATATGGCCTAAACGACAGTGCCATAATTTCGAAGAGACATCATCAATTCTTTTCCTTTTATTCTTTCCATTCAGGGATGAGGAGGCATTCTCATTCTCAGCGCTTAATGCATACACATTCTCACAAAGTGATAACAAATAAAGCTTGTCTTGTCTGAAGGCAAGACCAACAATCTCATTATTACGCTTGATTTTACATTGTCCATTACCAAAATGGCAAGCAAAACCATCATCATCTAAGCGCGATACACTTATTAAGTTTCGATGCAAAGAGGGTACATAAAGTACATCTACTAGTAAAAGTACAAAGCCATTTGATAATTCTAATGGGAGATCTCCAATAGCTTCGACTTCAGCTTGGACGCCATTTGCCACCTTAATTCTTCTTTCTCCTCTTTGTAGGGTCCTTCTCATACGGAATCCTTGTAATGAATTTGCAACATGGACAGTTGCACCTGAGTCAATCCACCAAGTAGATTTTGCATAACTTAAAAATAGTGATTCATCAACAAAAGTAATTAAATCCTCACCTTTCTTGCACAGATGCTTTAGGAAGCTCACACAGTCACTCATGTAGTGGCCCTTCTCCTTGCACCACCTGCAGGTGTCCTTGTCCACCTCTTGCTGTCGGTGATCATCATCCTTTCCATGAGGCTTAGAAGGAGGGGGAGGCCCCTGAGGTTTCCCTTGTGACCTCCCTTGTGGCCTGGAACCCTGAAAGTTCCTCTTCTTGGTTGGGCTCAGGTAGTTCACAGAATCACCAGATTTCCCTTTGAGCCTCTCTTCTTCTTGTACGCACATGGCCATCATCTTCTCAATGCCCCACTTTTCTGGCTATGCGTTGTAGTTCACAGCAAAACTCTCAAATTGGTTTGGTAGTGAGGCAAAGATCAGGTGAATGATGAACTCGACTGGGAGCTCCATGCCCATGGGCTTAAGCTTGGAAGACATGTTGCTCATTCGCAATATGTGGTCCCTTACTCCACCACCAGTGTACCTTGTAGTAACTAAACTGACTCTCTACCTTCTTCAGGTACTCACTGGCAGTGCTACACTCTGGGATTGCTCCCCTTATTGCTTCGATAATGGAGCTCTTAATGACCATCAAGCACTTTCTGTTGGACGAGTCCCACTTTGCACGATGAAGGTCGTACTTCATTCTTATTGGTCCATGGTCATGGACCCTTTTGTTGAAGTCATCTTCACTTTCTTTTTCGCCCCTCACGGGGTCCTCATGTTCTTTGGGACAGGTCTCAATCAGTGCCAAGTCGAGGTCAAGCAAAGCAAGCCCCATCTCAACCTTCTCTCGCCATGAGCCGTAGTTCCCTCCATTGAGGGGCTCAATGGCCGATATGGAACTCATAGGATTGCCTGAAAACAAAATATCACCCAAATGAGTTAATTCAACGTTGGTCAAATTAAAACATGAAACTTCTCAATATTAATTCTACATCACCGTTGGGCAGAAATAGAACTAATAGTGATAAAACTTACTATTCATAGTGAAAATCTTACTAACAACGTTGGTCATTAAATAAAATCCTCACTCTAATTGCATTTAAGCAAATACATTTAACAATTTGCAGCGGAAAACATGAATAAAATACATCAACTTTATAATTTACAGAAACTTTACTGTTACTTTATTATTTTTTACACAAAATTTCGTTGGATAATTTTGCCATAGAAAAAACTGTGCAAAAAATTATCAGAACAGATAATTAAAATGCTCAAAAAGGTTTCTGTAAATAAAAAGATGAATAAAACTAGAAAACTGGTACTGCTCACGTGCGGGCAACAAATAAAACCAGCCCACTTTCTGCCTGTTACACGTCGCCCTCGCGCAGCCCACGCGGCCCACGGCCTGCCACCGCCCTAGGTAGCCAGCGCGTTGCGCGATCCAGACCGTCCATCACGATCGAACGGCGGAGAGTCGTTTTCGGCCAGGTCAAAACCTGGGCGCGGGTCGGTTCCTCAAACCCTAACCCTGAGCGCGCCTCACTCCCCCCCGCGTTCCTCTGTTCTCTGGCGGCGGCGCCGCTCTCTGCGAGTGAGGCGAGGCGGCCGCGCCGCCCGGCGCACCGCCGGCGGCGAGCCCCTCTCTCTCTCTCCAGAGGCGAGCCCCTCCTCCTTTCTTCTATGAGGTGAGGTGGCCACCCCGCCCGGCACCAGCGCCGGCGTGCAGGCCCCTCCCTCTCCCCCTTTCTTCTCTGCTCCCGGCGGCGGCGGCGCACCGCCCCGCGCCGGTGAGGTTGGGAAGGCGGCGGCGAGCCCCTCCCCCTCTACTCTGTCCCGTGCACCTCCCCTACCCCGCAACGCAGCAGTACAGCGAGACGAGAGAGAGAGAGGACAGCAACGACTGGCGGCGTCCCCCTGTCCCCCTTGCCAACTGTGCGTCCACCCGCTGGTGGGCGCACCGCCGTCAAGCGGCGCAACGGCGGCGCCCTCTGACGGCGCACGGTGCATGGCGGCGGCCGGTTCCCCTCCCTCCTTTGCCTTTTTTTTTGTTCTGGATTGATTCGGATTCAGGAGGGGAAACAGAGGGTGTTCTTTTGCATCTAGGGTTCGGGGATGGGGAAAACTAAAGAAAAACCGGGGCTTTCTTTTCTGTTCGATTTGATCCGAGGAGAAGGGGATCTGTGGCTTTAGGGTTCAATTTTCTTCACCCCAGAGGGGTTATGTTCTTCTTCCCGACCTCGGCTTGCCGATGCGTCGGGATCGAGAGGAACGGCGCGGCCTTGCGGCGGCGCTTCTGAAAACCCTAGCCTTTTGCTTTTCTTCCTCGGATCTACCACTTTCTCTACTAGATCAACTAGGACTAGTTGCTCTGATACCATTGTTAGCTAAATTGGATCACTAGTCGTCGATCTAGAGAGAAAAGAGTTTAGGGAAAACATACCGTCGGCCTTCGAGGTTGACGACGAGCTCGTCATGGAGCTCGATGGAGTGGCGGCGGCGGTGAAGTGGGTTATTCCCGCCGCTACAGCGCTAGCCCAATCGGAGGCTCTAGGGTTTAAGGGTGTTCGGTGGGGTGAGTGGGCACGACGAACCTTGGCGTTCGTGCCCCCGGCCCCCACCTCTTTTATGTGCGCTGTGCGACGGGGGCCCACCAACGACGGTAACGTTGGGCGTCCCCGATTAGGACGCGAGACCGAGTCGGTCGTCCGTTGGAACGACCGTGGAGATCAAACTAACAGATACGCACAGAAAGAGATCTCTTCTTTTTCATCAGAAACGGCCAGTCAGTTCCATGCGCTCTGAGTATGTGCATCTTCTGGTCCCAAGCTTAATTATGCCCATGTGCAGATATGCGCCCACTCTCTTATATATCGATCCATGTTTGGCCTGGCCCTGCCGACTAGTTCCTTTTCATGTGGGGCACTAAATAGCGAGGTAGGTACAAGCACAGTTTTGGAGTACATATGCCATAAGCTTGCGATACGATTCTCGGCCACTCTGGCCAATGCCTAGCTGCTGCCCTGGCACATCATCTGTTCCTGCTCTCACCTCCCTATATAGTGACTCTTACTTATATATAGTAGCAACACGATAAGCGGAGTTCAACTATATATATGACGGCGTTGCATAGTTTTGTGTCAATCACTGCGCGCCTTCATCACTCTAATAAAACGGCAGGTGCCCTCGAGATTCATTTTTTTTTAAGAATACGTCCTGAAAGACGTATCTTTTCATAGAAGAAAAGGCCAAGAGGTCCCAATACAACGCGCGGTGGCACAGGCGCCACGAGCGCAACTCCCCGCCGTCACAAGGACAACACACACACCCTTGCTAACTACTCGCGACACCTCCACCTATCCACCTGCTCCAGGCAGTCACGGAACAGCCATGCCGTCCTCCACAGGTCCGCCTCCGCGGAAATCTTGCGGATGACCTCTACAGGGGATGGTCTGGCCCCCTCCAAGAAAATATCGTTCACGTGGCGCCAAAGCGTCCAACAGACGAGAGAGATCCCAGTCTAAAGGTCACGCTCTCGACCTTTGCCGCCCCGCCTGCCCTGAAGCCAAGCTACCAATTTGGAATCGTGGTCCGGGAGCCAATGACCTTTGTTCCACCAGCTCAGGCAAGTTGCCCAAACCTCACGTGCGAGGACACACCCATTAGCAGGTGATCAATGGTCTCTCCAAATTGGTCACAGAAGGGACATGCTGCCGGGTGTTGGAGGCCCCGTCGACTTAGCCTGTCAGCTGTCCAACATCTGTTTCTGATGGCAAGCCAGAGCGCGATCTTACAGCTAGCAGGAGCACGAGAGCGCCAGATCTGTAGAGCTCCAGCCATCGAGGTTCGCCCCGCAAAAAGGGCTTGATAACAGGAACGGGCAGTGTAGCAGTTGCTTGAGTCCCAGTTCCACTTGAAGACATCTTGCGTTCCCTCCGTTAGGGTGACCAACTCTAGTCGATCAGCAACTTCGAGGAGCTCTCTAATGGCTGCAACGCCTAGATTAGGGGGCACATCATGCAGCCATCCTCCTGCCAGACCCTCGCGAACTCGGCGTGTAGATACCGCGCTCGCTAGGACTGATGCGAAAAGGTTCGGCGCTATATCCTGGATCCATCCACAATGCATCCACATGTCTGTCCAGAAGAAAGTGGTGGCCCCATCCCCAAGCACTGAGAAAGTTGTCGCCTCGAAGAGTTGCCTCGTTAGTTTCGGAAACCGGATGTCGAGGTCCTGCCATGGCTTGTCCACCTCAGTCCGTTGCAGCCACAGCCATCTAGCCCTTAGTGCAATGTTCATAAGGCGCAGGTTAGGGATGCCGAGTCCCCCCATCTCCTTGGGAATACATACTCTATCCCATGCCACCAGGCAGTGCCCACCATGCACATCTTTCCTACCTTTCCATAGGAAGCCACGGATGATCTTCTCGATGGCGATGATGATCTCAATGGGGAGGTCGAGGGACATCATGGCATAAATCGGTATGGCTGGCAGGGTCGTCCTTACCAGATCGAGACGCCCTCCCCTGTTGAGCAAGGTTGCTTTCCACGGTGGTATTTTGGCGGCCACCAGATCGACAAGGGCTTGGAGCTGCGCCGCTGAGGGTTTCCGTAGGGAAAGTGGAAGCCCTAGGTAACGAAGCGGGAACTATGTGATGGGGCAGCGGAGCCCCCGGGCCACCAGATCCTTGTCCACATTAGAGCACCTGATTAGGTTGGCCGAGAACTTGTCAAAGTTAGTCCGTAGACCAGATGCCCCCCTCCCCTTGAAGTTCTCGATGATCCTGGAGATCACCTGGAGATTCACCACTAAAGGTCTCAGAAAGGTGACCACATTGTCCGCATAGATCAAAGTGCGGTGTTGGAGATCTGTCGTCGCAAGTCGGGTGAGGAGCCCTTGCTCTTCGGCTTTGACTATCATTAGGTGGAAGACCTCCATCATCAGGACGAAAAGCTGTGGGGAGAGCGGATCTCCTTGCCGTAATCCACGCATGTTGGCTATCTTTGCCCCTAGGCATCCGTTCATCAAGATTCGCGTGGAGGCTGTGGAAAGGAGCGCACAGATGCATGTGAGGATACGATTAGCAAAGCCCAATTTCCTGAGGACTTCCAGCAGGAAGGCCCAATCCACTGTGTCAAAATCTTTGGTGATGTCCAACTTGAGGAGCACGGCTGGGGTTTTGTTGGTGTGAAGCTTGCGGGTTGTTCCTTGGACCATCATAAAATTGTCATGCAGGCAACGTCCACGCACGAATGCACTCTGATAAACTCCTACCATCTGTGGTAGGATCGGCGCCACGTGGTTCGCAATCACCTTGGCCACCCATTTGGCGATCCCATGGATTAGGTTGATTGGCCGAAAGTCCTGCACCTCTTCCGCACCTGGCTTCTTGGGAAGCAGTGTGACCAACTGTGAGACCAGGCACATGGCTTAATAGGATTAATAGAATACTCATACCAACAAGTTGCAACTTCTTTTCCGGAAGCTCATTTGAAAAGAACTCTAAGGTTAAGCGTGCTTGGCCTAGAGCAATTCTAGGATGGGTGACCAACCGGGAAGTGGGTAACCAGGTGCGCATGAGTGAGGACAAAGTGCGTAGAAAAGACTAGTGTTGGTCTGTGGGGCCAGTCTAGATATCCTATTAAGCTGCCAGGAGTGACACCCCCCGGGCCCAGGAGTGGACGGGGTGTTACAAGTGGTATCAGAGCCGACCCTTGCGATTACACGGGTGTGTGCGGGTCAGTGGCGGGACATGTGGAGCATGGCGCGTGTGGCCCGGAGTGGACACGGCATGGCACATGTGCCGGCACTGGACACACAAACGCGTGCCAAGAGGGAACGTTCCTGGGGTGTGCTTGATCGATGAGGGCATCGATCTTCTAAAGGGTGGGTGTATGTGAGACCAGGCACATGGCTTAATAGGATTGATAGAATACTCATACCAACAAGTTACAACTTCTTTTCCGGAAGCTCATTCGAAAAGAACTCTAAGGTTAAGCGTTCTTGGCCTAGAGCAATTCTAGGATGGGTGACCGACCGGGAAGTGGGTAACCGGGTGCGCATGAGTGAGGACAAAGTGCGTAGAAAAGACTAGTGTTGGTCTGTGGGGCCAGTCTAGATATCCTATTAAGCTGCCAGGAGTGACACCCCCCGGGCCCAGGAGTGGATGGGGTGTTACACCAACGCACTATTTACTGCCCCAAATCCACGACATTCTAGCCTAGAGAGTGAGTGAAAGGCGTCCATAACGTCATCCTTGATGATACCCCAGCAAGAGACAAAGAAGCGGTTGGAGAAACCATCCAGCCCGGGGCATTTGTCCAGCGGCATGCTTCTGATGGCGACCAGGACTTCCTCCTTAGTAATAACCCCGTCAATGTGCTGGAGGTCTGTCGACTGCAGGCCTAGGAAGTCTAGATCCAAAGAGAAGGGGCGATCCTTAGCCACCCCTAGAAGTTTCTCGAAGGAGTCCACGGCTTCAGCCTTGTCTGCATGCTCCGAAACATGAACATTGTCAACTAGAAGATGACTAATGAAGTTCTTCTGTATGCGATGGCTGGTATGTGTATGGAAAAAACACGTGCATGCATCGCCCTCTCGAAGCCATAGGAGCCTTGATCATTGCCGTGCAAGGGTTCTCTCTAGGGAGGCCAGCCCTAGGAGCTTCTTCTTGAGAAGGCATCTCAGTCCACGCTCCTCAGGGGAAAGTTGTATACTTTCCATGCCAATGTCAAAACGAAGGATCAGCTCAGTGCCCAGGAGTATCTGCAACTTGACGCTCCAAATGAATTTGGAGCTCCAACGGGAGAGCTCTTTAGCCACGACCCGAAGCTTTGCATCCAGACTTTTGAAGGGGTTGGGCTCCCACTGTTGTGTCGTCCATGCTCCCTGCACCACTTCCATGAAGCCATTAACCTTAGGCCAGAAGGACTGGAATTGGAATATACGCCCTCGTTGCAGGTCTGGGGCTAGGTTCAACATCAGAGGACAATGATCTGAAGGCCCAGATGACAGGGCCAAGAGGAACGCATCAGGGTACCGCGCTTCCCAATCCACCGTTGTGAATGTTGGGTCCGCAGCATAGAAAACAAAAAAAAATTCCTACGGTGTGAACTACACGCAAAGATCTATCTACTAGGTACAAAGCAATGGGTGGACATACATCCAACAAGAACTTACCCTCGTAGACAACGAGCTTTGTTAACGAGTAGGAACTCGTGGTTGATGTAGTCGTACACTTGTCGATCTCAAGATCGTGATGAAGTCCAGCAGGTCCAGCTCCAACACGTCCATCAGATCCAGCTCCAGCACCACCAAGTTCAGCACCGCAAAGCAGCGATGCATCCGTGATCGCACACACGTTCGGTACCCTGACAACCTCCGTCCCTCGCTCCAGCAAAGCAGCGGAAGCAGCAATTCCTTTCAAGATAACGCCACTAGGAACATGTATCTCGCTAATCCGAGACCATGGGGAAATAATACTAAAGGGGGAGAGAGATCCTTCACAAGGAGGTGTGTGTGAGAAGTGAGGAGGGGGTGGCCTTTTATAGGAGGAGGGGGGTGCCCCTCCTTCATGGCCGGCGCATGGAGGGGGTGACCCTTCACCTCCTCCATTCATGTGGTGGTAACCCCTCCACATTAAAATGCCCCTTCACATTCTCTTTTAAAGTCTCCACTTTAAATGCATTAAGTTTCTCGAAATTTAATGCTCTCTCATTTAATAAAACTCTTTTATTATTTTTATTTAGAATTTTGTTAATTACTTTAATTAACAAACATTCACATAAAACCCCCTGCAACATTTCAATATTACATGCAGAACCAATTTTAGCATTTTCACCCGAAACAGTTGTAGGGGTTCGTAGCATGGAAAACAAAAATTTTCTATCGCATACAAACAAACAAGCCAAGATCTATCTACTAGATTGTAGCAACGAGTCGATGGAATAACTCACCCTCGAAGATTCCAAAGTGTTTAACGAGAGCAGATTCTCGTGGGTGATGTAGTCGTACTCTTTCCGATCTCAAGATCGCGTAGACGATCCTTCCGGCGCCGCGTTCCCGCAGCGCTCCCGCAGTCGGTCACACGTTCGGTACTCGACGAAGACCTTCCTCTCCCTTGTTCCAGCAGGCAGCGGAGGTTGTAGCACTCTCCTCGCGATTCCGGCAGCACAACGGCGTGGTACCGGAGGTAGAGGGGAGATCCCGCAGGGCTTCGCCTTAAGCCGGTGCGAGTATGGTGGAGCTTATGAGAGAGGCTATTAGTGGTCTAGTAATTAGACACACCAATTAGAGGGCTCTAAACCAATTAGAAGGCTCTAAACCGAAACAGCTCTAAACCGGGGTCTAGGTCTAGTTTCTAGTTTAGAGGATAGGAACTTGTGTGTGCTAGGAGGGGAGCCCTGCCCCTCCTTATATAGGTGGGAGGGCTGGCTGCGCCATGGGGAGGAGAGTCCCTCCCCAAGTCGGCTTGGTGGGGCGCCGGCCAAGGGAGGAGTCCTCCCCCAATTCGGCCTCCACCAATCCTCCTCTTTTCCCACTTCCCAAAATTGGCAGTTTGACTTTCAAATTAGCCGTTTGACTTTTCCAATTTAGGAATTAAATAAACCCTTTATTTTGGACAGCGAGAACACCTAGTACATGATGCAATCATTCCAACTTGCAATGACACATTCATGTACCCCTTCCCCCCCGGAGTGCCGGACATTCCGGGACCTTCTAGAATGTTCCCGATGAAAACACCGGAACCATTCCCCAACTCCGAAATGGGACTTTCCTTATATGAATCTTATTCTCCGGACCATTCCGGATCACCTCGTGATATCCCGGATCCCATCCGAGACTCCGAACAACATTCGGTCTCTTTCTCATAATACCATAACTGCTCAAACAACGTCGAATCCTTAAGTGTGTCTCCCTACGGTTCGTGAATTATGCGGACATGATCGAGACACTTCTCCGAACAATAACCAATAGAGGAATCTGGAAATTCATATGGCTCCCACATATTTCTACGATTACTTTGCGATCGAATGAACCACTTACATACGATACCAATTTCCCTTTGTCTCACGATATGTTACTTATCCGAGGTCATGATCGTCGGTATCTCTGCATACCTAGTTCAACCTCGTTACTGACAAGTACTCTTTTCTCGTTCCCGTGATATGTGATCCCTTGTGACCAAGTCACATGCTTGCAAGCTAATTGGATGACATTTCACCGAGAGGGCCCAGAGAATATCTATCCGTCATGTGGATGGACAAATCCCACTCTTGATCCATGTGTTTCAACCAATACTTTCCGAACACCCAATGCCACTTTTATAGCCACCCTGTTACGGTGTGGTGTTTGATGACATCAAAGCATCCATCCAGTAAAGGCAATATGCATGATCTCATGGTCGAAGGAATTAGGTTACTATGTATCAGAAAGCATATAGCAATTGAACTATTGAAATGACTTGATCTTTATGCTACGCTTGTCTATAGGAGTATGTCCACCATATCATTCTCCTAACGATATGATCTTGTTGTTGATAACATCTCAATGTTCATGACAAAGAAACCACATCATCAATCAACCAACAAGCTAGTGAAGTATAGAGGCCATACTAGGGACTTCAAATTAAGTTTACAAATCACACAAGTATTAATGGTTTCCTTGTTAATACTATTATAGCATGAATGTAAACATTTATCATAAACACAAAGATATATATAATAATAACTACATTTATTATTACCTCTAGGGCATATCTCCAACAGTCTCCCACTTGCACTAGAGTCATCTAATCTAGATTACATGGTAATATACCGAACACCCATGGCAGTTTGGTGTTGGTCATGTTTTGCCCTCGGGAGAGGTTTAGTCAACGGATCCGCCACATTCAGATCTGTGTGTACTTTGCAAATCTTTATATCCCCATCCTGGATATGTTCTCGAATAGCGTGGAAACGCAGCTTGATATGCTTCAGCTTCTTGTGTGACCTTGGTTCTTGCGCATTGGCTATGGCGCCCATGTTATCACAGTAGATAGACATTGGGTCCAGCGCACTTGGAACCACACCCAGCTCTGTAATGAACTCTTTCATCCATATCGCTTCTTGTGAAGCCTCCGAAGCAGCCATGTATTCCGATTCAGTTGAAGATCTCGCCACAACGCTTTGCTTTGCACTCCTCCAGCTAACTGCTGCACCATTCAAAATAAATACGTATCCAGATTGTGATTTAGAATCATCCGGATCGGTGTTCCAACTAGCATCGGTGTAACCATTAACAACGAGCTGTTCATCACCTCCATAAGAAAGAACCATATCCTTAGTTCTTCTCAAGTACTTAAGGATGTTTTTTGACCGCTGTCCAATGATCCACTCCTGGATCACTTTGATATCTGCTAGTTAAACTAACAGCATATGCGATGTCGGGTCTAGTACATAGCATGGCATACATTAGAGATCCTATGGCTGAGGCATAGGGAGTCTTACTCATCTTTTCTCTATCTTCTGCCGATGTCGGACTTTGAGTTTTACTCAAGGTCATATTGGGCAACATGGGCAAGAACCCTTTCTTGCTATCTTCCATTCCAAACCTCTTTAGAACTTTGTCCAAATATGTACTTTGTGACAATGATATTTGGCGTTTCGATCTATCTCTATAAATCTTTATGCCTAATATGTAAGCTGCTTCGCCAAGATCCTTCATTGAAAAACTATTATTCAAATATTCCTTGACACTATTAAGAAGGTCTACATCATTCCCAATCAACAATATGTCATCCACATACAGTATTAAGAATGCTACAGAGCTCCCACTCACTTTCTTGTAAATACAAGCTTCTCCATAAGTTTGTATAAAACCAAAACTTTTGATTACCTTATCAAAACGTTGATTCCAACTTCGGGATGCTTGCTTCAATCCATAGATGGACCGTTGAAGCTTGCATACCTTGTTAGCATCTTTAGGATCGACAAAACCTTTGGGTTGTATCATATACAACTCTTCATCAATGTCTCCATTGAGGAATGCTGTTTTGACATCCATCTGCCATATCTCATAATCATAATATGCAGCGATTGCTAACATAATCCTCACAGACTTTAGCTTCGCTACCGGTGAGAAAGTCTCATCGTAGTCAACTCCTTGAATTTGTCGAAACCCTTTTGCGACAAGTCGAGCTTTATAGACAGTAACATTACCATCAGCATCTGTTTTCTTCTTGAAAATCCATTTGTTCTCGACAGCCTTCCGGCCATCCGGTAAGTCCACCAAAGTCCATACTTGGTTTTCGTACATGGATCCAATCTCGGATTTCATGGCTTCTTGCCATTTATTGGAATCTGGGCTCATCATCGCTTCCTCATATGTCTCGGGGTTATCGGTGTTGTCCACCAACATGACATTCATAACGGAATCATACCAATCTGGAGTGGTACGAGTTCTCGTTGACCTCCGAGGCTCTGTAGTAACTTCAACCGAAGTTTCATGATCACCATCATTAGCTTCCTCTCTTATTGGTGCAGGCACCACAGGAACTTCTTCCGGTGCTGCGCTACTCGCAATTTCGAGAGAAGGTTCGACAACCTCGTCGAGTTCTACTTTCCTTCCAGTCACTTCTTTCGAGAGAAATTCCTTCTCTAGAAAGGATCCATTCTTAGCAACGAAGATTTTGCCTTCGGATCTATGATAGAAGGTATACCCAACAGTTTCCTTCGGGTATCCTATGAAGACGCATTTTTCCGCTTTGGGTTCAAGCTTGTCCGGCTGTAACTTCTTTACATAGGCTTCGCATCCCCAAACTTTAAGGAACGACAATTTAGGTTTCTTCCCAAACCATAATTCATACGGTGTCGTTTCAACGGATTTAGACGGTGCCCTATTTAAAGTGAATGCGGCTGTTTCTAATGCATAACCCCAAAATGATAGTGGCAAATCTGTAAGTGACATCATAGAACGAACCATATCTAAGAGAGTTCGATTACGACGTTCAGACACACCATTACGCTGTGGTGTTCCCGGCGGTGTCAACTGCGAAAGTTTTCCACATTTCTTCAAATGCTCGCCAAACTCGTAACTTAGATATTCACCTCCACGATCAGAACGTAGAATTTTAATCTTCTTGTTACGTTGATTCTCTACCTCACTTTGAAACTCCTTAAACTTCTCGAAAGTTTCGGACTTATGTTTCATGAAATAGATATACCCATATCTACTCAAGTCATCCGTGAAGGTAAGAACATAACGATAACCACTGCGCGATGCTACACTCATTGGACCACACACATCGGTATGTATGATTTCCAATAAGTCCGTAGCTCGCTCCATTATACCAGAAAATGGAGTCTTAGTCATTTTTCCCATCAGACATGCTTCGCATCTTTCAAGTGATTCAAAATCAAGTGATTCAAGAAGTCCATCGGAATGGAGTTTCTTCATACGTTTCACTCCAATGTGACCAAGACGACAGTGCCACATATAGGTCAAATTATCGCTTGATTTCAAACGTTTAGCCTCAATGTTATTAATATGTGTATTTCTACTATCGAGATTCAATATGAATAGACCATCTATCAAAGGTGCATGTGCATAAAACATATTACTCATATAAATCGAACAACCATTATTCTCGGATTTAAACAAGTAACCGTCTCGCAATAAACAAGATCCCGTTATAATGTTCATGCTCAACGCAGGCACCAAATAACAATTATTTAAGTATAAAACTAATCCCGATGGTAGATGAAGAGGTAGTGTGCCGACCGCGATCACATCAACCTTTGATCCGTTTCCCACGCGCATCGTCACCTCGTTCTTCACTAGCTTCTGTTTATTCTGCAGCTCCTGTTTCGAGTTACAAATATGAGCAACCGAACCAGTATCAAATACCCAGGCACTACTACGAGTACTAGTGAGATACACATCAATAACATGTATATCAGATATACCTTTCTTCTTGATGTTGCCGTTCTTCAAATCCGCCAAGTACCTTGGGCAATTCCGCTTCCAGTGACCTTCTCCCTTGCAGTAAAAGCACTCAGTATCAGGCTTGGGTCCAGCCTTGGTCCTCTTCGTCGGCGTGGTAACTTTCTTACCACCCTTCTTGAAGTGTCCCTTCTGCTTAGACTTGCCTTTCTTGAATTTGGTGGTCTTATTGACCATCAACACTTGGTGCTCTTTCTTGATCTCCACTTCTGCAGATTTTAACATAGCAAATAGTTCTGGCAACTCTTTGTTCATGTTCTGCATGTTGTAGTTCATCACAAAGTTCTTGTAACTTGGTGGTAGTGATTGGAGGATGCGGTAAACTCCCAAAGTATTAGGAATCACTATACCCAAACTTTGAAGTTTATTTGCGTGCCCAGACATTTTAAGCACATGCTCACTGACGGAGCTACCCTCTTCCATCTTGCAGTTAAAGAACTTTTCAGAAGCTTCATAACTTTCAATTGCCGCATGAGTCTCAAAGATTAATTTGAGATCCTCGACAATATCATATGGATCTGACTCTTCAAACCTTTTCTGAAGCTCCGATTCTAAACCATACAAGATAGCACACTGAACTATGGAGTACTGATTCTTCCGAGCGAGGTAAACATTCTTTACTTCATCGGTAGCATCAGCTGCAGGTGGGTCACCTAGCGGTGCATCCAGCACATAGGTCAAATTACCAGCTGTGAGGACAATCCTCAAATTGCGGAACCAATCCGCGAAGTTGCTTCCATTGTTTTTCAACTTTTCTTTCTCTAGGAACGCATTAAAATTGATGGTAGGGGCTGCCATTGATCTACAACATATTTGCAATAGTTTAGACTAAGTTTATGACAAATTGAGTTCAAATTAATTAATGAAATTAAACTAGGTGAACTCCCACTCAAAACAACATCCCTCACATTGTTTTAGTGATCACACGAACCAAATCCACTACATCAACACCGATCATCACGAGAGCTGATATAGTTTTAATGGCGAACAATCATCATGTTCATCATATCTACTATATGATTCATGCTTTGCCTTTCGGCGATCCGTGTTCCTGAGGCCATGTCTGTACATGCTAGGCTCGTCAAGATCAAACCTTAGCTTCCGCATAAGCAAATCTGGCTTGCTTACGTTGTAGTCACCCGCGGAATCAAAGACACCCGATCATCACGTGGTGCTTCGAAGCAGCAAGCTTTGGCAACGGTGCATACTAAGGGTGAACACTTTTAGAACTTGAAATTTATGTGCATGAGGGATCATCTTATAATGCTACCGTCGTCTACTAAGCAATACAAGATGCATAAAGGATTAACATCACATGCAATTCATAATATGTGATATGATATGGCCTTTCTTCTTTGTGCTTCCGATCTCCATCTTCAAGCACGAACATGATCTCCATCATCACCGGCATAGCATCAAGGTCAATGACGCTTCTTCATGGTTGTCGTCCGCCAACTTCAACTATTACAACTATTTTGAATAGACACGCAGGCCTTAACAGAAATTAAAGACAACCATATGGCTCCTGCCGGTTGCCAACTTACAATAAAGAACATTGCATACATCAAATATAATCACAATCATGGCCATATCACATCACTGCACACCCCTGCAAAACAAAGTTAGACGCTTCTACTTTCTTTGCATATTTTACGTGGTTTGGGGCTTTCCATAAGTGTCGTTCTAACCTACGAACAAGAACCACAACATTGATACTAGCATTGTTGATTACCCGTTGTAAATTGGATCTTTACTATGCTAGGAGAAACAGGCACCCGCAAAGCCACTTATGCAATACAAGTTGCATGTTAAGCGTGGAGCAAGTCTCATGAACGATGTCATGTAAGGTTAGCCCGGGCCGCTTCATCCCAACATACCGCAAGATGCAAAGTACACAAAAAGCAATCTACAATAAAAGCATCAACGCCCACAATGACCATTGTGTTCTACTCGTGCAACAGATCTACATATAGACACGGCTCTGATACCACTGTAGGGGTTCGTAGCATGGAAAACAAAAATTTTCTATCGCATACAAACAAACAAGCCAAGATCTATCTACTAGATTGTAGCAACGAGTCGATGGAATAACTCACCCTCGAAGATTCCAAAGTGTTTAACGAGAGCAGATTCTCGTGGGTGATGTAGTCGTACTCTTTCCGATCTCAAGATCGCGTAGACGATCCTTCCGGCGCCGCGTTCCCGCAGCGCTCCCGCAGTCGGTCACACGTTCGGTACTCGACGAAGACCTTCCTCTCCCTTGTTCCAGCAGGCAGCGGAGGTTGTAGCACTCTCCTCGCGATTCCGGCAGCACAACGGCGTGGTACCGGAGGTAGAGGGGAGATCCCGCAGGGCTTCGCCTTAAGCCGGTGCGAGTATGGTGGAGCTTATGAGAGAGGCTATTAGTGGTCTAGTAATTAGACACACCAATTAGAGGGCTCTAAACCAATTAGAAGGCTCTAAACCGAAACAGCTCTAAACCGGGGTCTAGGTCTAGTTTCTAGTTTAGAGGATAGGAACTTGTGTGTGCTAGGAGGGGAGCCCTGCCCCTCCTTATATAGGTGGGAGGGCTGGCTGCGCCATGGGGAGGAGAGTCCCTCCCCAAGTCGGCTTGGTGGGGCGCCGGCCAAGGGAGGAGTCCTCCCCCAATTCGGCCTCCACCAATCCTCCTCTTTTCCCACTTCCCAAAATTGGCAGTTTGACTTTCAAATTAGCCGTTTGACTTTTCCAATTTAGGAATTAAATAAACCCTTTATTTTGGACAGCGAGAACACCTAGTACATGATGCAATCATTCCAACTTGCAATGACACATTC
Organism: Avena sativa; assembly: GCA_916181665.1. Lineage (NCBI taxonomy): Eukaryota > Viridiplantae > Streptophyta > Magnoliopsida > Poales > Poaceae > Avena > Avena sativa. The sequence continues at coordinate 450,622,113 of OV702288.1, read as the reverse complement.
ATGTACCCCTTCCCCCCCGGAGTGCCGGACATTCCGGGACCTTCTAGAATGTTCCCGATGAAAACACCGGAACCATTCCCCAACTCCGAAATGGGACTTTCCTTATATGAATCTTATTCTCCGGACCATTCCGGATCACCTCGTGATATCCCGGATCCCATCCGAGACTCCGAACAACATTCGGTCTCTTTCTCATAATACCATAACTGCTCAAACAACGTCGAATCCTTAAGTGTGTCTCCCTACGGTTCGTGAATTATGCGGACATGATCGAGACACTTCTCCGAACAATAACCAATAGAGGAATCTGGAAATTCATATGGCTCCCACATATTTCTACGATTACTTTGCGATCGAATGAACCACTTACATACGATACCAATTTCCCTTTGTCTCACGATATGTTACTTATCCGAGGTCATGATCGTCGGTATCTCTGCATACCTAGTTCAACCTCGTTACTGACAAGTACTCTTTTCTCGTTCCCGTGATATGTGATCCCTTGTGACCAAGTCACATGCTTGCAAGCTAATTGGATGACATTTCACCGAGAGGGCCCAGAGAATATCTATCCGTCATGTGGATGGACAAATCCCACTCTTGATCCATGTGTTTCAACCAATACTTTCCGAACACCCAATGCCACTTTTATAGCCACCCTGTTACGGTGTGGTGTTTGATGACATCAAAGCATCCATCCAGTAAAGGCAATATGCATGATCTCATGGTCGAAGGAATTAGGTTACTATGTATCAGAAAGCATATAGCAATTGAACTATTGAAATGACTTGATCTTTATGCTACGCTTGTCTATAGGAGTATGTCCACCATATCATTCTCCTAACGATATGATCTTGTTGTTGATAACATCTCAATGTTCATGACAAAGAAACCACATCATCAATCAACCAACAAGCTAGTGAAGTATAGAGGCCATACTAGGGACTTCAAATTAAGTTTACAAATCACACAAGTATTAATGGTTTCCTTGTTAATACTATTATAGCATGAATGTAAACATTTATCATAAACACAAAGATATATATAATAATAACTACATTTATTATTACCTCTAGGGCATATCTCCAACAACAGTTTCGGTGTCTATTGAAATAATTCCAGCGCTTTCTTAAATCTTTATCTGAAACATATTTGCTCCAAATGGTGTCGGTATCCCTTAAGTGTGTCACCCTACGGTTCGCGAATAATGCAGACATGATCGAGACCCCTCTCAGATCAATAATCAGAAGCGGGACCTGGAGATCCATACTGACTCCTACACATTCAACGATGACTTCTGTGATCGTGAGAACCTTTAACGCTAGTAACTAAATCCCTTTGTCTCGCGATATATTACATGTCCAAGATTCGATCATCGGTATCTCCATACCTAGTTTGATCTCGTTGCCGACATGCACTCTTTTCTCGTTCCCGTGATATAACATTCTAGTGATCACATCACTTGCTTGCAAGCTAACCAATGTGATATCACCGAGAGGGCCCAGAGTATATCTATCCGTCATCGGGATGGACAAATCCCACTCTTGATCCATGAGCCTGAACATAACACCTTCGTAGCACTGAACCCACCTTTATAGTCACCCTGTTACGGTGTGACGTTTGATGTTATCAAGATACTCTTCCGGTGTTAGAAATTAACATGATCTCATGGTCTAAGGACTAAGATTACTTCGTATGATGTTATAGCAATATAAACATAATGACTTTGATCGTAATGCTATACTTCGGATGAATGTTCATCACATCATTCCACCAATGTTGTGACCTCGTTATTAACAACATCCAATGTCCATGATCAGGAAACCTTGATCATCTTGTTAATCAACGAGCTAGTTTATATGAGAGGCATTACTAGGAACTTTGTATTTTGTTTATTAAACACACATGTATCAACGTTTCCAATTAATACAATTATAGCATGCAAAAGAAACATTTATCATAAACATGGAATAAGATAATAACCACTTTATTATTGCCTCTCGGGCATATTCCCTTCAGTCTCCCACTTGCACTAGAGTCAATAATCTAGTTTGAAAAACTTTGCGTATTGAACACCTATGGCTTTCTGGTGTTGCATATACGCGATTGCTAGTGGTTAACATAATCTTCGAATCTAATAGTTTCAGGTCCGTGTGTATTTGCATGTCTCTGCGTCTCTACGCATCACTCATTCTCAAATGAGATGGCATTGTATAGATTTGGTCATTTGGTGAGACCTTTAGTTCGTTCGGCTCAAAATATGTTGATATTATTGTCACACAATATATCTTCATAGTATTAGCCCACTTTGAACCACACCTAGTTTGATAACAAACTACTTAACACAAATGCCCTCCTTTGCTGCTACTATAGCAGTCATATACTTAGCCCTTTTGTTGTAGTATTCATCACAATGTCTCAACTTTGGAACTCATCCAAATCCATCATGGAACATCCTTTCCATTATATTGTGCCACCCATAGTCTAAATTGAGATAAATTTAATTTGTATCTTGTGACAAAACTAGTATCAATGTAACACTTTACAATGAACTACATTTAACTATTTGTCACTTATACATTATATATTCTTAGTTCTTCCAAAGCTCATAAGAATATCTTTACTATTGTCCAATGATCATCTTATGAATCATTCTGGTATATGCTCATAACATTTAGAGCATAGGACATTCTGGATATATACATATCATGGTATAATCGATCAAAATCTTCATGTGATTTTACTCACCAAGTGTTGAAATACTTGAATTTTGATACAATCCTTTCCATGTAGCAAGAACCTTTCTTGTTGTTTCCATATTGAACCCTTTCAATATCTCATATATGTATGTCTGGCACAACCATATTAGCGCCTTAATCTATCCATATAGATATTGATGCCTAATATTCCGGGTTTGCCCAAGTCTTTCATCGAAATCTTATTTTAATGAAATTCTTAACTTGTGTCAATACAAGATACATCATTTCCAATCAACAATATGTCCTCTACATAATGTATTAGAAATATGTCTCAGTGCTCCCACTTAATTTCTTGCAAATGCAAGCATCTTCATCATTTCCGATGAATTTAAATTTTTTTAACAGTTTCATCATGGTGAAGATTCCAACTCCGCTATGCTTACTTCAACTATTGAAATTTGCATGCCCTTTTAGCATCCTTTGAATTAACAAAACCCTTCGGACCATGTCATGTACACGTCCTAGGTAACCATTCTATTAGAAGAACTTTGTTTTGTTTATTCAACTACCATATACCAAATTTATGTAGTGGTTGCTACATTAATCCGTTAAGACTATATATCGCTATGAAAGATCAAATCTTGTCATAGTCAACTCCTTGAACATTGTCGTAAACTTCTTTCCGACATGTCGACTATTTCATAGATATTAAACATCCATGTCTATTTCTTTATAGATACATGACCGATAGGCTTCACGCCTTTCCGGAGGGTCTTCCAAGTTCAGAAACTTGATTTCTCGTGTATGTATACTATCACGGATTCTATGACTTCTAGTCATTTTATGGAGTCAGGGCCCATCATCGCTTCTTTGCATATAGTCGGTTCATCATTGTGAAAACAATAACGACTTGCTTATCAAATCACACCATTTGATTCTTACTGACCCACACGGTTCAATAGGAACTCTAATCTCCGAGATCACAACCTTTGTAATCACGGGAGCCATGAGCATTGTGGCCGCCACCGGGACACTTTCCGCCGCTGCGCTAGTTAGCACATATAGCTAAGGTTTAACAACCTTATCCAAGTTCTATTGTCCTCCCACTTAACTTTTCGCGAAAAATTCCTTCTCAAGAAACTTGACGTTCCAAGTAACAAACTCTTTTGTCCTCGGTGTTATGGAGAAATTCCCAACAAATTCTTTGGGATAACCTACAAAGACGTGCTTATCCGACTTTGGTTGTAAACATTTTACTTATGCATAGCATACCAACATTTAAGAAAAGACAATTCGGGTTTTATCCCAAACCATAACTTATATGGTGTCATTTCAATGGATCACGATGGTGCTCTTTTCAGTGTAAAAGCGGTAGTCTCTAAAGCTTCAATCCTTAAAACATAATGGCAGTTTTATAAATGACACCCTTGATCTTACCATGTCAAACATGGTTTGATTTTATCTCTCGAAGCCATACTCCTATGGTTTATCGGGAAACACAAATCATGGAACAATTCCTCAAGTCTTAGGTGTTTTTGCTAAACATGTAACTCAAATATCTTCCTTTATGATCGAATCATAAACTCTTTATTTTCTTGTTACAATGATTTTCCACTTCATCTTGAAAGTCTTTGAACAATTTCCAAATGTTTCATACTTCTTCCTTATTAAGTAAATATACATATATATTCACTCAAATTTTCGGAGAAAGCATATGAAGCAAAAAGATCCATCGCATATGGCTACACATAATGGACTATGCACATCAGCATGCACAATTTCCAATAAGCTAGTCATCCGTTCCTCTCTGGCCTATGGACGGAGTTTCAATTATCTCGAGGAAAGTCTCACATGCGTCAATTGATCAAAATCAAAGACTCCAAAAATCCATCAACATGGTGTTTCTTCATGTTTTCTTTCAAATATAACTTAAACAGCGATGTCACTTCATAAGTGATCTTTTAATCATTTGTCTTGCGACATTTTAGCAGTAGTGTTTATGGATGTGATTTCTCCAACTAGACTTGTAAAAGTTCATCCATCCTTTATGGAATACGGTAATTATTTGAACAGCCATTGTTCTCATGATACCGGAACAAAATAACAATTATTTAAACAAATCTTGAAGGCTTGGTTTGATGACAACGAAAAACACAATAACACTTTATTTGTTTTTGATGAACATCATCACTCATTCTCTTGCTGGTTACTTAGGCCATTGTAGTTCATGAATTGCGTTGTCCTGTATGACACTTCATACCAACCAATTCGGTATCCAATACCGATATCCAATACCTAAGAACCACATTGTTTAACAAGCAAGGAATACAACCATAACATGTATATCTTCTATATACCTAAGTTGGACATCTCCAACCTTTTCTTTTCTGCCAAATATTTTATAGATTCTCTTTCAGCAATTCCTTTTCTTTTAAAAGAATCTATCAACATCAATAGTGGTGTCATCAACATGACACATGGTACAAAGCGTATATAGTCAAATACTAATACCTTTGGACTTGCACTTTGAAGTGGATCACCATCATCAAATGTTTGGTGTTCTTTCAAAAATCCATTCTTTAGTAATCTATTAGTGTAGTAAACATTTTACTCACATCTTCTATTCATCCTTATCATGACAACTTTCATGATCAAGCTACTATAGCCTATAAGGAAGAATCGTGAGTATAATATAAGTTCCCAAAACCTTTTTGGTAGATTCGGATGCCTAGCATCTCCATCCTTCACAAATTCTCATACAATATGAGAACATGTATTTTGCTAAATTATACTCTATCATAATGCAACCAAAAACATTGTTTCAGATATCACAATATCTTTCACACATGATGGTTTCTGAAACAATTTCCAACTCCAATATAATCTTGATATTAAAACAACTTTTTGAATATCAATAATCATGGAGGCAAACATGATACTTTAGATACTAACATTGGAATTCTTACTCTTGATTTAATACTACTTATTAAACTTCATGGAGTAAATAGAGTTTGCTGAAAGTTTGCAATAGGACTTATAAACTTTAAATTGACATTCAAAACAATACGGTACCAGTTCGTAAAGTAAATATCCAGAATTCTATAGTTCTATTATCTCAAAAAAAAAACTAAGCATAAGGTAGAAAACGAATGCCAATGACTACAACAAACTATGCAAATTCACTTTGATTTAATTTATGACAAATTTGGTTCGACTAATCCAAATTAGAAATGAACTCCGACTCAAAAACGACATCCCTCGTGCCTTTTTGGTGATTACATGAACCAAATCCACTACACCAAGTCCTATCATCACGTGAGTTGATGTAGCTTCAAAGGCGAGCATCTATATGGGCATCATATCAACTATAGGACTCATGCTTAACCTTTCGGTCCGTGTTCTGAGGCCATGTCTGTACATGCTAGGCTCGCCAAGTAAGAACCTTAGTACTCGCGTGTGTAAAACTCTCTTACACCCGTTGTATGAAAGCGTAGAGTCGAGTACACCCGATCATCACGTGATGTCTCGAAACACGATCCATAGAACGGTGCATACTCAAGGAAGAACACATTTTATCTTGATATCTAAATGAGGGATCATCTTATAATGCTACCAAAAGCGTCAAACTAGCAGTATAAGATGCTAACATCTAATGTGTAAAGTGGAATGATATGGTCCATGCATTTGATCTCTATCATTTGCATCGTGGTATGATCTCTATCATTCCTTTGTGTGTAAGGCCAAGGTCTATGGAACTTACACGTTGAGTGTGTTGTAAGTGTATCTATCATACATCTACTTACAACAATACCATATCAATACACTAGCCCAGCAACGATCTAAACTAGACGCCTCTAATTTATCAATTGCAAGTTTTACGTGGCTTAGGGCTTTCGGAGATAGAACCGTTCTTACCTACGAACATGAACCACAACGAGGATAACTAAGTTATTAGCAACTCGTTGTAAATCACATATTGACTATAGTAGGAGAGACAGACACCCGCCAGCCACTTATGCAAAACAAGTTGCATGTCAGTCGTGGAACCGGTCTCATGTACGATGACATGTAAGGTTGGTCCGGGCCGCTTCATCCCACTATGCCACCAATATCCAAAATACATAGAAGATGCAATAACATGGTCATCATCGTCCACATATCAACATATGTGTACTACCCGTGCTAAGAACCTACGCATAGATCAGGCTCTGATACCACTGTTGGGTCCGCAGCATAGAAAACAAAAAAAAATTCCTACGGTGTGAACTACACACCAAGATCTATCTACTAGGTACAAAGCAACGGGTGGACATACATCCAATGAGAACTTACCCTCGTAGACAACGAGCTTTGTTAACGAGTAGGAACTCGTGGTTGATGTAGTCGTACACTTGCCGATCTCAAGATCGTGATGAAGTCCAGCAGGTCCGGCTCCAACACGTCCATCAGATCCAGCTCCAGCACCACCAAGTCCAGCACCGCAAAGCAGCGGTGCATCCGTGATCGCACACACGTATGGTACCCCGACAACCTCCGTCCCTCGCTCCAGCAAAGCAGCGGAAGCAACAACTCCTTTCAAGATAAAGCCACCTGGAACATGTATCTCGCTAATCCGAGACCATGGGGAAATAATACTAGAGGGGGAGAGAGATCCTTCACAAGGAGGTGTGTGTGAGAAGTGAGGAGGGGGTGGCCTTTTATAGGAGGAGGGGGGTGCCCCTCCTTCATGGACGGTGCATGGAGGGGGTGACCCTTCACCTCCTCCATTCATGTGGTGGTAACCCCTCCACATTAAAATGCCCCTTCACATTCTCTTTTAAAGTCTCCACTTTAAATGCATTAAATTTCTCCAAATTTAATGCTCTCTCATTTAATAAAACTCTTTTATTATTTTTATTCAGAATTTTGTTAATTACTTTAATTAACAAACATTCACATAAAACCCCCTGCAACATTTCAATATTACATGCAGAACCAATTTTAGCATTTTCACCCGAAACAGTTTCGGTGTCTATTGAAATAATTCCAGCACTTTCTTAAATATTTATATGAAACATATTTGCTCCAAATGGTGTCGGTATCCCGTAAGTGTGTCACCCTACCGTTCGCGAATAATGCAGACATGATCGAGACCCCTCTCAGATCAATAATCAGAAGCGAGACCTGGAGATCCATACTGACTCCTGCACATTCAACGATGACTTCTGTGATCGTGAGAACCTTTAACGCTAGTAACTAAATCCCTTTGTCTCGCGATATATTACATGTCCGAGATTCTATCATCGGTATCTCCATACCTAGTTTGATCTCGTTGCCGACATGCACTCTTTTTCTCGTTCCCGTGATATAACATTCTAGTGATCACATCACTTGCTTGCAAGCTAACCAATGTGATATCACCGAGAGGGCCCAGAGTATATCTATCCGTCATCGGGATGGACAAATCCTACTCTTGATCCATGAGCCTCAACATAACACCTTCTTAGCACTGAACCCACCTTTATAGTCACCCTGTTACGGTGTGACGTTTGATGTTATCAAGATACTCTTCTGGTGTTAGCAATTAACATGATCTCATGGTCTAAGGACTAAGATTACTTCGTATGATGTTATAGCAATATAAACATAATGACTTTGATCGTAATGCTATACTTCAGATGAATGTTCATCACATCATTCCACCAATGTTGTGACCTCGTTATTAACAACATCCATTGTCCATGATCAGGAAACCTTGATCATCTTGTTAATCAACGAGCTAGTTTATATGAGAGGCATTACTAAGAACTTTGTATTTTGTTTATTAAACACACATGTATCAACGTTTCCAATTAATACAATTATAGCATGCAAAAGAAACATTTATCATAAACATGGAATAAGATAATAACCACTTTATTATTGCCTCTCGGGTATATTCCCTTCAGTGAAGACCATGTCTAGCTTCTCAAGCGTGGGACGTGCCCGCTCATTGGTCCATGTGTATCTACGACCGTTGAGGTAGAGCTCCTTGAGCTCGAGCACATAAAGAGTCCGCCTAAAAAAATCCTAGTATAAACTATACAAAATTCTCTTAGTAGTACATTTCACGATTTCAGCCCTTACTAATATATCAGTAAGTTATCATTATCTTAAATTAATTTGTGAACAAAACATTATAACGTAGAAATATGCCCAGATAGCCCGCAAAAAATGCCAAGATGGAGTCTGCTCTCTTTGGCCCTTGCCAATCTTCACAGATGATAACATTTTGGTTCACTCCGTTACAAAATGCCATAAAACCACAATAATTGGGCTTTTGATTCTCGGAACCACAAAACCGCAATGATTTCTTTTCCACTTAACCACAACTACTACCTTAAGTTTCACAACCAAACTTAAATATCTCCTTTTAAGACATTTTCATGACATGTTTTAACACCCTGGACCCACCTGTCAGTTAACGCAAGAAAGTCGACATTATTTTTGGACTCACTAGCTGGCCGGACAGTCCCATATCTTCGCTGAGGTTCATGCCCATCGCCCTTTCTCTAGAGATACACCAAGCTCGAGAAGATCCAAATGAATTTTGTGGTCCGATCTATGTGGCCTCCGCCTCCTTGGCACCCTCCCTATCGAGCACCACCCGCGACACTGCCTCCCACACCGTCAAATGTCCACGAAGTCATAAGTGCAAGAACCCCCGCTTCTACTGTTGTCCCGGCGGAGAAGCCGGGTTAGGTCTAGTCTATGTCTAATCCAACGTGTCAACATCCAGTGGGTAAAAAACGAGGCTCATTTGTCACATGAGTTCACTAATCCGTGGATTTGGGATGTGGAAAATGCAATCAAACGGCCTAAAACATAGTCCTTGTTGTTATGGTTTTGTTATATTTGCTCGTGATTATATGCATTTCTAGGTTCGTGTATTTAGTAGTATACATTGGAGCATTCACTAGTTGTCTTTATAAATAAAGGATGAAGTACACAATTGTCAACACCCGGATTTTTAATCCCAGATGCCCGTTATGCCATACCTCGCAATCTCAAGATTACCATTTTTGCGAGACATAACGGATTGGATATCACAGTACACCATCCATTACAAACCATACCTAAGGTTTTACACAAATACGGATCTCATGATCCAGTCTTTAATACAACAAGCAGCGGAAATAAACGATAGCGTAGCGGTGGGGTCCATCTTCAGGGGCACAGGCAATACTGACGAAGGCAGATAGTCCTAGTTATCATAGCCGTCCTACTGACCATCATATTGATAATCTCCTTCATAGTCTGGCCATGATAATAGCCAGGGACAAAAACCATGAGTACTCTTTAAGTACTCGCAAACTACTACTAGCAAGGGTTAAGATTCTAAGTTAAAGTACTGAATTTAAAGAATAACTATCAAGTTAAGTTTGAAACCTAAGCTGAGTTTTGAAGCAAGAAAAGATAAAATAAAAGTCTAGAATCACTTAAGTTGGGAAGCTATTTGCATCTACACAACCCTATTGTGGTCAAGTCAAGGTTCATCATTCATTTCAAGTTATTTAGAAAACATCTGACAACGAAACAGTATGGCCATTCCAACTGTCCATAACCGCGGACGCGGCTATTCGAATAGTTTGACACTCTGCAGAGGTGGTACACTTTCACCACAAGATTCGATACATCTGTCAGGGATAACCCTGAATCATCATACTTAGTATGCAGATAATCAAACATAACCTTCCCTTTACACACCCTAGTACAAGAACCTCTCCTATGAGCATGGCCTCCCAACCATGACCATCAGTCATCTTGGGCACTGCATAGGTGGACATCATTGAGAGGTAGCCTCAGCTCAAACCTCTCCGGTGAGGGAACTAATACTAATGCATATAAATTTCCAGCTAAGCCTTACCCAATTCAGGTAATGTGGTTGTACGGTAAATTTGGAATGGTATCGCATCCGAATCCAACCATCAGTTTTATAAAAGGGTTAAGGCTCATGCCTCATCATTTTCATCATCATAAATCAATTGTGTTTCTCAACACATGTCAAAACATCTTAATAGAATGACTCATCATTCCAAGGTTTTCACAACTCATTTTCACCAAGTGTCCCCATCTAAAGTGACTCAAGTTTGATCTATTCTAAAATACTAGGTCCAGAGTGTTCACTAAGGTGGAAAGGTGGGATCAATCTCATGCCATAGAATGACATCTAAGGGTTTCTAAGTAGGTCAAGTTTTATACTCTTTATGCTACCTTCAAAATTAATTAAAGAACTTTGTGTAAACTAAGGGGGTGTGATCAAAGTATGCTTAAGGCATCTTTACTAAACTATCTAGTTTTATTCTAGCTTGCTACAAGAGCTGACTAAAGCATGTTTGCAAGGGTTAGCTTGCCACTAATAGCTTGCCTTGGTTGGTGCAGTGGTTGAAGTTTTCTTCTTCTTCTTCTTCTTCTTCTTCTTCTTGGTAAAAATCCTCCTCCTCGAAGGCTTGGTCGGTACTAGCATCTAGAAATACATAGGGAGTGCACAATCACCAAACAATACTTAACTTAAGCTAAGTAGTATTCTAAACCACACAATTGATGATCTACTATCATCCCAAACATCACAAGTTTTAATTCAATAGTTTTAACCTTTTTATTTTGGAAAAAGTAATTTCTACTCATTGAAATATTAACTACACTTTAATATTCACCACCAAAATATGGGATCATGTGGACACATGTCCTCACCACATATTCTAACATGTGGGAATGAGATTTAAAGGTTGGATCAATATTACTTTGGTTTAAGTTCATTATTTAATGATTTAAAGTGACTAGAAATGCCTATATAGCATTATTTTGGTACTAGTACAAAGTCACTGCCTGTAAACCTTAATATTATTACATATTTGGATAGATATGATGAAATGTGATTTTTGAGAGTTGGAATCAACTCAAAAGCTAACTTTGTTGATTTTACAAAAATGTTTCAAGTTGCAAAAGCTTCTGTCTTCTTATTTTTATTAGGAGAAATCCATAACTCTAAATGAATTAAATCCAACGGTCTTGGATAGAGAATTTCAATACCTTTCAGACAAAATTAGTTTCATGCAATTTGGATTTATAAAACTCTCTGAATTGAATTTTGAAACACGGAACAGAAACTATATTCTAACTAAAAAGAAAAACCTAGATTTGAATCTACGGGCTTGCGCGGGAAAGGAAATGGGCCGGCCCAGTGGCGCTACGCGGCTCTTTAAAACGCGAAACGGTACGCGCGCTGTGGGCCGTGCGATTAGAGGCTAGATCTACGGCTGAGGGTCGTCGTCGACGACGGACGGGTCGCCGGCGAGCTCGAACCCTAGCGGCTCGGTGGGGGTCTACTAGGGGCGTACCAGGGCTCCAGCGGGGTCGGCGATGCGGGCGAACGAAGTGGAAGACGACGGAGAGGCGAGGTGTGGTCGCGGCGGAGCTTGGGGTGGCCGGAATCAACGGCACCCTTCTTCTCCAGAGGCGGCGGCTCTGGCTCCAATTCCGGCGAGTTGCTGCTCCACTTGCTCCGGCGAGGGTGGTTGAGGTTCAGAGAAGTGAGGGGAGTGGAATGGTGTGAGTCTTTGGTGCTGGGGAGGGCTCCTTTTATAGGCTCGACGGTGAGACCGAGCGGGATGGGCGGTCGACGGTGGCGACATGGCTACGGCGAGCTAGCGGCATGGCTGGGATGGCGATCGATGGGCGGTCCCCTGGCGGTGCTCTAGTGCTTCAATGCGGCCGTAGGGGCGGTGGCATGTGGTCGGGGTGAGGTGGCGCTCTGCGCGGCCGAAGCGGCTGTGTCCATGGCGAGCGGTGGCTGTGGGGCTTTGGGCGGCGAACGGAGGTGTCTGGGGTGTTCTCTAGGTCGAGGCGGAGCGGTGGGCGCGGGCTGGTGTCGAGCGGCGGCTTGTGCACGCGGGGACAGTGCGCGCTCTGCGGGCGGCGTCGGCATGGTTCGGTGGCACTGGGCGCGGGTTCTCCTCTGTGGTCCATGGCTGGTCTTGGCTCGGGCAAGGGACAGAGAGGGGCGGTGTGGTGCTGGCTGCCTCCTAGACATGGAGAGGGGGAGAGGGGTGGTTTGCTGCAGCGGTTGCAAGTTTGGCCGGCGAGGCATGGCTCGGGTCGGCATGGCATTGTTGCTAGGGGTGTAGGAGATGGGTGTTTAGGCTTTGGTTAGATCATTGGGAGACAGAGGGAGTAAATGGGGATCAAATGGGGGCAAAACTCTGTTCAAAACAGTGAGCTAGGATTAGAGGTGTGATTCTGCCTGCCAAGTGTTTGATGAAATGGCCGCAAGAGAAAAAGTTTTGAATTTTGAGTTCAAAAATTTTGAGTGATCTCCACTAGTGATAGGTAGTCTCTGGTTGCAAGGGTTTTGAAAATGGTGCTCAATTTGATGGTTTTTGAAATAGGGGTGATCTATGCATATGCATTAGATTAAATTTTAAACTGTCATTTAAAATAGTTTATAGAAGGTTTTTAGTAGATCAAAAAGTGAGCCTTGGTACCTCATTATGTGTACTAGCAAGGGGTGTAAAGATCAAGAATTGTTTCTGTTAAGAAATGAGTACTAGGAATAGCCAAAGTAGGTGTGAGAGTTAAATTTGTCCAAATGACCATTCCTTCATTTTAATTCTTTTTTGATTTGATTTTCTTTAGGAAAAGTTTGGGAATGATGTAGATGATGTTTAAATCATCTAAGAAACATTTTAGAAGCAAAGGATCACACAATCATGGCAATTCAAAACAACTCCTATTTTAAATGCACCCATATATGAATGCTTTCATTTTAAATTTGGAAAAGTTTTTGTTAACCCCATTTTTGGATGACTTGCTCTTGATAAGCTTGGATTGAAGTTTTGGGATGTTACAACAATCAACTAGTTTGTCCACTCTTAACTTCTGTTGAAGGCTTGCTTCGTATTGAATGTTTGTGAGAAACTTATTACAAGAAGTGAAAGATAGCATGGGATCAAGAGGGTACAAACAATTGATTAATAAAGAATAGAATCACGCCCTTGCATAGCCAATACAACTCGGCTATTGTTCCTCACTCGGCTCTGCCAATTTGCGGATAAGGTAGGGGAGGATGCCTCCATGGTTGAAGTATTCAAGCTCCACCTACACCACAAGAAAGAACAAAACAATGTAGCTTGTAATAGACTTCAAAAAGGTTAATAAAATCTACATCACTAAATTAATAATAACAAGAGTACTTTGAAGAATGTATATCAATATGCAAAATGATTTACATAATATCTTTAACATACCTGCGTGTTGATGCAAAGAGTGGAAGTGAAGGATTTCCCAGTGTTTGTAGTCACGGTCACATCCTGGCCAGGACTAATCTCGCTGATGTTGCTTGGGAGGTCGATGGTGAACTTCTCATGCCCGGTGAGACCGAGCGAATCAGCATCCTCCCCATCCTTGAAGCGGAGAGGGATGATACCCATCCCAACCAAGTTGCTCCGGTGGATGCGCTCGAAGCCTTTGGCGATGACTGACTTCACACCCTGTTTGAAACACATCATGACTTGGTAATTAGCTCTTGTGAAACAAGACCGAGGATCGGGATAACGTCTGTCCATGGAGACGAATGGATTACCAGGAGCAATGGACCCTTGGCAGCGCTATCACGAGAGCTACCGGCCCCGTACTCATCACCAGCAAGAATGATCATGTCATGACCCTCCGACTTGTATTTCTGCATTCATTAAAAATGACAACGGACAAAACAAAAGATGTTAAAACTGTTTTTATTTATTTATAGGTTGCTTGATTTTTTATAAACCTAGCTTGGTCCCTGAGAACTATTTATGCTAATTAAAAAGTGTGCCACTTTAGTAATGGAGTGAGGTTGGATAGTAATTCAATGAGTTCAAAATTACTCGAGTACTTATAAGAAGTTTGAAGTCATCTTAGAAAGTAGAGGATCACATACCATAGCCGCGTTGAAAACATAAAGTTTCTCCTGAGTAGGGACGTGGACGGTCTTGGGCCCAACCTCTCCCTTGAGAAGCTTGTTGACAATCCTTATGTTGGCAAACGCCCCTCTCACGACGATCTCGTCGTTGGCGCGCCGGCTGCCGTACGTAGTGAAGTTTTTGGGCTCCACGCCGCGCTCCAACAGATACTTGGCGGCGGGGGTGCCCGGCTTGATAACCCCCGAGGGTGAGATGTGGTCGGTGGTGATGCTGTCGCCGAGGCTGAGCAGGCAGTAGGCGTCCTTCACCGAGGGCGAGCCGGGCGGGGACATGGCCAGGTTCTCAAGGTACGCTGGCTTGTGGATGTAGGTCGATTTGGGATCCCATGGGAATAGCATCTCCTTCGGGACTGCCAAATCGTTCCACTCGTCGTTGCCTTTTGTGATGGAACTGTACGTGCTCTTGAACATTTCCGGCAGCACACTGGATTTGATAACCTGGTCATCGATCAAGTAGCATTTCAGTTCAGGTATAGACTTGTAGTAGTATATAATCAGATCAAACTTAGGTCATGTTTGATTCACATGATAAGAAAAACATAGGAATAAGAAAACCGCGGGATTAGAGTGTCATGTACTCATGTTCAGCTGAATCCTATAGGATTTTGAATCTACAAAATTTTTCTTTAAGCTGGGTTTGATTCACAAGAAAAACATAAAGGAATTTTAACATAGGATTTGAGTGAATTGAAAATTTCCTCCAAAACAAAATACAAATGCAATCCTATGGGAAAATTTTCTAGGGTTCTAAACCTATGATTCAAACGATGCTCATGGGAAAAAATTTTAAGGATCAAAATCCTCCAAAATTCATATGAGATTCCTTTGAATCAAATAAGCCCAATACCCCCGTGAAGTTTCGGTACCTGTTCGATTTCTTCAGCTGTGGGCCATACATCCCTGAAATAAACCTCCTTGCCGTCCTTCCCAACACCAATGGGTTCCTTCTCAAAATCAATGTCAACCTAAAACGGCAAAAAATTGTATTTAGCCCATGTTAACCACCATGCGAAGAGAACGAGAGAGCTATGCATGTATAAGAGCAGTATCAAGGTGAGACAATGCCTACTTACAGTGCCAGCTAGAGCATAGACAACAACCAGAGGTGGCGAGGCGAGGTAGTTAGCCCGAGTTAGAGGGTGCACGCGGCCCTCGTAGTTACGGTTGCCCGACAGCACGGCAGCAGCAACAACGTCTAAGCCAAAAACATGTAAACCTTAAACATGAACTCATTGCAGCGACAAATATTCAGCGTGGGTAGAACCCTGAGCTACGAGCATATACCATTTTCTGTAATGGCAGCTGATACAGATTCATCAAGGTCGCCAGAGTTTCCGATGCAAGTGGTACAACCATATCCGACAATATGGAACCCTTGCTTGTTCAGATATTCTTGAAGGCCACTGCATGAATAAACCACAACATATTTGAAAGCCATTCACCAGATATATATGACTATGTTTTATACTCCCCCATCCTAAAATAAGTGACTTGCATTTATCTAGATTCGTATGTGTCTACACACTAAAACGTGTCTAGGTGCATGCGAAATTAGATAAATCCAAGTCACTTATTTTGGGATGGAGGGGTATTTCGTTTTGGCATTTTTTGTGCCCATAGCCTTATGCGAAAATTTTGAAGCAAAAATTCAAAAAAATCAGCCATGTAAATTCCTGAAAATTAAATTCATTTAGAAAAACAAACGAAACTATGTTTAATCGGACTCACGACCTTGCATAATGCCCCAAGCCCGTCAACCACTGGACCAATACATATCAATTAAGTGATTTTTTCACTTAGAAGGTTATGTATGGGAATTTTTCCAAATTTAATCGGAATTTTTGAACGAAATCATGTTTTCTCGCCCCTCCCCAAGATTCGCAAATTTCGTGCGAATTTTTGACGATTTTTTCCCATGTTGTATACAACACAACTGGAATTCCATGTTTTCTTAAAAATTATGGGATGGCAAAAGGTCATATATACCTGTGTGCCAAGTATTTTGTGACAACCAGAGACCCAGGGGCAAGGCTTGTCTTAACCCATGGCTTCACCTGAAGATAAGTGTTGTCGCATGGTCATAAGAAGGAAACGCGGTATGACAACTCAACCCAAACCACAGATCGTTGTCGCGGAGCGCCGACCAGCCATCATCAATCATGACAAACAATATGTATGAAGGCATTGTGAAAGAACAAACCTCAAGACCCAATTCGCAGGCTTTCTTTGCCACAAGACCAGCACCAATAATAACGCTAGGATTTGATGAGTTTGTGGAACTGCATACTGCTGCAAGAACCACACTTCCATGCCTGATTTCAGCAGGTTCTCCATGGAAGTCAAATTTCACAACTTTATCATGTTGTTCCTTTGGCACTGCGTAACCCTGGAATGTTTTTAGCAAATTATTACACTTATACAAAAATTTAAAGTTTCCTATGCAAAAATTAATCATCTTTGAAAAACTAAAAGACTTACCTTGAAACCGACCTCGTTGCCTAGGCAAGCATGCCAGTCTGATTTCATTTCCTTCAGAGGAACCCGGTCATGGGGCCTACAGGATGGTGAAACAAACATTACCTCATAAATATCCTCCCAACATCAGAGTATTTAAATTGTGAAAAACATGAAGGAACTTATAGGATGAACTAAATATCCTTCAAATGAAGAAGAAATATGCACCAAAATTCAAGGTTCAAGCCATGAGTACTGAACCTGGTGGTTCCTTATTTGTTCAGTGTGAACAATGTAGTCAAGACACATACCTCTTTGGGCCTGCGACGGAAGGTTCCACCTTACTAAGGTCCAGCTCATGATATGAAGAGTAAACTGGTTCTGATTGTGGCTGCCATCATGAACGCAATGTTTTCAATGTTATAGCGAGCGTTTTACCGGAAAAAGAGGAAGAGAAGAGTCGTACCACATTGCTGTCCACAAACATCTTGTTAGCTCGCAAATATGCTTCAATCATCAACACCTAAATCAAAATGCAAGATTTAGTTTTCATAATTATGTACACAGTTTTTTATGGAGTATGTTGTGTGCATGTTTGTTGTTGATCTACTCCCTTTGTTTCAAATTACTCCACATATTAGGTTTAATCAAAGTCAAATGTTACAAAGTTTGGCCAACTATATATATTAAAAAGTATAAACATTTATATTATCAAATATGGAACATGCTTTCACATTACATACATTTGGTATCATAGATTTTGTACTTTATACTTGGTCAAATACTTACAAAAAATGAATGCTTATTTTAGCTATGATATGGTACGGGCAATGGAGTTGTTGGTAGAGGAGCATACAGTTTCATCACTTCGTCCTATCAATTTGAGATAATCTAATGCCACTTGGTCTACAGGGAAGAAACCCATAGTAGCTCCATATTCTGGTGTCATGTTTGCGATCGTGGCCCTGGCAGGCAGAGGGAGAGTTGCCACACCTTCACCTGAATATAACAGAGAGGAGCAAAATATCAATTAAATATGACTCAATCATACAGAGACGGCATCTTGCTCAATTTAACAGGAACCCATACCATAGAATTCAACAAATTTGCCAACGGCACCATGCTTCCTTAGCATTTGGGTCAAAGTAAGAGCAAGGTCAGTAGTAGTGACACCATCCTGTAACTTTCCAGTCAGCTTGAGCCCAACCACACCAGGTAAAACCATGCTCATTGGCTGCATAAGGTAACATCATATGGGTCAAATGGAGGCACGCCAAAATTTACCTAGTAATTAAGGAAATCAAACATTTCACTAAATCTGACCAAAACATTGGGGATTCTATATTCATACATTTATCCACTGTGGAAATCATAAGTGATGTCATTGTTCTATTAGCCATTCTTAGTTTTAGTGGCCTGTCGGCATGGTGTGGATAGTTATAGTTAAAAAAGGGGAGTGCTGTGTTCGAGGAAGATCATTTTCTTGTTGGGGAGTACCGGTATTAGTGGCATGTCACAGCATGGTATGGACATGTATAGTTAAACAAAGCTACTAGTGTTGTGTTCGAGGAAGATCATTCCTACATGTGCACGTGAGTTTCGGCTTGAGATTTACACCTGCCCAAGCATTGCAGTCATTGCTTCGATACCGCCAACTCCCCAACCAGCAACACCAAGACTGTTAATCATCGTGGTGTGAGAATCGGTGCCAACCACGCTGTCAGGGTACATGACACCATCCGCTTTGAAGACAACTCTAGAAAGGTACTCAAGATTGACCTGAAATTTGTTTTACAAAAATAAAAAGGTGAGAACAAATAGTAGTTCTTCAGACAGGATACCACTTAGCCGTACAAAACAAATTGTCACTTGGATCCAGATCATTTACTTGGTGAAGGATCCCAGAACCAGGGGGCAGAACCAGCATGTTGTTGAAAGCAGAAGACGCCCATTTGAAGAAACTGAACCTTTCTTTGTTGCGGCTAAACTCCAGGCTCATGTTTTGTTTCAGTGCATCCTCACACCTTGCTACGTCCACCCGCACCGAGTGGTCAATCACAAGATCCACCGGAATCTGAAAGAAACCAAATCAGAAATATGTATCGGAAAATATAAAGATAGACGCCAGGAGGATCGATGAGCAACGCTGTCAGATATAATTTCTTTCTTGTGCTTCTTATTTTGCTACCAAAACTAAGGTAGTCACAACTCTTCGGATAACAACGTTGAAAGTTTTACCAGAGGATTGATCTTGTTGGCGTCATTGCCCAGCTCTGCCATCACATCTCGCATGGCTGCAAGATCTACAACCGCTGGTCCCCCAGTGTTATCCTAAAGAATAATTGAGGGCAGTACTAAGCAAAATGCACTCGGAAACATGGGGAATTTTGCGTGATGTAGCATTTCAGTACCATAAAAACAAGCCGTGCTGGCTTGAAAGGTATCTCGGCAAGCTTTGGGGATGTCTTCTCCCAATCAATGATTTTCTCGACATCACTCTCCGTAACTTGGAAGTTATCACAGTTGCGGATAGCAGATTCTAATAGAATTCGGATGGAGTAGGGTAGCTTATTTGACAAATCAAAAAGGAAATATTTGTTAGAATCTAAATACTCCTGGGATAGAGTTATTAATATATTTATTTAATTACAGTCTACATGTATAGGTCTAACGGCTGGTCGAACGTAACACATTGACATTTTGCCGATGCAACATATATTCCCAAGTCAAACATTGTGGAAATATAATGTATGCAACTAAAAAGTTATTTTGTACCATTCCAGTGTGATATATGCTGTGTAAAAGGTGCATGCACGTTCTCAACTGAGTCTTGCAACGCAAGAGGAGGAAAAATATATACAAGAAAAGATGTAGAAAAGAAAAAAGCAAAGTCATTACCAATCCTTGGATCATTCAGTGCAGGAATACTGTAGAACTTGCCATATTCGCCACCACCTGGCTTAGGGAGGCTGGTCAAGATATTCCTGAAGGCAGGCTTGGTAGCTGCAGGTAATACTTAATTAGTGCATAAATAACCATAACTATCAATAATTCTTCCTTCACAAAAAATACTATGTGCGTTGAATGCTAAATAAAGTTGTATGTCTTATAAATTTTACATTGCTTAAGCAACTTCATAGCTGTGGAGAACTAATATTTAAGATGACATGTATATTTTCTATTTTCCGAATGAAAAACCAACTTCACATAGTGTGACATCTATGTCTTATCACATCCCTATGTTCACACCATTTTCCTCGAGATTCATGCTGATCGTATTATGAAAGAGACCTCCACCGAACACTCTAAATCATGTCCTAAAGTGCGCTCGACAAACCACCTGATGTGACCTACCAGAAGGGTGATACTACTGGATTTCCTAGCTCCTGCCTTAAGAAGGAGAAGGATCTTCAGCTTGCACAACTCTCCCGTAGGCCAACGATTCATTAACAATTGTTTTGCCATTCCTCTTTGTTTCTTTTTGTGTCTCACTAATTTCCGCTTTGTTTATCTTCTCTTTTGTAGTTGGTACTTATAATACATAATTTATTCATGTAATTTTACAAACATCCTTGTAATATCAATTTTTGTTCATGCATGTACATCTGCTTGTATCTAGCAAAAATAACATTAAAATTGAGTACATTAGAGTTATTATCGCTTAAGGGGCATGAATATTTTGTTTGACATGCATAAATATTTTATATTCAAATAAGCTACATTTTCCATCAAACTTAAAAGATAATATAGTAAAAGTTTTTCATACATTTTTTCTATTCGAAACGATTTTTGGATGATTCATGAACATCGCATAATGAACATTTTGTTCCATATACATGGAAATTTTAATGACATAGATGAAAAATATTCATAGACTTGATTTTTTAATTTTATAAATAAATTTTGAAAAAATTATATATATTAAATTCAGCATACAAATTGTTCTTAAAATTATTATATACAATAAATAATTCAAAATATTCTTGATGATTTTACTATTACATCATGATTATTTCTTATACATGTACATTTCATTGTAGATCTTATTGTCCAAACATATATTTTACAACATTTTCTTTCAAGACTACCGTAAAATTTATATTTCTTATTATATGTGAGAGCAGGAGCTAGGCGCTATATTATGTCATAACTAATAAAATGAGAAACCGAGAGCTTTTGGCATCCTCGATCTATGTCTACTAATTCATCACTTGTTGTTGGCAGGGTTTAATATTTTGGTAGCATCCGAAATTTGGAAGAAAAAAAAACTGACTCATCCTGAACTATGACAAGATACAAATTTGATCTGGATTTTGTTTGAAGCCAAAGGTCAAAGTTTCCAGGTAAGATCTCTATTTTGGAACCCCACCAACTACGAGTACACCTTTTAACTAATGCCTAGTACATGCTGCTGCTGAGACTTGAGAGTAGGCTATTTGTTGAATGTGATGGTTGATCGGACAGAG
This sequence comes from Avena sativa, assembly GCA_916181665.1. Classification (NCBI taxonomy): domain Eukaryota; kingdom Viridiplantae; phylum Streptophyta; class Magnoliopsida; order Poales; family Poaceae; genus Avena; species Avena sativa. The sequence continues at coordinate 450,600,517 of OV702288.1, read as the reverse complement.
CATTGCCACGCTGTCTTAGTAAAAGGAATGCCGTAGGAAGTGGTTGGGTCATTTACGTATTGCAAAGCTATTATAGCATGCGGGTGCGTTGCTGAAGATTAGCCACGAGTGGCTGGGATTCACGGCTACAGTACAGTGTGGTGTGCATTACCTCTACGGTGCTACGACTATCTCCACATCCGCTCCGACGACGAACAGCAGGCAGCAGCAGGTGCTCGCGCGCGTACCTGGAGCCGCACCCGCTCCCTCTACGGCGGCGCCACAGGAACCCGCAGCAGCAGCCTGCAGCGCCAGCAGGCCGTCGCGGCGGCTTCGTCGTGCCCCGGGCAGCTTCTCCTCCTCCTTGGCCATCACCACCACCACCGTATGCGAGCATCGTCGAGAGCAGCGACGAGGACGAGGCTGTAGAAAATTCCTGGAGCGAAAGCAGGGGTGGGTGGATGTGATAGTGGTGCTTAAGCCGTGGCCGTGTGGCCGGTGTGCGGTTTGCAGCCCAGCCGTTGACGCCATGGGAGGATTTTCGGAGAAAACGCACCAGGGGGATGAGAGGGCAGAGAGAGGGGAAAGAGCAGTTGAATTATTGGCCAATGGGTGGAGGGAATAATTACGGGTGTTCAGAATCGAGCCGGGTTTTGCCCGTCCGGCCGCTGCAATACAGCTGGCTCGTTATGTCCAAAGTCGAGGACCGAAGCTCGTCGGAGTCGGACCCAGCACGAGCACCGTAGCCAACAGTGGGTTCCACGTTTGAGGGAGCAAAACCGGACGAGAAGTAGGCAAAGCCATCCCCGCCAAAGTAAAATAATGCCCCCCACAAAAAAAAAAGTACTCGTAAAACGATGCAAAATTTTAAAAAGAGTAAAATATGATGGAAAGAAACTTTGTGCATCCAGGGAGTACGAGGAATGACAAACCGACTCGGCCGACCTCCTGCACGTGAGACTAGTATATTTCCTTAGTTGTTGTAGCACGCCTAGCTTAGTACAATAGTTTATGTGGTACATGTGAGTCTTTTTTTATAATGGGACCAAAAACTACGCGTATGAGTTACATGTCCACAATTATTGTAATGCTCAAAGTTAAACTCCAAAAACAAAATGTCCTTGTATTTACACACGCACAGATTATGCTCAAAGTTAAACTCCAAAAACAAAATGATCGTTTTGTGTTATAATTCAATATAATTAATTTATGTTTTACGTATTTCACAAAAAAGTTAACACTAGTCTCTAACTTTTCTTATTGCCCACTATTCAAAAATTTGAAATATTGACTTTCAATGCTTCAAAATTTTGGAAAAGAACTGATGACCTATCAAAATGCACCGTGAAGTTCAATACTCTCTACGTTCTAAAATATAAGCTGTTTTAGCCTTTTTTTTTTCAAAATGCATGTATCTAGACGCATTTTAATGTGTAGGTTCGGATGAAAAAGGGTGAACCTACACACTGAAAACCGTCTAGATCCATGTGTTTCAAAAAAGACTAAAACATCATATATTTTATTTGCACATAGAAAAGAAGAAAGAGGTCCAAGATAGAAATTGTTTCATTTGACATGATTTCTTAACCTTTTTTGCACAACTCGACAAATGCATGGGAGAAATTCATTTGCTCTTTCTTATGCATAAACATGTTGTAGAAAACATTTGGACTTTTGAAACCTCAAAATTGACATTCACGGATTTGCATTGCATTTATTATGAAATATATGAAAATTATATGATTAATATACAATCATCTGCAAATTGTGAAAAAAGAGAACAATGCATTTGCTTTGTACATATTGGTTTTTATCTTTTTTCATAAGCACATTTTAAAATTATATAATCATCCCATGATGTATATTTGGGAATTATTAGTGTTTTATATTATTTTTTCTGACTAAGCATGAATCTGTATGTTTGTAAGTATGTAACCATGCTCCAAAAATTGGACAGTATGTTTTCACAAAACAATTAATGAAATGATTGTATTAGTCTCTAGTCAATCCAGATTCTATAACTTACTAGATCGAAGTCGGATATTCGCATTATGCATTGTTCTACACTGAACTGAACAACCGTTACTGAATGCAAGTCCTTGGTTTGCCAAAAAGTCTTAGAATATGGAACCGGGGTGAGTACAATCCAAATGATACGGTCTAATCACAAACTTATGTTTGATCAAATACTGTGATATAAATCCAGGCTATAATTTAGATTTGCTTAGAGAAAACCAAAAGTAGCAAAAAACTGCAAATGGAATTCGAAAACTTCAATTCTGCACTTCACAAGATTCTGCAAAAATAAAAAATATAAGTACAAATATAGTAAGTAGGTTCAAATAGTTTCCTTGAGTTATCTTTCTCAGATGTGAGCTACATAAAAAAAAAGGCTAAAAAACAAGTTGTTTTCCTAATTAGAATTTTAGAGCTATATTTTTATGATTTTTGTGTAGCCTAGAAAACAACACACTTTTAAAGAACACTTTACATGTCCTTAAAAAACATCTGCACGCATCTGTGGGAAAAAATCAGAATATATTGTGTCGTTTTAATACTTACCATTTTCTGTTTTGAAAAAATCAGAAAAAATCTGCACGCATCCTCCCCATAGCTCGGCTCCATATACGTCCCAAGCAGGTGCTACCGTGTTCTCGGTAAACTTTGTGTGGCCCACATGCGGAAAAAGAAAGGCTTCCGCAGCAAGTCCAGATCCAAAACCGATAGTTACCTCATTGAGCTAACAAGCCTGGAATGGGCGTTGGAACACATGGCAAGAATTGCACCTACGGCTACGACCTATGCAAACAAGGTGCAACCTGCGGGTGGAACTGCGGCGGAGCTAAGTTGATGCTCCCCATGCTGCTCGTCACCGACCGGCTACGGCGCATCACTGCAAGTACGGTCAGACGCTCATGGAGCTCGGTGTCGGCACGTACGTAAGCCTGCCGCCGTTGAGGTGGAGGTACTTCTTGTCAAGCTCCCCAGAGCTAGCCATGGCAGGAGAACTGGAGAAGTTGATTATTTCCAACAGAGAAGAAGTTGCAGCCACACACACACACACACACACAGAAGAGGAGAGAGAGAGAGAGAGAGAGAGAGAGAGAGAGCATGCTCACTCACCGTCGGTGGCCATCCTGTGCAGGAAGAACCCCTCGATTGACGGCGATGGACCTCCGAGCGTCGTTCCGGCGCCGGTTCGCGAGCCGCCAGCCGCCGGTGACCACACGCACTGCCGCGTGAGCCCGAGGCGCCTGGCCGCGACGCGGGCAAGGAGCATAAAGGCAGAGATATCGACGGAGGCAAAGCGCAGTTTGACGAGGGGGAGGGGATCTGTGGACGCGACAGGCTTTATACAAGCTTAGTTTTAGATAAAAAAAATGACTTCCAGTTAAGCTTATACTATACTAGTAAAATGCCCGTGCGTTGCTACGGGTGGCAATACATTTTTGTTTGCTGCAAGTGTAAAGATAATACACATGCATCAAAAAGATGGCCAAATAAAGGAAAATACAATTTACATAAAATGTAACTCAATAAAAAATATAATTATACATCTTTGCAAGAAGGCAATAACTCATAATTAACTCTGGTTTACTAAGAACAGTTTTAAATAATACTCAATCCGTTCACTAATTTAATCATTTTAACTTTTTTCTAAAACACATTTATGTTAGTATGTAGGCGTGTTCTAGTGAGTAGTGAGTATGTTCAGTCATTTTAGAGTGTATCTGGTGTACTTTGAAATATCTAAAAGATCAATATTAGTTATACGCATAAAAAATCAAAGACAACTTCCTCATACACACTAATGGTGTCAAACATGTATTTTCAGGATTGTCAATTATTTGATTGAATGCATGTGTGTTAATCGAGTGTGAATATATCTGAAAATCACAAAGCAAGAACAACAATGCCGAAATTCTTGACTGCCAAAGGAACATGCGAGTTGATGATATGTACTCAACTCCCAAGGTGTTAACAAAAAGAAGTGGACTGCTTGCAAATGTGGATAAATCTGCAGTTTTATGCATCTCTTGCAATGCATTAGTTGAATAAAAAACTCATGCACAGGATGGAAAAAATAAACAGCCCAAAAAATCCACATGGAACTGCTCCAGAACATGGTCTATGCGACCATTTGCTCAGGCGACCTAGCTCAATTCTCCACCACGGCACCTATGGATCCCATGGGTGCAGAGGCTTTAACAGGGAGTCCATCCATGTGTTGGCAGCAGTTCACTCGTGCAACTACGCCACAGGTACATGCCGCTGCTAGTAGCGCTTGGGAGCAGTATGGATAAGCACCGGGAAGAAGCTTCTCCAAGAGGCGATCATAGTCGCATCTCGCGGTCCACCATAGGCCAGAATCATATTTGTCAACCCCTCCACGTGCAGCAACACGTATTAACTAATGCACAAAAAATAATCAATTTTTAGAAATATCGATGTGTAAAACAGTTAATTTAGCAAAATGGCAAGGCAATGCAAAGGGGCAATGGAAATCTGTCAAGGTATATTTGTTAATTCAGAATGCAAGTTATTAAAGCGGATATCAATGGAAGAACATGATTACTAATGGTTTTAATATGGAAACATATTTATTAAGCATTGTCTCTAGCCAAGTAAGAAACAGGCAGGAAAGCCTTCCCCATGGATTCGTTCAGAACTGACAGAGTGCAGCAGCAGAACATGCTTCATCACCGTAAATCATTCCACCTTCATGTGTAGAACGAGGAGGAATTTATCAATCTCCTACTTGAAATCCTGCAAAATTACGGTGCCATACATATATCTTTTTCTGGAAATGGTGTGGCATACATGTCAAGGGAGAAACATATAATACTGTAGCACATCTATACTATATAGTATAGGACAAAATTATGTAATTACCTCCTTGCGATTTCTGACGCACCAAACTGTTTACTTCACAAAATTTGTGAAGCCCTCGGTATATTAGATTCAAATAAATTACCAAGACATATAAGAGTTATTCCATCACCCATATCCAGTTAAAGGAAACGATAATCCCATTAGCATTTGCTCCGCATGGAGGTAAGGATTTTTTCCAGAAAAATAAGCCTAGCAAATGTGTGTTGGCAGCAACTGTCTACAGACCTCAAATTTACTGCACACGAGGAGGAGCTCGACCTTGATGCCCCCAATCTCCTTACCTGTCCATGTGAATGGTTGCTTTAGGTTGTGATTTTTTCAGAGACACTGAATTTAAATATTTGAAACCAAAAAACATCTCAAAGCTGAAGCCATAACAAGGAAGAGGAGGGAAGATGGATTTCATGCTTACACCATATTTCAACTCTATACGATAGATAGCAATGTAACACTCTGGTTGGAATAGACAGGCATTTTTGTGTCTTACCTTTAGCTTTGGCTTCAAGGACTCGATTGTAGTGTCATGTGCACTGTTGCTTGCACCTTGCTGAAGTAAAGGGAGAACACGATCCAGAGAAGGGATTTTGTCAAGGATGTAGATGATATTCAGTTTTTGCGTTAGACATACCTTTCGAGGACCTAGTCTGCCGGTAGGCACTTGTTAGAATAGAAGCAAAATAATCAGATCCTGGTTAAAAGTACATTTCTTGAGGGCTGCATGCCTCAGCTTGTGTATGTCCACCATCATGGCGTCGATCGGCCACGTCGAATTGCCAATCGCCTACATGATTTAGTTGTACGTTGCAGCTAGGTAGTCCAGTCGCATGCTCCACTTGACCACGGCAATGCTCCATTGATCACTTAATATACATTCTTACATACAACCCAAAAATCTCCTAACCATGTTATTGTTGGTTGTGTTGCAATTCCAAATTCAGTATAATTGGAACACATGAAGAAAACATCACTAATGCTAGCTACAGATTTATTCTAATGAATGACACGATATGTGTCACTATCACCCAAAGGTCACTTTATTTAGGTTTTTCTTTGCAATTTATCATCTCAGGACCGTTGTAGTGAAGCTGCTTGCGCGAGGGAAGGGGAGAAACCATCCAGAACTTTCAAGGCCACTTCATAAGAAAACCAATCAATCAAATGATTACCCTTTCATCAGAAAACCAAACAATATTATAGCTCCGAGCAGTTTTTTCGAGCGAACAAATATGAAACTTTTTTACCTTTTTTAGAAGGACAGAAACCATTTTTTTAAACCAGCGAATGGAGTATGTGGTAATGAACACCAACCCTAGTTGAATTTTCAAGTGAAAGGTATCCTTCATGGAGAGACTATCAAACAATCAAATTGTAGTACTATATATGCCGATGGCCCGATGCCAAGATCAGCCCTCAAGTCAATTTAAACACAAGCTCAAAACAATACAAATATACAAATGGAAACTGGGTCGCCTAGTGCATCACATTTCTGAATATTGCTTGCTTACAATTTTGAAGTCAAGTCATTCCGATATTATGAGAAATTAATTAAGGTCTCACATTTGGCAATGAGCCTGCCCTAAAAACATGGAACGCAATTGTCCCAGCCGCTCATTACGAGGAATTAATTAATATATTTCCATCTGAAACGCTAAATTTGAGGGTAGGAATTTCTGCAATATTTGAGGAGGTAATTCAAAGACCAGAAGAATATGGAAAGCAAGTGCAAGGATCTCAACTCAAGTTTGGCATGATTTTCTGTTATGAAATACAACTTTCTTCCCTTGATTCTTTAACCAATACTACTCTCGGCTCTTTTTCCTCACTCAAAAAAATATTTGTATCCAAGACTCCGAATGGAGCATTGATTAGTAATCATCAGTCAGTATGCCGGCTAACGATCGATGAGGTACTTCAAATCATGTGGTAGAAATAGAATCAAGGACATCTAGTTTCTATTTATAATCAGTGCATCATTATTCAAACTTGACAACCAATAATTGTGGCTTCAGCATCACGGTTCATTGTTTGTCCGTATATATGATAGGCAGAAGAGTTCCCCCTTTGCAGTGCAAATCACGTGGTAGGCAACAGGATGGACCTTCAACTCGCAAAGCAACAAGATGATATTTGAATTCCTGCTAGAAAGAAGACCAGAACATTACCTTGCTTTACACTTTATGTATCCACTGTAAACTTTTAAGTTGGTTTTAAATTGTATGCCCTGTAACATGAATCTATCATCATAAGAAGTTAATTGGCTCATATCGCTTGATTCAAATAGTTCAGCATAGATAGTTTGGCTGATAGATGTTTACCATGATATATAGGGGAAGAATCAGGAAGATGCAGACCTTCACAACTGAACCCACATGGATGTTGCTTCCGTTTGAACTACGCCGCTAGACACTGCGCACTCGCAGACGTCAGCACTACACTGCTAACTCGCCTTCTCGCTGGATGTGTGCCTACAGTTCAGGCCAGTGTGGTGGATGGATAGCGAACTAAGTTAAAAGTGGACAGTGAACTAAGTTCAGAGATGGAGTACGCAGTGTGATCGGGTATTGAGCTGTGAATGTAAGATCAAATCAATATTTTAGCCTTGAAGTTTGGTGGCCGAACCTAAGATCCTTGGTCCCTCGAGATAGACACAAAGTCATGTGTAATCTTATTTGCATCAGTGCTTGACCATTTGTAACGAACCTAAGAGCCTTGAGTTGTTTCTTTTACGTCTTACCTGGACGGAAGAGTATCAATGCCTTGAGGTCAGCGACAACGCCTGGATAGATAAGATAGAGAAGATATTGCAATGTATAATAAAAATAAAAATTCGTCAACTCCTTGGCCATAAACCGATCAAATGACAGAAGTAAGCCATATGGACGCGAATCAAATCCAGCCTGATAAGTGAGTATATTAAGAATTCATGACCACATTTTTATCACCATAATCATATGTGAATCCTGATTAATCTGTACCTGGAAGTCTTGACGAGCAGCAGCTTAGTGCAGTAGGAGCCGACGAAGGGACCTTTCCGCTGTCAAGGAAGGACATGGCGTGCTCGACGATGTAGGCGGACGCTCGTGCGCGTGAATCCACTGATGCACCTCCTGAGTCCTGCTACGTCCGTCCCATAGGGCAAAGCTTCAGCCCCCAGGTTGCATCCGTTGCACGTATATCCGTCCCGTGACCCAGTCGACGGCAACCCTTCCAGATCTGATGCGGTTTCAAAAGCCTAGTCTAAGGATCAGGAAGGTAGCACAACTCAAATTAAGGGTTTGAGGCAGCGGTAGTTGGGGATCAGATGGGGGGGGGAGATAATCGGGCGAACTCGTCTGCATTCGCACCTTCTAGCAGTCATCGTTCTGGAGGCGAGAGATTGAAGTGGCGGAGGAGTTGGCCCAGACGGTGAAGCCGCAGCCGCGTAAAATTGGTTGTGGTAGGTGACGTCGGAGCCCGTGGGACCTTGTCGTCGAGGAGCAGGAAGTCGTCAGTCTGGGAATGGGCAGCCGACGACTGTAGGTGAGGGGCGGGAAGGGAGCGCGCCGCCGGGGGCGGTCTAGGGACGGAGGCGGGGTCGGGAGGAGCTGAGAACGTGGGGTTCGGGGGAGGGGCGGGGATGACTCCTGTATGTGTTTGTCCAGATTTTTTTCTCATCGCGGGACGGGAGCGACAGCGACGAAGCCTGGGACGAGGTGGAACCGCAACCGTTCAGTTTATGACTCGGCGGTGGCACACCTTGTAAAATCCCCAAATAGCTAAGGGCAAAATCGTCCAAATAAAAATCGGAACTAAAACCGGTGCAGACGAACCTACCTCTATGTAAATTAGTAGATAGATAGATTGCCACTTGTACCGAATCATAGGAGAACAACTGGACATATTACAGTAGGCTAGCTAGGCCCCACGTGAGGAAGAAATCACTGTGAGTGCGAATCGTTTTTTGCTGTGGATGGGATCGGGATCAAGACCAGCCAGCCAATACTACAAGTAGACAGGATGCACGCCCACAGCACCCACTCCATTAACTAGCGCAGCGTTTGTCTCGTGGGAGGCTCCTTTGCTACCTCTCTCACCGCTCCCATGTCTCTCTCGCACACATCGGTGTGTTTAGTAGACCGGGTTAATCTAAATATTCTCTTCCCAACTTATCTAAGAGGCTTTTTTGTTGTTTGTTAGTCCGGATCGGGCCATCTCAGCAGTGCCCACCTCACGTTGAAAAGGGCTCTCGGCCGGGCTGAGGAGACAAGCTCAAATCGAGCTTCGCAACTCGCCCAGGCTGAGTGCATCCCGCAATACACTGTAACCCCTGCGGGCCCCCTCCCACCCGACCCCCAACCCCGGGTTCTCTCCTCATTTCGCCCCCTATTCCCCTCGACACGTAGACAGTCGTCGACATGTTGGCTGCCACGACACGACCGACCCAGACCACCCTCGACGCCGCCATGCGCTGACCGCCCTCCTCGTCTCCCACCGGAACACCACGACCAGACGTCGCCGGTGCCCTGGCCGCCCCACGCTGACCTGCACCCCCGATATGCAGAGGCAGAGGCAGCAGGTCGCGCCACCGCCCACAAGGGCAGCCGCCGCTGACCACCCTGCCGCCCACCGCTGCATCAACCTCCAACCATCGCGTTGCCCCACTGCTGAGCACCCACCACCGCGCCCCACTGCTCATCACCGGCCATGGACATCTCCCAGCACACGGTGTGGTGGAGACAAAGGGTCTGATTGTTTTTTTTGTTTAGGAGCCTTTGTGTAAAAGTTTGGATTGTTATGTGATTCCTCAATTTTTGGGCCAATCTCACCCCATACAGGCTACCAAACAGATTATCAATACAGCTTTTTTCAACACACCCGGTCTATCAAATACACCATAAAATCTAAGGCCAACTTGTATGAGATGAGATATCTCAACTGGGAGAGTGAATCCGAAGCGTGGCCCGGTGTACCAAACACACCCTTAACCCAACAACGATTAAGCTCTGAGATGGGCCTGTGTGATCTGTCTGCTCACGTTACGAAAACCTTGAATCTTGAGTGAAGTGTTTTCGGCCACGTTGCGTTCTACAGTTTTCATCCTTTACTGTGGACGTTTCATGCAAACCGACAAGATTTGTCAATTTCGTCTGCGTATGGTCTTTTATGGATTTAACTGCGTGCATGCCAAGAGCAATATACTTCTTCCGTCCTAAAATAAGTCACTCAAATTTGATTAAAATTCTTATGTATCTATCTGTGCATTATAACGCATATAGATATATGTAAATCTAAACAAATTCAAGTCACTTATTTTCGGATGGAGGAAATATTAATATCCAACCGATGCAAATATCAAACTTAATTAACCATTTCACTCGTCTCTACAACTAGACAATGTCAATATCCAAAAATGATTAGATGCTCACGATATTTTTTTTTTCTGAAATGGAGTATAACCCCGAGCTTAGCACCAACTAATACACGCAACCTTCTTTATTATGAAGTTCATCATTCAGATTATTACAAATGGAACATTACATATGGTCGATACATGAATCAACCAGTGGAGCAAAACAACCATATAGCATTTATCCGTTATGTAGTCTGCTAGTGCAGTCACGTACCCGGCTATAGATATCATGAGCGACCATTAGCTGACGGTTGCATATAGTAGTCATAAGTTCTCATTGATCTAAAAAGAGAAGGAAGGACCAATTGGATCCAATGACAAACCATATAGATAACTTGCAAAATATTGTACGCTCTGGTCTTGTTAAACAAAATGGTGTTTCTATAATTAAAGACCAACATAAAGCCGAAACAAAATATTGCTTATCGGTTGCCTTTACCAATCCCACTCATATTTGTGAAATTTAATGGTGAAAGAATAATGTAATCATATACACAATACTCCCGAAAATACATGAAAGAAATAAATGCTTAGGCCGCTGAATGTTTGGTTCATCCCCCGACTCTTCTTTTCGTCTCCTCGCGCAGCCTCTTCGCATCTCCCTTCCGTGCCTACATAAGAGAGGTCTCTCCTCTCGGCACAAACAACAACACAACACTTCGCCTCCAGTTCTAGAGCTTTGCGTTTCCTATCAGTTCTTCCCTACCCTGTATTGCGGCGTGCACCGCGAGTCGAGATATAGGCCTCCGAGACCCCGCCGCTTCGAGTACTGTACTGGAGAAGGGTGATATGGTTTTCGGCGAGCGGTCACGCGCGACAACTGGCTTTGACACGGAATCCTTCACGGACAACAACAACATATTCATCACGGACGCTACCCCAGACGCCGATGATGACTTATTCCCGGACGTCGACTACCTCCTCCACGACATGGGTGACAACTCCAACACCAACATCAACGGTTGCAGTACCTCCTAGTGCACAGTATGTAAATTATCCACTTCACATCATACTTCAAAAAATTGTTTTAGCAAACTGTTTAGAATTGTTGTTCACATATTGTTTGGTAAATTGTTTGACTAGTTTATTTTCTATTATCTTAGTCATGTTTTATCTACTTACTTGGATTAAATATTTTGTTAAATTGCTTATATATCCAACAATCCAAAAACCTTATTATAGGTATTTCAATCCAAGTGGCTTTGTTGCATCTATGAAGCCACCTCCCTTTGAAGGTGTGCATTACAAGAGATGGTGTATGAGAGCAGTTGTCGTTGTATTGGGAACGACAGTGCCTGAAGAGGGTAGATAGAGGTGTGGGGACTAGCAGGGAAGTTATCGACGGCGTCCGCAGGCGGGATTGGATACGAGCAAGCGTAGCTGGACGCAGGAAGTACCCAGGTTCGGAGCCCTCATGATGAGGTAAAGCTCCTACTCCTGCCAGATCTGACTATGTGGGATATACGAACTACATGTGTTCCTCGAGCTGTATTCTCTAGCTACTGCCTTAAATGCAATGAGACCAACCCTTACTACTGAGGCCTTGCCTCTCCTTATATAGGCAGAGAGGCAACGGTCTCACTGGCCAAATCGACTGGCGGGCCCCACATGCGGGTCCCAGCCGGCTGGTCATCTACAGTACCCGGTACGGTATGTCACATCAGAGTATGAGCGGTATGGCTGTCGTAGGCACAGTGGACGCCGTGCGAGCCTGTCGTCAGCATCGGGCCACTGTTTCTGCGTCATCCCCGCAAAGTCTTCGGTATGGCCGGGTGGTTGCCGGTCTTGTCGTCGTACAGGGCGTACAGTGCACTGATACGCACGCCGTCCTGTCTCACTGATTGGTTCCGGCTACGTCGCCGTAGCCGGCTGCTTCTTGCTGATCCGGCTGCTTCTTGCTGATCCGGCTACCATGCGACGGCCGGCCTATCTTGCCTTGTCCGGCTGCATCTGTTCAGCCGGACGCGATCCGACTGCCCAGTTTCTTGTCCGGTTGGGGTACCTGGGGATCATCCCCCTGACACTAGCCCCCGAGCGCATGTGGATTCCGCCCTTAGGCGAAATGTGCGCGTGCTCCCTCCTGATTTTGAATTTGTGTCCAGCTGTGCCTGGCGGTTGCGCTACCCGTGAAGTCAGTGCTGACGCCGGCCACGCGCGCACGCGCCATCATTGCACTGCGGCGGGCAGCGTAACGTCCCGTCGCACGTCGCCTCGGGAAGCTGCTGCCCGGCGCTTCGGTTCTTGCTCCCGGATCTTTTGCGCATCCCGCATCGACGCACGGGATCTGGGGCGGCGGTTGGGGTGGGGTTGCCTGGATGGCCACCACGTGGCATCGTGGGCGGTTCCTCTTCTGGCCCTTTAAAGGGACGCCGCGGGGGAGGCAGTTCCCTTCCTTCGCTCCCTTGCTGCCAGTTGCCCCTTCCCTTCCGCGCCCCTGCCTTCTGCGCTGCCTCTTTCCTTCGCTGTAGCCCGCTGTACCGCCCGCTCGTCGTCGTCGACGCTACGAGCCACCGCCACTCCTCCGTCGTCGCTCCCCCTGCCAACCAGAGATGGCAGCCGACCACGGGGCCTGGTGCGGCTCCTCCGTCACCGAGGATCAGATTCAGAAGTACCGCGCCACCCGCGTTCTCCCGCCGGAGGAGGAAGTGGCAGTGCGGCTCGCGCCGGCAGGAGAGGTGTCGCCGCACCCTGCGGAGGGGGAGCGGGTCATCTTTCTCTCGCACCTATCGCGCGGGTTCGCGCTGCCGGTGCATCCCTTCTTTCTCACCTTCTTGGCGTTCTTCGACCTCCACCTCCATCATCTCGGCGCCAACGCAATCGGGACGTTGGCGCACTTCATGGCCTTCTGCGAGAGCTACCTCGGGATCTAGCCGGATCTCGGGCTCTTCTGCCGGCTCTTCCGAGTCCGGCCGCAGGTGCAGTACACGAAGGGGTCGCTAGTCGTCTGCGGCGGCGCCTCCATCTACTCCCGCGCCCAATCCGGCTACCCCAAGTTCTTGCTCCATGACACGGTACGACTGTGGCAGCAGTCGCATTTCTACGTCAAGAACGTCACCAACGTTGACCGGATCAATCTTCCGGCTTTCCAGGATGTCGAGTCCAGCCGGCAGAACTGGGAGCTGAAGATCCACGGCGACAAGGCGGAGTCGGACGCGATGCTGCAGCGCATGTGCTCCCTCGTCACCTGCCAGTTAACCGGCCTGGACATCACCCTCATCTAGATGTCCCGGCTGATGATGCCATTGCAGCAGCGAGCACACAAAATGTGCTACTACTCCGGCCGGCTGGACCTGACCCGACTGTCGCGCCGCGATCCCCACTACCACAACCTGAAGGAGTGGGTGTGGACGATCACGAAGGAGCGACTACCGGAGGGCTGGAAGTTCAGTCTGGCGCCTTACAACCGGGAGAACCGCGTGCCCTAGGTAAGTTATTCTAGCCGGAGGCTTCTTTTGTACTTCTCGCATTTCTTTCTTGTTTTGTCCGGCTAACTTCTTATATTCGGCAGATCTTCGCTTGCATCCTTCGCGAGGAGGGCGAGGCTCCTCTTGAGGAGTTCACGCCTGACTTGCCCGAGCCGTGTGCTCGGTGGTCCGGCGAGGAGTCAGACGGGGATGGCGATGCCTTCCCCAGCCGGAATGATGAGCCGGCTGCCGACCCCCACGTGGAGGTTCACGAGGAGGAGGAGGCCGCGCCGACCACCGATCCGGCGCCGCGCTCTGCGACGGACGGCGAAGCTGGCGGGAGCGGCTCCAACCGTTCCAGCTCCCGGTGGCCTGCTGTGGAGGAGCCGACACCCAAGAGGAGCCGGACCAGCGCCCTGCCGCTGAGCCGCCTTGGCCAGAAGAAGGGGCCTTCACCGCTACTCCGACTGCGCCTGCCAGCGCCCCTCCTTCATTCGAGGCACCACACCCACCTCCGCCTCGAGCTGAACCGGCTGCCCCAGCCGGATCGGAGGGTCCCCAGCCGGAGGTGGAGTCTTCCTAGCCGGATGGCTCTTCCACGGGTGCGCGGGGGGCCGCTGCTGGCAAGGAGCTCGTAGTTGTTGGCGATGACAACTCCGACGAGGAGCCAGGGGAGGAGTGGAGGACAGCGGTGGTTGCCGCGAAGGAATCCTTGGCCATCAACACTGTGGATGACGACGCTTCCTCCGCCGCCTCGCTGACGGACCTCGCCGCCACACTCGAGCTAGCGGTGAAGGAGATCCGGCTGCTGGAGGCCGCAGCCGGCGGGAACCGGTCCCTGGAGCAGAAGCTTGCTGCTGCCAACAGGACTTCCCAGAGTAAGTTTGCTTCATCCGTCTTGCTCTTTTTTTTAACTGATAGCCGGTTTTGTCGCAGCCATCCTCGTGTGCACTCAGCGCGAGATCGATCGCTTGAAGAAAGCGAACGACTGGCTGAGCAAGTCCAACTCTACTCTGCGGTTGTAGAATAAGGATTGGCACGCGAGGGTAGACGGCCTAGAAGCCACCATCAAGGAGTGTGACGCCTCGCTCGCCAGCAGGACCGAAGCCTTCAACCTTCTCGAGGCCCAAAACAAGGACCAAGAGAAGGAAGTCAAACGGCTGGCGACGAAGGAGAAGGCTCTGGTGGAGGAGCTGATGTAGGTTGGCCACATGGCTAAGGGTGAGTTCCTCTTCTCCTACTTCTTTTCTTTCCGGATCCGGTAGCTGGATCTGACTCTCTTTTCTGACAGCATTTTATCCCGGCATAGACCTGCTGGCCTACAACTGGCTGCAGGAGATCTGGCCGGGAGCGCAGCCGACGGCCCAGGAGCTCGTCGTCCTTCTTGGCGAAGAACCTGCCAAGCTTCGTCAGGCGGCACGGGACGTCTTCTCCTTCCTGTGGCCGGATGCTCCGGTTCCGAAGATGATGGCGCAGCTAGGTGCGAGGGTGGGGGAGGTGCCGGCTGCGGTGGACCGGCTGCGGGACTTGGCGGCACGAGCCGGAGCAGAGATGGCTCTGGCCCTCATGCTCTCCTGGTACAAGGACGCCCGTGTCGAGAAGATCGATGGAGGCTTCCGTGTCGGTGTTGACCTTGCCGCCATTCGCCAAGCCCATCCGGAGCTCCGCGGATCCGCCATCAAGATCGCCGACTACGTGGACCCCGACGAGGTGCTCACTGACTCGAAGTCTGTCGGCACTCCTGATGTGGAAGGCCCGACGCAGTAGCCTGCAGGCTCCGGAACCGGATAGAGCGCCGCGCCTCCTCCTCCGTCTGAAGCTTCTGCTGGCCAAGACGCTCCTCATAGAAAGGGTCCTACCGCTTAGTCGTTGCCCCGGGATGCCGGGTGTATTTGTCTTCCTTTTAGTTCTATTTGCAACTTGTTCGTCTGTACCGGCTGTTTCTGATGCCGGGTAAACTTATGGGAGCTTCGCCTCCTTTATGTTTGTTAATATCGAACTTGCTTGAGTTTCCTTTAACTTGTGTGCTTCGGATTTGCTTTCAATATTTCGCCGGTTGACTTTATTCGGCTTACTTCATCTGGCTACACACCTTTAGCCGGGGGAACTACACCTCTAGTGGGGGCGCGCTAGCGCACCCACTAGGTGTAGCCCCCGAGATTTGTAGTGGCTGGCGTAGCCAGGTGCTTCGAATCTTCCTTCTTTTTCCCACGTCTTCTAACTTTATCCGACTAGACTCGTCTTAATCGGCTGCTTTTGCCGGCTGAACACCTTCAGCCGGGGGAACTAATATTCCAGTGGGGGTGCGCGAGCGCACCCACTGGGTGTAGCCCCCGAGATTCGGAGTAGCTGGCGTAGCCAGGTGTTTCGAATCTTTTTTGCCTTCTCTTGCTCCTTCCCTTGCCCTCACCTGGGCTCCGAACGGCCGGCTAAACGCCCTTAGCCGGTCAGGAACTACAAGATTCCACTAGGGGCGTGCGAGCGCACCCAGTGGGTGTAGCCCCCGAGATTCGGAGCGCTTGATGAAGGCAAGGACTTCGAATCTTCTTCTCCTTTCCTGAATTCTGACTCGAGGTAGTCGAAAAAGAATATACATATACATACACATACATCCTCACAGGTTAATAGGTTAGTCTGCCAAATTGTAGCTGAAGGACGGATTTGTTTTTTCGAAAACTAGCTTGCTCCTCTCTGGACACTTGGTCGCTTTCCCGTGTGCTCTGCTATTTTCGCTACATCCTTGCCGGGCAGCCGGGTTGCGGTCTGCAGCCGGAATCGAAGGGAGCTGACAGTACATCACGCACGGTACTAACGGCTTAGTAACCGGATTGGCTTAAGCTAGTTGCAAGGCCGGGACGCCCGGTCTGTCGCGTCTCCTCCCCGTTTTTCGTGTGGGATGCCTCGGGCTTTTGCTCTTGCTAGCCGGACAGCCGAGTTGCGGTCTATAGCTGAGACGAAGAGTGGGACTTTGACATCATCGCACACTACTCAGTCGGTTTGTTGACTTAGTAGGTCGGGCCAGCCGGCGAGCCCACGGGTAGGGGTTGACGGAGCCAGAAAATCAGAATCGGAAGGCAGATGCGAAAACACATTTCTAGCAAGGAGCCCCCGAGCATCTCGTAGGGGTACGCATTTTCGTTCATAGGGTTTGCGGGATACATAAACTTTCTGGCGACTAGGTGTAAAATGGGCGTAGCAAGGCCGCGTTCCAGGGACGCTCGGTCTCCTCGTCTGATTTGTCCATCTTGTTCTTGCACGGCTGTTGCGCGTCAATGAGGTAGTAGGAGTCGTTGGGCAGTGCCCGGCTGATGATGAAGGGGCCCTCCCAAGGTGGCGATAACTTGTGCATGCCCTTCGTGTCTTGCACCAGCCGGAGAACCAGGTCGCCCTCGCGGAACGCGACTGGGCGGATCCGGCTTGAATGGTAGCAGCGTAGTCGTTGCTGGTACATGGCTGACCTGGACAGAGCCAGCTCGCGGGCCTCCTCCAGAAGGTCCACTCCGTCCTCCCGCGCCTCCTGGTTAGCCTTTTTCGTCGTATAGGATCTTGCGTGGTGAGTCGAACTCGATGTCCGCGGAGAGGACGGTTTCCGATCCGTAGACTAGGAAGAACAGTGTGTAGCCGGTTGATCTATTCGGTGTGGTGCGGAGGCTCCACAGCACAGCCGGAAGCTCCTCGATCCAGCATCCGGGTGACCGCTCCAATGGCTCAATGAGATGCGGCTTGATACCGGCTAGCACCAAGCCGTTTGCTCTTTCGACTTGCCCGTTGGACTGCGGGTGCACGACGGAGGCAAGGTCCAGCCGGATGCCTTTGTTGCTGCAGAACCAGGCAAAGGCCCCCTTGGCAAAGTTCGTGCCGTTGTCGGTGATGATGCTGTTGGGGTAGCCAAACCGGTTGATGATGTCAGTAAAGAAGGTGACGACTGTCGCCCCGTCCAGCTTCCGGATAGGCTTGGCCTTGATCCACTTCGTGAATTTATCCACCGCCACCAGCAGATGGGTCATACTCGCGCGTGGTCGCTTGAAGGGACCGACCATATCGAGGCCCCAAACTGCGAAGGGCCAGGTGATCGGTATGGTCTTGAGTACCGAAGTTGTCATGTGCCTGAGCTGCCCGAAGCGCTGGCACCCATTGCACGCGTGGACCAGCTGCTCCGCGTCCTCGAGGGCGGTGGGCCAATAGAAACCATGGTGAAACGCCTTGGCGACTATCGCCCTTGACGACGCGTGGTGCTCGCACTCGCCCTGGTGGATGTCCTTGAGTAGCCGGTAGCCCGTGTCTACGTCTACACACCGTTGAAAAATGCTGGATACGCTGCGCTTGTACAGTTCACCGTTGATGATGGTGTACGTGTGCGCGTGGCACCGGATTTGCCTGGCCTCCACCTCGTCATCCGAAAGTTCTCCGTTGGCGATGTAGCTCATGAAGGGTTGTGCCCAGGATGGCACTTCCCGAATGACGAGGATGCTCCTGCTCTCCGATTGACGGATGTCGGGGGGTCGTCCGGATGGCGTACCCGGGACGGCAGCCCCCGAGCTGCTTGACGAACCGGCAGCCCCCGGGTCTTGCGAGCCGGAGGGCACTGCCTTGCCAGAGTTGGTGCGGGTCTTCTTCTTTGGCGGCTCTGTCGGCTCCGTTTCTGCTGCTCCGTCAGCCGGAGCGCTTCCTGCCCAGACGATGGAGTCTGATTCTGGCGATGGGTTGATGGAGGGCTTACGCAGGTGCTCCAGGGAAACCCCTGGTGGGATTGCCTGCCTGGTGGATCCGATTCGGGCGAGCGAATCGGCTGCCTCGTTGTTGATGCGGGGGACGTGATGGAATTCGCATCCGTCGAAGGAGGCGCTGAGCTTCTGGATGTGGAACCGGTAGAGGGCCATTTTTGCATCTCTGGCGTCCCATTCTCCGGATACTTGCTGCACCACCAGATCCGAATCACCGAAGCAAAGGATCCGGTTCATACCGATATCCTTGGCTAGCCAGAGTCCGTGCGCCAGTGCCTCATATTCGGCTACGTTGTTGGAGGCCTTGAAGTGGATCTCCAGCACGTACTCCAGCCGGTCTCCCTTGGGCAAGGTGAGCACGATGCCGGATCCCAAGCCCCCAAGCATCTTCGACCCATCAAAGTGCATCTTCCAGTGGTCCGAATATGGAACCGGTGGGAAGTACTGGGTCTCGGCCCAGTCGACGAGGAAGTCCGCCAATGCCTGCGACTTGATCGTGAGCCGGGGCTCATATTGGATGGAGTAGGCGGCCATCTCGATGGCCCATTTGGCGACTCGGCCGGTGGCGTCCTTGTTGCCGATGATTTTTGAAAGGGGTGCGGTGCACACGACCTTAATCGGATGCTCCTGGAAGTAGTGCTTGAGCTTCTTGCATGCCAGGTACACGTCGTAGCACATCTTCTGGTAGTGGGGGTAGTTCTGCTTGGAGAGGGATAGAACCTCGCTGAGGTAGTAGACGGGCCTCTAAACGGGCTGAGCCTTGCCTTCCTCGGGGCGCTCCACCACCAGGACGACGCTGACGACCCGGCTGATGGCTGCTATATAGAGCAACATCGGCTCCTTGCTAGCCGGCGTGGCTAGAACCGGCGTTGTGGATAGCATGAGCTTGAGGTCATGAAATGCGGTGTCGGCTTGCGAAGTCCAGGAGAACTTGTCCGTCTTCTTCATCAGCTGGTACAACGGGAGTGCCTTCTCCCCCAGCCGGCTGACGAAACGGCCGAGGGAGGCCAGGCATCCGGTGAACTTTTGGACTCCAAGCAGGCTCCTGGGCGGCTGCATCCTTTCGATGGCCGTGATCTTCTCTGGATTTGCCTCGATGCCTCGTTGTGATACGAGGAAACCGAGGAGCTGACCGGATGGCACTCCGAAGACGCACTTCTCTGGGTTCAGCTTCATCTGGTACTGGTGGAGGTTGCCAAATGTCTCTCCCAGATCCTCGAGGAGGGTGCGCTTCTCCTTGGTCTTGATGACCACATCGTCCACATAAGCATGCACGTTTCGGCCTATCTGCAAGTGCAAGCACTTCTGCATGCAGCGCTGATAGGTAGCGCCTACATTCTTTAGACCGAAAGGCATGGTTACGTAGCAGAAAGCCCCGTAGGGGGTGATAAATGATGTCTTAATCTGATCAGCCGGGTTTAACCCGATCTGATTGTAGCCGGAATAGCAATCTAGAAAAGACAACAAATCATAGACGGCCGTGGAATCGATAACTTGATCGATACGGGGCAAGGCGAAGGGGTCTTTCGGGCATGCCTTGTTCAGGCTGGTGTAGTCGATACACATGCGCCAGGTCTTGTTCTTCTTCAACACCAGGACTGGGTTCGCCAGCCAATCCGGGTGGTATACTTCCATGATGAACCTGGCTACAAGGAGCTAGGTGATCTCGTCACCGATTATCTTCCTCTTCTCCTCTGCGAACCGGCGCAGAGGTTGCTTGACCGGTTTGGCATCCGGCCGCACATGAAGTGAGTGCTCGGCGAACTCCCTCGGCACACCCGGCATGTCCTTGGGGGACCATGCAAAGGTGTCCCAATTCTCACGGAGGAAGTCGACGAGCGTGCCTTCCTATTTGTTGTCCAAGCCGGCACCAATGGTGACGAACTTGGTCGGGTCGGAGGGGTCGAGCAGGATCCTCTTTGTCTCCTTTGCCGGCTGGAAAGCTCCTTCTCCAGCCGGTTTGCTGCTAGCCGGCATGTCTTGCTGGGCCATGGCCACATTGCGCTTGATCACGCGCTTCTCCGAGGCTATGATGAGGGCCTCTGCCAGTTTGGAACCGGCTGAGGCGCACTCCATCGACCGCCTGAAGCAGCCGGCGATGGTGATCACGCCATGGGGTCCCGACATCTTCGTCTTGAGGTACGTGTAGTGGGGGACATCCATGAACTTGGCGAGGGCGAGGCGCCCGAGGAGAGCATGGTAGGAGCTCGTCAGGTTTACCACCTCGAACCAAATTGTCTCACGGCGGAAATTCTCCTCGGTCCCGAAGATGACGTCCAGCTGGATTTTCCCCAGCGGGGTGCAGGCTGGCCCCGGCAGTACACCGTGGAACGTTGTGGTAGTCGGGCGCAGGTCGCATTCGCGAATGCCCAACTTCTCCAGCGAGGACTGGTAGAGGAGGTTGAGGCTGCTGCCTCCGTCGATGAGGACGTGCGAGAATCGGCAGGTGCGTGCGTTGGAGACGATGAGGGGGTCGAGCACCATGGCATAGCCCCCGGGAGTCGGCAGCTGCTCCGGCTAGTCTGCGCGGCTCCAGGTGATGGGGGTTTCCGACCAGTTCAGGTACTGGGGGACCGGAGAGACGATGGCATTGACCTCCTTGGAGCGTCGCCTGCGGCTGTGCTTGTCGCCCAGCTTCGTCTCGAAGATGTGGTAGGCGGCGTGCGGCTGGGGTAGCCATTGTTGTTGTTGCCGCCGTTGCCGCCGTTACCATCATTGTCGGCTCCCCTAGCCGGTGGTGGTGGTCCACCAGGAGGGGGCGGGGGGAGACAAAGCTGGTTACCCTGATCTTTTAGCTGGCGGGTCCAGCTGCAATTCCGAGTCGTGTGCGTAGCCGGTTTGAAGGGATCGCTGTGCCACTTGCACGGGCCGTCAAACATCTGGTCAAAGGTAAGCCGTGGCTTCTGCCTCCTTGCATCGTTAGCCGGTGCGTCGGGCGCACCCTCCACAACATTGACCTGCCGCGCGTGGTAGCGGGGCTTCTGCTGCCCAGCTTGGCGGTCTCCATGGAACCGGTTGTCGTTGCCGTGGCGCCTGGAGGATCCGGCTTCGCCAGCCGGATTGCTCGGACGGTCGCGAGCCGGCTCCGTAGGAGTCGGACGCCCGTCAGAATTTACTCGGAGGGGCTTCTTCATGGCGGCATCCTCCATGGCATACTGGTCCGCAACCGTCATGAGCTCCGCCATGGTTTTCGGCTCGTCACACAGTAGCCGGTGGCGAAGCATGGTGCCTTCTCGGCACCCCTCGATGAAGAAACTGATGGCCTGGCTCTCCAGGATGCCCTCGTAGGTGTTGTGCAGCTCCGTCCACTTGGCGAGGTACTCGCGGTCGGTCTCGCGGTCACCCTGGATGCACAAGGCTAGGTCGCGTGGGTGCCCCGGACGCTTGTACGTGCCGTTGAAGTTGCGGACGAACACCTTCTCGAAGTCTGGGCAGGCGTTGATGCTATTGGGCGCAAGGCTGTTGAGCCACGACCTTGCCGACCCGGTTAGCATAAGGGGGACGTAGCGCATGGCTGTGCGCTTGTTCCCGTGGGCGATGCCGACTGCCGTAGCATAGTCGGTCAGCCAATCTTCAGGCTTCATGCTGCTGTCGTACTTGGGGGGTGTCCCTATGCATGATCTTATTGAGATCATGAGCTTGAAATCTATAGATCTACCTTGCTACTCAAGTGCTTTAATAGATCTCTGCTCTCCCCATGTGTGTGAAAGTGACAGCGTGCACACCATGGTGGCACTTAGGCTAGAGATTACAAATACTTGTTATGAGTTATTTGTAGTTGGATGTCTTTATGAAATTGTGGTGTTTGTTGGACCCATCTAGTACTCAAGGTGATAGTGTGGGGTTATCTAGATGGGAAAGATGAACTTTGAGGAGTGCTGTTATAGCCCTACCATCAATTAGAGTGTTCAACCGGAGAGTAGTTAAGAGTAGTATCATGAAGATAATATATTTATATGAGTGTTCACTAGTGAAAGTATGATCCCTAGGCCTTGTTTCTAAGCACTGAAACACTGTTTGCTCCTAGATCCGTTACATGTTTGCTTGCTTCCATCTTTATTTTAGTTTGCCTTTAGTCTTTTCCACGCCATCAAGCTATTTTCTAGCACCATCGCTTATATCCATACCACTTGTATTTCACTATCTCTTCGCCGAACTAGTGCACCTATACACCTGACAAGTGTATTGGGTGTGTTGAGGACACAAGAGACTTCTTGTATCTTGATTGCAGGATTGCTTGAGAGGGAATACCTTTGACCACTTCCTCCCTGAGTTTGATAAACCTTGGGTGATCCACTTAAGGGAAAACTTGCTGCTGTTCTACAAACCTCTGCACTTGGAGGCCCAACAACTGTCTACAAGAATAGAAGTGCGTAGACATCAAGCTATTTTCTGGCGCCGTTGCCGGGGAGGTAAGGGAAAAGGTATTCACACCGGAGGATTAAAGAAGAAGAACCTCCCACGGCAAACGCCTATTTTCTGGTGTGAGTGCTCGAAGTTATTTCCTTTAGATTCTGCAATTTTGTCTTTTTGTTTCTTGTTTTCACTAGTTAGGCTTAATGGAAAACAACAACAAATTAGAGAGCTTTATAGTATTTATCTCGAGTTAGGACATGAAGTGTTTGAAGAGAAAATTAAAAAACCTATGGAACTTTATTTGTATGCTAATAGCAATGTTGTTAGTATGAATTCTTTGGACAACATTATTGCTAATGCTATGGAAAAGTCTAAGCTTGGGGAAGCTGGTGTTGATGAAAATGATCTTTTTAGTCCCCCAAGCATGGAGGAGAAAATTTACTTTAATGATACTATGCCTCCAATATATGATGATTACAATGATGAGTATGATATTTTCAGCCCACCTACTATTGAGGAGAAAACTAATGATTACAATATGCCTCCTATATTTGATGATTATGGTGATGAGAATTATAATGATAGCTATTTCGTTGAATTTGCTCCCACCACAATTAATAAGAATGACTATGCCTATGTGGAGAGTAATAATCATTTTATGCATGTGGCTCATGATAAGAATGTTTTATGTGATAGTTATATTGATAATTTTATTCATGATGCTACTGAAAGTTATTATGAGAGAGGGAAACATGGTTTTATGCATCTCAATAATATTAAGTTTCCCCTCTTTATGTTGAAAATTTTGAAGTTGCACTTGTTTTGCTTTCCTATGCTTGTTGCTTTGTGCTTTCATGACTTATTTCTTTACAAGATTCCTATTCATAGGAAGTGGGTTAGACTTAAATGTGCTTTGAATTTGCTTCTTGATGCTCTCTTTTACTTCAATTCATATTTCTTATGTGAGCATCTTCTCAAACTATCAAGCCTAACTTAAAGGCGTTAAAGAAAAGTACTTATTGGGAGATAACCCAAAAGTTTTAGATGAGTCTTGGAAGTTATTATCTCTGTAATAACCGCTCCTTATCCTTTTTATTTGCTTTTTGTGCCAAGAGTAACCTCTAATGAGAGGAAGTAATGATTGGGAAAGTTGCTGTCCCGAAACAGATTTCTGTGCTTCACCGTAAAAATTCGTGTAAAATCTCTGAATGTCTTTTGAGGCGTGAATTTTTGTGCTTCTTCCCCAGGTTGTTATATAACTTTCGTTAGTTCAACACTTTTTGATTTGAGCAACAGAAGGTCTTCGAAAAAATTCGTCTTTACCTGCTGGTCTGTTTTGACAGATTTCTGCCATTTTCTGCATTTGCTTCTTGTTGGTTCCTTTTTAAGTTTTTTTGGGGAATTGAGCTTTTTGAGGGAAGTGCTACAGTAGCTAGTGTTCTAATGGAAGTTTATTTGGTGTTAGAACTGAACCTAAAGACTTATTATCTTGAGTGCACTAATGTTGCTAATAAAGATTGTGTGAAGTTTTGTATGAAGGAAAAATTTCAGGTGTATGGAAGGAATGAGTAATGAGATGAAGGATGGACTAAAGCTCAAGCTTGGGGATGCCACGAGTGTCACTCCAAGAAATATCCAAGAAGTACAAGTGTCAAAGCTTGGGGATGCCCAAGGCATCTCCTTCTTCATCAATAAAAATCACAGATTTCTTCTAAACGCTTCATTTTTATTGTTTCATGCACATTTGTGTTGTGCTTGGAGCGTCTTCTTTTTTGTTTTAATTTTGGTTTTTCGTTTTCTTTGGTTTTCTGAATAAATTGGTTGGACCCCCTCTTTCATACATTGGTTTGCAAATAGTTTGGTTTGGTTTGGAAAAGAGTAGGAAAGTTCATGCTTAAGTGGTAAAGAGAGCTTGTTTTTGACTGTGGCCTATGCTTTTTCATGCAATGCTTGATATTGTTTTGGCCTTATTCTTAGTATTCTTTGCTGTAGCATGACTTGTTATAAACAATTGAGATTGCTTAATGTGCCTTGGATGAATCATGCGTTGTTTTAGCATATTAAAGCATAGTATAGTGGTATTCTCCTTTGATGCTTTATTTGGGTTGACTTGGCGCATGCTCACACCATGTTATGACTATCCAAAGTCACCATAGACTTTATGATCCTTTAGTTTTCAACTTGTAGTATCACTTTACGCTTTGATCAATGATGTTTTGTCGCTCTACATGATTATGGCCATTATTGCTCTCTTAGTTTGTCGCTCCCAGTCTTTTGCTAGCCTCCATAACCAAGTGTGAGTTCTACTCGTGCATCCAAATCCCTAAACCAAGTTATTCCAAAGAATCCACCATACCTACCTACTAGATTATGCTATTCCAAGTATATTCATGTTTTTTTACCTTCCAAATTAAACTTGTTATGAGAAAACTAGTGATTAAAGCTCTCACGAACTTGAAGGCACACTTTAATTTTCTTGCCCTTAATAAACTTGAACCATTGTGTCTTCTATGTTGTATATGCTTGCACTTATTTGTTGGGGATTAGCAGAACCATGCTTTCATGGGGAACGCTTTCAACATTGCACTTGGTACTTGTACCTAGTTGATATCATGCTCTTTTGTATATGGATGTCGTCGGTGTGAAATGAAAGGGGAGCTTGTAAGTCCATGGAGTTATGTATATGTGTTAGAGAAACGCCTGGGCCGCTGGTCTAATCCATCCTGACATGGTGGAAACCTGCAGCGTAACCATAATGAGCTGTCTATGAAGCATTCTTCTTATAAAAAAAGAGTCCTATATTGATTAAAAAGAGAAAAGAAAAAAAAGAGATACTATGAAAAGAGGAAAGAGAGAAAAAAGCACCATATTCCCATGGTAAATAAGAAGAATGCCGAGATGCTCGTTGTCTGCTTGCCTTGTCATTTTGATATGGGGATTCTTCCGTATCATCGGGCAAGGGGTACCCAGTTGGCGGTTCTCTATGATACACATGTACTTACGATGACAAGAACTTACCGGTGACTAAACTTGAGTAGCATGAGGAGCGACCCTCGTATTCAAGGGACATGAGATTTCTGACTTATACTTCGTCAAGCATGTACACCATAGTTTGTTCACTTTAACCTTAATCACTTCAAGATGCTTATGATAGGGGCAATGAGAGCTGAAAGCTATAAGTACCATAATTTTTGGAAGATCTTTATGAGACTTGAATCCCTGCTACCTTTTATGAAGGCCTTTCTTCCACCATTATATTGAGTCTCCACCTTCTATCTTTATGCACCTACTTTGAGAGCATAGTGGCCATTCTTAGTTCTATGTGCATTGTCCCAAGACTAGTTGATTGATGCATAACTTGATATTGCTTGTTTTAAACTATTTGTATCTAGTCACTCTTATGAACTTTGAAGGTGTCCTATGCATTTATATTTGCTACTCTATGAGGGACAAGCTGAATGCTATTATGCTATGTTTTCTTTATGTGAAACAAACAAATGTCTTGCAAAGCATTGTTATTCATGAATCTTTTGTTTGTGCCTTTTTATGTTGCAACATAGTTGCTATGTCTTATTGCTAGAACTTTGTCTTTCATGGTATGCTTGAAGTACTATGATTCCAGCTTTGAATGTTTTACAAATACTTTAATCAAGTCTTTGATGGTGCATGTCACCTCAAAAATTATTCTTTCTTTTTATCACTTACCTACTCGAGGACGAGCAGGAGTTAAGATTGGGGATGTTGATACATTGCAAATGTATCTATAATTTTTGATGTTCCATGCTTGGTTTTATCTACTTTCTTATGTTTTGTCCACACTTTGGAGTACTTTTCATATGATTTCTTGGACTAACCTATTAACAAGAGCCATAGTGCCAGTTGCCTGTTTTCTGCTGTTTTTGGTTACAGGAAAGTCAGAAAATCAATATTCTCAGAATTGGACGGGACAAAAGCCAAAGTTACTATTTTACCGGAAGACTCACGGAGCCAGAAGACGAGACGGAGGAGGGCCAGGGCCTGGCCACACCATATGGTGGCGCGGGCTAACCCTGTCCACGCCACCAGGTGGTGTGGGCCCCCTGGCACTCAACCGACCTTGCCTCCTTCGCCTATAAGAGCCTCTCGATACCAAAACCCTAAAAACATCAATCAGAAATCCACGAAAAGTTCCGCAGCGCCGCCGCCACCGAAGGGGAGATTCGGGGGACAGAAAGTCTCTGTTTCGGCACCCTGCCAGGACGGGGAAGTGCCCCCGGAGCCATCTCCATCGATCTCCACCACCATCTCCATCACCGTTGCTGATTCCCATGATGAGGAGGGAGTAGTTCTCTCTCGAGGCTAAGGGTTCTACCGGTAGCTATGTGTTCATCTCTCTCTATGCATGATATTATTGAGATCATGAGCTTGTAATCTATAGATCTACCTTGCTACTCAATTGCTTTAATAGATCTCTGTTGTCCCCATGTGTGTGAAAGTGACAGCGTGCACACCATGGTGGCACTTAGGCTAGAGATTACAAATACTTGTTATGCGTTATATTTGGAGTTGGATGTCTTTATGAAATTGTGGTGTTTGTTGGACCCATCTAGTACTCAAGGTGACAGTGTGGGGTTATCTAGATAGGAAAGAAGAACTTTGAGGAGTTCTTATATAGCCCTACCATCGATTAGAGTGTTCAACCGGAGAGTAGTTAAGAGTAGTATCATGAAGATAATATATTTATATGAGAGTGTTCACTAGTGAAAGTATGATCCATAGGCCTTGTTTCTAAGCACTGAAACACCGTTTGCTACAAGATCCGTTACATGTTTGCTTGCTTCCATCTTTATTTTAGTTTGCCTTTAGTCTTTTCCACGCCATCAAGCTATTTTCTAGCACATTCGTTTATATCCATACCACTTGTATTTCACTATCTCTTCGCCGAACTAGTGCACCTATACACCTGACAAGTGTATTGGGTGTGTTGGGGACACAAGAGACTTCTTGTATCTTGATTGCAGGATTGCTTGAGAGGGAATACCTTTGACAACTTCCTCCCTGAGTTCGATAAACCTTGGGTGATCCACTTAAGGGAAAACTTGCTGCTGTTCTACAAACCTCTGCACTTGGAGGCCCAACAACTGTCTACAAGAATAGAAGTGCGTAGACATCAACGACACAATGGTTCAAGTTTATTAAGGGCAAGAAAAGTAAAGTGTGCCATCAAGTTCGTGAGAGCTTTAATCACTAGTTTTCTCATAACAAGTTTAATTCGGAAGGTAAACAAAAACATGAATATACTTGGAATAGCATAAGCTAGTAGGTAGGTATGGTGGACTCTTTGGAATAACTTGGTTTAAGGAGTCGGATGCATGAGTGGAACTCATACTTGGTTGCAGAGGCTAGCAAAAGACTAGGAGCGACAAACTAAGAGAGCAATAATGGCCATAATCATGCAGAGCGACAAAACATCATTGATCAAAGCATAAAGTGATATTACAAGTTGAAAACTAAAGGATCACAAAGGCTTATGGTGACTTGGGATAGTCATAACATGGTGTGAGCATGCGCCAAGTCAACCCAAATAAAGCATCAAAGGAGAATACCACAATACTATGCTTTAATATGCTAAAACAACGCATGATTCATCCAAGACACATTAAGCAATCTCAATTGTTTATAACAAGTCATGCTATAGCAAATAATACTAAGCATAAAGCCAAAACAATATCAAGCATGGCATGACAAAGCATAGGCCACAGTCAAAAACAAGCTCTATTTACCACTTAAGCATGAACTTTCCTACTCTTTTCCAATCCAAACCAAACTATTTGAAAACCAATGCATGAAAGAGGGGGTCTAACCAATTTATTCAGCAAACTAAGAAAACCAAGCAAAATAAAAACCAAAACGAAAACGAAAAGAAAAAACAAAGACGCTCCAAGAACAACACAACTGTGTATGAAACAATAAAAATGAAGTGTTTGGAAGAAACCTGGAATTTTTATTGATGAAGAAGGGGATGCCTTGGGAATCCCCAAGCTTTGACGCTTGTACTTCTTGGATATTTCTTGGGGTGACACACGTGGCATCCCCAAGCTTGAGCTTTAGTCCATCCTTCATCTCATTACTCATTCCTTCCATACACCTAATTTTTTCCTTCATACAAAACTTCACACAATCTTTATTAGCAACATTAGTGCACTCAAGATAATAAGTCTTTAGGTTCAGTTCTAACACCAATAAAATTTCCAATAAAACAGTATCTACTGTAGCACTTCCCTCGGAAAGCTCAATTCCCCAAAAGAACTCAAAAAGGAACCAACAAGAAGCAAATGCAAATAATAGCAGAAATCTGTCAAAACAGACCAGCAGGTAAAGACGATTTTTTTCGAAGACCTTATGTTGCTCGAATCAAAAAGTGTTAAACTAACGAAAGTTAGATAAAAACCTGGGGCATAAGCACAAAAATTCACGCCTCAAAAGGACAGACATAGATTTTACACGAAATTTTACGGTGAAGCACAGAAATCTGTTTCGGACAGCAACTTTCCCAATCATTACTTCTCTCTCAATAGAGGTTACTCTTGGCACAAAAAGCAAATAAAAAGGATAAGGAGCGGTTATTACAGAGGTAATAACTTCCAAAACTCATCTAAAACTTTTGGGTTATCTCCCAATAAGTATTTTTCTTTAACGCCTTTAAGTTAGGCATGATAGTTTGAGAAGATGCTACATAGGAAATATGAATTGAAGTAAAAGAGAGCATCAAGAAGCAAATTCAAAGCACATTTAAGTCTAGCCCACTTCCTATGCATAGGAATCTTGTAAATAAACAAGTCATGAAAGAACAAAGCAACAAGCATAGGAAAGCAAAACAAGTGCAGCTTCAAAAATTTCAACATAAAGAGGGAAAACTTAATATTGTTGAGACACATAAAACCATGTTTCCCTCTCTCATAATAACTTTCAGTAGCATCATGAATAAATTGACAATATAACTATCGCATAAAACATTCTTATCATGAGCCACATGCATAAAATGATTATTACTCTCCACATAAACATAGTCATTCTTATCAATTATAGTGGGAGCAAATTCAACAAAATAGCTATCATTATTATTCTCATCACCATAATCATCAAATATAGGAGGCATATTGTAATCATTAATTTTCTCCTCAATAGTAGGTGGACTGAAAATATCATATTCATCATTGTAATCATCATATATTGGAGGTTTGGTATCATCATAAGCAATAGAATAACTATCTTCCAAAACTGGGGAACTAAAATGATCATTTTCATAAAAACTAGCTTCCACAAGCTTAGACTTTTCCATAGCATTAGCAATAATGGTATCCAAAGAACTCATACTAACAACATTGCTATTAGCATGCAAATAAAGTTCCATAGGTTTTTAAATTTTCTCTTCAAACACTGCATGTCCTAACTCAAGATAAATACTATAAAGCTCTCTAATTTTTGTTGTTGTTTTCCATTAAGCCTAACTAGTGAAAACAAGAAACAAAAAGACAAAATTGCAGAATCTAAAGGAAATAACTTTGAGAACTCACACCGGAGGATGTGAGTACCTTTTACCTTACCTCCCTGGCAACGGCGCTAGAAAATAGGCGTTTGCCATGGGAGGTTCTTCTTCTTTAATCCTCCGGTCTGAATACCTTTTACCTTACCTCCCCGACAATAGCGCCAGAAAATAGCTTGATGTCTACGCACTTCTATTCTTGTAGACAGTTGTTGGGCCTCCAAGGGCAGAGGTTTGTAGAACAGCAGCAAGTTTTCCCTTAAGTGGATCACCCAAGGTTTATCGAACTCAGGGAGGAAGTGGTCAAAGGTATCCCCTCTCAAGCAACCTTGCAATCAAGATACAAGAAGTCTCTTGTGTCCCCAACACACCCAATACACTTGTCAGGTGTATAGGTGCACTAGTTCGGCAAAGAGATAGTGAAATACAAGTGGTATGGATAATTATAAGTGGTAACGATGATAGAAGATAGCTTGATGGCATGGAAGAGACTAAAGTAAAACTGAAATAAAGATGGAAGCAAGCAAACATGTAACAGATCTAGTTGCAAACGGTGTTTCAATGCTTAGAAACAAGGCCTAGGGATCATACTTTCACTAGTGAACACTCTCTCATATAAATATCTTCTCTTTATGATACTACTCTTAACTACTCTCCGGTTGGACACTCTAATCGATGGTAGGGCTATAATAGCACACCTCAAAGTAAGTCTTTCCCATCTAGAAAACCCCACACCGTCACCTTGAGTACTAGATGAGTCCAACAAACACCACAATTTCATAAAGACATCTAACTCCAAATATAACTCATAACAAGTATTTGTAATCTCTAGCCTAATTGCCACCATGGTGTGCACACTATCAACTTCACACACATGGGGAGAGCAGAGATCTATTAAAGCACTTGAGTAGCAAGGTAGATCTATAGATTACAAGCTCATGATCTCAATAAGATCATGCATAGAGAGAGAGATGAACACATAGCTACCGGTAGAACCCTTAGCCTCGAGAGAGAACTACTCCCTCCTCATCATGGGAATTAGCAATGGTGATGGAGATGGTGGTGGAGATCGATGGAGATGGCTCCGAGGGCACTTCCCCGTCCCGACAGGGTGCCGGAACAGAGACTTTCTGTCCCCTAAATCTCCTCTTCGATGGAGGCGGTGCTGCGGAACTTTTCGTGGATTTCTGATTGACGACCTAGGGTTTTGGTATAGGGAGGTTCTTATAGGCGAAGGAGGCAAGGTCGGTGGCTGGCCAGGGGTCCCACACCATGCCCTGGCGCGGCCTAGGGTTGCCCACGCCAAGGGGGGGTGTGGCCAACCTATGGCCCCTCTCCGACTCTCCTTCTGGCTCCGTGAGTCTTCTGGGAAAATAGTAACTTTGGCTTTTGTCCCGTCCAATTCCGAGAATATTTATTTTCTGACTTCCTGGAACCACAAACAGCAGAAAACAGGCATCTGGTATTGTGGCTCTTGTTAATAGGTTAGTCCAAGAAATCATATGAAAAGTACTCCAAAGTGTGGACAAAACATAAGAAAGTAGATAAAACCAAGCATGGAACATCAAAAATTAATGATGCATTTGCAATATATCAGGCTGCGCTCGAGGCCAAGTTTGGGGTCATGAATGATGGCAGTGAACTGTATGTCATGGAACAATTCTATGACTATAAGATGGCTGATGACCGCTCCGTCATTGAGCAGGCTCATGACATATAATTTCTTTCCAAGGAGCTTAAGAACTTTAATTATGTGTTACCAGACAAGTTCATTGTGGAGGAATTATTGCCAAGATTCCACTTCATGGAGGAACTTTGCTACTTCTCTGAAACACAAGAGATAGGAGTTTTCCATCACGGATCTCATTGGGACTCTTGATGTGGAAGAGAAGGCCAGAGCAAAAGACACACGTGCTCGAGGTTCTGAGGGAGGTTCTAGTGCCAACTTGGTATAGAAAAAGAATTTTCATTCCCACAAGTTTAAGAACAACAAGGGCAAGTTTGATGGCTAAAGAAAATTTGATGGAAAAAACAAAGCATCACCATCTACCAATTTCAAGAAGAAGACTGATAAGAAGAAAGTGCTTTCCATGTGTGCAGTGATCCTAATTACTGTGCTCCTAGTTTACCTAACCGCTTTGACAAGCTTCAGCATGGAAAGAGCGGCAAAATTGCTAATGTTGTCATGGGAGATGTTGAGATGAAGGATGTTGGGTATGGTATATTACCTACTATTCTCTCAGTATGTCATTCTCATGATTAGTGGATTGGCATGAGTGCCAATGTACATGTTTGTTCTGATGTTTCAATGTTTTCTTCATATAAGATCGTCGAGATTTCCTTCGTGATGATGGGAAACAGATCGCATGCTTCTGTTCATGGTGTTGGTATGGTCGATCTGTGGTTCGCTTCAGGAAAGACCGTGCACCTGAAGAACATGCATTGTGTTCCCTCCATCAATAAAAATCTTGTTAGAGGGTCTCTTCTATGTCGTGATGGCTACAAGATTATTTTCGAGTCCAATAAATTTGTATTGTCTAAGTTTGGAACTTTTATTGGTAAGCCTATGAGCGCGGAGGTTTGTTCTGCCTATCATTGCTAGAGGTTTATAATAAATTTGTGAATCATATTTCAACTGATGTTGAATCAAATGTTTGGAATTCTCGTCTTTGTCATATTAACTTTGGTTGCATGACGCGGCTAGATAAAATGAATTTAATCCCTAAATCCACTTATCAAGGGATCTTAGTGCCAAGATGTGTGCAAGCAAAACAACCTCGTAAGTCACATATGACTGCGTGGGTGAGAGATTTGGTACCACTAGAGCTCATATATTCATATCTTTGTGAGATGAATGGTGTTTTGATGAAAGGCGGAAAGAAATATTTCATGACATTGATCGATGACTCCACTAGATACTGTTATGTGTATCTTCTAAAATAAAAAGATGAGGATTTAAATTTCTTCAAATCTATAAAGCTGAAGAAGAAAACCAAATTGAAAAAAGATCAAGAGGATTAGGTCCAATCGTGGTGGGAGTATTTTTCCAATGAGTTTGATTTTTTTGTGCAGAACAAGGTATAGTTTAGGAAAGGACGCCTCCCTACTCACCCTAGTCTAATGGAGTGACCGAAAGAAGGAACCATAATCTAACAGATTTGGTTAACGTCATGTTAGATACATTGGGTCTCTCTAAGGAATAGTGGGGTGGCACTATTGACTACATGTCATGTTCTAAATCGAGTTCCCACAAAGAACAAAGAAATAAATCCATTTGAAGAATGGCAGAAAAAATATAAAAATCTCTTACTTATGGACTTAGGGATGTTTGGCAAAGGTTCATGTGCCAATTCCCGAGAAGCACAAGCTTGGACCCAAAACTGTTGATTGTATTTTTTGGGCTATTCTTTTCACGGCATTGGTTATAAATTCTTAACAGTAAATTTTGGAGTACCTAACATGCATGTTGGTATAATCATGGAGTCGACTGATGCGACTTTCTTTGAGTATATATTTCCTATGAAGGATATGGCATGCTCATAAAATCAGGAGATGCCCAGTTCATCTAGTCAAGAATTCGCCACAATTTCCCAACCTACTGATGACTGCAAGTGCACAAATCAATTTTAGCTAGTTTCAAAATAAGAGTAACGAATCCATAGAGAGCTATTTGGTTAAGGTCTTTATGCCCCTTGTCACTATCTACCGAAGGATACTTGTAAGATGCCTTTTTATCTCAAGTAAAGGATGTTTGAAAGGTTTTTGTGATTGAATGCGAGAAAGTAATAAAAGCATGTAAAGAGAATAAGTAATAAAAAGTGCTAGAAAAGGTTTTGGAACTCAATAGGGCTAAAATGTTCCCGGGGATGTAGGATACACCGCTAACATATATGGGAATTATTCATGATTAAGATAATCTATGTCTTCAGTCATGATATGTGTGGAGGGAGCTCCATAATAAGATGTTCACTACAAGTTTCGCAAGCAACCGCTTCTAATAGTCAAGTTTTCAGGTGATCTCTAAATAACCACTGTGATGCTTGTGAGCAAATCACTTCTACAAACCACCACAATTAAGGGTTTCCCCATGGATATCGTATGAGCTTAGTGAATCTCCCTTAGTTACCCCTTTGACCTCATAGATTATAAGCCGATGCCTGTAGTCACATAGTAGCACCGAGCATACTCCCATACACGTCCAAAGAATATTTCGCTCTCTCTAGTCCCAAAGGCAAATGCTATGTGGTCAACTTCACATACCATCTAGAGAGAGAGATCTAGCGCAATATTGTAAATCAATGGATCAAAGAACATAGTTATAGATCATATTTATTTCATTTCATAATAATGCTAGGGTTTCTACATCTCCCCAAGAAAAAGGGAAACTAGTCACACATGGAAGAAATCAACAACATCATCATATTCATATAACTACAAAGGTAAATCAAGTGCAAACCACAATTGTATTGGAATTACAACAAGATCTAATGAATGAGAATTGGGGAATGTGGTGTTGATGGAGATGCAGCGGTTGATGATGAAGAGGATGATGCGATGTTCTCCAATAATCGTGAAGAAGCAAGGATTTTCCCTTCTCCAAGTTCCTCCTCTAGATCCCTTTCTGGTGTGGTATTTCGAGACTGGAAGTTTCTATGAATGTCGGATCTCAGATCCATCTTTGCATTGTGAAAGTATTTGACGAGGCGAACGTCCTGATGGGTCGTCCGTGCGGACTTTGCCCATACCACAGGTCGTTAAACCTTCTGTAGCTTCCCCTCACTTCCTCTCTTATCCCAGGTACGTGGAAAATCATTTAGATGGCTTTTATCACTTAGAAATATCATATTATTGCATAACATGATAGTCCCAATTGATATATTTACAAAGACTTAATATTTTGGGATCTTATTTAAACAAGGAAAAAAGGTGTCGTAAAATACAAAAATCCTAACTCTACATATGCAAAAACACAAGGTAAAAATGCTTCAAAATTGGACTCATCAACTTCCCCAAGCTAGACTCTTGCTTGTCCCCTAGCAAGATGGTGGCTTATGGACAAGGTCATATTGTTCATGAGGCACAAGTCGTTACAATAAATGAGGCAATTGATGCATAAATACAATATTAGATATAGCGTGAGTTATATCACACTCTCACTGACATAGGTATGATTACTCGGATGCTTATGATTCCCTACCCTATACTGGGTAAAGGCTTATGACCCATGAAGATTTCAGATGATAGCCCAAGGAAGCAACCGACAAAGACTTTGATTGTATTAGGAAAGAGTCTCTGAACCAACAATGTGTTGCTATTGTAATCACACGTATGTAAAACCTATCCGCATATAGCTTTGAGACCCGGTCTATTATATATAGGATGGGAGAAGCCCAAGCGAGGGTATCGAAAATCTCCCAGGCAACTTGTAATAGTATGATTTCCCAATATTCAGGCGAGTTTGACTTTATTGTTTTCCTGACATCCGACGAAATCTCCAGCGTTCTCTTTTCCACGAAACCCTAAGTCCATCACCATGGACATTGTCGAGGTTACCCCTTGTTAATTGGCGCTGTCTGTGGGAAACCTGAATGCTAGAACCATGGATTCAGCGGACCGCTCTCCATCAAACATCAACCCAACAAAAGCAGTTCCACACCCGCTCACCCCTGTATTGGTACCCACCGATTTCAACGGCGGATCTGATCTAATCATCGCAAACTTCCACTTCCAAGTAGAAGACCCGCAAGAATTGTACCCTTCGGTCCTGATCACATCAGAACCGTCGGTGGAAAAACTGAAGGAAATATGCCGTGAGAGGCAATAATAAAGTTTTTATTATGTATTCCTTGTATATGATAGATGTTTATTTTGCATGATATAATTGTATTGATAGGAAACATCAATACATGTGTGTTTAATAAAGAAAAAGTGTTCCTCGTTATGCCTCTCTTATAGACTAGCTTGTTGATTAACAAGATGATCAAGGTTTCCTAATCATGGACATTGGATGTTGTTAATAACAAGGTCACAACATTTGTGAAATGATATGATGAACATTCATCCGAAGTATAGCATTACGATCAAGTCATTATGTTTATATTGCTATAACATCATACGGAGTAGTCTTAGTCCTTAGACCATGAGATCATGTTAATTGCTAACACCAGAAGAGTATCTTGATAACATCAAACGCCACACCGTAACAGGGTGACTATAAAGGTGGGTTCAGTGCTATGAAGGTGTTATGTTGAGGCTCATGGATCAAGAGTGGAATTTGTCAATCCCGATGACGGATAGATATACACTGGGCCCTCTCGGTGATATCACATTAAGATAGCTTGCAAGCAAGTGATGTGATCACTAGAATGTTATATCACGGGAACGAGAAAAGAGTGCATGTCGGTAACGAGATCAAACTAGGTATTTGGATATCGATGATCGAATCTCGGACATGTATTATATCATGAGACAAAGGGATTAAATTGCTGGCGTTAAAGGTTCTCACGATCATAGAAGTCATCGTTGAATGTGCAGGAGTCAGTATGGATCTCGAGGTCCCGCTTCTGATTATTGATCTGAGAGGAGTCTCAATCATGTCTACATTATTCGCGAACCATAGGGTGACACACTTAAGACTTTCCGGACACCATTTAGGAGCACATATGTTCCAGACAAAAGGTTTGCAAAGCGCGGGAAATGTTTCGATAGAAACAGGAATTGTTTCGATAGAAACTGGAATTGTTTCGGGTGAAATTGCAGAAAGTGGTTCTGCATGTGATATTGAAATGTTGCAAGGGGTTTTATGTGAATGTTTGTTAATTAAAGTAATTAACAAAATTCTGAATAAAATAACTAAAAGAGATTTATTAATTGAGATTGGCATTAAATTTGGTGGAAATTTAATGCATGTGAGTGGAACTTTGGGTGGAGCTTGAATTGATGTGAGTGGAGCTTCCACCACATGAATGATGAAGAGGAGGGGGCTCCCTCCTTGGCCGCCGGCCATGGTAGGGGAGGAGTCCCCCCTCTCCTATAAAAGGCCCCCCTCTCCTCCCTCACAAAGCACACCTCCTCGTGAAGGATCCCTCTCCCCCTCTAGATATTCCCCCATGGTCGCGGATTAGCGAGATACATGTTCTCGGTGGCCTTGCGTCTGGAAGGAGTTGCTGCTTCCGCTGATTCGCTGGAGAGAGGATGTGGAGGTTGTCCGGTGGCTTGGACATGTGTGCGAGGACGGATGCGCTGCTGATTTGCGACGCTCGGACTTCCACACGATCTTGAGATCGGCAAGCGTATGACTACATCAACCACGAGTTCCTACTCGTTAACAAAACTCGTTGTCTTCGAGGGTAAGTTCTCCATGGATGTATGTCCACCCGTTGCTCTATATCTAGTAGATAGATCTTGGCGTATAGTTCTCATCGTAGGAAATTTTTTGTTTTCTATGCTGTGGACCCAACAGTGGTATCAGAGCCAGATCTATGCGTAGGTGCTTTGCACGGGTAGTACACATATGTTTATATGTGGGCGATGATGATCATGTTATTGCATCTTCTATGTATTTTGGATATTGGTGGCATAGTGGGATGAAGCGGCCCAGACCAACCTTACATGTCATCGTACATGAGACCGGTTCCACGACTGACATGCAACTTGTTTTGCATAAGTGGCTAGCGGGTGTCTGTCTCTCCTACTATAGTCAATATCTGATTTACAACGAGTTGCTAATAACTTAGTTATCCTCGTTGTGGTTCATGTTCGTAGGTAAGAACGGTTCTATCTCCGAAAGCCCTAAGCCACGTAAAACTTGCAATTGATAAATTAGAGGCGTCTAGTTTAGATTGTTTCTCGGCTAGTGTGTTGATATGGTATTGTTGTAAGTAGATGTATGGTGGATACTCTTACAACACACTCAACGTGTAAGTTCCATAGACCTTGGCCTTACACACAAAGGAATGATAGAGATCATACCACGATTCAAGTGATAGAGATCAAATGCATGGACCATATCATCTCACTTTACACATTAGATGTTAGCATCTTATACTACTAGTTTGGCGCGTTTGATAGCATTATAAGATGATCCCTCTTTTAGATATCAATATAAAAATGTGTTCTTCCTTGAGTATGCACCGTTCTATGGACCGTGTTTCGAGACATCACGTGATGATCGGGTGTACTCAAATCTACGCTTTCATAGGAACGGGTGTAAGACAGTTTTACACACACGAATACTAAGGTTCTTACTTGGCGAGCCTAGCATGTACAGACATGGCCTCCGAACACGGATCGAAAGGTTAAGCATGAGTCATATAGTTGATATGATGCCCATATAGATGCTCGCCTTTGAAGCTACACCAACTCACGTGATGATCGGACTTGGTGTAGTGGATTTGGTTCATGTAATCACCAAAAGGACACGAGGGATGTCGTTTTTGAGTGGGAGTTCATTAGTAATTTGGATTAGTTGAACTCAACCTATCATAAACTTAGTCTAAATATACTTTACAAATTCTGTTGTAGATGGCACCACGTGCTTTTAATTTCAATGTGTTCATGGAGAAAGAGAAGCTTGCTGTGAATGGTAGCAACTTCACCAACTAGGCTATGAATTTGAGGATTCTCCTCACTGCTGCACAAAAGCAATATGTGCTAGAGGCGCCGCTAGGCCCCCCACCAGCTCCCGATGCCCCTGACAAAGAAAAGAACGTCTATATAACTCGTCAAGAGGACCACAACTTAGTTCATTGCGGCATACTATATGGGCTAGAGCCAGAACTTCGAAAGCGTTTCAAAAATGGCAATGCCTTTGATACCATGGGAGAATTGAAAATGATTTTCGATACCCATGCTGCCGTAGAGAGTTATAATGCTTCTGAAAAGTTCTTTAGCTGCATGATGGAGGAGAACAACTCCGTTAGTGAGCATGTACTCAAAATGTCTGGGTACGCCGATAAGCTTGTGTCCTTGGGAATAACGATTCCCATTGACTTAGGCATACATCATGTTCTCCAATCTCTGCCACCTAGCTACAAGAGCTTCGTGATGAACTATAATATGCAGGGCATGAAGAAGTCTCTTCCTGAGCTTCTGTCAATGCTTAAGACTGCAGAAGTGGAGATTAGGAAAGAACATCAAGTGTTGATAATCAATAAGACCACCGGTTTCAAGAAGGACAAGAAAGGCAAGCAGAAGGGAAAGAAGGGCGGCAAATCTGTTGTCGCGCCTGAAAAGAAACCCCGAGCTGGGCCTAAGTCTGATACCGAGTGCTACTATTGCAAGGGGATTGGCCATTGGAAGCGCAACTGCCCCAAGTATTTGGCGGACAAGAAGGCCGGTAAGGCAAACAAAGGTATATGTGATATACATGTTATTGATGTGTACTTGACTAGTACTCGTAGTAGCACCTGGGTATTTGATACAGGATCGGTTGCTAATATATGTAACTCGGTTCAGGGGCTACAGAACAAGCGAGAACTAGCAAGGGATGAGGTCACGATGCGGATCGGCAATGGATCAAGAGTTGATGTGATCGCTGTCGGTATGCTGCCTCTCCATATGCCATCGGGATTAGTTATAAATCTAAATAATTGTTATTTGGTGCCTGCACTGAGCATGAACATTGTATCCGGATCGTGTTTGATGCGAAGTGGTTATTCCTTTAAATCTGAAAACAATGGTTGTTCGATTTACATGAATGATATCTTTTATGGTCATGCACCTGTGATGAATGGTTTATTTCTGTTGGATCTCGATAGTAGTATTACGCATATTCATAATGTTGATGCTAAAAGGATTAAACTTGATAATGATATATCTGCATATATGTGGCACTGCCGTCTAGGTCATATTGGCGTTAAACGTATGAAGAAACTCCATTCTGATGGACTTTTGGAATCACTTGATTTTGAATCATTTGATACATGTGAGCCATGCCTTATGGTCAAGGTGACTAGGACGCTGTTTTCCGGTTCAATGGAACGGGCGACAGATTTATTGGAAATCATACATACTGATGTGTGTGGACCAATGAGTGTGTCGGCGCGAGGTGGATATCGTTATTTTGTTACTTTCACGGATGATTTGAGTAGATACAGGTATATCTATTTGATGAAACATAAGTCTGAAACCTTTGAAAAGTTCAAGGAATTTCAGAATGAAGTGGAAAATCATCATAACAGAAAGATCAAATTTCTGCGGTCCGACCATGGAGGAGAGTATCTTAGTTACGAGTTTAGCACACATATGAAAGATTGTGGAATAGTTTCACAACTCACGCCTGCCAGAACACCGCAACATAATGGTGTGTCAGAACGTCGTAATCGTACTTTATTGGATATGGTTTGATCTATGATGTCTCTAACAGACTTGCCACTATCATTTTGGGGTTATGCACTGGAAGCCGCTGCATTCACTTTAAATAGGGCACCATCTAAATCCGTTGAAAAGACACCGTATGAATTATGGTTTGGAAACAAACCTAAGCTGTCATTTCTTAAAGTTTGGGGATGCGATGTTTATGTGAAGAAAATTCAACCGGATAAACTCGAACCCAAAGCGGAAAAATGCGTCTTCATAGGATACCCTATGGAAACAATTGGGTATACCTTCTATCGCAGATCCGAGGGCAAGGTTTTTGTTGCCAAGAATGGATCCTTTCTTGAGAAGGAGTTTCTCGCGAAAGGTGTGAGTAGTCGGAAGGTAGAACTCGAAGAGGTTATTGAACCTTCTCTTCATGAAATAGTGAGTAGAACAGCACCAGAAGTTGTTTCGGAGTTGACTTCACCTAATGAGGAGAGAGCTAATGATATTGATCATGAAACTCCGAAAGAGGACACTACCGAACCTCATAGGTCAAGCAGGACATGTGCAGCTCCTGAACTGTACGGTAATCCTATTATGAATTTCATGATTGATGAAATAGATGACCCTGTGACGTATGAAGAAGCGATGATGAGCCTTGATTCCAACAAATGGCTAGAAGCCATGAAATCCGAGATGGAATCCATCTACGAAAACCAGGTTTGGACCTTGGTGGACTTACCTCACGATCGAAAGGCCATTGAGAATAAATGGATTTTCAAAAGAAAACTGATGCTGATGGTAATGTGACAATCTATAAGGCTCGACTTGTCGCAAAGGGGTTTCAACAAATTCAAGGAGTTGACTACGATGAGACATTCTCTCCCGTAGCGATGCTTAAGTCGGTTAGGATTATGTTAGCAATTGCTGCATATTTCGATTATGAAATATGGCATATGGATGTCAAAACTGCATTCCTCAATGGTAATATTGAAGAAGAGTTGTATATGATACAACCTAAGGGTTTTGTCGATCCTAAGGATGCTGATAAGGTATGCAAACTTCAGAGATCCATCTATGGACTGAAGCAAGCATCCCGGAGTTGGAATCTCCGCTTTGATGAGGTGATCAAAGAGTTTGGATTTGTCCAAACTTATGGAGAGGCTTATATTTACAAGAAAGTGAGTGGGAGCAATGTGGCATTTCTAATATTATATGTGGATGACATATTATTGATTGGAAATGATATAGATATTTAAAAACAGTGTTAAAGGTTATCTAAACAGCAAATTTTCGATGAAGGACCTTGGTGAAGCTTCATATATATTGGGCATTAAAATCTAGAGAGATAGATCAAGACGCCTAATTGAGCTATCGCAGAGTACATACCTTGATAAGATATTAAAGAAGTTTAATATGGACGGAAGTAAGAAGGGGTTCTTGCCTATGTTGCAAGGCAAGACATTGAGTAAGACTCAAAGTCCGGCTACGGTGGAAGAAAGAGAGATAATGGATAAGATCCCCTATGCCTCAGCCATAGGCTCTATAATGTACGCCATGCTATGTACAAGACCGGATGTGGCACATGCTATTAGTTTGACTAGTAGGTACCAATCTGATCCAGGTTCGGAACACTGGATAGCGGTCAAGAATATCCTGAAGTACTTGAGAAGAACTAGGGATATGTTTCTTGTATACGGAGGTGAAGAAGAGCTAGTAGCTAAGTGTTATGTCGATGCTAGCTTTGACACTGATCTGGATGACTCTAAGTCTCAATCTGGATATGTATTTATCTTGAACAGAGCAGTAGTTAGTTGGAGGAGTTCCAAACAACCTGTGGTGGCTGGATCAACGACAGAGGTGGAATATGTTGTTGCTTCAGAAGCGGCACAGGAAGCGGTTTGGATGAAGGAGTTCATAACGGAACTAGGTGTGGTTCCTAGTGCCTTGGACCCAATGGTGATCTATTGTGACAACAATGGAGCCATATCCAACGCCAAGGAACCAAGGTCTCACAAGAATTCCAAGCAAATTAAGCGCCAGTTTCACTCCATCCGCGAGCATGTCAAGGATGGAGACATAAAGATTTGTAAAGTGCAC
Organism: Avena sativa; assembly: GCA_916181665.1. NCBI lineage: Eukaryota > Viridiplantae > Streptophyta > Magnoliopsida > Poales > Poaceae > Avena > Avena sativa. The sequence goes on along the minus strand of OV702288.1, from coordinate 450,557,845 downwards.
ACGGACCTAAATGTAGTAGATCCGTTGACTAAAGTTATCCCTAGGGCAAAACATGATCAACACCAGAACTCCATGGGTGTTAGACTTATCACTATGTAAACTAGATTATTTTCTCTAGTGCAAGTGGGAGACTGAAGGAAATATGCCCTGAGAGGCAATAATAAAGTAGTTATTATGTATTCCTTGTATATGATAGATGTTTTTTTTGCATGCTATAATTGTATTGATAGGAAACGTTAATACATGTGTGTTTAATAAACAAAAAGGGTTCCTAGTTATGCCTCTCTTATAGACTAGCTTGTTGATTAACAAGATGATCAAGGTTTCCTGATCATGGACATTGGATGTTGTTAATAACAAGGTCACAACATTTGTGAAATGATATGATGAACATTCATCCGAAGTATAGCACTACGATCAAGTCATTATGTTTATATTGCTATAACATCATACGAAGTAGTCTTAGTCCTTAGACCATGAGATCATGTTAATTGCTAACACCGGAAAAGTATCTTGATAACATCAAACGTCACACCGTAACAGGGTGACTATAAAGGTGGGTTCAGTGCTATGAAGGTGTTATGTTGAGGCTCATGGATCAAGAGTGGAATTTGTCAATTGTCAACACCCGGATTTTTAATCCTAGATGCCCGTTATGCCATACCTCGCAATCCCAGGATTACCATTTTTGCGAGACATAACAGATTGGATTTCACAGTACATCATCCATTACAAACCATACATAAGGTTTTACACAAATAAGGATCTCATGATCCAGTCTTTAATACAACAAGCAGCGGAAATAAACGATATCGTAGCGGTGGGGTCCATCTTCAGGGGCACAGGCAATGCTGACGAAGGCAGATAGTCCTAGTTATCATAGCCGTCCTGCTGACCATCATCTTGATAATCTCCTTCATAGTCTGGTCATGATAATAGCCAGGGACAAAAAGCCATGAGTACTCTTTAAGTACTTGCAAACTACTACTAACAAGTGGTATAATTCTAAGTTAAAGTACTAAATCTAAGTTAACTATCAAATTAAGTTTGAAACCTAAGCTAAGTTCAGAAGCAAAGAAAGATAAAGTAAAGTTCTAGAATCACTTAAGTTGGGAAGCTATTATCATCAACACAACCCTGTTGTGGTAAAGTCAAAGTTCATCATTCATTTCAAGTTATTTAGAAAACATCTGACAATGAAACAGTATGGCCATTCCAACTGTCCATAACCGCGGACGCGGCTATTCGAATAGTTTGACACTCTGCAGAGGTGGTACACTTTCACCACAAGATTCGATACATTTGTCAGGGATAACCCTGAATCATCATACTTAGTATGCAGATAATCAAACATAACCTTCCCTTTACACACCCTAGTACAAGCACCTCTCCTATGAGCATGGCCTCCCAACCATGACCATCAGTCATCTTGGGCACTGCATAGGTGGACAACATTGAGAGGTAGCCTTAGCTCAAACCTCTCCCGTGAGGGAACTAATACTAATGCATATAAATTTCCAGCTAAGCCTTACCCAATTTAGGTAATGTGGTTGTACGGTAAATTTGGAATGGTATCGCATCTGAATCCAACCATCAGTTTTATAAAGGGTTAAGACTCATGCCTCATCATTTTCATCATCATAAACCAGTTGTGTCTCTCAACACATGTCAAATCATCTCAATAGAATGACTCATCATTCCAAGGTTTTCACAATCCATTTTCACCAAGTGTTCCCATCTAAGGTGACTCAAGTTTTTGATTTATCCTAAAATACTAAGTTAAGAGTGTTGACTAAGGTGGAAATATGGGATCAATATCATGCCATAGAATGACATCTAAGGGTTTCTAAGTAGGTCAAGTTTTATACTTTTTATGCTACCTTCAAAATTAAGTAAAGAACTTTGTATATCCTAAGGGGGTAAAACTTGTTAATGAGACTTGGGGTACTAATAGTTAAAGGGGTGTGATCAAAGCATGCTTAAGGCATCTTCGCTAAACCATCTAGTTTAATTCTAGCTTGCTAACATTAGCTTGCCTTGGTTGGTGCAGTGGTTGAAATTTTCTTCTTCTTCTTCTTCTTGGTAGAACTCCTCCTCCTCGTAGACTTGGTCGGTACTATCGTCTATAAATACATATGGAGTACACCATCACCAAACAATACTTAACTAGGCTAAATAGCATTCTAAGACACACATTGGATGATCTATTATCATCACAAACATCACAAGTTTAATTTCAATAGCTTCATCCTTTTTATTTTAGAAAAGTAATTTCTACTCATTGAAATATTAACTAAAATTTAATATTCACCACCAAAATATGGGATCATGTGGACACATGTCCTCACCACATATTTTAACATGTGGGAATGAGATTTAAGGGTTGGATCAATATTACTTTGGTTTAAGTTTATTATTTAATGATTTAAAGTGACTAGAAATGCCTATATAGCATTATTTTGATACTAGTCCAAAGTCACTGTATGTCAACCTTAATATTATTACATATTTAGATAGATATGTTGAAATGTGATTTTTGAGAGTTGGAATCAACTCAAAAGCTAACTTGGTTGATTTTATAAAAATGTTGCAAGTTGCAAAAGCTTCTGTTTTGTTATTTTTACTAGCTGAATGCCCGTGCGTTGCTACGGCTTCACGGACCACTTACTTTTTTCTGACATAGATCCCCTTACTATTAAGTTTTGCATTCTTCTTCCATTCACACAGCATGTTAATCGTGAGCTTTGTCTCTCAGCTCTATCGCTATTATATTTAGTCACTCTACTTTCCCAAGATTCATTAATCTGCATCACCCGAACAATGCTTGTGAACGTATACCACATGGTCACGGACAACTTTGAACATCACTATGTCATTCTGGTCAACCATTCTAGATATTAATGGTCTTGTAGATCTGGTTTTACTAAGAAAATTATGACCTTATTAAATCTCGTTTGATTATTAGGACAACAATGCAAAGCCATTATAGTTGAATTTCACTATTATCTATCCACGAGTAGTTCTTACTCTGATGAGATGCACATCCTAGAGCGTCTAAAGGTGATCCTAAAAATATCTTCCCTGTATCCTCTACATTTGGCCTTCCAGATAAGATTCCTATCATAAACTTTTTCCAACTCTATAGTAACCTATAATATTACCCGGTGATTTTTATACCAACTCTAGGATAAATACACATGAACTTGATCTCACAAATAGCTAATATCATGCAATTTTTTCACGGGTAGATAAAATCCCAAGTTCATCTGATGGGTCAACCATTCAAACTAAGAGCAAGATGCGAGTTTTTCATACCATATCACATTGTCAGAGTCAACAGTGTTACAAGGACGGGAGGGATTTACTGACTGTTGGTTGTTGCTGGTAGGGGTGGTCTTCGTTGAGATGGGTGCAGAGGGAGCAAAGGTCGTAGTCCTCGTAGATGTACAAGAAGGCCACCTCCGCCATCAGGCCTCCTCAAGCTGCATCTCCATCTTCCCCATCCATGTCCATCTATTAAAAAACAGTATATAGGAAAAACACATCCATCATCCCAACATGGATGAAAGAAAAAGAAATACACATCATGTCACACCGAGGGATTACCGTTGCAGCTCCAAAGTTGTTTAACTGAGTTGTTGTGTAGAGGAAGAGGCCAACTGCTTGTTATACGATAAATCCAACAACTCTAGTCTCGAGTTGTCCATCAACAAGCCCTGCAATTTCTTGAAGTACTTCTTTGTATTCTGGATCAGTGGACTCCCCTATCTCCAGATGTGTAAATTATAGAGGATGTAGAACTTAAGGTGCATGCCAAAGTGCCATAGCTTTATAAAATAAACCAGGATCTGCAGCTGTACTATCATGTTTGCTGAAGTCAGTAATGCTGTAAACAACCAGAACAACAACTCCTGAACTTGCAAAAAATCCAGAAGTGAAGTGAGAAATTTTCAATCTGAACTGTGCTCCAGAGTACGAGCATAGAAACATGAATCAAGAATTGTCTTCTCATCATCCGATACATTTTACTTGCATTTAATGTTTACTTTGTACAACAGAAAGACTAACTCAAAGAAGAACAACCTAGGTGAACATTAGCGATGTAAATTGTTACGAGGAATAGCTACTTGTGTATTCCATCACAAATGTTTGCACACAAATCAAGCCAAGAGCATGCATCAAATAGTGTCTAATTCTTCCACTAAAAACTGGTGTGGCCATGTATTAATAAACTCAACGGTAAGAGTAGTTGTTAGAAATCATATCGCATGAAGCTTCTCCCCACATATACTTAAGAAGACTGGCCCATCTGAAGGGTCGATGGTTATCAAGAAATTCGTTTTTTCTTTACCTCTGCTTGAATTGTTGATGATCCTAGCAGTCGATTCCCTGGCGGAGTGCTGCGGACAGCTAGGAGATGCGTGAGGTGGACTATCCCAACCTGTGCAGCACCCACGACCGAAGCAGCGGAGACATCAACGCCCGCACCGGCTACAGCGCCCCTCCATCATATCGAAGTGCCGCTCGGTCGCAGCCACCCCCACCATTTCCCCTTCCTCAGATCATCGCGCCACCCTGCCGCTGCCATCGCTCGCCGCTGCACCCCACCCTCAGATGAACGCACGGCCGCTCCTTCTCTTCAGTACCGCGATGGCCGCCCCTGCAATCTCTCCTAGGAGCGACGAGCCGGACCCTCTCATCCTCCTCTTCCCTAGTGTGGCGCTTACTCCCGTCTTCCACCTCTCTCCTCTCCCCGTTGCCTCCGCTCTGCTCCATCTCAGCCGGGATGGGTAGGCCGTAGGGAGGGAAGTGGCCTCCTCCTCGTAGAGCAAATCCGAGCGCCGCCTTCAGATGTACTCTGCCTCCCCGTGGTCCTATGAGGCCACGAGTACCCGATGCCCCACCCCGTCGACCTCCCCTTGCTGGTTCCATCCTACCGCCATCGGCCTCCATCACCTCGACGCCATGCCCCTGCTTCGTGACTCTGCCCGACTCCAACTGCCATTTAGGCGATATGGAAGGAATAAGGGGAGGGGGATAGGACAATGACGTTGTAGAGTATGGGGGAAGGGTCTCCGACCGACGGGGGTGGCGGAGAACCCGGGGTAGCTTTGGGGACTTCTCTGACCGGCGCCGACCAGCAGGGGTGGCGGAGAGCCCTGGATGGTTTGGGGACTTTTCCGACCGGCGGGGGTGGCGGAGAGCCGGGATGGATTTGGGATTTTTTCCCCTTTCGTTTGACTTAGCGGTGGTAGTCCTTGTAATATTGCCAAACTTACAGGGGTAAAATCGTCTAAACAGTTGGCAGACGGAATATTTTATGGACGACGAACGTACCACAAGAGAAATTAGTAGATATAGATTAGGAGAGATCTATAACTCTAATTGAATTACATCCAACGGGCTTGGGTAGATCATTTTAATACCTTTCTGACAAAATTGGTTTCATAAAACTCTCTGAATTGAATTTTGAAATAGGGAACAGAAACTAGATTTAACTAAAAAGGAAAAAACCAGATTTGAATCCATGGGCTAGCACGGGAAAAGAAATGGGCCGGCCTAGTGGCGCTCCGCGGCGCGGAGCTCAGCTGACAGGGGGGTCCCGCTTGTCAGCGGCACTTAACACACGAAACGGTACGCACGCTGTGGGGCGTAGGATTAGAAGGGAGATCTACGGCTGAGGGTCGTCGACGACGACGAACAGGTCGCCGGCGAGCTCGAACCCTAGCGGCTCGGTGGGGGTCTACTGGGGGCGTACCAGGGCTCCAGCAGGGTCGGCGAGGCGGGCAAACGAAGTGGAAGACGACGGCAAGGCGAGGCATGGTCGCGGCTGAGCTTGGGGCGGTCGAAATCAACGGCACCCTTCTCCTCCAGAGGCGGCGGCTCCGGTTCCAATTCCGGCGAGCTGCTGCTCCACTTGCTCCGGCAAGAGGTGGGTGAGGTTCAGAGGGTGAGGGGAGTGGAATGGTGTGGAGAAGAATGGATGGGGAGGGATCCTTTTATAGGCCCGACGGTGAGACCGAGCGGGATGGGCGGTCGACGGTGGCGACATGGCTACGGCGAGCTAGCGGCATGGCTGGGGATGGCGATCGATGGGCGGTTCCCTGGCGGTGCTCTAGGACTTGAATGCGTCCGTAGGGGCGGTGGCACGCGGTCTGGGCGAGGTGGCGCTCTGCGCGGCTGAAGCGGCGGTGTCCAAGGCGAGCGGTGGCTGTGGGGATTTGGGCGGCGAACGGGGATGTCTGGGGTGTTCTCCAGGTCGAGGCGGAGCGGCGGGCGCGGGCTACGGTCGAGTGGTGACTTGTGCATGCGGGGACAAGGCGCGCTCTGGTGGCGGCACTGGAATGGTGCGGTGGCACTGGGCGCGGGCTCTCCTCGGTGGTCCACGGCAGCACTTGGCTCGGGCAGAGGACAGAGAGGAGCGGTGAGGTGTTGGCTACCTCCTAGACATGGAGAGGAAAGAGGAGGTGGTCTGCTAGGGTGAGGGCAAGTTTGGCCGGCGAGTTGGTGCTCGTCATGGCTTGGTCTGGTCACTAGGGTGTAGGGGTTGGGGTGATAATGGCATGGTTTGATCAAGTGGAGACAGAGGGAGTGTTTTGTGGTCAAATGGGTGGCTAAACTCTGTAGAAACAGTGAGCTAGCTAATTGTGTTTGATTCTGCCTGCCATGTGTTTGATGAAATGGTCGCAAGAGAAAAAGTTTTGAATTTTGAGTTCAAATTTTTTGAGTGATCTCCACTAGTGATAGGTAGTCTCTGGTTGCAAGGGTTTTGAAAATGGAGCTCAAATAGATGGTTTTTGAAATAGGGGTGATCTATGCATATGCATTAGGTTCAATTTTAAACTGTCATTTAAAATAGTTAACATAATGTTTTTATCAGATCCAAAGGTGGGCCTTGGTACCTCATTATATGTACTAGAAAGGGGTGCAAAGATCAAGAATTGTTTCTGTTAAGGATTGAGTACTAGGAATAGCCAAAGTAGGCATGCGAGTTAAATTTGCCAAAATGACCATTCCTTCATTTTAATTCTTTTTTATTTGATTTTCTTTAGGAAAAGTGTGGGAATGATGTAGAGGATGTTTAAATCACCTAAGAAACATTTTACAAGCATTGGATCAATCAATCATGGCAATTCAAACAACTCCTATTTTAAGTGCACACATATATGAATGCTTTCATTTTAAATTTGGAAAAGTTTCTGTTAACCCTATTTTTGGATGATTTGATCTTGATAAGCTTGGATTAAAGTTTTGGGATGTTACATCAATCCCGATGACGGATAGATATACTCTGGGCCCTCTCGGTGATATCACATTAAGATAGCTTGCAAGCAAGTGATGTGATCACTAGAATGTTATATCACGGGAACGAGAAAAGAGTGCATGTCGGTAACAAGATCAAACTAGGTATTTGGATAGCGATGATCGAATCTCGGACATGTATTATATCATGAGACAAAGGGCTTAAATTGTTGGCGTTAAAGGTTCTCACGATCATAGAAGTCATCGTTGAATGTGCAGGAGTCAGTATGGATCTCCAGGTCCCGCTTCTGATTTTGATCTGAGAGGAGTCTCAATCATGTCTGCATTATTCGCGAACCGTAGGGTTACACACTTAAGAGTTGCCGGACACCATTTAGGAGCACATATGTTCCAGAAAAAAGGTTTGCAAAGCGCAGGAAATGTTTCGATAGAAACAGGAATTGTTTCGATAGAAACCGGAATTGTTACGGGTGAAACTGCAGAAAGTGGTTCTGCATGTGATATTGAAATGTTGCAAGGGGTTTTATGTGAATGTTTGTTAATTAAAGTAATTAACAAAATTCTGAATAAAATAAATAAAAGAGTTTTATTAATTGAGAGTGGCATTAAATTTGGTGGAAATTTAATGCATGTGAGTGGAACTTTGGGTGGAGCTTGCATTGATGTGAGTGGAGCTTCCACCACATGAATGAGGAAGAGGAGGGGGCTCCCTCCTTGGCCACCGGCCATGGTAGGGGAGGAGTCCCCCATCTCCTATAAAAGCCCCCCTCTCCTCCCTCACAAAGCACACCTCCTCGTGAAGGATCTCTCTCCCCCTCTAGATATTCCCCCATGGTCTCGGATTAGCGAGATACATGTTCCTGGTGGCCTTGCGTCTGGAAGGAGTTGCTGCTTCTGCTGATTCGCTGGAGCGAGGAGGTTGTCCGGTGGCTTGGACGTGTCTGCGAGGACGGATGTGCTGCTGATTTGTGGCGCTCGGACTTCCACACGATCTTGATATCGGCAAGCGTACGACTACATCAACCACGAGTTCCTACTCATTAACAAAACTCGTTGTCTTCGAGGGTAAGTTCTCTATGGATGTATGTCCACCCGTTGCTCTATATCTAGTAGATAGATCTTGGCGTATAGTTCTCATCGTAGGAAAGTTTTTGTTTTCTATAATGCGGATCCAACAAAAACCTACGCCTACGGCAGAACCAGCATCATCCGTCGGATCCTCCACGGACGTCACAACACAGATCGAAGTAGGCGAAGAAAGCAAGCAAATCGAGACGGATCTAGGGGACCTTGATGGCCTTCATGGTAATATCTCCCTCGGATCAGGTCCTCATCCAACTCCACCACGCGAAGCAAACCTGGCAAATTCAGAACCCGAAGAAAGTAGCAAAAACATTGACTTCGAAAAAAGGATGGCAAATATCTATCCAGAACTACAATCTCAGAATATTATCAGTACATCCTTTGAAGCAGAAGATAACATCATCGTCCCACGCATAACACGCCACCAAGTGTGCATGGTTAATGGGAATACCTCAACACCATGTGACTCTAACGCTAATCCTATCCTCGATCCCAATGATATTTTATCAGATGACAATGCAGGAAATCACGACAATGAAGGGAACCACAGAAACGGAGGAGAGATGGAATATAACCGCATAGTCCAAGGAAGAGGCGGAGAACCGCATGGAGGAGAGAGGCAAACTCTTCGGCTACCAGCAACGTCATGGAAAAAAGCAAGGGAAGCAATTTCAGGAGCAGTTCCGATGACAGCGGACGCTTCACACGAGGATATATTAGCGTACCAATATCTACTTCATCACAAGAAGAGAGACCTACTCAGGATACAGAGGCAACTCGACGAAAGAAAGAGATTAGCCGACGAATCCAGCTTACGATGGGCACAATTAAGCTCTACCCGAGGATTAGGGAGCATAACAGGAGGAGCACCACAAGAAGGGGAACATCTTGATTGCAGCATATCCCCGAAGCAGAAAGAAGCAAACTCATCCGAGAGCTTGATTTATTGTTCATGTCGATTGACCAAGCAGGAAACATCAAGGAAAAAACGGCCCAGGCAGCCATTGTGGGCGCGCAAACATACCTGATCACAACTCAGCCCGCACCCGATGATCCCCGCGCAGCCCTCCACCCTCTGCCCTGTTGAACCTTGGCATGGTGGGAGCCTCACTCGCGGAAGCAGAACAAGGAACCATGTGACAGCCCAATAGATCCCCACGCCGTCGCAGCAGCCCTCGGCAAGTGGGACACACCCGCCGATCTTGATCGCCACACCAGGCACATCTCGTAGGACCCGAGCCGCGAAGCAACACAAGAAACGACAATACGCAACACAAGAACGCTGGATCAAGAGACAAAAACTGCAGCCGACGATACCATGATGGATACAATGAAGACGATTACGAGCTATGAGGGGCCAGCTGTTTCACTCAACGGATTCAGAAAACCTCAGTACCCAAGGACATCAAACTTCCGCACGACCGCCACAAGTACAATGGACTCCAGGAACCCGAAGCATGGTTAGCAGATTATTTGGCCACCAAGTTACAAGGCGGCTCCACAACTACCGCAATGCAGAGCTTACAACTACACCTCACCGACGCCGCAAGATCATGGCTCAGACAGTTACCCAAAGATTCCATCGGCAGTTGGAACGACCTAGAAGATAAGTTCATCCGGCACTTCCAATCCACGTTTAAACGACCAACATCCTTGGAGCAGTTGCGAGCATGCAAACAAAAATCTGGGCAGTCAATAAGAGCCTTCATCCAACGATGGAATATCATCAAAAACTCAGTTGAGTTCATATCCGACGAAAGGGCCATCGATGCCTTCAACGATGGCCTTCATCGCCAAGAATTCATAGAAGAACCGGGACGGGTTAAACCCAAAACAATATCATAATTAATGGAAATAGCAAATCGCTGGGCTGATGGAGAAGACGCACTACATAACAAGCGTACATGATCACCCGAAGAAGACATGGATGAACGCGGCAACAATAGAAGAAGAAGGAACAACGATGGAAACACGGGACCAAGTTACGTTGCAGCCGATTTCTCGAGTGAAGGTAACAATAGAAGCAACGACTCAACAGTTGATACCGCCAGAACAGGGACGACGTCGGAGGAAGCCAGTCAACACAGCGGTATCATCCAAGAGCACGAGACCCAGCCATGTCCGCGATGCAAATGCTGGAAGGACCCTGTAATATGCATTTCTATGTCGACTCAACAGGCAGACGATAATTTAACCACCTCATGAAAGACTGACGAATATTCTTGAAGATGTAGGATCTATGTAATGCAAAAGCAACCGAAGCGGCAAACCGAGGATACGCATCTACGCCTGGCACATTAGCCATCGACGCACCACCACCGCCGTCACCAGCAGTGTTACCACAAAAAAAACTGATCAAAACAATGAATACCCTAGGTCAAAAGGAGCAATGTGCATGATTCAGAAAGGGCGTCCATCCAATAGAACCTAGAAGCTCATCACAAGCCAAATCAATATGGCGTAAACAGCAACATCAACCACACCCGAATATCTCCACTGGTCAGAGCAAGAAATCACATTCAGTAGAGTCCATCACCCACTTCGGGTCCCATGATCGGGTCACTCAGCCTTGATAGTCGAAGCACAAATTGGCGGCTTCAATATGAGCAAGGTCTTCATGGACACGGGAAGCAGCCCATAAATCTGATCTACGCAAAAACGCTAAGAACAGTGGGCTATCCCCTAGACAATCTCGCGCCAACAGAAACATCCTTCCATGGAATAGTACCAAGTAAAGCCGAAATTTCTTTAGGAAAAGTATTTCTTCACATTGTTTTTGGCTCCAAAGTAAATTTCAGGCGATAAAAACTCGAATTCGAAGTCATGGACTGGCCATCACAATATCATGTGATCCTAGGACGACCAGCTTTCACACGGTTTATGGCAGTTCCGCATTATGCGTACCTAATCATGAAAATTCTAGCAACAAAGGGAATCATCACGGTAAAAGGAAGCTTCACGCGTGCTGATAATTGCGATCGAGAGTTCAACAAAATTTATGAATCTTTCGGGATGGCAACGAACAACTCAAAACTTCGGTAATTTCAGAACCACTGGAAGTAGCGCGTGACAATCCTGATCAGGCTTTTGACACGGCAAAGGGCACAAAAGAAGTATAAATCCACCCCGTTGACCCGACTAAAACAACATTTGTGGCTTCCAATCCTGGTCTCGCATAGGAAAGCGCGCTCATCGAGTTCCTCCGTGAGCACTGGGAGATCTTCGCATGGCTACCTTCTGACATGCCAGGAATTCCTAGGGAACTCGCTGAGCACGCATTAAACTTGGATCCAAAGGCGAAGCCAGGAAAAACAACCGCTTCGTTGCTTCACAGAACCAAAGCGTAAAGCCATTGGAAAGGAGCTCCATCGCCTAACCGATGCCAACTTTATAAAGAACTAACAAAAGCTTAGTGGGTCACAAACCCAGTATGTGTTCCAAAGAAAAATACTACAGAACTTCGGATGTGCATCAACTTTACCGCACTGAACAAACATTGTCCAAAAGGTCACTTCCCATTGCCACAAATTGACCAAATTATCGATGAAACCGCGGGATGCGAATGTCTTTTGTTTTTGGATGCTTACTCAGGGTACCACCAGATCAGGATGAAGGAAGAAGATCAGGAGAAAACGGCGTTTATCACGCCTTATGGTGTATTCTGCTACACAACAATGCCCTTTGGCCTCAAGAACGCCGGAGCAACATATCAGCGGATGATGCAGAAATTTTTGGGAAGCCAAATAGGCACAAACGTACAAGTATATATCGATGACATTATAGTTACAATAAGACAAGGATCCGCACTCATCAAGGACCTTGAAGAAACATTCAAAAATCTCGACAAGTTTAGCATCAAACTGAACCCGAAGAAATGTTCCTTTGGAGTCCCGACAGGGCAACTCCTCGGATATTTGGTATCAGCAAGAGGAATCAAGGCTAATCCCGAGAAAATACAAGCAATCCTAACAATGAAGAAGCCAACAAATCTACATGGCGTACAATAGCTGGCAGGGCGAGTAGCGGCACTTAGTCGTTTCATTGCAAGGTTAGGAGAAAAAGCGTTGCCTTTTTACACCCTCATGAGGAAATCGGAAAAATTCGAATGGACGAAAGAAGATCAACGCGCCTTTGAAGATCTTAAAAGGACACTTTCGACATCTCCCATCATTGTGTCGCCAAAAGAGAAATAGACTTTACTGCTTTATATCGCTGCCACAAATGAGGTGGTCAGCACGGTCTTAGTCGTAGAGCGACCCAAAGAAGGAAAGACCCATGGTGTACAAAGGCTAGTCTACTTCTTGAGAGAGGTCTTATCGCCATCCAAACAAAGGTACCCACATTACCAAAAACTAGCATATGGGGTATTTATGATAGCACGAAAACTATACCATTATTTTTCGGAACATCCGATCATAGTGGTCAATGAAGCACCTTTGTCAAACATCCTCAACAATCCAGAAGCAACTGGGCGTGATGATCGATTCCACCTCTGATCAAAAAGATAGACCTTGGTTCTATTTCATATCTTCAGCAAGTTTAGTAATAAGCATAACGACCCTATTGTTCCGATCGAGAGAAGAACCTATAATCTATGGGGCATCGAATTATCCCCTCGAGACATCACGTATGAGAAGCGCAAATCAATGAAGTCACAAGTTTTGCCGGATTTCATCACAGAATGGATAGAGTTGCAATGTGCGGGTCCACCTGACCTTTCTAGTGCCTGGACAATGTACTTGATGGATCAAAAAGAATGGAAGGAGCAGGAGTAGGAGTCATACTAGTATCACCACAAGGCGACAAAATGCGATATATACTTTGGATGAGCTTTGCAAACGCATCCAATAACGAAGCTGAATATGAGGCCTTGTTGCACAACATGCGAATGGACAAAGCTTGCGGTGCAACTCGCCTCAAAATCTTTGGAGATTCCAATCTTGCGTCAGAGCAAGCAATGAACAAGTTCGACACTGTCAGCGATAATATGATTGCTTACCTTGATTTATATGGTGTTATGGAAGCTCAATTTGATGGATGCGAAGTATCACACATAGGAAGAGCAAGCAATGAAGAAGCCGACAACCTAGCAAACATCGGATCCTTGTGATTACCAGTGCCACCTGTGTTTTTTTGGGAAGAAATAACAGAGCGATCGATCAAAGCAAAAAGAGTCTCCGAAGTTGTAGCACCAAAAACAGGAAAAAAGAGACACCCGCAAAAACACTCAGGGGCTCCATCCGCGACCAAGAGTATAAAGAGGCTATCTAAGAAGAAGAACAGGAAATTGGAGAGGTCATGCTAATTGAGACTACATAGATGCAGCCATATGTAGCATACATGACTAAGGGCAAGCTACCCAAAGATGTGATCGAAGCCCGGCGAATCACCCGAAGATCGAAGGCCTTCAGAATAATCAAAGGGGAGCTATATAAGAGAAGTATTTCAGGTATGTTGCAGCATTGCGTAACACCCGAAGAAGGAAAAATCATACTCAAAGATATACATGAAGGAGTTTGTGGTCACCATGCTAGTAGCCGAGCAATTGCTGCCACAGCATTCAAGGCAGGATTTTACTTGCTAACTGCAGTTCAAGATGCAAAAGATATTGTCAGAACATGTGAAGCATGCCAGCGATTCGCAACAAAGCCTGGAGCACCCGCTGCTGAGTTAAATCCTTTACCTCTGGCTTGGCCTTTTGCTCAGTGGGGACTCGATATGGTGGGAAAACTTCACAAATCATCGCCAGGAGGACACGTCTTTCTTCTAGTAGCAGTCAACAAATTTACTAAATAGATGGAGGCAATGCCTGTCACCACCCAAGACGGTACTTCAGCTATGAATTTCATTAAATCTATAGTATTTCGGTTCGGCGTACCGAACAACATCATTACAGACAATGGAACTAACTTCACTTCCAATGAGTTCTAGGAGTACTGCCAGGAGATGGGTATCAAAGTAAGCTACGCCTCGGTAGCTCACCCGCAGACAAATGGACAAGTAGAAAAAGGCAATGGATTAGTTAAAGCTGGACTCAAGAAAAGACTATTAGCTCCACTTGACAGAGCAAAAGGAGCATGGGTTGATGAATTACCATCTGTCTTATGAAGTTTAAGTATAACCCCAAATAATTCGACACAAGATACACCTTTCTTTTTGGACCACGACGCAGAAGTTGTGCTTCCTATTCAGGTGTCACATGAATCCCCAAGAGTAGCTGCAGATGATGTGGATGCACTTGATGAAGCTCGAGATGGAGCCCTACAAAGAGCAAGTATGTACCAGCAAAACTTGCGCAATTACCACAGCCGAAGATTGCGGCCTAGGTCCTTCGCAGTAGGGGACCTAGTTCTTTGCCTCAAGCAAGATGGCCACCGAAAGTTAGAATCGTCATGGGAAGGACCATACGTCGTCACAGAAGTTATCCCTGGAGGTGCATATCGATTACAAGACAAGAAGACATGAGCCAATTACTCCAATCCATGGAACGTAGCACAGCTACGACGCTTCTATGCATATGATTACTTACAATACGATAAGATTTATAGTTCGGCTTATTAAGCCAGAATATACAGGCTAATGGCTAGGTGTCATCCACCCAAAAAAAAGAATGTATCATCGGTTTTTCGCCTTGTGTATAAAGAGATAAGTTTTTCCTAACTTAAGTTCTTTGTTATTTATATCCGTTTAAAAGATCTATGTTTTCCATCAAGCTAACAACAACTATGAGCATATGTCTAGATATAGGCATCCAAACATAGCCTCGGGGGCTACTCCCATCGGGAGCGCTGGCGCGTAGCTGATAGAAATCCAATTGTGTATGATTAAAACAAAAATATTCATGATACCTACGAGTTTTACATTAATGTATCCTCAAAAAGGTATCCTCAAAGAGATTACTACCATCGGGAGCCAGTATAAAGCATTGAAACTATCTGATAAAATTTGAAATATTAGCGGCCCAGCAGGCCAACTGCCAAAAAAAAATCTCGGATCGTGCTCAAACACGACAAAAATATGAATGCCATGTTCAGAAACATGAAGGTAAGACCCCAGGATTCGTCCTGTGTGGCCTGGTAATCGCACAAGAATGCGCTCGCCAGTAAAATATCCATATCAACAATACGATAAAAAATCTCGACGGACGTGTTGGGTACCCGATAAAACAGAAACTGAGATTCAGTATTCGATAAGACCTCAGCGACACGAACTAAATTACGCAAGTAGTATATTCTAAGTTCAGGCCTAGGGACTTGAATTTGATGTAGGACAACCTTGTTTTTGTCCAGGAGAAATTAAATGATTCCCAGTCCGTCGGAAGCATCAGACTCGTTGTACCAAATCCATATAAGAAAATAAAAACAAAAAAATAAACATAAAGGAAAAGAAGGAAAAGAAGCTTTGAGACTAAACCTAAAACTATGATTCAAGTAGAGTCTCGGGGGCGACTGACATAGGTATGATTACTCAGATGCTTATGATTCGCTACCCTATTCTGGGTAAAAGGCTTACGGCCCATGCCGATTTCAGATGATAACCCAAGGAAGCAACTGACAAAGACTTTGATTATATTAGGAAAGAGTCTCTGAACCGACAATGTGTTGGTATTGTAATCACGCGTATGTAAAACCTATCCGCATACAGCTTTGAGACCCGACCTATTATATATAGGACGGGATAAGCCCAAGTGAGGGTACCGAAAATCTCCCAGGCAACTTGTAATAGTACGATTTCCTAATAATCAGGCGACTTTGACTTCATTGTTTTCCTAACATCCGATGAAATCCCTAGTGTTCTCTTTTTCATGAAACCCTAAGTCCATCACCATGGACATTGCCGAGGTTACCCCTCATTACTCACACATCACATGACATAGAAGCTTCCACACCTTTTGTATCAATAATTTATGTGAAGTTTAAAGGATAAGCATATTATACAATCACCAAGTTTATATAAACGAGCACTTGATTGAGTAAGACATATTATCATTGCTTGAGTATCTTTTGTCAACTTGCACCTCTCTCTTTTATTTTTATTTTGTATCAAAGTTTTTGTTTTATTTTTGTTTCACCAACAATATTGTATCATGTTAATAATCTTTATGGATCTTGTTTGTTCAAACCAATGATTATAACATGCTATCAAAAATTTCTTCTCATAATTTATCAATAATTTATTGGTGTGGAAGACACTAAAATCATAATAGTGTTACAAGTATCATAAAAATCAACCTAATTCATACATCTAATACAATAATCATAAACTGAAATTATTTCAAATATCATAAAGTCTCAAACTCATCGGATACAATTCTTTCCTTAGACCAAGGAAGTTGATAATGCAACTAATGCAAATTTTGGAATTTAAAACCTAAAATGCGTGCAAGAAGGTAAACATGCTAAAACTAGAAGATAGATTACAAGGTGTTCTAGATATCTCCAAGCTTGGAATCAATCTGGTGGGATCAAATAATCCCTCGTGATTATTCGATACTATGATGTCCTTTAGGGTTGAGGCAAAGTATTGGAGATAGCATCACAGATCTTCTTGTTTGTTTCCTCCAGGGCAGATATACGGCGAAGACACTTCTGCAGAACAAAGCGCATGGAGTACATTGCATCTACGACCTTACCAAGCATCTCATTGAGTTCCTTCTTGACCTCCGCATCTAAGAGCCATTTGCGCACGATTTCATCATGGAGAAGCTCTTCCTTCAGATACTTGTCTATCTTGTGAAGGTGTCACTCGGTTTGCAAGGTAACGGGTACATTGTTGAGGTTGAGACCCCAACCATCTCGTGGCTTCACACTCATGCGGGCATTCACGGTGATCTTCTTTATTGTGGATGTGCATGTTGTAGTTTCCTGATAAGTTCCTTCATCAACTCAGTTAATTTTGTTACGCTTGGGCGAAGAATAGTTGGTGGCGATGAACTTGAGTGACTCCGTGCATTCCTTCTCATGCGGCTTCCTTGCTTCATCTTCATCTTCAGGCTTCACCATAGCGAGGTATTCTGGTTGCCTCCAACCCCTAACCATTTGCTCCATGAAGGTATTGAACTCTTCATCATCGGAGTCCGAAGGAAACCCCTTTGTCCTTCGGGCTAAGGCCTTGTGCTTCATGGTCGTCGGCTTCGATGGAGGAATTCTGGAAACTATCCCGTCAAGGATCCATGAGACCTAAAGGTTTGCCTTCGCTTGGAACTGAGTAGCGCATCAAGGAGAATAAAGATGTTGATATAAGAAGAAGATAGACCGTTGTGAAGGCTTATGAAGGGTTAGTAGCATGAAAAAAACTCGTACTAGAAGTAAAAGGGTGACCAAGAAAAGAATCCCAACAAAACAGGAAATAAATAGGAGAAAAAGGAAGAGTTTTGAGGCGGTAACAACCGGCGGTTTCGGTGCTGCCCGTACGATGCGCCCGTACCACTTCCAAAAATCATGCCCACCGAAGTCGTACAAATATTTACAACTAATCAGTACGAACGGGATTGGACCGTACAGCCCACCCGTACTGGCACTTGTGACCTTTTTATGGCGGGTTATCAATGAAAACTAGCAAAGGTTATAGATGGTTTAACGACCTGCCGTATGGCAGGAGCTGACCATACGGCCCGTCCGTATCATTATGTAGAAAATAACAAAATAAACGAGGATGAGTTCTGCAAGCTTAATGACCTCTGGTATGGGCGGGTGCGATCATACCGTCGGCCCGTACCAGGTTCAGAAAACTGATAATGAACCCAGAAAAAGGCAAGGAATCCAAAAATGCAAATGACAATAGCAAAATAGCACTTAAAACACAGAAAAAAGCAAGGTCTAGGTTACCTCACTTACTTGGTGATAATGAGTTTCGTGTTGATGCTTCTCCTCCTATTAACTTTTGGATTATCTTCTTCTTACCTTTGAATATGGTTAGTCGCAAGAAATATATAAAACCAATACAAAGAGAAACAGAAAACTTTCTTTCAGAGCGAATAGTGCCTGGAGGTACGCATATTGATGACACTCCTTCTTGTGGTCTCATCTCTTTAATATCCATCAGTGTGTCAACC
Organism: Avena sativa; assembly: GCA_916181665.1. NCBI lineage: Eukaryota > Viridiplantae > Streptophyta > Magnoliopsida > Poales > Poaceae > Avena > Avena sativa. The sequence goes on along the minus strand of OV702288.1, from coordinate 450,539,445 downwards.
TGCTCCTCTTTTCTCTGTAAGATCTACAAGTAAAACTCTTGCAAAAGTAAAGTCCAACAGATAATTCTCGGCTTAATGTCATATCTTTCAAGAATTTCCTTTAAGCTATTACAATCAGTGTGCACTCTAACTTTTGAGTCAATTATATAAGATCTAAATTTATCACAAGAGAAGACAATAACGAAGAGTTCTTTTTCTACCATTGGGTGGTTCTTTTAAGCATCATTCAAGGTACGACTAGCGTGATGAATGATATTACATTCATCACCATCATGCTGGCAAAGAACATCTCCCACTGCTTCATGACTGGCTTTACAAAACAAATCAAAAATCTTTTTTCTAGTTTGGTGTTTTAATGATAGGAGCATTAAGAAGAGATTGTTTTAATATGGTGAAAGTAGCAAGACATTTTTCATCAAAATTAAAGGTAGCATCCTTTTGTAAAAGGTTAGTTAAAGGTCTTGCAACTTTAGAGAAGTTCTTAATAAATCTTTTGTAACATTCTGCATGTCCTAAGAAACTTATTATACCTTTTATATCTCGAGGAGGCGGTAGCCTCTCTATTGCTTCTATTTTCGTTTTATCAACTTCTATGCCCTTACTTGAGATCTTGTGACCAAGTACTATAACTTCTTGAACCATGAAGTGGCACTTCTCCCAATTAAAGACAAGGTTAGTGTCCTCGCATATCTGCAAAACTTTATGATGTTTATGGAGGGAATGATTAAACAAAGTACGATAGACCAAAAAGTCATTCATGAATACTTCCATAATATTTTCAACATAATCAGCAAAAATAGCGGTCATATACCTTTGAAAGGTAGCGGGTGCATTACAAATGCCGAAAGGCATACGATGATAAGCATACAAACCAAAGGGACATGTAAATACTATTTTTAATTGGTCATCTAGATGGACAACTATCTGAGAGAAACCGGAATAACCATCTAAGTAACAAAAATGAGAGTGCATAACAAGTCTCTCTAAGGTTTTATCTATAAAAGGCAAAGGGTAGTGATCCTTTCAAGTTTCCTTATTAAGTTTTCTAAAATCAATGTGCATCCTATGACCAATGACAGTTCGAGTAGTGACTAACTCATTATGTTCATTTGGGAGTATAGTGAACCCACCTTTTTATGGAAAAGAACGGGACTTACCCAGTGAATTTCCTCGACATGGAAAATAATACCGACGTCTAGAAGGCGGATTACCTCCTTTCTCACCTATTCTTTCATATGAGGTTTAAGTCTTTTTTGAAAGTCTTCAACCGGCTAGGCTCCCTCTTCCATAAAATCCTATGAGAGGCTATCGAGGGACTAATCCCTTTCAAGTCATCCATTGAATAACCGAGAGCCTTATAGTGCATTCTTAAAACTATCATTAAATTTTCCTCTTTCTTTTATGCAAGATTAGAGCTTATATTAATAGAATATTTGTTATTGCTAGCAAGAAATCTATAATTTAATTCTTTAGGAAGGGGTTTGAATGTAGGAGGCGAAAGCTTCTTATCACCTTTTCTTATGGGTGTCTCATAAAGTTGGTTCATTTCAGGATAAACTATAGGGGCTGAATTAAGATATTCATGAATTTCCATTTTCTCTACTATTAAAGGCAAAGACGACATGATGGTTGGTACGTCCGTCGTCCCTCTCCCTTGAGGTAGAAAAAAAAGAAATAGCAGTGCCCACGTGCGCCTCATTGTCAGATCCCACAAGATCTCAAACAAGGATTTGCTCCCGATGTGGAGACCCAACGATCAATTTGGGGATTTCTAGGGAACTAAGTACAAAATGTAGAGCTAGGGTGGAACCCGATATATCATTTTCGATAGCCCTGTCTTGCCCATATAGCCAAGACTTATAGTAGCTTACAAGTGACAACAGTACAGTAATAATAGCAGGTTAAAAGATAACTTAAGGAAACGTCTGTCGGACGGACAAGAGTGACGTCAGCTTCAATCGTGGTCGTCCGTTCATCTTTAGTAGCCCTTGGATCTTTACTCTGCGATGACTGAATATCTACTCTGTACTACTCCAGGTGTTGACATTCCTTCCCCCTTGAGATTGCACTTGTCCTCAAGTGTATTTTTCGGGAAACCAGGATTTGATTGTGTCTGCAAAGAACTGTGGGAAAACCTTCTTTATAAAATCTGCATCTTCCCAGGATGCTTCTTCTGGTGCTAAATTCTCCCACTCAATTAGCCATTGTGTTACCAGCACCCCCTGCCGTGGTAATTATCTTGTTTCTTTCACAGCTAATGGTGTTGTCCTGATTGTGCCATCCGGGCCAACAAGAGGTAAGTTAGGCATTGGGACAGCTGACTTCCCATGATGCTTTTTCAGCTGGCTGACATGGAAGACAGGGTGTATGCACACAGCCTCAGGTAGTAGCAGCTTGTAGGCAACATTACCAAACTTTCCAGTATTTTGAAAGGGCCATAGTATTTGGTTGTTAGTTTGATGGCTTGGCGAAGTCCAAAAGCTGCCATGCGCTATGGTTGTATTTTTAAGTAGACCATATCACCAATGGAGAATTCCCTCTCTGTCCTTTTTTGATCAGCATACTTCTTCATTTTATGCTCAGCCTGCTGTAGGTTGTTCTTGAGATGGGTGAGCATTCTTTGCTTAGTGGTGAGGAAATCCACTACTTCAATGTCAGAAGGACCAGAGATTGCTACTTCACTGATTAAGGTAGGTGCAAACCCATACAGAGCTTGAAATGGTGTAACCTTGATAGCAGTATGGAATGTGGTGTTGTACCACCACTGTGCAAGAGACGCCCATTGCGCCCATTTCTTTGGGTTTTGAAATACCATGCTTCTCAAATAGCTTTCCAGGCATTGGTTCACTCGTTCAGTTTGTCCATCACTTTGTGGATGATATGCTGTGCTGAGCTTGAGTTTTATGTCCATTGCTTTGAAAATATCCTGCCACATGTTACTTGTAAAGATTTTGTCCCTGTCTGTCACTATACAGAGAGGAGGACCATGGTGGATGAACACATTGTCCATAAATGCTTGTGCTACTGTATGCACTGTGTATGGATGAGCAAGGGGAACAAAGTGGGCATATTTGGTGAATCTGTCCACAACAACCAGAATTTCCCATTTGATTTTGGTAATCCTTCAATGAAGTCCATTGTTATGTGAGAGAAAGCCATATCAGGTTTTTCAAGAGGTTGTAGCAGTCCAGGATAGTGGCAGTGTTCTCCTTTTGCTCTTTGGCAGATGGCACATTCAGTAATGAATTATGTGATGTCCTTCTTCATGCCAATCCAATGGAAGATTCTTTTTATTCTTTGGTAGCTGGCAACTATTCCTGAGTGACCCCCAATAGGAGATGCATGGAGAGATTCCATGATTTGCTGTCTAAGGATGTTGTCAGCTCCAATGTGTATCTTCCCTTTATATCTGAGAATGCCAGCTTGAAAGGAGTAGTGTTGTTCTACATTTGCATCTAGCACAAGCTTTTGTATCAGGTTTTGGCAGTGTTGGTCTGTGGCATAGCTCTTCTCAACAGAATCAACCCAAGCTAGGACGACAATAGAGGTAGCCATTAATGTATCTTCTCTTCTGCTCAAGGAATCGGCTGCCCTGTTTTCACTCCCCTTTTTATATTCTATTTTGTAGTCGAATTCCAAAAGTTTCAGCAACAGTTTGTGTTGTATGCCATCAGACACTTTCTGGTCAGTGATGAATTTGAGGCTTTTTTGATCTGTTTTGATCAAGAGTTCAGTTCCCAAGAAGTAATGCCTCCACCTTTTTAATGCTTCCAATATGGCCAATGCCTCTTTGTCATAGGTGGACATGGCTACTGCCTTTTCTCCAATTGTTCTACTGAAATAAGCAATTGGCCTGCCCTTTTGCATTAAGACTGCTCCTATTCCATAACCACTTGCATCTGTTTCCAAGGTGAAAGGGATGGACAAGTTGGGTAAGGCCATGACAGGAGCTGTTATCAGACTTTGTTTCAGTTGTTGGAAGGCTTGTGTTTGAATCCCGGTCCACTGGAAAGCATTTTTCTTGAGCATATCATGGAGTGGTCTGCAGATAATGCTGTAATTCTTCACAAATCTCCTATAATATCCAGTCAACCCTAAGAAGCTTCTTAGCTGAGTGATGGTTTTGGTTGTGGCCAACTCTGGACAACAGAGATTTTCTGTGGGTCTGTGGAAACTCCTTGTCCTGAAATGACATGCCCCAGGTATTCCACTTGTGGAGTGGCAAACACACACTTGGATTTCCTAGCATATAGCTTATTAGCTCTGAGTGTTTCCAACACTATCTGTGTGTGTTGGAGATGTTGTACATAGGTTTTGCTGTATATCAATATATCATCAAAGAACACTAGGATGAATTTCCTGAGAAAGTTAGCAAAAACCTTGTTCATCAGAGCTTGGAATGTAGCAGGGGCATTAGTGAGCCCAAATGGCATCACTAGGTACTCATAGTGTCCAAAATAGGTTCTAAAAGCTGTTTTCTGAATGTCTTCAGTTTTCATCCTTATTTGGTGGTACCCTGACCTGAGATCAAGCTTAGTGAAATATTTTGCTCCATGTAATTCATCTAGAAGGTCTTCAATGACTGGTATTAGGAATTTGTTTTTGACTGTTTGAGGGTTGAGTTTCCTGTAGTCAATGCATAGCCTCCATGTACCTCCTTTCTTTTTAACCAAGATTGCAGGAGAAGCATATGGGCTTTCACTGTGCCTGATAATGCAAGCTTCCAATAATTGTTTAATTTCCTCCTCCATCTCATTTTTTTGCTTGTGTGGGACTCTGTAGGGCCTAACTGTGGGTGGAATGGATCCTTCCTTTAAAGGAATAGAGTGGTCACAGTTCCTTTCATGTGGGAGTTCTGGAGGTTCCTCAAACACATCCTGGAATTCTATCAATAGTTCTTCTACTTCTTGTGTACTTGCTATTTGTTCTGAAGTTTCAGGAGCTATTGCCCCAACCTGTTTCCCTTTGTGCATCATAGACACAGTGAGTGATTCAACCCCTTGTTTGAATGCTGTATCTAGCAGAGTCACTTCTGTTTTTCCTTCCAACAAGATAGTGAGTTTTCTTTGTTTTAAGTCCATTTGGAATGGACTGTGTGTGTAAAGCCAGTCACAACCAATGACTATCATACCCTTGCAAGGGAAGGATTTTGAATTGGTTGATGATTATGCCCCCGGATTGTATAGGCAGTATTAGGCACATGGGAGCCAGATTGCAGTTCTCCTCCTCCTGCTACTTTGACAATCTCCATAGGATTCATTGCAGTTGGGCAAGATGTTTTGGTGACAAATGTCATATCAATGAAAGTGTGTGTGCTACCTGAATCCACTAGTGCCACAGCTGTTTTGCCCCCAATGTTCAACTTCAATGTGAAGGTAGAGATACTAGCTTTACCTTTGACTGCCTGCAGAGAAATGTGCATGAATTCTGCATTGGAATTGTTGCTGGGTTCAGGGGTTTCACTCTGTTCCTGTTCCTCTAATTCTGGTTGTTGGTCTTGCTCTGTATCTCCTTCAGTTTCTGCAGTCATGAGATTTAATTTCTTGTACTGTGGGCATCTATGGCCAAAGAACCACTTGGCTCCACAGTATTTGCACAGGCCTGGTTCTAGGAATTTGACTTCCTGTTTTGCCCTTGGTTTGGTTTCATTGTCTTTTCTAAGCACTGGTTGTTCAGTTGGCTTTGGTTTGGTGTAACCTGGGGAGTAATTGTTACTTCTGTGGTAAGTTGTGGCAGGAGAAAATTTTCTTGTATTTTGTTGAGCTTGTACCCCTTTCTCCATATCTCTAGCATATTCCACAGCCTGGTATAATGTGTGTGGTTTCAGTGGCTTTAGGTAGTGTTTAATTTCATCCCTCAGTCCATTGATGTAACACTTAACATAATATCCCTCTGAAACTCTAGGATTTTCTTTCCTGTATGAAGACATTTTCTCCTCAAACTTGTCAGTGTACTGGGCAACAGTGTTGCTACCTTGTTTGATGGAGTTGAAATTCTCAACTACATCATAAGAGCTGTCCCCCGAGAATCTTTGCACTATGACATCACAAAATTGTTTCCAGGTAAGGTTTTCTTCTAAGATTCCTGAATTTCGAAGCCATACATCAGCTCTGCCAGTCAAATACATCTGAGCATAGTCCAACTTAGCCTCCTTTGGGACATAAATCATGGCAAAATATTTTTCTGTGGTTCTCAACCATTCCATTGGATTACTTCCATCAAACCTAGGGAAATCCAGCTTTGGGGGTTTTGCTATGGATCTATAGAACTGAGCATCTCTATCTTGGCAATATTGCCTGTCATTCCTGCAGTGCCTCTGTTGTTGCTGTGGGGCAGTTCTAAATTCTCCTTGAGCATGAGGTGCTGGGGGGTAATACTGAGGATGTTCATATTGGTTTGGTCCTTGATGATGATATTGTTGTTGATATGGTTGTGGTTGGTACTGTATCTGTGTAGGGTAAGGTGTTGTTGTTGATAGGAATGAGGACATATGCTTGTTGGGGTTGTTGGTAGTACTGCTGTTGATGCCAGCCAGAATTTCCCTGTGGGTACTGAGGTTCCTGATACTATTGTGCATAGTACTGCTCCTCCTGCTGGTAGCCATATCTTCTGTCATCCTTTCCAAAAGCAAGAGCCTCAAAGTATGGTTGTTGAAAATTTGGTGGTGCAGGTGCTTCATGAGGGTTGGTGTTGCCTTGCTAGTGTTGCTCCTGGCGACCCATTCGCCTCCAGATTGGTGTTCCCCGCTCCAAAGGTGGTGAATTTCTGTTTGGAGCAGCAGGTTATTCAGGTATGATGCTAGTTTGGCCTCGTTGGTGCTGGATGTTTCTCTGGCCTCACAGATTCATGTGGTTTACTAGCCTCTGGTTGTTTCTTCATCAGTTCTTCCATGCGGGCGATCATCTCTTCCATACGAGTGAGAGTGGACTTTACCTCAAGTACTTCAGTTGTCAAATCAGTGACTTGAATTGTTAGTCCTATGACTTGTCCCCCCATTGCTTCCATGTCGAGGCGAATTGCTTCAACCTCTTCTGCATCAGCCTTGTCATCGTTCTTCGACTTCGGTATCTGGAATCGAGCTGTGACTCCGGAATTTTACCCAAGAAATGAGTCCTGGAACCCTCGTCAGAGATCGTTTCCCTTCCACCACCAGCGCTCCTCGCCAACCAATTGACGCACGAACCAAGGCTGTCCACGGGATTTTACCGCGGGAGGGGATGTTCTCCGGCAACCGTGACATGAACTCGATTTGCGCCCGAATGTTGCCGCCGCCGTCGACCCCGTCAAGTAAGACGTCGCCGCCGCCAACGCCCCCGTCAACCAACACCACCACCGCGATAAGGGTGAGGAGGGTGGGATTTTACGGGAGAACCCAACCACCTCGTCACTCCCAATAAAGTCACCGCCGATCTGAAGTTTGGTGAGCTCCAGAAAAAATTTTAGCCGAGAATCGGTAGCTTCTGATACCAATTTGTCAGATCCCACAAGATCTCAAACAAGGATTTGCTCCCGATGTGGAGACCCAATGATCAATTTGGGGATTTCTAGGGAACTAAGTACAAAATGTAGAGCTAGGGTTGAACCCGATATATCATTTTCGATAGCCCTGTCTCGCCCATACAGTCGGGACTTATAGTAGCTTACAGGTGACAGCAGTACAGTAATAATAGCAGGTTAAAAGATAACTTAAGGAAACGTTTGTCGGACGGACAAGAGTGACGTCCGCTTCAATCGTGGCCGTCCGCTTCACTTCATCTTTAGTAGCCCTTGGATATTTACTCTGCGATGACTGAATATCTACTCTGTACTACTCCAGGTGTTGACACTCATCCAGTCACCCACTAGGCCACGACTCCATATTTCGTTTCAGTTTGTTCCCCTTTTCTCCCGGGGGCAGGGCCACGGATCCGAAGGCAAGACGCGGTTCACCTACATCCGTGAAGTCCGGCGGCAGATCACCTCTCCCCTCCATACGGGCATGGTGCTCTGGCCATGGATGGGGAGTTGAGGCCCAGCTCCTGCTCATCTCCCACATCAAGCCCGCCTCGCCGTCCTTCTTAGGATCCGGCCTCCATCCTCCACGTCAAGCTCTGGCGCCGCTGCTCCTAGCCCTCCCGGCCTCCCTGCGTATGGATACGTTGTCCCAATTCTATTCCCGACGTCTCCGTCGTCGCCCAGCTACTCAAACTGCCAATGCTCCCCTCTCTGGTTCTGGTTGTATGAACTTGCTACTATAGTGTTGTATCAGACATTCAAACCTTGCCACTGTTTTGTTCCCTATCCTCTTCTACGCATGTGAGAGAATCATCAGAAAATTTTGCGAGAACAACTTCCGTAAGCATTCTCAGGGTAGGCTACTCAAACTCACATGATTTAGTTAATTTCTCCACTTGGAATTGCCATGCATTTTTTATTGTTTATCGTATTATTACTAATCGATGTTACCAGTCACGAACTATGCAGGACTGCAATTTCCAAGGAAATGTGCTCTCTCTCTTGACATAAAGAAACCATCGGGTTTCAAGAACAAGAGTGCCATGTACCTATTTGTCAAACGCCCTAATGTCTCACCTTTTGAATGGTACCATTTTATCCTGGCTGCAAATAAGAACCAATATACAATTTATCCGAGGTTCCTGATTAAGGTTGACTATGATCATGCAGGTATCCGTTCTTCATCACTTCTGCACCTGGAGATGACTACATGAGCATGATATTCGTACACTCTGGACATATGAACTCAGGAACTTGTTTGGAAAGATCAGTTCATCAACACACTTGGGATACAAGTAGCAATGATTTCATTCATTATTAAATAATACTGAGTACTTATATGAGAGCAATTAATGTGGATTACACAAAAAATGAAGAATTCTAAATACTCTGTATTTCATATTCATACAGTGTTGTTCGACACAAATTACTTCCAAGAATGATACCCTTTCAAGACTTGCAACTATGGTTGTCGCAGATTCTCTGACAGAGGACACCAGGTGAGGTCAGGATGCAAAATTAGTTATTTTGAGTACAAACTTTTAATAACATATCATCGTTGTTGTGTCTCCTTTAGATTTCCTAAGGTGTATATTGATTGCCCTTATGGCGCATCGGCGCAAAATTACAAGAAATGCAACATTCTTTACTTATAGGTCTTGGGATTGGCTTCACTCCTTTCATCAACATACTCAAAGATATCTTGAACTATTTAAAGTCCAACGATGTAAATTTCTTTGACTCCAAAGTATTTCCCAGTGTTATTAGTTTTAACCAATGCATCATTTTTTGTTGTGAATGGTAGGCATGAATTCCACAATGTGCGCATAGGGAAAGGAGGTTGTTGCAATCTGACCATGATGGCCATTTTCTTCATTTGATGTTAGATGTGCATCCTATTTACTGCTAGCACATGCATGGTACTGGTCCACAAGCAAGAGAAGGATTCAAACCATCCCAACATGCATGTATAGGAGGTACTTTGATTTTCGTAGGTGTGTAAGAGGTGCAGAACCTGCAGAAGAAATTTGTTCATCCTTGTAGCATATCAGAGTTAAAGGGATAATAATGTTATACTTCCTTTTATAGTCCTTTGGTCTATAAGTTTGCGTGTGCTACTCCATTCATCCATGTGTCTCTAAGAAAACCATACTTTTTACTTCGTTAGTTTCTTAACACACTTGAAACTTTATTGTTGTGCCGACAAGCAGTCGTAGTTTTTATTTGTCCAGGTCTTAGTAGCTCCCTTTTTTATCTATGTAACTGCAGGTAGTACTGAAGTCTACTCTTGTGTAACATATTAGTAAACTTTCTATAGATGCTTCAGGGCTCATCTCATAGATAATCCGAGAAGAGGAACTAATTTGGCCACTACGATGTGGACTGTGCATTGGATTGGTAAGTATATTTTTGGTCAGACCACTTTGTGTTTCTCTAAACCATTTCCAATTGTTTGGTGAAATTTCAAGTTTGGTCATGCCAAATCATGTTATTCCCATATCCAGTTTGACAAACTGCTGTTGTTTCACGTTTGTATCTGTTGTTTCACGTTTGTATCGAAAGTTCTGAATCTAAATCCATAACATGTTTTCAGCATTAATCCCTATGTGATCCTTTGCTACTAGCATGATTAATCAGCTTCATTGATTATCTGTTTTCTATTATTCACAGTATGCATCTACCAAAGAGCAAACTTTTAGGACAGTTTTACTATAGAGTGATTATCATACTTACTAGCATATATCGACATGGTGTTTCGCGTCATGTTTTACACTACTAATTGTAAACTGTTTTACCAAAGTGGACCTCACGCTTTAGCATAGAGAAAGCTTTCAGGTCAGTTTCGACAAGATGATGGTACTCCCTCCGGCCCAATTTGTTGACTTAGATTTGTCAAGATTCAATTGTATCTAGACATGAGTTAGTATTAGATACATTTGTATCTTGACAAATTTGAGTCATCTAATTTTGGTCGGAGAGAGTACTAATTGTAGATCTTAGCTAAGGAGAACCTCAAGCTGGGAATGTTAAGGAGCAGAAAGAAGCTTGGAAGAATGTAGAATACTCAATAAGCATATTACGTCCATTTCAGGTAAACTGGTAGCTTATTGGGATAAATTGACTTCAATGTATTATGGATTTTCTTAGGCCTGTTAAAATACTCTATGGATTGAAATACGATTCGTTTTGTGGTTATATATTCATATGTTCATATGTAATTCTTTAGATGTTCTACCTCAACAGATCCTTCCTCACAGGATTTTTTTGCATTTTGAACTAAGAAAAGAATTAAAAAGTCACCAAAGAGAGGACATCACGGTTTCAACAACAATAGTTAGGCAAAAAAGAATCAGCCTGATCCTACGGACAGCATGTATGTATGTACCTTTCTCTTATTTCTGCCACACGACAATCGACTTGTTGTCTGCAGGTGCTTCGGATTTGTTATCTTCGTGATCATTTGTTAGCCTGTACTTTTTTGTTTCAGTTGGAGTGGTATCATGATTCTTAACACAACTTATCCTCTGCTGCATCGACGGCCGAAGCCTGACCACAGTACTCGGCACAAAAATTATTACTCTCTCTGATCCAAATTAGTTGACTTGGTTTTGTCTAGATTCGAATGTGGAGGGAGTATAATTTATCTCAGGTAAGACATATGCGGTGGACAGTGGAGTTTGAACCTTAAACTGCACGTAGTAGCAAAGTGGAACATACGAGTAGGGACACTGCCAGTAAGTTCCACCGGTGGTATAAAATGATGCCCTATTTTGTTTGATTTAGTCAAGCGGGATTTTCTAAGATTATGGTTTACTCTGTGATAAGAATGGTCATATAAAGTTTCAGTTCTTGTGACAGGCTGTAATATCTTTAAGCCCATCGAATTCAGATTTGCTATTCAGACATATATGTATTCGTATTGTTATTTGGCTATTTCACTACTGAATCTTGTTCTTCACATGATAGCAAGAGTGAAATTTGAAAGCGTGCAACAGATCTCTATCTCGACTATATAAAAAAACAAGATGTATGGGACAAATTTGGTTCACGGGAACATAAGAGTTGCATAGCAAAATGTCTTATGGAGTCTTGAACTAAAGAAGCACTTGCAAGTTCAATAGTGAACGAAGAATTTTTTTTCGATGTGTTGTACCGGATAATTTAATTTTCAATTCGAGTGTCTGTTAATGTGGATGGGTTGCAAACTAAAGTAACCTTTTTTCCTAAAGAATATATTTATATAGTTTTTAGAAGAACGGAGAAATGTTTCGACTTCCACGAGATATCTACTTGGAACCTAATTGGCATGGGGATCTACAAACAAAATACTCCCTTCGATCCAAATTAATTGACTCAGATTTTTCTAGATTCAGATGTATCTAGACATATTTTAGTACTAGATACATCCGAATCTAGATAAATCCGAGTCAATTAATTTCGATCGGAGGGAGTACATCATATCCGTTGTTATCCGTATATAGTTTTCTTTCATGATCCCGAGCAATCCGGTATTTATTTAATCATCACTTTATTGCAGTTAGATTGACGTGACAAGTATTGTGTTTACAACAAGTTTAAGGTTAGGATTGTTGCAATACAGTCGTAAGGCACGCGTGAAGTACGTGTTGCGCCGTTGCGTATTACAATGTTGTTTAAATTAATGTTGTTCTGTCTAACTTTGCTACCGCGTGGCAACGCACGGTATTCAGCTAGTATCTATATATTTGGGAAGATTGTCATTTTTAACAAATCCTCTTTCTAGCTTATCATTGAGAGTCTCGTAGAACACAGCTACAAGACTAGTAATGCTACCTTCCTCGTCTTGATAATCATAGACCATATGTATCCAATACATGATGATGTTCAGACATGGTAATACACTTTGAAGTGTCCAATCATTGTAATTTGTGGAACATCTTTTACAGGTCTTTTATGCCAAAAATTAACTTAAATACTTAGTCATATCGATCAAATCATAGAGACTTTGTATTCTTGTTAATTTAATACCTTCTTCATTCTGAAATCATTTGAGTAACTCAGATAGTTTAAGACTTGTGTTTCATTAAGTAAACACACATATTCACTTAAATCCACAATGAAGTTTACGAAATAATGATTTCCACTATTTTTGTTAAAATAAAATACATCATTATGTATGATATCCAACAATTCTTTGCATAGAGTTGTTTTACCAGAATGCGGAGTTTTAGTCATTCTGCCCAAACAAGGCATGATTTTGCATGTGTCAAAAGATCGACTATCTAAAAACTTCACTTTTCATCAGAATGAAAATACCAATATGACTTAAATGATAGTGTCATTCAAAATGATGTTATTATTAAACTTTGGATATTTTTCAACATTCTAATTCTTTATAAATGTTTAAGTTATCATCATCTTGATAACGATGATAATAACTCATTCATAATTGTAATGTGACCATAAAATATTTTATTCATAATAGTGGTACAACTGGCTTGTCTCTCACTTATATGAATAACCGTCTTGAAGGGTGCATGCCACACTAATAAAGTCACATACTAAACGTTTACAAAATTTTATTCAAAGCCACTAATCCAAATGATAAATGTTGAGGAAGGAGTGATGTCGGCTATCAACTATCTTGCTTGCCGTCACCATACCACGTTTCCTCATTTCTTTTGGCAATTCTCAAGCAGACAATCCTATTTTTATAAAACAGGACAAGTATCGAATACTTGTAAACTGCAAATAGTTTTGCAGAATAACATGTAGAACTTGTATATACAATATATACTTTCTTCAACCATCATTCATTTGTTCTTGACCTTGACCTTGAGCTATCTCTTCAACCATGGTATCTTGATGGCTATGGGGTTGATGTAGATCTTGAGTAGGTGAGGGCTCCACTTGAGTAGAGCATTCTCCTTCTCCTTCCACCACAAGGGGTTCCTTAATAGGGCGGAAAAATCCCACACCCATTCCTCTTATGGCTTGAGGAGGAATTTCATCACCTACATCACCAAGATCAATTTCCCCCACTTGGGAGCCTTGATTCTCATCGAACCTCACATTACAAGAGACTATAACTTGCCCAGTGGACTTGTTATAGACTCTATAAGAGTGAGAGTTCGAGGCATAGCCGACAAAGATACCTCCAATAGCTCTAGACTCGAATTTAGATAACCGATTACCTTTCTTGAGAATATAGCACTTACACCCAAACACTCGAAGATAGTGAATGCTTAGTTTCTTGCTGGAGAGGATCTCGTAAGTATTCTTGTCCAAGTGCTTGCGGAGGTAAACACGGTTGGCAATGTGACAAGCGGTTGAGATAGCTTCGGCCAAAAAATTATAGGGATTTCTATTTTCGTGTCCCTGGTTCGTTAGTTGTACTCAGTTTTCCCCACCGCTTAGTGTTTCCTCACTTTTGCCCTCCCTCCATTCCAAAACCCTCACATGCGCTCGGACGGGGGGATGCCGTCAGTTCAAAGGCTTGACCGTTACATGCTGACCGGTGGGACCGCGTTGGGGCAGGTCGTGCGTTGAGCGTTATGTTACGTTACGTCGCCTCGACCGTTACATGCTGACAGGTGGGGCCACGATACACAGCGGACCAGCCATCCATCTCTCGCTGATTATGGGGGACGTGGTGTGGGACCATGTGGAGCATGTTTGGTGGTTACGTGTACCCTGTCGCCTAAATTGGAATTTTTTGTTTTTTTTCCAAAAAGGTAGCGAATCTAGAGCAGCTTCTCTCTTCATTCATTGTTCCTTTTGCCCTCGTTTCCCCCAATCTGGTAGCAAATCTAGAGCAGCAAAAGTAAACAACACCATAAATAAATTCAGTAAACAAAACAGATGTAGATAAAGCAGCTCATATAGGTTATATAGTACGGTACTGAACGAGGTTCGACAGTTAGGCTGCTCAGCAGCAGTAGCTGACAAGTTCAACACAGACAAGACAAAAGAAGCTGCTTTACAGTAGCATCAGTAGCAGCAAATAAGTGGCCCCTCATGGCCTCTGCCAGGAGGGCCTCCGCCTCCTCCCTATGGCGCCTCCTCCACTTCTTGCTGCCCATTCCCTTGACCTTGGGCGCCTTGGGCTTGATCGGGGGCATGCGACCCTCCTCGATAGGAGAATATCATTTTGCGGCCCGAAAGTTAGGGTGGGCAGGCAACGCGGTACCCGAGTTCCTGATATCATCCGCGATGACTATAGTTGGCGTGCCAAATACTCAGAGGGTCCTTTTCGTCCCGAATTCAACTTTACGTTTCAATACAAAAAATCAGGCTAACGGCCGTCAAGTTGGGTCCCCCTGTCAGCTTTCGCCGTTATGTCGCTGCCATCGTCGCTGCCATGTAGGCTGCCATGTAGGCTTGCAGTGTTGGCGCATGCATCCTTTACGCGTCTGCTTCTTCCTCCGGGGCGGCAATCTATGGTCGCGGCCATGGCGCGGAGCTAGGACTTGGACAAACCTGCTCGGCCTTTTCTCCTCCCCATCCTGAATCGGAGCTCGCCCTCACCATGACCGCACCATTGGCACGGCGCGGGGACGGGGATTCATTCCCGGGTGAGATCTGTACCCATGCTGACCATGCTCGGTCCTGTTGGTCTCCTCCAAAATCCGAGCTCGCCGTCACCGTGGTCGCACATGCACCAGCCATGGAGCCTTCCTCTCCGAACCCCAAAGCCACATCCACCCAGTTCGGCACAACGCCAACAAGGTGAAAATGCATCAAGGTTTCTTCTTGTGATTGTAGAAAAACATGTATGTACTATGGCCGTAGCATACTCTAACAATGTACACATATGTTGTTTACTAGATTTTCATTTGAAATTAGTAGCTCCGTGATGATGAAACATAGAGAACCTAAATGGAATGACGATGACGACCATGTTCTGTACTTTGCATTGCATCAACAAGTGCTCGCTGACGAAGCAAGTTACCAAGAGAGTGGAGTTCATCAGCCATTGCCAAAAAATATGTGAACAAATCAATGAGCGATTCAATGCAAATAAGCGCAGAAAAGCTAGATCCATGTCATCAATCATCAATAGGTGGCACATTCTAGTGATGCGTTCAAATGCGTACACGATGTATCATTTGCTTGAAGTGATTGTTATCCTGAGCAAAAATGCGTGGTATGCACATTACATTTGTATGTTCTATGGTGCAATTCTGTTGTTATGGGCGTAGAAAGAAAAGCTGGGCTTCACTGAATATTACACAGTTAGGCCTAAGTTAGTCTTACACAAATAAGCGCATCTTAGTATTTACACACATAAGCGTAACTAATGATAAAGATAAAGACAAATGGTTCATCGGATCTGCCAGTATGAGCACTAGGTCCCTGGAGCTGGTGGTATTGTCGGAACGAACCAGAATGCTGCGTTTGGCCGTCTTTCATTCTCCTTCAAATAGTACGACCCCACTGATGAGCCAATTGTAGGCCCCCTCCCCCCGACGTGGATTCGGCTCCAGGTCGGATCTGGAGTGTCAACATGATAGGCATGTGAGTGTGCAGAAAACACACAGTCTGCTATCAACACTGGAAGTGCTGGCACCTCAGCAACAACACCAGCATGTTCTTCCTGGACTCTGGCAGCAGCCTCAGTAGGTATTTCGTCAGCTTCACCAGCAGCAGCATTAGCAAGTATTTCGTCAGCTTCACCAGCAGCAGCATCACCAAGTATTTCGTCAGCTTCACCAGGAGCAGCAGCAGCTAGTTCTTCGTCAGCTCCACCACCACCACCACCAGCAACAGCAGCAACATCAGGGGCCAGGGTTGCCTGAGCAATTACAGGTTCAACAGCTCTAGGGGATCCGACAAAGAAAGGGTAGTTGATCCCAAGAAACACAGATTGTCCCTTCAGATTGTTGACTCTGCTCTAGACTTGCTCTACTGGGTCTTCGGATGGGCATGCGGACCTCGAGAAAACGTGACACCGCAGCGATGGGTATGAAGAAAGTTGTGTCCCCATATGTTCTATTGTATCACCAACGCTGTTTAGTGCTCCCCTGATATGAATCCACAAGAGTTCATCATGATGTTCCGTGTTGTCTCCGAGAGGTGCCAGGAACCAGCGCCGTGTCGCAAGTTCAGCATCTGCTATTGCATCTTTGATGACCAGAGCTGGAATTATGCACGGGGATGCGTGGGTACCTGTGTGTTACTAACAGTCAGTAAGAAGAATTTTGAATGGGATTTTACATGCTATATGACACCATGACTCACCCCAAATGGACGGCTCCCAAACACGCACGTCGCCGCTAGGTTCAGTGACCGCATAAATGCGTTGCGGTCTGTACGAAGAGTAGCCGTAGGTGAAGACGGCGTCGACATACTTCTCCGGCCGTAGGATGTCATCGCGCAGGACTGTCCATTCCTTGTCTTTTGGGCATCTAATGAATGCGATTGCCTTGTCGAACAGCGCTAAGAGGTCGTACTCCCAGTTCTTCCACGCCCCCTCCCACGGTCTATGTGGGAGTTGTACCTTCACGAGCTCAAGTTCTGCCATGTTGAACCTGTAAGCAAATTCGGAAATGGGCGGCGGCCACCCGCTGTTGAATGCAGTAATGCCGACACCCTTCAAAGATAGCACTGTAAGTCTCTTCGATCTATAGCAATTTTTTAGAGTCCAAGTAGTCCCATCCTGGGATAAAAGGACCAACCACTCGCCATTGCCACCCACCTAGTTCTGGTCATCTCTCATTTTCGTCTCTTCTTCTTCCTTGATATTCACCACTACTGATTCCGACCACTTATCCAGCAGCATTAGTTTTGCATGAATATTCTGCAAAGTTTGTTGTCAGTTGGTACAATCACCTAGCATGGATTCCATTGCAAATAAAATTTGACAACTGGACCTTTAGATTAAAGTACACAAAATATGAGTGTCTCCTCAGATATCGCCTAAATTGTGCCCGTGTCACTATGAAGATACTCAATATATGGAGTAGGAGCAGAGCCTCCCCCCCCCCAGAACAAACTCCTGACGATGATCATAATTAAACAGCTCGGGGCATAACAGCCTTAAATCGTCTAATCTGTTTGTTTTTATTTTAGGAAACAGAATATCACCTAGCAGGCATTCCATTGCAAAATCGAAATTGACAACTCGTCTATCACCTAAAGTAAGACTGTGTCACTACGAAAATACCAGAATATTAGGTACGAGCAGAGCTTCCGCTGTATAGAATAGTCTTAAATGGTTCGATTTGTTCAAACCGCGTGTGCGCACAACACATTCGACGAAAGGAACATAGGATTCTGATGAGAGTTCAGCACATATGAATCAATGATATGACTGAACGAATAAGCTAGATACTGGAACTTACGTAGCCATCGCGGTCGTCTGGCCATTTGTTGTTATCAGGGTAAAGAAGGACTAGCGTGCCGAACGGTTGTTCGTCCATGTTCCGCATCGTCACGTGGTAGCCAGGGATGCAGCGAGCGAGGCGGCCGGCTGAGATGATGTCCAACTCCGAGGCGATCCTGTGCATGTTCGCGGCGCTGAGGTTCGGCCATCCCCAATCCTCGCGATAGCGGTCACCCTGGCCATCCGCATCGTCGTCGCATGCCTTTCGCTTCAGCCTACTGCTACCCCAAGCTCTACCCATAGCGGCAAATGGAGTCTGGAATCCGGTAGATTAATGGAGGCGTTGTGATAAGGAGGCGGATGGATTCGAGAGGGGGTGGAATCAGGGATGGGGGAAGTTGTTCGAGTGGAGAGCGAATCTGCAAGGAACCGCCGCCGCCGCCGGTTCTCGTCCGCGTGGAAGAAAAGAAGGGGGCGTAATTATTGAGGGCGGGCACCGGAACCGTCTAGAGGAAGTGAAAAGATAAATCATAAAAGGGAAATGTGTGGCCCGCCTGTCAGTGAGTGAAGGTCGGCACGTGTAAACGTGCCTATGTTTGAATTGGTTCCACCGCATGAAAGTGGCACAGAACAAATTTTAGGAAGTGCTAGTGTCGACGTGTAAAACCGCCGTTTTTCGCCACCTTCACCCTACTTCGAACGGCCGTGCACCATTCCAGATATTGGTAAGGGCGGTTCCAATCTTTCACTTCTCCGTCTCATTTCCTCCTCCACGGCCTCATTGTCTTTCTCCTCCACGGCCTCATCCATTTCCTCCACCACCGCATCACCCTCTTCCTCCGTATCCTTTCCCTCTTGCATGTAGTCATGGACGCTCTAGACGTCCGAAACGACGGCAGGCAAGAAACTGTGCACTTCGACATTGAAGTACATGGTGGGAAGAAGATCGATGTCGTCTACACCACCGACCCTCGAACGGTGAGGAACACTCTGACTAATTACATGAGTTGGCTGTAGTTCGAAGAAAACAGGTTCGTAGGTCTTGACCTCGAGTACAGCCGCGATCACCGTAGGATCGCCGTGGTGCAACTCTCCATGAAGGGGCACGTCCTTGTATACCAGCCTTTTTGTGAGAAGGGGGTTGACGGGATCTAGTAGACTTTGCTGTCTTTTTGTTCCTGAACCGTTTGTTTGCAAAAGTTATTGCTATATTATTTGTCTGAATTCATTTTCATGCAGGTGGGGCCAAAGCATTAGGGATCTGTTTCATGACTTTCTCGTGAACTAGCACATAACATTTACCAGTGTTGACATCACGAATGACAGTAAACTGCTTGAAAGCCCGACTGTCAACATTAGAATCCCAAAGGAGTGTACAGTGGACATCCAGGAAATTTACTGGATCCCAGGGACGAAGGGCAGCAAGACCGGGATGGCTGCTCTTGCCTCCGAACTCATAGACCCGTGATACGCTGACATGAAGGACAGATTGCCGAGATGTTCGTGGAGGCGTTTAGGGCATGATTACTGGGAGGATAAGCCACTTTCTGAACCTAATCTAAAGTACGCTGCAATTGACGGGTATGTTAGCCACGAGCTGTACCGCCAGATTGTAAAATCTCGTTCCAGGCATCGCATCATTGAACCACCACCAAGGCAGGTTGTTTTTCCTAGATGCCGGATCGTAGATGAATCTACAAACCGGGGCAAGCGACCGAAGGCATCCTGAGATCGGTTGCCTTATCCAACAGGCTAGGATGTAGACTATTAGTGCATGATTGTTGTGTTTATGAAAACATGTTATTTCATAAGTACACTATGTGAGAAATTACGAACTGCTGTGTATTACCTTTGTCAAACTATAATCTGGTTTATGACTATATCCTTCTCTATAATCTAGGTTTGGTTATGACTTATGACTGTATCACACCTTATGCATGTCAGTCCTGGATTCTGTCGCATGCAAATGGCACAGCCAGAATTTGTAAGAATGAATGTTGAGCATACAAAAGGGGGAATGTAATTCATATAGGTTAAGTATCTAATAGCACAGGGATCATACGATCTTGGTTCTTACACACATAATGCTTAGAAAATACAAGCGAGATAAAACTAGGAACGAAATGTGAAACTAGTAGTGGTAAATAGCACACTCACCCACCCGCCAGATCCTGATGAGCATCTCGTAGCAGACCTACGCGTCCCTGGATGCGTACTTGATCGCATCGTAATCCAGGTGCCTCCACTCCCATCGCTCGTGCAGGTGCTTCGGGAACTCGATTTTCATGCCGGCGTACTCGCGGTCGATAATGTCGGAAGCGAGTCTAGCCATGCCAGCTTTCCCCATACCGCCATCTGGGTACCTCCACAAACGTTGGAGATCGACGTGATTGACGACATGAATGAGGAGATCCCGTTCTAGCTTCGGAGTGTCGTTCTTGATGTCGACGCTGGCAAAGTAGATCTCCCTCCTATGTAGGAACTCGCGAAGCTCCGGTCATACAGATTTGGCCCTACATACGTGATATAGTAGGCAGTGGTTGCGCATGGACAGCTGCAAAAGCGCTGTCCTCTTCCTATCTCTGGTATACTCGAGGTCAAGGCCAACGATCTTGTACCTGTCCATCGGATCTTGTAGCCACCGCTCGTACATTGCGATGACCTTGGCCACCTCCGCTGACGCATCTGTGTGGACGACCGTTAGCTTGGTGGTGCCATGGGCGGTGACGGTGTACTCGTCGGTGTAGTCGCTCCTATTGGGTCCGCAACATAGAAAAAAAAAATTTCCTACGATGAGAACTATACGCCAAGATCTATCTACTAGATACAGAGCAACGGGTGGACATACATCCATGGAGAACTTACCCTCGAAGACAACGAGTTTTGTTAACGAGTAGGAACTCGTGGTTGATGTAGTCGTACGCTTGCCGATCTCAAGATAGTGTGGAAGTCCGAGCCCCGCAAATCAGCAGCGCATCCGTCCTCGCACACACGTTCAAGCCACCGGACAACCTCCACCTCCTCGCTCTAGCGATCCAGCGGAAGCAGCAACTCCTTCCAGACGAAATGCCACCGGGAACATGTATCTCGCTAATCCGAGACCATGGGGGAATAATTCTAGAGGGGGAGAGAGATCCTTCACATGGAGGTGTGTGGATGAAGGAGGGAATGGGTGGCCTTTTATTGGAGGAGGGGGTGCCCCCTCTCTCCATGGCCGGCGCATGGGGGGGTGACCCCTCACCTCCCCCATTCATGTGGTGGTAACCCCTCCACATTAAAATGCCTCTTCACATTCCCTTTTAAAGTCTCCACTTTAAATGCATTAAATTTCTCCAAATTTAATGCTCTCTCATTTAATAAAACTATTTTTATTAAATTTATTCAGAATTTTGTTAATTACTTTAATTAACAAACATTCACATATAGCCCCTTGCAATATTTCAATATCACATGCAGAACCACCTTCTGCAATTTCACCCGAAACAATTTCCGGTTTCTATTGAAACAATTCCTGTGCTTTGCAATTCTTTTGTCTGAAACATATGTGCTCCAAAATGGTGTCCGGTAACTCTTAAGTGTGCCACCCTACGGTTCACGAATAATGCAGACATGATCGAGACCCTTCTCCGATCAATAATCAGTAGCGGGACCTGGAGATCCGTACTGACTCCTACACATTCAACAATGACTCCTGTGATCATGAGAACCTTTAACGCTTGTAACTAAATCCCTTTGTCTCTCGATATATTACATGTCCGAGATTCGATCATCGGTATCTCCATACCTAGTTTGATCTCATTACCGACATGCACTCTTTTCTCGTTCCCGTGATATAACATTCTAGTGATCACATCACTTGCTTGCAAGCTATCCTAATGTGATATCACCGAGAGGGCCCAGAGTATATCTATCCGTCATCTGGATTGACAAATTCCACTCTTGATCCATGAGCCTCAACATAACACCTTCGTAGTACTGAACCCATCTTTATAGTCACCCTGTTACGGTGTGACGTTTGATGTTATCAAGATACTCTTCCGGTGTTAGTAATTAACATGATCTCATGGTCTAAGGATAAAGATTACTTCGTATGATGTTATAGCAATATAAACATAATGACTTGATCGTAATACTATACTTCGGATGAATGTTCATCACATCATTTCACAAATGCTGTGACCTTGTTATTAACAACATCCAATGTCCATGATCAGGAAACCTTGATCATCTTGTTAATCAACAAGCTAGTCTATAAGAGAGGCATAACTAGGAACCCTTTTTGTTTATTAAACACACATGTATTGATGTTTCCTATCAATACAATTATAGCATGCAAAATAAACATCTATCATATACAAGGAATACATAATAACAACTTTATTATTGCCTCTCAGGGCATATTTCCTTCAGTCTCCCACTTGCACTAGAGACAATAATCTAGTTTATATAGTGATTAATCTAACACCCATGGAGTTCTGGTGTTGATCATGTTTTGCCCTAGGGAGTACTTTAGTCAACGGATCTGCTACATTCAGGTCCGTGTGCTCTTTACAAATCTTTATATCTCCATCCTTGACATGCTCGCGGATGGAGTGAAACTGGCGCTTAATATGTTTGGAATTCTTGTGAGACCTTGGTTCCTTTGTGTTGGCTATCGATCCATTGTTGTCATAATAGATCACCATCGGATCCAACACACTGGGAACCACACCCAGTTCCGTAATGAACTCTTTCATCCAAACCGCTTCCTGCGTTGCTTCTAAAGCAGCAACATATTCCGCCTCCGTTGTTGATCCAACCACTACAGGTTGTTTGGAACTCCTCCAACTAACTGCTGCTTCGTTCAAGAGAAATACGTATCCGGATTGAGACTTAGAGTCATCCGGATCAGTGTCAAAGCTAGCATCGACATAACACTTAGCGACTAGCTCTTCTTCACCTCCGTATATGAGAAACATATCCTTAGTTCTTCTCAAGTACTTGAGGATTTCTTTACCGCTATCCAGTGTTCCGAACCTGGATCAGATTGGTACCTACTAGTCAAACTAATAGCATGTGCCACATCCGGTCTTGCACATAGCATGGCATACATAATAGAGCCTATGGCCGAGGCATAGGGGATCTTATCCATCATCTCTCTTTCTTCCGCCATAGCCGGACTTTGAGTCTTACTCAATGTCTTACCTTGCAACATAGGTAAGAACCCCTTCTTACTTTCGTCCATATTAAACTTCTTTAATATCTTATCAAGGTATGTACTCTGCGATAACCCAATTAGGCGCCTTGATCTATCTCTATAGATTTTAATGCCTAATATATATGACGCTTCAGCAAGGTCTTTCATCAAAAATTTGCTGTTTAGATAACTTTTAACACTGTTTAAAAGATCTATATCATTTCCAATCAATAATATGTCATCCACATATAATATTAGAAATGCCACATTGCTCCCACTCACTTTCTTGTAAATACAAGCCTCTCCAAAAGTTTGGACAAATCCAAACTCTTTGATCACCTCATCAAAGCGGAGATTCCAACTCCGGGATGCTTGCTTCAGTCCATAGATAGATCGTTGAAGTTTGCACACCTTATCAGCATCCTTAGGATCGACAAAACCCTTAGGTTGTATCATATACAACTCTTCTTCAATATTACCATTGAGGAACGCAGTTTTGACATCCATCTACCATATTTCATAATCGAAATATGCAGCAATTGCTAACATAATCCTAACCGACTTAAGCATCGCTACGGGAGAGAATGTCTCATCATAGTCAACTCCTTGAATTTGTCGAAACCCCTTTGCGACAAGTCGAGCCTTATAGATGGTCACATTACCATCAGCATCAGTTTTCCTTTTGTAAATTCATTTATTCTCAACGGCCTTTCGATCATGAGGTAAGTCCAGCAAGGTCCAAACCTGGTTTTCGTACATGGATTCCATCTCGGATTTCATGGCTTCTAGCCATTTGTTGGAATCCGGGCTCATCATCGCTTCTTCATACGTCACAGGGTCATCCACTTCATCAACCATGAAATTCACAACAAGATTGCCGTACAGTTCAGGAGTTGCACGTGTCCTGCTTGACCTGCGAGGTTCGGTAGTGTCCTCTTTCGGAGTTTCATGATCAATATCATTAGCTCTCTCTTCATTAGGTGAAGTCAACTCCGAAACAACTTCTAGAGCTGCGCTACTCGCCATTTCATGAAGAGAAGGTTCAATAACCTCTTCGAGTTCTACCTTCCGACTACTCACACCTTTCACGAGAAACTCCTTCTCAAGAAAGGATCCATTCTTGGCAACAAAGACCTTGCCCTCGGATCTGTGATAGAAGGTATACCCAATCGTTTCCTTAGGGTATCCTATGAAGACGCATTTTTCCGCTTTGGGTTCGAGTTTATCCGGTTGAAGTTTCTTCACATAAACATCACATCCCCAAACTTTAAGAAATGACAGCTTAGGTTTGTTTCCAAACCATAATTCATACGATGTCTTTTCAACGGATTTAGATGGTGCCCTATTTAAAATGAATGCAGCGGTTTCTAGTGCATAACCCCAAAATGACAGAGGTAAGTCAGTCAGAGACATCATAGATCGAACCATATCCAATAAAGTACGATTACGACGTTCTGACACACCATTACGTTGTGGTGTTCCGGCAGTCGTGAGTTGTGAAACTATTCCACAGTCTTTCATATGTGTGCTAAACTCGTAACTAAGATACTCTCCTCCATGGTTGGACCGCAGAAATTTGATCTTTCTGTTACGATGATTTTCCACTTCATTCTGAAATTCTTTGAACCTTTCAAAGGTTTTGGACTTATGTTTCATCAAATAGATATACCCGTATCTACTCAAATCATCCGTGAAAGTAACAAAATAACGATATCCACCTCGCGCCGACACACTCATTGGTCCATACACATCAGTATGTTTGATTTCCAATAAATCTGTCGCCCGTTCCATTGAACCGGAAAAAACGGCATTCTAGTCATCTTGCCCATAAGGCATGGCTCACATGTATCAAATGATTCAAAATCAAGTGATTCCAAAAGTCCATCAGAATGGAGTTTCTTCATGCGTTTAACACCAATATGACCTAGACAGCAGTGCCACATATATGTAGATATATCATTATCAAGTTTAATCCTTTTAGCATCAACATTATGAATATGCGTAATACTACTATCGAGATCCAATAGAAATAAACCATTCAACACAGGTGCATGACCATAAAAGATATTATTCATATAAATCGAACAACCATTGTTTTCAGACTTAAACAAATAACCACTTTGCATCAAACACGATCCGGATACAATGTTCATGCTCAGTGCAGGCACCAAATAACAATTATTTAGGTTTATAACTAATCCCGACGGCATATGGAGAGGCACCGTTCCGACGGCGATCACATCAACTCTTGATCCATTGCCGACCCGCATCGTGACCTTATCCCTTGCTAGTTGTCGCTTGTTCTGCAGCCCCTAAACCGAGTTACATTTATTAGCAACCGATCCCGTATCAAATACCCAGGTGCTACTGCGAGTACTAGTCAAGTACACATCAATAACATGTATATCACATATACCTTTGTTTGCCTTGCCGGCCTTCTTGTCCGCCAAATACTTGGGGCAGTTGCGCTTCAAATGGCTAGTCCCCTTGCAATAGTAGCACTCGGTGTCAGACTTAGGGCCAGCTCGGGGTTTCTTTTCAGGCGCGGCAACAGATTTGCCGCCCTTCTTTCCCTTATGCTTGCCTTTCTTGTCCTTCTTGAAACCGATGGTCCTATTGATCATCAACACTTGATGTTCTTTCCTAATCTCCACTTCTGCAGTCTTAAGCATTGACAGAAGCTCGGGAAGAGACTCTTAAGTGTGCCACCCTACGATTCACGAATAATGCAGACATGATCGAGACCCTTCTCCGATCAATAATCAGCAGCGGGACCTGGAGATCCGTACTGACTCCTACACATTCAACGATGACTCCTGTGATCGTGAGAACCTTTAACACTTGTAACTAAATCCCTTTGTCTCTCGATATATTACATGTCCGAGATTCGATCATCGGTATCTCCATACCTAGTTTGATCTCGTTACCGACATGCACTCTTTTCTCGTTCCCATGATATAACATTCTAGTGATCACATCACTTGCTTGCAAGCTATCCTAATGTGATATCACTGAGAGGGCCCAGAGTATATCTATCCGTCATCTGGATTGACAAATTCCACTCTTGATCCATGAGCCTCAACATAACACCTTCGTAGTACTGAACCCATCTTTATAGTCACCCTGTTATGGTGTGACGTTTGATGTTATCAAGATACTCTTCCGGTGTTAGCAATTAACATGATCTCATGGTCTAAGGATAAAGATTACTTAGTATGATGTTATAGCAACATAAACATAATGACTTGATCGTAATGCTATACTTCGGATGAATGTTCATCACATCATTTCACAAATGCTGTGACCTTGTTATTAACAACATCCAATGTCCATGATCAGGAAACCTTAATCATCTTGTTAATCAACAAGCTAGTCTATAAGAGAGGCATAACTAGGAACCCTATTTGTTTATTAAACACACATGTATTGATGTTTCCTATCAATAAAATTATAGCATGCAAAATAAACATCTATCATATACAAGGAATACATAATAACAACTTTATTATTGCCTCTCAGGGCATATTTCCTTCAGCTCCTGTCACCGAACACGTCGTACTCTACGTCCATGGCAGCAGCTAATGCGGCGGCGGTGGCCTAGTTTCGGTAGTGGTGGCTACGACTGGGCGTGGAGGTAGAGTGATCTGTTGCGGTGGTATGGCCAGGCGGAGGCGATGCTTGCGGCAGCGTCGATGGTTCTTGCGGTGGCGGCGCCGGCGGAAGGAATGAGTTGGGGATTTTTGCATAGTGATGTGCTGAGGAGACAGAAGGCGATGCTTAAATTTTGTTTACCAATATTCCGATCATACCCATGCGGAAGCAAGTTTGACCGGGCGAGCACCGATGGTTTCCAATCCTAGCGATTAAATTCGGCGTCCGTCCCGGTAGGCGATGGGACGGGTGTGCGACGTGGCTTTGGCGTGGCAGAGACCGGTCACGTAGACCACCGTCCCGTTGCCGATCCGCAGCGGGTGCGCGGTGCTGACACGACATAATGTGACAGGACAAAAGGAAGTGTACAATTATTATTAATTCCTAACAAGTTTAAGAAGTGTAAGCATAGACATGGACCTAGCATCCCTGCACCCCGGGGCAGCCGCCCAGCCGATCAGGCCTGCCGATTGCACAAAGCTTGTCCCGAATTTGCCAAAATGAAGCTCGTTTGCCCATGCTTCTATAAGTTTCTCTGTAGGCCACTTGTGTAAGCATGCACGATCAAGCAACTTTGCAACGCACGTGTCGGTGGAAAAGCATTAGGTTTCAACGCACCACATAGTTTAGGGATTTAGAATAGCTACATTGTGGAGCTCTAGCCAAATTGCATGGTAAAGCCAAATTCAGCTTTTTGTCAGATTTAGCTATAGAAACATTGTGTCTCGTTTGTCCTCACTTTTTCCCTCCCGATATTCCGAAGCCCTCACATGCGCTCGGAGGGGGTTCCGTCTGGTCAAAGGCTTGGCCGTTACGTGCGCCATGACGCCTAAAGTGGCCTTTTTAAAGAGCGCCTTTTCCCCTCTCTCTCTAACAGTTGTGTTTTTTTTGCCCAAAAAGGTAGGGAATCTAGAGCAGCTTCTCTCTTCATTCATTGTTCCTTTTGCGATCGTTTTACCCCAATCTGGTAGCAAATCTAGAGCAGCAAAACAAACCAGCACCATAAATAAATTCAGTAAACAGAGCAGATGTAGATAAAGCAGCTAATATAGGTTATATAGTACGGTAGTTAACGAGGTTCGACAATTAGGCTGCTCAGCAGCAGCGGACTGCTTCAACACAGACAAGACAAAAGAAGCTGCTTTACAGCAGCAGCAGCTGATCAGTGGCCCCTCGTGGCCTCTTCTAGGAGGGCATCCGCCTTCTCCCTCTGGTGCCTCCTCCACTTCTTGCTGCCCATCCCCTTGACCTTGGGCACCTTGGGTCTGATCGGGGGCATGCGACCCTCCTTGATAGCCACCTTCTGGAGGTTGCGGAGGTGAAGACCGAGCGCCTGGTGCTTGGCCCTGAAGCCGTGGACGTTCACAGACTTGCCGCAGGTCCTCACGTCATCGGCATGCTTCACGAGGGAGTTGAAGTCCATGCCGTGGAGCCTCCTGGTGGGGCAGAAGGGGCACCTGTACACGTCGCCGGCGAAGAAGTTGTTGTACTGACCGGACTTTAGCCTCCTCAGCACATGACGAGTCTTGGTGTCCTGCGACTCGTCGTCGCTGCGGAGGTCGCTACTATCCTCCTGTTGGAAAAAAACAGAAGAGTGAAATAAGGACATGATTGAGATACTTTGATTATCGAGATTGATATTTTGCATAAATTAAGCGAATGAGATCTCCCGATTATTCCCCAAATGTCAAACCAAATCGAATACTGATCCCAACTACGAACAGGGGGATTCATCGAAAATCGAGATCTAACACAATAGGATTAGCTACTTTAAAAAATACGAACAACCGAGCCCTAATAACATACGATCTAGCATCCAACAATGGGAACGGGGGAATAGCAAGGGAAGGGGAGAAAACCCTGGTTACCACAGACCACGGGTCGGCGATGCTGGTGTCGTAGGGGTTCTCCGGCCTTATGTAGACAACCTCCTCATAGGGGTCCCAGCCGAGTGGGATCTGTCCGAGACCGGCGGGGGCCTCCTCGCCGGAGGCTACAGCAGATGCGGGGACAAGGACGGGAGGCTCCTCGTCGGCTGCCTTGGAGGCGTCGATGGCCACTGCGCCGATCTTCTCCATCACCGGCGTGATTGGGGTTTTGTTGGGCGTTTGCAGAAGGTGATGGGACAGTGGAAATGGTTGAGTGACCGAGTGCGTGATCAGTGGGAGTGGGAGTGGGGAGGCCTCTATTAAAGGAGAAGGGAAGCGGCATTTCGTTGCACTACCGTGCACCGCGTAGGCTAATGCACCGTGCACGGCCACACGTGTCCGCTACCGCCCCGTGCACCGCACACGCGTACCGTGAGTCACGTTTTTTCCCTCGTGTCTAACCATGGCGATTCAGTTGTACTCAGTTTTTCCCACCAACTCGTTGATCCTCTGTGATCTAGCGGACATGATAACCCTTATATCTGTTGGGGGCACCCCTATGCAAAATAACGAGTATGCCACTGGAACTTTAACAACATAAACAAATGAACTTGAATATATTTTGAAGGGTACGAAAATAGAAATCCACATAGTTTAAGGGTCTAGATACGGTAAGAGAACTAAATATTATTAGTGGCCGGGCCAACACAGTGACGGGGTTGGTCGGCTAGGAGTTGCTGATTCCTAAGTAAGGGGACACTAGGCCGTTCTTGACATACTCCCTCAGGAACTTGCCATAAGCAGCGTGCTTATTCTTGGTCGCCGACTTGTGTTTACTAGCCGGGCTTTTACCGATGCCAACCGCATGCGGAATCAAGCTGGCAATCCTTGGGTTGACTCCTTTCTTACAGAAAGGGCAGATGAGCTCCCCAAGTCGAGTGCAGAAAGGGATTATCCCGCTCTTGAGCTTCTTCATGACATGGCGACTCTTGTTGTCCCTGGTCTCCTTGTCAGAGTCCATCTCACTTGAATACACCTGTAATGTATGGAATACAAACCGAAATGAGCAAAATAATAAATATATATTCCTTCCACCATTCCAAGTTACTTTCGATGCAATAACATGTCTATACAGGTTCAACAGTTCATTACGGCCGTCTCCCCAGCTCGGTCCTAAATTAATGTGGTTTGTGTTCTTGGTAACTTATTAATAAATAAATAATGTGGATTCATTCAGAACAGACTAGATCTCTCCATGTACCGGTTCGTACGTTGCATCTAATCATTAGGACTAGATTTTTTTATGACGCCTGAATAGATTAAGCTCAAGCAGAAAATATGAAACATGTAGAAATAGATGTACCTCCGGGTACACGAGCGGAGCGTGTTCGTCGAACTCCACGCCCTCATCGGCGCCTCCGAAGTCGTCAGCACCGGCGTGCACATGGTCACCCAAGGGGTTGAACTGCATGTCCTCCTCGGCCTATGCTGCGTGATGCTCCTCCAGATCTGTCGCGTGAAGCACCACCCTGGCGGTGATGCCCAGACACTCACCCCCACGCACTGGTTTCATGGAGAAGGTTCGTGCAAGTACGTTCAAGATTGTGGTGTTTTGCTGGATAGGGAAGAGAGAGTAGTGGATGAGTGCGAATGGAGGACCCGACAGGCTGGGTTTTTAATGCCGGGACGTTTAGGCCTCCTCGAGGGCCCTAGTTGATAGCTCTTCCGGCTGCGGCTGCCGCGTGGAAGGTTCGTGTGGTGGGGGCCTGACGGAAGTGAGAGTGCAGGCGCGCTGCGTAGTAAAAATGGTATAGCCGATGGTCCGTGGATGACCAGTTGCCGTGTAGTAGACTTGTAGCCTTTCTAGACTATAATAAACATGACATGACCACTCGACCACTTTTTCCATGGACGACATCGTGTTCCTTCTTGTAGAAGTCTCGTTGAGGGAGACGTCTGTGCTGTCTCGCGCTGTCCTGTGAAGGGCACGACGTGTGCAACGAGCCTCGTTGGATCACACAGGATCAACAGTTGGTGTGCATTATCCGCGTGACAGCTGTGACAACCAATCAGGGCGTAGCAAACAGAGTGGGCACAGGTTTGGGCTTCTATGAGAGAGAGAGGATGTTTGTTCTTATACTAAAACCACAAACAAACATGGATCAACCACTAGAGTCATTGCATGCGTGTTCTTCTACTAAAACCAACATGGATCCACCAGTGGTCATTGCATGTGTGTTCTTTCCACAAACCACACATGGATCAACCACTAGAGTCATTGCATATGCGTTATTTCCACAAACCACACATAGATCAACCACTAGAGTCATTGCATGTGTGTTCTTATACTAAAACCACAAACCAGTACTAGAGTCATTGCATGTGTGTTCTTTTCCACAAACAACACATGGATCCACCAGTGGTCATTGCATGTGTGTTCTTTCCACAAACCACATATGGATCAACCAGAGTCATTGCATGTGTATTCTTTCCACAAACCGCACATGGATCAACCACTAGAGTCATTGCATGTTTGTTCTTATACTAAAACCACAAACCAGCACTAGAGTCATTGCATCTGTGTTCTTTTCCACAAACCACACATGGATCCACTAGTGGTCATTGCATGTGTGTTCTTTCCACAAACCACATATGGATCAACCAGAGTCATCGCATGTGTGTTCTTTCCACAAACAACTTATGGATCAACCAGAGTCATTGCATGTGTGTTCTTTCCACAAACCACACACGGATCAACCACTAGAGCCAGTGCATGTTTGTTCTTATACTAAAACCACAAACCAGCACTAGAGTCATTGCATGTGTGTTCTTTTCCACAAACCACACATGGATCCACCAGTGGTCATTTCATGTGTGTTCTTTCCACAAACCACATATGGATCAACCAGAGTCATTGCATGTGTGTTCTTCCCACAAACCACACATGGATCAACCAGTAGAGTCGTTGCATGTTTGTTCTTATACTAAAACCACAAACCAACACTAGAGTCATTGCATGTGTGTTCTTTTCCACAAACCACACATGGATCCACTAGACTCATTGCGTGTGTTCTTTTCCACAAACAACTTATGGATAAGCCAGTGGTCATTGCATGTGTGTTCTTTCCACAAACCACATGTGGACCCACTAGAGTCATTGCATGTGTGTTACTTCCACAAACCACACATGGATCAACCACTAGAGTCATTGCATGTGTGTTATTTCCACAAACCACACATGGATCAACCACTAGAGTCATTGCATATGTGTTATTTCCACAAACCACACATGGATCAACCACTAGAGTCATTGCATGTGTGTTCTTATACTAAAACCAATACTAGAGTCATTGCATGTGTGTTCTTTTTACAAACCACACATGGATCAACCACTAGAGTCATTGCATGCGTGTTATTTCCACAAACCACGCATGGATCAACCAGTGGTCATTGCATGTGTGTTCTTTTCCACAAACCACACATGGATCCACCAGTGGTTATTGCATGTGTGTTCTTTCCACAAACCACATATGGATCAACCAGAGTCATTGCATGTGTGTTCTTTCCACAAACCACAGATGGATCAACCACTAGAGTCATTGCATGTTTGTTCTTATACTAAAACCACAAACCAACACTAGATTCATTGCATGTGTGTTCTTTTCCACAAACCACACATGGATCCACTAGAGTCATTGCATGTGCTCTTTTCCACAAACAACTTATGGATAAACCAGTGGTCATTGCATATGTTTTCTTTCCACAAACCACATGTGGACCCACTAGAGTCATTGCATGTGTGTTATTTCCACAAACCACACATGGATCAACCACTAGATTCATTGCAATGTTTGTTCTTATACTAAAACCACAAACCAGCACTAGAGTCATTGCATGTGTGTTCTTTTCCACAAACCACACATGGATCCACTAGACTCATTGCATGTGTGTTCTTTTCCACAAACAACTTATGGATAAGCCAGTGGTCATTGCATGTGTGTTATTTCCACAAACCACATGTGGACCCACTAGAGTCATTGCATGTGTGTTATTTCCACAAACCACACATGGATCAACCACTAGAGTCATTGCATGTGTGTTATTTCCACAAACCACACATGGATCAACCACTAGATTCATTGCAGATGTGTTATTTCCACAAACCACACATGGATCAACCACTAGAGTCATTGCATGTGTGTTCTTATACTGAAACCAACACTAGAGTCATTGCATGTGTGTTATTTTCACAAACCACACATGGATCAACCACTAGAGTCATTGCATGTGTGTTATTTCCACAAACCACGCATGGATCAACCAGTGGTCATTGCATGTGTGTTCTTTTCCACAAACCACACATGGATCCACCAGTGGTCATTGCATGTGTGTTCTTTCCACGAACCACATATGGATCAACCAGAGTCATTGCATGTGTGTTCTTTCCACAAACCACAGATGGATCAACCACTAGAGTCATTGCATGTTTGTTCTTATACTAAAACCACAAACCAACACTAGATTCATTGCATGTGTGTTCTTTTCCACAAACCACACATGGATCCACTAGAGTCATTGCATGTGCTCTTTTCCACAAACAACTTATGGATCAACCAGTGGTCATTGCATATGTTTTCTTTCCACAAACCACATGTGGACCCACTAGAGTCATTGCATGTGTGTTATTTCCACAAACCAACCATGGATCAACCACTAGATTCATTGCATGTTTGTTCTTATACTAAAACCACAAACCAGCACTAGAGTCATTGCATGTGTGTTCTTTTCCACAAACCACACATGGATCCACTAGACTCATTGCATGTGTGTTCTTTTCCACAAACAACTTATGGATAAGCCAGTGGTCATTGCATGTGTGTTCTTTCCACAAACCACACGTGGGCCCACTAGAGTCATTGCATGTGTGTTATTTCCACAAACCACACATGGATCAACCACGAGAGTCATTGCATGTGTGTTATTTCCACAAACCACACATGGATCAACCACTAGAGTCATTGCATATGTGTTATTTCCACAAACCACACATGGATCAACCACTAGAGTCATTGCATGTGTGTTCTTATACTAAAACCAACACTAGAGTCATTGCATGTGTGTTCTTTTCACAATCCACACATGGATCAACCACTAGAGTCATTGCATGTGTGTTATTTCCACAAACAACACATGGATCAACCAGTGGTCATTGCATGTGTGTTCTTTTCCACAAACCACACATGGATCCACCAGTGGTCATTGCATGTCTGTTCTTTCCACAAACCACATATGGATCAACCAGATTCATTGCATGTGTGTTCTGTCCACAAACCACAGATGGATCAACCACTAGAGTCATTGCATGTTTGTTCTTATACTAAAACCACAAACCAACACTAGAGTCATTGCATGTGTGTTCTTTTCCACAAACCACACATGGATCCACTAGACTCATTGCATGTGCTCTATTCCACAAACAACTTATGGATCAACCAGTGGTAATTGCATGTGTGTTCTTTCCAAAAACCACATGTAGACCCATTACAGTCATTGCATGTGTGTTATTTCCACAAACCACACATGGATCAACCACTAGAGTCATTGCATATGTGTTATTTCCACAAACCACACATGGATCAACCACTAGAGTCATTGCATGTGTGTTCTTATACTAAAACCAGCACTAGAGTCATTGCATGTGTGTTCTTTTCACAAACCACACATGGATCAACCACTAGAGTCATTGCATGTGTGTTATTTCCACAAACCACACATGGATCGACCAGTGGTCATTGCATGTGTGTTATTTTCCACAAACCACACATGGATCCACCAGTGGTCATTGCATGTGTGTTCTTTCCACAAACCACGTATGGATCAACCAGAGTCATTGAATGTGTGTTCTTTCCACAAACCACACATGGATCAACCACTAGAGTCATTGCCTGTTTGTTCTTATACTAAAACCACAAACCAGTACTAGAGCCATTGCATGTGTGTTCTTGTCCACAAACCACACATGGATCCACCGGTGGTCATTGCATGTGTGTTCTTTCCACAAACCACATATGGATCAACCAGAGTCATTGCATGTGTGTTCTTTCCACAAACCACACATGGATCAACCACTAGAGTCATTGCATGTTTGTTCTTATACTAAAACCACAAACTAGCACTAGAGTCATTGCATGTATGTTCTTTTCCACAAACCACACATGGATCCACCAGTGGTCATTGCATGTGTGTTCTTTCCACAAACCACATATGGATCAACCAGAGTCATTGCATGTGTTTTTTTCCACAAACCACACATGGATCAACCACTAGAGTCATTGCATGTTTGTTCTTATACTAAAACCACAAACCAGCACTAGAGTCATTGCATGTGTGTTCTTTTCCACAAACCACACATGGATCCACTAGACTGATTGCATGTGTGTTCTTTTCCAGAAACCACATATGGATCAACCAGAGTCATTGCATGTGTGTTCTTTCCACAAACAACACATGGGTCAACAACTAGAGTCATTGCATGTTTGTTCTTATACTAAAACCACAAAACAGCACTAGAGTCATTGCATGTGTGTTATATCCACAAACCCCACATGGATCCACCAGTGGTCATTGCATGTGTGTTCTTTTCCACAAACAACTTATGGATCAACTAGAGTAATTGCATGTGTGTTCTTTCCACAAACCACACATGGATCAACCACTAGAGTCATTGCATGTTTGTTCTTATACTAAAACCACAAACCAGCACTAGAGTCATTGCATGTGTGTTCTTTTCCACAAACCACACATGGATCCACTAGACTCATTGCATGTGTGTTCTTTTCCAGAAACCACATATGGATCAACCAGAGTCATTGCATGTGTGTTCTTTCTACAAACCACACATGGGTCAATAACTAGAGTCATTGCATGTTTGTTCTTATACTAAAACCACAAACCAGCAGTAGAGTCATTGCATGTGTGTTCTTTTCCACAAACCACACATGGATCCACAAGTGGTCATTGCATGTGTGTTCTTTTCCACAAACAACTTATGGATCAACCAGAGTCATTGCATGAGTGTTCTTTCCACAAACCACACATGGATCAACCACTAGAGTCATTGCATGTTTGTTCTTATACTAAAACCACAAACCAGCACTAGAGTCATTGCATGTGTGTTCTTTTGCACAAACCACACATGGATCCACTAGACTCATTGCATGTGTATTCTTTTCCACAAACAACTTATGGATCAACCAGTGGTCATTGCATGTCTGTTCTTTCCACAAACCACATGTGGACCCACTAGAGTCATTGCATGTGTGTTATTTCCCCAAACCACACATGGATCAACCACTAGAGTCATTGCATGTGTTATTTCCACAAACCACACATGGATCAACCACTAGAGTCATTGCATGTGTGTTATTTCCACAAACCACACATGGATCAACCACTAGAGTCATTGCATATGTGCTATTTCCACAAACCACACATGGATAAACCACTAGAGTCATTGCATGTTTGTTCTTATACTAAAACCACAAACCAACCACTAGAGTCATTGCATGTGCGTTCTTATACTAAAACCCACACTAGAGTCATTACATGTGTGTTCTTTTCACAAACCACACATGGATCAACCACTAGAGTCATTGCATGTGTGTTATATCCAGAAACCACACATGGATCAACCAGTGGTCATTGCATGTGTGTTCTTTTCCACAAACCACACATGGATCCACTAGTGGTCATTGCATGTGTGTTCTTTCCACAAATCACATATGGATCAACCAGAGTCATTGCATGTGTGTTCTTTCCACATACCACATATGGATCAACCACTAGAGTCATTGCCTGTTTGTTCTTATACTAAAACCACAAACCAGTACTAGAGCCATTGCATGTGTGTTCTTGTCCACAAACCACACATGGATCCACAAGTGGTCATTGCATGTGTGTTCTTTCCACAAACCACATATGGATCAACCAGAGTCATTGCATGTGTGTTCTTTCCACAAACCACACATGGATCAACCACTAGAGTCATTGCATGTTTGTTCTTGTACTAAAACCACAAACTAGCACTAGAGTCATTGCATGTATGTTCTTTTCCACAAACCACACATGGATCCACCAGTGGTCATTGCATGTGTGTTCTTTCCACAAACCACATATGGATCAACCAGATTCATTGCATGTGGTTTTTTCCACAAACCACACATGGATCAACCACTAGAGTCATTGCATGTTTGTTCTTATACTAAAACCACAAACCAGCACTAGAGTCATTGCATGTGTGTTCTTTTCCACAAACCACACATGGATCCACTAGACTGATTGCATGTGTGTTCTTTTCCAGAAACCACATAT
Source organism: Avena sativa (assembly GCA_916181665.1). NCBI lineage: Eukaryota > Viridiplantae > Streptophyta > Magnoliopsida > Poales > Poaceae > Avena > Avena sativa. The sequence goes on along the minus strand of OV702288.1, from coordinate 450,502,583 downwards.
GGATCAACCAGAGTCATTGCATGTGTGTTCTTTCCACAAACCACACATGGGTCAACAACTAGAGTCATTGCATGTTTGTTCTTATACTAAAACCACAAAACAGCACTAGAGTCATTGCATGTGTGTTCTTTTCCACAAACCACACATGGATCCACCAGTGGTCATTGCATGTGTGTTCTTTTCCACAAACAACTTATGGATCAACTAGAGTAATTGCATGTGTGTTCTTTCCACAAACCACACATGGATCAACCACTAGAGTCATTGCATGTTTGTTCTTATACTAAAACCACAAACGAGCACTAGAGTCATTTCATGTGTGTTCTTTTCCACAAACCACACATGGATCCACTAGACTCATTGCATGTGTGTTCTTTTCCACAAACAACTTATGGATCAACCAGTGGTCAAGTCATGTGTGTTCTTTCCACAAACCTCATGTGGACCCACTAGAGTCATTGCATGTGTGTTATTTCCACAAACCACACATGGATCAACCACTAGAGTCATTGCATGTGTTATTTCCACAAACCACACATGGATCAACCACTAGAGTCATGACATGTGTGTTATTTCCACAAACCACACATGGATCAACCACTAGAGTCATTGCATATGTGTTATTTCCACAAACCACACATGGATCAACCACTAGAGTCATTGCATGTGTGTTCTTTTCACAAACCACACATGTATCAACCACTAGAGTCATTGCATGTGTGTTATATCCACAAACCCCACATGGATCAACCAGTGGTCATTGCATGTGTGTTCTTTCCACAAACCACATATGGATCAACTAGAGTCATTACATGTGTGTTTTTTCCACAAACCACACATGGATCAACCACTAGAGTCATTGCATGTTTGTTCTTATACTAAAACCACAAACCAGCACTAGAGTCATTGCATGTGTGTTCTTTTCCACAAACCACACATGGATCCACTAGACTCATTGCATGTGTGTTCTTTTCCAGAAACCACATATGGATCAACCAGAGTCATTGCATGTGTGTTCTTTCTACAAACCACACATGGGTCAATAACTAGAGTCATTGCATGTTTGTTCTTATACTAAAACCACAAACCAGCAGTAGAGTCATTGCATGTGTGTTCTTTTCCACAAACCACACATGGATCCACAAGTGGTCATTGCATGTGTGTTCTTTTCCACAAACAACTTATGGATCAACCAGAGTCATTGCATGAGTGTTCTTTCCACAAACCACACATGGATCAACCACTAGAGTCATTGCATGTTTGTTCTTATACTAAAACCACAAACCAGCACTAGAGTCATTGCATGTGTGTTCTTTTGCACAAACCACACATGGATCCACTAGACTCATTGCATGTGTATTCTTTTCCACAAACAACTTATGGATCAACCAGTGGTCATTGCATGTCTGTTCTTTCCACAAACCACATGTGGACCCACTAGAGTCATTGCATGTGTGTTATTTCCACAAACCACACATGGATCAACCACTAGAGTCATTGCATGTGTTATTTCCACAAACCACACATGGATCAACCACTAGAGTCATTGCATGTGTGTTATTTCCACAAACCACACATGGATCAACCACTAGAGTCATTGCATATGTGCTATTTCCACAAACCACACATGGATAAACCACTAGAGTCATTGCATGTTTGTTCTTATACTAAAACCACAAACCAACCACTAGAGTCCTTGCATGTGCGTTCTTATACTAAAACCCACACTAGAGTCATTACATGTGTGTTCTTTTCACAAACCACACATGGATCAACCACTAGAGTCATTGCATGTGTGTTATATCCAGAAACCACACATGGATCAACCAGTGGTCATTGCATGTGTGTTCTTTTCCACAAACCACACATGGATCCACTAGTGGTCATTGCATGTGTGTTCTTTCCACAAATCACATATGGATCAACAAGAGTCATTGCATGTGTGTTCTTTCCACATACCACATATGGATCAACCACTAGAGTCATTGCCTGTTTGTTCTTATACTAAAACCACAAACCAGTACTAGAGCCATTGCATGTGTGTTCTTGTCCACAAACCACACATGGATCCACCAGTGGTCATTGCATGTGTGTTCTTTCCACAAACCACATATGGATCAACCAGAGTCATTGCATGTGTGTTCTTTCCACAAACCACACATGGATCAACCACTAGAGTCATTGCATGTTTGTTCTTATACTAAAACCACAAACTAGCACTAGAGTCATTGCATGTATGTTCTTTTCCACAAACCACACATGGATCCACCAGTGGTCATTGCATGTGTGTTCTTTCCACAAACCACATATGGATCAACCAGAGTCATTGCATGTGTTTTTTTCCACAAACCACACATGGATCAACCACTAGAGTCATTGCATGTTTGTTCTTATACTAAAACCACAAACCAGCACTAGAGTCATTGCATGTGTGTTCTTTTCCACAAACCACACATGGATCCACTAGACTGATTGCATGTGTGTTCTTTTCCAGAAACCACATATGGATCAACCAGAGTCATTGCATGTGTGTTCTTTCCACAAACAACACATGGGTCAACAACTAGAGTCATTGCATGTTTGTTCTTATACGAAAACCACAAAACAGCACTAGAGTCATTGCATGTGTGTTCTTTTCCACAAACCACACATGGATCCACCAGTGGTCATTGCATGTGTGTTCTTTTCCACAAACAACTTATGGATCAACTAGAGTAATTGCATGTGTGTTCTTTCCACAAACCACACATGGATCAACCACTAGAGTCATTGCATGTTTGTTCTTATACTAAAACCACAAACGAGCACTAGAGTCATTTCATGTGTGTTCTTTTCCACAAACCACACATGGATCCACTAGACTCATTGCATGTGTGTTCTTTTCCACAAACAACTTATGGATCAACCAGTGGTCAAGTCATGTGTGTTCTTTCCACAAACCTCATGTGGACCCACTAGAGTCATTGCATGTGTGTTATTTCCACAAACCACACATGGATCAACCACTAGAGTCATTGCATGTGTTATTTCCACAAACCACACATGGATCAACCACTAGAGTCATGACATGTGTGTTATTTCCACAAACCACACATGGATCAACCACTAGAGTCATTGCATATGTGTTATTTCCACAAACCACACATGGATCAACCACTAGAGTCATTGCATGTGTGTTCTTTTCACAAACCACACATGGATCAACCACTAGAGTCATTGCATGTGTGTTATATCCACAAACCCCACATGGATCAACCAGTGTTCATTGCATGTGTGTTCTTTCCACAAACCACATATGGATCAACTAGAGTCATTACATGTGTGTTTTTTCCACAAACCACACATGGGTCAACCACTAGAGTCATTGCATGTTTGTTCTTATACTAAAACCACAAACCAGCACTAGAGTCATTGCATGTGTGTTCTTTTCCACAAACCACACATGGATCCACTAGACTCATTGCATGTGTGTTCTTTTCCAGAAACCACATATGGATCAACCAGAGTCATTGCATGTGTGTTCTTTCTACAAACCACACATGGGTCAATAACTAGAGTCATTGCATGTTTGTTCTTATACTAAAACCACAAACCAGCAGTAGAGTCATTGCATGTGTGTTCTTTTCCACAAACCACACATGGATCCACAAGTGGTCATTGCATGTGTGTTCTTTTCCACAAACAACTTATGGATCAACCAGAGTCATTGCATGAGTGTTCTTTCCACAAACCACACATGGATCAACCACTAGAGTCATTGCATGTTTGTTCTTATACTAAAACCACAAACCAGCACTAGAGTCATTGCATGTGTGTTCTTTTGCACAAACCACACATGGATCCACTAGACTCATTGCATGTGTATTCTTTTCCACAAACAACTTATGGATCAACCAGTGGTCATTGCATGTCTGTTCTTTCCACAAACCACATGTGGACCCACTAGAGTCATTGCATGTGTGTTATTTCCACAAACCACACATGGATCAACCACTAGAGTCATTGCATGTGTTATTTCCACAAACCACACATGGATCAACCACTAGAGTCATTGCATGTGTGTTATTTCCACAAACCACACATGGATCAACCACTAGAGTCATTGCATATGTGCTATTTCCACAAACCACACATGGATAAACCACTAGAGTCATTGCATGTTTGTTCTTATACTAAAACCACAAACCAACCACTAGAGTCATTGCATGTGCGTTCTTATACTAAAACCCACACTAGAGTCATTACATGTGTGTTCTTTTCACAAACCACACATGGATCAACCACTAGAGTCATTGCATGTGTGTTATATCCACAAACCACACATGGATCAACCAGTGGTCATTGCACGTGTGTTCTTTTCCACAAACCACACATGGATCCACTAGTGGTCATTGCATGTGTGTTCTTTCCACAAATCACATATGGATCAACCAGAGTCATTGCATGTGTGTTCTTTCCACATACCACATATGGATCAACCACTAGAGTCATTGCCTGTTTGTTCTTATACTAAAACCACAAACCAGTACTAGAGCCATTGCATGTGTGTTCTTGTCCACAAACCACACATGGATCCACCAGTGGTCATTGCATGTGTGTTCTTTCCACAAACCACATATGGATCAACCAGAGTCATTGCATGTGTGTTCTTTCCACAAACCACACATGGATCAACCACTAGAGTCATTGCATGTTTGTTCTTATACTAAAACCACAAACTAGCACTAGAGTCATTGCATGTATGTTCTTTTCCACAAACCACACATGGATCCACCAGTGGTCATTGCATGTGTGTTCTTTCCACAAACCACATATGGATCAACCAGAGTCATTGCATGTGTTTTTTTCCACAAACCACACATGGATCAACCACTAGAGTCATTGCATGTTTGTTCTTATACTAAAACCACAAACCAGCACTAGAGTCATTGCATGTGTGTTCTTTTCCACAAACCACACATGGATCCACTAGACTGATTGCATGTGTGTTCTTTTCCAGAAACCGCATATGGATCAACCAGAGTCATTGCATGTGTGTTCTTTCCACAAACAACACATGGGTCAACAACTAGAGTCATTGCATGTTTGTTCTTATACTAAAACCACAAAACAGCACTAGAGTCATTGCATGTGTGTTCTTTTCCACAAACCACACATGGATCCACCAGTGGTCATTGCATGTGTGTTCTTTTCCACAAACAACTTATGGATCAACTAGAGTAATTGCATGTGTGTTCTTTCCACAAACCACACATGGATCAACCACTAGAGTCATTGCATGTTTGTTCTTATACTAAAACCACAAACGAGCACTAGAGTCATTTCATGTGTGTTCTTTTCCACAAACCACACATGGATCCACTAGACTCATTGCATGTGTGTTCTTTTCCACAAACAACTTATGGATCAACCAGTGGTCAAGTCATGTGTGTTCTTTCCACAAACCTCATGTGGACCCACTAGAGTCATTGCATGTGTGTTATTTCCACAAACCACACATGGATCAACCACTAGAGTCATTGCATGTGTTATTTCCACAAACCACACATGGATCAACCACTAGAGTCATGACATGTGTGTTATTTCCACAAACCACACATGGATCAACCACTAGAGTCATTGCATATGTGTTATTTCCACAAACCACACATGGATCAACCACTAGAGTCATTGCATGTGTGTTCTTTTCACAAACCACACATGGATCAACCACTAGAGTCATTGCATGTGTGTTATATCCACAAACCCCACATGGATCAACCAGTGTTCATTGCATGTGTGTTCTTTCCACAAACCACATATGGATCAACTAGAGTCATTACATGTGTGTTTTTTACACAAACCACACATGGGTCAACCACTAGAGTCATTGCATGTTTGTTCTTATACTAAAACCACAAACCAGCACTAGAGTCATTGCATGTGTGTTCTTTTCCACAAACCACACATGGATCCACTAGACTCATTGCATGTGTGTTCTTTTTTCCAGAAACCACATATGGATCAACCAGAGTCATTGCATGTGTGTTCTTTCTACAAACCACACATGGGTCAATAACTAGAGTCATTGCATGTTTGTTCTTATACTAAAACCACAAACCAGCAGTAGAGTCATTGCATCTGTGTTCTTTTCCACAAACCACACATGGATCCACAAGTGGTCATTGCATGTGTGTTCTTTTCCACAAACAACTTATGGATCAACCAGAGTCATTGCATGAGTGTTCTTTCCACAAACCACACATGGATCAACCACTAGAGTCATTGCATGTTTGTTCTTATACTAAAACCACAAACCAGCACTAGAGTCATTGCATGTGTGTTCTTTTTGCACAAACCACACATGGATCCACTAGACTCATTGCATGTGTATTCTTTTCCACAAACAACTTATGGATCAACCAGTGGTCATTGCATGTCTGTTCTTTCCACAAACCACATGTGGACCCACTAGAGTCATTGCATTTGTGTTATTTCCACAAACCACACATGGATCAACCACTAGAGTCATTGCATGTGTTATTTCCACAAACCACACATGGATCAACCACTAGAGTCATTGCATGTGTGTTATTTCCACAAACCACACATGGATCAACCACTAGAGTCATTGCATATGTGCTATTTCCACAAACCACACATGGATAAACCACTAGAGTCATTGCATGTTTGTTCTTATACTAAAACCACAAACCAACCACTAGAGTCATTGCATGTGCGTTCATATACTAAAACCCACACTAGAGTCATTACATGTGTGTTCTTTTCACAAACCACACATGGATCAACCACTAGAGTCATTGCATGTGTGTTATATCCACAAACCACACATGGATCAACCAGTGGTCATTGCATGTGTGTTCTTTTCCACAAACCACACATGGATCCACTAGTGGTCATTGCATGTGTGTTCTTTCCACAAATCACATATGGATCAACCAGAGTCATTGCATGTGTGTTCTTTCCACATACCACATATGGATCAACCACTAGAGTCATTGCCTGTTTGTTCTTATACTAAAACCACAAACCAGTACTAGAGCCATTGCATGTGTGTTCTTGTCCACAAACCACACATGGATCCACCAGTGGTCATTGCATGTGTGTTCTTTCCACAAACCACATATGGATCAACCAGAGTCATTGCATGTGTGTTCTTTCCACAAACCACACATGGATCAACCACTAGAGTCATTGCATGTTTGTTCTTATACTAAAACCACAAACTAGCACTAGAGTCATTGCATGTATGTTCTTTTCCACAAACCACACATGGATCCACCAGTGGTCATTGCATGTGTGTTCTTTCCACAAACCACATATGGATCAACCAGAGTCATTGCATGTGTTTTTTTCCACAAACCACACATGGATCAACCACTAGAGTCATTGCATGTTTGTTCTTATACTAAAACCACAAACCAGCACTAGAGTCATTGCATGTGTGTTCTTTTCCACAAACCACACATGGATCCACTAGACTGATTGCATGTGTGTTCTTTTCCAGAAACCACATATGGATCAACCAGAGTCATTGCATGTGTGTTCTTTCCACAAACCACACATGGGTCAACAACTAGAGTCATTGCATGTTTGTTCTTATACTAAAACCACAAAACAGCACTAGAGTCATTGCATGTGTGTTCTTTTCCACAAACCACACATGGATCCACCAGTGGTCATTGCATGTGTGTTCTTTTCCACAAACAACTTATGGATCAACTAGAGTAATTGCATGTGTGTTCTTTCCACAAACCACACATGGATCAACCACTAGAGTCATTGCATGTTTGTTCTTATACTAAAACCACAAACGAGCACTAGAGTCATTTCATGTGTGTTCTTTTCCACAAACCACACATGGATCCACTAGACTCATTGCATGTGTGTTCTTTTCCACAAACAACTTATGGATCAACCAGTGGTCAAGTCATGTGTGTTCTTTCCACAAACCTCATGTGGACCCACTAGAGTCATTGCATGTGTGTTATTTCCACAAACCACACATGGATCAACCACTAGAGTCATTGCATGTGTTATTTCCACAAACCACACATGGATCAACCACTAGAGTCATGACATGTGTGTTATTTCCACAAACCACACATGGATCAACCACTAGAGTCATTGCATATGTGTTATTTCCACAAACCACACATGGATCAACCACTAGAGTCATTGCATGTGTGTTCTTTTCACAAACCACACATGTATCAACCACTAGAGTCATTGCATGTGTGTTATATCCACAAACCCCACATGGATCAACCAGTGGTCATTGCATGTGTGTTCTTTCCACAAACCACATATGGATCAACTAGAGTCATTACATGTGTGTTTTTTCCACAAACCACACATGGATCAACCACTAGAGTCATTGCATGTTTGTTCTTATACTAAAACCACAAACCAGCACTAGAGTCATTGCATGTGTGTTCTTTTCCACAAACCACACATGGATCCACTAGACTCATTGCATGTGTGTTCTTTCCACAAACAACTTATGGATCAACCAGTGGTCAAGTCATGTGTGTTCTTTCCACAAACCTCATGTGGACCCACTAGAGTCATTGCATGTGTGTTATTTCCACAAACCACACATGGATCAACCACTAGAGTCATTGCATGTGTTATTTCCACAAACCACACATGGATCAACCACTAGAGTCATGACATGTGTGTTATTTCCACAAACCACACATGGATCAACCACTAGAGTCATTGCATATGTGTTATTTCCACAAACCACACATGGATCAACCACTAGAGTCATTGCATGTGTGTTCTTTTCACAAACCACACATGTATCAACCACTAGAGTCATTGCATGTGTGTTATATCCACAAACCCCACATGGATCAACCAGTGGTCATTGCATGTGTGTTCTTTCCACAAACCACATATGGATCAACTAGAGTCATTACATGTGTGTTTTTTCCACAAACCACACATGGATCAACCACTAGAGTCATTGCATGTTTGTTCTTATACTAAAACCACAAACCAGCACTAGAGTCATTGCATGTGTGTTCTTTTCCACAAACCACACATGGATCCACTAGACTCATTGCATGTGTGTTCTTTTCCAGAAACCACATATGGATCAACCAGAGTCATTGCATGTGTGTTCTTTCTACAAACCACACATGGGTCAATAACTAGAGTCATTGCATGTTTGTTCTTATACTAAAACCACAAACCAGCAGTAGAGTCATTGCATGTGTGTTCTTTTCCACAAACCACACATGGATCCACAAGTGGTCATTGCATGTGTGTTCTTTTCCACAAACAACTTATGGATCAACCAGAGTCATTGCATGAGTGTTCTTTCCACAAACCACACATGGATCAACCACTAGAGTCATTGCATGTTTGTTCTTATACTAAAACCACAAACCAGCACTAGAGTCATTGCATGTGTGTTCTTTTGCACAAACCACACATGGATCCACTAGACTCATTGCATGTGTATTCTTTTCCACAAACAACTTATGGATCAACCCGTGGTCATTGCATGTCTGTTCTTTCCACAAACCACATGTGGACCCACTAGAGTCATTGCATGTGTGTTATTTCCACAAACCACACATGGATCAACCACTAGAGTCATTGCATGTGTTATTTCCACAAACCACACATGGATCAACCACTAGAGTCATTGCATCTGTGTTATTTCCACAAACCAAACATGGATCAACCACTAGAGTCATTGCATATGTGCTATTTCCACAAACCACACATGGATAAACCACTAGAGTCATTGCATGTTTGTTCTTATACTAAAACCACAAACCAACCACTAGAGTCATTGCATGTGCGTTCTTATACTAAAACCCACACTAGAGTCATTACATGTGTGTTCTTTTCACAAACCACACATGGATCAACCACTAGTCATTGCATGTGTGTTATATCCACAAACCACACATGGATCAACCAGTGGTCATTGCATGTGTGTTATTTTCCACAAACCACACATGGATCCACTAGTGGTCATTGCATGTGTGTTCTTTCCACAAATCACATATGGATCAACCAGAGTCATTGCATGTGTGTTCTTTCCACATACCACATATGGATCAACCACTAGAGTCATTGCATGTTTGTTCTTATACTAAAACCACAAACTAGCACTAGAGTCATTGCATGTGTGTTCTTTTCCACAAACCACACATGGATCCACCAGTGGTCATTGCATGTGTGTTCTTTTCCACAAACAACTTATGGATCAACCAGAGTCATTGCATGTGTGTTCTTTCCACAAACCACACATGGATCAACCACTAGAGTCATTGCATGTTTGTTCTTATACTAAAACCACAAACCAGCACTAGAGTCATTGCATGTGTGTTCTTTTCCACAAACCACACATGGATCCACTAGACTCATTGCATGTGTGTTCTTTTCCAGAAACCACATATGGATCAACCAGAGTCATTGCATGAGTGTTCTTTCCACAAACCACACATGGATCAACCACTAGAGTCATTGCATGTTTGTTCTTATACTAAAACCACAAACCAGCACTAGAGTCATTGCATGTGTGTTCTTTTGCACAAACCACACATGGATCCACTAGACTCATTGCATGTGTATTCTTTTCCACAAACAACTTATGGATCAACCCGTGGTCATTGCATGTCTGTTCTTTCCACAAACCACATGTGGACCCACTAGAGTCATTGCATGTGTGTTATTTCCACAAACCACACATGGATCAACCACTAGAGTCATTGCATGTGTTATTTCCACAAACCACACATGGATCAACCACTAGAGTCATTGCATCTGTGTTATTTCCACAAACCAAACATGGATCAACCACTAGAGTCATTGCATATGTGCTATTTCCACAAACCACACATGGATAAACCACTAGAGTCATTGCATGTTTGTTCTTATACTAAAACCACAAACCAACCACTAGAGTCATTGCATGTGCGTTCTTATACTAAAACCCACACTAGAGTCATTACATGTGTGTTCTTTTCACAAACCACACATGGATCAACCACTAGTCATTGCATGTGTGTTATATCCACAAACCACACATGGATCAACCAGTGGTCATTGCATGTGTGTTATTTTCCACAAACCACACATGGATCCACTAGTGGTCATTGCATGTGTGTTCTTTCCACAAATCACATATGGATCAACCAGAGTCATTGCATGTGTGTTCTTTCCACATACCACATATGGATCAACCACTAGAGTCATTGCATGTTTGTTCTTATACTAAAACCACAAACTAGCACTAGAGTCATTGCATGTGTGTTCTTTTCCACAAACCACACATGGATCCACCAGTGGTCATTGCATGTGTGTTCTTTTCCACAAACAACTTATGGATCAACCAGAGTCATTGCATGTGTGTTCTTTCCACAAACCACACATGGATCAACCACTAGAGTCATTGCATGTTTGTTCTTATACTAAAACCACAAACCAGCACTAGAGTCATTGCATGTGTGTTCTTTTCCACAAACCACACATGGATCCACCAGTGGTCATTGCATGTGTGTTCTTTTCCAGAAACCACATATGGATCAACCAGAGTCATTGCATGTGTGTTCTTTCCACAAACCACACATGGGTCAACAACTAGAGTCATTGCATGTTTGTTCTTATACTAAAACCACAAACTAGCACTAGAGTCATTGCATGTGTGTTCTTTTCCACAAACCACACATGGATCCACCAGTGGTCATTGCATGTGTGTTCTTTTCCACAATCAACTTATGGATCAACCAGAGTCATTGCATGTGTGTTCTTTCCACAAACCACACATGGATCAACCACTAGAGTCATTGCATGTTTGTTCTTATACTAAAACCACAAACCAGCACTAGAGTCATTGCATGTGTGTTCTTTTCCACAAACCACACATGGATCCACTAGACTCATTGCATGTGTGTCCTTTTCCACAAACAACTTATGGATCAACCAGTGGTCATTGCATGTGTGTTGTTTCCACAAACCACATGTGGACCCACTAGAGTCATTGCATGTGTGTTATTTCCACAAACCACACATGGATCAACCACTAGAGTCATTGCATGTGTTATTTCCACAAACCACACATGGATCAACCACTAGAGTCATGACATGTGTGTTATTTCCACAAACCACACATGGATCAACCACTAGAATCATTGCGTATGTGTTATTTTCACAAACCACACATGGATGAACCACTAGAGTCATTGCATGTTTGTTCTTATACTAAAACCACAAACCAACGACTAGAGTCATTGCATGTGTGTTCTTATACTAAAACCAACACTAGAGTCATTGCATGTGTGTTCTTTTCACAAACCACACATGGATCAACCACTAGAGTCATTGCATGTGTGTTATATCCACAAACCACACATGGATCAACTAGTGGTCATTGCATGTGTGTTCTTTCCACAAACCACATATGGATCAACCAGAGTCATTGCATGTGTGTTTTTTCCACAAACCACACATGGATCAACCACTAGAGTCATTGCATGTTTGTTCTTATACTAAAACCACAAACCAGCACTAGAGTCATTGCATGTGTGTTCTTTTCCAGAAACGACACATGGATCCACTAGACTCATTGCATGTGTGTTCTTTTCCAGAAACCACATATGGATCAACCAGAGTCATTGCATGTGTGTTCTTTCCACAAACCACACATGGGTCAATAACTAGAGTCATTGCATGTTTGTTCTTATACTAAAACCACAAACCAGCAGTAGAGTCATTGCATGTGTGTTCTTTTCCAAAAACCACACATGGATGCACCAGTGGTCATTGAATGTGTGTTCTCTTCCACAAACAACTTATGGATCAACCAGAGTCATTGCATGAGTGTTCTTTCCACAAACCACACATGGATCAACCACTAGAGTCATTGCATGTTTGTTCTTATACTAAAACCACAAACCAGCACTAGAGTCATTGCATGTGTGTTCTTTTCCACAAACCACACATGGATCCACTAGACTCATTGCATGTGTATTCTTTTCCACAAACAACTTATGGATCAACCAGTGGTCATTGCATGTCTGTTCTTTCCACAAACCACATGTGGAACCACTAGAGTCATTGCATGTGTGTTATTTCCACAAACCACACATGGATCAACCACTAGAGTCATTCCATGTGTCATTTCCACAAACCACACATGGATCATCCACTAGAGTCATTGCATGTGTGTTATTTCCACAAACCACACATGGATCAACCACTAGAGTCATTGCATATGTGCTATTTCCACAAACCACACATGGATAAACCACTAGAGTCATTGCATGTTTGTTCTTATACTAAAACCAACACTAGAGTCATTGCATGTGTGTTCTTTTCACAAACCACACATGGATCAACCACTAGAGTCATTGCATGTGTGTTATATCCACAAACCACACATGGATCAACCAGTGGTCATTGCATGTGTGTTCTTTTCCACAAACCACACATGGATCCACCAGTGGTCATTGCATGTGTGTTCTTTCCACAAATCACATATGGATCAACCAGAGTCATTGCATGTGTGTTCTTTCCACAGACCACATATGGATCAACCACTAGAGTCATTGCATGTTTGTTCTTATACTAAAACCACAAACTAGCACTAGAGTCATTGCATGTGTGTTCTTTTCCACAAACCACACATGGATCCACCAGTGGTCATTGCATGTGTGTTCTTTTCCACAAACAACTTATGGATCAACCAGAGTCATTGCATGTGTGTTCTTTCCACAAACCACACATGGATCAACCACTAGAGTCATTGCATGTTTGTTCTTATACTAAAACCACAAACCAGCACTAGAGTCATTGCATGTGTGTTCTTTTCCACAAACCACACATGGATCCACTAGACTCATTGCATGTGTGTTCTTTTCCAGAAACCACATATGGATCAACCAGAGTCATTGCATGTGTGTTCTTTCCACAAACCACACATGGGTCAACAACTAGAGTCATTGCATGTTTGTTCTTATACTAAAACCACAAACTAGCACTAGAGTCATTGCATGTGTGTTCTTTTCCACAAACCACACATGGATCCACCAGTGGTCATTGCATGTGTGTTCTTTTCCACAATCAACTTATGGTTCAACCAGAGTCATTGCATGTGTGTTCTTTCCACAAACCACACATGGATCAACCACTAGAGTCATTGCATGTTTGTTCTTATACTAAAACCACAAACCAGCACTAGAGTCATTGCATGTGTGTTCTTTTCCACAAACCACACATGGATCCACTAGACTCATTGCATGTGTGTTCTTTTCCACAAACAACTTATGGATCAACCAGTGGTCATTGCATGTGTGTTGTTTCCACAAACCACATGTGGACCCACTAGAGTCATTGCATGTGTGTTATTTCCACAAACCACACATGGATCAACCACTAGAGTCATTGCATGTGTTATTTCCACAAACCACACATGGATCAACCACTAGAGTCATGACATGTGTGTTATTTCCACAAACCACACATGGATCAACCACTAGAGTCATTGCGTATGTGTTATTTTCACAAACCACACATGGATGAACCACTAGAGTCATTGCATGTTTGTTCTTATACTAAAACCACAAACCAACGACTAGAGTCATTGCATGTGTGTTCTTATACTAAAACCAACACTAGAGTCATTGCATGTGTGTTCTTTTCACAAACCACACATGGATCAACCACTAGAGTCATTGCATGTGTGTTATATCCACAAACCACACATGGATCAACCAGTGGTCATTGCATGTGTGTTCTTTCCACAAACCACATATGGATCAACCAGAGTCATTGCATGTGTGTTTTTTCCACAAACCACACATGGATCAACCACTAGAGTCATTGCATGTTTGTTCTTATACTAAAACCACAAACCAGCACTAGAGTCATTGCATGTGTGTTCTTTTCCAGAAACGACACATGGATCCACTAGACTCATTGCATGTGTGTTCTTTTCCAGAAACCACATATGGATCAACCAGAGTCATTGCATGTGTGTTCTTTCCACAAACCACACATGGGTCAATAACTAGAGTCATTGCATGTTTGTTCTTATACTAAAACCACAAACCAGCAGTAGAGTCATTGCATGTGTGTTCTTTTCCAAAAACCACACATGGATGCACCAGTGGTCATTGCATGTGTGTTCTCTTCCACAAACAACTTATGGATCAACCAGAGTCATTGCATGAGTGTTCTTTCCACAAACCACACATGGATCAACCACTAGAGTCATTGCATGTTTGTTCTTATACTAAAACCACAAACCAGCACTAGAGTCATTGCATGTGTGTTCTTTTCCACAAACCACACATGGATCCACTAGACTCATTGCATGTGTATTCTTTTCCACAAACAACTTATGGGTCAACCAGTGGTCATTGCATGTCTGTTCTTTCCACAAACCACATGTGGAACCACTAGAGTCATTGCATGTGTGTTATTTCCACAAACCACACATGGATCAACCACTAGAGTCATTCCATGTGTCATTTCCACAAACCACACATGGATCATCCACTAGAGTCATTGCATGTGTGTTATTTCCACAAACCACACATGGATCAACCACTAGAGTCATTGCATATGTGCTATTTCCACAAACCACACATGGATAAACCACTAGAGTCATTGCATGTTTGTTCTTATACTAAAACCAACACTAGAGTCATTGCATGTGTGTTCTTTTCACAAACCACACATGGATCAACCACTAGAGTCATTGCATGTGTGTTATATCCACAAACCACACATGGATCAACCAGTGGTCATTGCATGTGTGTTCTTTTCCACAAACCACACATGGATCCACCAGTGGTCATTGCATGTGTGTTCTTTCCACAAATCACATATGGATCAACCAGAGTCATTGCATGTGTGTTCTTTCCACAGACCACATATGGATCAACCACTAGAGTCATTGCATGTTTGTTCTTATACTAAAACCACAAACCAGCACTAGAGTCATTGCATGTGTGTTCTTTTCCACAAACCACACATGGATCCACTAGACTCATTGCATGTGTGTTCATTTCCACAAACAACTTATGGATCAACCAGTGGTCATTGCATGTGTGTTCTTTCCACAAACCACATGTGGACCCATTACAGTCGTTGCATGTGTGTTATTTCCACAAACCACACATGGATCAACCACTAGAGTCATTTCATATGTGTTATTTCCACAAACCACACATGGATCAACCACTAGAGTCATTGCATGTGTGTTATTTCCACAAACCACACATGGATCAACCACTAGAGTCATTGCATATGTGCTATTTCCACAAACCACACATGGATAAACCACTAGAGTCATTGCATGTTTGTTCTTATACTAAAACCACAAACCAACCACTAGAGTCATTGCATGTGCGTTCTTATACTAAAACCCACACTAGAGTCATTACATGTGTGTTCTTTTCACAAACCACACATGGATCAACCACTAGAGTCATTGCATGTGTGTTATATCCACAAACCACACATGGATCAACCAGTGGTCATTGCATGTGTGTTCTTTTCCACAAACCACACATGGATCCACTAGTGGTCATTGCATGTGTGTTCTTTCCACAAATCACATATGGATCAACCAGAGTCATTGAATGTGTGTTCTTTCCACATACCACATATGGATCAACCACTAGAGTCATTGCATGTTTGTTCTTATACTAAAACCACAAACTAGCACTAGAGTCATTGCATGTGTGTTCTTTTCCACAAACCACACATGGATCCACCAGTGGTCACTGCATGTGTGCTCTTTTCCACAAACAACTTATGGATCAACCAGAGTAATTGCATGTGTGTTCTTTCCACAAACCACACATGGATCAACCACTAGAGTCATTGCATGTTTGTTCTTATACTAAAACCACAAACCAGCACTAGAGTCATTGCATGTGTGTTCTTTTCCACAAACCACACATGGATCCACTAGACTCATTGCATGTGTGTTCTTTTCCAGAAACCACATATGGATCAACCAGAGTCATTGCATGTGTGTTCTTTCCACAAACCACACATGGGTCAACAACTAGAGTCATTGCATGTTTGTTCTTATACTAAAACCACAAACCAGCACTAGAGTCATTGCATGTGTGTTCTTTTCCACAAACCACACATGGATCCACCAGTGGTCATTGCATGTGTGTTCTTTTCCACAAACAACTTATGGATCAACCAGAGTCATTGCATGTGTGTTCTTTCCACAAACCACACATGGATCAACCACTAGAGTCATTGCATGTTTGTTCTTATACTAAAACCACAAACCAGCACTAGAGTCATTGCATGTGTGTTCTTTTCCACAAACCACACATGGATCCACTAGACTCATTGCATGTGTGTTCTTTTCCACAAACAACTTATGGATCAACCAGTGGTCATTGCATGTGTGTTGTTTCCACAAACCACATGTGGACCCACTAGAGTCATTGCATGTGTGTTATTTCCACAAACCACACATGGATCAACCACTAGAGTCATTGCATGTGTTATTTCCACAAACCACACATGGATCAACCACTAGAGTCGTGACATGTGTGTTATTTCCACAAACCACACATGGATCAACCACTAGAGTCATTGCATATGTGTTATTTCCACAAACCACACATGGATGAACCACTAGAGTCATTGCATGTTTGTTCTTATACTAAAACCACAAACCAACGACTAGAGTCATTGCATGTGTGTTCTTATACTAAAACCAACACTAGAGTCATTGCATGTGTGTTCTTTTCACAAACCACACATGGATCAACCACTAGAGTCATTGCATGTGTGTTATATCCACAAACCACACATGGATCAACCAGTGGTCATTGCATGTGTGTTCTTTCCACAAACCACATATGGATCAACCAGAGTCATTGCATGTGTGTTTTTTCCACAAACCACACATGGATCAACCACTAGAGTCATTGCATGTTTGTTCTTATACTAAAACCACAAACCAGCACTAGAGTCATTGCATGTGTGTTCTTTTCCAGAAACCACACATGGATCCACTAGACTCATTGCATGTGTGTTCTTTTCCAGAAACCACATATGGATCAACCAGAGTCATTGCATGTGTATTCTTTCCACAAACCACACATGGGTCAATAACTAGAGTCATTGCATGTTTGTTCTTATACTAAAACCACAAACCAGCAGTAGAGTCATTGCATGTGTGTTCTTTTCCAAAAACCACACATGGATGCACCAGTGGTCATTGCATGTGTGTTCTCTTCCACAAACAACTTATCGATCAACCAGAGTCATTGCATGAGTGTTCTTTCCACAAACCACACATGGATCAACCACTAGAGTCATTGCATGTTTGTTCTTATACTAAAACCACAAACCAGCACTAGAATCATTGCATGTGTGTTCTTTTCCACAAACCACACATGGATCCACTAGACTCATTGCATGTGTATTCTTTTCCACAAACAACTTATGGATCAACCAGTGGTCATTGCATGTCTGTTCTTTCCACAAACCACATGTGGACCCACTAGAGTCATTGCATGTGTGTTATTTCCACAAACCACACATGGATCAACCACTAGAGTCATTCCATGTGTCATTTCCACAAACCACACATGGATCATCCACTAGAGTCATTGCATGTGTGTTATTTCCACAAACCACACATGGATCAACCACTAGAGTCATTGCATATGTGCTATTTCCACAAACCACACATGGATAAACCACTAGAGTCATTGCATGTTTGTTCTTATACTAAAACCAACACTAGAGTCATTGCATGTGTGTTCTTTTCACAAACCACACATGGATCAACCACTAGAGTCATTGCATGTGTGTTATATCCACAAACCACACATGGATCAACCAGTGGTCATTGCATGTGTGTTCTTTTCCACAAACCACACATGGATCCACCAGTGGTCATTGCATGTGTGTTCTTTCCACAAATCACATATGGATCAACCAGAGTCATTGCATGTGTGTTCTTTCCACAGACCACATATGGATCAACCACTAGAGTCATTGCATGTTTGTTCTTATACTAAAACCACAAACCAGCACTAGAGTCATTGCATGTGTGTTCTTTTCCACAAACCACACATGGATCCACTAGACTCATTGCATGTGTGTTCATTTCCACAAACAACTTATGGATCAACCAGTGGTCATTGCATGTGTGTTCTTCCCACAAACCACATGTGTACCCATTACAGTCATTGCATGTGTGTTATTTCCACAAACCACACATGGATCAACCACTAGAGTCATTTCATATGTGTTATTTCCACAAACCACACATGGATCAACCACTAGAGTTATTGTATGTGTGTTCTTATACTAAAACCAACACTATAGTCATTGCATGTGTGTTCTTTTCACAAACCACTAATGGATCAACCACTAGAGTCATTGCATGTGTGTTATTTCCATAAACCACACATGGATCAACCAGTGGTCATTGCATGTGTGTTCTTTTCCACAAACCACACATGGATCCACCAGTGGTCATTGCATGTGTGTTCTTTCCACAAATCACATATGGATCAACCAGAGTCATTGCATGTGTGTTCTTTCCACAGACCACATATGGATCAACCACTAGAGTCATTGCATGTTTGTTCTTATACTAAAACCACAAACCAGCACTAGAGTCATTGCATGTGTGTTCTTTTCCACAAACCACACATGGATCCACTAGACTCATTGCATGTGTGTTCATTTCCACAAACAACTTATGGATCAACCAGTGGTCATTGCATGTGTGTTCTTTCCACAAACCACATGTGGACCCATTACAGTCATTGCATGTGTGTTATTTCCACAAACCACACATGGATCAACCACTAGAGTCATTTCATATGTGTTATTTCCACAAACCACACATGGATCAACCACTAGAGTTATTGTATGTGTGTTCTTTTCCACAAACCACACATGGATCCACTAGTGGTCATTCCATGTGTGTTCTTTCCACAAACCACACATGGATCAACTAGAGTCATTGCATGTGTGTTCTCTTCCACAAACCACACATGGATCTACCACTAGAGTCATTGCATGTTTGTTCTTATACTAAAACCACAAACCATGTGTGTTCTTTCCACAAACCACATATGGATCAACCAGAGTCATTGCATGTGTGTTCTTTCCACAAACCACACATGGATCAACCAATAGAGTCATTGCATGTTTGTTCTTATACTATAACCACAAACCAGCACTAGAGTCATTGCATGTGTGTTCTTTTCCACAAACCACACATGGATCCACTAGACTCATTGCATGTGTGTTCTTTTCCAGAAACCACATATGGATCAACCAGAGTCATTGCATGTGTGTTCTTTCCACAAACCACACATGGGTCAATAACTAGAGTCATTGCATGTTTGTTCTTATACTAAAACCACAAACCAGCACTAGAGTCATTCCATGTGTGTTCTTTTCCACAAACCACACATGGATCCACCAGTGGTCATTGCATGTGTGTTCTTTTCCACAAACAACTTATAGATCAACCAGAGTCATTGCATGTGTGTTCTTTCCACAAACCACACATGGATCAACCACTAGAGTCATTGCATGTTTGTTCTTATACTAAAACCACAAACCAGCACTAGAGTCATTGCATGTGTGTTCTTTTCCACAAACCACACATGGATCCACTAGACTCATTGCATGTGTGTTCTTTTCCACAAACAACTTATGGATCAACCAGTGGTCATTGCATGTGTGTTCTTTTCACAAACAACACATGGATCAACCACTAGAGTCATTGCATGTGTGTTGTTTCCACAAACCACATGTGGACCCACTAGAGTCATTGCATGTGTGTTATTTCCACAAACCACACATGGATCAACCACTTGAGTCATGACATGTATGTTATTTCCACAAACCACACATGGATCAACCACTAGAGTCAATGCATATGTGTTATTTCCACAAACCACACATGGATGAACCACTAGAGTCATTGAATGTTTGTTCTTATACTAAAACCACAAACCAACGACTAGAGTCATTGCATGTGTGTTATTATACGAAAACCAACACTAGAGTCATTGCATATGTGTTCTTTTCACAAACCACACATGGATCAACCACTAGAGTCATTGCATGTGTGTTATATCCACAAACCACACATGGATCAACCAGTGGTCATTGCATGTGTGTTCTTTCCACAAACCACATATGGATCAACCAGAGTCATTGCATGTGTGTTTTTTCCACAAACCACACATGGATCAACCACTAGAGTCATTGCATGTTTGTTCTTATACTAAAACCACAAACCAGCACTAGAGTCATTGCATGTGTGTTCTTTTCTAGAAACCACACATGGATCCACTAGACTCATTGCATGTGTGTTCTTTTCCAGAAACCACATATGGATCAACCAGAGTCATTGCATGTGTGTTCTTTCCACAAACCATACATGGGTCAATAACTAGAGTCATTGCATGTTTGATCTTATACTAAAACCACAAACCAGCAGTAGAGTCATTGCATGTGTGTTCTTTTCCAAAAACCACACATGGATGCACCAGTGGTCATTGCATGTGTGTTCTTTTCCACAAACAACTTATGGATCAACCAGAGTCATTGCATGAGTGTTGTTTCCACAAACCACACATGGATCAACCACTAGAGTCATTGCATGTTTGTTCTTATACTAAAACCACAAACCAGCACTAGAGTCATTGCATGTGTGTTCTTTTCCACAAACCACACATGGATCCACTAGACTCATTGCATGTGTATTCTTTTCCACAAACAACTTATGGATCAACCAGTGGTCATTGCATGTCTGTTCTTTCCACAAACCACATGTGGACACACTAGAGTCATTGCATGTGTGTTATTTCCACAAACAACACATGGATCAACCACTAGAGTCATTGCATGTGTCATTTCCACAAACCACACATGGATCAACCACTAGAGTCATTGCATGTGTGTTATTTCCACAAACCACACATGGATCAACCACTAGAGTCATTGCATATGTGCTATTTCCACAAACCACACATGGATAAACCACTAGAGTCATTGCATGTTTGTTCTTATACTAAAACCACAAACCAACCACTAGAGTCATTGCATGTGCGTTCTTATACTAAAACCAACACTAGAGTCATTGCATGTGTGTTCTTTTCACAAACCACACATGGATCAACCACTAGAGTCATTGCATGTGTGTTATATCCACAAACCACACATGGATCAACCAGTGGTCATTGCACGTGTGTTCTTTCCTCAAACCACATATGGATCCACCAGTGGTCATTGCATGTGTGTTCTTTCCACAAATCACATATGGATCAACCAGAGTCATTGCATCTGTGTTCTTTCCACAGACCACATATGGATCAACCACTAGAGTCATTGCATGTTTGTTCTTATACTAAAACCACAAACCAGCACTAGAGTCATTGCATGTGTGTTCTTTTCCACAAACCACACATGGATCCACTAGACTCATTGCATGTGTGTTCATTTGCACAAACAACTTATGGATCAACCAGTGGTCATTGCATGTGTGTTCTTTCCACAAACCACATGTGGACCCATTACAGTCATTGCATGTGTGTTATTTCCACAAACCACACATGGGTCAATAACTAGAGTCATTGCATGTTTGTTCTTATACTAAAACCACAAACCAGCACTAGAGTCATTGCATGTGTGTTCTTTTCCACAAACCACACATGGATCCACTAGACTCATTGCATGTGTGTTCATTTGCACAAACAACTTATGGATCAACCAGTGGTCATTGCATGTGTGTTCTTTCCACAAACCACATGTGGACCCATTACAGTCATTGCATGTGTTTTATTTCCACAAACCACACATGGATCAACCACTAGAGTCATTTCATATGCGTTATTTCCACAAACCACACATGGATCAACCACTAGAGTCATTGTATGTGTGTTCTTATACTAAAACCAACACTAGAGTCATTGCATGTGTGTTCTTTTCACAAACCACTAATGGATCAACCACTAGAGTCAATGCATGTGTGTTATTTCCACAAACCACACATGGATCAACCAGTGGTCATTGCATGTGTGTTCTTTTCCACAAACCTCACATGGATCCACTAGTGGTCATTGCATGTGTGTTCTTTCCACAAACCACACATGGATCAACCAGAGTCATTGCATGTGTGTTCTCTTCCACAAACCACACATGGATCTACCACTAGAGTCATTGCATGTTTGTTCTTATACTAAAACCACAAACCATGTGTGTTCTTTCCACAAACCACATATGGATCAACCAGAGTCATTGCATGTGTGTTCTTTCCACAAACCACACATGGATCAACCACTAGAGTCATTGCATGCGTGTTCTTATACTAAAACCAACATGGATCCACCACTGGTCATTGCATGTGTGTTCTTTCCACAAATCACACATGGATCAACCACTAGAGTAATTGCATGTGTGTTATTTCCACAAACCACACATGGATCAACCACTAGAGTCATTGCATGTGTGTTCTTATACTAAAACCATAAACAAGTACTAGATTCATTGCATCTGTGTTCTTTTCCACAAACCACACATGGATCCACCAGTGGTCATTGCATGTGTGTTGTTTCCACAAACCACATATGGATCAACCAGAGTCATTGCATGTGTGTTCTTTCCACAAACCACACATGGATCAACAACTAGAGTCATTGCATGTTTGTTCTTATACTGAAACCACAAACCAGTACTAGAGTCATTGCATGTGTGTTCTTTTTTCCACAAACCACACATGGATCCACCAGTGGTCATTGCATGTGTGTTCTTTCCACAAACCACATATGGATCAACCAGAGTCATTGCATGTGTGTTCTTTCCACAAACCACACATGGATCAACCACTAGAGTCATTCTATGTTTGTTCTTATACTAAAACCACAAACCAGCACTAGAGTCATTGCATGTGTGTTCTTTTCCACAAACCACACATGGATCCACTAGACTCATTGCATGTGTATTCTTTTCCACAAACAACTGATGGATCAACCAGTGGTCATTGCATGTCTGTTCTTTCCACAAACCACATGTGGACCCACTAGAGTCATTGCATGTGTGTTATTTCCACAAACAACACATGGATCAACCACTAGAGTCATTGCATGTGTCATTTCCACAAACCACACATGGATCAACCACTAGAGTCATTGCATGTGTGTTATTTCCACAAACCACACATGGATCAACCACTAGAGTCATTGCATATGTGCTATTTCCACAAACCACACATGGATAAACCACTAGAGTCATTGCATGTTTGTTCTTATACTAAAACCACAAACCAACCACTAGAGTCATTGCATGTGCGTTCTTATACTAAAACCAACACTAGAGTCATTGCATGTGTGTTCTTTTCACAAACCACACATGGATCAACCACTAGAGTCATTGCATGTGTGTTATATCCGCAAACAACACATGGATCAACCAGTGGTCATTGCACGTGTGTTCTTTCCTCAAACCACATATGGATCCACCAGTGGTCATTGCATGTGTGTTCTTTCCACAAATCACATATGGATCAACCAGAGTCATTGCATCTGTGTTCTTTCCACAGACCACATATGGATCAACCACTAGAGTCATTGCATGTTTGTTCTTATACTAAAACCACAAACCAGCACTAGAGTCATTGCATGTGTGTTCTTTTCCACAAACCACACATGGATCCACTAGACTCATTGCATGTGTGTTCATTTGCACAAACAACTTATGGATCAACCAGTGGTCATTGCATGTGTGTTCTTTCCACAAACCACATGTGGACCCATTACAGTCATTGCATGTGTGTTATTTCCACAAACCACACATGGGTCAATAACTAGAGTCATTGCATGTTTGTTCTTATACTAAAACCACAAACCAGCACTAGAGTCATTGCATGTGTGTTCTTTTCCACAAACCACAGATGGATCCACTAGACTCGTTGCATGTGTGTTCATTTGCACAAACAACTTATGGATCAACCAGTGGTCATTGCATGTGTGTTCTTTCCACAAACCACATGTGGACCCATTACAGTCATTGCATGTGTTTTATTTCCACAAACCACACATGGATCAACCACTAGAGTCATTTCATATGCGTTATTTCCACAAACCACACATGGATCAACCACTAGAGTCATTGTATGTGTGTTCTTATACTAAAACCAACACTAGAGTCATTGCATGTGTGTTCTTTTCACAAACCACTAATGGATCAACCACTAGAGTCAATGCATGTGTGTTATTTCCACAAACCACACATGGATCAACCAGTGGTCATTGCATGTGTGTTCTTTTCCACAAACCTCACATGGATCCACTAGTGGTCATTGCATGTGTGTTCTTTCCACAAACCACACATGGATCAACCAGAGTCATTGCATGTGTGTTCTCTTCCACAAACCACACATGGATCTACCACTAGAGTCATTGCATGTTTGTTCTTATACTAGAACCACAAACCATGTGTGTTCTTTCCACAAACCACATATGGATCAACCAGAGTCATTGCATGTGTGTTCTTTCCACAAACCACACATGGATCAACCACTAGAGTCATTGCATGCGTGTTCTTATACTAAAACCAACATGGATCCACCACTGGTCATTGCATGTGTGTTCTTTCCACAAATCACACATGGATCAACCACTAGAGTAATTGCATGTGTGTTATTTCCACAAACCACACATGGATCAACCACTAGAGTCATTGCATGTGTGTTCTTATACTAAAACCATAAACAAGTACTAGAGTCATTGCATCTGTGTTCTTTTCCACAAACCACACATGGATCCACCAGTGGTCATTGCATGTGTGTTGTTTCCACAAACCACATATGGATCAACCAGAGTCATTGCATGTGTGTTCTTTCCACAAACCACACATGGATCAACAACTAGAGTCATTGCATGTTTGTTCTTATACTGAAACCACAAACCAGTACTAGAGTCATTGCATGTGTGTTCTTTTTTCCACAAACCACACATGGATCCACCAGTGGTCATTGCATGTGTGTTCTTTCCACAAACCACATATGGATCAACCAGAGTCATTGCATGTGTGTTCTTTCCACAAACCACACATGGATCAACCACTAGAGTCATTGCATGTTTGTTCTTATACTAAAACCTCAAACCAGCACTAGAGTCATTGCATGTGTGTTCTTTTCCACAAACCACACATGGATCCACCAGTGGTCATTGCATGTATGTTCTTTCCACAAACCACATATGGATCAACCAGAGCCATTGCATGTGTGTTCTTTCCACAAACCACACATGGATCAACCACTAGAGTTATTGCATGTTTGTTCTTATACTAAAACCACAAACTAGCACTAGAGTCATTGCATGTGTGTTCTTTTCCACAAACCACACATGGATCCACCAGTGGTCATTGCATGTATGTTCTTTCCACAAACCACATATGGATCAACCAGAGTCATTGCATGTGTGTTCTTTCCACAAACCACACATGGATCAACTACTAGAGTCATTGCATGTTTGTTCTTATACTAAAAGAACAAACCAGCACTAGAGTCATTGCATGTGTGTTCTTTTCCACAAACCACACATGGATCCACTAGACTCATTGCATGTGTGTTCTTTTCCACAAACAACTTATGGATCAACCTGTGGTCATTGCATGTGTGTTCTTTCCACAAACCACATGTGGACCCATTACAGTCATTGCATGTGTGTTATTTCCACAAACCACACATGGATCAACCACTAGAGTCATTGCATGTTTGTTCTTATACTAAAACCACAAACCAGCACTAGAGTCATTGCATGTGTGTTCTTTTCCACAAACCACACATGGATCCACTAGACTCATTGCATGTGTGTTCTTTTCCAGAAACCACATATGGATCAACCAGAGTCATTACATGTGTGTTCTTTCCACAAACCACACATGGGTCAATAACTAGAGTCATTGCATGTTTGTTCTTATACTAAAACCACAAACCAGCACTAGAGTCGTTGCATGTGTGTTCTTTTCCACAAACCACACATGGATCCACCAGTGGTCATTGCATGTGTGTTCTTTTCCACAAACAACTTATGGATCAACCAGAGTCATTGCATGTGTGTTCTTATACTAAAACCATAAACAAGTACTAGAGTCATTGCATCTGTGTTCTTTTCCACAAACCACACATGGATCCACCAGTGGTCATTGCATGTGTGTTGTTTCCACAAACCACATATGGATCAACCAGAGTCATTGCATGTGTGTTCTTTCCACAAACCACACATGGATCAACAACTAGAGTCATTGCATGTTTGTTCTTATACTGAAACCACAAACCAGTACTAGAGTCATTGCATGTGTGTTCTTTTTTCCACAAACCACACATGGATCCACCAGTGGTCATTGCATGTGTGTTCTTTCCACAAACCACATATGGATCAACCAGAGTCATTGCATGTGTGTTCTTTCCACAAACCACACATGGATCAACCACTAGAGTCATTGCATGTTTGTTCTTATACTAAAACCACAAACCAGCACTAGAGTCATTGCATGTGTGTTCTTTTCCACAAACCACACATGGATCCACTAGACTCATTGCATGTGTATTCTTTTCCACAAACAACTGATGGATCAACCAGTGGTCATTGCATGTCTGTTCTTTCCACAAACCACATTGGACCCACTAGAGTCATTGCATGTGTGTTATTTCCACAAACAACACATGGATCAACCACTAGAGTCATTGCATGTGTCATTTCCACAAACCACACATGGATCAACCACTAGAGTCATTGCATGTGTGTTATTTCCACAAACCACACATGGATCAACCACTAGAGTCATTGCATATGTGCTATTTCCACAAACCACACATGGATAAACCACTAGAGTCATTGCATGTTTGTTCTTATACTAAAACCACAAACCAACCACTAGAGTTATTGCATGTGCGTTCTTATACTAAAACCAACACTAGAGTCATTGCATGTGTGTTCTTTTCACAAACCACACATGGATCAACCACTAGAGTCATTGCATGTGTGTTATATCCGCAAACAACACATGGATCAACCAGTGGTCATTGCACGTGTGTTCTTTCCTCAAACCACATATGGATCCACCAGTGGTCATTGCATGTGTGTTCTTTCCACAAATCACATATGGATCAACCAGAGTCATTGCATCTGTGTTCTTTCCACAGACCACATATGGATCAACCACTAGAGTCATTGCATGTTTGTTCTTATACTAAAACCACAAACCAGCACTAGAGTCATTGCATGTGTGTTCTTTTCCACAAACCACACATGGATCCACTAGACTCATTGCATGTGTGTTCATTTGCACAAACAACTTATGGATCAACCAGTGGTCATTGCATGTGTGTTCTTTCCACAAACCACATGTGGACCCATTACAGTCATTGCATGTGTGTTATTTCCACAAACCACACATGGGTCAATAACTAGAGTCATTGCATGTTTGTTCTTATACTAAAACCACAAACCAGCACTAGAGTCATTGCATGTGTGTTCTTTTCCACAAACCACAGATGGATCCACTAGACTCGTTGCATGTGTGTTCATTTGCACAAACAACTTATGGATCAACCAGTGGTCATTGCATGTGTGTTCTTTCCACAAACCACATGTGGACCCATTACAGTCATTGCATGTGTTTTATTTCCACAAACCACACATGGATCAACCACTAGAGTCATTTCATATGCGTTATTTCCACAAACCACACATGGATCAACCACTAGAGTCATTGTATGTGTGTTCTTATACTAAAACCAACACTAGAGTCATTGCATGTGTGTTCTTTTCACAAACCACTAATGGATCAACCACTAGAGTCAATGCATGTGTGTTATTTCCACAAACCACACATGGATCAACCAGTGGTCATTGCATGTGTGTTCTTTTCCACAAACCTCACATGGATCCACTAGTGGTCATTGCATGTGTGTTCTTTCCACAAACCACACATGGATCAACCAGAGTCATTGCATGTGTGTTCTCTTCCACAAACCACACATGGATCTACCACTAGAGTCATTGCATGTTTGTTCTTATACTAGAACCACAAACCATGTGTGTTCTTTCCACAAACCACATATGGATCAACCAGAGTCATTGCATGTGTGTTCTTTCCACAAACCACACATGGATCAACCACTAGAGTCATTGCATGCGTGTTCTTATACTAAAACCAACATGGATCCACCACTGGTCATTGCATGTGTGTTCTTTCCACAAATCACACATGGATCAACCACTAGAGTAATTGCATGTGTGTTATTTCCACAAACCACACATGGATCAACCACTAGAGTCATTGCATGTGTGTTCTTATACTAAAACCATAAACAAGTACTAGAGTCATTGCATCTGTGTTCTTTTCCACAAACCACACATGGATCCACCAGTGGTCATTGCATGTGTGTTGTTTCCACAAACCACATATGGATCAACCAGAGTCATTGCATGTGTGTTCTTTCCACAAACCACACATGGATCAACAACTAGAGTCATTGCATGTTTGTTCTTATACTGAAACCACAAACCAGTACTAGAGTCATTGCATGTGTGTTCTTTTTTCCACAAACCACACATGGATCCACCAGTGGTCATTGCATGTGTGTTCTTTCCACAAACCACATATGGATCAACCAGAGTCATTGCATGTGTGTTCTTTCCACAAACCACACATGGATCAACCACTAGAGTCATTGCATGTTTGTTCTTATACTAAAACCTCAAACCAGCACTAGAGTCATTGCATGTGTGTTCTTTTCCACAAACCACACATGGATCCACCAGTGGTCATTGCATGTATGTTCTTTCCACAAACCACATATGGATCAACCAGAGCCATTGCATGTGTGTTCTTTCCACAAACCACACATGGATCAACCACTAGAGTTATTGCATGTTTGTTCTTATACTAAAACCACAAACTAGCACTAGAGTCATTGCATGTGTGTTCTTTTCCACAAACCACACATGGATCCACCAGTGGTCATTGCATGTATGTTCTTTCCACAAACCACATATGGATCAACCAGAGTCATTGCATGTGTGTTCTTTCCACAAACCACACATGGATCAACTACTAGAGTCATTGCATGTTTGTTCTTATACTAAAAGAACAAACCAGCACTAGAGTCATTGCATGTGTGTTCTTTTCCACAAACCACACATGGATCCACTAGACTCATTGCATGTGTGTTCTTTTCCACAAACAACTTATGGATCAACCTGTGGTCATTGCATGTGTGTTCTTTCCACAAACCACATGTGGACCCATTACAGTCATTGCATGTGTGTTATTTCCACAAATCACACATGGATCAACCACTAGAGTCATTGCATGTTTGTTCTTATACTAAAACCACAAACCAGCACTAGAGTCATTGCATGTGTGTTCTTTTCCACAAACCACACATGGATCCACTAGACTCATTGCATGTGTGTTCTTTTCCAGAAACCACATATGGATCAACCAGAGTCATTACATGTGTGTTCTTTCCACAAACCACACATGGGTCAATAACTAGAGTCATTGCATGTTTGTTCTTATACTAAAACCACAAACCAGCACTAGAGTCGTTGCATGTGTGTTCTTTTCCACAAACCACACATGGATCCACCAGTGGTCATTGCATGTGTGTTCTTTTCCACAAACAACTTATGGATCAACCAGAGTCATTGCATGTGTGTTCTTATACTAAAACCATAAACAAGTACTAGAGTCATTGCATCTGTGTTCTTTTCCACAAACCACACATGGATCCACCAGTGGTCATTGCATGTGTGTTGTTTCCACAAACCACATATGGATCAACCAGAGTCATTGCATGTGTGTTCTTTCCACAAACCACACATGGATCAACAACTAGAGTCATTGCATGTTTGTTCTTATACTGAAACCACAAACCAGTACTAGAGTCATTGCATGTGTGTTCTTTTTTCCACAAACCACACATGGATCCACCAGTGGTCATTGCATGTGTGTTCTTTCCACAAACCACATATGGATCAACCAGAGTCATTGCATGTGTGTTCTTTCCACAAACCACACATGGATCAACCACTAGAGTCATTGCATGTTTGTTCTTATACTAAAACCACAAACCAGCACTAGAGTCATTGCATGTGTGTTCTTTTCCACAAACCACACATGGATCCACTAGACTCATTGCATGTGTATTCTTTTCCACAAACAACTGATGGATCAACCAGTGGTCATTGCATGTCTGTTCTTTCCACAAACCACATTGGACCCACTAGAGTCATTGCATGTGTGTTATTTCCACAAACAACACATGGATCAACCACTAGAGTCATTGCATGTGTCATTTCCACAAACCACACATGGATCAACCACTAGAGTCATTGCATGTGTGTTATTTCCACAAACCACACATGGATCAACCACTAGAGTCATTGCATATGTGCTATTTCCACAAACCACACATGGATAAACCACTAGAGTCATTGCATGTTTGTTCTTATACTAAAACCACAAACCAACCACTAGAGTCATTGCATGTGCGTTCTTATACTAAAACCAACACTAGAGTCATTGCATGTGTGTTCTTTTCACAAACCACACATGGATCAACCACTAGAGTCATTGCATGTGTGTTATATCCACAAACCACACATGGATCAACCAGTGGTCATTGCACGTGTGTTCTTTCCTCAAACCACATATGGATCCACCAGTGGTCATTGCATGTGTGTTCTTTCCACAAATCACATATGGATCAACCAGAGTCATTGCATCTGTGTTCTTTCCACAGACCACATATGGATCAACCACTAGAGTCATTGCATGTTTGTTCTTATACTAAAACCACAAACCAGCACTAGAGTCATTGCATGTGTGTTCTTTTCCACAAACCACACATGGATCCACTAGACTCATTGCATGTGTGTTCATTTGCACAAACAACTTATGGATCAACCAGTGGTCATTGCATGTGTGTTCTTTCCACAAACCACATGTGGACCCATTACAGTCATTGCATGTGTGTTATTTCCACAAACCACACATGGGTCAATAACTAGAGTCATTGCATGTTTGTTCTTATACTAAAACCACAAACCAGCACTAGAGTCATTGCATGTGTGTTCTTTTCCACAAACCACACATGGATCCACTAGACTCATTGCATGTGTGTTCATTTGCACAAACAACTTATGGATCAACCAGTGGTCATTGCATGTGTGTTCTTTCCACAAACCACATGTGGACCCATTACAGTCATTGCATGTGTTTTATTTCCACAAACCACACATGGATCAACCACTAGAGTCATTTCATATGCGTTATTTCCACAAACCACACATGGATCAACCACTAGAGTCATTGTATGTGTGTTCTTATACTAAAACCAACACTAGAGTCATTGCATGTGTGTTCTTTTCACAAACCACTAATGGATCAACCACTAGAGTCAATGCATGTGTGTTATTTCCACAAACCACACATGGATCAACCAGTGGTCATTGCATGTGTGTTGTTTTCCACAAACCTCACATGGATCCACTAGTGGTCATTGCATGTGTGTTCTTTCCACAAACCACACATGGATCAACCAGAGTCATTGCATGTGTGTTCTCTTCCACAAACCACACATGGATCTACCACTAGAGTCATTGCATGTTTGTTCTTATACTAAAACCACAAACCATGTGTGTTCTTTCCACAAACCACAAATGGATCAACCAGAGTCATTGCATGTGTGTTCTTTCCACAAACCACACATGGATCAACCACTAGAGTCATTGCATGCGTGTTCTTATACTAAAACCAACATGGATCCACCACTGGTCATTGCATGTGTGTTCTTTCCACAAATCACACATGGATCAACCACTAGAGTAATTGCATGTGTGTTATTTCCACAAACCACACATGGATCAACCACTAGAGTCATTGCATGTGTGTTCTTATACTAAAACCATAAACAAGTACTAGAGTCATTGCATCTGTGTTCTTTTCCACAAACCACACATGGATCCACCAGTGGTCATTGCATGTGTGTTGTTTCCACAAACCACATATGGATCAACCAGAGTCATTGCATGTGTGTTCTTTCCACAAACCACACATGGATCAACAACTAGAGTCATTGCATGTTTGTTCTTATACTGAAACCACAAACCAGTACTAGAGTCATTGCATGTGTGTTCTTTTTTCCACAAACCACACATGGATCCACCAGTGGTCATTGCATGTGTGTTCTTTCCACAAACCACATATGGATCAACCAGAGTCATTGCATGTGTGTTCTTTCCACAAACCACACATGGATCAACCACTAGAGTCATTGCATGTTTGTTCTTATACTAAAACCTCAAACCAGCACTAGAGTCATTGCATGTGTGTTCTTTTCCACAAACCACACATGGATCCACCAGTGGTCATTGCATGTATGTTCTTTCCACAAACCACATATGGATCAACCAGAGCCATTGCATGTGTGTTCTTTCCACAAACCACACATGGATCAACCACTAGAGTTATTGCATGTTTGTTCTTATACTAAAACCACAAACTAGCACTAGAGTCATTGCATGTGTGTTCTTTTCCACAAACCACACATGGATCCACCAGTGGTCATTGCATGTATGTTCTTTCCACAAACCACATATGGATCAACCAGAGTCATTGCATGTGTGTTCTTTCCACAAACCACACATGGATCAACTACTAGAGTCATTGCATGTTTGTTCTTATACTAAAAGAACAAACCAGCACTAGAGTCATTGCATGTGTGTTCTTTTCCACAAACCACACATGGATCCACTAGACTCATTACACGTGTGTTCTTTTCCACAAACAACTTATGGATCAACCTGTGGTCATTGCATGTGTGTTCTTTCCACAAACCACATGTGGACCCATTACAGTCATTGCATGTGTGTTATTTCCACAAACCACACATGGATCAACCACTAGAGTCATTGCATGTTTGTTCTTATACTAAAACCACAAACCAGCACTAGAGTCATTGCATGTGTGTTCTTTTCCACAAACCACACATGGATCCACTAGACTCATTGCATGTGTGTTCTTTTCCAGAAACCACATATGGATCAACCAGAGTCATTGCATGTGTGTTCTTTCCACAAACCACACATGGGTCAATAACTAGAGTCATTGCATGTTTGTTCTTATACTAAAACCACAAACCAGCACTAGAGTCGTTGCATGTGTGTTCTTTTCCACAAACCACACATGGATTCACCAGTGTTCATTGCATGTGTGTTCTTTTCCACAAACAACTTATGGATCAACCAGAGTCATTGCATGTGTGTTCTTTCCACAAACCACACATGGATCAACCACTAGAGTCATTGCATGTTTGTTCTTATACTAAAACCACAAACCAGCACTAGAGTCATTGCATGTGTGTTCTTTTCCACAAACCACACATGGATCCACTAGACTCATTGCATGTGTGTTCATTTCCACAAACAACTTATGGATCAACCAGTGGTCATTGCATGTGTGTTATTTCCACAAACCACATGTGGACCCATTACAGTCATTGCATGTGTGTTATTTCCACAAACCACACATGGATCAACCACTAGAGTCATTTCATATGTGTTATTTCCACAAACCACACATGGATCAACCACTAGAGTCATTGCATGTTTGTTCTTATACTGAAACCACAAACCAGTACTAGAGTCATTGCATGTGTGTTCTTTTTTCCACAAACCACACATGGATCCACCAGTGGTCATTGCATGTGTGTTCTTTCCACAAACCACATATGGATCAACCAAAGTCATTGCATGTGTGTTCTTTCCACAAACCACACATGGATCAACCACTAGAGTCATTGCATGTTTGTTCTTATACTAAAACCTCAAACCAGCACTAGAGTCATTGCATGTGTGTTCTTTTCCACAAACCACACATGGATCCACTAGTGGTCATTGCATGTATGTTCTTTCCACAAACCACATATGGATTAACCAGAGCCATTGCATGTGTGTTCTTTCCACAAACCACACATGGATCAACAACTAGAGTCATTGCATGTTTGTTCTTATACTGAAACCACAAACAAGCACTAGAGTCATTGCATGTGTGTTCTTTTCCACAAACCACTCATGGATCCACTAGACTCATTGCATGTGTGTTGTTTGCACAGACCACATATGGATCAACCAGAGTCATTGCATGTGTGTTCTTTCCACAAACCACACATGGATCAACCACTAGAGTCATTGCATGTTTGTTCTTATACTAAAACCACAAACCAACCACTAGAGTCATTGCATGTGCTTTCTTATACTAAAACCAACACTAGAGTCATTGCATGTGTGTTCTTTTCACAAACCACACATGGATCAACCACTAGAGTCATTGCATGTGTGTTATATCCACAAACCACACATGGATCAACCAGTGGCCATTGCATGTGTGTTCTTTCCACAAACCACATATGGATCCACCAGTGGTCATTGCATGTGTGTTCTTTCCACAAATCACATATGGATCAACCAGAGTCATTGCATGTGTGTTCTTTCCACAGACCACATATGGATCAACCACTAGAGTCATTGCATGTTTGTTCTTATACTAAAACCACAAACCAGCACTAGAGTCATTGCATGTGTGTTCTTTTCCACAAACCACACATGGATCCACTAGACTCATTGCATGTGTGTTCATTTCCACAAACAACTTATGGATCAACCAGTGGTCATTGCATGTGTGTTCTTTCCACAAACCACATGTGGACCCATTACAGTCATTGCATGTGTGTTATTTCCACAAACCACACATGGATCAACCACTAGAGTTATTGTATGTGTGTTCTTATACTAAAACCAACACTAGAGTCATTGCATGTGTGTTATTTCCACAAACCACACATGGATCAACCAGTGGTCATTGCATGTGTGTTCTTTTCCACAAACCACACATGGATCCACTAGTGGTAATTGCATGTGTGTTCTTTCCACAAACCACACATGGATCAACCAGAGTCATTGCATGTGTGTTCTCTTCCACAAACCACACATGGATCTACCACTAGAGTCATTGCATGTTTGTTCTTATACTAAAACCACAAACCATGTGTGTTCTTTCCACAAACCACATATGGATCAACCAGAGTCATTGCATGTGTGTTCTTTCCACAAACCACACATGGATCAACCACTAGAGTCATTGCATGTGTGTTCTTATACTAAAACCAACATGGATCCACCAATGGTCATTGCATGTGTGTTCTTTCCACAAATCACACATGGATCAACCACTAGAGTCATTGCATGTGTGTTATTTCCACAAACCACACATGGATCAACCACTAGAGTCATTGCATGTGTGTTCTTATACGAAAACTATAAACAAGTACTAGAGTCATTGCATCTGTGTTCTTTTCCACAAACCACACATGGATCCACCAGTGGTCATTGCATGTGTGTTGTTTCCACAAACCACATATGGATCAACCAGAGTCATTACATGTGTGTTCTTTCCACAAACCACACATGGATCAACAACTAGAGTCATTGCATGTTTGTTCTTATACTGAAACCACAAACCAGTACTAGAGTCATTGCATGTGTGTTCTTTTTTCCACAAACCACACATGGATCCACCAGTGGTCATTGCATGTGTGTTCTTTCCACAAACCACATATGGATCAACCAGAGTCATTGCATGTGTGTTCTTTCCACAAACCACACATGGATCAACCACTAGATTCATTGCATGTTTGTTCTTATACTAAAACCTCAAACCAGCACTAGAGTCATTGCATGTGTGTTCTTTTCCACAAACCACACATGGATCCACCAGTGGTCATTGCATGTATGTTCTTTCCACAAACCACATATCGATCAACCAGAGCCATTGCATGTGTGTTCTTTCCAAAAACCACACATGGATCAACCACTAGAGTCATTGCATGTTTGTTCTTATACTAAAACCACAAACTAGCACTAGAGTCATTGCATGTGTGTTCTTTTCCACAAACCACACATGGATCCACCAGTGGTCATTGCATGTATGTTCTTTCCACAAACCACATATGGATCAACCAGAGTCATTGCATGTGTGTTCTTTCCACAAACCACACATGGATCAACTACTAGAGTCATTGCATGTTTGTTCTTATACTAAAAGAACAAACCAGCACTAGAGTCATTGCATGTGTGTTCTTTTCCACAAACCACACATGGATCCACTAGACTCATTGCATGTGTGTTCTTTTCCACAAACAACTTATGGATCAACCTGTGGTCATTGCATGTGTGTTCTTTCCACAAACCACATGTGGACCCATTACAGTCATTGCATGTGTGTTATTTCCACAAACCACACATGGATCAACCACTACAGTCATTGCATGTTTGTTCTTATACTAAAACCACAAACCAGCACTAGAGTCATTGCATGTGTGTTCTTTTCCACCAACCACACATGGATCCACTATCTCATTGCATGTGTGTTCTTTTCCAGAAACCACATATGGATCAACCAGAGTCATTGCATGTGTGTTCTTTCCACAAACCACACATGGGTCAATAACTAGAGTCATTGCATGTTTGTTCTTATACTAAAACCACAAACCAGCACTAGAGTTGTTGCATGTGTGTTCTTTTCCACAAACCACACATGGATCCACCAGTGGTCATTGCATGTGTGTTCTTTTCCACAAACAACTTATGGATCAACCAGAATCATTGCATGTGTGTTCTTTCCACAAACCACACATGGATCAACCACTAGAGTCATTGCATTTTTGTTCTTATACTAAAACCACAAACCAGCACTAGAGTCATTGCATGTGTGTTCTTTTCCACAAACCACACATGGATCCACTAGACTCATTGCATGTGTGTTCATTTCCACAAACAACTTATGGATCAACCAGTGGTCATTGCATGTGTGTTCTTTCCACAAACCACATGTGGACCCATTACAGTCATTGCATGTGTGTTATTTCCACAAACCACATATGGATCAACCACTAGAGTCATTTCATATGTGTTATTTCCACAAACCACACATGGATCAACCACTAGAGTCATTGCATGTTTGTTCTTATACTGAAACCACAAACCAGTACTAGAGTCATTGCATGTGTGTTCTTTTTTCCACAAACCACACATGGATCCACCAGTGGTCATTGCATGTGTGTTCTTTCCACAAACCACATATGGATCAACCAGAGTCATTGCATGTGTGTTCTTTCCACAAACCACACATGGATCAACCACTAGAGTCATTGCATGTTTCTTCTTATACTAAAACCTCAAACCAGCACTAGAGTCATTGCATGTGTGTTCTTTTCCACAAACCACACATGGATCCACTAGTGGTCATTGCATGTATGTTCTTTCCACAAACCACATATGGATCAACCAGAGCCATTGCATGTGTGTTCTTTCCAAAAACCACACATGGATCAACAACTAGAGTCATTGCATGTTTGTTCTTATACTGAAACCACAAACCAGCACTAGAGTCATTGCATGTGTGTTCTTTTCCACAAACCACACATGGATCCACTAGACTCATTGCATGTGTGTTGTTTGCACAGACCACATATGGATCAACCAGAGTCATTGCATGTGTGTTCTTTCCACAAACCACACATGGATCAACCACTAGAGTCATTGCATGTTTGTTCTTATACTAAAACCACAAACCAGCACTAGAGTCATTGCATGTGTGTTCTTTTCCACAAACCACACATGGATCCACTAGTGGTCATTGCATGTGTGTTCTTTTCCACAAACAACTTATGGATCAACCAGAGTCATTGCATGTGTGTTCTTTCCACAAACCACACATGGATCAACTACTAGAGTCATTGCATGTTTGTTCTTATACTAAAACCACAAATCAGCACTAGAGTCATTGCATGTGTGTTCTTTTCCACAAACCACACATGGATCCACTAAACTCATTGCACGTGTGTTCTTTTCCACAAACAACTTATGGATCAACCTATGGTCATTGCATGTGTGTTCTTTCCACAAACCACATGTGGACCCATTACAGTCATTGCATGTGTGTTATTTCCACAAACCACACATGGATCAACCACTAGAGTCATTGCATGTTTGTTCTTATACTAAAACCACAAACCAGCACTAGAGTCATTGCATGTGTGTTCTTTTCCACAAACCACACATGGATCCACCAGACTCATTGCATGTGTGTTCTTTTCCAGAAACCACATATGGATCAACCAGAGTCATTGCATGTGTCTTCTTTCCACAAACCACACATGGGTCAATAACTAGAGTCATTGCATGTTTGTTCTTATACTAAAACCACAAACCAGCACTAGAGTCATTGCATGTGTGTTCTTTTCCACAAACCACACATGGATCCACTAGTGGTCATTGCATGTGTGTTCTTTTCCACAAACAACTTATGGATCAACCAGAGTCATTGCATGTGTGTTCTTTCCACAAACCACACATGGATCAACCACTAGAGTCATTGCATGTTTGTTCTTATACTAAAACCACAAACCAGCACTAGAGTCATTGCATGTGTGTTCTTTTCCACAAACCACACATGGATCCACTAGACTCATTGCATGTGTGTTCATTTCCACAAACAACTTATGGATCAACCAGTGGTCATTGCATGTGTGTTCTTTCCACAAACCACATGTGGATCCATTACAGTCATTGCATGTGTGTTATTTCCACAAACCACACATGGATCAACCACTAGAGTCATTTCATATGTGTTATTTCCACAAACCACACATGGATCAACCACTAGAGTCATTGTATGTGTGTTATTATACTAAAACCAACACTAGAGTCATTGCATGTGTGCTCTTTTAACAAACCACACATGGATCAACCACTAGAGTCATTGCATGTGTGTTATATCCACAAACCACACATGGATCAACCAGTGGTCATTGCATGTGTGTTCTTTTCCACAAACCACACATGGATCCACCAGTGGTCATTGCATGTTTGTTTTTTCCACAAATCACATATGGATCAACCAGAGTCATTGCATGTGTGTTCTTCCCACAGACCACATATGGATCAACCACTAGAGTCATTGCATGTTTGTTCTTATACTAAAACCACAAACCAGCACTAGAGTCATTGCATGTGTGTTCTTTTCCACAAACCACACATGGATCCACTAGACTCATTGCATGTGTGTTCATTTCCACAAACAACTTATGGATCAACCAGTGGTCATTGCATGTGTGTTCTTTCCACAAACCACATGTGGACCCATTACAGTCATTGCATGTGTGTTATTTCCACAAACCACACATGGATCAACCACTAGAGTCATTTCATATGTGTTATTTCCACAAACCACACATGGATCAACCACTAGAGTCATTGTATGTGTGTTCTTATACTAAAACCAACACTAGAGTCATTGCATGTGTGTTCTTTTCACAAACCACACATGGATCAACCACTAGAGTCATTGCATGTGTGTTCTTTCCACAAACCACACATGGATCAACCACTAGAGTCATTGCATGTGTGTTATTTCCACAAACCACACATGGATCAACCACTAGAGTCATTGCATGTGTGTTCTTATACGAAAACCATAAACAAGTACTAGAGTCATTGCATCTGTGTTCTTTTCCACAAACCACACATGGATCCACCAGTGGTCATTGCATGTGTGTTGTTTCCACAAACCACATATGGATCAACCAGAGTCATTGCATGTGTGTTCTTTCCACAAACCACACATGGATCAACAACTAGAGTCATTGCATGTTTGTTCTTATACTGAAACCACAAACCAGTACTAGAGTCATTGCATGTGTGTTCTTTTTTCCACAAACCACACATAGATCCACCAGTGGTCATTGCATGTGTGTTCTTTCCACAAACCACATATGGATCAACCAGAGTCATTGCATGTGTGTTCTTTCCACAAACCACACATGGATCAACCACTAGAGTCATTGCATGTTTGTTCTTATACTAAAACCTCAAACCAGCACTACAGTCATTGCATGTGTGTTCTTTTCCACAAACCACACATGGATCCACCAGTGGTCATTGCATGTATGTTCTTTCCACAAACCACATATGGATCAACCAGAGCCATTGCATGTGTGTTCTTTCCAAAAACCACACATGGATCAACCACTAGAGTCATTGCATGTTTGTTCTTATACTAAAACCACAAACTAGCACTAGAGTCATTGCATGTGTGTTCTTTTCCACAAACCACACATGGATCCACCAGTGGTCATTGCATGTATGTTCTTTCCACAAACCACATATGGATCAACCAGAGTCATTGCATGTGTGTTCTTTCCACAAACCACACATGGATCAACTACTAGAGTCATTGCATGTTTGTTCTTATACTAAAATAACAAACCAGCACTAGAGTCATTGCATGTGTGTTCTTTTCCACAAACCACACATGGATCCACTAGACTCATTGCATGTGTGTTCTTTTCCACAAACAACTTATGGATCAACCTGTGGTCATTGCATGTGTGTTCTTTCCACAAACCACATGTGGACCCATTACAGTCATTGCATGTGTGTTATTTCCACAAACCACACATGGATCAACCACTACAGTCATTGCATGTTTGTTCTTATACTAAAACCACAAACCAGCACTAGAGTCACTGCATGTGTGTTCTTTTCCACAAACCACACATGGATCCACTAGACTCATTGCATGTGTGTTCTTTTCCAGAAACCACATATGGATTAACCAGAGTCA
Source organism: Avena sativa (assembly GCA_916181665.1). Classification (NCBI taxonomy): domain Eukaryota; kingdom Viridiplantae; phylum Streptophyta; class Magnoliopsida; order Poales; family Poaceae; genus Avena; species Avena sativa. The sequence continues at coordinate 450,460,844 of OV702288.1, read as the reverse complement.
TTGCATGTGTGTTCTTTCCACAAACCACACATGGGTCAATAACTAGAGTCATTGCATGTTTGTTCTTATACTAAAACCACAAACCAGCACTAGAGTTGTTGCATGTGTGTTCTTTTCCACAAACCACACATGGATCCACCAGTGGTCATTGCATGTGTGTTCTTTTCCACAAACAACTTATGGATCAACCAGAATCATTGCATGTGTGTTCTTTCCACAAACCACACATGGATCAACCACTAGAGTCATTGCATTTTTGTTCTTATACTAAAACCACAAACCAGCACTAGAGTCATTGCATGTGTGTTCTTTTCCACAAACCACACATGGATCCTCTAGACTCATTGCATGTGTGTTCATTTCCACAAACAACTTATGGATCAACCTATGGTCATTGCATGTGTGTTCTTTCCACAAACCACATGTGGACCCATTACAGTCATTGCATGTGTGTTCTTTCCACAAACCACACATGGATCAACAACTAGAGTCATTGCATGTTTGTTCTTATACTGAAACCACAAACCAGTACTAGAGTCATTGCATGTGTGTTCTTTTTTCCACAAACCACACATAGATCCACCAGTGGTCATTGCATGTGTGTTCTTTCCACAAACCACATATGGATCAACCAGAGTCATTGCATGTGTGTTCTTTCCACAAACCACACATGGATCAACCACTAGAGTCATTGCATGTTTGTTCTTATACTAAAACCTCAAACCAGCACTAGAGTCACTGCATGTGTGTTCTTTTCCACAAACCACACATGGATCCACCAGTGGTCATTGCATGTATGTTCTTTCCACAAACCACATATGGATCAACCAGAGCCATTGCATGTGTGTTCTTTCCAAAAACCACACATGGATCAACCACTAGAGTCATTGCATGTTTGTTCTTATACTAAAACCACAAACCAGCACTAGAGTCATTGCATGTGTGTTCTTTTCCACAAACCACACATGGATCCACTAGACTCATTGCATGTGTGTTCATTTCCACAAACAACTTATGGATCAACCAGTGGTCATTGCATGTGTGTTCTTTCCACAAACCACATGTGGATCCATTACAGTCATTGCATGTGTGTTATTTCCACAAACCACACATGGATCAACCACTAGAGTCATTTCATATGTGTTATTTCCACAAACCACACATGGACCAACCACTAGAGTCATTGTATGTGTGTTCTTATACTAAAACCAACACTAGAGTCATTGCATGTGTGCTCTTTTAACAAACCACACATGGATCAACCACTAGAGTCATTGCATGTGTGTTCTTTTCCACAAACCACACATGGATCCACCAGTGGTCATTGCATGTTTGTTTTTTCCACAAATCACATATGGATCAACCAGAGTCATTGCATGTGTGTTCTTCCCACAGACCACATATGGATCAACCACTAGAGTCATTGCATGTTTGTTCTTATACTAAAACCACAAACCAGCACTAGAGTCATTGCATGTGTGTTCTTTTCCACAAACCACACATGGATCCACTAGACTCATTGCATGTGTGTTCATTTCCACAAACAACTTATGGATCAACCAGTGGTCATTGCATGTGTGTTCTTTCCACAAACCACATGTGGACCCATTACAGTCATTGCATGTGTGTTATTTCCACAAACCACACATGGATCAACCACTAGAGTCATTTCATATGTGTTATTTCCACAAACCACACATGGATCAACCACTAGAGTCATTGTATGTGTGTTCTTATACTAAAACCAACACTAGAGTCATTGCATGTGTGTTCTTTTCACAAACCACACATGGATCAACCACTAGAGTCATTGCATGTGTGTTCTTTCCACAAACCACACATGGATCAACCACTAGAGTCATTGCATGTGTGTTATTTCCACAAACCACACATGGATCAACCACTAGAGTCATTTCATGTGTGTTCTTATACGAAAACCATAAACAAGTACTAGAGTCATTGCATCTGTGTTCTTTTCCACAAACCACACATGGATCCACCAGTGGTCATTGCATGTGTGTTGTTTCCACAAACCACATATGGATCAACCAGAGTCATTGCATGTGTGTTCTTTCCACGAACCACACATGGATCAACAACTAGAGTCATTGCATGTTTGTTCTTATACTGAAACCACAAACCAGTACTAGAGTCATTGCATGTGTGTTCTTTTTTCCACAAACCACACATAGATCCACCAGTGGTCATTGCATGTGTGTTCTTTCCACAAACCACATATGGATCAACCAGAGTCATTGCATGTGTGTTCTTTCCACAAACCACACATGGATCAACCACTAGAGTCATTGCATGTTTGTTCTTATACTAAAACCTCAAACCAGCACTAGAGTCACTTCATGTGTGTTCTTTTCCACAAACCACACATGGATCCACCAGTGGTCATTGCATGTATGTTCTTTCCACAAACCACATATGGATCAACCAGAGCCATTGCATGTGTGTTCTTTCCAAAAACCACACATGGATCAACCACTAGAGTCATTGCATGTTTGTTCTTATACTAAAACCACAAACTAGCACTAGAGTCATTGCATGTGTGTTCTTTTCCACAAACCACACATGGATCCACCAGTGGTCATTGCATGTATGTTCTTTCCACAAACCACATATGGATCAACCAGAGTCATTGCATGTGTGTTCTTTCCACAAACCACACATGGATCAACTACTAGAGTCATTGCATGTTTGTTCTTATACTAAAATAACAAACCAGCACTAGAGTCATTGCATGTGTGTTCTTTCCACAAACCACACATGGATCAACCACTAGAGTCATTGCATTTTTGTTCTTATACTAAAACCACAAACCAGCACTAGAGTCATTGCATGTGTGTTCTTTTCCACAAACCACACATGGATCCTCTAGACTCATTGCATGTGTGTTCATTTCCACAAACAACTTATGGATCAACCAGTGGTCATTGCATGTGTGTTCTTTCCACAAACCACATGTGGACCCATTACAGTCATTGCATGTGTGTTATTTCCACAAACCACATATGGATCAACCACTAGATTCATTTCATATGTGTTATTTCCACAAACCACACATGGATCAACCACTAGAGTCATTGCATGTTTGTTCTTATACTGAAACCACAAACCAGTACTAGAGTCATTGCATGTGTGTTCTTTTTTCCACAAACCACACATGGATCCACCAGTGGTCATTGCATGTGTGTTCTTTCCACAAACCACATATGGATCAAGCAGAGTCATTGCATGTGTGTTCTTTCCACAAACCACACATGGATCAACCACTAGAGTCATTGCATGTTTGTTCTTATACTAAAACCTCAAACCAGCACTAGAGTCATTGCATGTGTGTTCTTTTCCACAAACCACACAAGGATCCACTAGTGGTCATTGCATGTATGTTCTTTCCACAAACCACATATGGATCAACCAGAGCCATTGCATGTGTGTTCTTTCCACAAACCACACATGGATCAACAACTAGAGTCATTGCATGTTTGTTCTTATACTGAAACCACAAACCAGCACTAGAGTCATTGCATGTGTGTTCTTTTCCACAAACCACACATGGATCCACTAGACTCATTGCATGTGTGTTGTTTGCACAGACCACATATGGATCAACCAGAGTCATTGCATGTGTGTTCTTTCCACAAACCACACATGGATCAACCACTAGAGTCATTGCATGTTTGTTCTTATACTAAAACCACAAACTAGCACTAGAGTCATTGCATGTGTGTTCTTTTCCACAAACCATACATGGATCCACCAGTGGTCATTGCATGTATGTTCTTTCCACAAACCACATATGGATCAACCAGAGTCATTGCATGTGTGTTCTTTCCACGAACCACACATGGATCAACTACTAGAGTCATTGCATGTTTGTTCTTATACTAAAACCACAAATCAGCACTAGAGTCATTGCATGTGTGTTCTTTTCCACAAACCACACATGGATCCACTAAACTCATTGCATGTGTGTTCTTTTCCACAAACAACTTATGGATCAACCTATGGTCATTGCATGTGTGTTCTTTCCACAAACCACATGTGGACCCATTACAGTCATTGCATGTGTGTTATTTCCACAAACCACACATGGATCAACCACTAGAGTCATTGCATGTTTGTTCTTATACTAAAACCACAAACCAGCACTAGAGTCATTGCATGTGTGTTCTTTTCCACAAACCACACATGGATCCACTAGACTCATTGCATGTGTGTTCTTTTCCAGAAACCACATATGGATCAACCAGAGTCATTGCATGTGTCTTCTTTCCACAAACCACACATGGGTCAATAACTAGAGTCATTGCATGTTTGTTCTTATACTAAAACCACAAACCAGCACAAGAGTCATTGCATGTGTGTTCTTTTCCACAAACCACACATGGATCCACCAGTGGTCATTGCATGTGTGTTCTTTTCCACAAACAATTTATGGATCAACCAGAGTCATTGCATGTGTGTTCTTTCCACAAACCACACATGGATCAACCACTAGAGTCATTGCATGTTTGTTCTTATACTAAAACCACAAACCAGCACTAGAGTCATTGCATGTGTTCTTTTCCACAAACCACACATGGATCCACTAGACTCATTGCATGTGTGTTCATTTCCAGAAACAACTTATGGATCAACCAGTGGTCATTGCATGTGTGTTCTTTCCACAAACCACATGTGGACCCATTACAGTCATTGCATGTGTGTTATTTCCACAAACCACACATGGATCAACCACTAGAGTCATTTCATATGTGTTATTTCCACAAACCACACATGGATCAACCACTAGAGTCATTGTATGTGTGTTCTTATACTAAAACCAACACTAGAGTCATTGCATGTGTGTTTTTTAACAAACCACACATGGATCCACCACTAGAGTCATTGCATGTGTGTTATATCCACAAACCACACATGGATCAACCAGTGGTCATTGCATGTGTGTTCTTTTCCACAAACCACACATGGATCCACCAGTGGTCATTGCATGTTTGTTTTTTCCACAAATCACATATGGATCAACCAGAGTCATTGCATGTGTGTTCTTCCCACAGACCACATATGGATCAACCACTAGAGTCATTGCATGTTTGTTCTTATACTAAAACCACAAACCAACACTAGAGTCATTGCATGTGTGTTCTTTTCCACAAACCACACATGGATCCACTAGACTCATTGCATGTGTGTTCATTTCCACAAACAACTTATGGATCAACCAGTGGTCATTGCATGTGTGTTCTTTCCACAAACCACATGTGGACCCATTACAGTCATTGCATGTGTGTTATTTCCACAAACCACACATGGATCAACCACTAGAGTCATTTCATATGTGTTATTTCCACAAACCACACATGGATCAACCACTAGAGTCATTGTATGTGTGTTCTTATACTAAAACCAACACTAGAGTCATTGCATGTGTGTTCTTTTCACAAACCACACATGGATCAACCACTAGAGTCATTGCATGTGTGTTATATCCACAAACCACACATGGATCAACCAGTGGTCATTGCATGTGTGTTCTTTTCCACAAACCACACATGGATCCACCAGTGGTCATTGCATGTTTGTTTTTTCCACAAATCACATATGGATCAACCAGAGTCATTGCATGTGTGTTCTTCCCACAGACCACATATGGATCAACCACTAGAGTCATTGCATGTTTGTTCTTATACTAAAACCACAAACCAGCACTAGAGTCATTGCATGTGTGTTCTTTTCCACAAACCACACATGGATCCACTAGACTCATTGCATGTGTGTTCATTTCCACAAACAACTTATGGATCAACCAGTGGTCATTGCATGTGTGTTCTTTCCACAAACAAAATGTCGACCCATTACAGTCATTGCATGTGTGTTATTTCCACAAACCACACATGGATCAACCACTAGAGTCATTTCATATGTGTTATTTCCACAAACCACACATGGATCAACCACTAGAGTCATTGTATGTGTGTTCTTATACTAAAACCAACACTAGAGTCATTGCATGTGTGTTCTTTTCACAAACCACACATGGATCAACCACTAGAGTCATTGCATGTGTGTTATTTCCACAAACCACACATGGATCAACCAGTGGTCATTGCATGTTTGTTCTTTTCCACAAACCACACATGGATCCACTAGTGGTCATTGCATGTGTGTTCTTTCCACAAACCACACATGGATCAACCAGAGTCATTGCATGTGTGTTCTCTTCCACAAACCACACATGGATCTACCACTAGAGTCATTGCATGTTTGTTCTGATACTAAAACCACAAACCATGTGTGTTCTTTCGACAAACCACATATGGATCAACCAGAGTCATTGCATGTGTGTTCTTTCCACAAACCACACATCAACCACTAGAGTCATTGCATGTGTGTTCTTATACTAAAACCAACATGGATCCACCAGTGGTCATTGCATGTGTGTTCTTTCCACAAATCACACATGGATCAACCACTAGAGTCATTGCATGTGTGTTCTTTTCCACAAACCACACATGGATCCACTAGACTCATTGCATGTGTGTTCATTTCCACAAACAACTTATGGATCAACCAGTGGTCATTGCATGTGTGTTCTTTCCACAAACAACATGTGGACCCATTACAGTAATTGCATGTGTGTTATTTCCACAAACCACACATGGATCAACCACTAGAGTCATTTCATATGTGTTATTTCCACAAACCACACATGGATCAACCACTAGAGTCATTGCATGTTTGTTCTTATACTGAAACCACAAACCAGTACTAGAGTCATTGCATGTGTGTTCTTTTTTCCACAAACCACACATGGATCCACCAGTGGTCATTGCATGTGTGTTCTTTCCACAAACCACATATGGATCAACCAGAGTCATTGCATGTGTGTTCTTTCCACAAACCACACATGGATCAACCACTAGAGTCATTGCATGTTTGTTCTTATACTAAAACCTCAAACCAGCACTAGAGTCATTGCATGTGTGTTCTTTTCCACAAACCACACATGGATCCACTAGTGGTCATTGCATGTATCTTCTTTCCACAAACCACATATGGATCAACCAGAGCCATTGCATGTGTGTTCTTTCCACAAACCACACATGGATCAACAACTAGAGTCATTGCATGTTTGTTCTTATACTGAAACCACAAACCAGCACAAGAGTCATTGCATGTGTGTTCTTTTCCACAAACCACACATGGATCCACTAGACTCATTGCATGTGTGTTGTTTGCACAGACCACATATGGATCAACCAGAGTCATTGCATGTGTGTTCTTTCCACAAACCACACATGGATCAACCACTAGAGTCATTGCATGTTTGTTCTTATACTAAAACCACAAACTAGCACTAGAGTCATTGCATGTGTGTTCTTTTCCACAAACCACACATGGATCCACCAGTGGTCATTGCATGTATGTTCTTTCCACAAACCACATATGGATCAACCAGAGTCATTGCATGTGTGTTCTTTCCACAAACCACACATGGATCAACTACTAGAGTCATTGCATGTTTGTTCTTATACTAAAACCACAAATCAGCACTAGAGTCATTGCATGTGTGTTCTTTTCCACAAACCACACATGGATCCACTAGACTCATTGCATGTGTGTTCTTTTCCACAAACAACTTATGGATCAACCTATGGTCATTGCATGTCTGTTCTTTCCACAAACCACATGTGGACCCATTACAGTCATTGCATGTGTGTTATTTCCACAAACCACACATGGATCAACCACTAGAGTCATTGCATGTTTGTTCTTATACTAAAACCACAAACCAGCACTAGAGTCATTGCATGTGTGTTCTTTTCCACAAACCACACATGGATCCACTAGACTCATTGCATGTGTGTTCTTTTCCAGAAACCACATATGGATCAACCAGAGTCATTGCATGTGTCTTCTTTCCACAAACCACACATGGGTCAATAACTAGAGTCATTGCATGTTTGTTCTTATACTAAAACCACAAACCTGCACTAGAGTCATTGCATGTGTGTTCTTTTCCACAAACCACACATGGATCCACCAGTGGTCATTGCATGTGTGTTCTTTTCCACAAACAACTTATGGATCAACCAGAGTCATTGCATGTGTGTTCTTTCCACAAACCACACATGGATCAACCACTAGAGTCATTGCATGTTTGTTCTTATACTAAAACCACAAACCAGCACTAGAGTCATTGCATGTGTGTTCTTTTCCACAAACCACACATGGATCCACTAGACTCATTGCATGTGTGTTCATTTCCACAAACAACTTATGGATCAACCAGTGGTCATTGCATGTGTGTTCTTTCCACAAACCACATGTGGACCCATTACAGTCATTGCATGTGTGTTATTTCCACAAACCACACATGGATCAACCACTAGAGTCATTTCATATGTGTTATTTCCACAAACCACACATGGATCAACCACTAGAGTCATTGTATGTGTGTTCTTATACTAAAACCAACACTAGAGTCATTGCATGTGTGTTCTTTTCACAAACCACACATGGATCAACCACTAGAGTCATTGCATGTGTGTTATATCCACAAACCACACATGGATCAACCAGTTGTCATTGCATGTGTGTTCTTTTCCACAAACCACACATGGATCCACCGGTGGTCATTGCATGTGTGTTCTTTCCACAAATCACATATGGATCAACCAGAGTCATTGCATGTGTGTTCTTTCCACAGACCACATATGGATCAACCACTAGAGTCATTGCATGTTTGTTCTTATACTAAAACCACAAACCAGCACTAGAGTCATTGCATGTGTGTTCTTTTCCACAAACCACACATGGATCCACTAGACTCATTGCATGTGTGTTCATTTCCACAAACAACTTATGGATCAACCAGTGGTCATTCCATGTGTGTTCTTTCCACAAACCACATGTGGACCCATTACAGTCATTGCATGTGTGTTATTTCCACAAACCACACATGGATCAACCACTAGAGTCATTTCATATGTGTTATTTCCACAAACCACACATGGATCAACCACTAGAGTCATTGTATGTGTGTTCTTATACTAAAACCAACACTAGAGTCATTGCATGTGTGTTCTTTTCACAAACCACACATGGATCAACCATTAGAGTCATTGCATGTGTGTTATTTCCACAAACCATACATGGATCAACCAGTGGTCATTGCATGTTTGTTGTTTTCCACAAACCACACATGGATCCACTAGTGGTCATTGCATGTGTGTTCTTTCCACAAACCACACATGGATCAACCAGAGTCATTGCATGTGTGTTCTCTTCCACAAACCACACATGGATCTACCACTAGAGTCATTGCATGTGTGTTCTTTCCACAAATCACACATGGATCAACCACTAGAGTCATTACATGTGTGTTATTTCCACAAACCACACATGGATCAACCACTGGAGTCATTCCATGTGTGTTCTTATACTAAAACCATAAACAAGTACTAGAGTCATTGCATGTGTGTTCTTTTCCACAAACACACATGGATCCACCAGTGGTCATTGCATGTGTGTTCTTTCCACAAACCACACATGGATCAACAACTAGAGTCATTGCATGTTTGTTCTTATACTGAAACCACAAACCAGTACTAGAGTCATTGCATGTGTGTTCTTTTCCACAAACCACACATGGATCCACTAGTGGTCATTGCATGTGTGTTCTTTCCACAAACCACATATGGATCAACCAGAGTCATTGCATGTGTGTTATTTCCACAAACCACACATGGATCAACCACTAGAGTCATTGCATGTTTGTTCTTATACTAAAACCTCAAACCAGCACTAGAGTCATTGTATGTGTGTTCTTTTCCACAAACCACACATGGATCCACCAGTGGTCATTGCATGCATGTTCTTTCCACAAACCACATATGGATCAACCAGAGTCATTGCATGTGTGTTCTTTCCACAAACCACACATGGATCAACAACTAGAGTCATTGCATGTTTGTTCTTAATATAAAACCACAAACTAGCACTAGAGTCATTGCATGTGTGTTCTTTTCCACAAACCACACATGGATCCACCAGTGGTCATTGCATGTATGTTCTTTCCACAAACCACATATGGATCAACCAGAGTCATTACATGTGTGTTCTTTCCACAAACCACACATGGATCAACAACTAGAGTCATTGCATGTTTGTTCTTATACTGAAACCACAAACCAGTACTAGAGTCATTGCATGTGTGTTCTTTTTTCCACAAACCACACATGGATCCACTAGTGCTCATTGCATGTGTGTTCTTTCCACAAACCACATATGGATCAACCAGAGTCATTGCATGTGTGTTCTTTCCACAAACCACACATGGATCAACAACTAGAGTCATTGCATGTTTGTTCTTATACTGAAACCACAAACCAGTACTAGAGTCATTGCATGTGTGTTCTTTTTTCCACAAACCACACATGGATCCAGCAGTGGTCATTGCATGTGTGTTCTTTCCACAAACCACATATGGATCAACCACTAGAGTCATTGCATGTTTGTTCTTATACTAAAACCACAAACTAGCACTAGAGTCATTGCATGTGTGTTCTTTTCCACAAACCACACATGGATCCACCAGTGGTCATTGCATGTATGTTCTTTCCACAAAGCACATATGGATCAACCAGAGTCATTGCATGTGTGTTCTTTCCACAAACCACACATGGATCAACTACTAGAGTCATTGCATGTTTGTTCTTATACTAAAACCACAAACCAGCACTAGAGTCATTTCATGTGTGTTCTTTTCCACAAACCACACATGGATCCACTAGACTCACTGAATGTGTGTTCTTTTCCACAAACAACTTATGGATCAACCTGTGGTCATTGCATGTGTGTTCTTTCCACAAACCACATGTGGACCCATTACAGTCATTGCATGTGTGTTATTTCCACAAACCACACATGGATCAACCACTAGAGTCATTGCATGTTTGTTCTTATACTAAAACCACAAACCAGCACTAGAGTCATTGCATGTGTGTTCTTTTCCACAAACCACACATGGATCCACTAGACTCATTGCATGTGTGTTCTTTTCCAGAAACCACATATGGATCAACCAGAGTCATTGCATGTGTGTTCTTTCCACAAACCACACATGGGTCAATAACTAGAGTCATTGCATGTTTGTTCTTATACTAAAACCACAAACCAGCACTAGAGTCATTGCATGTGTGTTCTTTTCCACAAACCACACATGGATCCACCAGTGGTCATTGCATGTGTGTTCTTTTCCACAAACAACTTATGGATCAACCAGAGTCATTGCATGTGTGTTCTTTCCACAAACCACACATGGATCAACCACTAGAGTCATTGCATGTTTGTTCTTATACTAAAACCACAAACCAGCACTAGAGTCATTGCATGTGTGTTCTTTTCCAGAAACCACACATGGATCCACTAGACTCATTGCATGTGTGTTCATTTCCACAAACAACTTATGGATCAACCAGTGGTCATTGCATGTGTGTTCATTCCACAAACCCCATGTGGACCCATTACAGTCATTGCATGTGTGTTATTTCCACAAACCACACATGGATCAACCACTAGAGTCATTTCATATGTGTTATTTCCACAAACCACACATGGATCAACCACTAGAGCCATTGAATGTGTGTTCTTATACTAAAACCAACACTAGAGTCATTGCATGTGTGTTCTTTTCACAAACCACACATGGATCAACCACTAGAGTCATTGCATGTGTGTTATATCCACAAACCACACATGGATCAACCAGTGGTCATTGCATGTGTGTTCTTTTCCACAAACCACACATGGATCCACCAGTGGTCATTGCATGTTTGTTCTTTCCACAAATCACATATGGATCAACCAGAGTCATTGCATGTGTGTTCTTTCCACAGACCACATATGGATCAACCACTAGAGTCATTGCATGTTTGTTCTTATACTAAAACCACAAACCAGCACTAGAGTCATTGCATGTGTGTTCTTTTCCACAAACCACACATGGATCCACTAGACTCATTGCATGTGTGTTCATTTCCACAAACAACTTATGGATCAACCAGTGGTCATTGCATGTGTGTTCTTTCCACAAACCACATGTGGACCCATTACAGTCAATGCATGTGTGTTATTTCCACAAACCACACATGGATCAACCACTAGAGTCATTTCATATGTGTTATTTCCACAAACCACACATGGATCAACCACTAGAGTCATTGTATGTGTGTTCTTATACTAAAACCAACACTAGAGTCATTGCACGTGTGTTCTTTTCACAAACCACACATGGATCAACCACTAGAGTCATTGCATGTGTGTTATTTCCACAAACCACACATGGATCAACCAGTGGTCATTGCATGTTTGTTCTTTTCCACAAACCACACATGGATCCACTAGTGGTCATTGCATGTGTGTTCTTTCCACAAACCACACATGGATCAACCAGATTCATTGCATGTGTGTTCTCTTCCACAAACCACACATGGATCTACCACTAGAGTCATTGCATGTTTGTTCTGATACTAAAACCACAAACCATGTGTGTTCTTTCGACAAACCACATAAGGATCAACCAGAGTCATTGCATGTGTGTTCTTTCCACAAACCACACATCAACCACTAGAGTCATTGCATGTGTGTTCTTATACTAAAACCAACATGGATCCACCAGTGGTCATTGCATGTGTGTTCTTTCCACAAATCACACATGGATCAACCACTAGAGTCATTGCATGTGTGTTCTTTTCCACAAACCACACATGGATCCACTATACTCATTGCATGTGTGTTCATTTCCACAAACAACTTATGGATCAACCAGTGGTCATTGGATGTGTGTTCTTTCCACAAACCACATGTGGACCCATTACAGTCATTGCATGTGTGTTATTTCCACAAACCACACATGGATCAACCACTAGAGTCATTTCATATGTGTTATTTCCACAAACCACACATGGATCAACCACTAGAGTCATTGTATGTGTGTTCTTATACTGAAACCAACACTAGAGTCATTGCATGTGTGTTCTTTTCACAAACCACACATGGATCAACCACTAGCGTCATTGCATGTGTGTTATATCCACAAACCACACATGGATCAACCAGTGGTCATTGCATGTGTGTTCTTTTCCACAAACCACACATGGATCCACCAGTGGTCATTGCATGTTTATTCTTTCCACAAATCACATATGGATCAACCAGAGTCATTGCATGTGTGTTCTTTCCACAGACCACATATGGATCAACCACTAGAGTCATTGCATGTTTGTTCTTATACTAAAACCACAAACCAGCACTAGAGTCATTGCATGTGTGTTCTTTTCCACAAACCACACAAGGATCCACTAGACTCATTGCATGTGTGTTCATTTCCACAAACAACTTATGGATCAACCAGTGGTCATTTCATGTGTGTTCTTTCCACAAACCACATGTGGACCCATTACAGTCATTGCATGTGTGTTATTTCCACAAACCACACATGGATCAACCACTAGAGTCATTTCATATGTGTTATTTCCACAAACCACACATGGATCAACCACTAGAGTCATTGTATGTGTGTTCTTATACTAAAGCCAACACTAGAGTCATTGCATGTGTGTTCTTTTCACAAACCACACATGGATCAACCACTAGAGTCATTGCATGTGTGTTATTTCCACAAACCACACATGGATCAACCAGTGGTCATTGCATGTTTGTTCTTTTCCACAAACCACACATGGATCCACTAGTGGACATTGCATGTGTGTTCTTTCCACAAACCACACATGGATCAACCAGATTCATTGCATGTGTGTTCTCTTCCACAAACCACACATGGATCTACCACTAGAGTCATTGCATGTTTGTTCTGATACTAAAACCACAAACCATGTGTGTTCTTTCGACAAACCACATAAGGATCAACCAGAGTCATTGCATGTGTGTTCTTTCCACAAACCACACATCAACCACTAGAGTCATTGCATGTGTGTTCTTATACTAAAACCAACATGGATCCACCAGTGGTCATTGCATGTGTGTTCATTCCACAAATCACACATGGATCAACCACTAGAGTCATTGCATGTGTGTTCTTTTCCACAAACCACACATGGATCCACTAGACTCATTGCATGTGTGTTCATTTCCACAAACAACTTATGGATCAACCAGTGGTCATTGCATGTGTGTTCTTTCCACAAACCACATGTGGACCCATTACAGTCATTGCATGTGTGTTATTTCCACAAACCACACATGGATCAACCACTAGAGTCATTTCATATGTGTTATTTCCACAAACCACACATGGATCAACCACTAGAGTCATTGCATGTTTGTTCTTATACTGAAACCACAAACTAGTACTAGAGTCATTGCATGTGTGTTCTTTTTTCCACAAACCACACATGGATCCACCAGTGGTCATTGCATGTGTGTTCTTTCCACAAACCACATATGGATCAACCAGATTCATTGCATGTGTGTTCTTTCCACAAACCACACATGGATCAACCACTAGAGTCATTGCATGTTTATTCTTATACTAAAACCTCAAACCAGCACTAGAGTCATTGCATGTGTGTTCTTTTCCACAAACCACACATGGATCCACCAGTGGTCATTGCATGTATGTTCTTTCCACAAACCACATATGGATCAACCAGAGCCATTGCATGTGTGTTCTTTCCACAAACCACACATGGATCAACAACTAGAGTCATTGCATGTTTGTTCTTATACTGAAACCACAAACCAGCACTAGAGTCATTGCATGTGTGTTCTTTTCCACAAACCACACATGGATCCACTAGACTCATTGCATGTGTGTTGTTTGCACAGACCACATATGGATCAACCAGAGTCATTGCATGTGTGTTCTTTCCACAAACCACACATGGATCAACCACTAGAGTCATTGCATGTTTGTTCTTATACTAAAACCACAAACTAGCACTAGAGTCATTGCATGTGTGTTCTTTTCCACAAACCACACATGGATCCACCAGTGGTCATTGCATGTATGTTCTTTCCACAAACCACATATGGATCAACCAGAATCATTGCATGTGTGTTCTTTCCACAAACCACACATGGATCAACTACTAGAGTCATTGCATGTTTGTTCTTATACTAAAACCACAAACCAGCACTAGAGTCATTGCATGTGTGTTATTTTCCACAAACCACACATGGATCCACTAGACTCATTGCATGTGTGTTCTTTTCCACAAACAACTTATGGATCAACATGTGGTCATTGCATGTGTGTTCTTTCCACAAACCACATGTGGACCCATTACAGTCATTGCATGTGTGTTATTTACACAAACCACACATGGATCAACCACTAGAGTCATTGCATGTTTGTTCTTATACTAAAACCACAAACCAGCACTAGAGTCATTGCATGTGTGTTCTTTTCCACATACCACACATGGATCCACTAGACTCATTGCATGTGTGTTCTTTTCCAGAAACCACATATGGATCAACCACAGTCATTGCATGTGTGTTCTTTCCACAAACCACACATGGGTCAATAACTAGAGTCATTGTATGTTTGTTCTTATACTAAAACCACAAACCAGCACTAGAGTCATTGCATGTGTGTTCTTTTCCACAAACCACACATGGATCCACCAGTGGTCATTGCATGTGTGTTCTTTTCCACAAACAACTTATGGATCAACCAGAGTCATTGCATGTGTGTTCTTTCCGCAAACCACACATGGATCAACCACTAGAGTCATTGCATGTTTGTTCTTATACTAAAACCACAAACCAGCACTAGAGTCATTGCATGTGTGTTCTTTTCCACAAACCACACATGGATCCACTAGAGTCATTGCATGTGTGTTCATTTCCACAAACAACTTATGGATCAACCAGTGGTCATTGCATGTGTGTTCTTTCCACAAACCACATGTGGACCCATTACAGTCATTGCATGTGTGTTATTTCCACAAACCACACATGATTCAACCACTAGAGTCATTTCATATGTGTTATTTCCACAAACCACACATGGATCAACCACTAGAGTCATTGTATGTGTGTTCTTATACTAAAACCAACACTAGAGTCATTGCATGTGTGTTCTTTTCACAAACCACACATGGATCAACCACTAGAGTCATTGCATGTGTGTTATTTCCACAAACCATACATGGATCAACCTGTGGTCATTGCATGTTTGTTCTTTTCCACAAACCACACATGGATCCACTAGTGGTCATTGCATGTGTGTTCTTTCCACAAACCACACATGGATCAACCAGAGTCATTGCATGTGTGTTCTCTTCCACAAACCACACATGGATATACCACTAGAGTCATTGCATGTTTGTTCTGATACTAAAACCACAAACCATGTGTGTTCTTTCGACAAACCACATATGGATCAACCAGAGTCATTGCATGTGTGTTCTTTCCACAAACCACACATCAACCACTAGAGTCATTGCATGTGTGTTATTATACTAAAACCAACATGGATCCACCAGTGGTCATTGCATGTGTGTTCTTTCCACAAATCACACATGGATCAACCACTAGAGTCATTGCATGTGTGTTATTTCCACAAACCATACATGGATCAACCACTAGAGTCATTGCATGTGTTTTCTTATACTAAAACCATAAACAAGTACTAGAGTCATTGCATGTGTGTTCTTTTCCACAAACCACACATGGATCCACAAGTGGTCATTGCATGTGTGTTGTTTCCACAAACCACATATGGATCAACCAGAGTCATTGCATGTGTGTTCTTTCCACAAACCACACATGGATCAACAACTGGAGTCATTGCATGTTTGTTCTTATACTGAAACCACAAACCAGTACTAGAGTCATTGCATGTGTGTTCTTTTCCACAAACCACACATGGATCCACTAGTGGTCATTGCATGTGTGTTCTTTCCACAAACCACACATGGATCAACCAGAGTCATTGCATGTGTGTTCTTTCCACAAACCACACATGGATAAACCAGTAGAGTCATTGCATGTTTGTTCTTATACTAAAACCTCAAACCGGCACTAGAGTCATTGCATGTGTGTTCTTTTCCACAACCACACATGCATCCACCAGTGGTCATTGCATGTATGTTCTTTCCACAAACCACATATGGATCAACCAGAGCCATTGCATGTGTGTTCTTTCCACAAACCACACATGGATCAACAACTAGAGTCATTGCATGTTTGTTCTTATACTGAAACCACAAACCAGCACTAGAGTCATTGCATGTGTGTTCTTTTCCACAAACCACACATGGATCCACCAGTGGTCATTGCATGTATGTTCTTTCCACAAACCACAGATGGATCAACCAGAGTCATTGCATGTGTGTTCTTTCCACAAACCACACATGGGTCAATAACTAGAGTCATTGCATGTTTGTTCTTATACTAAAACCACAAACCAGCACTAGAGTCATTACATGTGTGTTCTTTTCCACAAACCACACATGGATCGACTAGTGGTCATTGCATGTGTGTCCTTTTCCACAAACAACTTATGGATCAACCAGAGTCATTGCATGTGTGTTCTTTCCACAAACCACACATGGATCAACCACTAGAGTCATTGCATGTTTGTTCTTATACTAAAACCACAAACCAGCACTAGAGTCATTGCATGTGTGTTCTTTTCCACAAACCACACATGGATCCACTAGACTCATTGCATGTGTGTTCATTTCCACAAACAACTTATGGATCAACCAGTGGTCATTGCATGTGTGTTCTTTCCACAAACCACATGTGGACCCATTACAGTCATTGCATGTGTGTTATTTCCACAAACCACACATGGATCAACCACCAGAGTCATTTCATATGTGTTATTTCCACAAACCACACATGGATCAACCACTAGAGTCATTGTATGTGTGTTCTTATACTAAAACCAACACTAGAGTCATTGCATGTGTGTTCTTTTCACAAACCACACATGGATCAACCACTAGAGTCATTGCATGTGTGTTATATCCACAAACCACACATGGATCAACCAGTGGTCATTGCATGTGTGTTCTTTTCCACAAACCACACATGGATCCACCAGTGGTCATTGCATGTGTGTTCTTTCCACAAATCACATATGGATCAACCAGAGTCATTGCATGTGTGTTCTTTCCACAGACCACATATGGATCAACCACTAGAGTCATTGCATGTTTGTTCTTATACTAAAACCACAAACCAACACTAGAGTCATTGCATGTGTATTCTTTTCCACAAACCACACATGGATCCACTAGACTCATTGCATGTGTGTTCATTTCCACAAACAACTTATGGATCAACCAGTGGCCATTGCATGTGTGTTCTTTCCACAAACCACATGTGGACCCATTACAGTCATTGCATGTGTGTTATTTCCACAAACCACACATGGATCAACCACTAGAGTCATTTCATATGTGTTATTTCCACAAACCACACATGGATCAACCACTAGAGTCATTGTATGTGTGTTCTTATACTAAAACCAACACTAGAGTCATTGCATGTGTGTTCTTTTCACAAACCACACATGGATCAACCACTAGAGTCATTGCATGTGTGTTATTTCCACAAACCACACATGGATCAACCAGTGGTCATTGCATGTGTGTTCTTTTCCACAAACCACACATGGATCCACTAGTGGTCATTGCATGTGTGTTCTTTCCACAAACCACACATGGATCAACCAGAGTCATTGCATGTGTGTTCTCTTCCACAAACCACACATGGATCTACCAGTAGAGTCATTGCATGTTTGTTCTTATACTAAAACCACAAACCATGTGTGTTCTTTCGACAAACCACATATGGATCAACCAGAGTCATTGCATGTGTGTTCTTTCCACAAACCACACATGGATCAACCACTAGAGTCATTGCATGTGTGTTCTTATACTAAAACCAACATGGATCCACCAGTGGTCATTGCATGTGTGTTCTTTCCACAAATCACACATGGATCAACCACTAGAGTCATTGCATGTGTGTTATTTCCACAAACCACACATGGATCAACCACTAGAGTCATTGCATGTGTGTTCTTATACTAAAACCATAAACAAGTACTAGAGTCATTGAATGTGTGTTCTTTTCCACAAACCACACATGGATCCACCAGTGGTCATTGCATGTGTGTTATTTCCACAAACCACATATGGATCAACCAGAGTCATTGCATGTGTGTTCTTTCCACAAACCACACATGGATCAACAACTAGAGTCATTGCATGTTTGCTCTTATACTGAAACCACAAACCAGTACTAGAGTCATTGCATGTGTGTTCTTTTCCACAAACCACACATGGATCCACCAGTGGTCATTGCATGTGTGTTCTTTCCACAAACCACATATGGATCAACCAGAGTCATTGCATGTGTGTTCTTTCCACAAACCACACATGGATCAACAACTAGAGTCATTGCATGTTTGTTCTTATACTAAAACCACAAACCAGCACTAGAGTCATTGCATGTGTGTTTTTTTCCACAAACCACACATGGATCCACCAGTGGTCATTGCATGTATGTTCTTTCCACAAACCACATATGGATCAACCAGAGTCATTGCATGTGTGTTCTTTCCACAAACCACACCTGGATCAACTACTAGAGTCATTGCAGGTTTGTTCTTATACTAAAACCACAAACCAGCACTAGAGTCATTGCATGTGTGTTCTTTTCCACAAACCACACATGGATCCACTAGACTCATTGCATGTGTGTTCTTTTCCACAAACAACTTATGGATCAACCTGTGGTCATTGCATGTGTGTTCTTTCCACAAACCACATGTGGACCCATTACAGTCATTGATGTGTGTTATTTCCACAAACCACACATGGATCAACCACTAGAGTCATTACATGTTTGTTCTTATACTAAAACCACAAACCAGCACTAGAGTCATTGCATGTGTGTTCTTTTCCACAAACCACACATGGATCCACTAGACTCATTGCATGTGTGTTATTTTCCAGAAACCACATATGGATCAACCATAGTCATTGCATGTGTGTTCTTTCCACAAACCACACATGGGTCAATAACTAGAGTCATTGCATGTTTGTTATTATACTAAAACCACAAACTAGCACTAGAGTAATTGCATGTGTGTTCTTTTCCACAAACCACACATGGATCCACCAGTGGTCATTGCATGTGTGTTCTTTTCCACAAACAACTTATGGATCAACCAGAGTCATTGCATGTGTGTTCTTTCCACAAACCACACATGGATCAACCACTAGAGTCATTGCATGTTTGTTCTTATACTAAAACCACAAACCAGCACTAGAGTCATTGCATGTGTGTTCTTTTCCACAAACCACACATGGATCCACTAGACTCATTGCATGTGTGTTCTTTTCCACAAACAACTTATGGATCAACCAGTGGTCATTGCATGTGTGTTCTTTCCACAAACCACATGTGGACCCACTAGAGTCATTGCATGTGTGTTATTTCCACAAACCAGACATGCATCAACCACTAGAGTCATTGCATGTGTTATTTCCACAAACCACACATGGATCAACCACTAGAGTCATTGCATGTGTGTTATTTCCACAAACCACACATGGATCAACCACTAGAGTCATTGCATATGTGTTATTTCCACAAACCACACATGGATAAACCACTAGAGTCATTGCATGTTTGTTCTTATACTAAAACCACAAACCAACCACTAGAGTCATTGCATGTGTGTTCTTATACTAAAACCAACACTAGAGTCATTGCATGTGTGTTCTTTTCACAAACCACACATGGATCAACCACTAGAGTCATTGCATGTGTGTTATATCCACAAACCACACATGGATCCACTAGTGGTCATTGCATGTGTGTTCTTTCCACAAACAACATATGGATAAACCAGAGTCATCACATGTGTGTTCTTCCCACAAACAACTTATGGATCAACCAGAGTCATTGCATGTGTGTTCTTTCCACAAACCACACATGGATCAACCACTAGAGTCATTGCATGTTTGTTCTTATACTAAAACCACAAACCAGCACTAGAGTCATTGCATGTGTGTTCTTTTCCACAAACCACACATGGATCCACTAGACTCATTGCATGTGTGTTTATTTCCACAAACAACTTATGGATCAACCAGTGGTCATTGCATGTGTGTTCTTTCCACAAACCACATGTGGACCCATTACAGTCATTACATGTGTGTTATTTCCACAAACCACACATGGATCAACCACTAGAGTCATTTCATATGTGTTATTTCCAGAAACCACACATGGATCAACCACTAGAGTCATTGTATGTGTGTTCTTATACTAAAACCAACACTAGAGTCATTGCATGTGTGTTCTTTTCACAAACCACACATGGATCAACCACTAGAGTCATTGCATGTGTGTTATTTCCACAAACCACACATGGATCAACCAGTGGTCATTGCATGTGTGTTCTTTTCTACAAACCACACATGGATCCACTAGTGGTCATTGCATGTGTGTTGTTTCCACAAACCACACATCGATCAACTAGAGTCATTGCATGTGTGTTCTCTTCCACAAACCACACATGGATCTACCACTAGAGTCATTGCATGTTTGTTCTTATACTAAAACCACAAACCATGTGTGTTCTTTCGACAAACCACATATGGATCAACCAGAGTCATTGCATGTGTGTTCTTTCCACAAACCACACATGGATCAACCACTAGAGTCATTGCATGTGTGTTCTTATACAAAAACAACATGGATCCACCAGTGGTCATTGCATGTGTGTTCTTTCCACAAATCACACATGGATCAACCACTAGAGTCATTGCATGTGTGTTATTTCCACAAACCACACATGGATCAACCACTAGAGTCATTGCATGTGTGTTCTTATACTAAAACCATAAACAAGTACTAGATTCATTGCATGTGTGTTCTTTTCCACAAACCACACATGGATCCACCAGTGGTCATTGCATGTGTGTTGTTTCCACAAACCACATATGGATCAACCAGAGTCATTGCATGTGTGTTCTTTCCACAAACCACAGATGGATCAACCACTAGAGTCATTGCATGTTTGTTCTTATACTAAAACCACAAACCAACACTAGATTCATTGCATGTGTGTTCTTTTCCACAAACCACACATGGATCCACTAGAGTCATTGCATGTGTGTT
Source organism: Avena sativa (assembly GCA_916181665.1). NCBI lineage: Eukaryota > Viridiplantae > Streptophyta > Magnoliopsida > Poales > Poaceae > Avena > Avena sativa. The sequence continues at coordinate 450,438,653 of OV702288.1, read as the reverse complement.
CTTTTCCACAAACAACTTATGGATCAACCAGTGGTCATTGCATGTGTGTTCTTTGCACAAACCACATGTGGACCCACTAGAGTCATTGCATGTGTGTTATTTCCACAAACTAGACATGGATCAACCACTAGAGTCATTGCATGTGTTATTTCCACAAACCACACATGGATCAACCACTAGAGTCATTGCATGTGTGTTATTTCCACAAACCACACATGGATCAACCACTAGAGTCATTGCATATGTGTTATTTCCACAAAACACACATGGATAAACCACTAGAGTCATTGCATGTTTGTTCTTATACTAAAACCACAAACCAACCACTAGAGTCATTGCATGTGTGTTCTTATACTAAAACCAACACTAGAGTCATTGAATGTGTGTTCTTTTCACAAACCACACATGGATCAACCACTAGAGTCATTGCATGTGTGTTATATCCACAAACCACACATGGATCCACTAGTGGTCATTGCATGTGTGTTCTTCCCACAAACAATTTATGGATCAACCAGAGTCATTGCATGTGTGTTCTTTCCACAAACCACACATGGATCAACCACTAGAGTCATTGCATGTTTGTTCTTATACTAAAACCACAAACCAGCACTAGATTCATTGCATGTGTGTTCTTTTCCACAAACCACACATGGATCCACTAGACTCATTGCATGTGTGTTCATTTCCACAAACAAGTTATGGATCAACCAGTGGTCATTGCATGTGTGTTCTTTCCACAAACCACATGTGGACCCATTACAGTCATTACATGTGTGTTATTTCCACAAACCACACATGGATCAACCACTAGAGTCATTTCATATGTGTTATTTCCAGAAACCACACATGGATCAACCACTAGAGTCATTGTATGTGTGTTCTTATACTAAAACCAACACTAGAGTCATTGCATGTGTGTTCTTTTCACAAACCACACATGGATCAACCACTAGAGTCATTGCATGTGTGTTATTTCCACAAGCCACACATGGATCAACCAGTGGTCATTGCATGTGTGTTCTTTTCCACAAACCACACATGGATCCACTAGTGGTCATTGCATGTGTGTTCTTTCCACAAACCACACATGGATCAACTAGAGTCATTGCATGTGTGTTCTCGTCCAGAAACCACACATGGATCTACCACTAGAGTCATTGAATGTTTGTTATTATACTAAAACCACAAACCATGTGTGTTCTTTCCACAAACCACATATGGATCAACCAGAGTCATTGCATGTGTGTTCTTTTCACAAACCACACATGGATCAACCACTATAGTCATTGCATGTGTGTTCATATACTAAAACCAACATGGATCCACCAGTGGTCATTGCATGTGTGTTCTTTCCACAAATCACACATGGATCAACCACTAGAGTCATTGCATGTGTGTTATTTCCACAAACCACACATGGATCAACCACTAGAGTCATTGCATGTGTGTTCTTATACTAAAACCATAAACAATTACTAGAGTCATTGCATGTGTGTTCTTTTCCACAAACCACAGATGGATCCACCAGTGGTCATTGCATGTGTGTTGTTTCCACAAACCACATATGGATCAACCAGAGTCATTGCATGTGTGTTCTTTCCACAAACCACACATGGATCAACAACTAGAGTCATTGCATGTTTGTTCTTATACTAAAACCACAAACCAGTACTAGAGTCATTGCATTTGTGTTCTTTTCCACAAACCACACATGGATCCACCAGTGGTCATTGCATGTGTGTTCTTTCCACAAACCACATATGGATCAACCAGAGTCATTGCATGTGTGTTCTTTCCACAAACCACACATGGATCAACCACTAGAGTCATTGCATGTTTGTTCTTATACTAAAAGCACAAACCAGCACTAGAGTCATTGCATGTGTGTTCTTTTCCACAAACCACACATGGATCCACTAGTGGTCATTGCATGTATGTTCTTTCCACAAACCACATATGGATCAACCAGAGTCATTGCATGTGTGTTCTTTCCACAAACCACACATGAATCAACTACTAGAGTCATTGCATGCTTGTTCTTATACTAAAACCACAAACCAGCACTAGAGTCATTGCATGTGTGTTCTTTTCCACAAACCACACATGGATCCACTAGACTCATTGCATGTGTGTTCTTTTCCACAAACAACTTATTGATCAACCTGTGGTCATTGCATGTGTGTTCTTTCCACAAACCACATGTGGACCCATTAGAGTCATTGCATGTGTGTTATGTCCACAAACCACACATGGATCAACCACTAGAGTCATTGCATGTTTGTTCTTATACTAAAACCACAAACCAGCACTAGAGTCATTGCATGTGTGTTCTTTTCCACAAACCACACATGGATCCACTAGACTCATTGCATGTGTGTTCATTTCCACAAACAACTTATGGATCAACCAGTGGTCATTGCATGTGTGTTCTTTCCACAAACCACATGTGGACCCATTACAGTCATTGCATGTGTGTTATTTCCACAAACCACACATGATTCAACCACTAGAGTCATTTCATATGTGTTATTTCCACAAACCACACATGGATTAACCACTAGAGTCATTGTATGTGTGTTCTTATACTAAAACCAACACTAGAGTCATTGCATGTGTGTTCTTTCCACAAACCACACATGGATCAACCACTAGAGTCATTGCATGTTTGTTCTTATAGTAAAACTCAAACCAGCACTAGAGTCAATGCATGTGTGTTCTTTTCCACAAACCACACATGGATCCACCAGTGGTCATTGCATGTATGTTCTTTCCACAAACCACGTATGGATCAACCAGAGTCATTGCATGTGTGTTCTTTCCACAAATCACACATGGATCAACCACTAGAGTCATTGCATGTTTGTTCTTATACTAAAACCACAAACCAGCACTAGAGTCATTGCATGTGTGTTCTTTTCCACAAAGCACACATGGATCCACCAGTGGTCATTGCATGTATGTTCTTTCCACAAACCACATATGGATCAACGAGAGTCATTGCATGTGTGTTCTTTCCACAAACCACACATGGATCAACTCCTAGAGTCATTGCATGTTTGTTCTTATACTAAAACCACAAACCAGCACTAGAGTCATTGCATGTGTGTTCTTTTCCACAAACCACACATGGATCCACTAGACTCATTGCATGTGTGTTCTTTTCCACAAACAACTTATGGATCAACCTGTGGTCATTGCATGTGTGTTCTTTCCACAAACCACATGTGGACCCATTACAGTCATTGCATGTGTGTTATTTCCACAAACCACACATGGATCAACCACTAGAGTCATTGCATGTTTGTTCTTATACTAAAACCACAAACCAGCACTAGAGTCATTGCATGTGTGTTCTTTTCCACAAACCACACATGGATCCACTAGACTCATTGCATGTGTGTTCTTTTCCAGAAACCACATATGGATCAACCAGAGTCATTGCATGTGTGTTCTTTCCACAAACCACACATGGGTCAATAAATAGAGTCATTGCATGTTTGTTCTTATACTAAAACCACAAACTAGCACTAGAGTCATTGCATGTGTGTTCTTTTCCACAAACCACACATGGATCCACCAGTGGTCATTGCATGTGTGTTCTTTTCCACAAACAACTTATGGATCAACCAGAGTCATTGCATGTGTGTTCTTTCCACAAACCACACATGGATCAACCACTAGAGTCATTGCATGTTTGTTCTTATACTAAAACCACAAACCAGCACTAGAGTCATTGCATGTGTGTTCTTTTCCACAAACCACACATGGATCCACTAGACTCATTGCATGTGTGTTCTTTTCCACAAACAACTTATGGATCAACCAGTGGTCATTGCATGTGTGTTCTTCCCACAAACCACATGTGGACCCACTAGAGTCATTGCATGTGTGTTATTTCCACAAACTAGACATGGATCAACCACTAGAGTCATTGCATGTGTTATTTCCACAAACCACACATGGATCAACCACTAGAGTCATTGCATGTGTGTTATTTCCACAAACCACACATGGATCAACCACTAGAGTCATTGCATATGTGTTATTTCCACAAAACACACATGGATAAACCACTAGAGTCATTGCATGTTTGTTCTTATACTAAAACCACAAACCAACCACTAGAGTCATTGCATGTGTGTTCTTATACTAAAACCAACACTAGAGTCATTGCATGTGTGTTCTTTTCACAAACCACACATGGATCAACCACTAGAGTCATTGCATGTGTGTTGTATCCACAAACCACACATGGATCCACTAGTGGTCATTGCATGTGTGTTCTTTCCACAAACCACATATGGATCAACCAGAGTCATCGCATGTGTGTTCTTCCCACAAACAATTTACGGATCAAGCAGAGTCATTGCATGTGTGTTCTTTCCACAAACCACACATGGATCAACCACTAGAGTCATTGCATGTTTGTTCTTATACTAAAACCACAAACCAGCACTAGATTCATTGCATGTGTGTTCTTTTCCACAAACCACACATGGATCCACTAGACTCATTGCATGTGTGTTCATTTCCACAAACAAGTTATGGATCAACCAGTGGTCATTGCATGTGTGTTCTTTCCACAAACCACATGTGGACCCATTACAGTCATTACATGTGTGTTATTTCCACAAACTACACATGGATCAACCACTAGAGTCATTTCATATATGTTATTTCCAGAAACCACACATGGATCAACCACTAGAGTCATTGTATGTGTGTTCTTATACTAAAACCAACACTAGAGTCATTGCATGTGTGTTCTTTTCACAAACCACACATGGATCAACCACTATTGTCATTGCATGTGTGTTATTTCCACAAACCACACATGGATCAACCAGTGGTCATTGCATGTGTGTTCTTTTCCACAAACCACACATGGATCCACTAGTGGTCATTGCATGTGTGTTCTTTCCACAAACCACACATGGATCAACTAGAGTCATTGCATGTGTGTTCTCGTCCAGAAACCACACATGGATCTCCCACTAGAGTCATTGCATGTTTGTTATTATACTAAAACCACAAACCATGTGTGTTCTTTCCACAAACCACATATGGATCAACCAGAGTCATTGCATGTGTGTTCTTTTCACAAACCACACATGGATCAACCACTAGAGTCATTGCATGTGTGTTCATATACTAAAACCAACATGGATCCACCAGTGGTCATTGCATGTGTGTTCTTTCCACAAATCACACATGGATCAACCACTAGAGTCATTGCATGTGTGTTATTTCCACAAACCACACATGGATCAACCACTAGAGTCATTGCATGTGTGTTCTTATACTAAAACCATAAACAATTACTAGAGTCATTGCATGTGTGTTCTTTTCCACAAACCACAGATGGATCCACCAGTGGTCATTGCATGTGTGTTGTTTCCACAAACCACATATGGATCAACCAGAGTCATTGCATGTGTGTTCTTTCCACAAACCACACATGGATCAACAACTAGAGTCATTGCATGTTTGTTCTCATACTAAAACCACAAACCAGTACTGGAGTCATCGCATTTGTGTTCTTTTCCACAAACCACACATGGATCCACCAGTGGTCATTGCATGTGTGTTCTTTCCACAAACCACATATGGATCAACCAGAGTCATTGCATGTGTGTTCTTTCCACAAACCACACATGGATCAACCACTAGAGTCATTGCATGTTTGTTCTTATACTAAAAGCACAAACCAGCACTAGAGTCATTGCATGTGTGTTCTTTTCCACAAACCACACATGGATCCACCAGTGGTCATTGCATGTATGTTATTTCCACAAGCCACATATGGATCAACCAGAGTCATTGCATGTGTGTTCATTCCACAAACCACACATGGATCAACTATTAGAGTCATTGCATGTTTGTTCTTATACTAAAACCACAAACCAGCACTAGAGTCATTGCATGTGTGTTCTTTTCCACAAACCACACATGGATCCACTAGACTCATTGCATGTGTGTTCTTTTCCACAAACAACTTATGGATCAACCTGTGGTCATTGCATGTGTGTTCTTTCCACAAACCACATGTGGACCCATTAGAGTCATTGCATGTGTGTTATGTCCACAAACCACACATGGATCAACCACTAGAGTCATTGCATGTTTGTTCTTATACTAAAACCACAAACCAGCACTAGAGTCATTGCATGTGTGTTCTTTTCCACAAACCACACATGGATCCACTAGACTCATTTCATGTGTGTTGTTTTCCAGAAACCACATATGGATCAACCGGAGTCATTGCATGTGTGTTCTTTCCACAAACCACACATGGGTCAATAACTAGAGTCATTGCATGTTTGTTCTTATACTAAAACCACAAACCAGCACTAGAGTCATTGCATGTGTGTTCTTTTCCACAAACCACACATGGATCCACCAGTGGTCATTGCATGTGTGTTCTTTTCCACAAACAACTTATGGATCAACCAGAGTCATTGCATGTGTGTTCTTTCCACAAACCACACATGGATCAACAACTAGAGTCATTGCATGTTTGTTCTTATACTGAAACCACGAACCAGCACTAGAGTCATTGCATGTGTGTTCTTTTCCACAAACCACACATGGATCCACTAGACTCATTGCATTTGTGTTCTTTCCACAGACCACATATGGATCAACCAGAGTCATTGCATGTGTGTTCTTTCCACAAACCACACATGGATCAACCACTAGAGTCATTGCATGTTTGTTCTTATACTAAAACCACAAACCAGCACTAGAGTCATTGCATGTGTGTTCTTTTCCACAAACCACACATGGATCCACCAGTGGTCATTGCATGTTTGTTCTTTCCACAAACCACATATGGATCAAGCAGAGTCATTGCATGTGTGTTCTTTCCACAAACCACACATGTATATACTACTAGAGTCATTGCATGTTTGTTCTTATACTAAAACCACAAACCAGCACTAGAGTCATTGCATGTGTGTTCTTTTCCAAACACCACACATGGATCCACTAGACTCATTGCATGGGTGTTCTTTTCCACAAAAACCTGATGGATCAACCTGTGGTCATTGCATGTGTGTTCTTTCCACAAACCACATGTGGACCCATTACAGTCATTGCATGTGTGTTATTTCCACAAACCACACATGGATCAACCACTAGAGTCATTGCATGTTTGTTCTTATACTAAAACCACAAACCAGCACTAGAGTCATTGCATGTGTGTTCTTTTCCACAAACCACACATGGATCCACTAGACTCATTGCATGTGTGTTCTTTTCCAGAAACCACATATGGATCAACCAGAGTCATTGCATGTGTGTTCTTTCCACAAACCACACATGGGTCAATAACTAGAGTCATTGCATGTTTGTTCTTATACTAAAACCACAAACCAGCACTAGAGTCATTGCATGTGTGTTCTTTTCCACAAACCAGACATGGATCCACCAGTGGTCATTGCATGTGTGTTCTTTTCCACAAACAACTTATGGATCAACCAGAGTCATTGCATCTGTGTTCTTTCCACAAACCACACATGGATCAACAACTAGAGTCATTGCATGTTTGTTCTTATACTGAAACCACGAACCAGCACTAGAGTCATTGCATGTGTGGTCTTTTCCACAAACCACACATGGATCCACTAGACTCATTGCATGTGTGTTCTTTCCACATACCACATATGGATCAACCAGAGTCATTGCATGTGTGTTCTTTCCACAAACCACACATGGATCAACCACTAGAGTCATTGCATGTTTGTTCTTATACTAAAACCACAAACCAGCACTAGAGTCATTGCATGTGTGTTCTTTTCCACAAACCACACATGGATCCAACAGTGGTCATTGCATGTTTGTTCTTTCCACAAACCACATATGGATCAAGCAGAGTCATTGCATGTGTGTTCTTTCCACAAACCACACATGTATCAACTACTAGAGTCATTGCATGTTTGTTCTTATACTAAAACCACAAACCAGCACTAGAGTCATTGCATGTGTGTTCTTTTCCAAACACCACACATGGATCCACTAGACTCATTGCATGTGTGTTCTTTTCCACAAACAACTTATGGATCAACCTGTGGTCATTGCATGTGTGTTCTTTCCACAAACCACATGTGGACCCATTACAGTCATTGCATGTGTGTTATTTCCACAAACCACACATGGATCAACCACTAGAGTCATTCATGTTTGTTCTTATACTAAAACCACAAACCAGCACTAGAGTTATTGCATGTGTGTTCTTTTCCACAAACCACACATGGATCCACTAGACTCATTGCATGTGTGTTATTTTCCAGAAACCACATATGGATCGACCAGAGTCATTGCATGTGTGTTCTTTCCACAAACCACACATGGGTCAATAACTAGAGTCATTGCATGTTTGTTCTTATACTAAAACCACAAACCAGCACTAGAGTCATTGCATGTGTGTTCTTTTCCACAAACCACACATGGATCCACCAGTGGTCATTGCATGTGTGTTCTTTTCCACAAACAACTTATGGATCAACCAGAGTCATTGCATGTGTGTTCTTTCCACAAACCACACATGGATCAACAACTAGAGTCATTGCATGTTTGTTCTTATACTGAAACCACGAACCAGCACTAGAGTCATTGCATGTGTGTTCTTTTCCACAAACCACACATGGATCCACTAGACTCATTGCATGTGTGTTCTTTCCACAGACCACATATGGATCAACCAGAGTCATTGCATGTGTGTTCTTTCCACAAACCACACATGGATCAACCACTAGAGTCATTGCATGTTTGTTCTTATACTAAAACCACAAACCAGCACTAGAGTCATTGCATGTGTGTTCTTTTCCACAAACCACACATGGATCCAACAGTGGTCATTGCATGTTTGTTCTTTCCACAAACCACATATGGATCAAGCAGAGTCATTGCATGTGTGTTCTTTCCACAAACCACACATGTATCAACTACTAGAGTCATTGCATGTTTGTTCTTATACTAAAACCACAAACCAGCACTAGAGTCATTGCATGTGTGTTCTTTTCCAGAAACCACACATGGATCCACTAGACTCATTGCATGTGTGTTCTTTTCCAGAAACCACATATGGATCAACCAGAGTCATTGCATGTGTGTTCTTTCCACAAACCACACATGGGTCAATAACTAGAGTCATTGCATGTTTGTTCTTATACTAAAACCACAAACCAGCACTAGAGTCATTGCATGTGTGTTCTTTTCCACAAACCACACATGGATCCACCAGTGGTCATTGCATGTGTGTTCTTTTCCACAAACAACTTATGGATCAACCAGAGTCATTGCATCTATGTTCTTTCCACAAACCACACATGGATCAACAACTAGAGTCATTGCATGTTTGTTCTTATACTGAAACCACGAACCAGCACTAGAGTCATTGCATGTGTGTTCTTTTCCACAAACCACACATGGATCCACTAGACTCATTGCATGTGTGTTCTTTCCACATACCACATATGGATCAACCAGAGTCATTGCATGTGTGTTCTTTCCACAAACCACACATGGATCAACCACTAGAGTCATTGCATGTTTGTTCTTATACTAAAACCACAAACCATCACTAGAGTCATTGCATGTGTGTTCTTTTCCACAAACCACACATGGATCCACCAGTGGTCATTGCATGTTTGTTCTTTCCACAAACCACATATGGATCAAGCAGAGTCATTGCATGTGTGTTCTTTCCACAAACCACACATGTATCAACTACTAGAGTCATTGCATGTTTGTTCTTATACTAAAACCACAAACCAGCACTAGAGTCATTGCATGTGTGTTCTTTTCCAAACACCACACATGGATCCACTAGACTCATTGCATGTGTGTTCTTTTCCACAAACAACTTATGGATCAACCTGTGGTCGTTGCATGTGTGTTCTTTCCACAAACCACATGTGGACCCATTACAGTCATTGCATGTGTGTTATTTCCACAAACCACACATGGATCAACCACTAGAGTCATTGCAAGTTTGTTCTTATACTAAAACCACAAACCAGCACTAGAGTCATTGCATGTGTGTTCTTTTCCACAAACCACACATGGATCCACTAGACTCATTGCATGTGTGTTCTTTTCCAGAAACCACATATGGATCAACCAGAGTCGTTGCATGTGTGTTCTTTCCACAAACCACACATGGGTCAATAACTAGAGTCATTGCATGTTTGTTCTTATACTAAAACCACAAACCAGCACTAGAGTCATTGCATGTGTGTTCTTTTCCACAAACCACACATGGATCCACCAGTGGTCATTGCATGTGTGTTCTTTTCCACAAACAACTTATGGATCAACCAGAGTCATTGCATCTGTGTTCTTTCCACAAACCATACATGGATCAACAACTAGAGTCATTGCATGTTTGTTCTTATACTGAAACCACGAACCAGCACTAGAGTCATTGCATGTGTGGTCTTTTCCACAAACCACACATGGATCTACTAGACTCATTGCATGTGTGTTCTTTCCACATACCACATATGGATCAACCAGAGTCATTGCATGTGTGTTCTTTCCACAAACCACACATGGATCAACCACTAGAGTCATTGCATGTTTGTTCTTATACTAAAACCACAAACCAGCACTAGAGTCATTGCATGTGTGTTCTTTTCCACAAACCACACATGGATCCAACAGTGGTCATTGAATGTTTGTTCTTTCCACAAACCACATATGGATCAAGCAGAGTCATTGCATGTGTGTTCTTTCCACAAACCACACATGTATCAACTACTAGAGTCATTGCATGTTTGTTCTTATACTAAAACCACAAACCAGCACTAGAGTCATTGCATGTGTGTTCTTTTCCAAACACCACACATGGATCCACTAGACTCATTGCATGTGTGTTCTTTTCCACAAACAACTTATGGATCAACCTGTGGTCATTGCATGTGTGTTCTTTCCACAAACCACATGTGGACCCATTACAGTCATTGCATGTGTGTTATTTCCACAAACCACACATGGATCAACCACTAGAGTCATTCATGTTTGTTCTTATACTAAAACCACAAACCAGCACTAGAGTCATTGCATGTGTGTTCTTTTCCACAAACCACACATGGATCCACTAGACTCATTGCATGTGTGTTATTTTCCAGAAACCACATATGGATCAACCAGAGTCATTGCATGTGTGTTCTTTCCACAAACCACACATGGGTCAATAACTAGAGTCATTGCATGTTTGTTCTTATACTAAAACCACAAACCAGCACTAGAGTCATTGCATGTGTGTTCTTTTCCACAAACCACACATGGATCCACCAGTGGTCAATGCATGTGTGTTCTTTTCCACAAACAACTTATGGATCAACCAGAGTCATTGCATGTGTGTTCTTTCCACAAATCACACATGGATCAACAACTAGAGTCATTGCATGTTTGTTCTTATACTGAAACCACGAACCAGCACTAGAGTCATTGCATGTGTGTTCTTTTCCACAAACCACACATGGATCCACTAGACTCATTGCATGTGTGTTCTTTCCACAGACCACATATGGATCAACCAGAGTCATTGCATGTGTGTTCTTTCCACAAACCACACATGGATCAACCACTAGAGTCATTGCATGTTTGTTCTTATACTAAAACCACAAACCAGCACTAGAGTCATTGCATGTGTGTTCTTTTCCACAAACCACACATGGATCCAACAGTGGTCATTGCATGTTTGTTCTTTCCACAAACCACATATGGATCAAGCAGAGTCATTGCATGTGTGTTCTTTCCACAAACCACACATGTATCAACTACTAGAGTCATTGCATGTTTGTTCTTATACTAAAACCACAAACCAGCACTAGTGTCATTGCATGTGTGTTCTTTTCCAGAAACCACACATGGATCCACTAGACTCATTGCATGTGTGTTCTTTTCCAGAAACCACATATGGATCAACCAGAGTCATTGCATGTGTGTTCTTTCCACAAACCACACATGGGTCAATAACTAGAGTCATTGCATGTTTGTTCTTATACTAAAACCACAAACCAGCACTAGAGTCATTGCATGTGTGTTCTTTTCCACAAACCACACATGGATCCACCAGTGGTCATTGCATGTGTGTTCTTTTCCACAAACAACTTATGGATCAACCAGAGTCATTGCATCTATGTTCTTTCCACAAACCACACATGGATCAACAACTAGAGTCATTTCATGTTTGTTCTTATACTGAAACCACGAACCAGCACTAGAGTCATTGCATGTGTGTTCTTTTCCACAAACCACACATGGATCCACTAGACTCATTGCATGTGTGTTCTTTCCACATACCACATATGGATCAACCAGAGTCATTGCATGTGTGTTCTTTCCACAAACCACACATGGATCAACCACTAGAGTCATTGCATGTTTGTTCTTATTCTAAAACCACAAACCAGCACTAGAGTCATTGCATGTGTGTTCTTTTCCACAAACCACACATGGATCCACCAGTGGTCATTGCATGTTTGTTCTTTCCACAAACCACATATGGATCAAGCAGAGTCATTGCATGTGTGTTCTTTCCACAAACCACACATGTATCAACTACTAGAGTCATTGCATGTTTGTTCTTATACTAAAACCACAAACCAGCACTAGAGTCATTGCATGTGTGTTCTTTTCCAAACACCACACATGGATCCACTAGACTCATTGCATGTGTGTTCTTTTCCACAAACAACTTATGGATCAACCTGTGGTCATTGCATGTGTGTTCTTTCCACAAACCACATGTGGACCCATTACAGTCATTGCATGTGTGTTATTTCCACAAACCACACATGGATCAACCACTAGAGTCATTGCATGTTTGTTCTTATACTAAAACCACAAACCAGCACTAGAGTCATTGCATGTGTGTTCTTTTCCACAAACCACACATGGATCCACTAGACTCATTGCATGTGTGTTCTTTTCCAGAAACCACATATGGATCAACCAGAGTCATTGCATGTGTGTTCTTTCCACAAACCACACATGGGTCAATAACTAGAGTCATTGCATGTTTGTTCTTATACTAAAACCACAAACCAGCACTAGAGTCATTGCATGTGTGTTCTTTTCCACAAACCACACATGGATCCACCAGTGGTCATTGCATGTGTGTTCATTTCCACAAACAACTTATGGATCAACCAGAGTCATTGCATGTGTGTTCTTTCCACAAACCACACATGGATCAACAACTAGAGTCATTGCATGTTTGTTCTTATACTGAAACCACGAACCAGCACTAGAGTCATTGCATGTGTGTTCTTTTCCACAAACCACACATGTATCAACTACTAGAGTCATTGCATGTTTGTTTTTATACTAAAACCACAAACCAGCACTAGAGTCATTGCATGTGTGTTCTTTTCCAAACACCACACATGGATCCACTAGACTCATTGCATGTGTGTTCTTTTCCACAAACAACTTATGGATCAACCTGTGGTCATTGCATGTGTGTTCTTTCGACAAACCACATGTGGGCCCATTACAGTCATTGCATGTGTGTTATTTCCACAAACCACACATGGATAAACCACTAGAGTCATTCATGTTTGTTGTTATACTAAAACCACAAACCAGCACTAGAGTCATTGCATGTGTGTTCTTTTCCACAAACCACACATGGATCCACTAGACTCATTGCATGTGTGTTATTTTCCAGAAACCACATATGGATCAACCAGAGTCATTGCATGTGTGTTCTTTCCACAAACCACACATGGGTCAATAACTAGAGTCATTGCATGTTTGTTCTTATACTAAAACCACAAACCAGCACTAGAGTCATTGCATGTGTGTTCTTTTCCACAAACCACACATGGATCCACCAGTGGTCATTGCATGTGTGTTCTTTTCCACAAACAACTTATGGATCAACCAGAGTCATTGCATGTGTGTTCTTTCCACAAACCACACATGGATCAACAACTAGAGTCATTGCATGTTTGTTCTTATACTGAAACCACGAACCAGCACTAGAGTCATTGCATGTGTGTTCTTTTCCACAAACCACACATGGATCCACTAGAATCATTGCATGTGTGTTCTTTCCACAGACCACATATGGATCAACCAGAGTCATTGCATGTGTGTTCTTTCCACAAACCACACATGGATCAACCACTAGAGTCATTGCATGTTTGTTCTTATACTAAAACCACAAACCAGCACTAGAGTCATTGCATGTGTGTTCTTTTCCACAAACCACACATGGATCCAACAGTGGTCATTGCATGTTTGTTCTTTCCACAAACCACATATGGATCAAGCAGAGTCATTGCATGTGTGTTCTTTCCACAAACCACACATGTATCAACTACTAGAGTCATTGCATGTTTGTTCTTATACTAAAACCACAAACCAGCACTAGAGTCATTGCATGTGTGTTCTTTTCCAGAAACCACACATGGATCCACTAGACTCATTGCATGTGTGTTCTTTTCCAGAAACCACATATGGATCAACCAGAGTCATTGCATGTGTGTTCTTTCCACAAACCACACATGGGTCAATAACTAGAGTCATTGCATGTTTGTTCTTATACTAAAACCACAAACCAGCACTAGAGTCATTGCATGTGTGTTCTTTTCCACAAACCACACATGGATCCACCAGTGGTCATTGCATGTGTGTTCTTTTCCACAAACCACACATGGATCCACCAGTGGTCATTGCATGTGTGTTCTTTTCCACAAACAACTTATGGATCAACCAGAGTCATTGCATCTGTGTTCTTTCCACAAACCACACTTGGATCAACAACTAGAGTCATTGCATGTTTGTTCTTATACTGAAACCACGAACCAGCACTAGAGTCATTGCATGTGTGTTCTTTTCCACAAACCACACATGGATCCACTAGACTCATTGCATGTGTGTTCTTTCCACATACCACATATGGATCAACCAGAGTCATTGCATGTGTGTTCTTTCCACAAACCACACATGGATCAACCACTAGAGTCATTGCATGTTTGTTCTTATACTAAAACCACAAACCAGCACTAGAGTCATTGCATGTGTGTTCTTTTCCACAAACCACACATGGATCCACCAGTGGTCATTGCATGTTTGTTCTTTCCACAAACCACATATGGATCAAGCAGAGTCATTGCATGTGTGTTCTTTCCACAAACCACACATGTATCAACTACTAGAGTCATTGCATGTTTGTTCTTATACTAAAACCACAAACCAGCACTAGAGTCATTGCATGTGTGTTCTTTTCCAAACACCACACATGGATCCACTAGACTCATTGCATGTGTGTTCTTTTCCACAAACAACTTATGGATCAACCTGTGGTCATTGCATGTGTGTTCTTTCCACAAACCACATGTGGACCCATTACAGTCATTGCATGTGTGTTATTTCCACAAACCACACATGGATCAACCACTAGAGTCATTGCATGTTTGTTCTTATACTAAAACCACAAAGCAGCACTAGAGTCATTACATGTGTGTTCTTTTCCACAAACCACACATGGATCCACTAGACTCATTGCATGTGTGTTCTTTTCCAAAAACCACATATGGATCAACCAGAGTCATTGCATGTGTGTTCTTTCCACAAACCACACATGGGTCAATAACTAGAGTCATTGCATGTTTGTTCTTATACTAAAACCACAAACCAGCACTAGAGTCATTGCATGTGTGTTCTTTTCCACAAACCACACATGGATCCACCAGTGGTCATTGCATGTGTGTTCTTTTCCACAAACAACTTATGGATCATCCAGAGTCATTGCATGTGTGTTCTTTCCACAAACCACACATGGATCAACAACTAGAGTCATTGCATGTTTGTTCTTATACTGAAACCACGAACCAGCACTAGAGTCATTGCATGTGTGTTCTTTTCCACAAACCACACATGGATCCACTAGACTCATTGCATGTGTGTTCTTTCCACAGACCACATATGGATCAACCAGAGTCATTGCATGTGTGTTCTTTCCACAAACCACACATGGATCAACCACTAGAGTCATTGCATGTTTGTTCTTATACTAAAACCACAAACCAGCACTAGAGTCATTGCATGTGTGTTCTTTTCCACAAACCACACATGGATCCAAAAGTGGTCATTGCATGTTTGTTCTTTCCACAAACCACATATGGATCAAGCAGAGTCATTGCATGTGTGTTCTTTCCACAAACCACACATGTATCAACTACTAGAGTCATTGCATGTTTGTTCTTATACTAAAACCACAAACCAGCACTAGAGTCATTGCATGTGTGTTCTTTTCCAAACACCACACATGGATCCACTAGACTCATTGCATGTGTGTTCTTTTCCACAAACAACTTATGGATCAACCTGTGGTCATTGCATGTGTGTTCTTTCCACAAACCACATGTGGACCCATTACAGTCATTGCATGTGTGTTATTTCCACAAACCACACATGGATCAACCACTAGAGTCATTGCATGTTTGTTCTTATACTAAAACCACAAACCAGCACTAGAGTCATTGCATGTGTGTTCTTTTCCACAAACCACACATGGATCCACTAGACTCATTGCATGTGTGTTCTTTTCTAGAAACCACATATGGATCAACATGAGTCATTGCATGTGTGTTCTTTCCACAAACCACACATGGGTCAATAACTAGAGTCATTGCATGTTTGTTCTTATACTAAAACCACAAACCAGTACTAGAGTCATTGCATGTGTGTTCTTTTCCACAAACCACACATGGATCCACCAGTGGTCATTGCATGTGTGTTCTTTTCCACAAACAACTTATGGATCAACCAGAGTCATTGCATGTGTGTTCTTTCCACAAACCACACATGGATCAACCACTAGAGTCATTGCATGTTTGTTCTTATACTAAAACCACAAACCAGCACTAGAGTCATTGCATGTGTGTTCTTTTCCACAAACCACACATGGATCCACTAAACTCATTGCATGTGTGTTCTTTTCCACAAACAACTTATGGATCAACCAGTGGTCATTGCATGTGTGTTCTTTCCACAAACCACATGTGGACCCACTAGAGTCATTGCATGTGTGTTATTTCCACAAACCACACATGGATCAACCACTAGAGTCATTGCATGTGTTATTTCCACAAACCACACATGGATCAACCACTAGAGTCATTGCATGTGTGTTATTTCCACAAACCACACATGGATCAACCACTAGAGTCATTGCATATGTGTTATTTCCAGAAACCACACATGGATAAACCACTAGAGTCATTGCATGTTTGTTCTTATACTAAAACCACAAACCAACCACTAGAGTCATTGCATGTGTGTTCTTATACTAAAACCAACAATAGAGTCATTGCATGTGTGTTCTTTTAACAAACCACACATGGATCAACCACTAGAGTCATTGCATGTGTGTTATATCCACAAACCACACATGGATCAACCAGTGGTCATTGCATTTGTGTTCTTTTCCACAAACCACACATGGATCCACCAGTGGTCATTGCATGTGTGTTCTTTCCACAAATCACATATGGATCAACCAGAGTCATTGCGTGTGTGTTCTTTCCACACACCACATATGGATCAACCACTAGAGTCATTGCATATTTGTTCTTATACTAAAACCACAAACCAGCACTAGAGTCATTGCATGTGTGTTCTTTTCCACAAACCACACATGGATCCACTAGACTCATTGCATGTGTGTTCATTTCCACAAACAACTTATGGATCAACCAGTGGTCATTGCATGTGTGTTCTTTCCACAAACCACATGTGGACCCATTAAAGTCATTGCATGTGTGTTATTTCCACAAACCACACATGGATCAACCACTAGAGTCATTTCATATGTGTTATTTCCACAAACCACACATGGATCAACCACTAGAGTCATTGTATGTGTGTTCTTATACTAAAGCCAACACTAGAGTCATTGCATGTGTGTTCTTTTCACAAACCACACATGGATCAACCACTAGAGTCATTGCATGTGTGTTATTTCCACATGCCACACATGGATCAACCAGTGGTCATTGCATGTGTGTTGTTTTCCACAAACCACACATGGATCCACTAGTGGTCATTGCATGTGTGTTCTTTCCACAAACCACACATGGATCAACCAGAGTCATTGCATGTGTGTTCTCTTCCACAAACCACACATGGATCTACCACTAGAGTCATTGCATGTTTGTTCTTATACTAAAACCACAAACCATGTGTGGTCTTTCCACAAACCACATATGGATCAACCAGAGTCATTGCATGTGTGTTCTTTCCACAAACCACACACGGATCAACCACTAGAGTCATTGCATGTGTGTTCTTATTCTATAACCAACATGGATCCACCAGTGGTCATTGCATGTGTGTTCTTTCCACAAATCACACATGGATCAACCACTAGAGTCATTGCATGTGTGTTATTTCCACAAACGACACATGGATCAACCACTAGAGTCATTGCATGTGTGTTCTTATACTAAAACCATAAACAAGTACTAGAGTCATTGCATGTGTGTTCTTTTCCACAAACCACACATGGATCCACCAGTGGTCATTGCATGTGTGTTGTTTCCACAAACCACATATTGATCAACTAGAGTCATTGCATGGTGTTCTTTCCACAAACCACACATGGATCAACAACTAGAGTCATTGCATGTTTGTTCTTATACTGAAACCACAAACCAGTACTAGAGTCATTGCATGTGTGTTCTTTTCCACAAACCACACATGGATCCACCAGTGGTCATTGCATGTGTGTTCTTTCCACAAACCACATATGGATCAACCAGAGTCATTGCATGTGTGTTCTTTCCACAAACCACACATGGATCAACCACTAGAGTCATTGCATGTTTGTTCTTATACTAAAACCTCAAACTAGCACTAGAGTCATTGCATGTGTGTTATTTTCCACAAACCACGCATGGATCCACCAGTGGTCATTGCATGTATGTTCTTTCCACAAACCACATATGGATCAACCAGAGTCATTGCATGTGTGTTCTTTCCACAAACCACACATGGATCAACAACTAGAGTCATTGCATGTTTGTTCTTATACTGAAACCACAAACCAGCACTATGTCATTGCATGTGTGTTCTTTTCCACAAACCACACATGGATCCACTAGACTCATTGCTTGTGTGTTCTTTCCACAGACCACATATGGATCAACCAGAGTCATTGCATGTTTGTTCTTTCCACAAACCACACATGGATCAACCACTAGAGTCATTGCATGTTTGTTCTTATACTAAAACCACAAACCAGCACTAGAGTCATTGCATGTGTGTTCTTTTCCACAAACCACACATGGATCCACCAGTGGTCATTGCATGTATGTTCTTTCCACAAACCACATATGGATCAACCAGAGTCATTGCATGTGTGTTCTTTCCACAAACCACACATGGATCAACTACTAGAGTCATTGCATGTTTGTTTTTATACTAAAACCACAAACCAGCACTAGAGTCATTGCATGTGTGTTCTTTTCCACAAACCACACATGGATCCACTAGACTCATTGCATGTGTGTTCTTTTCCACAAACAACTTATGGATCAACCTGTGGTCATTGCATGTGTGTTCTTTCCACAAACCACATGTGGACCCATTACAGTCATTACATGTGTGTTATTTCCACAAACCACACATGGATCAACCACTAGAGTCATTGCATGTTTGTTCTTATACTAAAACCACAAACCAGCACTAGAGTCATTGCATGTGTGTTCTTTTCAACAAACCACACATGGATCCACTAGACTCATTGCATGTGTGTTCTTTTCCAGAAACCACATATGGATCAACCAGAGTCATTGCATGTGTGTTCTTTCTACAAACCACACATGGGTCAATAACTAGAGTCATTGCATGTTTGTTCTTATACTAAAACCACAAACCAGCACTAGAGTCATTGCATGTGTGTTCTTTTCCACAAACCACACATGGATCCACCAGTGGTCATTGCATGTGTGTTCTTTTCCACAAACAACTTATGGATCAACCAAAGTCATTGCATGTGTGTTCTTTCCAGAAGCCACACATGGATCAACCACGAGAGTTATTGCATGTTTGTTCTTATACTAAAACCACAAACCAGCACTAGAGTCATTGCATGTGTGTTCTTTTCCACAAACCACACATGGATCCACTAGACTCATTGCATGTGTGTTCTTTTCCACAAACAACTTATGGATCAACCAGTGGTCATTGCATGTGTGTTCTTTCCACAAACCACATGTGGACCCACTAGAGTCATTGCATGTGTGTTATTTCCACAAACCACACATGGATCAACCACTAGAGTCATTGCATGTGTTATTTCCACAAACCACACATGGATCAACCACTAGAGTCATTGCATGTGTGTTATTTCCACAAACCACACATGGATCAACCACTAGAGTCATTGCATATGTGTTATTTCCACAAACCACACATGGATAAACCACTAGAGTCATTGCATGTTTGTTCTTATACTAAAACCACAAACCAACCACTAGAGTCATTGCATGTGTGTTCTTATACTAAAACCAACACTAGAGTCATTGCATGTGTGTTCTTTTCACAAACCACACATGGATCAACCACTAGAGTCATTGCATGTGTGTTATACCCACAAACCACACATGGATCAACCAGTGGTCATTGCATGTGTGTTCTTTTCCACAAACCACACATGGATCCACAAGTTGCATGTGTGTTCTTTCCACAAATCACATATGGATCAACCAGAGTCATTGCATGTGTGTTCTTTCCACAGACCACATATGGATCAACCACTAGAGTCATTGCATGTTTGTTCTTATACTAAAACCACAAACCAGCACTAGAGTCATTGCATGTGTGTTCTTTTCCACAAACCACACATGGATCCACTAGACTCATTGCATGTGTGTTCATTTCCACAAACAACTTATGGATCAACCAGTGGTCATTGCATGTGTGTTCTTTCCACAAACCACATGTGGACCCATTACAGTCATTGCATGTGTGTTATTTCCACAAACCACACATGGATCAACCACTAGAGTCATTTCACATGTGTTATTTCCACAAACCACACATGGATCAACCACTAGAGTCATTGTATGTGTGTTGTTATACTAAAACCAACACTAGAGTCATTGCATGAGTGTTCTTTTCACAAACCACACATGGATCAACCACTAGAGTCATTGCATGTGTGTTATTTCCACAAACCACACATGGATCAACCAGTGGTCATTGCATGTGTGTTCTTTTCCACAAACCACACATGGATCCACTAGTGGTCATTGCATGTGTGTTCTTTCCACAAACCACACATGGATCAACCAGAGTCATTGCATGTGTGTTCTCATCCACGAACCACACATGGATCTACCACTAGAGTCATTGCATGTTTGTTCTTATACTAAAACCACAAACCATGTGTGTTCTTTCCACAAACCACATATGGATCAACCAGAGTCATTACACGTGTGTTCTTTCCACAAACCACACATGGATCAACCAATACAGTCATTGCATGTGTGTTTTATACTAAAACCACCATGGATCCACCAGTGGTCATTGCATGTGTGTTCTTTCCACAAATCACACATGGATCAACCACTAGAGTCATTGCATGTGTGTTATTTCCACAAACCACACATGGATCAACCACTAGAGTCATTGCATGTGTGTTCTTATACTAAAACCATAAATAAGTACTAGAGTCATTGCATGTGTGTTCTTTTCCACAAACCACACATGGATCCACCAGTGGTCATTGTATGTGTGTTGTTTCCACAAACCACATATGGATCAACCAGAGTCATTTCATGTGTGTTCTTTCCACAAACCACACATGGATCCACTAGACTCATTGCATGTGTGTTCTTTTCCACAAACAACTTATGGATCAACCTGTGGTCATTGCATGTGTGTTCTTTCCACAAACCACATGTGGACCCATTATAGTCATTGCATGTGTGTTATTTCCACAAACCACACATGGATCAACCACTAGATTCATTGCATGTTTGTTCTTATACTAAAACCTCAAACCAGCACTAGAGTCATTGCATGTGTGTTCTTTTCCACAAACCACACATGGATCAACCAGAGTCATTGCATGTTTGTTCTTATACTAAAACCACAAACCAGCACTAGAGTCATTGCATGTGTGTTCTTTTCCACAAACCACACATGGATCCACTAGACTCATTGCATGTGTGTTCATTTCCACAAACAACTTATGGATGAACCAGTGGTCATTGCATGTGTGTTCTTTCCACAAACCACATGTGGACCCATTACAGTCATTTGATGTGTGTTATTTCCACAAACCACACATGGATCAACCACTAGAGTCATTTCATATGTGTTATTTCCACAAACCACACATGGATCAACCACTAGAGTCATTGTATGTGTGTTGTTATACTAAAACCAACACTAGAGTCATTGCATGTGTGTTCTTTTCACAAACCACACATGGATCAACCACTAGAGTCATTGCATGTGTGTTATTTCCACAAACCACACATGGATCAAGCAGTGGTCATTGCATGTGTGTTCTTTTCCACAAACCACACATGGATCCACTAGTGGTCATTGCATGTGTGTTCTTTCCACAAACCACACATGGCTCAACCAGAGTCATTGCATGTGTGTTCTCGTCGACGAACCACACATGGATCTACCACTAGAGTCATTGCATGTTTGTTCTTATACTAAAACCACAAACCATGTGGGTTCTTTCCACAAACCACATATGGATCAACCAGAGTCATTGCACGTGTGTTCTTTCCACAAACCACACATGGATCAACCACTACAGTCATTGCATGTGTGTTCTTATACTAAAACCAACATGGATCCACCAGTGGTCATTGCATGTGTGTTCTTTCCACAAATCACACATGGATCAACCACTAGAGTCATTGTATGTGTGTTGTTATACTAAAACCAACACTAGAGTCATTGCATGAGTGTTCTTTTCACAAACCACACATGGATCAACCACTAGAGTCATTGCATGTGTGTTATTTCCACAAACCACACATGGATCAACCAGTGGTCATTGCATGTGTGTTCTTTTCCACAAACCACACATGGATCCACTAGTGGTCATTGCATGTGTGTTCTTTCCACAAACCACACATGGATCAACCAGTGGTCATTGCATGTGTGTTCTCATCCACGAACCACACATGGATCTACCACTAGAGTCATTGCATGTTTGTTCTTATACTAAAACCACAAACCATGTGTGTTCTTTCCACAAACCACATATGGATCAACCAGAGTCATTACACGTGTGTTCTTTCCACAAACCACACATGGATCAACCAATACAGTCATTGCATGTGTGTTTTATACTAAAACCACCATGGATCCACCAGTGGTCATTGCATGTGTGTTCTTTCCACAAATCACACATGGATCAACCACTAGAGTCATTGCATGTGTGTTATTTCCACAAACCACACATGGATCAACCACTAGAGTCATTGCATGTGTGTTCTTATACTAAAACCATAAATAAGTACTAGAGTCATTGCATGTGTGTTCTTTTCCACAAACCACACATGGATCCACCAGTGGTCATTGTATGTGTGTTGTTTCCACAAACCACATATGGATCAACCAGAGTCATTTCATGTGTGTTCTTTCCACAAACCACACATGGATCCACTAGACTCATTGCATGTGTGTTCTTTTCCACAAACAACTTATGGATCAACCTGTGGTCATTGCATGTGTGTTCTTTCCACAAACCACATGTGGACCCATTATAGTCATTGCATGTGTGTTATTTCCACAAACCACACATGGATCAACCACTAGATTCATTGCATGTTTGTTCTTATACTAAAACCTCAAACCAGCACTAGAGTCATTGCATGTGTGTTCTTTTCCACAAACCACACATGGATCAACCAGAGTCATTGCATGTTTGTTCTTATACTAAAACCACAAACCAGCACTAGAGTCATTGCATGTGTGTTCTTTTCCACAAACCACACATGGATCCACTAGACTCATTGCATGTGTGTTCATTTCCACAAACAACTTATGGATGAACCAGTGGTCATTGCATGTGTGTTCTTTCCACAAACCACATGTGGACCCATTACAGTCATTTGATGTGTGTTATTTCCACAAACCACACATGGATCAACCACTAGAGTCATTTCATATGTGTTATTTCCACAAACCACACATGGATCAACCACTAGAGTCATTGTATGTGTGTTGTTATACTAAAACCAACACTAGAGTCATTGCATGTGTGTTCTTTTCACAAACCACACATGGATCAACCACTAGAGTCATTGCATGTGTGTTATTTCCACAAACCACACATGGATCAAGCAGTGGTCATTGCATGTGTGTTCTTTTCCACAAACCACACATGGATCCACTAGTGGTCATTGCATGTGTGTTCTTTCCACAAACCACACATGGCTCAACCAGAGTCATTGCATGTGTGTTCTCGTCGACGAACCACACATGGATCTACCACTAGAGTCATTGCATGTTTGTTCTTATACTAAAACCACAAACCATGTGGGTTCTTTCCACAAACCACATATGGATCAACCAGAGTCATTGCACGTGTGTTCTTTCCACAAACCACACATGGATCAACCACTACAGTCATTGCATGTGTGTTCTTATACTAAAACCAACATGGATCCACCAGTGGTCATTGCATGTGTGTTCTTTCCACAAATCACACATGGATCAACCACTAGAGTCATTGCATGTGTGTTATTTCCACAAACCACACATGGATCAACCACTAGAGTCATTGCATGTGTGTTCTTATACTAAAACCATAAACAAGTACTAGAGTCATTGCATGTGTGTTCTTTTCCACAAACCACACATGGATCCACCAGTGGTCATTGCATGTGTGTTGTTTCCACAAACCACATATGGATCAACCAGAGTCATTGCATGTGTGTTCTTTCCACAAACCACACATGGATCAACAACTAGAGTCATTGCATGTTTGTTCTTATACTAAAACCACAAACCAGTACTAGAGTCATTGCATGTGTGTTCTTTTCCACAAACCACACATGGATCCACCAGTGGTCATTGCATGTGTGTTCTTTCCAACAAACCACATATGGATCAACCAGAGTCATTGCATGTGTGTTCTTTCCACAAACCACACATGGATCAACCACTAGAGTCATTGCATGTTTGTTCTTATACTAAAACCACAAACCAGCACTAGAGTCATTGCATGTGTGTTCTTTTCCACAAACCACACATGGATCCACCAGTGGTCATTGCATGTATGTTCTTTCCACAAACCACATATGGATCAACCAGAGTCATTGCATGTGTGCTCTTTCCACAAACCACAGATGGATCAACTACTAGAGTCATTGCATGTTTGTTCTTATACTAAAACCACAAACCAGCACTAGAGTCATTGCATGTGTGTTCTTTTCCACAAACCACACATGCATCCACTAGACTCATTGCATGTGTGTTCTTTTCCACAAACAACTTATGGATTAACCTGTGGTCATTGCATGTGTGTTCTTTCCACAAACCACATGTGGACCGATTATAGTCATTGCATGTGTGTTATTTCCACAAACCACACATGGATCAACCACTAGAGTCATTGCATGTTTGTTCTTATACTAAAACCTCAAACTAGCACTAGAGTCATTGCATGTGTGTTCTTTTCCACAAACCACACATGGATCAACCAGAGTCATTGCATGTGTGTTCTTTCCACAAACTACACCTGGGTCAACAACTAGAGTCATTGCATGTGTGTTCTTTCCACAAACCACACATGGGTCAAAAACTAGAGTCATTGCATGTTTGTTCTTATACTAAAACCACAAACCAGCACTAGAGTCATTGCATGTCTGTTCTTTTCCACAAACCACACATGGATCCACCAGTGGTCATTGCATGTGTGTTCTTTTCCACAAACAACTTATGGATCAACCAGAGTCATTGCATGTGTATTCTTTCCACAAACCACACATGGATCAACCACTAGAGTCATTGCATGTTTGTTCTTATACTAAAACCACAAACCAGCACTAGAGTCATTGCATGTGTGTTCTTTTCCACAAACCACACATGGATCCACTAGACTCATTGCATGTGTGTTCTTTTCCACAAACAACTTATGGATCAACCTGTGGTCATTGCATGTGTGTTCTTTCCACAAACCACATGTGGACCCATTATAGTCATTGGATGTGTGTTATTTCCACAAACCTCACATGGATCAACCACTAGAGTCATTGCATGTTTGTTCTTATACTAAAACCTCAAACCAGCACTAGAGTCATTGCATGTGTGTTCTTTTCCACAAACCACACATGGATCAACCAGAGTCATTGCATGTGTGTTCTTTCCACAAACCACACATGGGTCAACAACTAGAGTCATTGCATGTGTGTTCTTTCCACAAACCACACATGGGTCAATAACTAGAGTCATTGCATGTTTGTTCTTATACTAAAACCATAAACCAGCACTAGAGTCATTGGATGTCTGTTCTTTTCCACAAACCACACATGGATCCACCAGTGGTCATTGCATGTGTGTTCTTTTCCACAAACAACTTATGGATCAACCTGAGTCATTGCATGTGTATTCTTTCCACAAACCACACATGGATCAACCACTAGAGTCATTGCATGTTTGTTCTTATACTAAAACCACAAACCAGCACTAGACTCATTGCATGTGTGTTCTTTTCCACAAACCACACATGGATCCACTAGACTCATTGCATGTGTGTTCTTTTCCACAAACAACTTATGGATCAACCAGTGGTCATTGCATGTGTGTTTTTTCCACAAACCACATGTGGACCCACTAGAGTCATTGCATGTGTGTTATTTCCACAAACCACACATGGATCAACCACTAGAGTCATTGCATGTGTTATTTCCACAAACCACACATGGATCAACCACTAGAGTCATTGCATGTGTGTTATTTCCACAAACCACACATGGATCAACCACTAGAGTCATTGCATATGTTTTATTTCCACAAACCACACATGGATAAACCACTAGAGTCATTGCATGTTTGTTCTTATACTAAAACCACAAACCAACCACTAGAGTCATTGCATGTGTGTTCTTATACTAAAACCAACACTAGAGTCATTGCATGTGTGTTCTTTTCACAAACCACACATGGATCAACCACTAGAGTCATTGCATGTGTGTTATATCCACAAACCACACATGGATCAACCAGTGGTCATTGCATCTGTGTTCTTTTCCACAAACCACACATGGATCCACCAGTGGTCATTGCATGTGTGTTCTTTCCACAAATCACATATGGATCAACCAGAGTCATTGCATGTGTGTTCTTTCCACAGACCACATATGGATCAACCACTAGAGTGATTGCATGTTTGTTCTTATACTAAAACTACAAACCAGCACTAGAGTCATTGCATGTGTGTTCTTTTCCACAAACCACACATGGATCCACTAGACTCATTGCATGTGTGTTAATTTCCACAAACAACTTATGGATCAACCAGTGGTCATTGCATGTGTGTTCTTTCCACAAACCACATGTGGACCCATTACAGTCATTGCATGTGTGTTATTTCCACAAACCACACATGGATCAACCACTAGAGTCATTTCATATGTGTTATTTCCACAAACAACACATGGATCAACCACTAGAGTCATTGTATGTGTGTTCTTATACTAAAACCAACACTAGAGTCATTGCATGTGTGTTCTTTCCACAAACCACACATGGATCAACCACTAGAGTCATTGCATGTTTGTTCTTATACTAAAACCACAAACCAGTACTAGAGTCATTGCATGTGTGTTCTTTTCCACAAACCACACATGGATCCACCAGTGGTCATTGCATGTATGTTCTTTCCACAAACCACATATGGATCAACCAGAGTCATTGCATGTGTGTTCTTTCCACAAACCACACATGGATCAACTACTAGAGTCATTGCATGTTTGTTCTTATACTAAAACCACAAACCAGCACTAGAGTCATTGCATGTGTGTTCTTTTCCACAAACCACACATGGATCCACTAGACTCATTGCATGTGTGTTCTTTTCCACAAACAACTTATGGATCAACCTGTGGTCATTGCATGTGTGTTCTTTCCACAAACCACATGTGGACCCATTATAGTCATTGCATGTGTGTTATTTCCACAAACCACACATGGATCAACCACTAGAGTCATTGCATGTTTGTTCTTATACTAAAACCTCAAACCAGCACTAGAGTCATTTCATGTGTGTTCTTTTCCACAAACCACACATGGATCAACCAGAGTCATTGCATGTGTGTTCTTTCCACAAACCACACATGGGTCAACAACTAGAGTCATTGCATGTGTGTTCTTTCCACAAACCACACATGGGTCAATAACTAGAGTCATTGCATGTTTGTTCTTATACTAAAACCACAAACCAGCACTAGAGTCATTGCATGTCTGTTCTTTTCCACAAACCACACATGGATCCACCAGTGGTCATTGCATGTGTGTTCTTTTCCACAAACAACTTATGGATCAACCAGAGTCATTGCATGTGTGTTCCTTCCACAGACCACATATGGATCAACCACTAGAGTGATTGCATGTTTGTTCTTATACTAAAACCACAAACCAGCACTAGAGTCATTGCATGTGTGTTCTTTTCCACAAACCACACATGGATCCACTAGACTCATTGCATGTGTGTTAATTTCCACAAACAACTTATGGATCAACCAGTGGTCATTGCATGTGTGTTCTTTCCACAAACCACATGTGGACCCATTACAGTCATTGCATGTGTGTTATTTCCACAAACCACACATGGATCAACCACTAGAGTCATTTCATATGTGTTATTTCCACAAACCACACATGGATCAACCACTAGAGTCATTGTATGTGTGTTCTTATACTAAAACCAACACTAGAGTCATTGCATGTGTGTTTTTTCCACAAACCACACATGGATCAACCAATAGAGTCATTGCATGTTTGTTCTTATACTAAAACCACAAACCAGCACTAGAGTCATTGCATGTGTGTTCTTTTCCACAAACCACACATGGATCCACCAGTGGTCATTGCATGTATAGTCTTTCCACAAACCACATATGGATCAACCAGAGTCATTGCATGTGTGTTCTTTCCACAAACCACACATGGATCAACTACTAGATTCATTGCATGTTTGTTCTTATACTAAAACCACAAACCAGCACTAGAGTCATTGCATGTGTGTTCTTTTCCACAAACCACACATGGATCCACTAGACTCATTGCATGTGTGTTCTTTTCCACAAACAACTTATGGATCAACCAGTGGTCATTGCATGTGTGTTCTTTCCACAAACCACATGTGGACCCATTACAGTCATTGCATGTGTGTTATTTCCACAAACCACACATGGATCAACCACTAGAGTCATTTCATATGTGTTATTTCCACAAACCACACATGGATCAACCACTAGAGTCATTGTATGTGTGTTCTTATACTAAAACCAACACTAGAGTCATTGCATGTGTGTTCTTTCCACAAACCACACATGGATCAACCAATAGAGTCATTGCATGTTTGTTCTTATACTAAAACCACAAACCAGCACTAGAGTCATTGCATGTGTGTTCTTTTCCACAAACCACACATGGATCCACCAGTGGTCATTGCATGTATAGTCTTTCCACAAACCACATATGGATCAACCAGAGTCATTGCATGTGTGTTCTTTCCACAAACCACACATGGATCAACTACTAGATTCATTGCATGTTTGCTCTTATACTAAAACCACAAACCAGCACTAGAGTCATTGCATGTGTGTTCTTTTCCACAAACCACACATGGATCCACTAGACTCATTGCATGTGTGTTCTTTTCCACAAACAACTTATGGATCAACCAGTGGTCATTGCATGTGTGTTCTTTCCACAAACCACATGTGGACCCATTACAGTCATTGCATGTGTGTTATTTCCACAAACCACACATGGATCAACCACTAGAGTCATTTCATATGTGTTATTTCCACAAACCACACATGGATCAACCACTAGAGTCATTGTATGTGTGTTCTTATACTAAAACCAACACTAGAGTCATTGCATGTGTGTTCTTTCCACAAACCACACATGGATCAACCAATAGAGTCATTGCATGTTTGTTCTTATACTAAAACCACAAACCAGCACTAGAGTCATTGCATGTGTGTTCTTTTCCACAAACCACACATGGATCCACCAGTGGTCATTGCATGTATAGTCTTTCCACAAACCACATATGGATCAACCAGAGTCATTGCATGTGTGTTCTTTCCACAAACCACACATGGATCAACTACTAGATTCATTGCATGTTTGCTCTTATACTAAAACCACAAACCAGCACTAGAGTCATTGCATGTGTGTTCTTTTCCACAAACCACACATGGATCCACTAGACTCATTGCATGTGTGCTCTTTTCCACAAACAACTTATGGATCAACCTGTGGTCATTGCATGTGTGTTCTTTCCACAAACCACATGTGGACCCATTATAGTCATTGCATGTGTGTTATTTCCACAAACCACACATGGATCAACCACTAGAGTCATTGCATGTTTGTTCTTATACTAAAACCTCAAACCAGCACTAGAGTCATTGCATGTGTGTTCTTTTCCACAAACCACACATGGATCAACCAGAGTCATTGCATGTGTGTTCTTTCCACAAACCACACATGGGTCAACAACTAGAGTCATTGCATGTGTGTTCTTTCCACAAACCACACATGGGTCAATAACTAGAGTCATTGCATGTTTGTTCTTATACTAAAACCACAAACCAGCACTAGAGTCATTGCATGTCTGTTCTTTTCCACAAACCACACATGGATCCACCAGTGGTCATTGCATGTGTGTTCTTTTCCACAAACAACTTATGGATCAACCAGAGTCATTGCATGTGTGTTCTTTCCACAGACCACATATGGATCAACCACTAGAGTGATTGCATGTTTGTTCTTATACTAAAACCACAAACAAGCACTAGAGTCATTGCATGTGTGTTCTTTTCCACAAACCACACATGGATCCACTAGACTCATTGCATGTGTGTTAATTTCCACAAACAACTTATGGATCAACCAGTGGTCATTGCATGTGTGTTCTTTCCACAAACCACATGTGGACCCATTACAGTCATTGCATGTGTGTTATTTCCACAAACCACACATGGATCAACCACTAGAGTCATTTCATATGTGTTATTTCCACAAACCACACATGGATCAACCACTAGAGTCATTGTATGTGTGTTCTTATACTAAAACCAACACTAGAGTCATTGCATGTGTGTTCTTTTCACAAACCACACATGGATCAACCACTAGAGTCATTGCATGTGTGTTATTTCCACAAACCACACATGGATCAACCAGTGGTCATTGCATGTGTGTTCTTTTCCACAAACCACACATGGATCCACTAGTGGTCATTGCATGTGTGTTCTTTCCACAAACCACATATGGATCAACCAGAGTCATTGCATGTGTGTTCTTTCCACAAACCACACATGGATCAACCACTAGAGTCATTGCATGTGTGTTCTTATACTAAAACCAACATGGATCCACCAGTGGTCATTGCATGCGTGTTCTGTCCACAAATCACACATGCATCAACCACTAGAGTCATTGCATGTGTGTTATTTCCACAAACCACACATGGATCAACCACTAGAGTCATTGCATGTGTGTTCTTATACTAAAACCATAAACAAGTACTAGAGTCATTGCATGTGTGTTCTTTTCCACAAACCACACATGGATCCACCAGTGGTCATTGCATGTGTGTTGTTTCCACAAACCACATATGGATCAACCAGAGTCATTGCATGTGTGTTCTTTCCACAAACCACACATGGATCAACAACTAGAGTCATTGCATGTTTGTTCTTATACTAAAACCACAAACCAGTACTAGAGTCATTGCATGTGTGTTCTTTTCCACAAACCACACATGGATCCACCAGTGGTCATCGCATGTGTGTTATTTCCACAAATCACATATGGATCAACCAGAGTCATTGCATGTGTGTTCTTTCCACATACCACATATGGATCAACCACTAGAGTCATTGCATGTTTGTTCTTATACTAAAACCACAAACCAGCACTAGAGTCATTGCATGTGTGTTCTTTTCCACAAACCACACATGGATCCACTAGACTCATTGCATGTGTGTTCATTTCCACAAACAACTTATGGATCAGCCAGTGGTCATTGCATGTGTGTTCTTTCCACAACCACATGTGGACCCATTACAGTCATTGCATGTGTGTTATTTCCACAAACCACACATGGATCAACCACTAGAGTCATTTCATATGTGTTATTTCCACAAACCACACATGGATCAACCACTAGAGTCATTATATGTATGTTCTTATACTAAAACCAACACTAGAGTCATTGCATGTGTGTTCTTTTCACAAACCACACATGGATCAACCACTAGAGTCATTGCATGTGTGTTATTTCCACAAACCACACATGGATCAACCAGTAGTCATTGCATGTGTGTTATTTTCCACAAACCACACATGGATCCACTAGTGGTCATTGCGTGTGTGTTCTTTCCACAAACCACACATGGTTCAACTAGAGTCATTGCATGTGTGTTCTCTTCCACAAACCACACATGGATCTACCACTAGAGTCATTGCATGTTTGTTCTTATACTAAAACCACAAACCATGTGTGTTCTTTCCACAAACCACATATGGATCAACCAGACTCATTGCATGTGTGTTCTTTCCACAAACCACACATGGATCAACCACTAGAGTCATTGCATGTGTGTTCTTATACTAAAACCAACATGGATCCACCAGTGGTCATTGCATGTGTGTTCTTTCCACAAATCACACATGGATCAACCACTAGAGTCATTGCATGTGTGTTATTTCCACAAACCACACATGGATCAACCACTAGAGTCATTGCATGTGTGTTCTTATACTAAAACCATAAACAAGTACTAGAGTCATTGCATGTGTGTTCTTTTCCACAAACCACACATGGATCCACTAGTGGTCATTGCATGTGTGTTGTTTCCACAAACCACATATGGATCAACCAGAGTCATTGCATGTGTGTTCTTTCCACAAACCACACATGGATCAACAACTAGAGTCATTGCATGTTTGTTCTTATACTAAAACCACAAACCAGTACTAGAGTCATTGCATGTGTGTTCTTTTCCACAAACCACACATGGATCCACCAGTGGTCATTGCATGTGTGTTATTTCCACAAATCACATATGGATCAACCAGAGTCATTGCATGTGTGTTCTTTCCACAGACCACATATGGATCAACCACTAGAGTCATTGCATGTTTGTTCTTATACTAAAACCACAAACCAGCACTAGAATCATTGCATGTGTGTTCTTTTCCACAAACCACACATGGATCCACTAGACTCATTGCATGTGTGTTTATTTCCACAAACAACTTATGGATCAGCCAGTGGTCATTGCATGTGTGTTTTTTCCACAAACCACATGTGGACCCATTACAGTCATTGCATGTGTGTTATTTCCACAAACCACACATGGATCAACCACTAGAGTCATTTCATATGTGTTATTTCCACAAACCACACATGGATCAACCACTAGAGTCATTGTATGTATGTTCTTATACTAAAACCAACACTAGAGTCATTGCATGTATGTTCTTTTCACAAACCACACATGGATCAACCACTAGAGTCATTGCATGTGTGTTATTTCCACAAACCACACATGGATCAACCAGTAGTCATTGCATGTGTGTTCTTTTCCACAAACCACACATGGATCCACTAGTGGTCATTGCATGTGTGTTCTTTCCACAAACCACACATGGATCAACTAGAGT
Organism: Avena sativa; assembly: GCA_916181665.1. Classification (NCBI taxonomy): domain Eukaryota; kingdom Viridiplantae; phylum Streptophyta; class Magnoliopsida; order Poales; family Poaceae; genus Avena; species Avena sativa. Next base: position 450,404,738 of record OV702288.1, on the reverse strand, counting down.
CATTGCATGTGTGTTCTCTTCCACAAACCACACATGGATCTACCACTAGAGTCATTGCATGTTTGTTCTTATACTAAAACCACAAACCATGTGTGTTCTTTCCACAAACCACATATGGATCAACCAGACTCATTGCATGTGTGTTCTTTCCACAAACCACACATGGATCAACCACTAGAGTCATTGCATGTGTGTTCTTATACTAAAACCAACATGGATCCACCAGTGGTCATTGCATGTGTGTTCTTTCCACAAATCACACATGGATCAACCACTAGAGTCATTGCATGTGTGTTATTTCCACAAACCACACATGGATAAACCACTAGAGTCATTGCATGTGTGTTCTTATACTAAAACCATAAACAAGTACTAGAGTCATTGCATGTGTGTTCTTTTCCACAAACCACACATGGATCCACCAGTGGTCATTGCATGTGTGTTGTTTCCACAAACCACATATGGATCAACCAGAGTCATTGCATGTGTGTTCTTTCCACAAACCACACATGGATCAACAACTAGAGTCATTGCATGTTTGTTCTTATACTAAAACCATAAACCAGTACTAGAGTCATTGCATCTGTGTTCTTTTCCACAAACCACACATGGATCCACCAGTGGTCATTGCATGTGTGTTCTTTCCACAAACCACATATGGATCAACAAGAGTCATTGCATGTGTGTTATTTCCACAAACCACACATGGATCAACCACTAGAGTCATTGTATGTTTGTTCTTATACTGAAACCACAAACCAGCACTAGCGTCATTGCATGTCTGTTCTTTTCCACAAACCACAGATGGATCCACCGGTGGTCATTGCATGTATGTTCTTTCCACAAACCACATATGGATCAACCAGAGTCATTGCAGGTGTGTTCTTTCCACAAACCACACATGGATCAACTACTAGAGTCATTGCATGTTTGTTCTTATACTAAAACCACAAACCAGCACTAGAGTCATTGCATGTGTATTCTTTTCCACAAACCACACATGGATCCACTAGACTCATTGCATGTGTGTTCTTTTCCACAAACAACTTATGGATCAACCTGTGGTCATTGCATGTGTGTTCTTTCCACAAACCACATGTGGACCCATTACAGTCATTGCATGTGTGTTATTTCCACAAACCACACATGGATCAACCACTAGAGTCATTGCATATGTGTTATTTCCACAAACCACACATGGATAAACCAGTAGAGTCATTGCATGTGTGTTCTTATACTAAAACCAACACTAGAGTCATTGCGTGTGTGTTCTTTTCACAAACCACACATGGATCAACCACTAGAATCATTGCATGTGTGTTATATCCACAAACCACACATGGATCAACCAGTGGTCATTGCAGGTGTGTTCTTTTCCACAAACCACACATGGATCCACAAGTGGTCATTGCATGTGTGTTCTTTCCACAAACCACATATGGATCCACCATAGTCATTGCATGTGTGTTCTTTCCACAAACCACACATGGATCAACCACTAGAGTCATTGCATGTTTGTTCTTATACTAAAACCAACATGGATCCACCAGTGGTCATTGCATATGTGTTCTTTCCACAAACCACACATGGATCAACCACTAGAGTCATTGCATGTGTGTTATTTCCACAAACCACACATGGATCAACCACTAGAGTCATTGCATGTGTGTTCTTATACTAAAACCATAAACAAGTACTAGAGTCATTGCATGTGTGTTCTTTTCCACAAACCACACATGGATCCACTAGTGGTCATTGCATGTGTGTTGTTTCCACAAACCACATATGGATCAACCAGAGTCATTGCATGTGTGTTCTTTCCACAAACCACACATGGATCAACAACTAGAGTCATTGCATGTTTGTTCTTATACTAAAACCACAAACCAGTACTAGAGTCATTGCATGTGTGTTCTTTTCCACAAACCACACATGGATCCACCAGTGGTCATTGCATGTGTGTTATTTCCACAAATCACATATGGATCAACCAGAGTCATTGCATGTGTGTTCTTTCCACAGACCACATATGGATCAACCACTAGAGTCATTGCATGTTTGTTCTTATACTAAAACCACAAACCAACACTAGAGTCATTGCATGTGTGTTCTTTTCCACAAACCACACATGGATCCACTAGACTCATTGCATGTGTGTTTATTTCCACAAACAACTTATGGATCAGCCAGTGGTCATTGCATGTGTGTTTTTTCCACAAACCACATGTGGACCCATTACAGTCATTGCATGTGTGTTATTTCCACAAACCACACATGGATCAACCACTAGAGTCATTTCATATGTGTTATTTCCACAAACCACACATGGATCAACCACTAGAGTCATTGTATGTATGTTCTTATACTAAAACCAACACTAGAGTCATTGCATGTATGTTCTTTTCACAAACCACACATGGATCAACCACTAGAGTCATTGCATGTGTGTTATTTCCACAAACCACACATGGATCAACCAGTAGTCATTGCATGTGTGTTCTTTTCCACAAACCACACATGGATCCACTAGTGGTCATTGCATGTGTGTTCTTTCCACAAACCACACATGGATCAACTAGAGTCATTGCATGTGTGTTCTCTTCCACAAACCACACATGGATCTACCACTAGAGTCATTGCATGTTTGTTCTTATACTAAAACCACAAACCATGTGTGTTCTTTCCACAAACCACATATGGATCAACCAGACTCATTGCATGTGTGTTCTTTTCACAAACCACACATGGATCAACCACTAGAGTCATTGCATGTGTGTTATTTCCACAAACCACACATGGATCAACCAGTGGTCATTGCATGTGTGTTCTTTTCCACAAACCACACATGGATCCACTAGTGGTCATTGCATGTGTGTTCTTTCCACAAACCACATATGGATCAACCAGAGTCATTGCATGTGTGTTCTTTCCACAAACCACACATGGATCAACCACTAGAGTCATTGCATGTGTGTTCTTATACTAAAACCAACATGGATCCACCAGTGGTCATTGCATGCGTGTTCTGTCCACAAATCACACATGCATCAACCACTAGAGTCATTGCATGTGTGTTATTTCCACAAACCACACATGGATCAACCACTAGAGTCATTGCATGTGTGTTCTTATACTAAAACCATAAACAAGTACTAGAGTCATTGCATGTGTGTTCTTTTCCACAAACCACACATGGATCCACCAGTGGTCATTGCATGTGTGTTGTTTCCACAAACCACATATGGATCAACCAGAGTCATTGCATGTGTGTTCTTTCCACAAACCACACATGGATCAACAACTAGAGTCATTGCATGTTTGTTCTTATACTAAAACCACAAACCAGTACTAGAGTCATTGCATGTGTGTTCTTTTCCACAAACCACACATGGATCCACCAGTGGTCATCGCATGTGTGTTATTTCCACAAATCACATATGGATCAACCAGAGTCATTGCATGTGTGTTCTTTCCACATACCACATATGGATCAACCACTAGAGTCATTGCATGTTTGTTCTTATACTAAAACCACAAACCAGCACTAGAGTCATTGCATGTGTGTTCTTTTCCACAAACCACACATGGATCCACTAGACTCATTGCATGTGTGTTCATTTCCACAAACAACTTATGGATCAGCCAGTGGTCATTGCATGTGTGTTCTTTCCACAACCACATGTGGACCCATTACAGTCATTGCATGTGTGTTATTTCCACAAACCACACATGGATCAACCACTAGAGTCATTTCATATGTGTTATTTCCACAAACCACACATGGATCAACCACTAGAGTCATTATATGTATGTTCTTATACTAAAACCAACACTAGAGTCATTGCATGTGTGTTCTTTTCACAAACCACACATGGATCAACCACTAGAGTCATTGCATGTGTGTTATTTCCACAAACCACACATGGATCAACCAGTAGTCATTGCATGTGTGTTATTTTCCACAAACCACACATGGATCCACTAGTGGTCATTGCGTGTGTGTTCTTTCCACAAACCACACATGGTTCAACTAGAGTCATTGCATGTGTGTTCTCTTCCACAAACCACACATGGATCTACCACTAGAGTCATTGCATGTTTGTTCTTATACTAAAACCACAAACCATGTGTGTTCTTTCCACAAACCACATATGGATCAACCAGACTCATTGCATGTGTGTTCTTTCCACAAACCACACATGGATCAACCACTAGAGTCATTGCATGTGTGTTCTTATACTAAAACCAACATGGATCCACCAGTGGTCATTGCATGTGTGTTCTTTCCACAAATCACACATGGATCAACCACTAGAGTCATTGCATGTGTGTTATTTCCACAAACCACACATGGATCAACCACTAGAGTCATTGCATGTGTGTTCTTATACTAAAACCATAAACAAGTACTAGAGTCATTGCATGTGTGTTCTTTTCCACAAACCACACATGGATCCACTAGTGGTCATTGCATGTGTGTTGTTTCCACAAACCACATATGGATCAACCAGAGTCATTGCATGTGTGTTCTTTCCACAAACCACACATGGATCAACAACTAGAGTCATTGCATGTTTGTTCTTATACTAAAACCACAAACCAGTACTAGAGTCATTGCATGTGTGTTCTTTTCCACAAACCACACATGGATCCACCAGTGGTCATTGCATGTGTGTTATTTCCACAAATCACATATGGATCAACCAGAGTCATTGCATGTGTGTTCTTTCCACAGACCACATATGGATCAACCACTAGAGTCATTGCATGTTTGTTCTTATACTAAAACCACAAACCAGCACTAGAATCATTGCATGTGTGTTCTTTTCCACAAACCACACATGGATCCACTAGACTCATTGCATGTGTGTTTATTTCCACAAACAACTTATGGATCAGCCAGTGGTCATTGCATGTGTGTTTTTTCCACAAACCACATGTGGACCCATTACAGTCATTGCATGTGTGTTATTTCCACAAACCACACATGGATCAACCACTAGAGTCATTTCATATGTGTTATTTCCACAAACCACACATGGATCAACCACTAGAGTCATTGTATGTATGTTCTTATACTAAAACCAACACTAGAGTCATTGCATGTATGTTCTTTTCACAAACCACACATGGATCAACCACTAGAGTCATTGCATGTGTGTTATTTCCACAAACCACACATGGATCAACCAGTAGTCATTGCATGTGTGTTCTTTTCCACAAACCACACATGGATCCACTAGTGGTCATTGCATGTGTGTTCTTTCCACAAACCACACATGGATCAACTAGAGTCATTGCATGTGTGTTCTCTTCCACAAACCACACATGGATCTACCACTAGAGTCATTGCATGTTTGTTCTTATACTAAAACCACAAACCATGTGTGTTCTTTCCACAAACCACATATGGATCAACCAGACTCATTGCATGTGTGTTCTTTCCACAAACCACACATGGATCAACCACTAGAGTCATTGCATGTGTGTTCTTATACTAAAACCAACATGGATCCACCAGTGGTCATTGCATGTGTGTTCTTTCCACAAATCACACATGGATCAACCACTAGAGTCATTGCATGTGTGTTATTTCCACAAACCACACATGGATAAACCACTAGAGTCATTGCATGTGTGTTCTTATACTAAAACCATAAACAAGTACTAGAGTCATTGCATGTGTGTTCTTTTCCACAAACCACACATGGATCCACCAGTGGTCATTGCATGTGTGTTGTTTCCACAAACCACATATGGATCAACCAGAGTCATTGCATGTGTGTTCTTTCCACAAACCACACATGGATCAACAACTAGAGTCATTGCATGTTTGTTCTTATACTAAAACCATAAACCAGTACTAGAGTCATTGCATCTGTGTTCTTTTCCACAAACCACACATGGATCCACCAGTGGTCATTGCATGTGTGTTCTTTCCACAAACCACATATGGATCAACAAGAGTCATTGCATGTGTGTTATTTCCACAAACCACACATGGATCAACCACTAGAGTCATTGTATGTTTGTTCTTATACTGAAACCACAAACCAGCACTAGCGTCATTGCATGTCTGTTCTTTTCCACAAACCACAGATGGATCCACCGGTGGTCATTGCATGTATGTTCTTTCCACAAACCACATATGGATCAACCAGAGTCATTGCAGGTGTGTTCTTTCCACAAACCACACATGGATCAACTACTAGAGTCATTGCATGTTTGTTCTTATACTAAAACCACAAACCAGCACTAGAGTCATTGCATGTGTATTCTTTTCCACAAACCACACATGGATCCACTAGACTCATTGCATGTGTGTTCTTTTCCACAAACAACTTATGGATCAACCTGTGGTCATTGCATGTGTGTTCTTTCCACAAACCACATGTGGACCCATTACAGTCATTGCATGTGTGTTATTTCCACAAACCACACATGGATCAACCACTAGAGTCATTGCATATGTGTTATTTCCACAAACCACACATGGATAAACCAGTAGAGTCATTGCATGTGTGTTCTTATACTAAAACCAACACTAGAGTCATTGCGTGTGTGTTCTTTTCACAAACCACACATGGATCAACCACTAGAATCATTGCATGTGTGTTATATCCACAAACCACACATGGATCAACCAGTGGTCATTGCAGGTGTGTTCTTTTCCACAAACCACACATGGATCCACAAGTGGTCATTGCATGTGTGTTCTTTCCACAAACCACATATGGATCCACCATAGTCATTGCATGTGTGTTCTTTCCACAAACCACACATGGATCAACCACTAGAGTCATTGCATGTTTGTTCTTATACTAAAACCAACATGGATCCACCAGTGGTCATTGCATATGTGTTCTTTCCACAAACCACACATGGATCAACCACTAGAGTCATTGCATGTGTGTTATTTCCACAAACCACACATGGATCAACCACTAGAGTCATTGCATGTGTGTTCTTATACTAAAACCATAAACAAGTACTAGAGTCATTGCATGTGTGTTCTTTTCCACAAACCACACATGGATCCACTAGTGGTCATTGCATGTGTGTTGTTTCCACAAACCACATATGGATCAACCAGAGTCATTGCATGTGTGTTCTTTCCACAAACCACACATGGATCAACAACTAGAGTCATTGCATGTTTGTTCTTATACTAAAACCACAAACCAGTACTAGAGTCATTGCATGTGTGTTCTTTTCCACAAACCACACATGGATCCACCAGTGGTCATTGCATGTGTGTTATTTCCACAAATCACATATGGATCAACCAGAGTCATTGCATGTGTGTTCTTTCCACAGACCACATATGGATCAACCACTAGAGTCATTGCATGTTTGTTCTTATACTAAAACCACAAACCAACACTAGAGTCATTGCATGTGTGTTCTTTTCCACAAACCACACATGGATCCACTAGACTCATTGCATGTGTGTTTATTTCCACAAACAACTTATGGATCAGCCAGTGGTCATTGCATGTGTGTTTTTTCCACAAACCACATGTGGACCCATTACAGTCATTGCATGTGTGTTATTTCCACAAACCACACATGGATCAACCACTAGAGTCATTTCATATGTGTTATTTCCACAAACCACACATGGATCAACCACTAGAGTCATTGTATGTATGTTCTTATACTAAAACCAACACTAGAGTCATTGCATGTATGTTCTTTTCACAAACCACACATGGATCAACCACTAGAGTCATTGCATGTGTGTTATTTCCACAAACCACACATGGATCAACCAGTAGTCATTGCATGTGTGTTCTTTTCCACAAACCACACATGGATCCACTAGTGGTCATTGCATGTGTGTTCTTTCCACAAACCACACATGGATCAACTAGAGTCATTGCATGTGTGTTCTCTTCCACAAACCACACATGGATCTACCACTAGAGTCATTGCATGTTTGTTCTTATACTAAAACCACAAACCATGTGTGTTCTTTCCACAAACCACATATGGATCAACCAGACTCATTGCATGTGTGTTCTTTCCACAAACCACACATGGATCAACCACTAGAGTCATTGCATGTGTGTTCTTATACTAAAACCAACATGGATCCACCAGTGGTCATTGCATGTGTGTTCTTTCCACAAATCACACATGGATCAACCACTAGAGTCATTGCATGTGTGTTATTTCCACAAACCACACATGGATCAACCACTAGAGTCATTGCATGTGTGTTCTTATACTAAAACCATAAACAAGTACTAGAGTCATTGCATGTGTGTTCTTTTCCACAAACCACACATGGATCCACCAGTGGTCATTGCATGTGTGTTGTTTCCACAAACCACATATGGATCAACCAGAGTCATTGCATGTGTGTTCTTTCCACAAACCACACATGGATCAACAACTAGAGTCATTGCATGTTTGTTCTTATACTAAAACCATAAACCAGTACTAGAGTCATTGCATCTGTGTTCTTTTCCACAAACCACACATGGATCCACCAGTGGTCATTGCATGTGTGTTCTTTCCACAAACCACATATGGATCAACAAGAGTCATTGCATGTGTGTTATTTCCACAAACCACACATGGATCAACCACTAGAGTCATTGTATGTTTGTTCTTATACTGAAACCACAAACCAGCACTAGCGTCATTGCATGTCTGTTCTTTTCCACAAACCACAGATGGATCCACCGGTGGTCATTGCATGTATGTTCTTTCCACAAACCACATATGGATCAACCAGAGTCATTGCAGGTGTGTTCTTTCCACAAACCACACATGGATCAACTACTAGAGTCATTGCATGTTTGTTCTTATACTAAAACCACAAACCAGCACTAGAGTCATTGCATCTGTATTCTTTTCCACAAACCACACATGGATCCACTAGACTCATTGCATGTGTGTTCTTTTCCACAAACAACTTATGGATCAACCTGTGGTCATTGCATGTGTGTTCTTTCCACAAACCACATGTGGACCCATTACAGTCATTGCATGTGTGTTATTTCCACAAACCACACATGGATCAACCACTAGAGTCATTGCATATGTGTTATTTCCACAAACCACACATGGATAAACCAGTAGAGTCATTGCATGTGTGTTCTTATACTAAAACCAACACTAGAGTCATTGCGTGTGTGTTCTTTTCACAAACCACACATGGATCAACCACTAGAATCATTGCATGTGTGTTATATCCACAAACCACACATGGATCAACCAGTGGTCATTGCAGGTGTGTTCTTTTCCACAAACCACACATGGATCCACAAGTGGTCATTGCATGTGTGTTCTTTCCACAAACCACATATGGATCCACCATAGTCATTGCATGTGTGTTCTTTCCACAAACCACACATGGATCAACCACTAGAGTCATTGCATGTTTGTTCTTATACTAAAACCAACATGGATCCACCAGTGGTCATTGCATATGTGTTCTTTCCACAAACCACACATGGATCAACCACTAGAGTCATTGCATATGTGTTATTTCCAGAAACCACACATGGATCAACCACTAGAGTCATTGCATGTGTGTTATTTCCACAAACCACACATGGATCAACCAGTAGTCATTGCATGTGTGTTCTTTTCCACAAACCACACATGGATCCACTAGTGGTCATTGCATGTGTGTTCTTTCCACAAACCACACATGGATCAACTAGAGTCATTGCATGTGTGTTCTCTTCCACAAACCACACATGGATCTACCACTAGAGTCATTGCATGTTTGTTCTTATACTAAAACCACAAACCATGTGTGTTCTTTCCACAAACCACATATGGATCAACCAGACTCATTGCATGTGTGTTCTTTCCACAAACCACACATGGATCAACCACTAGAGTCATTGCATGTGTGTTCTTATACTAAAACCAACATGGATCCACCAGTGGTCATTGCATGTGTGTTCTTTCCACAAATCACACATGGATCAACCACTAGAGTCATTGCATGTGTGTTATTTCCACAAACCACACATGGATCAACCACTAGAGTCATTGCATGTGTGTTCTTATACTAAAACCATAAACAAGTACTAGAGTCATTGCATGTGTGTTCTTTTCCACAAACCACACATGGATCCACCAGTGGTCATTGCATGTGTGTTGTTTCCACAAACCACATATGGATCAACCAGAGTCATTGCATGTGTGTTCTTTCCACAAACCACACATGGATCAACAACTAGAGTCATTGCATGTTTGTTCTTATACTAAAACCATAAACCAGTACTAGAGTCATTGCATCTGTGTTCTTTTCCACAAACCACACATGGATCCACCAGTGGTCATTGCATGTGTGTTCTTTCCACAAACCACATATGGATCAACAAGAGTCATTGCATGTGTGTTATTTCCACAAACCACACATGGATCAACCACTAGAGTCATTGTATGTTTGTTCTTATACTGAAACCACAAACCAGCACTAGCGTCATTGCATGTCTGTTCTTTTCCACAAACCACAGATGGATCCACCGGTGGTCATTGCATGTATGTTCTTTCCACAAACCACATATGGATCAACCAGAGTCATTGCAGGTGTGTTCTTTCCACAAACCACACATGGATCAACTACTAGAGTCATTGCATGTTTGTTCTTATACTAAAACCACAAACCAGCACTAGAGTCATTGCATGTGTATTCTTTTCCACAAACCACACATGGATCCACTAGACTCATTGCATGTGTGTTCTTTTCCACAAACAACTTATGGATCAACCTGTGGTCATTGCATGTGTGTTCTTTCCACAAACCACATGTGGACCCATTACAGTCATTGCATGTGTGTTATTTCCACAAACCACACATGGATCAACCACTAGAGTCATTGCATATGTGTTATTTCCACAAACCACACATGGATAAACCAGTAGAGTCATTGCATGTGTGTTCTTATACTAAAACCAACACTAGAGTCATTGCGTGTGTGTTCTTTTCACAAACCACACATGGATCAACCACTAGAATCATTGCATGTGTGTTATATCCACAAACCACACATGGATCAACCAGTGGTCATTGCAGGTGTGTTCTTTTCCACAAACCACACATGGATCCACAAGTGGTCATTGCATGTGTGTTCTTTCCACAAACCACATATGGATCCACCATAGTCATTGCATGTGTGTTCTTTCCACAAACCACACATGGATCAACCACTAGAGTCATTGCATGTTTGTTCTTATACTAAAACCAACATGGATCCACCAGTGGTCATTGCATATGTGTTCTTTCCACAAACCACACATGGATCAACCACTAGAGTCATTGCATGTGTGTTATTTCCACAAAACCACACATGGATCAAGCACTAGAGTCATTGCATGTGTGTTCTTATACTAAAACCACAAACTAGTACTAGAGTCATTGCATGTGTGTTATTTTCCACAAACCACACATGGTTCCACCAGTGGTCATTGCATGTGTGTTCTTTCCACAAACCACATATGGATCAACCAGAGTCATTGCATGTGTGTTCTTTCCACAAACCACACATGGATCAACCACTAGAGTCATTGCATGTTTGTTCTTAAACTAAAACCACAAACCAGCACTAGAGTCATTGCATGTGTGTTCTTTTCCACAAACCACACATGGATCCACCAGTGGCCATTGCATGTGTGTTCTTTCCATAAACCACATATGGATCAAGCAGAGTCATTGCATGTGTGTTCTTCCCACAAACCACACATGGATCAACTACTAGAGTCATTGCATGTTTGTTCTTATACTAAAACCACAAACTAGCACTAGAGTCATTGCATGTGTGTTATTTTACACAAACCACACATGGATCCACCAGTGGTCATTGCATGTGTGTTCTTTCCACAAACAACTTATGGATCAACCAGAGTCATTGCATGTGTGTTATTTCCACAAACCACACATGGATCTACCACTAGAGTCATTGCATGTTTGTTCTTATACTAAAACCACAAACCAGCACTAGAGTCATTGCATGTGTGTTCTTTTCCACAAACCACACATGGATCCACTAGACTCACTTCATGTGTGTTCTTTCCCACAAACAACTTATGGATCAACCAGTGGTCATTGCATGAGTGTTCTTTTCACAAACCACATTGGACCCACTAGAGTCATTGCATGTGTGTTCTCATACTAAAACTAGCACTAGAGTCATTGCATGTGTGTTCCATCCACAAACCACACATGGATCCACCACTGTCATTGCATGTGTGTTCTTTCCACAAACCACACATGGATCAACCACTAGAGTCATTGCATGTTTGTTCTTAAACTAAAACCACAAACCAGCACTAGAGTCATTGCATGTGTGTTCTTTTCCACAAACCACACATGGATCCACCAGTGGCCATTGCATGTGTGTTCTTTCCATAAACCACATATGGATCAAGCAGAGTCATTGCATGTGTGTTCTTCCCACAAACCACACATGGATCAACTACTAGAGTCATTGCATGTTTGTTCTTATACTAAAACCACAAACTAGCACTAGAGTCATTGCATGTGTGTTATTTTACACAAACCACACATGGATCCACCAGTGGTCATTGCATGTGTGTTCTTTCCACAAACAACTTATGGATCAACCAGAGTCATTGCATGTGTGTTATTTCCACAAACCACACATGGATCTACCACTAGAGTCATTGCATGTTTGTTCTTATACTAAAACCACAAACCAGCACTAGAGTCATTGCATGTGTGTTCTTTTCCACAAACCACACATGGATCCACTAGACTCACTTCATGTGTGTTCTTTTCCACAAACAACTTATGGATCAACCAGTGGTCATTGCATGAGTGTTCTTTTCACAAACCACATTGGACCCACTAGAGTCATTGCATGTGTGTTCTCATACTAAAACTAGCACTAGAGTCATTGCATGTGTGTTCCATCCACAAACCACACATGGATCCACCACTGTCATTGCATGTGTGTTCTTTCCACAAACCACACATGGATCAACCACTAGAGTCATTGCATGTGTGTTCTTTCCACAAACCACATATGGATCAACCAGTGGACATTGCATGTGGGTTCTTTTCCATAAACCACTTATGGATCCATTACAATCATTGCATGTGTGTTATTTCCACAAACCACACATGGATCAACCACTAGAGTCATTGCATGTGTGTTATTTCCACAAACCACACATGGATCCATTTGAGTCATTTCATGCTTGTTCTTATACTAAAACTAGCACTGCCCCCAATGGATCCACCGTTAGACCGAGTCTTCTAGAAGGCACGCCATAACACAGTTGTTCTGCTTGACGATTGTTACATACCGTTCGATTGGGGCTCTTGGACGATTGGGATGGTCTTCGCGAGAGCGATCCTCGAGTAGGCTATTCTGCGGCATGATTGGCCACGCTTGCTCTGGACAAACTAGCATGTTGCGAGTGTTATGACTCACAAGTTCAATGGGCCATATCCCAGTGTCACGTCCCTGTTACTTATCTTCCTCCCCGTACTTCTCTTCCTTCCCCTCGAAGCCACTTTCCCCACTTCACTTCCATCCTGCCGTAGCCGCAAGCCGACGACATCCGCCAATTATCCGGTCACTACCTTCATGGCAAGAAATCATTTTACAAGCTTTTGAACTTATCCTACACATTCCTGCTATTCGCCTATCTAACTGCTGATCTTTTTTCCGATTTCTCGACGAACTTCAGTTGTGGCAGATGTGGGAGCCCAAGAATCTGGAGATCCTCGCGCGCAACTTCACAGCGGCGTTCCCGCTCGTGTGCTCCCACCTAGGATGCTTTCGCTGTTACTCCTACCGCGAGCTCCCGCTCCACGACCTCGCGTTCCCGCACGGCGCGTGCGCCTGCACGGAGCCGGGTTGCAACTACACCGGCTCACCGGCAGAGCTCGTCGTCCACCTTGCAGATGGGCACTTGATCGAAGTGTTTAGGATCTTGTACCGGCAAGCCCAACTTCTCCAAGAGCAGGTGCCGTTCACTGACTCGGCACGCCGCCTGCTAATTTTCTAGGGGGACGGCTCTGTTTTCGTCCTGACCATCACCCCCGGTGTTCCGAGAACCAGAGCCGGGCCCACCGTCGTGGGTGCCATATGCGTCAGGTCGGTCTCGTGTGCCTGGCCCGTATACACGATGCGCATGTGGGCGAACGCCTAGCCGCCATCGTCGGATAGCATTCTTGTGCTAGCCGAGGCGCCGAGCTGCCCGACGCCGCGGGAGGTGGAGTATGTGGACCTAAGGTCGATCCTATGCGTGCCATCTCAGTACCTTGTCGGTGCTGGACCAAACAGGCAGATGCATTTCTACATTTGTATCGAGAAGACCGACAGACAAATGTAGTACTTGTGCTGTCGTTACTGTTAGACTTAAGCGATGCTTCTCACGTGCTTAGAGCATACGTGTTGTGCGAATGTACCCCAGTTGTAGTTTTCAGTACTCCTTAATACTTCGACGAGTTATTATATTGGTCCAATCAGCTTGCTATTGTCACGTTGCAAAGTCCGCTTGCTCTGGACAGACCTGCAATACCGTGTGCTCCCGCTCCCGCATGTCAGTGTCACGTGTTCTGAGGGCCCACCTGCCAGTGTCCTTCCCCTCGAAGCCACTGTCCCAACTTCTCTTCCATCCTGCCACTCCCGTCCGATGGTTGTAATCTGATAATGTTCGTTGGATTGTTTACAAGTAATCTACGTTGATAATGCAAGATGCAAATGGCACAGACACAATTTCTAAAGTGGAAGCACTCACCGGCTCCTATTGCACACATTTCTTAATATAGCTCGACAAACACATTACAGTAATTGTACTCGCATTAAACACAACCAAAATTGCAACCATCCTAAACAACATCTAAACCCACATCACACAGCTGTTGTCGGAGTCCACCTCGATTGGTGACACCGTCGTGCCCTTCCCGACGACATCCACTCCCGCCCGTGGCTTGCCCTTCGCCAAGGAGGCAACAATGGCATTCGGCACAGCTTCGTCCCGTCGCCCTCCACGCGGAATCGACAATGACGAAGGTGACGGGGTTGGCGTGGCCGAGCGCCGTCGCGCCTGGCGGCTCCTGCTCGAGCTCAACGCCGCATCAGTCCTTCTACAGGTAGGAGGGGCCGAGCTCGCATACTTAGCGTCGTCGCTCCTCTCAAGAAACCATGGCCATTTGATACTGCGACGGTAGGATCTTGGGGTGGATCCGCCACGGTGAGCCCTACCGGAAGCGGTGGAGCGGATGGATCTGCCGGCGCGAGCCATGACAAGTTCCTAGGAGGGAGTAAGATTGTGGGTCAGGCGTGTCTTGTTCCTGAGCAAGACCTCCCAGTGATATGTACGCGGGCAAGGTACCAAAAAAATTTGTCCAATGCGCGCGATAGGGCTTTTGAACCACGAAGGCGCGAGTTTTTTTGACAAGTCCACACGCTAGGTCCCCCACCTGTCAGCCAAATGTGGACGGTAGGATTCTGCCCGAGTTATTAAGTAGGGATAAATCACGCTTCACCACTACCCTGACATCCAAAGGCTCCTCTTTCCTCTACCCTCGCTCCCCTCGCTCATGGCTCGCAGCTCGTGCAGTTCGTCTCGGGCGGAATCAGGGTCGGCTCAACACCGTCAGGCGGGTGCCTCCATCAGGTACCGGAGGGCGCCCTACGATTACTATCCTGATATGCTGTGTTTGTGTGGTGAGAAGATGCCGAGATGGATTTCATGGACCGACGAAAATACTGCAGGAAAATTCAGCAACTGCAACATCAGAGCGGTAAGTTTCTACTGTAGCTACAATGGTAACCCGGATCCGGAAAGCATAATGTAATTTTTTTGTTTCCTTCGATCTACTGCGCAGGAAGGGAGGGGGACTGGCTATGAAAAGTTTGTGTGGATCGAAAAGCCACTGCCAGGTTTTCACAGAGAGCTTGTTCAGGATCTACGTGATGCTGTGTGGGACAAGAAAGAGGAGATTCGTGCGATGGAGCGAGAGATCTGGGAGCTTCGCCAGGTGCAGGGGAGGCAGGGGCAGGGAGGTGGTGAGACAGATAGGCTCAAGATTAGGCCAGATAGTGGACACAATTTCCTCGTTATCTGGGCATTATCTGTTGCATTTGCAGTTTATGTTGCCATGTCGTTGTCCAGCAGCTGAAATAAGTTGCTGCTTCGTGGAGTGTAGCGATCAGCTTAAGAAATTGTTTTCTAGCCCAGAAACTTATCATAAGTGTAATGCCAACAACAAGGATTTATTAAGCGCCTATAAATAAATCATGTCTGTGCCACTAACACCCATCGATTTTGGAGAGGATTTAACCGCTCAGCTATCGCGATTGTTCAGATAGTACTGGCACAGTCACAGTTTTGGATTCAACTAGTGGCCTCGGCTGTATCAAATCCTAAAGTCACGATACATTTTACTCCGAGTACGAGAGGTAGATTGTTTCGCCCGACAAGTTCCACGCACACAGCTCCAGAGTTTAACCGAACTACATATATAGGTTCAAGTTCAATACATCATTAGGCTGCTACACTGCTAGCCCTCTTTCTCTGCTTGGGTGCCAACTTTCTTCCTCTTTCCTTCACGTCCACTGGCTTCTTCATCTCCTGCCTTCTTCCTCTTCCTGGGTGCGAATTTTCTTACCTTCACATACCCTGCATCTCCGGGCCGAGGGAAGTCAGGCCAATCAGCACCAGAATCTTGTCCGGCATCATCACTCCACTCGTTTTGGTTTTCTTCCCGCAGCAAAATCACTGAGTCGGCTGTCTTGTTTCTTACCTTGCGCTTCCTGTAAAAAACAGTACATGGATTACTACCTTATATCTACAGACTATAATTTTTTTGTGTGTGAATGTACCATCTCATACCTAGGTTTGGGAGCATTAAGGGGACATCCAGCTACTCTATGGCCTATAAGATGGCAGGTCTTGCATCTGTTTTTGCCCTTCTTTGTAGCACAGAAAGTCGAACCCTTCTTCTCGAGAAAATTCTTAAACCTATTCACCTGGGGTCTTCCTCTGCCACTTTTTGTAACTGGCTGGCAAAGCTCGAAAGACAGTTGGACTTGAGGCCACTGAGATGGGTCTCGACGGATCCAGCGTACGCAGCTCTGAACTTTTCCATAGAGTAGTAGTCTGACAAATACTGATCCAAATGTGGTAGAGTTCTTTTCTTCACCAAGAAGGCCAAGGCGTGGTCGCAAGGTTTCCCGGTATGCTGCCACTCTAAGCAGGTGCATTCTCGCAGCTGGATGTTCACAACATCCCTTTTGCCACTCTTGGACATATCGACCACCTCACAGCTTCTGTTGGTTGACGGGAGAACCTTAAGATGAGCAAGTCCTCGGCTTCTCTTGTGTAGTTGCTGTACAACTGGCGGTAGCATATGTCCTCTAAGTCTCCTACCAATCTCTCTCCTTATATTTAACAGCTTCATGATCATACCACGTATGCTGTCCATCAAGATATGAACATGACGCACTTTTATGTCCTTCACCCAGTTATTCAGGCATTCTGCAAGGTTGTTGTTTATGTAATCAACTTTGATGTCAGGGTTGAATTGACTCCTCTTCCATAGCTGCGAATGATGGATGGCTAAGCACTCTGGAAGTTCAGGGGCTTCGGCAAAAATCTTGCTCATGAAATAATCGCTGCTACTAGGTTTGTAAACTCTAGCAGCAGGAAACATGTAACTAAATACGCTGCTTGCATAGTGTGAGTACAAGTTGAGCATCATTTGGGCAAGGAATTCTCTACCTTCAGCTCGCGGCAACACCTCCTTCACTTCATTCGTCAGCCCTTTGCATGCATCCGTGGATATAGCCAATGGATCCATGTGGCCTATTGATCTCCTGTGCTGCCTCATAAACCAGACCCATTTTTCCTCCGTTTTTTGTTTCAAACAGCCTGAATGCCACTCGGAACATCCAGTTGTGACCATCAAGTGCTGTGGCAGATGGCAGGCAGCCTTTCCATTTGCCAGTTAGGACAGTGTTGTCTACACTCAGATACGGCCTACAACAGCCCTTGAATCCATCGATGCAAGGTTTAAGCGCCATGAAAAATCTTTTGAAATATATTTTACCACCTTCTGATTCGGTGTCAATCTCCACAACACTCCCTGGACACCTAGCTTGTACCTCCGCCTTGAAGTTGTACAACATCCTGAAGCTATTGGTCCAATCCCCGTGCAAGACCCCCAAAGCTTTCTCTTTACCTTTCCAAACCGTGTAATACGGAAGTACAATGTTGTATTTAGAACCGAGGCTAGTCTGAATATTCTTCGCGGTCTCCTTAGGGTTATCCTTTAGTATGGACATAGATTGCATAGCCACCCACTCCGTATCAGCCATTGAGGATTTCAGTTTGCTGCCTGTCGGACACATGTGTGGAGGGACCATTCTGTTCACCTACAACACAGATTCATTTGAAAGATAAGTGGAGTCGACTAGTTTCCAGAAAGATATCGCACATCAATTGTAGTTATAGAGTGAAAAGAGAGAGAGAGAGGGAGGGAGAGAGAGTTCTAATGATTTGCTGCATTCATTGCCCCAATACCCTAATTGCAGTCGACGCAGGTAAGGATCTTGCTGTGATCCTCCATGGACAATGTACCTCGGCCCGTCCATTCATCCACGTTAACTTGCAAACGGCCTCATACCTCTCGGCAGAGTTCTTCAGTCGATAAACGTCGAACTCCCCCTTGATACCAAAATGCCGGAACAACATCCTGAACTCATGCATGCTCCTGAACTCGGTGCCGACCAAAATTATAGGATACTCGTGGTCATGTTTCATTTCTTCTACTTCAACACCCAAATCATCGACTGGAATACCAGCCTCATCATTAAGTTCCTCGTCTATTTGATCATCACCAGATTCTTGATCCTCTATAGTGCCTGCTTCTTCATCTGATTCAGAATCTTCGCCATCGTCTCTAATGCCTATTACTGCACACATCATATTGACTCCCATGGGTGTGGCTGCACCATCGTCTCCACCCGGATGGACAGGAACATTGCCCCAGTCCACCTCACCGGCAACTCTGTTTTCTCCAAGACACTCGGTTGGTTCTGCTGCAACCACATGGGGTGGTCTTACGTTTGCACGCATCCCAGGTACTTTAGTGGACAAACAGCAGTCAGAATCAATTTCATCTTGAGTGTACAGAACCATCTTGCTCTTCATGTGTACATCCTCCTTCCTGATGTAATCTTTCCTGATGGTATCAGTAGGGCTTGACATCCGCGTTCCATTCCCCATCGAACTAGGCCTTTTGCTGCCGCTCTTGGGTGTGATCTCCTTACTGCCTTCCCTCACGGGTGTTGGCTCTAGGGTACTGGCATTATTGCCTGACCTCTGCGGCGTGTTCTTCTTCGAATTAGCCCTTTTGCTGCTACTATTGGGCGTGTTCTCCTTCGTGCTGGCATTATTGCCTGACCCAGCGGCATGTTCCGCCCCAAATTAGCCCTTTTGCTGCTACTATTGGGTGTCTTCTCCTTCGTGCTGGCATTATTGCCTGACCTCCGCGGCGTGTTCCGCTCCAAATTAGCCCTTTTGCTGCTACTATTGGGCGTGTTCTCCTTTGTGCTGGCATAATTCCCCGACAGCGGCGTGTTCCGCTCCAAATTAGTGTTTTCTCTGCTCCCACTAGGTGTGGTAGCCTCCGTGCTGGCCATCTTCGCCTCTTTGCTACCACTCCTGGGAGTGTTCACCATCGTGCTAGCCCTCTTAGCATTTTTGCTACTACCGTTTGGTGTGGCATTTTGACTGGATCTCAGGGGTGTACTCTGCGGCATGGTGCCTTTTGTCGTGCGACTCTTGGGCGTCCTCTTCTCTGGCGTGGTCTCCTTGGTGACGTTCTTCTTCGGGGTGCCCTTTCTGTGGATGCTCTTCCTGCTCCTCTTTATGACGCTCCTCTATAAGACTCTCCTCTGTTCGAAGCCACCCTCAGTCGCACCAGCCCCAGTGATGCCATGGATCAGGTCATGCATGCCTTCTAAAAGTCCATCATCTCTATTGTTGAGTTCCAATTCCTCTCCAACCGTGAGCACTACCAAGTGGAAGTAAACTTCACCTCTATAATGTTTCCTTGTAAACGGTACGACTAAATCCCTAGTATCTTTCACTTCGATAGCCTTTTTGCTCCTGTAACAATAATATAACAAACGTGCTTCCTGGGAGGACCCCCATAGCACCTTCACACGTAACGATGCCATCAGGTCAGATAACTCTACCACTTCAGGGTCGTATCTGCCAAGGATTACATCAAACTCGTCATAGATTTTTTCTGTGCCATCATCTAATTTTGCAGTATAATCCGCAACACCGATACGAATGATTACTTTGCCATCATCAGGTTCTTCAGGATAGAAACCTCCGAGAGGTTCGAGAGATGTAGCGGCACCATCAGATCCAGCCCCAATGCCACCGCCGCCATCAACAGCGTCATCGTTAGCTGGATCAACCTCGGTGGAAGTACCAGGACCAGGAGCAAGGCGAGGGACCTTAGCAGCGGGAGCTACATTACATGGTGGACAGGCAGGGCCCCTTCTAGCGGCAGCCACAATAGGATCAGTTGCTGCCATGCCACCTCGACGATGAGGAGCGGTTCCAACAATAGCAGTGTTTCGAGTGCTAGCAGAGTCCAGACCATGAGCTGGCTTCAGACCAGCAGCTCGTTGAACCCGAGCACGGGTTCGAGGAGGAGAGAAGGCATTAGTCTTTGCGACAATAGTGGGGCAGCCTTCGGAAGCCTTAGTTTGCTCAACAACGGCAGGGATTGGGTCAACAGCGTCCAGATCAACAACAACACGAGGACGACCAGTACCAGCAGATTCCAGAGCACGGGTTCACACAACTTGAGGACGGTTTCGAGGAGGAGCAGCACACAAGGCGATAGTCTTGGCAACAATAGCGGGGTAGCCTCTGGATGCCTTAGTTTGATCAACAACGGCATGGATTGGGTGAGCAGCAGCCGCAGAAACATGGGCACAGGGACGGGGATGACCAGTACCAGCAGATTCCAGAGCAGAGTTTTCCACAACGACAATACAGGGACTACTACGAGGAGGTTTCCTGACAGAAGCATGTCATGGACGAGGAACCACATTTTGCTCAACAACAGCAGGGGTTCAAGTTAGAACTCCCTGTCCAATAATAGCTGGGCGACTCCCAGTAGCAGGAGCTTCCTCATCCACTATGTTACACAGCAGTGTAACCACGCGAAGCCTAACATGCTGTTTCATCAACCCAATTAGCTGACTGTCACACGCTATAGGAACCCTGAAGCCTCATTCATCAACGATGCTGAACCGTGTAGTCTGCTCTGGCCTCATTTCAGCAAGTTCACGCACAGCAGCAACCAAACTAGGGACAGTGCATAACTCCACAGGTGCTAACCATCTTTAGACTCTGAGCCTGTTTCCACGTGCTCTTCCCATGTGCTAATTTAACGAGGTAGCCGCAGATGCTCACCAGAACCGTGTATTTGGGTTCAGCGAAGATCCTAGTTGATAGAAAATTGGAGACAAAAGATAAGAATTGTTTGTCAGCGTCATGTTAGCAAACAATTCTATGTTCGATATATCTCTGTAATGCCAATAGCCAGCTAGCAGTTATAGGTAGTGCGAATAGCAAAGAGAAGAGTAGCTCACCCGAAATTAGCCAGAATTACTTCTTTCCTCGGCAAATGGATCTGCCATCCTTCGCGCTGCTCAGCTCGTCGGTGGTAGAGGCGGGCTAGATCGTCGCAACGGCTGGCACGACATTCGGCATTAGAGCTCGGTAGCAGTGAGTAGGCGTAGCAACTTGGCGCCGGAAGTCAAATGCCCGAAGAGATCATTCTGGTTGGAGAGGGGATTTCGATGCTGCCGGTGCTAGGGTTCATGCGAAAGGAGGAAGGGAGTGGATTTGTGAATTTGGTCAACGCACGATGCTCCTTTAGTATCTCGTTTCGCCTACGTGGTTGCCGCGTTGGCGCTCACGTCACGGAAATATTACTGACATGAGGGTCCCGACCGTCTACTTCACGGGGCAGTTTCACGGCATGTTTGGATTTGGTAGGGTGAGACGAGTTTGCATCGAAATGGCCCCTCTCGATAGTTGGTGGCCCAACTTTTCGAAACGCGGTAATTTCAGGCAACTTAGGTACCACCATGCGCTGGCCTGCCAACTTTTGTACCGCAGACGGACAAGCCCCCTCGATAGCCACCTTCTGGAGGTTGCGGAGGTGAAGACCGAGCGCCTGGTGCTTGGCTATGAAGCCGTCCTCGGCATGCTGCAGGTTCTCACGTCCTCGGCATGCTTCACGAGGGAGTTGAAGTCCGTGGCGCGGAGCCTCCTGGTGGGGCATAAGGGGCACCTATACATGTCGCCGGTGAAGAAGTTGTTTTACTGGCCAGACTTTAGCCTCATCAGCACATGACGAGTCTTGGTGTCCTTGGACTTGTCGTTGCTAAGGATGTTGCTGCTATCCTCCTGTTGGAAAAAAACAGTAGAGTGTAATAAGGACATGATTGAGATACTTTGATTATCGGGATTGATTATTTGCATAAATTAACCAATTGAGATCTCCTGATTATTCCCCAAATCTCAAAGCAAATCGAATACTGATCCCAACTACGAACAGAGGGTTCAAATACGAATAGGGGGATTCATCAAAATACGAGATCTAACACAAGAGGATTAGCTACTGTAAAAATACGAACAGTCGAGCCCTAATAACATACGATCTAGCATCCAACAATGGAAATGGGGGAAGAACAAGGGACGGCGAGAAAACCCTGGTTACCTCCGACCATGGGTCGGCGATACTGGTGTCATAGGGGTTCTCTGGCCTTATGTAGACAACCTCCTCGTAGGGGTCCCAGCCGAGCGGGATCTTCCCGAGACCGACGAGGGCCTCCTTGCCAGCGGCTACGACGGATGCGGGGCTAGGGACGAGGTCCTGTACGGGGACGTGGCCTCCTTGCTGGCGACCTTGGAGGCGTCGATGGCCACAGCGTCGTTCTTCTCCATCGCCGGCGTGGTTGGGGTTTTCTTGGGGGTTTGCAGAAGGTGATGAGACAGTGGAGACAGTTGAGTGAGCGAGTGAGTGATGAGTGAGAGTGGGGAGGCTTCTATTAAAGGAGAAGGGAAGCGACATTTCGTTGAACTACCGTGCACCGCGTACGCTACTGCACCGTGCACGGCCACACGTGTTCGCTACCGCCCCGTGCACCGCACACACGTACCGTGAGTCACGTTTTTATCCCTCGTTTCTAACCCTGGCGATTCAGTTGTACTCAGTTTTTCCCTCGAGTGTAACACTGGCAGTTTGGTTGTACTCAGTTTTGCCCTCCAGTACTAACACTGTCGTGTGCAATATACTCAGTTTTACCCTCCCGTGGCTGGTCAACAGAGAGTCAACGAATAGGTTTTAGCTAGCTAATTGAGTCATTTTATGCACAACAAATTCAAAAAGAGCAAAACACAGTAGCATCTACCCAGGGAGTCTTATTATGTGAACTGCCACCATAAGAAATGTATATAAACTAAGTTTTAACCTAAATCACCACTTCTCAAATCACCTACTATCTATGAAGGTTCATGGCTTTCTACTCAAGCCTCTTCCCAAAACATCCCTCCCCAAAAAATAGTTTGTCTGAATGAGGCAATAATTTTCAAACTGGTGTATATTTGAATTGCAAATAGTTTGATGTATGCCAAGATGTATTTTATTGTATAAAAGATGCATTTTCCATTTTTTAAATCCTTTTTTATTTTCTATTTGAATCCCTTTGCCAGTCTTGCCCTTGGTTTTTAAGTTCTACTCAGTTTTCCCTTGGTTATTAAGTGCTACTCAGTTTTCCCCTCTCTTTGTATCCATCTCTCGCACCTATACTCATCTTCGCTGCTACGCTCTGATTGGTCGAGACAGTTGTCACATGGATCGTGCCCACCAACCGTTCATCATATGTGATCTAGCAGACATGATAACCCCAATATCTGTCGGGGGCACCCCTCTATTCATGCAAAATAACGAGTATGCCACCGGTACTTTAACTCCATAAACAAATGAACTTGGATATAATTTGAAGGGAACGTGTTCGAAGGTGTATAATTTGTGCATTACATTCCACTCTATGAAAATGATAATCTCTCAAGATTTTCTTAGCACAATATTATCACGTATTAAGTGCGATTTCAAAGAGTTCAAATGTGTATAATTTTCGTAAACGCAAGTTTATGCATTACATTCCACTCCATGGAAATGATAAATGATCATGATTTTATTAGCACAACATTATCATGACCTAAGTGCGATTTCAAAGAGTCCAAAGGTGTATAATTTTTGTATATGCCAGTTTATGCATTACATTCCACTATATGAAACTGGTAATCTCTCAAGATTTTCTTAGCACAACATTATCACGTATTAAGTGCGATTTCAAAGAGTTCAAAGGTGTATAATTTTTGTATACGCAAGTTTATGCATTATATTTCACTCCATGGAAATGGTAATCTCTCAAGATTTTCTTAGCACAACATTATCACGTATTAAGTGCGATTTCAACGAGTTCAAAGGTGTATAATTTTTGTATACGCAAGTTTATGCATTATATTTCACTCCATGGAAATGATAATCTCTCAAGATTTTCTTAGCACAACATTATCACGTATTAAGTGCGATTTCAAAGAGTTCAAAGGTGTATAATTTCTGTATATGCAAGTTTATGCATTATATTTCACTCAATGGAAATGATAAATGAACAAGATTTTATTAGCACAACATTATCATGTCCTAAGTGCGATTTAAAAGAGTTCAAAGGTGTATAATTTTCGTATATGCATTACATTTCACTATATGAAAATAAAGCAACAGCACGAGCGTGAGCGCGGGGCTGGCTCGGGGTCCCATCTTGTAACACCAACCTGGGTAAGCTGTGGGTCCGGAGCTCACGTCGATAAGTTGTGGTTCTGGCGCTCACGTGGATTAGCTGTGGGTCCGATGCTGATCTGGATAAGTTGAGAGAGGTGGCCACTACAGGAATCGACTGAATGCGGCCCCACTTGTCAGCATGTAACGGCAAGGGTACACTACGGGACCCGACAGAACACGACCCTACTCGTCAGCACGTAATGGCGAGGGTCCACTACGGGACCTGACTGAACGCGGCCCCACTTTTCAGCACGTAATGGAAAGGCTAACGGACGGCGAGTTTCATACCATGTGAGAGTTTCCGACAAGGAGATGGGCAAAAGTGAGGAAAAACTAAGCGGCTGGAGAAAACTGAGTACAACTAACAAACCGAGAGTACGAAAATAGAACTCCCAAAATTATACGGGGACTTGAACTCCGCAATCATGGTTCTTGCCATATCCATAAGAGTCCGGTTCCTCCTTTCCGCCACACCATTTTGTTGAGGGGTATAAGGAGCAGAGTATTGATGCTTAATGCCCTCATCACTAAGGAACTCATCCAAGGTGTAGTTCTTCAACTCGATACCATTGTCACTTCTAATAGCCAAGATCTTCTTGTTATGTTGATGTTGAACTTCATTGGCAAAGTCATCTTCTTGAAGAAATATACCCAAGTGTATCTTGAGTAGTCATCCATAATCACCAAGAAATACTTCTTTCCCCTAAGACTATCAAAAGATGGGAGACTAAAGAGGTCCATGTGAAGGAGCTCTAGGATCCCATAGGAATAGATGACCATCATGGGGGGATGAGATGATTCATGGAGCTTTCCTTCAATACAAGCCCTACACACACGATCTTTGACAAAGCAGACAATATCTTTTAGTCCAAGGATGTGACCTCCCATGTGGAGACTTTGCAAAGACCTTATGCTGACGTGGGCAGGACGGTGATGCCAAAGCCATCCCACGTCATCTTTTGACATTAGGCAAGCCGTGGTAGGTGTGGTTTTTTAATCAAAATCTACCACATACAAACCGTTCTCGGCATGCCCAACAAAGGCTATAGAGAGAGTGTTGCTCGACATGAGAACCACAACCTTTGGGGTAAAGTAGGCTACAAAATCCATAAGCGTGAGTTGATGAACATAAAGTAAATTGTATGAAAGGGTTTTGAGAAGCATAATTTCAATAATGTGTATATCTGGTGTGACCACTACCTTACCCAAACCCAATACCTTAGAGGTTGATCCATCACCATAACTGACACACATGTTGGAAGTATAAGGTTTCATATCATCAAGCATCTCCTTGCTTTTGGTCATATGACTAGTGGCACCACTATTAACCACCCATTTTCTTCCACCAGAAGCATAGTCCTACAAGAAATTAATGCTTGGTGTTAGGTACCCATTGTTGAATGGGTCCTATTTTGTTAGTCACAAGTATCTTACAAACCCAAATGTCCCAATGGTAATCATCACCATAAGAAGTGCCAACATATTTAGCATAGACATGACCATCATAAGGTTTCAAGAGGACATACGATGGATTATATTTTCCCATAGAGTCATTATGAGAGGGTTAATCACCACTCTTGATGACACATGATTCCTTCTCTTTTGCCTTCTCCCCCTTGATGTCTACGCACTTCTATTCTTGTAGACAGTTGTTGGGCCTCCAAGTGCAGAGGTTTGTAGAACAGCAGCAAGTTTTCCCTTAAGTGGATCACCCAAGGTTTATCGAACTCAGGGAGGAAGTGGTCAAAGGTATCCCCTCTCAAGCAACCCTGCAATCAAGATACAAGAAGTCCCATGTGTCCCCAACACACCCAATACACTTGTCAGGTGTATAGGTGCACTAGTTCGGCGAAGAGATAGTGAAATACATGTGGTATAGATATAAGACAACGGTGCCAGAAAATAGCTTGATGGCATGGAAGAGACTAAAGGCAAATTAAAATAAAGATGGAAGCAAGCAAACATGTAACAGATCTAATTGCAAACGATGTTTCAATGCTTAGAAACAAGGCCTAGGGATCATACTTTCACTAGTGAACACTCTCATATAAATATATTCTCTTTATGATACTACTCTTAACTACTCTCCGGTTGGACACTCTAATCCATGGTAGGGCAATAACAGCACACCTCAAAGTAATCCTTTCCCATCTAGATAACCCCACACTGTCACCTTGAGCACTATATGGTTCCAACAAACACCACAATTTCATAAAGACATCCAACTCCAAATATAACTCATAACAAGTATTTGTAATCTCTAGCCTAAGTGCCACCATGGTGTGCACATTGTCAACTTCACACACATGGGAGAGCAGAGATCTCTTAAAGCACTTGAGTAGCAAGGTAGATCTACTAGATTACAAAGCTCATGATCACAATATGATCATGCATAGAGAGAGAAATGAACACATAGCTACCGGTAGAACCCTTAGCCTCGAGAGAGAACTACTCCCTCCTCATCATGGGAATCAGCAACGGCGATGGAGATGGTGGTGGAGATCGATGGAGATGGCTCCGGGGGCACTTCCCTGTCCCAGCAGGGTGCCAGAACAGAGACTTTCTGTCCCCCGAATCTCCCCTTTGGTGGTGGCGGCGCTGCAAAACTTTTCGTGGCTGGAGGCTGGTCGATTTAGGGTTTTTGCATCGGGAGGCATCTTATAGGTGAAGAGGCAAGGTCAATGGGCGGCCATGGGGCCCACACCACCTGGTGGCGCGGCCAGGGCTAGCCCGCGCCACCACATGGTTTGGCCGCCCTGTGGCCCCTCTCCGTGTCGTCTTCTAGCTCCATGAGTCTTCCGATAAAATATCGACTTTGGCTTTTGTCCGGTCTAATTCCGAGAATATTCATATTCTGACTTTTCTGGAACCAAAAACAGAAGAAAACAGGCAACTGGCAATGTGGCATCTTGTTATTAGGTTAGTCCAAGGAACTGTATAGAAATACTCCAAAGTGTGGATAAAACATAAGAAAGTAGATATAAAACAAGCATGGAACATCAAACATTATAGATACGTTTACAACGTATCAACATCCCCAAGCTTAACTCCTGCTCATCCTCGAGTAGGTAAGTGATAAAAAGAAAGAATAATTTTTGAGGTGACATGCACCATCATAAACTTGATCAAAATGTTTGTAAAACATGGATAGCTGGGATCATAGTACTTCAACATAGCATGAAGGATAAAGTTCTAGCAATAAGACATAACAACTATGTTGCAACATGAAAAGGCACAAACAAAAGATTCATGAATAACAATGCTTTGCAAGATGTTTGTTTGTCTCACATAAAGAAAACATAGCATAGTGGCATTCAGCTTGTCCCTCATAGAGTAGCAAAATATAAATGCATAGGACACCTTCAAAGTTCATAAGGGTGACTAGATACAAATAGTTTAAAAACAAGCAATATCAATGTTATGCATCAATCAACAAGTCTTGGGATAATGCACATTATACTAAGAATGGCCACTATGCTCTATCAATAGGTGCATAAAGATGGAAGATGGAGACTCAACATAAAAGTAAAAGAAAGGCCTTCATAAAAGGAAGCAGGGATTCAAGTCGCATAAAGAGCTTCCAAAAATTATGGTACTTATTAGCTTTCATCTCTCATTGCCCCTATCATAAGCATCTTTAGGTGATTAAGGTTAAAGTGACACAACTAAGAGGATATGCTTGACAAGTTATAAGTTGAAATCTCATCCCCTTACTTACGAGTACCAAACCTCATGCTACTCAACTTTAGTCACAAGTAAGCTCTTGTCATTGTAAGTACATATGTATCATAGAGAACCGCCAACGGGGTACCCCTTGCACATGATACATGAGCTATCCCATAATCAAAATGACAAGGCAAGCAGACAATGAGCATCTTAGCGATCTTTTTATTTGCTATTTGCATAGGTTTTTATTGAGGCTGCTTCATAGAGTGCTCATTATGGTTATGCTGCAAGTTTCCACCATGATTAGGCATGGCTTAGGCTAGAGGCCTAGGCATTTCTATAACACACATACAAACTCCATGATCTTACAAGTTCCCCTTTTATTTCACACCGCCTGGATCCATAAGAAAAAGAATCATGATATCAACGGGGTACAATGTACAAGTGAAATGTTAAAAGCGTTCCCCATGATACATGGTTCTACTAATTTCAACTTATAAAGCGCAAGCATATACGCAACAAAGATGGACACAATGGTTCAAGTTTATTAAGTGCAAGAAAGTAAAGTGTGCCATCAAGTTCGTGAGAGCTTTAATTACTAGTTTTCTGATAACAAGTTTAATTCGGAAGGTAGATAAAAACATGAATATACTTGGAGTAGCAAATGCTAATAGGTAGGTATGGTGGACTCTTTGGAATAACTTGGTTTTATTTGGAGTTGGATGCATAAGTGGAACTCATACTTGGTACATGTGGAAGCTAGCAAAAGACTAGGAGCGACCAACTAAGAGAGCAATAATGGCCATAATCAAGCAAAGCGACAAAACATTAGTAATTAAAGCATAAAGTGATATTAAAATTCGAAAACTAAATGATCATAGAGGCTATGGTGACCTGGTATAGTCATAACATGGTGTGAGCATGCGCTAAGTCAACCCAAATAAAGCATCAAAGGAGAATACCATAATACTATGCTTTAATATGCTAAAACAACGCATGATTCCTTCAAGGCACATTAAGCAATCTCAATTGTTTTTAACAAGTCATGCTACAACAATAATCACTAAGCATAAAGCCAAAACAATATCAAGCATGGAATGACAAAGCATGGGCCACAGTCAAAAACAAGCTCCCTTTATACCACTTAAGTATGAACTTTCCTACTCTTTTCCAACACCAATCGACTTATTTGAAACAACTCACAAAGATAATAATCAATAAAGATCAGTGAGATTGTCTCACAAATCCACAAAGAAGAAATAAAAAGTTCTAAGCTTAAAGCACAAGAAAACTAAGGCTAAACACAGCGCTAGCAAAAGAGAACACTCATAGAATAATAAGAATGAAAACTAGAGTGTTCTAGGCAATGAAAATGGAGCGTGCATCTCTCCAAAAGAAGTGTGTTGGGATCCAAACAAAAGAAAACTAAAAACAAAAACAAAGACGCTCCAAGAAAAACACAATTGTGCATGAAACAATAAAAATGAAGTGTCTAGAAAGACCTGAGATTTTTATTGATGAAGAAGGGGATGCCTTGGGCATCCCCAAGCTTTGACGCTTGTACCTCTTGAATATTTCTTGGGGTGACACGGGTGGCATCCCCAAGATTGAGCTTTTGTCCATTCTTCATATCATTACATCATTCTCTCCATACACCTGAAATTCTTCCTTCATACAAAACTTCACACAATCTTTATTAGCAACATTAGTGCACTCAAGATAATAAGTCTTTAGGTTCAGTTTCAACACCAATAAAACTTCCATTAAAACACAAGCTACTGTAGCACTTCCCTCAAAAATCTCAATTCCCCAAAGAGAACTAAAAAAGGAACCAACAAGAAGCAAATGCAAATAATGGCAGAAATCTGTCAAAATAGACCAGCAGGTAAAAACCAATTTTTTCGAACACCTTCTGTTGCTCAAATCAAAAAGGGTTGAACTAACGAAAGTTAGATAACAACCTGGGGCAGAAGCATAAAAATCACAGCACAAATCGACTTACAAAGATTTTACAAGAATTTTTACAGTGAAAAACAAAAATCTGTCTCGGGACAGCAACTTTCCCAAGCATTACTTCTCTCTCATTAGAGGTTACTCTTGGCACAAAAATCAAATAAAAAGGATAAGGAGAGGTTATTACAGAAGTAATAACTTCCAAGACTCAATAAAACTATTGGGTTTTCTCCCAAGAAGTACTTTTCTTTAATGCCTTTAAGTTAGGCATGATAGTTTGAGAAGATGCTCACATAGGAAATATGAATTGAAGTAAAAGAGAGCATCAAGAAGCAAATTCAAAACACATTTAAGTCTACCCCACTTCCTATGCATAGGAATATTGTAAAGAAACAAGTCATGAAAGCACAAAGCAACAAGCATAGAAAAGCAAAACAAGTGCAACTTCAATACTTTCAACATAAAGAGGGGAAAATTAACATTATTGAGATGCTTAAAACCATGTTTCCCTCTCTCATAATAACTTTCAGTAGCATCATGAATAAAATTGACAATATAACTGTCACAAGAAACATTCTTATCATGAGCCACATGCATAAAAGAATTAATACTCCCCACGTAAACATAGTCATTCTTATTAATTGTAGTGGGAGCAAATTCAACAACATAGCTATCATTATTATTCCCATCACCATAATCATCAAATATAGGAGGCATATTGTAATCATTAATTTTCTCCTCAATAGTAGGTGGACTGAAAATATCATATTCATCATTGTAATCATGATATATTGGAGGTATAGTATCATCAAAGTAAATTTTCTCCTCTATGCTTGGGGGACTAAAAATATCATAATCATCAAAACCAGCTTCCCCAGGTTTAGACTTTTCCATAGCATTAGCAATAATGGTGTCCAAAGAATTCATACTAATAACATTGCTATTAGCATGCAAATAAATTTCCATAGGTTTTCTAATTTTCTCTTCAAACACTTCATGTCCTAACTCAAGATAAATACTATGAAGCTCTCTAATTTTGTTGTTGTTTTCCATTAAGCCTAACTAGTGAAAACAAGAAAAAAAAGACAAAATTGCAGAATCTAAAGGAAATAACTTCAAGCACTCACATCGGAGGATGTGAGTACCTTTTACCTTACCTCCCCGGCAACGGCGACAGAAAATAGCTTGATGTCTACGCACTTCTATTCTTGTAGAAAGTTGTTGGGCCTCCAAGTGCACAGGTTTGTAGAACACCATCAAGTTTTCCCTTAAGTGGATCACCCAAGGTTTATCGAACTCAGGGATGAAGTGGTTAAAGGTATCCCCTCTCAAGAAACTATGCAATCAAGATACAAGAAGTCTCTTGTGTCCCCAACACACCCAATACACTTGTCAGGTGTATAGGTGCACTAGTTCGGTGAAGAGATAGTGAAATACAAGTGGTATAGATATAAGACAACGGTGCCAGAAAATAGCTTGATGGCGTGGAAGATACTAAAGGCAAAGTGAAATAAAGATGGAACCAAGCAAACATGTAACAGATCTAATTGCAAACGGTGTTTCAATGCTTAGAAGCAAGGCCTAGGGATCATACTTTCACTAGTGAACACTCTCATATAAATATATTCTCTTTATGATACTACTCTTAACTACTCTCCGGTTGGACACTCTAATCCATGGTAGGGCTATAAAAGCACACCTCAAAGTAAGCCTTTCCCTTCTAGATAACCCCACGCTATCACCTTGAGCACTAGATGGTTCCAACAAACACCACAATTTCATAACGACATCCAACTCCAAATATAACTCATAACAAGTATTTGTAATCTCCAGCCTAAGTGCCACCATGGTGTGCACACTGTCAACTTCACACACATGGGAGAGCAGAGATCTATCAAAGCACTTGAGTAGCAAGGTAGATCTACTAGATTACAAAGCTCATGATCACAATATGATCATGCATAGAGAGAGATGAACACATAGCTACCGGTAGAACCCTTAGCCTTGAGAGAGAATTACTCCCTCCTCATCATGGGAATCAGCAACGACGATGGAGATGGTGGTGGAGATCGATGGAGATGGCTCCGGGGGCACTTCCCCATCCTGGCAGGGTGCTGGAACAGAGACTTCCTGTCCCCCGAATCTCCCCTTCGGTGGCGGCGGCGCTGCGGAACTTTTCGTGGTTGGAGGCTGGTCGATTTAGGGTTTTTGCATCGGGAGGCATCTTATAGGCGAAGAGGCAAGGTCGGTCGGCGGCCAGGGGGCCCACACCACCTGGTGGTGCGGACAACGGTAGCCTGCGCCACCACATGGTGTGGCCGCCCTGTGGCCCCTCTTCGTCTCATCTTCTGGCTCCGTGAGTCTTCCGATAAAATATCGACTTTGGCTTTTGTCCAGTCCAATTCCGAGAATATTCATTTTCTGACTTTTCCGGAACCAAAACAAAAGAAAACAGGCAACTAGCACTGTGGCATCTTGTTAATAGGTTAGTCCAAGAAAGTGTATAGAAATACTCCAAAGTGTGGACAACACATAAGAAAGTAGATATAAAACAAGCATGGAACATCAAACATTATAGATACGTTTGCAACGTATCACCCCTCCTTCACAAAATTATTATTTTTGGAAGGGGAGTGGGCAAGATCTTGTTCTTGTTCTTACCCTTTCTCTTGTTCTTTGACTTGGTTGCATATCCAAGTCCTTCCTTGGCCACATTATCCATTTGATTACTCAAAAGGTCATTTAGGCTTTTTCTCACCTTGTATGCATGAGACAAGACCCTTCTCAATTGTGGCCTTCAACCTAGTGTTCTCCTCAATAAGATCTCCATACTCACGACAAGTGTTAGTAGAACATGAAGTAATACTAGTTGATAAGGTTGATACTTATTTTGTCACTTGAGTTTGTAGTTGTTCATGTAACTTCGAAAGATTAGATAATTTTCTCAATAGGACCACATGTTCCTTCTTGAGTTTCTCAAATCCTCCATTTAGTCGATCATGATCAACCCCAAACTCGAGCTTTTCCTTTTTAAGAACTTTAGCTAATGTAAGAGCATGGTCACATTATTTAACAAGTTTTGAGACATTCAAACTAAAAGATTCTTCACGAGCAATATTTTTCTCTTCTAGAACAACTCTTTTACTTTGCTCTAACTCAAGAGCATCGGACAAGGCGGCAATATCCATAGAAGCCTCATGGGCGGGTCCAAACATCTTTGAGATGGAATCATCCCTCTCTTTGATGATATAACATGCTTCACCTAGTTGGCTCATTCGAGCCTCAACACAAATCTTGGCTTCACCTTCCAAGTTATTCAAGCAACTAGTGGATTCAACTATTCCCTTCTTAATCTTCAGACTCATATCATCATCATATTGAGATGGATCAATAGAAGGAGAAATAATGGATAGAGGAGTTACCACGGAGGCTTTAGCCATGAGACATGTAGGGTTGGTGATGAGCTTGTTCTCATTAGGAGAGTCGAAGAGGGATGTCGGTGAGGAGGTTGTGGTATTAGTAGCATAAGCGGTAGCAATTGTTGCACTAGCGTCCACACCCACAATCTCTCCATCGTATTCATCATCTCTCATTCTCATTATTCTCTTCATATTCTTCACGAGCCACCAAAACATATTTTTGTGGCTCCTTCTTGTTGAGGTAGTTCTTGTTGTCGAAGTTCTTGTTTTGTACTTTCTTGAAGAAGTTCTTGTTTGTAGTGGTCTTGAACTTGGACTTCAATATAATCCTTCCTCCATGGTCTTCTCTCTTCTTATATGGGCACTCGACAATAAAGGGGTTGGTTTCTCCACAATTGTAACATGATATCAACTTGGGTCTTGAGCTACTTGTGACAATCTTTAAGGGATTAACCTATCCTTGGTTCTTCCAAAACCTTCTTGAGACTAATGCTAATTGCTCATGCAAGGCACACTTTATGTCTTCGCCATCGCATCTTATCACCTCCACAAATTCATCTTCTTATTCATAGACATGAGCCTTGGCCTTCAAGGCAAGATTTGGAGAATCCATTCTCCGAGAATGAGCGAGAGCATCATCAGCAGTCTTGTTCATGATCCCAAGAGCCACAAACTCACTCAACAATTCATTAGAGGACATGGCATAGAAGCCCTTCCTTGAGCGACTATTGTTGGTCGTTTCTCTACAGAAAGGCAAGATGGTTTGCATGAACTTATGCTTGATCCACTTATCATCCACATCCCTACTTCCATGGTCAATCATTCTAATCAAAAGGGTTGCGACCCTCTGATAGAGCTCTTCGGGGGTCTTATCTTCCTTTCCAACGAAGGCATCGTCTTCATAGTGCATTTCTTCAAACTTGGATCTTTGAATTCTTTTGTTGCCAAGATAGGCTCTTTGTAGAGCATTCCAAGCTTCCTTGGTGGTCTCATGAGAATGAATGTGGGTCATTTACTCATGAGTCAACGCATCTTGGAGAATGGCCATTATGGTGGCATTGAGTTGATTGTTTATCTCCTCGGTGGGCATCATGTTGTGGGGGGGTTGAAGGGATAGAAGCCATGCTCCACAACCTTCCAAAGATGAATACTAAAACTTTTAAAGTGAGAGCACATTAGATATTGCCAATTGACAAAATTGGATTCATCAAGCTTAGGTGGTGGACCACGATGGTTTATATGAGGTGCTGGGAGGGGAGCATTTTGATAGCTAGGTGGTGGTGCCATTTTTCCCATAGGATTCCCTTTTTCCTTGTTGTCATCCTCACCATTGGAAGATTCCTTAGGGAGATCTTCTGACGGTTTGGTACCCGATGATGGTTTATGATCAGAGTCGACAATGTCAACATCCTTTTTGCCAAGGTATAACTCGAACATGACTCTCATTTTATTCCAAACTGTATCAATGGATTCATTAAATTCTTTCCTGGAGATGGAAGTCTCATCAGAAGAATTATCACCTTCCTTACTCTTGTCGCCCATAATCTCTTAGGTGGTTAATCCAAAGTAAGATCCAAGGCTCTGATACCAATTGAAAGATCGGTATAAGCGACTAGAGGAGGTGAATAGGCGCTACTCAATTTTTACCTTCTTTTCAAATTAAGGCTTGACACAAAGTAAGTTCTCTAGATATGCAACTAGGTGAAGGAACCTATATGACAAGCAAACATGCAACAACACCAATAAGTATTAAAGGATAGAAGTCACTGAGATTAGACATAGAGATGTTTTCACGAAGTTCCTTCCTTTTGAGGGGAAGTACGTCTTTGTTGGAGGGGTGGGTGGTACTAAGACCACCAGCGCCACAGAAGGCCTCACCCTATTCTCCCGCGCACTCTCCTCGCGGCAAGAACACGATCCACTATGTGATGTCCTTGAAGGTGGTGACTGAAACCTTGTACAAATCCTTGGGGCACTTCTCCACAACTGAATTGGAGGCTCCCAAGATAACCCCGAAACTCTTTCAAACGAGGATGAGCTCTGGAGGGCGACATCTTCAAGTTAGGGTTTTCTAAAACCCTAGAGCAACAACTTATTACACAAATGGTGGGGAAAAACAAATCCCCTAGGTGGAAAGCTAGGTCTAGGTCTCCTCCCTTGATTCTCTAAGGGGCATCAAGTTCTAGTGGCTAGGGAGGGAGATCTTGGAGGTTTGAGCTCGGCAACAATGGAGGAGAGAGAGTGGAAGCCGCAGTCTTCACTTGGGGAAGAAGGAGGGTTTAAATCCCCCCTCAAAATTGAGCCATTGCAGCGCACTTACTCCAGAGTCTCTGGTTACCACAAGCCAGAGTCTCCGGACTGGCTAGAATATCCACTGAGAAGGGCGGAGTCTCCAGGGCGGCACCAAAACCTTACATCACCCTGAGCCACGCGAGCAAGCCGGAGTCTCCGTGACGAGGGTTTAACTCATCAGTGCCCATTATTATGGACTTGGGTTTTGGAGAAGGAGGGAGCGCTAAAGGCATCAATCGGCTAGCAAACAAGCACACAGGGACACAAGGTTTACCCAGGTTCAGTCCTTGTAGAGGTCCCTACTCCTGGTTGTCTGCTCTTGAAATTATCGAGGGAGTCAAAAGCTACAGGGGTGCGCAGATGCAATCTGGAAATGGTCGTGGAAACTAGGGTTGTGATTGTCCTCCTCATCGCCCCCTCCTAGCCTTTATATAGATAGGCTAGGTCTTAGGTACCAGGTCAAGTTGGTTACAGATTAGGGTTTGTCCCTTTAAACTTTCTATCTTAAGCTTCGTCTTGTGCTTCAAGCAATCGAGTCTTCGTGGGTCACTCGAATCCTGTATTGGGCTATGGTAACACCGTGGGATTCCATCATATCTGGGACGTATATACAAAGCTCGAGTACCTGTAGGGTATACCCACGTCAGTAGCCCCGAGTGTCTAGTGGAATCGCAGGTTCGAGTGGAGACTTATGAAGTCTATCGAATGCGTAGCTGAACATTTTTTCGAGTGCTTTGATTGATGTCATAGGGATTGTTGATATGCGTGCCTGATTCTTCCGATGTATCGCGATTAGTTAACTGCCTTAGGGAAAAACAACATAATCTACTCAAACTCAAGTCCTCGGACTCGAATTCGGAAAAGTGCTGGTGTAATTTGACTCAGGCTGCGAATGTCTTACAGGAGTCGAATTCCAGTATGTAAATGTGAGCACTCGATGCGTCCATCAAGGCATATTCACCGCACCTGTAGGCACGGATATATTTCTGGTAGTGCGTAGCAGATGCATTGCCAGGCCTTATTCAGGTCTTATCTTCACGCTGTAAGCACAACATCTGAATTTTTGTCATCGCGGAGATAATTTGGGTGGCCCAGGAGACGTAATCTCTTTGCAGGGAAAATATGAGCCGGAGTCGCTGTAGTATTCGAGTGTGGATGTTATCAACACATGGTGCGTTGTTGAAGAAAAATAATCATAGGGTGCGCGGCCAGCGCTCCCTATGGGAGTATCCCCCGAGTGCCTATTCGAGTCGTAGACTCGAGTGGGGATTATAAATATTTGCGACTATTGTCGTCTTTTGTTGCTTGTTTCAGTCGAATGTGCTTTCAGTGCTCCCTATGGGAGTAACCCAGAGTCCACAATCAAATCGTTGATTCGAGTGAAGGGTTCTAATGATGCTTGGTCACCTACATAAAATTCTTCGGGTGCGCGGCCAGCCCTCCTGTTAGGAGTAGCCCCCGAGTGGTTGGTTGAGTCGAAGACTCGAGTAAGGACTAAAGTAGTCAAAATGTTCTTCTGCTGGAATTGATGATGTGAGTGCTGACAACGAGATGACTTCAGCTGCCCGCGTGAGCGGCTTTGACGGGATGTGACGAGCGGTGGGTCCCACTATCTGACTTTGATTTGACTGGGTGTGCGTAATCTTTTGTTTTAACTGCGTCTCCTTGATTTCCGTGCGTAATGGGAGTAGTGGGGGACGGTTCGTGATTCACCTTCGCCACACGTCGATGTCGATGTGCGCCACACATCCAGTAGGGTTTCTGCTGGCCGTTGGATGACATCTTCTAAGAGGTTAAGTATGAGTGCAGATGCGGTAATTTTCCACATCTCTCTTCTTGCTTTCGCTTCCTCCGGCATTGTTGTTCTTGCTTCTTCCTTGTGCTCATCCCCTCTGTGGCACTGGACTAGCTGCGCGTATTTCCCAACTATTTCCTACGTTCTCATCACCATCGAAATATGGGCAAGAAGAAAGGAGGCGCCGCCGGGATCTACAACCACCATTGTCGCCGCCAATAAGAAGGGAGGCGCCACCGCCATGGGCACTAGCGCCGCCGACACTGGGAAGAAGAAGGGTGCGGGCACCCGCATCACCAATGGCTCCTGGCGCCCATCCGTCATCAAGTCCTCCGAGCTGCACACTCTTTGTCAAGATGGAGAGCTTACTTCCACGGAAGATGACTCTCGAGTGCCTGGCGAAGAGGTAATCCCCCATCCTCCTGCGGGTTTTCGAGTGATGTTCCTTGCATTCATCATTCGAGGTCTCTCTCTCCCCTTACATCCATTTGTTAGGGGTCTTCTCTACTTCTATGTGCTCCAGCTGCACTAGTTGTCCCCAAATTCGATTCTTCATACCTCTTGTTTCATCACTCTCTACGAGTGCTGGCTCAGAATCAAGCCGCACTTAGGTCTCTTCAAGAAGCTTTTTAAGCTTAAGCGTCAGTCAGGGTCGGGTTCTGTAGTCTACGATGTAGGGGGCTATGGGATCCACGTCGACTCTTCCGCCACTTACTTCGATATCAAGCTCACCGTATCTATCCAAGGGTGGAGAGATAAGTGGTTCTACATCCGTGACCAGGAGGCCGACGGAGAGCACTACAGACTCGTGCCCTTTGATCCCGTGGCTCCTTGCAAGAGGAGGCTCTCCTGGAAGAACATCGTGATGCCCGGCGAGTCCGCGGAAATAGAGATGTTGTATCAGCGTGTCTGTGACCTTGAAGGATGTATAGGCAAAGAAGAAGGTGGTGTTGCACTCATTCGCATGTGGTTGCGCCACCGTATTCAGCCTCTGCATGCCAGAGCCCATCCAATGTACCGCTGGACCGGTGCTGGCGATGTCACTCACATATCTGCGAAGGGCATTTCTGCGGATGAGGTAGACAGGAGGTTGCGACTGGTGACCAAGTACACCGCCAAGGAGGATCTCCCAGGCGAATCAGTCGTGCCTCCTTTCGACTCCAATAACCCTCCACCTGAGGTAATGTTTTACTGTGAAGTGTTTATAGATTTTTGATTGTTTGTCAAGTGCTCGATATATAATGATGCGTCTTCTGGTTGCAGGACTGGAACGTGGCTGCCAGTTTTCCTCCTCAGCCTAAAGGGATTATACCTCGCGAAGCGGAGGAGGAGGACGAGTCGGGGTCCACGGTCCCCATGGAGGAAGAAGAGGAAGCCCCCGAGTCTGGTTACCACGGGACTCACAAGCGTTCTCGCAGCAAGGATTCAGATGCATCCTCGCTGTCGACACCGGAGATTTCTCCTACTGCTATTGCAGAGGAGCCCATCCCCGCCATTCATGTCTGCGCCGTGGCTCCTCCCGCTCGGAAGAAGTTGCGGTTGCCGAAGGAGTCGTCGGATGATTCCTTCGACCTCGACAAATTTAACTGGTGAGTTTTATATCCACAAGTTTGCCTTGTTGTCTTCGGAATGTCTTTTCTGAAGTGGCACCAGACATGTGTTTGCAGTCAAACAGTGTCATCGTCATCCGACGATGTCCAATTTGTCAAAGAATCCATAGTCGCAGACTCCAAGACCAAGGAGGTGGAGGCACGGTCCCCTCCTCCGCTAGTGGCGGCCCACTCCGGCGCCAATTCTTCGAGTTCCCCCCATGCTGGGGAGCACCAGATGGTTGCATGGATGACTGCCCGACAGGCATCTTCGGAGTCCCTAGAGGAACACGTGAGTGTCCTTTTTTTTACCGTTGGCAGTCGAATTGTAGAGTTTGTGCCTTTTACGGATGTTGTAGCTTTGTTTTTATTTTGATGTAGCCCATCGTGAAGGATGCCACTCGCTTCGCAGAGCAGGTCCTTGCTTTGGGTCGACAGCACGCCTTGCTGGACCATCGCCACCGCGCAGTCAATCTCCTCTCTTCACTCTCCTTTGTATTGAAATTTGTAGGCTCATGTACTTGCCGTGTTCTGACCTTTGTAGGTGAACATAATGAACTTCCTCGTCGCTTTACGTCCCTCTAGAAGGGGCTTGCTACGGCAGAGAAGAATCACGACAAGGCGATCGCAGCCCTAGAGGAGTCGTGGAAGTGTGAGGAGGACCTACGCGCTTCTGCTGCTGAGAGGGAGAAGTTGTTCGCGGAACAACTTTTCTCGATTGCGAAGGTGCTCTCAGGTACTTGCGCTGCTCCACTTGTATTGTCCTTATCTTGGTTTGCCAGTTCTTATGTTGACACCTTGTATTCTTCAGATGCTGCTGGTTTAAGCTTCGATGTCCAGGCCCTGCGCCGCGAGGATGCTCTTGCTGGCGCCGTGGCCGCAGTCGAGGATCACGATGTCTCCCTTCAAGAGACGCTAGGGAAGGACAAAGGTGTGCTGATCCGCCTTCGGGAGGACTTGACCCCCAAGGCCGGCCTAATCGACAATCTTAATGACCTGGTAGAATCCTTCACTGAAGGTATTCCCATGGAATTCAAGAACTCCCAACAATCTATCGGCGCCACCATGGCACTCGCGATGGCGCAAGCCCATGGTGTGGAGTTGGATCCTGGCGCGATATCTGAAGCAATGCATGTCGACGCAGATGGCCAGCAGGTAGTGTTTGCTCCGTTCGCTAGTAGCTGCGGTAAGTATGGGCCTCAGCTCATCAAGATAGTCGCCAAATACTCTAAGGAGCGGCGACGAGTAAATGCGGCAAAGACTGTGGTGTCTGGAGCTACTACCGGGAAGTCCGTGGCATCGGAAGCTGCCATGGATTCGATGAAGCCCCCGAAGCCAAAGTCTAAGTAGAAGAAGCAGATTGCTCTGTAGTTGCCCTTTATAATAGTTGTAGCTGTCCTTTTGTTGATCCGCATTTTGTTGGGGGTGACCCCTTGATACTTTTATCGAATATGAATGCACTCTTTTTTTTATCAATGTATGATTAGTCTCATTTGCCTCTTGTTTGGTTGTAATAGGGTCCTTTGAGTGTTCCTTCAATGGATCCTCATGACTCTCCTTCCACCGATGAAACCACGGCGTAGCCACGTTCAAAGGTGGAGGAGCTAGCGTTGCTCGCGCGACTGGGCGACCGTGTTAAGCAGTTGGAGCATGAGTTGCCTGTGATCCGCGGTAAGCCGGATGTATGGAAGTTGAAAGCTGAGAAGGCCGCCGCTCGCGAGAAGTATCTTCTAGATGAAGTTGCTCAGCTAAACGAGCATTCTAAATGTTAGATCTCTATCTTCTTATCTCTTCTTTTAGCCATTCGCGGTGATGCCTTGGCCTTATACTTTGTTCTTGCTTGGTGTAGTGTTAGCACTCGTCATCCGTAGGATGATAAGGACTGGGTGGCCATTCGAATGAATGACCTGACCCAGGAGCAGCTGCAGGCTAGTGGATACTTTTGGGTGGACCATGACCATGCAGTTGCATTGGCAACACTGCAGGATCATTCTTCGCGAGTGATTCAATGCTCAAAGAAGGCGCAGTCGTGCCTTAGGAATATCTTCCAAGCAATGTTTCCTCTCGACACGGTGCCCTCAAGCCTGTTGGATCTTCTGGCGAAGTTTCAGGATATAAGCGCGATCCGTGAGTGCGCGCGGCAGCAACTGGTCGCCGGTGCCAAAGCTGCGCTGTTGTTGGTGCGATTGCATAGGCCAAATGTGGACGTCGTGTCTGTTGCTGCTGGGTCGCCGCCTCCGCTAGAAGGAATGACTTGGGATATGGTTCTGCACTATCAGGCGGTTGATCGGCTAGCAGAGGACATCGTCGACTTCTTTGAGGAGCAGATGAATGTTCTTCTTTTGCAGCAGTAGCGTAATTTATATCTTGCACATAGATGTATAAATGTTGTAAAGTTCATATGATTGTGGTGGGTGTATTTAATACCCCTTGATATGTGAAGAGCTTGCTAGCTTGTATTATTTGCGAGTGTGTTGTACTCTGCAGTTCCCTTTCGTTAGCCTGACGTGTATTTATCTTAGCGCCTTGCCAACCTGTCAGGTGCGTTGCAGCTGGGTTGGTTTTTATCAAGGGTTCGATTGGTAATGTGTCAGCTACTCAGGATACTACGATTTGTTCATGGAACAAAGGTATAAAGGGTTGCGCAGCCCCTGAGTGATAAAATTGCGAGAAAAATAGAAAAGACACAGAGTTTTGGGGTACTTAGCTTTATTTATTCGCAGAATAGTACGATGTACAATGTGTGGCTAAGTAGCCTGGCTGAATAGCCTTATTTGTAAAGTAAAAACATCTAGGGGTAGAAATAGCGCAGCTGCGTGATGTTTCAGGGGTTGGAGTATGCGAATCCGCTCTCGAAATCTTTAAGGCGATAGGCGCCACCTGGGATTACTTCTGTAATCACATAAGTTCCTTCCCAAGGGCAATCGAACTTGAGATACTCCTGCTGCTTCAGTCGCAGGACCACGTCTCCTTCGACGAAGGATCTGGTGTGTAGCCTTCTACTGTGGTAGTTGCGGAGACTCTGCTGATAGATCATGGATCTCTCTGCTGCGATCTCACGTGCCTCGTCATGGAGGTCGACGGAGTCTTCGAGTGCAAGAGTTGACTCCTTCTTTCTATATGCAACCACCCGCGGGGCTTTGTAGTGTACTTCTGTGGGTAGCACCGCTTCGGCACCGTGCACCATGAAGAACGGAGTGTATCCCATGGAGCTGTTTGGAGTTGTGCGTAGGCTCCAAAGTACAGATTGCAGCTCGTCTGGCCAGCACCCAACGGCTTGTTCGAGTGGCCGAAGGAGTCGTTTCTTGATTTTGCCGCAGACGAGGCCATTGGCCTTTTCGACTTGACCGTTGGTCTAAGGGTGAGCCACCGAGGCATAGCTAATGTTTATTCCTAGGTGTTCGTAGAATTCCTAGAACTCCTTGGAAGTGAAGTTTGTCCCGTTGTCCGTGATGATGCTATGTGGCACCCCGAAACGGTAGACGATGGATTCGAAGAACTTGACGGTGTTGGCTCCTGACATATTTGTCACCGGCATGGCCTCGATCCACTTGGTGAATTTTTCGACCGCAACTAAGAGGTAGATGTAGCCTCCTCGCGAGGACCTCAGGAGCTTGCCGACTATGTCGAGTCCCCATTGTGCAAAGGGCCAAGCCACTGGTATTGGCCTGAGCTCTACGT
Source organism: Avena sativa (assembly GCA_916181665.1). NCBI lineage: Eukaryota > Viridiplantae > Streptophyta > Magnoliopsida > Poales > Poaceae > Avena > Avena sativa. Next base: position 450,361,451 of record OV702288.1, on the reverse strand, counting down.
CTGGCGAGTGTGGTTTATCCGTGAATCGCTAGCAAGTGTTGCAGCGCTGGATGATATCTTTGGCATCACGCATGGCCGTTGGCCAGTAGAATCCATCTCGTAGAGCCTTGGCGACGAGGGCGCGACTGCCCGCATGATGTCCGCAGGTGCCTTCGTGTATGTCGAGGAGGATGGCCCTTCCGTCTCCGTTGGAGAGGCACCTATGAAGAACTCCTGTGATGCTGCGCTTGTATAGTTCACCGTTGATAAGGGAGAATGCTTTGGATCGTCGCGCTACGTGTCGTGCATCAGTCGGGTCATCTGGCAGCCTTTTGTTGAGCAGGTATGTGATATACGATTGCGTCCACGATGGTTCGATCATCATGACCTCCATTGGGCCTTCGAGTCCTGTATCGAGCTCCGTGTCCTCGAGTGCCATTGGCTCATTAGGTGGCATAGCCCCCGCGTCCGTTGGCGTGCTGGCCTTCTTCTCTGGAGCCTTGGGCTTGATGGAGCATCCGCAGATGCACTCTAGAAATACACCAGGTGGTATTCGGGCGCAGGTGGAGCCGATCTTGGCCAGTATGTCTGCTTCCTCATTGCTTTCACGGCCAACATGTTGCAGTTCGTAGCCATCAAAGTCTCCCTCGAGTGTGTCGTAGAGGACGCAATAGGCGATCATGTTGTCGCTCAGTGCCTTGCACTCGTGCATTGTTTGGTTGACTACCAGCTTGGAGTCGCCATAGATAATGAGCCTCTTGGCGCTGCAGGCTTTCGCCATCCTCATTCCATGGATCAAGGCTTCATACTCAGCTTTGTTATTGGAGGCTGTGAACTGCATTCGCAGAACATACTTCATCTTGTCTCCTTGGGGCAATGTTAATATGACACCTGCGCCAGCTCCGTCCTTCCGCTTAGACCTGTCGAAGTGCATTGTCCAGAGGTAGGACATATCTGGTTTGTCGGGGAGCTGGTTCTCCATCTAGTGCACGAGGAAGTTCGGGAGGACTTGCGACTTGATCGCATCGCACTTCTCGTATGTGATGTCGCGTGGTGACAGCTCTATGCCCCAGAGCACGACTCACCCAGTAGCGTCAGGGTTATTGAGCATATATCCGAGTGGGGTGTCATTTACTGCCATGATTGGGTGCTCCTAGAAGTAGTGGCGCAGTCGCCTGGCTGTCATGAAGACGCCATATGCCAGCTTCTGGTAGTGCGGGTACCACTGTTTGGGTGGCATGAGCACCTTGCTGAGGTAGTATACTGGGCGCTGAACCCCGTGGACCTTATTTTCTTCGTCTCACTCCACCATGAGTACGGTGCTGACCACCTGGTTGGTGGCGGCAATGTATAGCAACAATGGCTCCTTTTCGCGAGGCGTGACTAATACTGTCGAGGTGGATAGTAGACGCTTGAGGTCCTCGAATGCTTCTTGCGCTTCGTCTGTCAACTCGAACTTGTCAGCTTTGTGGAGAAGCTGGTTGAAGGGCAGTGCCTTTTCGCCCATGCGACTGATTAATCGACTGGGTGCCACGATTCGCCCGGCCAGCTGCTGGGAGCCTTTTACGTTCTTCGGCTTCTCCATGGCCAATATGGCTTTTATTTTCTTCGGGTTTGCTTTGAGCCCCCTCGTAGAGATGAGATACCCGAGTAATTGCCCAGATGGTACACCGAAGGCGCATTTGTACGGATTGAGCTTGATCCGATAGCGGTCTAGGTTGTCGGACGTCTCGTGGAGATCGTCGATTAACGTGGCCTCCTCTTTGGTTTTGATGACGATGTCGTCGATGTATACTTGGATATTGCGACCAAGTTGGTTCTTGAGGCAGGCCTACATGCACCGCTGGTAGGTGGCTCCGGCATTTTTTAGCCCAAAAGGCATCGTGTTGTAGCAGAACACACCAAAGGGTGTTGTGAACGCTGTTTTCTCATGGTCTTCCTCCTTTGATACGTCTAAAACATATCTACTTTCCCGAACACTTTTGCTATTGTTTTTCCTCTAAACTTGTGTGATTTGGATACAACTAACACGGACTGACACTGTTTTCAGGAGAATTACCTTGGTGTCTAGTTTTTGTGTAGAAAATCAACTATCAGGAAAAATCCCGGAAAATATGCCAAAAATCCTATTTCACAAGAAGACTCATGGAGCCAGAAGACGAGACAGAGTAGGGCCATGAGGGTCCCACACCACCTGGCCATGCGGGCTAGGCCAGGCCATGCCTGGGGGTGGTGTGGCCGCCTCGGCTGCCCCCTCGGCCTCCCTCTTCGCCTATAGGTTGCCTATTAACCTAAAAACCAAGGGGAGTTCGACGTTTTTCCAGAAAGAGTTCCACTGTGCCGTCACCACCAGATTCCGTGATTTGGAACCAGAGACTTTGTTCTAGTACCCTGCCGGGACGGGGAATTGGAGGAGATCATTGCCATCATCATCACCATCGCTTCTCCAACAACCATCCATGTTTCCCCCATCTATGAGTGAGTAATCCCCCGCCGTAGGATATGGGGATGGTAGCTATTGGATGAGATCATTCATGTGATGACATCAGATTGTTAGGGCATTGTGCCTATTATCCATTATTAGTGCTTTTTGACTTTGTTGCAACTTGTTATGCTTAATGCTTGTCACTAGGGCCCGAGTGCCATGATTTCAGATCTGAACATGTTATTGATTCATTATGATAGTATTGTTTATAGTCCTACCTGCAAGTTGTATATACATATTGTTGTCCGGAACCAAAGGCCCCGAAGTGACAGCAATCGGGATAACTGGAGGGAATGGCTTTGATGTGAGGATCACATGTGTTCATGGAGTGTTAATGCTTTGCTTCGGTGCTCTATTAAAAGGAGCACCTTAATTGCTAGTAGTTCCCTTGAGGCCCCGCTGCAAACGGGCTGGCAGGATAAAAGATGTTGTGCAAGTTCTCATTGCGAGCACGTATGACTATATATGGAACACATGCCTATGATTATTTAGTAATTGGATGCTTTATCTTATTTATCTGTAAATGCCCTATGTCTTGATTGCCATATGAATTATCTTGTCCATGCAACGCCCGTCCATCCATCCCTATGCCTACCGCGCTTTAATCCTACCGTCTTTACTTTTACTACTACTATTACTTTGCTACTACTACTACAAAACTGTTGCTACTAATAAACTGATGTGAGCAAGATTGTTTCCAGGTGCAGCTGAATTGACAACTCAGTTTTTAAGGCTTATAAATATTCTTTGGCTCCCCTTGTGTCGAATCAATAAATTGGGTTTCACTTCCCTCGAAAATACTGCGATACACCCCCTATACTTGTTGGTCATCAAGACTATTTTCTGGCGCCGTTGCCGGGCAGCATAGCTTTATTTATCAAGTTCACTTGGAATCACTATTGTTCGCTGTCATCCATCCATCATGGGTTAGTCTCGTGATGGCAAGGTTCCTATTTTACCATCCACTACAAGAAGAGGTACAGTTCTAAACACCTCTGTTGCTCTTGATTCACCATCTATTATGAGTAAGCTCCTTACACCACCACATACACATGCTACACACACTGCTACTACTGCTGAATCTGAAACTTCTGATACTTATGATGCTTCTACTGTGCTTGATAAAAGTGGTTCATTAGGTCCTTTCCTAGATGCTACGATTGCTAGAACATAGCTGGAAATACTGAAACTCCTAATGAAAACACTAGTACACCTGTCAGTTCACCTGCGTCTAGAGAGAGCTATGATATTGAAGACGGTTATATTGAGATGACCAATGAATTTATTAAAGAATATCAAAACACCCATGATAGGAGTGCTGTTAAGAGTCTCCTTTATAGGCATACTATAAAACCCAAATTGTCTCCTAATGCTAAGTTTGCTGCATCTCCCATAAACATTAAAGTAAGGATTATGATTTCTCTCTGGATCTATCTTATCTAGCTATTGTTGAGAAAGAACCTTTTTGTGGGACTAAGAATGAAAGTGCGGTAGCACATATGACTGAGCTTTCTACCATGAGTGGCCTGTTTTCTGATGATATTAAGATGCGCACCTACTTTGTTGCTAAAATTTTCCCTTTTTCACTAAAAGGAGAAGCTAAAACTTGGTTTAATAATTTACCTCCTGGATCTATTGATAGCCCTGATTGCTTGATTAGTACTTTCCTGCATAAATATTTTCCTCCTATTGCTAGACATGCTATTTTGCAGGAACTTTTTCATTTTAAACAGGGAGAAAAAGAGATATTGCCTGAATCATGGGCAAGGTTTTGTGCTTTGATTCATGCACAGGATGGATGTCCATTACCTAAGAATGAGCTTCTTGATATATTTTATAATGGACTAACTGAATAATCTAGGACATAGCTGGACAGTTGTGCTGATTGTGTTTTCAGGAATAGGACTCCCAAGGAAGCTGAGGAATTAATGGCTAAAATAAGCAAGAATTATGAAGATTGGACTCCTCCCGAACTAGCTATACCTGAGACAACTATACCTGAACCAACTATTCCTGCGCCTATACCAACATCAAAGAAGGAGTTATTGAACTAAATAATGAAGTGATGAAGGAAGCCAAGAAATGTCTTAAGGAGAAGGGAATTAAAGTTGGGGATGTCAAGAATTTACCTCCTATAGAAGAATTATGTAAGCCAATTCCCCACTCATCCACTATTGAGGTACACTCTCTCCAACATTTTGATGAAGGTGATATCCCTTAACCTAAACCTCCTGATCAATGCTTAGAAGAATTCGATATTTTTATTGTTAAGCAAGATAATTTCAATAAAAGAGTGCAAAATCATTTAATGGAAAACTCTAGAGCTATTGTTGAGTTGAAGGATATTGTGGAAAGAACCTCTAATGATGTTAAAATGCTTGTTAAACATTTTCAAATGGTCCAAACTCAAATAGATCAGCTTATTAAAGTGTAAAAAGACTTGCTAGTTAATGCTACAAAAGAAAAACATGCTTATGAAATTAGAACAAGAAGTGGTGCTGCTACCCATGATCCTCTATATCCTAAGGGGCATCCTAAAAGAATTGAGCAGGATTCTCAACAAGCTGAAAATAGTGGTACTACTCCTAAGAAAAGAAAGAAGAAACATAAAACTATTGTAGAACCTTCTGAACCTGCTAAAGATCCCAATAGTATATCTGTCTCTGATGCTGAAACTGAAAGTGGTAATGAAGAAAATGATGTTCCTGATTAAGAAAAAGTTGAAGATGAACCTGAAAGGCACACTAAGAATACTAAATACACTAAAGAAGATTTTGTTGCTAAGAAACATGGTAGTGAAAGAGAGCCTTGGGTCCAAAAACCTATGCCTTTCGCTGATAAGAAACACAAGTCAAAGGAAGATGAACACTATAATAAGTTTTGTGAGTGGATGAAACTTTTATTCTTGCAAATTCCTTTGACTGATGCTATTAAATTGCCTCCTTATTCAAAGTATATGAAGGATATTTTTTCGAATGAAAGGAAGATCCCTAATGAAGAAATGTCTACTTTGCTTGCTAATTATTCCTTTAATGGTAAGGTTCCTAAGAAACTCGGAGACCCAGGGATTCCAACTATACCTTGCTCTATTAAAAATAGTTATGTTAGAACTGCTTTGTGTGATTTGGGAGCAGGAGTTAGTGTTATGCCTTTTTCTCTCTATAAGAGACTTCAACTAGAAAAATTAATACCAACTCATATATCTTTGCAAATGGCTGATACATCTACTACTATTCCTGTTGGTATATGTGAGGATGTACCTGTTCAAGTGGCTCATAATTGCTTGATATTAACTGATTTTGTTGTGCTTGAAATGCCTGAAGATGATAATATGTCTATTATTCTTGGGAGACCTTTTCTTAATACTGCAGGAGCTGTTATTAATTGTAATCAAGGAAAGGTGACTTTCAATGTTAATGACAAGGAGCATAATGTCTATTTCCCCAAGAAGATTGATAGGACTTACAGTTTGAATTCAATTGAACATATTGATGGCATTCAAGTTGGAGAAATATATTGTCCCATACCAAGAGAAAAATATGAAACTATTATGATTGGGACCATTGCTATCAAGGTTGAGGTAACATAATCATTAGTGGAATACAAGTTTTGTTTCATATAAAATTGTTTTGGTAACAAGACCTGATCAAACTTGTTAACAAAGGGATTTTAATGAACAAAACAATGTTTTCACCATGATTATCTTTGTTTACTTTTATTTTATCTTTTCTAGTTTTTGCTTTTGTTTAGTTTACTTTTCTGTTGTTAGTTGCTTGCATGTTAGAGTGTCTTAGAACTTCTGAAGTTTCAGTTTTGTTTTGTCACTGCATCATTCCAGAAACTTTTTGTCAAAAATCATTCATCTATACCTGAAAATTGCTCAAAAATAAAGTGTCTCGAAAAATTAGAGAAAATTCATATTAAATTTTTATGTGAAAAAGGGGCAGAGAAGTGCCTGGAGAGTACCAGGGGGCCCCACCAGGCAGGCACACTGATGACCCACAAGTATAGGGGGTATATCGCAGTACTTTTGATAAGTAAGAGTGTCGAACCCAACGAGGAGCAGAAGGTGCTGGCTAGTGGTATGGATCAGGAATTCTCTACAAATGCTTAACAAACGGATTTTTAGGGGTTTTTGATAAAGCAAGTAAACAAAGTACGAGTAAATAAAAGATAGTAGGAATAAATGCAGCAAGTGGCCCAATCCTTTATGCAGCAAAGGACAAGCCGGTTGTATTACTTAAGATGACCAAACGTTCTCGAGGACACATGGGAAGACTGTCAAGTGCTTTCACTTCATATAGTTGATTAATCTTCTTTAGCTTGCTAAGTGTTGTGTGGGTGAACATGTGCTAATGTACCGACCTTCCTAGGACTAATACATACTTGTGATTATACCCCTTGCAAACATCCGTAAGTACAAGAAAGTAATTAAGGTAGAAACCTAACCACAGCTTTAAACTCTAAGACCCTTACGTCCCTTGTGCAATGGTTTCCTAACAGGGGTCCAGGTTTCTGTCACTCCGGCAACCCCTACGATTAGTAGCCAAATACACAATGCATTCCCCTAGGCCCATATAGGTGAAGTGTCATGTAGTCGACGTTCACATGACACCACTAGAAGAAGTACACCACAACTTAAATATCAAACTATTGAATCTTTCTCAACAACAACATGACTTCTCCCATGTCCTCAAGAACAAAACAAACTACTCACAAGACATCATATGGATCATGATCAGAGATGGAATAATGATGTATAACAATCTGAAGATAAACAATAATTCAATGGTTCACTCAATAGCATCAACTACAAAGAGTAATCAACACCGGGAAAGTTTCCCCTATGAACTATGCAAGATTCAACCCAATTGTTACATCAATATGGAGATGGTGATGAGGGTGCTGATGGTGATGATGGTGGTGATGATGATGATGATGATCCTGATGAGGTCCAGCTTGATGGTGGTGTTGATGGAGATGATCTCCCCTCTCCGGGAAGGAATTCCCCCGGCAAAAATCTGTCTGCCGGAGAGATCTTTCTCTCTCTATGTTTTCCGCCCCGCAGAGGCGGCGAAATCTTTCTATGGTCACTCCCTGAGTCTTAGGGTTTCGCGAGGATAATATACGCCAGAGGGGAGTGCCAGGGGTGGACCAGGGCGACCACACCACCTGGTGGCGCGGCCTAGGCTGTCCCGCGCCAGGGGGTGGTGTGGGCCCCCTGTGGCCCATCTCCAGCCCCCCTTCTGGCTTCCTTCGTCTTCTGGAAAAATAGGATTTTCTGTATATTTTCCCAGATTTTCTGATCTTTGTGAATTTTGCCTCCAAACAACACCTTTTCCATCAGAATCCTGACTACAGCGGTCCATGCTCCAAAAGTCATCAACCTTGCAAAAACAGATGAAATAACATAAGTATCACCTCTCAATACGAAATATATCAATGAATAATAGTGAATTATGACATAGAATAGTGATGAAATATGGACGTATCAACTCCCCCAAGCTTAGACTTCGGTTGTCCCCAAGCGAAACTGAGCTCAATAAACATGACCTCAGGTTTATGGAGTGAAAAGTCGATAAAAGAATACGGACAAGAACCATCACATTCATCAAATACATATATCATAATAGAAGACAACTCACTATTATATAACTTAACTTGCAATAAGTAAAGGAAACACAATAAAGATACATAAAGTGAATCATAATTGGTAATGGCAAACTTAGCTCTTGGTAGAAGAATAGTTGACAAGTTGCTGGAGTTCACAAATAACTGGTTTTCAAAGATATCTTTCAAAGTAGTAAACATCAAGATAAGAGCAATGTGCAAAACAAGGAACATAAAAAACATGATTGAATAAATCATCAGATGAATGAATGAAACACAACAAATCAAAATACTTGCTGAGATAGAAGGGAATAGGTTTACTGACTCAACTACAAAGTAAAAGAAAGGCCATTTGCAGAGGGAAGCAGGGATTGCAAGTCTCATAAAGAGCTCCCAAAAATTATGATACTTACTAGCTTTCAGCTCTCATTGCCCCTATCATAGGCATCTTTTGGTGATTAAGGTTAAAGTGACACAACTAAGAGGATATGCTTGACAAGTTATAAGTTGAAATCTCATGCCCCTTACTTATGAGTACCAAACCTCATGCTACTCAACTTCAGTCAGGAGTAAGCTGTTGTCATTGTAAATACATGTGTATCATTGAGAACCGCCAACGGGGTACCCCTTGCACATGACACATGAGTTATCCCATAATCAAAATGACAAGGCAAGTAGACAGTGAGCATCTCAGTGATCTTTTTATTTGCTATTTGCATAGGTTTTTATTGAGGATGCTTCATAGAATGCTCACTATAGTTATGCTGCAAGTTTCCACCATAATTAGGCATGGCTTAGGCTAGCGGCCCAGGCGTTTCTCTAACACACATATAAACTCCATGATCTTACAAGTTCCACTTTTATTTCACACCGTCGGGATCCATAAGCAAAAGAACATGATATCAACTAGGTACAAAGTACCAATGCAATGTTGAAAGCGTTCCCCATGATACATGGTTCTGCTAACTTCAACTCATAAAGAGCAAGCATATACGCAACAAAGAAGGACCCAATGGTTCAAGTTTATTAAATGCAAGAAAGGTAAATTGTGCCATCAAGTTAGTGAGAGCTTTAATCACTAATTTTCACATAACAAGTTTAATTTGGAAGGTACACAAAACAAGAATTTACTTGGAATAGCAATAATGCTACTAGGTAGGTATGGTGGACACAAATGGCATGGGTTTGGTTTAAAGGAGGTGGATGCATGAGAAGAATTCCCTCTCAGTACAGGTTTTTGGCTAGCAAGGCTGGGTAGCAAGTATAAGAGTTGAAGGAAACAAACAAACATACAAGTGATAAAAACAAACATGCAATCTTCCTTGGAAGCACAAAAGATCTTAACTAGAGAATACTAGACTTATGAGCAAATCAAGAAAGAAAGATGATGAAATTATTTTTCTTTAGAGTACTTTTATCTTTTTCATTCAACTCTCAAAAATAGTGTTGCTACTGACCGAGCCAGGTTTGCCAAAACCAACAAAATTAACTCAATGATCCCAAAGTGATACCAATACTAACAACAAGATCAATCATATAACCATGAATTGAAAACTAATATAAGCTATGCAAAAGAGTGAATGATAGAACTTCTCATTAATATTCCATAACAGCAACTCACACCAAGGGATACATATCTAACGAGAGAGGGGACACTTCCATAATGCAAACCATCCTACATAATAACTTCTCTATTCATGATATGACTCTATTAATGAGGCAAAAAGATAGAAGATAGTGATGTGATACCGCCACACTCCCCCAAGCTTGGAACAAACCAAGGGGATGCCAAATATGATGATGAATTACTCCTTTGGTGGTGGTGATATCCTCTCATCTTCGTCCGACTTCCAGGGTAAGGGCTTCCCATCAACAAAGGACATCGTGGTTTCCAGCATCCCGAAACTTGCAGCAGCACTTATGCGTTTAAACCTAACCTCATACTCACAGTTTTGATTTTGAACGTCATAGAACTGTGCTTGAAGTTCGTTGGTTGTTTGGCGGAGTGAGAGGACTTCATCCTTGAGTTCAGCAGTCTCCTTTTGGTGCTCGGTGATGAGTTCGGAACAAATCTTATGGATGATATCCACTTCGCGCTCCGCCATCTTCTTATACCTAAAGACTTCTTGCTCCAGTGCTTCCATCCTGTCCTCCAGACTTCCTTCACCTTTAGGGCCTCGAACCTCTTTTATCCGGAGTTCCCCATCTTCAAGCAACAACTGCTTGGGATGAATCTTCAACCCTCTCATGTATGGGTTGATGATATCCTCTAAAGAATCTTCCTTGGCTGGTCCAGAGGAAGACATTGTAGCTCCAAATCTGGGACTCTACCTGTTAGAAATAGATCGAAACGAAAACACGACGAAAACATGATATATGAACCTCGGGAGATCTGGGGGATTATATATTATGAAGTTTCATGATGAAAGGAAGGTACTGGGAGAAAACGAGTCGGAGGGGAGTCCGGGGTGGACTCACCACCTAGTGGCGCGGCTAGGGGTGGGCCCACGCCATAGGGTGGTGTGAGCCACCCTAGCTCCGTTTCTGTCCCTTTTTTCGATTCGTAGCTTTCCTTATTGACCAAAAACTGCAAAAATATAGTTGGATAGTATTTTCGTGGAACTTTTCTTACCAGAACTGTTACCTATTTGAAAGCAACTCTGCAGGTCTCTGAATTTGGTATCTAGTAGATTCTTCTAGAGTCACCACTTGAATACTATCAATGTCTTCATCTTCATACACTTATTACTTGAGTCATAAAACCTTCTCTTCCTTATTACACCATTATCTCCACTTCCTGGAAATTTCTTTCACACAAAACTTCACACAGCTCTCATTAGCAACATTAGTATAAGTGAAGTGATAAAACCTTTTGAGTTCAACTTCAACTTAAAACCATCAAAACATAAGCTACTGAAGCAACTCCTTCCGAAAACCCAAAAAGAATTCAAAAAGGAAATCGAATAAAGAAGCAAATGCAAAAGTGGCAAAATCTGTCAAAACAGACCAGCATGTAAAGATCAATTTTTTCGAAAATCTTATGTTGCTCAAATCAAAAAGTGCAGAACTAACGAAAGTTAAATAACAACCTGGGTCAGAAGCATAGAAAATTACAGCTCAATCCGACATACATAGATATCTCACGAATATTTATGGTGAAGCACAAAAATCTGTTTCGAGACAGCAACTTCCTCAAATGTTACTTCTCTCTCATTAGAGGATGATCTTGACACAAAAACCAAAAAAAACGGATAAGGAGCGGTTATTACCGAAGTAATAACTTCCAAGACTCAAAGAAACAAAAAAACTGAAAGCAAAAACAAATTGGGTTGTCTCCCAAAAAGCTCTTTCTTTATAGCCATTAAGATGGGCATGATAATTTTGGAGATGCTCACATAGGAATATGAATTGAAGTAAAAGAGAGCATTAAGAAGCAAAAAATACACACATTTAAGTCTAACCCACTTCCTATGCAAGGAAATTTTGTAAACAAACAAGTTGTTGAAACCAGAGGCTACTTGCATAAGAAGGCAAAAGAAGTGCAACATAAAAACTTTCAACATAAAACAAGGAAACTTGATATTATTGAGATGCATAAGAACACTTTTCCCTCTCTCATAGTAACTTTCAGTATCATGCATAAACTTAACAATATAGCTATCATAAGGGAAATCGTAGCAATGATCACTTATTCTAACAGAAATCACAGGAATACTAGCTCTCATAATACTACTTTGTGAAACAATATTAGAGGTATCCTTACAAAGGATAGTGTGTCCCTCTTCTACATATTTAGTGACAAAGTCTTTCACATTTTCTATTATAGGTTCATCAACCATTTGTTTATCAGGTTCAACAGCCTTATTCATACTTTCATCAACCATACTAGCTATCATAGAATGTTCCTTTATCTTAACTGGGAAAGGCATTTTCTCAATGTAAGGTTTAGGTAAAACATGATTAGCAGTATAAACTTTAGTATTTCTTGCAGGAACACTCTTAGCAACATCTTTATAAGGTTCATGATACTTATTCCACTTCTTTTTAGGCACTTCAATGTAGGAAGCAAAAGCCTTAAAATAAGAAGCAATAGCTTGAGAGTCTAGACCATAAGCATTTTTAATATTTTGAAAGTCATCAGTTCCCATAAAAGATTCAATGCATTCATAATCATAATTTATACCTGACATTCTTCCTTTGTCATTCTCCCAAGCTTCAGCATTGTCTTTAATACGGTCTAGAAGATCCCATTTAGCTTCTTCCATGAGAGTGAATGATCCAGCACAAGAAGCATCCAATAAATCCTTATCATGTAGAGGGAGCCTTGCATAAAAGTTATTGATAATAATATTGTTGGGGAGCTCATGAATGGGATGTTTGAGCATTAGTAACTTCAATCTCCCCCAAGCTTGAGCTGTACTCTCTCCATCAAGAGGCCAAAAGTTGTATATTTGATTCCGATCTTTACGAATCTCACTAGGAGGATAAAACTTTGAATAAAAGAGAGGCACTATTTCCTCCCATTCCAGAGCTTGACCATTCTTCAGCAACTTATACCATTCCTCAGCTCTTCCTTTCAGTGATAATGAGAATAACTTCTTCTTAACTTGATCTGTAGTAATACCTGCACACTTGAACAACCTGCATAATTCATGTATAAAGAGTAAATGATCACCGGGATGGACTGTTCCATCCCCAACATAGTAGTTATCCATAACACGATCAATAATTCTTGTAGGTATTTTAAAAAACATAATTCTCAGCAGGCGGTGGCTTATCTACTACCTTAGCAGTGGTAGTAGCATTACCAAATAAGAAACTTAGCGAATTATCCATAACGAAAACAAAGCAACTAGCAGAAGTAAACAATACTCACAGTAGAAGTTTCCTTTACCAGTTCCACTCTCCAATAGCGCTTCACTCCCTGGAAACGGCGCCCGAAAATAGTCTTGATGACCCACAAGTATAGGGGGTGTATCACAGTATTTTCGATAAGTAAGAGTGTCGAACCCAACGAGGAGCAAAAGGTGCTGGCTAGTGGTATGGATCAGGAATTCTCTGCAAATACTTTGCAAATGGATTTTTAGGGGGTTTTGATAAAGCAAGTAAACAAAGTACGAGTAAATAAAAGACAGTAGGAATAAATGTAGCAAGTGGCCCAATCCTTTATGCAACAAAGGACAAGCCTGTTGTATTACTTAAGATGACCAAACGTTCTCGAGGACAGATGGGAAGACTATCAAGTGCTTTCGCTTCATATAGTTAATTAATCTTCTTTAGCTTGCTAAGTGTTGTGTCGGTGAACATGTGCTAATGTACCGACCTTCCTAGGACTAATACATACTTGTGATTATACCCCTTGCAAACATCCGTAAGTACAAGAAAGTAATTAAGGTAGAAACCTAACCACAGCTTTAAACTCTAAGACCCTTACGTCCCTTGTGCAATGGTTTCCTAACGGGGGTTCTGGTTTCTGTCACTTCGGCAACCCCTACGATTAGTAGCCAAATACACAATGCATTCCCCTAGGCCCATATAGGTGAAGCGTCATGTAGTCGATGTTCACATGACACCACTAGAAGAAGTACACCACAAATTAAATATCAAACTATTGAATCTTTCTCAACACAACTCCACTACCAACAACATGACTTCTCCCATGTCCTCAAGAACAAAACGAATTACTCACAAGACATCATATGGATCATGATCAGAGATGGAATAATGATGTATAACAATCTGAACATAAACAATAATTCAATGGTTCAATCAATAGCATCAACTACAAAGAGTAATCAACACCGGGAAAGTTTCTCCTATGAACTATGCAAGATTCAACCCAATTGTTACAGCAATATGGAGATGGTGATGAGGGTGCTGATGGTGATGATGGTGGTGGTGAAGATGATGATGATCCCGATGAAATCCAGCTTTATGGTGGTGTTGATGGTGACGATCTCCCCTCTCCGGGAAGGAATTCCCCCGGTAGAAATCTGTCTGCCGGAGAGATCTTTCTCTCTCGAAGTTTTCCGCCCCCCAGAGGCGGTGGAATCTTTTTGTGGTCACTCCCCGAGTCTTAGGGTTTCGGGAGTATAATATATGCCAGAGGGGAGTGCCAGGGGTGGACCAGGGCGGCCACACCACCTGGTGGCGCGGCCTAGGCTGGCTCGCGCCAGGGGGTGGTGTGGGCCCCCTGTGGCCCGTCTCTAGCCCCCCTTCTGGCTTCCTTCATCTTCTGGAAAAATAGGATTTTCCGTATATTTTCCCGGATTTTCTGATCTTCGCGAATTTTGCCTCCAACAGCATCTTTTCCATCAGAATCCAGACTGCAGTGGTCCATGCTCCAAAAGTCATCAACCATGCAAAAACAGATGAAATAACATAAGTATCACCTCTCAATATGAAATATATCAATGAATAATAGTGAATTATGACATAGAATAGTGATGCAATATGGACATATCACACACCACCTGGTTGCGTGACCAGCTCAGGGGCGCGCCTGGCCATGGTGTGGGCCACCCCTGGCCCTCCACTCACTCTCTCACTTGCTAGTGCTTTCTCTCTCCTGAGAAAACACCAGCTCTTTGCTCGAAATCGCGTCCTTGCTATTCTTGTCCATGATTTTTCGATCTCCTTGCTTAGCCCATCTTTGCTGCTGAAATTTGGAGCATTTGTTCTCCGGTATGTGACTCCTCCGCTTGTCCAAGTAGATTTGTGTTTAGTGGTTTATATCTTGAGTATTTTGCTGCTATAGGTGACAGGTTATGAGAGCTTGTAAGCTTGTCCAATGCTTAGAGATATTGTTTTGATGCATGTTTAGGCCTCTTGCAAGTCCTTATGAGTAGTGCCCTTTATTATGTATTCACTTTGTAATCACTTGTGTAATGGATGTTTAAATTTCAAAATAGAAGATGAATGAACATCAACTCAACCAACATGAACTGAGGGTGCCTAAGGTTATGAAGGTTCGCCGAGAGGAGGAAGTTTTTCCTTCCATCTATCCATGCTCCGAATTCATGAGGGCTGTAGGAATTTCCCAAGACTTCCATACTTTAGTTGCTAATGCAGGATTGGAGCACTTTGTGGAAGATGAACCTTGTCAATTTGTGAAACTAACTATGTCTATAGTGCAAGACTTTTGATTTAGTTGCTCTTTGCCTAACCCCATGGTTCACAACAAAATTTACAATATAGATGTCGACCTTCCTCTTGATGACTTTTGTTCAGCTATTAAGGTACCTCAGTGGGGATCGTGTGGAAGGATTAAAGAGCGACCTGGACCACTCATGGACTTGTATGCGGAGATTTGCCAAGAGAGCATCTTCTCAAAGGAGAGTGGGAAAATCCATAACATTCATCTCCCATCTATTCGCTACTTTGCTTACTTTATTGCCAAGTGTGTTCTCGCTAGGAAAACTGCTAATAAGCTATCCTCATATGATCTAGCATTCATCTCAGCTGCTTTAAACCAAGATAGGACTTATAATTTGGGTGCGTTGATAGCTTTCCGTCTTGCTGCTAACCGCGAGAAAGGTGTAATTTGTGGAGGCCTCATTGCCTCTCGTTTATTAGCTTTGCATGGTTTAGTGCCTCATCATTTAGACCTAGAGTTTCCCATAGAAAAGCTTGACCTTAATTCCATGATACAACATAAATTTGTTTCTTCTTGGGCTAATTTGAGTGATTTGTCTTATGAAATAGCCTTTCTTAAGGTTGGTTGGAGAAGGAGTAAGTCCGAGCGATTTATTCTTTTGCCTGCACCTGTTTTGTTTAACCTTGATACCAGGGTAAGATGGTCACTCACTGAGGAGGAGCTTGATATGTACCTGGGAGAGCTCTCCCAACAGGAGCATGATACTAGAAGGGAGGTTACAAATGATTCAGTCCAGCCCTCGAATGAGGGGGAGTCTTAATATCAGCAGCCTACCTATGATTGGGGAGCTTCTTCTTCTTCCCAAGGACCTAACCACGATCATTCTTACGCTGACCCGCCTGCCTGAAACCCTTACCCGTGTTGGGGTTGATACCCACTTAGGGCAAAAGCCTAAGCTTGGGGGGAGGTACACCGACATCACACTCATCTCCATATCATGTTTCATCAGTACTTTGTATATTCATGCTTCGTTCTCTTTTCAGTTTTCGTTCTTTCTTTACTTATTTCTGTTGTTTCTAAAACACAAAAAGACCAAAAATATTTCTGTTGTTTCTCTTTGTTTTCTTCTTCTTATTTTTTCCTTGGTTTGCTTTTTTCCTTTTGTCTTTGTCTTAGTTATTCGAAAAACCCAAAAAGATTTTGCTTTGCTTGTTTTTCCTTTTTGTTCTTGCCTTTGAAAATTAAAAACACCAAAAATATTTGTTGTTCTTCTTTGGTTTTGTGAGTTTGTTGCAAGGTTTAGTAGTCCCTAGTGGAATTTGGTTTCATGTTATTATTCAAGCCACACAAGTGAAGGGAAATAATGAGGATTAATGACAACTTGAAGAGTGGTAAGAGGCTGGTAACGAACTCTATTTGTTTTCATTTTTTGTACATATACTCATCATTGTGGGCATGCTTAGTCTGTTCATGTAGGGTGTAAGTTATTTATGGATGCTTAGTAGTTCTTTCTTTCTTATGATTAGCTCCAGCTCGCTAATAGTTTGTAGCATGTCATATGAATGTTTGCTTGCATTTCTCTATTCATAACTTGGTATGACACTGTGGTATCCTCCTCTGAATGTTTCTCTTGAATTGACTTGGCACATGCTAATGCATGCATATGACTGAAACAATAATCAGTTAAGCCTCGATGAATTATTTTGCCTTAGGGGTATTGAATCACTTTCATGCCATAATTAGTCTTGTTTTGCCGCAAGCATGATTATGACAGTTATTGCTCTCTCATTTGTCGCCCCTTACTTTTGCTAGCCTTCACTTGTGCTGAGTATAATCTTTACTCGTGCATCCAACTCCCCAAAACCAATATTGCCAAAAGTGTCCACCATACCTACCTATTAGCATCATTTGCTTTTCTGTGCATATTAAGTATGCCTTGTTTTCTTCCGAATAAAATGTTTGCTTGTTATGAGAAAGTTAGTTAGTAAAGCTCTCACGAACTTGATGGCACACTTTATTTTCTTGCACTTAATAAACTTGAACCATTGTGTCCACCTTTTTTGCGTATATGATTGCGCTTTATAAGTTGAAGTTAGCAGAACCATGTATCATGGGGAACGCTTTCAACATTGCACTGGTACTTTGTACCTCGTTGATATCATGATTCTTTTGCTTATGGATCCCAGCGGTGTGAAATAAAAGGGAAACTTGTAAGATCATGGAGTTTGTGTATGTGTTATAGAAACGCCTGGGCCACTAGCCTAAGCCATGCCTAATCATGGTGGAAACTTGCAGCATAACCATAATGAGTATTCTATGAAGCATCCTCAATAAAATCCTATGCAAATAGCAAATAAAAAGATCGCAGATGTTGGGGATATACTTTCCGGGTATCCTCACAATTCCTCACTGACCAGGGTGGCCCACTTCGGGTTAGATCTTTGCTTCATGGGCGGCCCAGTCAGGGAGAAAAGACGGAGTCCAGTCCGGCTACGGGAAGGCCTAGAAGACTTACCGACTTAGGCCCATAGTGTTACTTGTAGTTCAAGATGTACTCTGTAACCGACTCTTAGTCGTAGCCAGATAGATCTCTCATGTAAACCCTAGGCCGGATATCTATATAAGCCGTCCTAGGGAGAGCCTTTAGGGAAACACTCAATAGTCTACAATCTCAACTCGCACAGGCCAACCCTTGTAACCCATGTTCCGGCTCTGCCGTATTACTGGATTGCTAGCAGGAGTAGGATCCGTCGAAAGCCGGCGGATTCGAACCTGGGTAAACTTGTGTGCTCACTATCTCGGAACACCGTACGTCTCACACCCCTCTCTTCTACATGCCTCGAGGACCCCCTCATGGTGTACTTGTTGTCAATCCGACGACAGTTGGCGCCCACCGTGGGGCAAGTGAGCTTCGGATCTGCGTTCCAAGCAGAATCTGCAAGAATCGGAATCGGCGAGACTATCAATGTCGGTCGCATCCTCTATGCCAGCAATGTCCCTCTCATCGTTCTCGACGAGACCTGGATTCCAGCTAGGGAGGCTGTAACTGCCTACACCATCATGTCTTTTTGATCGATGTTTACATCGGTTTTGCTGAACCTGTCCCACCCACCCTAGCGGTGATGATAGAGGCAGAAGAATCTTCCGGGTCCCCTTTGTCCGCGGAGGCAGCAGAGTTCCGAATCTTAGAAAACCCCAATCCCACCCAACCCGCACCAGTTGCGGAGATAGTGGAGAAATCCGAACATGAAGCAGACCTAGCGGTCCAAGTCGAATCTGGAGTGGATCTCCTTGGAGAGACCGAATCCCAGATCGACCCACCTGCGGAAGTCGAAATCCAGGAGGAGCATATTAACGACACTGATTCCGGCTCTGATGATGCCGGGACAGACATGCCTTTCCTGAGGTACACACTGCGGCATATGATTATGCAAAACTCGAGCGTAGATGCAATTCTCGAGACCATCAAAAGTTTCGACGAAGCTGATCGCGAGAGTCGCATGTACCTCAGGAAGCACGCATCACACTTTGTCGGATATGTGGGATCCGGATCCGGCTCTGCTGATGCTGGAGACAACACCGACTCGGTGGTGGAGGCAATTGGAATAAACACCGACGTACCCGCATCCTCGGATGAATCGATGACATCGGCAGATTTCTGAAAGTTCTCCGCGGAATATGAAGAGGAGTACAACTCCAAAACTACAGAAGAAGGAGAAGCCATGGATGAAGGATCCGGGGAACACTCTCCCAAAGCGCAGGATGACATGGAAGTCGGAGATAATCCCGAAGTCCAGATGTCCGAAAGTACCGATTAGAGCTTGACTCCGGGAAATGGACCTAAAGCCGTCTTTGCTATCGGCGCTGCCAAGAAGGCAAAGAAGAAGAACAAGAAGAACAAGACCCTGACAAAAGACCCTCTGGTAGAGGAGGTGATTGCCGAGGAATATGAGGAAGACTCGGATGGAGCACTTATCGCAGAAGAGCCCAAAAAAGAAGAATCGGTGGATGGACACGTGATCACTGAAGGTGCACGTAAACTCATCGATGCTGCATTAACCACACCTATTCCAACAGCTACAGAACTTACTGCTCAAGAACTGGACGAGAGGGCACAGGCCCTAGAAGCGCGTTGTCAAGTACTCCTCGATGAAGCCAAAAACATTAAGGAGGAAAAGAAACGCATGGCATCTACGGAGAAGTACAACTCCAGGCAATACCAGAAGACCAGGAAGCGTCATACTAGTGACAACCAATTCCCGCAGATTCATGCCGTCCTTTTCGGAGAAGAAATGGGGAAGCCTCGGAAGGATAGAAAAGGGGATTGGGTATATCCAACCCCAGTACAGAACACCATGGAGGCCTGAGAAATTTTATCGGCTAATCCAGGCCCGGAGGAGATCCGGTTGGGAATCAAACTACTCAACAAGGGACTGGAGCAGCAAAAGGTCGCCATGTCCGGAAGTCAAAAACTGGTCTCTGATTCCGACCAATGTCGCACAGATCCGGCATGGGCTGATGTAAGACCCAGCGCGTATCGGAGCAGCACCACCGCCCCGATCGCCAGGAAGACAATTACTCAAGAACCGGATCTTTAGAACAGCACCACAAAGCTGCCTGTAACTAGCGTAGTGTCAACCTAGTTGCGGAGCAAGAAGCAATTGCTGCACTGAATCCGAGGAACCCACCCCTGTGAGAGTCGAAAGACCGCAGGGACGATGATAAAGAGAAACGTTGGGAGGAGGACCGACAAAGAATGACACCTCCTAGACATGCAAGCCGTCTGGATGACGGACGAAGGAATGACGGATACCGCGCCGAGACAAGCCGGGAGGGGGCTTGTCACAATGAAGACCCTCCCCGGAACAAGAATAATGACGCTCCGGACGGAGGCCGGCGATCAGCCGGAAAAAACCCAGTTGCTCCACCCTCTCGACCAAGTAGCCATCACAACAGCTCTTAAGGAGGCCTGGGAGGGCTTCGTGGTGGAGGAGGTGGTGGCAGAAGCCAAAGTCCGACTCCAAGGCACCGCAGCCACAGCCGACACTCGGGACGATCCCTATCCCCAAATGACGCAAGGCATAGGATCAACTCCAATATAGAAGCGTGGCACTATGAAAATGATCACATCTATGTGGGCCCAAAGTGCTTCGGACCACCCATCAGAGCTACGAGATTCTCGGAAGGATTTGCTATCTCACGACATATCCAAGCCTACGACGGCATTGCTCGGCCAGATACCTGGCTACAGGATTTCTTCCAAGCTTGCTGTATCGCCAAAGGAGGAAACAGCCTGGTCGCAACCCGATATCTCCCACTCATGTTGTGGAGGACGACACGATCATGGCTTAATGAACTTCCAGAGAACACCATCCACAACTGGTATGACATGCAAAGTGCGTTCTTTCAGAATTTCGAAGGCACATACCGGAGGCCCTGTACGGTCGGAGACCTACAGCGTTGCACCCAGAAGGTCGGAGAAACTTGCCGGGATTACCTCGGACGATGGATCGACACCAAGAACTCCTATGAAGGAGTAAATGATCAAACTATGATTGAAGCTTTCATTGCAGGTCTCCCAATTGGTCTACCGCGTCATCGCTTGAAGTGTGACAAGGTCACTGATTTGGCAGAGATGATAGAAATAGCGAGCAAGTATGCAGATGCTGACGACGATGCAGAGGGATTACTCAACGCCCTGGTTGTGCCACAGTCGGCAAAACAATCAAATCAACAAGCTCAAAAGCGCAAGAATACCTCGGAAGAGAAACCCAACGCGAAAACGGCAGTGGTCACTGCTACTTTCAGGTCTGGAGGACGAGGAGGACGCGGCGGAGGCCGCGGGCATGGCCGTGGGACTTCAAGAGTTCAAGTTAGAGGAGACCAGCAACCGGGCAAAACCTACTCTTGGGCCGACATTGCCAATAACCCATGTGTGCATCACTTAGATGCCAATGGGAGCTCGTCACACACCAACGCCGAGTGTCGTTTCAATGACGACATCAAAAGAGATGACACCGCTGGCTACAAAGCTAAGCGGAAGAAGGGAAAGAAGAATCCTAAAAAAGATAAAGAGACCAAGGAATATTCCTACATGGAGGAAGCCGATGCTTCAAATCCCAAGCCGGAAGGGAAGAACAATTTTTCGACCAAAAAAGACACTTATGTCACCTTCCTCGGATCTCAACCAACAAAGGTCAAGAAATCAGTTCTACATGAGCTCAACGCAACAGTTCCGGCTGTCCCCCAATTTTTGGACTGGTCGGAAGTGGCAATTACATTTGACAGTGCTGATCATCCGCCTAAGTTGCACAGGCGAGGAAAATACGCCTTAATCATCAATCCACTTATCGACGGTTATGGTTTCTCCAAGACCCTCATGGACGGCAGCAGCAGTATCAATATTCTGTATGTCGAGATGCTACGCCGGATGAAGATCTCGGAGACCCAGCTGAACCATAGCTCTGTGATCTTTCACAGAGTTGTCCCAGGAAGACAAGCCAATTCCCTGGGGGAAATCACTTTGGATGTTACCTTCGGAACTCCAAAGAACTATCGGACGGAGGCACTTTCCTTTGAAGTGGTCCCGTTCAAGAGCGCGTACCACGCTATATTCAGACGTCTAGCTTACTGGGCTTTTATGGCTTGTCCATGTTACATTTACAATATGATGAAGATTCCAGGTCCCAACGGTGTAATCACCATCAGGGGAGACCCGAAGAAAGCACGAGAGTGCGAGGATGGGAATGTTGCCTTTGCTGAAGCCGTGCTACACGCCTAGGAGTACCAGGAGATCAAGAAGAGCATAGATCCGTCCGAGATGCCCGTAGCAAAGAAGGAGGTGACAAAGCCAAATCCGGAGTTCAAGGCATCAGAAGAGACGAAGAAAACGTCGTTGAAGGATGATGACCCCTCCAAGGTGACCCAGATAGGTGTAGGCCTAGATAGTGCATAGGAAAGCGTGCTCGTCAAGTTACTCAAAGCAAATCAAGATATCTTCGCATGGCAGCCATCTGACATGACTGGAGTACCTAGGGAACTTGCCGAGCACTCTTTAAATGTAAACCTAAACACTAAACCCGTCAAACAGTCCTTACGACGTTTCGGCGATGAAAAGCGTAAGGTAATAGCTAAGGAACTAGCACGGCTCGACTTAGCCGGATTCATAGAAGAGGTCATCCACATTGAGTGGTCGGCCAATCCTGTAATGGTCACCAAAAAGGACACCACTGATTTAAGGATGTGTGTTGATTATACTTCCTTGAACAAGGCTTGTCCAAAAGATCCGTTCGCTCTGCCTAGGATTGATCAAGTTATCGATTCTACGGCAGGCTCGGAACTCCTATACTTTCCCGACACATATTCCAGTTATCATCAAATCCGGATGAAGGAATCTGACAAAGTCAAACCCTCATTCATAACCCCTTTCGGAACCTTCTGTTTTGTTACGATGCCTTTTGGGGTAAAGAACGCAGGAGCTACTTACCAGCGCACGATGCAGCGTTGCCTCCACGACCAAATCGGACGCAATGTACATGCATACGTGGATGATATTGCGGTGATGTCCAAAAAGAAGGAAACGCTGATTTTCGAGTTGGAGGAAACATTCGCCAATCTACGAAAATACAACATCATGCTTAATCTGAAGAAATGCTTCTTTGGAATTCCAGCCAGAAAATCGTTAGGTTTCATCGTGTTTCAAAGAGGCATAGAGGTGAACCGAGACAAAATCAAGGCTATACTCAATATTCCTAGGCTAACTCGCCTGAAGGACGTACAAAGATTAACTGGTTGCATTGCTGCAGTTAGTCGATTTGTAAGCTGGCTTGGTGAAAGAGCCGCACCATTATACAAACTCCTGAAAAAGACCAAGGATTTTGTATGGACCAATGAAGCGGAATCTGTGTTACAGGACCTTAAGAAAGTACTCTCATCTGCTCCTATCCTTGCTGCATCAGAACCACAGGAACCGATGTTGCTTTATCTTGCTGCGACAAACAAAGTCGTTAGTATCGTCATGGTGGTGGAGAGACCGGAGGAAAATCAGGAACACCTGGTGCAGCGTCCGACTTACTTCGTCAGCGAGGTCCTGACAGAATCAAAACAGCGGTATCCTCACTATCAAAAGCTGTCTTACGGTGTTTTCCTAGCATCTCGTAAGCTACGACACTATTTCCAGGAGCATCCAATTACTGTGGTGAGCACAGCTCCCATGAGAGACATCATTAACAACAGCGATGCCACAGGACGCGTCGCCAAATGGGGCATAGAGCTTTCGGCTTTCGATATTGAGTATAAACCCTGGACAACAATTAAATCCCAAATCCTTGCCGACTTTGTTGCTGATTAGACAGAGACGAAGGAGAATATGACCCTCCCGGAGTTGGAATATTGGACCCTATACTTTGATGGGTCTAAGGCTCGAGGGGGCTCGGGGGCTGGCGTGGTGCTCAAATCACCCCAAGGAGATAAACTTCTATACGCGTTGCAGATCCACTTCACAGCGACAAATAATATTGCCGAGTATGAAGCACTGCTGCATGGAATTCGGATTGCTAAGGATATCGACATCCGACGTTTGATGTGTTACGGAGATTCGGATCTTGTTGCTCAGCAAGTGTCGGATATTTG
Organism: Avena sativa; assembly: GCA_916181665.1. Classification (NCBI taxonomy): domain Eukaryota; kingdom Viridiplantae; phylum Streptophyta; class Magnoliopsida; order Poales; family Poaceae; genus Avena; species Avena sativa. The sequence continues at coordinate 450,337,650 of OV702288.1, read as the reverse complement.
TAATGCAAATAAACACATGGCAACATATAAAGCTGTCGTGGATGATTTATCTTAATCGTTCGAATGGTTTGAGGTTCAACACATCCCTCGAGCAGAAAATGAGGAAGCAGATGCATTATCTCGGATAGGCTCTGCACGGAAAGAGGTCCCGGATGGCGCTTTTTTAGAGCACCTCAAAGTTCCCTCAATAAAGGGAGTGGATGAGGAATATCCGACCAAATCCGACTCACCTCTAATAGCAGTATTGGCTGTAATTCCCAGCTAGACCCAACCCTACCTTGATTATCTGGTAGATGGCAAATTACCCGAAGACGAGGTTCTGAGCCGGCAGATCGTCCGACGAGGAAAAGCCTATAGTATAGTTAAAGGTGAGCTCTATAAGCAGAGTGTTTCTAGGGTTTTTCAGCGTTGTGTATCTCTGGAAGAAGGAGTGCAAGGGCTGCCAAAAGTACGCCAAGAAAGCTCATGTTCCGGCTGATCAGCTACGAACAATACCTATAACATGGCCTTTTGCGTTCTGGGGGCTTGACATGGTAGGACCGTTTAGATGAGCTCCAAGTGGATTTACTCACCTCTTAGTGATGGTGGATAAATTCACCAAATGGATTGAGGCTAAACCCTTCACAAGTTGTGATGGAGCAACGACCAAAAGATTTGTCGAGGATGTTATAATCCTGTATGGTTATCCGCATAGCATTATCACGGACAACGGGAGTAATTTCTCTATGGGAGAATTGGCCGAATTCTGCAATGAACAAAATATCCGGCTTGACATTGCGTCAGTCGCACATCCGCAGGCTAACGGACAAGTTGAAAGGGCAAATGGTTTAATCCTACAAGGCCTAAAACCGAGACTCGAAGCGCCACTACGATGTGCTGTGGGGGCTTGGGCGGAGGAATTACCCTCCGTAGTATGGAGTTTACGAACGACTCCGAACAGGTCAACCGGATACACACCTTTCTTCTTGTTCTATGGCGCAGAAGTAGTTCTTCCTAGTGATTTGATTCACACTTCTCCTAGAGTGGCCACGTATATCAAAGAGGATGCCGAGATTTCTCGACAAAATGATATCGACTTAGTCGAAAAAGTTCGCGTCGTTGCTGAAATAAGATCAACATCCTATCAGCAAAAGTTACGCTAGTATCATAGCCAGAGAGTCCAAAACAGATCTTTCAATAAAGGCGATTTGGTTCTCCGGCTTGTGCAACAAAGAAAGCACAAACTTTCCCCAGTATGAGAAGGGCCCTTTTTAGTTAGTCGAGTATTGCACAATGGTTCGTACTACTTAACTGACATGAGGTCAGTCAAAGAAAGACCTGCTACTAAGAAGAGAAAGAGAGCTGGAGGCAGTACAAATCCGGATGAGTTAGACAGACCATGAAATATTGCTCATCTACGTCCCTTTTATTCTTAGCTTATCCTTCTTTGTAATCATATATGTGTACATGTTCTATGAGAAATAAAAGTCTTGGTTGCCTCAAGTTTTTTCTGAGAAGTTTTTACCATCTTATTTCTGAATGATCATGTCATAGTCAAAAATCTCAGAATACTTGAAAGTACTTTATGCTCATGTTTGTTCTGGTTTAGATTTCCGATTTAAAAAATGCTACCTTCGGGTATAACTCTAAAGTTTCTAGTCAATACTTTGGTTCTTTGTCTGATTGCCAGATGCGGGTATTTTCCAAGTAGTGAATTGTTGGTACTGGAAGCCAGCTTTGTTTTCGAGTTTAAATTGGTTTAGCAATTGAGCTCCGTTGCTCGGCAAAGTTTCTGTGCAGAAGGTTTAGCCGACTCACGAAAGGGACGAGGCGGAAAGCCAGATAAACGATAAGTATAGACGAAAAAGTATAAGTGCTTATGCAAACATTTCAGGCACACAAAAATTAAAGCCAAAAGTGCTGAATAGATCAAAAGCTTAGCACTAGCAAAATTATAAGTACATCATATTTACAGACCCATAGATGTTTCTCGGAATAGTACATTTGCTTCTGATAATTTATGATGCAGGAGAGGATGCAGGAGCTGCCGGCTCGCTGGACACATCAGCCGCACTCTGATAGTGATCCGAGATGTCCAAATCGGATATGGTTTGTCCATCCTCGGAAACTTCGGCTGCTTCTTCTGGAGGCGGAGGCGGCGTGTCCACGCGGGTGAAGAAGGGAGTGTCGTAGCTAGTCAAGTCAGCTACATGACACCCATATCCGGCGCAGGAGTCCATGATGGCCTTGATGTTTTGCTCCTGTCCGTCTTCATCCATAGTAGAGTACCCTATGGTCACTTGCCAGATTTCCATGCTTCCATGGTGGCTCATGACCATGGTAAGAGCGTTCTCTGTTGCGGATCGCGTGTAGGACATGTTCCAATCCTGGAAAAGTTGCGGCATCTCCTTCGCCTTGTCTTGCACCTGAAAGTCGGACATGTCATGCATGTCCGGAACCTTGAGAGCTTCGCCAATTTCCTCGATGGGTTGGCGGAAGTCATGAAGCAAATCACCAACTTGGGTAAGTTGGTGGGTGCGAGGCTCGGCAGAGGTGGAGTCCGTCAAGTTCAGAGGACCTATTCACATGACACAAAAATGGTTAGGAAAATCTGACATTGAAAGAAGTCGAAGAAAATAGACAAGTCAGACAGATGGAACATACCGAAGATGACGTCGTCAACTTTGGTCTTCTCTTCCCGAAGACTTCGGAGTTCAGCTCGGAGCGCCTCGGAAAGGTCCTTCTCTCTGCAAAGCTCATTGTTGAGATCCGAGATTCTCTGATCTTGGGCTGTAATCTTACGATCACGCTCGTCAGTAGCCATGGAGGAGGATTCGAGAACTTGAGCGATGCTCTTCTCATGATCCGCCTTGAGCTTATCCAGCTCTTGGCGAAGTTCTTTGTTCTCCACCACCAAGGTTTTGAGGTTCTCAGCCTCTTCAATCATAGCGCAGGATTGTTTTACCAGTGTTGTAAGTCAAAAAGAACAACAGTTCAACGAAAAATATTCGATTATGAAAACACAAAAGGCAAGGTTTGAGTCTCAGAATGTTTACCTTCGGCCTAATCCTTGGAGACCTTCAGTTCAGCATTTTCAAGTCGGAGAGCTCGGATGTCTCTCCGCTTGTTTCAGATATTCTTCAACAAATCCTGGTTATATGAATTAACTTTCTGTAAGTCAGAATACCCAGAGTCAGAAGTCTACTGAAGACTCGGGCTAATATTTTACTAATATCAGCACGAGCCTTGGGGGCTACACTAGTTCATTCTTTGGCATCCTAAGGAAGCATAAACCTGGATTGTATATCCTACTTCATGCTTGGGAGCTAGAGGATATGATATGAAATGCAATAAAGAAAATTGTGAGTTGGAATTCCGACTTACATGATGTTCATGTGCGTGCTTGCTCAGACACATGTTCACCTCGGTGGTAATCTTCTCGGCGAGGGTGAGTGGAATAACCGGAGGTGGTGGAAGTACACCAGCTCTAAGTCCCTCGTCGCGAAGGCGAACTTGTTCAAGAAGGTCGGAGTATTTGATGTCTTCTGCCTCTTGTGCTTCTTCCTTGGCAGAGAGATTTTTCTTCGCCAGGCATTGCCGGGCGAGCCGCTGGATCTCTTCCGCAGATTTCTGGGACAAGCCAAACTTGGCAAGCCCCGGATTGTTAAGGAGGTTTTCGGTGAAGATATCTGCCGAGGGATCATTACTCGAAGAGGGTTCACCCTTATCCAAACCTGAGACACTTGTGGTGGTGTCAGTCTGTGATTCGAGGATCACTGGCCCCGTTGAAGGAGCCGGATCTTCTACGACAACCGGAGATGGAGCAATCACCGGCGTTGTAGAGGATTGTGGGGCAGGAGTCGGAGGAGCCACGGCAGGAGAAGCCATGGTCAGCTTCGTCTACCGTAAGGGCTTCAAAGAAGTTCCCTTCCCCTTACCCTTGATGAGCTACTTAGCTTTGAGAATGTAATAAGAATGGAAAGTATTACATCTCGAAAGTAAAATTCGAGTAAGGAACAAAGGCGGAAGTTGTGTTGAAAGTTACCTCTTCACGACTGGCACCTCCTTTGTGCCGACGGCCACTGTCGGAGCCTTGCACTTCTTTAGCACAATGTCCGGCAGTGGAACCAGTTCAGCCTCCTGAGAGAACTCTGGAGGATATCCCTCGAGTGGAGCAAACTCCGACTCGGGGAGGTCGGCAAGCTGAAAAGAAAGAAAACATCTCAATATTGCGAAATAACTTAAAGAGCGAAACACATAAAGGGATTTATCATTGAAGCTTACCAGAACCACAGGGTCTTCCACTGTATGCATATCCAGAGACAAGTCCGGAATCTTCCTTTCAATCCGCTCCTTGATCAGCCATTTAATCTGGCTTATGTAATCCTGTGGCTTTAAAGCCGTAGGACTGATGCAGAGGGAATCATTCTTCGACACCGTGATGGAGTGCATCAGATGGTCGCCGTGGTATTGGAGAGGCTGAATCCAGCGTGTGACCCAGCATTAGACTAGGTCGGATCCTTTCAGGCCCTTGTGTTTTATCAGATATTCGATCCGCCTGTTAGCAAGGATCAGATCGTCACTAGGAGCCGGAGGAGCCTCGTCCCAAGACGGTTGGGCCGTGGCGGCTCCATCAATGAAAGCCGGCAAAGCAGTATCTTTGCCGGGAGCAGGAATATCCTTATGGTAGAAGAAAGTGGCCAGCCATTGTTTGACCGAGTCACTGGCAGAAATACGAGGATAGCTACGCTCACGTCTAAGAGAAAGGCTAATAGTACCGGTAATGTAAGGATTACCGGAAGTGATGGAGTTTCTACAGACATGGAAGTAGAAACGAAACAAGGTGAGACTCGGCCTAATGCCGAGATACCCCTCACACAAAGCTACGTAAGAACTCATCTCTAAGATGGAGTTCGGGGGAAGATGGTGGATTTGTACACCGTAGTGATCAATCAGCTCGGAAAAGAATTCCGAGGGAGGAAAGGACAAACCTCTGTCGAGGTGGGTGCCAAAGTGGACCCGCTCGCCGGCGTGCGGGTGGGGAATGGTTTTGCTAAAACCACTCCGCTAGTCACCGGCACGGAGGAGACATTCATTCTCCACGACTTGGAGTTTCTCATCGTCGAGGAGGCACGGGATCCAAACTCCCCGGTTGCTCTCTTTCTCTGCCACAGCCGCCGCCGCTGCCACCGCCATGCCAGAAGAGGAAGAGGAAGCCATTTCTCTGGTGCGCCGGTGACCTTAGAGGGGCGGTGCTAGGAAATCTGGGAGGAGGGACAGCTCTATGTGCTGGGGAGATGTGGAGGAGAAGAAACGGCAGAGGGAACAGGTGAAGAGAGGAGAAGAAAGATCCTCACCACTTATAACCACCTACCCGTGCCAAGATTCATGCAAATCGCACTGTATAAATGCCACGCATCATTGAAGGAACTGGGAAGGAACCACGCGATGATTACGTCGCCTCGATCTCTGTGTACGCATTGAAACGGTGCCTCGGTTCCGCGAACGGCGGACCCACCAACGGTCGTGCTGACAGGATGTTTGTCAGATGACGTGACTTGACCATTACCAGCGTCAGGAGACATCAGAGACCAAGTTCCGGCTTAGTTTGAAAATCAAGCTAGGAAATCCGAGTAACATATTGATAGGTCCGACTTATTTTTAAGACCCGGATCGTATTTTTTGCTGTGAAGTTTCAGGAACCCTTCAAGATTCTGCAAGCCGAAGATCAGGCTAGACGATGATGAATCCGACTTTGGATCTTGGAGACTTCTGGGGGCTGGTATTGGGGATATACTTTCTGGGTATCCTCACAATTCCTCACTGACCAGGGTGGCCCACTTCGGGTTAGAGCTTTGCTTCATGGGAGGCCTAGTTAGGGAGAAAGACGGAGTCCAGTCCGGCTACGGGAAGGCCCAGAAGACATACCGACTTAGGCCCATAGTGTTACTTGTAGTTCAAGATGTACTCTGTAACTGACTCTTAGTCGTAGCCGGACAGATCTCTCCTGTAAACCCTAGGCCGGATATCTATATAAGCCGTCCTAGGGAGAGCCTTTAGGGCAACACTCAATAGTTTACAATCTCAACTCGCACAGGCAAACCCTTGTAACCCATATTCCGGCTCTGCCGTATTACTGGATTGCTAGCAGGAGTAGGATCCGTCGAAAGCCGGCGGATTCGAACCTGGGTAAACTTGTGTGCTCACCGTCCCGTAACACCGTACGTCTCACACGCATCTCTTCTGCACGCCTCGAGGACCCCCTCATGGCGTACTTGTCATCAATCGGACGATAGCTGAGATGCTCATTGTCTGCTTGCCTTGTCATTTTGATTATGGGATAGCTCCTGTATCGTGTGCAAGGGGTACCCCGTTGGCGGTTCTCTATGATACATATGTACTTACAATGACATGACCTTACTTGTGACTGAAGTTGAGTAGCATGAGGTTCGGTACTCGTAAGTAAGGGGCATGAGATTTTAACTTATAACCTGTCAAGCATATCCTCTTAGTTGTGTCACTTTAACCTTAACCATTTAAAGATGCTTATGATAGGGGTAATTAGAGCTCAAAGCTAACAAGCACCATACTTTCAGCATTTGGAAGCCTTTCAAACTTTTCAAATCCTTTTACATTTCCTTGTTGAGTCACCACCCATTCTATGAGCACTTTCTTGAGAGCATAGTTTTCATTCTTAGTGTAATGTGCTTGTCTCAAAACTTGATTAATTGTGTTATGACTTTGATGTTTGTATCTCTGATATCTTTACTACTCGTCTTCACTTGAACTTCAGAGGTGCCTTGGCACTTATGTCTGCTCTACAATCAAAGGCAAGCGATATACCACTCTATTATACATTGTTATGAGCATTATAATGTTGCTTATGTTTATGTTTCATGCTACTTATTATTTTTGAGTTGGAATATATTCATAGCTTGCAGTGACTATTAAGTAAACTTAGTTGCATACTCTTTATTGTGAATTGCCTAAGTAGTTGATCACATGCTGAGAATACATACATCTTATGAAGCAAATGTGTTCGTGAAAGTTTCTTTTATCGCACTCTCTTTTCAACTGAATTGCTTGAGGACAAGCAATAAGCTAAGCTTGGGGGGAGTTGATACGTCCAAAACACATCTACTTTCCCGAACACTTTTGCTATTGTTTTTCCTCTAAACTTGTGTGATTTGGATACAACTAACACTGACTGACGCTGTTTTTAGCAGAATTACCTTGGTGTCTAGTTTTTGTGCAGAAAATCAACTATCAAGAAAAATCACGGAAAATATGCAAAAAATCCTATTTCACCAGAAGACTCACGAAGCCAGAAGACAAGACGGTGTAGGGCCATGAGGGGCCCACACCACCTGGCCGCTCGGGCTAGGCCAGGCCGTGCCTAGGGGTGGTGTGGCCGCCTCGGCTGCCCCCTCGGCCTCCCTCTTTGCCTGTAAGTAGCCTCTTGACCTAAAAACAAAGGGGGGTCGACGTTTTTCAGAAAGAGTTCTGCTACGCCATCACCACCAGATTACACGATTCAGAACCAGAAACTCCATTCTAGCATCCTATCGGGATGGGGAATTGGAGGAGATCATTGCCATCATCATCACCATCGCTTCTCCATCAACCATCCATGTTTCCCCCATCTATGAGTGAGTAATCCCCCGCTGTAGGCTATGGGGATGGTAGGGATTGGATGAGATCGTTCATGTAATGGCATCAGATTGTTAGGGCATGGTGCCTAGTATCTACTATTAGTGCTTTTTGACTTTGTTGCAACTTGTTATGCTTAATGCTTGTCACTAGGGCCCGAGTGCCATGATTTCAGATCTGAACATGTTATTGATTCATTATGATAGTATTGTTTATGGTCTTACCTGCAAGTTGTATGCACATATTGTTGTCTGGAACCAAAGGCCCCGAAGTGAGATCAATCGGGATAACCGGAGGGAATGGCTTTGATGTGAGGATCACATGTGTTCAGGGAGTGTTAATGCTTTGCTACGGTGCTCTATTAAAAGGATCACCTTAATTGCTAGTAGTTCCCTTGAGGCCCCGCTGCAAACGGGCTGGTAGGACAAAAGATGTTGCGCAAGTTCTCATTGCGAGCACGTATGACTATATATGGAACACATGCCTATGATTATTTAGTACTTGGATGCTTTATCTTATTTATTTGCAAATGCCCTATGCCTTGATTGCCATATGAATTGTCTTGTCCATGCAATGCCCGTCCATCCATCCCTATGCCTACCGCGCTTTAATCCCACTGTTTACTGCAATTGTTACTACTGTCTTTCCTTTTACTACTGCTATTACTTTACTACTGCTACTACAAAACTGTTGCTACTAATAAACTGATGTGAGCAAGATTGTTTCCAGGTGAAGTTGAATTGACAACTCAGTTGTTAAGGCTTATAAATATTCTTTGGTTCCCCTTGTGTCGAATCAATAAATTGGGTTTCACTTCCCTTGAAAATACTATGATACACCCCCCATACTTGTGGGTCATCATCCTTCATTCGAATCTAGTTGTAGCCTGAGTAGGCGTCGAGGAAGCAGAGGCGCTCGCATCCTGCGGTGGAGTCGATTATTTGATCAATCCGTGGCAACGGGAAGTGATCCTTCAGGCAGTGCTTATTCAAGGAAGTGAAGTCCACGCACATCTGCAGGATATCCTTGTCCTTTTTAGGCACAAGCACTGTATTTGCGAGCCAGGTGCTTTCCTTGATCTAGCGTATAAAATTTGCATCGAGGAGTCTATTGATCTCCATGCCGACTACTTTTGCTCTTGGTTAAGACAATCGCTGTATTGTCTGTTTGACTGGCCTTGCGTCTGGATTCACGTTGAGTGAGTGCTCGGCGAATTCCCTAGGAACTCCTGGCATGTCCGCTGGACACCAGGCGAACATTTCCCAGTGCTCAAGGAGGAACTCGACGAGCGCGAGTTCCTATGCAGAACTCAAGTTGTTGGCGATGAGGGCTGTCTTGGCTGGGTCTGTTGGGTGGACCTAGACTTTCTTGGTGTGCACCGATGAGTTGAAGGAGAGGTCGGGTGAGCTTGGCTTGCTCAAGGGAGGTAGACTGTTGTCTGTCGACTCCATCAACCTTGCGAGTTTCTCTTGCATGCCGAAGGACTGGGAGATTCTGTTGAATTCCCTATCGCAGCTATCGGACCTCTCGAAGCTTAAGTTGATTATGATGACGCCGTTTGGTCCTGGCATATTCATCTGCAGATAAGTGTAGTGCGGCACCGCCATGAACCTGGCGAACGCGACACGTCCGAGGATGCAGTGGTACTGTGAGGGCCAGTCGATGACTTCAAAATCAATGCATTCTCGCCAAAAAATTTGTGGCGTGCCGAAGATGACGTCGACGTTGATTTTGCCCAGGGGGTACACTCCCTTCCCTAGGACGATGCCGTGGAACGTCGTGTCTGAAACTTCTAGACATGTCAGAGGAATTCGCATCGCGCGCAAGGTACTTGCGAACATGAGGTTGATGCCACTTCTGCCATCCATGAAGATGCGACTCATATCGAAGCCCTCGATCTATGCCTCGAGTACGAGGGGACAGTGGCCTAGGCGAGGTACTTGGCGAGGGTGGTCACACTTGTCAAAGGTGATGCAGGACTCGCTTCCATTGAGGTACTCAGTGGTGGAACGTGGAGAGTTTATCGCCAGATTGACCTGGCGAGTGATTGCCTTCTTCACTCGATTTGAGGGGCGCCCCTTTTGGATAATCCCCATATTGCCCAGCGCTCGTGAGTACTGCTCGCCCCCATGGTTCTAGGCTGGCGCAGCCACGGGTGGTGGTGGGCCAGGTGGTGGTGGGGGGCTCCGTGATCCATGGCACCTGGGGCAGCTCTGTATCCCTAGTTGTTCGCGTCGCGATTCATCTGGGGCAGGCCTTCGTGGAGCTTGATGAACTCGCGGCAATCCTTGAGGAGGTGGCTGGACTTTTTCTTGCCGTCATGCTTGTCGATGTAGAAGTGTACGGTGCATGGTCTAGACAATTTGTCCTGGATGGATTGCCCAGGCGCGTCGTCCTGAGTGCGGCGCTGCCACACTTGCATGGTTTTTCTACTATCGCGGTATCCGCCACTGCGGTATCCGCTGTTGCGGTTGTCATCGCGTTTGTCGGCATAGCCAGCCGTAACCATGTTGACTTCGTCATGGTCCTCGTATCCGCGCATTCGATGTTTTCCTCGGTGGTCGGGTCTGCGCCCAAGGTCGTCGTCATCATTGGAGTAAGTATGGTTTTTCACAGAGTCTTCTCTGTCCGCCCACCGATTCGTGATCTCCATTAGGTGGTCGATTGTTTTTGGCTTCGAGCGGCCCAGCTCCTCCCTAAGCTCTATACGGCGAACCCTGCCATTGAACGCATCGATTGCGCGATCCTTCGAGATATTTTCTGCGGAGTTCTTGATGATGGACCACCGCTGGATGTATGAGCGCAGTGACTCGCCAGACCTTTGGTGGCAGCCTCTTAGTTCTTCGATTGACGCGGGCCTTTTGTAAGTTCCCTTGAAATTGCGCACGAAACTATAGACCAGCTCTTCCCAACTGCAAATTGATCCACACAGGAGATTGTTGAGCCATGCGCAGGCGCCGCCTTGCAACTGTAGCTGCAGGCATTGCATTGCCATGCTTGAGCTTCCGACGTGTAGCCTAACGGGGGAGATGTGATCCTCCAGCCAGATTTTCGGATCCTGCAGGCCGTCAAATTTCTCCGATGGGAGTTTGAACCCCTTAGGCATTCGCTTCTGCCTGATGGAACTGCTGAAGCATCTGGTCCTGCAGAGTTCCACCTCATCATCTTTTGAGTCAGTCGAACGAGCACGCCTCGCTCGCATCTTGTCGACCTTGTGTTGCGTGATGTCATCACGTGCGTCGTAGTCACGGTCATGCCGCCGTGGGCGACGTCGCCATGACGGGTCGGGGTTGTCGTCGCTAGAGGAATACGAGTAGTAGTATTTTTCTGGAGTTTTGCCTTTCTTTGGCTCTAGTGTCGGCTCCTTGATGAGGGTAGCTTCGACTAGCCCCAGGCCTGCTGTTGGGGGGATACCCCCTGGTAGGGTCACGCCGGGGTATAAAGGCCGAGTTAGCCGAGGTACGGCAAGGTCAAAGCAAGTGCTGGCCGAGTCACCTCAAGGCAGGCCGAATCATGGAGTAACCCGGACCGGAGGATGTCCGCCTAACTGAGTCCCGACCGACGTATGTCGTATGTCGGCAGGATTTACCTAACTTGTATGCAAGAACCAGTGTGGCCGGGTTAACAAGGCATGATCCGGGTTATATCAGGCTTGCAAGAGAAGGAAGGTATCTCGCTGGTCAAAAGGAGGTCGCTGTACCCTGGAGCGTGAGCGAAGCGGACAGAGGCCAGGACCACCGAGGCGTGGCCGACAAGGGTGACGCTGCCTATGTCGGATGACGTTGGCGCCGCAGAGGCTCACTTAGCCTCTGCATGGCTTACGCTAGGGAAAAGAGACCCGGTCGGTTTACTATTTTGGGAAGAGGCATATTCCCTGGAATATGCCTCCACGTAATCCCTAATTGGAGACCTAGCCACCCCTATATAAGGAGGGCTAGGGCATCTGTAGAAAGGGTTGAGTTTTATTTGGTTGATCTCTAGTAGGTTTCTGAGGGCTAGCTAGTGGAGAGAGTAAGAGAGTTCCTTCTTCCTCCTCTCCCCAATATAGCTCAAGGAGCACTTGTAAACCTTGGATACCTATTGAATACAAAACATTTGTGTGTGGAATCACCACACTATCCCTCCCTGGATTCCTCTAGTGCATATTGTCCCCACCTTTAGCCTATCCATGGCATCTGCCGTGACACCACCACGACAGTTGGCGCCCAACGTGGGGCTAGCGGCGCTAGCAGGAGTGAAGATCCGGACGGGAAACCTCATCGGCACCGGCGAACGCATCGTCTCCGGGCTTGTTCAGCACTTTGGAGCACTGAACTTTGTCAGCGACAATGTTGGCTGCTTCGACAAGCGACCCCTCCTGCACAACAGCCTCTTCGTCAAGCTTGGCGCGCACAAGATCTACGTCGTTGTCGCTATGTCATGCATTCATCCGTGGCACGTCGTCGAGGGAGGCGAGCCACCCCTTAGCGTGGCCCGTGGGGCGCGTATCGCTCGCTCCCCTGACCGTGCCGAGGTGATGATGATTGCGCCTGACGCTGGCGCGAGCAAGGATCCGGCACCAGATCCGGAGGTAACACCAAAGGCACCGAGGAAAAGTATAGGTCCTCCACTAGAGAGGCCAGAGAATGTGCTGCATCAGGCGGTAGATGCACCTGCAGTAGATCCGACTCAGGCACAGGCCGAGTTAGAGGAGAGTAGGCAGAAAATACTAGAGGGTGCGAAAAAGATAGCAACGGCTCAGCAGTCGTTGAACATGACACTGCGTGAGTACGCAAAGGCAAATAAGGTAGATGCTGTAAAAGTGAAGGGGAGAAACCTCATTAGTGAAATGAACAAAGAGGGTGATACTAGAGTTGAGGAATCAGAGAACATTTTGTCTGTGGGACTGCCGAAGTATAGTACCCCGGCAAAGAACTTCAGAGCAGCAGATGCAGCTGCGTCCGAGTTAGAGGGTTTGACGGGTGAAGCTCGGCAAAGACAGCAGTATAGGGTCAATGAGTTAGTTCGGATCGCGAACAGACAAAATGAAGAGTTACTCGGGGCTAATCCGGGAAGAGCTGGGGCCTCCAAAGTCGTTTATTCGGCAGTAGGTAACCCGGAGAAATCTGCTGGAGCTGCATCGTCGCCACATGGTGGTACAAGAAGAGAGGAGGTGGTAACCTCGGCTAGGAGAAACAAACAGATAGTCCCATATGACACGGCAAGGGTAGGGAAAGGAAAAGAACTGCAGGGCAATGAGGACCGGCAAAGTGTCAGCCGAGGCGAAGCTGGCCGAGGTAACCGCGACCAAGGCAATGCCGGTCAGGGAAACGCTATGAATGGCAATGCCGGACAGCATAACTCGGCGGGTGTAGGGCAACCGTAGCAGTGGAATATACCACGGCAAGAGCGAAGTGTCAGCCAAGGTATGGAATAGAGAGATGCTCCGCAGGGGCAAGATAGATACAATGATGGTGATTCAGAAATGGTAAACACAGGATACCCTAGGCCGGACTATCACGTGATAGGGTCAAGGTTGGGAAGCAGGAACTTAATGCCTGATGACGCCAGGTTAAAACTGGATCGGCTCTATAGGTCGGAGCAAATTGAGTGTCAAGGTCCTCCGGGTCCAGCATGTTTTGGGCCCCGGATCATGAAGGAGCCTCCGGTACCGAACTTCTAGTTACCCAGAGGCACAAAGACGTATGACGATAGCACCAAGCCGAAGGATTGGTTGATCAACTATGCAACGGCGGTGAAAATTGCTACAGGTAACTTGAGATGGGCCGTGAGATACGTACCTCAAATGCTGGAGGGGCCAGCAAGGGTGTGGCTAAACAACTTACCACCTGGAAGTATCAATTGTTGGATTGATTTTGAGGAAATGTTTGTCAGTAACTTCTCGAGCACGTATCAGAGGCCGAATAGGCCACAGACCTTAGCAATGTGCAAGCAGGGACCGAATGAGACGGACCGGGAGTTCTTAACCCGGTGGTGCACAGTGCGAAATTCATGTGAGGGCGTGATTGAGTCCCAAGACATAGCATGGTTTGCTCAAGGGTGCAGATATGCAAGCATGTTGTGGCAATGGGTTACAAAGGGATATGCCAACTACACTGGCAGAGACAATCCGGATCGCTGATTCGTATGCCTTGGGTGATCCGACTCAACCTAGGCTTGTGTCAAACGAGTCAAATGAGGAGTACTACCAGCGATATGGAGCCGGATTATCCCGGCGGAATGACTACCGGGGTAAGAGAAGAGATGATAGACCGGATTACAGGTACAGTTCGCAACAAGTTGTGGCTGTAAATCAAGATCAACCCGGAGCAGGGAGTAATCAGCGTCAAAAAACTGGAGGGCAACAATGGACTCCAAGAAGTGATGGCAAGAAAACTTGGACGCCAGAACAGAAAAAACAGTGGCAAGAAAAGAAGGACCGTCCGAGGTATACCTATGAGGCAATGCTGGATCAGCCGTGTAAATTTCACACGCCAAATCCGAGTAACCCAGCGGGTCACACAACTCGACAATGTGAGTGGATGAGGAAGATAGAACAAAGTGGTTCGGGGAATGCTCAGGCACCTCGGAACGATCAACCTCGGTAGGAGTTACCCCGACAGCAATTACTCTCCAGAGCGAACACGCAATAGTTAATGTTGCCACCACCTCCGCCGAGGTATGAAAATCATGAGAGAAGGGATGCAGTGCATCATGTGGAAAATCAGCATCAGCCAGCTCAAAGATATCCCAGAAATGAGGGGAGAAATGAATACAGAGAGCATCACCAGAGTTATTCGTGTTTACTACAGAGGAAACAGATAAAAAGAGTTTGCAGCGCCGACATATGGAGGTGAATGCAGTAATGCCCGCAGTGACGAGGTATATTCCTTGGTCGGATTAGGAAATCACCTGGAGTATCAAGGACCATCCCAAGTCCATGCCTAGCCCTGGTTCGTATGCGTTAGTGCTGGACCCGACGTTCATCGGGCCAAATATCAATGTGAGATTTTCTAAGGTGCTGATAGACAATGGTAGCAGCATTAATATCATGTATGTGGATACAATGCGCAAGTTGGGTATCTCGGAGAACATGCTCCAAGCTACAAGAACAACTTTCCATGGTATTGTGCCAGGCATTTCCTGTGAACCCATTGGCAAGGTCCGGGTTGACGTATTGTTCGGCACACGAGATAACTGCCGAACTGAGAATTTGGAGTTTGAGGTAGTGAACTTAGAAAGTGCGTATCACGCGTTACTCGGCAGGCCAGCACTGAACAAGTTCATGGCAAGTTGTCACATCAGTTACTTGAAGATGAAGTTGCCTGGCCCAAATGGAGTAATTACCATAGCTGGAGATTTCCGACATTCCATTGAGTGTGCGTCAGCCGGGTCTAACTTGGCCGAGTCACTCGTGATTGCGCAAGACAAAAGAAAGATATAGGAAGTGGCGGCATTAGCTCAATCCGCTCAGCAGTATATGCCTGCGCTGAGTAACCCACATGGAAGTGTTTCGTTTCAAGCGATGAAGGATACGAAGAAAGTGCCTGTTGATGATCTGTTCCCAGAGCGCACAGTAACAATTGGTGCCGGGTTAAATGACAAATAGTAAAGCGAGCTCGTCAACTTCCTCCGTGAGAATCGGGATATTTTTGCTTGGTCCACACATGACTTGCAAGGTGTACCGAGGGAGTTGGCCGAGCACTCTTTGAATGTGAGACCCGGAGCAAAGCCGGTGAAGCAACCTCTCCGCCGCTTCGCTAAAGATAGGAGAAAGGTCATTGGAGATGAGATAGCTCGGCTCCTAGCATCTGGGTTTATCATGGAAGTGCTTTACCCGGATTGGCTATCTAATCCGGTGCTGGTGGAAAAGAAGAAAGATGATCTGAATGTGGCAGTGGTTTGGCGTATGTGTATCGATTACACGAACCTGAATAAGGCGTGTCCAAAAGATCCATTTCCACTGCCGAGGATATATCAAGTCATAGATTCTACTGCTAGGTGTGAACTGTTGTCATTCATAGATGCATATTCTGGTTTCCACCAAATACCTCTGAACCCAACTGATCAAATAAAGACTGCGTTTATCACCCCGTATGGGGCTTATTGCTATCGCACCATGCCTTTTGGTTTACATAATGCAGGGGCAACGTACTAAAGATGTATGCAAAAATGTTTGCACGACCAAATCGGTCGGAATGTGCAAGTATATGTGGATGACGTGGTTATAAAAACCAAGGAAAGCAAAATGCTTCTTGATGATATCAGGCAAACGTTAGCGAACCTAAGGAGGTTCCGAATGAAGCTTAACCTGGAGAAATGTACCTTAGGTGTCCCGGCTGGAAAATTACTCGGATTTCTTGTATCTAGCCGAGGTATCGAAGTTAACCCAACTAAAATCTGAGCCATAGAGCGAATGGAGCTGCCGAAGTGTCTTAACGATGTCCAGAAGTTCACTGATTGCCTGGCGTCTTTAAGTCGGTTTGTATGTCGGATGGGAGAAAAGGCATTGCCTCTCTATCAATTAATGAAGAAAGCGGATAAGTTCGTATCGACGCCGCAGGCCAACGAAGCCTTTATACAATTAAAGAAAATGTTAGCCACTACACCAGTCTTAGCCTCTCCACTATCAAAAGACAATGTTGCTCTATATAGCCGCAACCAACCGAGTTGTAAGTGTAGTGGTGGTGGTAGAGCGTGATGAAGAGGGTAAGTCAGTGCAAAGGACAGTCTATGACCTAAGCGAGGTATTATCCGCATCAAAGCAAAACAATCCTCTCTATCAGAAAATGGCATATGGTGTGTACATGTCGGCGAAGAAGCTAAAACAATACTTTGAAGAACACCCAATCAAAGTGATATGTGAAGCCCCCATATCTGAGATAATGAGTAACAAGGATGCAAGCGGCCGCAAAATGGGCAATTGAGCTAGCCCCTTATGCTCCACAATACGACATGAGAGATGCGATCAAGTATTAGGCTGTGGCCGACTTTTCGTGGATTGGGCCGAAATGCAATACGAACCACCGTTACTAGATCCAAACTACTGGAGAATGCAATTTGATGGATCAAAGACAAAAACCGGGTTAGGCGCCGGAGTTGTGCTTACCTCCCCAAAGCACGACTAGCTGAAGTATGTGCTGCAGATCCATTTCGCAGTGTCAAACAATGTCGCCGAATATGAAGCACTTGTGCATGGGCTCAAAGTGGAAAAAGAAATTGGAATACGTCGGATCCAATACTTTGGCGACTCGGATTTGGTAGTTCAACAAGTCTCGGGGCAGTGGGACGCTCTTGATCCAAACATGGCATTGTACAGATTCCATGTGCAAAAGATATCTGGGTACTTTGAGGGATGCGAGTTTCACCATGTACCCCGGCTGGAAAATGAGGCTGCCGACGTATTGTCGAAGCTCGGATCAACCCGACAAGCAATTCCATCGGGTGTAGCACTGGAACACCTCAGAAAACCATCTATCAGGCCGTCCCTAGAAACCGACTCAATCTACATCCCGGCAGATCCGGAATCCGGAGCTGTACCCATGGACATTGACGTGGGAAGTGGTTCAGGAAACCCGGGGACTGCTTCGCAGAACCCGGGGACTGCGCAGCACGATCCGGCCGAGGTTATGCCGGTGGAGCAAATGGAAATAGATGAGGATGTGTTTCCAGTGCGAGCTATACCAGCTTGGGCGCTGCCCATATTTCAATTCCTGAAGGATGGAACTTTGCCCAGTGAAGAGGTGCTTTCCAGGAAAATTGAGAGGCGCACAAAGGCGTACACAATCATCAATGCCGAACTATACAAGATAAGTGTCACAAATGTACTACAGCGATGTGTTGACCCGGAAGAAGGGCTTGACATCCTCCGGGATATACATCAAGGGGAATGTGGGCATCACGCCTCATCTATAGCTTTAGTGGCAAAAGCTTTCCGGCATGGGTTCTACTGGCCAAGTGCCTTGGAACAAGCAGAAGATCTAGTAAGAAAGTGCAATGGTTGTCAGAGGTATGCTACCAAGACACATATGCCAATGTTGGAACTAAAGACTATACCAATTACCTGGCCATTTGTTGTATGGTGTTTGGACATGGTTGGCCCGTTTAAACCCGCGAGGGGGAACATGACCCACATCTTAGTCATGGTTGATAAGTTTACAAAATGGATTGAAGTAAAGCCAATAAGAAAATGCGATGGAGCTACAGCCGTAACATTCCTCAAAGATATCATCTTCAGATACGGCTATCCTCACGGTATCATAACAGATAATGGCACTTGCTGAAGGAGCATTTGCGCGATTCTGCCGAGATAAGAAGATCCGGATGGACGTTGCCTCGGTAGCCCACCCCACATCGAACGGACAAGTGGAGAGATCCAACGGATTAGTATTATCCGGGATAAAACCCCGGCTCATTGAGCCGCTGCAAAGATCAGCGGGGTGCTGGATAGAAGAACTACCTGCGGTACTGTGGAGTTTAAGAACAACTCTGAATCGATCAACAGGCTATACGCCATTCTTTCTGGTATATGGGGCAGAAGTTGTACTACCAACCGACATAGAGCATGATTCTCCTAGGGTCACCCAATACACAGAAGCCGAAGTGCGAGAAGCCCGATAAAATGATGTTGATCTGCTGGAAGAAGCGAGAGAATTGGAATTGTCCAGATCCGCCATATATCAGCAAAATCTCCGATGCTATCATATCCGGAAAGTAAACCCCCGAGTCTTCCGGGAAGGTGATATGGTACTCCGGTTGGTACAACGTACTACTGGCATGCATAAGCTATCCCCCCCATGGGAAGGGCCATTCATTGTGAGCAAAGCATCGCACAATGACTCTTATTATCTCATCGATGCAAAACCACCGGAGAAGAACAAGGCGGACAGGTCCGGCGAGGAATCTAAGCTTCCATGGAATGTAGCTCTACTTCGTCTGTTCTACACTTAGCAAAGAAGTGTGTGTATTCCAGTCTCTCATATGTCGGTATGTATGCCGACGATGCGCTTATCAATGAAATCTTGGCACCTCGAGCAGTAACTCGGGGACTGCCTTAGTGATATTTTTTTTTCTGTATTTGTTATTTATATGTCAGCTGGCATAAGTTGCTTCTACCTAAGCCGGATTAGTAGTGTGTGAACACCAAAAACTCAACTCTTCGATTTGCTGATGTCCAACAAGATTTGGCTTCATGGCAAGCAAGAGAACAAGTTTGGAATTGCGTACCACACGAAAAATGACTAAGGAAAAGAACTTAATCGAGCCGACATTTGCTATTTGGACTAACTTTATATTTACTACGCTGAATTGTTTTGAGCTAGTCCTAAAGTTTCCAAGTATTGTTAAGTCAATTTTTGAAACTCGGACTCGTAAGTCATAAAACCGAACCAGGGTAGACACGAGCCGAGCCAAGAAATTGGAGAAACGAGAAAATGAAACTCGGGGACTACGCCCAAGTTAATCCGGCACGAGCAACTTAGTAGCAAAATATGATCAGTGTGCTTAATACATTTGCACCCGGCATACCGGGGATCTGATAAACTTCAAAGTATTTGTTATCAAGGAGCAGCAGGAGGAGGTAACTCGGCACCAGCAGGTGGAACTCCGGCCTCGACTTCAGCGTCATCTTCACATTCTTTGACATCCGAGGCTTCGTCCTCTTCCTCCTCACCCGAACCATCTTCGACATATCCGTCGTCAGCAGCGCCAAGGAAACTTGGTCCCTCGTTCCATTGATGGATGGGGGCATACTTAATGAGGCTATGGGCGCAAGCCTTGCGCCGAGCTATCCAATCCGGATCATTGGACCACCTTGATCCGGTGCGCATGCGCTCAAGAAGATTGAGGTTGATTTTCTCATACCATGTGAGCACGTAGTGGAGGACGATTTCAGCTCCGGCTCGTCCAGCGGATTTCCTCCAAAGGTCAAGCTAGGTCTCGCACTCCATTAACTTGGCAATAAGAGCAGTGGCCCCCTCCGAAGTGTCTTCACTAGGCCAAAAGGCATTGAAGATCCGGATTGCCACATCTAGGATATCCTTACCATAGTTCTTTACAATCTCGTCGTGAGAAGATAAGCTGACCAGCAGGTCCTCCATGTCATAGGGAATAATTTCAGCGCCAGGGACAGTAGGGGTACCCCTCTTCTGGTAGAACTTGGCAACGACAGTGGTTGCAATGGCGTCACCCTTCGGAAATTTGTCTGAAAACAAGACAAGTGAAACTAGTGAGGGAGGTTGACCCGGAGAGATTCATGACGGCTGAAGGAAAAGAACTTACGAGAAATATGGTTGTGGATCCGGGTCAGCTCCTTGGTGCAGTTGTCACGCCTCTTCTGGAGTTGCACAAGTTCAGCATTCGCCGACTCAAGCTTAGTGTCGGCCTCTTTCAGCAGTTCTTGATCCTTGGCAATTTGGAGGTTCAGGCATTCTCGCTCTTCAGTAAAAGCTTGGCCAGCTTTATCCATCTCGGATTTGTGGAGCACCTTGATTTTTTCATTTCTGCCTTAAGTTTGGCAATCTCATCATCTTTGGTCCGGAGGAGGGCGAGCTCATCATCCTTCTTCTTGAGTTCGGCCTGATGCTACCCTGCTTGTTCGAGAAAATGCAGCATCATATCAGGCACGGGCACACTATCTTCAAGAGATGCTGAAATAGTTTGTTGACCCGGCAAAGGCGAGGTCTGAATATTTGCCGAGCCAAGAAGAAAAGGAGATAGGGCGCAGAGGAAGATTAAGCAAAAATGACTTACCCTTTATCTGGTCCAAGTTTTTCCTCATGAGGATGTTCTCAGCCTCCACTCTGGCTGCCCAATCCGAATGACAGATTAGTTCGGCAGAAAAAGACAAAGAGAAATGGGAAAATGCCAAGGAAAAACTTACCCCTTTTCTCGAATTTAGCGAGAAGCATAGTATGTTTCGAGCGTAGCAGCTTATGTGTGTCCAAAAGACGCTGAAACTCAGCTCTCCGGCGATTGGTAGTCACCTGAAAAGAGTACAAAAGGATAGCTTAGTCATGTGCATATTCGAAGTGTACAGAATCCAGGCCAAGTGGAACTTAACCCGGCTCTAGGTGTGTGCATATTCGAAGTGTACAGAATCCGGGCCAAGTGGAACTTAACCCGGCTCTAGGTGTGTGCATATTCGAAGTGTACAGAATCCGGGCCAAGTGGAACTTAACCCGTCTCTAGGTGTGTGCATATTCGAAGTGTACCGAATCCGGGCCAAGTGGAACTTAACCCGGCTCCAGGTGTGTGCATATTCGAAGTGTACAGAATCCGGGCCAAATGGAACTTAACCCGGCTCTAGGTGTGTGCATATTCGAAGTTACTAGGGAGCTACGCTACTTCTCTAAGGAGCAACCGACCGAGTAACAAGTTACTCCCTCGGAGGCTCGGGGACTAATGGTTATATGACTAAGCACTAGTGCATGTTAAAGAAAAAGCAAGGTAGCATACCTCCATCATCCGACCCGCAAGGTTGATAGCCTTGGTAGCTGTGTTCATCTGTGCAGCAAACTCCGCAGGTCTGAATTTCTGCGGGAGATCATCATTATGGACGAACTCCGCGTTGTTCCAGTTATTAACAAACTCGATCAAGGTCGGAGGATAGCGTTCTCTGCTAAGCATGTGGGGCGCGATCAAACCCTTGGCGTGGGCCTCTTTCCTCTCAACTTGTGCAGCAGCGGGGCTGGTGTGCAGAACAAGTTGCGCATCAGCTGACCCGGCAGAGGTGTCTTTCTTTGGTGGGGTCTTCCTCGGAAGCATGGACGCAAGTGTACGCTGTCCAGCCTCGATAGATGCTGCCCTGGCGGTGTCCGAAGCTTTCTTGCCCTTGGGATGCTGCTGAGAGGTTGAAGTTTGCGCTATGGATTTGCTCTTGGGCATAGCCTTGGTGCTAGCCTTGGTGTTGGTTGTGCCTTCTTGCTGAGTCTTGAAAGACTCGGACGAGGCGGAGGGAGTTGGTGCTGCTACTGATGCTTGCGCTGCTGCTGTTGGTGCTGGTGCTTGTCTTGGCGAGGGTGCTGTGGGTACCTCAGAGGTAGCTGGTTGCGGCTGAGCCGAGGTGGAGCCACTTCCCCCTGCACCGAGGTTGCCCTCCTCTGGACGAGGTGGGCCAGAACCCGGAGCAGCCGCTAAACCCTCCTGAATGGGGCTCAGCAGGCGAGATTCGTCGCCACGAGGGGGAGAGGGGCTATGCCGGAGGGGCGAAGCAATACTAGATCCGCTCTGAGGTACCTCCACCGCAGCCCTGCCGAATAAAACGACGAATGATAAGAAACTATAACAAAGGAAAAACAAATGAATAGCAAAGCATGAAGCAGGAAATTGGATAAGGAAGAAGTGACTTACTCATCAGAGGTCAAAGGCTCCTTTGGCTTGCGAGCTCTCCGGGTCATGGCCTTAGTCGTGGGCTTGGTGGCACCTTTGTCTGCGGACTTCTTTCGCCTCTTGGTTGGCTTAGAAGGTCCGGAGGAAGAAGCAGATGCGGCCGGGACTAGCTCACCCGTGGCAAGGGGAGGGTCTTCATGGATCTGCGCACCCGGGTTAGCTGATGCCGGAAAGGCGTAAGAAAGGGGGACAGCGTCAAATGCTTCCATCACCTCAACGTCTGAATCACCTTCATCATTAGGCCAATCCCTTAAGGAAGAGAAGTTACCGGTGGGTCGCTTGGTGGCATCGGGGAACGGCAGGAACATCTCCTGATCCGACTCCTGCTCGTCTGGGGCATCTCGATCATTCGCCCACTTGAGAGAAGGCTCGGTGCCATCCTCGAGGGTTTGCTGAAGAAACAACTGAGAAGAAAATGCAAAGAGATCAAACAAACAACAAATTCCGATATATGATATAACTCGGAAAATGATTGGATCACGAGATTTCCCGCAGGAGGAAGCCTATCTCGGCAGAAGTGCTCGGTCCCCCACTCCCAATCAGCGGAGAAGTTTTTGTTCGTAGTGAAGAGGGCCTTGACCCGGCAGAATATCTCGGTATTGCTCAACTCGAATAAGGAGGTCCGGTTGGGGTCAAGGCGCCAGCTCATGTGGCAAAGCATGTGAGTGCGTTTCTGGAGAGGGGAGATCCGATTGCAGACGAATGTGATCATCGTGTCCTCGCTGTGCAGCCCCGCATCCTTTAGCTCCTGGAACCGTTTGTTGACTTGGTTCGCGAAGGCTGTCGGTTTCTTGGAGATCCGATCCCACAGATTCGGATTAGGAGGACCAGGAGCGTAGGGGCGCAGCCGGATTCGATCTTCAGTCGTGCCATTTCTGACATAAAAGAAGGTTCGGGCCCAGCCCTTGCAAGAATCAAGCCCCGTGACTCGGGGAAATACAGAATGTTTCCAGGGAGAGATAGAAGCTGCGCCGAACTGCGTGAGATGCTTGTCCTCCGAGTCAAGCTCCTTATTCGGAATCACGTTCCGGCGGAGACCGAAAAAACGGATCCAAAGCTCCTTAATGGGCCACAATCCGACGTAGCCCTCTATGGTGGAAGCAAAAGAAGAAAGGGAATTAATGGCATTCGCCGGAAGGTGGTGCGGTTGAAGCTCGTAGGTGTTGAGCCAATCGTGGAAGAAGTCGCTGACGGGGAGCCCGAATCCGCGCTGGAAGTGGGAGAGAAACACTACGGACTCACCCAGATTGGGTGAGGGAGCGAGCTCTTCGGCGGCGAGACGGGCAACGACGCCCTCTGGGATACAGCGTGTGCGGTAGAGCCAGTCGAGGTCATCCTGGCATACCCAGGACACAGCCCAGGCGACGCGCTCGGCGTTCTCCGCATCCTCCTCCATCTCCTGTTCCGCGATGATATGCTCCTCTTCGGTCATGTCTAGGTCGCTGTCCTCACTGGCCCTATCGGCTGTGGGGGCAGTGCCTTAGACTGGCGCGGACCCGTGGCGGTGGAGATGCGCAGGAGTGGTGGCGATGCTGGTGCGCGAGGAACGGTGCGGCGGCGGTGTTGCTAAGCAGGTGCGGCGGCGGTGGCGCTGTCGCTGGGAGGAAGAAGAAGAGGCAGAGGGGCGCTGGAATGGGGAAAAGTCCCAAGGGGCACGCCCCTCGCCTATTTAACCACGCCCCAGCGGGGTAGTGGGATCGTGCGGTGCGGTGAGGCCACACGGTGTGGCCATGTATTTACCGGATCAACCAATCAGAGGCGAGCCACGGGAAGGGCCACAGGGTGCAGGAGATCCCACGATGCGACTTGGTGATATAGTTAACGAGGAGACAGACACAATGTGACGTGTGCAACAGTAACACCTGACATTAACTGCAGCAGTAACTGGCGCAGGCCCTTAAAATGAGGCAAAATAATGATTACCCTCCACGTGGGGAAGCGTACGGGAGAAGGAAGAATAACCCGGATAACTATAGGGTGACCCGGCCAGCGAGTGAAAACTCGGAATGTGCCAAGGGAAAAGCTAGCCAATGAAATCCGGGATATGATGTAACTCGGAAAAAGGAGCAAGAGGCTTGATAAAATTGAACCTGCTGTGGCCTTAGCGGCTGAGGCCACTAAGACCGCACCAGCTTCGGGGACTAATGTTGGGGGGATACCCCCGGGTAGGGCCATGCCGGGGTATAAAGGCCGAGTTAGCCGAGGTACGACAAGGTCAAAGCAAGTGCTGGCCGAGTCACCTCAAGGCAGGCCAAATCACGGAGTAACCCGGACCGGAGGATGTCCGCCTAACTGAGTCCCGACCGACGTATGACGTATGCCGGCAGGATTTATCTAACTTGTATGCAGGAACCAGTGTGGCCGGGTTAACCAGGCATGATCCGGGTTATATCAGGCTTGCAAGAGAAGGAAGGTATCTCGCTGGTCAAAAGGAGGTTGTTGTACGCTGGAGCGTGAGCAAAGCGGACAGAGGCCAGGACCACCGAGGCATGGCCGACAAGGGTGACACTGCCTATGTCGGATGACGCTAGTGCCGCAGAGGCTCAGGTAGCCTCTACATGGCTTACGCTAGGGAAAAGAGACCCGGTCGGTTTACTATTTTGGGAAGAGGCATATTCCCTGGAATATGCCTCCACGTAAGCCCTAATTGGAGACCTAGCCACCCCTATATAAGGAGGGCTAGGGCATCTGTAGAAAGGGTTGAGTTTTATTTGGTTGATCTCTAGTAGGTTCCCGAGGGCTAGCTAGTGGAGAGAGTAAGAGAGTTCCTTCTTCCTCCTCTCCCCAATACATCTCAAGGAGCACTTGTAAACCTTGGATACCTATTGAATACAAAACATCTGTGTGTGGAATCACCACACTATCCCTCCCTAGATTCCTCTAGTGCATATTGTCCCCACCTTTAGCCTATCCATGGCATCTTCCATGACACCACCATGACACCTGCGATCGTATATCGATGCATGGTAGCTCGTGGATCTCCAGCTGGCGGCTGGTTATTGCGGAGGTATATGGTGCCACTATCACCGTTGCTTGCAGTGTCTTCGGGAGCATGTTGCCCCGCGTATCCACTGGCATAGCGCCGAAGTCGAGGACTTTCGTGGCTTCTTCGTGCTCCTTATTAGTGAGTTGGTCCAGTCGAGATCGATGTTTGGCGGCCACGTAGTCGTTGCCCCTGGAAGAGGATCCTCTCATGGAGGATAGCTGAGCCCACCGAAGGCTCGACTCATCTGCTGGTTTTCTCCACTCGTCAAGTTGTGTGACTAATTGCTGCTAACGCTTGAACTCCTCGTTGAGCAACCAGTGGTAGCCCATCATCATCTGTTGCGATGCGCCTAGGGAGAGATGATTACCTCACAGAGCCACGTGGCAGTGGGCCCACTCGTTATCGTTGAGCTTGATCAGCATGCGCTCTGTGGCATGCCCATCCGTCGTGAGATTCGGGTTCCCTCTCGTTCCGTTGTTGATGGGTGCACCGTTGGTGCGTGCGCCGTTGGTGGAGCCACCGTTCCCGCCATTGGATGGGCCAGTGCCGGTGTTGTCGCGATTGACACCGGTATCACCTGCATTGATGACGGCGCACATGAAGTGATTGGGGAAGCTGTTGCTCCCACAACTCTCAGATCCGGAGCCGCAGGCTCTATCCTCTGTGGCTAGGTCACCCAGATCGGATCTGTGACTGCTATCGCTGTCCGTACCCTCAACTGTTGTCGGGGCGTTGAGCTCATTCAGGGTGTCGATTGGTGGCGGAAACCATGATGCTGGAGAAATCGCGGGAGCCGTCGGCTGATCAGGAAGGCGAAGTGTGCCCAGCTGACCAACTTGGAAGCGTAAGCTCCCGATTGCCAAGACGATTCCGCCGCCGATGGATTTGAAATCCGGACGAGTGGCTGGCCTGTGGACGGTGAAGTCTAAAGTGCCGAAGAGTTGGCGAATCTTTGTTGTTGCAGAGTTGTATATCACGGTTGACGGGGCTGAAGAAGCCGCGACATCAGCACTCCCAGCTCCCACAGACGACGCCAATTGACGAGGATTTAACTCGTCAATGCCCATTGTTATGGACTTGGGTTTTGGAGAAGGAGGGAGCGCTGGAGGCATCAATCGGTTAGCAAACAAGCACACAGGGACGCAAGGTTTACCCAGGTTCAGGCCTCGTAGAGGTCCCTACTCCTGCTTGTCTTCTCTTGGAATTATCGAGGGAGTCGAAAGGTACAGGGGGTGCGCAGATGCAATCTGGCAATGGTCGTGGAAACTAGGGTTGTGATTATCCTCCTCGTCGCCCCCTCCTAGTCTTTATATAGATAGGCTAGATCTCAGGTAGCAGGTCGAGTCGGTTACAAATTAGGGTTTGTCCCTTTAAACTTTCTATCTTAAGCTTCATCTTGCGCTGTAAGCAATCAGAGTCTCCGTGGATCACTCGAATCCTGTATTGGGCTCTGGTAACGTCGTGGGTTTCCATCATATCTGGGCCGTATATACCGAGATCGAGTACCTGTAGGGTATACCCACGGCACTCCGGGTCAATATCATCCAGATCTCCGGACAGGTCGGAGTCTCCGCCTACAGAAGTAGAGTCTTCGAACCCATACCAAGGGCTAGCAGCTATCTGACCCAAGAGAGTGGGTCGGAGTATCCGACGTGTATGGAGAGGAAACTTTGGGGAGGGCGGATTCTCCGCTCAAAAGCCGGAGTTTCTGACCGGATAACAGAGGATTGCAATAGCTGGGTCAGGGAAGCCAGACTGGAGTCTCAGGCGATGAGTTTCCGGAGTCTCCGGGAAACAATGTAGAGTTGGCAGGATTTTAAGGGGAACTTGCCAGACTTTTCTCCTTTTTCCGTTGCAATAAAACCATCTAGTGCAATATCATGAAAATACTTGTAACCACTTAGCACACGGTTAGACCATCCTTGTGTTGTCAACAAGCACCAAAACATATTATTAGGGAAATGCCCTTTCGGTAGTGTAGTGTGTGTAGCGGGTTGAGTTATAACTGTAGTCAACGGGTGTGTGCCGGCACTATTGTTGTGCCGCATGTAATGTCAAGTTGTTGTATGATAATGAAGTAATGGAATGAGATCTGTATGGTACTTTATTGCGTGTATTGTAAAGTTTTTTCGTTGATAATTAATGCATCCTTTTCTTTATCATTTGTCGTGTATTTGTGTACTTATTTTTTCTAACACCTTTACGACTTCTTAGGATGTATGCGTATGTGTCGTTACTTAGTTTCGGCTCGAAAAAACTCAAAAAAATCCCGTTGATATTAAAAACGTCCAAAACGATTGTTGTATGGGTTGTTCCCGTTCTACCTCTTTATTTCTTCTTTGTATGGTTATATTCATTGCGCTTATCTTTAGCTTTTTCCGTGTGTATG
Organism: Avena sativa; assembly: GCA_916181665.1. Taxonomy (NCBI): domain Eukaryota; kingdom Viridiplantae; phylum Streptophyta; class Magnoliopsida; order Poales; family Poaceae; genus Avena; species Avena sativa. Next base: position 450,310,279 of record OV702288.1, on the reverse strand, counting down.
TTGTTTAGACTTTTTTCTTATGTTATTTCTATGTGAGTCATGTTCGGGACTGAAATGATAAGATGATATATTTAAATAGAATTGTGCTCGATCTTTAAGGGAAAAAACGAGATCTTTAAACAGAGCGGCATTGACTTTATTTCAGCGGTCTACCAACATGCTTTCATAAACACCGATAAAACTAAACCACGTGAGAGATGGTTAAATTGGTATTGGTGTCCCAGGATGCGACCGGCACGCATTAGTTGTTGTAGACGTGCTCAATCCTGCGTGTGAGATGTGGGGAATATGAATTTGCAGAAACACATGTTCACAAGTTCACAAAGAGAATTTTCTATTACTTAGTTACTTACTATTTCGTTCGTGCATTATCTGCTTACCGGTATATGTAACACGGCAACATTCTATAGCTAACGTTTTTGCTCTACAAGTGTGTCCACAATGATACGTTCACTTCTTTTTTGACACGTAGTTCCGCGTTACATTTTAGATCATCGGTCCTTCTGGCTACCGGCCTTCGCTCTTAGATGTAAATGTAGTGCGACCATTTTATCCATCGTTTTGCCTACCGACCCACCCTGGGGGCGCAGAGAGAGTTTAGTATCTATTAGAGTTGGGTTATTTAAGCTGCTCATTTGATTGTAGTTCATTCATTAACGTTTCTTTTTTGTTGATCTCATAAATAAGATAACTTCTGAATTCCATGTAACTCATAATGTAGCCTCCCGGTTTATGCACATTATAACCGAGTCGTGCAAAAAGCATTAATGTTAGTCAAAGTTATTATGTTCTCTGCTAACGTGGTTGCCAGATTTGGGTCGACTTCTTTTCAGCTTCTGAGGGAGATTTTGGGCCCAGAATCTGAGAAGCCCAAAAGAATGGATCCGATTTTGGCTAGATTATTTCCACCGAGAAGCTGGGTTTGTACGTGAACTGAGAATCGGGTCTGGCACTAGTAGAAAACAGACCTTTGGTCCAGGGGTATTAGCCCCGGTTTTGCTACAAACCGGGACTAATACCCCGGTCCAACGACTAGAACTGGCCCTAGGAGGGTGACAGACACTAGCCCCGGTTCGAACGGGACCTTTAGCCCCTGGGTCGAGTAACAAACCGGGGCTAAAGGGTTTCAGGCATGCCAGGTCGGGCTCCAGACCCTTTAGTCCCGGTTTGTTATACGACCCGGGGCTAAAGGTGGACCTTTAGCCCCGGTTCTAGACACGAACCGGGGCTAAAGGTCTGGCTATATCTTCTTCCCCTGCCCGAGCCACCATTCAAACTGGTGGCTCTCCTCTCTCTCTCTCTCTTTCTTGCTTCAAGCTCGAGTTCATGCCCTTTTTTTCCTCAAGATTTGTCTATATTTTGTGGTGCCCTATCTATCCAAAGGTTCTAAAAGGTGAGCAACTTCATCCTTTGAACTCTCATTGCTATATTAGCTCATTTCATGCTCTATCTTATAGATGGATTTGTGGATTTAGTTTGGTAGTAATTTTTGCAGTGATAGCATGAGATCGATGTTTAGATTCTATCTATCTTGTATTAATGTAAGGAACTCTAAGGTAAATATCACAATATGTGGATTCTATCTATATATATATCTTGTTTTGGCACATAGTCTCGAAAATTGATTTTAGAAGCACACACATGCGTGAGTTCATCATTCTAACTAGCTAGCTGGGCAAAATATCCTTCTTCGTCTACCTGCGTTCAACAAACTGAAAAAATTGTAACAAAGATAGGGTTAATTCATAAAAGCTTGATAAGGAGACATCATAATTCACATATTAGGGAGTGCCTCTATGGCGAGCTCCTCGAAGATGTCTGAGGACGGGATCCTAAGACATCTTCGAGAAGCTCTGCCGTAGTGGTGTCCCTGCTCTCCCACACCATCTTTTGGTTTATATCTTCTCTAGCTAAATTAGTATGCTGGTGGAGCTAACTAATTTCACATATTAGAGAGTGCCTCTACGGCGAGCTCCTCGAAGATGTCTGAGGACGAGGTCCTAAGACATCTTCGAGAAGCTCCGCCGTAGTGGTGTCCCTGGTCTCGCACACCATCTTACAGTTCTTCACAAGAATGCATACCTATTTATAGATTAAGCAGCACAACATAGTGTCAGGCACTGATGACATAATGTCGACACACTCACGCTGGCATAGTGCTGCCACCCACCCAAAATAGTGTCGGCATTTAATTTACTGGCTTAGTGCTGCCCATTGAGGACATAGTGTCGACATGTTGTCTCCACATCCACATTTAGTCCCGATTGGTGCCTCCAACCGGGACTAAAGGTTCATCATATCTTTAGTCCCGGTTGCTGGTTTTAGATTAGTACTAATTAATTATGATTATGTTTGATGTACTTAATTAATTATATATTGCAGATGAGCCGGCAATGGATGTACGCAGACCGACTCTCTAACGAGTTCATTAAAGGTGTGCATTCTTTTCTTCTTGTGGCCGAGGCAAACAAGCGGAGTGGTTTTATGTCTTGTCCATGTGGTGTCTGTCGGAATCATAAAGAATACTCTTCCTCAAGAGTCCTTCACGCCCACCTGTTTCGGTCCGGTTTCATGACCGGCTATAATTGTTGGACCAAGCACGGAGAAAGAGGGGTTATGATGGAAGACAACAAAGAAGAAGAGGATGACAACGACTACCCTGAATACGATGGTACTACAATGGAAGACATTGATGAAGAAAAAGATGAAGAACGTGCATCAGATCTGCCCGAAGATGATCTTAGTCGGGCCATTGCTGATGCCCAGGAAGAATGCGTAACTGAAAGGGAGAGGTTGAAGTTCAAGAAGATGTTAGAGGATCACAAAAAACTGTTGTACACAAATTGTGAAGATGGGCACAAAAAACTGGGTAACACACTGGAATTGCTGCAATGGAAGGCAGAGAATGGTGTGACTGACAAAGGATTTGAAAAGTTGCTGAGAATAATGAAGAAATTGCTTCCAAAGGATAACGAACTGCCCGCCAGTACCTACGAAGCAAAGAAGGTTGTCTGCCCTCTAGGATTAGAGGTGTAGAAGATACATGCATGCATTAATGACTGCATCCTCTACCACGGCGAGTACGAGAATTTGGATGCATGCCCAGTATGCACTGCATTGCGGTATAAGATAAGACGAGATGACCCTGGTGATGTTGAGGGCGAGCGCCGCATGAAGAGGGTTCCTGCCAAGGTGATGAGGTATGCTCCTATAATACCACGGTTGAAACGTTTATTCAGGAACAAAGAGCATGTCAAGTTGTTTCGATGGCACATGGAAGACCGTAAGAAAGACGAGATGTTGAGACACCCCGCTGATGGGTCGCAGTGGAGAAAAATCGAGAGAGAGTTTCCGGACTTTGCAGGTGATGCGAGGAACTTATGGTTTGGTCTAAGTACAGATGGCATGAATCCTTTTGGGGAGCAGAGCTGCAGTCATAGCACCTGGCTTGTGACTCTGTGTATTTATAACCTTCCTCCTTGGTTGTGCATGAAGCGGAAGTTTATTATGATGCCAGTGCTCATCCAAGGCCCGAAGCAACCCGACAACGACATTGATGTGTACCTAAGGCCATTAGTTGAAGAACTCTTGCAGTTGTGGCACGGACAAGGTGTACGTGTGTGGGGTGAGAACAAGCAGGAGGAATTTGACCTACGAGCGTTGTTGTTCATAACAATGAATGATTGGCCTGCTCTTAGTAACATTTCAGGACAGACAAACAAGGGATACAATGCATGCACACACTGTTTAAATGATACTGAAAATATATATTTGGATAAATGTAAGAAGAATGTGTATCCGGGGAATCGTCGTTTTCTTCCGCCCTCGCACATCCTAAGAAAGAAATGTAAGCATTTCAATGGTGAGGCAGACAACCGGTGTAAGCCTATCCGTCGTACTGGTGATGATGTATTTGACATGGTGAAGGATTTAAAAGTAATCTTTGGAAAGGGTCCTGGTAGACAATCTGTTCCGAAGGACGATGTCGGACACGCACCCATGTGGAAAAAGAAATCTATATTTTGGGAGCTACCCTATTGGAAAGTCCTAGAGGTTCGCTCTGCAATTGACGTGATGCACCTGACGAAGAATCTTTGCGTGACGCTGCTAGGCTTCTTGGGCGTGTATGGGAAGAGCAAAGATACACCTGAAGCACGGCAGGACCAACAACGTGTAAAAGATCGAGACGGCACGCATCCAGAGCTGTTTGAAGGTACTGCTAGCTACGCTCTTACCAAAGAAGAGAAGGAAATCTTTTTTGAAGTCCTTTACAGTATCAAGGTCCCGTCTGGTTTCTCGTCGAACATAAAGGGAATAATAAATATGGCAGAGAAAAAATTTCAAAACCTAAAGTCTCATGACTGCCACGTGCTTATGACCTAGCTACTTCCGATTGCATTGAGGGGACTCCTGCCGGAAAATGTTCGAGTACCCATTGTGAAGCTATGTGCGTTTCTCAATGCAATTTCTCAGAAGGTAATCAGTCTAGATAGTCTACTAAGGTTACAGAAAGATGTGGTCCAATGTCTTCTCAGCTTCGAGTTGGTGTTCCCACCATCCTTCTTCAATATTATGACTCACCTCCTAGTTCACCTAGTCGATGAGATTAACATTCTTGGTCCTGTATTTCTACACAATATGTTCCCCTTTGAGAGGTTCATGGGAATGTTAAAGAAATATGTTCATAACTGTGCTAGGCCAGAAGGAAGCATCTCAAAGGGATATAGAATAGAGGAGGTCATTGAGTTTTGTGTTGGACTTTATTCCTGACCTTAAGCCCATCGGTGTTCCTGAATCACGACATGAGGGTAGAATTAGTGGAAAAGGCACGCTAGGAAAGAAAGTAAGGATATGTATGGACGGACATTCTCTCACTAAAGCACACTACACAGTTCTGCAAAGTTCCACCTTGGTGGCTCCGTATATCGAGGAACACAAGAATATTGTACACTCCAACAACCCGGGAAAGCCTAGCTCCTGGATTAGAGATGAACATATGAGGACTTTTGGCGGTTGGTTGCAGACACATCTCATGAATGACATAAATGTTGGAGAGAAGTTGTACTTGTTGGACAGGTCACCATCTTCGACTATATTGACTTTCCAAGGGTACGAGATAAACGGGAATACATTTTACACGATCGCCCAAGATAAAAAGAGCACCAATCAAAACAGTGGTGTCTGATTTGATGCAACAGACGAGAATGGGCAAAAGGATACATATTATGGTTACATAGAGGAGATATGGGAACTTGACTATGGACCTTTTTTAAGGTTCCTTTGTTTCGGTGCAAATGGGTCAAGCTGACAGGAGGCGGGGTTGAGGTAGACAAGAAATACGGAATGACAATAGTGGATCTCAACAACCTTGCGTATAGAGATGAACCATTTTTCCTAGCCAATGATGTGGCTCAGGTTTTTTATGTGAAGGACATGTCTACCAAACCGAGAAAAAGGAAAGATAAGCAAAAGAATACAACATCCGATGAGCCAAAGCGCCACATAGTTCTTTCAGGAAAAAGAAACATTGTGGGGGGTGGAGGATAAGACAGACATGTCAGACGATTATGATAAGTTTCATGAAATTCCTCCCTTCGCTGTGAAGGATGACCCAAGCATCCCGTTAAGTAAGGAAGATGCTCCATGGTTACAGATTAGAAGAAAACCCTAACATGTGTGGATGTTGGTGATGTACAATATTATTAAACCTTTATTTTTAATGATCTTCTTATATGTATATGGATATGAACTTTCTCGATCTCAATAGGTAGTATTGCAACTTGTTGTGGCCAAATATTTATTAATATTAAAACGTAAAAATTAGTCATAATCATATCTAGCCCTGTAGTACATAGCTTCTGGGTCGTCTTCAGAATCGTCATCGTCATCGTCGTCGCTCGTAGCACGCGAATGGATCCTCAGCCCTTCCTCGTAGCACGCGGATGGATCCTCCGGCCTCGGATTCACGACGCACGGGGGAGGGGGCTCCCGGATGCCGACCCCAGTACGCCCTAGGCCTTCACCACCACCACCATTCTTGTGGCTATGCTGCTGGTGAAAGTGCGGGTACCTCAGGCGAGGATGGTCTCCCATGGCGATGTAGCGCATCACACCGGCGATAGTACGGTTCGCCCACCACAGGAGGCGACCAACCTCGTTGTGGTTCACTAGGGGTGGGTCGTCACCCTCGTACCTAGCGAGCTCCCTTTCCCGCCGGTTTGCGAAGAAGGCATTCTAGGTGTCGAGGTTGTCGGGATCCTAATGGGGATCCATCCGCTGCTCCGGCGTGAGCTCGAGGTAGAAGTGGTTCGTGATGGCCGCCTGGCGGGCCGAACCTTGAAACATAGGAGGAACAAGAACCCCTCCAGCGCTCAGCATCCAGCCAACGGGCAGCCGGTACCCCGGCGGGCATGGGTAGCTGGAGGCGCATAGCGCCTCGGTCTCCTCGAGGGTCAAAAAAGCCCAGTAAGCAGTGTCCATTGTTGTGAGAGAGAAGGTGTGGATGTGTCGATGGAAATGGCGGTCGGCCTAGATATAGAGGGACATGGCGGGAGAACATGGCGGGAAGCGGGGGAATGGCGAGAGAAACATGGTGGGAAGCGGGAGAAATGGCGGGAGAACATGGCGGGAAACGGGGGAAATGGCGGGAGAACATGGCGGGAAGCGGGGGAAATGGCGGGAGAACATTTCTACTATATTTTTGTGAATATTTTGCTATATTATATGTATTTTTCCATTTTTAAATAATAAACTATATTTTTATTTTTTTTGTGAACATTTATACTAAATATAATACTTGTTAAATAATAGATAATTTCATTTAAGTTGTATAATAAAGTATGATAATAGATTTAAATTATAGATCTTCTTTTTTGAAAATTTTGATATATAATACATAATTTTCTGAAAACTATAAAACATTTTTGGTTTTGACGCCAAAAATAACCTTTAGCCCCGATTTGTAATACATAATACAAACCGGGGCTAAAGGGTTTCGGCGCGCGGGAAGTGCGGCGGGTAGTATAAATACCTCACCCCCGGGGCCAAAGGGGGTGGTATAAATATTACAACCCGGGGCTAAAGGGGGGTGGTATAAATACCCCACCCCCGCCCCGGGTCGTGGCACGACCCGGAGAGCCCCGATCTTCTTACCACAGAGCTCGTCGCGCCCACGTACGCCGTCCGTTGAGCCACCGAACGCGCTGCCCGTCTCCGCCCCGCGCCACCCCGCCGCACCGTCTTCGCGCTGCCCGTCCCGCTGCGTTTGTCCCTCCTCGCCGCGCCCGTCTGCCCGTCGCCCGTCCCAGCCCCGCCCGTCCGCCGCCCGCGCCGTCGCCGCCTGTGCCAAGGAGGGATCGCCGCCGCCGCTCGCGCCCTCGCCCGTCCCGCGCCTTCGTCGCTCCCACCGCGCCACGCTGCCCCCTGTAGGTGAGGTATACGTAGGTGTAGTTAGTGTGATTTTGTTAGCTATTTAGGGATTTTATTTAGTTAGGGATTTAGTTAATTAGGGATTTTAGTTAATTAGGGATTTTAGTAGTGATTTAGTTAGGGATTTTAGTTAATTAGGGATTTAGTTAATTAGGGATTTAGTTAATTAGGGATTTAGTTAATTAGGGATTTTAGTAGTGATTTAGTTAGGGATTTTAGTAGTGATTTAGTTAGTGATTTAGTTAGGGATTTTAGTAGTGATTTAGTTAGGGATTTTAGTTAGTGATTTAGTTAGAGATTTTAGTTAGTGATTTAGTTAGTGATTTTAGTTAGGGATTTTAGTTAGTTTATTATTAGGGCTTAGGGTTTTATTAGGGATTAGGGTTTATTAGGGATTAGGTTTAGTTAGAATACTTAGTTAATTAGGTTTACTTTAGTTAGTGATAGGTTTAGGGTTATTGTTATTAGGGCAATATATACTTAGTGATTTAATTACTGTTTATGTTTTATGTTTGTTTATTGCTATTATTTAGTTATGCCGCGTCCATCTCGTCCGAGCCTACTGGACTCCGTCGGGGATGTCCGAGTCTGGGCTCCGCTGGGTTGGCACTGAGAGGCGCTACCTGTCGGGACTCGTACCTTGGTGAAAAATCCGGGTATCATCGTCGACCCAGAGCTTCTTTGGTGGCGTCCACGAGGTCCAGGAGCGGTGCAGAGGGAGCCAGCCCCCGAGGAGGTGGTATGTTGTCGTATCAGGGAGGAGGACGAGCATGTACGGTGATACATGTATCTTTTGGAGACTAGGTTCTCCAATATCTGGCAGGTTCACGGATCTCACCCGAGCTATTCTCCGGTGATGGTTCCTCTTCTGTGGCTGCAGAGCTCCCGTAGCACAGAACGTGGCAGCCGCGTTTGCTAGTTTATCTTAATAATATACTTTATCTTATACTTTATCCTATAATGCACCCGAGCTATTCTTCGGTGATGTATTAATAATGTACTTTATCTTATACTTTATCCTATAATGCACCCGAGCTATTCTCCGGTGATGCATTAATAATGTACTTTATCTTATACTTTATCCTATAATGCACCCGATCTATTCTCTGGTGATGTATTAATAATGTACTTTATCTGATATTATTGTACTTTATCTTAATCACTAAGTATTGTATCCAAGTTGTCGCAGTTGTAATATTCTTTTACTTAATGCAATATTCTTTTTTTGTATTAGTTAAGCTATGGACGGTAGACAGAATGAAGAGGAGCTTCTCAACATGATAGATGAGGGTACTGGGGGGTCTTATTATGATGGCTCCGAATATCTTAATTTGTCTGGAGGAGACGATGGTGGAGAAAATAGTGGAGATGATGGTGCTGACCATGGACGGATTAATGTAGCAACCACTACATATATTTTGGTATATGGTAGTTGAACAAACAAAACAAGTTCTTCTAATAGAATGGTTACCTAGGACGTGTACATGACACGATCCAAAGGGTTTTGTTAATTCAAAGGATGCTAAAAGAGTATGCAAAACTTCAATGGTTGAAGTAAGCATCACGGAGTTGGAATCTTCACCGTGATAAAACTGTTAAAAGGTTTAATTTCATCAGAGACGATGAAGATGCTTGCATTTTGCAAGAAATTAAGTGGGAGCGCTAAGACATATTTCTAATACATTATATGAAAGACATATCGTTGATTAGAAATAATGTATCTTTTATTGACACAAGTTAAGAATTTCATTTCGATGAAAGACTTAGGCATAACCCAAGAATTAGGCATCAATGTCTATATGGATAGATTGAGGCGCTAATATGGTTTTGCCAAATGTACATAGATAAGATGTTGAATGAGTTCAATATGGAAACAACAAGAAAGGTTCTTGATGCACGGAAAGGACTGAATCAAGATTCAAGTGTGTTGACACGAGATTGAAGTGTTTTGACACTTGGTGAAATCACAAGAATATTTTGATCAATCATTCTTTGAGATGTACACATCCAGATATGTCCTATGCTCTAAATGTTATGAGCATATACCAGAATGACTCATAAGATGATCATTGGACAATAGTAGGGATATTCCTATGATCTTTGGAAGAACTAAGAATATATTACTTATATAGTGGTGAAAAATAGTTCATTGTAAATTGTTACATTGATACTAGTTTTGTCACAGATTAAGTTTATCCCAATTTAAACTATGGGTGGCACAATGTAATGAAAAGGAAGTTCCATAACGGATTTGGTTGAGTACCAAAGTTAAAACATTGTGATAGATACTACAACAAAAGGCTAAGTATGTGACTACTATTGTAGTAGCAAATGAGGGCATTTGCGTCAAGTAGTTTGTTATCAAACTAGTTGTGGTTCATAGCGGGATAATACTATGAAGATATATTGTTCGACAATTGTATCAACATAATTTAATCCCAAGGAACTAAAGGTCTCACCAAAGGACCAAATTTATACAATGCCATCTCATTGGAGAATGAGTAATGCGTAGAGACGCAAGGACATGCAAATACACACGGACCTGGAAGTGTCAGATCCGAAGATTATGTTTACCACTAGCAATAGTGTCTATACAACACCAGAAAGCCATAGGTGTTGAATGCACAAGTTATTAACTAGATTATTGACTCTAGTGCAAGTGGGAGACTGTTGGAGATATGCCCAAGGGGCAATAATAAAGTGGTTATTATTATATCTTTATGTTTATGATAAATGTTTACATCCCATGCTATAATTGTATTAACCGGAAACTCTAATACATGTGTGTTTTGTAAACATAAAAGAGTCCCTAGTAAGCCTCTTGTTAAACTAGCTTGTTGATTAATGGATGATCATGGTTTCCTGATCATGGACATTGGATGTCATTAATAACAAGATCATATCATTAGGAGAATGATGTGATGGACACACACCCATAGTAAGCGTAGCATAAGATCAAGTCATTAAGTTCGTATTGCTGTAAGCTTTCAAATACATAGTAACCTAATCCTTCGACCATGAGGTTATGTTAATCACCATCACCGGATGGGTACTTTGATGACATCAAACGCCGCTTCGTAACTGGGCGGTTATAAAGGTGTCATTGGGTATTCTGAAAGTATGTGTTGAAGCGCATAGACCAAGATTGGGATTTGTCCATCCATATGACGGATAGATATACTTTGGGCCCTCTCGGTGGAATGTCATCTAGATAGCTTGCAAGCATGTGACTGGGTCACAAGGGATGACATAACATGGAACGAGTAAAGAGTACTTATCAGTAACGAGTTAGAACTAGGTATGGAGATACTAACGATCAAACCTCGGATAAGTAGAATATCGTGTGACAAAGGGAATTGGTTTCGTATGTTAATGGTTCTATCGATCACAAAGTCATCGTTGAGTATGTGGGAGCCATTATGGATCTCCAGATCCCGCTGATGGTTATTGATCGGAGAGGTGTCTTCATCATGTCTGCATATTCACGAACCGTAGGGTGACACACTTCAGGTTCGAAGTTGTTTTAAGTAGATATGGAATATGCGTTGGAGACCGAATGATGTTCGGAGTCTCGGAATGGATCCGGGACATCACGAGGAGATCCGGAATGGTCCGGAGAATAAGATTCATATACTGGGGATCATTTTCTAAGTTAGGAAATGTTCCGGAGTGTTTGTATGGAGATTCTAGAAGGTTTCGGAATGTTCTGGAAGGTTCTAGAGGATTTCTTGGAGTTTGCATGAAAACCAAGGAAGGGATCAAGGAGTCCAAGTGGGGCAAGATACGGATTCGTGGGGGAGGAGGACTCCTCCCCCCTTCCCAACCCGCCGGCCCAAGGAGGGAGGGGAGTCCTACTAGGACTCCCCCTCCCAAGGCGCCTCCCTCCTTTAAATAGAGGGGAGGGGGCACCCCTCCTAGCTCTCTCTCATAACAAGCTCTAGCCGCCGCCTCTCTCCTCTTCCTTCCCTCTGCTCTGGCTTAGGCGAAGCCCTGCAGAATTCTCTACTCCACCACCACCACCACACCGTCGTGCTGCTGGGATTCCGTGGAGAAGATCTACTACCTCCGCTGCTCGCTGGAACGGGGAGAGGAAGGTCTACTTCAACTCCGCACGTGTGACCGACTGCGGAAGCGCTGCTGGAACGCGGTGCCAGAAGGATCGTCCACACGATCTTGAGATCGGCAAGTGATCGACTACATCAACCACGAGATCCAATCTCGTAACGCTTTCGGTTCTACAAGGGTTAGTACCGATCTATCTCGTTGCTCATGTCTAATAGATTAGATCTTGGCTTTTATCTAGATTAGATCTGGGTTTTGTTTGTTCTTGCGGTAGTTTGTTTTCCATGCTACGAACCCATCAGTGGTATCAGAGCCATATCTATGCGTAGATCTGTTGCACGAGTAGAACACAATGATGTTGTGGGCGTTGGTGCTCGTGCCGTCTTTTGCTGTGTGTACTTTGCATCTTGCGGTATGGTGGGATGAAGCGGCTCTGGCTAACATTACATGTCATCGTACATGAGACTTGCTCCACGCTTGACGTGTAACTTGCTTTGCACAAGTGGCTTTGCGGGTGTCTGTCTCTCCCATCATAGTAAAGATCCAATCTACACTTTGCACTTGATAGCACTTGTATCAACGTTGTGGTTCAGTTTCGTAGGTAAGATCCGTTCTTATTCGAAAGCCCCAAACCACATAAAACTTGCAAAGAATATTAGAGGCGTCTAACTTGTTTTTGCAGGGGTTTTGTGATGTGATATGGCCATCATGTGATTGTGATTATATTTGATGTATGCAATGATCCTTGTTGTAATATGGCAACCGGAAGGAGCCTAATGGTTGTCTTTAATTCTGTTAAGACATGCGTGTCTATTCATCTTGTAATAGCTTTGTTCCAAGTAGTTGTAATAGTTGCTAGTGATGATGGACAACCATGAAGCGGCGCCACGGACCTTGACGCAATGCTGGTGATGATGGAGATCATGTCCGTGCTTTGGAGATGGAGATCGAAGGCATAAGAAGAAAAGGCCATATCATATCACACTAATTATGAATTGCCTATGATGTTAATCCTTTATGCATCTTGTATTGCTTAGATCACGACGGTAGCATTATAAGATGATCCCTCTCACTAAATATCAAGTAATAAAGTGTTCATCCTTAGTTGGCACCATTGCTAAGACTCGTCGTTTCGAAGCATCTCGTGATGATCGGGTGTGATAGACTCTACGTGTGCATACAACGGGTGCAAGCCAGATTTGCACATGCGGAAACTAAGGTTAATCTTGACGAGCCTAGCATGTACAGACATGGTCTCGGAACACGGAATACCGAAAGGTAGAGCATGAATCATATGAGTGATATGATGAACATGAAGATTGTTCGCCGATGAAGCTACATCATCTCACGTGATGATCGGACTTGGTGTAGTGGATTTGGTTCGTGTAATCACTAAAACAACTCGAGGGATGTTTTTTTGAGTGGGAGTTCATTTGTAATTTGGATTAGTCGAACTCAATTTATCATAAACACAATCAAAGTGAATTTGCATAGTTTGTTGTAGTCATTGGCATCCGTTCACCACCTTACGCTTAGTTATAGTTGAGATAGTAGAACTATAGAAATTCTGGATATTTGCTTTACGAACTGGTATCGTATTGTTTTGAGTGTCAATCTAAAGTCTAAAAGTCATATTGCAAACTTTCAGCAAACTCAATTTACTCTGTGAAGTTTAATAAACAGTATTAAATCAAGAGTAAAAATTCCAGTGCTAGTATCTAATATATCATGTTTGCCTCCATGATTCTTGATACTCAAAAGATTGTTTTTAATATCAAGTTTATCTAAGAGCTGAAAGCAATGTTTCAGAAACCATCATATGTGAAAGGTATTGCGATATCTAAAACAATGTGTTGGTTACAACATGATAGAGTATATGTCCTCATATTTGATGAGAATTTGTGAAGGTTGGAGACGCTAGTCGTCCTAATCCTCCAAAAGGTTTTGGAAAAGAAACGTTATACTCGCAATTCACCTTTATAAGCTATAGCCGCTTGATCATGAAAGTTGTCATGATAAGGATGAATAGAAGATGTAAGTAAAATGTTTACTACACTAAAAGATTACTAAAGAATGGAATTTTGAAAGAATGCCAAACATTTGATGAAGGTGATCCACTTCAAAGTGCAAATCCAAAGGTATTAGTATTTGACTATACACACTTTGTACTATGTGTCATGTGAATGACACCACTATTGATGTTGATAGATTCTTTTAAAAAGAAAAGGAATTGTTGAAAGAGAATCTATAAAATATTTGGCAGAAAAGAAAAGATTGGAGATATCCAACTTAGGTATATAGAAGATACATGTTATGGATGTATTCCTTGGTTGTTAAACAATGTGGTTCTGCGGCATTGGATACCGAATTGGTTGGTATGAAGTGTCATATAGGACAACACAATTCATGAACTGCAATGGCCTAAGTAACTAACAAGAGAATATGTGATGATGTTCATCGAAAACAAACAAAGGGTTGTTGTGTTGCTCGTTAACATCAAAGCTTGCCTTCCAGATTTGTTTCAATAATTGTTATTTTGATAAGGTATTATGACGACAAAAGGTTGTTCAAATAATTACCGTATTCCATAATAGATGGATGATATACAACTCTGGTTAGAGAAATAACGACCATAAAACTAATGCTAAAAATGTCGCAAGACAAATAATTGAAAGATCACTTATGAAGTGACATCACCGTTTAAATTATATTGAAAGGGATACATGAAGAAACTCCATGTTGATGGATTTTTGGAGTCTTTGATTTTGATCAAATGACGCTTGTGATACTTTCCTGGAGATAATTAAAACTCCGTTCGTAGGCCAAAAGAGGAACGGACGACTAATTGATTGGAATTTGTACATACTGATGTATATAGTCCATTACGTGTAGTCGTGGGCGATTGATTTCAACTTCATATGCTTTCTCCAAAGATTTGAGTGAGTATATTTATATACTTACTCAATAAGGAAGAAGTATGAAACATTTGAAAAATGTTCAAAGACTTTCAAGATGAAGTGGAAAATTATTGTAAGAAGAAAATAAAAAGTATATGATTGGATCATAAAGAAAGATGTTTGAGTTACAAAGTTTAGCAAAACACCTAATATTTGAGGAATCGCTCCATGGATTTGCATTTCCCAAAACACCATAGGAGTATGGAGTGTTCAAGATATGTAATGAAACCTTGTTTGACATGGTAAGATCAAAGGAGTCATTTATAAAACTGCCATTATATTTTAAATATTAAAGCTTTAGTGACCACCGATTTTACACTGAAAAGAGCTCCATCGTGATCCGTTGAAATGACACCATATGAGTTGTGGTTTGGGATAAAACCCGAATTGTCTTTTCTTAAATTTTGGTATGCTATGCATAAGTGAAATGTTTACAACCAAAGTCGAATGAGCATGTCTTTATAAGTTATTTCGAATAACCATTGGGTATTCCTCCATAAAACCGAAGACAAAAGTGTTTGTCGCTTGGAACGTCAAGTTTCTTGAGAAGGAATTTTTCGTGAAAAGTTAAGTGGGAGGACAATAGAACTTTGACAAGGTTGTTGAACCTTGGCTAATATGTGCTGAGTTGCGCAGCGTCGGTAAGTGTCCCGGAGGCAGCAACAATGCTCATGGCTCACGTGCCTCAAAGGTTGTGGTCACGGAGATCTAAGTTCCTATTGAACCAAGTACGTTGGGTAAGTAATCAAATGCTAAGATTTGAGAGTTAAATCATTGTTGTTTGACAATGATGAACCGACTACATGCAAGAAGCAAAGATGGGCCTTGACTTTGTTAAGTGGCTTGAAGCCATAAAATCCGTGATAATTCCATACATGAGAAATCAAGTTTGAATTTGAAAGACCCTCTGGAAAGGTGCAAGACCTTACAGTCGTATATGGATCTATAAAGAAATAGACATGGATGTTTCACATCTATGAAATAGTCGACATGTCGGAAAGAGTTTACGACAATGTTCAAGGAATTGACTATGATAAGATTTGATCTTTCATAGCGATATTTAGTCTGGACGGATTAATGTAGCAACCACTACATATATTTTGGTATATGGTAGTTGAACAAACAAAACAAGTTCTTCTAATAGAATGGTTACCTAGGACGTGTACATGACACGATCCAAAGGGTTTTGTTAATTCAAAGGATGCTAAAAGAGTATGCAAAACTTCAATGGTTGAAGTAAGCATCGCGGAGTTGGAATCTTCACCGTGATGAAACTGTTAAAAGGTTTAATTTCATTAGAGACGATGAAGATGCTTGCATTTTGCAAGAAATTAAGTGGGAGCGCTAAGACATATTTCTAATACATTATGTGAAAGACATATCGTTGATTAGAAATAATGTATCTTTTATTGACACAAGTTAAGAATTTCATTTCGATGAAAGACTTAGGCATAACCCAAGAATTAGGCATCAATGTCTATATGGATAGATTGAGGCGCTAATATGGTTTTGCCAAATGTACATAGATAAGATGTTGAATGAGTTCAATATGGAAACAACAAGAAAGGTTCTTGATGCACGGAAAGGACTGAATCAAGATTCAAGTGTGTTGACACGAGATTGAAGTGTTTTGACACTTGGTGAAATCACAAGAATATTTTGATCAATCATTCTTTGAGATGTACACATCCAGATATGTCCTATGCTCTAAATGTTATGAGCATATACCAGAATGACTCATAAGATGATCATTGGACAATAGTAGGGATATTCCTATGATCTTTGGAAGAACTAAGAATATATTACTTATATAGTGGTGAAAAATAGTTCATTGTAAATTGTTACATTGATACTAGTTTTGTCACAGATTAAGTTTATCCCAATTTAAACTATGGGTGGCACAATGTAATGAAAAGGAAGTTCCATAACGGATTTGGTTGAGTACCAAAGTTAAAACATTGTGATAGATACTACAACAAAAGGCTAAGTATGTGACTACTATTGTAGTAGCAAATGAGGGCATTTGCGTCAAGTAGTTTGTTATCAAACTAGTTGTGGTTCATAGCGGGATAATACTATGAAGATATATTGTTCGACAATTGTATCAACATAATTTAATCCCAAGGAACTAAAGGTCTCACCAAAGGACCAAATTTATACAATGCCATCTCATTGGAGAATGAGTAATGCGTAGAGACGCAAGGACATGCAAATACACACGGACCTGGAAGTGTCAGATCCGAAGATTATGTTTACCACTAGCAATAGTGTCTATACAACACCAGAAAGCCATAGGTGTTGAATGCACAAGTTATTAACTAGATTATTGACTCTAGTGCAAGTGGGAGACTGTTGGAGATATGCCCAAGGGGCAATAATAAAGTGGTTATTATTATATCTTTATGTTTATGATAAATGTTTACATCCCATGCTATAATTGTATTAACCGGAAACTCTAATACATGTGTGTTTTGTAAACATAAAAGAGTCCCTAGTAAGCCTCTTGTTAAACTAGCTTGTTGATTAATGGATGATCATGGTTTCCTGATCATGGACATTGGATGTCATTAATAACAAGATCATATCATTAGGAGAATGATGTGATGGACACACACCCATAGTAAGCGTAGCATAAGATCAAGTCATTAAGTTCGTATTGCTGTAAGCTTTCAAATACATAGTAACCTAATCCTTCGACCATGAGGTTATGTTAATCACCATCACCGGATGGGTACTTTGATGACATCAAACGCCGCTTCGTAACTGGGCGGTTATAAAGGTGTCATTGGGTATTCTGAAAGTATGTGTTGAAGCGCATAGACCAAGATTGGGATTTGTCCATCCATATGACGGATAGATATACTTTGGGCCCTCTCGGTGGAATGTCATCTAGATAGCTTGCAAGCATGTGACTGGGTCACAAGGGATGACATAACATGGAACGAGTAAAGAGTACTTATCAGTAACGAGTTAGAACTAGGTATGGAGATACTAACGATCAAACCTCGGATAAGTAGAATATCGTGTGACAAAGGGAATTGGTTTCGTATGTTAATGGTTCTATCGATCACAAAGTCATCGTTGAGTATGTGGGAGCCATTATGGATCTCCAGATCCCGCTGATGGTTATTGATCGGAGAGGTGTCTTCATCATGTCTGCATATTCACGAACCGTAGGGTGACACACTTAAGGTTCGAAGTTGTTTTAAGTAGATATGGAATATGCGTTGGAGACCGAATGATGTTCGGAGTCTCGGAATGGATCCGGGACATCACGAGGAGATCCGGAATGGTCCGGAGAATAAGATTCATATACTGGGGATCATTTTCTAAGTTAGGAAATGTTCCGGAGTGTTTGTATGGAGATTCTAGAAGGTTTCGGAATGTTCTGGAAGGTTCTAGAGGATTTCTTGGAGTTTGCATGAAAACCAAGGAAGGGATCAAGGAGTCCAAGTGGGGCAAGATACGGATTCGTGGGGGAGGAGGACTCCTCCCCCCTTCCCAACCCGCCGGCCCAAGGAGGGAGGGGAGTCCTACTAGGACTCCCCCTCCCAAGGCGCCTCCCTCCTTTAAATAGAGGGGAGGGGGCACCCCTCCTAGCTCTCTCTCATAACAAGCTCTAGCCGCCGCCTCTCTCCTCTTCCTTCCCTCTGCTCTGGCTTAGGCGAAGCCCTGCAGAATTCTCTACTCCACCACCACCACCACACCGTCGTGCTGCTGGGATTCCGTGGAGAAGATCTACTACCTCCGCTGCTCGCTGGAACGGGGAGAGGAAGGTCTACTTCAACTCCGCACGTGTGACCGACTGCGGAAGCGCTGCTGGAACGCGGTGCCAGAAGGATCGTCCACACGATCTTGAGATCGGCAAGTGATCGACTACATCAACCACGAGATCCAATCTCGTAACGCTTTCGGTTCTACAAGGGTTAGTACCGATCTATCTCGTTGCTCATGTCTAATAGATTAGATCTTGGCTTTTATCTAGATTAGATCTGGGTTTTGTTTGTTCTTGCGGTAGTTTGTTTTCCATGCTACGAACCCATCAGTGGTATCAGAGCCATATCTATGCGTAGATCTGTTGCACGAGTAGAACACAATGATGTTATGGGCGTTGGTGCTCGTGCCGTCTTTTGCTGTGTGTACTTTGCATCTTGCGGTATGGTGGGATGAAGCGGCTCTGGCTAACATTACATGTCATCGTACATGAGACTTGCTCCACGCTTGACGTGTAACTTGCTTTGCACAAGTGGCTTTGCGGGTGTCTGTCTCTCCCATCATAGTAAAGATCCAATCTACACTTTGCACTTGATAGCACTTGTATCAACGTTGTGGTTCAGTTTCGTAGGTAAGATCCGTTCTTATTCGAAAGCCCCAAACCACATAAAACTTGCAAAGAATATTAGAGGCGTCTAACTTGTTTTTGCAGGGGTTTTGTGATGTGATATGGCCATCATGTGATTGTGATTATATTTGATGTATGCAATGATCCTTGTTGTAATATGGCAACCGGAAGGAGCCTAATGGTTGTCTTTAATTCTGTTAAGACATGCGTGTCTATTCATCTTGTAATAGCTTTGTTCCAAGTAGTTGTAATAGTTGCTAGTGATGATGGACAACCATGAAGCGGCGCCACGGACCTTGACGCAATGCTGGTGATGATGGAGATCATGTCCGTGCTTTGGAGATGGAGATCGAAGGCATAAGAAGAAAAGGCCATATCATATCACACTAATTATGAATTGCCTGTGATGTTAATCCTTTATGCATCTTGTATTGCTTAGATCACGACGGTAGCATTATAAGATGATCCCTCTCACTAAATATCAAGTAATAAAGTGTTCATCCTTAGTTGGCACCATTGCTAAGACTCGTCGTTTCGAAGCATCTCGTGATGATCGGGTGTGATAGACTCTACGTGTGCATACAACGGGTGCAAGCCAGATTTGCACATGCGGAAACTAAGGTTAATCTTGACGAGCCTAGCATGTACAGACATGGTCTCGGAACACGGAATACCGAAAGGTAGAGCATGAATCATATGAGTGATATGATGAACATGAAGATTGTTCGCCGATGAAGCTACATCATCTCACGTGATGATCGGACTTGGTGTAGTGGATTTGGTTCGTGTAATCACTAAAACAACTCGAGGGATGTTTTTTTGAGTGGGAGTTCATTTGTAATTTGGATTAGTCGAACTCAATTTATCATAAACACAATCAAAGTGAATTTGCATAGTTTGTTGTAGTCATTGGCATCCGTTCACCACCTTACGCTTAGTTATAGTTGAGATAGTAGAACTATAGAAATTCTGGATATTTGCTTTACGAACTGGTATCGTATTGTTTTGAGTGTCAATCTAAAGTCTAAAAGTCATATTGCAAACTTTCAGCAAACTCCATTTACTCTGTGAAGTTTAATAAACAGTATTAAATCAAGAGTAAAAATTCCAGTGCTAGTATCTAATATATCATGTTTGCCTCCATGATTCTTGATACTCAAAAGATTGTTTTTAATATCAAGTTTATCTAAGAGCTGAAAGCAATGTTTCAGAAACCATCATATGTGAAAGGTATTGCGATATCTAAAACAATGTGTTGGTTACAACATGATAGAGTATATGTCCTCATATTTGATGAGAATTTGTGAAGGTTGGAGACGCTAGTCGTCCTAATCCTCCAAAAGGTTTTGGAAAAGAAACGTTATACTCGCAATTCACCTTTATAAGCTATAGCCGCTTGATCATGAAAGTTGTCATGATAAGGATGAATAGAAGATGTAAGTAAAATGTTTACTACACTAAAAGATTACTAAAGAATGGAATTTTGAAAGAATGCCAAACATTTGATGAAGGTGATCCACTTCAAAGTGCAAATCCAAAGGTATTAGTATTTGACTATACACACTTTGTACTATGTGTCATGTGAATGACACCACTATTGATGTTGATAGATTCTTTTAAAAAGAAAAGGAATTGTTGAAAGAGAATCTATAAAATATTTGGCAGAAAAGAAAAGATTGGAGATATCCAACTTAGGTATATAGAAGATACATGTTATGGATGTATTCCTTGGTTGTTAAACAATGTGGTTCTGCGGCATTGGATACCGAATTGGTTGGTATGAAGTGTCATATAGGACAACACAATTCATGAACTGCAATGGCCTAAGTAACTAACAAGAGAATATGTGATGATGTTCATCG
The DNA here is from genome assembly GCA_916181665.1 of Avena sativa. Lineage (NCBI taxonomy): Eukaryota > Viridiplantae > Streptophyta > Magnoliopsida > Poales > Poaceae > Avena > Avena sativa. The sequence continues at coordinate 450,289,628 of OV702288.1, read as the reverse complement.
AAAACAAACAAAGGGTTGTTGTGTTGCTCGTTAACATCAAAGCTTGCCTTCAAGATTTGTTTCAATAATTGTTATTTTGATAAGGTATTATGACGACAAAAGGTTGTTCAAATAATTACCGTATTCCATAATAGATGGATGATATACAACTCTGGTTAGAGAAATAACGACCATAAAACTAATGCTAAAAATGTCGCAAGACAAATAATTGAAAGATCACTTATGAAGTGACATCACCGTTTAAATTATATTGAAAGGGATACATGAAGAAACTCCATGTTGATGGATTTTTGGAGTCTTTGATTTTGATCAAATGACGCTTGTGATACTTTCCTGGAGATAATTAAAACTCCGTTCGTAGGCCAAAAGAGGAACGGACGACTAATTGATTGGAATTTGTACATACTGATGTATATAGTCCATTACGTGTAGTCGTGGGCGATTGATTTCAACTTCATATGCTTTCTCCAAAGATTTGAGTGAGTATATTTATATACTTACTCAATAAGGAAGAAGTATGAAACATTTGAAAAATGTTCAAAGACTTTCAAGATGAAGTGGAAAATTATTGTAAGAAGAAAATAAAAAGTATATGATTGGATCATAAAGAAAGATGTTTGAGTTACAAAGTTTAGCAAAACACCTAATATTTGAGGAATCGTTCCATGGATTTGCATTTCCCAAAACACCATAGGAGTATGGAGTGTTCAAGATATGTAATGAAACCTTGTTTGACATGGTAAGATCAAAGGAGTCATTTATAAAACTGCCATTATATTTTAAAGATTAAAGCTTTAGTGACCACCGATTTTACACTGAAAAGAGCTCCATCGTGATCCGTTGAAATGACACCATATGAGTTGTGGTTTGGGATAAAACCCGAATTGTCTTTTCTTAAATTTTGGTATGCTATGCATAAGTGAAATGTTTACAACCAAAGTCGAATGAGCATGTCTTTATAAGTTATTTCGAATAACCATTGGGTATTCCTCCATAACACCGAAGACAAAAGTGTTTGTCGCTTGGAACGTCAAGTTTCTTGAGAAGGAATTTTTCGTGAAAAGTTAAGTGGGAGGACAATAGAACTTTGACAAGGTTGTTGAACCTTGGCTAATATGTGCTGAGTTGCGCAGCGTCGGTAAGTGTCCCGGAGGCAGCAACAATGCTCATGGCTCACGTGCCTCAAAGGTTGTGGTCACGGAGATCTAAGTTCCTATTGAACCAAGTACGTTGGGTAAGTAATCAAATGCTAAGATTTGAGAGTTAAATCATTGTTGTTTGACAATGATGAACCGACTACATGCAAGAAGCAAAGATGGGCCTTGACTTTGTTAAGTGGCTTGAAGCCATAAAATCCGTGATAATTCCATACATGAGAAATCAAGTTTGAATTTGAAAGACCCTCTGGAAAGGTGCAAGACCTTACAGTCGTATATGGATCTATAAAGAAATAGACATGGATGTTTCACATCTATGAAATAGTCGACATGTCGGAAAGAGTTTACGACAATGTTCAAGGAATTGACTATGATAAGATTTGATCTTTCATAGCGATATTTAGTCTGGACGGATTAATGTAGCAACCACTACATATATTTTGGTATATGGTAGTTGAACAAACAAAACAAGTTCTTCTAATAGAATGGTTACCTAGGACGTGTACATGACACGATCCAAAGGGTTTTGTTAATTCAAAGGATGCTAAAAGAGTATGCAAAACTTCGATGGTTGAAGTAAGCATCGCGGAGTTGGAATCTTCACCGTGATGAAACTGTTAAAAGGTTTAATTTCATCAGAGACGATGAAGATGCTTGCATTTTGCAAGAAATTAAGTGGGAGCGCTAAGACATATTTCTAATACATTATGTGAAAGACATATCGTTGATTAGAAATAATGTATCTTTTATTGACACAAGTTAAGAATTTCATTTCGATGAAAGACTTAGGCATAACCCAAGAATTAGGCATCAATGTCTATATGGATAGATTGAGGCGCTAATATGGTTTTGCCAAATGTACATAGATAAGATGTTGAATGAGTTCAATATGGAAACAACAAGAAAGGTTCTTGACGCACGGAAAGGACTGAATCAAGATTCAAGTGTGTTGACACGAGATTGAAGTGTTTTAACACTTGGTGAAATCACAAGAATATTTTGATCAATCATTCTTTGAGATGTACACATCCAGATATGTCCTATGCTCTAAATGTTATGAGCATATACCAGAATGACTCATAAGATGATCATTGGACAATAGTAGGGATATTCCTATGATCTTTGGAAGAACTAAGAATATATTACTTATATAGTGGTGACAAATAGTTCATTGTAAATTGTTACATTGATACTAGTTTTGTCACAAATTAAGTTTATCTCAATTTAAACTATGGGTGGCACAATGTAATGAAAAGGAAGTTCCATAACGGATTTGGTTGAGTACCAAAGTTAAAACACTGTGACAGATACTACAACAAAAGGCTAAGTATGTGACTACTATTGTAGTAGCAAATGAGGGCATTTGCGTCAAGTAGTTTGTTATCAAACTAGGTGTGGTTCATAGCGGGATAATACTATGAAGATATATTGTATGACAATTGTATCAACATAATTTAATCCCAAGGAACTAAAGGTCTCACCAAAGGACCAAATTTATACAATGCCATCTCATTGGAGAATGAGTAATGCGTAGAGAGGCAAGGACATGCAAATACACACGGACCTGGAAGTGTCAGATCCGAAGATTATGTTTACCACTAGCAATAGTGTCTATACAACACCAGAAAGCCATAGGTGTTGAATGCACAAGTTATTAACTAGATTATTGACTCTAGTGCAAGTGGGAGACTGTTGGAGATATGCCCAAGAGGCAATAATAAAGTGGTTATTATTATATCTTTATGTTTATGATAAATGTTTACATCCCATGCTATAATTGTATTAATCGGAAACTCTAATACATGTGTGTTTTGTAAACATAAAAGAGTCCCTAGTAAGCCTCTTGTTAAACTAGCTTGTTGATTAATGGATGATCATGGTTTCCTGATCATGGACATTGGATGTCGTTAATAACAAGATCATATCATTAGGAGAATGATGTGATGGACACACACCCATAGTAAGCGTAGCATAAGATCAAGTCATTAAGTTCGTATTGCTGTAAGCTTTCAAATACATAGTAACCTAATCCTTCGACCATGAGGTTATGTTAATCACCATCACCGGATGGATACTTTGATGACATCAAACGCCGCTTCGTAACTGGGCGGTTATAAAGGTGTCATTGGGTATTCTGAAAGTATGTGTTGAAGTGCATAGACCAAGATTGGGATTTGTCCATCCATATGACGGATAGATATACTCTGGGCCCTCTCGGTGGAATGTCATCTAGATAGCTTGCAAGCATGTGACTGGGTCACAAGGGATGACATAACATGGAACGAGTAAAGAGCACTTATCAGTAACGAGTTAGAACTAGGTATGGAGATACTGACGATCAAACCTCGGATAAGTAGAATATCGTGTGACAAAGGGAATTGGTTTCGTATGTTAATGGTTATATCAATCACAAAGTCATCGTTGAGTATGTGGGAGCCGTTATGGATCTCCAGATCCCGCTGATGGTTATTGATCGGAGAGGTGTCTTCATCATGTCTGCATATTCACGAACCATAGGGTGACACACTTAAGGTTCGAAGTTGTTTTAAGTAGATATGGAATATGCGTTGGAGACCGAATGATGTTTGGAGTCTCGGAATGGATCCGGGACATCATGAGGAGATCCGGAATGGTCTGGAGAATAAGATTCATATATTGGGGATCATTTTCTAAGTTAAGAAATGTTCCGGAGTGTTTGTATGGAGATTCTAGAAGGTTTCGGAATGTTCTGGAAGGTTCTAGAGGATTTCGTGGAGTTTGCTTGAAAACCAAGGAAGGGATCAAGGAGTCCAAGTGGGCAAGATACGGATTCGTGGGGGAGGAGGACTCCTCCCCCCTTCCCAACCCGCCGGCCCAAGGAGGGAGGGGAGTCCTACTAGGACTCCCCCTCCCAAGGCGCCTCCCTCCTTTAAATAGAGGGGAGGGGGCGCCCCCTCCTAGCTCTCTCTCATAACAAGCTCTAGACGCCACCTCTCTCCTCCTCCTTCCCTCTGCTCCAGCTTAGGCGAAGCCCAGCAGAATTCTCTACTCCACCACCACCACACCGTCGTGCTGCTGGGATTCCGTGGAGAAGATCTACTACCTCCGCTGCTCGCTGGAACGGGGAGAGGAAGGTCTACTTCGACTCCGCACGTGTGACCGACTGCGGAAGCGCTGCCGGAACGTGGCGCCGGAAGGATCGTCCACACGATCTTGAGATCGGCAAGTGATCGACTACATCAACCACGAGATCCAATCTCGTAATGCTTTCGGTTCTACGAGGGTTAGTACTGACCTATCTCGTTGCTCATGTCTAATAGATTAGATCTTGGCTTTTATCTAGATTAGATCTGGGTTTTGTTCGTTCTTGCGGTAGAAATTTTTTGTTTTCCATGCTACGAACCCATCAACTCCGTCAAGATATATAAAGCCTCTATCGATCGTTCACTAGTATAGATGCACTAATTGATTCGTATATATGTACTGACGAATGTTTCTTCTCTTATACCTCCGCTTCCGGCCAATCTTCTACAAATACAAGAGGCCCGACACACAAGTTGCCCGCTGATGTCCGTTTTAGCGTTGACTTAGTCTCTCCGCAGGGTCAACCGCTGGAGCCCAAAGAAGCTGTGAATGCATTTACATGTCAATGCGGAGTGATTGTTATAGACAAAGTCCCGATCACCATGCGAAACTGGAACAAGCCAGGAAAGAAAAAGGATCCAGCTGGGGCTAGTTTTGTAGATGACAGAGCGAAAGATACAATGTGAAATTATCTAATGACACATTTCACCCTACCAGTCTTGGAGACTGATGAGCTCACACAACAAATGACGAGGAAAGTCAAGCACTTTGCTCTTAAGAAGATGGCCGAACTATTCAAGGAATGGAAAAAAAGATTGTACCACAAGTATGTCTTGAAGGAAACAACTCCTCCATTCGTTGGCCCACTAGAGTTGCAGAAGGATAACTTGGCCGCATTTGTGGAATAAAAGACCTCGGCACCAGCTAAGGCAATATCAGCAAAAAATAAGGAAAATCCAGCCAAAAAAAAATTATCACCATCATATGGGCACAGGTGGCTACAGGAGTGCCATGCGTAAGTGGGATAAAGCTGAGGCTGACCTAGAGGCTAAAGGGGTCACTCTAGCTACGTCTAGTTGGCCCTTGAGGTCAAGAAATTGGGTATTCGGGCATGGGGCATCACTAGACCCAGAAACAGGCGAGATTGTTGCAGCCGAAGAAATTTCTTCACCCAAGAAAGAACTTGTTAAAGTGATGAAAGAGGTTAAATAAGGAACGTTTGTTCCCGACAGAGAGAACGATGAGCTGACAAAGGCTCTCGGGAATCCTGAAAAGGCTGGACGAACAAGAGGGTTCGGACCTTCTTATCCATGGGTTATCGGGTTTCCCGAGCACCGTGACACGTACAGAAGCCGACCGAGAAGAACAAAGTGGCAAAAAGAGGAGGATACGGAGCGGTTCGCGAGGTTTGAAGCCATGCTGCAGGAGCATCGCCAAGAGCTTAATGAACTTAAAGGACTCCGACAGCAAGATCCTACACCGGACAGTACGGTCGGCCCATCGCAAAGGAAAAGCAGCGTGGCTTCCACGGAGGGCCACGGTAATGATGCAACGATGGATGTGTACCCTGTGGATGCAATTAAGGAGAAGACTAGTTGTGAGCTGCATGTTGAACTGAAGAATATTTCCATGAAGGTGGCGGTCGGCTTTGCTTTACCTTTTGCACCGGGAGCGACCTACCACTGCAATCCGATTCCAGCTGGCTATGCTCGTGTCGGTGTGGACGAAATTCTACCTATGTGTCAGTCACTACAGCTTGACATCCCTGGAGGTGAAGGGGAGACGGCACTAGGAGAAGTCACGAGTGGCTTCATTCTTTGGAAAAAAGAATACATCAAGTTTCCAGGCTCGACACCAAGGACACCTTCTCCACCAAGGCAACCGTCTCCTCCCAGTGCACCGTCTCCTCCAAGTCCACCTCCATGTGCACCGTCTCCTCCCAGTAATAGTCCAATCCATGACCCCAACACGAGTCCATCTCACTCTACGTAGCCGCCTCCACCCACTAAGGGCCAAAAGCGGAAGAATACCACCGCTCTGTCGAGCGATAACCAACGCCCGAAGCGACAGTTGTCGCCCCTCCCAAGAGTATCGCCGGTTTCTCCCAAGAGGGCTTACGACCTGACCGATGAGGAGACCGATGCGGTCGTACGGGCCAAAGTGGATGCTCATTTTAAAAAGAAACAACCTGAGCCAGAGGTCCAAATAAAACCGGAAACCAAGGAGCACTTTAGGAAATTACTGACGCAGCCATCCCAAGCTCAGTTAAATGCGCCAGATAACTATACACGATGTCTTCAGAAGACATTGAAACAGAAAAGATCAAGCAGTAGAGGAAGCATCAAAAAAGAGGTTCCCAGCAGGGGAACAAGCAAAACAATCGAGTGGTAGCGGAAGCATCAGAACAGACGTCCCCCAGCTAGGGAAACAAGCAAAACAATCAAGTGGTAGCCGAAGAACCAAAAGAGATGTTCCCCATCTGGGGAAACAAGCAAACCAATCGCTCCCCCCACTCCAGGTGAACATACCCAAACCTCAACTATATGAGGAAGAACCTATGGATCCGGAAACGGCTAGGATATTGGCCGAGCAATGTGGTATGCCTATTCATGAAATTATTCAGGGTGATATGCCCAAGGCTCAGGTAGCACCCAAATTTGTTAGCGGGGAGCCTTTGGTCAGTTCTGAGAGGCTTCGGGATATGCCAACACAAATGCGACGATTCCATGAATGGTACATGAAAGCATCAAAAGAACAGGGAAATTGGCTCATACTGAAAGTTCAAAAGTCGCATTACTTCATTGATGACGAGGTCCCTATTGAATTTACAGAATTATTTCAGTTATCCAATCTAAAGGAACTCGACAAAACTATCCTCAGTTCGTATTGTCTGTAAGTGATTACTTTATTTATGTAATTAGGTCTCTATTTCAGCTTGTTCAATTTATTGCCGGTAAGTATACTCACTATATTCTTTTGTACGCTATATATAATGATGCAGAATGAAGATGCTCGATTGTAAAAGAAAGGCTATCAACGGATTTGGGTACATTGACCCACATCGAGTTCATGGAGCTATACTAAAGGATAAACTACTAGAGACCTAGCACAACTTGTTGCGGTTTCTCACGAAACAATATTTCTGTAACGAAATACTATTTCCTTACCATGATGGCAAGTGAGTTTTTGTACACATTAACTTTTGCTTACTCGATGTTCAGTGTAAATGATGAGTTACTGACGTATGTAAACCTTGCGTAGGTACCACTGGATTCTTCTAAGCCTTTCACTTGACATGGAAATAGTTCACATCATGGACTCACTAAACAAAGACATTGAAAACTACCGCATCATTATCGATGCACTCTAGAGGTAATTTCAACCATTATCGCAAACATATCGGTTTCTTTCGTTGATTTTCTGGGATATCAAGTAGTTATTAACCCATACATTAATTTTCTTTGTCAGGTAGGGTTTGCACACGGTTCAAGAAACATGTCCGCGGTTAATGGCGTGAGGAGCTATTTTTTAAATCACTCTCGGTAAGTAGTACGAGCTAAGTCCGCGCATCTATTTAATTCTAGTTTATGTGCATTTATCATGGTAGCATTATTATTTGATTGAATTCTATTCTTGTAGAGTGCGCGAGGCAGCCACAGGGAACTAATCTATGTGGATTCTACGTGTGCGAGTTCATTCGCATCAGTATTGAGAAGCCCTCGGAAAATGTTCGAGTAAGTAAACAATATATTCACCCTTTATTTTTATTACAAAAAGTCGTGTTGAGTCTAATTTATACGGTCTCTTTTTACATAGTTGGACGCGATGCGGGACAAGCTCCTACCAGAGGACCGCCTAATAGCAATCCAAGAGGAATTTGCTGCATTTTTTCTCGACGAGGTCATAGACCCACGCGGAAAATACTGTATAAGTAGACCCTAAAGCATCCATGTAATGATCTCCATATAATCAAATAGACATGCTCTAGACCCGGTTGGGACTCTATATATGCTTGTAAGAGTAATTATATTATATATTGCGTCAATGTGTACAAGTACTGTATAGTAGCATTCTGTATGTATACGAAAACTTGTTTCTAATAAAAACACAGAATGAAAAATAATTGAACACAAAACACAAAATGAAAAGAAAAACACAAAACCCTAAAACCCCATCCCTTGCCGCGGCAGCCAAATTGCCCAAAATGCTGCTGCGGCAGGGAACCGTTAGTCCCGGTTCGTAACACGACCCGGGGCTAAATGTCCTGCCGCCCAGCGCGCCTAGCAGGCCACGTGGTGGGACCTCTAGCCCCGGTTCATAACTGAACTGGGGCTAAAGCTTGGACCTTTAGTCCCGCTTTCGCAGCCCCGGTTCGAAATCCGGGGCTAAAGGCCCTTACGAGTGTGGGCTCGATCTTGAGGTGATTCCCGGGATTCTCGTGAATGAAACAAAAGGTTGTCCATCTGTGGACATGTGGTTCCTCTAATTTACAGAGAATTCCCACCACCAGTTTTTAGGAAAAAAGAAAAAGAAATCAGGTGCACGAGCAGAGCGATTCCTCCCGCTCGCGTTAACCCCAATCGAGAATGAAGCTAGAGTTCGCCGGGCCTCTGCCGCCGCCGCCAGCGAGCGGCCGCCGCCAGTCCACCGCCGCAAGCCTGACCCTCGCCATACGACGCCATCGCCCCGAACTTCTCATCACTAGACGTCGCCCCCGACCCGACTGGATCCTCGCCAGACGCCGCCGCCCCGAACCACCGGATCCTGGCTAGACGCCACCGCTCCGACCCACTGACGCCCTGTGCCGCCGTCCTCCCTTGTGATGGCCTCCTCTCAAATCTTGTTGTTAATACCGATATGTGTCTGTTCATTGCAAAACATGAAAAGCAAATTGGTAATTTGAGTGTAGCTAATTTATAGTGGAATTTGAGTGTAGGTCATTCAGTTCTAGATATGTGTCTGTTCATTGCAAAACATGAAAAGCAAATTGGTAATTTGAGTGTAGCTAATTTATAGTGTAATTTGAGTGTAGCTCATTCAGTTCTAGATATGTGTCTGTTCATTGCAAAACATGAAAAGCAAATTGATAATTTTTATCTTATTTGTACTAAAAACTAGCATACAAATGAAATTTAGGGACGTTACTGACATTTCACCATTAAACCCATCAAACAAGCCAAATGCCTAGAAGCTAAAACGAATGGAGGGCAGCAGATTCTGTCGACTTCTACCACAACTTCTCCCCACAATCTCCCAAAATCCAGCTTCTCCGGAATCATAAGCTGAAAAGAAGTCGGTCTTGGATTAGTATCGCATCCTGATTTCTCAACTTAGGAACAACTAATTTCCATCTTACGCCAATATACTTTCAAAAAGAATGTCGAGATTTTTTCCACAAAGCAGGTACATATCCATGTACCATATTTGGTGAAACTCAATTTTCTATGTCTCCTAGGTATATGTAACTACTACTATTTTAGACCCATCGGTCCGGAGGCTCCATGTTGAAACTTTTTGCAATCGGTATTCTGAAGATTCACAAAATTCAGAAAAAAATCCTAGATGTTGACAATGATGTAATATACGGCCATGCAGAATTTCATAGAAAAATAGTTCGTATTCCGACCAACACAAAAATGACAAATCCTGACAAATTTGGAGGTTTTTTAATTCTACACTGTTCACTACCTCAGATCTGGAAATTTATTATTTTTACACAGCCCAAAATACATAATATTTTTCAATGATGTTTTGCATGCATGTAGTAATCATTATTCTCTACATCTTGGAAATATCGATTTCAAAAAGATTCGAAGGGGCTCCATGGAGCCTGTCCGCTGAATCGAATCACTCACATCGGTTCGTGCTTGTATGTACATCAGCACTTATTATCTTCTCTTTGTCGACCAATACTGCTCTTGATTAATTGGCGTTTCTTACTCTGAAGGACGGGTCGTGTGTGATCTCATATGTTCTATTTCATTCAGGTTGTTTTGGTTATGGCCCTACATGTATTTAGGATGCATGATGAACAAAAAGGTCCACACTGTTTCTTCTCAATGTGGAGGCAAAGGTCTTATGGCGAAAACAAGACGATCTGGGGTTCGACAGTGGCCGCCGGCAGCCACGGCTGCGATCTTTGGTGATTTGATAAGCAGCGCTGTGTTGGTTCTCTATAAGAGGTACTTCCTCCCCTAGTTTTGTTCCGGCGGTGAGGCTTTCTTTCCCACTACTAGGGAAAACCCTATAGGAGATAGGCTTACAGGAGACGCATTCTAACATATGCGTCTCCACTAAACATACAAGACGCACTGTTTAAGGGTGCGTCTTGTATATTTAAATAGTGGAGGCGTATATGTGAAGGGTGCGTCTCCTATTTTTTATATACGGACCAGATCTGGCTGCCTTCCCTTATTCGAGGCGCATCTGGTCCATATGTCGAGGCGCATATAGACCAGATGCGTCTCGAATAAGGTGAGTGGGCCCGGTGGTGGCTGGTGTCCCAATACTGGAGGCGCATATGCACATATGCGTCTTGTGTATTTTTGGATATTAAGGCGCATATTGAGCATATGCATCTTGAATAAGGTGGGTGGGCCCGGTGGTAATAGGTGCTCCAATAATGCAGGCGCATATGCCCATATATGGCTTGTATATTTTTGGATATTGAAAGCCCATGACCCGTAGATGCGCCTCTAGTAACTGAGGTAAGCCTAAAGCCTAAACCCACGGGCCCACCTCCATGTGCCAAAAAGTGTGAAAGGTGGTACCAGAATACGCGAGGCGCATCCTATACAAGATGTCCTTGTTTTCTTAAATTATACAAGGCGCATCTTGTATGGGATGCGCCTCGAGTATTCTGGCACCACCTTTTTCAGTTTTTGGCACATGGAGCCACCTAACACCACTCACTTCTCTCCACCTTTTGGGCGGGATTCGAAATTCGAATCCGGCTAGCCACCTACCACTCTCCTTTTCCCTCCCATTCTTCTCCTTCTCCTCCCATTCTCCTCCTTCTCCTTCTCCTTCTCGTCCCATTCTCCTCCTTTCCTCCTCTTCCCCTTCTCCTTCTCCTCTCTCTCTGGCCTCCTTACTCCGGCCTCCTCCTCCTCCGCCGCCTTGTAGTGACAACGACGACGACCTCTTCCGCCGGCCGCGACCTCCTCCTCCTCGGCCCGAAACCTCCCGCTCGAGAACTAGCGCGGCCACGGCCTCCCGCACCTCCCTGTGGTGGTAGGTTGTGGCCGCAACCACGACCACCATGTTCCAGCGAGGAAACATGATGGCGGCTATGCGCGGATTCGATTGCTTTTGCAATTCAAAATGAGGATGTTTTTTGCTTTTGCGCCATGGGTAAATTTGAAATTCGAAAATGCTATTCGAGGCGCATCTGTAAAGCAATTAGAGGCACATCTTTCAGACATACTCAAGGCGCATCTTTCAGACATACTCGAGGCGCATCTGATATGCGCCTTGTATACCCTAGATATGCGAGGCGCATATCTATCTATATGCGCCTCGTATATACGAGGTGCATATATGTCATATGCGTCTTGCATATCTAGGGTATACAAGGCGCATATCAAATGTGTCTTGGGTAAAAATACTAGCAACACGGGCCTCGAGGCGCATCCCATATGCGTCTCGAATGACTTTTATGGTGCGCCTCAAGTAGGCTTTTCCCTAGTAGTGTCCCTCCCTAGAGTACATATGGCAGTGAGGTCTATTTTCCGTCCTTTGGAGTCTTCCAGCGGTGAGGTCTTTTGTTGGAGTTCCTATTATTGGTGAAGGTGTTTGAGCGTGGAGCAGAAGTTTGCGCTGGTCTGGGTTGTTGCATGCATGATCCGATCTAGCAAAAAGGTCTGTGGTGAGTATGGAATAGCTGGCTGATTGCTGAGTTGGTCTGCTACTTTGTGTACGTTACAATGAAAATCATAAGTTGGAACTTTCGGGGATTACGTAAATCCACTGCATTTTGGGCGCTCCTGGAGCTCTAGGTGTGGTTAAAACCAGATATCCTTTTCTTGTCCGAGACACATCTGAGTAGAGCAAGGGCAGAAAATTTGAGGAGGAAGTTAATCTTTGATCACATGATTATGTCGGAGAGTGATGGGTGTAGCTAGTGGAGGCTTAATTTTTTTATGGAGGAACGATCTGAATGTCGCTTCTTTTGTTCAACATAAGAACTACCTCTGAACGGAATATGCCCTGAGAGGCAATAATAAAATTGTTATTATCGTATTCCAAGTATATGATAGATGTTTATTTTGCATGCTATAATTGTATTGATTGGAAACATTAATACATGTGTGTTTAATAAAAAAATAAAGGGCTCCTAATTATGCCTCTCTTATAAACTAGCTCGTTGATTAACAAGATGATCAAGGATTCCTGATCATGGACATTGGATGTTGTTAATAACGAGGTCACAGCATTGGTGAAATGATTTTATGAACATTCATCCAAAGTATAGCAATACGATCAAAGTCATTGTGTTTAAATTGCTATAACATCATACGAAGTAATTCTAGTCCTTAGACCATGAGATCATGTCAATCACTAATACTAGAAGAGTAACTTGATAACATCAAATCTCACATCGTAACAGGGTGACTATAAAGGTGGGTTCAGATATTCCAAATGTGTTATGTAGAGGCTCATGGATCCAGAGTGGGATTTTTCCATTCTGATGACGGATAGATATTCTCTGGGCCCTCTCGGTGATATCACATTGAGATAGCTTGCAAGCAAGTGATGTGATCACTAGAATGTTATATCATGGGAACAAGAAAAGAGTGCATGTCGGTAACGAGATCAAACTAGGTATTGAGATACCGATGGTCAAATCTCGTACATGTAATATATCACAAGAAAAAGGGATTTAGTTACTAGCATTAAAGGTTCTCACGATCACAGAAGTCATCGTTGAATGTGTGGGAGTCATTATGGATCTCCAGGTCCTGCTACTGATTATTGATCGGAGAAGGGTCTCCATCATGTCTGTATTATTCGTGAACCGTAGGGTGACACACTTAAGGGATACCAACACCATTTGGAGCAAATGTGTTCCAGAGAAAAGGATTGCAAAGCACTGGAATTATTTCAATGGACACCCGAATTGTTTCGGGTGAAATTGCTGAAATTGGTTCTATATGTGATATTGAAATGTTGTAGGGGGTTTTATGTGAATGTTTGTTAATTAAAGTAATTAACAAAATTCGGTATAAAATAAATAAAATAGTTTTATTAAATGAGAGTTGCATTAAATTTGGTGGAAATTTAATGCATGCGAGTGGAAGTCTGAGTGGAGGCATGTTTATGTGAGTGGAGCTTCCACCACATGAATGAGGAAGAGGTGGGGGAACCTCCCCTTGGCCTCCGGCCATGGAGAGGGGATGCCTTGCCTCTCCCTATAAAAGGCCCCCCTCTCGTCCTCACAAAACACACCTCCTCGTGAAGGATCTCTCTCCCCTTCTAGAATTATTCCGCCATGGTCTCGGATTAGCGAGATACATGTTCCCGGTGGCTTTTCGCCTGTAAGGAGTTGTTGCTTCCGCTGTATCACTGGAGCGAGGAGGCGGAGGGTGTTCGGTGGACCGGACGTGTGTGATCACGGATGCGCTGCTGATTTGCGGCGCTAAGACTTCCTCTCGATCTTGAGATCGGTAAGCGATCGACTACATAATACACAAGTACAATCTCGTTACACATTGTCGGTCTTCAAGGGTATGTTCTCTATGGATGTATCCACCCGTTGCTTGTATCTAGGTAGATAGATCTTGGTGCTTAGTAGTTCCCATTGTAGGAATTTTTTTGTTTTCTATGATGCGAACCCAACAGTGGTATCAGGGCCTGATCTATTTGTAGATGCTTTGCACGGGTAGTACACATAAGAGTATGTGAGCGATGATCATCATGTTATTGCATCTTATATGTATTTTGGATATTGGTGGCATAGTGGGATGAAGCGGCCCGGACTAACTTTAAATGTCCTCGCACATGAGACATGTTCCACGCTTGACATGCAACTAGTTTTGCATAAGTGGCTAGTGGGTGTCTGTCTCTCCTACTATAGTCAATATCTTATTTACAACGAGTTTCTAATAATTTGGTTATCATCATTGTGGTTCCATGTTCGTAGGTAAGATCGGTTCTATCTTTGAAAGCCCTAAGCCACGTAAAACTTGCAATTGATAAATTAGAAGCGTCTAGTTTAGATTGTTGATGGGCTAGTGTTAATGATATGGTAATGTTATAGTTTGAAGTATTGATGATACTCTTGGAAATTATAGCATACCTAACATGTAAGTTCCATAGACCTTGGCCTTACACATAAAAGGAATGATAAAGATCATACCACGATGCACATGATAGTGATCAAGTGCAAGAACCATATCATTTCACCTTTTGCATATGATGTTTGCATCTTATATTGCTTGTTTAGCGTTTTAGTAGCATTATAAGATGATCCCTTATTTAGATATCAATATAAAATGTGTTCTTCCTTAAGTATGCACCGTTAAGGAAGTTCGTCGTTTTAAGACATCACGTGATGATCGGGTGTTTATGACTCTACGCTTTCATAAGACAGTTTTACACACGCGAGTACTAAGATTCTTACTTGGCAAGCCTAGCATGTACAGACATGGCCTCGAAACACGGACCGAAAGGTTAAGCATGAGTCATATAGTTGATATGATGCCCATATAGATGCTCGCCTTTGAATCTACATTGAGTCACATGATGATCGGACTTGGTGTAGTGGATTTGGTTCATGTAACCACCAGCTCCTGATGCCCCTGACAAAGAAAAGAATGTCTATTTGACTCGTCAGGAGGACCACAACTTAGTTCATTGCGGCATATTGTATGGGCTAGAGCTAGGACTTCGAAAGCGTTTCAAAAATGGCAATGCTTTTGATACCATGGGTGAATTAAAAATGATTTTCGATACCCATGATGTCGTAGAGAGTTATGACACATCCGAAAAGTTCTTTAGATGCATGATGGAATAGAATAGCTCCGTTAGTGAGCACGTACTCAAAATGTCTAGGTACGCCGATAAGCTTGTGTCCTTGGGAATAACGATTCCCATTGACTTAGGCATACATCATGTTCTCCAATCTCCACCACCTAGCTACAAGAGCTTCATGATGAACTATAACATGCAAGGCATGGAGGAAGTCTCTCGCCGACCTTCTGTCAATGCTTAAGACTACAGAAGTGGAGATCAAGAAAGAGCATCAAGTGTTGATGATCAATAAGACCACTGGTTTCAAGAAAGAAAAGAAGGGTAAACAGAATGGAAAGAAGGGTGGCAAATCTGTTGCTGCGCCTGAAAACAAATCCCGAGTTAGCCCTAAGTCTGATATCGAGTGCTATTATTGCAAGGGGACTGGCCATTGGAAGTGCAACTGCCCCAAGTATTTGGTGGACAAGAAGGCCAACAAGGCAAACAAAGGTATATGTGATATACATGTTATTGATGTGTACTTGACTAGTACTCGCAGTAGCACCTGGGTATTTGATACTGGTTCAGTTGCTAATATATGTAACTCGAATCAGGGGCTGCAGAACAAGTGACAACTAGCAAGGGATGACGTCATGATGCGTGTCAGCAATGGATCAAGAGTTGATGTGATAGCTGTCGGAACGCTGCCTCTCCATATGCTGTCTGGATTAGTTATAAATCTAAATAATTATTATTTGGTGCCTGCACTAAGCATGAACATTGTATCCAAATCATGTTTATTGCGAAGTGGTTATTCATTTAAATCTGAAAACAATGGTTGTTCAATTTATATGGATAATATTTTTTATGGTCATGCACCTGTGATGAATGGTTTATTTCTGTTGAATCTCGATAGTAGTGATACACATATTCATAATGTTGATGCTAAAAGGATTAAACTTGATAATGATATATCTGCATATATGTGACACTGCCGTCTAGGTCATATTGGCGTAAAACGCATGAAGAAACTCCATTCTGATGGACTTTTGGAATCACTTGATTTTTAGTCATTTGATACATGTGAGCCATGCCTTATGGGCAAGATGACTAGAATCCCATTTTCTGGTACAATGGAACGGGCAACAGATTTGTTGGAAATCATACATACTGATGTATGTGGTCCAATGAGTGTGTCGGCGCGAGGTGGATATCGTTATTTTGTTACTTCCACGGATGATTTAAGTAGATACGGGTATATCTATTTGATGAAACACAAGTCTGAAACCTTTGAAAAGTTCAAGGAATTTTAAAGTGAAGTGGAAAATCATCATAATAGAAAGATCAAATTTCTGCAGTCCAACCGTGGAGGTGAGTATCTAAGTTACGAGTTTAGCACACATATGAGAGAATGTGGAATAGTTTCACAACTCACGCCTGCTAGAACACCACAATGTAATGGTGTGTCGGAGCATCATAATCATACTTTATTGGATTTGGTTTGATCTATGATGTCTCTGACTGACTTGCCACTGTCATTTTGGGGTGATGCACTAGACACAGCCGCATTCACTTTAAATCGGGCACCATCTAAATCCATTGAAAAGACACTGTATGAATTGTGGTTTGGAAACAAACCTAAGATGTCATTTCTTAAAGTTTGGGGATGCGATGTTTATGTGAAGAAACTTCAGCCTGATAAACTCGAACTCAAAGCGAAAAAATGTGTCTTCATAGGATACCCTAAAGAAACAATTGGGTATTCCTTCTATGACAGATCCGAGGGAAAGGTTTACGTTGCCAAGAATGGATCCTTTCTAGAGAAAGAGTATCTCACGAAAGGTGTGAGTAGTCGGAAGGTAGAACTCGAAGAGGTTACTGAACCTTCTCTTCATGAAACGACGAGTGGCACAACGCCGGAAATTGTACCGGAGTTGACTTCACCGAATGAAGAAGGAACTAATGATAAAGATCATGAAACTCCGAAAGAGGACACTAACGAACCTCGTAGTTCAAGCAGGACACGTGCAGCTCCTGAACTATTGATGGCTCAAGATGGCTCGAGATCGTTGGGGAACCCTAAGAGGAAGGTATGATGAGCACAGCAGCAAGTTTCCCTCAGTTATGAAACCAAGTTTATCGAACCAGTAGGATCAAGGAAACACCTCCAAGGTGTTGTTTCCAACTTGGAATTCCTGCACAACACAACCACAGAAGTTTGCCCCCAACTTACAGTGAGGTTATCAATCTCACCGGTTTTGCTGAAAACAAAGGATTAAACGTATTGTGTGGAAGAAAGTAATAGCTTGCAGAAAGTAAATAGAAAACAGTAAACAGATGTAGATTGATGGTAAAAGAAAGGACCGGGGTCCATAGTTCACTAGTGGTGGTTCTTCTTAAGATAGATGACATATTGGGTGAACAAATTACAGAGGGCAATTGACAAACATCTAGAAAGCATACATGCATATACTAATCATCTTGACTCCTATGATATTTGATTGGGCATTACAACATTATACATAGACTGTAATCCAACTGCATCTATGACTAATAATCCAGATTCAGGTTATCATCTGAACCCCCTCCAGTATTAAGTTGCAAGCAACAGATAATTGCATTACGCATTACATGTAAATTAAACAATATGATTATTCTATGAACAAAGGATTGTTGTTTTCTCCCTAGTAGCAACAGCACATCTAGTACCTTAGAGATTCTGTCACTTCCCTAGATTACTAGAGGCATGAACCCACTATCGAGCATAAATACTCCCTCTTGGAGTTGCTAGCATCTACTCGGCCAAGATATCTACTAACAATGGAGAGCATGCAAGATCACAAATAACAAAGACATGATAGAATCAATAATCAATCTGAAATAGTATCTCAATATCCATCGGATCCCCGCAAACACAACATGTAGGATTACAAATAGATGATCTTGATCATGAACGGAGCTCACAAGATCTAAACATGATAGCACAAAGGAGAAGAACCAACCATCTAGCTACTACATGGACCCGTAGTCCAAGGATGAACTACTCATGCATCACACCGGAGGCTTGCATGGTGATGAAGAAGGCCTCCAGGGTGAATTCTCCCCTCTGGCAGGGTGCCAGGAAGAGCTTCAGATCCCTCCCGATCTAGGGATGGATATGATGGCGGCTACAGACTCTTTCGTGGAATTTTGATCGGGTACTTAGGGTTTCTGTATTGGAGGCATCTTATAGGCGAAAGGGGAGGCCGAGGGGGTGCCCTAGGCGGCCACACCACCGCCTGGCGCGGGTTAGGCCTGGCCGCACGGCCAGGTGGTGTAGGCGGCCCCTGCCCCCTCTCCGTCTCGTATTCTGGCTCTGTGTCCCCCTCGGTGAAATATTGACTTTGGGTTTTGTCCCGTCCAATTCCGAGAATATTTATTTTCTGACTTTCCTGGAACCAAAAACAGCAGAAAACAGGCAGCTGGCACGGTGGCATCTTGTTAATAGGTTAGTCCAAGAAAGTGTATAAAAATTACTCCAAAGTGTGGACAAAACATTAAAAAAAGTGGATATAAACCAAGCATGGAACATCAAAAATTATAGATACGTTAGCAACGTATCAACATCCCCAAGCTTAACTCCTACTCGTCCTCGAGTAGGTAAGTGATAAAAAGAAAGAATATTTTTTAGGTGACATGCACCATCAAAAACTTGATCAAAGTATTTGTAAAACATTGATAGCTGGGATCATAGTACTTCAACATAGCACGAAAGATAAAGTTCTAACAATAAGACATAGTAACTATGTTGTAACATGAAAAGGCACAAACAAAAGATTCATGAATAACAATGCTTTGCAATATGTTTGTTTGTTTCACATAAAGAAAACATAGCATAGTGGCATTCATCTTGTCCCTCATAGAGTAGCAAACATAAATGCATAGGACACCTTCAATGTTCATAATGGTGACTAGATACAAATAATTCAAGAACAAGCAATATCAAAGTTATGCATCAATCAACAAGTCTTGGGACAATGCACATTAAACTAAGAATGGCCACTATGCTCTCTCAATAGGTGTATAAAGATATAAGATGGAGACTCAACATAAAAGTAAAAGAAAGGCCTTCATAGAAGGAAGCAGGGATTCAAGTTTCATAAAGAGCTTCCAAAAATTAGGTACTTATTAGATTTCATCTCTCATTGCCCCTATCATAAGAATCTTCAAGTGATTAAGGTTAAAGTGAACAAACTATTGAGTATATGCTTGACAAAGTATAAGTTGGAAATCTCATGTCCCTTGAATACGAGGGCCGCTCCTCATGCTACTCAAGTTTAGTTACCGGTAAGTCCTTGTCATAGTAAGTACATGTGTATCATAGAGAACCACCAACGGGGTACCCCTTGCCCGATGATATGGAAGAATCCCCATATCAAAATGACAAGGCAAGCAGACAACGAACATCTCAGCAATTTTCTTATTTACCATGGGAAAATGGTGCTTTTTTCTCTCTTTCCTCTTTTCTCATATCTTTTTTTCTTTTTTCTCAATCTCTATCTCTCTTTTTTTATAAGAAGAATGCTTCATAGATTGCTCATAATGGTTACACTGCAGGTTTCCACCATGATTAGGCATGGATTAGACTAGTGGCACAGGCGATTCTCTAACACACATACATAACTCCATGGACTTACAAGCTCCCCTTTCATTTCACACTAACGACATCCATAGAAAAAAGAGCATGATATCAACTAGGTACAAAGTACAAGTGCAATGTTGAAAGCATTCCCCATGACATCATGGTTCTGCTAATCCCCAACATATAAGTGCAAGCATATACAACATAGACGACACAATGGTTCAAGTTTATTAAGGGCAAGAAAATTAAAGTGTGCCATCAAGTTCATGAGAGCTTTAATCACTAGTTTTCTCATAACAAGTTTAATTCGGAAGGTAGATAAAAACATGAATGTACTTGGAATAGCAAATGATAATAGGTAGGTATGGTGGACTCTTTGGAATAACTTGGTTTTATTTGGAGTTGGATGCATGAGTGGAACTCATACTTGGTTATGGAGGCTAGCAAAAGACTGGGAGCGACCAACTAAGAGAGCAATAATGGCCATAATCATGCAAAGCGACAAAACATCATTAATTAAAGCATAAAGTGATATTACAAGTCGAAAACTAAAGGATCATAAAGGCTATGGTGACTTGGGATAGTCATAACATGGTGTGAGGATGCGCCAAATCAACCCAAATAAAGCATCAAAGGAGAATACCACAATAATATGCTTTAATATGCTAAAACAACGCATGATTCTTTCAAGGCACATTAAGAAATCTCAATTGTTTATAACATGTCACTACAACAATAATCACTAAGCATAAATCCAAAACAATATCAAACATGACATGAGAAAGCATAGGCCATAGTAAAAAACAAGCTCTCTTTACCACTTAAGCATAAACTTTCCTACTCTTTTCCAAATCAAACCAAACTTATTTGAAAACTAATGTATGAAAGAGGGGGTCCAACCAATTTATTCGAGAAAACTAAGAAAACCAAGCAAACGAAAAATGAAAAAAAACGAAGACGCTCCAAGAACAACACAACTGTGCATGAAACAATAAAAATTAAGTGTTTGGAAGAAACCTGAGATTTTTATTGATGAAGAAGGGGATGCCTTGGGCATCCCCAAGCTTTGACGCTTGTACTTCTTGGATATTTCTTGGGTGCCACGGGTGGCATCCCTAAGATTGAGCTTTAGTCCATTCTTCATCTCATTACATCATTCTCTCCATACACCTGGAATTTTTCCTTCATACAAAACTTCACACAATCTTTATTAGCAACATTAGTGCACTCAAGATAATAAGTCTTTGGGTTCAGTTTCAACACCAATAAAACTTCCATTAAAACACAAGCTACTGTATCACTTCCCTCAAAAATCTCAATTCCCCAAAAAGAACTCAAAAAGGAATCAACAAGAAGCAAATGCAAATAATGGTAGAAATCTGTCCAAACAGACCAGCAGGTAAAAAACAATTTTTTTGAAGACCTTCTGTTGCTTAAATATAAAAGTGTTGAACTAACAAAAGTTAGATAACAACTTGGGGCAGAAGAAAAAAAATTCACGCCTCAAACCTACGTACAGAGATTTTACAAGAATTTTTACAGTGAAGCACAAAAATCTGTTTTGGGACAGCAACTTTTCCAAGCATTACTTCTCTCTCATTAGAGGTTACTCTTGGCACAAAAAACAAATAAAAAGGATAACGAGCGGTTATTACAGAGGTAATAACTTCCAAGACTCAACTAAAACTTTTGGGTTATCTCCCAATAAGTACTTTTCTTTAACGCCTTTAAGTTAGGCATAAGAATTTCGATGATGCTCATATAAGAAATATGAATTGAAGTTAAAGAGAGCATCAAGAAGAAAATTCAAAACACATTTAAGTCTAACCCACTTCCTATGCATAGGAATCTTATATGCAAATAAATTCACAAAGAACAAAGTGACAGGCATAGGAAGATAAAACGAGAGTAACTTCAAAAGTTTCAGCAAATAGAGAGGTGTTTTAGTACCATGAAAACTTTTACAACCATATTTTCCTCTCTCATAATAATTTTCAGTAGCCTCATGAATAAACTCAACAATATAACTATCACATAAAGTATGCTTTTCATGATCTACAAACACATAATTTTTATCAAGCTCAAAGATAGTGGAATTAAAACCTTCAAACCCACTTTTAACAATTCTATAACAAGATGACTGATCATTCAATATAGGACCATCGTTTGGAGCTTTATCATAAACATTTCCTAAGCAAAACTCTTTAGTACATTGCATTTCGAAGTTAGGCACAAATAAAGGATTATCATAGATAACATGAGTATAACATTCATCCTCCTTTGGTAAGCATGGGGGACAATCAAATAATGTAAGGGATAAAGAGTTACTCTCATTAGAAGGTAGGCATGGGTAGCTAATCCATTCTTCCTCCTTTTGTTCATCACTCTCCTCCTCTTTTTCATCTAATGAGCTTCCTGTTTCAGCAATTTCTTCTTTCATAAGCTCCTGCAAGGCATTAGTCTCTTCCATTTGTTGAAAGCATCTATTAATGTATTCAAGAATGTAGCCATTTTCTTCCTTGTAATTATCAAAGCAAAATTTAAGTATATCATAAACCTCATATTTATAAGGTGAATCATCAGTATTTTCAAGCAAACTAGCAAGTTCAAATGCACCCTTCCAAGCAATAAATTCTTCAATTTGTTCCACATCATAAAAGTCATAGTTTCCTTTAACATAAGAAGATATGGTAACATTATCATTATACTCACATTGAAAAGGGAGGTGTTTATACCTCCTATAGCAACAAGATTTTTGAATGCAATAAGTAACATTATAAGTAGAGCACACATTTCTAGCATTGGTATTCAATTTATCAATTTGTTCCCATAAGAGTTTCCCTTCCGTGAACCCACCTTGCCAATTAGATTCAGTTTCAAAGAAACTAACCATTGATAGAGAGCATGATAAAGCAAGACAATAACAGACCAACGAAAATAACAACTATAGTAGGAACTAATTTTTTATATTTGTGATAAAAAGAACAAGCAAACAAAGAAATAATAAACTAAGCAAAACAAAAAAAACAAAGTAAAGAGATTGGTTGTGAGGGACTCCCCTTGTGAAGATGTCCTTGACTCCCCGGCAACGGTGCCAGAAAAGTGCTTGATAGCTCAAGATGGCTCGAGCTCGTTGGGGAACCCCAAGAGGAAGGTATGATGAGCACATCAACAAGTTTCCCTCAGTTATGAAACCAAGGTTATCGAACCAGTAGGAGCAAGGAAACACCTCAAAGGTGTTGTTTCCAACTTGGAATTCCTGCACAACACAACCATAGAACTTTGGCCCCAACTTATAGTGAGGTTGTCAATCTCACCGGTTTTGCTGAAAACAAAGGGTTAAACGTATTGTGTGGAAGAAAGTAATAGCTTGCAGAAAGTAAACAGAAAATAGTAAACAGTTGTAGATTGATGGTAAAAGAAAGGACCGGGGTCCATAGTTCACTAGTGGTGGTTCTCCTTAAGATAGATGACATGTTGGGTGAACAAATTACAGCGGGGCAATTGACAAACATCAAGAAAGCATACATGCATATCCTAATCATCTTGACTCCTATGAGATTTGATTGGGCATTACAACATTATACATAGACCGTAATCCAAATGCATCTATGACTAATAATCCACCTTCAGGTTATCATCCGAACCCCCTCCAGTATTAAGTTGCAAGCAACAGATAATTGCATTACGCATTGCATGTAAAGTAAACAATACGATTGTTCTATGAACAAAGGATTGTTGTTTTCTCCCTAGTAGCAACAACACATCTAGTACCTTAGAGATTTCTGTCACTTCCCTAGATTACTAGAGGCATGAACCCACTATCGAGCATAAATACTCCCTCTTGGAGTTGCTAGCATCTACTCGGCCAAGATATCTACTAACAACAGAGAGCATGCAAGATCACAAATAACAAAGACATGATAGAATCAATAATCAATCTGAAATAGTATCTCAATATCCATCGGATCCCCACAAACACAACATGTAGGATTACAAATAGATGATCTTGATCATGAACGGAGCTCACAAGATCTAAACATGATAGCACAAAGGAGAAGAACCAACCATCTAGCTACTACATGGACCCGTAGTCCAAGGATGAACTACTCACGCATCACACCGAAGGCTTGCATGGTGATGAAGAAGGCCTCCAGGGTGAATTCTCCCCTCTGACAGGGTGCCGGGAAGAGCTTCAGATCCCTCCCGGTCTAGGGATGGAGATGATGGTGGCTACAGACTCTTTTGTGGAATTTTGATCGGGTACTTAGGGTTTCTGTATCGGAGGCATCTTATAGGCGAAAGGGGAGGCTGAGGGGGTGCCCTAGGCGGCCACACCACCCCCTAGCACGGGCCAAGCCTGGCCATGCGGCCAGGTGGTGTGGGCGGCCCCTGGACCCTCTCCATCTCACATTCTAGCTCCGTGTCCCCCTCAGTGAAATATTGACTTTGGCTTTTGTCCCGTCCAATTTCGAGAATATTCATTTTTTGACTTTCTTGGAACCAAAACAGCAGAAAACAGGCAGCTGGCACTATGGCATCTTTTTAATAGGTTAGTCCAAGAAAGTGTATAAAAAGTACTCCAAAGTGTGGACAAAACATAAAAAAAGGGGATATAAACCAAGCATGGAACATCAAAAATTGTAGATACGTTAGCAACGTATCAACTATACGGAAAACCTGTTGTGAATTTCATGGTAGATGGAATAGATGACCCTTCGACGTATGAAGAAGCGATGATGAGCCTGGATTCCAACAAATGGGTAGAAGCCATGAAATCTGAGATGGGATCCATCTACGAAAACTAGGTTTGGACCTTGGTGGACTTACCTCAGGACTGAAAGGCTGTTGAGAATAAATGGATTTTAAAGAGGAAAATTGATGTTGATGGTAATGTGACCATCTATAAAGCTCGACTTGTCGCAAAGGGGTTTCGACAAATTCAAGGAGTGGACTTTCTCTCCAGTAGCGATGCTAAAGTCGGTTAGGATTATGTTAGCAATTGCTGCATATTTAAATTATGAGATATGGAAGATGGATGTCAAAACTACGTTCCTCAATATTAATATTGAAGAAGAGTTGTATATGATACAACCATAGAGTTTTGTCGATACTAAGGATGCTCACAAGGTATGCAAGCTTCAACAATCCATCTATGGACTGAAGCAAGCATCCCGGAGTTGGAATCTCCGCTTTGATGAGGTGATCAAAGAGTTTGGATGTGTCCAAACTTATGGAGAATCCTGGATTTACAAAAAAGTGAGTGGGAGCAATGTGGCATTTCTAATATTATATGTGGATGACATATCATTGATTGGAAATGATATAGATCTTTTAAATAGTGTTAAAAGTTATCTAAACATCAAATTTTCGATGAAGGACCTAGGTGAAGCATCATATATATTAGCATTAAGATCTATAGAGATAAATCAAGACCCTAATTGGGCTATCACAAAGGACATACCTTGATAAGATTTTAAAGAAGTTTAAAATGGACAGAAGTAAGAAGGGTTTCTTACCTATGTTGCACGGCAATACATTGAGTAAGACTCAAAGACTAACTATGGTGGAAGAAAAAGAGATAATGGATAATATCCCCTATGCTTCAGCCATAGGCTCAATAATCTATGCCATGCTATGTACAATACCAGATGTGGCACAAGCTATTAGTTTGACTCGTAGGTACCAATCTGATCCAGGTTCACACTGGATAGCGGTCAAGAATATCCTTAAGTACTTAAGAAGAACTAAGGAATTTTTTATTGTATACGGAGGTGAAGAAGAGCTGGTCGCTATGTGTTATGTTGATGCTAGCTTTGATACCGATCCGTATGACTCTAAGTCTCAATCCGGATACGTATTTCTTATGAATGGAGCAACAGTTAGTTGGAGGAGCTCCAAACAACCTGTGCTGGCGGGATCAACAACGAAGGCGTAATATGTTGCTGCTTCAGAAGCGCTGCAGGAAGCGGTTTGGATGAAAATATTAATAACCGAACTAGGTGTGGTTTCTAGTGCGTTGAACCCAATGGTAATCTATTGTGGCAACAATGGAGCCATAGAAAACGCCAAGGAACCAAGGTCTCACAATAATTCCAAGCATGTTAAGCGCCGGTTTCACTCCATCTGTGAGCATGTCAAGGATGGAGATATAAAGATTTGTAAAGTACATACGGATCTGAATGTAGCAGATCCGTTGACTAAAGTTCTCCCTAGGGCAAAACATGATCAACACCAGAACTCCATGGGTGTTAGATTTATCACTATGTAAACTAGATTATTGTCTCTAGTGCAAGTGGGAGACTGAAGGGAATATGCCCTGAGAGGCAATAATAAAGTTGTTATTATCGTATTCCAAGTATATGATATATGTTTATTTTGCATTCTATAATTGTATTGATTGGAAATGTTAATACATGTGTGTTTAATACACAAATAAAGGGTTCCTAATTATGCCTCTCTTATAAACTAGCTTGTTGATTAACAAGATGATCAAGGTTTCCTAATCATGGACATTGGATGTTGTTAATAACGAGGTCACAACATTGGTGGAATGATGTGATGAACATTCATCCGAAGTATAGAAATACGATCAAATTCATTGTGTTTAAATTTCTATAACATCATACAAAGTAGTTCTAGTCCTTAGACCATGAGATCATGTCAATCACTAATACTAGAGGAGTAACTTGATAACATCAAACGTCACACCGTAACATGTGACTATAAGGTGGGTTCAGATACTCTGAAGATGTTATGTAGAGGCTCATGGATCAATAGTGAGATTTTTCCATCCTGATGATGGATAGATATACTCTGGGCCCTCTCGGTGATATCACATTGAGATAGCTTGCAAGAAAGTGATGTGATCACTAGAATGTTATATCACGGGAACAAGAAAAGAGTGCATGTCGGTAACGAGATTAAATAGGTATTGAGATACTGATGATCGAATCTCGGACATGTAATATATCGCGAGACAAAGGGATTTAGTTACTAGCGTTAAAGGTTCTCACGATTATAGATGTCATCATTGAATGTGTGGGAGTCAGCTCTAGGTATCGCTACTGATTATTGATCGGAGAAGGGTCTCGATCATGTCTGCATTATTCGTGAACCATAGGGTGACAGACTTAATGGATACCGACACCATTTGGAGCAAATGTGTTCCAGAGAAAAGGATTGCAAAGTGCTGGAATTATTTCAATGGACACCAGAATTGTTTCGGTTGCTGAAATTGGTTCTACATGTGATATTGAAATGTTGCAGGGGGTTTGATGGTAATGTTTGATAATTAAATTAATTAAAAAATCTGAATAAATTTAATAAAAGAGTTTTATTAAATGAGAGTTGCATTGAATTTGGTGGAAATTTAATGCATGTGAGTGGAAGTGTGAGTGGAGGCATGTTTATGTGAGTGGAGCTTCCATCCCATGAATGAGGAAGAGATGGGGGCACCTCCCCTTGGCCGCCGGCCATGGAGAGGGGCTGCCTCCCCTCTCCCTATAAAAGGCCCCCCTCTCCTCACAAAACACACCTCCTCGTGAAGGATCTCCCTCCCCCTCTAGAATTATTCCCCCATGGTCTCGGATTAGCGAGATACATGTTCTCGGTGGCTTTTCATCTAGAAGGAGTTGTTTCTTCTGCTGCATCACATCTTTCATGACTGACTTTCCAAATTTATACCAGAACTTGCCATATCAGCAGCCGCCACCTGACAATAGCGACAACTGATTCTAGTTAGGCAAAAGCCTAAGCTTGGGGAGGATAAAACTCCTACCACCATTTTGCATTTATATTTTTATTTATTATTTTTATTTGTTGTTGTTTCAATGCATGTTTACTTTCAGTTTTCCATTTGATAAAGGCAAACCCAAAAATATTGGACTAGTTTCTAGTTTTATTTGTGCAAATTTCTCACAGCTCTTGTTGATTCTTTATACAGGTTTCTCACTTCTAGTGATCGAGCTATGGAGACAAACGCAAAGACTTGGCTCAAGTAAAAGACGAACAAGCAAGAGGAGGTACCACATTCCTATTTTCCTTCTTCCTGTAAGCTTATTCATGAACATTTTATGTCCGTTTGGTTGCACTTGAGTTTGACTCCACGCTTAGTTTGTTATCTTTTAGAACTTGAGCTCAAAGGTTTTTGTCACCTCCTTGGTTAAGACTTTCGATAATTAATATCAGTTTGAAAAACTACTCTTTAGATTCAATTCCAAACTTGTTAGAATAAGAGAAAGTGTCCATCGACAACTTTGGTGCCATGTTTTTGTTTTAAGGGCTTAATCTTAGTAGTGCTCAACCCCACATGTTGATCGTTGACTTGATGATACCTTCTGAAAAAGAATTGCTTGACAGAACGAACTTTTTAGAGTGGGAGAGGGAGATGCCAAAACTTGTATTGACCTGCTGTAAAAAAGAGGAAAGAGAGAAAAAGGAAAATACTTTGTTTCAAATACACACCTTTGGGATGCCAACAACTCCACTAGCTTCTAAACGATCTATGTTATAACCCCGGATTTTGGCTATGAGTTGATGGCATGAGTGGTATACGTGTCTCTATATGGGAATTTTTTTTGGTATTCCCAATAGGTTGTGTAGGAGTTTACAAAAGAAATATTCGTTGATCCTTGAGAAGGAAAAAGAAAAGATTTATCATCAAAATATGAGCTGAGAAACTTTCGATACTTTTGATTGTTGGCAGCACCTCACCACCTAAAATGTGCAATTAGAGTTCTTGATAGGCAAAGAAAATAAGATGTATTTGATAGCTGCGATTATCGAAGTGGGTGATTAATGAAAAATCTCTAAGTTTATCCTTCTTTTGACATCTACATGTGCACCCTTAATTTTGACTCAAGCGACCTCGCTTAAAAACATTTTCACTTTCATAACAAGAGAGGCACTAAAAGAAATTGATTTGCAAAGCCTCACAAAATTTTTAACACTCCCATTTGAGTTATAAAAACTATTAGCTAACGTTACTTGCGTTTAGGAATCAAGCTTAAGTGCAACTATTCAGATATATTATGCTCGTGTTCAAGGTTGCAGGATTTGAGACGATGGAATATGATACAACCTCGAACTTGTAAGTTTTTATCTTGATTCAATTCTTCGCTATTACTCATTCTAGATTTGTCACTCGAGGGCAAGTAACCGCTATGGGGATGTTGATATCTCCAAATTTCATCACTTTTTACCAATGGTTTTACTCTTGTTTATTGCTGGATTTCACTGAAGATTACCCCTTTCCACTAATGTTAATGTCGTGATTAGCGAATCCTTGGTTTCTGTGATGGTTTTTAGGCAATGAACATTTATTGAAGGTCTAATAGCATTTATGGGCTAATTACACCAGAATAAGCAAATCCCCAATTGGAGCAACTTTCATTGGAGGCGTCATGAATACTTAACGACCACTGGTACGGTCGGGGCGTGCCTGTACCGCCCGCCCGTACTACCCACCAGCGCCCTCCTTATATCAATACAAGCAACTTTCATGAAGGAGGAGAGACGAGAAGAACCACAGAACAAAAGATGCAACCACCGCAAGCCATCTAGAGTGGAAGATCAGATCTGGAAGAGGAGAAGAACTTCACCTCGTTCCTCGACAATATCTAACCTCTAAACCATACACTCCACCATCATTCCATCATTACTTAGAGAGAGAGAGATTGGCACTTGTAAGATTAGGGTTTGATACTTTGATCTACCTTCGGTTTGTATATTATTTGATCTTTAATCGCTATTGTGGTTTGCTACAATAACTTTGAGATGATTTTTATTTGCAATACAATTATGCCTTTGATTTGTCTCCCTCTCATGTCTGAGTAAATCCCCGTAGATGTGGGATATGTAGGGATTGGTGAGATGTGTTGTTCCTCCTTTAAATCCATCCATTTGTGATCATTGTAATGTTTTATTTAAATAGTGAGAATGAATATCTATGTTTGCCTAATGCTTGCTATCTAATTTAAGGGCCCAAGTAACATGATCCAAAGATCTCATAGGTATGAACTTGTATGCTAGTAATTTGGCAACCCCCGAGTGACACGACCGATATCAAAGAAGAGCTAGCACTACTCGAGGACAACAAGGAACCATCAAGATTAAAGCCTTGATCTGGTCGCAAGACCTTAATTAATGCGCTAACCATGGTCGTGGTAAAAGGCAGATGGATCATTGGGATTGGGAAGAATTGGCCATGAGGACTCCTAGTCGGCATATGGGTTGCTTGCCTACTCACTTATAAATAAGAAATATCAGTATCACTTATTCCACTTATTCCATTTGGCACTTTCACTATCACCATGAACTGTTTCTCTCCGCGCCTAACTTCTCATCTGGAGGACCTTTACACACCTTTCGCATCTTTACTTTTATGCAATTTACTTATTTCCTAAGCAAGTTCCTCTATCTTTTACTCACAACTTCCACCATCAACTTTTGCAGTCAATTCACTCAACACCTCTGACACCTTTGGTGCGATAGAAACACCGCATAAAAAACACTTTCCTAGGCTCCTTGTTGGGATTGATATAAAAAACTAGAATTAATACTTCCGCATAAACATTCTTTGACGAACCTGTGCACTTGTAGGCCATCGGCCCCCCTCTCCTCCTCACAAAACATGCCTCCTCATGAAGGATCTCTCTCCCCATCCAGAATTATTCCCCCATGGTCCTGGATTAGCGAGATACATGTTCCCGGTGGCTTTTCATATGGAAGGAGTTAATGCTTCCACTGCATCACTGGTGTGAGGAGGCGGAGGTTGTTCGGTGGACTGGACATGTGTGCAATCACAGATGCGCTGTTAATTTGTGGTGCTAGGACTTCCTCTCATTCTTGAGATCGGCAAGCGATCTACTACATCATCCATGAGTCCAATCTTGTTACACTTTGTCGGTCTTCAAGGGTATGTTCTCTTTGGATGTATATCCACCTGTTGCTTGTATCTAGGTAGATAGATCTTGGTGCTTAGTAGTTCCCATCGTAGGAAATTTTTTTTTTGTATGCTTGCGAACCCAACAACCTCAACATCAGGATCGAGGAAAATGGCACAAGTCCGTGGAGGATTACTAGCTTGTATGGTGAACCGAGTCGAAGCAGGAAGCACTTGACATGGGATTACGTTCAGGACCTGCATGGCATGTTTAACTTTCCATGGGTTTTACTTTGATATTTTAACGAAATTCTATGTGGCTCAAAAAAATGTGGGAACCTGCAACCACAAAGATGTATGGAAGCATCCAGGGATGCCTTAGTTTCTTGTAACTTAGAGGATATGGGATATTTGGTGATATGTTTACCTAGAGACGTGGGCGTATACGAGAGAGGCTAGATAGAGTTGTAAGTAACCCTAAATGGGATGCTAAATTTCCTATGGCATCCTTGATCAATGAAGATTATTCAAAATCATACCATCGGCCCATTACTATTGACACTGCTTATCTAGAGGATGTAAACACAATTCACCTACGCGAGAAACATAGCTTTTAAGCCAGTTGGCTTATGGAGGAGGAGTTTGATAGTGTGGTTGGGTCGGCATGGGAGAGAGCCCAAAAGCAGAATCCAGGTAATCTAGCAGCCTGTCTGAAAATGGTTCATGAGGTGCTGCATGTCTGGAATCACATTGTGCTGAAGCATCCCAAATAGCGCTTGGCAGAGCTACAATTTGAGCTGAATTCGTTGATGTATGGCCCCCCATGTGAGGAGGAAACGACTAAAGTTCAAGCAATCTAACTAAAAATGGAAAATATTCGTGGGCAAGAGGAGATGATATGGGTGCAGAGAAGTAGAGCCAACTGGATGAAGTTTGGTGATCGGAACACGAGTTTTTTCCATAATTTTGCAATGGCTAGAAATAAGAAAATTCAATCAAGAAGCTTTGTGATGACAATGGCAATTGGATAGAAGATCAGCATGATTTTTCTATCCACATAAAGGATTTTCCAGAGCCTGTTTAGTACCGAGGTGCAACAACCAGACCCTGATGTCGTTGGGAAGATGAAACCATGTGTCGCGCGTGAGATGAATAAGGCGCTTTGTGCACCTTACACTAGGGAGGAGATTAAGAAGGCTCTGTTCAATATTGGTGATTTAAGGCCCCTGAGCCTAATGGATTGCATGCTATTTTCTACAATAAATACTGGTCTCTTTTTGGTGAGGAGTTGATGGATGACGTCCTAAATGCTATAAATCAGAAGAAGGTTCCTGAGGGATGGAACAAGACCACTATTGTCTTAATTCCAAAAGTTAAAAGACTAGAGAAGGTAACATAATTTTGGCCAATTAGATTGTAATATCATTTAAAAAGTCATTTCCAAGACTATTGCAGCTAGGCTGAAATTAATACTCTTAGAGATTATTTCAACAACTCAGAGTGCATTTGTTCCGGGGCGACTTATTACTAATAATTTCTTGGTGGCATATGAATTTTACCATGCTATCAAGAATAAGAGGATTCGTAAATATGGCTTGTGCTCAATCAAACTTGATATGCACAAGGCCTACGATCAAGTGGAGTGGGATTTTCTCGATAAGTTTGATGACCCACAAGTATAGGGGGTGTATCGCAGTATTTTCGATAAGTAAGAGTGTCGAACCCAACGAGGAGCAGAAGGTGCTAGCTAGTGGTATGGATCATGAATTCTCTGCAAATACTTAGCAAACGGATTTTTAGGGTTTTTTGATAAAGCAAGTAAATAAAGTACGAGTAAACAAAAGACAATAAGAATAAATGCAGCAAGTGGCCCAATCCTTTATGCAGCAAAGGACAAGCCGGTTGTATTTCTTAAGATGACCAAACGTTCTCGAGGACACATGGGAAGACTTTCAAGTGCTTTCGCTTCATATAGTTGATTAATCTTCTTTAGCTTGCTAAGTGTTGTGTGGGTGAACCTGTGCTAATGTACCGACCTTCCTAGGACTAATACATACTTGTCATTATACCCCTTGCAAACATCCGTAAGTACAAGAAAGTAATTAAGGTAGAAACATAACCACAGCTTTAAACTCTAAGACCCTTACGTTCCATGTGCAATGGTTTCCTAACGGGGGTTCAGGTTTCTGTCACTCCGGCAACCCCTACGATTAGTAGCCAAATACACAATGCATTCCCCTAGGCCCATATAGGTGAAGTGTCATGTAGTTGACGTTCACATGACACCACTAGAAGAAGTACACCACAACTTAAATATCAAACCATTGAATCTTTCTCAACACAACTCCACTACTAACAACATGACTTCTCCCATGTCCTCAAGAACAAAACGAACTACTCACAAGACATCATATGGATCATGATCAGAGATGGAATAATGATGTATAACAATCTGAACATAAACAATAATTCAATGGTTCACTCAATAGCATCAACTACAAAGAGTAATCAACACCGAGAAAGTTTCCCTTATGAACTATGCAAGATTCAACCCAATTGTTACAGCAATATGGAGATGGTGATGAGGGTGCTGATGATGATGATGATGGTGGTGATGATGATGATGATGATCCCGATGAAGTCCAGCTTGATGGTGGTGTTGATGGCGACGATCTCCCCTCTCTGGGAAGGAATTCCCCCGGCAGAAATCTGTCTGCCAGAGAGATCTTTCTCTCTCGGTGTTTTCCGCCCCGCAGAGGCGGCAGAATCTTTTTGTGGTCCTTCCCTGAGTCTTAGGGTTTCGGGAGGAATATATACGCCAGAGGGGAGAGCCAGGGGTGGACCAGGGTGGCCACACCACCTGGTGGCGCGGCCCAGGGTGGCCCGCGCCAAGGGGTGGTGTGGGCCCCATGTGACCCATCTCCAGCCCCCCTTCTGGCTTCCTTCGTCTTCTGGAAAAATAGGATTTTCCATATATTTTCCCGGATTTTCTGATCTTCGCGAATTTTGCCTCCAAACAGCACCTTTCCATCAGAATCCTGACTACAGCGGTCCATGCTCCAAAAGTCATCAACCATGCAAAAACAGATGAAATAACATAAGTATCACCTCTCAGTATGAAATATATCAATGAATAACAGTGAATTATGACATACAATAGTGATGCAAAATGGACATATCAACTCCCCCCAAGATTAGAATTCGCTTGTCCCCAAGCGAAACTGAGCTCAACAAACATGGCCTCAGGTTTATGGAGTGAAGAGTCGATAAAAGAATACGGACAAGAAGCATCACATTCATCAAATACATAGATCATAATAGAAGACCACTCACTATTATATAACTTAACTCGCAATAAGTAAATGAAACACAATAAAGATACATAAAGTGAATCATAATGGTAATGGAAAACTTAGCTCTTGGTCGAAGAATAGTTGATAATTTGCTGGAGTTCACAAATAACTGGTTTTTCAATGATTGCTTTCAAAGTAGTAACCATCAAGATAAGAACAATGTGCAAAACAAGGAACATAAGAAACATGATTGAATAAATCATCATATGAATGAATGAAACACAACAACTCAAAATACTTGCTAAGATAGAAGGGAATAGGTTTACTGACTCAACTAGAAAGAAAAAGAAAGGCCCTTCGCAGAGGGAATCAAGGATTGCAAGTCTCATAAAGAGCTCCCAAAAATTATGATACTTACTAGCTTCCAGCTCTCATTGCCCCTATCATAGGCATCTTTAGGTGATTAAGGTTAAAGTAATCAAATATGAGGATATGCATTGACAAGTTGTAAGTTGAGAATCTCATGTCCCTGAATACGAGGGTCGCTCCTCATGCTACTCAAGTTTAGTCATCGGTAAGTTCTTGTCATTGTAAGCATATGTGTATCATAGAGAACCGCCAATGGGGTACCCCTTGCCCGATGATACGGAAGAATCCCCATATCAAAATGACAAGGCAAGCAGACAACAAGTATCTCAGCAATCTTCTTATTTACCATGGGAATGTGGTGCTTTTTTGTCTCTTTCCTATTTTCATAATCTCTTTTTTTCTTTTTCTCTTTTTCTCAATATCGGACTCTTTTTTTATAAGAAGAATGCTTCATAGATGCTCGTTACGGTTATGCTGCACGTTTCCACCATGTCAGCATGGATTAGACCAGCGGCCCAGGCGTTTCTCTAAAACATATACATAACTCCATGGACTTACAAGCCCTCCTTTCATTTCACACCGATGACATCCATAGACAAAAGAACATGATATCAACTAGGTACAAAAGTACCAGTGCAATGTTGAAAGCATTCCCCATGACAGCATGGTTCTGCTAATTCACAACTTACAAAGCACAAGCATATACACAACATAGGTGAGCACAATGGTTCAAGTTTATTAAGTGCAAGAAAGTAAAGTGTGCCATCAAGTTCGTGAGAGCTTTAATCACTACTTTTCACATAACAAGTTTAATTTGGGAGGTAGATAAAACAAGAATTTACTTGGAATAGCAATAATGCTAATAGGTAGGTATGGTGGACACAAACGGCATAGGTTTTGGTTTAAGGAAGTGGATGCACGAGAAGAATTCCCTCTCAGTACAGGTTTTTGGCTAGCAAGGCTGGGTAGCAAGTATAAGAGTTGAAGGAAACAAACAAACATACATGTGATAAAGACAAACATGCAATCTTCCTTGGAAGCACAAAAGATCTTAACTAGAGAATACTAAACTTATGAGCAGATCAAGAAAGAAAGAAAGAAGATGAAATAATTTTTCTTTAGAGTACCTTTATCTTTTTCATTCAAATCTCAAAAATAGTGTTGCTACTGACCGAGCCAGGTTTGCCAAAACCAACTAAATTAACTCAATGATCCCAAAGTGATACCAATACTAACAACAAGATCAATCATATAACCATGAATTGAAAACTAATATAAGCTATGCAAAAGAGTAAATGATAGAACTTCTCATTAATATTCCATAACGGCAACTCACACCAAGGGATACATATCTAACAAGAGAGGGGACACTTCCATAATGCAAACCATCCTACATAATAACTTCTCTATTCATGATATGACTCTACTAAAAAGGTAAAAAGATAGAAGATAGTGATGTGATACCGCGACACTCCCCCAAGCTTGGAACAAACCAAGGGGATGCCAAACCTGATGACGAATTACTCCTTTGGTGGTGGTGGTATTCTCTCATCATCGTCCGACTTCCAGGGTAAAGGTTTCCCATCAACAAAGGACATCGTGGTTTCCAGCATCTTGAAACTTGCAGCAGCACTTATGCGTTTAAACCTAACCTCATACTCACAGTTTTGATTTTGAACATCGTAGAGTTGTGCTTGCAGTTTGTTGGTTGTTTGGAAGAGTGAGAGGACTTCATCCTTGAGTTCAGCAGTCTCCTTTTGGTGCTCGGCAATGAGTTCGGAACAAATCTTATGGATGATATCCACTTCGCGCTCCGCCATCTTCTTGTACCTAAAGACTTCTTGCTCCAGTGCTTCCATCCTGTCCTCCAGACTTCCTTCACCTTTAGGGCCTCGAACCTCTTTTATCCGGAGCTCCCCATCTTCAAGCAACAACTCCTTGGGATGAATCTTCAACTCTCTCATGTATGGGTTGATGATATCCTCTAAAGAATCTTCCTTGGCTGATCTAGAGGAAGACATTGTGGCTCCAAGTCTGGGACTCTACCTGTCAAAAACAGATCGAAATGAAAACACGACGAAAACACAATATACGAACCTCGGGAGATCCGGGGGATTATATATTACGAAGTTTCATGACAAAAGGAAGCTACTGGAAGAAAACGGGTCGGAGACGGAGTCTGGGGTGGCCACACCACCTGGTGGCGCGGCCAGGGGTGGGCTCGCGCCACAGGGTGGTGTGAGCCACCCTGGCTCCGTTTCCGTCCCTCTTTCGCTTCGTAGATTTCCTTATTGACTGAAAACTGCAAAAAATATAGTTGGATCGTATTTTCACGGAACTTTTCTTACCAGAACTGTTACCTATTTGGAAGCGGACTCTGTAGGTCTCTGAATTTGGTCCTTGATAAATTTTTCCGGATTTATAACTTGAAAGGCATCAACATCTTCATTGTAAGAATCCCTAGGAATATAGTGCTTGAGTCGCTGCCCATTCACTACTTGTGTAGTATTATCTTTTAAATAAAAAAATTGTATTGCTCCTAAATGGTATACTTCTTCAATAATGAAATATCCTTCCCATTTTGACAGTAGCTTTCCTGCAAAAAATCTGAGACGAGACCTATACAATAGAACTTTCTCACCAACATGAAATTCTCTCTTAAGTATTCGCTTGTCATGCCATCTTTTAACTTTTTCCTTAAAGAACCTAGCATTTTCATAGGCTTCACTCCTCCATTCATCTAAAGAACTTAAGTTAAATAATCTTTTCTCACCAGCGAGCTTACAATCTCTATTTAGTTCTTTAACGGCCCAGTAAGCTTTGTGTTCTAATTCTAAAGGTAGGTGACAAGCTTTCCCATAAACCATTTTATAAGGAGACATCCCCATAGGATTTTTGTAGGCAGTTCTATATGCCCATAAAGCATCATTCAACTTTTTAGCCTAGTTTTTTCTAGATCTGTTAACAGTCTTTTGCAAGATGGATTTAATTTCTCTATTTGATAACTCTACTTGCCCGCTAGTTTGGGGGTGATAAGCTGAAGCAATTCTATGAGTAACATCATATTTAGCAAGGGTCTTTCTAAAGCCACCATGAATGAAATGAGAACCCCCACCAGTCATGAGATACCTAGGCACTCCAAACCTAGGAAAGATAACATCCTTAAGCATTTTTAGAGAAGTTTCCCTGTCAGCACTCTTCGTAGGAATGGCTTCTACCCACTTAGTAACATAATCAACGGCAACAAGAATATGAGTATAACCTTTCGAGGGAGGGAAAGGACCCATAAAGTCAAATCCCTAGCAATCAAAGGGTTCAATAACTAGAGAGTAGTTCATAGGCATTTCATTGCGTCTAGAAATATTACCTACACACTGACATTCATCACAAGATAAAACAAATTTTCTTGCATCTTTAAAAAGGGTAGGCCAGTAGAAACCTGATTGTAGCACCTTTTGTGCAGTTCTATCTCCTGCATGATGTCCTCCATAAGCACTACCATGACATTTACGCAATATCTCCTTTTTTTCATATTCTGGAACACATCTTTGCATAATACCATCCACTCCTTTGTATAAGTGTGGATCATCCCAAAAATAATGCCTCAAATCATAGAAGAACTTCCTTCTTTGCTGAGCTGTAAAAGTTGGAGGCAAATACTTGGAAACAATAAAGTTAGCATAATCAGCGTACCAAGGGCTCCCTCGCGAGCTTACCCCTACTGCAGCTAACTGTACATTTGGGAAACTATCATTAATAGGCATAGGGTCAAAAGAGATGTTTTCCAATCAAGATAAATTATCAGCTATAGGGTTTTCAGCACCTTTCCTATCTACTATATGTAGATCGAACTCTTGTAAAAACAGCACCCATCTAATAAGCCTAGGCTTAGCGTCCTTCTTTGTCAGAAGGTATTTAATAGCAGCATGATCAGTATGAATGGTGACTTTTGAGTCTACAATATAGGGTCTAAACTTATCACAAACAAAAACGACAGCTAGAAATTCTTTTTCAGTAGTAGCATAATTCCTTTGAGCAGCATCTAGAGTCTTACTAGCATAACGAATAAAGTTCAACTTTTTATCAATTCGTTGCCCAAGGACAGCACCTACAGCAAAATCACTAGCATCACACATTATTTCAAAGGGTAAGCTCCAATCAGGTGGTTGAACAATAGGGGTTGTAGTTAAAGCCTTCTTAAGAGTTTCAAAAGCTTCCTTACAATCATCATCAAAAACGAAGGGTACATATTTTTGAAGAAGATTAGTGAGGGGTTTTGATATCCTAGAAAAGTCTTTAATAAACCTTCTATAGAAACCAGCATGACCAAGGATACTATGAATACCTTTGATGTCTCTTGGACATGGCATCTTCTCAATTGCCTCAACCTTAGCTCTATCAACTTCTATGCCTCTTTTAGAAACTTTATGCCCAAGGACAATCCCTTCATTAACCATGAAGTGGCATTTCTCCCAGTTAAGAACAAGATTAGTTTCTTCACATCTCTGCAAAACTTTATCAAGGTTGTGCAGACAATTATCAAAAGAAGTTTCATAGACAGAAAAGTCATCCATGAAAGCTTCTACAATTTCCTCACAAAAACCATGAAAGATAGCAGACATGCATCTTTGAAAAGTAGCATGAGCATTACATAAACCAAAAGGCATACGTCTATAAGCATAAGTTCTGTAAGGGCAAGTAAAAGTAGTTTTTTCTTGATCTTGTTGTTTAACAGCAATTTGAGAGAAACCAGAATAACCATCAAGAAAACAAAAATGGGTCTTTTTAGATAACCTTTCCAACATTTGATCAATAAAAGGAAGCGAGTAGTGATCTTTCTTAGTAACTTTGTTGACTTTTCTAAAATCAATGCACATCCTATAGCCTACTACTATTCTTTGGGGAATAAGATCATCATTATCATTAGGAACAACGGTAATACCTCCTTTTTTTAGGAACACAATGAACATGACTAACCCATTCACTATCAGCAATAGGGTAAATAATACCAGCATCAAGGAGTTTCAATACCTCATTCCTTACCACTTCCTTCATATTAGGATTTAAACATCGTTGGTGCTCTACTACTGGCTTTGCATATGGTTCTATATTGATAGAATGCTAACATATAGTAGGTGAAATCCCTTTTAAATCATCCAGAGTATAGCCCATAGCTCCTCGGTGTTTCCTCAAAACCTCCAATAACCTTTCTTCTTCCTTTCCTGAAAGTTTAGAGCTAATAATAACAGGATATATCTTTTTATCATCAATATAAGCATATTTAAGATCATCAGGGAGAGGTTTTAGATCGAAGACTGGATCCTTTTTAGGTGGCAACGTGGTACCCAAATCTTCTACAGGCAAGTTATGATTAAGCATCTTGGGTTGACGACAGAGAATCTTGTCAATCTCATTCCTTTCTTCCATGAAGATCTCACTTTCATGATCTTCCATAAATTGCTGCAAAGCATTATTAGGAGAAAGAGAGATAGAAGCAAGTTGTTCAACTCTAAAATCCTCATTATGGGTTTCCTCTTCACATGGTTCTTTAGTAAATTTCGAAAAATTAAACTCATAAGATTCCCCATCAAACTTAGTCAAGATTTTCTCCCTCTTGCAATCTATAATAGCTCCACAAGTACTCAAGAAAGGTCTACCAAAAATGATAGGATAAGTTTTACTAGCAGCTGAACCAAGTACTAGAAAATCAGCAGGATACTTAATCTTACCACAAAGAACTTCCACATCTCGTACAATACCAATTGGAGAGATGGTCTATCTATTAGCAAGGTGAATAACCACATTAATCTCTTCCAATTCGCAGGGACTGATTTCATGCATAATTTCTCTGTAAAGCTCATAAGGAATAGCACTCGAACTTGCACCAATATCACATAAACCATAATAGCAATGATCACCAATTCTAACAGAAAGCACAGGGATACTAGATTTTTAGCTCTATTAGGATGTGAAACAATATTAGAAGCATCCTCACAAAAAACTATGTGTCCATCTTCTATGCTTTTAGTGACAAGGTCTTTCACAATTGCTACCACAGGTTCAACGTTTATTTGTTCATCAGGTTTTACAGTTCTCTTTTCACTTTAAGTGATTACATTAGTTATCATAGGATGATCCTTTACCTTATCTGGGAAGGG
The DNA here is from genome assembly GCA_916181665.1 of Avena sativa. Lineage (NCBI taxonomy): Eukaryota > Viridiplantae > Streptophyta > Magnoliopsida > Poales > Poaceae > Avena > Avena sativa. Next base: position 450,249,132 of record OV702288.1, on the reverse strand, counting down.
AATCTTCTCGATATAAGGTTCAGGTAAAATGTGATCAATAGTGCAATACTCAGCACTCCCAACAGGAACACAGTCAATAATATCTTTATAAGGTGCACGGTACTTGTTCCATCCCCTTTTTGGAATTTCAATATAAGAAGCAAAAGCCCTAAAGCAATTTGTAATAACTTGTAAATCAAGACCATAAGCATTACTAATATTTTGAAAGTCATCATTTACCATAAAAGATTCAATGCATTCATAATCATAATTTATACCCGACTTTCTACCTTTGTCATTCTCCCATGCTTCATCATTGTCTTGAATACGGTCCAGAAGATCCCATTTAGCTTCTTCTTCCATGCGAGTGAATGATCCAGCACAAGAAGCATCCAATAAATCCTTGTCATGTAGAGAAAGCCTTGCATAAAAGTTATTGATAATAATATTGTTGGGGAGCTCATGAATGGGACATTTGAGCATTAGTAACTTCAATCTCCCCCAAGCTTGAGTTGTACTCTCTCCATCAAGAGGCCAAAAGTTGTATATTTGATTCCGATCTTTATGAATCTCACTAGGAGGATAAAACTTTGAATAAAAGAGAGGCACTATTTCTTCCCATTCCAGAGCTTGACCATTCTTCAGCAACTTATACCATTCCTCAGCTCTTCCTTTCAGCGATAATGAGAATAACTTCTTCTTACGTCCCTTACCACAGCTTTAAACTCTAAGACCCTTATGTCCCTTGTGCAATAGTTTCCTAACGGGGGTTCAGGTTTCTGTCACTCCGGCAACCCCTACGATTAGTAGCCAAATACACAATGCATTCCCCTAGGCCCATATAGGTGAAGTCTCATGTAGTCGATGTTCACATGACACCACTAAAAGAAGTACACCACAACTTAAATAGCAAACCATTGAATCTTTCTCAACACAACTCCACTACTAACAACATGACTTCTCCCATGTCCTCAAGAACAAAACGAACTACTCACAAGACATCATATGGATCATGATCAGAGATGGAATAATGATGTATAACAATCTGAACATAAACAATAATTCAATGGTTCACTCAATAGCATCAACTACAAAGAGTAATCAACACCGGGAAAGTTTCTCCTATGAACTATGCAAGATTCAACCCAATTGTTACAGCAATATGGAGATGGTGATGAGGGTGCTGATGATGATGATGGTGGTGATGATGATGATGATGATCCCGATGAAGTCCAGCTTGATGGTGGTGTTGATGGCGACAATCTCCCCTCTTCGGGAAGGAATTCCCCCGGCAGAAATCTGTCTGCCGGAGAGATCTTTCTCTCTCAGTGTTTTCCGCCCCGCAGAGGCAGTGGAATCTTTCTGTGGTCCTTCCCCGAGTCTTAGGGTTTCGGGAGGAATATATATGCCAGAGGGGAGAGCCAGCGGTGGACCAGAGTGGCCACACCACCTGGTGGCGTGGCCTAGGGTGCCCCGCGCTAGGGGGTGGTGTGGGCCCCATGTGGCCCATCTCCAGCCCCCCTTCTGGGTTCCTTCGTCTTCTGAAAAAATAGGATTTTCCATATATTTCCCCGGATTTTCTAATCTTCATGAATTTTGCCTCCAAACAACACCTTTTCCATCAAAATCCTGACTGCAGCGGTCCATGCTCCAAAAGTCATCAACCATGCAAAAACAGATGAAATAACATAAGAATCACCTCTCAATACGAAATATATCAATGAATAACAGTGAATTATGACATAGAATAGTGGTGCAAAATGGACATATCAAAGTTCATGACCAGACTAGGCTTTGAGGAGAACTGGGTGAAGCTCATTATGGATTGTGTTAGCTTGGTTACCTACCAAGTTAGGATAATTGGTAATGATACAGATTAGTTTGTCCCAACTAGATGGATTTGTCAGGGAGACCCCTTATTCCCATACATATTTTTACTTTGCGCAGAGGGTCTTACTAGCTTATTGAGATATGAGGAGGAAGATGGCCATATTATTGGGGTGAAAGTGTGCTGAAATGCCCCTGCGGTTTCACACTTACTTTTTGCAGATGATTCACTCATCCTAATGTGTGATGATATGGACAATGTTGTGGCCTTGAAAAGGGTCTTACTGGATTATTGTGCCCCGTCAGGTCAATTAGTCAGTGAAAACAAGTCTAGTACTTACTTCAGCCCCTACACCACGGTTGAGGTAAAAGAAGTTATTTACATGGAACTAAACATCATGTCAGAGGTTATTACAGATAAATATTTGGGGCTATCGCTGATAATCGGTTTGGACATAACTGATAGTTTGATGGAATTGATTGATAGGCTTTGTATTAGGCTGAAAGGTTCAAAAAAGAAGCTTTTGTCTTTTGGTGGTAAGGAGGTGTTCTTAAAGGCTATCACGCAAGCTATCCATGCATAAGCTATGTTTGTCTTCAAGCTCCCTAAACTAGTTGTTAAAAGGTTCATGGATTCTATAATCCAATACTAGTGGTCATATGATGATGAGCAAAAACACATGCATCGGTTCGCGTGGTGGAAAATGTGTATTCCAAAGAAGAAATGTGGAATGGGATTCAGAGATCTATATAGTTTTAATCTTGCTTTGCTAGCTAAACAAGTTTGGAGGCTTCTTTGTGAACCGGATTCATTGTGTGCAAATGTCCTAAAAGCAAAGTACTTCCACTCCGGGATATCGTTAATGCCGAGTTAAGGAAAGGATCTTCGTACACGTGGTAGAGTATTTGGGCTGGTATTCAAACCTTCAAAAAAGGATGCATATGGTGTGTTGGTGATGGTGGGAATATAAATATTTGGAAGGAACCATGGATCCCAACTATCCCTTCTAGGAAAGTGATCTCAAGGCGTGGAAACATTGTGTATACAAGAGTTTTAGAACTTATTGATCAAGAGACTCATTCATGGGATGAGGCCTTAGTGAGATCTCTTTTCTCTACGGTGGATGGGAATCGGATTCTGAGAATTCCACTTGCTGTTGGGATGATGCAAGACATTGTGTCATGGAACAATACAAAGAAAGGTATATTTATAGCTAGATTGGCGTATTATACCAAATGGGACCATTAACATGGTAGGAAGATCCTCAGAAGAAAAGAACAAGGTAATGCAGATATAAACCAGTCTGGTCTATCTTATGGTCACTTAAAACGTCAGCAAAGGTTAAAATATTCATTTGAAGATTATTACATGGTGCTGCCGCTTGCAATTGTGTCTTGGCTAATAGGCACATTAGCACAAGTAGTGTGTGCCCGGTATGCAACATCTACTGTGAGGACACATTACATGCCTTTTTCCAATGCCCCCGTGTAGCAGGAATCTGGGAGACACTAGGCTTGTCCGAGTTGATTAATGAGATGTCCACTATTGATCGCTCAGGATCCGCTGTTCTGGAGGAGATGCTGAAATTGCCTGATAAAATGATGCATGGAGCTTCAGACCTGAAGGTCAAGGAAGTGATCGCCATGGCCTGCTGGTATATTTGGTGGCAGAGAATGTCCATAGCGCATGAGGAACCGGTATCTTCGCGGGGGCATTCTGCACCGTCGATCTTAGCTATCACCACAAACTATTCCCATGCACACAAGAAAAATATGGGCATTCAACCAGATGGTTGGGAGAAACCAAAGGAAGGTTTTAACAAGTTAAATGTCGATGCATCATTATATGTAACTACAAGATCAGGAACAACAAGAGGAGTCATTCGTGATGGAGAGGTATGTTTATCGCTGGCATGTTATGCCTCCTTCCTACTAGCGCTTAGGGATGGACTACTGCTTGCAGGCCAAGCCGAATGCTCGAAGTTGATTGTAAACTCGGGTTGTTGGGAGGTCGTAGCTACAATGAAGGATGGTGGTAATTCTCTCAGTGTTGCGGCTGCTGTTTACGAGGAGTGTGTTTTCGTTGCTAGAGGTTTTGCTCATGTAGCTTTCGGTCATAGTGCTAGAGAGAGTAATAGAATATATAGCTGATATGCTTGCTTGTAAGGCGGAGAGACCCCAGACCACTTGGCTGGATGATCCACTAGATTTTGTTGTCGATATCCTTACAGACGATGTATCCTTGTTCATGAATCAATAAAGTTCGCATGTTTTCAAAAAAAGGATGCATGATGAACAAAGTTTTCCTTTGTTTCAGGTTGCATGCATAAAGAGGAGGTAGAAAAACATAGTAGATAATCTACAAACCCTAGCATCTTCGTCTAGCCTAGTCATTGAAGTCAGAGTGGTAGTGTTGGCGACACATGGTATGGTCGAAGATGTTAACAGTGAGCATGGCATCTCCATCGTACTTGAAGACGAGTAAGTGCTTGAATTCAATGGCGTAGGAGTGAGCGAACTCCTTCCAGCTATTGGCGAGGTACATCTGTCCGACACGGTCGAACAGTACCTCCACAGACCATAGGCTGGTCGCGCCACCGGGCACCCGCAGCATGACCTCGTGAGGATCTTGCCCCTCGACCACCGACACGAACTTCTGGGAGAGCATCCTATCCTAGTTCATGTCCATGTGGTTTGCGAGGGCGAATTCGGACCCGGATAGGTCGATGGAGCCGGTATCGGGCGACAAGGGTGGTGACAATAACGGCGATGGGGCCATAATCGGGCCAAGGGGCCGTCCTAGCCATCCCCCCCTCGATCCTATGCAGCCGGCCATGGGTGTGGTGGGAAATTGATGTGGTGGTGGAAGATGGAGGAGTGTGGAAAATGGCCGTGGGTGGCCTGTTTAAGAAGGCCAAGGCACTGGATGCCCCAAGCAGAGGCCTAAATGTCCGCATTGATGAAGGTCGGCGCACGCGTTGGGCTATGAGACCAGCACAGGTGTCAGACAGCGTGGTCAGATTTGGCATCAGCGAGGAAGAAGAGAGGCCGGTGTAGGCGGTTTACTGCCATGTGGGCTACACGTGGACAGAGGGAGGTCATTTGCGTTGTCTTCATGGATAGACGCGAGCACAAATACTGTCCCGATTTGCAGAATATAATTTTGCGGCCTGAAAGTTGATGCGCCAAGTCAAATAGGTACCCAAGTTGGTTGTAATCATCCGCGTTGCCCACAGTTGGCGTGCCAATTACTCAGAGGGTCTTTTTTGACACGAATTCAACTTAGTGTCTGAATACAAAATATCAGGCTAACGCCCGTCAAGTTAGGCCCCCCTCTAAGTTTTCGCCGTTATGTCGCTACCGTCGTGGAGGCATCGTACTCCCTCTGCCCCAAGGCTTAAGGCCTATAATTTTGTTGAAAAGTCAAGGCGCTTGCCACCTTGTAGGGCTGGCGCCTGTATCCATTCCTCATTACGCCATATTATTCTTCCCCGAAGCGATGATCTGTGGTCACGGCCATGGCAGGGAGCTGGGATGCCATTTCCTTCGGTGGTGAGATCTGGGACATGGACGGAATGAGTCAGTCCCGCCCTCCTTCCTATCCTGGACCCCATCGTCTTCTCCTCTTCTTCTTCTACCACTTGGATTTCCATAGACGGAATCACCGACCCACTTCGCAAGATCGCAAGGCTAGAGGATTACTCTAAAAAAGGCTAGAGGATGTGCGGCAAATGGGTCTGCCCAATTAAATTGCCCGGTAGGATTTGACATCTGAAAACTAATGATGCGGAGCACATGAGCTAAGGTGACGCAGTGGACAGGACAACACGACCGATAGCGTGTGACAACACAGGGGCGCATATATCCTTGATATTACTATTTTTATTATTAGTTTAATCGAAAGCTAGAACAGCCACCGCCACGCGTCTCTCCATTGGACGTCCGTCCCTGTTGTTAACCACTATGTCAGAATCGCATTGACGGTTCCACCATTCCACTGTCTCGCAAAAATCACTCTTCTTCTTCTTGTCCTCTATCTTCTTCGTCTTCTCCTTGCCCGCCTCCATGCAACATTGCACTAAAGAGATAAGTTTCACTACCCATGACAATAAGAATATAGGCGTCGTCTACACCAACGAGGAGGAGACAGTGGTGCGAGTCCTAAGGATGTACGAGGATTGGATTGAGAAAGACGAGGACAAGTTTGTGGGATTGGACCTCGAGTACACCAAGGTGGAGAAAGAGTTCAAGAATGAGCTTGCCGTCGTTCAACTGGCCATGAGGAAACACGTCCTCGTCTACCACTTCTCCTGGTTTGCAGATCTGCTCTCTGTAGTTAACCGATTTTAGCGTTTTATCCTCTTGTTCTTCTATCCATTTGCTCATCTTGCAACTACTGAATTTTATTAGGACCAAATAAATTATGACAAGACAATGTTGGGAGTCTTGATCTTGCATTTACTAAACTTTTGTAGCTTAAAAAATTATATTCAGATGATGATCTTGCATTGACAAAACATTTGTAGCTACAGATTTTGGTCACCACATTTTATGATGACAAACTACATACTTTCCGGACTGATAAGACATTTCCGGCGTTGGGCCAATCCCTTATAAAAAAAGGGAATTGTTTTCTGCACTGTGGACAAGAGAACTGATTTTGTGAAATTTTATTTCGAAAAAATTATAATTCCTGCGCACAAGTGGATCCATATTTAGAGTCTTGTCAAGATCATAGGGGGCTCGAAGAGGGATGGAATGGCTACACTGGCAACTATAATCCTCGATGAGTCGTATGCCAGCATGAAGGCACAGGATAGGCACAATTTATGGGAGGAGAGGCCGTTGTCTGATATAAACCTAAAGTATGTAGCCATAGATTCTTACGTGGTCTATCGGCTATATGTTAAGATCCATTTCTTTCTAAGGTTCCTCGTGTTTTGCCCTAGTTTCAAGAGGGAAGACGAGCTTAGGGGAGCCCTTTGTACCAAATGCAGTATAGCAGAGCGTGATGCTGCATATGCAAAGAAAATGGCTACAGATGAAGCAGCAAACAGAGAGGCTGTAGCTGAAGCAGCAAACAGAGAGGCAGCATCTTCCAGTAGCAACAACCAGGCTTGTGATGCGCCACTCATTGTGCCATAGGATGCTGAAGACCTGGAAGCCAAGTGAGCTTCTAGGTGGGAAGAAGCTGCATTTGGTACGCTGTGGAAGGCCAATAAGGATAGCAACAGCTGGGGTGATGGCACTTGGTCTCCTAGTAACAATGGCAAGCGCCTCAAGTGGATTGATGAGAAGTGAACTAAATTTTACTTCTTTGTGTTATGTTTCTGTATGTGTCTGGTAGCTTGTCAAGATGGCTAGCGCCTCGAGTGCTTTGAAGAGAAGTGAATAAAATTTTACTTCTTTGTGTCATGTTTTTGTAATGTGTCTGGTAGCTTGTCAAGATGGCAGCTCGTTAATTGGCAGTTTTAAAGAGCACCTTTTCCTCTCTTGCTAACTGTTATGTTTCTTTTTTCCCAAATTGGTAGCAAATCAAGAGCAACTTCTCTCTTCAATCATTCGTTTCTTTTGGCCCTCACTTTGGCCCGATCTGGCAGCAAATCTAGAGCAGCAAATCACACTGACAGAATACATACATTCAGAAAACAAAACAAATGTAGATAGAAAGTAGGTTTCTTAACGAGGTTTGATACATTCGCTGCTCAGCAGCCATCACAAACAATATAAAAAAACAGAAGAAGCTGCCTAGTAGCAGCAGAAGCATCAGCAGCCACATGCATGTTTAACCCCTCCTTGCTTGTGCCTCCGCCTCCTCCCTCTGGCGCTTCCTCCACTTCTTGTTGCCCAGTCCCTTGATCTTGGGGACCTTGGGCCTGATCGGAGGCATGCGACCCTCTTTGATGGCCACCCACTGGAGGTTGTGGAGGTGAATGCCCAGCGCCTGGTGTTCAGCCATGTAGGCGTTGACTTTAATGGTCTGGCCGACTTTGGGGGTGCCAGAGCTCAAGTCCTCTGCATGCATCACGACGCAGTCGACGTCGATGCCGGCGAGTATCTTCCTGTAGAAGGGCAACTGGTAGACGCCACCGGCGAAGAAGGTGTCGTACTGGCCGGCCTATAGCCTCCTCAGCACCTGACGAGTCTTGGTGTGCCTGGACTCGTCATCGTTGTAGACGTCGCTGCCGTACACCTGTTGGAAAAAAAGAGGATTAGATGATGTATGAAGATCGAGGGACCGAAATGTGGAAAACCAAACCCTAATAACCCAAGATCTAGCATCCAACGATGGGAACGGGAGAAGAACCAGGGAAGGGGGGCAAGCCCTAGTTACCTCCGACCATGGGTCATCGATGCCAGTGTCGTAGGGGTTCTCTGGAACGATGTACTCCTTTGGATCGTAGTCCCAAAAGAGCTGGATCTGCGCATGACGGGTTGGGGCCTCCATGCCAGCGGGGACCTCCTCTCAAGCGGGGGCCTCCTCGCTGGTGGCTACGTCCAAAGCAAGGCCTAGGGCTTGGACGAGGACGGGGGCCACCATCGAACCATCGATGCCTCGACAGGGGCCTAGATGGGGACAATGGCTGCTTTCAACACCTTGAGGGGGGCTAGAACAGAGACGGGGGCCTCCTTGCTGGTGGCCTTGGAGGCAACGATGTCCACCACATCCTCCTTCTCCATCGCCCGCGTGGTTGGGGTTTCCTCGAGGGTTTGCAGAAGTGATGGGACAGTGGAGACAGTTATGTGAGTAGAGTGAGAGTGAGTAGGCGGAGAGGGGAAAAGAGATGGACTCTGTAATAAGGGTAAAGGGAGGGACATTTCGTTGCACCACCGTGCACCACATCGCGTATCCACATGGATCCACATGCATCACTGCATGTGTTCTTTTCATAAACCACATGGATCCACTAGAGTTCATTGCATGCGTGTTCTTTCCGTAAACCACATGGATCCACTAGAGTCATTGCATGTGTGTTCTTTTCATAAACCACATGGATCCACTAGAGTTCATTGGATGTGTGTGTGTATAAGTGTGCATCACTGTGGTTTTGGAGAAAAGAACACATGTAGTGATGCCACTCTAGCATGTGGCGTCCAACCATGTCCAGGAACCCAGGCAGCATCCTGGGATTCAACTGCAGCATACATTCTACCACCAACTTGTAAGATGCGACATCACCACACCTCATTGGATGTGTGTGTGTATTAGTGTGCATCACTGTTGTTTTGGTAAAAGGAAACATGCAGTGATGCCACTCCAGCATGTGGTGTCCAACCATGTCCAGGAACCCTAGCACATGCTGGGATTCAACTTCAGCATGCATTCTACCACCAGCTTGAAAGATATTATATCACCACACCTCATTGGATGTGTTTGTGTGTATCATTGTGCATCATTGAGGTTGTAGGAAAAGAACACATGCAGTGATGCCACTCCAGCATGTGTGTTCTTTTCATAAACTACGTGGATCCACTAGGGTTCATTGCATGTGTGTTCTTTTCGTAACCACATGGATCCACTAGAGTCATTGCATGTGTGTTCTTTTCATAAACCACACAGATCCACTATAATTAATTGGATGTGTGTGTGTGTATAAGTTTGCATCACTGTAGTTTTGGAGAAAAGAACACATGCAGTCATGCCACTCCAGCATGTGGTTTCCAACCATGTCCAGGAACCCTGGCAGCATGCTGGAATTCAACTACAGCATGCATTCTACCACCAGCTTGAAAGATGTTGCATCACCACACCACATTGGATGTGTGTATCAGTGTGCATCACTGTGGTTTTAGGAAAAGAACACATAGAGTGATGCCACTCCAGGACTTGGTGTCCAACCATGTCCAGGAACCCTGGCAGCATGCTGGGATTCAACTTCATCATGCATTCTACACCTGCTTGAAAGATGTTGCACCACCACACCTCATTGGATGTGTGTGTATCAGTGTGAATCATTGTGGTTTTAGGAAAAGAACACATGCAGTGATGCCACTCCAACATGTGTGTTCTTTTCATAAACCACATGGATCCACTAGAGTTCATTGTATGTGTGTTCTTTTCATAAACCACATGGATCCACTAGAGTCATTACATGTGTGTTCTTTTCATAAACCACATGGATCCACTAGAGTTCATTGGATGTGTGTGTGTATCAGTGTGCATCACTCTGGTTTTAGGAAAAGAACACATGTAGTGATGCCACTCCATCATGTGGTGTCCAACCATGTCCAGGAACCCTGGCAGCATGCTGGGATTCAACTGCAGCATGCATTCTACCACCAGCTTGAAAGATGTTGCATCACCACACCTCATTGGATGTGTGTGTGTGTGTGTCACTGTGCATCACTGTGGTTTTAGGAAAAGAAAACATGTAGTGATGCCACTCTAGCATGTGTGTTCTTTTCATAAACCACATGGATCCACTAGAGTTCATTGCATGTGTGTTCTTTTTATAAACCACACAGATCCACTATCATTAATTGGATGTGTGTGTATAAGTTTGCATCACTGTAGTTTTGGAGAAAAGAACACATGCATTGATGCCACTCCAGCATGTGGTGTCCAACCATGTCCAGGAACCGTGGCATCATGCTGGAATTCAACTACAGCATGCATTCTACCACCAGCTTGAAAGATGCCGCATCACCACATCTCATTGGATGTGTGTATCAGTGTGCATCACTGTGGTTTTAGGAAAAGAACACATAGAGTGATGCCACTCCAGGACTTGGTGTCCAACCATGTCCAGGAACCCGGGCAGCATGCTGGGATTCAACTTCATCATGCATTCTACCCCTTCTTGAAAGATGCTGCACCACCACACCTCATTGGATGTGTGTGGGTATCAGTGTGCATCATTGTGGGTTTAGGAAAAGAACACATGCAGTGATGCCACTCCAACATGTGTGTTCTTTTCATAAACCACATGGATCCACTAGAGTTCATTGTATGTGTGTTCTTTTCATAAACCACATGGATCCACTAGAGTCATTACATGTGTGTTCTTTTCATAAACCACATGGATCCACTAGAGTTCATTGGATGTGTGTGTCTATCAGTGTGCATCACTGTGGTTTTAGGAAAAGAACACATGCAGTGATGCCACTCCAGCATGTGTGTTCTTTTCATAAACCACATGGATCCACTAGAGTTCATTGTATGTGTGTTCTTTTCATAAACCACATGGATACACTAGAGTCATTACATGTGTGTTCTTTTCATAAACCACATGGATCCACTAGAGTTCATTGGATGTGTGTGTCTATCAGTGTGCATCACTGTGGTTTTAGGAAAAGAACACATGAAGTGATGCCACTCCATCATGTGGTGTCCAACCATGTCCAGGAACCCTGGCAGCATGCTGGGATTTAACTACAGCATGCATTCTACCACTAGCTTGAAAGATGTTGCATCACCACACTTCATTGGATGTGTGTCTGTCATTGTGCATCACTATGGTTTTAGGAAAAGAAAACATGTAGTGATGCCACTCTAGCATGTGTGTTCTTTTCATAAACCACATGGATCCACTAGAGTTCATTGCATGTGTCTTCTTTTTGTAAACCACATGGATCCACTAGAGTTCATTGCAGGTGTGTTCTTTTCATAAACCACATGGATCCACTAGAGTTCATTGGATGTGTGTGTATTAGTGTGAATCACTGGGATTTTATGAAAAGAACACATGAAGTGATGCCACTCCAGAAAGTGGTGTCCAACCATATCACAGAACCCTGGCATCATGCTGGGATTCAACTGCACATGCATTCTACCACCAGCTTTAAAGATGCTGAACCACCACACCTCATTGGATGTGTGTGTGTATCAGTGTGCATCACTGTGGTTTTAGAAAAAAGAACACATGCAGTGATGCCACTCCAGCATGTGGTGTCCAACTATGTCTAGGAACCCTGGCAGCATGATGGGATTCAACTGCAGCATGCATTCGACCACCAGCTTTAAAGATGTTGCATCACCACACCCACTTGGATGTGTGTATGTATCAATGTGCATCACAGTGGTTTTGGAGAAAATAACACATGCAATGATGCCACTCCAGCATGTGGTGTCCAACCATGTCCAAGAACCCTAGCAGCATGTTGGGATTCAACTGCAGCATGCATTCTACCACCAGATTAAAGATGTTGCATCACCACACCTCATTGGATGTGTGTGTGTGTCACTGTGCATCACTGTGATTTAGGAAAAGAAAACATGTAGTGATGCCACTCTAGCATGTGTGTTCTTTTCATAAGCCACATGGATCCACTAGAGTTCATTGCATGTGTGTTCTTTTCATAAACCACACAGATCTACTATAATTAATTGGATGTGTGTGTGTATAAGTTTGCATCACTGTAGTTTTGGAGAAAAGAACACATGCATTGATGCCACTCCAGCATGCGGTGTCCAACCATGTCCAGGAACCGTGGCAGCATGCTGGAATTCACTACAGCATGCATTCTACCACCAGCTTGAAAGATGCTGCATCACCACATCTCATTGGATGTGTGTATCAGTGTGCATCATTGTGGTTTTAGGACAAGAACACATAGAGTGATGCCACTCCAGTACTTGGTGTCCAACCATGTCTAGGAACCCTGGCAGCATGCTGGGATTCAACTTCATCATGCATTCTACCCCTGCTTGGAAGATGCTGCACCACCACACCTCATTGGATGTGTGTGTGTATCAGTGTGCATCATTATGGTTTTAGGAAAAGAACACATGCAGTGATGCCAGTCCAGCATGTGTGTTCTTTTCATAAACCACATGGATCCACTAGAGTTCATTGTATGTGTGTTCTTTTCATAAACCACATGGATCCACTAGAGTCATTACATGTGTGTTCTTTTCATAAACCACAAGGATCCACTAGAGTTCATTGGATGTGTGTGTCTATCAGTGTGCATCACTGTGGTTTTAGGAAAAGAACACATGTAGTGATGCCACTCCATCATGTGGTGTCCAACCATGTCCAGGAACCCTGGCAGCATGCTGGGATTTAACTGCAGCATGCATTCTACCACCAGCTTGAAAGATGTTGCATCACCACCATTGGATGTGTGTGTGTCATTGTGCATCACTGTGGTTTTAGGAAAAGAAAACATGTAGTGATGCCACTCTAGCATATGTGTTCTTTTCATAAACCACATGGATCCACTAGAGTTCATTGCATGTGTCTTCTTTTCGTAAACCACATGAATCCACTAGAGTTCATTGCAGGTGTGTTCTTTTCATAAACCACATGGATCCACTAGAGTTCATTGGATGTGTGTGTATTAGTGTGAATCACTGTGATTTTATGAAAAGAACACATGAAGTGATGCCACTCCAGAAAGTGGTGTCCAGCCATATCATGGAATCCTGGCATCATGTTGGGATTCAACTGCACATGCATTCTACCACCAGCATTAAAGATACTGAACCACCACACCTCATTGGATGTGTGTGTGTATCAGTGTGCATCACTGTGGTTTTAGAAAAAAGAACACATGCAGTGATGCCACTCCAGCATGTGGTGTCCAACTATGTCCAGGAACCCTGGCAGCATGATGGGATTCAACTGCAGCATGCCTTCGACCACCAGCTTTAAAGATGTTGCATCACCACACCCACTTGGATGTGTGTATGTATCAATGTGCATCACAGTGGTTTTGGAGAAAAGAACACATGCAATGATGCCACTCCAGCATGTGGTGTCCAACCATGTCCAAGAACCCTAGCAGCATGTTGGGATTCAACTGCAGCATGCATTCTACCACCAGCTTTAAAGATGTTGCATCACCACATCTCATTGGATGTGTGTGTGTCACTGTGCATCACTGTGATTTAGGAAAAGAAAACATGTAGTGATGCCACTCTAGCATGTGTGTTCTTTTCATAAACCACATGGATCCACTAGAGTTCATTGCATGTGTGTTCTTTTCATAAACCACACAGATCCACTATAATTAATTGGATTTGTGTTTGTATAAGTTTGCATCACTGTAGTTTTGGAGAAAAGAACACATGCATTGATGATACTCTAGCATGTGGTGTCCAACCATGTCCAGGAACCGTGGCAGCATGCTGGAATTCAACTACAGCATGCATTCTACCACCAGCTTGAAAGATGCTGCATCACCACATCTCATTGGATGTGTGTATCAGTGTGCATCACTGTGGTTTTAGGAAAAGAACACATAGAGTGGTGCCACTCCAGGACTTGGTGTCCAACCATATCCAGGAACCCTGGCAGCATGCTGGGATTCAACTTCATCATGCATTCTACCCCTGCTTGAAATATGCTGCACCACCACACCTCATTGGATGTGTGTGTGTATCAGTGTGCATCATTGTGGTTTTAGGAAAAGAACACATGCAGTGATGCCACTCCAGCATGTGTGTTCTTTTCATAAACTACATGGATCCACTAGATTTCATTGTATGTGTGTTCTTTTCATAAACCACATGGATACACTAGAGTCATTACATGTGTGTTATTTTCATAAACCACATGGATCCACTAGAGTTCATTGGATGTGTGTGTCTATCAGTGTGCATCATTGTGGTTTTAGGAAAAGAACACATGTAGTGATGCCAATCCATCATGTGGTGTCCAACCATGTCCAGGAACCCTGGCAGCATGCTGGGATTTAACTGCAGCATGCATTCTACCACCAGCTTGAAAGATGTTGCATCACCACACTTCATTGGATGTGTGTGTGTCATTGTGCATCACTGTGGTTTTAGGAAAAGAAAACATGTAGTGATGCCACTCTACCATGTGTGTTCTTTTCATAAACCACATCGATCCACTAGAGTTCATTGCATGTGTCTTCTTTTCGTAAACCACATGGATCCACTAGAGTTCATTGTAGGTGTGTTCTTTTCATAAACCACATGGATCCACTAGAGTTCATTGGATGTGTGTGTATTAGTGTGAATCACTGTGATTTTATGAAAAGAACACATGAAGCGATGCCACTCCAGAAAGTGGTGTCCAGCCATATCATGGAACCCTAGCATCATGCTGGGATTCAACTGCACATGCATTCTACCACCAGCTTTAAAGATGCTGAACCACCACACCTCATTGGATGTGTGTGTGTATCAGTGTGCATCACTGTGGTTTTAGAAAAAAGAACACATGCAGTAATGCCACTCCAGCATGTGGTGTGCAACTATGTCCAGGAACCCTGGCAGCATGATGGGATTCAACTGCAGCATGCATTCGACCACCAGCTTTAAAGATGTTGCATCACCACACCCACTTGGATGTGTGTATGTATCAATGTGCATCACAGTGGTTTTGGAGAAAATAACACATGCAATGATGCCACTCCAGCATGTGGTGTCCAACCATGTCCAAGAACCCTAGCAGCATGTTGGGATTCAACTGCAGCATGCATTCTACCACCAGCTTTAAAGATGTTGCATCACCACACCCAATTAGATGTGTGTGTGTATCAATGTGCATCACCGTGGTTTTGGAGAAAAGACAACATGCAATGATGCCACTCCAACATGCATTCTACCACCAGCTTTAAACATGCTGCATCACCACACCCACTTGGATGTGTATGTGTGTATTAGTGTGCATCACTATGGTTTTGAAGAAAAGAACACATGCAATGATGCCACTCCAACATGCATTCTACCACCAGCTTTAAAGAGGCTGCATCACAACACCCATTTGGATGTGTGTGTATCGGTGTGCATCACTATGTTTTTGGAGAAAAGAACAAATGCAATGATGCCACTCTAGCATGTGGTGTCCAATCATGTCCAGGAACCCTAGCAGCATGATGGGATTCAACTGCAGCATGCATTCTACCACCAGCTTTAAATGTGTCGCATCACCACACCTCATTGGACATGTGTGTGTATCAATGTGCATCACTCTGGTTTTAGGAAAAGAACACATGTAGTGATGCCACTCCAACATGTGTGTTATTTTCATAAACCACATGGATGCAATAGAGTTCATTGCATGTGTGTTGTTTTCATAAACCACATGGATCCATTAGAGTCATTGCATGTGTGTTCTTTTCATAAACCACATGGATACATTGGAGATCATTGGATGTGTGTGTGTATTAGAGTGCATCACTGTGGTTTTAGTAAAAGAACACATAAAGTGATGCCACTCCAGCATCTGGTGTCCAATCATGTCCAGGAATCCTGGCAGCATGTTGGGATTCAACTGCAGCATGCATTCTACCACCATCTTGAAATATGCTACATCACCATACCTCATTGGATGTGTGTGTGTATCAGTGTGCATCACTGTGGTTTTAGGAAAAGAACACATGCAGTGATGCCACTCCAACATGCGGTGTCCAACCATGTCCAGGAACCGTGGCAGCATGTTGGGATTCAACTACAGCATGCATTCTACTACTAGCCTTAAAGATGCTGCATCACCACACCTCATTGGATGTGTGTGTGTGTGTATTAGTGTGTATCATTGTGGTTTAGGAAAAGAACACATGCAGTGATGCCACTCCAGCATGTGTGTTCTTTTCATAAACCACATGGATCCACTAGAGTTCATTGCATGTGTGTTCTTTTCATAAACCACTTGGATCCATTATAGTTAGTACATGTGTGTTATTTTCATAAACCACATGGATCAACTGGAGTTCGTTGGATGTGTGTGTGTGTATCAGTGTGCATCACTATGGTTTTAGTAAAAGAACACATAAAGTGATGTCACTCCAGCATGTGGTGTCCAACCATGTTCAGGAACCATGGCAGCAGATGACCCACAAGTATAGGGGGTGTATCGCAGTATTTTCAATAAGTAAGAGTGTCGAACCCAACGAGGAGCAGAAGGTGCTGGCTAGTGGTATAGATCAGGAATTCTCTGCAATACTTTGCAAACGGATTTTTAGGGGTTTTTGATAAAGCAAGTAAACAAAGTACGAGTAAACAAAAGACAGTAGGAATAAATGCAGCAAGTGGCCCAATCCTTTATGCAGCAAAGGACAATCCGGTTGTATTACTTAAGATGACCAAACGTTCTCGAGGACACATGGAAAGACTATCAAGTGCTTTCGCTTCATATAGTTGATTAATCTTCTTTAGCTTGCTAACTGTTGTGTGGGTGAACATGTGCTAATGTACCGACCTTCCTAGGACTAATACATACTTGTGATCATACCCCTTGCAAACATCCGTAAGTACAAGAAAGTAATTAAGGTAGAAACCTAACCACAACTTTAAACTCTAAGACCCTTACGTCCCTTGTGCAGTGGTTTCCTAACGGGGGTTCAGGTTTTTGTCACTCCGGCAACCCCTACGATTAGTAGCCAAATACACAATGCATTCCCCTAGGCCCATATAGGTGAAGTTTCATGTAGTCGACGTTCACATGACACCACTAGAAGAAGTACACCACAACTTAAATATCAAACCATTGAATCTTTCTCAACAGAACTCCACTACTAACAACATGACTTCTACCATGTCCTCAAGAACAAAACGAACTACTCATAAGACATCATATGGATCATGATCAGAGATGGAATAATGATGTATAACAGTCTGAAAATAAACAATAATTCAATGGTTCACTCAATAGCATCAACTACAAAGAGTAATCAACACCGGGAAAGTTTCCCCTATGAACTAATACAAGATTCAACTCAATTGTTACAGCAATATGGAGATGGTGATGAGGGTGTTGATGATGATGATGTGGTGATGATGATGATGATCCCGATGAAATCCAGCTTGATGATGGTGTTGATAGTGACGATCTCCCCTCTCTAGGAAGGAATTCCCCCGGCAGAAATCTATCTGCCGGAGAGATCTTTCTCTCTCGGTGTTATCCGCCCCGCAGAGGCGGCGGAATCTTTCTGTGGTTGCTCCCCGAGTCTTAGGGTTTCGGGAGGATAATATACGCCAGAGGGGAGTGCCAGGGGTGGACCAGGGCGGCCACACCACATGGTGGCACGGCCCAGGCTGGCCCGCGCCAGGGGGTGGTGTGGGCCCCCTATGGCCCATCTCTAGCTCTCCTTCTGGCTTCATTCGTCTTCTGGAAAATAGGATTTTCTGTGTATTTTCCTGGATTTTCTGATCTTCACGAATTTTGCTTCCAAACAGCACCTTTTCCATCAGAATCCTGACTGCAGCGGTCCATGCTCCAAAAGTCATCAACCATGCAAAACCAGATGAAATAACATAAGTATCATCTCTCAATACGAAATATATCAATGAATAACAGTGAATTATGACATAGAATAGTGATGCACAATGGGCGTATCAGCAGCATGGTGGGATTCAACCGCAGCATGCATTCTACCACCAGCTTGAAAGATGTTGCATCACCACACCTCATTGGATGTGTGTGTGTGTGTATCAGTGTGCATCATTGTGGTTTTAGGAAAAGAATACATGAAGTGATGCCACTCCAGCATGTGTGTTCTTTTCATAAACCATATGGATCCACTAGAGTTCATTGCATGTGTGTTCTTTTCGTAAACCACATGGATCCACTAGAGTTCATTGCATGTGTGTTCTTTTCATAAACCACATGGATCCACTAGAGTTCATTGGATGTGTGTGTATCAGCGTGCATCATTGTGGTTTTAGGAAAAGAACACATGCAGTGATGCCACTCCACAATGTGGTGTCCAACCATGTCCAGGAACCCTAGCAGCATGTTGGGATTCAACTGCAGCATGCATTCTACCACCACCTTTAAAGATGCTGCATCACCACACCCACTTGGATGTGTGTGTGTGTATCAGTGTGCATCACTGTGGTTTTGGAGAAAAGAACACATGCAATGATGCCACTCCAGCATGTAGTCCAACCATGTCCAGGAACCCTAGCAGCATGTTGGGATTCAACTGCAGCATGCATTCTACCAAAAGCTTAACAGATGTTGCATCATCACACCCACTTGGATGTGTGTGTGTGTATCAGTGTGCATCACTATGGGTTTGGAGAAAAGAACACATGCAATGATGCCACTCCAGCATGCATTCTACCACCAGCTTTAAAGATGCTACATCACCACACCCACTTGGATGTGTGTGTGTATCAGTGTGCATCATTGTGGTTTTGGAGAAAAGAACACATGCAATGATGCCACTCACGCATGCATTCTACCACCAGCTTTAAATATGATGCATCACAGCACCCACCTTGATGTGTGTGTATCGGTGTGCATCACTGTGTTTTTGGGGGGGAAAATGCAATGATGCCACTCTAGCATGTGATGTCCAACCATGTCCAGGAACCCTAGCAACATGATGGGAGTCAACTGCAGCATGCATTCTACCACCAGCTTTAAAGATGATGCTTCACCACACCTCATTGAATGTGTTTGTGTGTATCAGTATGCATCATTGTGGTTTTAGGAAAAGAACACATGCAGTGATGCCACTCCAGCATGTGTGTTCTTTTCATAAACCACATGGATCCACTAAAGTTTATTGCATGTGTGTTCTTTTCGTAAACCACATGGATCCACTAGATTCATTGCATGTGTGTTTGTTTCATAAACTGTATACATCCATTAGAGTTCATTGGATGTGTGTATTTATAAGTGTGCATCACTATGGTTTTGGAGAAAATAACACATGTAGTGGTGCCACTCTAGCATGTTGTGTTCAACCATGTCAAGGAACCTTGGCAGCATGCTGGGATTCAACTACAACATGCATGCAAACACCAGCTTGAAAGATGATGCATCACCACACCTCATTGGATGTGTGTGTACTAGTGTGCATCACTATGGTTTTAGGAAAATAACACATGCAGTGATGCCACTCCAGCATGTTGTGTTCAACCATGTCGAGGAACCCTGGCAGCATGCTGGGATTCAACTACACCATGCATTCTACCACCATCTTGAAAGATGTTGAATCACCACACCTCATTAGATGTTTGTGTGTATTAGTGTGCATCATTGTGGTTTTGGAGAAAAGAACACATGCAGTGATGCCACTCCAGCATGTGGTGTCCAACCATGTCTAGGAACCCTAGAAACCTGTTGGGATTCAACTTCAGCATGCATTCTACCAACAACTTGAAAGATGCTGCATCACCACACCTCATTGGATGTGTCTGTGTGTATCAGTGTGCATCACTGTGGTTTTAGGAAAAGAACACATCAAGTGATGCCACTCCAGCATGTGGTGTCCAACCATGTCTAGGAATCCTAGCAGCATGCTTGGATTCAATTGCAGCATGCATTCTACCACCAGCTTTAAAGATGCTGCATCATCACACCTCACTGGATGTGTGTGTATCATTGTGGTTTTTGGAAAAGAATACATGCAGTGATGCCACTCCAGCATGTGTGTTCTTTTCATAAACCACATGGATCCACTAGAGTTCATTGCATATGTGTTCTTTTCATAAACCACATCGACCAATTAGAGTAATTGCATGTGTGTTCTTTTCATAAACCACATGGATCCACTAGAGTTCATTGGATGTGTGTGCGTGTTAGTGTGCATCACTATGGTTTTACGAAAAGAACACATGCAATCATGCCACTCCAGCATGTGGTGTCCAACCTTGTGCAGGAACCCTGGCAGCATGCTAGGATTCAACTGAGTGTGCATTCTACCACCAGCTTGAAAGATGCTGCATCAGCACACCTCATTGGATGTGTGTGTGTGTGTCAGTGTGCATCACTGTTGTTTTAGGAAAAGAACACAAGCAGTGATGCCACTCCAGCATGTGTGTTCTTTTCATAAACCATATGGATCCACTAGAGTTCATTGCATGTGTGTTCTTTTCGTAATCCACATGGATCCACTAGAGTTCATTGCATGTGTGTTCTTTTCATAAACCACATGGATACACTAGAGTTCATTGGATGTGTGTGTATCAGTGTGCATCACTATGGTTTTACGAAAAGAACACATGTAGTGATGCCACTCCAGCATGTGGTGTCCAACCATGTCCAGGAACCCTGGGAGCATGCTGGAATTCAACTGCAGTATGCATTTTACCACCAGCTTTAAAGATGTTGCATCACCACACCTCATTGGATGTTTGTGTATCAGTGTGCATCACTGTGGTTTTAGGAAAAGAACACATGGAGTGAAGCCACTCCAGCCTATGGTGGCCAACCATGTCTAGGAACCCTGGCAGCATGTTGGGATGCCACTCCAGCATGTGTGTGTATAAGTGTGTATCATTGTGGTTTAGGAAAAGAACACATGCAGTGATGCCACTCCAGCATGTGTGTTCTTTTCATAAACCACATGGATCCACTAGAGTTCATTGCATGTGTGTTCTTTTCATAAACCACATGGATCCATTAGAGTCATTGCATGTGTGTTATTTTCATAAACCACATGGATCCACTGGAGTTCGTTGGATGTGTGTGTGTATCAGTGTGCATCACTGTGGTTTTAGTAAAAGAACACATAAAGTGATGCCACTCCAGCATGTGGTGTCCAACCATGTCTAGGAACCATGGCAGTATGCTGGGATTCAACCGCAGCATGCATTCTACCACCAGCTTGAAAGATGTTGCATCACCACACCTCATTGGATGTGTGTGTGTGTATCAGTGTGCATCATTGTGGTTTGAGGAAAAGAACACATGAAGTGATGCCACTCCAACATGTGTGTTCTTTTCATAAACCACATGGATCCACTAGAGTTCATTGCATGTGTGTTCTTTTCGTAAACCACATGGATCCACTAGAGTTCATTGCATGTGTGTTCTTTTCATAAACCACATGGATCCACTAGATTTCATTGGATGTGTGTGTATCAGTGTGCATCATTGTGGTTTTAGGAAAAGAACACATGCGGTGATGCCACTCTACAATGTGGTGTCCAACCATGTCCAGGAACCCTAGCAGCATGTTGGGATTCAACTGTAGCATGCATTCTACCACCAGCTGTACCACACCCACTGGGATGTCCAAAGATGATGCATCACCACACCCACTTGGATGTGTGTGTGTGGAGAATATCATTTTGCGGCCCGAAAGTTGGGGTGTCCAGGCAACGCGGTACCCAAGTTCCCTGAAATCATCCGCGATGACTACAGTTGGTGTGCCAAATACTCATAGGGTCTTTTTCAGCAAGAATTCAACTTTACATTTCAATACAAAAAATCAGGCTAACGGCCATCAAGTTGGGCCCCCCTATCAGTTCTCGCCGTTATGTCGCTCATGTCGCTCCGATCGCTTAGGTGTCAGTTAGGCTTGCAGCGTTGGCGCCTGCATCCATTACGCGTCTTATTCTTCCCCGGAGCGTCAATCTGTGGGGGCGTCGCAGCCATGGCACGGAGCTGGGACATGGATGAACCTGCTCGGCCCAGCTCTCCTCCCTGTAGGCTTGCAGCGTTGGCGCATGCATCCATTACGCGTCTTCTTCCCCGGAGCGGCAATCTGTGGTCGTGGCCATGGCGCAGAGCTGGGACGTGACGAAGCTACTCGGCCCCGCTCTCCTCCCCATCCTGAGTCAGAGCTCGCCCTCACCATGGACGCACCCATGGCACGGTCGGGGACGAGAATTTGTTCCCGGTGAGATCTATCACCTTGTCGACCATGCTCGGTTCTGTTTTCCTCCTCTAGAATCCGAGTTCTCCATCACCGTGGTTGCACCCACACCAATTCTGCCACCTCTGCCGAGGTCTTTGTGGTAGCTCAAGTTTTGGGGCTCTCCAAGTTCTGCCATGTTGGGCCTATAAGTGTTGTTGTATGTTAAACTAGTAAATCTCCTTTTGTTCAAATCTCTTGGGCTGTACCAACTTCATTGTGTTTAATTATGAAAGACAAAATATAAATGATTTCTCTCAATTTCTCGCATAGAAAAATGCACAGCTAATTTCATATTCTCGCAGGAACTGGCCCCACTTGTTGAACCGGCGGCACTGCCACGATCTCCACGTAACCACGGTGAGTTCTCGAACTGAAAGTTGCAGTTACCACGTTTCTTCTGCAGTCATTCCTCTTCCTCAGTCATTCCTCTACAGTTTTTCCTGGGCGCTTCTTTTTCCTCTGTTCTGGAACCGTCGGTTCATCTTGTTCTTCCTCTCGCAGGCAATTCCTTGCAGGCATTTCCTTTCACCCATTTCCTTGCAGGCATGGATGATGGGAAACACACAACAGAGACCCACTTGGTCCCTGCCCATGGCACCACAACTTTGACAGTGGTGTACACAAATGATGAAGCGACTGTGGAGACAACTCTCGCCAGGTTTGAGCAATTGCTTGAGAAAGAGAAGCACAAGTTTGTGGGGCTAGACTTGGAGTACACTCATGCAAATAAGAGAAAAAATCCTCCACAAGAGATTGTTGTCGTGCAAATCGCCATACATGAGGAGATCCTCGTTTACCACTTCTACAGGTATGTGAAATTTAAATTTGAGATCACCACTTTTGCATCCCTTGTTCCCTTACATCCCTAGAACCATCTAAGTGCAGGAGTAAACCAACTGAGATGCGTTGTCCGGCTCTGGTCGAGTTCTTGTGTAGGAAAAGGATAACTTTCACTAGCGTGGATATCACAAATGACACAATTATGCTTTCTTGTGCATTGATAAAAATCCCAGAGGGGCACCACATCGACATCCAAAATCTGTACAAGATCAAATCATACCCAGCAAAGGATGGCATGGGTGATCTGGCAGCGGAAATCATCGATAAATCCTATGAAAAACTGAAGAAATTGAAGAGACTCGATCACGACTACTGGGAGTGGAAGCCGATGAGCTAGGTGCGCCTCGAGTATGCAGCCAGAGACGCCTACATGGCGTACGAGTTGTACAGTAAGCTCATTACCTTGAAAGATGGGATGGTTAAGGCGGGGTTTTTCACGAGAGAGCTATGCCCTGGTTGCAAGCTAGCCCAGGAGAAGAAGCGCGAGGAGGACAGAAAGCGGTTTCAGGACGAGCAGGGATCTTGGGACGGTGGCGACATCAAGCGGTTGAAGGGGAAGCAAGTCAAGGACGACAACAAGTGGTGGTGATACATTATGTGTTTGAACTAGATTTTAGTTTCTAGTTTATTATGTGTTTGATACATTTACTTACTTCAATACAAAATTTCGACCAATTTAACTTGTTGATGTATTTCTTGACAATTATAATATAATCGAGCACTAGAAATATTTTGTAGTGTGCATGAGCATGATCAGTAAATATAATTGAACACTAGAAACTTTAAGGCACTCCATATAAAGGAGTAGATTAATATAGAAGGTTCACCAGAGACACCACGGATATATTGTCTTACATGCCACACACAGGTAATAATTAACTAGAACAAAATAAAAGCAGGGGCGGCAGCAGGAGGCCGTGACGGGGAGATGCCTAGCGGGGCAGGGGCATTAGCAGGAGGCAGGGACAGCCTAGTAGATGGGATACAGGCCAGTCCTGACATAATACCGAAGGAATTTGCCAAAGGCTGCGTGGCGTGCCAAGGTAATCGGCGTATGACTTCTGCCTCCCCCTGTGGCAACGCCATCCGCGTGCTGGATCATGCTGTCGAGGTCCACGTTGATTGCTCTGCCACGGAATGGGCAAAACAGTTTCCCCCTACGGTGGAAACGGATTAGCCCACACCGTAACCGCCTCAGCACGTAGTGGCTCTTGTTGTCCCTGGATACCTTGCTATCGTCCACTTCATCATCATCATCCTTTGATTTTTAAGAACATAACTTAGAACTCATACAAATGATTGAATTGTATTACAACTCAAGAATTGACAACATGTATATGTAAGACAATATATCCGCGGATATCAAAGATAAAACATCTCAGCAATAGTTTGATCGGTTCATATATCATTTCATCTCAACACAATGACAAATAATTGCATCAGAGTGAATGTAGGATAAATCTAGGGGCCTCATAAGTTTCTTCTAGGATGGATTCAGTGAACCAAGTAAAAATTGCACAACCTGTAATGTTGTTGTACATCACCCCAAGTTCACTAACTCATCCCTGAGTAAATCTGACACCAATGTGTCTGCCTCTCTTTTGGGACAAATTTGAATCATTGGCCACAATAATAAGTTGAAATGTAATCGTACAAAACATTATTCAAGGATATACATAGTCAGGTAAACAAGCCTAAATATTGTAATTATAAATAAAAAAGCAAACAATTAATCTTCAGGTGCATGTTCAAAATACTTATGATCAAAACCATTCATATACATATGCATCATACCAATCATTAAAAGATCAGAAACAATTCAAGGATCATATATGTAGTTCCATATGAGAATAAATCGAGGGCCTCATAATTTGTTTCGGAGATGGAGTTGGCGAACCAAAGTACCAACAACACAACCTATATTGTTTGTGTGCATTGCTGCCTCAGGTTCACCCACCCAACACTAAAACACGACACCGTCATATGTCTCCCCTTGAACTCTTTTGGGGCAAATTTCAATCATCGGCCTCGGTGACAAACTAAAATGTAATTCTTATAGACTGAATGCATGGAATAGGTAATTCGAATATCATAGTTCTATGAATGTATAATAAAGATTAAGGCCTCATAAGTTTCTACAGGGACGGCGTAAGTGAACCAAGTAACAATTGCACAGCCTATATTGTTCTTGTACATCGCCCCAGGTTCACTAACTCGTCCCTGAAAAAATCTGACACCAATGTGTCTGCCTCTCTTTTGGGGCAAATTTGAATCATTGGCCACAATAAGAAATTGAAATGTAATCGTACAAAACATTATTCAGGGATATACATAGTCAGGTACAAAAACAAGCCTAAATATTGTAATTATAAATAAAAAACCAAACAATTAATCTTCAGGTACATGTTAAAAATACTTATGATCAAAACCATTCATATACATATGCATCATACCAATCATTAAAAGATTAGAAACAATTCAAGGATCATATATGTAGTTCCATATGAGAATAAATCAAGGGCCTCATAATTTGTTTTAGAGATGGAGTTGGAGAACCAAAGTACCAACAGCAAAACCTATATTGTTTGTGTGCATTGCTGCCTCAGGTTCACCAACCCATCCCTAAAACACGACACCATCATACGTGTCTCCCCTTGAACTCTTTTGGGGCAAATTTCAATCATCAGCCTCGGTGACAAACTAAAATGTAATTCTTATACACTATGAATGCATGGAATAGATAATTCAAATATCATAGTTCTATGAATGTAGATTAAAGATTGCAGCCTCATAAGTTTCTACAGAGATGGTGTAAGCGAACCAAGTAACAATTGCACAGCTTATATTGATCTTGTACATGGCCCCAGGTTCGCTCACTCATCGCTGAAAAAATTTCACACCAATGTGTATGCCTCTCTTTGGGGCAAATTTGAATCATTGGCCACAATAAGAAATTGAAATGTAATCGTACAAAACAATATTCAGGGATATACATAGTCAGGTACAAAAACAAGCCTAAATAATTGTAATTATAAATAAAAAACCAAACAATTAATCTTCAGGTACATGTTAAAAATACTTATGATCAAAACCATTCATATACATATGCATCATACCAATCATTAAAATATCAGAAACAATTCAAGGATCATATATGTAGTTCCATATGAGAATAAATCAAGAGCCTCATAATTTGTTTCAAAGATGGAGTTGGAGAACCAAAGTACCAAAAACACAACCTATATTATTTGTGTGCATTGCTGCCTCAGGTTCACCAACCCATCCCTAAAACACGACACCATCATACGTGTCTCCCCTTGAACTCTTTTGGGGAAAATTTCAATCATCGGCATCAGTGACAAACTAAAATGTATTTCTCATACACTATGAATGCATGGAATAGATAATTCAAATGTCATACTTCTATGAAAGTAGAATAAAGATTGCAGCCTCATAAGTTTCTACAGAGATGGTGTAAGCAAACCAAGTAACAATTGCACAGCTTATATTGATCTTGTATATGGCCCCAGTTCGCTCACTCATCCCTATAAAGTTTTGACACCAATGTGTCTGCCTCTCTTTGGGGAAAATTTGAATCATTGGCCACAATAAGAAATTGAAATGTAATCGTACAAAACAATATTTAGGGATATACAAATGCATCATACAACGCATTCATAGATCAGAAACAATACAAAGATTATATATTTAGGTTCCATATGAGAGAAAAAATTAGGGCCTCATTTTTTTCAGCGATGGAGTCGGAGAACCAAAATACCAACAGCACAACCTATGTTGTTTATGTGCATTGCTGCCTCAGGGCCACTAACCATCCCTAAGAAAACGACACCATCAGATGCCCTTGCACTATTTTGGGGTAAAATTGAATCATTGGGCTCAGTAAGGAATAGAAATGTAATGTTATAGGCCTGCTGTGTATCGAAATCAACACTCAACTAGCAAACTGAACTAGATGGCCGATGAGCAGATTGGGGTTTTGTGACTAGACGGATTGGGGTTTTATGACTAGATGGCAGATGCATCAATCAACCGATCGAATCATATATATACTACCCTTCTTCAAGAGCAAAAGAATCTTTACACGATTGAGAAAATCCTATGTATGAACAGTGAAAACTGCGGCTGCAACTAGAGAAGCTAGCAATGTAGTACCTCGGACTCCTCATCATGGACCTCATCCTCGAACTCATAATTCTCCGCGATTGTGTCGAAGATTTCTTGAACGGTGATGGGGTCGTCGATGTAGATCACCGGATTGCCTCCGCCTGCTGCCTGCCCCCCATCCAGATCTGCCACTGGCACCACGACATTGTCGGCCACCTGCTGCTCGGCAACGACGGCTACTACCTGCTGCTCGACAACGATGGCTACCACCTGCTGCTCGTCGGCAACGGCTACCACCTGCTGCTCGGCGGTGACGGCTACCACCTGCTGCTCGGCAGCAACGGGTACTGGCTGGACGAATGAGTTCGCACCCTCGACGGCACGGAGACGAGCGGCGTTCGTGCCCGGAGAAGATGCCTCCGCCTGCTTGGCGATGACCGAGCCATCTGCTACTGCGCCTTCAACTGGCTTCACCTCCGGATCATCTCCATGCGTACGCTTCATGGAGCACCAAGGTAAGGAGGTAGTGCAAATGAGGGAGCTTCGACGCACGCGGCAGGTGTAGATTGGGGTCTTGGGACTAGACAGATTGGAGGGGAAATGACACGAGCTCATGGAAGAAGGAGGTCGAGGGGGTGGGCGGGGGGCGGGGGGCTACCACGATCTCCACCCTTTTTCGGTTCCCTTTTTTTTGAAACAGCCACGATCTCCACTTTAGAGCTGCATTGAAAACACGGTCATGGCAGACCTCGATTCCACTGCATGCAAGTGGCACGGAACTAATCTCTAGCAACATTAGATCTACTTGAGGGGGGACCTTGACTCATGGAAGTTACTAGCGGTAGGGCCCATTTGGAAGTGAGATTGAGAGCGCTACGTAAAAATGGGATATGTCTTATTAAAATCAAGTGGCAATAAATTGCAACATCTCGTCGACAACCGTGCACTCGATGACCCCGTTGCCCTGTGCATGAGTTGTAGTAGCAGTAGTAGGCTTTTCAGACTTGATTAAACTTGACATGACCGCTGCTCGACTTTTTCCATGGACGGCATTGTGTTCCTTACTGTAGAAGTCTCGGGGAGGGAGACGTCCGTGCTGTCTCACGCTATACTGTGAAGGGCACGACGTGTGCAACGATCATCGTTGGATCGCACAGAATCAACGATTGGTGCGCATGATCCGCGTGACAACTGTGACAACCAATCAGGGAGTAGCAGACAGGGTGAGCACAGGTTTGGGCTTCTACGAAAGATTGAGAGAGGGGGGCAAAACTAAGTAGTACCACATAAAACCAAGGGCAAAACTGAGTAGTATAAAAATGGAAAGTGTCTTGTACAATGAAATACATCATGGAATACATCAAATTATGCCAAGATAGATCCACTAGAGTTCATTGGATGTGTGTTCTTCTCATGAACCACACGTGGATCCACCGGTGTCATTGCATGTATGTTCCTCTAAACAAACCACATCAGGATCCACCAGTGTTATTGCATGTCTGTTCTTTTCATGAACCACACCCAGTGTCATTGCATGTGTGTTCTTCTAACCAAACCACATAAGGATCCACCAGTGTCATTGCATGTCTGTTCTTTTCATGAACCACACCCAGTGTCATTGCATGTGTGTTCTTCTAAACAAACCACATAAGTCATTGCATGTCTGTTCTTTTCATGAACCACACATAAGGATCCACCAGTGTCATTGCATGTCTGTTCTTTTCATGAACCACACCCGGTGTCATTGCATGTGTGTTCTTTTCATGAACCACAGCTAGAGTCATTGCATGTCTGTTCTTTTCATGAACCACACCCAGTTTCATTGCATGTTTGTTCTTTTCATGAACCACACCCGATGTCACTTCATGTATGTTCTTTTCATGAACCACATAAGGATCTGCCAGTGTCATTAGATGTGTGTTCTTCTCATGAACCACACATGCATCCACCGGTGTCATTGCATGTCTGTTCCTCTAAACAAACCACATAAGGATCCACCAGTGTCATTGGATGTGTGTTCTTCTCATGAACCACACATGGATCCACCGGTGTCATTGCATGTATGTTCCTCTAAACAAACCACATAAGGATCCACCAGTGTCATTGCATGTCTGTTCTTTTCATGAACCACACCCAGTGTCATTGCATGTGTGTTCTTCTAAACAAACCACATAAAGATCCACCAGTGTCATTGCATGTTTGTTCTTTTGATGAACCACATAAGGATCCACCAGTGTCATTGCATGTCTGTTCTTTTCATGAACCACACCCAGTGTCATTGCATGTGTGTTCTTTTCATGAACCACACCCAGTGTCATTGCATGTCTGTTCTTTTCATGAACCACACCCGTTGTCACTGCATGTCAGTTCTTTTCATGAACCACACCCAGTGTCATTGCATGTGTGTTCTTTTCATGAAACATAGCTAGAGTCATGGCATGTCTATTCTTTTCATGAACCACACCCACTGTCAGTGCATGTCTGTTCTGTTCATGAACCACACCCAGTGTCACTGCATGTCAGTTCTTTTCAAGAACCACATAAGGATCTACCAGTGTCATTGGATGTGTGTTCTTCTCATGAACCACACGTGGATACACCGGTGCCATTGCATGTTTGTTCCTCTAAACAAACCACATAAGGATCCACCAGTGTCATTGTGTGTCTGTTATTTTCATGAACCACACCCAGTGTCATTGCATGTGTGTTCTTCTAAACACACCACATAAGGATCCACCAGTGTCATTGCATGTCTGTTCTTTTCATGAACCACACATAAGGATCCACCAGTGTCATTCCATGTCTGTTCTTTTCATTAACCACACCTAGTGTCATTGCATGTGTGTTCTTTTCATTAACCACGGCTAGAGTCATTGCATGTCTGTTCTTTTCATGAACCACACCCAGTGTCATTGCATGTCTGTTCTTTTCATGAACCACACTCGGTGTCATTGCATGTCTGTTCTTTTCATGAACCACATAAGGATCTACCAGTGTCATTGGATGTGTGTTCTTCTCATGAACCACACGTGGATCCACCGGTGTCATTGCATGTATGTTACTCTAAACAAACCACATAAGGATCCACCAGTGTCATTGCGTGTCTGTTCTTTTCATGAACAGCACCCAGTGTCATTGCATTTGTGTTCTTCTAAACAAACCACATAAGGATCCACCAGTGTCATTGCATGTCTGTTCTTTTCATGAACCACACATAAGGATCCACCAGTTTCATTGCATGTCTGTTCTTTTCATGAACCACACCTAGTGTCATTGCATGTGTGTTATTTTCATGAACCATAGCTAGAGTCATTGCATGTCTGTTGTTTTCATGAACCACACCTAGTGTCATTGCATGTCTGTTTTTTTCAGGAACCACACCTGGTGTCACTGCATGTATGTTCTTTTCATGAACCACATAAGGATCTACCAGTATCATTGGATGTGTGTTCTTCTCATGAACCACACGTGGATCCACCGGTGTTATTGCATGTCTGTTCCTCTAAACAAACCACATAAGGATCCACTAGTGTCATTGGATGTGTGTTCTTCTCATGAACCACACATGGATCCACCGGTGTCATTGCATGTATGTTCCTCTAAACAAACCACATAAGGATCCACTAGTGTCATTGCATGTCTGTTCTTTTCATGAACCACACCCAGTGTCATTGCATGTGTGTTCTTCTAAACAAACCACATAAGGATCCACCAGTGTCATTGCATGTCTGTTATTTTCATGAACCACATAAGGATCCACCAGTGTCATTGCATGTCTGTTCTTTTCATGAACCACACCAGTGTCATTGCATGTGTGTTCTTTTCATGAACCACAGCTAGAGTCATTACATGTCTGTTCTTTTCATGAACCACACCCAGTGTCATTGCATATCTGTTCTTTTCATGAACCACACCCAGTTGAAAGATCACGGATGCTGCCTAGAGGGAGGGTGAATAGGCGGTTAAAAACTTCTACGAGATGGGCTTAACAATGGCAGAATAAAACTAGCGTTTTCTTTTATTAAGCACAAAGCCTAGATATACTAAGGTTCACCTATGTGCACCAACAACTTATGCTAAGCAAGATAAGCAACAATGTGATAGCAAGATAATTACTTCAAGCACGATGGCTATCACAATGTAAAGTGCATAAATAAAGAGCTCGGGTATAGAGATAACCGAGGCATGCGGGGACGACGATGTTTTACCGAGTTCCTCCCAACAAGGGAGTACGTCTCGTTGGAGGGATGGGCGGTACTAAGACCACCAACGCCACAAAGGCCTCACCCTATTCTCCCGAGCACCCACCACGCGGGCAAGCACCCGTTCCACTATGGGACACTAAGGGTGGTCACCGAACCCGTACAAGATTGGGGCTATCTCCACAACTTAATTGGAGGCTCCCAATAATCGCCACTAAGGCCTCAATCTTGGGGGGAGCTTCAGAACTAAATTGAAGACCCCAAGAACACGCCACAAAGGCCACACAACCGTCTAGGGTTCCATGAACCCAAGAGGGACTAGCAACAATGAATATCACCAACCAAATCCTCTAGAGAGAACACACACCAATGCACCAAATGCAAAAGGCAAGAACACCACAAAGATTCTCCAAATCTTCACTCTCAAATTCCAACAAGACTACTAAAGCACTTGGGGGAATAAGAGAGGAAGAACACAAAAGGGGATCACAAAAAGGCCCAAAGATCTAGATCCCAAAGATTCACTCCACAAAGGGGTGATTTGATTTGGTCAAAATGTAGATCTTGATCTCCTCTCACTTTCCCTCAAATATGGGCAAGAATCATTGGAGGAAAAGGAAAGAATCAAGCACAAGAGATTAAAAGCAAATGGGGCAAAAGGCTTGAGAAAATATTAGAGGAAGAATCTCTAAAAAGAGAGGAAAAAGGCTATATAAAGGGGCCCCAAAATACTGCCCGTTGGGGCCAGAAAACGGTTCGGTCCGGTAGTACCGGATGGGCCCGGTACTACCACACCCGACCAGGAGCTGGCCAACACGGCCACAGGCGCCCATCACAGCGAGCGAGCGAAGTGGGAGAGAGGGGATCGAGCGTGCCAGCGGGGGAAGTAGAAAGACACGCGCGGGACTGGGCAGGCGCAGCGAGGCTGGCCTGCAGCGGAGCGGCTGGGCCGGCCCAGAGCGAGGCGAGCCGCGCGGGCGACGCACGCGGGAGAGCGAGAGGCAGAGCGCGCGCGAGCGAGAGTCAACGCGGGCGAGCGAGCGAGCCAGTGCAGCCAGGCGCGGGAGCAGCGAGGCGGGACGGGATCGGGGGCGCGCGCGGGAGGCTAGCGGGGGAAGCAGAGCGATGCGGCTGGGCCAGGGAGATGCTGGGAGAGTGCAAGGGCCGGGCGGAGGGGATCGAGGCGGGGCCAGCTCAGCGAGCACGAGCGGCACCGGCAGAGCGTGTGGCCTGCAAGGCGAGCGACTGTAGGGAGCGGGGCAATCTGGGCCGGCCCACACGAGGCAGCAAGGGCGAGCGCTGCGCGGGGGCTCACGGTCAACGCGAGCGAAGCGGGGGCAGGCGAGCGAAGCGGTGCACGTGAGAGGAGCAAGCGGCAGCAGCAGGGAGCGTGCCTGGGCCAGCCGGTACTATCGGCCCACCCGGGCGATAGTACCGGGCCGAGCTGGTAGAACCGGTCACCGGTGCCGGGCTAGGCAGAGGAGGGAGGCAGCAGCTCAGGGGCAGGCGGTACCGGGCCAGGTAGTACCGCCCGGCCCACACCAGACATTTATCTTTTTCTTTTTAAATACAAAAAGGCAAATAGTCAAACATCGATATCTTTTGATTGGTGACTCCGATTGACCTAAATCCAATTGTGTTGGAAAGAGGATGACAAGAGCTACCCAACTAAAAGTGGAAATATTGGATATCACCAAGTGAGAGGGTATCAGTAGTATAATGTGAGATACCTCACTTGGTGAGAATCCGGAAAACCGCCAAGATCAAAATCGCAACAAGATATAAAAGGGGGATCCGATTTTGATGAACAAGAGCTTGTTATGAAGATTACCACAAGCTCTATATCCTCACATGGATAAGACAAATAAACACCCAAATACAATGATGGAAATATGCAAAGGTTTGAGCTCTCTCCGAACGATATGATCGAGATACTCACTAGAGAGCCCCTCTTGATAGTACGGCTATCTATCCTAAACCCGGTCAACACGAGACCGGTAAAAGGGAAAACCTATCAAGAATACCTTTGCCTTGAGATTCCTTTGGCCTTGTCTTCATCGCTCCATAAACACCGAGGATGGCAAGCACCAAACATGAGATCTTCTAGGGATGGCGCATATTGGGCTTCCACAACGCATCTTCTTCTTCATTTCGTCGACCTTGAAGCCAACACATGCTCTAAGCGATGCTAATGGACAATTCCTACAAGTACAACTTAATACACACATTAGTCCATAAAGATTGTCATTAATTACCAAAACCACACATGGGGGCCCACATGCTCTTTCAATCTCCCCCTTTTGGTAATTGATGACAATCCCTTTGAGAGGGTTTATATAATGAATTTAACGAATAAAATGGTATCCCCAATATCAAATACTACACAAGTATGTGATATTGGTACCACCACAATATATAGAGCAAACTTCCCACAATCTATGCAAGTGTGATGAACTTGAATTTCATTGCATATATTGCCAATCATTATCATTGGTGGAGTTTCCTCTATATATCACATGCTAAGCAACACAGAGATGCAAGAGCATGAAAGGCAAATGCTTAAGAACAAACTAAAAGCAAGAACCAACTTCCCTTAAACCCTCTATAACTTCTCCCCCATTGGCATCGATTGCCGAAATGGGTGACAAGTTCTAGAAGGCCAATATAGTTATAATTTCTCCAAAGGTGTGCATTCACACAAATCCAATGATGAATACTTGGGAGGAAGTGAAACTATATTGAGGACCCGAAGATTGCCAAGGAATTAAAATAAACGAAGCATCAACAAATGATGCAAGCAATCACAAGATCCAAAAGAATCAAATGAACACAACAAATGATACCAAATGAACAAAACACGATGTTATGATGAGATCAAAAGTTTGGTTTAAATAAAAATGGAGAAGCTCCCCAAGATTTTTTGCATAAATAAATAGTTGCATTTGAGTACATCATGCACAAATATGGAATCCTTGCTCCCCCATAAGAATTTAAAACACAACAAACGAGAAAGAAGAGAAATGAGCACTATTAAATGAATTAGAGGAGCTCCCCAAAGATTATGCACCAATTATGATAATTATATTTGGGAACAAAGTGCATGATCATGGAATCCTCACTCATCCATATTCATTTAACAATACAATGCACGAGAGAATAAATATGAGTGCCCAAAGATGCAAACAAAAGGAACAAGCACTCATAGGAAAATAAATTTGGAAGCCACCGAAGAATCAAAAAGAAATAAAAGGTGGTATCCAAGAAAAAAAATCTCAACAAAAATTATCTTCTCTTATGTGTATAAGTTTCTAAGTGGAATGCATCACAAAGATATATGTCCTCAAAGAAACATGCACACATAAAAAAGATACTCACGAAAGCACATGAAAACCAAAATGAAGTCATAATATATACCAATAAATTTTTTGCTTGTAAGCATGGCCAAAGGCACAATTTATCTTATTGTTCATTAATGAACTTCCAACACCAACACACTACATATATTACAAGAATCACCAAGGTAAAAAGGAGATGGTTGGAATATATGGAGAAAGGCAACAAGTATCACAAAGTGAAAATCAACTAGCAAAATCTCACTATTGCACATGAGAGAAGTCGAGGAAAGGATAGGCAATAAAATTGCTAGATTGACATATTTGGGATTGGTGGATCATATGCATGATTTTGTATAGTCCCACTAATATGTACTCATCTCAATTTACACACATTTGAAATAGGAGGATCTCTTAAACCAAGGCTAGAAACACAACAAATACAAACACAATAATTCATGCTAGAAGGCAACCCACAAATGGTTGGAATCAAGAAATATGAGCATGAGGAGAGGATACTTGTTACCGAGATATAATTGTTAGGATAATGGGGATATGAATTTGTTGATCATCCTATAGCTTGCCTCCAATTTCCATGAATGCACCACTTCTTAAAACTTTGAGAGACAAGCATCCAATATATCTCCAATGTACCTAAAACACATTAAGTACAAAAATGGTTCCCAAAAATATTGGTTCCAAAGTAGTTAGTGACACTACAATACATAGGAGAGACTCCACATAAAAATGTGCATATTAATATGAAATTGAATTTCATGCACATCTTAGCCATTTAGGATTTGGTGGAGTTTCCCCTATATATTGGATCTAAGAAAGCAAGCATTCCATGAAATAAACATGTAGAGAATATGCATGCACAAGGCTTTCAAGAACCAACAAGGAGATGCAATTTGAACAAAAACACCAAGTAAACCGAGATGGCACACACAAGAGTGTGACATGACAAAAGGTGTCCAAATTGTATCAAAGAACCAATTCAACACATGAATGATCACAAGTTCAACAAATGAACTAGACAAAAGTCCAACGAGCAAACGATAGATAAAAACACACATGCTCGAGGATTTATCTCATTCTAAAAGATCAAAAGATGAAACAAGGAATGAGACAAAACGAAATCTCAAAAGAGCAAGGTTCCAACACATAAACCAAACTCTCACACTTTTCATGATGGCACAAAATACCAAAACGAAAAGATCGAACTTCCAAGACCATAAAACATGATATGGATCAAAGCAAGAAGCATAAATAGGAGTGTTCTAAATAATATAGGAGAGCTCACCCATAAGTAGTACATTATTTAGGATTTTTGCTTTTGAATGCAAAATGCACACAAATGAGATCATCACTACTACTTATATTAAATAAAACAATAGAGGATACCAATAACCTAAGAAGATCCATAAGAGGCAAGGAAATCTTGGGAGAAACACAAAACATTTTCTTGGCTAAAGATAGGACAAAAATAACCAAGGCCAAAGTGAATATGATCACGAGATTCTACCATATATAGAGCACCACTTGTCCAAGGACAAGAAGTATTAGGGATAATTTTCCCAAGGTAGCTTGCATGGATATCCAAGATCATATTCACCCAAAGAAGCATATAACAAAGTATAAGAATTAAGCTTGATGCTCGAACGAGATTCTTGGTAGCTTCCAATAGTTACACAATCACTAGTGATTGGAGAGATTCAAAGCTAATGGTTTCCATGAGGATATAAGGATCCAAATATGCGGAAACACAAACCAAGAAACAGCCACGCAAACAAGATCCAAAAGATGAGCAATAAAGGCATTGAACTTGTTTGAGCAAATGTGTCACATAGGAGCTAGATAATTATCAATATCAATTCTAGGTGACACAACCTCAAATTTTCACATTTTCTAGGCTTGTAATATGAACTAAGCATATGACTCCCCCATAATGTGATAAACCATAAATCTCAACACGAGGCAACAATATCCAAACAAGAGATAATTAATGGACATTATAGAACTTTAAGTTTACCATGAGAATCATACCACATAGATACTAGATAATATTGCTAAATCAATACTAGGTGGTATTCCTCATGTACACACATTTTTAGGATTGTGAAATGCCCATACATAACACTCTCCCAAAATGGGATAGTCCATTAATCTCTCATAAGAGCTAAAAAGATACCAAATATAATTCAACAATAAGTCCAACACAAGATCCACTCATACATGGTGTGCAAACCAATAAACACAAATATACTTGATAACTCAAGATAAGAACATGGTAATCACAACATATACAACAAACATGCAAGGTACAAAACCAACACATGCACAAGGGGCGAGTAACTTTCAATGTAATGAGTTAATAATATGTTACCGCAAGGAGAAACATTGGAAATAATATATAGGCAATATAGTCCACATGACTTGTCTTGACAATTAATAGATGAAGATCCCTCAATTCTTCATAATGAAACCAAGTCTCCATTGTCCTCCCAAAAACACCTATTGATCAAGTTTTGGCTTGTTGGTCCCCAACCAAGTTGGGTCCTAAGAAGTTAGTCACAATAGGCTTGGCAACCCAAATGGTTCTTTTCTTGACACCACTTTGGGTACCAACATATTTGGCAAACACATTGCCAATCTCATCCAAACAAAGAGAATAAGCATCATCAATAATGATAGGGTTGGATGAGGAGATACCACTAGTGCATGAGGAAGAAATGTGCCCCTTCTCACGGCAAATGTAG
The DNA here is from genome assembly GCA_916181665.1 of Avena sativa. NCBI lineage: Eukaryota > Viridiplantae > Streptophyta > Magnoliopsida > Poales > Poaceae > Avena > Avena sativa. Next base: position 450,211,557 of record OV702288.1, on the reverse strand, counting down.
CAAGTTCTTGTCTTGCTAGCTTTCTTCTTAGGTGATTCCACAACTTGAGGAAGAGCTCGAGTAGTCCTCTTAGGAAGAGGCCCATATACAACATGAGGTAGAGCTTGAGGCCGCTTCCCTTGTTGCTTCACACCAAGAGGCTTCTTCTTAAATGGGCAAGATCTAACATGATGCCCTTCTTCCTTGCACTTGCAGAAAACAATGTTGGCCGGATACTTGACTTGGTCTTGGCCCTTCTTCTTGTTACCCTTTTGCTTCAACTCGCTAGTGTAGTTGTTCTTGATATTGGAGTTGAATCCAAGTCCACTCTTTTCATTTGGGGATTTTTTCACACTCAAGATGTGGTTGAGTGTGGCCTTCCCTTTATGACCCTTTTTCAAGTCATTCTTCAAAGAAGTGACTTGAGCCTTGAGTTTCTTGTTTTCCTCTACATGGTTAGTATCAACAATAATACTAGAGGAGGTAGATGCTACATTGTTAGAGCAACAAGGCACGGAATGTAATTCATCACAAGATGTAGCAATAGCATGGGTGCATGAATTACAAGGACTAGCACATGTCAATATCACATTAGGAGTAGAAGTAGTGCTAATGTCCACATGAGGCCCACTAGATGTTACCTTTGACAAAATGGCCTCATGAGCTAACTTTAGCTTATCATTGGAGACTAGAAGATCGTCATGTGAGCTTGAGAGCTTAACATGACTTTCTTCCAATATCCCATATTTGCTAGCTAGAAAAGCAAGTTGAGCCTTTAGCTCAACATTCTCCTTCAAAATAGATGCTTCACAAGAAATAGAGTTAGTAGCACAAGCATCATTACAAATAGCAATAGGTGAGGGCAACTTTGCAAGCTCTTTTGAATATGAAGATTTAAGTTTCTCATGAGACTCGGTGAGTTTGATGAGCTCACTCTTAACGACCCGAGAGCCATTTTTGAGGTGCTTAAAATCCTCAACGAGTTTAGCATTGGCAACTACAAGTTCATCATTTTTAGTTTTGAGAGAACTTGCCACCATGAGTTCTCTATCATGGTTTTCCTTTACTCTAGATAATTCAAGAGCAAAGGTATCCTCAAGAGACTCCTTGGTGTATTGTTCTTCCAAATAAGCTTTTCTTAGATCATTAGAGAGGCTTTGAAGTTTTTCAATGGTGTGATCTTGCTCCTCATCTTGAGCTTGCAATTGCTTAATGATTTTCTTGCTCTCCATAGAAAAATTTAAGATTTCAACAAATTTAGAGCAAGCAATATTATTCTTAACTAGAGCACGATAAACAACCTCGCCCTTTTCATCTAAAGAGGCAATCTCATCCTCTTCTTCCTCACTATCATCATCCACAACATCATCATCATCATCATAATAACTATGAGATGCCATGGGATCTAAAGAGGTTACCTTAGTTCCCTTAGCCATAAGGCATAAGTGAGAACCGGAAGAAGGTGAAGATGAGATTGAACTTGAAGCTCTAATCCAAACCTTGTCTTGATCCATATAATCTTTGTTTTCCTCTACATGGTTAGAAACACAAGCACTAGAGGAAATAGAAGCATTTTTATTATGGCAACAAGACAAAGCAAGAATATCATCATGTGAATTATTCAAGCCATTTCTACATGATATGCAAGGACTACCAACACTAGCATAGGAGAAATTTTGAGTGCTACAAGTGTTAGAGTCCAAAGATAGAACATTGCAACTAGATAGAGATGAAGGATTATCTATAGGAAGCTCACTATCCAAATTGCAATCTCTATCACCACTCATCATATCATTACCTTGTGAAAAATCACATGTTGATGAAGTGGTACACGATGATATCTCATCACGGCCGGAGGTGGAGGGAATACATTCATCCTCAATAATGTTGGACACGCCATTTTTATCTTGAAGCTTTGTCCAAATATCATGAGCACTCCGATAAGGCATGATCGAAGAAATAACTACATTGCTCACAACAAGTAAAAACATTTTAGTAGCTTGAGCATCTATATAAGAGTTCATCTTCTCCTCTAAAGATTCGTTTTGGGGATACATAGGAGAAGAGGAACCCATATATATAATTCCTTCAATATATGGGTGAATGTCCCAAAAGTAATCTAGCATGCGAGATTTCCAAACATCATAATTTGTGCCATCGAATATATAGAAGGAATCGTGCACTACTCCACTAGACGACATCTTTACTCTCAAGGCGGTGAAGCCTAAAAGCGAGAGACCTCGCTCTGATACCAATTGAAAGATCATGGATTCCACCTAGAGGGGGGGTGAATAGGCGGTTAAAAACTTCTACGAGATGGGCTTAACAATGGCAGAATAAAACTAGTGTTTTCTTTTGTTAAGCACAAAGCCTAGATATACTAAGGTTCACCTATGTGCACCAACAACTTATGCTAAGCAAGATAAGCAACAATGTGATAGCAAGATAATTACTTCAAGCACGATGGCTATCACAATGTAAAGTGCATAAGTAAAGAGCTCCGGTATAGAGATAACCGAGGCACGCGGGGATGATGATGTTTTACCGAGTTCCTCCCAACAAGGGAGTACGTCTCGTTGGAGGGATGGGCGGTACTAAGACCACAAACGCCACAAAGGCCTCACCCTATTCTCCCGAGCACCCATCACGCGGGCAAGCACCCATTCCACTATGGGACACTTAAGGGTGGTCACTGAACCCGTACAAGATTGGGGCTATCTCCACAACTTAATTGGAGGCTCCAAATAATCGCCACTAAGGCCTCAATTTTGGGGGGAGCTTTAGAACTTAATTGAAGACCCCAAGAACACGCCACAAAGGCCACACAACCGTCTAGGGTTCCAAGAACCCAAGAGGGACTAGCAACAATGAATATCACCAACCAAATCCTCAGGAGAGAACACACACCAATGCACCAAATGCAAAAGGCAAGAACACCACAAAGATGCTCCAAATCTTCACTCTCAAATTCCAACAAGACTACTAAAGCACTTGGGGGAATAAGAGAGGAAGAACACAAAAGGGGATCACAAAAAGCCCCAAAGATCTAGATCCCAAATATTCACTCCACAAAGGGGTGATTTGATTTGGTCAAAATGTAGATCTAGATCTCCTCTCACTTTCCCTCAAATATGGGTAGGAATCATTGGAGGAAAAGGAAAGAATCAAGCACAAGAGATTAAAAGAAAATGGGGCAAAAGGCTTGAGAAAATATTAGAGGAAGAAGCTCTAAAAAAGAGAGGAAAAAGGCTATATAAAGGGGCCCCAAAATACTGCCCGTTGGGGCCAGAAAACGGTCCGGTCCGGTAGTACCGGATGGGCCCGGTACTACCGCACCCGACCGGGAGCTAGCCAACACGGCCACAGGCACCCAGCACAGCGAGCGAAGTGGGGGCAGGCGAGCGAAGCGGCGCGCGCGAGAGGAGCAAGCGGCGGCGGCAGCAGGGAGCGTGCTTGGGCCGGCCGGTACTACCGGCCCACCCGGGCGGTAGTACCGGGCCGAGCCGGTAGAACCGGTCACCGGTGTCGAGCTAGGAAGAGGAGGGAGGCAGCAGCTCAGGGGAAGGCGATACCGGGCCTGGTAGTACCGCCCGGCCCACACCAGACATTTATCTTTTTCTTTTTAAATACAAAAAGGCAAATAGTTAAACATCGATATCTTTTGATTGGTGACTCCGATTGACTTAAATCCAATTGTGTTGGAGAGAGGATGACAAGAGCTACCCAATATTGGATATCACCAAGTGAGAGGGTATCAGTAGTATAATGTGAGATACCTCACTTGGTGAGAATCTGGAAAACCGCCAAGATCAAAATGGCAACAAGATATAAAAGGGGGATCCGATTTTGACGAACAAGAGCTTGTTATGAAGATTACCACAAGCTCTATATCCTCACATCGATAAGACAAATAAACAACCAAATATGATGATGCAAGTATGCAAAGGTTTGAGCTCTCTCCGAACGATATGATCGAGATACTCACTCGAGAGCCCCTCTTGATAGTACGGCTATCTATCCTAAACCAGGTCAACACGAGACCGGTAAAAGGGAAAACCTATCAAGAATACCTTTGCCTTGAGCATCCTTTGGCCTTGTCTTCATTGCTCCATAAACACCGAGGATGGCAAGCACCAAACATGAGATCTTCTAGGGATGGCGCATATTGGGCTTGCACAACGCATCTTCTTCTTCATTTCATCGACCTTGAAGCCAACACATGGTCTAAGCGATTCTAATAGACAATTATTACAAGTACAACTTAATACACACATTAGTCCATAAAGATTGTCATTAATTACCAAAACCACACATGGGGGCCCACATGCTCTTTCACCAGTGTCACTGCATGTCAGTTCTTTTCATGAACCACACCCAGTGTCATTGCATGTGTGTTCTTTTCATGAACCACAACTAGAGTCATCGCATGTCTGTTCTTTTCATGAACCACACCCAGTGTCATTGCATGTCTGTTCTTTTCATGAACCACAACCAGTGTCACTACATGTCAGTTCTCTTCATGAACCACATAAGGATCCACCAGTGTCATTGGATGTGTGTCCTTCTCATGAACCACACGTGGATACACCGGTGTCATTGCATGTATGTTCCTCTAAATAAACCACATAAGGATCCACCAGTGTCATTGCGTGTCTGTTCTTTTCATGAACCACACCCAGTGTCATTGCACGTGTGTTCTTCTAAACAAACCACATAAGGATCCACCAGTGTCATTGCATGTATGTTCTTTTCATGAACCACACATAAGGATCCACCGGTGTCATTGCATGTCTGTTCTTTTCATGAACCACACCTAGTGTCATTGCATGTGTGTTCTTTTCATGAACCACAGCTAGAGTCATTGCATGTCTGTTCTTTTCATGAACCACACCCAGTGTCATTGCATGTCTGTTCTTTTCATGAACCACACCCGGTGTCATTGCAAGTCTGTTCTTTTCATGAACCACATAAGGATCTACCAGAGTCATTGGATGTGTGTTCTTCTCATGAACCACACCTGGATCCACCGGTGTCATTGCATGTCTGTTCCTCTGAACAAACCACATAAGGATCCACCAGTGTCATTGCATGTCTGTTCTTTTCATGAACCACACCCAGTGTCATTGCATGTGTGTTATTTTCATGAACCATAGCTAGAGTCATTGCATGTCTGTTCTTTTCATGAACCACACCTAGAGTCATTGCATGTCTGTTCTTTTCATGAACCACACTCAGTGTCATTGCATGTGTGTTCTTCTAAACAATACACATAAGGATCCACCAATGTCATTGCATGTCTGTTCTTTTCATGAACCACATAAGGATCCACCAGTGTCATTGCATGTCTGTTCTTTTCATGAACCACACCCAGTGCCATTGCATGTGTGTTCTTTTCATGAACCACAGCTAGAGTCATTGCATGTCTATTACTTCCATAAACCACACATGGATCCACCGGTGCATTGCATGTTTGATCTTTTCATCAACCACACCCAGTGTAATTGCATGTCAGTTCTTTTCATGAACCACATAAGGATCCACCAATGTCATTGCATGTCTGTTCTTTTCATGAACCACATAAGGATCCACCAGTGTCTTGCATGTATGTTCTTTTCATGAACCACACCTAGTGTCATTGCATGTGTGTTCTTTTCATGAACCACAACTAGAGTCATTGCATGTCTGTTATTTTAATGAAACACACCCAGTGTCATTGCATGTCTGTTCTTTTCATGAACCACACCCGGTGTCACACATGTCTGTTCTTTTCATGAACCACACCCGGTGTCATTGCATGTCTGTTCTTTTCATGGACCACAACTAGTCATTGCATGTCTGTTACTTCCATAAACCACACATGGATCCACCGGTGTCATTGCATGTCTGTTCTTTTCATGAACCACACCCAGTGTCATTACATGTCAGTTCTTTTCATGAACCACACCCAGTGTCATTGCATATCAGTTCTTTTCATGAACCACATAAGGATCCACCAGTGTCATTGCATGTCTATTCTTCTCACAAACCACATAAGGATCCACCAGTGTCATTGCATGTCTGTTCTTTTCATGAACCACACCTAGTGTCATTGCATGTGTGTTCTTATAAACAATCCACATAAGGATCCACCAGTGTCATTGCATGCCTGTTCTTTTCATGAACCACACCCAGTGTCTTTGCATGTGTGTTCTTCTAAACAAACCACATAAGTCATTGCATGTCTGTTCTTGTCACTGGATGTGTGTTCTTCTCATGAACCACAAATGGATCCAGCGGTGTCATTGCATGTCTATTCCTCTAAACAAACCACATAAGGATCCACCAGTGTCATTGCATGCCTGTTCTTTTCATGAACCACACCTAGTGTCATTGCATGCATGTTCTTTTCATTAACCACAACTAGAGTCATTGCATGTCAGTTACTTCCATAAACCACACATGGATCCACCGGTGTCATTGCATGTTTGTTCTTTTCATGAGCCACACCAAGTGTCATTGCATGTCAGTTCTTTTCATGAACCACACCCAGTGTCATTGCATGTGTGTTCTTCTAAACAAACCACATAAGTCATTAAATGTCTGTTCTTTTCATGAACCACACCCGGTATCATTGCATGTGTGTTCCTCTAGATAGACCACATAAGGATCCACCGGTGTCACTGCATGTCTGTTCCTCTAAACAAACCACATAAGGATCCATTAGTGTCATTGGATGTGTGTTCTTCTCATGAAGCACACATGGATCCATCAGTGTCATTGCATGTCTGTTCCTCTAAACAAACCACATAAGGATCCACTAGTGTCATTGCATGTCAGTTCTTTTCATGAACCACACCCAGTGTCATTGCATGCGTGTTCCTTTCATTAACCACAGCTAGAGTCATTGCATGTCTATTACTTCCATAAACCACACATGGATCCACCGGTCTCATTGCATGTTTGTTCTTTTCATGAACCATACCCAGTGTCATTCCATGTCAGTTATTTTCATGAACCACATAAGGATCCACCAGTGTGATTGCATGTCTGTTCTTTTCATGAACCACATAAGGATCCACCAGTGTGCTGCATGTCGGTTCTTTTCATGAAACACACCCAGTGTCATTGCATGTGTGTTCTTTTCATGAACCACAGCTAGAGTCATTGCATGTCTGTTCTTTTCATGAACCACACCCAGTGTCATTGCATGTCTGTTCTTTTCATGAATCACACCCGGTGTCAATTCATGTCTGTTCTTTTCATGAACCACACCCGGTGTCATTGCATGTCTGTTCTTTTCATGGACCACAACTAGAGTCATTGCATGTCTGTTACTTCCATAAACCACACATGGATCCACCGGTGTCATTGCATGTCTGTTCTTTTCATGAACCACACCCAATGTCATTGCATGTTAGTTCTTTTCATGAACCACACCAAGTGTCATTGCATGTCAGTTCTTTTCATGAACCACATAAGGATCCACCAGTGTCATTGCATGTCTGTACTTTTCATGAACCACACCTAGTGTCATTACATGTGTGTTCTTTTCATTAACCATAGCTAGAGTCATTGCATGTCTGTTACTTACATAAACCACACATGGATCCACCGGTGTCATTGCATGTTTGTTCTTTTCATGAACCACACCCAGTGTCATTGCATGTCAGTTCTATTCATGAACCACATAAGGATCCACCAGTGTCATTGCATGTATGTTCTTTTCATGAACCACATAAGGATCCACCAGTGTGTTGCATGTCTGTTATTTTCATGAACCACACCCAGTGTCATTGCATGTGTGTTCTTTTCATGAACCACAGCTAGAGTCATTGCGTGTCTGTTCTTTTCATGAACCACACCCAGTGTCATTGCATGTCTGTTCTTTTCATGAACCACACCCGGTGTCACTTCATGTTTGTTCTTTTCATGAACCACACCCGGTGTCATTGCATGTCTGTTCTTTTCATGGACCACAACTAGAGTCATTGCATGTCTGTTACTTCCATAAACCACACATGGATCCACCGGTGTCATTGCATGTCTATTCTTTTCATGAACCACATCCAGTGTCATTGCATGTCAGTTCTTCTCATGAACCACACCAAGTGTCATTGCATGTCAGTTCTTTTCATGAACCACATAAGGATCCACCAGTGTCATTGCATGTCAGTTCTTTTCATGAACCACACCAAGTGTCATTGCATGTCAGTTCTTTTCATGAACCACATAAGGATCCACCAGTGTCATTGCATGTATGTTCTTTTCATGAACCAAATTCAGTGTCATTGCATGTGTGTTCTTCTAAACAAACCACATAAGTCATTGCATGTCTGTTCTTTTCATGAAGCACACCTGGTGTCATTGCATGTGTGTTCCTCTAGACAGACCACATAAGGATCCACCGGTGTCACTGCATGTCTGTGCTTCTAAACAAACCACATAAGGATCCACCAGTGTCATTGGATGTGTGTTCTTCTCATGAAGCACACATGGATCCAGCGGTGTCATTGCATGTCTGTTCCTCTAAACAAACCACATAAGGATCCACCAGTGTCATTGCATGTCTGTTCTTTTCATTAACCACACCTAGTGTCATTGCATGCGTGTTCTTTTCATTAACCACAGCTAGAGTCATTGCATGTATGTTACTTCCATAAACCACACATGGATCCACCGGTGTCATTGCATGTTTGTTCTTTTCATGAACCACACCCAGTGTCATTGCATTTCAGTTCTTCTCATGAACCACACCTAGTGTCATTGCATGTGTGTTCTTCTAAAAAAAACACATAAGGATCCACCAGTGTCATTGCATGTCTGTTCTTTTCATGAACCACACATAAGGATCCACCAGTGTCGATGCATGTCTGTTCTTTTCATGAACCACACCCAATATCATTGCATGTGTGTTCTTTTCATGAACCACAACTCAATTCATTGCATTTCTGTTATTTTCATGAACCACACCCAGTGTCATTGCACGTCTGTTCTTTTCATGAACCACGCCCGGTGTCCCTTCATGTATGTTCTTTTCATGAACCACATAAGGATCTACCAGTGTCATTGAATGTGTGTTCTTCTCATGAACCACACGTGGATCCACCGGTGTCATTGTATGTCTGTTCCTCTAAACGAACCACATAAGGATCCACCAGTGTCATTGGATGTGTGTTCTTCTCATGAACCACACATGGATCCACTAGTTTCATTGCATGTATGTTCCTCTAAACAAACCACATAAGGATCCACTAGTGTAATTGCATATCTATTCTTTTCATGAACCACACCCAGTGTCATTGCATGTGTGTTCTTTTCTTGAACCACAGCAAGAGTCATTGCATGTCTGTTCTTTTCATGAACCACAGCCAGTATCAATGCATATTTGTTCTTTTCATGAACCACACTCAGTGTCATTGCATGTGTGTTCTTCTAAACAAACCACATCAGGATCCACCAGTGTCATTGCATGTCTGTTCTTTTCATGAACCACATAAGGATCCACCAGTGTCATTGCATGCCTGTTCTTTTCATGAACCACACCCAGTGTCATTGCATGTGTGTTCTTTTCATGAACCACAGCTAGAGTCATTGCATGTCTGTTCTTTTCATGAACCACACCCAGTGTCATTGCATGTCTATTCTTTTCATGAACCAGACCCAGTGTCACTACATGTCAGTTCTTTTCATGAACCACACCTAGTGTCATTGCATGTGTGTTCTTTTTATGCACCATAGCTAGAGTCATTGCATGTCTGTTCTTTTCATGAACCACACCCAGTGTCATTGCATGTCTATTCTTTTCATGAACCACACCCAATGTCACTGCATGTCAGTTCTTTTCATGAACCACATAAGGATCCACCAGTGTCATTGGATGTGTGTTCTTCTCATGAACCACACGTGGCTACACCGGTGTCATTGCATGTTTGTTCTTCTAAAAAAACCACATAAGGATCCACCAGTGTCATTGTGTGTCAGTTCTTTTCATGAACCACACCCAGTGTCATTGCATGTGTGTTCTTCTAAACAAACCACATAAGGATCCACCAGTGTCATTGCATGTATGTTCTTTTCATGAACCACACATAAGGATCTACCAGTGTCGTTGCATGTCTGTTCTTTTCATGAACCACACCCAGTGTTATTGCATGTGTGTTATTTTCATGAACCACAGCTAGAGTCATTGCATGTCTGTTCTTTTCATGAACCACACCCAGTGTCATTGCATGTCTGTTCTTTTCATGAACCACACCCGATGTCACTGCATGTATGTTCTTTTCATGAACCACATAAGGATCTACCAGTGTCATTGCATGTGTGTTCTTCTCATGAACCACACGTGGATCCACCGGTGTCATTGCATGTCTGTTCCTCTAAACAAACCAAATAAGGATCCACCAGTGTCATTGCATGTCTGTTCTTTTCATGAACCACACCCAGTGTCATTGCATGTCTGTTCTTTTCATGAACCACACCCGGTGTCACTTCATGTTTGTTCTTTTCATGAACCACACCCGGTGTCATTGCATGTCTGTTCTTTTCATGGACCACAACTAGAGTCATTGCATGTCTGTTACTTCCATAAACCACACATGGATCCACCGGTGTCATTGCATGTCTATTCTTTTCATGAACCACATCCAGTGTCATTGCATGTCAGTTCTTTTCATGAACCACACCAAGTGTCATTGCATGTCAGTTCTTTTCATGAACCACATAAGGATCCACTAGTGTCATTGCATGTCAGTTCTTTTCATGAACCACACCAAGTGTCATTGCATGTCAGTTCTTTTCATGAACCACATAAGGATCCACCAGTGTCATTGCATGTCTGTTCTTTTCATGAACCAAATTCAGTGTCATTGCATGTGTGTTCTTCTAAACAAACCACATAAGTCATTGCATGTCTGTTCTTTTCATGAAGCACACCTGGTGTCATTGCATGTATGTTCCTCTAGACAGACCACATAAGGATCCACCGGTGTCACTGCATGTCTGTGCTTCTAAACAAACCACATAAGGATCCACCAGTGTCATTGGATGTGTGTTCTTCTCATGAACCACACATGGATCCAGCGGTGTCATTGCATGTCTGTTCCAATAAAAAAACCACATAAGGATCCACCAGTGTCATTGCATGTCTGTTCTTTTCATTAACCACACCTAGTGTCATTGCATGCGTGTTCTTTTCATTAACCACAGCTAGAGTCATTGCATGTATGTTACTTCCATAAACCACACATGGATCCACCGGTGTCATTGCATGTTTGTTCTTTTCATGAACCACACCCAGTGTCATTGCATGTCAGTTCTTCTCATGAACCACACCTAGTGTCATTGCATGTGTGTTCTTCTAAAAAAAACCACATAAGGATCCACCAGTGTCATTGCATGTCTGTTCTTTTCATGAACCACACATAAGGATCCACCAGTGTCGATGCATGTCTGTTCTTTTCATGAACCACACCCAATATCATTGGATGTGTGTTTTTTTCATGAACCACAACTCAATTCATTGCATTTCTGTTCTTTTCATGAACCACACCCAGTGTCATTGCACGTCTGTTCTTTTCATGAACCATGCCCGGTGTCCCTTCATGTATGTTCTTTTCATGAACCACATAAGGATCTACCAGTGTCATTGAATGTGTGTTCTTCTCATGAACCACACGTGGATCCACCGGTGTCATTGTATGTCTGTTCCTCTAAACGAACCACATAAGGATCCACCAGTGTCATTGGATGTGTGTTCTTCTCATGAACCACACATGGATCCACTAGTTTCATTGCATGTATGTTCCTCTAAACAAACCACATAAGGATCCACTAGTGTAATTGCATATCTATTCTTTTCATGAACCACACCCAGTGTCATTGCATGTGTGTTCTTTTCTTGAACCACAGCAAGAGTCATTGCATGTCTGTTCTTTTCATGAACCACAGCCAGTATCAATGCATATTTGTTCTTTTCATGAACCACACTCAGTGTCATTGCATGTGTGTTCTTCTAAACAAACCACATCAGGATCCACCAGTGTCATTGCATGTCTGTTCTTTTCATGAACCACATAAGGATCCACCAGTGTCATTGCATGCCTGTTCTTTTCATGAACCACACCCAGTGTCATTGCATGTGTGTTCTTTTCATGAACCACAGCTAGAGTCATTGCATGTCTGTTCTTTTCATGAACCACACCCAGTGTCATTGCATGTCTATTCTTTTCATGAACCAGACCCAGTGTCACTACATGTCAGTTCTTTTCATGAACCACACCTAGTGTCATTGCATGTGTGTTCTTTTTATGCACCATAGCTAGAGTCATTGCATGTCTGTTCTTTTCATGAACCACACCCAGTGTCATTGCATGTCTATTCTTTTCATGAACCACACCCAGTGTCACTGCATGTCAGTTCTTTTCATGAACCACATAAGGATCCACCAGTGTCATTGGATGTGTGTTCTTCTCATGAACCACACGTGGCTACACCGGTGTCATTGCATGTCTGTTCCTCTAAAAAAACCACATAAGGATCCACCAGTGTCATTGTGTGTCAGTTCTTTTCATGAACCACACCCAGTGTCATTGCATGTGTGTTCTTCTAAACAAACCACATAAGGATCCACCAGTGTCATTGCATGTCTGTTCTTTTCATGAACCACACATAAGGATCTACCAGTGTCGTTGCATGTCTGTTCTTTTCATGAACCACACCCAGTGTTATTGCATGTGTGTTCTTTTCATGAACCACAGCTAGAGTCATTGCATGTCTGTTCTTTTCATGAACCACACCCAGTGTCATTGCATGTCTGTTCTTTTCATGAACCACACCCGATGTCACTGCATGTATGTTCTTTTCATGAACCACATAAGGATCTACCAGTGTCATTGCATGTGTGTTCTTCTCATGAACCACACGTGGATCCACCGGTGTCATTGCATGTCTGTTCCTCTAAACAAACCAAATAAGGATCCACCAGTGTCATTGCATGTCTGTTCTTTTCATGAACCACACCCAGTGTCATTGCATGTGTGTTCTTCTAAACAAACCACATAAGGATCCACCAGTGTCATTGCATGTCTGTTCTTTTCATGAACCACACCCAGTGTCATTGCATGTGTGTTCTTCTAAACAAACCACATAAGTTATTAAATGTCTGTTCTTTTCATGAACCACACCCGGTGTCATTGCATGTGTGTTCCTCTAGACAGACCACATAAGGATCCACCGGTGTCACTGCATGTCTGTTCCTCTAAAAAAACCACATAAGGATCCACCAGTGTCATTGGATGTGTGTTCTTCTCATGAACCACACATGGATCCATCGGTGTCATTGCATGTCTGTTCCTCTAAACAAACCACATAAGGATCCACCAGTGTCATTGCATGTCTGTTGTTTTCCTGAACCACACCCATTGTCATTGCATGTTTGTTCTTTTCATGAACTACACCCAGTGTCATTACATGTCAGTTCTTTTCATGAACCACACCCAGTGTCATTGCATGTGTGTTCTTCTAAACAAACCACATAAGGATCCACCAGTGTCATTGCACGTCTGTTCTTTTCATGAACCACACATAAGGATCTACCAGTGTTGTTGCATGTCTGTTCTTTTCCTGAACCACACCCAGTTTCATTGCATGTGTGTTCTTTTCATGAACCACAGCTAGAGTCATTGCATGTCTGTTCTTTTCATGAACCACACCCAGTGTCATTGCATGTCTGTTCTTTTCACGAACCACGCCCGGTGTCACTGCATGTATGTTCTTTTCATGAACCAAATAAGGATCTACCAGTGTTATTGGATGTGTGTTCTTCTCATGAACCACATGTGGATCCACCGGTGTCATTGCATGTTTGTTCCTCTAAACAAACCACATGAGGATCCACCAGTGTCATTGGATGTGTGTTCTTCTCATGAACCACACATGGATCCACCAGTGTCATTGTATGTCTGTTCCTCTAAACAAACCACATAAGGATCCACCAGTGTCATTGCATGTCTGTTCTTTTCCTGAACCAAATAAGGATCCACCAGTGTCATTGCATGTCTGTTCTTTTCATGAACCACATGCAGTGTCAATGCATGTGTGTCCTTTTCATGAACCACAGCTAGAGGCATTGCATGTCCGTTCTTTTCATGAACCACACCCAGTGTCATTGCATGTCTGTTCTTTTCATGAACCACACCCAGTGTCACTGCATGTCAGTTCTTTTCATGAACCACACCCAGTGTCATTGCACGTGTGTTCTTTTCATGAACCATAGCTAGAGTCATTGCATGTCTGTTCTTTTCATGAACCACACCCAGTGTCGTTGCATGTCTGTTCTTTTCATGAACCACACCCAGTGTCACTGCATGTCAGCTCTTTTCATGAACCACATAAGGATCCACCAGTGTCATTGGATGTGTGTTCTTCTCATGAGCCACTCATGGATACACCGGTGTAATTCCATGTCTGTTCCTCTAAACAAACCACATAAGGATCCACCAGTATCATTGCGTGTCTGTTCTTTTCATGAACCACACCCAGTGTCATTGCATGTGTGTTCTTCTAAACAAACCACATAAGGATCCACCAGTGTCATTGCATGTCTGTTCATTTCATGAACCACACATAAGGATCCACTAGTGTCATTGCATGTTTGTTCTTTTCATGAACCACACCCAGTGTCATTGCATGTGTGTTCTTTTCATGAACCAAAACTAGAGTCATTGCATGTCTGTTCTTTTCATGAACCACACCCAGTGTCATTGCATGTCTGTTCTTTTCATGAACCACACCTGGTGTCATTGCATGTCTGTCTTTTCATGAACCACATGAGGAACTACCAGTGTCATTGGATGTGTGTTCTTCTCATGAACCACACGTGGATCCACCGGTGTCATTGCATGTCTGTTCCTCTAAACAAACCACATAAGGTTCCACCAGTGTCATTGCATGTCTGTTTTTTTCATGAACCACACCTAGTGTCATTGCATGTGTGTTCTTCTAAACAAACCACATAAGGATCCACCAGTGTCATTGCATATATGTTCTTTTCATGAACCACACCCAGTGTCATTGCATGTGTGTTCTTCTAAACAAACCACATAAGTTATTAGATGTCTGTTCTTTTCATGAACCACACCCGGTGTCATTGCATGTGTGTTCCTCTAGACAAACCACATAAGGATACACCGGTGTCACTGCATGTTTGTTCCTCTAGACAAACCACATAAGGATCCACCGGTGTCATTGGATGTGTGTTCTTCTCAGGAACCACACATGGATCCATCAGTGTCATTGCATGTCTGTTCCTCTAAACAAACCACACAAGGATCCACCAGTGTCATTGCATGTCTATTCTTTTCATGAACCACACCAAGTGTCATTGCATGCGTGTTCTTTTCATTAACCACAGCTAGAGTCATTGCATGTCTGTTACTTCCATAAACCACACATGGATCCACCGGTGTCATTGCATGTTTGTTCTTTTAATGAACCAGACCCAATGTCATTGCATGTCAGTTCTTTTCATGAACCACATAAGGATCCACCAGTGTCATTGCATGTTTGTTCTTTTCGTGAACCACATAAGGATCCACCAGTGTGTTGCATGTCTGTTCTTTTCATGAACCACACCCAGTGTCATTGCATGTGTGTTCTTTTCATGAACCACAACTAGAGTCATTGCATGTATGTTTTTTCATGAACCACACCTAGTGTCATTGCATGTTTGTTCTTTTGATGAACCACACCCGGTGTCACTGCATGTCTGTTCTTTTCATGAACCACACCCGGTGTCATTGCATGTCTATTCTTTTCATGGACCACAACTAGAGTCATTGCATGTCTATTACTTCCATAGACCACACATGGATCCACCAGTGTCATTGCATGTCTGTTCTTTTCATGAATCACACCTAGTGTCATTGCATGTCAGTTCTTTTCATGAACCACACCAAGTGTCATTGCATGTTAGTTCTTTTCATGAACCACATAAGGATCCACTAGTGTCATTGCATGTCTGTTCTTCTCACAAACCACATAAGGATCCACCAGTGTCATTGCATGTATGTTCTTTTCATGAACCACACCCAGTGTCATTGCATGTGTGTTCCTGTAGACAAACCACATATGGATCCACCAGTGTCATTGCATGTCTGTTCTTTTCATGAACCACAGCTAGAGTCCACTAGTGTCATTGGATGTGTGTTCTTCTCATGAACCACACATGGATCCACCAGTGTCATTGCATGTCTGTTCTTTTCATGAATCACAACTAGAGTCATTGCATGTCTGTTACTTCCATAAACCACATATGGATCCACCTAGTGTGATTGCATGCCTGTTCTTTTCACAAACCACACATGGATACACCAGTGTCATTGCATGGGTAGCCGTTAGACCGAGTCTTCTAGAAGGCACGCGCTAACACAGTTGTTTTGCTTGACGATTGTTACATACCGTTCGATTGGGGCGCTTGGACAATTGGGATGGTCTCCGTGAGAGCGATCTGCGAGTAAGCTGTTCTGCGACGTGATTGACCACGCTTGCTCTGGACAAACTAGCAACACCGGGCGCTCCCCTGTTGCGAGTGTCACGTCTCACGAGTTCAGTGGGCCACATCCCAGTGTCACGTCCCCATTACTTCTCTTCCTCCCCGTACTTCTCTTCCTTCCCCTCGAAGCCACTTTCCCCACTTCACTCCCATCCTGCCATAGCCGCAAGCCGACGGCGCCAACATCCCAATCCCCTCTCCGGCAGCCACCCCCCCCCCTCCCCTCTCACCATGGGTTCAAGGGGAGACAATGAGGAAACGCGTCGTGACGACAGGGACGGTGATTTCGATGTGAGTCGTCTCATCTCTATTTCTATCATCTGTGGCCAGTTATCTATTTTTTGAGCTAGATCTAATCTATTTACTCATGCGCATATGATGTGTTAGGCCAACCAAACGATGTATGACTCCGACTATCACGGTTTAGCGGATGAAGATAGTCCTCTGGTATGTAAACATGGATATGTGCCTGCTAAATTTGTAGCGTTCGAAGGACGAAACGTAGGCAGGAGGTTTCTATGGTGTCAAGGACATCGGGCAATGATGCAAGGCGGAATTTGCGGTGTTGTCAAATGGGTAGATCCAGAGTGGCCCAAATCGATGCAGAAAACGCCGGACAAACTATGGGAAATGACTGTCGAGTTGAAAGAATCCATATTCAGCTCACTTCTTGATAGTGTTGAGATGAAGCTATGGGAACCAGTTGACACGACCAAGCATAAGCGAGATCTCAGGTGGGTGCAAGACAAGGTTATCAAAGTCGAGAAGGAGAGGGACACGGTGTTGGCCCTGAAGGCTAAAGCAGAGCAAGAACTGACTCAAGCAAGGAATGATCTCCACCAGGCCAAAGTCCTGCAGTACACAACTACGAGTATTGACAAGTGCATGAGGAAAAATGCAGAGAAACAATTGAAGTTGTGCAAGGAAGATGCTAAAAGGAAGGAGCAGACAATTCGATCCTTGCTCTCGCAGGAAGATGCGCATCGGGGAAAGATTAGGAAGATCAAGGTGATGTGTGATAACTAGTTCTATTTAGATTAAGCTCCGTGCCTTTTTAAGTTGTAATATTTGTACTTGTTGACCTAGCGGTCTAAACTATTGGTCCCGGATTCCAAGGAGGAAAAAAATTGATCTAACCCCGCATAACTTCTTTTGTCTGACCCCGCATTACTTCTTTTGTCTGACCAATGCCCCTTGGATATTCCGCCCGTCGCTTCGTTGTCCTCGTGTACAAATAGGAGGCGCCACAGCGCGTCGCTTTGTCGTCCACCCCCTCGTCCTCTCCAATCTCCACCGCGCCGCCATGGAGATGCCCGATCTGAACTTATACGAGGCGGTGATGTTCGTGAACTTCGACATCTTCGCGCCGCCAGCCACAAAGGTGCCCCACGGATGGCACATTAGCTCTATGGGGGTGCCGGTGGCTCCGCTCCTTGGCCAGGTCGAGATGGAGAGCGAAATCGCGGCGCGCCGCCGCCAGATGCCCGCGTGGAAGAGGGTGCTGCCCTGGTACGCGGTGGCCAGCCCGTACTGGCCGGCGCTGTTCAAGAAGGAGCGAAAGTCCAAGATTGGCAACCGCATCATTGACGGGCGCGTGGTGCACCAGGATCTCCGCAACCGAGAAGTGCGGGAGAGGTTCTGGTCTGTCCCTGGATGGACCAAGTACACCGTCATCACCGTCGCTCGACGCGAAGAGGTGCTCTGTCTCGCGAACAATGCGGACATCATGGAGGTTCCGTCTGACAGCAACGAGGAAGCCGGCGTCTCGGAGGACAGTGGCAGCGGAAGTGAAATTGTTGACTAGTGGTTGAATTAATGTAGGATGTGAAATCGCACCTTTGTTTAGAAGAATTATGGTTGAAGTAATGAAATGCCTCGATTTAGATCTCTGTCTCGATTAATTTGTGGAAGAATTTGTGATTTAGATCAATTTCTGCCTCGATTTAGATCTCTGTCCCGGATTGGGAACGTGACTGTGGACCAAAGACACCTTTTCTACTAGTGTATTCTGACATTGGTGGTTTGTTTAAACATAATCTACGTGGATTGTGCCGCATGCAAATGGCACAACCACAATTTATAAAGTGGAAGCACGTACACCCGGTTACTGGAGATCCAGGAGCTTCGCCAGATGCAGGGGATGCAGGAGCAGAGAGGCGGTGAGATAGACGGGCTCAAGATTAGGCCAGAAAGTGGTACCGATTTCCTCCTCATCTGGGCATTATCGTTGAGAACATTGCTATTTATATTGCCACGTCGTTGTGCAACATCTGAAATAAGTTGCTGCTTCGTGGAGTGTGGCAGCTTAAATAATTTATTTCTGTGCCACTTACATTTCGTCGTATTTGGAGACCTCCTGCCCCTCAGCAATCGTGGAACCGGTGGATCCTTGTTTTCAGATAGCAGTGGCACAATCACAATTTCAGATTCAACTACTGACTCGGGCATTTCCAAACCCTAAGTCGCGGTACATTTTACTCAGAGAACGTGGGTAGATTGTTTCGCCCAGCAACATGCCACACACAGAGCGATCAGAATTTAACAGAATTACATATATAGGTTCAAGTTCAATACATTAATATGCATCTTCATTGCCAGTAGCCTGGGTGCCAAGCCTTCATGTCCACTGGCTTCTTCATTTCCCGCCTTCTTCCTCTTCCTCGGTGCCAATTTTCTTAGCTTCACGTACTCTGCATCGCCGGGACAATGGGCACCAGAATTGTGTCCAACATCATCTTTCTCGTTTTTAATTTCTTCGGGCAGCAAAATGACATCTTTCCACTCGTTTTTAATTTCTTCGGGCAGCAAAATGACTGACTCGCCATTCATGTTTCTAACCTTGCGGCACTTCATGTCAAAGAAACAAGACTGTTGCATAACTGCCCAATATCTATAGAGTAAATAAAACAAAAATTACAATTCAGCACAAACATGCGAACCCCAAGATACCTTTGCTTACTAGGATCTAATTGGGTTCGAGCAACCACCCTGTCCAAGAATAGAAGGGCGACTCCCAGTTGCAGCAGCTTCCACATCTAGTACATCACATTTCAGCTTAAACATGGCAGCTGAAGCATACCTTTTCATCAACCCAATTAGCTGACTGTCACACGTTATAGGAACCATGATGCCACGTTCATCCATGAAGCTGAACTTTGCAGTCTGCTTCGGCCATAATTCAACATGATTACGTAGAGCAGCAACCATACCAGATATAGTGCAGATCTGCGCAGGCGCTTCTTCCATCGTGAAACAATGGTGTACATACCTCTTGCCCTTAGAGTCGTACCTATAGAGGACTACCGTAACCAGGTAAGGGGGGTCCGCGTAGATCCTACTTGACAAAAAACTATGGACAAAATATGTTTGTCAGCGTTGGGCTAACAAACAATTTGAGGTTCAGTAGCCAGCTAGTAGTTGTAATTAGTGCGAATAGAAAAGAGAAGGGTAGCTCACCCGCTTGTAGACAGAACTTCTTCTTTCTTGATAGTAGGATCTGCCATCCTCTGAGCTGCTCGGCTCGTCGGCAGCGGAGGCGGGCTAAAGCCTCACAACAGCGGCTACGACATGCGCCATTGGAGCTCAGGATCAGCGACTGGGCGCAGCAACTTGGCGCCGGAAGTCAAATGTCCGAAGGGATCATCCTGCCTGGAGGGTGGATTCCAACGCCGCCGGTGCTAGGGGAAAGCTGGGAATGGATTTGTGAAATTGGTCAATGCATGCAATCCACTTAGCTGCTCGATTTGCCTAAGAGGTCACCGCGTTGGTGCCCGCATCACGGACAGATGACCGACATGAGGGTCCCTACCATCTACTTCACGGGGCAGTTTAACGGAATGTTTGAATTTGGCAGGGGTGATATGAGTTTGCCTCGAAATGGCCCCTCTTAGTAGTTGGTGGCCCAACTTTTCAAAACGCAGTAATTTCAGGCAACTTAGGTACCGCCATGCGCTGGCCTGCGAACTTTGGTACCGCAGACAAACAAGCCTGTGTGTGTGTATCAGTGTGCATCACTGTGGTTTTGGAGAAAAGAACACATGCAATGATGCCACTCCAGCATGTAGTCCAACCATGTCTAGGAACCCTAGCAGCATGTTGGGATTCAACTGCAGCATGCATTCTACCACCAGCTTAACAGATATTGCATCATCACACCCACTTGGATGTGTGTGTGTGTGTGTATCAGTGTGTGTCACTATGGTTTTGGAGAAAAGAACACATGCAATGATGCCACTCCAGCATGCATTCTACCACCAGCTTTAAAGATGCTACATCACCACACCCACTTGGATGTGTGTGTATCAGTGTGCATCATTGTGGTTTTGGAGAAAAGAACACATACAGTGATGCCACTCTAGCATGCATTCTACCACCAGCTTTAAATATGATGCATCACAACACCCACCTTGATGTGTCTGTATCAGTGTGTGTCACTGTGTTTTTGGAGAAAAGAACAGATGCAATGATGCCACTCTAGCATGTGATGTCCAACCATGTCCAGGAACCCTAGCAACATGATGGGAGTCAACTGCAGCATGCATTCTACCACCAGCTTTAGTGATGCTGCTTCACCAGACCTCATCGAATGTGTTTGTGTGTATCAGTATGCATCATTGTGGTTTTAGGAAAAGAACACATGTAATGATGCCACTCCAGCATGTGTGTTCTTTTCATAAATCACATGGATCCACTAAAGTTCATTGCATGTGTGTTCTTTTCGTAAACCACATGGATCCACTAGATTCATTGCATGTGTGTTCGTTTCATAAACTTTATAGATCCATTAGAGTTCATTGGATGTGTGTGTTTATAAGTGTGCATCACTGTGGTTTTGGAGAAAAGAACACATGTAGTGATGCCACTCTAGCATGTTGTGTCCAACCATGTCAAGGAACCTTGGCAGTATGCTGGGATTCAACTACAGCATGCATGCGAACACCAGCTTGAAAGATGCTGCATCACCACACCTCATTGGATGTGTGTGTATTAGTGTGCATCACTATGGTTTTAGGAAAATAACACATGCAGTGATGCCACTCCAGCATGTGGTGTTTAACCATGTCCAGGAACCCTGGCAGCATGCTGGGATTCAACTACAACATGCATTCTACCACCAGCTTGAAAGATGTGGAATCACCACACCTCATTAGATGTGTGTGTGTATTAGTGTGCATCACTGTGGTTTTGGAGAAAAGAACACATGAAGTGATGCCACTCCAACATGTGGTGTCCAACCATGTCCAGGAACCCTCGCAACATGTTGGGATTCAACTTCAGCATGCATTCTACCAACAGCTTGAAAGATGCTGCATCACCACACCTCATTGGATCTGTCTGTGTGTATCAGTGTGCATCATTGTGGTATTAGGAAAAGAACACATGAAGTGATGCCACTCCAGCATGTGGTGTCCAACCATGTCTAGGAATCCTAGCAGCATGCATGGATTCAATTGCAGCATGCATTCTACCACCAGCTTTAAAGATGTTGCATCATCACACCTAACTGGATGTGTGTGTATCAGTGTGTATCATTGTGGTTTTCGGAAAAGAACACATGCAGTGATGCCACTCCAGCATGTGTGTTCTTTTCATAAACCACATGGATCCACTAGAGCATTGCTTGTGTGTTCTTTTCATAAACCACATCGATCCATTAGAGTAATTGAATGTGTGTTCTTTTCATAAACCACATGGATCCACTGGAGTTCATTGGATGTGTGTGTGTGTGTATTAGTGTGCATCACTGTGGTTTTATGAAAAGAACACATGCAATGATGCCACTCCAGCATGTGGTGTCCAACCATGTGCAGGAACCCTGGCAGCATGATAGGATTTAACTGAGTGTGCATTCTACCACCAGCTTGAAAGATGTTGCATCACCACACCTCATTGGATTGTGTGTATCAGTGTGCATCATTGTGGTTTTAGGAAAAGAACACATGCAGTGATGCCACTCCAGCATGTGTGTTCTTTTCATAAACCACTTGGATCCACTAGAGTTCATTACATGTATGTTCTTTTCATAAACCATATGGATCCTTGAGAGTCATTGCATGTGTGTTATTTTCATAAACCACATGGATCCACTAATGGTGGTTCTTAGATCGAGTCTTCTAGAAGGCACACCCCAACACACTTGTTCTGCGTGACGATTGTTACATGTCGTTCGATCGGGGCGCGTGGACGATTGGGATGGTTCTTCATATGAGCGATCCACGAGTAGGCTGTTCTACGACGCTTACTATCCGCTTGCTCTAGAAAACTGGCAACTCTGTGCGCTCCTCTTTTTCCAGTGTCACGTCCCCTCTACCACTCTTGCTTCCCATACTTCTCTTCCTTCCCCTCGAAGCCACTTTCTCCACTTCTCTCCCATCTTGCCATAGCCACAAGCCGACGACGCCTCCAGCGATCTCTCTTGCAGCCACCCTAGTCCCCGACCCCACTTTCACCATGGGTTCAAGGGGAGATGGTGAGGAAACGTGTCATGACGACCTGGACGGTGATTTCGACGTGAGTCGTCTCATCTCTAACATTTGTGGCCATTTATCTATTTTGAGCTAGATCTACTCTAATTACTCATGCACGTATGATGTGTTAGGCCAACCAGACGTTGTACGACTCGGACTATCACGGTTTAGCGGAGGAAGACAGTCCTCCTCTATGTCAACATGGATTTGTGCCCTCTAAATTTGTAGCATTTGAAGGACGAAACACAAGCATGAGGTTTTTAGGGTGTCAAGGACATGGTGCAATGTTGCCACGCAGAAGTTGCATTGTTGTCAAATGGGTAGATCCAGAGTGGCCAAAATAGATGTAGAAAACACTGGACAAACTATGGGATATGACTATTGAGTTGAAAGAATCTATAGTCAGCTCAATTCTTGAGAGTGCTGAGATGAAGTTATTTGACCATGTTGACACAACCAAGCTTAACCGAGATCTCAGGAGGGTGCAAGACAAGGTTAGAAAAGTCGAGAAGGAGAGGGACGTGGCGTTGGCCCTGAAGGCTAAAGCAGAGCAAGAACTGACTCAAGCAAGGAATGACCTTTACCAGACCAAAGTCCTATAGTTCACAACTACGGGTATTGACAAGTGCATGAGGATAAATGCAGAGAAACAATTGAAGCTACACAAGAAAGATGCTAAAAGGACGAAGCAGACGTTTCGATCCTTTGCTCTCGCAGGAAGATGCGCATCGGGCTAAGATTAGGAAGACCAAGGAGATGTGTGATAACTAGTTCTATTTAAATTGAGCTCCATACTTTTTTAAGTTGTAATAGGAGTACCTGTTGACCTAGCGGTCTGAAATAGTGGTCTCGGAGTCCTGGGAGAAAAAATTGGCCGCCCGTTAATCTGCCTTAGCCCTCCATTACTTCCTTTTGTCCGATGATAGTGGTATTATGACTTTGGTGGCTTGTTTAAACGTAATATACGTGGATTGTGCCAAATGCAAATGGCACAACCACAATTTATAAAGTGGAAGCACGTAAACCCTATTACTGAAGATCCGGGAGCTTCGCCAGACGAGCTCAAGATTAGGCCAGAAAGTGGTGTCGATTTCCTCATTATTTGGGCATTATCGATTGCCATTGCTATTTATGTTGTCATGTCGTTGTGCTTATGCAGCAGCTGAAATAAGTTGCTGCTTCATGGAGTGTAGCAGTTTAAATAATTTATTTTTGTGCCACTAACATTCTATCGAATTTGAAGACCTCCTGCCCTCAGCAATCGTGGAACCGGTGCTGCGTGTTTTTAGATAGTCATGGCATAACCACAATTTAAGATTCAACTAGTGACTCGGTCGTTTCCAAACCTCAAGTCGCGGTACATTTTACTCTGAGAACATAGATTATTTCGCCCGACAAGTTCCACGCACAGAGGTCCAGAATTTAACCGAATTACATATATAGGTTCAAGTTTAATACATTATTATGCATCTTAATTACAAGCAGCCTTCTTTCCCCTGTCTGGGTGCCAAGCCTTCACGTTCACTGGCTTCTTCATTTCCTGCCTTCTTCCTCTTCTTCGGTGCCAATTTTTTTAGCTTCACGTACTCTGCATCGCCGGGACAATTAGCACCAGAATCGTGTCCAGCATCATCACTCCACTCGTTTTTATTTTCTTCCAGCAGTAAAATGACTGACACGACAGTCATGTTTCTAACCATACAGCGCTTCTTGCCAAAGAAACAGGACTGTTGCATAACTACCTAATATCTATAGAGTAAACAAAACAAAAATTACAATTCAGCAAAAACATGCAAACCCCAAGAGATTTTTGCTTACCAGGAGCTAATTGGGTTCAAGCGAGCACTCTGTCCAAGAATAGAAGGGAGACTCCCAATTGCAGCAGCTTCCACATCCAGTACATCACAATTCAGCTCAAACATGGAAGCCGAAGTATACATTTTCATCAACCCAATTAGCTGATGGTCGCACGTTAGAGGAACCATGATGCCTCGTTCATCCATGGAGTTGAACTTTGCAGTCTAGTTCGGCCCTATTTCAGCATGATTACACAGAGCAGCAACCATAACATGGATAGTGCAGATCTGCGCAGGCGCTTCTTCCATTGTGATACAATGGTGTCCATACCACTTGCCCTTCACACCTAATAATTTAGAGTCATAGCTGAAGAGGGCTACCGTAACCAGGTAAGGGTCCGCGGAGATCCCACTTGACAGAAAAATGTGGCAAAGATTGTTTGTCAGCGTTGGGCTAGCAAACAATTCTGTGTCAATAGCCAGCTAGCAGAATTAGTTAGTGCGAATATCAAAGAGAATAGTAGCTCACCCGCATGTAGTCAGAATTTCTTCTTCCTTGATAGTAGGATCTGCCATCCTCCGTGCTACTAAGATCGTCGGCGGCGGAGGCAGGTTAGAGCCGCGTAACGGCGGGCACGACAAGAGCTCGGGATCAGTAAGTGGGCGCAGCAACTTGGCGCCGGAAGTCAAATGTCCGAAGAGATCGTCCTGGTTGAAGGGTGAATTTCGATGTCGCTGGTGCTAGAGCTCATGCGAAAGGAGGGAGTGGATTTCTAAACTTGGTGAACACACCAGTCCTCTTAGTTCCTCGATTTGCCTAAGTGGTTACCGCGTTGGTCACGGGCAGATTACTGACATGGAGGTTCTGACCGTCTACTTCACGGGGCAGTCTAACGGAATATTTGAATTTGGTAGGACTGAGACAAGTTTGTCTCGAAATGGCCTTTCTCGACAATTGACAGTCTAATTTTACGAAACGCGGCAATTACAGACAAGTCAGGTACCGCGATGTACTCGTCCACGAATTCAGAAGCGCAAAAGAACAGTCCCCCGATTTGGGCCACCAATGTGCCGACCCGTGGCCAGCACACGGTTTGCTTTCCCCGATGGGTGCAATGTTTTTTAATGCTCTGGCGGGTAACAAAACGGGTAAGAAAAGCGCAGTTGGGCCACGTTCCTTGGGTTTGCTCTTATAGTTGGCTCCTTTGATAAGGAATAAGGAAAACGTACGCACTTTTTTTCTTGGAGAAACGTACGCACTTTTTTTTTGGAGAAATGTACGCACTTGATCATAAGGGAGTATCCAGATCACGTGGGGGACCAGGCTCCTGGATCCGCGTCTCTCCGCCACAGCTTTGGGCGACGGTCGGGAAGGCGCAATTAAGTTACCGTCGACGACGCGTCGCCGTCGACCTTTCTCTGTCTATCGCGACGTGCGATGCTCGGCACTCAGCAGGCTCGATCGAGCGGACACCGTACACGGCGCACGCCTTGGGTCTCTTGGGAACGGGCGTGGCCCAAGTTGGCTGGCACCACGTGGTGGTACCCGCTGCCGTCCGGCGAGAGGCCTGGTCCATGTGGCCCGTGCAGCTCGGCCCCAATGTGGGCACAGCTTAAAAATAAAAGGGGTGATGATCTGCAGATCGCGGCCATGAAGATGTATCCCGTTGTGAATCGTGACGGACAACGATCGGATCGGTTAGTCATGTTTGGGAGGTGGGGCGTCATAATCATACTTATTACCCGCTCTGATCTAATGTTGTTAGGCAGTTGCACAGTATACGGAGTCAGTAGCGAATCTAGGACAAAAATAAAGAGTAGGCTAGGAATGAAGCTAAACCGAGAAGAAATTGCGCATGTCTTTTTTGCTTGTCATTTTTTTTTTGGAAAAGATCCGGATCTATTTCATGAGTTTATAAGAAGTACAAAATATCCTAAACATAATAAAAATTACATCGAGATCTTTGAACCACCTAACGACCACTACTGCCGCCAGAGCGAGCCGCCGACGCGCCGCTGTCGCCGCTCCATTACCGGAGCCGGCATGCCATTGTTGATGACAGTCGGGAAGTCTTCGTGCATGTGACCAGCGCCCCAGAGATGAAGTTGTCGCCATTGAACCCTTGAATTGATCCGAAACTTGTAACACCAAACCTAAATAGACTAGACGAGATCCAGAACACACGTAGACTGGACGAGATCCACCACTCGATGAAAGTGGCGACCAGACGAATCCCCACCCTCCTCAATGCCAGCAGCAGGATCGTCGCCGATGAGGTGGAAGAGGAGGCGGGTATACCTTATTCTTGTCCCGCACAACGCCGCCATAGCCACCATAACGATGATGCCGGATGACCAAACTCTAACTTTAGGGACCCTTCTACACCGCCGAGCGCAGGTCTGAGGTCCCCACCTCCTCCCGCCGCCAGAGCGGCAAGCAGAGGAGGTGGGGACCCGTCGATGCTCGGTCGCAGACGGCAAGGACGAAGTAGATCGTGGCGACTGCTAGGGTTTTTACCCTAGCCGCCGCCTCTTTTTCTCACGGGAAGAGAGAACCGGTCTTGTCATTTTTAATCCATCAGGAATTCAAAATTACTACATTAGTTTTCTTTTCTTGGCATTCTTAAATCTATGAGCAATTGGAAGATACTAGTACATTAGTTCAGGCTCCGTTTGGCAGCTCCGTTTTCTTGAAGTATTTCGACAATACTTCAGTTTTCAAAAATAATGAAGTATCCAATACTTTAAAGCGTTTGGTTCTAAGGAATACTGTGGTTTCAAAAATTGACGTATCTAAAAAACTGCAGTTTTTTTGACGTTTTGAAAACTTCGGTCCCGGCCTCTTTATTTTCCAAAACAGAGAAAAACGCTCGCTCTTTCCCCTCACAAAACACATCTGCTTCCTCCCGTCGCCTTCGCCTTGGAGGCCTACGGCGATGTCTTCTACTTCATCCATGGAGAAAGCAGGCGCATCAACGGGAACCGAAGGTTCGCTCTGCTCTATTCTTGCCGAGATCTATGGCATGATGTTCTTCTAAACTGTATGGCACCAACGTTTCCATCTAGGGCATGATATTATTGTCAAGATATCCTCTGATTCCCACACAGACGGAGACCAGAGATCGATTAGGTTTTCCGCTCTGTCTCCGTACAGACTGTTGCCTCTTTACCATCATTGCATGCATGAATTCATCCCAGATCTAGTGCAGATCTATTCTGTTCGATTATTTCCAAGTTGGTTTAATTTTCAGCTGCCGATCTAGTGCGGACCTAGCTGCTCGGGAGAGCCATGCAACTGCAGCGCGTATTAGCAATTGCCGTAGTTTTATGCATGTTTGCATGTAATCAGCTGCAGCCCACAAGGAACATGCACCTACTGATTGTTAGAACTAATTAGAACTAATCTTGTTAATTTGTAGTCCATCATGTTTAAAATTCTTTCATGCATGTGCTACTAGTCGTGGCAACACATGCATGTAAAGATATGTCTATGTGTGTGCATGCAAACTAAGGTAGAGTTAGTTGCATGCTTATCTAGTTGTTTAGCCTGAGTCAAGTGCTGGCCGAGTCATGTGCATGCATAGTTTAGATAAGTCTGGTGAGTAGTGGTCTGGCGTGAGTTTAGGATTAGAGATAATGGAGACGTGGGTCTATCTTGTAATGGCTATTTAAGCAAATCAAATGAATGATAAACGGTGGCCTGCGGGCAGGGAAAACGATGTAGCTTTTGTGAAAACGATGTAGCTTTTGTGAGTACTAGGGAAGAGTCTCGGCAAAGCTTGTGTTCTTCCCTAGTCATGTGTGCGTGCGTGTGTGTTCCTCTCGGTTCTTTTACATATGTGTGTGTGTTCATATAAGAGAGTAGAGTTAGAGAGAAGAAGATCAGAGGGAGCTGCGTGTGGCAGCTCCATCATTTGGTATCAGAGCCTTATGTCGAGGTCCGAGACTCCATTGCCGTCAAGCTGCGCCACGACGACGGAGAAAGGTAGGCTGCCCGGTAAGTTGCGCCACCGGCGGTAAGGAGGTGATGGCCAAGGCCATTGCCATGAAGAGTTCATCGTCCATGTCCGAGTTGTTGACAAGGTGCGTCATCGTCGACAACATGGAGGAGAGACACCGGCAAGTTGCGGCACGATAGAGAACAAGGAGGCGAGTTGCGGCACCGGTGGCAAACATGGAGGTGAGTCGCCGGCGAGTTGCGGCACCGGTGGCGAACATTGAGGCGAGCCGTCGGCGTGCTGCGACACTGGTGGCGAACATGCGGAAGCGAGCGTGCCATGACGGCGTGCTCGTGGTGAAGGCGTAGGAGGTGCGTCTCTCGTCGAGGCGACTGGCGACGGCGACAAATCGGTGCGGCAAGATGGCAATGGACGCCGTCTACGCGCTGCATCGACGACATCGACGACGACAGGCTTCAAGAGAGAAATAAGAACAACAAGATTAGGGAGGTAATTGTTAGAACTAATATTGTTAGTTTGTAGTCCATCATGTTTAAAATTCTTTCATGCATGTGCTACTAGTCGTGGCAACACATGCATGTAAAGATATGTCTATGTGTGTGCATGCAAACTAAGGTAGAGTTAGTTGCATGCTTATCTAGTTGTTTAGCCGAGTCAAGTGCTGGCCGAGTCATGGGCATGCATAGTTTAGATAAGTCTGGTGAGTAGTGGTCTGGCGTGAGTTTAGGATTAGAGATAATAGAGACGTGGGTCTATCTTGTAATGGCTATTTAAGCAAATCAAATGAATGATAAACGGTGGCCTGCGGGCAGGGAAAACGATGTAGCTTTTGTGAGTACTAGGGAAGAGTCTCGGCAAAGCTTGTGTTCTTCCCTAGTCATGTGTGGGTGCGTGTGTGTTCCTCTCGGTTCTTTTACATATGTGTGTGTTCATAAGAGAGTAGAGTTAGAGAGAAGAAGATCAGAGGGAGCTGCGTGTGGCAGCTCCATCGCTGATCGTACTTTTATGCATGCTGGCATGCAATCAGCTACTCGCTCCGACCCATATTATTTGACTCAACTTTGTCTAGATTCATATGTATCTAGTTAAGTATCTAGTCTAGATGCATCCATATATAGACAAAGTTGAGTCAACTAATATGGGTCGGAGAAAGTACTTTGATGTCTTCTGTTAATCTAAGAAATACCGTATCTAGTTAGATATTATAGTTATCCACTTTTTAACTATATTATTGTTTGATAATGTGATCTCAGCGAGGTTACACTAGTTATGAGCTCGCGGAGTATCTAATACTCCCTCCGTCCCAAAATAAGTGACGTGGGTTTATTTAGATTCGGATGTATGTAGACACGTTTTAGTATATAGGTATATGCGAATTTAGACAAACTCAAGTCACTTATTTTGGGACGGAGGGAGTAGAAATATTCTGGTTGGCAACCTCGTGTCAAATTCTACTGTATATTTAAGTTGATGATATTCATTGACTTTTATGACGACTAATGTTAAATACTGATTACTCCAGAAAAAAAGAATAGAGTAATGTGGACTCAAGGTCAGACAGCTTTTCTTGTATTTATGATGAAAGACTATTCGGATGTGGGAAAGTTTCGTGGCCAAAATGGGTGGACCAAGAAAGGATGGACCGCTATGATAATACAACACACCTTCTAACCCGTGGCATATCACATATATGGTGAAAAAAAATCCTAAATTTTCTACGTATTTTTATTGGCGGCTTGCAATAAAAAGACAGTATCATGCTCTGGGCACTAACAGGTCTGACCCCAAAAAACAAACAAAATTTTAAAAAAGTATAGAAGTACGTATATAGCTTTGTCACGATCGATACATGAGAGAAAAAGGCTCTATTCTTGCCGAGATCTATGGCACGATGTTCTTCTAAACTGTATGGCACCAACGTTTCCATCTAGGGCATGATATTATTGTCAAGATATCCTCTGATTCCCACACAGACGGAGACCAGAGATCGATTAGGTTTTCCGCTCTGTATCCGTACAGACTGTTGCCTCTTTACCATCATTGCATGCATGAATTCATCCCAGCTCTAGTGCAGATCTATTCTGTTCGATTATTTTCAAGTTGGTTTAATTTTCAGCTGCCGATCTAGTGCGGACCTAGCTGCTCGGGAGAGCCATGCAACTGCAGCGCGTATTAGCAATTGCCGTAGTTTTATGCATGTTTGCATGTAATCAGCTGCAGCCCACAAGGAACATGCACCTACTGATTGTTAGAACTAATTAGAACTAATCTTGTTAATTTGTAGTCCATCATGTTTAAAATTCTTTCATGCATGTGCAACTAGTCGTGGCAACACATGCATGTAAAGATATGTCTATGTGTGTGCATGCAAACTAAGGTAGAATTAGTTCCATGCTTATCTAGTTGTTTAGCCTGAGTCAAGTGCTGGCCGAGTCATGTGCATGCATAGTTTAGATAAGTCTGGTGAGTAGTGGTCTGGCGTGAGTTTAGGATTAGAGATAATGGAGACGTGGGTCTATCTTGTAATGGCTATTTAAGCAAATCAAATGAATGATAAACGGTGGCCTGCGGGCAGGGAAAACGATGTAGCTTTTGTGAGTACTAGGGAAGAGTCTCGGCAAAGCTTGTGTTCTTCCCTAGTCATGTGTGCGTGCGTGTGTGTTCCTCTCGGTTCTTTTACATATGTGTGTGTGTGTTCATATAAGAGAGTAAAGTTAGAGAGAAGAAGATCAGAGGGAGCTGCGTGTGGCAGCTCCATCATTTGGTATCAGAGCCTTATGTCGAGGTCCGAGACTCCATTGCCGTCAAGCTGCGCCACGACGACGGAGAAAGGTAGGCTGCCCGGTAAGTTGCGCCACCGGCGGTAAGGTGGTGATGGCCAAGGCCATTGCCATGAAGAGTTCATCGTCCATGTCCGAGTTGTTGACAAGGTGCGTCATCGTCGACAACATGGAGGAGAGACACCGGCAAGTTGCGGCACGACAGAGAACAAGGAGGCGAGTTGCGGCACCGGTGGCAAACATGGAGGTGAGTCGCCGGCGAGTTGCGGCACCGGTGGCGAACATTGAGGCGAGCCGCCGGCGAGCTGCGACACTGGTGGCGAACATGCGGAAGCGAGCGTGCCATGACGGCGTGCTCGTGGTGAAGGCGTAGGAGGTGCGTCTCTCGTCGAGGCGACTGGCGACGGCGACAAATCGGTGCGGCAAGATGGCAATGGACGCCGTCTACGCGCTGCATCGACGACATCGACGACGACAGGCT
The DNA here is from genome assembly GCA_916181665.1 of Avena sativa. Lineage (NCBI taxonomy): Eukaryota > Viridiplantae > Streptophyta > Magnoliopsida > Poales > Poaceae > Avena > Avena sativa. Next base: position 450,179,567 of record OV702288.1, on the reverse strand, counting down.
TCAAGAGAGAAATAAGAACAACAAGATTAGGGAGGTAATTGTTAGAACTAATCTTGTTAGTTTGTAGTCCATCATGTTTAAAATTCTTTCATGCATGTGCTACTAGTCGTGGCAACACATGCATGTAAAGATATGTCTATGTGTGTGCATGCAAACTAAGGTAGAGTTAGTTGCATGCTTATCTAGTTGTTTAGCCGAGTCAAGTGCTGGCCGAGTCATGTGCATGCATAGTTTAGATAAGTCTGGTGAGTAGTGGTCTGGCGTGAGTTTAGGATTAGAGATAATAGAGACGTGGGTCTATCTTGTAATGGCTATTTAAGCAAATCAAATGAATGATAAACGGTGGCCTGCGGGCAGGGAAAACGATGTAGCTTTTGTGAGTACTAGGGAAGAGTCTCGGCAAAGCTTGTGTTCTTCCCTAGTCATGTGTGTGTGCGTGTGTGTTCCTCTCGGTTCTTTTACATATGTGTGTGTTCATAAGAGAGTAGAGTTAGAGAGAAGAAGATCAGAGGGAGCTGCCTGTGGCAGCTCAATCGCTGATCGTACTTTTATGCATGCTGGCATGCAATCAGCTACTCCCTCCGACCCATATTATTTGACTCAACTTTGTCTAGATTCATATGTATCTAGTTAAGTATCTAGTCTAGATGCATCCATATATAGACAAAGTTGAGTCAACTAATATGGGTCGGAGAAAGTACTTTGATGTCTTCTGTTAATCTAAGAAATACCGTATCTAGTTAGATATTATAGTTATCCACTTTTTAACTATATTGTTGTTTGATAATGTGATCTCAGCGAGGTTACACTAGTTATGAGCTCGCGGAGTATCTAATACTCCCTCCGTCCCAAAATAAGTGACGTGGGTTTATTTAGATTCGGATGTATCTAGACACGTTTTAGTATGTAGGTACATGCGAATCTAGACAAACTCAAGTCACTTGTTTTGGGACGGAGGGAGTAGAAATATTCTGGTTGGCAACCTCGTGTCAAATTCTACTGTATATTTAAGTTGATGATATTCATTGACTTTTATGACGACTAATGTTAAATACTGATTACTCCAGAAAAAAAGAATAGAGTAACGTGGACTCAAGGTCAGACAGCTTTTCTTGTATTTATGATGAAAGAGTATTCGGATGTGGGAAAGTTTCATGGCCAAAATGGATGGACCAAGAAAGGATGGACCGCTATGATAATACAACACACCTTCTAACCCTTGGCATATCACATATATGGTGAAAAAAAATCCTAAATTTTCTACGTATTTTTATTGGCGGCTTGCAATAAAAAGGCAATATCATGCTCTAGGCACTAACAGGTCTGACCCCAAAAAACAAACAAAATTTTAAAAAAGTATAGAAGTACGTATATAGCTTTGTCACGATCGATACATGAGAGAAAAAGGCTCTATTCTTGCCGAGATCTATGGCACGATGTTCTTCTAAACTGTATGGCACCAACGTTTCCATCTAGGGCATGATATTATTGTCAAGATATCCTCTGATTCCCACACAGACGGAGACCAGAGATCGATTAGGTTTTCCGCTCTGTTTCCGTACAGACTGTTGCCTCTTTACCATCATTGCATGCATGAATTCATCCCAGCTCTAGTGCAGATCTATTCTGTTCGATTATTTCCAAGTTGGTTTAATTTTCAGCTGCCGATCTAGTGCGGACCTAGCTGCTCGGGAGAGCCATGCAACTGCAGCGCGTATTAGCAATTGCCGTAGTTTTATGCATGTTTGCATGTAATCAGCTGCAGCCCACAAGGAACATGCACCTACTGATTGTTAGAACTAATTAGAACTAATCTTGTTAATTTGTAGTCCATCATGTTTAAAATTCTTTCATGCATGTGCTACTAGTCGTGGCAACACATGCATGTAAAGATATGTCTATGTGTGTGCATGCAAACTAAGGTAGAGTTAGTTGCATGCTTATCTAGTTGTTTAGCCTGAGTCAAGTGCTGGCCGAGTCATGTGCATGCATAGTTTAGATAAGTCTGGTGAGTAGTGGTCTGGCGTGAGTTTAGGATTAGAGATAATAGAGACGTGGGTCTATCTTGTAATGGCTATTTAAGCAAATCAAATGAATGATAAACGGTGGCCTGCGGGCAGGGAAAACGATGTAGCTTTTGTGAGTACTAGGGAAGAGTCTCGGCAATGCTTGTGTTCTTCCCTAGTCATGTGTGTGTGCGTGTGTGTTCCTCTCGGTTCTTTTACATATGTGTGTGTTCATAAGAGAGTAGAGTTAGAGAGAAGAAGATCAGACGGAGCTGCGTGTGGCAGCTCCATCGCTGATCGTACTTTTATGCATGCTGGCATGCAATCAGCTACTCGCTCCGACCCATATTATTTGACTCAACTTTGTCTAGATTCATATGTATCTAGTTAAGTATCTAGTCTAGATGTATCCATATATAGACAAAGTTGAGTCAACTAATATGGGTCGGAGAGAGTACTTTGATGTCTTCTGTTAATCTAAGAAATACCATATCTAGTTAGATATTATAGTTATCCACTTTTTAACTATATTGTTGTTTGATAATGTGATCTCAGCGAGGTTACACTAGTTATGAGCTCGCGGAGTATCTAATACTCCCTCCGTCCCAAAATAAGTGATGTGGGTTTATTTAGATTCGGATGTATCTAGACACGTTTTAGTATATAGGTACATGCGAATCTAGACAAACTCAAGTCACTTATTTTGGAACGGAGGGAGTAGAAATATTCTGGTTGGCAACCTCGTGTCAAATTCTACTGTATATTTAAGTTGATGATATTCATTGACTTTTATGACGACTAATGTTAAATACTGATTACTCCAGAAAAAAAGAATAGAGTAACATGGACTCAAGGTCAGACAGCTTTTCTTGTATTTATGATGAAAGACTATTCGGATGTGGGAAAGTTTCGTGGCCAAAATGGATGGACCAAGGAAGGATGGACCGCTATGATAATACAACACACCTTCTAACCCGTGGCATATCACATATATGGTGAAAAAAAATCCTAAATTTTCTACGTATTTTTTGCAATAAAAAGACAGTATCATGCTCTGGGCCCTAACAGGTCTGACCCCAAAAAACAAACAAAATTTTAAAAAAGTATAGAAGTACGTATATAGCTTTGTCACGATCGATACATGAGAGAAAAAGGCTCTATTCTTGCCGAGATCTATGGCACGATGTTCTTCTAAACTGTATGGCACCAACGTTTCCATCTAGGGCATGATATTATTGTCAAGATATCCTCTGATTTCCACACAGACGGAGACCAGAGATCGATTAGGTTTTCCGCTCTGTCTCCGTACGGACTGTTGCCTCTTTACCATCATTGCATGCATGAATTCATCCCAGCTCTAGTGCAGATCTATTCTGTTCGATTATTTTCAAGTTGGTTTAATTTTCAGCTGCCGATCTAGTGCGGACCTAGCTGCTCGGGAGAGCCATGCAACTGCAGCGCGTATTAGCAATTGCCGTAGTTTTATGCATGTTTGCATGTAATCAGCTGCAGCCCACAAGGAACATGCACCTACTGATTGTTAGAACTAATTAGAACTAATCTTGTTAATTTTTAGTCCATCATGTTTAAAATTTTTTCATGCATGTGCTACTAGTCGTGGCAACACATGCATGTAAAGATATGTCTATGTGTGTGCATGCAAACTAAGGTAGAATTAGTTCCCTGCTTATCTAGTTGTTTAGCCTGAGTCAAGTGCTGGCCGAGTCATGTGCATGCATAGTTTAGATAAGTCTGGTGAATAGTGGTCTGGCGTGAGTTTAGGATTAGAGATAATGGAGACGTGGGTCTATCTTGTAATGGCTATTTAAGCAAATCAAATGAATGATAAACGGTGGCCTGCGGGCAGGGAAAACGATGTAGCTTTTGTGAGTACTAGGGAAGAGTCTCGGCAAAGCTTGTGTTCTTCCCTAGTCATGTGTGCGTGCGTGTGTGTTCCTCTCGGTTCTTTTACATATGTGTGTGTGTTCATATAAGAGAGTAGAGTTAGAGAGGAGAAGATCAGAGGGAGCTGCGTGTGGCAGCTCCATCATTTGGTATCAGAGCCTTATGTCGAGGTCCGAGACTCCATTGCCGTCAAGCTGCGCCACGACGACGGAGAAAGGTAGGCTGCCCGGTAAGTTGCGCCACCGGCGGTAAGGAGGTGATGGCCAAGGCCATTGCCATGAAGAGTTCATCGTCCATGTCCGAGTTGTTGACAAGGTGCGTCATCGTTGACAACATGGAGGAGAGACACCGGCAAGTTGCGGCACGATAGAGAACAAGGAGGCGAGTTGCGGCACCGGTGGCAAACATGGAGGTGAGTCGCCGACGAGTTGGGCACCGGTGGCGAACATTGAGGCGAGCCGCCGGCGAGCTGCGACACTGGTGGCGAACATGCGGAAGCGAGCGTGCCATGACGGCGTGCTCGTGGTGAAGGCGTAGGAGGTGCCTCTCTCTCGTCGAGGCGACTGGCGACGGCGACAAATCGGTGAGGCAAGATGGCAATGGACGCCGTCTACGCGCTGCATCGACGACATCGACGACGACAGGCTTCAAGAGAGAAATAAGAACAACAAGATTAGGGAGGTAATTGTTAGAACTAATCTTGTTAATTTGTAGTCCATCATGTTTAAAATTCTTTCATGCATGTGCTACTAGTCGTGGCAACACATGCATGTAAAGATATGTCTATGTGTGTGCATGCAAAGTAAGGTAGAGTTAGTTGCATGCTTATCTAGTTGTTTAGCCGAGTCAAGTGCTGGCCGAGTCATGTGCATGCATAGTTTAGATAAGTCTGGTGAGTAGTGGTCTGGCGTGAGTTTAGGATTAGAGATAATAGATACGTGGGTCTATCTTGTAATGGCTATTTAAGCAAATCAAATGAATGATAAACGGTGGCCTGCGGGCAGGGAAAACGATGTAGCTTTTGTGAGTACTAGGGAAGAGTCTCGGCAAAGCTTGTGTTCTTCCCTAGTCATGTGTGTGTGCGTGTGTGTTCCTCTCGGTTCTTTTACATATGTGTGTGTTCATAAGAGAGTAGAGTTAGAGAGAAGAAGATCAGAGGGAGCTGCGTGTGGCAGCTCCATCGCTGATCGTACTTTTATGCATGCTGGCATGCAATCAGCTACTCCCTCCGACCCATATTATTTGACTCAACTTTGTCTAGATTCATATGTATCTAGTTAAGTATCTAGTCTAGATGCATCCATATATAGACAAAGTTGAGTCAACTAATATGGGTCGGAGAAAGTACTTTGATGTCTTCTGTTAATCTAAGAAATACCGTATCTAGTTAGATATTATAGTTATCCACTTTTTAACTATATTGTTGTTTGATAATGTGATCTCAGCGAGGTTACACTAGTTATGAGCTCGCGGAGTATCTAATACTCCCTCCGTCCCAAAATAAGTGACGTGGGTTTATTTAGATTCGGTATCTAGACACGTTTTAGTATGTAGGTACATGCGAATCTAGACAAACTCAAGTCACTTATTTTGGGACGGAGGGAGTAGAAATATTCTGGTTGGCAACCTCGTGTCAAATTCTACTGTATATTTAAGTTGATGATATTCATTGACTTTTATGACGACTAATGTTAAATACTGATTACTCCAGAAAAAAAGAATAGAGTAACGTGGACTCAAGGTCAGACAGCTTTTCTTGTATTTATGATGAAAGAGTATTCGGATGTGGGAAAGTTTCATGGCCAAAATGGGTGGACCAAGAAAGGATGGACCGCTATGATAATACAACACACCTTCTAACCCGTGGCATATCACATATATGGTGAAAAAAAATCCTAAATTTTCTACGTATTTTTATTGGCGGCTTGCAATAAAAAGGCAGTATCATGCTCTGGGCACTAACAGGTCTGACCCCAAAAAACAAACAAAATTTTAAAAAAGTATAGAAGTACGTATATAGCTTTGTCACGATCGATACATGAGAGAAAAAGGCTCTATTCTTGCCGAGATCTATGGCACGATGTTCTTCTAAACTGTATGGCACCAACGTTTCCATCTAGGGCATGATATTATTGTCAAGATATCCTCTGATTCCCACACAGACGGAGACCAGAGATCGATTAGGTTTTCCGCTCTGTCTCCGTACAGACTGTTGCCTCTTTACCATCATTGCATGCATGAATTCATCCTAGCTCTAGTGCAGATCTATTCTGTTCGATTATTTCCAAGTTGGTTTAATTTTCAGCTGCCGATCTAGTGCGGACCTAGCTGCTCGGGAGAGCCATGCAACTGCAGCGCGTATTAGCAATTGCCGTAGTTTTATGCATGTTTGCATGTAATCAGCTGCAGCCCACAAGGAACATGCACCTACTGATTGTTAGAACTAATTAGAACTAATCTTGTTAATTTGTAGTCCATCATATTTAAAATTCTTTCATGCATGTGCTACTAGTCGTGGCAACACATGCATGTAAAGATATGTCTATGTGTGTGCATGCAAACTAAGGTAGAGTTAGTTGCATGCTTATCTAGTTGTTTAGCCTGAGTCAAGTGCTGGCCGAGTCATGTGCATGCATAGTTTAGATAAGTCTGGTGAGTAGTGGTCTGGCGTGAGTTTAGGATTAGAGATAATGGAGACGTGGGTCTATCTTGTAATGGCTATTTAAGCAAATCAAATGAATGATAAACGGTGGCCTGCGGGCAGGGAAAACGATGTAGCTTTTGTGAGTACTTGGGAAGAGTCTCGGCAAAGCTTGTGTTCTTCCCTAGTCATGTGTGTGTGCGTGTGTGTTCCTCTCGGTTCTTTTACATATGTGTGTGTGTTCATATAAGAGAGTAGAGTTAGAGAGAAGAAGATCAGAGGGAGCTGCGTGTGGCAGCTCCATCATTTGGTATCAGAGCCTTATGTCGAGGTCCGAGACTCCATTGCCGTCAAGCTGCGCCACGACGACGGAGAAAGGTAGGCTGCCCGGTAAGTTGCGCCACCGGCGGTAAGGAGGTGATGGCCAAGGCCATTGCCATGAAGAGTCCATCGTCCATGTCCGAGTTGTTGACAAGGTGCGTCATCGTCGACAACATGGAGGAGAGACACCGGCAAGTTGCGGCACGATAGAGAACAAGGAGGCGAGTTGCGGCACCGGTGGCAAACATGGAGGTGAGTCGCCGGCGAGTTGCGGCACCGGTGGCGAACATTGAGGCGAGCCGCCGGCGAGCTGCGACACCGGTGGCGAACATGCAGAAGCGAGCGTGCCATGACGGCGTGCTTGTGGTGAAGGCGTACGAGGTGCGTCTCTTGTCGAGGCGATCGGCGACGGCGACAAATCGGTGCGGCAAGATGGCAATGGACGCCGTCTACGCGCTGCATCGACGACATCGACGACGACAGGCTTCAAGAGAGAAATAAGAACAACAAGATTAGGGAGGTAATTGTTAGAACTAATCTTGTTAATTTGTAGTCCATCATGTTTAAAATTCTTTCATGCATGTGCTACTAGTCGTGGCAACACATGCATGTAAAGATATGTCTATGTGTGTGCATGCGAACTAAGGTAGAGTTAGTTGCATGCTTATCTAGTTGTTTAGCCGAGTCAAGTGCTGGCCGAGTCATGTGCATGCATAGTTTAGATAAGTCTGGTGAGTAGTGGTCTGGCGTGAGTTTAGGATTAGAGATAATAGAGACGTGGGTCTATCTTGTAATGGCTATTTAAGCAAATCAAATGAATGATAAACGGTGGCCTGCGGGCAGGGATAACGATGTAGCTTTTGTGAGTACTAGGGAAGAGTCTCGGCAAAGCTTGTGTTCTTCCCTAGTCATGTGTGTGTGCGTGTGTGTTCCTCTCGGTTCTTTTACATATGTGTGTGTTCATAAGAGAGTAGAGTTAGAGAGAAGAAGATCAGAGGGAGCTGCGTGTGGCAGCTCCATCGCTGATCGTACTTTTATGCATGCTGGCATGCAATCAGCTACTCGCTTCGACCCATATTATTTGACTCAACTTTGTCTAGATTCATATGTATCTAGTTAAGTATTTAGTCTAGATGTATCCATATATAGACAAAGTTGAGTCAACTAATATGGGTCGGAGAGAGTACTTTGGTGTCTTCTGTTAATCTAAGAAATACCGTATCTAGTTAGATATTATAGTTATCCACTTTTTAACTATATTGTTGTTTGATAATGTGATCTCAGCGAGGTTACACTAGTTATGAGCTCGCGGAGTATCTAATACTCCCTCCGTCCCAAAATAAGTGACGTGGGTTTATTTAGATTCGGATGTATCTAGACACGTTTTAGTATATAGGTACATGCGAATCTAGACAAACTCAAGTCACTTATTTTGGGACGGAGGGAGTAGAAATATTCTGGTTGGCAACCTCGTGTCAAATTCTACTGTATATTTAAGTTGATGATATTCATTGACTTTTATGACGACTAATGTTAAATACTGATTACTCCAGAAAAAAAGAATAGAGTAACATGGACTCAAGGTCAGACAGCTTTTCTTGTATTTATGATGAAAGAGTATTCGGATGTGGAAAAGTTTCGTGGCCAAAATGGATGGACCAAGGAAGGATGGACCGCTATGATAATACAAAACACCTTCTAACCCGTGGCATATCACATATATGGTGAAAAAAAATCCTAAATTTTCTACGTATTTTTATTGGCGGCTTGCAATAAAAAGGCAGTATCATGCGCTGGGCACTAACAGGTCTGACCCCAAAAAACAAACAAAATTTTAAAAAAGTATAGAAGTACGTATATAGCTTTGTCACGATCGATACATGAGAGAAAAAGGAGTCGGGTAAGGCTTGTACCTGCTCCCGCCGTGGGCGGCGCGCCGGACCAGAGTAAGGGCGAGATGCTATGACGGCGACGTTAGAATCCAGGATTTGATGTGGTAGTAGAAGGGAGAATTTAACTTGAAGCATAATTTATAGGTGCGTTAATTAGTTGAAGCTGAAGCATTCAACTAGAGAAACTCATGCACAGCCATGCATGCACAGCCATGCACGCATATATGGGTCAAATCGGATCATGCAGCAACCATAAAAACCGGTCAAAGAATACCAAAATATCACTTCCCAAACGCCTTGAAGTTTTTGCTAAAACTGAGAAATACTAAAGTATGGTGAAACTGAAGTATTCATTGCCCACACACTCAAATACTTTGGTTTTAGAATACTATGGTTTAGAAAAAGTGGAGCTGCCAAACGGAGCCAGTCTTCTATGATAAATAAATCTTCGTAACCGGCAATAATTCAAGATTGATGAATTGCCAATCATCAATTATCCAAGTTTTCAAGTACCTTTGGTTTTCTTTGTCACCGCGGCAACATGACGTCTAACGGCTGAATGTTGCTCGATCTCTCTAGCTGGGCGCGTGCATCGCCGTCCACCGTTGCTCTAAGTCTGCTTCATGGCGACAAGCTAGTGCTAGGACCTAGGAGCCTAGGACGTTGCCGCAGTGGAGGTGCGACGGGAAAGACAAGACCGTGAGAAAACTGGTCGTTTGATCGTGTGCTTTGCCTGTTTTGCTCTAAAAAAAATATTTCCGCTACTCACGATGGCCCCATTCCAATTTCCACGGAACACAACTACTGGATGGGCCATGACCCAGATTGATGTGTGCTCCGGCTGCACGCAATATGATACTGATGTATGTCCAGATGCTAGTACTCCCTCCGATCCAAATTAGTTTTTTTTTTAGAAATAGTCGCTGCATAGGTTTACAATCTCCTCATGTGGGGATTCTAACCAGGTCTTACACATTTTATTCTCGCAGCTAAACTTTGCTAAACAATGCGCTACTTCATTACCAGATTGGCGCACATGTCTGACTCGATGTTCCGTGAAACTCTTCAGCAAAACCTTGTTATCCTCAACCAGATGACCATGCAAGGACCTATCATAGTTATTGCTGCACAGTTTCGTCACCACACCCAGACAATCCGTCTCCAGGCACACCCTTTGAACTCCCATTTCCATAGCTAGCTCTAAGGCTCTCTTACACGCCAGTAGCTCCACCTGCTCCGGGTCAGTTGCAAGGTTCAAAAAATGACCAGCTCCCGCGAGGAAACTGCAATGGTGGTTCCGCAGAACCACACCACAACCTCCACTAGACGTCGTAGCATAAAAGGAACCATCCGCATTTGTCTTACACCAACTGTCCTCAAGAGGGAGCCAGTGCTCCACAACATTGGGCGGTACAGTGGGTGCCTCAGATGACCTCTCCAGCCATTCTTCAACCAAGAAAATAGCTCGACGGGCAATGCTCTGTGGATCATCGATCTTCTCTTCCTCCCTGGCATCGTTTCGAGCAAGCCAAAGTTGATAGATCATCATAATAGCTATGGAAATCTCCTTGTCCGAGAGACACCCCATCCAATCGAGAATCCATCCGCGCAGCTCATTTGGCCTCACATTTTCAGTACAAGGGCTGCGAAGCTGCAGACCGGTATACTCGCGAATCAGGTCCCAAGCGCGCAAAGAGTGAGGGTAGCTCCAGAACCGATGCAGCAAGGACTCATCGCGATTGCATGCAATGCATTTGACTCCCTCCTTTATCTTCCTTCGCTGTAGCTCATCCCCCACTGCCAACCTGTTCCGAATTAGCCTCCACATATGAATCTTCGCCTTACCGGGGACATCAGCTGCCCAAAGTGCTAGCCAGCCCCGGTGCTCCTCACAAGACGTCGAGGAGCCCGGTCGCCCAGCTAGACACTCATTCAGTTGCATCTTCAAATGGTACGTTGACTTGACACTGAACACTCCGTTCTTGGTGTAATTCCATGCGATTAAATCCTCTGATCCAGCACGACCCACGGGTGTCTTCAAAATGTCAGCAACATCCCCTTCAAAGAACAATTCGTTCAGTTTGGCTTCATCCCAACCTCCACCATTTGGGAGCAACAATTCTTTAACTAGCTTCACCTCCTTTCCAGGTTTTAGCCCTAGTGGGAGTTTCAGACCCGACCTTGGAATCCAATTGTCCGCCTGAACGTTCATTGCTACGCCATCCCCAACTCTCCAAATCAGGCCCTCCTTTAGTAAATCTCTACCATGTAAGATACTCCTCCATGTGAACGATGATGCTTTTGGGCATTTTGTAGTCAAAAAACCTCCATCCTTGAAGTATCTTGTGCGGAGAACCTGTGCACACAACGAGGAAGGGGAGGTTTGAATTCTCCAAGCTTTTTTAGCAAGCAAAGCTTGGTTAAAAACCGTAAAGTTCCGAAACCCCATTCCACCCCTTCTCTTCGGCACACACATTTTATCCCATCCGATCCAATGCACTTTGCGTCTTCCCTCAACTTCGCCCCACCAGAAACCAGACACGATTGAAGTCAACTTGTTGCACATTTTATTGGAGAGCCTGAAGCAGCCCATCGGATAGGTAGGGACAGCCTGCAGAACTGATTTAACAAGAGTCTCCTTTCCTTCCATTGATAGCCCCTGACCCTTCCAACCATTCATCTTCCCCTAAGACCGCTCAGGGATATGTTTAAAAGCTCCATCCTTGGAGCGGCCTACCACAGTTGGTAGACCCAAGTACTTCTCCGAAAGAGCCTCGCAAGAAATACCAATCACCTCCTTCAGCTCCTCCCTCTTTTCGTCAGGGCAGCCCTTCCCAAAGAAGATAGAGGATTTCTGCATGTTCACTTTCTGCCCACTACACACCTCATACGACTGTAGAATACCTCGAAGAGCTGTCAGACTGTCGTTGCTAGCTTCCAGGAAAACAACACGGTCGTCTGCAAATAGGAGATGAGTGATAGTTGGACCTGTGGAGCCAAACGAAACACCGGCCACCTCCTTATTGTTTTGCGCCTGACGGAGGAGTGCCGAGAAACCCTCCACACAGAAAAGGAAGAGGTAAGGCGACAAAGGATCCCCCTGGCGAAGCCCGCAAGATGGTCGAAAAGACGCAGAGACTCCCCCATTAAGCTTGACTGGCATCCGCGCCGACTTCACACATCTCATAATCATCTCCACCCAAACTGGTGAAAAACCCAGCCGCAGCATCATCTTCTCGAGAAAACACCACTCGACCCTATCATAGGCTTTCATCATGTCCAGTTTCACCGCGCAGAGCGGTTTCTTCCTCTTCCTTTTCCGTATAGCTTGCACACACTCATATGCGATCAGCACATTATCAGTAATGAGCCGACCGGGGACAAAAGCGTTATGTTCCTCCGAGATAAGGATGGGAAGAATTCCTTTCAGCCTATTTGCAACAGTTTTTGAGGCAATTTTGTAAAGAACGTTACCCAGGCTAATCGGTCGGAACTGCGAAAGAAACTCCGGTGAGTTAACCTTCGGAATTAGCACAAGAATAGTGTCATTGAAATTTGCCCTCCAAGAAATCCTTCACTGCCCTACAGACAGACTTTTTAAGAAGAGGCCAGTGCCGTTGGAAGAAGAGGGCAGGCAGGCCGTCCGGCCCCGGCGCTTTTGTTGGACCCATTTGGAAGAGCGCCGCCTCAATTTTAGAATCCGAAAACCCCCCAGTGAGGGTGCGGTTCATATCGTCAGTAATAGCACACTCAATTAGATTGAGCACACGATCAGCCTGTGTTGATCCTTCGGTAGTATACAACTTATGATAAAAATCCAGTGCTAGCTCTCGCATGCCCTCATTTGTTTGGCACAGCGACCCATCCTCTTTGCGGAGCGATTCGACCGTGTTTTTGCGTTTCCTATGAGACACCCTGTTTTGGAAAAACCTTGTGTTTCGATCGCCCGCTTTTTACCAGTCCTGCCGAGATCGTTGGCGAAACATAATCTCCTCCCTTTCGTAAAGATCATGAAGTTTCTTTTCTATCTCGTTGACCTCCAGTGAGGATCCCGAGATCAGCTCATTTGTACGTGCCTCCTCCAGCTTGCCTCTTAGCGATTTTAATTCTGCTCGAACAGAGCCAAAGGTATCAAAACTCCACCGCTGCATGGTCTTTGACATGTCATGGAGCTGTCTCCACAGGCCGTCAATATTCAATTCCACACTTCCATCCAGGTCCCATGCTTTGGCGATCATGGCATCGTACTCACTATGTTTTGTCCACATTTCTCAAAGCAAAAACTTCTCGGTCCCTTTGCCACAAAACATGGGTTGTCTGCTGCCACCCGGATGAGCATGGCCATGTGGTCCGACTCCTCCGTCATGACATGCTCCACCCTTGTTGCAGGAAAAAGATCGTGGAACGGCGCCGTCGCCATACCTCTATCAAGCCTGACCTGGATGTTAGCCTCCGCAGCACGCCTATTATTCCGAGTAAAAGGGTAGCCCTGAAAGCCCAAATCAGCCAAGCCACAGTCCACCAAGCAGTCGCGGAAAGCCTGCATCTGCCCCTCACTCCTGGGATTCCCCCCTAGTTGCTCATCTCGTGAAAGAATCTCGTTAAAATCTCCCGCACATAACCAGGGAAGATCATCTTGTGCTTTTAGAAATCTCATAACATCCCAAGTTTTATGGCGAAACTCCATCCGGGGCTCACCGTAGATACCACTGAACCGCCAAACCTTTCCTTCATAGCTGATCCTAGCATCGATGTAATATTGGCACCAAGGACAAACAGAAACTTCGACACCATCCCGCCACCATAGAGCCAGGCCCCCACTTTTACCAACACAGTCAACTGCAACACCATGCTTAAACCCCAAACTCCATTTCAGCCTCTCCATCGCCTTCGCTTTCTTCTTAGTTTCAGACAGGAACACCACCGTTGGGTTGTAAGATCGTATTAGATCTCTAATTTCGCCCACCGCCGCGTCCAACCCTAGTCCACGGCAGTTGAGGGCCAACAGATTCATTGGTCTCGGTGGCCCTGCTCCGCAGGGTCCGCCGATGAATTCTTCTCCAGTCTGTCAAACACCGAACCAGTACACTGACGCTTGCCAGCAGACCCTGAACTACCATCATCTCTAGCAGCCCCAACCTCCTTGGGAACCCACACAGTCTTGGTCCCTCTCTTGCGATTAGTAGTGCTCTGTTGATTATGTCCCATAGCCGTTCTTTTAGCAGCAGTCTGCTTGCGAGGTTGGCAAACAAAGGTTCCTAGTTTCTTTGGAGCTTGGCTAACAGGTACATCGTATAGCTTTTCCTCATGCCTCTTCTTATTTTCCCGCGCCCCGTGACGCTTTACCGGGCTGGTAACTTCAGCCTTGTCATACCTCAACTCATTCCCGCCAGTGCGAGATGAGCTCGAGAATTCTTGATCTCTATGGTGGCTGCGCCTAGGAGGCAGGTCGCGAATTACCGGCCCACCCCTAAACCTTGAATCATCATCACAGGACCTGCTACCGAAGCTGCCCGATGAAACCGATGGCCTCGCCGGTGGAGCAGGTTTCCTAGTCTTTCCTGGTTCAGCTCGAAGCCATTCTCCCCATTGCTGCACCTCCTCTCTCTCAGTCGAGCAAACACCATTAGGATGAACAAGCCGACCACAATCAAAGCAGAAGTGCGGTAGTTTTTCATACTTGAGATCAAACCATCTACCTTCAGCTTCGTCATCAGATTCACAGACAGGAACCCCTCTCAAGAGGGGCTGCTCAACGTTTACAGCCACTCTGATGCGTAAATCTTCTCCCCAAGCCATGCCATCCTCATCAACATCAACGGAGATATACCTTCCAATCCATCCGCCAATCAGTTCCCCATAATATTTGTTCATCAGGTCCATCGGCAGATCAAGAACTTTTACCTAGACATCCATTGTATCAAACACCAACTCAGGCGGACGAACAGCACCATCAAACTCCTTCAGAAGCAATGCGCTGAAATCAAATTGCCAAGGCCCGCTCTTCATCGCGTGCCTCCAATCCCCTTCGGAAGTGAATCGCACAACGAATCTGTTATCACCTATGTCTTTAAACTGTGCCGGCCTGTGCAAACCCCATGCACGATGCATGGCACGCTCTAGGGCACCAATGATCAGCTTCCGCGGAGAGCATACCTTACCCACCGCCGCCCACTTAGGTCATGGGACGTTGCCTGCGGCGGCGCCTTTGATCACCAGTCCCGCAACCTCCTTCTCCGTCAGCAGAAGGTCGCCCATCTTCGTCGAGAGACCGGTCATCCGCGGCGGACTTGGAGGGAGACCTAGATGGCGCCCTAGAAGGGCCCCCATCTCTAGAGCCTGAACGCGAAGGAGAAGCCATCCTGTGAGAAACTCCCGTCCCCGACTCCCCAAGGAGTAGAGAGAGAGAGAAATCCCGAACACCAGCTGGCCACGAGAGAAGAGCTTGCCGCCGAGATCTGCTCCGCCACCGGAAAAACACCACCCTCGAGGAGAAACCCTAGCCTAAGCACGATCGCCTGCCGATCGCCCCAGAGAACCGCTCTCGGTGGACCCACCCACGCTCTCCTGTCCTTGAGGTTTCTCCGACCCAAATTAGTTGACTCAGATATATGTATCTTGGTTTCGTCAACACTTTTTCAAATAAGACAATTTTGCCCTCCCACCGAATCCTTCGGCTGTTCCTTTTTGTGTTGTTCGGCGCTACGTCAAATCCTTGGTCGCGCACTCGTGTTCCTCGCTGGCTTGCACGTGACACGTGACCAACTGTTAAAAATATAAGCAATAATCCATATGATTTAATCCGAATAATAAACCGATAAAACATGATCATACAGACAGTACCAAAACTAATCATGCAGACCAACAAAGTAGATGAACATATTACATCTAAATAAGATAAACCTATCACATTTGCACCGAACGTTAGAATAAGGAACTCTAGCAGAATCTGAAATAAGAAGTTCAGTATTACGTACGGTAGAGCAGCGGCAGCAGCAGCGGTAGCTGTAGTGGTGGTAGCAGCGCCGTCAGCCATGTCATCGATGTAGAGGCTGCCGATGTCCGGGAAGAAGTCCTCGTCCGGAAAGGAGTCGTCCGTGATGGCGTCAATAGTCGCGCGAAAGCGCTTCTCAAAAACCTGATCACCCTTAATCTTACAGGTTCACAAGAAGGCGGGGTTCCGGAGGCCTACTGCCCCGATCTGCGGTGCACGCCGCAAACCAGGATGGGGAAGACGAAGGTGACAGCGCAATAGACTGGAAAGAGACGTGTGTGGTAAGCGTGACCGATCAGGTTTAGCGCGGAGGCTTATATAGCGCAGGTCAGGAAGATCGTGGGACTCAGCCCACGTCCGAGTCGGTAACAGCCCACGTCCCATAAAGACTGGAAACGGCTAACTAATTAACGCGTTCGTTAATGACTCATAATTAATCTAAGATTAATTTTTCTGACTAGTGTAGCACCCTGATAAAACCACTACTAGAAAATCGCGTGTTATTTTTATTTTTATGCATCATCATGACCGCATGCTCATGTCATCATGCCACATTGCATTTGAGCATATTCATGAATACATTTATAATTGTTTGTCTACAACTATTTTCTAAAAGCCTACATTTGTTTTTTAAATAATTCCCTCTCTATTTTAAATCAAAACCTTAGGTCCATCCGGATCTTCTATTTGTCTAAAACCTATTTGCAAAATAGTTTGTTCTAAAAGAAATAAAAATAAATCCTTTGTTCAGGGGAGGCAACCCAACTCGTAGGCCAGGCCACCTACTACCCCGGAAGGCCCAACCCACCTGACCCAGACCCGACCGAAGCAAACCCTAAACCTAAAACCAACACACACCACATCCATCCCACTCCCTGCTGCCGCCAACCATCACACTCTCCTCTCAGTCCCGCGTCTACCCACCCCGCCTGGCCCCACGCTCGCGGGCCCACCCACCAACCGCACGTGAGCCCCGTCCTCATCACGTAAGCCCCTCCCCTGCTCGTGACCAAGCCCCTGCCTCGCTCGATTCCGTGAGCGTCGCCGGCCTCCACCCCTCGATCGAGCCCGACGGGGTCCCCTCGTCACGCAACCAACCCCGCCCGATCCCCTCTCCCTGGCCCGTTTCGGCGCCCTCCGCCGCAGCTAGGAGGCCGCCACCATTGACCCTGAAGTCGTGAGCCCACCGTGAGCCCAGCCCCGCGTCACGCTCTCGGCCAGCGTGCGACAACCGTCCAGCAGAGCCTGAGCCGCCTCCTCGCGAGCGCCTCCCTCGCCTCTCTAACATCCATCGCCAGGGACGCCGCCTCGTGTCGAGCTCTTCGTTGCCCTGCCCTCCTCCGTACCGCGCGACCTGAGCGTCGCTGACCCGCTCCGCTAGTGAGCCTGCCTCTCCGTCGAGCCCCGCGCCTTCGTCGGTTGGTAGGACTTCGCCGTGGCCGCCGTCCTCCGCCTGTCTCCTGTCCCCATCACCGCGTCGTGCTCGTCCACAATCCCTGCTGGATGGCCTCCCAAGATCGACTGCCCCACGTGCTTGAAGTGTTCGACACTATGCCTATGTGTTTGGCTCAGCAGGAGGTACCGCGAGGATTTGTGATGTGGTGCCAGAGGTGTATTCGTACATGGACACAAAGATGATACTCTTGTAACCACAAGATGGAAGCCGGTACCCCAAGCCCTCTGTCTTGGAACCGAAGCCGGTGTCCACAAGATTCCCGACATGTATCGCCAAGATCTCTGACCCTGGACTGGAACGCCAAGACCCCGGATCCGAAGACCAAGCCCCAAAGTCCCGATCCCGAGGATCCGAAGACCGGACCCGAACCCCTTCGACCCCCCAAGATCTTCAACCCTAATGGGTGATCCCCTTTTCCGAGCCCTATTTTATAAAATGAAATATAAACTTGTTGCATATTAATTGTCCATTCTCGCATGCATATTGTGGATGTTTGGGGGTATTTAGATGATTCACCTAAATTAAATATGGGGCACATATGCGGGCTATTCATGTCTATTAATGCCTCCATTTAAATTTGTGTAGCGAACCGATGTCATGTTTTGCCTTGTTAATACAACATTTAAATTTGCAGGGTAGCAAAATAATATGAACCTCTTAATTAATTGTCGGGACCCCGATGTAGGGGTTCGTAGCAAGGAAAACAAAAATTTTCTATCGCATACAAACAAACAAGCCAAGATCTATCTACTAGATTGTAGCAACGAGTCGATGGAATAACTCACCCTCGAAGATTCCAAAGTGTTTAACGAGAGCAGATTCTCGTGGGTGATGTAGTCGTACTCTTTCCGATCTCAAGATCGCGTAGACGATCCTTCCGGCGCCGCGTTCCCGCAGCGCTCCCGCAGTCGGTCACACGTTCGGTACTCGACGAAGACCTTCCTCTCCCTTGTTCCAGCAGGCAGCGGAGTTTGTAGCACTCTCCTCGCGATTCCGGCAGCACAACGGCGTGGTACCGGAAGTAGAGGGGAGATCCCGCAGGGCTTCGCCTTAAGCCGGTGCGAGTATGGTGGAGCTTATGAGAGAAGCTATCAGTGGTCTAGTAATTAGACACACCAATTAGAAGGCTCTAAACCAATTAGAAGGCTCTAAACCGAATAGCTCTAAACCGGGGTCTAGATCTAGGGTTTAGTTTAGAGGATAGGAAACTTGTGTGTGTTGGGAGGGAGCCCTGCCCCTCCTTATATAGGTGGGAGGGGCTGGCCGGCCAAGGGGAGGGAGTGGAGTCCCTCCCCAACTCGGCCTAGGTGGGGCGCCGGCTTGGGGAGGAGGACTCCTCCCTCAAGTCGGTTTCCTCCTCTCCTCCCACTTCCCAAAAACTGCCGTTTGACTTTCAAACTAGCCGTTTGACTTTTTCAATTTAGGATTCAATTTAATCCTTTATTTGGGACAGCAAGAACACTTAGTACATGATGCAATCATTCCAACATGTAATGACACATTCATGTACCCCTTCCCCCCCGGAGTGCCGGACAATCCGGGACCTTCTAGAATGTTCCCGATGGAAACACCGGAATCATTCCCGAACTCCGAAACGGGACTTTCCTTATATGAATCTTATTCTCCGGACCATTCCGGATCACCTCGTGATATCCCGGATCCCATCCGAGACTCCGAACAACATTCGGTCTCTTTCTCATAATACCATAACTACTCAAACAACGTCGAATCCTTAAGTGTGTCTCCCTACGGTTCGTGAATTATGCGGACATGATCGAGACACTTCTCCGAACAATAACCAATAGAGGAATCTGGAAATTCATATGGCTCCCACATATTTCTACGATTACTTTGCGATCGAATGAACCACTTACATACGATACCAATTTCCCTTTGTCTCACGATATGTTACTTATCCGAGGTTATGATCATCGGTATCTCTGCATACCTAGTTCAACCTCGTTACTGATAAGTACTCTTTTCTCGTTCCCGTGATATGTGATCCCTTGTGACCAAGTCACATGCTTGCAAGCTAATTGGATGACATTTCACCGAGAGGGCCCAGAGTATATCTATCCGTCATGTGGATGGACAAATCCCACTCTTGATCCATGTGTTTCAACCAATACTTTCCGAACACTCAATGCCACTTTTATAGCCACCCTGTTACGGTGTGGTGTTTGATGACATCAAAGCATCCATCCAGTAAGGGTGATATGCATGATCTCATGGTCGAAGGAATTAGGTTACTATGTATCAGAAAGCATATAGCAATTGAACTATTGAAATGACTTGATCTTTATGCTACGCTTATCTATAGGAGTATGTCCATCACATCATTCTCCTAATGATATGATCCTGTTGTTAATAACATCTCTATGTTCATGATCAGGAAACAATGATCATATATTAACCAACAAGCTAGTTTAACAAGAGGCTTTACTAGGGACTCTTATTTTAGTTTACAAATCACACAAGTATTAATGTTTCCGGTTAATACAATTATAGCATGGTATGTAAACATTTATCATAAGTGTGAAGACATGATAATAACCACTTTATTATTGCCTCTTGGGCATATCTCCAACAGTCTCCCACTTGCACTAGAGTCAATAATCTAGTTTCGAACCTTTGTGTATATAACACCTATGGCTTTCCGGTGTTGTATGTACACGATTGCTAGTGGTCAACTGATCTCCGGATCTGACACTTCCAGGTCCGTGTGTAATTGCATGTCTTTGCGTCTCTACGCATCACTCATTCTCTAATGAGATGGCTTTGTATAAATTTGGTCTTTCGGTGTGACCTTTAGTTCTTTAGGGTTAAAACATGTTGACAATATTGTCGTACAATATATCTTCATAGTATTATCCCGCTGTGAACTACACCTAGTTTGATAACAAACTACTTGACACAAATGCCCTCTTTTGCTGCTATAATAGCAGTCATATACTTAGCCTTTTGTTGTAGTATCTGTCACAATGTCTTAACTTTGGAAATCATCCAAATCCATTATGGAACTCACTTTCCATTATATTGTGCCACCCTTAGTTTAGATTGAGATAAACTTAATTTGTACTTTGTGACAAAACTAGTATCAATGTAGTACTTTTACAATGAACTAACCATCTATTTGTCACTTCTACAAATAATATACTCTTAGTTCTTCCAAAAGATCATAAGAATATCCTTACTATTGTCCAATGATCATCTTACGAATCATTCTGGTATATGCTCACAACATTTAGAGCATAGGACATATCTGGATTTGTACATATCACAGTATGATTGATATAAATACTCTTTGTGATTTCATACATCAAGTATCAATCTATACTTGATTATTTGTTTCACTTTACCAAATGTCAATACACTTGAATATATCATCAACATTGAACTTATTCAATCCTTTCTGTGCAACAAGAACCTTCTCTTGTAGTTTCTATATTGAACTCATTCAATATCTTGTCTATGTACTTCTGGCACAACCATATTAGCGTCTATTGATGCCAAATATTTGGGTTTTGCCTAAGTCTTTCATCGGGATGAAATTCTTAATATGTGTTAATAAAAGATACATTATTTCCAATCAACAATATGTCTTCCACATAATGTATTAGAAACATGTCTTAGCGCTCCCACTTAATTTCTTGCAAATGCAAGCATCTTCATTGTCTCTGATGAAATTAAACCCTTTTAACAGTTTCATCATAGTGAAGATTCCAACTCCGCTATGCTCACTCTAACCATTGAAGTTTGCATATGCTTTTAGCATCCTTTGAATTAACAAAACCCTATGGACCGTGTTTATGCACATGTCCTAGGTAACGATTCTATTAGAAGAACTTGTTTTGTTTATTCAACTACCATATAACAAATTATATGTAGTGGTTGCTTTCATTAATCCGTCTAGACTAAATATCACTATGATAGATCAAATCTTGTCATAGTCAACCTTTGAACATTGTTGTGAACTCTTTCCCAACATGTCGACTATTTCATAGATGTAAAACATCCATGTCTATTTTCTTTATAGATCCAGACACAACTGTAAGGTCTTACACCTTTCTCGAGGGTCCTTCAAGTTCAAAACTTGATTTCTCGTGTATGGAACTATCACGGATTTTATGGCTTCAAGCCATTTGACGGAGTCAGGGCCCATCATCGCTTCTTTGCATGTAGTCGGTTCATTATTCTCAAATAATGATTCAACCCTCAAATCTTGGTATTTGATTGTTTACCCGATCTACTTGTTTCAATAGGAACTTAGATCTCCGTGACCACAACCTTTGAGGCACGTGAGCCATGAGCATTGTTGCCGCCTCCGGAACACTTTTCGGCGCTGCGCAACTTTGCACATACAGCTAAGGTTCTTAACCTTATCAAAGTTCTATTGTCCTCCCACTTAACTTTTCACGAAAAATTTCTTCCAAAAGAAACTTGACGTTCTAAGCAACAAACACTTTTGTCTCCGGTGTTTATGGAGGAATACTTAATAGTCATACAAAGACAGGTTCATCCGACTTTGGTTGCAAACATCTTTCTTATGCATAGCATACCAATGTTTAAGAAAGGACAACTTGGGTTTTATCCCAAACCATAACCTTATATGGTGTCATTTCAACGGATTATGATGAAGCTCTTTTCAGTGGAAAAACGGTAATCTCTAAAGCTTTTAATCTTTAAAATACAATGGCAGTTTTATGAATTACACCTTTCGATCTTACCATGTCAAACAAGGTTTAATTACATATCTCGAACGCTCCATACTCTTATGGTGTTTCGGGAAAATGCAAATCCACGGAACGATTCCTTAAATCTTAGGTATTATGCTAAACTTGTAACTCAAATATCTTCCTTTATGATCTTATCATAAACTATTTATATTCTTGTTACAATGATTTTGCACTTCATCTTGAAAGTCTTTTGAACTTTTCAAATATTTCATACTTCATCCTTATTAAGTAAATATTCATATATTCACTCAAATTTTCGGAGAAAGCATATGAAGTTGAAATCCATCGCTCTTGACTACACATAATGGACTTCGTACAACAATATGTACAAGTTCCAATTAGCTAGTCATTCGTTCCCTTTTTGGCCTATGAACGAAGTTTTAATTATCTCTAGGAAAGTTTCACAAGCGTTATTTGATCAAAATCAAATAGACTCCAAAATTCCATCCATATGGATTTTTCTTCATGTTTTCTTTCCAATATAATTTTAAACGGCGATGTCACTTCCTAAGTGATCTTTCAATCAATTTGTCTTTCGACATTTTAGCACTAGTTTTATGGATGTGATTTCTCCAACGAGATTTGTGAATCATCCATCTTTTATGGATTACGGCAATTATTTGAACAACCCTTTTGTTCTCATAATACCTGATAAAACAAATCTTTGAAGGCAAGCTTTGATGTTTAACGAGCAACACAATAACCCTTTATTTGTTCTCGATGAACATCATCACATATTCTTTTGCTAGTTACTTAGGCCATTGTAGTTCATGAATTGTGTTGTTTCGTATGACGATTCACACCAACAAATTCAGTATCAAATACTTAAGAACCACATTGTTTAACAAGCAAAGAATATAGCCATAACATGTATATCATCTATATACTTAAACTGAACGATTCTAGTCTTTTCTTTTCTGCCATATATTTATGAGATTCTCTTTCAGTATTTCCTTTTCAGTTTGAAAGAATCTATCAACATCAATAGTGGAGTCATACATATGACATATAGTCCAAAGCGTGTATAGTTAAATACCAATGTCTTTGGACTTGCACTTTGAAGTAGATCACCATCATTAAATATTTGGTGTTCTTTCAAATTCCTTACTTTAGTAATCTCTTGGTGTAGTAAACATTTTACCTACATCAAATATTCACCCTTATCATGGTATCGTCCATGATCAAGCTACTTTTAGCTTATAACGATGAATTATGAGTATAATGTTGCTATCCAAAACCTTTTGGAGGATTAGGACAACAAGTGTCTCCAACCTTTTTGCAAATTCTCATCAAAATATGAGAACATGAACTTTGCCATATTATACTCTATCATGTTGTAACCAAAACTTCGTTTCAGATATCACAATATCTTCCACACATCATGGTTTCTGAAACAACTCTTTCAGATCCTAGATAACCTTGATATTAAGGGAATCCTTTGAATATCAAGAATCATGGATACAAACATGATACTTATATACTAACACTTGGAATTGTTACTCTTGATTTAATACTAATTATTAAACTTCATGGAGTAACCGGAACTTACTGAAAGTTTGCAATAGGACTTTTAAACTTTAGATTAACACTTAAAACAATACGATACCAGTTCGTAAAGTATCTAACCAGAATTCTATAGTTCTATCATCTCAATTATAACTAAGCGCAAGGTGGTAAACGGATGCCAATGACTACAACAACTATGCAAATTCACTTTGATTTAGTTTATGATAAATTGAGTTCTAATTAATAATTAAATTAATCTAGGTGAACTCCCACTCAAAACAATATCCCTCACATTGTTTTAGTGATCACACGAACCAAATCCACCACATCAAAACCGATCATCACGAGAGTTGATATAGCTTCAATGGCGAACAATCAACATGTTCATCATATCTACTATATGACTCATGCTCTACCTTTCGGTAATCCGTGTTCCTGAGGCCATGTCTGTACATGCTAGGCTCGTCAAGATCAAACCTTAGCTACCGCATAAGCAAATCTGGCTTGCTTACGTTGTATTTACCCGTGGAATCAAAGACACCCGATCATCACGTGGTGCTTCGAAGCAACAAGTTTTAGCAACGGTGCTAACTAAGGGCGAACACTTTAGAACTTGAAATTTATGTGCATGAGGGATCATCTTATAATGCTACCGTCGTCTACTAAGCAATACAAGATGCATAAAGGATTAACATCACATGCAATTCATAATATGTGATATGATATGGCCTTTCTTCTTTGTGCTTCCGATCTCCATCTTCAAGCATGAACATGATCTCCATCATCACCGGCGTAGCATCAAGGTCAATGACGCTTCTTCATGGTTGTCGTCCACCAGCTTCAACTATTACAACTATTTTGAATAGACACGCAGGTCTTAACAGAAATTAAAGACAACCATATGGCTCCTGCCGGTTGCCAACTTACAATAAGGAACATTGCATACATCAAATATAATCACAATCATGGCCATATCACATCACTGCACACCCCTGCAAAACAAAGTTAGACGCTTCTACTTTCTTTGCATATTTTACGTGGTTTGGGGCTTTCCATAAGTGTCGTTCTAACCTACGAACAAGAACCACAACATTGATACTAGCATTGTTGATTACCCGTTGTAAATTGGATCTTAACTATGCTAGGAGAAACAGGCACCCGCAAAGCCACTTATGCAATACAAGTTGCATGTCAAACGTGGAGCAAGTCTCATGAACGATGTCATGTAAGGTTAGCCCGGGCCGCTTCATCCCAACATACCGCAAGATGCAAAGTACACAAAAAGCAATCTACAATAAAAGCATCAACGCCCACAATGACCATTGTGTTCTACTCGTGCAACAGATCTACATATAGACACGGCTCTGATACCACTGTAGGGGTTCGTAGCAAGGAAAACAAAAATTTTCTATCGCATACAAACAAACAAGCCAAGATCTATCTACTAGATTGTAGCAACGAGTCGATGGAATAACTCACCCTCGAAGATTCCAAAGTGTTTAACGAGAGCAGATTCTCGTGGGTGATGTAGTCGTACTCTTTCCGATCTCAAGATCGCGTAGACGATCCTTCCGGCGCCGCGTTCCCGCAGCGCTCCCGCAGTCGGTCACACGTTCGGTACTCGACGAAGACCTTCCTCTCCCTTGTTCCAGCAGGCAGCGGAGTTTGTAGCACTCTCCTCGCGATTCCGGCAGCACAACGGCGTGGTACCGGAAGTAGAGGGGAGATCCCGCAGGGCTTCGCCTTAAGCCGGTGCGAGTATGGTGGAGCTTATGAGAGAAGCTATCAGTGGTCTAGTAATTAGACACACCAATTAGAAGGCTCTAAACCAATTAGAAGGCTCTAAACCGAATAGCTCTAAACCGGGGTCTAGATCTAGGGTTTAGTTTAGAGGATAGGAAACTTGTGTGTGTTGGGAGGGAGCCCTGCCCCTCCTTATATAGGTGGGAGGGGCTGGCCGGCCAAGGGGAGGGAGTGGAGTCCCTCCCCAACTCGGCCTAGGTGGGGCGCCGGCTTGGGGAGGAGGACTCCTCCCTCAAGTCGGTTTCCTCCTCTCCTCCCACTTCCCAAAAACTGCCGTTTGACTTTCAAACTAGCCGTTTGACTTTTTCAATTTAGGATTCAATTTAATCCTTTATTTGGGACAGCAAGAACACTTAGTACATGATGCAATCATTCCAACATGTAATGACACATTCATGTACCCCTTCCCCCCCGGAGTGCCGGACAATCCGGGACCTTCTAGAATGTTCCCGATGGAAACACCGGAATCATTCCCGAACTCCGAAACGGGACTTTCCTTATATGAATCTTATTCTCCGGACCATTCCGGATCACCTCGTGATATCCCGGATCCCATCCGAGACTCCGAACAACATTCGGTCTCTTTCTCATAATACCATAACTACTCAAACAACGTCGAATCCTTAAGTGTGTCTCCCTACGGTTCGTGAATTATGCGGACATGATCGAGACACTTCTCCGAACAATAACCAATAGAGGAATCTGGAAATTCATATGGCTCCCACATATTTCTACGATTACTTTGCGATCGAATGAACCACTTACATACGATACCAATTTCCCTTTGTCTCACGATATGTTACTTATCCGAGGTTATGATCATCGGTATCTCTGCATACCTAGTTCAACCTCGTTACTGATAAGTACTCTTTTCTCGTTCCCGTGATATGTGATCCCTTGTGACCAAGTCACATGCTTGCAAGCTAATTGGATGACATTTCACCGAGAGGGCCCAGAGTATATCTATCCGTCATGTGGATGGACAAATCCCACTCTTGATCCATGTGTTTCAACCAATACTTTCCGAACACTCAATGCCACTTTTATAGCCACCCTGTTACGGTGTGGTGTTTGATGACATCAAAGCATCCATCCAGTAAAGGTGATATGCATGATCTCATGGTCGAAGGAATTAGGTTACTATGTATCAGAAAGCATATAGCAATTGAACTATTGAAATGACTTGATCTTTATGCTACGCTTATCTATAGGAGTATGTCCATCACATCATTCTCCTAATGATATGATCCTGTTGTTAATAACATCTCTATGTTCATGATCAGGAAACAATGATCATATATTAACCAACAAGCTAGTTTAACAAGAGGCTTTACTAGGGACTCTTATTTTAGTTTACAAATCACACAAGTATTAATGTTTCCGGTTAATACAATTATAGCATGGTATGTAAACATTTATCATAAGTGTGAAGACATGATAATAACCACTTTATTATTGCCTCTTGGGCATATCTCCAACACCCGATTCCGCTTAATATTTCTTAATTACACCGCATCTTTGTCATGGCATGCATCATACATACATCATGCTGGATCTTTTGCCGTAGTATTAAATAGTGCATCCGGTGTTTTTTTTAGTGTTTGCTCCTTCACGGATTAGGCCATTGAGTGGCTACGAGTATCGACAAGTCTTTTGGATAATGAACCTTCGACAGTGTTTCCTAGGCGAGCAATCTCCCCTTTTCTACCTATTTTGCATTTATAGTCTTTACTTCCTCCTGTTGATCTATTGCTATGTGTGGCGATGCTTTAGTTTCCGTGCACCCATGTATATTCCTTGTAGCCTCTATATTGCCTTGGACACATCCTATTGCCTATTGTTTGATAGACAGTCGACCTTGCGAGTCGTAGTCGCTTGCTCAGGTGTTGCTTCGCGTCGTTGTCGTTCCACCGTTGATGGAAGGTTGGCACATACTTAATGGTGGTGATGCTTAATGGTGGAGATGATCATGACTTTAATTTCAACTGATAATTAAAATGCTGGGAATAGATATAACTAATGCAGAGGCACCGGTGAGCAATAGCTAATATTTGGTTCTTCCATGCTCACTTGTGTCCCGTAGGCCCCGAGAACTTGATACATGTTCCTTGACTATTCGCACTATCTACATACGGGAGACTCTATAAATCCCCCTTTGCCTGAGCTTGATTCACACTTTATTTCTTGGGGCCACAAGTAGTTTGGAGCTTTATTACTATCCTATACTTGCCATGCTTTACCGCTTTATTTATGATTGTGCATGGAGCACCTATACTGTTTTGGATCGTGGAATGTTTTCGCGGTATCGACAAGACCAGTCACACTTTCGAGTTCCCAGTCGTTTACAACCATTGTCACAAACCCTGGGTCCATCTCGGAGCTGGCCAACTTCGTTGCGGGTAGTTTAGTGGGGTGGCCCCCTGAAATGATTTATGAATCCTGTGAATGCTTTGTCATGAGGCTTCGTTGCCTTTTATTTGGTTCTTCTCAAGGTTGATCATGTGTGTGTTGCTATTTGTGCACCCCTGCAGGGTAAAACTTTCTGAAAGCCGTGTCCGCGGTTATGGATGACTTGGAGCACAGTATCTGGATCATAGACAACTATAACTAAAGTAGTGCTATAAATTTGACTTTGACATGTCTAGTAATCAGTTTCACTACAATGGAATGAGTAAATAAAAGTGCCAACAACCGCTGGATTTGGGATATCTCTGGATACTTGTAACTGACTAGTAAGTGCTGCAATTATAATGGAATGAATAAAACTGCCAACTGTGTGAGTTCCTCGGTTTGACTTCCTCGTTTGGTCTCGAGGGGGAAATAACAGGATGGGTATGTTTTGGTGTTACTATCAGGTTGGATCCGAATAGATCTTTCTTATCCCTCTCTAATAGCCGACAGTTGAATCGAGTCTCTATAGATTGTTTAGTGCATGCTGCGCTGCCGCTTCAGTCCACCATACCTATGTAGGCGAGAGCCACCGAATTCTAGACTCGCCGTGGACTGGCCCCAGTACTGACCGCTCCCTTTTTCCTTTGCCCTTTGTCGGCACCCCTTTTGTTTTAGCAGGTATGAGATCGACGTCGTTAGCAGGGTTACCCTTTCGGCCTGGCCTGGGCAGGGTTATGGACGCCATTGGTTATTCTTCAAGGCTCTTAGCCCCATTTGCATCTGATCCGTACTCGGATGTTGTATCGTTTTCAAGGTGATTTGGATATTTGTATTGTATATGGGTATTCTTGGCTCATGGAGTCGTTTGTTGTATATAAATGTTCTGTGGGTTCCATCGTGGACTAATGTGTAATGATATTACTTTGTTTTCCACCCGCACGCAAGTGCCTGGTGGGCATCTTTGAATCGTTTCTATGCGGGTTTGGTGGGAATCGCTAAAATCTGCATAGGGCCGATTCGAGGGTGTTACAAAGTGGTATCAGAGCTCAGCAGTTGCGATACCCTACTGGTCCATCCTGTAGGATAACCTAGCTAACGGCCTATGTAGAGTGTCAAAACTATTTTTGAAAATTGGTTGGATAGATCTGATTAGGTCTTCTTTTATTCCTTACCCCTATGCTATTCTCCTCTTACCCATGCGTGTTTTGAATCTACTCTTATCTTTTCTTCAAGTCCAGGAATTCTCGTGGTTGGGTTTCCGTCATACCTTTAGGGTTTTGATTCCTTCCTCTTGCAATGGTGATTCTACATCCGGTCTTCGTGCCATCGGAGTACCCCTTCATCAGTTGTACCTTTCGATGGATCAAAATTCACTGAAATCTTTCTTTGTACCTCCCAATGTTTTCTAACGCGATGACCTCCACCACTTTAGATCCGATAGAGAGCCTACATCACTCCTTTGTGTTTCTGTACATCACTTGTCAACATCTCTAGTCTTAATTATGAGACTTGGTTGCATAAATCTTCTATTTATGTACAGAGTAATGCTTTGAGTGCGGGATGGAGTCGTGACCATACCACTACTCTTATCATTCGCTTTTGTACATTGAATCGGTGGATCAATGCAATCTCACTCCTTCAACGGAAGTTAAAGGTGGACTTACCTTTTGAGACCTTAACCTTCTCCTTTGTTTCTCCGGAGTGCGCTCTCGACGAACGTGAGCCAGACCCCTTGTTAGTGGTGTCGCCGATTTCAGGTTGGAGAAAGAATCTTTGTTAGTGGTGTCGCAAGGATCTACACCAAGCAAGAAGAATCCGCTCATCATCCTTCTGCCCCGTACCATGAGACAGATCTGGAGGGCGAGATCCATTGTTAGTGGTGTCGAATTATAGCACCCCGGTAAAACCACTACTAGAAAATCGCGTGTTGTTTTTATTTTTATGCATCATCATGACCGCATGCTCATGTCATCATGCCATATTGCATTTGAGCATCTTCATGAATGCATTCATAATTATTTTCTTAAAACTATTTTCTAAAAGCCTGCATTTGTTTTCTAAATAATCCCCTCTCTATTTCAAATCAAAACCTTAGGTCCGTACGTATCTTCTATTTGTCTAAAACCTATTTGCAAAATAGTTTGTTCTAAAAGAAATAAAAATAAATCTTTTGTTCAGGGGAGGCAACACAGCCCGTAGGCCAGGCCACCTACTACTCCGGAAGGCCCAACCCATCTGACCCAGACCCGACCGAAGCAAACCCTAAACCTAAAACCAACACACACCCCATCCATCCCATGCCCTGCCGCCGCCAACCATCACACTCTCCTCTCAGTGCCGCGTCTACCCACCCCGCCTGGCCCCACTCTTGCGGGCCACCCACCAACCGCACGCGAGCCTCGTCCTCATCCCGTAAGCCCCTCCCCTGCTCGCAACCAAGCCCCTGTGTCGCTCGATTCCGTGAGTGTCGCCAGCCTCCACCCCTCGATCGAGCCCGACGGGGTCCCCTCGTCCCGTGACCAACCCTGCCCGCTCCCCTCTCCCCGACCTGTTTCGGCGCCCTCCGCCGCCGGCAGGAGGCCTGATGCACTCGACTTTCAACGTAGAGCTCGTTAGGAACCCCAAGAGGAAGGTATGATGAGCACAGCAGTACATTTTCTCTCAGTTATGAAACCAAGGTTTAATCGAACCAGTAGGAGCAAGGAAACACCCCAAAGGTGTTACTAGCTGAGCTTTGGCAGGGCGCACTACCGGTGCTAGTAGCAACGTGGAGACCTGCACAACACAACCACAGAACTTTGTCCCCAACTTGCGATGAGGTTGTCAATCTCACCGTGTTTTGCGGAAAACAAAGGATTAAACGTATCGAATGGAAAGAAGTAATAGTTTGCAGAAAGTAAACACAAAGCAGTAAAAGATTGTGATTGAATATAAAAGACAAGGACCGGGATCCATAGTTCACTAGAGGTGGCTCTCCTTAAGATAGATAACATGCTAGGTGAACAAATTACAGCAGGGCAATTGACAAACACCGAGAAAGCAATACATGCATATACTAATCATCTTGACTCCTTTGAGACTTGATTGGGCATTACAACATAATACATAGAACGCCATCCAAGTGCATCTATGACTAATAATCCACCTTCAGGTTATCATCCAAACCCCCTCCAGTATTAAGTTGCAAGCAACAGATTATTGCTTTACGAACTGCGTCTAAAGTAAACAATACAATTGTTCTATGAACAAAGGATCGTTGTTTTCTCCCTAGTAGCAACAACACATCTAGTACCTTAGAGATTTCTGTCACTTCCCCAGATTACCAGAGGCATGAACCCACTATCGAGCATAAATACTAACTCTTGGAGTTGCTAGCATCTACTTGGCCAAGATAGCTACTAACAACAGAAACATGCAAGATCTCAAATAACAAAGACATGATCGAATCAATAATCAATCTGAAATAGCATCTCAATATCCATCGGATCCCCACAAACACAGCACGTATGAAATACAAATAGATGATCTTGATCATGAACGGAGCTCACAAGATCTAAACATGAAAGCACAAAGGAGGAGAAACCAGCCATCTAGCTACTACATGGATCTGTAGTCCAAGGATGAACTACTCACGCGTCACACCGGAGGCTTGCATGGTGATGAAGAAGGCCTCCAGGGTGAATTCCCCTCTCCGGCAGGGTGCCGGGAAGAGCTTCAGATCCCTCTCGATCTAGGGATGGAGATGACGGCGGCTACAGACTCTTTCATGGATTTTTGATCGGGTACTTAGGGTTTTCGTCCCGAGGGCAATATATAGGCGGAAGGAGAGGCCGAGGGGGTGCTGGGGTCGGCCAGACCACCCCCTGGCATGGGCCAAGCCTGGTCGTGCGGCCAGGTGGTGTGGTCAGCCCCCAGCCCTTCTCCGTCTCGTATTCTGGCATCTGATCCCTTCCGGAAAAATAGGCACTTTGGCTTTTGTCCCGTCCAATTCCGAGAATATTAATTTTCTGACTTTCCTGGAACCAAAAACAGCAGAAAACAGGCAGCTTGCACTGTGGCTCTTGTTAATAGGTTAGTCCAAGAAATTATATGAAAAGTACTCCAAAGTTGGAACAAAACACAAGAAAGTGGATAAAACTAAGCATGGAACATCAAAAATTATAGATACATTTGCAATGTATCAAGGCCGCCACCATCAACCCCGATGCTATGAGCCCACTGTGAGCCCAGCCCCGCGTCACGCTCTCGGCCAGCGTGCCGCAACCGCCCAGCAAAGCATGATCCGCCTCCTCACGAGCGCCTCCCTAGCCTCTACAACATCCATTGCCAGGGACGCCGCCCCGTGTCGAGCTCCTCGTCGCCCTGCCCTCCTCAGTACCCCGCGACCTAAGCATCACTGACCCGCTCCGCTAGTGGGCGTGCCTCTGCGTCGAGCCCCGCGCCTTCGTCGGTTGGCAGGACGTCGTTGTGGCCGCCGTCCTCCGCCTGTCTCCTGTCCTCATCGCTGCGTCGTGCTCATCCACGATCCCTGTTAGATGGCCTCCCAAGATCGACTGCCCCACGTGCTTGAAGTGTTCGACACTATGCCTATGTGTTTGGCTCAGTAGGAGGTACCACGAGGATTCGTGATGTGGTGCCAGAGGTGTATTCATACGTGGACACGAAGATGATACTCCTGTAACTGCAAGATGGAAGCCGGTACCCCAAGCCCTCTGTCTTGGAACCGAAGCCGGTGTCCACAAGATTCCCGACAAGTATCGCCAAGATCTCCGACCCTAGACTGGAATGCCAAGACCCCGGATCCGAAGACCAAGCCTCGAAGCCCCGATCCCGAGGATCCGAAGACCGGACCCGAACCCCTCTGACCCCCCAAGATCTTCAACCCTAATGGGTGATCCCCTTTTCCGAGCCCTATTTTATAAAATGAAACATAAACTTGTTGCATATTAATTGTCCATTCTCGCATGCATATTGTGGATGTTTGGGCTATTTAGATGATTCACCTAAATTAAATATGGAGCACATATGTGGGCTATTCCTGTCTATTAACGCCTCCATTTAAATTTGTGTAGTGAAACGATGTCATGTTTTGCCTTATTAATACAATATTTAAATTTGTGGGGTAGCAAAACAATATGAACCTCTTAATTAATTGTCGGGACCCCGATTCCGCTTAATATTGCCTAATTACACCGCATCTTTGCCATGGCATGCATCATACATACATCATGTTGGATATTTTGCCGTAGTATTAAATAGTGCATCTGGTGTTTTTTTAGTGTTTACTTCTTCACGGATTAGGCCGTTGAGTGGCTGCGAGTATCGACAAGTCCTTCGGATAATGAACCTTCGGTAGTGTTTCCCAGGCAAGCAATCTCCCCCTTTCTACCTATTTTGCATTTATAGTCTTTACTTCCTCCTATTGATCTAGCTATCCGTGTTGCGATGCTTTAGTTTCCGTTCACCCATGTATATTCCTTGCAGCCTCTATATTTCCTTGGACATATCCTATTGCCTATTGCTTGATAGACAGCCGGCCTTGCGAGTCGTAGTCGCTTGCTCAGGTGTTGCTTCTCGTCGTTGTCGTTCCACCATTGATGGAAGGTTGGCACATACTTAATGGTGGAGATGCTTAATGGTGGAGATGATCATGACTTTAATTTCAACTGATAATTAAAATGCTGGGAATAGATATAACTAATGTAGAGGCATCGGTGAGCAATAGCTAATATTTGGTTCTTCCACGCTCACTTGTGTCTCGTAGGCCCCAAGTACTTGATACATATTCCTTGACTATTCGCACTATCCACATACGGGAGACTCTATAAATCCCCCTTTGCCTGAGCTTGATTCACACTTTATTTCTTGGGGCCACAAGTAGTTTGGGGCTTTATTACTATCCTGTACTTATGCCATGCTTTACCGCTTTATTTATGAATGTGTGTGGAGCACCCGTACTGTTTTGGAACGTGGAATGTGTTCGCGGTATCGACAAGCCCAGTCACACTTTTAGGTTCCCAGTCGTTTACAGCCATTGTCACAAACCCTGGGTCCGTCTCGAAGCCGACCAACTTTGTTGCGGGTAGCTTAGTGGGGTGGGCCCTAAAATGATTTATGAATCCTGTGAATGATTTGTCGTGAGGCCTCGTTGTGTTTTATTTGGTTCTTCCTGAGGTTGATCATGTGTGTGTTGCTATTTGTGCACCCCTGCAGGGTAAAACTTTCTGAAAGCCGTGTCCGCAGTTATGGACGACTTGAAGCACAGTATCTCGATCATAGACAACTATAACTAAAGTAGTGCTATAAATTTGACTTTGACATGTCTAGTAATCAATTTCACTACAATTGAATGAGTAAATAAAAGTGCCAACAACTTCTAGATTTGGGATATCTCTGGCTAATTGTAACTGACTAGTAAGTGCTGCAATTATAATGGAATGAATAAAACTGCCAACTATGTGAGTTCCTCGGTTTGACTTCCTCGTTAGGTCTCGAGGGGGAAATACCAGGATGGGTATGTTTTGGTGTTACTATCAGGTTGGATCCGAATAGATCTTTCTTATCCCTCTCTAATAGCCGACAGTTGAATCGAGTCTCTATAGATTGTTTAGTGCATGCTGCGCTGCCGCTTCAGTCCACCATACCTATGTAGGCGAGAGCCGCCAAATTCTAGACTCGCCGTGTACTGGCCTCAGTACTGACCGCTCCCTTTTTCCTTTGCCCTTTATCGGCACCCCTTTTGTTTTAGCAGGTATGAGATCGACGTCGTTAGCAGGGTTATCCTTCTGGCTTGGCCTAGGAAGGGTTATGGACGCCATTGGTTATTCTTCAGGGCTCTTAGCCCTATTTGCATCTTATCCGTACTCAGATGTTGTATCGTTTTCAAGGTGATTTGGATCTTTGTATTGTATATCGGTATTCTTTGCTCATGGAGTCGTTTGTTGTATATAAATGTTCTGCGGGTTCCATCATGGACTAATGTGTAATGATATTAATTCGTTTTCCACCCGCACGCAAGTGCCTGGTAGACATCTTTGAATCGTTTCTATGCGGGTTTGGTGGGAATCGCTAAAATCTGCATAGGGCCGATTCGAGGATGTTACAAAGTGGTATCAAAGCTCAGCAGTTGCGATACCCCACTGGTCCGCCTGTAGGATAACCTAGCTAACGGCTGATGTAGAGTGTCAAAACTATGTTTAAGGGTGTTACAACTAGCATGAAGGGCCGATTCGAGGGTGTTACAACTAGCAAAAAATAAAGCTCGGCTCGGCGAGATTCTTGCAACCCGCGGCACGCGCGCGCGTCGTGGCAAGGCGAGGCGTGGCAAGGCGGGCGGCGTCGGAGGAGTGCGCGAGAGATGCTCTTCTTCTCACACCTTAGTGAGTGGTGGAACAACCTAGTATATAAGGAGGTGTAACTCTCACTCAACTAGCAATGTGGGACTAAACTTTGACTACACTAGCACAGCCATATGCTGCCATGCACAAATGGGCCAAAGAGAATTTCAGAATTTTTCTAATGGGCCAACAGCCCAAAACTCACCAAATTCCAACAATCCCCCACAAAGTCTCATTGGCACATCACCTCATTTCCATTCCAGAATATTGTTTTATATACCAGTGTGTAGTGGAGACTGTTAAGTTGAACTTCCACATTAAACTTCATGCTACACTAGCGAGCAACTTGAATAGTGGACTATGCCTTGAACTACAAGTTTTCTGCACACTAGTTTCACACGAAATCTAGACCAGTACGGGGCTATCGCAGGGCTTCCCCGTGGTTTAGAGCTTATGCATCATACTCTAGGTACTTTCATGAGTTTATTAGAGAGCACCCAACTCTCACGGACTTCGACATTTGGCAGTCAGACTCATATAGGTGTGTTCCTCAATAGATGTTCTGCAGGACAACATCTCTGCTTAGAAAAGCCACTTAGAACACATTAAGATTAATATCAACCTTCCATGCAAAATAAGAGAGTATTGCATATTTATGGAGATGTAAATATAATATGGGCATACTCTCCTATCAACTTGTCTCCCAGCTCTAATTCACGGGATCTCTGATCACATAGAGTGGGTTGCCACTGCAATCAACTCATTGTGTGGGTCTCAAACCCATCTCCCTCGATGCATTATCTATCACATTACGTGATAAACCCTTTTTGAAGGGATCTGCCAAGTTCTTAGATGTTTGGATATAATCCAATGCAATAACTCTGGAGTTTCTCAGTTTCCTGACAGATTTCAATCTCCTCTTCGCATGCCTTGATGACTTCATATTATCCTTAGAACTGTTTACTTTGATGATCATAGTTTGATTCTCACAGTTCATCGGGATGGCGGGTATAGGTTTTTCAACTACAAGTAGGTCCATCAAAAGCTCATGAAGCCACTCTGCTTCAACAGTGGTTGTGTCTATGATACATTGCAAATGTATCTATAATTTTTGATGTTCCATGCTTGGTTTTATCTACTTTCTTGTGTTTTGTTCCAACTTTGGAGTACTTTTCATATGATTTCTTGGACTAACCTATTAACAAGAGCCACAATGCCAGTTGCCTGTTTTCTGCTGTTTTTGGTTCCAGGAAAGTCAGAAAATGAATATTCTCGGAATTGGACGGGACAAAAGCCAAAGTGCCTATTTTTCTGAAAGGGATCAAGTGCCAGAATACGAGATGGAGAAGGGCCAGGGAGCCACCACACCACCTGGCCGCGCGGCCAGGCCTGGCCCGCGCCAAGGGGTCGTGTGGTCACTCCCGGCACCCCCTCGGCCTCTCCTTCCGCCTATATATTACCCTCGAGACGAAAACCCTAAGTACCCGATCAAAAATCCACGAAAGAGTCTGTAGCCGCCGTCATCTCCATCCCTAGATCGGGAGGGATCTGAAGCTCTTCCCGGCACCCTGCCAGAGAGGGGAATTCACCCTGGAGGCCTTCTTCATCACCATGCAAGCCTCTGGTGTGATGCGTGAGTAGTTCATCCTTGGACTACGGATCCATGTAGTAGCTAGATGGCTAGTTCTCCTCCTTTGTGATTTCATGTTTAGATCTTGTGAGCTCCGTTCATGATCAAGATCATCTATTTGTAATTCATACATGTTGTGTTTGCGGGGATCCGATGGATATTGAGATGCTATTTCAAATTGATTATTGATTCTATCATGTCTTTGTTATTTGTGATCTTGCATGCTTTCCGTTGTTAATAGCTATCTTGGCCAAGTAGATGCTAGCAACTCCAAGAGTTAGTATTTATGCTCGATAGTGGGTTCATGCCTCTGGTAATCTGGGGAAGTGACAGAAATCTCTAAGGTACTAGATGTGTTGTTGCTACTAGGGAGAAAACAACAATCCTTTGTTCATAGAACAATCGTATTGTTTACTTTACACGCAGTTCGTAAAGGAATAATCTGTTGCTTGCAACTTAATACTGGAGGGGGTTCGTATGATAACCTGAAGGTGGATTATTAGTCATAGATGCAGTTGGATGGCGGTCTGTGTATTATGTTGTAATGCCCAATCAAGTATCAAAGGAGTCAAGATGATTAGTATATGCATGTATTGCTTTCTCAGTGTTTGTCAATTGCCCCGCTGTAATTTGTTCACCCAGCATGTTATCTATCTAAGGAGAGCCACCTCTAGTGAACTATGGATCCCGGTCCTTTCTCTTTACATACAATCTACAACTATTTACTGCTTTGTGTTTTCTTTCTACAAACTTTCACTTCTTTCCATTCGATATGTTTAATACTTTGTTTTCCGTAAAACACGGTGAGATTGACAACCTCATCGCAAGTTGGGGACAAAGTTATGTGGTTGTGTTGTGCAGGTCTCTACGTTGCTACTAGCACCGGTAGTGCGCCCTGCCAAAGCTCAGCTAGTAACACATTTGGGGAGTTTCCTTGCTCCTACTGGTTCGATTAAACCTTGGTTTCATAACTGAGGGGAAACTTGCTGTTGTGCTCATCATACCTTCCTCTTGGGGTTCCCAACGAGCTCTACGTCGAACGACGAGCACATCAGTCTAATGCTGTGAGTTCTGCTTCCATAGTTGACCTTGTTAAGATGGTCTGCTTGCAAGACTTCCAGGAAACAGCCCCACCACCAAGTGTAAACAAATAACCACTTGTGCCTTAATCTCATCAGCATCAGATATCTAATTTGAGTCACTATAACCTCAAGTACTCGAGGATACCTAGTATAGTGAATACCATAACTCGAAGTGCCTTTCAAATAACGCAAAACTCTCACAAGAGCATGCCAATGATCATCTCTAGGATTTGACACAAATCGACTCAGTTTTCTTACAGCAAAGGAGATGTCAAGCCTCGTAGTGCTAGCTAAATACATGAGCAAGCCAATGATTTGAGAATATCTCAATTGATCTTTAGCATTCCTTCGATTCTTTCAAAGTAGCACACTCGGATCATAAGGCGTTGGAGAAGACTTGCAGTCGCTATACCCAAAGCGACTCAATATCTTTTCCACATAGTGGGACTGAAGCAGTGTAATCCCACCATTGCCATCCTTTAGTAGCTTGATGTTTAAGATTACATCAGCCACTCCCAAGTCCTTCATCTCAAAGCAGTGAGATAGGAACTCTTTGACATCCTCTATAACAGCGAGGTTGGTCCCGAATATCAATATGTCATCAACATAGAGACACATAATAACTCCCTCACCCCCACCATGGCGATATTACACACACTTATCAGCTTCATTTACAACAAAGCCTTCAGCGGTTAAAGTTCTTTCAAACTTCTCATGCCACTGCTTAGGATCTTGCTTAAGACCATATAAAGACTTCACTAAGTTACACACCTTACCTTCTTGACCATCTACTACAAATCTATCAGGCTGCTCCATATAAATTTCCTCATCTAGCTCTCCATTTAGAAAAGCTGTATTAACGTCTATTTGATGAACGAGACGACCATGTGAGGAAGCCAAGGATAGTAGTACTAGAATAGTGGTCAATATGGCTATAGGTGAGTAGGTATCGAAGAAGTCTTCACCTTCTTTCTGGGTATAACCCTTGGCCACAAGACGTGCCTTATACTTTTCAATAGTACCATCAGGTCTAAGCTTTTTCTTGAACACCCACTTACATCCTACAGGTTTGCACCCATAAGGACGATCAGTGACTTCCCAAGTTCCATTAGCTAAGATGAAATCCATCTCGCTACGGACAACTTCTTTCCAGTAGTCAGCATCTTGAGATGCATAGGCTTCTGAAATAGAAGTGGGAGTATCATCCACAAGGTACACAATGAAATCATCACCAAATGACTTTGCGGTCCTTTGTCTCTTACTCCTTATAGGAGCTTCATTGTCGTCTTCCACAGGATCATCATAGTGTTCTATCGGCATAGTGGGTTCAGGAATTATAACAAATTCCTGACTAGATGAACTAGTCATCTCCTGAGTTAATGAGCTTGACATACCTTTCATGGGAAAGATGTCCTCAAAGAAAGTCGCGTCATTCGACTCCATAATCGTACCAATATGCATGTCGGATACCTCAGATTTTACTATAAAAAATCTATAGCCAATGCTATGAAAAGCATATCCCAGAAAAACACAATCCACGGTTTTTGGTCCAAGTTTTCACTTCTTGGGTATTGGAATATTGACTTTCACCAAACATCCCCAAGTTCGTAAGTAAGAGAGTTTAAGCCTTTTCTTCTCCCATTCCTCAAATGTAGTCATGGTTTTATCCTTTACGGGAATATGGTTTAGGACATGACACGCAGTCATTAGCGCCTCCCCCCACCACTCCTTGGAAAGACCCGATGTATCTAACATGGCGTTAACCAAATCAGTTAGAGTGCGGTACTTTCTTTCGGCCACCCCATTTGACTGAGGTGAGTAGGGAGGCGTCGTCTCATGGATAATACCATGTTCCGTACAGAATAGATCAAATTCATTTGAAAAGTACTCTCCACCACGATCCAACCTTAGCCGCTTGATTTTAAGATCAAGTTGGTTTTCTGCTTCAGCTTTATAGTTTTTGAAGTAACTCAAAGCTTCATCTTTAGATTTCAGAAGATAAACATAGTAGTATCTAGTGGAGTCATCAATCAACGTCATAAAGTATCTTTTTCCACCTCGTGTCAACACACCATTCATCCCACAAAGATCTGAATGTATAAGTTCTAGTGGTACTAAGTTTCTCGGTTCCGCAGCCATATGAGACTTGTGGGGTTGCTTTGCTTGCACACAAACTTGGCACTTAGAACCTTTGACAGTGGTAAATTTCGGAATTAAACTCATATTGGCTAGCCGCGTCATGCAACCAAAGTTAATATTACAAAGTCGTGAATGCCAAATATTGGACTCATTATCATTGCAAACATGATTAATAACTTTAGTACATGAGTCTGACAAAGATAAGCGGAACAGACCTCCGCACTCATAACCCTTTCCAACAAATTGTATATACTTAGAAATTACAACTTTATTGGACTCAAACACCAACTTAAAACTATCTTGATATAGAAGCGATCCGCTGACGAGATTCTTATTGATGGAGGGAATGCATAGTCTTCAGCTGTACAGTCTTCCCCGAAGTAAACTTCAGATTTACCGTACCAACACCATGAACAGAAGCACGTGAGCCGATTCCCATCAGCACAGAGGAAGTCCTTGCGACCTGATAAGAAGAGAACATGGATATATCAGAACATACATGTGTATTAGCACCCGTGTCAATCCACCAATCAGGAGAATGACATACTGAAAGGATAGTAGGTAAAACACCATACTCGACGTCCTTCATCTCAGTATCGCTAATAACAACATTAGCAGTCTTGCCGTTGTTCCCATGTTGCTGCTTGTCAAAGCGATTAGGGCAGCTAGGAGCCCAATGATCAGGATCACCACAGACGTGGCAAGAGCCTTTCTTCTTATCATTCTTCCTCTTAAAGTTGGTTGAGTGAGTGGCCTTGTTTTTGCCATCAAACTTCTCTTTGCCATCAGATTTGTTTTTATTCTTGAACTTGTGGGATTGGAAGTTTTTCTTCTGTACCAAATTGGCACTAGAAGCTCCCTCAAAGCCTCGACCATGTGTGTCCTTTGCTCTCGCCTTCTCTTCCACATGAAGAGACCCAATGAGATTCGTAGCAGAAAACTCTTGCCTCTTATGTTTCAGAGAAGTAGCAAAACTCCTCCACATGGGAGAAAGTTTGGCAATAATGCCTCCGGCCACAAACTTGTCCGGTAAGGTACACTTGAACTGCTCGAGTTCTTTGGCAAGTGATTGTATCTCATGAGCTTGCTCAACAACGGAGCGCTCATCAACCATCTTGTAGTCATAGAATTGCTCCATGACATACAACTCAGTGCCAGCGTCTGAGACCCCAAACTTGGCCTCGATCGCATGCCACGCGTCTTTGCCATTATCAAATGACATGTATGGGTCAACAATGTTGTCCACAAGAATACTGAACAGAGCCGCCATAAACATGGTATCGGCTTTCTTAAAGGCCGCTTCCTGCTCAGCAGAAAGATCTCCTTCAGGTTTGCCAAGAGTGGCGCTATAGCAGTTTAGGTTTTTAAACCATAGAATTGCTCTCGCGCGCCATATCTTATAGTGCATACCATAAAACGAAGGAGGCATAGTAGCCGCGGATACACCAGTCGAATTCAGTTGTCTATAATCAGGTTTTTGGATTGTTGAAAATATAAGCAATAATCCATATCATTTAATCCGAATAATAAACTGATAAAACATGATCATACAGACAGTACCAAAACTAATCATGCATATCAACAAAGTAGATGAACAAATTACATCTAAATAAGATAAACCTATCACATCTACACCGAACGCTAGAATAAGGAACTCTAGCAGAATCTGAAATAAGAAGTTCAGTATTACGTACGGTAGAGCAGTGGTAGCTGCAGCGTCGCCGGCCATGTCGTCGATGACTCGTAATTAATCCAAGATAATTTTCCTGACTAGCAAAAATAAACTTAGTACCACTGCAAAGCCATCGCAATCTCCCTCTTCTACGACCCCCGCATCAGCCCCACTTCATGGAGGACGAGCACACGCCATTATAGCTTGTCGCACCTCGATGTCCCCATCATCCTGATCTCGACGGGAGAGCCCTAACCCAGGTGCATCACCGCCTCATCTTGCTTTCACACATGAGGGAGAGGGCAGGTTGAAGGGTTGCTCAATCTCCTTTGGATCGGCTGAATTCGGCATCGATGCCCGGGCCGCACTTGAGCACGAGTGGGCGACGGTAGCTCCCAGGCCACAGTTCGATCTGTAATTTCTTCAGGTATGCTATTTCTTCCTCTCAGCATATTTCTTCCATAGTTCCATTTGTGCAAGGTTAGGAGTTTCCTTCTTTGTTTCTGTACAAGATTAGAATCTTGGGATCATGTTGCTTGGGGCATTGAGATTTAGAGTTTACATTAGTGATCGTATTTAACAGGAGGTTAGCCAAGTTAATTGTTACAGTTGTTACTTCTCTTCACGGAGGCTAGAAATTCAATATTGAATCTACATGCTTTATTTAGAATGGTACGTATTAATTAAAATGCTCTTAACTTTGCTATGATATATTTGCAGGCATTCATACCAACTGTAGTATGCATGATAAAGTTTTATTGGTATGCAGGATTAGTGGTGATCTCTTTTACCCTACCACCTCGTTGCTTCAATATCCCTTGAAAAATCTCCGACAGGTCTAGCCTCTTCACAACATCCGTCATTTCTGCCGCTTTAGACATTCCATGGCTG
Organism: Avena sativa; assembly: GCA_916181665.1. Taxonomy (NCBI): domain Eukaryota; kingdom Viridiplantae; phylum Streptophyta; class Magnoliopsida; order Poales; family Poaceae; genus Avena; species Avena sativa. Next base: position 450,137,165 of record OV702288.1, on the reverse strand, counting down.
CATGAGGGTATATGGAGAACATATCCAACGTACTTCAGGCCTCTCGGCATGCAAATTTATACCTGGAGCTGGTCATACATGCTTGGGAAAATTTCTTCATTTTTGTGCTGAGTAGATGTTGGTATGTCTTTTCTCAACTTATTTTTAGGATCGACTCACCTGAGTTACGTGCGAGAGTGTATCATGGTAAGATCAAGTTAGAAGTGCTTCGTGCACAAAAAATTATGTTTGTAGATAAAAAAATCATTGTTCCAAAATAAGCTATGAGAAATCTTTAAACTGAGTATTATTTTCTGTCTCTAATGCATGGGTTCTTGCTATAGATACTTATACATTAGAGGTTATTTTTACATGCTTGCGTACCAAGGTTTACGAGTCGACCTGTCGCAACTTGTCGCTGGGGTACCGACTCGTAGACTTGTCGAGACTAGCCTCGACAAGTGCTAGACTTGTCGATGTGTAGTCGACATGTAGCAACTAAAAAAAATACTATGTAACTAGTCTACTACATCAGAATACTAAGTTCACAGCAGAGCAGACATCACCCAGGTTCAACGTCCATGGCTGCCCACATCCATGGCTGGCCACATCTCCGGTGGGGAAGGGGTGACGTTTGGTTTCTAGAGAGGTAGGGTTGCGCCTGGTAGTTTTATATCCCAGCCCAAAACTTGGTTACAAAAAAAAGTCCAGAACTTGGTAAAAAAAGCCCAAAACTTGTCGAGCGACTCAAACACACCGACAAGTCTAGATTTGTCAGCGACAAGGCAAGTTGTCGAACGACAACCCCAACTAGTCGAGTCGCTCTGTGTTGTCGTCATTGAAGTTGCGACTGGTAGACTTGTCGCACGACAAGTCTAGACTTGTCGAACGACACTTAATCCTTGTTGCGGATACGTAAAGGCTGATGATGGATTTTGTTTTATTTTCTTGCTGATAACGCTCTGCTTGCACCTATAAAATATACTGATTATTCATGCTGCTTGGATTTTTGGTTTGTTATGGAAACAAGAAAGCACTTTGGAAAAATGCACTTGCAGATTTAAAAGGCAGTTGTTGACTGTGACTTTCAAATTGTTGTCCTACTACAAGAGTTGGTACCAAATCTACAAAAAAAACACTTAACATTTTTGGCACCGTGGCCTGGGCTCTCATCTCCGCAATATTTGCTATCAGAGTGTCCCATGGTGGGCAGTAGTCGCCATCAGTTCCATGGAAACCCATTTTCTAATTCTCTGTAAGTTCACATCTCTACTCGAAATTGGTTTGCAACTTCGTTGATTTGGCTTCAGGCTTGTATGCACATTTAAAATAAGCAACTTATAATCCAACTCAGAATTTGAATAAATTGATTTACGGTTGGGAGCTTGCTGAATAAATTTAATTATGTCGAAGTTCAAAGGACCTAAGCTTAGGGAGGAAAATATTCTTGATCATGATATCCTTTAATGTCGCGCATTGTTGAAATAGACCATAATCTGGATGCTATATTGCTCATCAGTAACTTTGCCCTGGTACTGATATAGTTAGTCCTTCAATTCATAATTTTTATTGACATCAAGCTTATGCAGGCACAAAGGACTTCCAAACGATCCACTCTTACTCCGCCTATCATAAAGAAGATTTTGCTGGCAATTGAGAAGCTGGCTGATATGAAAGCAGTGGCTCAGGGGGTTATCCGTAGGTGGAATTCACTAAGGTTTGTTTCACGCGTCATCTTATATGTTAGAGAGGATACCCGAATACGTATTAGAGCCACACACAAATTTATTAGAGAGGAGAGTTCCTTCACTCCAATTCGACCCTCTGAAGGTACTATTCACCGACTGATGGTGTTGCATCCCAAAACAAGAGAATGCAGATAGCAAATAAATTCGAGATCAATCTTTTATTTTACTTAGTTTATGTGTGAACCTACTAATGTGAAAGGGCAACTCAAGTCCATTTCGTTGTATGCCCTATTTTTGTTGAGTGTTAAATGCCCTACACCAAAATGCTTGGCTGGCACGTCTGTGGCACTATGGTATACATAGTTGTTTTTATTGTGTGCGTTCTATCTTATGGAGTCGGACGGAAGGGGCATATATTTTATCCAAAGTTGAACATAGGTTTATCTAAATAAACCTTTGATGCCCTTCCAATTCTTAACTGATATCTCTCCATAATTACCAACAGGCCTATCAGTGGATGGTGATAGTCAAGGTTTAGAGCGAGGCTTTGGAGCCCTTTCTGCACACATGTGGCCTGGAATGATTCTGAAATCTGGAAACAGAATAACTACTCCGTCCTTGATAGAAAAAAGTTGAGTTAAATCAGGAAAATAATGTACTTATAGTTTTTACCATAAATTATTAAATCGGCAACACAGTTTTGTGATGTGTTGACGAGCCATCCTTGCTCTAACAAACAACCATATGATGACATGCAAAGCCTGAGTAATTTTTTATATTAGGATATCTTGACCTGTACAGAACATGTATTCTCGAATAAACCAAAATATGTTACTTTGCATTATTGAATTTAGAGCCCTATATTTGTCCTTAATTATTCAGTTTTCTTTGGACAGAATCTACAGATGAGGAATTGAATTATGAATTTGAGTATGAAGTCCTATGCCATGCATCTGATGAGCAATGGGAATTCATTGGTGAATCAAGAAACTTGGAAGGATTAAACGAAGCTAAAGCTATACACGAAAACAACATTTTATTCATGGACAGTGGACTTTCCCGGACAGGTGGTGAATCCCAAACTAAACACCACCTTGTACGTGAAGAGCGACCTCGTGGTGAACTCCTTATTTGCAATTGTGATTGCAGCGGTTCTAGCATTATGTAGCCTATAATGGACTTGGAGTAGACAGTGGAAGAATATTGCATAAAACCTTTCTACGTGTTATTATTTTTAAAGTAGCGGATTCCTTTTTTGATTTTTTTAAGAGAAGGGATAAGATATACTACGAATTCTGTAAGTTTTTCAATAGATGTGAATTATGCAATCAATAAGATCAGTCGTACATAGGTCATAGCCAGATTCTTTTCCAAGTCATGTGACCAGAGTAGCTTGTGCCTAAATCAAACTACTTTTCAAAACTGCCTATTGTGTAATATTTGAATCAAAAAGAAACTAAATATTTTTATTCATTTATTTCAGATAGGATCAATTAAGCATGCACTCGTGAAAATGATTAGTAGGGTTAAGGGGGCCAGGAAACTGTGACAGCTAAAAAATTCCTTCAAGCTAGAGGGCTGCAACAACCTGTTGTGGATAAGAATGCTGGATAGGAGAACTCCTTGCCAGTAGGAGGGGAAGGGACAATGAGGACCATCTCACCATATGCAGATCTAGGACACCGCCTGACCAAATTGTCGAGGGGCGACTAAGGAAGGGGAGAGAGACTCCGACTTTGGAGGTGTGAGTTTAGCTTCTCCATCATCTTCATGTAATAGAAGGCCTCACTGGCGATAGTAGTGTGTGAGGGGGTGCTCCGTAATGAGGTTTGATCTTATATTGGCCAAAGTTGCACTAGCACCGAGTAGTTGTGACTTGTGCATAGAAATAGCATGTGAGGTGTGTCGTGAAGGAACATGGTTCACACAAGTAAGTATCGTGACCATGGGTTCATACCAACCATGTGTCGTAGTTAATTTTGACCTACCACTACTTCATTACTGTGGGTTCGTCACAGGCACATAGCGCAACAATGTGCATAATGAATTTGTTGAAGTTTGAGAAAAGGTTTATTTTTTCTTTTCTCATCTATACACTTATTAATTTTCTATTAAGTTTATTTGGTTTTAAAAGTGTTATTTTGTTGCCATGGATGAATATGAAGGGACAAACATTGTCCATATTTTAGATGGCCACCAACACAAGCAGCGGACCATGCGCATCGCTGGATGCAAACCAACTGGCTCGTTTTGCATCCTCTTTTGATTCACCTGCATGTTTACTTGCTTAGCTGGCCACACATGATGCAATATATATTCCTTAAGATTTGCACCCTTTCTTTTTCAAGACTGAAGCAGATGCTTAGTTGATTGGTCGATTCATTAATCGTCTGGTGACCCAAATTCTAAATTCAGAAACCTATCACCGAACCAAGCGAACCTGGTGTTCCGTGTTTGGCTAGCTTTGGATTGTTCGTCGAGCCCTGAGCTCGTGTTGGTGAAGATCAAATCAGCTGCTGCGAGTTGACAAAGATGAACGCGATGAAGCAGGTGAACACGAGTTGTCGAGGGAGTCAAAGTGGATCTGCCGATTATGATGGAACCACCGAAGTTGTCGAGGGAGTTGCTGATGATGGAACCGTCGAAGTTGTAACCTCAACACACAAGCTTTCCACAGACAGCGTCAATTGACATGGTGTGATCACATTAATGTCCACGGTTTATAGACTTGAGTTTTTGGGGAAGAGGTGTACGCTATAGACTTCGTCGGCTAACAGACAAACAAGAGGACACGAGGTTTACCCAGGTTTAGACTCGAGGAGGGAAAACCCTACATTTATTTGTCTATTCTTGATTGATGGAGAAACCGAAGGTTACAATGGCACCAAGATGTTGCGCAGATTGAATCTAGTGTGTGTATGACAAGAGTTTCCCGTGTCTAGATCTATTGTGGGGGTGCCCTCCTCGGTGCCCCCTCCTAGTCTTCATATGAGAGCTAGGTCACAGGTCCTGTGACCGAGTAGGTTACAAGTTAGATTTGAACTCTAGAGTTTCCTAGTCATGCGTGTTTGGAGTCAGTGTCCTTGTGGACTTCGTACTAGCCGAACTATCTTGGGCTTCAAGATCCTTAACATGTCATCATGTGGGTCTTCTGTTTGGACAAGCCAGGTAGGTTAGAGACGGGTGCCCATTGGCCATACCTATGTTAACCCCCAATCTAGTTGGTTTAGCTTAAACAACAACTCGAAGAGTTGTAAGACAAGAGTTTTATCTGACGTTGTTCATTCCTAAAGTGTTGTCTAGTTTTGTTTGTGTCGAAGCAAGACAGTATCTCCTTTGTGGATACGTTATGTTCCCCACCTTTGATTTGAGTCTAGGCTATCATCAAATCAAATTCAGTCCCAAGAACTATATTGATGGTGTTTATACTCATGATGTTTCGCTTGGGTACACTTTCATGTCCATTGGTCTGACCAATACTTTTTCCTTATTCATGCAACATATGAGTCCATTTTCTTAGAGTATCTTGATAAGTTTGTTGTTGAGTCTATGGATGACATCCTTATTTTCTCCATCCTATACTAGCTTCATATTGGGCAATTGACACTAATGTTATAATTTGTTTAGAACCATCTTTGTTCCATCTCAAAGTATGTGTTCTGGATGCTAGAAATTAATTTCTTCGGTTCACGTGCAGGTTTTGAAAGATGTCGACATAGATTCAAGTAGAGTCTTATTTATTCCCTTGAGAATCATCTCAATTCGTGCATGTGCGAATTATTATTGATATGGAAGGTTGTTACCTCCATATTTTGAAAAGTTCCTTATGCACGCTAAGCCACTAACTAATTTGTTCATGAAAGAGAATAAGTCTAGAAACTTTAGTATCTTCTTACATGTTTCCGATCAAGGATTCAGTTGGGTTTCATTGTAAGTACTTCATGTAGGTCCATTTATCTTTTGACAAGTTGCTAATACATGGGTCTCACAATCTAGCTAGTCCTTTGGAACCTGACATTATAGTCCATGCCTTGAGAATCTATCAATTTTACCCTTGTGGTAACCATTGCAAACCTTCTATTCGGACATGCTGAGTCTGAAGTATCATCTCCTCTACCTAGAGTTGAATCTCAAGCAACAATGATGGTTGTTGTTATTCAAGGTTTTGACATTGGTCTCTTTGAAAATCTGGCAAGGTTGATGTTGTGGTTAACACACTTAGCCGGAAGACCTATTTCCATAATCTCTTGATACAACAAAACAACCATTCCCCATGAGGATTTTTGTGCGGCTTATTCTAGAAGTTGCCCCTTATGGTCCCTCTCAATCTTTGAAGTATGAACTTTACTATGACTTGTCAGTAGCCGGATATTGGTATTTAGAACATCAAGGAGAACATTAGAATCATAGTTGCTAAATGCTTATCGTACGATCTTCTAGACCCTTCCATGTTGGAAAGCGTCTTGCTATGCCAAGTAATTGGAGGCTGTAAATGAATTATCCTCCTCGTGTTACCGGAATCTCTGTTGTCTACTCATCCTGGTGGTGTGAAGTGATATCAAGATCTTTGGCAAAGATTTTGATAGTCCCGGATGAATAACAAGTTTCCTTTGTTTCATGTAATCATGTTCGAAGAGTGGATACGGTTTTATTAATCAGAAGTTTCTATTACTACATTTTTCTTATGTGACTCTTAGGAGTTATTGATGGCTCAATGCACGGAGCCCAGAAAAATGCTTGATGGTGGTGTTGATGTAGAGCTCGTTGGGAACCCCAAGAGGAAGGTATGATGAGCACAGCAGCAAGTTTCCTTCAGTTATGAAACCAAGGTTTAATCGAACTAGTAGGAGCAAGGAAACACCTCAAAGGTGTTACTAGCTGAGCTTTGGCAGGGCGCACTACCAGTGCTAGTAGCAACGTGGATACCTGCACAACACAACCACAGAACTTTGTCCCCAACTTGCGATGAGGTTGTCAATCTCACCATGTTTTGCGGAAAACAAAGGATTAAACGTATCGAATGGAAAGAAGTAAAAGTTTGCAGAAAGTAAACACAAAGCAGTAAAATATTGTAGATTGTATGTAAAAGACAAGGACCGGGATCCATTATTCACTAGAGGTGGCTCTCCTTAGATAGATAACATGCTGGGTGAACAAATTACAGCGGGGGAATTGACAAACACCGAGAAAGCAATACATGCATATACTAATCATCTTGACTCCTTTGAGACTTGATTGGGCATTACAACATAATACATAGACCGCCATCCAATTGCATCTATGACTAATAATCCACCTTCAGGTTATCATCTGAACCCCCTCCAGTGTGAAGTTGCAAGCAACAGATTATTGCTTTATGAACTGCGTGTAAATTAAACAATACAATTGTTCTATGAACAAAGGATCGTTGTTTTCTCCCTAGTAGCAACAACACATCTAGTACCTTAGAGATTTCTGTCACTTCCCTAGATTACCAGAGACATGAACCCACTATCGAGAATAAATACTAACTCTTGGAGTTGCTAGCATCTACTTGGCCAAGATAGCTACTAACAACGGAAAGCATGCAAGATCTCAAATAACAAAGACATGATAGAATCAATAATCAATCTGAAATAGCATCTCAATATCCATCGGATCCCCACAAACATAACATGTATGGATTACAAAAAGATGGTCTTGATCATGAACAGAGCTCACAAGATCTAAACATGAAAGCACAAAGGAGGAGAAACCAGCCATCTAGCTACTACATGGATCCGTAGTCCAAGGATGAACTACTCACGCATCACACCGTAGGCTTGCATGGTGATGAAGAAGGCCTCTAGGGTGAATTCCCCTCTTCGGCAGGGTGCCGGGAAGAGCTTCAGATCCCTCCCGATCTAGGGATGGAGATGACGGCGGTTACAGACTCTTTCGTGGATTTTTGATCTGGTACTTAGGGTTTTCTTCCCGAGGGCAACTTATAGGCGGAAGGGGAGGCCGAGGGGGTGCCAGGAGCGGCCACACCACCCCCTGGCGCGGGCCAGGCCTGGCCGCGTGGCCAGGTGGTGTGGTGGCTCCCTGGCCCTTCTCCATCTCGTATTCCGGCACTTGATCACTTCCGGAAAAATAGGCACTTTGGCTTTTGTCCCGTCCAATTCCGAGAATATTCATTTTCTGACTTTCCTGGAACCAAAAACAGCAGAAAACAGGCAGCTGGCACTGTGGCTCTTGTTAATAGGTTAGTCCAAGAAATCACATGAAAAGTACTCCAAAGTTGGAACAAAACACAAGAAAGTGGATAAAACCAAGCATGGAACATCAAAAATTATAGATACATTAGCAATGTATCAACATCCCCAAGCTTAACTCCTGCTCGTCCTCGAGTAGGTAAGTGATAAAAATAAATAATTTTTGAGGTGACATGCACCATCAAAGACTTGATCAAAGTATTTGCAAAATATTCAAAGCTGGGATCATAGTACTTCAATCATAACATGAAAGACAAAGTTCTAGCAATAACCAAGAAACTATGATGCAACATGAAAAGGCACAAACAAAAGATTCATGAATAACAATGCTTTGCAAGACGTTTGTTTGTTTCACATAAAGAAAACATAGCATACTAGTATTCAGCTTATCCCTCAATACAGTAGCAAATATAAATGCATAGGACACCTTCAAAGTTCATAAGAATGACTGGATACAATAGTTTCAAACAAGCAATAACAAGTTATGCATCAATCAACTAGTCTTGGGACATTGCACATAGAACTAAGAATGGCCACTATTGTCTCAAAGTAGTGCATAAAGATAGAAGGTGGAGACTCAATATAATGGTGGAAGAAAGGCCTTTTGTAAAAAGGAAGTAGGGATTCAAGTCTCATAAAGAGCTTCCAAAAATTATGGTACTTAAAGCTTTCAGCTATCATTGCCCCTATCATAAGCATCTTGAAGTGATTAAGGTTAAAGTGAACAAACTATGGTGTACATGCTTGACGAAGTATAAGTCAGAAATCTCATGTCCCTTGTATACGAGGGCCGCTCTTCATGCTACTCAAGTTTAGTCACCGGTAAGTTCTTGTCATCGTAAGTACATGTGTATCATTGAGAACCGCCAACGGGGTACCCCTTGCCTGATGATACGGAAGAATCCCCATATCAAATGACAAGGCAAGCAGACAACGAGCATCTCAGCATTCTTCTTATTTACCATGGGAATATGGTGCTTTTTTCTCTCTTTCCTCTTTTCATAGTATCTTTTTTTTTTCTCTTTTTTCTCAATATAGGACTTTTTTTATAAGAAGAATGCTTCATAGACATCTCATTATGGTTACGCTGCAGGTTTCCACTATGTCAGCATGGATTAGACCAGCGGCCCAGGCGTTTCTCTAACACATATACATAACTCCATGGACTTACAAGCTCCCCTTTCATTTCACACCGACGACATCCATATACAAAAGAGCATGATATCAACTAGGTACAAGTACCACGTGCAATGTTCAAAGCGTTCCCCATGAAAGCATGGTTCTGCTAATTTCCAATAAATAAGTGCAAGCATATACAACATAGAAGACATAATGGTTCAAGTTTATTAGAGGCAATAAAGTAAAGTGTGCCATCAAGTTCGTGAGAGATTTAATTACTAGTTTTCTCATAACAAGTGGAAGATAAACAAAAGCATGAATATACTTGGAATAGCATAAGCTAGTAGGTAGGTATGTTGGACTCTTTGGAATAACTTGGTTTAGGGAGTTGTATGCATGAGTGGAACTCATACTTGGTGGTGGAGGCTAGCAAAAGACTAGGAGCGACAAACTAAGAGAGCAATAATGGCCATAATCATGCAGAGCGACAAAACATCATTGATCAAAGCATAAAGTGATACTACAAGTTGAAAACTAAAGGATCATAAAGGCTATGGTGACTTGAGATAGTCATAACATGGTGTAAGCATGTGCCAAGTCAACCCAAATAAAGCATCAAAGGAGAATACCACTATATTATGCTTTAATATGCTAAAACAACGCATGATTCATCCAAGGCACATTAAGCAATCTCAATTGTTTATAACAAGTCATGCTACAACAAAGAATACTAAGCATAAAGCCAAAACAATATCAAGCATGGCATGACAAAGCATAGGCCACAATCAAAAACGAGCTCTTTTTACCACATAAGCATGAACTTTCCTACTCTTTTCAAAACCAAACCAAACTATTTGCAAACCAATGTATGAAAGAGGGGGTCCAACCAATTTATTCAGAAAACTAAGCAAACCAAAGCAAACTAAAACCAAAACGAAAACGAAAAAGAAGACGCTCCAAAAATACACAACTGTACATGAAACAATAAAAATGAAGCGTTTGGAAGAAACCTGGAATTTTTATTGATGAAGAAGGGGATGCCTTGGGCATCCCCAAGCTTTGACGCTTGTACTTCTTGGATATTTCTTGGGGTGACACGCGTGGCATCCCGAAGCTTGAGCTTTAGTCCATCCTTCATCTCATTACTCATTCCTTCCATACACCTGAAATTTTTCCTTCATACAAAACTTCACACAATCTTATTAGCAATATTAGTGCACTTAAGATAAATAAGTCTCAAGGTTCAGTTCTAACACCAAATAAACTTCCACTATAACACTAGCTACTTTAGCACTTCCCTCAAAAAGCTCAATTCCCCAAAAGAACTCAAGAAGGAACTAACAAGAAGCAAATGCAGAAAATGGCAGAAATCTGTCGAAACAGACCAGCAGGTAAAAACAATTTTTTTCGAAGATCTTCTATTGCTCAAATCAAAAAGTGTTGAACTAACGAAAGTTAGATAACAACCTGGGGCAGAAGCACAAAACATTACAGCTCAAACCGACATACAGAGCTCTCTCGGGAAATTTTACGGTGAAGCACAAAAATCTGTTTTGGGACAGCAACTTTCCCAATCATTACTTCTCTCTCATTAGAGGTTACTCTTGGCACAAAAAGCAAATAAAAAGGATAAGGAGAGGTTATTATAGAGGTAATAACTTTCAAGACTCATCTAAAACTATTGGGTTATCTCCCAACAAGTACTTTTCTTTAACGCCTTTAAGTTAGGCATAAGAAGCAAAGAAAGAATCAAGTGTTCTCAAATGAAGAAGCATTAAGATCAAAAAAAATTTCATAGGAGAAGCAAAAGAAATATTTTCTCTCTTTTTAGGGAAGTGTTCTATACCTTTCTTGAGTGGGAGTTGATATTTAATGGTGCCTTCTTTCATATCAATGATGGCACCAACAGTTCTAAGAAAAGGTCTTCCCAAAGTAGTAGGACAAGAAGCATTGTATTCAACATCCAAAACATAGAAATCAACGGGGACATAGGAATCATTAACCATTATAAGAACATCATTAAGACTCCCCATGAGTTTCTTTTTAGCATTAGCATCAAGCGGGACATTCAAATAACAATCTTCAAGAGGAGGCAAATCAAGCATATCATAAATCCTTTTAGGCATAATAGAAACACTACTATCAAGATCACACAAAGCTTTGAAATCAAAGTCATTTACTTTCATATTAATGATGGGTTCCCAACCATCTTCTTTCTTTATAGGAATAGAAGCTTTATGTTTCATCTTTTCTTCTTTAATCTTTATGAGAGCATCGGTAATGTTTTTTGTAAAAGCCATGTTCATAGCACTAGCATTAGGACTTTTAGCAAGCTTTTGTAGGAACTTAATAACTTCAGAGATGTTGCAACCATCAAGATCAAAATCAACTTTATCATCTAAAGTAGTAGAACTATTACTAGCCTCAACACTAGTGGTGGTGATAGTAGAAACACTAATGTTTCTAGCAATTTCATCTTCTCTTTCCCACTTAGCATGTAATTCAGCTAATAGTCTGACATTTTCATCAATTCTCACTTGTATGGCATTAGTAGCTGCAAAGGGATTCTCATTAGTTTCAGGTTTAGCAGCCATTTTATTCAAAGTAGATTGAGCTTCAGCCAAAGATGATATATTTCTTTCAGCATTAGAGAGTTTTTCCTCAATAGTTTTATTGAAAGCAGTTTGTTTACTAATAAACTCTTTAAGCATAACTTCAAGTTCAGAGGGAGCACTCTTATTATTGTTGTAAGAATTTCCATAAGCATTACCATTGTTGGGAGGATATGGCTTATAATTGTTGTTACCAAAATTGTTCCTATAAGCATTATTACCATAAGCATTGTTGCCAAAGTTGTTATTTCTTATGAAGTTCACATCAACTTGCTCTTCTTGAGCAACCAAAGAGGCTAAAGGAACATTATTTGGATCAATATGGGCTTTCCCATTAACAAGCATAGACATAATTATATCAATCTTATCACTCAAGGAGGAGGTTTCCTCAACAGAATTTACCTTCTTACCTTGTGGAGCTCTCTCAGTATGCCATTCAGAATAATTAACCATCATATTGTCTAAAAGTTTTGTTGCAGCACCCAAAGTGATGGTCATAAAGGTACCTCCAGCAGCTGAATCCAATAGGTTCCTTGAAGAATAGTTCAATCCTGCATAAAAAGTTTGGATGATCATCCAAGCAGTCAGTCTATGAGTGGGATAATTCTTTACCAAAGATTTCATTCTTTCCCAAGCTTGAGCAACATGCTCATTATCAAGTTGTTTAAACTTCATTATTTCACTTCTCATGGATATAATCTTAGCAGGAGGATAGTATTTTCCAATAAAAGCATCTTTGCACTTAGTCCAAGAATCAATACTATTCCTAGTTAAGGAATTCAACCATTCTTTAGCTTTTCCTCTCAAAGAGAAAGGAAACAATTTCAGTTTAATAATATCACCATCTATATCCCTATGCTTTTGCATCTCACAAAGTTCAACAAAGTTATTTAGATGGGAAGCAGCATCTTCATTACCAATACCAGAAAATTGTTCTCTCATAACAAGATTGAGCAAAGCAGGTTTTATCTCAAAGAAAGTATTTTCAGCCACAGGTGGAGCAATAGGTGTGCTCATAAAATCATTGTTGTTGGTGCTAGTGAAGTCACACAACTTAGTGTTCTCAAGAGTAGTCATTTTTTGGGTTTTCAAATAAGAAAGCAAACTAGTAAAACTATTTTTTTGTGTGTTTTTGAAGAACAAAACAAGCAAACAAAGCAAAAAGAAACTAAGCAAAACAAAAAACAACAAAGTAAAGAGATTGGTTGTGAGGGAATCCCCTTGTGAAGATGTCCTTGACTCCCCGGCAACGGCGCCAGAAAAATGCTTGATGGCTCAATGCACGGCGCCCAGAAAAATGCTTGATGCCGGTGTTGATGTAGAGCTCGTTGGGAACCCCAAGAGGAAGGTATGATGAGCACAACAGCAAGTTTCCCTCAGTTATGAAACCAAGGTTTAATCGAATCAGTAGGAGCAAGGAAACACCTCAAAGGTGTTACTAGCTGAGCTTTGGTAGGGCGCACTACCGGTGCTAGTAGCAACGTGGAGACCTGCACAACACAACCACAGAACTTTGTCCCCAACTTGCGATGAGGTTGTCAACCTCACCTTGTTTTGCGGAAAACAAAGTATTAAACGTATCGAATGGAAAGAAGTAAAAGTTTGCAGAAAGTAAACACAAAGCAGTAAAAGATTGTACATTGTATGTAAAAGACAAGGACCGGGATCCATAGTTCACTAGAGGTGGCTCTCCTTAGATAGATAACATGATGGGTGAACAAATTATAGCGGGACAATTGACAAACACCGAGAAAGCAATACATGCATATACTAATCATCTTGACTCCTTTGAGACTTGATTGGGCATTACAACATAATACATAGACCGCCATCCAACTGCATCTATGACTAATAATCCACCTTCAGGTTATCATCCGAACCCCCTCCAGTATTAAGTTGCAAGCAATAGATTATTGCTTTACGAACTGCGTGTAAAGTAAACAATACAATTGTTCTATGAACAAAGGATCGTTGTTTTCTCCCTAGTAGCAACAGCACATCTAGTACCTTAGAGATTTCTGTCACTTCCCCAGATTACCAGAGGCATGAACCCACTATCGAGCATAAATACTAACTCTTGGAGTTGCTAGCATCTACTTGGCCAAGATAGCTAATAGCAACGGAAAGCATGCAAGATCTCAAATAACAAAGACATGTTAGAATCAATAATCAATCTGAAATATCATCTCAATATCCATCGGATCCCCGCAAACACAACATGTATGGATTACAACAAGATGATCTTGATCATGAACGGAGCTCACAAGATCTAAACATGAAAGCACAAAGGAGGAGAAACCAGCCATCTAGCTACTACATGGATCCGTAGTCCAAGGATGAACTACTCACGCATCACACCGGAGGCTTGCATGGTGATGAAGAAGGCCTCCAGGGTGAATTCCCCTCTCTGGCAGGGTGTCGGGAAGAGCTTCAGATCCCTCCCGATCTAGGGATGGAGATGACGGCGGCTACAGACTCTTTCGTGGATTTTTGATCGGGTACTTAGGGTTTTCGTCCCGAGGGCAACTTATAGGCGGAAGGGGAGGCCGAGGGGGTGCCGGGAGCGGCCACACCACCCCCTGGAGCGGGCCAGGCCTGGCCGCGCGGCCAGGTGGTGTGGTGGCTCCCTGGCCCTTCTTCGTCTCGTATTCTGGCACTTGATCACTTCCGGAAATATAGGCACTTTGGCTTTTGTCCCGTCCAATTCCGAGAATATTCATTTTCTGACTTTCCTGGAACCAAAAACAGCAGAAAACAGGAAGCTGGCACTGTGGCTCTTGGTAATAGGTTAGTCCAAGAAATCATATGAAAAGTACTCCAAAGTTGGAACAAAACACAAGAAAGTGGATAAAACCAAGCATGGAACATCAAAAATTATAGATAAATTTGTAATGTATCAGTTATCTCTATTCAAGACAATCGTTCATATTGGTCTTCTGTTGAACCAAAGAGTGACCCTTTTGTGTCAAAAGTAGTTCAACAACTTAGTTTTGTTGGTCTGTATCTCTACAACCATGAGAGTGCTACTTAAGCCGTCTAGTAGAGGTTTACCTCTCGAGGTTCGTGATCATGCCCCATACTTTGGAAACCTTTAGTTCCCAGAGGCTAAAAATCTTGTGCAAACTCCCTGGTCTCAACCTTATGAATACCAGCTATCCGTCAACTTGAACCTTCTCCTTCTGTATTGTTGGAGATATGCCCAAGAGGCAATAATAAAAGTGGTTATTATTATATCTTTGTGTTTATAATGAATGTTTACATTCCATGCTATAATTGTATTATAAGGAAACACTGATACATGTGTGTTTTGTAAACATAAAAGAGTCCCTAGTAAGCCTCTTGTGGAACTAGCTTGTTGCTTAAATGATGATCATGGTTTCCTGATCATGGACATTGGATGCCATTGATAACAAGGTTATATCATTAGGAGAATGATGTGATGGACACACACCCATAGTAAGCGTAGCATAAGATCAAGTCATTAAGTTCGTATTGCTGTAAGCTTTCAAATGCATAGTAACCTAATCCTTCGACCATGAGGTTATGTTAATCACCATCACCGGATGGGTACTTTGATGACATCAAACACCGCTTCGTAACTGGGTGGTTATAAAGGTGTCATTGGGTATTCTGAAAGTATGTGTTGAAGCGCATGGACCAAGATTGGGATTTGTCCATCCATATGACGGATAGATATGCTCTGGGCCCTCTAGGTGGAATGTCATCTAGTTAGCTTGCAAGCATGTGACTAGGTCACAAGGGATGACATAACATGGAACGAGTAAAGAGTACTTATTAGTAACGAGGTAGAACTAGGTATGGAGATACCGACGATCAAACCTCGGATAAGTAGAATATCGTGTGACAAAGGGAATTGGTTTCATATGTTAATGGTTCTATCGATCACAAAGTCATCGTTGAGTATGTGGGAGCCGTTATGGATCTCCAGATCCCGCTGATGGTTATTGATTGGAGAGGTGTGTTTATCATGTCTGCATATTCATGAACCGTAGGGTGACACACTTAAGGTTCGAAGTTGTTTTAAGTAGATATGGAATATGCGTTGGAGACCGAATGTTGTTCGGAGTCTCGGATTGGATCCGGGACATCACGAGGAGATCCGGAATTGTCCGGAGAATAAGATTCATATATTGGGGATCATTTTCTAAGTTAGGAAATGTTCCGGAGTGTTTGTATGGAGATTCTAGAAGGTTTCGGAATGTTCTGGAAGGTTCTAGAAGATTTCTTGGAGTTTGCTTGAAAACCAAGAAAGGATCAAGGAGTCTTTGTGGGGCAAGACACGGATTCGTGGGGGAGGAGGACTCCTCCCCCCCTTCCCAATCCGCCGGCCAAGGAGGGAGGGGACTCCTACTAGGACTCCCCCTCCCATGGCCCTCCTTTAAATAGAGGGGAGGGGCGCCACCCCTTAGACCTCTCCCATAACAAGCCCTAGGCGCTGCCTCTCTCCTCCTCCTTCGCTCTGCTCCGGCTTAGGCGAAGCCCTGCAGAAATCTCTACTCCACCACCACCACCACACCGTCGTGCTGCTGGGATTCCGTGGAGAAGATCTACTACCTCCGCTGCTCGCTGGAACAGGGAGAGGAAGGTCTAATTCGACTCTGCACGTGTGACCGACTGCGGAAGCGCTGCCGTAACGCGGCGCCGGAAGGATCGTCCACACGATCTTGAGATCGGCAAGTGATCGACTAGATCAACCCCGAGATCTAATCTCGTAACGCTTTCGGTTCTACGAGGGTTAGTATAGATCTATCTCATTGCACATGTCTAATAGATTAGATCTTGGCTTTTATCTAGATTAGATCTGGGTTTTGTTCGTTCTTGCGGTAGAAATTTTTTGTTTTCCATGCTATGAACCCATCAGTGGTATCAGAGCCTTGTCTATACGTAGATCTGTTGCACGAGTAGAACAAAATGGTTTTGTGGGCGTTGGTGCTCATGCCGTCTTTTGCTTTGTGTACTTTGCATCTTGTGGTATGGTGGGATGAAGCGGCTCGGGCTAACCTTACATGTCATCGCACATGAGACTTGCTCCACGCTTGACGTGTAACTTGCTTTGCACAAGTGGCTTTGCGGGTGTCTGTCTCTCCCATCATAGTATAGATCCAATCTACACTTTGCACTTGATAGCACTTGTATCAACATTGTGGTTCAGTTTCGTAGGTAAGATCCGTTCTTATTCGGAAGCCCCAAACCACGGAAAACATGCAAAGAAAATTAGAGGCGTCTAACTTGTTTTTGCAGGGGTTTTGTGATGTGATATGGCCATCATGTGATTGTGATTATATTTGATGTATGCAATGATTCTTGTTGTAATATGGCAACCGGCAGGAGCCTAATGGTTGTCTTTAATTCTGTTAAGACATGCGTGTCTATTCATCTTGTAATAGCTTTGTTCCAAGTAGTTGTAATAGTTGCTGGTGATGATGGACAACCATGAAGCGGCGCCACTGACCTTGACGCAATGCTGGTGATGATGGAGATCATGTCCGTGCTTTGGAGATGGAGATCAAAGGCATAAGAAGAAAGGGCCATATCATATCACACTAATTATGAATTGTCTGTGATGTTAATCCTTTATGCATCTTGTATTGCTTAGATCACGACGATAGCATTATAATATGATCCCTCACACTAAATTTCAAGTAATAAAGTGTTCGTCCTTAGTTGGCACCGTTGCTAAGACTCGTCGTTTCGAAGCATCTCGTGATGATCGGATGTGATAGATTCTACGTGTGCATACAACGGGTGCAAGCCAGATTTGCACATGCGGAAACTAAGGTTAATCTTGACGAGCCTAGCATGTACAGACATGGTCTCGGAACACGGAATACCGAAAGGTAGAGCACGAGTCATATAAGTGATATGATGAACATGAAGATTGTTCGCCGATGAAACTACATCCTCTCACGTGAAGATCGGACTTGGTGTAGTGGACATGGTTCGTGTAATCACTAAGACAATGTGAGGGATGTTGTTTTGAGTGGGAGTTCACCTAGTTAATTTAAGAATTAAAATTGAACTCAATTTATCATAAACTTAGTCTAAACTACTTGCAAATATTGTTGTAGATTATGGCGAACCTCTCCATCAATTTCAATGTGTTCCTAGAGAAAGAAAAGCTTAAGAACAATGGAAGCAACTTCACGGACTGGCTCCGTGGTCTGAAGATTATCCTCAGGGCTGGTCAGATGACCTATGTGCTCGAAGCACCGCTAGGTGACCCACCTGCAGATGATGCCACCGATGACGTAAAGAATGTTTACGCCACTCGGAAAAATCATTACTCCACAGTTCAGTGTGCCATCCTGTACGGTTTAGAAACGGAGCTCCAGAAGCGTTTTGAGCACCACGACCCGTTCGAGATCATTAAGGAGCTCAAGCTCATTTTTGAGACTCACGCGGCCATGGAGAGCTATGAGGCCTCCGAGAAGATCTTTACCTGCAAGATGGAAGAGGGAAGCTCCGTTAGCGAGCACGTGCTCACCATGTCTAGGCACGCAAACAAGCTCCAAGAGTTGGGGATAACGATTCCTAATGAGTTAGGGATTCACCGTGTCCTCCAATCACTGCCACCGAGTTATAAGAACTTTGTGATGAACTACATTATGCACTGCATGAACAAGACGTTGCCTGAACTATCGTCCATGCTGAAAATTGCTGAACTAGAGATCAAGAAGGAGCACCAAGTGTTGATGGTCAATAAGACCACCAATTTCAAGAAACAGGGCAAGCCTAAGAAAAAGGGCAACTTCAAGAAGGACGGCAAGAAAGCTGTCGCACCTGCTAAGAAGCCCAAGGCTGGTCCTAAGCCTGAAACTGAGTGCTTCTACTGCAAGGGTGCTGGTCACTGGAAGCGTAACTGCCCCAAGTACCTAGCAGATCTGAAGAACGGCAACATCAAGAAGAAAGGTATATTCGATATACATGTTATTGATGTGTATCTTACTAGTAGTCGTAGTAGTGCCTGGGTATTTGATACTGGTTCGGTTGCTCATATTTGTAACTCAAAACAGGAGCTGCGGAATAAACAAAGACTAGCAAGAGACGAGGTGACGATGCGCGTTGGAAATGGCTCCAAGGTTGATGTGATCGCCGTCGGCACGCTCCCTCTACATCTACCTTCGGGATTAGTTTTAAATTTAAATAATTGTTATTTGGTGTCTGCGTTAAGCATGAACATTATATCTGGATCTTGTTTATTGCGAGACGGTTACTCTTTTAAGTCTAAGAATAAAGGTTGTTCGATTTATATGAGTAATATCTTTTATGGTAATGCACCTGAGATGAATGGTTTATTCTTATTGAATCTCGATAGTAGTGATACACATGTTCACAACATAGATGCTAAACGAATAAAATTGAATAATAATTCTACATACATGTGGCACTGTCGTCTTGGTCACATTGGAGTGAAGCGTATGAAGAAACTCCATTCTGATGGACTTCTTGAATCACTTGAAAGATGTGAAGCATGTCTAATGGGAAAAATGACTAAGACTCCATTCTCTGGAATAATGGAGCGAGCTACAGACTTATTGGAAATAATACATACCGATGTGTGTGGTCCAATGAGTGTAGCATCGCGTGGTGGATATCATTATGTTCTCACTTTCACGGATGACTGAAGTAGATATGGGTATATCTACTTTATGAAACATAAGTCCGAAACTTTCGAGAAGTTTAAGGAATTTCAAAGTGAAGTGGAAAATCATCGTAACAAGAAGATTAAGTTTCTGCGTTCTGACCGCGGAGGTGAATATCTGAGTTATGAGTTTGGCATGCATTTAAAGAAATGTGGAATACTTTCGCAGTTGACACCGCCGGGAACACCACAGCGTAATGGTGTGTCCGAACGTCGTAATCGAACTCTCTTAGATATGGTTCGGTCTATGATGTCTCTTACAGATTTACCGCTATCGTTTTGGGGCTATGCATTAGAGACAGCCGCATTCACTTTAAATAGGGCACCATCTAAATCCGTTGAAACGACACCGTACGAATTGTGGTTTGGTAAGAAACCTAAGTTGTCGTTCCTTAAAGTTTGGGGTTGCGAAGCGTATGTAAAGAAGTTACAACCTAATAAGCTTGAACCCAAAGTGGAGAAATGCGTCTTCATAGGATACCCTAAAGAAACAATTGGGTATACCTTCTATCATAGATCCGAAGGCAAAGTTTTTGTTGCCAAGAATGGATCCTTTCTTGAGAAGGAGTTTCTCTCGAAGGAAGTGACTGGAAGGAAAGTAGAACTCGACGAGGTTATTGAACCTTCTCTCAGAGTTGAGAGTAGCGCAGCACCGGAAGATGTTTTTGTGCCGCCTGCACTAACTGGAGAGGAAGCTAATGATGCTGATCATGAAACTTCGAACGAAGTTACTGCTGAACCTCGCAGGTCAACGAGGGTTCGTACCACTCTTGATTGGTATGACTCTGCCTTGAACGTCATGTTGGTGGACAACACTGATGACCCTGCGACGTATGAAGAAGCTATGGTGAGCCCAGATTCCGACAAATAGCTAGAAGCCATGAAATCTGAGATGGGATCCATGTACGAAAACCAAGTATGGACTTTGGTGGACTTAACGGATGGCCGTAAGGCTGTCGAGAACAAATGGATTTTCAAAAGAAAAACAGATGTTGATGGTAATGTTACCGTCTATAAAGCTCGACTTGTCGCGAAATGGTTCCGACAAATTCAAGGAGTTGACTACGATGAGACTTTCTCACCAGTAGCGAAGCTAAAGTCTATGAGGATTTTGTTAGCAATTGCTGCATATTTCGATTATGAAATTTGGCAGATGGATGTCAAAACGGCGTTCCTTAATGGTGACATTGAGGAAGAGTTGTATATGGTACAACCAAAGGGTTTTGTCGATCCTAGTGATGCTGACAAGGTATGCAAACTTGAGCTCTCCATTATAGGACTGAAGCAAGCATCCCGGAGTTGGAATCAACGTTTTGATAAAGTAATCAAAAACTTTGGATTTATACAAACTTATGGAGAAGCTTGTATTTACAAGAAAGTGAGTGGGAGCTCTGTAGCATTCCTAGTACTATATGTAGATGACATATTGTTGATTGGGAATGATATAGAACTTCTTAATAGCGTCAAAACCTATTTGAATAATAGTTTTTCAATGAAGGATCTTGGCGAAGCGGCATATATTCTAGGCATCAAGATTTATAGAGATAGATCAAGACGCCTAATAGCGCTTTCACAAAGTACATACTTAGACAAAGTTCTAAAGAAGTTTAGAATGGAAGAGAGCAAGAAAGGGTTCGTGCCCATGTTGTCAGGTAAGACCTTGAGTAAAACTCAAAGTCCGGCTACGGCAGAAGATAGAGAAAAGATGAATAATATTCCCTATGCCTCGGCCATAGGTTCTATCATGTATGCCATGCTGTGTACAAGACCGGATATAGCACATGCTGTTAGTTTGACTAGCAGATATCAAAGTGATCCTAGAATGGAACACTGGACAGCGGTCAAGAATATCCTAAAGTACTTGAATAGGACTAAGGATATGGTTCTTTCTTATGGAGGTGATGAACAGCTTGTTGTAAACGGTTACACTGATGCTAGTTGGAACACCGATCCAGATGACTCGAAGTCACAGTCTGGATACGTATTTATTTTGAATGGTGCTACAGTGAGCTGGAGGAGTGCCAAGCAAAGCGTTGCGGCGAAATCTTCAACCGAATCGGAATACATAGCTGCTTCGGAGGCTGCACAAGAAGCCATATGGATGAAGGAGTTCATTACTGAACTTGGCGTGGTTCCCAGTGCGTTGGACCCGATGGCCATCAACTGTGACAACACAGGCGCCATAGCTAATGCACAGAAGCCAAGGTCACATAGCAAGTTGAAGCACATCAAGCTACGTTTCCATGCTATTCGCGAGTATGTCCGAGATGGTGACATAAAGATTTGCAAAGTACACACTAATCTGAATGTGGCAGATCCGTTGACTAAACCTCTCCCTAGAGCAAAGCATGACCAACACTAGAACGCCATGGGTATTAGGTATATTACCATGTAATCTAGATTATTGACTCTAGTGCAAGTGGGAGACTATTGGAGATATGCCCAAGAGGCAATAATAAAAGTGGTTATTATTATATCTTTGTGTTTATGATGAATGTTTACATCCCATGCTATAATTGTATTATAAGGAAACACTGATACATGTGTGTTTTGTAAACATAAAAGAGTCCCTAGTAAGCCTCTTGTGGAACTAGCTTGTTGATTAAATGATGATCATGGTTTCCTGATCATGGACATTGGATGTCATTGATAACAAGGTTATATCATTAGGAGAATGATGTGATGGACACACACCCATAGTAAGCGTAGCATAAGATCAAGTCATTAAGTTCGTATTGTTGTAAGCTTTCAAATGCATAGTAACCTAATCCTTCGACCATGAGGTTATGTTAATCACCATCACCGGATGGGTACTTTGATGACATCAAACACCGCTTCGTAACTGGGTGGTTATAAAGGTGTCATTGGGTATTCTGAAAGTATGTGTTGAAGCGCATGGACCAAGATTGGGATTTGTCCATCCATATGACGGATAGATATGCTCTGGGCCCTCTCAGTGGAATGTCATCTAGTTAGCTTGCAAGCATGTAACTAGGTCACAAGGGATGACATAACATGGAACGAGTAAAGAGTACTTATCAGTAACGAGGTAGAACTAGGTATGGAGATACCGACGATCAAACCTCGGATAAGTAGAATATCGTGTGACAAAGGGAATTGGTTTCATATGTTAATGGTTCTATCGATCACAAAGTCATCATTGAGTATGTGGGATCCGTTATGGATCTCCAGATCCCGCTGATGGTTATTGATTGGAGAGGTGTCTTCATCATGTCTGCATATTCACGAACCGTAGGGTGACACACTTAAGGTTCGAAGTTGTTTTAAGTAGATATGGAATATGCGTTGGAGACCGAATGTTGTTCGGAGTCTCGGATTGGATCCGGGACATCACGAGGAGATCCGGAATTGTCCGGAGAATAAGATTCATATATTGGGGATCATTTTCTAAGTTAGGAAATGTTCCAGAGTGTTTGTATGGAGATTCTAGAAGGTTTCAGAATGTTCTGGAAGGTTCTAGAAGATTTCTTGGAGTTTGCTTGAAAACCAAGAAAGGATCAAGGAGTCTTTGTGGGGCAAGACACGGATTCGTGGGGGAGGAGGACTCTTCCCCCCCTTCCCAATCCGTCGGCCAAGGAGGGAGGGGAGTCCTACTAGGACTCCCCCTCCCATGGCGCCTCCCTCCTTTAAATAGAGGGGAGGGGGCGCCACCCCCTAGACCTCTCCCATAACAAGCCCTAGCCGCAGCCTCTCTCCTCCTCCTTCGCTCTGCTTCGGCTTAGGCAAAGCCCTGCAGAAATCTCTACTCCACCACCACCACCACACCGTCGTGCTGCTGGGATTCCGTGGAGAAGATCTACTACCTCCGCTGCTCGCTGGAACGGGGAGAGGAAGGTCTGTTTCGACTCCGCACGTGTGACCGACTGCGGAAGCGCTGCCGGAACGTGGCGCCGGAAGGATCGTTCACACGATCTTGAGATCGGCAAGTGATCGACTACATCAACCCCGAGATCTAATCTCGTAACGCTTTTGGTTCTACGAGGGTTAGTACAGATTTATCTCGTTGCACATGTCTAATAGATTAGATCTTGGCTTTTATCTAGATTAGATCTGGGTTTTATTCGTTCTTGCAGTAGAAATTTTTTGTTTTCCATGCTACGAACCCATCATGTATCCCCCATCACCTTTGACAGTTCTCATATTTTTCATCTCAAGAGTTGTTTTCAAACAATCCTCCTAGAGTTGACCATGAGATACTTGGTCTATCGTTCCATGTTATTCCCGCATTTCCTTAGCATAACCATGTTCTCTTCTCTCTTTTTCCTACCTTAGGAATCTCCAGTCAAGATTCTTGTAAGGGGTAGATCTGTAACATCCTAATTTTTGTTAATGATAATAAGGGTTGAGTTGTGCATCTTGAGCATCTCATGCATTATTTTTGAGCTTGAGAAAAATGTTGCATTACTTAAAAAGAGAAAGATAAAACCCTAAAATGCTCAATTTCTCTCTCTATTTTAAACTATGTTAAAAAGGTTTCAAAAAGGAAAACCAAAGAGATGGGGATGTTCTATGGGAAATGATGAATCTCCTTGTCAACTTTCATAACCTTTGAAGTTAGTTCGAACTCTCAAATAATTGAAATCATATCTCCATTTGAAAATGATTGTTTTCTTTTTATTTTCATAAAACCCTAAGGCCAAGGGCTTATTCACAAAGTTTATAGAGTGGACATCGTTTAGTACTGTGGGTTGGATTCAAGAAAGCTAGGGGGTCACTAGTACCGAACCAACCCTTAGAGCCGATTTGCCTCCATAGGCCTGAGCTGGTTTACCATTCTGGCTCAAAGCCTCAGTCTCAAAGAACCCACCAACCTGAGCCGCTTTTCCTTTCCGGATCTAACATAGACAGCCTCAAGCGGTTTGGAAAATAAACCACCTCAAAGTGAATTACACCATAGAAGTGTGTTGTTCTTGGCCATCTCTAATATTTTTCCAGCCTCAGACGCTTAATATTTTTGAGCTTCTTGAGGAAATTGACAATTTGAGGTGGACATTCTATTTTCCCGTATGGAATTACCTATCACTTTAATCCGGTTCAGAAAAGAGCTCGTCTCTAGTAGTTATTTCATATTTTAAATAATACTAGCAAAAGTACTCGTGCGTTGCACCGAAAGATATAAAAAATCAACCATTTGGACCAAAAACATTGGCACGTTCTAAAGTTTGCCCACACATCAATAAACCCCAGCACCACACTCCAATCTATCACAACTCGATTAACACGAGCTGCCAGGCTCACATGGTATATTAAGTTTAGTATAAAACCCTTTTTCTTCAAAAGAAATATCTCTATTAAGATAAGTCTTAGGGCTAGAAAGATGTCTCCGGAAGTTCCAACGCAACTTCTCTTGTCTCTCTCTTTCTCTAATTCATTAGGGCTTGAGTGCCACATTGAAACACATTTTGCACTCTAAAAAAAAATCAAATTAGACAAAACTATTTTGAAAAGATTTTAAAATAAAACAGAAAAGGAAATAAATAAAAACGTTTTGTTACAAAATAGGGGAGGAGCCTACCCAGCGGCCAGCCACCACACAATGCACAGCCACGCACCCAACACACGCACCACGACCCGCACGCACCCGCACTAGGACACACCCTACACGCGCACACAAAAGCATGCTACACCCAACACGACCACAAGTGTGTGCACGGTAACACACGCACGCCCCACCCCGCACGCCTCTCTCTCGATCGCTCCCACCAACCACCGACCCTGTAGTCCTGAGTGAGCCCGAGACCCCGTCATCCCCTGTCTCCCTCTCTCCTTCCGTGAGCGCCACCAGCCCTCTCTGGAGCCTCGCCTCATCACCTCCGCGCCTCCTCCTCCGCTCCCCGTCGTCTCCCTGACAAGCCCTGCACTCCGCCTTCGTCCCGCGATGCGAGCTCCCAGGGCGCCGCCACCCCCACAACCGCCGTCGGCTTTCCCTCTCTCCCTTCGTCATCACCTCTCCGGCTTCCTCCCCAACAACATGTGCCACTGCAGGCGACCTCCACACCTCGCCATCCTTGACACGACCACCGCTTCTGATTTCCAAGTAGGCTTCCTTGGCATGGTTTCCGCCTCGGTCTCCTCTGTCCTCATTCGTATTCCTCAGCTGTTGCCTGCTCTGTGCATCGCTGCGGCCTCTCCCCCCGTCAGTCTAGGTCGTTTGCCTTCTCTTCCCGTTGGGACATGGGGATTTATTTTTTTATCTCATTTGATTTTAGAGATGGATCAATGGTAGTGATGCTTATTTGGTTCCCGATCAGCTTGCTGATTCGAAGCACCATGAGAACGTATATGAACTGGTGACATTTAGTACACAGGAGAGAGGTGGGACTATTCGATGCTATCATCGATGCCTATAGAGTAGCAGTTCAGAGAAAGCGGCCACCTGCGGCGCAACGGAATAGTCGTCGATTGATGAAAAGCCTAGTTTCACCGGTCAAGTAGAGAAAGAAACGAACCAAAAATGAACATAGCCACTGAGGTATAACATAACTGGTGGCAGCTGGGGGTAATACGTGGTTTTGTGGTAAGGTAAAAATGTCCAAAAAAGTGTTGGACCGCAAGAAACACTTCGTCCTTTATTATTAGGTATAGGTATAACAGGGCAATTCAAAAACACTCAAAACAGACATTTCAAATAGAGTACATGATTCAGTGGCCATAAATTCATGCAGGGGTTAGTTGAACTACTAATCTACATGCAGGAACATATATTATAAGAATTCATACAAAGATTATAACAACTAATTAGCCATATATGCTTGGTTCCATAACTTAGTCATATATACTTGGTTCCTCAACTTAGCCATACTACTGAATGCAGCCCAAACATAATAAGTAATCTAGATAACATCCTGGAACATGTTCAATTAAAAGATGGAGATCTCTATCTTTTGTTTCATCGAAGCAGAACATGAAAATTCTATCCTTCTTTATATTGAACCTCTTAACAAGCTTGTCCTATCCAGTGGTCAAGATAGAATTGTTTGAACTAGCTGCCATCTTCATGGTAAGAATCTTTGGCTTCGTGCTGATCAAATATGGACATCAATAGGTTTATCAAACCATTTCTTTAGGTACGTCTTTGTGAACTCAGCTCCAAATGTCTATGTAAGTACAAAAAATGAAGTTTAGCATTCTTGTAATTATTTAAGTCATTACAGATCATATGCTTGTTCATGTTCAAATATCATCTAAATTATCATTTTACAGTTATTCTCCACGACCGATGAATGGGTCATCTTGGGTACATAGTACTTGATAGCTGGTGGAAATTTGGGATCAAAAAATCCGTCAGCCAGGAGACATGCATTTCATTCAGATATATCTTGTTTCTAAAGAGGCACTGCTTATCAAAGTCCATGTCCCCCTGCCAATTGGGTCTTGATGCAACACATAGAAATTACATTAGGTCACATGGAATCTTCATATATACTACTAAACACAGAAATTTTAATGTTCTTCATGTATACCTCTAAACAGAAGATGGGGCTCTTCGCTTGATGAAATTGTGATGTCATCACTAGATAGCATAGTTGCATCATTATTGTTGGTTCCCATCTATTAAATAGATAGAACTAGTTTAATTATTATGATGTAAAATTCAAAACAGTCTAACAAGAATATGGAAAACTGAAAAAAATAGAAGAACATGGAGGATCGACATGGTTGTACTATTGATGGCAACAAAAATATGACATAGTTCTGCACATGTTTCTAATATGAACAAAAACCAACTACCAAGCATATAACATTTAGTTCTAAGCAAAGTTAACCTCCTAAATTTTTCTAAATGAATACTATACCAATACTAATACTACGGATCAAACAATCATGTCATTTTTCCATAACAATTTCAATATGCAATATGAATTAGGGTTTCACCTAAACTTGCACAATAGGAAAAACATTATGGATTTTTTTAATGAAATTGAGGGGATTGAGGGAGCATTATCCGGGGAAGTGGCTCAGGCAATAGACGCGGCGGAGCATCCTCACCCCAATGGACGGAGACGACGACGGTTGCGGGGAGGAGCGGAAGGGAACCAGCGGCGACTCAGAGGAGAGGAAGGGTATGGCGCATATGTACATACCTATATGACGTCCCTAAGTCTTCGGAGGCGACGGAGCCTCCCTCCCAGCGGACGGAGAGGGTGGAGGCGGCGAGGAGCGGTAGGGAACCGGCGCGGCACAAAGGAGCGGCAAGGCAGGGTAGCGGCGAGGAGAATTTTGAATTAGACTAGGGTCAGGGCGGGCGAAAGAGGAAAAGGGGGACAATCATGCCCAAATTTTCTCCGAAAATTTCAGAATTTCCGCCAGTAGTTAGCCTTAGACGGTTTTAAAATTAAATCATCTCTAAGAAAAACGTCTTAGGAATGACTATAATTCTTAGCCGTTCAAGGGAAATGGTTGGCGTCCATGTTTTAACTATAGTATATGTTTTCTAAAATTAAAATTTTGGAGCCAATTCACAGAAACATTGTGTGTAGGTTTAAACAACATTTAGTCACAAGAAAACAACAAAAACAAATTTATTTAGAGATGAAAGTAGCAATAAGTTGGTTCACTACTTGAACACAAGAAAAACAAATCTATTAAGTCACAATACACCTCACTCCGCGTATCACTGCGGGTACGATTATGAGTACGAGTCCAAGTCCGAATCCGAGTCCGACAGCGACACTAAATTATTGATGATATCGATGACGAACATCATGTACATGTCCATGTGCCTGGTCAACCTCATAGTGATGAGTATGGCTTGTCCAATCTGCAGTTCCTCAGTTTGGAGGAAGTATTTCGACCCTTCGGTGGTGAAGGAGATGCGGCCGTCATACATCGTACTCGACGGTAGTGATGCGACCTCATAATCCAACGCGTAGTCCAACCAAGCCATCTTCAAGGATATAAAGCTGAGAAATCATGTCATTGGGAATTTTTTTACAATGCAAAAATAAGATAACTTGATGTTATATAAACACACCATTATTATCATAAATTATGAACACAAGAAAAAGGAACTTAAGTCTTCAAAGGTGCATAGCCATGTTTTTGTGCAAATGTGTATGGCATATGGGTTGTATAATAGATGGACCTCTCTTCCAGGCGACCATCATTCTCACTGCCTCGCTCTATTCTTCCCAGCGTTGTTTTCGGTTTAGCCATGGCGGAACAATATCCTAGCGACGGGTATGTGGCAAGCCAACTGATTTGTTCTCTCTTCTTCTTTCACTATGATGAATGCATGTGGCCACCGCAAGGCTCCATATTTCATGTGTGTTTTACGGGCTCAAACCTATGCTTCTTGCATGTGAGTCCACCGTGAGGAATGCATTTGGCCACGGTGCAGGGCTCCTTAATCCATGTGTGTGTTTTGTCGGCCGGCTTCTGAGGAATGCCTTTGGCCACGGTACCGGCCTCCTTAATTCATGTATGTGCTTTGCCGAGCTGCTTCTACCGTGTGAGACATATGTATTTCGCGGGCACAAACTCTTCATGCAACATACCATGTTGCCCTTGTCTGCTCTCTGTTTGAAATCGTTAAACGCCGTGTGAACCCTTTATCTGATCGGACGGTCGCAAGCCTATGCACCGTGGCCACCCCGGGCAGCATACTAATTTGCATATATATATATATATATATATATATATATATATATATATATATATATATATATATGGGAAATAGCCAGCTAAACACGGGCATAGCTGCGCATAGGGTATCCACCGTTGATTCTCTCCACTTTTGATATAGAGAGCACATGTTACCATACCCAAAAGACTTGAACCCCATATGACATGTCTAACGCCGTTACTACCCTAAGCCAAATTAGCCAGCTACATGCACAAAACCCTAAGCCAAATAAGCCTTATATTCCTTATTTCATCAAGCACCTTCAGAATAGTTGCATGTGTTAGACCCTAGCCGTTATTCCTTTTAGTCAAAGTAGCAACAACCAAAAACGAGGCTACTAGCTACATGCACAAAACCCTAAGCCAAATAAGCCTTATATTCATTATTTCAACAAATTAGCACCTTCAGAATAGTTGCATGCACACAAACCCTAGCCGTTATTCCTTTTAGTTAACGTAGCAACAACCAAAAACGAGGCTAATAGCTGCATGCACAAAACCCTAAGCCAAACAAGCCTTATTCAGTCTTTCATCAAATTAGCACCTACAAAAAAGTTGCATGCACACAAACCCTAACCGTTCTTGCTTTTAGTTAAAGTAGCAACAACCAAAAACGAGCCTACTAGTTACTCATTTAGCCACAACCGTCTTAGTCATTCCTAGATCAGCCTAAACTTTTACATCATTACTATATTCTAAACAATCCACACCAACAGCGACATCATTTTTTGAAGCCACCAAGTGCTAGCCCCTCTACCGAATCGGTAGTAGCATCACATGACGCCACATTTTCCTTTTTACTACACTGGACGTCCGCCGTACGGTCGGCACACGCATAGGTTAAGAAACAACAAAAAGAAACAAAAACAAAGCTTGTTTTGTGCATCGACTTAACAAAGGCTAAAACGAAACTAGATTCAATCAACACTCTAAAAATTTTGGGTTAGCCAAATTGTAAACACTAATTCTAATGGAACTGACACATCCATTCTTTGCAATGACAAATGGGATCGATGGGTGGCATGGTACTCACCGGCACAGGGGTCAGCCGCGCTGATGTAGGGCCGGCTCGTCGATGTGGACGGAGCTGAAGCAGCTTGGGCCGATGCATGGCGGCGCCATCGATTTGGAAGGAGGGGCGTTCAGTGGGGGAGCTCGGTCCGTCAGAGAGCTCGATTTAAACAGAGGGCGGACAATATCATTTCATCCTAAGACGGCTAATACTAATAACCGCATCTAAGACCCTAAAGTTTGGACCTTCCGACTCGGAAACTAGATACTCTGAATGTTATTCGGACCCCCACCCCACCCCCCCCCCCCCCCCCCCCCCCGCAAATTTATTCATGCAGTCCAGATTTTGAAAACTCTTAGAATTTGAAATTTATTAAAAAAACAGGAAAATAAAGGTAAATATATGCTTAATATTGTGAAATGATGATATATGCACGAAATGAGGTTGAACATTGAATAAAATATGTCGCGTGGTACAAACCTTCAATCTTTACTCTGAAAGGTATGATGATCCTAGTATTAATGTGCTTGTTACATTGCAAAGTTGGCACAAGTTTTTTGGAATTGACTAATATTTTGACCACCACTCTATCTAGATATCCTAAAATGAACAAATGCAAGTTTCATAATTTTCTGACATATTTATATTTTATAAAAAACTTAGAGACACCCTAGTAAATTAATGATATGAGATATATAGGTCCAAACTTAATTCTATCAGTAGTTTTTATTGACTATAAATTGTAAATTTATGTATGAGCTATATTTGTTACTCAAATATGATTTTTCAATCAATTGTTTTTCATGTATACACCTAGTTCAAATTGCAGTCGACTCGATAATGCATTATGTTACTTCTTATTTTCTCTATTTATGTGATGTTCTTGGCCGGCCTCTTGCTAGGAAGGAGTCTCATTCGACCCAACGCTGGTTGTTCTTCAGCCAGCACTGGATTTAATTCACGCTGGTTTAATGTGTGCACCGATGTCGATAGGCAAGCGTTGCGTGGTACTTCCCCTTCGTATTTTCCTCTTGGAGTGTGTGTGCCAGCGCTCGACTTTATGCGTTATGTTTTCCATGATTCTTTGTTTTTTTTGATTCTTTGTTTATTTCTCGCTAATGTTTCTTTCATCGTTTTTGTGTAGATCTACTAATTGATCATTTGTTTGCTTTATTCTTTCAGAGGATGCGCCTATACACAGACGTTGTTCAGCGAGATGCGTCTACGTCAAGGTTGTGAAAGGGACCAAAGATAACCCGTAGTTCAATCTTTACGCGTGTTTCCTTCTCGCTGACGTTTTACTGTTATTTTTCCGGTAGGTTTCTGATGGCCAATACATCTGCATGTTATATTTTCAGGAAATATGTGCGTGCACGCTTGCGCTATCATCGAGAAAATTCTGTGTATAAAGGATCCAAGATATCCCGTTGTTCCTTAGCCGTATTTCTTTCTCGCTACCGCTTTTCCCCTGCTTTTTTCGCTAGATCTACTAATCACTAATACATCTTCTTGTTTTTTTTGCAGGAGGTGCGCATGTGCACGGTTGCTGTTCTTCCAGGGGCTTTTGTGTTCAAGACGACTTAAGATGTAGAGTAGTTATTTAGGTTACATGTGATGGTGTAGCGTAGTACTTTAGGCTACGTGTGTTGTGTGTAATTTGTGTCTTATGCGTGTGTACGAACTTGTTGGATGTAATTATTAAGAAATAAAAAATAACTTTCGGTTTTTGTTCCTTGTTGTTCGCGATGCTATGCGTTTATGCTTCCTATAATAAATAAGTGACTTTTTTGTATGCCACGTCTTTTCGCGATGTTTCATAGCTCATACAGCTTCAACATCGGCTTCATTGTGTGTCTATATTCCGTTCGGCTGGGCTGCAAGCCGTATTCGGGTATAGCCTCTGAGGCTCAATGTTCTTCCCAATGTGTACCGTAAATTCCCCTTAGGTAGCGTTGTTTGTACGCTATTCTCCGGAGCTCTGGGATGGACAGATGACGGCGGCGGAGGCCAGGGCTACTTGGAATAAAGTTGTGTCTAGGGCGGGGCTTGGCTTGCAGCAGCCAATTCTAGTCCTCTCGCTGGCTGGCCATGGCGGCGAGGGTTGGACGACTGCATTTGGTGTCCTGCAGCAGAGCTTCGTGCCCTCGAGCTACTCTCTGGCGCGGGCGAGTGATGCCAGGAGGTTGTAGATGGCTCTCTCCCAAGTCTCTCTGGCGGTGGGAGCTAGTGTGGAGACTTGCGATCAGTGCAACTCGATAAATAATCTCGTATACTTGTGCCGTGTCCCTCAATGGAGCAGAGGAGCTATGGATTTCCCCCTCGGCCGGAGTTGGCTCGCCTTCGTCGGTGGAGAAGGCTAGGGTCGGGATTGTTCTTTGATTTTTCCCCTAGAGTCCTTTTCGTAGTCTACAGAACTTTTCCCTAGCTCTAGCTTTCTGTAGGGACCTGTATGAAAAATGTACCCACCGCTTTGAATGGATGCTGCTTCGGGGTTCTTCGCGGCCCCTTCCTTGTGCAAAAAACAAAGAAGTGCGGAAGAGATCAAGGTCTTCAAAGCCATGCCCCATCTAATTTCGAGTGATGTAACTCTTGTCGCAGATGAATAAAGAGGTTTAAGCTGTGAAAACAACTCTCGGGGCGGATGGACACTCCTAAAGCATATACGGTAAAAACATATGTCACGTTCTTCTATCCCGCCTGACGTGCTTCACTGACTTGGCCAGACGCGCGCGCGTGTCAATGTCATTCATCGTATCCAGCAAATGTCGCAAGAGATTAGTGTGTGTTTGTGTTGAACTCGTTGAGATCACAATTGCGTTGGAAGGTCTATCGTTGAGAGGAAAGAGCCAAGGTTGTGCATGCGGCCTCTGAAAATTACCACGGGCCGCGCCGCGACATGCGGACTTGAAGAAAATTGACAATTGCCCTGGTGAGCATCTTTGTGGCTGGACCAGTGACGACATCGTGGGTGATGGCATCAGGCATCAGGGCCTGCGATCTCGTGGACGTACTAGAAGAGGATTGTACCTACTTTGATCGCCTCCAGGATGGGTGCCGGGTGGCCGCTCTACATGCCTAAGAACAAAACGGTTTTGCTCCATGTACAGCTATATCAACACATCGGTATGAGGCTATGAACTAAGTTACGTCAACCACTAAGTTATGGTTAAGTTAGAGATACATGACGACTAAGTTACGAAAAACGGCGGATCTCATGTGGGCCTCCCCGACCGAATCTCAACTAATCGACAGACCAGATGTTGTGTCTAGGAGTGACCAGGGTCGAAAAATTCGCGTCCGAAGAATATGTGCATTCCAAGCTGCGCTTTATGCCACGGACGTACCGAAGAAACCCCTTCTACAACTCTTCTTTGACTACATTTTTGCTCAGCAATGTTGGGATGTTCTTTGTCCTTCAGGGCAGGAGGTGTTCACTATATATGCAATCGGCCTCTTTAAAGAGACCACAGGTTTTCCTTTTGTCGTGGAGAACATTGTGCTTGCAACATGGAGCATCTCAAAATTAAGGAATAGTCCGATCTCAAAAAATGAAAGGCCTACTTTAGAAGAGTGGAAGCAAAGACTCAAGTCTGACATTGCTTGCTTTCGCAGAAAAAAAAAAGTCTGCCATCGTTCGGTGTTCCATGGAGCACACCCCAGCTTAAAATCTGCTTTTTCTTTTCCTGAGTGGCTAAGTCTTAATCAGTAATTTCTTCCTCTCTATTAATGACTATTCATGTTGAGATGTGCTTCTGTGATCTCCCCCTTCTTCCAAACTTAGGAATTTGGAAACACAATTTAGGAGGAGGGGAGAACAGCGGAGCAAAACTCATTCATGTTTTGTTTGATGTCAGTTCCAAGTTCTGACTACTAATGCCCATGCAAATTTGGCATGAAAAAAAACAAGTACTCACGCCGTTTCCAGTTATAGCATAGGCAGCTTATGTTGGCAGTGTAATAGCAAATTAAACATATTGCTCATAAAGATGCGTGAAGTACAGTTTTAGGGGTTGGCACTCATTTCAGGAACCTACAGATCATGAAAATAACAATATCAGCATAAGTGTATTAGATTGCGAGTTTTGTACAATCCTGAAACTCCAATTGGAGGCCGAGCTCCAGAACATCACACAATAGAATGTTACACCTCCGTTCGAGAAAATAAGGCGTATAAATTTTCTAAAAAAAATCAAACAAGTTTGACCAAGTTTATAGGAAAATATCAATTATATTACTCCATCAACTAATTCGGGTCGGAGGGAGTATAATATTATGTAGATACAACATGAAAATACATTTCATAACATGTTTAATGATATAAATTTGACATAGTAAATATTAATTTTTTTTTCAATAGGGTTGGTCAAAACTAATATTGCTTGACTTCTCAGAAAATTTATACACCTTGTTTTTCGGAATGGAGGTAGTAGACAAGAGGAAACCACTTCTTTGCTTTCCTTTTCACCGCAACCCCAAAATATATGGATAACAAAAATAAATGTTACATGTAACAATCGAGATACAACTGGTTACGCATTTCTGAGTTGTTTCAGGTTATCTTTACAGCAGCTCTACAAAACCAGGCCTCCTATTAGTACTATGGGAGCAGTGCACAACAACATCAACATGTCAAACTCTCAGCAGGCAAAGGCATGTCAAACAAACCAAAGATTTGTCAGGCAGGGATATGTTCATATCATCTACTCCAGTCAAAGTTCATCCATTGTCTGCACTGGAGGTGGGGTAACATCAGGAGCTGAAGAGGTGCTACTGTCTGTTCTCTCACGGATCTCCCTGTACTCTTGGCATATGGCACACAAGTGGCAGAATAAGTGTGTTGTCAAATCGCCACATGGTGCTTCCTGCAAAATAAAGGTACTCAGGATGAACAACTCTGATCAAGTAAAGGATCAGACTGCCTATGATAAATTCCCATTATGAATGCATGATAAGGCAAAGAGAATCATGGAGCAAAATAATAACAGAGTATCATAGGTTCTACACACCGGAAGATTGTACTTTGTTCTTAGTGCTTGGCGGTATCCGCAAGCATAACAAGCAACAGCAGACCCTGGAACTGCTAATACAAGCCCCCCAGTACACAGACAGCAGAAACTTGTAAGGAGGCCCCAGAGCATGCAATGCGTGGTGCATGATCCAGCAAGAGTTCCAGATCCTAAGAACTGTGCATTCTTTCCAAAAAGGAAGCAGGGGCAAGACGCGCCAATACAACCTGCAGATATGATCATAAAATTTCAGGGCATAAAAATGCTTTACTACGGCATAATACATTTATGTATCTATTCATAGCACTCCAAATTTTGAATAGGTATCGTTACTTTTGTTAAGTAAACCAATGCTACAATTGTACACACTAAATTAAAGTGAGGGGGGGAGGGGGGGGGGGGGCTCGGGGCGGTAATGAAGGTGTCACGGTGATGCCAGATTTGCTTAACAAGATTCATGCAGCTTAATTATGTCCTTCACAATGTAATTGCACCCAAGAAATGATGTTTATACTTAGACATATTATTTCTGCAAGTACAGTAGCGTGTTGCTGTAGTTTTAAAGGACTGCCAGAAAGGCTATAGGAAATATCACCAACCAGGATAACACTAATTATCAACTTGTGCAGGTTAAACAGGGTAAGAATAAGATAAAGTAGATCCTGCATTAGTTTACTTTACTTTAAATTCATATTTTCCCCTCTAGCTCAGCTCCATAGCATCATGCAAATGGTAATTAATGGCATTTGTCACCAGGAGAAGTAGTTTTTATCTTGTTTTTTGAATCCTCTACAGGTAACCTTAAAATCAGCCTCTTTGCATAAAGAAGCATGGGAAAGGCTGCCTAAATATTCCCTTCCCCAGACCCCACAATGTGTGGGAGCTTTCAGCACTAGGTACACCTTTTTTTAATCTTCTATTTGTAACCACATATGAGAATGCAGCATGAAGCTATTTATAACTTCCTGATAATTGGAACATGACTACAGATTCTCTATTATCGTAAGAACCTCAACCAGGTCAAATCTTTATACAACTTTGGCTCCAGTGAAAATTGTATAAGTAATTTACCAATGAGAATACTGAACAAGAGAGTCGATTCATATACTGCTATACTTATATTATACTACCTGTTAGAGTACATATACGTGTATGGCTAGAGATAGACTAGGACTCTACATCTTGTACTCCAAGTCTCCACCTACCCCCGTGTAACTCTATATATACTCCCACGAGGGTCAAATCAATACACTGAAATATTAGGGATTCAATAATTTCCACATGGTATCAGAGCGGTTAGCCTCACGGCGCCGATCCTAGTTTCTTCCACCACTTCCGCAACACGCGCCGCCCCTCCTCGGGGGCGCGGCACCCGATTTCGATCAATGATCAGATCGGTTCTTTAGTTTAGATCCAATTTCAATTTCCAATTTTCTAGATTAGACTCAATTTTCGAAATCCTAGTTACGTAGATTAGATCCAATTAGCTACCATAAATCCCTAAATCCCTAGGACTCTCTCCGGTGAAAAGCAGTTTAAAGATCCATGGTGCTACTGACGGTGCAGGACAGAGGATTAGGCCTCGGCTCCGAGGCATCAACGCCACGTGCAGGAGCAAGTATCGCCATGCGCTGGAGCCGTGTCAATCCATCTGGGAGAAATCTGCATCGACGACTGCAACACCAGCAACTCCATCTAATCCACATGAAGGTACACGCACGGATGTGGAGAAGAGCATGCGTGCCCAGCCAAAGTGCACGTCATCGCATGCACAAGCAGCAACACCGGCCTCTACTTCCACAACGGCATGAGCTGGCACCGGACGACTGCAGCGACGCCCTCGATCCACACCTGCCCTACTACATGACATCAAGATCTGTACTGCTCCGAGACGGGGCTACACCGACACCAAGATCTGCACTGCATCAAGCCGGACTACATCGATCCGAACATCTATGTCAAGCTGTACGACTACACCAAGATCTTCGTCGAGTTCTACATCGCCAACAAAAAATCATCGCCAAGGTCTACATCACGTGGTCAAAACCACCGCCGCCGCAGCCAGGCGCTCTGCTAGGGCGATCACATGATCGCCTCGCCCGCCTGGTCAAAAAACCCGCCGCCGCCGCTGATCCTACGTGATCCGCTGCCGCCGCCATAAAAACCTTGCCGCTGCCGCTTGCCTTGTGCCCCGGCCGCCGCCTCAAAAACCCTACAACCAAAAACCTGCCGCCGCCGCAGATCTCTGCCGCCGCCGCACAAAAACCCGCCGCCGCCGCAGATTACTGCCGCCGCCGCACTACGACCAAGAAACCCGCCGCCGCCGCAGATTCCTGCCGCCGCCGCACAAAACCCTAAAACCCTACGACACAAACCGCGCAATTTTTTTTGCGCCTTCGGCGCGGCTACAATGACCACCACAACCTCGACCACGGCTACATCACGACCGGCTACCTCGACATCGACATCAAGAACAACGTCTACAGCAACTCAAGAACTCCAGTCAACAGCGTCCGCGTCGTCACTTGCGTTCACGCCACTCCCGCTGTGACTGCGGGAGGGAAGAGAGGCACCTGAAGGGGACGCAGTCACCGCCCCTAGGTGCCAGCCATGATCATGTCCACGCAGGTGATGATGACAAGGAGGTGAAGACGACGGAAGCGCAAGACTTCAAATTCAGTCGTAAGCGTCCGCTTCACTCCCGCTCTGACTGGGGGGGATGTTAGAGTACGTATACGTGTATGGCTAGAGATAGACTAGGACTCTACATCTTGTACTCCAAGTCTCCACCTACCCCCGTGTAACTCTATATATACTCCCACGAGGGTCAAATCAATACACTGAAATATTAGGGATTCAATAATTTCCACACTACCAAGATAAAAAAATCTTTGTCTAAAACAAAATACCCAGAACACTACCACATTACTCAAATATTGCTTCAACTTGAATATCAGCTACTACATAGTTATTTATATCCTAGAAGTTTAGTTGAGCAGTCAATTGGTTTACACCCCATAGGGATTGGCAAATGGCAAGTAATGTACAGATACTGCTCCTCCCTATAAGAATTAAATGTAACTTAGAAGGCTAAGAGCACCACCACACCAACTACCACTATGAACAAGTCGAGGCAAGAAGACTATATTCCCATAACTATGATCAGATTTCTCTCTAAAGCATGCTCGCTTCTACTTCCTAATACACCATGTGCGAACAAAACATCAAACTAACCACCCCATCTGATAAATCTGATAACTTCAAAACAAAGATATCAACTAAGCTACAACGTACAGTTTCAAGTTCTTAGTGTTATCCTATCATGCAAACGAGTAGCACCTTTTATCTTTCCGTCTGTAAATCAAGGAGTCACAGGTCAGAAAGAAGCATACAGCTCTGTGGATCATCAAAACAAGCACAGATGCCTGATGACCATTGCGTAGGATCCCTGCTTAATTTATGGCGTGCAGCAATGTCCTCCTCCACCGCAGGAACGCGATCCTCTTCAGTGTCTAGGCCATATAACGGAACATACTGGGGTGGAACATAGCCTCCTTTTCCGGCCATCTCTGTAGCACAAAAAGAAGACAGCATTAGAGCTTCACTAAGAGATGAGAAACCATTAGCCGACAAAGCACAAGACAGTGGAGACACAGAGCTGCGCATTAACAATCTAAATTGTAAATTTAGATGTGTTTGATTATTATAACGGTTAAGACCACATGTCCAGGACCAACAGATAAATTCAGCAAGCTTTGGAACAGTAAGTGAAATGTTGCAGATTAACCCTGGTTTGTCATGATTCCGATAGCTTCCGAGAACAAATATACTCGAAAAAAATTAAGAAGTCTGCACGCAGCCACCGTTTCCAGGAGTGAATTTTCCTTTACGATTCGGGTGTAGACCTCATGAGCTGAAGCAACAAATAGAATTATGGATCTAAAAGGCTACCCAAAATCAAGAAACTGCAACGACCGATACCATTTGATCGCAGATTTACAGGAACTGCAGTGGAAAAGGGTCCCATTGGGGATGGCATGCGATAAAATAAACGAGTAAAAACAGAATGCCGAACTGCTCACCGGTAAATTAAATCAATGAGAGCCCCTGAAGCTCGGACGCCCAAATTCGTGCCTATCCGCGAGCTTGCCTACCCGACCCTGGAACGCTACCTCCGCCGATTACCCAAAACTGCAGATTCCATAATACAATTGGTAGAGAAATCAAGCAGGAATTTATCCAGGAACGAGGTGAGATTTGGGCAAAGCAAACGAAAG
This sequence comes from Avena sativa, assembly GCA_916181665.1. Lineage (NCBI taxonomy): Eukaryota > Viridiplantae > Streptophyta > Magnoliopsida > Poales > Poaceae > Avena > Avena sativa. The sequence continues at coordinate 450,097,931 of OV702288.1, read as the reverse complement.
AACGGAGCGTCAGATGGCACCGAGGATAGATGGCAGGTCAAGAGGGAAGGGGGAGAAAAGCCAGCGGCTGTGAGGCCGGCGTCGTACCTGCGCTGCGCTCCGGCGGTGGATTTATTTTTTCTTTTCTAGTATCTGGCGGGGGATTTCTGGTGTGTTGCAATGGACGGGAGGGGAAGGCCGCGCGTCTAGAGCTTAAGCTCGGGGAAGAACCGAAGAACACGCAGACACGTTCCATGAGCGAATGGAACGGTGTTGATAAGCTTTGAGATTTGCGCCGGGCCTGTCGGTGCCGGGCGCAACTTCTCTTCTACGCCTGTACGTGTAAAGATTGGGTCGAGGTGGATGTAAGAGCATCTCTACCCGCGCCTCACCTATGGCGCGTTTTGGTAGCCTGCACCTAATTTCTGATCCGGTCGGACAATGCTATAGAGGGTACTATCGCACTCATCTATTTTATCGGCTAATTTATGCAAGTTGTTTGATAGCCTGCAGTTGTGGTCGGTGCACCGGTTGGAAAAATAGGACCATATTGTTTGGTTTGCTGTACATAGGGCTTTTGACCCATGTCATGCATTTCTCCTGTTTGGTTGACATAGAAACCAAGATATGGTCACCTTACACATTCTTATGGTGAGCTTACCACGCCCGGATTGACAAGGAGAAAGACCACAAGAAGAACACAAGCTAAAGGGGTGAACAACAGAGAGGCAACAACAGTGGCAGAGCCACCTCCCGGCGACCCCGGGCGGCCGCCCGGGCTCATCCGGCAAATTCTCTTAAGCACTAGTAATTTATTTATGGATTAGAAGGAAAGCTACTTAGGATAAAATACTAGTTGATGCAGCTGCAGCTAATCTTGTCCGGGCTGCATTCACCAGCTAGCTCCGCCACTGGGCAACAACAACACAATCCGGAACAACAGAATCATAAGTCTGACCCCTACAAGCATGAACACCACAAGCATGAACAACACAATTCGGAACAACAGAAGCACAAATCTGATCCGGCCACAAGCATGAACAACACAATTTGGAACAACAGAAGCACAAGTCTGATCACCACAAGCATGAACAACACAAGCAAAAGGTGATCATAGTAGAACATAACCAAATGAACACCCTTAGCATAAATAACACAAGTATGAATTAGTCTTAACAAGCATAATCGTCGCTAAAAAGGGGATCATAGTTTAACAATACACCATGGTGTTAACCTAGCACCACATCAAAAGTGGGTGTCATCCTACCACCACCACCACTAGTTCGCTGTCTGCAGTACAAGAAGGTGCACCTGAACAATCAACTATCACATTTTTTTTGATCTTTTTCAGTTTATCCTTGTTAGCGTTATTGGCTTTAAACAATTCATAGAGCACGTACTCTAGTTTCCTCTTTTCCTCCTTCAAGATCGTCTGGTCCTCATCTATCCCATTGCTTCTGCTTATCTTTGATTACATCAGTCTGGGATTTCTGCATGTTCTTCAGCATCTCAACCTCATTCCTCAATGCTTCATTATTGTCATTCATCCGAGATAAGTTCTCCTCCAACGCCTTCTTCTCTATTTCTTTGATGAACTTCTTCACATCAAGACTTGAGTACTTTTTGTCTAGCTTGTTCTTTTCATCAGATAGTTGCTTCACCAGCTGCGCATTCTCAACTTTCTCGTCGATTCTTGCACTGCTTGTATCATCGTACATCCCACATAGCTTCGCAAGTGCATTCTTCGTAGCATCTGGCCATTCACTATCTACCCAAGCCACAAACCCACAGTTTTCGACCTCCTGCAGGTCACAAATTCGTTGGCACATACCTACTGCTTGCCAGAAAAGTGAATGGCGATATAAGGAGCTAAGCACTTACGTTCTACACTTGGCAGAGGTAGAATATGTGGCATGTGTTGGTTCCTTCAAATGCAACATGCCTGACAGGCTCAAGTTTGTGAACGCGGCAGAGCTTGGGATAATATTTCGCTATGCCGAAGAAACTATGATCTTCGAAGGACTCAGGAGCATAGTCCATGTCCGTGAAGTTCTAGCACACCAAATCGAGTTCATATGACTATAAATCGAGGATTCCTAACTCGCTACCAAACCCTAACCCTATAAAAGAATTGGGGGAAAGTGGACTTACCCCTAGATACGATTGGGAAGAGCTATTGCCGTCATCCCAGCTCGGCATGGCCGCCACCCTGCCAGTTTTGTCTAGCCGGGGGCGTCGTCGCTGTTATCATCGATGGCCGGATTTTACTAGGGAAAGGAGAAGGGGAAAGGTGGATCTAGTTTCAGCGGTGAGCTGGTAGGGTGTGTCTCGGCGGGAGGTGAGGGAAAGGATCCCGCCTCTTTTCTAGGCCAACGGGAATCTCCCACCTGCGCCATCATTGGCCGAGCTTGTGTAGGGGAGCGCCGGGTTTGCATCCAGTGGGCACACGATGAGGGTAGCTCGCTGGAAACGGCCGATTCGAGCGTAGCACCTAGGCCCGGCTCTGGGCTGCTTTATGGTTCACGCTGGTGCAGCCAAACGCCTCATGCAAGTAACCAAACGTCCCAATTTTGCTTCCCGCTGGCTTGCCCGGAGGGTATGCAGGTTACCAAACGCGCCCCTAGAATCACCGGCAAGATCGCCCGCGGTGAATCTGGAGGTCGATGTTCAAACTCCTCCTCCTACACCATGTCACGCCTCATCACGACGCGTCGCGCGCTTAGTAGTGAGAAAAGAAGCATCTCTCGCGTACTCCTCCTCTGACGCCATGCCATGTCTCGTCACGCCGCGCTGCGCCACGGGTTTCTGGAATCTCGCCGAGTCGATATTTATTTTGCTATTTGGGAAAATTAATTATGAGTCATTAATGGACACATTAATTAGATATTTTGGATCGTGGGCTATGTTGACTCGGACGTGGGCTGCTCCCACGACTTACCCGGCCGATACTATATAAGTCAAGACACAAACCCTGCGCCACTACAACTCATCACACGCACCTCCTTCTAGTACATTGCGCCGCCGTCTTCATCTTCCCCATCCCTGCTTGCGGCATGCACCGCACATCGGGATAGTAGGCCTCCGCAACCCCGTTGAAAGGACATTTATTGTCCTAAACTAGTTTGGTGTTCATTAACAATATAAGGATCATTTTACTGTGTGTTAATGTCTACACGTCAATCTAATGAAAAGAGAAAAGGCCATATCCTTGTGGGAAAACCCTGGATTAAACTGATGTTTCTCGAAGAATCCAGACCGGAGTCTCCGGTGCGGTCCGAAGTTTCCCCCCAAGTCTCCGGAGTGGTTCCAAGGAGAAGCACTGGGTCATTCTGTATGGGGGTCCGAAGGCAGACCAGATGCTGGCCGAAATCTCCGAAGTGGTATCTCGGACCAGAGTTTCCAATGTGGAAACACCAGAGTCTCTGGTGTCTCTGGTCCAGAGTTCCTGCCAGAGTCCTCGGAGTGGACGACAAGAAGTGGCATGGGACATTCTGATAGGCGGTCTGGAGGTGGACCGAAGGTGGGCTGGAGTTTCCGGTGTAGACCGGAGTCTCCGGTCTACCGACCGAAATCTCCGGTGTGGAAGGTCTCCAACGGCCAGAAAACAGTTAGCAGCTGTGAAGGCTATAACTAGAGGACCTCATCTTCTACCTCGGGCTGCTCGTTTCAGAAAAGAAAAGGACCACCATTAGAGCCACTATAACTCTAAGATCTCTTCATCCAACCACCCAAAGTCGCTGATCTTTGGGGAATCGAAGGAGGGGGCCTTGATCTATAGCTTCACCAAGAGAGATCTTCATTTCCCCCTAATTCACTTGAGGGCCCCTTACGTCCATTATACTCCCTCTGTTCAGAAATATAAGATATTTTAGCTTTGTGAAATGAATGTATCTAAACGCTTTTTAGTGTATAGTTTCACTCCGAATCTACGAACCTATACACTAAAATACGTCTAGATACATTCGATTCACAAAACTAAAACGTCTTATATTTCTGAACGGAGGGAATATTTGGTATGTAGATTTGTCTAAGATCCCGGCGCTGGTTCACAATTCCTTGAAGAAAATGTGTAGTGTCGAGGTTGTACCTTATTCATTGACTCTTGGTTATTCTTACTGGAGTGATGTAAGTTTATGTTCTATTCTAGGTCACCTTATGCCTATAAGCGTTGTTGCGGTGTGCTCCTTAGTCACGATCAATTGTGTTTATGTATGTTATTCTTCTACAAAGTGTAATAGCTGGTAAATTAGCTTGCTTAATTGAAATCAAATAGTTTTTAACATTCTTCTTGCTCATCAGGAATACTACTGTGCTGCTAATAACCCAACCTCTTTATATTTATAGGATTTCATTTTCATGGAGCTATTTTACTCAGCTAATGTGCTCCATGTCATTGGATGGATGCTAATATATTTTATTCCGCGCAGGCCATATTCTGAAACAAATATTGCCTGCGGGAGTAGAGGTGCCCTCTTCTTTTGAAACAATTGTTAAGACTAAATTGTATCTCATGATGGTTTGATTTTGTTCTTTCCCTTTTTATCTTGTTACTGATAGTGCTTTGTATGAATTTTTTGCAGGCTAGGTTGCTCACTTGAACATACGTGATGACTTGCTAGCATATAAAGATGTCGTAGAAAAGGTTATCTATAATGTAAGGCTGCTTGCTTGTCCTTTTTTCTCATGAATAATTCGGTCATATCCAAATTCATACACAATGAAGGATACTTAATTTGGTGCAAAGTGCTTGCTTATAAACACGAACTACAGCTGGCATTTACTTCTGAATGTATGAGGACAATGCATCTTGAGTAGCACTACTCAGTCCATATATATTCATATAAGTAGAAGGTTCTCCCCCAAAAAGTGCAAGGTCATTCCCATACTTTACTTTTACTTTACACCCACTTCATATTATCATATACCCTGTTGGGGGTGACCCCTTAGGGTTGCCTGATCTTTCACGAATCACCGTGAGAATCGAGATGAAGGCGAGTGAGGGTGAGAGGGAGGATGAAAACCACGAACACACGCGCAAAGATCTTGATGAACACGCACACACGAAAGCATGATACAAGCCAATAGCTCACGTCGGCGTCAACCAGTCCGACACAATCCCTAGGATCGGTGGCGGGTAAGGATCTCTCTCTCTCTCTCTCTCTCTCTCTCTCTCTCTCTCTCTCTCTCTCTCTCTCTCTCTCTCTCTCTCTCTCTCTAATCGACACGATGAGCGGGAGGCTTGGTGAGATCTTGACAACTTCGAGAAGGGACACCGACTCCAAGGCCTTGCAAATTGAACGCGTTAGGCAAAGCTCAAGAGGTTGGGGATAATTGTGCCCCTTAGCAAAGGATCATGAGACTAGAACTAGATAGATCCACAAGGGTTTTTGTTAATTCAATTATCCAAATCTAAGGTTACAATATGGAGGGGTGTACTATATATAGGTCAACAACTAAATAGGGGTAGTTTGGGAAAAAATAGGGTTCTGGACGGAATAGAGGGATACATGGGCCAAGGGCCCAGCTGTGGCATGCATGCCCTTTAGCTTAGGCTGGAGACTACGGGGTCTTGGGGTCAGAGACTACGGCTTCAAGTCAGAGATTCCGAATGACTTCCAGGGGCTTGCAGTGGGACGTTGCGTGAGAGGGGGCCGGAGACTCTGGGATGTAGCGAGCGGAGACTCCGGTCCTGAAGTCTACTTTGCACATTCTTCTTCCGGGATAGCTTGCGGAGGCATCGGGGCTTCGTACCTAAGTATGCATAGTGTAGTGGCATGAAGTAGGAAGCCATTCATGGGTGTATCGATGTCACACGAAGAAAGTAGCGAGTTAACCTTATCTTGTAGTAGTTTGGCTCGGCCACGGGTCATCGGTCCACTTGGAGGACTTGGTGAGGATGTAGGGATGTTCGTAGGATGCGTTGCATCAGCTCCCACCCTTGGGAAAGAGTCATCCTCAACTCTTCATCCTTGTAATCTTGATCATCTCCGTGAAATGGTGAAAGCTCCTTAACATTGAATGTATTGCTCATGAGATACTTTGAGGTCGGTATGTCGATGATGTATGCATTATTGTTGATCCTCTTGAGGACTTTGAAGGGACCATCTGCCCTTGGCTTGAGCTTGGAGTCTTGATCATTGGGGAAGAGTTCTTTTATTAAGTGTGTCCACAAAAGGTTACCTTCTTCAAAGATCATCTCCTTCTTGGTCTTGTTTAGCCTTAAAGCTTGGCGAAGCACTTGTTGCTCGATAGTAGCTCTTGTGTCTTCATGTAGTTTCTTCATGGCTTGGGAATGCTTGTCGACATGCATGTTTGTGTGCTCATGGAGAGGAAGTGGTAGTATGTCGAGCGCGGTTAGGGGCTCGAAGCCATAGACTATCATGAATGGGCTCTTCATTGTGGTGGAGTGCTTGGCTCGATTGTAGGCGAACTCGGCATGTGGAATGCATTCCTCCCAATTGTTGGGTTCGCAGCATAGAAAAAAAAATTCCTACGATGGGAACTACTAAGAACAAAGGTCTATCTACCTACATACAAGCAATGGGTGGATATACATCCATAGAGAACATACCCTTGTAGACCGACAAAGTGTAAAGAGGTTGAACTCGTGGATGATGTAGTCGAATGCTTGCCGATCTCAGGATCGAGAAGAAGTCCATCGCCGCAACTCAGCAGCGCATCCATGATCACACACACGTCCGGTCCACCGAACAACCTCCACCTCCTCGCTCCAGTGATGCAGCGGAAGCAAAAACTCCTTCCGGACGAAAAGGCACCAGGAACATGTATCTCGCTAATCCGAGACCATGGGGGAATAATTCTAGAGGGGGAGAGAGATCCTTCACGAGGAGGTGTACTTTGTGAGGAGGAGAGGGGGGCCTTTGATAGGGAGAGAGGGGCAGCCCCCTCCCATGGCCGGTGCCAAGGTGAGGTGCCCCCACCTCTTCCACATTCATGTGGTGGATGCTCCATTCACATAAATTTTCCTCCACTCACACTTCCACTCACATGCATTAAATTTCCACCAAATTTAATGCAACTCTTTTATTTATTTTATTCATTTTAATTACTTTAATTAACAAAAATTCACATAAACCCCCTGCAATATTTCAATATCACATGCATAACCAATTTTAGCAATTTCACCCAAAAAAATTTCAGTGTCCATTGAAATAATTCCAACGCTTTGCAATTCTTTTGTCTCGAACACATTTTCTCCAAATGGTGTTGGTATCCCTTAAGTGTATCATCCTATAGTTCGTGAATAATGCATACAAGATCGAGACCCTTCTCCGATCAATAATCAGTAGTGGCACCTGGAGATCCATACTGACTCCCACACATTCAACAATGACTTCTGTGATCGTGAGAACCTTTCACACTAGTAACTAAATCCCTTTGTCTAACGATATATTACATGTCCGAGATTCGATCATCGGTATCTCCATACCTAGTTTGATCTCGTTGCTGACATGCACTCTTTTATCGTTCCCGTGATATAACATTCTAGTGATCACATCACTTGATTGCAAGCTATCTTAATGTGATATTACTAAGAGGGCCCAGAGTATATCTATCCGTCATCAGGATGGATAAATCCCACTCTTGATCAATGAGCCTCTTCATAACACCTTCGTAGCACTAAACCCACCTTTATAGTCACCCTATCACGGTGTGACGTTTGATGTTATGAAGATACTCTTCTAGTGTTAGTGATTGACATGATCTCATGGTCTAAGGACTAGGATTACTTCGTATGATGTTATAGCAATATAAAAACAATGACTTTGATCGTAATTCTATACTTCGTATGAATGTTCATCACATCATTCCACTAATGCTGTGACCTTGTTATTAACAACATCCAATGTCCATGATCAGGAAACCTTGATCATCTTGTTAATCAACGAGCTAGTTTATAAGAGAGGCATAACTAGGAACATTTTATTTGTTTCTTAAACACACATTTATTAAAGTTTCCAATCAATACAATTATAGATTTCAAAATAAACATATATCATATTACTTGGAATACAAATATTGGATAACACCAAGAGAGAGCATTTCATATATTATGATGTGAGATACCTCTCTTGGTGAGAAACCGGAAAAGCCTCCAAGATCAAAAACATAATAAGGTATAAAGGGAAATCCGTTTTTGATGAACTAGAGCTTGTTATGAATTACCACAAGCTCTATAACCTCACATGGATAAGATCCAAATAACAACCAAGAACGATGATGCCAAGAATACAAAGGTTTGGGCTCTCGCCGAAGGATATAATCAAGTTACCCACTCGAGAGCCCCTCTTGATCGAACAGTTACTCTATCTAATAAACCGGTCTCTCCAACACGAGACCGGTGACAAGGAAACCCTATCAAAAGCATACCTTTGCCTTGCGCATATTCCACTTGAGCTTGATGATGAAGATCTTCTCCACCTGAAGATGGAACACTAATACATTGCAAATGTATCTATAATTTTTGATGTTCCATGCTTGGTTTTATCCACTTTCTTGTGTTTTGTCCATACTTTGGAGTACTTTTCATATGATTTCTTGGACTAACCTATTAACAAGACCCACAGTGCCAGCTGCCTGTTTTCTGCTGTTTTTGGTTCCAGGAAAGTCAGAAAATGAATATTCTCGGAATTGGACGGGACAAAAGCCAAAGTGCCTATTTTTCCGGAAGTCATCAAGTGCCAGAATACGAGACGGAGAGGGGCCAGGGGGCCACCACACCACCTGGCCGTGCGGCCCAGCCTGGCCCGCGCCAGGGGGTGGTGAGGCCAGTCCTGGCACCCCCTCGGCCTCCCCTTCCGACTATAAGATGCCTCGGGATGAAAACCCTAAGGGCCCGATCAAAAATCCACGGAAGAGTATATAGCCACCGTCATCTCCATCCCTAGATTGGGAGGGATCTGAAGCTCTTCCCGGCACCCTGCCGGAGAGGGGAATTCACCCTGGAGGCCTTCTTCATCACCATGCAAGCCTCCGGTGTGATGCGTGAGTAGTTCATCCTTGGACTACGGATCCATGTAGTAGCTATCTTGGCCAAGTAGATGCTAGCAACTCCAAGAGTTAGTATTTATGCTCGATAGTGGGTTCATGCCTCTAGTAATCTAGGGAAGTGACAGAAATCTCTAAGGTACTAGATGTGTTGTTGCTACTAGGGAGAAAACAACAATCCTTTATTCATAGAACAATCGCATTGTTTACTTTACACACAGTTTGTAAAGCAATAATCTGTTGCTTGCAACTTAATACTGGAGGGGGTTCGGATGATAACCTGAAGGTGGATTATTAGTCATAGATGCAGTTGGATGGCGGTCTATGTATAATATTGTAATGCCCAATCAAGTCTCAAAAGAGTCAAGATGATTAGTATATGCATGTATTGCTTTCTCGGTGTTTGTCAATTGCCCCGCTGTAATTTGTTCACCCAACATGTTATCTATCTTAAGGAGAGCCACCTCTAGTGCACTATGGATCCGGGTCCTTGTCTTTTACATCCAATCTACAATCCTTTATTGTTTTGTGTTTACTTTCTGCAAACTTTCACTTCTATCCATTCGATACGTTTAATCCTTTGTTTTCCGCAAAACACGGTGAGATTGACAACCTCATCGCAAGTTGGGGACAAAGTTCTGTGGTTGTGTTGTGCAGGTCTCCACATTGCTACTAGCACCGGTAGTGCGCCCTGCCAAAGCTCAGCTAGTAACACCTTTGGGGTGTTTCCTTACTCCTACTGGTTCGATTAAACCTTGGTTTCATACTGAGGGAAACTTGTTGCTGTGCTCATCATACCTTCCTCTTGGGGTTCCCAACGAGCTCTACATCAACCACGCTCCAGCATTTTTCTGGCGCCGTTGCCGGGGAGTCAAGGACATCTTCACAAGGGGAGTCCCTCATAACCAATCTCTTTACTTTGTTATTTTTGTTTTGCTTAGTTTCTTTTTTCTTTGTTTGCTTGTTTTGTTATTCAAAAACACAAAAAAATAGTTTTACAAGTTTGCTTTCTTATTTGAAAACCCAAAGAAATGACTACTCTTGAAAACACTAAGTTGTGTGACTTCACTAGCACCAACAACAATGATTTTATAAGCACACCTATTGCTCCACCTGTGCCTGAAGATACTTTCTTTGAGATAAAACCTGCTTTGCTCAATCTTGTTATGAGAGAGCATCTTTCTGGTATTGGTAATGAAGATGCTGCTTCCCGTCTAAATAACTTTGTTGAACTTTGTGAGATGCAAAAGCATAGGGATATAGATGGTGATATTATTAAGCTGAAATTGTTTCCTTTCTCTTTGAGAGGAAAAGCTAAAGAGTGGTTGAATTCCTTAACTAGGAATAGTATTGATTCTTGGACTAAATGCAAAGATGCTTTTATTGGAAAATACTATCCTCCTGCTAAGATTATATCCATGAGAAGTCAAATAATGAAGTTTAAACAACTTGATAATGAGCATGTTGCGCAAGCTTGGGAAAGAATGAAATCTTTGGTTAAGAATTGTTCCACTCATGGACTGACTGCTTGGATGATCATCCAAACTTTTTATGCAGGATTGAACTATTCTTCAAGGAACCTATTGGATTCTGCTGCTGGAGGTACTTTTATGACCATTACCTTGGGTGTTGCAACAAAACTTCTGGACAATATGATGGTTAATTATTCTGAATGGCATACTGAGAGAGCTCCACAAGGTAGGAAGGTAAATTCTGTTGAGGAAACTTCCTCCTTGAGTGATAAGATTGATATTATTATGTCTATGCTTGTTAATGGGAAAGCCCATATTGATCCAATTAATGTTCCTTTGGCTTCTTTGGTTGCTCAAGAAGAGCAAGTTGATGTGAACTTCATAAGAAATAATAATTTTGGCAACAATGCTTATGGTAATAACAATTATAGGCCCTACCCTCCTAATAATACTTATGGTTATAGTGGTAAACCTGGATTATCTAGTGAAGGAAGAATTTTAGAAGTTGAAAGATCCACTAAAAACTTCATGCAAATGCAATATGAGCAAAATAAACTATTTACTAAAACTATGGAGGAACAATCTACCATCTTGAAGAACATTAGCCATCAACTTGAGAGTCTAAATAGGGAAATTCCTAGTTTACAATTGAAACTCTCTAATGCTGAAAGAAATATATCATCTTTGTCTGAAGCTCAATCTTTATTGATTAATAAAATGGCTGCTAAACCTGAAACTAATGATAATCCCTTTGCAGCCACTAATGGTATACAAGTAAGAATTGATGAAAATGTTAGACTATTAGCTGAATTACATGCTAAGTGGGAAAGAGAAGATGAAATTGCTAGAAACATTAGTGTTTCTACTATCACCACCACTAGTGTTGAGGCTGGTAATAGTTCTACTACTTTAGATGATAAAGTTGATTTTGATCTTGATGGTTGTAATATCTCTGAAGTTATTAAGTTCCTACAAAAGCTTACTAAAAGTCCTAATGCTAGTGCTATGAACATGGCTTTTACAAAACACATTACTGATGCTCTCATAAAGATTAAAGAAGAAAAGATGAAACATAAAGCTTCTATTCCTATAAAACAAGAAGATGGTTGGGAACCCATCATTGATATGAAAGTGAATGACTTTGATTTCAAATCTTTATGTGATCTTGATAGTAGTGTTTCTATTATGCCTAGAAGGATTTATGATATGCTTGATTTGCCTCCACTTGAAGATTGTTATTTGAATGTCCCACTTGATGATAATGCTAAAAAGAAACTCATGGGGAGTCTTAATGATGTTCTTATTATGGTTAACAATGCCTATGTCCCTGTTGATTTCTATGTTTTGGATGTTGAATACAATGCTTCTTGTCCTATTACTTTGGGAAGACCTTTTCTTAGAACTGTTGGTGCCATCATTGATATGAAAGAAGTCACCATTAAATATCAACTCCCACTCAAGAAAGGTATAGAACACTTCCCTAAAAAGAGATAAAAGATTTCTTTTGCTGCTCCTATGAAAACAAAATTTGGTTTTAATGCTTCTTCATTTGAGAACACTTGGTTCTTTCTTTATTTCTTATGCCTAACTTAAAGGCGTTAAAGAAAAGTACTTATTGGGAGATAACCCAAAAGTTTTAGATGAGTATTGGAAGTTATTACCTCTGTAATAACCTCTCCTTATCCTTTTTATTTGCTTTTTGTGCCAAGAGTAACCTCTAATGAGAGAGAAGTAATTATTGGGAAAGTTGCTGTCCCGAAACAGATTTCTGTGCTTCACCGTAAAAATTCTTGTAAAATCTCTGAAAGTCTTTTTGAGGCGTGAATTTTTGTGCTTCTTACCCAGGTTGTTATCTAACTTTCGTTAGTTCAACACTTTTTGATTTGAGCAACATAAGGTCTTCGAAAAAATTCGTCTTTACCTGCTGGTCTGTTTTGATAGATTTCTTCCATTTTCTGCATTTGCTTCTTGTTGGTTCCTTTTTGAGTTCTTTTGGGGAATTGAGCTTTTTGAGGGAAGTGCTACAGTATCTAGTGTTCTAGTAGAAATTTATTTGGTGTTAGAACTGAATCTTAAGACTTATTTATCTTGAGTGCACTAATGTTGCTAATAAAGATTGTGTGAAGTTTTGTATGAAGGAAAATTTCAGGTGTATGGAAGGAATGAGTAATGAGATGAAGGATGGACTAAAGCTCAAGCATGGGGATGCCACGCGTGTCACCCCAAGAAATATCGAAGAAGTACAAGCGTCAAAGCTTGGGGATGCCCAAGGCATCCCCTTCTTCATCAATAAAAATCCCAGGTTTCTTCCAGACGCTTCATTTTTATTGTTTCATGCACAGTTGTGTTGTTCTTGGAGCGTCTTCTTTTTCGTTTTCGTTTTGTTTTTTCATTTGCTTGGTTTGCTTGGTTTGCTTATTTTTCTGAATAAATTGGTTGGACCCCCTTTTTCATACATTGGTTTGCAAATAGTTTGGTTTGGTTTGGTTTGGAAAAAAGTAGGAAAGTTCATGCTTATGTGGTAAAAAGAGCTCGTTTTTGACTGTGGCCTATGCTTTGTCATGCCATGCTTGATATTGTTTTGGCTTTATGCTTAGTATTCTTTGTTGTAGCATGACTTGTTATAAACAATTGAGATTGCTTAATATGCCTTGGAGGAATCATGCGTTGTTTTAGCATATTAAAGCATAGTATAGTGGTATTCTCCTTTGATGCTTTATTTGGGTAGACTTGGCGCATGCTCACACCATGTTATGACTATCTCAAGTCACCATAGCCTTTATGATCCTTTAGTTTTCAACTTGTAGTATCACTTTATGCTTTGATCAATGATGTTTTGTCGCTCTGCATGATTATGGCCATTATTGCTCTCTTAGTTTGTCGCTCCCAGTCTTTTGCTAGCCTCCACAACCAAGTATGAGTTTCACTCATGCATCCAACTCCCTAAACCAAGTTATTCCAAAGAGTCCACCATACCTACCTACTAGCTTATGCTATTCCAAGTATATTCATGCTTTTGTTTACCTTCCAAATTAAACTTGTTATGAGAAAACTAGTGATTAAAGCTCTCACGAACTTGATGGCACACTTTACTTTTTGCATCTAATAAACTTGAACCATTGGGTCCTTCTTTGTTGCGTATATGCTTGCACTTTATAAGTTGAAACTAGCAGAACCATGTTTCATGGGGAACGCTTTCAACATTGCACTTGTACTTTGTACCCCGTTGATATCATGTTCCTTTGCTTACGGATCCCGGCGGTGTGAAATAAAAGTGGAACTTGTAAGATCATGGAGTTTGTATGTGTGTTAGAGAAACGCCTGGGCCGCTAGCCTATGCCATGCCTAATCCTGGTGGAAACTTGCAGCATCACCATAATGAGCACTCTATGAAGCATCCTCAATAAAAACCTATGCAAATAGCAAATAAAAAGATCGCTGAGATGCTCATTGTCTGCTTGCCTTGTCATTTTGATTATGGGAAAGCTCCCGTATCATGTGCAAGGGGTACCCCGTTGGCGGTTCTTAATGATACACATTTACTTACAATGACAAGAGCTTACTCGTGACTGAAGTTGAGTAGCATGAGGATCGGTCTTCGTAAGTAAGGGGCATGAGATTTCGGTTTATAACTTGTCAAGCATATCCTGTTAGTTGTGTCACTTTAACCTTAATCACCTTAAAGATGCTTATGATAGGGGCAATGAGAGCTGAAAGCTATAAGTACCATAATTTTTGGAAGCTCTTTATGAGACTTGAATCCCTACTTCCTTTTACAAAAGGCCTTTCTTCCACCATAATATTGAGTCTCCACCTTCTATCTTTATGCACCTACTTTGAGAGCATAGTGGCCATTCTTAGTTCTATGTGCATTGTCCCAAGACTAGTTGATTGATGCATAACTTTATATTGCTTGTTTTAAACTATTTGTATCTAGTCACTCTTATGAACTTTGAAGGTGTCCTATGCATTTATATTTGCTACTCTATGAGGGACAAGCTGAATACTATTATGCTATGTTTTCTTTATGTGAAACAAACAAACGTCTTGGAAAGCATTGTTATTCATGAATCTTTTGTTTGTGCCTTTTCATGTTGCATCATAGTTTCTTTGCTTATTGCTAGAACTTTGTATTTCATGTTATGATTGAAGTACTATGATCCCAGCTTTAAATGTTTTGCAAATACTTTGATCAAGTCTTTGATGGTGCATGTCACCTCAAAAATTATTGTTTCTTTTTATCACTTACCTACTCGAGGACGAGCAGGAGTTAAGCTTGGGGATGTTGATACATTGCAAATGTATCTATAATTTTTGATGTTCCATGCTTGGTTTTATCCACTTTCTTGTGTTTTGTCCACACTTTGGAGTACTTTTCATATGATTTCTTGGACTAACCTATTAACAAGAGCCATAGTGCCAGCTGCCTGTTTTCTGCTGTTTTTGGTTCTAGAAAAGTCAGAAAATGAATATTCTCGGAATTGGACGGGACAAAAGCCAAAGTGCCTATTTTTCTGGAAGTCATCAAGTGCCAGAATAGGAGACAGAGAGGGGCCAGGGGGCCACCACACCACCTGGCCGCTCGGCCCAGCCTGGCCTGCGCCGGGGGGTGGTGAGGCCAGCCCTGGCACCCCCTCGGCCTCCCCTTCCGACTATAAGATGCCCTCGGGATGAAAACCCTAAGGGCCCGATCAAAAATCCACGGAAGAGTATATAGCCACCATCATCTCCATCCCTAGATGGGGAGGGATCTGAAGCTCTTCCCGGCACCCTGCCGGAGAGGGGAATTCACCCTGGATGCCTTCTTCATCACCATGCAAGCCTCCGGTGTGATGCGTGAGTAGTTCATCCTTGGACTACGGATCCATGTAGTAGCTATCTTGGCCAAGTAGATGCTAGCAACTCCAAGAGTTAGTATTTATGCTCGATAGTGGGTTCATGCCTCTAGTAATCTGGGGAAGTGACAGAAATCTCTAAGGTACTAGATGTGCTGTTGCTACTAGGGAGAAAACAACAATCCTTTATTCATAGAACAATCGCATTGTTTACTTTACACACAGTTTGTAAAGCAATAATCTGTTGCTTGCAACTTAATACTGGAGGGGGTTCGGATGATAACCTGAAGGTGGATTATTAGTCATAGATGCAGTTGGATGGCGGTCTATGTATAATATTGTAATGCCCAATCAAGTCTCAAAAGAGTCAAGATGATTAGTATATGCATGTATTGCTTTCTCGGTGTTTGTCAATTGCCCCGCTGTAATTTGTTCACCCAACATGTTATCTATCTTAAGGAGAGCCACCTCTAGTGCACTATGGATCCGGGTCCTTGTCTTTTACATTCAATCTACAATCCTTTATTTTTTTGTGTTTACTTTCTGCAAACTTTCACTTCTTTCCATTCGATACGTTTAATCCTTTGTTTTCCGCAAAACACGGTGAGATTGACAACCTCATCGCAAGTTGGGGACAAAGTTCTGTGGTTGTGTTGTGCAGGTCTCCACGTTGCTACTAGCACCGGTAGTGCGCCCTGCCAAAGCTCAGCTAGTAACACCTTTGGGGTGTTTCCTTGCTCCTACTGGTTCGATTAAACCTTGGTGTCATACTGAGGGAAACTTGCTTATGTGCTCATCATACCTTCCTCTTGGGGTTTCCAACGAGCTCTACATCAACCACGCTCTAGCATTTTTCTAGCGCCATACAAACAACTTTCTTGATTGCGCTAGCTTGGTGAAGACTTGCAAATTTCTCCCCATACTCCACTATGGTAGAGCTTCTCTTTTGGGCATACCATCTTCCCATATCCATGATCACCATAGGATGGCAAGCTTCAAGCAAATGATCTCTTCGAGATGGCTCATCTTGAACTTGCACATCATTTCTTCTTTCTTCATTATGTTGGTGTCTTGAAGGCACGTAAGAGATATCGCTCCAACTTTAGTATTCAAGAAACACTTGCTATAGGCTCAACTCTCACTTAACCAATCTCCGGATCACTCATTGAAACCATGGTCAACACTTAATCTTCTTTACTTTCTTCTTCTGCCAACCTTGAAGCCAACATATGGTTCAAGCATTTCCTATGGACAAATCCTACAGGTAAAACTCGATGCAAACATAAGTCCATAAAGATTGTCATTAATTACCAAAACCACACATGGGGGCACACATGCACTTTCAATCTCCCCCATTTTGGTAACTGATGACAATCCCTTTGAGAGCGTTTATATAAGGAATTAACCAAACAAAACGTTGTGCTACCATCAAATACAACACAAGTATGCGATGTTAGTACAACCACAATATAGACAAAACTCCCCCACAATCTATGCATGTGTGGATGGACTTGAATTTCATTGCATATATTGCCAACCATTACCGGTGGTGGAGTTTTCTCTATATATTCAAGATGCCATGCATCACACTAAGATGCAAAGCACACGAGGCAAGTGTTTAAGTACAAAACTCACAACACACAACCAAATTTCAAATTCCCTAAAACCCTCTAAACTTCTCCCCCATTGGCATCGATTGCTGAAATGGGTGAAAAACTTTAGAAGGACAATTTAATGAGAGTTCCTCCATATGGTGTGCATTTATCATAATATGAGTGGAATCAAATGCACGTATCCAATGACGAAAACCATGAGGGAATCAAACTAAACTGAGGATCCAAAGATTGCAAAGAAATAAAATGGTGAAGAAGCATCAACGAATGTAGCAAGCAATCAAAAGATCGAAAGAAGCACTTCACAAAAGGAAGATACCAAAAGAAAGATAGATATTATGATAAGATTGAAAAGAGAGTGATCTAAATAATATGATGAGACTCCCCAAGGTTTGCAAATTATAATTTTTCATTTGAATACAATATGCACAAACATGGCATCCTCATTCCCTCTATATCATTTAGACCACGACGACGAGCAAGATAGAAGATATTATGATTGGAGAAAATGTGTGTTTAGATTAAAATAGGAAGCTCCCCAAGGCTTATGCACAACAAAGTGCAAAATTAGGGAATCCTAACTCCCCATAATCAAACAAAACACCAAACAAGAACAAGAAAGAAAATGTGTGTTCTTAGGTAGATTAGGAAAAACTCCCCAAGGTTTATGCACCAAATGTGATAATTGCTTTGAATGCAAAGTGCATAAACATGGTATCCTTGCTCCCCCAAACTTACATAACAACTTAAAGTCATGAGAGATGAACTTTCTTAACACCAACGAGTGCCAAAAGATGCTAAAGAAAAATGTCAAGCACTCGTAAAAAAACTTTTGGAGCCACCAAAGCATAAGGATGGAGCACAAGGTGGACTCCAAAGCAAAAGGGTATCAACTAGAGATTTATCCATAATCATGTGTATGAGTTTCTAGGTAGACCACAATCCACTTGTCTTTTTGGTGATTGCATGAACCAAATCCACTACACCAAGTCCGATCATCATGTCAGTCGGTGTAGCTTCAAAGGCGAGCATCTATATGGGCATCATATCAACTATATGACTCATGCTTAACCTTTCGGTCCGTGTTCTGAGGCCATGTATGTACATGATAGGATTGCCAAGTAAGAACCTTAGTACTCGCATGTGTGAAACTGTCTTACACCCGTTGTATGAAAGTGTAGAGTAAAAAACACTCGATCATCACGTGATGTTTTGAAATGACGAACTTCCTTAACTGTGCATACATAAGGAAGAACACATTTTATCTTGATATCTAAATGAGGGATCATCTTATAATGCTACTAAAGCACAATTCAAGCAATATAAGATGCAAACATCATATGCATAAAGTGAAATGATACGGTTCTTGCACTTTGATCACTATCATGCGCATCGTGGTATGATGTTTATCATTCCTTTGTGTGTAAGGGCAAGGTCTATGTAACTTACACGTTGGGTATGTTATAAGAGTATCAACTATACTTCAACTTACAACATTACCATATCATGACACCAGCCTAGCAATAATCTAAACTAGACGCTTCTAATTTATCAATCACATGTTTTTACGTGGCTTAGGGCTTTCAAAGATAGAACCGGTCTTACCTATGAACATAGAACCACAACGATGATAACAAAATAATTAGCAACTCGTTGTAAATCAGATATTGACTATAGTAGGAGAGACAGACACCCGCTAGCCACTTATGCAAAACTAGTTGCATGTCAAGCGTGGAACATGTCTCATGTGTGAGGACATGTAAAATTAGTCCGGGCCGCTTCATCCCACTATGCCACCAATATCCAAAATACATATAAGAAGCAATAACATGATCATCATTGCCCACATACTCTTATGTGTACTACCCATGCAAAGCATCTACGCATAGATCAGGCTTTGATACCACTGTTGGGTTTGTAGCATAGAAAATAAAAAGTTCCCTATGATGGGAACTACTAAGCACCAAGATTTATCTACCTAGATACAAGCAACGTGTGGATATACATCCATAGAGAACATACCCTTATAGACCGACAAAGTGTAACGAGGTTGAACTCGTGGATGATGTAGTCGAATGCTTGTCGATCTCAGGATCGAGAAGAAGTCCAGCACCGCAACTCAGTAGCACATCCGTGATCGCACACACGTCCGGTCCACTGAAGAATGTCCACCTCATCGCTCCAGCGATGCAGCGAAAGCAGCAACTCCTTCTAGACGAAAATCCACAGGGAACATGTATCTAGATAATCCGAGACTATGGGGGAATAATTCTAGAGGGGGAGAGAGATCATAGGGAGAGGGGACAGCCCCTCCCATGGCCGGCACCAAGGGGAGGTGCCCCCACATGTTCCACATTCATGTGGTGGATGCTCCACTCACATAAATTTGCCTCCACTCACATGCATTAAATTTCCACCAAATTTAATGCAACTCTCATTTAATAAGTCTCTTTTATTTATTTTATTCAGAATTTTGTTAATTACTTTAATTAAAAAACTTTCACATAAAACCCCTGAAATATTTCAATATCACATGCAGAACCAATTTAAGCAATTTCACCCGAAACAATTCTGGTGTCCATTGAAATAATTCCAGTGCTTTGCAATTCTTTTGTCTGGAATACATTTGCTCCAAAGGTGTTGGTATCCCTTAAGTGTGTCACCCTACGGTTCGCGAATAATGCATACATGATCGAGACCCTTCTCCGATCAAT
The DNA here is from genome assembly GCA_916181665.1 of Avena sativa. Classification (NCBI taxonomy): domain Eukaryota; kingdom Viridiplantae; phylum Streptophyta; class Magnoliopsida; order Poales; family Poaceae; genus Avena; species Avena sativa. The sequence continues at coordinate 450,078,309 of OV702288.1, read as the reverse complement.
AATTAGTAGCGGGACCTGGAGATCCATACTGACTCCCACACATTCAACGATGACTTCTATGATCGTGAGAACCTTTAACGCTAGTAACAAATCCCTTTGTCTCGTGATATATTACATGTTCGACATTCGATCATCGGTATCTCCATAACTAGTTTGATCTCGTTGCCGACATGCACTATTTTCTCGTTCCCGTGTTATAACATTCTAGTGATCACATCACTTGCTTGCAAGCTATCTTAATGTGATATGACCAAGAGGGCCCAGAGTATATCCATCCGTCACCAGGATGGACAAATCCCACTCTTGATCCATGAGCCTCTACATAACACCTTTCGTAGCACTGAACCCACCTTTATAGTCACCCTGTCACGGTGTGACGTTTGATGTTATCAAGATACTCTTCTAGTGTTAGTGATTGACATAATCTCATGGTCTAAGGACTAGGATTACTTCGTATGATGTTATATCAATATAAACACAATGACTTTGATCGTAATGCTATACTTTGGATGAATGTTCATCACATCATTCCACAAATGTTGTGACCTCGTTGTTAACAACATCCAATGTCCATGATCAGGAAACCTTGATCATCTTGTTAATCAACGAGCTAGTTTATAAGAGAGGCATAACTAGAAACCTTTTATTTGTTTATTAAACACACATGTATTAACGTTTCCAATGAATACAATTATAGCATGCAAAATAAACATCTATCATATACTTGGAATACATATAATAACAACTTTATTATTGACTCTCGGGCATATTCCCTTCACCAATCCCTCAGATTTTTCTTGATCAACACGCGGTGTAGTGTTTTGAGGCTTTGGTTGATGACATCAGTGTGGCCATCGGTTTGAGGATGCGATGCGGACGAAAAGAGGAGCTTAATACCGAGATTGGCCCTTCCATACGTATCTCATGAATTTACGACACGATCGGAGACGATAGTTCTTGGCACACCGTGAAGATGAATGATTTCCCTGAAAAACAAATTTGCAACATGTGAAGCATTATCGAGCTTATGGCACGGAATAAAATGTGCCCTTTTGGAAAAAGCGATCCACTACTACAAATATGGAATCATGACCATGCTTAGACCTAGGCAATCCTAACACAAAGTCCATGATAATGTCCCACCAAGGTGCATGAGGAATAGACAATGGCATATAAAGACCAAATGGGTTAGACTTAGAGTTAGCTTGGACACATGTAGTGCATCGTTGGACATGGCGCTTCATGTCTCTCTTCATCTTGGGCCAATAGTAATGTGTGGAGAGCCAAAGTCTTGTAACGACCAAAGTGACCCATGAGGCCTACACCATGAGACTCTTGGAGAAGCAAAATTTGGAGAGATGACTTCGAAATGCAAAGCTTGTTTTGTTTAAATATAAAAGCCCTTATGCTAATAGAAATCATCAAATCCTTTGTCAATTGAAAACTTTGCGAATATTGGTCAAAAGAACGGGTCAAAAGCATACAAAGATTTGATGTCATCAAGACCCAACATGTTGATTTCGAGGCGCGTAAGAAGGCTTGTGTTCTTGCAAGACAAGGCATCCACAACTACATTATATTTGCCTTTCTTATACTTGACGATATAAGGAAAAGATTCCATGAACTCAACCCACTTAGCGTGCCTCTTACTCAAGTTGGCTTGGCCTTTGAGATATTTCAACGACTCATGGTCAAAATGTATGATAAATTCCTTAGGACAAAGATCGTGTTGCCAAACTTGATATTGAAGGCAGTTTTCCACTCATCACTTTCCGCCATGCGGATTTGATGATAACCACTATGGAGATGAATTTTCGAGAAAATTGTGCTCCACTCAACTCGTCGATCATGTCGTCAAGACATGGTTGGTATGTCTATAACGCATGGTGATAGCATTGATTGGATGACAGTCCATGCATAACCGCAACGTATCATCCATTTTTAGAACAAGAATCATGGGTACCGCACTTGGGCTAGTGCTTACTTGGATCAAACCTTTGGAGACGAGTTGGTTGATTTGGCGTTCTATCTCCTTCGTCTCCTATGGCTTCGTGTAGTATGTGGCGTGGTTTGGTAGCTGTGCACCAAGAACGAGTTTGATGCGGTGCTCGATCCCGCGAAGAGGAGGTAGTCCATGAGGGAGCTCTTCGGGAAACACGTCCTTGAATTTATGCAAAATAGCCATCAAAGAGGGAGGAATATTTGTCAAGTCATTAGTTCCTTATGCTAGTCCATTGAAAATGAGGACATAGTGCAAGATACATGGGTTATTCGTCACTTCTCGCATCTCAGTTTTGGTGGCAAGAAGAACACCCTTATTTTTTCCACTCGAGTTTGGCTTTTGGATCTCACTCACTATATGGTGGTTCTCTAGCTCACGACTCTTATCACAATGTGGTTTTGTGGTTTGCACCCTCGCTAAAGACTTTGTATTGTCCGCAATTATTTGGCTAGGAGTCATCAGTTGCAAAATACATGTCTTGTCAAGCCACTTGAAGGTATACACATTTGTGCGGCATCATGTAGGGCACTCTTGTCATATTTCCATGGTATACCAAGCAACATATGGCAAACCATCATGGGAACCACATCACACTCCACTGTGTTTTTGTATGGTCCAATTGAGAATGTTACTGAAGCGGTGTGCTTGATCTTTACGGACCCTTGGTCACTCAGCCATTGGAAATGGTAGGGGTGCTTGTGTGGATGGAGGGTGAGGTTGAGCTTCTAACACAACTCGGTGCTTGCAAGGTTCTCGAAACTCCCTCCATCGATGATAACTGTAATGGATTTCCCATTAATGTCGGCACATGTTTGGAAGATGTTGGCTCTTTCATCTTCATGCTCTTGGGATTGAGTGGTCAAGATTCTTGTGACGACAAGAGATGGACTTGCGTCATGTTCACACATGAGGAGTTCTTGGTCATGTTCCACATGTTGTCTTGCCATTGCTTCTTTGACTCTTGCATAAAATTCATCTTCACTCAAGTATTCCTCGTCGCCATTGTCATTTATGAACAAGACCTTTTTGTTTCCACAAGTGGACGACTTGTGCCATTTTCCTCCACACTTTTAGCATTCGTCGTTGAATGGAGGGTCCTCCTTTGTATGCTTGCCACTTGGGGGCAGTTTTACTTGAGGAAGTGTGGGATTGAAAGGGGGCTTGGAGGTACTTGAGGAGCTTCCGTTTAAGTTTGTTGTTGTAGCGGTTGAGGTTTTCTTGTAGGTGAAGTACATCTTGGGATTGTTATATTTGATGTCCTCTTGTACTTGACTCTCGGCCTTTGTTACAATATGTACAAGCTCAACCATGTTGTTGTACTTTTGGAACTCGACAATGCGCTTGGTTGGGTGGTTCAAGACGATGAGGAAATGTGCCATTGTTTGATCGCATGTTCTTCAATGTTGGCGGGTATCATGTTGAGCTCCATTTGCTTGAAGTACTCTTCCACGGTCTTCGTTCCTTGGTTAAGAGATTATAGCTTGTTGAAGAGGTCATGCGTGTAGTGCAAAGGAACAAAGCGGGATCTCATATGAGCCTTCATATCGTGCCAAGTGGTGATTGGAGGCTCTCCTCTTGAGTCTCGAGTGACTTGGACTTTCTCCTACCAAAGGATGGCATAATCATAGAACTCAAGCGAGGCCATGGCTACCATATTTTCATCACTATAGTCGTGCATGCGGAATATTTTTTCCACCTTGAGTGCCCATGAGAGGTATTCTTCAGGGTCATTCAAACCGGTGAACTTGGGCATAGTGAAGTTGAGCTTGCCAAAAGTTTCTTTCGCATTGCGGTCATGGTAGCATTTGTTGCCATGATTTTGATGGTCTTCATATTCTAAGCAATCATTGCGGCGAGCTTGGTGACCTTGTTGTTGCACTTGCGGGTGAGGAGCCGCATTTTGGGGAGGTGGAACTTAGTTCTCGCAATGTTGTTGGGGAGCTTACTCTTGCTCTTGGCGCGGTTGTTGATGACGTTAAGGCGCTTGGGCTTCACAAGGGTGATGAGGATGTGGAGCCTCTTGCCATAGTTGTGGGTGAGGTGGAGGCTCATTCGTCGGTTGTTGACGTGGGTTACACACTTGGGCCTCTTGGTGAAGATCATGGTTGTGAGCCTCTTAACATGGTTGGCGGCGCTCCATATGTACAATTCGACGCTCCATGTCCTGATGTTGTGGAGGAGGCTCGTCATGGTGACCATGGTGGCAGCATGGATATTCATGATGACGATGACGAAGAGTAGGATCTTGAAGAGCGTCGCATCGACGATGAGCTTGTTCCTCCAAGTTGGAGTCATCACTTGTTGTTGCAATAATGTCTCGTGGATGAGTACGGTGAACTTGGGGTTGCACTCAAGGTTCCACTCATGGTTCTTCATGCGGTTGGTCTTGTTGGATCACTAGAGCTCTTGCGTGATGACGGTGCTCGTCTCTCCTTGCTTGAGGCCTCGAGGAGAAATCACCATCATATATTGACGTAGTAACGTGGCGAGGAGAAGGTACATATTGCAAAGAGCTCAAGGGTTCAATCATGGGGTCGTAATTGCATCTTGGAGCACTTGCATGAAGGTCTTGTTGATGAGGAGAGCGATGGTGTGACGATCTTGACGCACTCTAATGGTGCCTTGAAGTGCTTGGGTCGCGCGAATGCGGCTTTGTGTTGCTTGTCGTCGCTGATGACCCACAAGTATAGGGGGTGTATCGCAGTATTTTTGATAAGTAAGAGTGTCGAACCCAACGAGGATCAGAAGGTGTTGCGAGTGGCTTGGAGCAGGAATTCTCTGTAAATACTTAGCAAACGAATTTTTAGGGGTTTTTGATAATGCAGATAAATAAAGTGCGAGTAAAATAAAAGACAATAATAATAAATGCAGCAAGTGGCCCAATCCTTTCTTTAGCAAAGGACAAGCCGGTTGTATTACTTAAGATGACCAAACGTTCTCGAGGACACATAGGAATATCGTCAAGTGCTTTTGCTTCATATAATTGATTAATCTTCTTTAGTTTGCTAAGTGTTGTGTGGGTGAACCTGTGCTAATGTACCAACCTTCCTAGGACTAATACATACTTGTGATTATACCCCTTGCAAGCATCCGCAAGTACAAGAAAGTAATTAAGGTAGAAACCTAACCACAACTTTAAACTCTAAGACCCTGACATCCCTTGTGCAAAGGTTTCGTAACGAGGGTTCAGGTTTCTGTCACTCCGGCAACCCCTACGATTAGTAGCCAAATACACAATGCATTCCCTTAGTCCCATATAGGTGAAGTGTCATGTAGTCGATGTTCACATGACACCACTAGAAGAAATACACCACAACTTAAATATCAAACTATTGAATCTTTCTCAACACAATTCCACTACTAACAACATGACTTCTCCCATGTCCTCAAGAACTAAACGAACTACTCACAAGACATCATATGGATCAAGGTCAGAGATGAAATAATGATATGTAACAATATGAACATAAATGATAATTCAATGGTTCACTCAATAGCATCAACTACAAGGAGTAATCAACACCGGGAAAGTTTCCCCTAAGAACTATGCAAGATTCAACCTAATTGTTACAGCGGTATGGAGTGGTGATGATGGTGCTGATGGAGATGATGGTGGTGGTGATGATGATGATCCCGATGAAGTCCATCTTGATGGTGGTGTTGATGGCGACGATCTCCCCTCTCCGGGAAGGAATTTCCCCGACAAAATTCTGTCTGCCGGATAGATCTTTCTCTCTCTATATAGTTTTCCGCCCCGCAGAAGCGGCAGAATATTTCTGTGGTCGCTCCCTAGGTGTTAGGGTTTCAAGGGGATAATATACGCCAAAGGGGAGAGCCTGGAGTGGGCTAGGGTGGCCACACCACCTACTGGCTCGGCCTAGGCTGCCCGTGCCAGGGGGTGGTGTGGGCCCTATGTGGCCCATCTCCACTCCCCCTTCTGACAATCTTCGTCTTCTGGAAAAATAGAATTTTCCATGTATTTTCCCAAATTTTCTAATCTTCGCGAATTTCGCCTCCAAATAGCCCCTTTCCGTCAGAATCCTAACTGCAGCGGTCCATGCTCCAAAAGTCATCAACCATGCAAAAATAGATGAAATAACATAAGTATCATCTCTTAATATGAAATATATTAATGAATAATAGTAAATAATGATATATAATAGTGATGCAAAATGGACGTATTAGTCGCCTCCATGAAGTGTCAAAGCGTGTCATTTGTTGCGTTGACGGTGCACTGAAGAGATTCATTTTGGTGCCCAAAGTTGTGTTTCATTGCATTCATTTGGCGTTCGATGCCATTGAAGCGGTTGTCGATGCTCTTGTACTCCATTTGAGTTTCTCTGAATTGCTCGTCTTGGCGCGTCTCAAGGGCATCGCAACAGTTGCGAAATTCTCGGCGGATGATGTAGTGGCTTTCCCGTGGCATGTATGGTCCTTCTTCATCTTCAGGTGGAGGTGGTTGGCTCGTCTCACCGTGCCTATGCATCATGCAAGACAACAAGGATTGTATATGGAAGGTAATATGTGGTGGGGGATAGCCTTTTGCCTCACCTTAGAGATTGTATCGAACTAGAAGCCACAAGTGAGAACTATAAGCTTGCAAAGTGAAATCGCAAAGAGAGCTCACACTAAAGAAAGAACTAAAACTCTCAAAAGCTTTTGGTCGAAGGTTAGAAAGGTGGAATGCCAAAAACCTAACCAAACAAAAATGATAGTCAAAAGTGGGTAAAATCAAACAAAACTCAAGTCAAAGGGAAGGTTAACAACTCAAAAGGGTGACGGGAACCTATGCCTGGCTAAGGAGCCGTCAGAGTGGAACTTGTGCCGAAATATCCACTTGTCGGTGACCACGTTGGCGCGATGCGGGCGAGGCACGAGAGACCAGGTGCTATTGTCGATGAGGGCATGTTGCTCTTCCGCCATAGCAGCACGCCAGAGGGGGTCCTGAAGAGCTTGCCGAGCCGTGGTTCGCACGACGTCGACGTAGTCCGTGGCAGAGAGGTTGAGCCGGTCAATAGGACGCACATTGCGGCTAGACCGTGTAGGCCGCAACGGGGGACTAGTTGGAGGCGGGGTCGGTGGCATGGACGATGAGGGGTGCCAGGAAACGTGTAGAGATCCCCTTCACTATTGTAGTGAAGGATCACGCGACGAGTGTTCAGGTCCTTCATGGAAAAACCAAGAGCGTCAAACTCAATAGAACAAAAATTGTCCCTAGTAAATTTGCGGATGGAGAGTAAGTTGTGAATTAAATGAGGAACTAGAAGAACGTGGTTAAGATGGAAGAGATAACCAGAGGGAGACCGAAAAAAGTGTAGCCAGAGGAAGAGATAGGCACAGACGTGCCATTCCCCACGGTTACAAAGTGTGGGCGAGAGAGATGAGCTGCGAACAGTATGTTACCCTCGTCGTTCGTCATGTGAGACGTTGCACCGGAGTCCATCACCCAGCTGCCCTACTGGTATAGGCTGTTCAGTGCCGCGATCAGGCCGGCGTTGTCCCATGCTGGTGCAGCGGAGGGGGACGGCGTCGCTTGGAAGAGAGGTGTGACACTGGTGGTGTAGGCCTGAGGGCGTGGCCTGAGGATGCCGGGGCCGGAAGTGGGAGCGCGCCACTTCCCCACGCTAGGGGAGAACCACACCTAGGGGCCCTGGGGCACAGGGCGAGCGGGGCCACCGGCGGTCTTGCCGCCCGTCTTGGTCTTTTTATTGCGGGACTTGCCGAAGTTGGCGGACTCGCCGCGGCAGCCCGTGCCGCTGCACGTAGGGGCAGGAGGGCGGGCCTGAGCGACCAGGGCAGTAGAGGCGGCAGTGGCAGCGGCGTTCGCTTGCTGCATCTCCTCCATGAGGAGCATGCTCGGAACACGTAGGAAGGTGGGCAGCGGATCCATCATCGAGATCACAGTGGCCGTAAAGGAGAACCGAGGCTTGAGGCGACGCAGAGTATTGAGGACGAGTGCACGATCGAACACCGGGGAGTCGTTCTCGGAGAGGGCATCAGCGATCTTCTTCTGGCTGCGATAGTACTCAGTGATGGAGGAGGCGCCCTGGACCAGCTAGCGAAAATCGAAGTCGAGGTAGATCGCTTTGCTGGCGGAGAAGAGATCGAGGACGGCGAGCCACAGCTGGAGCAGTCTGGTCGCGGGTGAGGACCATGTCGGCGACGTCCTCGTCGATGGCTGCATGCAGGACATTGAGGATGGTGTAGTCCGAGGCGGCCCAGTCGGTGTTAGTGGTGGCGGCGGCGATGGTGCCGTTGACGTGGCCGATGAGCCTGACGCGACCGAGGGAGGCACGCATGTAGATCGCCCACTTGGTGTAGTTCTCGGCGTCGAAGGAGAGGATGACGGGGCCGACGTGGCGTGGGGCGCCGCCCGGAGGCAGGGCGCCGGTGGCGCCGTTGGTGGCTAGGATGATGGCGCCGGAGGCTGAAGAGGTGGCGGCCGGTTGGGTGGCCATCGGAGGCAGCGGAAGATGAGCGGCGGCGACAGCTTGGGTTTCGACCCTTGGCGGCGGCGACGGCTAGGATGGAGGATCGGGTGGGGCTAGGGTTTTAGGCTGATACCATGTTGGAAGGTATTTGGGGGAAGCCTCACACAGTAAAGGCCATGGGGTTCCTGTGTTTATAGGCACTCGGCCAATTAGGGTTTAGGTACAATTACAGTTAGTGTAGCATCCCAATTGTCTAACAATTGTAATGCTACTTGGTGTAGTAATACAATGGCTACTTCAAATATATAATTGTTGCATCATAAATATATCATGCACATGTCATCATGCCAGCTTGCATTTGAGCATCATATAAAACCCTTTTGATTTGGTTCTTCTCTCATATGCATTGTAAATTGTATTTGCCTCTTGATATTGTATTTGGTTCTTGATATATTGTTTAAATGCCCAAGTTGAGTTGGGGGCATATCTTTTATTAACTCCACCACCTTTCTTGTCATCATCCCATCATTCCACCATTCCACCATATATGAGCATTGCAATTTATTTGGTTTTACCTTTAGCTCATGTGGGTTGGGATGGATCCAATTCTTTCTCCACATGCTCTCATCTTAGCATCATGTTGTTTTCACATTAATGATATATGAGAGCCACATGGCCACCTTTGCATGCCTTGTGAGTGGAACCCTTTTTCCTAGCTTCCATATGGATTATTATGGAATTATGCTCATGTTGGGATATTTTTGGGACTATTAATCATCTAGTGGAATATACACACTAGCAAGTCCCAATTATAATCAAATGTGATCATCTCCATCTACTCCACTTGGAACTCTCTTTTAAATTGTTTTTGCTTGGCTTCATTCCACTTTTGGAAATGCATAAGAATAATGCCATGTTTATTAATTTGTTTCACAAGTTTAAAACATGGCATTAAGTATTTTGCATGGGCCATGCAACCATCTCCAACTTTGTCCTCCTTTGCTTGTTTTGGATTTTTGGGTGAACCATCTCATCTCTCATCTCTCTCTCCCTCCTTTTGGCTTGGTCTTATTTGATCTTGCCTAAACCATATCACCACATCCCTCTCTTTTCTTGTCTTGATCTTGTTGGAGCTTGGCATGTGCTTGGCTTGATCTTGACAAAAGCAAACCCTAGCTACCATACCACTCCTCTCTCTTCTCTCCCCTCTCTAAACCACACCCCATCTAACCTAACCCTAGCCTCTCTCTCTCTAAGCTAAACCCTAAACCTACCTCCCTCTCTCTCGGCCTCTCTCTCTCTCATCTAGCTCGGCCCCACCTGGTTCCTAACCCTGGCCACCTAGCTACCCCAACCCAAACCAAGCCCTAACCCGAGTCATACCCCCTCTCACCAAACCCTAGCTCCAACCCTAGCTCCAACCCTAGCTACAACCGAGCCACCCCCTCTCTCCCAAGCTCTCTCTCTGCCATCAGGGCCCCAGCCCGAGCCCCCCACCGTACCTGCATTGCCCCACCTGCCAGCTACCTGCCCTGCCCCTGCCCCGACCGAGCACGTGAAGGAGGAAGGAGGAAAAGTGGCTGAAGCCACCTTTCTTTGCCCCACTCCCCCACGGCACCCCCTCTCCTCTCCCGTCCCTATCTACCCCTCTCGCTCGCCTGCTGCCTCCCCCAGATCTACCCAGGGCCCTGCCCTCTCCCCTCTCTTCTTCATCGCCACCACCTACCCCAACACCGGCCACCGTCGGCCTCCTTCTCCCCTACTCATACCAGCCGGTGGCGTGGCGCTCAAGGTTGTCGAGGAAGACCACGGCCGTCTGCTGTGTCGCCCTGTACACGGCAACGACAAGGAGGAGCCCCAGAACCGCTGCACCACGACGAGCCCGAGCCCAAACCCTAGTCTCCGGTCCGTCTGCGTCGACGCCGATCCACTAGGCCTCGAGCCGATCCGACCACACCAACCTCTCCTCGGTGAGCCCTTAAGCCCCGCTGACACCCTCGCTCTCGCTGTCGCCGTCGGGTGCCGCCGATCGATTCGTCGAGCAGTCTGTGCGCGCCGTCGGCCGCAGCGTCTACTCGCTCCCGCGTCGCGCAGAAACCCTATCTAGGCCCCGTCCGCCCTCCTGACACCAACGCCAGGCCACCGCAGTGGCTGCCGCCTCCGCGCGTGCACGCCAGGTCCCCGGATCGAATCCCGCGTGCCGCGCCCGCGGCAGACGAGCATCGATCCGTCGTCAGTAAATTCAGAGAAGAAGCACAGTGCGTGCCTGGTCGTTTTTCGCTTAACCCCCTGCATCTTTTTCGGCTAAACCCGCAGTCCCCCGAGCCCCACCGTCAGCCTCTCTGCATGATTTAGAGAACACCCCCTAGCCTTTTTAAACCTCAACCCGCGCTACCCTGGATCTCCCACGTGTCGCGTCCCCGCTGGCGCGCCCGCGTGTGGCCCTGAAGATGCTGTGGCCCCACCCGTCAGTCGCTGAGGCTAACTCAACCCGCGGTGTAAAAACCTTTTTCTGCGCGCTGTGCTGCTGAGTCAGCGCTGGACCCACTGGTCATTGTCTGCGGCTAGCTGAACCTGAGTACAAAAAGCTTCTGTTTATTTCTGTTTAATTCAAATCTTTTCAAATTATTTTAAATTCAAATTTCAAATCTGTTTTTAAATAACTTTTAAATTATAAACTCAAATAATACAAATCATATATGTTTTGAATCAGAAAAATGTGAGGAATTCAAATATGCCATTTCAAAATATATTTTGGACACTTTATTTTCCAAGTTGATTAAAATTACTTTAGAATGCCCTTTTTCTTAATTATTTAATAACTTTTGTTTTATAACTCCAAATTTAACAAATGATATGTCTAAAATGATTAGCTCGACGAGACCTTTCTGTTTATGCATTCCATGTTCTGTTTTGCAGCATGCATCATATAAATATAAAGTATACAGCAACTAATATGCGGATAAAATGTGGTCAAAACTCAATAAGATGATTTATTCTTGTATTCCACACCTCACCCATGCCATGCTACTTCAATGCCATGCAAATTGTGCATCATTCATCATGGCATGATTGTTTGCTTGTCGCATTTTAATTCATATGCTTGTGCACTTTATTTATGTTGGCCCTTGTTTGTTTGGTTCTTCTTCGAATAGACGCTGAGCAGGGGATATATCAAGATACCCAGGAGCACTACCCAGATCCTTCTCTCGCTTCAACTGAGCTGCCAGGCAAGCACTACCACATGCTTGCATACATATAGTACCTATTGCCTCTATCTTATTCTTGCATCATTGAGTCGCGATTGCATTAATTTGAATCCCAAGTATTGCATAGCCTTTACTTTTAAACCCCACCGAAGCTTGTTCCTCCTTCCCATGAGCCATTACTACAAGAGTTGTTTGAGCCATGCGAGTCGTAGAACAGCATGTGTAGGGTATGTGAGTGTCTGATGGATAACGAGGTACCTAAACAACTTAACCTGAGTAGTAATGGGATAACTAATGAAAGTGGCATCGGTGAGCCATATTTGCTATTTGGTTTTTCAGGCTCACTTGTGTCCCGTAGGACCCTGAGTACTTGATTCCTGTTCCTTGAATATTCGCGCTATCCACATCCGGGAGGCTTATGAACCCCCCTGAGCCAGAGCTTGATTCATTCTTATTTCTTGGGGCCACAAACTAGTTTGAGGTTTTATTTACCATCCTGTACTTATGCCATGCTTTACTGCTTTATTTTAAATTGTGCGATGTACTGCACCTGTACTGTTTAGGTCAGCGGAGTGTTTTCGCGGTATCGACAAGCCCAGTCACATTTTCGGGTTCCCAGTCGTTTACAACCATTGACGCAAACCTTGAGTCCGTCTCGAAGTCGGTCAACTTCGTCCCGGGTAGCTTAATGGGGTGGCCCCCTGAAATATTTCTGAATCCTGTGATCGCTTTGTCGTGACTGCCTCGTTGGTTTTGATTTGGTTTTTCCGAGGTTGATCGAGTGTGTGTTGCTATTTGTGCACCCCTGCAGGGTATAACTTTCTGAAAGCCGTGTCCGCGGTTATGGACGACTTGGAGCACAGTTTCTCGATCATAGACAAGCATAACTAAAGTACCGCTGTTAATTTGACTAAGTACCTGACTAGTAAATAGTGCAATACTCATGGAATGGATAATAAAACTGCCAACGGATGGGGGGGGGGTTGTTCGTCCGCTTCCTCGTCGGTAAGCGAGGAGGAGGATGGATCTGTTGATATTACCCTTATAAATGTTGGTATTAATTCACGGACATCCGTCTATCTCTGGTTAGGCGGATGGTTAGCGAGTATCTTTAGAATTGTTAGGGTTTATCTTTTGCTGCAATTGCATCACCCCAGGTTGTGTCCCCTTTAGAGGCATAAAGACTTGCTGAGTACCCCTAGGGTCTCACACGATAAATTGTTTGATTCAAATGAACAGGTAAACTCGCAAGATGGATACTGGGTGGAGGAGACAGACGATGTGGGCAACGATCATTCGGTGTAGAGATTCCAGGAACGGGGATCCGTGAGATCTGTGGGCGGGATGTGTTTATTTATGGGGCATCTTATGCCGATTTGCTTCTTATCCGTACTCGGATTTTGTCTTCCGCTTCCGCCTGATACTCTGATGTTTGATGTATGAGGAGATATCCTAAACTATTATATCTATCTAGGATATTTGGATCTTGCCGTATGGCGTTGCAATATTTCCTTTCTTTTTAGATGGAATGACTCTGAGAACCATTGTATGGTGGCTTGCATACATACTCATTTGTGTATGTAGTTGATCCCTTCGCCTGCCGATTACGCCGCCCGTTCTTGTCCCGATGTTTGAAAATGGTTGGGACGGCCGAAAGGTCTACCTGTGAGTGGCATTTGGGCCCCACCGTACTATTTCAACCATTTCTGCTCATCCAGGCTTGTAACTAGGAGCGTAATTCACCGAGGTAGTTACAATTGGTATCAGAGCCATCCCGCCCTTCAGGGTCTCAGCCAAATGGTCGTTGTCTGTCTAGCAAATATTTTGGTAGTTATGTATACTAGGGAAAAACAAAATGCGAGAGTAGGACTGCTTCCACTTTTCTTCTTACCCACCCACCCACCCTTCTTCTGGTAAGGAAGTGTAACGTTTTCTATCCTCTTCTTAAAATTCAAACTAGGATTCACGTGTTTTGGGTTTCCGTAGTACCATAGGTTGTGTATCTGTGTGTGTGTGCGTGTAATTCCTTGTCTATCTGTTGCATCCAAGTTGTTATCACAATCTGCCTTTGGTTATCAACTGTTGGTACATTCCATACCGACAGGCTTTTGCAAACCGACGCGATCTATTTGATTCGTTGTATACCGCCGCGATCTGCCTTACTCTTTGCTATCCGACGTTATCTTGTTTGGGGTGTTCGTTTCCGTAGTTACTAATCTTTAGGTTCATCGTGAGAAGAAGGTGTTGGGATATGTGTTTTACTTATTCATGTGCGGAGTAATGATTTGAGTGCGAGATGGAGTCGCGACCATACCACTACTCTTATCATTCGCTCTTGTATATTGAATTGGTAGAGTCACTAATCTTGATTCGTTAAGTGATTTTGCGCATCTATTGGTATTTTAATGCCGAAATTTGCGGAAAATTTTTCTTTGATATATCTGTGTACCACACTCCTTTTCAGTCGTGTGCGATATGCTTAATATCTTCTAGGTGCTTTGAACTTTGTTGATATTTTAATATCATCTTAGTAAATTGTATCCTTTAATCTTGATTAATTCCATTTTGGTACTATTTTGGATTATTATTATTCTCCATCATAGTACTGACTTGTGTTTTATATCAACCACAGGATGGCACCACCACGCCGTTATGAGGAGGACATACAACCTGAACTGGGGGCAGCGTTGTCAAGCATCGCCAATGCCTTGGCAGCAATGCAGCAGAACCAGCAGCGTTTTGAAGAAAGTGTCAGGAGGAATGAGTTTGTTCCGCTACCTCCACCTCCCAAGCGAGGAGACATCAAAAGCTTTCTGAAGTTCAACCCACGCCAATTTGATGTTTCTGATCAACCACTTGATGCTGATGATTGGTTGCGTGAGATGTCAAGGCTGCTGATGACTGCTGATGTTCCTGAGCAAGAATGGGTAAAGTGTGCTACTCACCTTCTGAAGGGAGATGCAGCTCTGTGGTGGGAGAATTACCTGAAGGCAAACTGCACTGGTTTTCAGCCTACTTGGGGACAGTTCACTGGAGCTTTCAAAGAGCAGTATCTGTCAGAAATTGTCATGGAGAGGATGAAGGAAGTGTTTCTCAACCTCAAGCAGGGCAATGACAATGTCAATACCTACATCAGAAACTTCATGAACCTTTCTCGTTATGGTGGCGATGAGATCTCTGATGACAAGAAGAAGCAAAAGAGGTTCAGGCAAGGGCTCAATGCATCGATTAAATATGCAATCACACATGCAAGGCCGGCGTCTTTTCTGGAACTTCAGCATACAGCTCTGCAGGAAGAGGCAAGTAGGCAAGTGTTTGAGGAGTCAAAGAAACACAACCGTGATGCAGCAAGCTCTTCAGCTATGTCAACTCCTTCTAAGCGTCGTGTATGGGTTCCTAACACCCCACCGTCGCTCCCGGCTCCACCAAGACCTTCAAGCTTCGCGGCAAGGCCACCAAACTTCCTCACTGCGGCTCCCAGGGGCTACAACCACCACTACCCTGGAGCGCCTGGCGGAGTCCCTGGCTACGTTGCTCCATGTCCACCTGGTGCTTGTTACACTTGTGGAGACACTGGGCACCAATACTGGAACTGTCCGATGAAGAACAAGGCTCTTCCTCCACCACCTCCAAGATCTGCGGCAAGCTCTCCTTTGGTTCGTGCACCACCACCTCGGGCTCTCAACATCAACACCAAGCCCGGGTCTGCTATTGCTCGTGCCAACTGTGTCAACGCCGCTCAAGCTGAGCATGCACCTGGAGTTGTGATGGGTATGCTTTCCGTTAACTCAGTCCCTGCACGAGTTTTGTTTGATTCTGGTGCATCGCATTCTTTTGTGTCTCACAAGTTTGCAAATGAGAATGAGTTAGCTATGGATCCTCTCCTTAAGCGGTTAATGGTCCTTTCTCCTGGAGCAACAATGGCAGCTTCTAAAATAAGCCATGGCAATCAAATTGAGATTGGTGGCTCTTCGTTCTCGGCTTCCTTAATTGTTCTGGGCAATTCTGACATTGATGTCATCTTGGGCATGGATTGGTTGACAGCAAATGCAGCTGTGATTGATTGTGCTGAACGCTCGGTTTCCCTGAAGATTCCTGAAGGCCATATAGTCTATTCTCCAAGTCAAACTCCTGCTATCCAGCTTTTCTCTTTGGCGGCTCTGAATGATGATGCTATGGAAGCTATTCAGAGTGTTCCGGTGGTCTGTGAGTTCCCAGATGTCTTTCCTGAAGAGTTGCTAGGTATGCCTCCGGATCGTGAGGTTGAATTTGTAATTGAGCTTGAACCTGGTACCGCTCCTATCTCCAAGCGGCCTTATAAAATGGGTCCTGCTGAGTTGGCTGAACTCAAACGTCAACTTGATGAACAAGAGAAGTTGGGTTTCATTCAACACAGTACGTCTTCTTGGGGTAGCCCAACAATCTTTGTGAAGAAGCGAGACAAGACTGATAGACTTTGTGTTGACTATCGGGCTCTCAATGCTAAAACCATCAAGAATAAATATCCCCTTCCGCGGATTAATGATCTCTTCGATCAGCTAGCTGGAGCTGTGGTATTCTCTAAGCTTGACTTGAGAAGTGGTTATCACCAAATCAAGATTCGCAAGGAAGATGTTCCTAAAACAGCTTTCACCACCCGCTATGGCCTGTATGAGTACACGGTCATGTCCTTCGGTCTCACCAACGCACCTGCCACCTTCTCGAGGCTTATGAACTCGGTTTTCATGGAGTATCTTGATAAGTTCGTTGTGGTCTACCTGGATGACATCCTAGTCCATTCTAAGTCACAGAAAGAACATGAAGAACACCTTCGGTGTGTCCTAAACAAGCTTCGTGAGAACCGCTTGTATGCAAAGTTCTCCAAATGTGAGTTTTGGCTGCCTCAAGTAACCTATCTTGGTCACGTCATCTCTGCCAAGGGCATTGCAGTCAATCCGGAAACTGTGAAGACAATTGTTGAATGGCTCCCTCCTGTTAATGTCAAAGAAGTGCGGAGTTTCCTTGGTTTGGCTAGTTATTGCCGTCGCTTCGTTCAGAACTTTTCGAAGATAGCGAAGCCTCTTACCGATCTCCTCAAGAAAGGCAAGAAATACCTTTGGACTCCTGCATGTCAAGCAAGCTTTGAGACACTCAAAGAGAAGCTCACTTCCACACCAGTCTTGGTTCCTCCGGATACATCCAAGCCTTTCCAGATATTCTGTGACGCCTCTTTGCACGGATTGGGTGCGGTCCTCATGCAAGAAAAACAAGTTGTTGCTTATGCCTCTCGCCAGTTGAAGACGCATGAGATCAACTATCCCACACATGACCTCGAGCTCGCAGCAGTTGTCTTTGCTTTGAAGGTATGGAGGCACTACTTGCTTGGCAACCGTTGTGAGATCTTTTCTGATCACAAGAGTTTGAAGTATATCTTCACTCAACCTGATCTCAACCTTCGGCAGAGGAGATGGATTGAAGCAATCAATGATTTTGATTTGACCATCAACTACACTCCGGGCAAAGCTAATGTCATGGCAGATGCTCTCAGCCACAAAGCTTATGTCAACAACTTAATGATGGAAGAACAACAGCCTCTCTTGTGCGAGGAATTCCGTCAGCTCAACCTTGAAATTGTGGAACAAGGGTATCTCCTGAACCTTCTAGCAACTCCTCTCTTGGAAGAAAAGGTTCGCTCCTTTCAGCTTGGTGATCCGCACACAAGAAAGATCATCTCCAAACTCCAGCTTCCGAAGTATGAGTCCTTCCACGTAGATGATCAAGGCACGCTTTTCTTTGAACACCTGATGTTTGTTCCGAACTACCTAGGTTTGAGAGAGCAAGTTCTCAAGGAGGCGCACGATTCTGTCCTTTCTATCCACCCTGGCAGCACAAAGATGTACATGGACTTGAAAACACAATATTGGTGGCCGGGTTTGAAACGATATTGTGCCAAGTATGTCTCGGAGTGTGATGTCTGCCGCAGAGTGAAAGTTGTCCATCAGAAACCTTCCGGTCTTCTACAGCCATTGAAACCCCCGGAATGGAAATGGGAGAAAGTAGAGATGGACTTCATCACTGGTTTTCCAAGGTCGCAGAAGGGAAACAATGCAATCTTTGTTGTCATTGACAGGCTTTCTAAAGTGGCTCACTTCTTCCCCGTCAAGGAAACAATTTCTGCAATTCAGTTGGCTGAGCTCTATATCAACAGAATTGTCTCTCTGTATGAGGTTCCGCTTGAGATCAGTTTAGACCGTGGAAGCATCTTCACTTCCAAGTTCTGGGAAAGTTTCCAAAATGCTTTGGGAACAAAATTGAACTTCAGCACAGCTTACCACCCTCAGTCGCAAGGACAAGTTGAAAGGATCAATCAGATTCTGGAGGATATGCTCCGTGCTTGCGTCATCTCGTTCGGCATGAAGTGGGAGGAATGTCTTCCTTATGCTGAATTCTCTTACAACAACAGCTTCCAGAAAATTCTAAAGATGGCACCATTTGAGGCTCTCTATGGTCGCAAGTGCAGAACTCCGATTGGTTGGTCGGGTGCAGGAGAAAGAATATTGTTTGGCCCTGACATTGTGACTCAAGCGGAGGAGAAAGTTCATATAATTCTTGAAAATCTGAGGATTGCTCAAAGTCGCCAGAAGAGCAATTATGACAGAAAGCACACGGACATGGAGTATGTCCCCGGTGATCTCGTTTACCTTCGTGTCACTCCCATGAGAGGCACGCACCGTTTTGGTATCAAAGGAAAGCTGGCTCCTAGATACATCGGTCCATTCAAAATTCGTGGGAGAAGAGGAGAAGTTGCTTATGCTCTTGAGCTCCCGGAAAAACTCAAGGTCCATGATGTTTTCCACATCTCTCAGCTCAAGAAGTGCTTCAAGGATCCCGGCAGGTCCGTGGATCATGAGCTTATCAATCTCCAAGAAGACCTGTCTTATCAAGAACACCCCACAAAAATCCTTGAAGTCACAGAAAGAAGGACTCGCAACAAGTCCATCAAGTTCTGCAAGGTGCAGTGGTCGCACCATTCTGTTGATGAAGCCACTTGGGAACGTGAAGATGAGCTCCGTGCCAAGTATCCTACCCTCTTCGTGTCTTCTTCTTCTTCCTAGAATCTCGGGGCGAGATTCCTGTTTAGTGGGGGAGAGTTGTAGCATCCCAATTGTCTAACAATTGTAATGCTACTTGGTGTAGTAATACAATGGCTACTTCAAATATATAATTGTTGCATCATAAATATATCATGCACATGTCATCATGCCAGCTTGCATTTGAGCATCATATAAAACCCTTTTGATTTGGTTCTTCTCTCATATGCATTGTAAATTGTATTTGCCTCTTGATATTGTATTTGGTTCTTGATATATTGTTTAAATGCCCAAGTTGAGTTGGGGGCATATCTTTTATTAACTCCACCACCTTTCTTGTCATCATCCCATCATTCCACCATTCCACCATATATGAGCATTGCAATTTATTTGGTTTTACCTTTAGCTCATGTGGGTTGGGATGGATCCAATTCTTTCTCCACATGCTCTCATCTTAGCATCATGTTGTTTTCACATTAATGATATATGAGAGCCACATGGCCACCTTTGCATGCCTTGTGAGTGGAACCCTTTTTCCTAGCTTCCATATGGATTATTATGGAATTATGCTCATGTTGGGATATTTTTGGGACTATTAATCATCTAGTGGAATATACACACTAGCAAGTCCCAATTATAATCAAATGTGATCATCTCCATCTACTCCACTTGGAACTCTCTTTTAAATTGTTTTTGCTTGGCTTCATTCCACTTTTGGAAATGCATAAGAATAATGCCATGTTTATTAATTTGTTTCACAAGTTTAAAACATGGCATTAAGTATTTTGCATGGGCCATGCAACCATCTCCAACTTTGTCCTCCTTTGCTTGTTTTTGGATTTTTGGGTGAACCATCTCATCTCTCATCTCTCTCTCCCTCCTTTTGGCTTGGTCTTATTTGATCTTGCCTAAACCATATCACCACATCCCTCTCTTTTCTTGTCTTGATCTTGTTGGAGCTTGGCATGTGCTTGGCTTGATCTTGACAAAAGCAAACCCTAGCTACCATACCACTCCTCTCTCTTCTCTCCCCTCTCTAAACCACACCCCATCTAACCTAACCCTAGCCTCTCTCTCTCTAAGCTAAACCCTAAACCTACCTCCCTCTCTCTCGGCCTCTCTCTCTCTCATCTAGCTCGGCCCCACCTGGTTCCTAACCCTGGCCACCTAGCTACCCCAACCCAAACCAAGCCCTAACCCGAGTCATACCCCCTCTCACCAAACCCTAGCTCCAACCCTAGCTCCAACCCTAGCTACAACCGAGCCACCCCCTCTCTCCCAAGCTCTCTCTCTGCCATGAGGGCCCCAGCCCGAGCCCCCCACCGTACCTGCATTGCCCCACCTGCCAGCTACCTGCCCTGCCCCTGCCCCGACCGAGCACGTGAAGGAGGAAGGAGGAAAAGTGGCCGAAGCCACCTTTATTTGCCCCACTCCCCCACGGCACCCCCTCTCCTCTCCCGTCCCTATCTACCCCTCTCGCTCGCCTGCTGCCTCCCCCAGATCTACCCAGGGCCCTGCCCTCTCCCCTCTCTTCTTCATCGCCACCACCTACCCCAACACCGGCCACCGTCGGCCTCCTTCTCCCCTACTCATACCAGCCGGTGGCGTGGCGCTCAAGGTTGTCGAGGAAGACCACGGCCGTCTGCTGCGTCGCCCTGTACACGACAACGAGAAGGAGGAGCCCCAGAACCGCTGCACCACGACGAGCCCGAGCCCAAACCCTAGTCTCCGGTCCGTCTGCGTCGACGCCGATCCACTGCGCCTCGAGCCGATCCGACCACACCAACCTCTCCTCGGTGAGCCCTTAAGCCCCGCTGACACCCTCGCTCTCGCTGTCGCCGTCGGGTGCCGCCGATCGATTCGTCGAGCAGTCTGTGCGCGCCGTCGGCCGCAGCGTTTACTCGCTCCCGCGTTGCGCAGAAACCCTATCTAGGCCCCGTCCGCCCTCCTGACACCAACGCCAGGCCACCGCAGTGGCTGCCGCCTCCGCGCGCGCACGCCAGGTCCCCGAATCGAATCCCGCGCGCCGCGCCCGCGGCAGACGAGCATCGATCCGTCGTCAGTAAATTCAGAGAAGAAGCACAGTGCGTGCCTGGTCGTTTTTCGCTTAACCCCCTGCATCTTTTTCGGCTAAACCCGCAGTCCCCCGAGCCCCACCGTCAGCCTCTCTGCACGATTTACAGAACACCCCCTAGCCTTTTTAAACCTCAACCCGCGCTACCCTGGATCTCCCACGTGTCGCGTCCCTGCTGGCGCGCCCGCGTGTGGCCCTGAAGATGCTGTGGCCCCACCCGTCAGTCGCTGAGGCTAACTCAACCCGCGGTGTAAAAACCTTTTTCTGCGCGCTGTGCTGCTGAGTCAGCGCTGGACCCACTGGTCATTGTCTGCGGCTAGCTGAACCTGAGTACAAAAAGCTTCTGTTTATTTCTGTTTAATTCAAATCTTTTCAAATTATTTTAAATTCAAATTTCAAATCTGTTTTTAAATAACTTTTAAATTATAAACTCAAATAATACAAATCATATATGTTTTGAATCAGAAAAATGTGAGGAATTCAAATATGCCATTTCAAAATATATTTTGGACACTTTATTTTCCAAGTTGATTAAAATTACTTTAGAATGCCCTTTTTCTTAATTATTTAATAACTTTTGTTTTATAACTCCAAATTTAACAAATGATATGTCTAAAATGATTAGCTCGACGAGACCTTTCTGTTTATGCATTCCATGTTCTGTTTTGCAGCATGCATCATATAAATATAAAGTATACAGAAACTAATATGCGGATAAAATGTGGTCAAAACTCAATAAGATGATTTATTCTTGTATTCCACACCTCACCCATACCATGCTACTTCAATGCCATGCAAATTGTGCATCATTCATCATGGCATGATTGTTTGCTTGTCGCATTTTAATTCATATGCTTGTGCACTTTATTTATGTTGGCCCTTGTTTGTTTGGTTCTTCTTCGAATAGACACTGAGCAGGGAATATATCAAGATACCCAGGAGCACTATCCAGATCCTTCTCTCGCTTCAACTGAGCTGCCAGGCAAGCACTACCACATGCTTGCATACATATAGTACCTATTGCCTCTATCTTATTCTTGCATCATTGAGTCGCGATTGCATTAATTTGAATCCCAAGTATTGCATAGCCTTTACTTTTAAACCCCACCGAAGCTTGTTCCTCCTTCCCATGAGCCATTACTACAGGAGTTGTTTGAGCCATGCGAGTCGTAGAACAGCATGTGTAGGGTATGTGAGTGTCTGATGGATAACGAGGTACCTAAACAACTTAACCTGAGTAGTAATGGGATAACTAATGAAAGTGGCATCGGTGAGCCATATTTGCTATTTGGTTTTTCAGGCTCACTTGTGTCCCGTAGGACCCCGAATACTTGATTCCTGTTCCTTGAATATTCGCGCTATCCACATCCGGGAGGCTTATGAACCCCCCTGAGCTAGAGCTTGATTCATTCTTATTTCTTGGGGCCACAAACTAGTTTGAGGTTTTATTTACCATCCTGTACTTATGCCATGCTTTACTGCTTTATTTTAAATTGTGCGATGTACTGCACCTGTACTGTTTAGGTCAGCGGAGTGTTTTCGCGGTATCGACAAGCCCAGTCACATTTTCGGGTTCCCAGTCGTTTACAGCCATTGACGCAAACCTTGAGTCCGTCTCGAAGTCGGCCAACTTCGTCGCGGGTAGCTTAATGGGGTGGCCCCCTGAAATATTTCTGAATCCTGTGATCGCTTTGTCGTGACTGCCTCGTTGGTTTTGATTTGGTTTTTCCGAGGTTGATCGAGTGTGTGTTGCTATTTGTGCACCCCTGCAGGGTAAAACTTTCTGAAAGCCGTGTCCGCGGTTATGGACGACTTGGAGCACAGTTTCTCGATCATAGACAAGCATAACTAAAGTACTGCTGTTAATTTGACTAAGTACTGTAGGGGTTCGTAGCATGGAAAACAAAAATTTTCTATCGCATACAAACAAACAAGCCAAGATCTATCTATTAGATTGTAGCAACGAGTCGATGGAATAACTCACCCTCGAAGATTCCAAAGTGTTTAACGAGAGCAGATTCTCGTGGGTGATGTAGTCGTACTCTTTCCGATCTCAAGATCGCGTAGACGATCCTTCCGGCGCCGCGTTCCCGCAGCGCTCCCGCAGTCGGTCACACGTTCGGTACTCGACGAAGACCTTCCTCTCCCTTGTTCCAGCAGGCAGCGGAGGTTGTAGCACTCTCCTCGCGATTCCGGCAGCACAACGGCGTGGTACCGGAGGTAGAGGGGAAATCCCGCAGGGCTTCGCCTTAAGCCGGTGCGAGTATGGTGGAGCTTATGAGAGAGGCTATTAGTGGTCTAGTAATTAGACACACCAATTAGAGGGCTCTAAACCAATTAGAAGGCTCTAAACCGAATAGCTCTAAACCGGGGTCTAGATCTAGGGTTTAGTTTAGAGGATAGGAAACTTGTGTGTCTAGGAGGGGAGCCCTGCCCCTCCTTATATAGGTGGGAGGGCTGGCCGGCCAAGGGGAGGAGTTCCTCCCCAACTCGGCCTAGGGAGGTGCGCCGGCCAAGGGGAGGAACCCTCCTCCAACTCGGCCTCCACCAATCCTCCTCTCTTCCCACTTCCCAAAATTGCCGTTTGACTTTCAAACTAGCCGTTTGACTTTTCAATTTAGGATTTAAATAAATCCTTTATTTGGGACAGCAAGAATACTTAGTACATGATGCAATCATTCCAATATGCAATGACACACTCATGTACCCTTCCCCCTCCAGAGTGCCGGACATTCCGGGACCTTCTAGAATGTTCCCGATGAAAACACCGGAACCATTCCCCAACTCCGAAACGGAACTTTCCTTATATGAATCTTATTCTCCGGACCATTCCGGATCACCTCGTGATATCCCGGATCCCATCCGAGACTCCGAACAACATTCGGTCTCTTTCTCATAATACCATAACTACTCAAACAACGTCGAATCCTTAAGTGTGTCTCCCTACGGTTCGTGAATTATGCGGGCATGATCGAGACACTTCTCCGAACAATAACCAATAGAGGAATCTGGAAATTCATATGGCTCCCACATATTTCTACGATTACTTTGCGATCGAATGAACCACTTACATACGATACCAATTTCCCTTTGTCTCACGATATGTTACTTATCCGAGGTTATGATCGTCGGTATCTCTGCATACCTAGTTCATCCTCGTTACTGATAAGTACTCTTTTCTCGTTCCCGTGATATGTGATCCCTTGTGACCAAGTCACATGCTTGCAAGCTAATTGGATGACATTTCACCGAGAGGGCCCAGAGAATATCTATCCGTCATGTGGATGGACAAATCCCACTCTTGATCCATGTGTTTCAACCAATACTTTCCGAACACTCAATGCCACCTTTATAGCCACCCTGTTACGGTGTGGTGTTTGATGACATCAAAGCATCCATCCAGTAAAGGTGATATGCATGATCTCATGGTCGAAGGAATTAGGTTACTATGTATCAGAAAGCATATAGCAATTGAACTATTGAAATGACTTGATCTTTATGCTACGCTTGTCTATAGGAGTATGTCCACCATATCATTCTCCTAACGATATGATCTTGTTGTTGATAACATCTCAATGTTCATGACAAAGAAACCACATCATCAATCAACCAACAAGCCAGTGAAGTATAGAGGCTATACTAGGGACTTCAAATTAAGTTTACAAATCACACAAGTATTAATGGTTTCCTTGTTAATACTATTATAGCATGAATGCAAACATTTATCATAAACACAAAGATATAATAATAACTATATTTATTATTGCCTCTAGGGCATATCTCCAACAGTCTCCCACTTGCACTAGAGTCATCTAATCTAGATTACATGGTAATATACCGAACACCCATGGCAGTTTGGTGTTGGTCATGTTTTGCCCTCGGGAGAGGTTTAGTCAACGGATCCGCCACATTCAGATCTGTGTGTACTTTGCAAATCTTTATATCCCCATCCTGGATATGTTCTCGAATAGCGTGAAAACGCAGCTTGATATGCTTCAGCTTCTTGTGTGACCTTGGTTCTTGCGCATTGGCTATGGCGCCCATGTTATCACAGTAGATAGACATTGGGTCCAGCGCACTTGGAACCACACCCAGCTCTGTAATGAACTCTTTCATCCATATCGTTTCTTGTGAAGCCTCCGAAGCAGCCATGTATTCCGATTCAGTTGAAGATCTCGCCACAACACTTTGCTTTGCACTCCTCCAGCTAACTGCTGCACCATTCAAAATAAATACGTATCCAGATTGTGATTTAGAATCATCCGGATCGGTGTTCCAACTAGCATCGGTGTAACCATTAACAACGAGCTGTTCATCACCTCCATAAGAAAGAACCATATCCTTAGTTCTTCTCAAGTACTTAAGGATGTTTTTGACCGCTGTCCAATGATCCACTCCTGGATCACTTTGATATCTGCTAGTTAAACTAACAGCATATGCGATGTCGGGTCTAGTACATAGCATGGCATACATTAGAGATCCTATGGCTGAGGCATAGGGAGTCTTACTCATCCTTTCTCTATCTTCTGCCGATGTCGGACTTTGAGTTTTACTCAAGGTCGTATTGGGCAACATGGGCAAGAACCCTTTCTTGCTATCTCCCATTCCAAACCTCTTTAGAACTTTGTCCAAATATGTACTTTGTGACAATGATATTTGGCGTTTCGATCTATCTCTATAAATCTTTATGCCTAATATGTAAGCTGCTTCGCCAAGATCCTTCATTGAAAAACTATTATTCAAATATTCCTTGACACTATTAAGAAGGTCTACATCATTCCCAATCAACAATATGTCATCCACATACAGTATTAAGAATGCTACAGAGCTCCCACTCACTTTCTTGTAAATACAAGCTTCTCCATAAGTTTGTATAAAACCAAAACTTTTGATTACCTTATCAAAAACGTTGATTCCAACTTCGGGATGCTTGCTTCAATCCATAGATGGACCGTTGAAGCTTGCATACCTTGTTAGCATCTTTAGGATCGACAAAACCTTTGGGTTGTATCATATACAACTCTTCATCAATGTCTCCATTGAGGAATGCTGTTTTGACATCCATCTGCCATATCTCATAATCATAATATGCAGCGATTGCTAACATAATCCTCACAGATTTTAGCTTCGCTACCGGTGAGAAAGTCTCATCGTAGTCAACTCCTTGAATTTGTCGAAACCCTTTTGCGACAAGTCGAGCTTTATAGACAGTAACATTACCATCAGCATCTGTTTTCTTCTTGAAAATCCATTTGTTCTCGACAGCCTTCCGGCCATCTGGTAAGTCCACCAAAGTCCATACTTGGTTTTCGTACATGGATCCAATCTCGGATTTCATGGCTTCTTGCCATTTATTGGAATCTGGGCTCATCATCGCTTCCTCATATGTCTCGGGGTCATCGGTGTTGTCCACCAACATGACATTCATAACGGAATCATACCAATCTGGAGTGGTACGAGTTCTCGTTGACCTCCGAGGCTCTGTAGCAACTTCAACCGAAGTTTCATGATCACTATCATTAGCTTCCTCTCTTATTGGTGCAGGCACCACAGGAACTTCTTCCGGTGCTGCGCTACTCGTAATTTCGAGAGAAGGTTCGACAACCTCGTCGAGTTCTACTTTCCTTCCAGTCACTTCTTTCGAGAGAAATTCCTTCTCTAGAAAGGATCCATTCTTGGCAACGAAGATTTTGCCTTCGGATCTATGATAGAAGGTATACCCAATAGTTTCCTTCGGGTATCCTATGAAGACGCATTTTTCCGCTTTGGGTTCAAGCTTGTCCGGCTGTAACTTCTTTACATAGGCTTCGCATCCCCAAACTTTAAGGAACGACAATTTAGGTTTCTTCCCAAACCATAATTCATACGGTGTCGTTTCAACGGATTTAGACGGTGCCCTATTTAAAGTGAATGCGGCTGTTTCTAATGCATAACCCCAAAATGATAGTGGTAAATCTGTAAGTGACATCATAGAACGAACCATATCTAAGAGAGTTCGATTACGACGTTCAGACACACCATTACGCTGTGGTGTTCCCGGCGGTGTCAATTGTGAAAGTATTCCGCATTTTTTCAAATGCTCGCCAAACTCGTAACTTAGATATTCACCTCCACGATCAGAACGTAGAAATTTAATCTTCTTGTTACGTTGATTCTCTACCTCACTTTGAAACTCCTTAAACTTCTCGAAAGTTTCGGACTTATGTTTCATAAAATAGATATACCCATATCTACTTAAATCATCCGTGAAGGTAAGAACATAACGATAACCACCGCGCGATGCTACACTCATTGGACCACACACATCGGTATGTATGATTTCCAATAAGTCCGTAGCTCGCTCCATCATACCAGAAAATGGAGTCTTAGTCATTTTACCCATCAGACATGCCTCGCATCTTTCAAGTGATTCAAAATCAAGTGATTCAAGAAGTCCATCGGAATGGAGTTTCTTCATACGCTTCACTCCAATGTGACCAAGACGACAGTGCCACATATAGGTCAAATTATCGCTTGATTTCAAACGTTTAGCCTCAATGTTATTAATATGTGTATTTCTACTATCGAGATTCAATATGAATAGACCATCTATCAAAGGTGCATGTGCATAAAACACATTACTCATATAAATCGAACAACCATTATTCTCGGATTTAAACAAGTAACTGTCTCGCAATAAACAAGATCCTGATATAATGTTCATGCTTAACGCAGGCACCAAATAACAATTATTTAAGTATAAAACTAATCCCGATGGTAGATGAAGAGGTAGCGTGCCGACCGCGATCACATCAACCTTTGATCCGTTTCCTACGCGCATCGTCACCTCGTTCTTCACTAGCTTCCGTTTATTCTGCAGCTCCTGTTTCGAGTTACAAATATGAGCAACCGAACCAGTATCAAATACCCAGGCACTACTACGAGTACTAGTGAGATACACATCAATAACATGTATATCAGATATACCTTTCTTCTTGATGTTGCCGTTCTTCAAATCCGCCAAGTACCTTGGGCAATTCCGCTTCCAGTGACCTTCTCTCTTGCAGTAAAAGCACTCAGTTTCAGGTTTAGGTCCAGCCTTGGTCTTCTTCGTCGGCGTGGTAACTTTCTTACCACCCTTCTTGAAGTGTCCCTTTTGCTTAGACTTGCCTTTCTTGAATTTGGTGGTCTTATTGACCATCAACACTTGGTGCTCTTTCTTGATCTCCACTTCTGCAGATTTTAACATAGCAAATAGTTCTGGCAACTCTTTGTTCATGTTCTGCATGTTGTAGTTCATCACAAAGTTCTTGTAACTTGGTGGTAGTGATTGGAGGATGCGGTAAACTCCCAAAGTATTAGGAATCACTATACCCAAACTTTGAAGTTTATTTGCGTGCCCAGACATCTTAAGCACATGCTCACTGACGGAGCTACCCTCTTCCATCTTGCAGTTAAAGAACTTTTCAGAAGCCTCATAGCTTTCAATTGCCGCATGAGTCTCAAAAATTAATTTGAGATCCTCGACAATATCATATGGGTCTGACTCTTCAAACCTTTTCTGAAGCTCCGATTCTAAACCATACAAGATAGCACACTGAACTATGGAGTACTGATTCTTCCGAGCGAGGTAAACATTCTTTACTTCATCGGTAGCATCAGCTGCAGGTGGGTCACCTAGCGGTGCATCCAGCACATAGGTCAAATTACCAGCTGTGAGGACAATCCTCAAATTGCGGAACCAATCCGCGAAGTTGCTTCCATTGTTTTTCAACTTTTCTTTCTCTAGGAACGCATTAAAATTGATGGTAGGGGCTGCCATTGATCTACAACATATTTGCAATAGTTTAGACTAAGTTTATGACAAATTGAGTTCAAATTAATTAATGAAATTAAACTAGGTGAACTCCCACTCAAAACAACATCCCTCACATTGTTTTAGTGATCACACGAACCAAATCCACTACATCAACACCGATCATCACGAGAGCTGATATAGTTTTAATGGCGAACAATCATCATGTTCATCATATCTACTATATGATTCATGCTTTGCCTTTCGGCGATCCGTGTTCCTGAGGCCATGTCTGTACATGCTAGGCTCGTCAAGATCAAACCTTAGCTTCCGCATAAGCAAATCTGGCTTGCTTACGTTGTATTCACCCGCGGAATCAAAGACACCCGATCATCACGTGGTGCTTCGAAGCAGCAAGCTTTGGCAACGGTGCATACTAAGGGTGAACACTTTAGAACTTGAAATTTATGTGCATGAGGGATCATCTTATAATGCTACCGTCGTCTACTAAGCAATACAAGATGCATAAAGGATTAACATCACATGCAATTCATAATATGTGATATGATATGGCCTTTCTTCTTTGTGCTTCCGATCTCCATCTTCAAGCACGAACATGATCTCCATCATCACCGGCATAGCATCAAGGTCAATGACGCTTCTTCATAGTTGTCGTCCGCCAGCTTCAACTATTACAACTATTTTGAATAGACACGCAGGCCTTAACAGAAATTAAAGACAACCATATGGCTCCTGCCGGTTGCCAACTTACAATAAGGATCATTGCATACATCAAATATAATCACAATCATGGCCATATCACATCACTGCACACCCCTGCAAAACAAAGTTAGACGCTTCTACTTTCTTTGCATATTTTACGTGGTTTGGGGCTTTCCATAAGTGTCGTTCTAACTTACGAACAAGAACCACAACATTGATACTAGCATTGTTGATCACCCGTTGTAAATTGGATCTTTACTATGCTAGGAGAAACAGGCACCCGCAAAGCCACTTATGCAAAACGAGTTGCATGTCAAGCGTGGAGCAAGTCTCATGAACGATGTCATGTAAGGTTAGCCCGGGCCGCTTCATCCCAACATACCGCAAGATGCAAAGTACACAAAAAGCAATCTACAATAAAAGCATCAACGCCCACAATGACCATTGTGTTCTACTCGTGCAACAGATCTACATATAGACACGGCTCTGATACCACTGTAGGGGTTCGTAGCATGGAAAACAAAAATTTTCTATCGCATACAAACAAACAAGCCAAGATCTATCTATTAGATTGTAGCAACGAGTCGATGGAATAACTCACCCTCGAAGATTCCAAAGTGTTTAACGAGAGCAGATTCTCGTGGGTGATGTAGTCGTACTCTTTCCGATCTCAAGATCGCGTAGACGATCCTTCCGGCGCCGCGTTCCCGCAGCGCTCCCGCAGTCGGTCACACGTTCGGTACTCGACGAAGACCTTCCTCTCCCTTGTTCCAGCAGGCAGCGGAGGTTGTAGCACTCTCCTCGCGATTCCGGCAGCACAACGGCGTGGTACCGGAGGTAGAGGGGAAATCCCGCAGGGCTTCGCCTTAAGCCGGTGCGAGTATGGTGGAGCTTATGAGAGAGGCTATTAGTGGTCTAGTAATTAGACACACCAATTAGAGGGCTCTAAACCAATTAGAAGGCTCTAAACCGAATAGCTCTAAACCGGGGTCTAGATCTAGGGTTTAGTTTAGAGGATAGGAAACTTGTGTGTCTAGGAGGGGAGCCCTGCCCCTCCTTATATAGGTGGGAGGGCTGGCCGGCCAAGGGGAGGAGTTCCTCCCCAACTCGGCCTAGGGAGGTGCGCCGGCCAAGGGGAGGAACCCTCCTCCAACTCGGCCTCCACCAATCCTCCTCTCTTCCCACTTCCCAAAATTGCCGTTTGACTTTCAAACTAGCCGTTTGACTTTTCAATTTAGGATTTAAATAAATCCTTTATTTGGGACATCAAGAATACTTAGTACATGATGCAATCATTCCAATATGCAATGACACACTCATGTACCCTTCCCCCTCCAGAGTGCCGGACATTCCGGGACCTTCTAGAATGTTCCCGATGAAAACACCGGAACCATTCCCCAACTCCGAAACGGAACTTTCCTTATATGAATCTTATTCTCCGGACCATTCCGGATCACCTCGTGATATCCCGGATCCCATCCGAGACTCCGAACAACATTCGGTCTCTTTCTCATAATACCATAACTACTCAAACAACGTCGAATCCTTAAGTGTGTCTCCCTACGGTTCGTGAATTATGCGGGCATGATCGAGACACTTCTCCGAACAATAACCAATAGAGGAATCTGGAAATTCATATGGCTCCCACATATTTCTACGATTACTTTGCGATCGAATGAACCACTTACATACGATACCAATTTCCCTTTGTCTCACGATATGTTACTTATCCGAGGTTATGATCGTCGGTATCTCTGCATACCTAGTTCATCCTCGTTACTGATAAGTACTCTTTTCTCGTTCCCGTGATATGTGATCCCTTGTGACCAAGTCACATGCTTGCAAGCTAATTGGATGACATTTCACCGAGAGGGCCCAGAGAATATCTATCCGTCATGTGGATGGACAAATCCCACTCTTGATCCATGTGTTTCAACCAATACTTTCCGAACACTCAATGCCACCTTTATAGCCACCCTGTTACGGTGTGGTGTTTGATGACATCAAAGCATCCATCCAGTAAAGGTGATATGCATGATCTCATGGTCGAAGGAATTAGGTTACTATGTATCAGAAAGCATATAGCAATTGAACTATTGAAATGACTTGATCTTTATGCTACGCTTGTCTATAGGAGTATGTCCACCATATCATTCTCCTAACGATATGATCTTGTTGTTGATAACATCTCAATGTTCATGACAAAGAAACCACATCATCAATCAACCAACAAGCTAGTGAAGTATAGAGGCTATACTAGGGACTTCAAATTAAGTTTACAAATCACACAAGTATTAATGGTTTCCTTGTTAATACTATTATAGCATGAATGCAAACATTTATCATAAACACAAAGATATAATAATAACTATATTTATTATTGCCTCTAGGGCATATCTCCAACAAGTACCTGACTAGTAAATAGTGCAATACTCATGGAATGGATAATAAAACTGCCAACGGATGGGGGGGGGGTTGTTCGTCCGCTTCCTCGTCGGTAAGCGAGGAGGAGGATGGATCTGTTGATATTACCCTTATAAATGTTGGTATTAATTCACGGACATCCATCTATCTCTGGTTAGGCGGATGGTTAGCGAGTATCTTTAGAATTATTAGGGTTTATCTTTTGCTGCAATTGCGTCACCCCAGGTTGTGTCCCCTTTAGAGGCATAAAGACTTGCTGAGTACCCCTAGGGTCTCACACGATAAATTGTTTGATTCAGATGAACAGGTAAACTCGCAAGATGGATACTGGGTGGAGGAGACGGACGATGTGGGCAACGATCATTCGGTGTAGAGATTTCGGGAACGGGGATCCGTGAGATCTGTGGGCGGGATGTGTTTATTTATGGGGCATCTTATGCCTATTTGCTTCTTATCCGTACTCGGATTTTGTCTTCCGCTTCCGCCTGATACTCTGATGTTTGATGTATGAGGAGATATCCTAAACTATTATATCTATCTAGGATATTTGGATCTTGCCGTATGGCGTTGCAATATTTCCTTTTTTTTAGATGGAATGACTCTGAGAACCATTGTATGGTGGCTTGCATACATACTCATTTGTGTATGTAGTTGATCCCTTCGCCTGCCGATTACGCCGCCCGTTCTTGTCCTGATGTTTGGAAATGGTTGGGACGGCCGAAAGGTCTACCCGTGAGTGGCATTTGGGCCCCACCGTACTATTTCAACCATTTCTGCTCATCCAGGCTTGTAACTAGGAGCGTAATTCACCGAGGTAGTTACAGTTAAGTCCTACGTAGTTACAATATGTACAGTCTAACAATCAGCTTAGCCGGAAAAGAAAGCTTCTCTTCCTGAGCAGAAAATTGCTAGAACTTCAAGAGAACATACATAATAGCTATGTATTCTTTATCTAGAACTAGATGGTCACTTCAATGGTTTTAGTTTAATCTCTTTCATTTGCAGGTTTTATGTTTTGGTTGTAGTCAGGTTTCTCACCTTGCTTTCATTTGTCGGGATGAGAAGGAGGCCGAAGAGGACTCCGCATCGACGACCAAGGGAAAAGGGTAAGAAGAGGAAGGCGAGGACGTCGGCGCCGCCGGAGCCCCGCGTCAAGTGGACGGCGCTTGAGGACATGTGCCTCGCCGAAGCATGGAAGTCCGTAAGCATGGACCCAATCACTGGCGCAAACCAAAACTCGGAGAATTACTGGAGGCGCGTGAAGCTGGTGTTCGATGAGCGCAACCTATTGGACCCGGTGTACAACAAAGTCCACATGGAGCATGGCGAGGCCATGACCAATCACTAGGGAATCGTGTAGCAAGCATGCAGCAAGTGGCACGACATTCTCGAAGAAATCGAGTGGAATCTAGTCAGCGATGCAAGCATGGACAACAAGGTACTTCGCCGAACTCAAGCCCAACCTATGAAGAGTTCATTCCTTTCCCGACTTCTCCTTGTATTTCGCAGCTGGTCCGTGCGCTCGGCATGTACCACGACGATACCAAGACGGAGTTCAAGTTCCACTACATGTTCGACAAGATCGAGAACTGCCAGAAATGGGTGGACACTCGCGTGACACTGGCCAAGAACAAGGACGACGTGCACAACCCCGAGGAACCACCCCCATCTGCCTGCAACGGAATGCCAGAGCTCAGCCAGAAGAAGGCCAAGATGCTGAAGGCTACTGGACGGCCTGCCGAACAGCTCCACGTGTCCATCGAGAAGTGTATCACCGACTCGAAGGCCCATGCCGAGAAGAGGGAGGAGAAGGCCGACGAGAGGTGGATGTAGCTACTGCAAAACCAAGACAGAAAGCTCGACCTCCTCAAGGCGAACTTCGCCGCCAAGAAGAGGAACACAGACCTGTAGTTCTTCATCGGCGACGAAGACACCTCGGCGATGAGCCCCTAGGTCAAGGCCTGGTACCATCGGCGGCGACTAGGAGGGAGGATTGGGTGGGGCTAGGGTTTTAGGCTGATACCATGTAGGAAGGTATTTGGGGGGAATCACACGGTAAAGGCCATGGCCCATGGGGTTCCTGTGTTTTTATACAGGCACTCGGCCAATTAGGGTTTAGGTACAATTACAGTTAGGTCCTACGTAGTACAATATGTACAGTCTAACAATCAGCTTAGCTGGGAAAGAAAGCTTCTCTTCCTGAGCAGGAAACTGCTAGAACTTCAAGAGAACATACATAATAGCTATGTATTCTTTATATAAACTCTAAGTCTACCAGTTTTACTGAAGACTAGCTATTTGTTACATCTATGGTATTACGGTCTAGAACTAGATGGTCACTTCAATGGTTTTAGTTTAATCTCTTTCATTTGCAGGTTTTACGTTTTGGTTGTAGTCAGGTTTCTCACCGTGCTTCCATGCAATCGCCGCCTCAACTAATTATCTACTCTCCCATAAACACGTTGCAGAAGCATGTCTTTGAGTTTCACACTACTGGTTCTCAACATGGCCACATTGCAGAAGCATCAGTTTATGTGAAGATTCATTTTATTGGTGAAAGATGTCAGGTATAATATTCTACGGCCTTGGATCTTTTTCTGCTTACCAAGCTGTGGAAACTGCTCCAACGGCCTTGGATCTTTTTTGCTTGCCTGCAATGATACAGATGCTTCTTCATAAAATACTGAGTCAGAGTACTAGGTAACATACATGTATCCCACAAAAATAGCTATTTACCTTAGTAAGCATATGAACAATTGAACGCTTAAAATGAAATTGTGCTGGAATTTTTTTGCCCCCGCGTCAGTTATTTGGGATAGAGGGAGTAGCTTCGCTGCGCTTACCAGAGGATCACTCATTGACTAGGTTTATAAGAGCATTGTTTTTGCCTATCTATGCAGGACACCGGAGTGGGCAATTTGAGGCACTGTTACAATATTATTCTTTGGTTTGTCTGGAAAATTAATTATTGTGTGATCACTCAAGTTGTACACTATTGAGATCTAAAATGGAATTTGTTGGTTCTTTAGATTTTTTCTTTGATTGTAAGGTTAAGTTGCAAGCATCGTTATCTTTTATTTATGATGTAAAATGACTCTTTGTCTAATAGAATTGTCTATGTATAATGTTTTAGTTTTATTGTCTTTCAAAGTGATTGTTTATAGCGTGATCGAGCGGCAAGCCGCGTTTCCTACCTAGTGTACTCAAATTGCTGCAAGCCTGCAACTAGTGAAAATGGAGAGCGACGAGGCACGTACGGCCCGCGAGTCAAGCCCATGCCACGCCGACACCACGTCATTAACCGGGATCAGCGGGAAAAATATTTCGCTTACCAAATTCGTACACCTTACCTGCATATATATTCGGCACGAGATGACCGGCCAATCCCATAGCCATAGCCAATAATTAAACCCTACCATAATCACCGGCTCGATCGATCGCGAGGGTGCATGGCGATGGCGGCGGACTGGTCATCGCTCCTCCCCGAGCTCCTCGGCCTTGTCGCGGACGACTTGCTCTCCAACGGCGACATCGACTGCTACGTGAGTTTCCGCGCCGTGTGCCACAACTGGTGCGACGCCACTGCAGATCCGTGCGGCCCGGACCCCCGCTTCCGTCCCCGCTCCTGGGTCATGCTCGACTGGCGCGCTGCAAAAGCGCAGGACTTCCACCGCCTCTTTCTCAACACCGACACCGGCCGCCTCGTGTGGAAAGATTTGCCTGTGCTCCGCCGCTACGTCCGTGTGGCCATGGACGACGACGGCCTCCTCGTCCTGCGGCAGTCGACCGACTACAAGTTCTCTGCCTTAAACCCCTTCACGGGCAACTCGATCTGCTTCCCCATGTATCCCGCCTACGCCCGCCACCCGCGGGGACGTGTGTTCGCGGCTGGCTCGTCGCCGATGGTGGCACTATACAGCTTCAAGGATCAGGAAATCGGAGCCGTGGTCGATCTGAAGTCCAAATTCGCGCACGAGTTGTTCTTCCCGGCCAGACCAGCCCTCGACTCCTTCTACTCCGTGGTATCCTGCCAAGGCCGCGTCTACGCCACGGACGCTAGGGGAACAATCGTGGCGCTGGAACGCGAGCAGAGGATCACCACCATCGTCGCCGGCGACCTGCAGTAGGTTTGGCGTCCCTCGTTTCTCGTGGACAACTCGGGGGAGCTGCTGGTTGTGCGTCCTCCAGGACTCCACAACGCCATGGAGGTCTTTAGGGTCGATCTCGAGAACGAGGTTCTTCGGATGATCAGCATCGGAAAACGTGCTATCTTTCTTGGCGACCGGTCACTGTCAACATACGCCGATAGCCTTCCTACCATTGAAGTCAACTGCATCTACTACGTTGGCGGCGTGTTTGAACTGAGCAAGCCGTGCGGGATTTACATGCATTCTACCGGGGACGGGGGCCGTGAGGAGCTCGTCGAGACCATACGACATGTGCCGGTGGAACGGAACCGTCAGCCTCAACTCTGCCCGACTCTTGCACGGATACTCATGGACTATGCAAACTATGGCGATATATATGACGGCTGGTAATCGAGGAGCCTACGCACCTGCTCCCTTCATTCTCGAATAAGACTCAGTGTTTTACAGATTTATTTTAAATCAAATCAAAATACTCGCTCCGTCTCAAAATAGATGTTGTAAATTTGTCTAAATTTAGATGTATCTAGTACTAAATACTAGTGTCTATACACATCTAAATTTAGACAACTTTCCACATCTATTTTGAGACGGTGGAAGTATGTGAGGATTTTTATAAGATATCGATATCATTAGAAAGTATTTTTTTGATACATATGGCGTTGCTATATTAAATTTCTGCGTCTTCTGATGTAGCATTAGCAGTTTTTTCAGAGTGGAAATTCCCGATTGCATTTGCCGTTTGGCACGGTTAAAATCACTAGCTACATCTCTGTCACAGACGAATTTTCGAAAAAATTTACGCCATCACGCTTTTACTATATCAAAAAGTGTCTAGTTCTTCCTAGCACTGTTGAAACATAGCTCGATGAAATTATCAAGGGTGTCAAATTTGTGTCGGACTTTTTTATACAAAGTAAAAAATCTTTCTAGTCAACTAGAGCAGCATCCACCCAAATACTTCTACATCACTACTGGAAAAAATGGCGTTGCCGTGTCTTCGGACCTTTGCTGTGTGTCCAGCGTCGTGGAACACGGCAAAGAAAGCCTTTGCCGAGTAATACGCGTAAAACCCACGGCAAAGATTGAGTATACATCAAATGTTGAGAAACACACGGCAAAGAAAAACGCACGGCAAAATAACAAGAAAATACACAGCAAAGATATACACACGATAAAATTTAGATAATACACACGGCAAAGAATCAATCACGGCAAACCCGCGTGACACGTGTACATCCTCAACACCTTTTACGGAGCCGTTATGATAGTCAGACTTTGTTGTGTGTATGAAAAATAGATGTTGTAAATTTGTCTAAATTTAGATGTATTTAGTACTAAATACTAGTGTCCATATACATCTAAATTTAGACAACTTTTGACGTCTATTTTGAGACGGAGCGAGTATGTGAGGATTTTTATAAGATACCGATATCATTAGAAAGTATTTTTTTGATACATATGTTCGTTGCTATATTAAAATTTCAGTAATATGTGAACCTCCGTCTTCTGATGTGTGAGCATTAGCAGTTTTCTCATAATGGAAATTCCCGATTGCATTTGTCGTTTGGCACGGTTAAAATCACTGCCTACATCCTGGGACATGTCATGCCATAACATAGTGGCTTAGTTAAATCATGTGCAACTTACTTTGTACTACTACATCCGTCCAAAATAGAGAGAATTTCTTATTTGGCATTAATTAAAATTTTGATTTCCTATTTGACGTCGAAAAACTTTTGCTTCCCTATTTGACATTAGGTGTAAATTTCTTTTCCGTATATGATACTCTAGTGCAATTTAGGTATTAACAATGTTAAGTGTGGATCTAAGGAAGACACGTTTGCCCCTATGCACTATATGACCTATTTTTTTTAAAGAACAAAAGCTGCACCACCCCTGACCTTCCAGTCCCCACCTCCCGTGATGCTACTCCACGCAGCAGCTGCTAGCTTTGGCTCGCCGCCGGAAATGGCTTCAGGCGCTGCTCCATCCCACGCAGCTAAGGCAACGCCTACCGTCCTGAGAACCAACGTTGGCCCGTCCTGACCACCCATGGCGGCGTCGCTCCCTTTTCCGAGCAACAAGGCCGGCTCTAGTATCACAGAGGCTCCAGGGCAAACTCCACCAGTGGACCCCAAAGAGAATTTTTTTTTGCAAAAAGCAAAGAGAAAAATGTTGACTCGATACACAAATGGAAAAATTATTTTAAAGCTTAAACACCAAAATTTCAGTAACAACAAATACCTGAAACTTTTCTTGTCTCTGCTTTCTAAACCAAGCATCGATAGTCCATGAACATTGCAGCAGATTAACAAAACATAAATGTCTTTTAGGCAACATACTTAAAAGAAAGGGAGAGAGGACACCTGATATCTGTTGCAGCAGATTAACAAAACTCAAATGACCCAAGTGACGAACCTACGGACGTGAAGAAACGAAAGCACCTGCAAGTGTTTTAGAAAAACGACAATTCAGTCACTGTACTGATAACTTTAGATTGAAAAAGACGAAAAACTAGAGCCAGATTGGCCGGATCTAATCGAGATTTTGATCCAGATTACCTGTTGACCTTGCCCTAGACCGTGGGAAGGTAAGCCGTAGTGGCGGACTACTAGGCTAGCAGCGGCCCTGTCATGCTTCCGTCTCCGACTCTCCGTGCGTGGGCATGGATTCAGGCCGAGGGGAAGCGAGTAAGCCTGATTTGATCGAGAGAAAACGAAATGTCCATGCGACAAGGCCAAGCTTCCTTTTTTTTCGTGTGTGTAGGTTTCCGTGCGTCTTGCAGGAAGCCTGGACCTGGTTGTGCATGCATAGTGGGATGTACCTCTTTTTTTCTCTACACTGCCCTGTTCGTACATGTGTTACCAGATATGGGCCCCTAGTCTGGCCGGGCCTCGGGCCGTCACCCCTCTTGCCCTGGGCCAGAACCAGCCCTGCCGAGCAACAACGTCTTCTTGTTCTAGGCATGAAACAAAACCAAGGGAGGGATGGATTGGGGCTGCACTGAGGTAGAAAGTAAGATTGTGAAGTTGATTTTTGAAGATAGACGGCCGGTTTGATGAATTTGCCGACCGGAGTGTCGCTGCTGCTTCTGTGACTTGCCGACTGGAGCGTCGATTTTCCATGAATTTGCCGCGACGCCCCAGTCTCCCGTGCCGCCGACAAGACTCCGTCCTCCGGTCCCAGTGCGTTGTCCCTAGTTCTGCCCTCGTGCGTCGCGCCGTTGGGAGAGATGGACGAGGCCGCCTCCGTAGAACCCGCGCCCGACCTTTCCAGAGCCGATCTTGACCTCACACCGCCGTTCAGGGTGCCCCGCGCACGCCTAGGTTATCCCGCGCGCCGATTCATCATGTGATGTCTCAAGTCATCTTCGCTGGAGATGCACGGCTGCACCTGAAAATCGTCCTTTTTCCCATGGAACCTCCCACTCCATTGACAACGACTGGGCTCGGTTGCGTCTGTTTTTTTCTCGGTTTCATAAGGATTGATGACAGGGACTAACGAAATGGACGGTAGTGTCATATAAGGAAACCAAATTTGCACCTTGTGTAAGAAGTAAAAGTTTTTCGGTGTCAAATAAGGAATCAAAATTTTAACCAGTTGATACATGGAAATCTAAGCAAAGCCAAGTCACTTATTTTTGTACAGAGGTAGTGCATGAAATCTAGCTTAACTCTCTTGCTGCTACTGCTACTACCGGCATATGTGTAGGTCGGCTACACGATTGAGGTGTTAAGTGGGGTCCGGTTAAAATCCCACTTCTAGTCCATTTTTCAAATTCTAGTTTGAATTGTTCAGATTTGAACTAGAATTTAGCAAATGAACTAAAAGTAGAACTTTGGTGGGATCTCACTTAACACCTATGCACGGTTACGTGATAAAAGGCGAGGAATCAGAGCAACGTACTGGTTACCAACCCTCTAAATAGAGAATTCACAGCAAGCTGAGCCAACATGTGTACAAAATGAACCAAACATATTTCGAGGTGAAAGAACGGGCGGCAACCACAGCTTTTGGCAGAACAACTTGCCCACCCGAAACATAGCTCGATGAAATTACCAAGGGTGTCGAATTTGTTTCGGACTTTTTTGTATAAAGTAAAAAATATGTCTAGTCAACTAGAGCACCGTCCACCCCAAATACTTCTACGTACAATGATGCGAACACTAGTAGAAAAACTAGCTTTCGTTCGGAGCGGTCCAGAGCATTAGTCAACCGGGACTAATGCGAGCGGCTAGAGCGTCGCACGAGAGCCAGGGCATACGTCCCGGTTTGTAAGGGACTATTCGTCCCGGTTGGTATTACGAACCGGGAATAAAGGTCATGCGCCAGACATCACTACAACAAAATTGTCATGTAGAGACGCACAACCTGAGGTCTACAGACGTTTTATAGCATCTTTACAGCATCGTAGAGTCGCTGTTGTAAAGCGACTCACGAGTGTCTTCTATTGCACCGTCTCAAAGATTACTAAGCCGCTTTGGTGAGCGTGTCTACAAAATGATGAGACGTTTATATTGCATCTTTACAAGTCTAAAGGCGCTTTCATATCTGGATTTGAATGTCCTCTCCTGCGTCCCTAGAAACGTGACATTGCGTCTCAAATATAAGTACATGGTAGCTTCAATCCGGAGTATTGATGCTAATTTTTTTTTTTTTGATATATTAGTATTGCTTGCCGAACTGAAACAATACACATCACGTCTTCTGGAGTATTGATGCTAATTTTCCTTTTTCTTTAAAATATTAGTATAGTTTGTCGAGCTGAACCAATACACACCATCACGTCTTCCTGATATAGTCATTTCATATACAAAATAGCACTGTACAGATATAACATCAAGAAAAAGAGTAGCTCAAGGAGAAGTAATTACGTTACAACCATTTAAAGCATCCACAAGCCAGAGCTACAATTGGACTCTTAAATAATTACATAAATGATATAATCTATCTATGAAACTTTGTTTTTACAAGTATCGCATATCTTCAGTGTCCTTCGCCATGTACATGTCTTGCAATAAAATTTGGAGAACTATACCAAGAGTCAGCTAACCAGAATGGCTCTTCAGATATTTTCCATAAAAAATTCAGTAGGTGAAAAATGTTTTGTTTAAATGAGAAAACATTATCCATGCCATTAGTCCAAGCCATTACCATATGCTCCTGTTTGTAAACAAATCCAAACAATAAAACATCAAATTTCAACTACAAATATCAGATCGAGTAACCTAAATAGATATAGTGAGGAAAATGAGGTTAGTATGAATTTCTGTCACATAGTGCTTTTATATAAGCTTGTATAAAAAGCTTACCTAAGCATGAGGTTCTAGGTTCTTTGATATAGCTCGGATGTACTGCATCAGTGTAAAATCATCATCTGTTTGCTGTTCCGACGGAAAGAAAAAATGGATACTAATCTCACCCCTTTATCATACAAAGCTTTTAGTTGAATTGTGTGAAAGAAGAGGGGAAAAAATCAAATATATATAAGTACTTCTAATCATTCGCATAATCACTCATATTTAAGTAACGTACAATGAGAAACAGAACCTGGGGGCAAACCTGTACCCGTTGAGCAAGTAAGGACGTAAGGTGGAGCAGGTGATGGCTGGACTGTGCACGGAGGGACTTGGCCTGGAGCTTGCCGCACAGGGTGAAATCGGCGATTGTCTTGTGGATGTCGAGGGGCAGGCTCCGCTTGCTGGCTGGCGAGAGGCGTCTGATGCAGATCTCGTTGCTGGCGAACGGCAGGGTCCCCTCGGGCCAGGGCTTGATAGTGAAAACATCCGGCTCACTGAGGAACATGTCGCCATCGAAGATCCACACGCTGCCCTGCAGAGAGCTGCCGCGGAGGCTCCACCCACGAGCGGTGGCGGGCGGAGCACACAATGGGGGAATAGGAGGAGCTTAATACTGGGAAGAGATAGAAGGGGAATAGAGCATCAGAAGTGCACGCCCGCCGTGTGCGTGCCCCCACTTTGATTGCCGCCGAGCCACGGATTTTGGTGATACCTGGGGAGAGGACAAACAAAAAATCTGGCGGCGGCGCTCTAGGTTTTGTAAGGTCCTTTTTCAAAGTCACGGGGGAGAGGTAGGAAAACTGATCAGATAGCCATCGTGGCCTCATGGTGGTGGTAACTTGTAACCTACCGGTGGAATCTAAACCCGAGCATATATTTTGAGACGACTTGGTGAACGTCTAATAAAACGTGCTTATCTAATGTTGGATTATCATCTAGAGACGAAGATATGAAGCGTCTAATCAACAACGTCTCTATGTGATAATTTTGTTGTAGTGATGTGGCCCACTGCACACCTTTAGTCTCGATTCGTAATACCAACCGAGACGAATAATCCGCCTATAAATGTGTCGTCCCAGCCAACCCTCTCTCTGTTTTTTCTCTTGGTGGAAGGAGTCAGGTGTGTGCTAGTTTTTTTCGTATGCACATTAGGTGTTCGTTGAAATGCCTGAGAGAATGATACCGCTTGATTTCACACAAAACAAAAATGATACGAGGTGCTCGAGACACACTTAAGCCTTTCTCCTCTTTCTTTCTTCTCGATCAAGGTTGGCAACCTTATCCTTTCATCTGTCATTGATATAATAATGCATGTGTCGACGTAAAGTGGTCATCTCACTATTCATGATATTCTGTAATGATGCAGATGAACCGGCGGGGATGGATGTACGGTGACTGACGTGAATCCGTGTACATTCAAGGCATGGATAAATTTATCGATGTGGCTAAGGCAAACAAAGAGAATGGATTTATGTGTTGTCCATGTGTTCAATGTCGGAACATTAAGGAGTACTCTTCCTCCAAAATCATTCGCGGCCACCTGGTTCAGAGAGGTTTCATGTCCAGCTATAATTGTTGAACCAAGCACGGAGAAAGAGGAGTTATGATGGAAGACAATGAAGAAGAAGAGGATGATGACAACTATTATCATATGTTCCCTGAATACGATGATACTGCAATGGAAGAGAATGAAGAAGAAGGAGGTGAAGAACAGGCATCAGATGAGCCTGTTGATGATCTTGGTCGGGTAATTTCTGATGCAAAGCGAGACTGTGAAACAGAGAAGGAGAAGTTGAAGTTGGAGGGCATGTTAGAGGATCATAAAAAATTGTTGTACCCAAATTACAAAGATGACAACACAAAGCTCGGTACCACACTGAAATTGCTGAAATGGAAGACATGGACTGGTTTATCTGACAAGGGATTTGAGAATTTACTGAAAATAATGAAGCCGAAGCTTTCAAAAAATAACGAATTACCCGAGAGTACTTACAAAGCAAACAAGATTCTCTGCCCTCTAGGATTACATGTGCAGAAGATACATACATGCATTAATGACTGCATCCTCTACTGCGGTGAGGAGTACGAGAATTTAGATAAATGTACGGTATGCACCGCCCTGTGGTATAAGATCAGACGAAATGA
Organism: Avena sativa; assembly: GCA_916181665.1. Classification (NCBI taxonomy): domain Eukaryota; kingdom Viridiplantae; phylum Streptophyta; class Magnoliopsida; order Poales; family Poaceae; genus Avena; species Avena sativa. The sequence goes on along the minus strand of OV702288.1, from coordinate 450,035,009 downwards.
CCCTTGTGATGTTGATGGCGATGACGAGCCCCCCCAGGAAGAGGGTTCCTGCTAAGGTTATGTGGTATGCTCCTATAATACCAAGGTTGAAACGTCTGTTTAGAAACAAAGAGCATGCCAGGTTGTTGCGATGGCACAATGAAGACCGTAACAAAGACGGGAAGTTGAGACACCCGCTGATGGGTCGCAGTGGAGAAAAATCGAGAGAGAGTTCCCGGACTTTTGTAGGTGATATGAGGAACTTATGGTTTGGTCTAAGTACAGATGACATGAATCCTTTTGGGGAGCAGAGCTGCAGTCACAGTACCTGGCCTGTGACTCTATGTATCTACAATCTTCCTCCTTGGTTGTGCATGAAGCGTAAGTTCATTATGATGTCAGTGATTATCCAAGGCCCGAAGCAACCCGGCAACGATATTGATGTGTATCTAAGGCCATTAGTTGAAAAACTCTTACAATTGTAGGGAAAACCAGGTGTAAGTGTGTGGGATGATCACAAACAGGAGCCATTTGACCTACAAGCGCTGCTTTTCGTAACCATCAATGATTGGTATGCTCTTAGAAACCTTTCAGGACAGACAAACAAGGGATACAAGGCATGCACACACTGTTTAGATGATACTGAAGCTACATATTTGCATAAATGTAAGAAGGTTGTGTACCTGGGGAATCGTCGATTTCTTCCGACCAATCATCAAGTAAGAAATAAAGGCAAACATTTCAAAGGTGCGGCAGATTACTGGAAAAAGCCTGACCTTGCTACTAGTGATGATGTATTTGGTATGGTCAAGTACATAAAAGTAATCTTTGGAAAGGGTCCTGGCGGTCAACCTGTTCCGAACGACGTCGCTACCGGACACGCGCCCATGTGGAAGAAGAAATCTATATTTTGGGAGCTACCCTATTGGAAAGTCCTACGTGTTCGCTCTTCAATCAACGTGATGGACGTGATGAAGAATCTTTGCGTGAACCTGCTAGGCTTCCTGGGCGTGTATGGGAAGACAAAAGATACACCAGAAAGCACGGGAGAACCAACAACGTATGAAAGACCCACAAAACATGCATCCACAGAACAACACGGATAAAGAGCGTCACTTAAGTCCTACCAGCTACGCTCTTACGAAAGCAAAGAAGGAAATATTTTTTGGAATCCTTTACAGTATCAAGGTCAAGCTATTGGAGCCCAGGAAGAAGAAAGCCAAGCATGATGAAAACAAGGCCATCACTTTGAAGGCTAACACTTTGGAGTGGGTGTTTCACTCATCTGGACCAAGTGAGTATCATTAAGGTCAAGCTATTGACCATAAAAGAGCTCTTCATGGGAGGCAACCCATGTGAAATAAAGGTTTGAGTTAAGATTTTAGTTTTCGTTTAAGTTTATGATTAATAAAGAGTGCTAGAAAACTCCATTTGAGGAGAAGAAGTTCGATATTACTTGAAATTCTACTTTATTCATGCTATTGTTGGTCGATAATATTTACTGTGAATTTTTTGTCAAAAAACAAGGTATATCACTAAGTTACAGGAAAAAAATAGTTCTCGAAGAAACAAAAATTTATTGATGCACATAGAGAGTTTAACGACCAACTATACGGTGGAATAAAAATCTTGGCCGTATAGTTCCGGCCGTATAAATATCTTTACCATCGTTTTTTTTGCAATATGTACTGAGAGTTTAATGACCAACTATACGGTGGAAATAATTTTTTTGACCATATAGCTCTGGTCATATAGATATCAGTGCCTCCATACAATTTCTTTTGTAATGTACTGAGAGTTTAACGCCCAACTATACGGCGGGAATAAAAATTCCAGCCGTATAGCTCCGGTCGTATAGATATCAGTGCCTCCGTACAATTTCTTTTCTAATGTACTGAGAGTTTAACGACCAATTATACAACGGGAATAAAAATTCCGTCCGTATAGTTCTGGCCGTATAGATATCAATGCCTTTGTATATTTTCTTTCCCAGGGATAGATAGTTTAACGACTAACTATACGGCCGAAACATTTTGTTCTGCCAGTATAGTTGCATCTGTATAGCTGCACCGCCAGGAGGAAACCCTAAAATCTGACAAAAGGCCAACTATATGGCCAGAACACATTGTTCTGAATGTATACTTCCGCCCGTATAGTTGTGTCCAACCACAAAATCGCACGGGAAGGTACTTCCAACTCCAAAATTTCAATCTTTTTTTCTTTCTTCTACCTTCAAACTCTCTCAAAACCTCATGAGATCTTCATCTCTGCTCAATTTCGTTCGATTTGCTCGCACACAAGTGATCTACGGTATGTTTCTTCTCCGATCCTCCAATTACTTTTTGCAAATTCATCTTCGATCTATTGTCATTATCAATATAGGGTGAGACCTCCTATGAACCAATTTCCATGATTTTCTTGCCTAGATTACTATTTTGAGGAGAATTCTTTAGTGTGCTATGATGAAGAATATGATACACTTACTGTTGTTGGACCAAAAGTTTATTTTTTATTTTCTTCAATGTTTTAGATGATGAACACAAGGAGCCAAACTCGTGCTCATGCCACCGCTAGCGCTTCTTGGGTTCCCGCTCAGGAACGCATCGGGATACGGTTCAGGGATGCGGCCCATCGTGATTGCTTCAACAGGATCAAGAACCATGGAGTGAAGGCCACCAAGTGGGCTTGCCCCATCATATTGAACCAACTCGGTATTTCTGATGACTTCAATTTACTTTGCAATAGAGTTGGCCTGCAAAACTTTGTGTACAATGATGTACCTACTTATCGCTGCTTAACCATTGAATTTCTAAGTTCATTGCAAAGCACCGTAAAACAGTGGAAAGGAGAGGACACTATTTATTTCCGTCTGATGAACAACAACTACACCTTAACATTAGATGAATGGTGCGCATGTTTTAATTTGCCAAGCAATGATATTCATACTTTACACGCATCCTTCTGGCTTAGAACCTACCCCCGAATGATACTATAATGGAATGAGTTTCACTAGTAGAGTGAACAAAGGGAAAAATATTCAATATCCTGCAATTCGCTATTTGTTTTATGTTATTGCTAACACATTGCATGCACGTAATGAGTTAATGAGACTCAACAAGGAGGACATCCTAGTCCTTGCAAAGGTTGCTTACATATATTGCGGCTTTTCACTTAACTTGGGTGTCATCCTTGTGCGCTACTTGGAGCACCAAGCCTCCCAAAGCCAAGGGCCAATCACAAGAGGAGGCGTTATCACCGTACTTGCCACTGCCCTAGGCCTCAACCTAGGTGAGTTGCAACCCGTACTAGGTGAGACACGTGTTGGTTTATCCACTTTGAGAGCATGTGGAATGCTCACTAGGAGAGGTGGTGTTTATTACCTGCATATTGCTGGAGCTGGGCGTATCTACCCTGCTCCTTTGCCTAATGGTCTTTTCTCTATCGAGGAAGGACGTTTGCTATATGATTCGCAGGTTGAACAACACCAACCCGAGGAAGAGATTCCGGAGGAGGATGAGGACCAAGAGGAGGAGCAAGAAGTTCCTTATCAAGAGGATCAGCCACAGACCCGGTTCGCCACATACCAAGATTTCCAAGGGCTTGGAGGGACTGTGGAGAGGATGCATAGCTTCTCTCTGAAACACTAAAAATCAACAAGTAGTCTCTCAACTCAATTTGTGAACTGGAGTAACGACTTTTTCCTGCCACCACAATGATTTGAAGGGCTTGTAAAAGCCTAAGCTTGGGGAAGTTTCCTCATGTATCTTTATTTGGCGTTTATTTAAAGGTTGTGTTTTCATTTGAGTTTATAAGAACTCGTGTTGGCTTCCCTGATACATTGCAAATGTATCTATAATTTTTGATGTTCCATGCTTGGTTTTATCTACTTTCTTGTGTTTTGTCCACACTTTGGAGTACTTTTCATATGATTTCTTGGACTAACCTATTGACAAGAGCCACAGTGCCAGCTGCCTGTTTTCTGCTGTTTTTGGTTCCAGGAAGTCAGAAAATGAATATTCTCGGAATTGGACGGGACAAAAGCCAAAGTCGCTATTTTACCGGAAGACATCTAGAGCCAGAATACGAGACGGAGAGGGGCTGGGGCCTGGCCACACCACCTGGCCGCACGGCCAGGCCTAGCCCGCGCCAGGGGGTGATCTGGCCGACCCTAGCACCCCCTCGGCCTCTCCTTCCACCTATATATTGCCTCCAATACCAAAACCCTAAGTACCCGATCAAAAATCCACGAAAGAGTCTATATCCGCCGTCATCTCCATCCCTAGATAGGGAGGGATCTGAAGCTCTTCCTAGCACCCTACCGGAGAGGGGAATTCACTCTAGAGGCCTTCTTCATCATCATGCAAGCCTTCGGTGTGATGCGTGAGTAGTCCATCTCTGGACTACGGGTCCATGTAGTAGCTAGATGGTTGGTTCTCCTCCTTTGTGCTTTCATGCTTAGATCTTGTGAGCTCCGTTCATGATCAAGATCATCTATTTGTAATCCATACATGTTGTGTTTTTGGGGATCCGATGGATATTGAGATGCTATTTCAGATTGATTATTGATTCTATCATGTCTTTGTTATTTGTGATCTTGCATGCTTTCCGTTGTTAGTAGCTATCTTGGCCAAGTAGATGCTAGAAACTCCAAGAGTTAGTATTTATGCTCGATAGTGGGTTCATGCCTCTGGTAATCTGGGGAAGTGACAGAAATCTCTAAGGTACTAGATGTGCTGTTGCTACTAGGGAGAAAACAACAATCCTTTGTTCATAGAACAATCGTATTGTTTACTTTACACGCAATTCGTAAAGCAATAATCTGTTGCTTGCAACTTAATACTGTAGGGGGTTCGGATGATAACCTGAAGGTGGATTATTAGTCATAGATGCAGTTGGATGGCGGTCTATGTATAATGTTGTAATGCCCAATCAAGTCTCAAAGGAGTCAAGATGATTAGTATATGCTTGTATGCTTTCTCGATGTTTGTCAATTGGCCTGCTGTAATTTGTTCACCCAGCATGTTATCTACCTTAAGGAGAGCCACCTCTAGTGAACTATGGACCCCGGTCTTTTCTTTTACATTCAATCTACAAACTGTTTACTACTTTGTGTTTACTTTCTGCAAACTATTACTTTCTTCCATTCGATACGTTTAATCCTTTGTTTTCAGCAAAACTGGTGAGATTGACAACCTCATCGCAAGTTGGGGCAAAGTTCTGTGGTTGTGTTGTGTAGGTCTCCACATTGCTGCTGGCACCGGTAGTGTGCCCTGCCAACGTTCGGCTAGCTACACCTTTGAGGTGTTTCCTTGCTCCTAATGGATTGATAAACTTGGTTTCATACTGAGGGAAAACTTGCTGTTGTGCTCATCATACCTTCCTCTTGGGGTTCCCCCACGAGCTCGATATATTTTGGGCCATCAACAACTTTTTCTGGTGCCGTTGCCGGGGAGTCAAGGACATCTTCACAAGGGGAGTCCCTCATAACCAATCTCTTTACTTTGTTATTTTTGTTTTGCTTAGTTTATTTTTGTTTTGTTTGCTTGTTTCTTTATCAAAAACACAAAAAAATTAGTTTTACTAGTTTGCTTTCTTTATTAAAACACAAAAAAATAGTTCATATTTTAAGTTGCCTTTATGTCTAGCCTTGCTCCAATCACTATGTCACCCGAGGAAATGATTTTCACTTTTAAACAAGGAATTGAGGAAAGCTTCAAGGAAGCTTGGTCTAGGATCTCTGATCTACATGAAAAAATGAGCCTAAAATGACTCAAAGCTTGTTCCTTAGCAGTTTTTACATTGGAATTGCTCTTTGCTATAGATATGCTTTAGATGCTATTGTGAGAGGAGATTTCCTCCAATGTAATGAGGATGATGCTATTAATGTTATAAAGAAATTGATCTTTACCTACAACTTGCCTAACAAAACTGATATTTCTTTCGTAAGCATATTTGCTAGATTAAACACTCTTGAGACCCGCACTACTAGCTTAAAAGATTGCTATAATACGCTTAGGGAGCATCATAATTATGTTCCAATAAATTCTGAATCATCAAAGTGGCTCCCCACAGTAAAGATTGATATAAATAATGAAACTTTTCAAGCTCGCTGTGATATCATGTCTGAATTTTGTCTTATGCCCAAAGATATTTATGAATCTTTGAATCTTTGGGGGCTTTCTGAAGGGGGAAAAGAAATATCTCTTGCTAATAATGCTACAATATTACCTATTGGAGTAGCTGAAGGAGTGTTTACAAAGATCCTTGGAAAAATGATTTCTACTGATTATCTTGTTATTGAATGTGCAGGAAAAGGACAAATTACACTTGGAAGGTCCCTATGAGAACTCCTTGGAGCAGTAATGGATGTGGGAAATGGGACCATGCACCTCGCTTCTCCACAAAACAATCATATTTTCCCCAATGTTAAGAATAAAAGTAAGAGAGGTAAGGGTAAGAAATTTGGTTTTAATGCTTCTTCATTCGAGAACACTTGATTCTTTTTATTGCTTCTTATGCCTAAATTAAAGGCGTTAAAGAAAAGTACTTATTGGGAGATAACCCAAAAGTTTAGATGAGTCTTGGAAGTTATTACTTCAGTAATAACTGCTCCTTATCCTTTTTATTTGCTTTTTGTGCCAAGAGTAACCTCTAATGAGAGAGAAGTAATGATTGGGAAAGTTGTTGTCCCGAAACAGATTTCTGTGCTTCACCGTAAAAAATCGTGTAAAATCTCTAAACGTCCTTTTGAGGCGTGAAATTTTTTGCTTCTTCCCCAGGTTGTTATCTAACTTTTGTTAGTTCAACAATTTTTGATTTGAGCAACAGAAGGTCTTCGAAAAAATTCGTCTTTACCTGCTGGTCTGTTTTGACAGATTTCTGCTATTTTCTGCATTTGCTTCTTGTTGGTTCCTTTTTTAGTTCTTTTGGGGAATTGAGCTTTTTGAGGGAATTGCTACAGTATCTAGTGTTTTAATGGAAGTTTTATTGGTGTTAGAACTGAACCTTAAAGACTTATTATCTTGAGTGCACTAATGTTGCTAATAAAGATTGTGTGAAGTTTTGTATGAAGGAAAATTTTTAGGTGTATGGAAGGAATGAGTAATGATATGAAAGATGGACTAAACCTCAAGCTTGGGGATGCCACGTGTGTCACCCCAAGAAATATCCAAGAATTACAAGCGTCAAAGCTTGGGGATGCCCAAGGCATCCCCCTCTTCATCAATAAAAATCCCAGATTTCTTCCAAACGCTTCATTTTTATTGTTTAATGCACAGTTGTGTTGTTCTTGGAGCGTCTTCTTTTTCGTTTTTGTTTTGGTTTTTCGTTTTCTTTGCTTGCTTATTTTTGCTGAATAAATTGGTTGGACCCCCTCTTTCATACATTGGTTTTCAAATAGTTTGGTTTGGTTTGCAAAAGAGTAGGAAAGTTCATGCTTAAGTGGTAAAGAGAGTTTGTTTTTGGCTGTGGCCTATGCTTTGTCATGCCATGCTTGATATTGCTTTGGCTTTATGCTTAGTATTCTTTGCTGTAGCATGAGTTGTTATAAACAATTGAGATGGCTTAATGTGCCTTGGATGAATCATGCATTGTTTTAGCATATTAAAGCATAGTATAGTGGTATTCTCCTTTGATGCTTTAGTTGGGTTGCTTTGGCGCATGCTCACACCATGTTATGACTATCTCAAGTCACCATAGCCTTTATGATCCTTTAGTTTTCAACTTTTAGTATCACTTTATGCTTTTATCAATGATGTTTTGTCGCTCTGCATGATTATGGCCATTATTGCTCTCTTAGTTTGTCGCTCCCAGTCTTTTGCTAGCCTCCACAACCAAGTATGAGTTCCACTCATGCATCCAACTCCTTAAACCAAGTTTTTCCAAAGAGTCCACCATACCTACCTACTATCATATGCTATTCCAAGTATATTCATGTTTTTGTTTACCTTCCAAATTAAACTTGTTATGAGAAAACTAGTGATTAAAGCTCTCACAAACTTGATGGAACACTTTATTTTTTGCATTTAATAAACTTGAACCATTGGGTCCTTCTTTGTTGCGTATATTCTTGCGCTTTATAAGTTGAAATTAGCAGAACCATGTATCATGGGGAACGCTTTCAACATTGCACTTGTACTTTGTATCCCCTTGATATCATGTTCTTTTGCTTATGGATCCCGGCAGTGTGAAATAAATGTGGAACTTGTAAGATCATGGAGTTTGTATGTGTGTTAGAGAAACGCTTGGGCCGCTAGCCTAAGCCATGCCTAATCATGGTGGAAACTTGCAGCATAACCATAATGAGCACTCTATGAAGCATCCTCAATAAAAACCTATGCAAATAGAAAATAAAAAGATCGCTGAGATGCTCATTGTCTGCTTGCCTTGTCATTTTGATTATGGGATAGCTCCTGTATCATGTGCAAGGGGTACCCCGTTGGCGGTTCTTTATGATACATATGTACTTACAATGACAAGAGCTTAGTTGTGACTAAAGTTGAGTAGCATGACGTTTGGTCTTCGTAAGTAAGGGGCATGAGATTTTGGTTTATAACTTATCAAGCATATCCTCTTAGTTGTGTCATTTTAACCTTAATCACCTTCAAGATGCTTATGATAGGGGCAATGAGAGCTGAAAGCTATAAGTACCATAATTTTTGGAAGCTCTTTATGAGACTTGAATCCCTACTTCCTTCTATGAAGGCCCTTATTCCACCATTATATTGAGTCTCCACCTTCTATCTTTATGCACCTACTTTGAGAGCATAGTGGCCATTCTTAGTTCTATGTGCATTGTCCCAAGACTTGTTGATTGATGCATACCTTGATATTGCTTGTTTTAAACTATTTGTATCTAGTCACTCTTTTGAACTTTGAAGGTGTCCTATGCATTTATATTTCCTACTCTATGAGGGACAAGCTGAATGCTTTTATGCTATGTTTTCTTTATGTGAAACAAACGAACGTCTTGCAAAGCATTGTTATTCATGAATCTTTTGTTTGTGCCTTTTCATGTTGCAACATAGTTTCTTTGTTCTATTGCTAGAACTTTGTCTTTCATGTTATGATTAATGTACTATGATCCCAGCTTTGAATGTTTTACAAATACTTTGATCAAGTTTATGATGGTGCATGTTACCTCAAAAATTATTCTTTCTTTTTATCACTTACCTACTCGAGGACGAGCAGGAGTTAAGCTTGGGGATGTTGATACATTGCAAATGTATCTATAATTTTTGATGTTCCATGCTTGGTTTTATCTACTTTCTTGTGTTTTGTCCACACTTTGGAGTACTTTTCATATGATTTCTTGGACTAACCTATTGACAAAAGCCACAGTGCCAGATGCCGATTTTCTGCTGTTTTTGGTTCCAGAAAGTTAGAAAATGAATATTCTCGGAATTGGACGGGACAAAAGCCAAAGTTGCTATTTTACCGGAAGACATCTGGAGCTAGAATACGATACGGAGAGGGGCTGGGGCCTAGCCACACCACCTGGCCACGAGGCCAGGCCTGACCTGCGCCAGGGGGTGGTCTGGCCGACCCCAGCACCCCCTCAGCCTCTCCTTCTGCATATATATTGCCTCCGATACCAAAACCCTAAGTACCCGATCAAAAATCCACGAAAGAGTCTATAGCTGCCGTCATCTCCATCCCTAGATCGGGAGGGATCTGAAGCTCTTCCCGGCACCCTGCCGGAGAGGGGAATTCACCCTGGAGGCCTTCTTCATCATCATGCAAGCCTCCAGTGTGATGCGTGAGTAGTTCATCTCTGGACTCCGGGTCCATGTAGTAGCTAGATGGCTGGTTCTCCTCCTTTGTGCTTTCATGTTTAGATCTTGTGAGCTCCGTTCATGATCAAGATCATCTATTTGTAATCCATACATGTTGTGTTTGCGGGGATCCGATGGATATTGAGATGCTATTTCAGATTGATTATTGATTCTATCATGTCTTTGTTATTTGTGATCTTGCATGCTTTCCGTTGTTAGTAGCTATCTTGGCCAAGTAGATGCTAGCAATTCCAAGAGTTAGTATTTATGCTCGATAGTGGGTTCATACCTCTGGTAATCTGGGGAAGTGACAGAAATCTCTAAGGTACTAGATGTGCTATTGCTACTAGGGAGAAAACAACAATCCTTTGTTCATAGAACAATCGTATTGTTTACTTTACACGCAATTCGTAAAGCAATAATCTGTTGCTTGCAACTTAATACTGGAGGGGTTTGGATGATAACCTGAAGGTGGATTATTAGTCATAGATGCAGTTGGATGGCGGTCTATGTATAATGTTGTAATGCCCAATCAAGTCTCAAAGGAGTCAAGATGATTAGTATATGCTTGTATGCTTTATCGATGTTTGTCAATTGCCCCGCTGTAATTTGTTCACCCAACATGTTATCTATCTTAAGGAGAGCCACTTCTAGTGAACTATGGACCCTAGTCCTTTCTTTTACATTCAATCTTAAAACTGTTTACTGTTTGTGTTTTCTTTCTGCAAACTATTACTTCCTTCCATTCGATACGTTTAATCCTTTGTTTTCAGCAAAACCGGTGAGATTGACAACCTCATCGCAAGTTGGGCCATCAAGCTCGATATATGTTGGGCCATCATTCCCCAACACTTTTTTAGTTCTTTCTATTTGCTTTCGAAATTTTCTAGCCGAGCTTTGCCGACAATTTTCTATTCTTTAAAGTTCCTCTCTTAAAAACTACAAAAAGATTTCTCCATTTTCCTTATTTTCCCTCTTTCTTTTCTTTCCGCCTCGAGGTCTTCATATATTTGCAGGAGAGTGGTCGACTTCGAGTTTCCAAGAAACAAATATAAAAGGAAGAGAGAAGTGGAACCAAACATGAGAGGTATGCCTTATGACTCCCCACTTTTGAAGTTTGAGAAACCCATGCTAGTTAGTAGTAAATGTTGAGATATTATATTGGTGGAGTGAGTCTTTGTATTGTAGTAAGATTTTTGTTTGCATGGGTATTTAATTGGGTACGTTTTGTTATACGTTGCAAACGTATCTATAATTTTTTATGTTCCATGCTTGTTTAGTATCTACTTTGCTTTGCTTTGTCCACACTTTGAGGTACTTTTATGCATTTCTGGAACTAACCTATAAATAAGATGTCATAGTGCCAGTTGCCTGTTTTCTGCTGTTTTTGGTTCCAGAAAGTCAGAAAATGAATATTCTCGGAATTGGACGGGACAAAAGCCAATATGCCTATTTTTCCTGGAGCAACACGGAAACACGAAGGAGAGACGGAGTAGGGCACCAGGGTGGGCACACCATATGGTGGTGCGGGCTAGCCCTGGCCGCGCCACCAGGTGGTGTGGGCCCCCTGGCCGCCCACCGACCTTGCCTCTTTGCCTATAAGATGCCTCCCGATGCAAAAACCCTAAATTGTCGAGCCTCCAGCCACGAAAAGTTCCACAGTGCCGCCGCCACGGAAGAGGAGATTCAGGGGACAGAAAGTCTCTGTTCCGGCACCCTGCCTGGACGGGGAAGTGCCCCCGGAGCCATCTCCATCGATCTCCACCACCATCTCCATCGCCGTTGCTGATTCCCATGATGATGATGAGGGAGTAGTTCTTCCTCGAGGCTAAGGGTTCTACCGGTAGCTATGTGTTTATCTCTCTCTATGCATGATCATATTGTGATCATGAGCTTTGTAATCAAGTAGATCTACCTTGCTACTCAAGTGCTTTAATAGATCTCTGCTCTCCCCATGTGTGTGAAAGTGACAGCGTGCACACCATGGTGGCACTTAGGCTAGAGATTACAATTACTTGTTATGAGTTATATTTGGAGTTGGATGTTTCTAAGAAATTGTGGTGTTTGTTGGAACCATCTAGAGCTCAAGGTGACAGTGGGGTTATCTAGATGGGGAAAGCGGATTTTGAGGAGTGCTGTTATAGCCCTACCATGGATTAGAGTGTCCAACCGGAGAGTAGTTCAGAGTAGTATCATGAAGAGAAGATATTTATATGAGAGTGTTCACTAGTGAAAGTACGATCCCTAGGCCTTGTTTCTAAACATTGAAACACCGTTTGCAATTAGATCTGTTACATGTTTGCTTGCTTCCATCTTTATTTCAGATTGCCTTTAGTCTCTTCCACGCCATCAAGCTATTTTTTGGCACTGTTACCACTTATAATTATCCATACCACTTGTATTTCACTATCTCTTCGCCGAACTAGTGCACCTATACACCTGACAAGTGTATTGGGTGTGTTGGGGACACAAGAGACTTCTTGTATCTTGATTGCAGGGTTGCTTGAGAGGGATACCTTTGACCACTTCCTCCCTGAGTTTGATAAACCTTGGGTAATCCACTTAAGGGAAAACTTGATGCTGTTCTACAAACCTCTGCACTTGGAGGCCCAAAAACTGTCTACAAGAATAGAAGTGTGTAGACATCAAGCTATTTTCTGGCGCCGTTGTCGGGGAGGTAAGGTAAAAGGTACTCACATCCTCTGGCTACTAAGCTATCTTCTAGAACAGTTGCTAGTGTGTGAGTGCTCGAAGTTATTTCCTTTTAGATTCTACAATTTTGTCTTTTTGTTTCTTGTTTTCACTAGTTAGGCTTAATGGAAAACAATAACAAAATTAGAGAGATTTTTAGTATTTTCCTAATGTAGAACCTGCATTGTCTGAAAACAAAATTTAAAAACCCATGGAACTTTCTTTGCATGCTAATAACAATGTTATTAGTATGAATCTTTTGAACACCTTTGTCGTCGAACTGATGACAAGTATTCCATGAGGGGGTCCTCGAGGCATGCGGAAGAGAGGGGTGTGAGACATACTGATGAGGACATCCCTACAATTACACCTACCCCAATTGCTAATGAAGTTGTTCCAATTGCAAAGAAGGATCAATCCAATGAGATAAGGATTGGACCAATCACAAGAGCTCGTGCCAAGCTACTAGAACAACAGGTGAACTTGTTTCTTAATGAACATGGTGTTTTAGTTAATGAGAATTTTATACTACCTAAGTCTTTGAATTATTGCATGATCAGGTACTTAGGAGAAGAAGGTGAAGCACAGAGCGAGGAGCTAATGGAACAAGGCGTGTTGGTCAATGAAGAATGCGCGAGGGAGGAGAGGGAGGAAGCGCAAGGAGCTGTCCAAGACGAAGATCAACAAGAGGAGGAAGTTCTCTGCCGCGGCAGAGAAAAACCTCGTTTCTCTGCCACGGCAGGCTGCCGCGGCAGGAAAACCGACTAGGACTCTGCCACGGCAGAGCCAGTCTTGGCCGAGCCACTTGTGGCCGGTTTGTATCGAGGTTGGGTGGAACCAACTCGGGCTCCACCATAGGCCGCTGCCTGTTGGACCCATAAATAGACGGGGGCATCGTAGTTTAGGGTTTAGACCACGTTAAAATATTTTGGAGTTGTTTCTTTCATAGAACCTCTGAAATTACCCTGTGTTTGAATTTACCAACTATAATTGAGTGTGATCTGTTGTTCCATTGGGAATTAGTAGATTGCATACTACCGTTCGTGGTCACGGCTGCATGCGCAAGAGCGTGGTGTTGTGAATATCCTACAAGGTTTGAGAGCTGTTGCATTGGCATCAGGGATCAAGCGGGAGAGTTCATAGCTACAGGCTAGTTATCTATCATCCATCATCACCATCGACAAGTGCTTGCTGAGAAGATCGGGCCACTCCATATCATCTTGGTATCACATTTCCTTGTTGCCTCGGTAAGCAATCCACAATCCATCCATAGATTAGAGAGTGTTTTTAGTCCTATCTAGAAAAAGCCCCACAAAAAGAGTTGTCATAGACTAGATTGCATCGTAGACGAGTAATAGTTGCTGGTCGTGTTCATCCTTTAGCTTAGATCTCGATCTGTTCCTTGGTAGTTTTGTTGTTCTCTTTGTTTTTAGTCATTTGCCACCATTGTTTTCCGCCACCATCAAGTCAGATCCGATCTACTCTAAGAGTCCTAGTCTTCTACTCTTGGCTGAGTCGGAATTAAAAAAAATACTTTCCAGGTTACCGAGTCTGCCACGGCAGGATTTCGGCGTCTTTTTCTGCCACGGCAGGACTTTCTGGGTTATCAAATCCGCCACGGCAGGTTTTTTGCGTTTTTCTCTGCCACGGCAGGAGTTTCTGAGTTACCAAGTTACCACTCTGCCGCGGCATGTTTTCTGGCAGTTTTGCTGCCGCCGTTCTGCCACGACACCATAATTACAAAGTGTGACCAATTTGCACTTTTCCAAAACCCTTAGCCACAGCCAATCTACTACATAGGTGTAGGGACTTGCCTGTTGAGACTAGTTTCCGCTCCAACAGGCTGCTCTTAGGACTTTTGGTGCCGTACTTTGTAGTTGGCCGTGTGTTATCGATAAAAAAAGCAAGATAGCAAAAGGAAAAGTATCAAGGAAAAGCTATCCAAAAGAAAAAGAAAAAGTCGTATAAAAAAAGGAGAATTTGAGCAAGAGGCCTAGTGTTATCTTTGTGCACCGGTAGATTGAGCAATCTTGTGCCTGTTTACTTTGAGCTTTGCTAGTGTCTCTCGAGCGTAGTGCAACACCCTTTATAGTTGCATTACCACGTGTTTTCTCCACGTGTGTGTTTTCTTGGGTATTTGTACGATCAACACTAGGACTTGTTTGCGGTGTAGTTAGGATACCATACCTATAGCTCCACCATAAATACCTTGTGTGCCTTGTGATCGTTCTCTATACCTTTGATATTCACTTCATCACCTCAAGTGCATCAGTCTTTGATTTCGTTGGTAGAGCATCTCTATTCACTTTGGAACGGTAAGATCTCCTTTCTTATTAGTTGTGAGTGAGCTGTGAGAGTTCCACCATACAGATTTTTGATTTTGTGCACTAACCTACTGATCATGTCTTCTAGTAATGATGATGTTGTGATGCAGAAAAAGAAGGATGAGGAACTCGTCAATTGGCGTGAATATGAGGCTTTGAAGTCCCACTTGACACGTGTGTTTACTCACACGACAGATGCCATTGACAAGAATCTCCAGGAAATGAATGTGAGATTGGATCACCATGTTGGAACGGTTGATACTATTCAAACACAAGTGGCTACGCTCAATGTCAATGTCACCGCTTTGCAGCAGTCCATTGAGGGTTTGACAGCCGCTTTACATAGAAGGGAAGAGCCTTAACATGATGATGCCTTTGATGAGTTTGATGAGGGTAGCGCTGTGGATGCTGCTCCACATGTTGGCAGGGGACGTGCTATTTCCCCTGCCCATGTACCTGCCCCTGCACCTGCCCATGCACCTGCTCATGGCCGTGGGTATGCTCCTCTTGGGCGTGCTCAACGTGTTCCCAACCAAACCGCTGATGATGGTTTGGGCAAGCCAAAATTCTCAATTCCTAAGTTTGATGGTTCCATTGATCCTGAAGACTACCTCACATGGGAGTTGAAGATTGAGAAACTCTGGCGCTTATTTGTCTATCCAGAAGATAAGAAGGTCAAGCTTGCAGCATCTGAATTTGATGGTTATGCTTTGCGTTGGTGGGATGCTCTTGTGCAACATAGGAGGGAGGATAATGAACTTCCTGTCATGGATTGGCGCGAGATGAAGCAAATCATGAAAGCTCGTTTCGTCCCAACCAACTACTTGCGTTCAGTTTTTGATAAATTGACGCAACTGAAGCAAGGAACAATGACAGTTGATGAGTACTACATGGAGATGGAGATGCTTATGCAGCATGCTAGAATTCGTTAGTCCATTGAGATGACCATGCAGCGATTCCTAAACAATTTGAAGTTACCAATCAAGTGCATTGTTCGTCATCACAAGTATGATACCATGAATGAGTTGTTGCATCATGCTAGAGAGGCCGAATCCCAGTTGGCAGAAGAGGCGAAGTCACGTACTCGTTTTTCATCCTCCAGCAGATTTTCGGCCAGACCTATTCCTCCTACAGCTGCGTCACCAACTTCTGTTCTGATTACACCATCGGCCAAACCAGCAAGTACACCTTCGTTTGGTTCTAATGCTCAGAAACCCGCTGCTCCTGCTGCTAGCTCGGGTTCCAACATGTCTACTGCACGTACTCATGATGTGGTGTGCCACACTTGTGGTGGTAGAGGTCACTACAAGAAGAATTGTCCAAACAACAAGGTTATGTTTGTTAATGAACAAGGTGAAGTAGAAAGTGGAGATGAAGCTTCTGATGTTCATATTGATGATGGAGAGGATGGTGCTGATGCATATGCTGAGCGTGCACCAACTATCGTCGTGTCTTCACGTGTACTTAGTGTGCAACCGGTTGAGGAATCCCAGCGTTGCAACTTGTTCCAAACAAAAGCTCTAGTTGGACCAAATAAAGCTTGCAAGGTCATTATTGATGGAGGTAGCTGCAGAAATCTTGCAAGTAAGGAATTATGTGCCAAACTAAATTTGACATACTTACCTCATCCCAAGCCATACTACATACAATGGTTGAGAAACAATGGTGAGATGAAGGTAAATCATATGGTACGAGTGAACTTCCAAATAGGGCCATACAAAGATTCTATTGATTTTGATGTGGTTCCTATGACTGTTTGTCACCTCCTATTGGGTCGGCCATGGCTCTATGATCGCCATGTGCAACACAATGGCCGATCCAATACATATCACTTGGAATTCAAAGGAAGAAAGATTACTATGCAGCCAATGACACCACAAGAAATTGTGAATGATTCTCGCCAGAAGATAGAGGTGAATTTGAAGGAAGATACTACCACTCGGCGAGATTGTGTGACAGCTGTTCCTGATGTAATTGAGCCTAAATTGAGTGATATAACGAAAAGTGAGAGAGTGCCTGGTTTATTGATATTAGCCACTAAGGAAGATATGAGAGAATTTCGTGAGGATCCTACAGCCATGCCACTTGTGCTCATGTATAAGGGCGAGGTATTGGTTTCTAACGACATGACCCCTATTTCTCTTGGTGTTTCATCTGTTTTGCAGGACTTTGGGGATGTGTTTCCAGAAGACGTACCCGCAGGTTTGCCTCCCTTGCATGGTATAGAACATCAACTGGACTTGATTCCTGGCACCACATTTCCCAACCATGCACCCTACAGGACTAATCCCGAAGAAACTAAATTAATTCAGAAGCAAGTACAAGCATTGTTGGATAAAGGGTACATTCGTGTCTCTCTTAGCCCTTGTGTTGTTCCTGTTATTTTAGTTCCTAAGAAAGATGGTACTTGGCGCATGTGTGTTGATTGTAGAGCGATTAATAACATCACTATTCGATATCGTCATCCTATTCCACGTTTAGAGGATATGCTAGATGAATTGAGTGGTGCTGCTGTTTTCTCTAAAATTGACTTGCGTAGTGGTTATCATCAAATTAGGATGAAAGAAGGGGATGAATGGAAAACTGCTTTCAAAACTAAATTCGGTTTGTATGATTGGTTAGTTATGCCTTTTGGTCTTACTAATGCACCTAGTACTTTCATGCGTTTGATGAATCATGTTTTGAGAGAGTTTATTGGTCGTTTCGTGGTTGTTTACTTTGATGATATACTCATATACAGCCACACCAAATCTGAACATTGCACTCATATTAGACAAGTTTTGCAAGTGTTACGTGATAATAAACTATATGCTAATCTGGAGAAGTGTACATTTGCAAAAGATAAGGTCATATTCCTAGGATTTGTTGTTTCTAAACATGGAGTAGAGGTGGATCAATCTAAAATTGAATCAATTCAGAATTGGCCTACTCCAATGAATGTAAGTCAAGTGCGTAGTTTCCACGGTCTCGCTGGTTTCTATAGGCGCTTTGTGAAAGATTTTAGCACCATTGTTGCACCTTTGAATGATTTGACAAAGAAAGGTGTTCCTTTTATATGGGGCGCGGCCCAAGACATTGCTTTTGATACTTTGAAACGTTTGCTTACTTCTGCACCATTGCTTGCATTACCTGATTTTTCGAAGCAATTTGAAGTTGAATGTGATGCTAGTGGTATAGGCATAGGTGGCGTTTTGATGCAAGAGGGTCGGCCTATAGCTTATTTTTCTGAGAAATTGACTGGTGCTCGTTTGAATTATTCAATCTATGATAAAGAATTGTATGCACTTGTTAGAGTACTCGAGGTTTGGCAACATTATTTGTGGCCAAAGGAATTCATCATACATTCTGATCATGAAGCATTGAAATACTTGAAAGCTCAATCAAACTTGCATAGAAGATTAGCTAAATGGGTTGAGTTCATTGAGTCCTTTCCTTACATCATTAATTATAAGAAGGGAAAATAAAATGTGGTTGTTGATGCTCTATCTAGGAAGAACATGCTATTAACCAATCTTGATGTTAAAATTCCTAGATTAGAAGCTATTTGTGCACTTTATGCAACTGACCATGATTTTGCTGAACCATATCGTTTGTGTGCTCTTAGAAACGCATGGAATAAGTATCATATACATGATGGATATTTGTTTCGAGCTAACAAACTATGTATTCCAGAATCGTCGTTGCGTTTGTTTTTAGTGCAGGAATCATATGCTGGTGGTTTGATGGGTCACTTTGGGCGTGAGAAGACGTTGCTCATGCTTGCTGATCACTTTTATTGGCCCAATATGAGGCGTGATGTGTACAGATTTGTGAGCCGATGTATTACATGCCACAAGTCGAAATCTAAGCTGAAGCCTCATGGTTTGTATACACCTCTCTCTGCACCTACTATTCCATGGGAAGACATTAGTATGGATTTTGTGCTAGGTCTACCTAAAACTCAGAGAGGTCATGGTTCTATATTTGTGGTAGTAGATAGGTTCTCTAAGATGGCTCATTTTATTGCCTGCCACAAAAGCGACGATGCGTCGCATGCTGCTAACTTGTTTTTCAGGGACATCGTGAGATTACATGGAGTACCAAAGACGATTGTTTCTGACCGTGATGTGAAGTTCATGAGCTACTTTTGGAAGACCTTATGGGGGAAGCTAGGAACGAAGTTGCTGTTCAGTACTACATGTCATCCCCAAACAGATGGTCAAACGGAGGTGATGAATAGAACATTGTCACAGCTACTAAGGACCATGATTAAAAAGAATCTGCGGGAGTGGGAAGAGTGTTTGCCACATGTTGAGTTTGCTTACAACAGGGCTGTGCATTCAACTACTCAGCTTTGTCCTTTTGAGGTGGTGTATGGTTTCAAGCCATTGACGCCACTTGATATGTTGCCTCTGCCATTACATGAGAGAGTTGATATGGAGGCATCGAAACATGCTGATTATGTGAAGAAAATACATGAGAAGACTCGAGAGGCTATTGAGAATAAAGGCAAGAACATTGCTGCTGCAAGGAATCACACACGAAAAGAAGTGTTGTTCGAGCCTGGAGATATGGTTTGGGTGCATCTACGCAAGGATAGGTTTCCACTACTTCGAAAATCAAAATTGAAGCCACGTGGTGCTGGTCCTTACAAGGTGTTAGCCAAGATTAATGATAATGCCTACTCGGTTGATATACCTATTGAGGAGTTTGGTGGAGTTAGCAACAGCTTCAACATTGCTGATTTGTCACCATATGCTGGAGAAGACCTTGGAGCGTCGAGGTCGACGCCTTTTGAAGGGGGGGGGGAGATGATGAGGACATCCCTACAATTACACCTACCCCAATTGCTAATGAAGTTGTTCCAATTGCAAAGAAGGATCAATCCAATGAGATAAGGATTGGACCAATCACAAGAGCTCGTGCCAAGCTACTAGAACAACAGGTGAACTTGTTTCTTAATGAACCTGGTGTTTTAGTTAATGAGAATTTTATACTACCTAAGTCTTTGAATTATTGCATGATCAGGTACTTAGGAGAAGAAGGTGAAGCACGAAGCGAGGAGCTAATGGAACAAGGCGTGTTGATCAATGAAGAATGCACAAGGGAGGAGAGGGAGGAAGCGCAAGGAGCTGTCCAAGACGAAGATCAACAAGAGGAGGAAGTTCTCTGCCGCGGCAGAGAAAAACCTCGTTTCTCTGCCACGGCAGGAAAACCGACTAGGACTCTGCCACGGTAGAGCCAGTCTTGGCCGAGCCACTTGTGGCCGGTTTGTATCCAGGTTGGGTGGAACCAACTCGGGCTCCACCATAGGCCGCTGCCTCTTGGACCCATAAATAGATGGGGGCGTCGTAGTTTAGGGTTTAGACCACGTTAAAATATTTTGGAGTTGTTTCTTTCATAGAACCTCTGAAATTACCCTGTGTTCGAATTTACCAACTATAATTGAGTGTGATTTGTTGTTCCATTGGGAATTAGTAGATTGCATACTACCATTCATGGTCACGGCTGCGTGCGCAAGAGCGTGGTGTTGTGAATATCCTACAAGGTTTGAGAGCTGTTGCATTGGCATCAGGGATCGAGCGGGAGAGTTCATAGCTACATGCCAGTTATCTATCATCCATCATCACCATCGACAAGTGCTTGCTGAGAAGATCGGGCCACCCCATATCACGTACGGTGTTCCGGGACGGTGAGCACACAAGTTTACATAGGTTCAAATCCACCGGCTTTGGACGGATCCTACTCCTGCTAGCAATCCAGTAATACGGTAGAGCCGGAATATGGGTTACAAGGGTTTCGCCTGTGCGAGTTGAGGATCTAAAGTATTGGGTGCCCTAAAGGCTCTCCCTAGGACGGTTTATATAGATATCCGTCCTAGGGTTTACAAAAGAGATCTATCCGGCTACGACTAAGAGTCGGTTACAGAGTACATCTTGAACTACAAGTAACATTATGGGCCTAAGTCGGTAAGTCTTCTGGGCCTTCCCGTAGACGGATTGGACTCCATCTTTCTCCCTGACTGGGTCGCCCGTGAAGCAAAGCTCTAACCCAAAGTGGGCCACCCTAGTCAGTGAGGAACTGTGAGGATACCCAGAAAGTATATCCCCAACAACCTTTGTTACTAATTCTATGGAAACGTCTAAGCTTGGGGAAGTTAGTTTTTATGAAAATGATCTTTTTAGTTCCCCAGCTTTGCAAGATAGCTATTCTATTGCTTATGATGATACCAAACCTCCAATATATGATGATTACAATGATGAATATGATATTTTCAATCCACCTACTATTAAGGAGAAAATTAATGATTAGAATATGCCTCCTATATTTGATGATTATGGTGATGAGAATAATAATGATAGCTATTTTGTTGAATTTGCTTCCACCACAATTAATAAGAATGACTATGTTTATGTGGAGAGTAATAATCATCTTATGCATGTGTGATGGCCCAAAATATATCGAGCTCATTGGGGAACCCCAAGAGGAAGGTATGATGAGCACAACAAGTTTTCCCTCAGTATGAAACCAAGGTTATCAATCCAGTAGGAGCAAGGAAACACCCCAAAGGTGTTGCTAGCTGAGCCTTGGCAGGGCGCACTACCGGTGCCAGCAGCAACGTGGAGACCTACACAACACAACCACATAACTTTGCCCCCAACTTGCGATGAGGTTGTCAATCTCACCGGTTTTGCTGAAAACAAAGGATTAAACATATCGAATGGAAGGAAGTAATAGTTTGTATAAAGTAAACACAAAGCAGTAAACAGTTTGTAGATTGAATGTAAAAGAAAGGACTAGGGTCCATAGTTCACTAGAGCTGGCTCTCCTTAAGATAGATAACATGCTGGGTGAACAAATTACAGCGGGGCAATTGACAAACATCGAGAAAGCATACAAGCATATACTAATCATCTTGACTCCTTTGAGACTTGATTGGTCATTACAACATTATACATAGACCACCATCCAACTGCATCTATGACTAATAATCCACCTTCAGGTTATCATCCGAACCCCCTCCAGTATTAAGTTGCAAGCAACAGATTATTGCTTTATGAATTTCGTGTAAAGTAAACAATACGATTGTTCTATGAACAAAGGATTGTTGTTTTCTCCCTAGTAGCAACAACACATCTAGTACCTTAGAGATTTCTGTCACTTCCCCAGATTACCAGAGGCATGAACCCACTATCGAGCATAAATACTAACTCTTGGAGTTGCTAGCATCTACTTGGCCAAGATAGCTACTAACAACGGAAAGCATGCAAGATCACAAATAACAAAGACATGATAGAATCAATAATCAATCTGAAATAGCATCTCAATATCCATTGGATCCCCGCAAGCACAACATGTATGGATTACTAATAGATGATCTTGATCATGAACGGAGCTCACAAGATCTAAACATGAAAGCACAAAGGAGGAGAACCAGCCATGCAGCTACTACATGGACCCGGAGTCCAGAGATGAACTACTCACGCATCACACCGGAGGCTTGCATGATGATGAAGAAGTCCTCCAGGGTGAATTCCCCTCTCCGGCAGGGTGCCGGGAAGAGCTTCAGATCCCTCCCGATCTTGGGATGGAGATGACGGCGGCTACAGACTCTTTCGTGGATTTTTGATCGGGTACTTAGGGTTTTGGTATCGGAGGCAATATATAGGCGGAAGGAGAGGCCGAGGGGGTGTTGGGGTCGGCCAGACCACCCCCTGGCGCGGGCCAGGCCTAGCCGCACGGCCAGGTGGTGTGGCCAGGCTCCAGCCCACCTCCGTCTCGTATTATGGCTCCAGATGTCTTCCGGTAAAATAGTGACTTTGGCTTTTGTCCCGTCCAATTCCGAGAATATTTATTTTTTCTGACTTCCTGGACCCAAAAATAGCAGAAAATAGGCAGCTGGCACTGTGGCTCTTGTCAATAGGTTAGTCCAAGAAATCATATGAAAAGTACTCCAAAGTGTGGACAAAACACAAGAAAGTAGATAAAACAAGGCATGGAACATCAAAAATTATAGATACATTTGCAATGTATCAACATCCCCAAGCTTAACTCCTGCTCGTCCTCGAGTAGGTAAGTGATAAAAAGAAAGAATAATTTTTGAGGTGACATGCACCATCATAAACTTGATCAAAGTATTTGTAAAACATTCAAAGCTGGGATCATAGTACTTCAATCATAACATGAAAGACAAAGTTCTAGCAATAAGACAAAGAAACTATGTTGCAACATGAAAAGGCACAAACAAAAGATTCATGAATAACAATGCTTTGCAAGATTTTTGTTTGTTTCACATAAAGAAAATATAGCATAATAGGATTCAGCTTGTCCCTCATAGAGTAGCAAATATAAATGCATAGGACACCTTCAAAGTTCAAAAGAGTGACTAGATACAAATAGTTTAAAACAAGCAATATCAAGTTATGCATCAATCAACTAGTCTTGGGACAATGCACATAGAACTAAGAATGGCCACTATGCTCTCAAAGTAGGAGCATAAAGATAGAAGGTGGAGACTCAATATATTGGTGGAAGAAAGGCCTTCATAGAAGGAAGTAGGGATTCAAGTCTCATAAAGAGCTTCCAAAAATTATGGTACTTATAGCTTTCAGCTCTCATTGCCCCTATCATAAGCATCTTGAAGGTGATTAAGGTTAAAGTGACACAACTAAGAGGATATGCTTGACAAGTTATAAACCCAAATCTCATGCCCCTTACTTATGAAGATCAAACCTCATGCTACTCAACTTTAGTCACAAGTAAGCTCTTGTCATTGTAAGTACATATGTATCATAAAGAACCGCTAACGGGGTACCCCTTGCACATGATACAGGAGCTATCCCATAATCAAAATGACAAGGCAAGCAGACAATGAGCATCTCAGCGATCTTTTTATTTGCTATTTGCATAGGTTTTTATTGAGGATGCTTCATAGAGTGCTCATTATGGTTATGCTGCAAGTTTCCACCATGATTAGGCATGGCTTAGGCTAGCGGCCCAGGCGTTTCTCTAACACACATACAAACTCCATGATCTTACAAGTTCCACTTTTATTTCACACCGCCAGGATCCATAAGCAAAAGAACATGATATCAACGGGGTACAAAGTACAAGTGCAATGTTGAAAGCGTTCCCCATGATACATGGTTCTGCTAACTTCAACTTATAAAGCGCAAGCATATACGCAACAAAGAGGGACCCAATGGTTCAAGTTTATTAAATGCAAAAATTAAAGTGTGCCATCAAGTTCGTGAGAGCTTTAATCACTAGTATTCTCATAACAAGTTTAATTTGGAAGGTAAACAAAAACATGAATATACTTGGAATAGCATATGCTAGTAGGTAGGTATGGTGGACTCTTTGGAAAAACTTGGTTTAAGGAGTTGGATGCATGAGTGGAACTCATACTTGGTTGTGGAGGCTAGCAAAAGACTAGGAGCGACAAACTAAGAGAGCAATAATGGCCATAATCATGCAGAGCGACAAAACATCATTGATCAAAGCATAAAGTGATACTACAAGTTGAAAACAAAAGGATCATAAAGGATATGGTGACTTGAGATAGTCATAACATGGTGTGAGCATGCGCCAAGTCAACCCAAATAAAGCATCAAAGGAGAATACCACTATACTATGCTTTAATATGCTAAAACAATGCATGATTCATCCAAGGCACATTAAGCAATCTCAATTGTTTATAACAAGTCATGCTACAGCAAAGAATACTGAGCATAAAGCCAAAACAATATCAAGAATGGCATGACAAAGCATAGGCCACAGTCAAAAACGAGCTCTCTTTACCACTTAAGCATGAACTTTCCTACTCGTTTCCAAACCAAACCAAACTATTTGAAAACCAATGTATGAAAGAGGGGGTCCAACCAATTTATTCAGAAAACTAAGCAAAGAAAGCAAACGAAAAACCAAAATGAAAACGAAAAAGAAGACGCTCCAAGAACAACACAACTGTGCATGAAACAATAA
The DNA here is from genome assembly GCA_916181665.1 of Avena sativa. Classification (NCBI taxonomy): domain Eukaryota; kingdom Viridiplantae; phylum Streptophyta; class Magnoliopsida; order Poales; family Poaceae; genus Avena; species Avena sativa. The sequence goes on along the minus strand of OV702288.1, from coordinate 450,010,279 downwards.
AAATGAAGCGTTTGGAAGAAATCTGGGATTTTTATTGATGAAGAGGGGGATGCCTTGGGTATCCCCAAGCTTTGACACTTGTACTTCTTGGATATTTCTTGGGGTGACACGTGTGGCATCCCCAAGCTTGAGCTTTAGTCCATCTTTCATCTTATTACTCATTCCTTCCATACACCTGAAATTTTTCCTTCATACAAAACTTGACACAATCTTTATTAGCAACATTAGTGCACTCAAGATAATAAGTGTTTAAGGTTCAGTTCTAACACCAATAAAACTTCCATTAAAACACTAGATACTGTAGCACTTCCCTCAAAAAGCTCAATTCTCCAAAAGAACTCAAAAAGGAACCAACAAGAAGCAAATGCAGAAAATGGCAGAAATCTGTCAAAACAGACCAGCAGGTAAAGACGAATTTTTTCGAAGACCTTCTGTTGCTCAAATCAAAAAGTGTTGAACTAACCAAAGTTATATAAAAACCTGACGTAGAAGCACAAAAAGTCACGCCTCAAAAGGACGTATAGAGATTTTATAAGAATTTTTACGGTGAAGCACAGAAATCTGTTTCGGGACAGCAACTTTCCCAATCATTACTTCTCTCTCATTTGAGGTTACTCTTGGCACAAAAAGCAAATAAAAAGGATAAGGAGAGGTTATTACTGAAGCAATAACTTCCAAGACTCATCTAAAACTTTTGGGTTATCTCCCAATAAGTACTTTTCTTTAACGCCTTTAAGTTAGGCATGATAGTTTGAGAAGATGCACACATAAAAATTTTGCTTTGAATTTGCTTCTTGATGCTCTCTTTTACTTCAATTCATATTTCTTATGTGAGCATCTTCTCAAACTATCAAGCCTAACTTAAAGGCATTAAAGAAAAGTACTTATTGGGAGATAACCCAAAAGTTTTAGATGAGTTTTGGGAGTTATTGCTTCAGTAATAACCTCTCCTTATCCTTTTTATTTGCTTTTTGTGCCAAGAGTAACCTCTAATGAGAGAGAAGTAATGCTTGGAAAAGTTGCTGTCCCGAAACAGATTTTTGTGCTTCACTGTAAAAATTCCTGTAAAATATCTGTATGTAGTTTTGAGGCGTGAATTTTTGTGCTTCTGCCCCAGGTTGTTATCTAACTTTCGTTAGTTCAACGCTTTTCGATTTGAGCAACAGAAGATCTTCGAAAAAATTGGTTTTTACCTGCTGGTCTGTTTTGACAGATTTCTGCCATTATTTGCATTTGCTTCTTGTTGGTTCCTTTTTGAGTTTTCTTTGATCATTTGAACTTTTTCAAGGAAGTGCTACAGTAGCTTGTGTTCTAATGGAAGTTTTACTTGTGTTGAAACTAAACCCCAAAGGTTTATTATCTTGAATACACTAATGTTGCTAATAAAGATTGTGTGAAGTTTTGTATGAAGGAAAAATTTCATGTGTGAGGAGAGAATGATGTAATGAGATGAAGAATGGACTAAATCTAAAGCTTGGGGATGCCACGCGTGTCACCCCAAGAAATATCCAAAATTACAAGCGTCAAAGCTTGGGGATGCCCAAGGCATCCCCTTCTTCATCAATAAAAATCTCAGGTTTCTTCCAAACACTTCATATTTATTGTTTCATGCACAGTTGTGTTGTTCTTGGAGCAGCTTTGTTTTTGTTTTTGGTTTTTGGTTTGATTAGTTTGCTTGAATAAGTTGGTTGGTTCCCAAGACACTTCTTTTGGAGAGACACACACTCCATTTTTATTGACTAGAACACTCTAGTTTTCATCCTTATTGTTCTGTGAGTGTTCTCTTTTGCTAGCACTGTGTTTAGCATTAGTTTTTTTGTGCTTTCAGCTTAGAACTTTTTAGTTCTTCTTTGTGGATTTGTGAGACAATCTCACTGATCTTTATTGATTATTATCTTTGTGAGTTGTTTTAAATAAGTCGATTGGTGTTGGAAAGAATAGGAAAGTTCATGCTTAAGTGGTAAAAGGAGTTTGTTTCTGACTGTGGCCTATGATTTGTCATGCCATGCTTGATATTGTTTTGGATTTATGCTTAGTGATCTTTGATGTAGCATGACATGTTATAAACAATTGAGACTGCTTAATATGCCTTTGAAGAATCATGCGTTGTTTTAGCATATTAAAGCGTAGTATTGTGGTATTCTCTTTTGATGCTTTATTTGGGTTGACTTGGCGCATGCTCACACCATGTTATGACTATCCCAAGTCACCATAGCCTTTATGATCCTTTAGTTTTTGACTTGTAGTATCACTTTATGCTTTGATTAATGATGTTTTGTCGCTCTGCATGATTATGGCCATTATTGCTCTCTTATTTGGTCGCTCCCAGTCTTTTGCTAGCCTCCATAACCAAGTATGAGTTCAACTCATGCATCCAACTCCTAAAACCAAGTTATTCCAAAGAGTCCACCATACCTACCTATTAGCATTTGCTATTCCAAGTATATTCATGTTTTTATCTACCTTTCGAATTAAACTTGTTATGAGAAAACTAGTGATTAAAGCTCTCACGAACTTGATGGCACACTTTACTTTTCTTGCCCTTAATAAACTTGAACCATTGTGTCGTCTATGTTGTATATGCTTGCACTTATATGTTGGGGATTAGCAGAACCATGCTGTCATGGGGAACACTTTCAACATTGCACTTATACATTGTACCCAGTTGATATCATGCTCTTTTGTCTATGGATGTCGTCGGTGTGAAATGAAAGGGGAGCTTGTAAGTCCATGGAGTTATGTATATGTGTTAGAGAAACGCTTGGCCCGCCGGTCTAATCCATGCTATCATGGTGGAAACCTGCAGCGTAACCATAATGAATTGTCTATGAAGAATTCTTCTTATAAAAAAAGAGTCAAATATTGAGAAAAATAGAAAAGAAAAAAAAGATATGAGAAAAGAGGAAAGAGAGAAAAAAGCACCATTTGCACATGGTAAATAAGAAGATTGCTGATATGCTCGTTGTCTGCTTGCCTTGTCATTTTGATATGGTGATTTTTCCGTATCATCGGGCAAGGGGTACCCCGTTGGCGGTTCTCTATGATACACATGTACTTACTATGACAAGAACTTACCGGTAACTAAACTTGAGTAGCATGAGAAGCGGCCCTCGTATTCAAGAGACATGAGATTTCCAACTTATACTTTGTCAAGCATATACTCCATAGTTTGTTCACTTTAACCTTAATCACTTCAAGATGCTTATGATAGGGGCAATGAGAGCTGAAAGCTAACAAGTACCATAATTTTTGGAAGCTCTTTATGAAACTTGAATCCCTACTTCCTTCTGTGAAGGCCTTTCTTTTACTTTTATGTTGAGTCTCCACCTTCTATCTTTATGCACCAATTGAGAGAGCATAGTGGCCATTCTTAGTTATATATGCACTGTTCCAAGACTTGTTGATTGATGCATAACTTTGATATTGCTTGTTCTTAAACTATTTGTATCTAGTCACTCTTATGAACTTTGAAGGTGTCCTATGCATTTATGTTTGCTACTCTATGAGGGATAAGCTAAATGCCACTATGCTATGTTTTCTTTATGTGAAACAAACAAACGTCTTGCAAAGCATTGTCATTCATGAATCTTTTGTTTGTGCCTTTTTCATGTTACAACATAGTTTCTATGTCTTATTGTTATGTCTTATTGTTAGAATTTTGTCTTTCATGCTATGTTGAAGTACTATGATCCCAGCTATCCATGTTTTACAAACACTTTGATCAAGTTTATGATGGTGCATGTCACCTCAAAAATTACTGTATAATATAATCGGGAGATGTTATGTAATATAATGGTTTCTTCATTGCTAAGTACAAAACACAAAATAAATGCTACCCAAAACACAAAAAGAAAATAAATAAAGGGGAAATAAAATAAATGAAAATATAGAAAAACATTCTCTGCCACGGCACAAAAAGTGTTGTTGTGGCAGAGACCTACGAACCGGGACAAATGCCCCTCCCCCTTACAAAAGCCAGCGGCCACGTGGACCGCCCTTTTGTCTCGGTTCGCAACCCAACTGGGACTAAAGGGTTGGGGTTTTAGTCCCGATTGCCCCGTCTCGGTTGGGCAACCAGGACTAAAGCCCCTTACAACCCGGGACAAAATAACAATTTTCTACAAGTGGAACCTAAAATCCTAAAACCGGCAATGGCTTACGCGCTCGCTTGACCTCGCTTTCTGAAAAAAGGAAAAAAAGTATTTTTAGGACTCTAAATTTTTCTAAAAAATACACACAAACATTTATACATTCCAAAGGTACGCAAGAGTTTTCAGAAAAATATTTTTATTTTGCGAAATACAAAAATATAAATCTCCAATAGAAATACGTGTTTTTTGTACTAAGTACATCAGGAAATCCCTGCAAAAAAAGTACATCTGGAAATTTGTTTTTTCTCTAGTCCAAAACAAAACGAGGCGCGTGCATAGCCGAAAGTTGGACCTCCACGGATTCAAACCGATGAAGGCGGTGGGGACGGTGGCACGACATAGCCGAGGATCAGACTAGCCGAAAGCTGGACCTCCCTGCCTTTAGACAGCGCCGGCACGCTGGCGACGAGGACTTTGGCCGACTTTCTTCCCAATTTACTATAATCTGGATCCCGCATGATCGTGTTCCTAATTTTCTGTAATCTGGCCATAAAGGCGGGGATGGTTCGGTCTATTCCTGCGTTTTGGTGTACTGAAAAACGGCATTATTGCAAATTTTTGAAATTGAACTATGTCAATCTTCATGGAGCAGCCAAAATTTTATTAACTATTAGAATACGGGGCAAAAGCTAATAACTTTCTTTGTTCTGGATCAGAATTGGAGATTTTCTTCAAACACAAAAACGAGGTCCGGAGAGTTTGAGTATATGTGTAGAAATATGGACTACAAATACATCACACCATGACCGGCGTCCTCCTCGCGCAAGGTCAAGGCCTCTAGCTCCGAATCCATCAGTTGCTCATCCCTGACGCCGAAGGCCTCCGTCCGGTGGCCGGTCTCTAGGTTGGCGTGTCGTTTGGTAACCGTCCCCGACCGAGGAGAAGTTTCAGAAAGAGGAATGCCGGGTGCGGTTGGACCAATTCGGTCGCTTTGGAGTAAGAGTGCCACGCTAGACGTACTTAAAGTGGATCTGAATTCACTAATTGACTATCAAGATGGTTAATTACAAGTTATGTGTTGTGTGCAAACTATTACCCCAAGTGTTGTTGTTTGTGAAAAAAATTCTTAGGGTTGTGGTTCAGCAAAAAGGCTCCAACAAGTAATGTTAAGTGCAAAAATCACCTATGGAAGGACAAAGTGTCCATGTGCTTAAAAGAGAAGGCATCATATACACTCACGTTCTCGCCTAATTGCCTAATTACAGTTCCATCTAGTCAACCTATCACATGTCTACGTGAAGAACTCAACTCTCAAAAATCTCATCTAGGCATACAAACATAAGGGATAAAGTTAGAAGTAGGGCAAGAGCACATCCACTCTTTGGGCGTTCCTAGACAAAAATTCGTCGCTATTTAGCGCCGGATGGATGGACCTCTCGGTCTGAAAACGGACAGTTTTCTAGCCGCGTTTCCGAGCAAATCTAGAATTCGGCGATATATTTGAAACTTCTTCTTACCACCCCAAACAAACACCACAAGTTCGGCACACTCTCGCCCATACACGAAGTTCGGCGATCGAAAGCAGTAGCCTAGGTTTGGCATTCAAAATTATTTAAAAAAAAGATCACTCGTCCACTAGGATAGGCTCCTCCACCATAGGGGTTGGCGAAGCCTCCGATGTAGCTGTCGTGGAAAAGCTCGGCGATGGGTTGGAAGATGTAAAGGAAGATCTCAGTGAAGTGGTGGTGGTAGAAAGCGTTGACACAGTGCTCGGCGTGGTTGTCGGCGTGCCCGTGGCGAGGAGGTCCTCATACAGAATGGAATTGTGGCGGGCTGTGTACCATGCCTTGACATGGGGGCTCATCGTCGAAGTGTCCTCGCCGCCCATGAGGAATTTTATTTTAGGTCTGTCTTCCTCTTCTTCACGGTGAAGTTGGCCTTGAGCAAGTCGAGCTTCTTACCTTGGTTGTGCAGCAGCTAGCTCCACCTTTCTCCGGACTTCTCCTCCCTCTTGCTGAGATCTGGCCTTACTTCGTCGACAGCTAGGGTTGGAGCTTTGGGGTTGTAGATGTCGTCCTTGGACTTCGTCAGCGACACGCGTGTGTCCACCCACTTCTGGCATTTCTCAATCCTGTGGAACACATGGTGGAACTTGAACTCGGTCTTCATGTTGTCGCGGTACATGGCGATAGCACGGGCTAGCTGCAAGGTGAAGTGTCAGTCGAAAAAACACCATAGTCTCGGCCAAGGGAGGCCAAATTTCATACCTTGCCGTCCATGCTAGCGTCGCTTATTGGGCGATGACCAATTTCCTCTTGGATCGCCATTTCCTACACGCTTGTTGCACGATCCCCCTATGATTTGCCATGGCCTTATCGCCGTGATCCAAGTGGACCTTGTTGGAGTATGGATCTATTAGGTTGCGCTCATCGAATGCAAGCTTGATATGCCTCCAATAATTCTTCGAGTTTTGATTACCGTCTGTGATCGCATCGATGCTCACCGACTTCCATGATTTGGCTAGGCACTCGTCTTCGAGGGTGGTCCACTTGATACGGGCCTCAACCGATGGTGCCGACTTCGGCTTCCTCTTCCTCTTACCATTTCCCTTGATCATCGTTAGGGTTCCATCTTCGGCTTCTTCATCCTCTTCCACCGACGGATGGCCATCGTCGGCCTCTTCATCTGCCTGGCTGTCGGCGAGATCTTGCGAGTCAAGGTCTTGCTCGGCGTTGATGCGGGAATGCTCTTGCGTGAAGAACGAGCCCCCGGTGGCAGCAGGGCCGAAAGTGATCATCTCTGCCATGTACGAGTCACTCGACATTCCGTCAAACATGTTGCGGGCGTCGTTGTTGCTGAACCCAGCAGATCCGGTGTAGGGCACGTTGTTGTCGATGTTGAAGCCAGGGGCGCGAGGGGCAGGGCAGTGGGGAAGACCACGTTGGGGTTGAATCCTCCCAACTGGTCGGCGTCGAACTCGGGGGACGATGATAACCTCCGGCACGACGTCGTCGACTAGCTCTCCTAGAACATTGATGGCGAACATGGTTAGAAACTCGTTGGAGATCCGACACTGACCTAGCTTCCCCACGGTTGTCCGTATGACCCCATGTGGAGAGGAGGATGGCCCATGGCCACTGGAGTAGCCTCCATGTTGCGCCCGGATCCTCTTTCGCCTCCATAAGCGCCTGGGCGGCCGCCTCGTCATCGGCGTCGTGCTTCTTCTTCGTCCTGTACTTACAGCCTTCTGTTTCACCTTTCTTTTGCTGGTAATCCTTAAACCACTCCGAGTCAGTCCAACCTTCCGTCTTCTACATCAGCGCTCTCGGTTTTCTCTGCTTTGGTTCATCGGTGGTTATGCGAGGATTGGTTAATTTCTTGGGCGGCATGGCAGGCAGAGCTCGGTGAATTGGTGGGATATATGGCCGATGGGTGGGGAAATGGAGATGGAGGGAAATGGGACAAAAAGGAGGGAACTTTACCTTCTGTCGCTGACAGCTCTAGCCCACCAGCTTTTTCGCTCCATTCGGTGTTCCCGAGTGACTTCTTGTGCGTTGGGATCGGCCTAGGAACGACGGATGAAAGTTGGGCCAAATCTGGCAAAAAGCAGGGGTGCTGGGATGCAACTGGGCAAAATTTCGTCATCTGGATGAAAAAACCGTCTTGGGGAGACCCTCCTAGGAATGCTAGTGGAGGTGCTCTAAACCCTCCGGATCCAATTAATCCATTTTGAATTTGTCCTTCCTTATCCCATGGTGATGGCCCTAAGTCCAGTCGATTCTCCATGGGAAAAGGCTACAGAAGAAAGGAATGGTTGGTGGCAGCCATAAGTGGAGAAGGACGCAGGATGCGAATCATCAAGAAAGAACGAATAATCCCTCCGGTCTATATTAATGGCCTCAACATTATCTAGATTCATATGTATCTAGTTAAGAATTTTGACTAGATGCATTCGTATGTAACAAAATTGTGGCCATTAATATAAACAGGTGAGAGTAGAAAGAAGTTATTGGCCACACTGGACAGTTGAGGCGACCTCAAGAGACCGTTAGGGAACGGGAGAAATATGATGCAGCGGAGGGTCCATTGACTATGACTGTGGAAGCTACATCGAGCGGCACAACATGAAGAAGAACTCTACGGAGGTTAAAGAGGATGACAACCGCCTAGTTCGGGAGATCGGAAGAGGAGCTGGTGGATGGAGATTATGGTGAAAAGGCCATCCTGGACTCTTTGTTGTTTATCTTTTTATTATCGAAAAAACTAGAAAAAGTGTGTGCTTCATAGGAGCGCGGCCAGAGTTGCTGCTCATGTCTACACATGTGATGGCTCCCAAGTGCAAAATATCAATTGTAGTAATTTTTAATAAGAAAGGTTGTCGAACCTAGGAGGAGCTGAAGGTATTGGTTAGTAAGTTTAATAAGTAAAATAATAAAAGGGTGTGCAGTGGTTTTGGTGTTTTGCTTTATAGTTTGCAGTAAAATAAAGTACTAAAAGTAAATAAGCAACAAGTAAATTCTCTCTATGAGAGAAATCCCAATCCTGTATGCAGCAAGAGGACAAACTCAAGTGTGTGTGAACTTATATGTGACAAGCATTCCCGAGAACGGCATGGATTTACTTAGCATTTAGATTTCTACACAACATGGTGAATATCTTATCAAGTTTCAGTCCTTTAGGGCGGAGCCTAGATTAGGTGCAGCCATACTTATGAGCAAATACACCCCTTTCATGAGCAAGTATAGTAATCACTAAGACATAACTGTCCCACCATAGCAGTTAGTTCATTGGTTCCCGACATAAATCCCTCTAATGCAACTCAAAGTATTGGAAAACGGTTTCTGTCATTCCGTCCCTTCCAACCCTCATCATTGCATCAAAGTATATCCCTATGAGCCCATATAGGTGAAATAATATGTAGTCGACGTTCACATAAAGCCATCATAGAACCACATAAAAGATAATAACTTAACCAACACTCACCGCATATTATATGGAAATCATAGGCAATTCATCCTATGCCCTTAGGAACATGGGTATCTACTCACAAGTGACAAACATGATATGGATAAGTGGCATATGGATTACAACACAATCTGAAAAAATATAATATCTCCACCAAATAAAGACAAGTTGCCAATCACAAACATGTAAATGGCACTTAAACAATATCCAGGGTTCAATCAATCACAAACTACAAGGGGAACAAGGTGGATCTTGGAGATGGAGATGGTGATGATGATGATGTTGATGGAGATATTGATGGAGAGGCCTCCTCCTACACCAAGGAGGAGTGGTGATAATGATGGCGTTGATTTCCCCATCACCAGAGGCTTTGGTGCTGCAGGATTTGCTCTCTCTCGGAGTAGGAGAGGACTTTCACCTCTACCGCCACCTCTGTAAATCGTGGGAAAAATATGACGTAGGTTTTCCGGTGAGACGGAGGCATCTATAAAAAGGATGAGCTGAAATGATGCTCGAGGCCAAAACAGGACTTGGGTGGCGTGCCTAGTTGAGGGGAACGTGCCACCTGGCCTCTTTCAGGCCTCATGGCTCTTCTCTTGTGTTTGTTTGGCCCACAGTCCTTCTCTTGATGAAAAACAGATCAGGTATTTTTCTTTTGACTTTTAGGCGTCCAGAAGGTCCCTGAAACAGCAAAACACGAAAAAAAAGGTTTTCTACCTCCCAGAAATTAAATACCAATGGAAGGGACTTTGTAGGAAAGTCCCATAAATTAACTAAAAAGGCATAAATAATGATATATCATGGAAAATATTATTTAAAACAGGCCATATAAGTCACTATATTGATGATTTAAAATGCATGTATCAACTCCCCCAAGCTTAAACCTTTGCTCGTCCTCAAGCAAATAAGCGAATAGATCATATCATGTAGCAATGAGCTTATGGTTGATAATAAAATACGACCATGGCATCATCAACTTATGCATATTCACTTGTCTCAAAAGATCTATGAAGTAACAACCATACAAATATGGGCTACATAAATAGGAGTTCTAGCAACTACCCCTTGCTTTTGAACAAAACTAACCATTACATGTTGGACAATTAAACAAGTCTCAAATTTCTTTTTTTCTCTTTGTTATTGCTTTGCATGGTTTTTTACCTTCCTATCTTTGATTCCACTCTTGCCTTTGCAATGAAGATAAACTATCATAGAACAACTAGTTAAAAGAAGAGAGTTATTAAACAACAAGATAGACATGAAGTTTGATTTTGTCGATCACTTTCACCACTTTTTAAATGGCATTAGTTAATGGTTTTTCCATAGAGCGTATGTATTGAAATATCCATGACCCTTAGTTTACTCGTTGATTACTAAATAGAACAAGAGTATCTCATGTCCCATTGTCATCATCTCTTCCTAAATTTTTGTTCTACAAGTCCATATCTCTACTCCAAATTCAAGGTATTCCTTTATATATATTGGTAAACATCACTTGCATGGATCTTTCCTTTATTGCAAGTTTTTGTTTGTTCGAGAAGTTCTATACTTTTCCAACACACTCAAGTTAACCAAATTCAAGACAAGATGTAACTGAAACTTCTAGAATGAGGTGCACATATGCATGAGTGTTAACCATAAATTTCCAAACAAGAGAATCATGGATGAAACCATACTTTATATTTTATTAAAAACCACTCGACCAAGGATACATGATAATGATTTATAAGATTTTCAAGCCATGAGAAAATCGATACCTAATACATAAAAGCAAAACCAACCTAAAGATCACGATTAAAAGCAATACGATAAACTTAAAAGCATAAAAGACTAGATAAAACTCCCCCAAGCTTGAGTGTTGATGTAGATCTTATTGCTTATTCTCTTTCTCTTGCCATTTTGGATCATGATGGATCTGAAGATCTTGGAGAACACTCATCATGAGGCCATAGGCTTGCCGAAATTGCTCAGTATACTTAGCAAGATCTCCCCAAAATTCTTTTGAATTTTCTCCTTGCCAGGTTTCCACTCCGCGGTTGATCCTCTCTCCTTCCTCTTGGGGAGATGATGATCCCACTCTCCTGGGAGATCCTTAACTGGAAATCTCATGTACTTCCTACGATGAAGATTAGTAACAGGATTTCTAGAAGAAAGGCAGTGTCTAGGAGATTTTCCACCAGTGCTCACACGAGCAGTTTGCTTCATCTTCTTAGGAGGTGGAACCACCCTCACCTCAGCAATGGGTATAGGAGAGGGATGAAGCTTACCCTTGTGTTCAGCATTGGTGATGTGCTTGTGATGTTCTTCTCCTTCCTCATCATCCTCATCTTCTTCTTCATCTTCTTTCTCTTCTCCACTCACGTGGATGTAGTCCTCATCATCAGAGTAGTCCTTCCTCTTCTTGCTCCTCTTCCACATGGATGTGGGGATGAGCCCTTCAAGATCATCATCATAATCTTGCATGGAGGAGCAATGGTAGGAGTATCCTGAGGACATGGCAAAGGTTTTTGGTGGAGTGATATCTGAAAGACAGGGACAGAAAACAATGTTCGCTCAAAAAGACACGATGCGAGATAGATCGGTACAGAGGTGGTATATATTGACAGTTTTTAGGGTAAGAGGAAGCGCTGGAGTCGAAACGGACTTCAAGCGGTTAAATGTGTCAGGGTGTCACGCCTAGTTGGGGGCGCCACCTGGACTCTTTCCCCCTTAGGGACTCCATTTCGTCCAATTCTTTTGCTACACTCTTTAATTTTCCCAAAATAATGACTCTTCTAATAGATGAAGATATTTCTAGATCGTTACGCACCTGGAACTTAACTTTTATTGATTTCTGATATCTAGTAGGGGACATTTCTTTGTGATTATGGCCTCGGGACTCTCGATATTTAACTCTTCCACCTTTCCAATGAATTTTTGGCTTACAATATAATGTTTAAGACGTCGTCCATTAACAACATGAGGTTTTCCTCCAGAGCGATACACCTCCCGCACAACTAATTGACCCTGCCACTTTGATGCTCAGTTCACTCAGAAAACATGAAACGAGAGTTGAACAATAATATTTGATCTCCTACTTTAAATTCTTTTCTCTTTATTTTTCTATCATGCTAAATCTTCCCTTTTTATTTAAAAAACCTAGCACTTTCATAAGCTTCATTCTCCATTCATCTAACAAGTTTAGGTCTAGAGTTATTTTCTCTCCAGTAGTTTTGAAATAAAAGTTGAGTTGTTTAACAACCCATCTAGCTTTATGTTCTAATTCTACTAGGAGGTGACATGCTTTACCATAGACCATTTTATAAGTATACATACCCATAGGATTTTTAAAAGCAGTTCTATAAGCCCAAAAGCATCATTGATTTTGGTTGGTCAATCAGACCTAATTCTATTGACTGTCTTTTTTTAAAATGAGTTTGATTTCCCTATTACTTACTTCAACTTGACCACTAGTTTGAGGGTGATATGGATATGCTATCCTATAATTGAAACCGTACGTAGCTGCAGTTTTCCTAAAGACTCCATGTATAAAGTGAGAACCACCGTCAGTAATTAAAAATATAGGTACTCTGAACCCGGGAAAGATGATATCCTTAAGCATCTTCATTGCTGTAGCATGATTTGCACCTTTTGTTGGAATTTCTTCCACCAACTTTATAACAGAGTCCACTGCAACCAATATGTGAGTGTGTTTTGTTGTTGATGGCGGGAACAGTCCCATAAAATCAAATCCCCATACATCAAATGGTTCAAGAGGTAATGAATAGTTCATAGGAATTTTATTTCTCTTACCAATGTTTCCAACTCATTGACATTTGTCACAAGCGTAGACGAGGAAGAATGGACTGTAGCCGGTTGACTGGTTGGGCGTGGTGCGCAAGCTCCACAGCAAAACCAACAACTCTTCTATCCAGTAGCCAGGTGATCTCATCAGTGGCTCCACTAGCCGCGGCTTGATGCCGACTAGAACTAGGTCGTTTGCTCTTTCGCATTGTCCGTTTGACTGAGGGTGGGTGATGGATGCGAGGTCCCAGCTGGATGCCTTTGTCCCGGCAAAATCGTACGAAGACCCCCTTGGCAAAGTTTGTGCTGTTGTTAGTGATGATGCTGTGGAGGTAGCCGTATCGTGTGATGATGTCTTTGAACTGAATGACCATTCCATTACGAGGGATAATTAATAGGATGTTTTGTCATATTTAACCCGGTGGTGCTTATCGGGGCTGAGATTAGCACCCCCGGTAGCACCATCTGATTTAGAGTTGTGATGCCATTGACTTCACGTTAGCAAGAAGCTACGTGGTTTTGTAAGGCTTGAGATATGTGCTGTCCTTCTGGAGCAGAAAGTGATCTCATATATACAAAGATATCGGATTCTAGTTTCAGATTTCTTTTTTACATGTAAGCAGTTTTTTAATGATCTGTTTTACTGTTTGATATCTTGTTATGCTAGTAATGCTATGCACAGACTGTATTAAAAAGCAAAATATTATGTGAGGCTGTGTCTTCTGCCGATGTACAACAGCTTATTTTTTTGATAGCGTCAGCTCGGCAGTTCAAATTAATACTCTCTCCTCCGACCGAAATTATTTGACTCAAATTTGTTAAGATACGATATATCTATTAGTAAATCATGCCGAGATACAATCAAATTTAGACAAATCTAAGTCAACTAATTTGGGTCGGAGGGAGTAGTTTTTTTGCGGAAATGGGGAGCACTTTTTGCCGGATTTGGCCTAGTTTACATCCGGGTTCCCAGGCCGAACCCAGGGCACTGAGAATCTCCTGAGAACGCCGGACGAAGAGAAAAAAACGGGTGGGCCAACCCTGTCAGCGATATAGGGCCGAGATCCCGCCTTTCTTCTCCCCCTCTCGCCTTTCTTCGCCCCTCCCTCTAGTTCCCCGAGCTCCCGCCTGCCATGCCGCCTAAGGGTTTCATCAAACCCCGTTCGACCGCCGCCATACCGAAGGAGAAGAAGCCGACGCCGAAGCTGAACTGCTGGACAGACGCAGAGTGGGCGAAGGATAGCCGGTGGCGAAAGATCGAAACAGACAGCCGGAATGACAGGACGACAAGATCGGAGGAGGCGCAGGCGATCCTGGAGGCGAAGTCGGCATCCGAGCGCGCTATCCGTGCAACCATGTCCCATCCGCCACCTTTCCTCGCGGCGTAGTACGACTCGCCTTGGGGAAACCAAGCAGGTGCCGGATCTTCGATCGGGTTCTCTCCGATATTGCTGACCATGTTCCAGGAGAGCCAGGCGAACCCGTGTCAGAGGTTCTCGTCGTCCCCCGAGTTCGACGGCGGGTTCAACCCGAACGTGCTCTTTTCCTGCCCTGCGTCTGGCCCGCTAGCCTTCAACGTCAACATCAACGTCCCCTACACCAACTCACCCACGTACGCCGGGACTTCATCGGCCGTGCGCCGTGGCCCTCTTCCGTTCGCCGGCAGAAGTTCCTCGCCCATCCATTTCGGCGACACGGATGTCCGCAACATGTTCAGCGGAATGACGGGCGAGTCCTACATGGCGGAGATGATCGCGTCCGGCTCCGCGTCGGCCGAGAGCTCGTTCATCACGCAGGAGTAGTCCCGTGTCGACGCCGAGCATGGCCTGGAATCCCAGGATTTCACCGACGGCCAGGCCGATGACTAGACGAAAGCCGGGGATGAGAAGGAGGCCGAAGAGGACTCCGCAGCGACATCCAAGGGAAAAGGTAAGAAGAGGAAGGGAGGACGTCGGCGCCGCTTGAGCCCCGCGTCAAGTGGACGGCGCTTGAGGACATGTGCCTCGCCGAAGCATGGAAGTCCGTAAGCATGGACCCAATCACCGTCGCAAACCAAAACTCGGAGAATTACTGGAGCCGCGTGAAGCTGGCGTTCGATGAGCGCAACCTATTGGACCCGGTGTACAACAAAGTCCACATGGAGCACGGCGAGAAGACCATGACCAATCACTAGGGAATCGTGTAGCAAGCGTGCAGCAAGTGGCACGGCATTCTCGAAGAAATCTAGTGGAATCCAGTCAGCGATGCAAGCATGGACAACAAGGTAGTTTGCCGAACTCAAGCCGAACCTATGAAGAGTTCATTCCTTTCCCGACTTCTCCTTGTCTTTCGCAGCTGGTCTGTGCACTTGGCATGTACCACGACGATACCAAGACGGAGTTCAAGTTCTACTACGTGTTCGACAAGATCGAGAACTGCCAGAAATGGGTGGACACTCGCGTAACACTGGCCAAGAACAAGGACGACGTGCACAACCCCGAGGAGCCACCCCCAGCTGCCCGCGAAGGAATGCCAGAGCTCAGCCAGAAGAAGGCCAAGCTGCTGAAGGCTACTGGACCGCCTGCCGAATAGCTCCACGCATCCATCGAGGAGTGTATCACCGACTCGAAGGCCCATGCCGAGAAGAGGGAGGAGAAGGCCGACGAGCGGTGGATGCAGCTACTGCAAAACCAAGACAGAAAGTTCGACCTCCTCAAGGCGAACTTCGCCGCCAAGAAGAGGAACACAGACTTGCAGTTCTTCATCGGCGGCGAAGACACCTCGGCGATGAGCCCCCAGGTCAAGGCCTGGTACATGGCGCGCCGCAATGCCATCCAGGACGAGGAAGTTCCCGCCAACACGCCGACTTCTGCGCCGAGCTCTGCCTCCAGCTCCTCGAATCTGTCGACGTGCCCTGCTGTAGCAGACCCGGCGGAGGAGCCCATCCCCGTCGGATCAGACCAGGCGAAGGAGCCCATCCCCAACGATGAATGACCGCCGTATTTCATCATGTTTTGTAATAATTTGATCGCTAAACTTCTTTTGGACAAATTTCTGTTAAACTGTTTTGGGCGACTTCTGTCAAACATCTTTAGGCGAGATATTGCCGGCGGGAACAAAAGAAATTCAAATATGTCGCCGCATTCTTGGTTAGGTTAGGAATGCGAGTGGAAATATGGTCGTTCCCACGCCAAAAGTAACATCCATTCGGCAGTACATAGCGTCGGATTTTGGTCTAGAAACGCCTAACGAGTGGAGATGCTCTAACTCAAGTAATTTGGGTCGGAGAGAGTAGTTTTTTTTTTCTGAAAATGGGGAGCACTAGCAATTCGCCAACCCCAAATTAACAGTCCTGCTAAACTGTCCGGGAGCAAATGGAACCAGGTTGATTGCGTCGTGGACATGCATTTTGGCTGCACCTATACTCGAATTGCTGACTTGAGATTGAGAGCGACGAGGCACGTACGGCGCCGCGAGTCAAGCCCATGCCACGCCGACACAACGTCATTCACCGGGATCAGCGGGAAAAATATTTGGCTTACCAAATTCGTACACCTTACTTGCATAAATATTCGGCTCGGGTCAATCCCATAGCCATATAGCCAATAATTAAGCCCTACCATAATCACCGGCTCGATCGATCGCGAGGGTGCCTGACCATGGCGATGGCGGCGGACTGGTCATCGCTCCTCCCCGAGCTCCTCGGCCTCGTCGCGGACGACTTTCTCTCCACCGGCGACATCGACTGCTACGTGAGTTTCCGCGCCGTGTGCCACAACTGGCGCGATGCCACAGCGGACCCGTGCGGCCCGGACCCCCGCTTCCGTCCCTGCTCCTGGGTCATGCTCGACTGGCGCCCTGCAAACGCGCAGGACTTCCACCGCCTCTTTCTCAACACCGACACCGGCCGCCTCGTGCGGAAAGATTTGCCTGTGCTCCGCCGCTACGTCCGCGTGGCCATGGACGACGACGGCCTCCTCGTCCTGCGGCAGTCGACCGACTACAAGTTCTCTGCCTTAAATCCCTTCACGGGCAACTCGATCTGCTTCCCCATGTATCCCGCCTACGCCCGCCACCCGCGGGGACGTGTGTTCGCGGCTGGCTCGTCGCCGATGGTGGCACTGTACAGCTTCAACAAGGATCAGGAAATCGGAGCCGTGGTCGATCTGAAGTCCAAATTCATGCACGAGTTGTTCTTCCCGGCTAGACCAGCCCTCGACTCCTTCTACTCCGTGGTATCCTGCCAAGGCCGCGTCTACGCCACGGACGCTAGGGGAACAATCGTGGCGCTGGAACGCGAGCAGAGGATCACCACCATCGTCGCCGGCGACCTGCAGTAGGTTTGGCATCCCTCGTTTCTCGTGGACAACTCGGGGGAGCTGCTGGTTGTGCGTCCTCCAGGACTCCACAACGCCATGGAGGTCTTTAGGGTCGATCTCGAGAACGAGGTTCTTCGGATGATCAGCAGCATCGGAAAACGTGCTATCTTTCTTGGCGACCGGTCACTGTCAACATACGCCGATAGCCTTCCTACCATTGAAGTCAACTGCATCTACTACGTTGGCGGCGTGTTTGAACTGAGCAAGCCGTGCGGGATTTACATGCATTCTCTCGGGGACGGGGCCGTGAGGAGCTCGTCGAGACCATACGACATGTGCCGGTGGAACGGAACCGTCAGCCTCAACTCTGCCCGACTCTTGCACGGATACTCATGGACTATGCAAACTATGGCGATATATATGACGGCTGGTAATCGAGGTGCCTACGCACCTGCTCCCTTCATTCTCGAATAAGACTCAGTGTTTTACAGATTTATTTTAAATCAAATCAAAATACTCGTTCCGTCTCAAAATAGATGTTGTAAATTTGTCTAAATTTAGATGTATCTAGTACTAAATACTAGTGTCTATACACATCTAAATTTAGACAACTTTCCATATCTATTTTGAGACGGTGGGAGTATGTGAGGATTTTTATAAGATATCGATATCATTAGAAAGTATTTTTTTGATATATATGTCGTTGCTATATTAAATTTTCAGTAATATGTGAACCTGCGTCTTCTGATGTAGGATTAGCAGTTTTTTCAGACTGGAAATTCCCGATTGCATTTGCCGTTTGGCACGGTTAAAATCACTAGCTACATCTTTGTCACAGACGAATTTTCGAAAAATTTCACGCCGTCCCGCTTTTACTATATCAAAAAGTGTCTAGTTCTTCCTAGCACTGTTGAAACATAGCTCGATGAAATTATCAAGGGTGTCAAATTTGTGTCGGACTTTTTTATACAAAGTAAAAAATCTTTCTAGTCAACTAGAGCAGCATCCACCCAAATACTTCTACATCACTACTGGAAAAAATGGCGTTGCCGTGTCTTCGGACCTTTGCTGTGTGTCCAGCGTCGTGGAACACGACAAAGAAAGCCTTTGCCGAGTAATAAGCGTAAAACCCACGGCAAAGATTGAGTATACAGCAAATTTTGAGAAACACACGGCAAAGAAAAACGCACGGCAAATTTAGATAATACACACGGCAAAGAATCAATCACGGCAAACCCGTGTGACACGTGTACATCCTCAACACCTTTTAACGGAGCCGTTATGATAGTCAGACTTTGTTGTGTGTATGAAAAATAGATGTTGTAAATTTGTATAAATTTAGATGTATTTAGTACTAAATACTAGTGTCTATATACATCTAAATTTAGACAACTTTCGACGTCTATTTTGAGACGGAGCGAGTATGTGAGGATTTTTATAAGATATCGATATCATTAGAAAGTATTTTTTTGATACATATGTTCGTTGCTATATTAAAATTTCAGTAATATGTGAACCTCCGTCTTCTGATGTGTGAGCATTAGCAGTTTTCTCATAATGGAAATTCCCGATTGCATTTGTCGTTTGGCACGGTTAAAATCACTGCCTACATCCTGGGACATGTCATGCCATAACATAGTGGCTTAGTTAAATCATGTGCAACTTACTTTGTACTACTACATCCGTCCAAAATAGAGAGAATTTCTTATTTGACATTAGTTAAAATTTTGATTTCCTATTTGACGTCGAAAAACTTTTGCTTCCCTGTTTGACATTAGGTGTAAATTTCTTTTCCGTATATGATACTCTAGTGCAATTTAGGTATTAACAATGTTAAGTGTGGATCTAAGGAAGACACGTTTGCCCCTATGCACTATATGACCTATTTTGTTTAAAGAACAAAAGCTGCACCACCCCTGACCTTCCAGTCCCCACCTCCCGTGATGCTACTCCACGCAGCAGCTGCTAGCTTTGGCTCGCCGCCGGAAATGGCTTCAGGCGCTGCTCCATCCCACGCAGCTAAGGCAACGCCTACCGTCCTGAGAACCAACGTTGGCCCGTCCTGACCACCCATGGCGGCGTCGCTCCCTTTTCCGAGCAACAAGGCCGGCTCTAGTATCACAGAGGCTCCAGGGCAAATTCCACCAGTGGATCCCAAAGAGAACTTTTTTTTGCGAAAAGCAAAGAGAAAAATGTTGACTCGATACACAAATGGAAAAATTATTTTAAAGCTTAAACACCAAAATTTCAGTAACAACAAATACCTGAAACATTTCTTGTCTCTGCTTTCTAAACCAAGCATCGATAGTCCATGAACATTGCAGCAGATTAACAAAACATAAATGTCTTTTAGGCAACATACTTAAAAGAAAGGGAGAGAGGACACCTGATATCTGTTGCAGCAGATTAACAAAACTCAAATGACCCAAGTGACGAACCTACGGACGTGAAGAAACGAAAGCACCTGCAAGTGTTTTAGAAAAACGACAATTCAGTCACTGTACTGATAACTTTAGATTGAAAAAGACGAAAAACTAGAGCCAGATTGGCCAGATCTAATCGAGATTTTGATCCAGATTACTTGTTGACCTTGCCCTAGACCGTGGGAAGGTAAGACGTAGTGGCGGACTACTAGGCTAGCAGCGGCCCTGTCATGCTTCCGTCTCCGACTCTCCGTGCGTGGGCATGGATTCAGGCCGAGGGGAAGCGAGTAAGCCTGATTTGATCAAGAGAAAACGAAATGTCCATGCGACAAGGCCAAGCTTCCTTTTTTTTCGTGTGTGTAGGTTTCCGTGCGTCTTGCAGGAAGCCTGGACCTGGTTGTGCATGCATAGTGGGATGTACCTCTTTTTTTCTCTACACTGCCCTGTTCGTACATGTGTTACCAGATATGGGCCCCTAGTCTGGCCGGGCCTCGGGCCGTCACCCCTCTTGCCCTGGGCCAGAGCCGGCCCTGCCGAGCAACAACGTCTTCTTGTTCTAGGCATGAAACAAAACCAAGGGAGGGATGGATTGGGGCTGCACTGAGGTAGAAAGTAAGATTGTGAAGTCGATTTTTGAAGATACACGGCTGGTTTGATGAATTTTCCGACCGGAGTGTCGCTGCTGCTTCTGTGACATGCCGACTGGAGCGTCGATTTTCCATGAATTCGCCGCGACGCCCCAGTCTCCCGCGCCGCCGACAAGACTCCGTCCTCCGGTCCCAGTGTGTTGTCCCTAGTTCTGCCCTCGTGCGTCGCGCCGTTGGGAGAGATGGACGAGGCCGCCTCCGTAGAACCCGCGCCCGACCTTTCCAGAGCCGATCTCGACCTCACACCGCCGTTCAGGGTGCCCCGCGCACGCCTAGGTTATCCCGCGCGCCGATTCATCATGTGATGTCGCAAGTCATCTTCGCTGGAGATGCACGGCTGCACCTGAAAATCTTCCTTTTTTCCCATGGAACCTCCCACTCCATTGACAACGACTGGGCTCGGTTGCGTCTGTTTTTTTCTCGGTTTCATAAGGATTGATGACAGGGACTAACGGAATGGACGGTAGTGTCATATAAGGAAACCAAATTTGCACCTTGTGTAAGAAGTAAAAGTTTTTCGGTGTCAAATAAGGAATCAAAATTTTAACCAGTTGATACATGGAAATCTAAGCAAAGCCAAGTCACTTATTTTTGTACAGAGGTAGTGCATGAAATCTAGCTTAACTCTCTTGCTGCTACTGCTACTACCGGCATATGTGTAGGTCGGCTACACGATTGAGGTGTTAAGTGGGGTCCGGTTAAAATCCCACTTCTAGTCCATTTTTCAAATTCTAGTTTGAATTGTTCAGATTTGAACTAGAATTTAGCAAATGAACTAAACGTAGAACTTTGGTGGGATCTCACTTAACACCTATGCACGGTTACGTGATAAAAGGCGAGGAATCAGAGCAACGTACTGGTTACCAACCCTCTAAATAGAGAATTCACAGCAAGCTGAGCCAACATGTGTACAAAATGAACCAAACATATTTCGAGGTGAAAGAACGGGCGGCAACCACAGCTTTTGGCAGAACAACTTTGGTGAGCGTGTCTACAAAATGATGAGACGTTTATATTGCATTTTTACAAGTCTAAAGGCGCTTTCATATCTGGATTTGAATGTCCTCTCCTGCGTCCCTAGAAACGTGACATTGCGTCTCAAATATAAGTACATGGTAGCTTCAATCCGGAGTATTGATGCTAATTTTCTTCTTTTTTGATATATTAGTATTGCTTGCCGAACAGAAACAATACACATCACGTCTTCTGGAGTATTGATGCTAATTTTCCTTTTTCTTTAAAATATTAGTATAGTTTGTCGAGCTGAACCAATACACACCATCACGTCTTCCTGATATAGTCATTTCATATACAAAATAGCACTGTACAGATATAACATCAAGAAAAAGAGTAGCTCAAGGAGAAGTAATTACGTTACAACCATTTAAAGCATCCACAAGCCAGAGCTACAATTGGACTCTTAAATAATTACATACATTCTGTCTCAAAATGATATAATCTATCTATGAAACTTTGTTTTTACAAGTATCACATATCTTCAGTGTCCTTCGCCATGTACATGTCTTGCAATAAAATTTGGAGAACTATACCAAGAGTCAGCTAACCAGAATGGCTCTTCAGATATTTTCCATAAAAAATTCAGTAGGTGAAAAATGTTTTGTTTAAATGAGAAAACATTATCCATGCCATTAGTCCAAGCCATTACCATATGCTCCTGTTTGTAAACAAATCCAAACAATAAAACATCAAATTTCAACTACAAATATCAGATCGAGTAACCTAAATAGATATAGTGAGGAAAATGAGGTTAGTATGAATTTCTGTCACATAGTGCTTTTATATAAGCTTGTATAAAAAGCTTACCTAAGCATGAGGTTCTAGGTTCTTTGATATAGCTCGGATGTACTGCATCAGTGTAAAATCATCATCTATTTGCTGTTCCGACGGAAAGAAAAAATGGATACTAATCTCACCCCTTTATCATACAAAGCTTTTAGTTGAATTGTGTGAAAGCAGAGGGGAAAAAATCAAATATATATAAGTACTTCTAATCATTCGCATAATCACTCATATTTAAGTAATGTACAATGAGAAACAGAACCTGGGGGCAAACCTGTACTCGTTGAGCAAGTAAGGACGTAAGGTGGAGCAGGTGATGGCTGGACTGTGCACGGAGGGACTTGGCCTGGAGCTTGCCGCACAGGGTGAAATCGGCGATTGTCTTCTGGATGTCGAGGGGCAGGCTCCGCTTGCTGGCTGGCGAGAGGCGTCTGATGCAGATCTCGTTGCTGGCGAACGGCAGGGTCCCCTCGGGCTAGGGCTTGATAGTGAAAACATCCGGCTCACTGAGGAACATGTCGCCATCGAAGATCCGCACGCTGCCCTGCAGAGAGCTGCCGCGGAGGCTCCACCCACGAGCGGTGGCGGGCGGAGCACACAATGGGGGAATAGGAGGAGCTTAATACTGGGAAGATATAGAAGGGGAATAGAGCATCAGAAGCGCACGCCCGCCGTGTGCGTGCCCCCACTTCGATTGCCGCTGAGCCACGAATTTTGGTGATACCTGGGGAGAGGACAAACAAAAAATCTGGCGGCGGCGCTCTAGGTTTTGTAAGGTCCTTTTTCTAAGTCACGGGGGAGAGGTAGGAAAACTGATCAGATAGCCATCGTGGCCTCATGGTGGTGGTAACTTGTAACCTACCGGTGGAATCTAAACCCGAGCATATATTTTGAGACGACTTGGGGAACGTCTAATAAAACATCCTTATCTAATGTTGGATTATCATCTAGAGACGAAGATATGAAGCGTCTAATCAACAACGTCTCTATGTGATAATTTTGTTGTAGTGATGTGGCCCACTGCACACCTTTAGTCTCGATTCGTAATACCAACCGAGACGAATAATCCGCCTATAAATGTGTCGTCCCAGCCAACCCTCTCTCTGTTTTTTCTCTTGGTGGAAGGAGTGAGGTGTGTGCTAGTTTTTTTTGTATGCACATTAGGTGTTCGATGAAATGCCTGAGAGAATGATACCGCTTGATTTCACATAAAACAAAAATGATACGAGGTGCTCGAGACACACTTAATCCTTTCTCCTCTTTCTTTCTTCTCGATCAAGGTTGGCAACCTTATCCTTTCATCTGTCATTGATATAATAATGCATGTGTCGACGTAAAGTGGTCATCTCACTATTCATGATATTCTGTAATGATGCAGATGAACCGGCGGGGATGGATGTACGGTGACTGACGTGAATCCGTGTACATTCAAGGCATGGATAAATTTATCGATGTGGCTAAGGCAAACAAAGAGAATGGATTTATGTGTTGTCCATGTGTTCAATGTCGGAACATTAAGGAGTACTCTTCCTCCAAAATCATTCGCGGCCACTTGGTTCAGAGAGGTTTCATGTCCAGCTATAATTGTTGGAGCAAGCACGGAGAAAGAGGAGTTATGATGGAAGACAATGAAGAAGAAGAGGATGATGACAACTATTATCATATGTTCCCTGAATACGATGATACTGCAATGGAAGAGAATGAAGAAGAAGGAGGTGAAGAACAGGCATCAGATGAGCCTGTTGATGATCTTGGTCGGGTAATTTCTGATGCAAAGCGAGACTGTGAAACAGAGAAGGAGAAGTTGAAGTTGGAGGGCATGTTAGATGATCACAAAAAATTATTGTACCCAAATTACAAAGATGGCAACACAAAGCTCGGTACCACACTGAAATTGCTGAAATGGAAGGCATGGACTGGTTTATCTGACAAGGGATTTGAGAAGTTACTGAAAATAATGAAGCCGAAGCTTCCAGAAAATAACGAATTACCCGCGAGTACTTACAAAGCAAACAAGATTCTCTTTCCTCTAGGATTACATGTGCAGAAGATACATGCATGCATTAATGACTGCATCCTCTACCGCGGTGAGGAGTACGAGAATTTAGATAAATGTATGGTATGCATCGCCCTGTGGTATAAGATCAGACGAAATGACCCTGGTGATGTTGATGGCGATGACGAGCCCCCCAGGAAGAGGGTTCCTGCTAAGGTTATGTGGTATGCTCCTATAATACCAAGGTTGAAACGTCTGTTTAGAAACAAAGAGCATGCCAGGTTGTTGCGATGGCACAATGAAGACCGTAACAAAGACGGGAAGTTGAGACACCCGCTGATGGGTCGCAGTGGAGAAAAATCGAGAGAGAGTTCCCGGACTTTTGCAGGTGATACGAGGAACTTATGGTTTGGTCTAAGTACAGATGACATGAATCCTTTTGGGGAGCAGAGCTGTAGTCACAGTACCTGGCCTGTGACTCTATGTATCTACAATCTTCCTCCTTGGTTGTGCATGAAGCGTAAGTTCATTATGATGTCAGTGATTATCCAAGGCCCGAAGCAACCCGGCAACGATATTGATGTGTATCTAAGGCCATTAGTTGAAAAACTCTTACAATTGTAGGGAAAACCAGGTGTAAGTGTGTGGGATGATCACAAACAGGAGCCATTTGACCTACAAGCGCTGCTTTTCGTAACCATCAATGATTGGTATGCTCTTAGAAACCTTTCAGGACAGACAAACAAGGGATACAAGGCATGCACACACTGTTTAGATGATACTGAAGCTACATATTTGCATAAATGTAAGAAGGTTGTGTACCTGGGGAATCATCGATTTCTTCCGACCAATCATCAAGTAAGAAATAAAGGCAAACATTTCAAAGGTGCGGCAGATTACTGGAAGAAGCCTGACCTTGCTACTAGTGATGATATATTTGGTATGGTCAAGTACATAGAAGTAATCTTTGGAAAGGGTCCTGGCGGTCAACCTGTTCCGAACGACGTCGCTACCGGACACGCGCCCATGTGGAAGAAGAAATCTATATTTTGGGAGCTACCCTATTGGAAAGTCCTACGTGTTCGCTATTCAATCAACGTGATGGACGTGATGAAGAATCTTTGCGTGAACCTGCTAGGCTTCCTGGGCGTGTATGGGAAGACAAAAGATACACCAGAAAGCACGGGAGAACCAACAACGTATGAAAGACCCACAAAACATGCATCCACAGAACAACACGGATAAAGAGCGTCACTTAAGTCCTGCCAGCTACGCTCTTACGAAAGCAAAGAAGGAAATATTTTTTGGAATCCTTTACAGTATCAAGGTCAAGCTATTGGAGCCCAGGAAGAAGAAAGCCAAGCATGATGAAAACAAGGCCATCACTTTGAAGGCTAACACTTTGGAGTGGGTGTTCCACTCATCCGGACCAAGTGAGTATCATTAAGGTCAAGCTATTGACCATAAAAGAGCTCTTCATGGGAGGCAACCCATGTGAAATAAAGGTTTGAGTTAAGATTTTAGTTTTAGTTTAAGTTTATGATTAATAAAGAGTGCTAGAAAACTCCATTTGAGGAGAAGAAGTTCGATATTACTTGAAATTCTACTTTATTCATGCTATTGTTGGTCGACAATATTTACTGTGAATTTTCTGTCAAAAAACAAGGTATATCACTAAGTTACAGGAAAAAAATAGTTCTCGAAGAAACAAAAATTTATTAATGCACATAGAGAGTTTAACGACCAACTATACGGTGGAATAAAAATCTTGGCCGTATAGTTCCGGCCGTATAGATATCTTTACCATCGTTTTTTTGCAATATGTACTGAGAGTTTAACGACCAACTATATGGTGGGAATAATTTTTTTGACCATATAGCTCTGGTCATATAGATATCAGTGCCTCCATACAATTTCTTTTCTAATATACTGAGAGTTTAACGCCCAACTATACGGCGTGAATAAAAATTCCGGCCGTATAGCTCTGGTCGTATAGATATTAGTGCCTCCGTACAATTTATTTTCTAATGTACTGAGAGTTTAACGATCAATTATACGACGGGAATAAAAATTCCGGCCGTATAGTTCTGGCCGTATAGATATCAATGTCTTTGTATATTTTCTTTTCTAGGGATAGATAGTTTAACGACTAACTATACGGCCGAAACATTTTGTTCTGCCAGTATAGTTGCATCCGTATAGCTGCGCCGCCAGGAGGAAACCCTGAAATCTGACAAAAGGCCAACTATATGGCCAGAACACATTGTTCCGACTGTATACTTCCGCCCGTATAGTTGTGTCCAACCACAAAATCGCACTGGAAGGTACTTCCAACTCCAAAATTTCAATCTTTTTTTCTTTCTTCTACCTTCAAACTCTCTCAAAACCTCATGAGATCTTCATCTCTGCTCAATTTCGTTCGATTTGCTCGCACACAAGTGATCTACGGTATGTTTCTTCTCCGATCCTCCAATTACTTTTTGCAAATTCATCTTCGATCTATTGTCATTATCAATATAGGGTGAGACCTACTATGAACCAATTGCCATGATTTTCTTGCCTAGATTACTATTTTGAGGAGAATTCTTTAGTGTGCTATGATGAAGAATATGATACACTTACTGTTGTTGGATCAAAAGTTTATTTTTTATTTTCTTCAATGTTTTAGATGATGAACACAAGGAGCCAAACTCGTGCTCATGCCACCGCTAGCGCTTCTTGGGTTCCCGCTCAGGAACGCATGGGGATACGGTTCAGGGATGCGGCCCATCGTGATTGCTTCAACAGGATCAAGAACCACGGAGTGAAGGCCACCAAGTGGGCTTGCCCCATCATATTGAACCAACTCGGTATTTCTGATGACTTCAATTTACTTTGCAATAGAGTTGGCCTGCAAAACTTTGTGTACAATGATGTACCTACTTATCGCTGCTTAACCATTGAATTTCTAAGTTCATTGCAAAGCACCGTAAAATAGTGGAAAGGAGAGGACACTATTTATTTCCGTCTGATGAACAACAACTACACCTTAACATTAGATGAATGGTGCGCATGTTTTAATTTGCCAAGCAATGATATTCATACTTTACGCGCATCCTTCTGGCTTAGAACCTACCCCCGAATGATACTATAATGGAATGAGTTTCACTAGTAGAGTGAACAAAGGGAAAAGTGTTCAATATCCTGCAATTCGCTATTTGTTTTATGTTATTGCTAACACATTGCATGCACATAATGAGTTAACGAGACTCAAAAAGGAGGACATCCTAGTCCTTGCAAAGGTTGCTTACATATATTGCGGCTTTTCACTTAACTTGGGTGTCATCCTTGTGCGCTACTTGGAGCACCAAGCCTCCCAAAGCCAAGGGCCAATCACAAGAGGAGGCGTTATCACTGTACTTGCCACTGCCCTAGGCCTCAACCTAGGTGAGTTGCAACCCGTACTAGGTGAGAAACGTGTTGGTTTCTCCACTTTGAGAGCATGTGGAATGCTCACTAGGAGAGGTGGTGTTTATTACCTGCATATTGCTGGAGCTGGGCGTATCTACCCTGCTCCTTTGCCTAATGGTCTTTTCTCTATCGAGGAAGGACGTTTGCTATATGATTCGCAGGTTGAACAACACCAACCCGAGGAAGAGATTCCGGAGGAGGATGAGGACCAAGAGGAGGAGCAAGAAGTTCCTTATCAAGAGGATCAGCCACAGACCCGGTTCGCCACATACCAAGATTTCCAAGGGCTTGGAGGGACTGTGGAGAGGATGCATAGCCTCTCTCTGAAACTCTGAAAATCAACAAGTAATCTCTCAACTCAATTTGTGAACTGGAGTAACGACTTTTTCCTGCCACCACAATGATTTGAAGGGCTTGTAAAAGCCTAAGCTTGGGGAAGTTTCCTCATGTATCTTTATTTGGCGTTTATTTAAAGGTTGTGTTCTCATTTGAGTTTATAAGCACTAGTGTTGGCTTCCCTGATACATTGCAAATGTATCTATAATTTTTGATGTTCCATGCTTGGTTTTATCTACTTTCTTGTGTTTTTTCCACACTTTGGAGTACTTTTCATATGATTTCTTGGACTAACCTATTGACAAGAGCCACAGTGCCAGCTGCCTGTTTTCTGCTGTTTTTGGTTCCAGGAAGTCAGAAAATGAATATTCTCGGAATTGGACGGGACAAAAGCCAAAGTCGCTATTTTACCGGAAGACATCTAGAGCCAGAATACGAGACGGAGAGGGGCTGGGGCCTGGCCACACCACCTGGCCGCACGGCCAGGCCTAGCCCGCGCCAGGGGGTGGTCTGGCCGACCCTAGCACCCCCTCGGCCTCTCCTTCCACCTATATATTGCCTCCAATACCAAAACCCTAAGTACCCGATCAAAAATCCACGAAAGAGTCTATATCCACCGTCATCTCCATCCCTAGATCGGGAGGGATCTGAAGCTCTTCCTAGCACCCTGCCAGAGAGGGGAATTCACTCTAGAGGCCTTCTTCATCATCATGCAAGCCTTCGGTGTGATGCGTGAGTAGTCCATCTCTAGACTACGGGTCCATGTAGTAGCTAGATGGTTGGTTCTCCTCCTTTGTGCTTTCATGTTTAGATCTTGTGAGCTCCGTTCATGATCAAGATCATCTATTTGTAATCCATACATGTTGTGTTTGTGGGGATCCGATGGATATTGAGATGCTATTTCAGATTGATTATTGATTCTATCATGTCTTTGTTATTTGTGATCTTGCATGCTTTCCGTTGTTAGTAGCTATCTTGGCCAAGTAGATGCTAGCAACTCCAAGAGTTAGTATTTATGCTCGATAGTGGGTTCATGCCTCTGGTAATCTGGGGAAGTGACAGAAATCTCTAAGGTACTAGATGTGCTGTTGCTACTAGGGAGAAAACAACAATCCTTTGTTCATAGAACAATCGTATTGTTTACTTTACACGCAATTCGTAAAGCAATAATCTGTTGCTTGCAACTTAATACTGTAGGGGGTTCGGATGATAACCTGAAGGTGGATTATTAGTCATAGATGCAGTTGGATGGCGGTCTATGTATAATGTTGTAATGCCCAATCAAGTCTCAAAGGAGTCAAGATGATTAGTATATGCTTGTATGCTTTCTCGATGTTTGTCAATTGGCCTGCTGTAATTTGTTCACCCAGCATGTTATCTACCTTAAGGAGAGCCACCTCTAGTGAACTATGAACCCCGGTCTTTTCTTTTACATTCAATCTACAAACTGTTTACTACTTTGTGTTTACTTTCTGCAAACTATTACTTCCTTCCATTCGATACGTTTAATCCTTTGTTTTCAGCAAAACCGGTGAGATTGACAACCTCATTGCAAGTTGGGGGCAAAGTTCTGTGGTTGTGTTGTGTAGGTCTCCACATTGCTGCTGGCACCGGTAGTGTGCCCTGCCAACGTTCGGCTAGCTACACCTTTGAGGTGTTTCCTTGCTCCTAATGGATTGATAACCTTGGTTTCATACTGAGGGAAAACTTGCTATTGTGCTCATCATACCTTCCTCTTGGGGTTCCCCAACGAGCTCGATATATTTTGGGCCATCAACAACTTTTTCTGGTGCCGTTGCCGGGGAGTCAAGGACATCTTCACAAGGGGAGTCCCTCATAACCAATCTCTTTACTTTGTTATTTTTGTTTTGCTTAGTTTATTTTTGTTTTGTTTACTTGTTTCTTTATCAAAAACACAAAAAAATTAGTTTTACCAGTTTGCTTTCTTTATTGAAACACAAAAAAATAGTTCATATCTTAAGTTGCCTTTATGTCTAGCCTTGCTCCAATCACTATGTCACCCGAGGAAATGATTTTCACTTTTAAACAAGGAATTGAGGAAAGCTTCAAGGAAGCTTGGTCTAGAATCTCTGATCTACATGAAAAAATGAGCCTAAAATGACTCAAAGCTTGTTCCTTAGCAGTTTTTACCTTGGAATTGCTCTTTGCTATAGATATGCTTTAGATGCTATTGTGAGAGGAGATTTCCTCCAATGTAATGAGGATGATGCTATTAATGTTATAAAGAAATTGATCTTTACCTACAACTTGCCTAGCAAAACTGATATTTCTTTCGTAAGCATATTTGCTAGATTAAACACTCTTGAGACCCGCACTACTAGCTTAAAAGATTGCTATAATACGCTTAGGGAGCATCATAATTATGTTCCAATAAATTCTGAATCATCAAAGTGGCTCCCCACAGTAAAGATTGATATAAATAATGAAACTTTTCAAGCTCGCTGTGATATCATTTCTGAATTTTGTCTTATGCCCAAAGATATTTATGAATCTTTGAATCTTTGGGGGCTTTCTAAAGGGGGAAAAGAAATATCTCTTGCTAATAATGCTACAATATTACCTATCAGAGTAGCTGAAGGAGTGTTTACAAAGATCCTTGGAAAAATGATTTCTACTGATTATCTTGTTATTGAATGTGCAGGAAAAGGACAAATTACACTTGGAAGGTCCCTATTAGAACTCCTTGGAGCAGTAATAGATGTGGGAAATGGGACCATGCACCTTGCTTCTCCACCAAACAATCATATTTTCCCCAATGTTAAGAATAAAAGTAAGAGAGGTAAGGGTAAGAAATTTGGTTTTAATGCTTCTTCATTCGAGAACACTTGATTCTTTTTATTGCTTCTTATGCCTAACTTAAAGGCGTTAAAGAAAAGTACTTATTGGGAGATAACCCAAAAGTTTAGATGAGTCTTGGAAGTTATTACTTCAGTAATAACTGCTCCTTATCCTTTTTATTTGCTTTTTGTGCCAAGAGTAACCTCTAATGAGAGAGAAGTAATGATTGGGAAAGTTGTTGTGCCGAAACAGATTTCTGTGCTTCACCGTAAAAACTCGTGTAAAATCTCTAAACGTCCTTTTGAGGCGTGAAATTTTGTTCGTCTTCCCCAGGTTGTTATCTAACTTTTGTTAGTTCAACACTTTTTGATTTGAGCAACAGAAGGTCTTCGAAAAAATTCGTCTTTACCTGCTGGTCTGTTTTGACATATTTCTGCTATTTTCTGCATTTGCTTCTTGTTGGTTCCTTTTTTAGTACTTTTGGGGAATTGAGCTTTTTGAGGGAATTGCTACAGTATCTAGTGTTTTAATGGAAGTTTTATTGGTGTTAGAACTGAACCTTAAAGACTTATTATCTTGAGTGCACTAATGTTGCTAATAAAGATTGTGTGAAGTTTTGTATGAAGGAAAAAATTTAGGTGTATGGAAGGAATGAGTAATGATATGAAAGATGGACTAAACCTCAAGCTTGGGGATGCCACGTGTGTCACCCCAAGAAATATCCAAGAAGTACAAGCGTCAAAGCTTGGGGATGCCCAAGGCATCCCCCTCTTCATCAATAAAAATCCCAGATTTCTTCCAAACGCTTCATTTTTATTGTTTCATGCACAGTTGTGTTGTTCTTGGAGCGTCTTCTTTTTCGTTTTCATTTTGGTTTTTCGTTTGCTTTATTTGCTTAGTTTTCTGAATAAATTGGTTGGACCCCCTCTTTCATACATTGGTTTTCAAATAGTTTGGTTTGGTTTGGAAACGAGTAGGAAAGTTCATGCTTAAGTGGTAAAGAGAGCTCGTTTTTGACTATGGCCTATGCTTTGTCATGCCATTCTTGATATTGTTTTGGATTTATGCTCAGTATTCTTTGCTGTAGCATGACTTGTTATAAAAAATTGAGATTGCTTAATGTGCCTTGGATGAATCATGCATTGTTTTAGCATATTAAAGCATAGTATAGTGGTATTCTCCTTTGATGCTTTATTTGGGTTGACTTGGCGCATGCTCACACCATGTTATGACTATCTCAAGTCACCATAGCCTTTATGATCCTTTAGTTTTCAACTTGTAGTATCACTTTATGCTTTGATCAATGATGTTTTGTCGCTCTGCATGATTATGGCCATTATTGCTCTCTTAGTTTGTCGCTCCCAGTCTTTTGCTAGCCTCCACAACCAAGTATGAGTTCCACTCATGCATCCAACTCCTTAAACCAAGTTTTTCCAAAGAGTCCACCATACCTACCTACTAGCATATGCTATTCCAAGTATATTCATGTTTTTGTTTACCTTCCAAATTAAACTTGTTATGAGAAAACTAGTGATTAAAGCTCTCACAAACTTGATGGAACACTTTATTTTTTGCATTTAATAAACTTGAACCATTGGGTCCTTCTTTGTTGCGTATATGCTTGCGCTTTATAAGTTGAAATTAGCAGAACCATGTATCATGGGGAACGCTTTCAACATTGCACTTGTACTTTGTATCCCCTTGATATCATGTTCTTTTGCTTATGGATCCCGGCAGTGTGAAATAAAAGTGGAACTTGTAAGATCATGGAGTTTGTATGTGTGTTAGAGAAATGCCTGGGCCGCTAGCCTAAGCCATGCCTAATCATGGTGAAAACTTGCAGCATAACCATAATGAGCACTCTATGAAGCATCCTCAATAAAAACCTATGCAAATAGAAAATAAAAAGATCGCTGAGATGCTCATTGTCTGCTTGCCTTGTCATTTTGATTATGGGATAGCTCCTGTATCATGTGCAAGGGGTACCCCGTTGTCGGTTCTTTATGATACATATGTACTTACAATGACAAGAGCTTAGTTGTGACTAAAGTTGAGTAGCATGACGTTCGGTCTTCGTAAGTAAGGGGCATGAGAATTTGGTTTATAACTTGTCAAGCATATCCTCTTAGTTGTGTCATTTTAACCTTAATCACCTTCAAGATGCTTATGATAGGGGCAATGAGAGCTGAAAGCTATAAGTACCATAATTTTTGGAAGCTCTTTATGAGACTTGAATCCCTACTTCCTTCTATGAAGGCCCTTATTCCACCAATATATTGAGTCTCCACCTTCTATCTTTATGCACCTACTTTGAGAGCATAGTGGCCATTCTTAGTTCTATGTGCATTGTCCCAAGACTTGTTGATTGATGCATACCTTGATATTGCTTGTTTTAAACTATTTGTATCTAGTCACTCTTTTGAACTTTGAAGGTGTCCTATGCATTTATATTTCCTACTCTATGAGGGACAAGCTGAATGCTTTTATGCTATGTTTTCTTTATGTGAAACAAACGAACGTCTTGCAAAGCATTGTTATTCATGAATCTTTTGTTTGTGCCTTTTCATGTTGCAACATAGTTTCTTTGTCCTATTGCTAGAACTTTGTCTTTCATGTTATGATTAAATTACTATGATCCCAGCTTTGAATGTTTTACAAATACTTTGATCAAGTTTATGATGGTGCATGTTACCTCAAAAATTATTCTTTCTTTTTATCACTTACCTACTCGAGGACGAGCAGGAGTTAAGCTTGGGGATGTTGATACATTGCAAATGTATCTATAATTTTTGATGTTCCATGCTTGGTTTTATCTACTTTCTTGTGTTTTGTCCACACTTTGGAGTTCTTTTCATATGATTTCTTGGACTAACCTATTGACAAAAGCCATAGTGCCAGCTGCCGATTTTCTGCTGTTTTTGGTTCCAGAAAGTCAGAAAATGAATATTCTCGGAATTGGACGGGACAAAAGCCAAAGTTGCTATTTTACCGGAAGACATCTGGAGCTAGAATACGATACGGAGAGGGGCTGGGGCCTGGCCACACCACCTGGCCACGAGGCCAGGCCTGACCTGCGCCAGGGGGTGGTCTGGCCGACCCCAGCACCCCCTCGCCCTCTCCTTCTTCCTATATATTGCCTCCGATACCAAAACCCTAAGTACCCGATCAAAAATCCACGAAAGAGTCTATAGCTGCCGTCATCTCCATCCCTAGATCGGGAGGGATCTGAAGCTCTTCCCGGCACCCTGTCGGAGAGGGGAATTCACCCTGGAGGCCTTCTTCATCATCATGCAAGCCTCCAGTGTGATGCGTGAGTAGTTCATCTCTGGACTCCGGGTCCATGTAGTAGCTAGACGGCTGGTTCTCCTCCTTTGTGCTTTCATGTTTAGATCTTGTGAGCTCCGTTCATGATCAAGATCATCTATTTGTAATCCATACATGTTGTGTTTGCGGGGATCCGATGGATATTGAGATGCTATTTCAGATTGATTATTGATTCTATCATGTCTTTGTTATTTGTGATCTTGCATGCTTTCCGTTGTTAGTAGCTATCTTGGCCAAGTAGATGCTAGCAATTCCAAGAGTTAGTATTTATGCTCGATAGTGGGTTCATGCCTCTGGTAATCTGGGGAAGTGACAGAAATCTCTAAGGTACTAGATGTGCTATTGCTACTAGGGAGAAAACAACAATCCTTTGTTCATAGAACAATCGTATTGTTTACTTTACACGCAATTCGTAAAGCAATAATCTGTTGCTTGCAACTTAATACTGGAGGGGTTCGGATGATAACCTGAAGGTGGATTATTAGTCATAGATGCAGTTGGATGGCGGTCTATGTATAATGTTGTAATGCCCAATCAAGTCTCAAAGGAGTCAAGATGATTAGTATATGCTTGTATGCTTTATCGATGTTTGTCAATTGCCCCGCTGTAATTTGTTCACCCAGCATGTTATCTATCTTAAGGAGAGCCACCTCTAGTGAACTATGGACCCTAGTCCTTTCTTTTACATTCAATCTTCAAACTGTTTACTGTTTGTGTTTACTTTCTGCAAACTATTACTTCCTTCCATTCGATACGTTTAATCCTTTGTTTTCAGCAAAACCGGTGAGATTGACAACCTCATCGCAAGTTGGGGGCAAAGTTCTGTGGTTGTGTTGTGCAGGTCTCCACATTGATGCTGGCACCGGTAGTGCGCCCTGCCAACGTTCAGCTAGCTACACCTTTGAGGTGTTTCCTTGCTCCTACTGGATTGATAACCTTGGTTTCATACTGAGGGAAAACTTGCTGCTGTGCTCATCATACCTTCCTCTTGGGGTTCCCCAACAAGCTCGATATATGTTGGGCCATCATTCCCCAACACTTTTTTTAGTTCTTTCTATTTGCTTTCGAAATTTTCGAGCCGAGCTTTGCCGCCAATTTTCTATTCTTTAAAGTTCCTCTCTTAAAAACTACAAAAAGATTTCTCCATTTTCCATATTTTCCCTCTTTCTTTTCTTTCCGCCTCGAGGTCTTCATATATTTGCAGGAGAGTGGTCGACTTTGAGTTTCCAAGAAACAAATATAAAAGGAAGAGAGAAGTGGAACCAAACATGAGAGGTATGCCTTATGACTCCCTACTTTTGAAGTTTGAGAAACCCATGCTAGTTAGTAGTAAATGTTGAGATATTATATTGGTGGAGTGAGTCTTTGTATTGTAGTAAGATTTTTGTTTGCATGGGTATTTAATTGGGTACGTTTTGTGATACATTGCAAACGTATCTATAATTTTTTATGTTCCATGCTTGTTTAGTATCTACTTTGCTTTGCTTTGTCCACACTTTGAGGTACTTTTATGCATTTTCTGGAACTAACCTATAAATAATATGTCATAGTGCCAGTTGCTTGTTTTCTGCTGTTTTTGGTTCCAGAAAGTCAGAAAATGAATATTCTCGGAATTGGACGGGACAAAAGCCAATATGCCTATTTTTCCTAGAGCAATACGGAAACACGAAGCAGAGACGGAGTAGGGCACCAGGGTGGGCACACCATATGGTGGTGCGGGCTAGCCCTGGCCGCGCCACCAGGTGGTGTGGGCCCCCTGGCCGCCCACCGACCTTGTCTCTTTGCCTATAATATGCCTCCCGATGCAAAAACCTTGTTCCACAGTGCCGCCGCCACGGAAGAGGAGATTCAGGGGACAGAAAGTCTCTGTTCCGGCACCCTGCCTGGACGGGGAAGTGCCCCCGGAGCCATCTCCATCGATCTCCACCACCATCTCCATCGCCGTTGCTGATTCCCATGATGATGATGAGGGAGTAGTTCTTCCTCGAGGCTAAGGGTTCTACCGGTAGCTATGTGTTCATCTCTCTCTATGCATGATCATATTGTGATCATGAGCTTTGTAATCAAGTAGATCTACCTTGCTACTCAAGTGCTTTAATAGATCTCTGATCTCACCATGTGTGTGAAAGTGACAGCGTGCACACCATGGTGGCACTTAGGCTAGAGATTACAATTACTTGTTATGAGTTATATTTGGAGTTGGATGTTTCTAAGAAATTGTGGTGTTTGTTGGAACCATCTAGAGCTCAAGGTGACAGTGGGGTTATCTAGATGGGGAAAGCGGATTTTGAGGAGTGCTGTTATAGCCCTACCATGGATTAGAGTGTCCAACTGGAGAGTAGTTCAGAGTAGTATCATGAAGAGAAGATATTTATATGAGAGTGTTCACTAGTGAAAGTACGATCCCTAGGCCTTGTTTCTAAACATTGAAACACCATTTGCAATTAGATCTGTTACATGTTTGCTTGCTTCCATCTTTATTTCAGATTGCCTTTAGTCTCTTCCACGCCATCAAGCTATTTTTTGGCACTGTTACCACTTATAATTATCCATACCACTTGTATTTCACTATCTCTTCGCCGAACTAGTGCACCTATACACCTGGCAAGTGTATTGGGTGTGTTGGGGACACAAGAGACTTCTTGTATCTTGATTGCAGGGTTGCTTGAGAGGGATACCTTTGACCACTTCCTCCCTGAGTTTGATAAACCTTGGGTAATCCACTTAAGGGAAAACTTGATGCTGTTCTACAAACCTCTGCACTTGGAGGCCCAAAAACTGTCTACAAGAATAGAAGTGCGTAGACATCAAGCTATTTTCTGGCGCCGTTGTCGGGGAGGTAAGGTAAAAGGTACTCACATCCTCTGGCTACTAAGCTATCTTCTAGAACAGTTGCTAGTGTGTGAGTGCTCGAAGTAATTTCCTTTAGATTCTACAATTTTGTCTTTTTGTTTCTTGTTTTCACTAGTTAGGCTTAATGGAAAACAACAACAAAATTAGAGAGATTTTTAGTATTTTCCTAATGTAGAACATGCATTGTCTGAAAAGAAAATTAAAAAACCCATGGAACTTTCTTTGCATGCTAATAAAAATGTTATTAGTATGAATCTTTTGAACACCTTTGTCGTCAAATTGATGACAAGTATGCCATGAGGGGGTCCTCGAGGCGTGCGGAAGAGAGGGGTGTGAGACGTACTGATGAGGACATCCCTACAATTACACCTACCCCAATTGCTAATGAAGTTGTTCCAATTGCAAAGAAGGATCAATCCAATGAGATAAGGATTGGACCAATCACAAGAGCTCGTGCCAAGCTACTAGAACAACAGGTGAACTTGTTTCTTAATGAACCTGGTGTTTTAGTTAATGAGAATTTTATACTACCTAAGTCTTTGAATTATTGCATGATCAGGTACTTAGGAGAAGAAGGTGAAGCACGGAGCAAGGAGCTAATGGAACAAGGCGTGTTGGTCAATGAAGAATGCGCGAGGGAGGAGAGGGAGGAAGCGCAAGGAGCTGTCCAAGATGAAGATCAACAAGAGGAGGAAGTTCTCTGCCGCGGCAGAGAAAAACCTCGTTTCTCTGCCACGGCAGGCTGCCGCGGCAGGCTGCCGCGGCAGGAAAACCGACTAGGACTCTGCCACGGCAGAGCCAGTCTTGGCCGAGCCACTTGTGGCCGGTTTGTATCGAGGTTGGGTGGAACCAACTCGGGCTCCACCATAGGCCGCCGCCTCTTGGACCCATAAATAGATGGGGGCGTCGTAGTTTAGGGTTTAGACCATGTTAAAATATTTTGGAGTTGTTTCTTTCATAGAACCTCTGAAATTACCCTGTGTTTGAATTTACCAACTATAATTGAGTGTGATATGTTGTTCCATTGGGAATTAGTAGATTGCATACTACCGTTCGTGGTCACGGCTGCGTGCGCAAGAGCGTGGTGTTGTGAATATCCTACAAGGTTTGAGAGCTGTTGCATTGGCATCAGGGATCGAGCGGGAGAGTTCATAGCTACAGGCTAGTTATCTATCATCCATCATCACCATCGACAAGTGCTTGCTGAGAAGATCGGGCCACCCCATATCATCTTGGTATCAGATTTCCTCGTTGCCTCGGTAAGCAATCCACAATCCATCCATAGATTAGAGAGTGTTTTTAGTCCTATCCAGAAAAGGCCCCACAAAAAGAGTTGTCATAGACTAGATTGCATCATAGACGAGTAATAGTTGCTGGTCGTGTTCATCCTTTAGCTTAGATCTCGATCTGTTCCTTGGTAGTTTTGTTCTTCTCTTTGTTTTTAGTCATTTTCCACCATTGTTTTCCGCCACCATCAAGTCAGATCCGATCTACTCTAAGAGTCCTAGTCTTCTACTCTTGGCTGAGTCAGAATTAAAAAAAAATACTTTCCAGGTTACCGAGTCTGCCACGGCAGGATTTCGGCGTATTTTTCTGCCATGGCAGGACTTTCTGGGTTATCAAATCTGCCACGGCAGGTTTTCTGCGTTTTTCTCTGTCACGGCAGGAGTTTCTGAGTTACCAAGTTACCACTCTGCCGCGGCATGTTTTCTGGCAGTTTTGCTGCCGCCGTTCTGCCACGACACCATAATTACAAAGTGTGACCAATTTGCACTTTTCCAAAACCCTTAGCCATAGCCAATCTACTACATAGGTGTAGGAACTTGCCTGTTGAGACTAGTTTCCGCTCCAACAGGCTGCTCTTAGGACTTTTGGTGCCGTACTTTGTAGTTGGCTGTGTGTTATCTATAAAAAAAGCAAGATAGCAAAAGGAAAAGTATCAAGGAAAAGCTATCCAAAAGAAAAAGAAAAAGTTGTATAAAAAAGGAGAATTTGAGCAAGAGGCCTAGTGTTATCTTTGTGCACCGGTAGATTGAGCAATCTTGTGCCTGTTTACTTTGAGCTTTGCTAGTGTCTATCGAGCGTAGTGCAACACCCTTTATAGTTGCATTACCACGTGTTTTCTCCACGTGTGTGTTTTCTTGGGTATTTGTACGATCAACACTAGGACTTGTTTGCGGTGTAGTTAGGATACCATACCTACAGCTCCACCATAAATACCTTGTGTGCATTGTGATTGTTCTCTATACCTTTGATATTCACTTCATCACCTCAAGTGCATCAGTCTTTGATTTCGTTGGTAGAGCATCTCTATTCACTTTGGAACGGTAAGATCTCCTTTCTTATTAGTTGTGAGTGAGCTGTGAGAGTTCCACCATACAGATTTTTGATTTTGTGCACTAACCTACTGATCATGTCTTCTAGTAATGATGATGTTGTGATGCAGAAAAAGAAGGATGAGGAACTCGTCAATTGGCGTGAATATGAGGCTTTGAAGTCCCACTTGACACGTGCGTTTACTCACACGACAGATGCCATTGACAAGAATCTCCAGGAAATGAATGTGAGATTGGATCACCATGTTGGAACGGTTGATACTATTCAAACACAAGTGGCTACGCTCAATGTCAATGTCACCGCTTTGCAGCAGTCCATTGAGGGTTTGACAGCCGCTTTACATAGAAGGGAAGAGCCTCAACATGATGATGCCTTTGATGAGTTTGATGAGGGTAGCGCTGTGGATGCTGCTCCACATGTTGGCAGGGGACGTGCTATTTCCCCTGCCCATGTACCTGCCCCTGCACCTGCCCATGCACCTGCTCATGGCCGTGGGTATGCTCCTCTTGGGCGTGCTCAACGTGTTCCCAACCAAACTGCTGATGATGGTTTGGGCAAGCCAAAATTCTCAATTCCTAAGTTTGATGGTTCCATTGATCCTGAAGACTACCTCACATGGAGATGGAGATGCTTATGCAGCATGCTAGAATTCGTTAGTCCATTGAGATGACCATGCAGCGATTCCTAAACAATTTGAAGTTACCAATCAAGAGCATTGTTCGTCATCACAAGTATGATACCATGAATGAGTTGTTGCATCATGCTAGAGAGGCCGAATCCCAGTTGGCAGAAGAGGCGAAGTCACGTACTCGTTTTTCATCCTCCAGCAGATTTTCGGCCAGACCTATTCCTCCTACAGCTGCGTCACCAGCTTCTGTTCTGATTACACCATCGGCCAAACCAGCAAGTACACCTTCGTTTGGTTCTAATGCTCGGAAACCCGCTGCTCCTGCTGCTAGCTCGGGTTCCAACATGTCTACTGCACGTACTCGTGATGTGGTGTGCCACACTTGTGGTGGTAGAGGTCACTACAAGAAGAATTGTCCAAACAACAAGGTTATGTTTGTTAATGAACAAGGTGAAGTAGAAAGTGGAGATGAAGCTTCTGATGTTCATATTGATGATGGCGAGGATGGTGCTGATGCATATGCTGAGCGTGCACCAACTATCGTCGTGTCTTCACGTGTACTTAGTGTGCAACCGGTTGAGGAATCCCAGCGTTGCAACTTGTTCCAAACAAAAGCTCTAGTTGGACCAAATAAACATTGCAAGGTCATTATTGATGGAGGTAGCTGCAGAAATCTTGCAAGTAAGGAATTATGTGCCAAACTAAATTTGACATACTTACCTCATCCCAAGCCATACTACATACAATGGTTGAGAAACAATGGTGAGATGAAGGTAAATCATATGGTACGAGTGAACTTCCAAATAGGGCCATACAAAGATTCTATTGATTTTGATGTGGTTCCTATGACTGTTTGTCACCTCCTATTGGGTCGGCCATGGCTCTATGATCGCCATGTGCAACACATTGGCCGAGCCAATACATATCACTTGGAATTCAAAGGAAGAAAGATTACTATGCAGAGAATGACACCACAAGAAATTGTGAATGATTCTCGCCAGAAGATAGAGGTGAATTTGAAGGAAGATACTACCACTCGGCGAGATTGTGTGACAGCTGTTCCTGATGTAATTGAGCCTAAATTGAGTGATATAACGAAAAGTGAGAGAGTGTCTGGTTTATTGATATTAGACACTAAGGAAGATATGAGAGAATTTTGTGAGGATCCTACAGCCATGCCACTTGTGCTCATGTATAAGGGCGAGGTATTGGTTTCTAACGACATGACCCCTATTTCTCTTGGTGTTTCATCTGTTTTGCAGGACTTTGGGGATGTGTTTCCAGAAGACGTACCCGCAGGTTTGCCTCCCTTGCGTGGTATAGAACATCAAGTGGACTTGATTCCTGGCGCCACATTTCCCAACCATGCACCCTACAGGACTAATCCCGAAGAAACTAAAGAAATTCAGAAGCAAGTACAAGCATTGTTGGATAAAGGGTACATTCGTGTCTCTCTTAGCCCTTGTGTTGTTCCTGTTATTTTAGTTCCTAAGAAAGATGGTACTTGGCGCATGTGTGTTGATTGTAGAGCGATTAATAACATCACTATTCCATATCATCATCCTATTCCACGTTTAGAGGATATGCTAGATGAATTGAGTGGTGCTGCTGTTTTCTCTAAAATTGACTTGCGTAGTGGTTATCATCAAATTAGGATGAAAGAAGGGGATGAATGGAAAACTGCTTTCAAAACTAAATTCGGTTTGTATGAGTGGTTAGTTATGCCTTTTGGTCTTACTAATGCACCTAGTACTTTCATGCGTTTGATGAATCATGTTTTGAGAGAGTTTATTGGTCGTTTCGTGGTTGTTTACTTTGATGATATACTCATATACAGCCACACCGAATCTGAACATTGCACTCATATTAGACAAGTTTTGCAAGTGTTACGTGATAATAAACTATATGCTAATCTCGAGAAGTGTACATTTGCAAAAGATAAGGTCATATTCCTAGGATTTGTTGTTTCTAAACATGGAGTAGAGGTGGATCAATCTAAAATTGAATCAATTCAGAATTGGCCTACTCCAATGAATGTAAGTCAAGTGCGTAGTTTCCACGGTCTCGCTGGTTTCTATAGGCGCTTTGTGAAAGATTTTAGCACCATTGTTGCACCTTTGAATGATTTGACAAAGAAAGGTGTTCCTTTTATATGGGGCGCGGCCCAAGACATTTCTTTTGATACTTTGAAACGTTTGCTTACTTCTGCACCATTGCTTGCATTACCTGATTTTTCGAAGCAATTTGAAGTTGAATGTGATGCTAGTGGTATAGGCATAGGTGGCGTTTTGATGCAAGAGGGTCGGCCTATAGCTTATTTTTCTGAGAAATTGACTGGTGCTCGTTTGAATTACTCAATCTATGATAAAGAATTGTATGCACTTGTTAGAGTACTCGAGGTTTGGCAACATTATTTGTGGCCAAAGGAATTCATCATACATTCTGATCATGAAGCATTGAAATACTTGAAAGCTCAATCAAACTTGCATAGAAGATTAGCTAAATGGGTTGAGTTCATTGAGTCCTTTCCTTACATCATTAATTATAAGAAGGGAAAAGAAAATGTGGTTGTTGATGCTCTATCTAGGAAGAACATGCTATTAACCAATCTTGATGTTAAAATTCCTAGATTAGAAGCTATTTGTGCACTTTATGCAACTGACCATGATTTTGCTGAACCATATCGTTTGTGTGCTCTTAGAAACGCATGGGATAAGTATCATATACATGATGGATATTTGTTTCGAGCTAACAAACTATGTATTCCAGAATCGTCGTTGCGTTCGTTTTTAGTGCAGGAATCACATGCTGGTGGTTTGATGGGTCACTTTGGGCGTGAGAAGACGTTGCTCATGCTTGCTGATCACTTTTATTGGCCCAAGATGAGGCGTGGTGTGTACAGATTTGTGAGCCGATGTATTACATGCGACAAGTCGAAATCTAAGCTGAAGCCTCATGGTTTGTATACACCTCTCTCTGCACCTACTATTCCATGGGAAGACATTAGTATGGATTTTGTGCTAGGTCTACCTAAAACTCAGAGAGGTCATGGTTCTATATTTGTGGTAGTAGATAGGTTCTCTAAGATGGCTCATTTTATTGCCTGCCACAAAAGCGACGATGCGTCGCATGCTGCTAACTTGTTTTTCAGGGACATCGTGAGATTACATGGAGTACCAAAGACGATTGTTTCTGACCGTGATGTGAAGTTCATGAGCTACTTTTGGAAGACCTTATGGGGGAAGCTAGGAACAAAGTTGCTGTTCAGTACTACATGTCATCCCCAAACAGATGGTCAAACGGAGGTGGTGAATAGAACATTGTCACAGCTACTAAGGACCATGATTAAAAAGAATCTGCGCGAGTGGGAAGAGTGTTTGCCACATGTTGAGTTTGCTTACAACAGGGTTGTGCATTCAACTACTCAGCTTTGTCCTTTTGAGGTGGTGTATGGTTTCAAGCCATTGACGCCACTTGATATGTTGCCTCTGCCATTACATGAGAGAGTTGATATAGAGGCATCGAAACGTGCTGATTATGTGAAGAAAATACATGAGAAGACTCGAGAGGCTATTGAGAAGAAAGGCAAGAACATTGCTGCTGCAAGGAATCACACACGAAAAGAAGTGTTGTTCGAGCCTAGAGATATGGTTTGGGTGCATCTACGCA
Source organism: Avena sativa (assembly GCA_916181665.1). Taxonomy (NCBI): domain Eukaryota; kingdom Viridiplantae; phylum Streptophyta; class Magnoliopsida; order Poales; family Poaceae; genus Avena; species Avena sativa. The sequence goes on along the minus strand of OV702288.1, from coordinate 449,966,880 downwards.
AGGATAGGTTTCCACTACTTCGAAAATCAAAATTGAAGCCACGTGGTGCTGGTCCTTACAAGGTGTTAGCCAAGATTAATGATAGTGCCTACTCGGTTGATATACCTATTGAGGAGTTTGGTGGAGTTAGCAATAGCTTCAACATTGCTGATTTGTCACCATATGCTGGAGAAGACCTTGGAGCGTCGAGGTCGACGCCTTTTGAAGGGGGGGGGGAGATGATGAGGACATCCCTACAATTATACCTACCCCAATTGCTAATGAAGTTGTTCCAATTGCAAAGAAGGATCAATCCAATGAGATAAGGATTGGACCAATCACAAGAGCTCGTGCCAAGCTACTAGAACAACAGGTGAACTTGTTTCTTAATGAACCTGGTGTTTTAGTTAATGAGAATTTTATACTACCTAAGTCTTTGAATTATTGCATGATCAGGTACTTAGGAGAAGAAGGTGGAGCACGGAGCAAGGAGCTAATGGAACAAGGCGTGTTGATCAATGAAGAATGCACGAGGGAGGAGAGGGAGGAAGTGCAAGGAGCTGTCCAAGACAAAGATCAACAAGAGGAGGAAGTTCTCTGCCGCGACAAAGAAAAACCTCGTTTCTCTGCCACGGCAGGAAAACCGACTAGGACTCTGCCACGGCAGAGCCAGTCTTGGCCGAGCCACTTGTATCCAGGTTGGGTGGAACCAACTCGGGCTCCACCATAGGCCGCCGCCTCTTGGACCCATAAATAGATGGGGGCGTCGTAGTTTAGGGTTTAGACCATGTTAAAATATTTTGGAGTTGTTTCTTTCATAGAACCTCTGAAATTACCCTGTGTTCGAATTTACCAACTATAATTGAGTGTGATCTGTTGTTCCATTGGGAATTAGTAGATTGCATACTACCGTTCGTGGTCACGGCTGCGTGCGCAAGAGCGTGGTGTTGTGAATATCCTACAAGGTTTGAGAGCTGTTGCATTGGCATCAGGGATCGAGCGGGAGAGTTCATAGCTACATGCTAGTTATCTATCATCCATCATCACCATCGACAAGTGCTTGCTGAGAAGATCGGGCCACCCCATATCACGTACGGTGTTCCGGGACGGTGAGCACACAAGTTTACCTAGGTTCAAATCCGCCGGCTTTGGACGGATCCTACTCCTGCTAGCAATCGAGTAATACGGCAGAGCCGGAATATGGGTTACAAGGGTTTCGCCAGTGCGAGTTGAGGATCTAAAGTATTGGGTGCCCTAAAGGCTCTCCCTAGGACGGTTTATATAGATATCCGGCCTAGGGTTTACAAAAGAGATCTATCCGGCTACGACTAAGAGTTGGTTATAGAGTACATCTTGAACTACAAGTAACATTATGGGCCTAAGTCGGTAAGTCTTCTGGGCCTTCCCGTAGCCGGATTGGACTCCGTCTTTCTCCCTGACTGGGCCACCCGTGAAGCAAAGCTCTAACCCGAAGTGGGCCACCCTGGTCAGTTAGGAACTGTGAGGATACCCAGAAACTATATCCCCAACAGCAGCCCCCGGAGGCCTCAAAGATCCAAAGTCGGATTTATCATCGTCTAGCTTAATCTTCGGCTTGCATAATCCTGAAGGGTTCCTGAAACTTCACAACAAAAAATACGATCCGGGTCTTAAAGAATAAGTCAGACCTATCAACAGGTTACTCGGATTTTCTAGCTTGATTTCAAACTAAGCCGGAACTTGGTCTCTAACGCCACCTAACACAAGTCATGGTAAAGTCACGTCATTTGACAAGCATTTCGTCAGCACGACCATTGGTGGGTCCGTGGTTCGCGGAACCGAGGCGCCGTTTCAATGCATGCACGGAGATCGAGGCGACGTAATCATCACGTGGGTCCTTCCCAGTTCCTTCCGTGACGCGTGGCGGTTACACTGTAGCATCTGCACGAATCTTGGCGCAGTTAGGTGGATATAAGGGGTTAGGATTTTCTCCTTCTCTCACCCGTCCTTTGCCTTTTCTTCTCCTCCCAATCTCTCTGCGCGCACAGAGCTCCTTCGTTCCTTCCCCAAAAACTCCCAGCGCCACCCATTCTAGGTCAAACGCTCACCGGAGAAATGGCTTCTTCTTCCTCCTCCGGCTTGGCGGCAGCGGCGGTGACAGTGACGACAGAAGCGGTGGCGGAGAAAGAGAGCTTCCGTGGGCTCTGGATCACCTGCGTGCTCGACGACGAGAAGCTCCAGAACATGGAGAAGGAAGGGCTCCTCCGTGCCGGCGACTGGCGGAGCGGCTTCGAGGAAATCGTCCCCAACCCACGCGCCGGCGAGCGGGTCCATTTCGGTACCCACCTCGACAGAGGTTTGTCGTTTCCTCCCTCGGAGTTCTTCTCCGAGGTCATCGATCATTATGGAGTTCAACTCCATCATCTTCCTCCCAACTCTCTCTTAGAGATGAGCGCTTACGCCTCTTTGTGTGAGGGCTTTCTAGGCATTAGGCCAAGTTTGACTCTATTCCGGTACTATTTTCATGTCCGGAGAAACTCTATTGCTGCCGGTGTTCCTTATATCACCGGTACTATTAGTTTTTCACTTAGACGCGAGTGCGCGTATCCCAAAATCTTAGCCAATGATTCGGTCAAACAATGGCCAACCACATTCTTTTACCATAGGGATATTCCGGCTCCCGGCAAAGCCACTGCTTTGCCGACTTTCATCGACAGAGCTGCCACAGCCCAACCGTCTTGGGACAAGGCTCTTCTGTCTCTCACCGACGATCTGATCCTCGCTAAGAGGCGGATCGAATACTTGATCCAACACAAAGGACTAAAGGGATCCGACTTAGTCCAATGCTGGGTCTCCCGTCGGATCCAACCCCTTCAGTACCACGGAGATCGACTGATGCACTCCATCACGTCGTCCAAGAAAGACTCCCTCTGCATCAGCCCCAAAGCCTACACCACACAAGGCTATATAAGCCAGATCAAGTGGCTCATCAGGGAGCGGATTGAGAGGAGAATCCCGGAGGTTTCTCTACATATGCATACGGCGGATAACCCCGTAGTGCCGGTAAGCTTCTAGCAGTACACCTTTCTATGTGTTTCAATCTTTGAGTTACATTGCAATACTGATATGTTTTCTTCTTTTCAGCTTGCTGACCTCCCCGAGTCGGAACTTGCTCCGCTCGAAGGATATCCTCTAGAGTTCTCTCAGGAGGTAGAGGTGGTCCCATTGCTGGATCTTGCGCTCAAGAAGCGCAAAGCTCCGACAGTGGCTGTTGGCACAAAGGAGGTGCCCGTCGTGAAGAGGTAACCTTCAATCACAACTTCCGCCTTTGTACTTTTATTGAATTTCTTTCCGAGATGTAATGTTTCTGACTTTACTACATTTCTCAGAGAAAAACCGCTTATCAAGGGCAAGGGGAAGGGAACTTCTTTGAAGCCCTTGCGTCAGACGAAGCTTACCATAGCTTCTCCTGCCGTGGCTCCTCCGACTCCTTCCCCTCAACCTTCTGCAACGCTGGTGACCATACCTTCTCTGGTCGTAGCAGAAGATCCGACTCCTTCAACAGAGCCTGCGATCCTTGAATCGCAAACTGCTGTCGCCATGGGTGATTCAGATTTAGATAAGGGTGAACCCTCTTTGGGTAATGATCCCTCGGCAGAAACCTTCACCGAAAACCTTATCAGCAATCCGGGACTTGCCAAGTTTGGCCTGTCCTGGAAATCTGCTGAAGAGATCCAGCGGCTAGCCAGGCAATGCCTGGAGAAAAGAAACTTATCTGCCGAAGAAGAAGCGCAGGAAGCAGAGGACGTCAAGTTCTCCGACCTTCTTGCCTAGGTGCGCCTTCGCAATGACAGGATAAGGACTGGTGAGCTTCCAATAGTACCAGCGATTCCTCTGACTCTCGCCGAGAAGGTTGTCGTTGAAGTGAACGCGAGTTTGGATAAACTCACTCGCGAACAATATGTAAGTCGGAATTCCAACTCCTATTTTTCCTTTATTTCATATCATATCCTCTAGCCCCCAAGCATGAAGTAGGATAAACAATCCAGGTTTATGCTTCATTAGGATGCCAAAGAATGAACTAGTGTAGCCCCCAAGGCTCGTGCTGATATTAGCAAAAATATTAGCCCGAGTATTTAGTAGCTTTCTGACTTTGGGTATTCTGACTTACAGAAAGTATGTTCCTATAACCAGGATTTATTGAAGAATGTCTGTGATAAGCGGAGAGAGATCAAGGCTCTCCGACTTAAAAATGCTGAACTTAGAGTTGCCAAGGATGAGGCCGAAGGTAAACATTCCGAGACTCAAACCTTGTCTTTGTATTTTTAATGTCGAATTTTTCCTGAACTATTGTTCTTTTTGACTTACATCGCTGGTAAAACAATCATGCGCCATGATTGAAGAGGCCGAGAACCTCAAGACCTTGGTGGTGGAGAACAAGGAGCTTCACCAAGAGCTGGATAAGCTCAAGGTGGATCATGAAAAGAGCATAGCTCAAGTCCTTGAGTCCTCCTTCATGGCTACTGATGAGCATGATCGCAAGATCGCTACTCAAGATAAAACAATCTCGGACCTAAAAAATGAGCTTAGCAGAGAGAGGGACCTTTCTGAAGCGCTCCGGGCTGAACTCCAGAGTCTCCGGGAAGAGAGGACCAAAATCGACGACGTCATTTTTGGTATGTTCCATCTGTCTGACTTTTCCGCTTTCTTCGACTTCTATCAATGTCGGATTTTTCCTGACTTATTTTGTGTATAGGTCCTCTGAACTTGACGGACTCTTCCTCCACCGAGCCCCGCACCCACCGGCTTACCCAAGTCAGTGACCTGCTTCATGACTTCCGCCAATCCCTTGAGGACATCGGCGAAGCTCTCAAGATTACGGATATGCACAGCATGTCGGATTTTCAGGTGTGGGACAAAGAAAAGGAGATGCCGCAACTTGTTCAAGATTGGAACATGTCCTACGCGCGGACTGCGGCGCAGTACGCTCTCACCATGGTCATGAGCCATCATGGAAACATGGAATATGGCAAGTGACCAGAGGGTACTGCAAAGTAGATGAAGACGGCCAGGAGCAGGACCTTCAAGCCATCATGCACTCCTGTGCCGGATATGGGTGTCACGTGGCTGACTTGACCATCTACGAGACCCCTTTCTTCACCCGGGTGGACACTCGGATGTGGACATCTCGAATCAGCAGAAGTTTCCGATGATGAACGCACCATCTCGGATGTGGACATCTCTAAACGATACCAAGGCGGCGTATCCAACGAGCCGACAGCTCCTTCCTCTCCTGCATCATAGATTAGCAGAAATATTTGTATTATTCTGAAAACATGACGGGCCTATAAATATGCAGTACTATGATTTTGCTAGTGCTAAGCTTTTGATCTATTCAGCACTTTTGGCTTTAATTTTTTGTGTGCCTGAAATGTTTACATAAGCACTTGTATTTTTTCGTCTATACTTATCGTTTATCTGGCTTTCCGCCTCGTCCCTTTCGTGAGCCGGCTAAACCTTTTGCTGGAAACTTTGCCGAGCAACGGAGCTCAATTGCTAAACCAGTTTAAACTCGGAAACAAAGCCGGCTTCCAGTACCAACAATTCACTACTCGGAAAATGCCCGCATCCAGCAATCAGACAAATAACCAAAGTAAAGACTAGAAATTTTTACAGTTATACCCGAGGGTAGTAGTTTTAGAATCAGAAATCTAGACCAGAACGAGCATGAGCATAAAGTACTTTCAAGCATTCTGGGATTTTCGACTATGACATGATCATTCGGAAATAAGATGGTAAAAACTTCTCAGAAAAGACTGAGGCAACCAAAACTTTTATTTCTCACAGAACATGTACATATATATGTTTACAAAGAAGGATAAACTAAGAATAAAACGGACGTAGTTGAGCAATATTCCATGGTCTGTCTAACTCATCCGGATTTGTACTGCCTCCAACTCTCTTTCTCTTCTTAGTAGCAGGTCTTTCTTTGACTGGCCTTATGTCAGTTAAGTAGTACGATCCATTGTGCAATACTCGACTAACTAAAAAGGGCCCCTCCCATACTGGGGAAAGTTTGTGCTTTCTTTGTTGCACAAGCCGGAGAACCAAATCACCTTTATTGAAGGATCTATTTCGGACTCTCTGGCTATGATACTTGCGTAACTTCTGCTGATAGGCTATAGATCTCATTTCAGCAATGACACGAACTTCTTTGACTAAGTCGAGATCATTTTGTCGAGAAATCTCGGCATTCTCTTCAATATACGCGGCCACTCTAGGAGAGGTGTGAATCAAATCACTAGGAAGAACTTCTTCTGTGCCATGGACCAAGAAGAAAGGTGTGTATCCAGTTGACCTATTCGGAGTCGTTCGTAAACTCCATATTACAGAGGGTAATTCCTCTGCCCAAGCCCCCGCAGCACGTCGTAGTGGTGCTTCGAGTCTCAGTTTTAGGCCTTGTAGGATTGAACCATTTTCTCTTTCAACTTGTCCGTTAGCCTGTGGATGTGCGACTACCGGAATGTCAAGCCAGATATTTTGCTCGTTGCAGAATTCAGCCAATTCTCCCATAGAAAAGTTACTCCTGTTGTCCATCATAATGCTATGTGGATAACCATACCAGATTATAACATCCTCGACAAATCTTTTGGCTGTTGCTCCATCACAACTAGTGAAAGGTTTAGCCTCAGTCCATTTGGTGAATTTATCCACCATCACTAGGAGGTGAGTAAATCCACTTGGAGCTCGCTTAAAAGGTCCTACCATATCAAGCCCCCAGACCACAAAGGGCCATGTTATAGGTATTGTTCGCAGCTGATCAGCCGGAACATGAGCTTGTTTGGCGTACTTTTGGCAGCCTTTGCACGTCTTGACTAATCGTTCGGCATCCGCCTGAGCTGTAAGCCAGAAAAATCCGTGTCTAAAAGCTTTTGCCACTAAAGATTTGGCTGCAGCGTGGTGACCACACTCACCTTCGTGGATTTCTCTTAAGATTTCCACTCCTTCTTCCGGAGATACACAGCGCTGAAAAAACCCAGAAACACTCCTCTTATAGAGATCACCTTTAACAATAGTATAGGCTTTTGCTCGTCGGATAATCTACCGGCTCAGAACCTCATCTTTGGGTAATTTGTCATCTACCAAATAATCGAGGTAGGGTTGAGTCCAGCTGGGAATTACAGCCAGAACTGCTATCAAAGGTGAGTCGGATTTGGTCGGATATTCCTCATCTACTCCCTTTATTGAGGGAACTTTGAGGTGCTCTAAAAAAGCACCATCCGAGACTTCTTTCCGCGCAGAGCCTATCCGAGATAGCGCATCTGCTTCCTCATTTTCTGCTCGAGGGATGTGTTGAACCTCAAACCCTTCGAACGATTTAGATAGATCATCCACGACAACTTTATATGCTGCCATGTGTTTATTTGCATTACAAATATCTGATACTTGTTGAGCAACAAGATCCGAATCTCCATAACACATCAAACGTCAGATGCCAATATCCTTAGCAATCCGGATTCCATGCAGCAGTGCTTCATACTCGGCAATATTGTTTGTTGCTGTGAAGTGGATCTGCAACACGTATAAAAGTGTATCTCCTTGGGGTGATTTGAGCACCACGCCAGCCCCCGAGCCCCCTCGAGCCTTAGACCCATCAAAAAAGAGGGTCCAATATTCCGACTCAGGGAGGATCATGTTCTCCTTCGTCTCTGTCTAATCAGCGACAAAGTCGGCAAGGATCTGGGATTTGATTGCTGTCCGAGGTTTATACTCAATATCAAAAGCTGAAAGCTCTATGCCCCATTTGGCGACGCGTCCTGTGGCGTCACTGTTGTTGATTATGTCTCTCATGGGAGCTTTGCTCACCACGGT